>CM077309.1:137220000-139620000 GCA_039655065.1 Glossophaga mutica | reverse complement strand
CAACAATAGTTAAAGTTTAAACAAATAATAGAGTTTTCAATTTTCACAGAGCAAAAATTGAAGAAATCTGCATGACATAGCAAATGTACAATTGAAGACAGGCATTTATCTTAATAGTTGATAAAATACATACAAAAATATTAACAATATCTAAACTCATAGAATGTTGCTAATTCCATATTTAAAGGGAATATCAATAACTAACTTTAAATGCTTGCTGTTGAAAAGAAGGACAGTATAAAGGCAATGTTCTAAGATTATGACTGAAGCAACATACCCACAAAAAGCAAATTTAAGCACAATATACAACAAAAGAAGCAATCAAAATAAGAGAGGAAATTAAGAGGCAAAAAATGAGATATAAATAGAAAAAATCAGCAGTCATAGTTTGATTACTTGGAAGGATTAATAAAACTGATTAAAGAAAGACATATATGGCTGATCCATAAAAGGGCAAGAAGCCAGAAAAGACCTCTGACTTGTCAAGGAGCAGGAAGACACCTGAGTTTGGTTAGCAGACTGCAGCTCCGTGTGCCGCTGTGAGTGAGGGAGCCTCCCTCGAAGTGGTCCTGGAGAACAGTGTGACGCAAAGCCCTCCCCGTGGGCGGGGCTTTGGGCAGTGCACCCTGTCCTGCACGCTGGGTGCAAGGAGAAGTCACCCGCAGTCAGGATATACCCGGACGCACTGGCAGTGGTGAGCGGCCTGGACACCTGGTGGAGGGCCCAGGTGGAAATGATTGCACGCCCGAGAGCACGGGGTTACAGGTAGAGCTAAGTGGCGGATTTGCGGGAGCGGTCATGACCTGGGAAGACCTTTGCGTCCCATGTTGACAGTCCGCAGAGCACATCCACCATCGGAAAGGTCTTCAGTCAGTAGAGAAACTAACTGGGCGGGGTGACAAGAGCCAGGCTGTGTCGGTAGCCGTGCAGGCGATGTCGAGAAGGGCACATCACTCAACTATCCGGATGGGCAGGATGGAAGCTGGGCGCCGGCCCGCAGTGGGCTTCCCGGGAGACGCAGCTATTCCCGCTGCCGGTCGTCTAGCAGCAGACCCCGAGCTGAGCCCGGGGACACTCCTCAGAACACGAGGTGACCACTTGATGTCGGGCTGACCCTGCGGAGCCACCTCGGGAGGGACAGTGGTTCACCGTCAAAGGAACAGACATGTACTCTGCACGGGTTCATCTTTGCTGTCCCTAGGGCTCCAGTCACGCCCACTGTCCACGGCCTCCTTGAGCCTTCAGTCCACGGCATTGGGATGCCGCGTAGGGTCAGGGCCAGGGACCCACATTTCTACAAGAGAGGTGCCCGTGGTCAGGGAATCCAGGGTGACATCGCACGCTCGCTTACTTGCACAGAAGCTGTCGGCCTGACGGAGCTCTGGAACCGCCTGCTGGAGGCATAGCCACAGCATCTGCTCAGAGGCGGTCCTCAGGGAGGAGGGGACATCCCCTGCGGCGTGCGGTGCTGTGCTTCCCACAGGAAGGGTGCGTGGGGCCAGGGCCCAAGCGATGGAAGCAGGTGCGACCTCACTCACCGTCCCTGCCGGTGACCGTGGAGGGAATCAGTGCTCCCCTCCCTGCAACTCTCGGCCACTGAGCCCACCTTCACCAGGGCCACAGCATGAGCTTCGCTGAACTGAAAGCTACGGGTGCAACCTGGTTGGTCGAGTCTTTGTCTCATGAACGGGCCAGGGAAGCAAAGGAGCCACCGCCTTGGCAGCAGGGATGGACGAGGTCGTGATGGTTAGGCGGCTCGCTCTACACAAAGGGGTGGCGAGGGGTGTGCGTGGTATCCAGGCTAGCCACTCGAGTGCTTCTCTGCAGGCTCTTGGCCCGTTGTGATGAAATGGACAGGCGTAGCGACCAGGGCCTGAGTCACGAGGGTCTAGATTCTGCTGCCAGCTGTGCCCTCCCGGCCAGCGGGGGTAGCAGCTGAGAGAGGACACGAGAACTGTTAGAGGAGAATGGCAGGAAATGTCCGCTGGGGCCCGTGAGTAAACGAACTGGTGTGGTTTTTCTTCGTTCCACTGACTCCCTTCTTCTAGCTGTCTGCTTGGCCAGAGTGACCCCTAAAACACCAGGCGAGTCCCCGCTAAGTGCCCGTGGAGGGAAGGATTTGAGCAATGCAGGAAACAGGCTGTTGTAGTCGCGATCGCACCTTCCAGAGGCTCCTGGATGCCCAGCCTGTTGGGGTGGGAGGCGGGCGTGGAGATCAGGGACTTCCGGCAGTCAGCGCCTGGGGCTGCCTCAGCTGCGGAGATGCCTGCCCCCCGCCCCCCCAGGCCCTTCTCCGAGCGGCCGGGGCCGGGGACAGAGGTAGGCAGGTCCACACAGGCTCCATCGCCGTGTCCACAGTGAGAAAACTCCGGTGGACGATATTTACTGCAGAGCTCCACGGGGGACTGGATGAGGCTTTGTGGGTCTGAGCTGGCGTTTGGCACGAGCCTCTGCCCGGCTCGGCTTCTCCTCCGTTCCTTTCCTGCATGGTGATCTTTAGCAAGCATCTCATACCTAGAGCTCTTGTCCACTCTCCCGCAGAAACTGCGCTAATTTTCCGTTGCTGCTGTAACAACCTGCCACGCAGTAGGTGGCTTAAAACAAGACAATTTATTATCCTCAGTTTGATAGGTCAGAAAGCTGACACAAATTTTACGCCGCGGGGTGGGACTGGGTTTCGTCCCTTTCTGCAGACTCTGGGGTCTGTCCGTTGCTGGTAGAGGCCACCTCTGCTCAGGGCCCCTTCCTCCATCTTTAGGGCCAGTGACATTGCACCTGTCTGGTGGCCCCTTCCTCTATCTTTAATGCCAGTGACATCACACGTGTCCGGCGTTCTTCACTTGTCACATCTCCCTCTCACTGAGCTCAGCAGGGAAGAGCTCTTTGGTTTTAAGGGCCCGGAGTTTGGACCCACCCAGGAGAGTCTCTCATCGTAATGTCCTTACTTCAATCCCATCGGCAAAGTCTTTTTTGCCCTGTGAGGTCACATGCTCACGGGCTCCAGAGATGAAGCCTGGACACTTCTGAGAGGCCACTGCTCTGCCAACCACCGAACCCGACAATCTCGCGACGGTGTTGGCCTTCGCTTTCTTATCTTTAAAATTGTGTGAGAGATTAAAGGCTTCTAAGCCAGCTTCAAGACCTAATAAATCAAAGGCCCAGGAACTTGTGAATCTCCCCAAATTGTACAAAACATTTCATCAGCTCGTGCATATGCACTTTTCTCTGAAGGTGGGTGGACGGCAGTCAACTTGCTTCCCGTTTTGCCTGGGTTTCTGCCCTCAGTGCATCCACATCCTGGGTGGACGGTTCACGTGCTTCTTCACAACGGGGAAAGGACAGCAAGCGGTCTGTGCACGGGAAGCTTGGCTTCAAAGACGTTCTGTCGACATGGGTACAGGTTGTGTGGGACGACGGGCACCTGCACAGCCACCGTTGTTCTTCGTAGCAGCGTTTGTCGGCTGCTCCCAGGGACCCAGAAGTGACTGTGCTTAACACTTTGCCTAGGTCTTGTAAACGGCCCTGGGAGAGATTCTCCTTCATCATCACAGGTTTGCAGGGGAAGTGACACTTAAAAAGCTCTTTTTCTAAGGTTGCATAACTGGGCTTTGTAGGGAGTCCAATCCAGAGCCCAAATTCACAGTTCTAGAACTTGCTCCCTCCCAACAATCTACTAGAATTGTGCTAAAATAAACACGCAAACATTTATTTCCTAGTTTTACTCAATGTCTGCCTCGTGGACACCTTCACAGCAGGTGTCTTGAGATTTGTATTGTTCAGAGGTACCCTAAGCACAGCTGAAATTAAGTCAGATCTCACTGGGTAGGGTTCTACCATTTCTAAAGGTGTGGAAATCATCCCATTATGTTTGGTAAACAGCCTTGTTCCAAGGTCCTGAGTACCCTACGCACCTAACCACCCTACTTCCTGGGCCCTCCGACTTTCTCAGGGTCTGGTAAATCACAAGTGAATACCCGGGTCAGCAGGGGACCTCCAGCCCAGCTGCGGTGACCTTGGTGGCGTCCCCAGCAGCCCACAGTGACTGTCACATCACAGCGCGAAGAGTCTGATGAGGAGGCAGGTTTAGAAACCCATACAGCTATTGTCAGATGGCTCTTAATTTCCACATCTCTGGTTACGTTTCGTTTGCTTTTTTCTTTTGTTGATTGTGTTCCAGTTAAAGGTGAGATCATACGGTATTTGTCAGTTTGGGGAAATTATAGAAAGAGCCTTATTCTGCGAAACAGGATTTGAATTCTAGTGCAATTTTTTCAACAATTGGTGGTATGATTTATTTTCTCTGATTGTTGTTTCCTATTCTACAAAATTAAAAAACGTTAATTCTTTCAAAAAAAAAAAAAAAAAGAAAGAAAGCCATACGGAAGTTCAAGGAAGGCATTTAAATATGTTTGGCTTTTGAAGGTAATCTAAGACAGATCAACATTCAAGTTTGGGCTTCATTAGCACCTTGGGTGTAGCTCTTTATGATTCCAAGATTGCTTCTCCATCTGTGAAATATAAGGCAACAAGACTTTAGGGTTATCCTGAGCTTTGGGTGAGCTAATTATGTGGAAGAACTACATTACGTTTAAAACACTCTACAATTGTAAAAACCTTTCATTTTTACTCTTAAAAGAGGGAACTCGGAGAAATATTTATCCAATGAGATAAAAGTCTATAGCTAGCTGTACTGGAAGTGCCCCCTAAACTACTAACGACCCTGTTATGGCAAGTAATAGGCTCCGTCATCAGAGTCTCTGGGCCCTACAGCTGAACGCGCCATTGCCCTGGCAATTAACCAACTTTTCTTCTTCGCCCAAATGGAGGGAGTCTTGTATCTTTCCTTTGACTTCGAGAACGTGTAGTGTATGGACGCCTACCTCTGCTGCCCTGTATGCTTCCCAGCAGAAAATAGATGATCAGAAATGTGTGTTGAGCCCTGGCTGGTGTGGCTCGGTGGATTGAGCGCGGGCCTGCGAACCGAAAGATCGCGGTTCGGTTCCCAGTCAGGGCACATGCCTGGGTTGCCAGGCCAGTTCCCATCAGGGGACATACAAGAGGCAACCGCACATTGATGTTTCTCTCCCTCTCTCCTTCCCTTCCCCTCTAAAGATAAATAAATAAAATCTAAAAGGAAAAAAAATCTTAAAAAAAAATGCTTTAAAAAACAAACAAACAAAAGAAAACCTTTAAAAAAAAAAAGAAATGTGTGTTGAAGACGTTTCCATCAATGCACTATTTCTAGTGAATAACCCAATGTCTTACACACGTGTTCTTTTATACGTTTACTTACATTCACTCTCACACTGCTGTCTTCGTCAGGTGTGACACAGACAGTGACATGGCAGGGACAGTAATAAGGTCAACACTCTCATGCAACGAAGCGCTGCGGTGAACATGTTTGTGCTCGGAGTCAAGCACCAGGGCTGCTAGTGATGTGGGGATGTAAACTACAGAGAGGTGGACAGATCGATGGCATGTGCGTGTGCACATAGGCAAATGTATCTGTGCGTCAGGGTGCATGTGCATACACTCACACGTGTGTGTGTGCCCATCCGCCTTTTTCTGTCTACCTATCGAACAATCAATCAATGTTAAACAGTCACCCTTCCGAAATCACAAGCAAACGGCGTGACTAGACTCCCACCCCACTGCTAACTGTTCTGATTTGTGGGAGAGTTCCTCATGTCACAGATGTACTGGAAAACGCTAAGGTAGCAGTGATATCACTGATACGTAGTCCAAACACGTGGCTCCTTGGGTGTCACAACCCAGCGCAGGTACTGGAGCCTGAGGGGGAAATGCTAAAACGGTGGACACAGGTAACCTGGCAGGTGGCTTCACTGGGGGGAGGGGGCAACAGAGCTCTTTTCCCAAGGGGCTGGCAATGATGGCCATCCTTCCCAATCAGTGACTCACAGGACTGTGTGGAACTAGAATGATCCACCGTGTCGGGGACAACTGCTGTTCGGGGAGTGCTTGATCCGCGAGCTGTGGGCGAGGGGCGCTGTGAGCAACCGTCAAGGTGCACCGTGCCGATGCGCACAGCCTTTGGGGAGCCGTTGCTCCCAGAAGGATCGGTGTCTGTCTGCTAACTCTGAGGGCTTCATTCTTGAGACACGGAGGTAAAGCTTGAGTGGAGTAGGTTATTCAGACAAGTTGCCACACTGTGTGTGTGTGCGGGGGGGAACAGAATTCTATTGAAGGAAGTTTTAAGTCCCAGAGTCCCCTCCTGAGCGGTGTCATTGCGCCTCCGTGATGACGAGATGTGAAATGACACGGGGGATGAACCCCATCCTTGGCGCAGGGACGGAAGGTTCCTCTGCCCCCGGCACCCATGCGCTGAGCTCCCGAGCCTTGTCTCCCCTTCGCGTTCCCAAAGTTGATCGCTCCACCGCTCAGGGCACCGTCAGCATTTGGTTTTCGGCACGGACCCCTGGGCTGTCTGCCCGTCTCCTTGGACACCCTTTCTCGGCCTCGTCTTCTGGACCCTTGCCCCCTTCCTGGTCTCCGGATGGTGGGAACCCCCAGAGGCCGGTCCCTGGACTGGGAGGAAGAAGCCGGTCTCTTCCTCCCTCTGTCTTGACTTTCACTCCCTGGACAGCCCTGCACAGTCACGTGTCTTTGAATGACACACACACACACACACACACACACACACACACACACACGTGTGATGGCCACCTTTCTGTCCAGCTTACTACTTTCCAGTATTTCCGTCTCTACCGGTGGCGCCTTTCACTCAGTCATTCCAGGCAGCAAACTAAGAATTGGCCTTGGTTCCTCTATTTGCTTCTACCCCACGTAAGAAATAAAAATCTACTACTACTAATCTAGCAATAAGGCTTTCCACACTGCCTTTAAAACATACAGCCAAACCAACCAACCAACAGGGCTTCTCCTCCCTCCCACTGCTGCTGTCCTGGCCCAAGCTGCTATTGTCTCTTAGTGGCATCAACGTCACCGTCCCCGAATGGGTTCCTTGATGGCAGTTCATCCCTGCAGAGCCCAGTTCCAGAGTGTTCTTTAAAATGATAAGTGTTGTGTCATTTTTCTGCTCAGAATATATGCCATTAAAATACAACTCAAAATCCATAAACTGTCACGAGGCCTCACAGCATCCCACACAGTCTGGTCCCTGCCTGTCTCTACCCACTCGCCTCCTCCTACTCTACCTCTTAGTCGGTGCCATTTTGTTGGGGTTAAAAAATGCCAAGCCTGTTCCTGCCCCTGAGCCTTTCTGCCTGTTCGCCCTTCTGCTCGGAACTCCCCTGGGCCTGGCTTGCGCACGGCCTCCCAGAGGTCCACTCTGGCCGCCCAAACTAAACCAGCCTCTTGCCTCCCGCTGGCAAGCCACCACGTCGCTTTATTTTTTACTGCGACCACCTCGATCTGAAATTCTTTTATTGATGGATTCACTTAATAGTTTATAATAGTGTATTTCTTCAACCCCCAGCTCTCATAATAATCCAAGCTCCAAGAGCCCAGAGTCTTTATAAATATATATATAATGTTCCATATGCTCAGAAGAGTTTGGATTATAAAAAGGTATATATGTGTAAATAGATATATAAGTAGATAGATAAAGTAGGTAGATATCAATACAAATGTATATGGGGTCTGTCCAGAAATAGTCCATCCATTGTTAATATAACGAGAATGGTTTGTGTAACATTGATGTGACCTGGCAGCCAAGGCGACTGGAATGCACATGCGTGAACAATGACGACTTCACTGTACTAGTCAGTGGGGGTGATGACGCTATTGAGTGAGCCTGTGCACTGTGTGGCCGTCACATTCAAAATGACTGAGCAAGTAGACTGATAAATCTGCATCCAATTTTGTGTTAAGCTGGAACGTTCCTCCGTGGAAACGATTCAGATGATTTTGAAGGCTTTCAAGGATGATGCAATGAGTGCAGTGCAAATAAAAGCGTGGCACAAATTCTTCAAAGATGGCTGAGGATCTGTTGAAACTGATCCCCATTCTGGAAGCTCTGCAGCAAGCAGAGCACCTGAGAATGTTGAACGTGTGCGGGCTGCAGTCAATGAAGATCGGCGACGGACAGGGCGAGAACTAGAAGCTGACCTGGGGATTCCAAAAACTACTGTGCCTGAGATTTTGGTGCAGGATCTTGGCATGAAATGTGTTGTAGCAAAATCCATTGCATAGCTTCTGCACCCAGAGCAGAAGGCACATCATGCTACAGTCACTAATGACTTGATTCCAACCACCACCAGTGAACCAGATTCCTCAAGAAGGTCGTAACCGGAGATGAACGGTGGGTCTACGGCTATCATCTGGAAACGAAGGCCCAATTGTACCAATGGAAGTCACCTGATTCTCCACACCTGAAGAGGGTGCAGCAAGTCACAGCAAGTTCAAGACCACATTAACTGTGCTTTTTTTATTGGGAAGGTGTTGTCCATCATGAGTACGCCCCTTGGTCAGACAGTTACTAAGGAGTACTGCCTCAATGTTCTTTGCTGGTTGAGAACAAAGAACAAAACGGCCACAGCTGTGGGCAACTGGTGACTGGCAGCTTCATCACAACCACGCACCTGCTCATGCGTCACGTCTCGTGCAGAGTTTTATGCTGGAACATCAAGTCACCAGGTGACTCAGTCCCCCTACAGCCCAGATTTGGTGCCCTGTGACTTACAGCTTTTCCCAAAACTAAAATCACCTTTGAAAGGGAAGAGATTTCAGACCTTCAGTGAGATGCAGGAAAATACGATGGGGCAGCTGATGCTGCTTCCAACAGAGGATTTTGCAGAGTGTTGTGAACAGTGGAAGAGATGCTGGGAGAGCTGTGTGAGGTCCCAAGGCGCCTACTTGGAGGGGGACTGAGGCGTCATTGTCCTGTGTACAATGTTTATTTTATCATCTATCTTCTTCAGTAAATGCCTCTATTTGACATAGCATGTGGCTGGATACTTTCTGGAAAGGCCTCATATACTATGCATATATATATATCCTTTATATTCCCTTATCACATATAGAAGATGTAATGACGATTTATACATACGAATATAACACAGTTAGGCTTGTACTCCTGCCCCCATTGGATGGATGAATGAATGAATGAATGAACGAATGGCCCCGCAGACATGGGAGCGTGTGCCATGTCTCACAGCTCCTGGTGAGCGAGCTGAGCTGTGTCCACCCTGCCGTGTCCTGCCTGACCACTCCGGTAATTGGAACGGCTCCAGGGTGTCCGTCAAGAGCTCTCTGGGCTGCCGCTAACAAGGAGCAGACCTCTCTGCAACAACAAGACCCTCTGGAATCGGGTCTCAGCGGGCCCTTCAGAAACGACCCAGACCCGGAGCGGTAAAGACTGCCCGCGGAAACGGCACTTACGCCTCCCTGTACAGCGGCGTCTATCACAGGAAATGCCGAGCGGACGCATGCGAACAGAAACGAATTCTCGGATTTATCGGCTGAGTGTAACAACCTCCTACGGTTTCCCTGGCAAAAGCAGGGCAGGCAGGGAGAGTAAAAGCACCCTCGATTTCTTCTTTGCAGCCCGCACGCAAAGGCAGTCCCCCCTCGTTTCCAGCTGGGGCCTGCTCCGATCATGCAGAAGTGGGCCTAACCGCCTGGCGTGGGAGGGGAGAAGGGAGGGAGCCCCCTTTGCGTCGCTAATTCTCCGTGGCACCAAGTGCAACCGTCCCACCGGCCGCCCAGGCTTGGCCTCCCCCAGGCCCACTCCTGAGGCACCATCACCTGAAGCCCTCGCCATCAAGACTGGAAACGACTGCGTGTGTGTGTGTTATTTCAGGCCAGAAGTTAAGAAAAATACCTCTAGTCACCCCAGTTGTCAACTCGCTTTCTGCTCGTGAGCCCTATCCGCACGCCCTAGTCCTAAGAACTGGGCTCTCCTCTCCTCCTCTGTGCTTGAGTCCCCAGGCCCCAGCGTCCTCAGGACACGTACACGGTTTCCATCCTGGACACGGTTGGTGTATTCCCAGCTGTGGTCCAGACTCGCCTTCACCCCAGCCCCCTTCCTCTCCAAGACACCCTGGATGGAAGTCGTGGCCTCTGAGCCCTGCTCTACTTGAGAACCCCTCCCTCCGCTTCGGTTCGGCGGGAGAGCACCAGGCCCTGAGCAGCGGTGTCTGGAGACAATGCTGGAGGTGGCAAATCATTCCAAACTGCTGGTTATTCTAGAAAAGAACAAAAGCTGTGGGCCAGGAAGAGTTACAGCAGGGACAGCACAGGAGGAGTAGGTGGTACTTTGAAAGTAGGTTTGGGGGAAACTGGAAAAAGCTGAATAAAATTACACAGGCCCTGGGACACACCCCTGAGTCTGCAGGGGTTTGGGAAATAGTGGTGGGTCATAGAGCCGTAACGGGGGCCCGAGAGGGGGAGTCAGTCACCCCACGAGTGAAGAGTGACGAAATCTCCAGCTGTGTCCTGTGACCCGTCGTATGCCGAGGGCAATGCTGGAACAGAGCTGAGTCGAGGTGGTAACTGATAAGAACACTGGCCGTTTTGCTGTCGTTACCTCCAACAAGACTTGCGTTACGCGCCGTGCAGCGTACGGCTTCTCTCCGAAACAAGGGACTGAGCTGGCAGGAGAATGCCTTCTTCTCCAAGCGAACACGAATACAGTGCTGGCCGAGACCTAACCCAGATTTATTATTTTTTCATACACAAAGTGAGCTTAATCCAGGGAAGGGATGGAGCTGGCACCCATTGGTGAGGAGATGACAAAACCGAAGAACCTCCGGGGGCGTCGGGCCCCGATGTGAGATTCCATGCCCGGGGGCTAGGTCCTTCGTCTGGGGGATGGTGCCCCAGAGTCCAGGACCTGGTCCCTGTGCTCGCCAGAGCTGCCTGCCGGAGAACCAGAGGGTCCGAGCCCAGGGAGGGTCCGAGGGAATGTCTTCACATAGCAAGTGTTTGCCCAGCACCGGACGGACAAGGCACTATTTCAGGCACGGGGGCCCTTCAGCCAATAAAGCAGACGACACCCCTGCCTGCAGGAAATTTGTACTGCAGTAAGAACGTACTGAAAACAGACATCCAAGTAAGAACTTACCGCTAATACATGTTCAGTACGCGCTACGCTTCTTCCAAAAAGCCCAGGGAATCTCGATGGACTCAGGAATTCAGAGATGCAGCAATTCCTTGGTGTCTTTTCTTCACTTCTTAAGCAGAAATAGTTATAACATAGTAGTAGATACCAGTCAGTTGTAGGTCAGTTCTGATGATGCAGCCTGGGCACTGGGTTTGGATCTGGCTGTTTTCCTGCTTCCAGCATCTGAACATCTGCCACACTTGGGACAGAAGTGTACGCTGGGACAGCAGTGCAGACTGTAGTCAGCCAGCCTGGGTTCGAATCCCACCTGTCCCCTCACTGGCTGAAGGATCTTGGGAAGTTTGCCTAAACTCACTGTACTCTTTCCACAGTTTTAAAAAGTAGGCATCTGCAGAATGTAACTCATGGGCCAGTTACAATTGATCTACCCAAAGGATGTAGCAGTGCTTGGCATGTTGTATGTGCTCAGTAATTATTAACTATTATGATTCCAGTTCGATGCCAGGTAAAATATACCCATGATAAGGCAGCTGCTTCTTGATTCTTCATTCAAAAGGTAGGATTCTTTTCAGATTCTTGGAGGCTCCACAACTCAAGTAGCACTTAAATCTTTACAATTTAGTGACCTGCCGCCCCTCCCCTTTCACAGACAGACAGCTTTAGAGAGGGATGCATTTGTTAAATTGACGAGGGGTAACAAGGGTTATTCCAGAGTCAGAGTAAGTAAAAAGTGTTCCATAAATTTTGACCAACAAGGTAACTGCAGCAGAGAAGAAAATTGTTCACACGCGCGATTTGGAATGATTTAGGGATAAAGCGCCTTTGAAATGTTCATCCATTCTGTCCTCTAATACGGCCCGAGGGTTGATTAACTCTCTAAGCTGGGTTTTATCAGAAAGCCCCTGCGAAATCCGCAGGTGAAGCCAGGCTGAAAATGACGGAGTGCGGTGTCCAGGGTGGTTAATCTTCCCCAGTGGCTGCTGGAAGTCAGTAGAATTTGATTTGCTAAAATGGGATAGTAGGGCCCAGTGAAGTCAAAAGGCAAGTTTTCTGTGGGGACAAAGCCTCCATCGATGACGATAGCGATGACGATGACAATGGTGGGGACGATACTGCTGGCAGTGGAATAGCTGTTTACAACTGAGGGGTGGAGCCTGTGTTCATTACTACATATGCGTACTGTAATTTTATCCATAAACTAGTTTGAAATAGAAGTAACAGGATCTTCATTTTTACAATCCGAGAAGCTAAGAGTCAGCGAGATTGTCACATTATTAACAACGGCAAACTGAAGATTCACTTAGTCTGATTCCAGAGTTTCTGCCTGGAATCTGCTACAAAATAATTAAATCACAGGAGTCTGTAAATAGATTTTCTTCATGTTACTATTCTTCTTCAGTCAAAAAAATGATTCTAAGTGCACGGAAAACATATTCAACCATATTTGTAAATGTTAGAAAAAATAGGTCTTAATAATAAGATGCTTCCATTTGAAAAATTGTCCTCGTGGGTCCGATACTTCATCGGTGTATCATTTACGCATCCAGCATGCTGGGTTCCACGAACATTTTCCACAAACCCGCAGGTCCGTGATGAAACAGTGTGGCACTTGCATTGTGGGCTCTCCGTGCATTCGCTTGACAGACAGTAAAAATCCTGTTACAAAAAAGAAAAATCTTAGCTTTCAAACTGTGATGGGCATCTCCTTGGACATTTGACAGTGATATCTGAGCATCTGGAGTACACACCCTGATCGCGGTTTACAATTGTTTAGCCAGCTGTCTCATTCTGTTGCCACCGGCTGTTATCTCGACACCTCTCTGAATCATTCCGGAGCTTCGTGGAAAGATTCCAGGGGGAACGTGCAAGGCCACCGTCCTTGCCTGGGTGCTCTCAGACAAGAGGAGAGTCCTTGGATGTCAGAGACGAAGGATACATCAGTGATCATTTGGCCTTTTGCAAATGAGCAAACCATAGTGCAGAGAGAGGATGCGATCCATTTAAGATCGCAATATTAGTCAGGACAAGGCAAGGTCATGTTGTAGTAACAATCTCGCATTTCAGTGCTTAGTTTTAAAAAAAAAGCGTATTTCTCTCTAATGCTACATGACCCAGATACTAGTCAATCAGGTATCCAGGCCAACAGAGCGCCCCCACCCCACCCCGTCACCACCAGAAATGCATCTGGTGAGCAGAGGGAGAATAACTGAACAGGGAACTTGAGATGCCTGAGTCATGCGGCCAAGGTCACAGAGCCATTCAGAGGCGGAGCCAACCTGTAGCGTGGTGAAACAGGCTTCCAAAGCTACACTTTTCTACATATGACGTTTCCCTGGTGGGTGCTCTTTAATACCGGTCACTTCCTCTGCGGACATAGGAGCCCAGAGGAAGAAAGGATTCGAACAGACCCAGAGATCCCAGAGCTGAGCCGGGGCCAGGCCTTCTCGGGTCCAGCCCTTAGTCCTTAGCTTGCTGGACTTCTAATTGCTCTCATCTCCTTCCCACTCGGCCTGTAATTGGAGCCTCTGTGCCATCCATGTGAGTGGCGTGCCGTACACCAACACCCTACCGTTCCAGGTGTGGCCTGCGGACCAGCTGCGTCAGCACCCCTGGGAGCTTGGGGATGCAGAGTCAGGTGCCCCCTCAGACCTGTGGAGTCCAAATCTGCGTGGAAGCAGCAGCCCCGATGGTTCGTGTGCACGTGTGTGTGGGGGAGGCACTGCCCTAGTGTGCCGTGCCCACTCTGGCTCTGGGCTTTACACGGGACGTACCCTCCTCTCTGCATGGTGTGGCTCGGGCAGCATAACCTTCGTTTTGTCCGGGGACGTGTTTTCAAAGGGCCTGGGCGCTGCAATTCCAGAATCCAGAGGCTAATGCGAGGACAGTGCCTCCGACGAAGTGCGGTGGCTGAGCGAGCAAACGAGCCATCGAATCGGGGTGCGGCCCAAACAGGGCCCATCAGCAGCCTTCTCCGGGGAACCCACGAGGGCCCTGCCAGGGTCACTGCCCGTATTAGACAGTGCGGGTCTGGGGCTGCTCGGAGCCTCCCACTGGCCTGCAGAGGAAGGAAAGTCGGAGAAAGGCAACAGGAAGTGAGAGCTGCGTGCAAGAGCCACAGAACGGCAGACACGCCTAAACCAGGTCTCACACCTGCCCGGACGGGGCCTCGAACCCCTCGCTCACGGTAGCAGTAAACTCCAGTTCGTGCTCGATCTCGTTCTTCTTGGTACCGCTAGGTAGCCACTGAATGACGTCCAATCAATGCTCCTGGATATTTTATGTCCGGATTCATCTTTCTGGGCAGAGCTTCAGCGTAGCCTCCTCCGGGCAGCCCCCCACGGCACGCCTTCCGTGAGCAGAAAGCTGCGTCCCCTCTCTTCGCCGAGGCCCCCTCCGGGCAGGCGCATCTCTGCCGTGCCGCTTGCCACGCTGTGTTCTCCCCGCTGGACTGGGAGCGAGGGCAGAGGGCAGAGGGCAGAGGGCAGGCCCACGGAAAGCACGGCATGTCGAGGAGTGCCTGGCGTGTAGTAGGCACTTCATCGAAACATTGCGCATAAAATTCTATTGTCAGCACTTCCACATTCCACGCATACGCAGAATTTGCTTTAAATCCTTGTGAAAATTTCAAGTTAGTAGTTCAGCAGAATTGGACGTATTCTCCTGGGCAGGTCCAATCAAAATAAAGGAGCAGTGTAATCACCCAGTCTTCTTGGCTTCGTTAAGTAAGGCATCGGAGGCAAAACTGAGAAGCTAGGCAGCACTTGGGAATTTGATCCGTCCTTTAAAGGACTTAAAAAGAACAATTACGAGGACAGGGTTCCGCCGTTAACATGCATCTTAATTGAATCAGTCTGGAAGGAGAAGCCTGAATTAGATTTAGAGAGAAAGTTGAAGGGATTCTTCATAATTAGGTAAGTTAATGCAAAACATTCACAGTCTAATGGTCCCATTCACTTGTAGGGCTGGACTGAGAGGAAGGAGATCGGCTTAGCCAGAAGCACCTCGGTAAGACTCGCCCCGGGTGCCCTGGTGTCCTTGCCTCGATGGCCTGGGGCCTGGAGCGGAGCAGAAGTTGGGGGCGGGGGCGGGCTAAGGTGGTGCCTCAGACTACGGGAAATGCGGAGCTAACGGAGGCCACATTTCCAAAGATAAATCAATGAACACATCTAAAGTCATGTAAACAAATCTAAACAAAGCCTGAAATGCAGAAGCAAGTTCAGTGATCTGCCCAGGATCACAACAAAGGAAGCATATTTTTAGACAGAGCCAGAGGCCGCTGGCAGGTGCTTGGTAGGAGCACTTAATGGGGGCGGGGCGCTGGGCAAAGTGAGGCTGCAGGGGGCAGTGAAGAGGCGAGGGCCCCATGGGACCTCCCGGAGAGGGGACCCTCCCGACCACTGCCGCGTTTGCCCACGTTCCACGCACAGCGATCGAGTGCCCACCATACGCACACCTCTGTAGAGAGGCTGAAAAACTCGTCAGTTCACGTGACTGCCTCTGCCTACCCTGGCGTGCAAATTCTCACCCGCCCCTCGAGTGCGATGAAGTGAAGTGGGCTGTAACCGACTTAACTCACGCCGTGACCCTGGAGGTGAGTCGGAACCAGCCCCTGTGCTGTGGAGGAGACACAGCACCTAACACCAGAGGATAAAGCCTTTCGGACAGCGGCCGTGGGAGGCTTTGGAGGATATAGCATGTGACTGGGTAATCCTTCTTCAGTCGGCCTGTAAAGTATAATAGCATTTCAGTTGGCAAGGGATAACCTGGAGGTAGAAAACCCAGCACAAAAAAATCCTGCGTGGAGATACACACGCACACGTGTGTGTGTGTGTGTGTGTGTAACATTTTTGCCAGAGCAAAGACAGTATTTGATTCTGCTACTGCAACCACACTACGGCAAATTGTCACACACACTTACACACGGTGTTTTTCTATGCCGGTGTCTCCACGGTCCTATGGATGGAGAGACAAAGGGATTTTATTCTCATTTTACATTTGAGAAATTGAAACTTAAGCCAACAAGCCAAAAATGGCAGAGCCAAATCCAGAAGTTTTTCACCTCCAATCTGATGCTTTCTGCCATTCTACAAACCGGTAAAACAGGAGGGGCAGCAACGAAAGAGAAGGCCATAGAATGGTTAGAACCCCATCACGTAGCATCTTCGATGTTCCTCTGAAGTGTGTAGAATGCAGTACGCAGACACTTCATAATCATGCTCTATGTATATATGTATGTATGTATCGGCCAATAGACACATCTCCCAGTCACCGTCAGCGGTCCCGTCCTGTTCTCCTGACTCATCGACAGTCTGCAATCTCTGCCCTTTCAAAGGTGACGTTAGTTTGGGGGAAAGCCAGAAGTCTCAGGGCGCCAAATCTGAGCTCTAGCTGGTCTGAGTCACCTGGGTGATTTGCTGGTTCACCAGAAAACTCTGCACCAGATGTGATGCATGAGCGGGCGCATTGTTGTGGTGAAGCTGCCAATCACCAGTTGCCTGTAGCTGCAACCTTCTGAATCATCTGAATAGTTTCCACAGAGGAATGAATGTCCAAGCTTAACACAAAATTTGATACAGATTTGTTGCTCTATTTGCTCAGACATTTTGAATGTGACAACCACACAGTACATCTGCTCACTCAATGGTGTCTACTGCCCCCACTGACCAGTATAGTGAAGTTGTCATTGTTCACATATGTGCATTCCAGTCTGCTCTCCTTGGCTGCCAGGTCACATCATTGTTCCACAAGCCATTCTCATTATATTAAAAATGGCTGGACCTTTTCTGCACAGACCTCATAGATATAGATAGATGCAGATGGATGATCGATATAGATACAGGCAGATGGCATGGAGAGATGGTACAGCTGTAGATACATGGAGAGCCTATTGGTTCTGTTTCCCGGGAGAACATAATGCGAAGTGTTAATGCTCACGAAAGCAACACTGACTGAGTGGACACCTGGAGCAGCGCAAGGTTACTCTTGTCTCTCTGAAGGACTGAAAGAAAGCTGTCACCTGGTATTTTTCTCTTTTCGATCAAAAAGGATAGAGCAATTAAAAAATAAGATTGAGCCCAGAATGGCCACCCAAACCTTTCGACCCTCAGAAAGGATATTACTAGTGATGACAAGAAAGCGATGCTTTTCAGCTGAGCGCTGCCAAGAAAGATACACACGTGGTTACGTATGCACGTACATGCAGGCGCTTATACATGCGTATGCACACATGTGACCCTGAAACCAAACTGGAAAGTGCGTGTGTCTTATTGCCTGAGAGCGTGTGCTTTTCTTTAAATGCACAGAGGCCCCCACCGTACGAGCTGTCTGCAGGCATGCGCCACCCTGGAACAGGGCACCCACACGCTCGGACAGACGCCGGGGGCATTACCGCCAAACGAAGACACCTGAGAGCTCCGAGGCCACCTTGCGCCAGGTCTCCGGAGCCAAGCTCTCTGTCCTCCGCCTTACGGGTGGAGCCCCCCAGGCTCTCAGGGACCCCCGCTGCCAGCACGCTGCCCCCCACTGTCTGGGCCTCTCTCCTGCCACTTCCCCCTCTCTGCTGCAGCTAAGTCACTCCGGCGCTGTGTGGCCTTTCGTTTCTCTCCACTTGGGGGCCTGCGAGTAACAACCAGTGACCGCCAACGACCGCAGATGCCGGCCTGGGGGAGAGGGCAGGAATTTGGCAACTCCCAAGTCTGGTTTTTCACCGACGGAAAGACGTGCCTTCATCCTTTCCTATTCTCCCCTCTTTACCACATGAATGTTCTCGAATACATCTCCTAACCTCTTGGAGGTCCCAAACGCATGGGGATGTCACCAAGATTAAAGGAAAACCTCTGTGTGACACATTGGTACATGGTAAAAATTCTTCAACTGTTAACTCTTTATTAGTGTTGAAGTTTTTATTAGATTTTATTTTTATATGTGAATCAAACAACCAGTATGTCCCCATGGGGTTACTGAGGTCATTGGACGAGATAACCTATGTATCACAGTTACAATAGGGCCGCACGCAGAGAAGCTCAATCAAGTTATTTCTGTTTCTTTCCTTCTTTTCCCTTGTCCTTGGAAATCTTCTGAAAGGTAGAGTGCGATGTCAGGACAGAAAGATGAAAGCAGCGTCTGGTCCGGAAACCACTACCTGCCCCTTTAAGACATTCCGGGACACCATTGGCTACAATGTCGGAACCCTGCAACAGTCATCAGACCCTTCAGGGTGGCCTTGGCAGTGCCCTGTTCGACCTGACATTTATCGATAGTCCCACTCTCCTCCACATCCAAGAATACCATCCAAAATTTCTTTCTGAGGATAAGAACCAAAGAAAAAGAAAAGCAAGACAAAAACTAAAAACAGGAGATAGAACTCGTTCCAGCGCCCCTGACGCCAGAACCTTACTTGGGAAAAAGTAAGATTAGGCATTCATCCAACGAATTTCGCCGTGACAGAGGGCAGCGCCTGTCCACCCAAGACCTGGGTTTCCATCCATGACCCAGGGCCACTGTCAAGGGAGCTGCCCAGCCAGAACCTGCGGTTCCCACGGAGTCGGACGAATGGTGGGGGCGCGTTGGAGCACTTAGTGGCTTGGCCCTACTCAGCACCCTCCTGGATGACCCCTCTTCTCCCACTTCTTCCTCTGCCTGTCAGGTGCATGTTGACAGTCAGCACAGTCTTCAAAACCACACTTTTAGGGCATCAGGCCCTCCACTGGTCTTTATTTCTGGATAAACCAGAGAAGCAAGCATCGCCAGCATCGGCAGTCAATGTGTGTGAACAAGACATAGAGGTCTGTTTATTAGGCTATTGAGATTCTGCGGTGTACCTGTTATGATAGCTGGTGTTTACTTTAATAAATACAGTTCTCGACTATATATAATGTGCCAGGAATTTACAAGGAGTTGATTATGAAATGATGGGAAAAACAAGCGTGGTCCATGCCCTCGCAGAGACTGAACACAGGAGGAGAGACAGATAACGTAGGACGCAATTTCAGCAGCACTGCTTTTAGCGCAGCGTCTGAGGGGCATGGTCATCTGGGACAACGCCAGTGAGAGCTCGTGGTGCCGGAGTTCTCGGAGCAGGCTCACTCGGAGCGAGCCTCAGAGCAGACAGCTGTGCGATGAGATGCGCGTGCAGAATGTGTATCTCGGGGTCTCCAAGAGGCCGGCGCCCAGCCAGTGCCCTCTGGCTACTTCTGCCACTGTCTGGCTTCAGGATTCTGCCCCTCTGCCCGCGTGGGTGAGGGGCGTGTACCTTCAGCATGATTCAGTGGTGGGCCCGTGACCAAAGCTGGGTCTATGGGTGGCATGTCTTGGAATTCACTGAATGTGTTGAGAAAGAGGCAGTTTCTGTTCTTTCCAGCTAGGCAGCTGTAGGTTGCAGGGTGAGATCGGTTGTTGGCTGTCTTTCTGTTACCAGAGGAAGGCTGGTCTGGAAATAGGTTCTTCTTCGGCGTTGCGGGAAAGGAATGTCAGGGACACGCGGGTGGGAGGATCTGGGCCGCAACGGCAGATGCGTTAGCGCGCCCTGGAAAAGCCTGCTGCCCTCGGCGAGGCGCTTCCCCGGCGGGTCCGGCAGCAGAAGCCAGTTGAGGTCACCATTCTGCCCCCAGATACACCACACCTGATGTCTCATCCTCAACCAGGTGGCTCGGCTCCATCTGGCTTCGGGAGAAGTCTAGCATCCTTGCTTGCGGCCCGCACTTGGGCCTGCCAGGCCCGGGAGGGTCAACAGGACCCAGAGCCGCATCACCGCGGATGTTGGGCATGTTACTTAGTGTCCCTGTGCCCATTCCCCATCTGCAAGTCTGCCACCAAGGCTCCTGGTGCTCCGGCTCGGAAGAGGCTGGGCCTTTGTTAAGCTTCCGTATGTTTCCTTGGGCTTCGGGGACAGCTGGCTGTCTCTCAAACCACCCAGTCTCTTTCCTGGCTTTTCCCCGGCTTGCGTCCTTATCCTATCAGATCTTTCCCTCGCATTTCCCCAGGTTTGTCTCCTCCCCTCGAGGGTCTCCTGCCTTGGCAGAGGAATTTTCCACTCACCGTTCCTCCTGCCCCGTTAACCCAAGAAAACTGCCCGGTTCTTCCCCGGGGTGAATGGAGAGCCGGTCCTTCCCGCCCACTTGGACTGTACGCCATTATTCCTGGAGGATCCGTGCAACTGGAGTTTCCCGACTTGACCTGGCTCCGCCGGTCTTCCCCCTTCCCTCCTGTTTAATCCCTCCCTGCCTGCCTCCTGCCGCATTTCTGCTGCGTTAGGCCACGGTGCTGACGGCCGGGAGGTCAGGGCCGACGGCCGGGGGGTCAGGGCTGAGAGGTGAAGACGGACCGCCACTCCACAAGGGATTTTTCAGGGGGACAGGCCACTGTTTCCCCCCCCAAAACAGTCTGAGCTATTTCTGTCACATGCAACCTGGAGAATTCTAGTGACTGTAACCTTACCTTACAGTCATGTTTAATCACACATCCTTATAACAAAATTTCTTTTCTTGTGATACATCAGAGTTACAACAAGTAAAGTGAGGAGGGCATGGGCTTTTCCTTGTCATGGACTAGCTGCGTGAGCAGGGGCAACGTCCCTAAACCCAAGCGTCCCAACATTAAACGTGCAGATGAAAGTTTAGGGACGCTCAGGGCTGCTGGGGCGAAGCATTGAGACCGCTGAGCTCGCCTTCACCTTCTGACCTACGGTGCGGTGACTCAGCGCTGGGACGTGACTGCCTCTCTTGCATCTTGCTCAGAAAGAACGGGTAAAGTAAATTCTCTAAGGAAGGTAAATATATAAGTGAACACAAATTCCAAAGGGGACAGAGGAATGCCCTGGTGCCAGAAACCAGCGCTGTCCTCCCGTGAGCGGGTCTGCAGGCTCGGAGACCCACCGGGAATGGAAGTCCTTTGGATGCAGGACCATCAGCCCCGTGGAAGGACGCATCTGTTAGTGCCCAGAGTATCCGGTAATTCTAAAATGCATCCCCTGTGCACGTAAATGCAGGGCCTGGGAAACCCAAATGTCGAAGCGCGGGAGGGACCAGAGAACCAGCCAGGGAAAGAGGGAATGAAGTTTGTCTCCAGCCTGAGCTCTGGCTGGGGCGAAACAAGGGAGCTCACCGATGAGAAACTGTTGAGCGTCCTGGCCTGCATGGTGTGCAGGCTGCGGTCCTACCTGAGTTGCTCGGTGATCCCTCACCCCATCAGTGCGCAGTCTCGGTCCTGGAAGACCCCTGGGGCGCCTGGACAATGAAAACCCGAAGTCCTTCTGAGGCGACATTTCCAGTATCCAAGGTTCTCCATCAACACCCACAAAGAAAATACCACTTACGGAATATTGTCTCTGATGTCAAGGTTTGGACACCAGGTTTCTCTAACATCGGCAAGGCAGATGCTAATTAACTGAGTGCAGAAAGCATTAATATGGATAAGGTGACCTTTGTAAATGGTAAAATTAGTAAGGCACCAGAAGGATACTGTAATCCCAGACCTGCGTGCACTCAGAAACATAGACGCTAAAAGGAAAAGCAAAAATGACAGTAGATTGGATAAAGAATACCCAGTGAGAGACTTTAACATATCTCTTTAAGAAAATTATAAATCAAACAAAATGCACTACAGCTATGGAGAAGAGATTGGCAAACGTTTTCTGTAAAAACATTTCTGTAAATTTTTTGCAGGCCACATTTAGTCTCTATCATACACGCTTTCTTTCTCTCTCTCCATCTCTTCCACAAAATCCCTTAAAGATGTAAAAGCTGTGCCCAACTCAGGGGTCACACAAAGCAAGCCGAAGCTCGGACTGGGTTGGATGTGGCCAGGAGGCCACAGTTTGCCATCTCCCTGATCTAGACGATAAGAAAACATGTAATAAGCTTGACTTAATGAAACCTCATTAAACCCTGCACCAAGCAAGTAAAGTATGTACCTTCTTTTTGAGCAAATATGAAAAATTCTAACAATGGATCACATGATAATCCATAAAACAAGCCTCAATCAATATAAATTAGAGCCAATGTCATAAAAACCACAGTCTTGTACCACAATGAAAAAACATTCGAAAGTGATACAGAAGAAAGCCCAAACATGCAAACACTTAGAAGTTTAAAAAGGAAACTCCTAATAAGTCATGGGTTGAAGAGAAGTCATACTAGAAACTTCGCAATATTTCGTGTTGAGTGAACATGTGGACACTGCTTTAAAAGCGAAAGTGTACAGCTTTAATGCATGCGTGGAGTGGAAGTAATATCAACATAAAAGTTAATTACAGGAATAAGTGTTGTTAAGAATGTTAAGGATTTTTCTTTCAAGCCGAGAACTGGCCCACAAGTGTCACTCGTGCAGCTGCTACTCAGCAGGGTCTGAAATGCCTGTCGGCACTGCAAGACCCGAAAAAGAAAGGGGGACAGCCCAGGGTCTGCAAAGGGAGCATCAAAGTGGCCCTCTGATAACTGACCGGCAATGTGACAATATATGGAAAAGTACCAATCCACAAGCCATGGGAATCGGAACGATCGAGGTTCCCAGACAGAGGGTCACAATAAAATGTCAATCCTGTTCTAAGTTCTAGGAACAATCAGTCGACATGAATTGTGAGCAGAGTTGTCACGAAACGATCTAAATTATTAAAACATGTTTCATGCTTTGAAAGAAGCCATTTAATGTTGCAAAGATGTTGAGACCACCTCACATTAGTCCTTAATCAAAACCAGTGTGGTTTTTATGTAACCACTTAAATTTCTGTAGAAAGATGCAAATCTAAGAACAGCTATATCAAATTATAAGATAAATTTGTAGGGAAGGAAATGCTAGAGAAATTAAAAAACCAGTATGGCATTGGAGTACAGATAGAAAAAAATAATCCAAAGAAACAACATAAGAAATATAGTAAAGAACTCAGAGAAAAACATGTATTTTATATATATGATATATACCTAAGGGGACATTAAAACGATGAAGGGACATTTGGTCATCTATCCATGTAAAAATAGACCACGTCATTACCTGACATTAAACTCACACATATCACATACAGATGGATGTACACACATTTATTATGCATATTTATATGTTTATATACACATACATACAGATCAAGTGGACAAAGACCAAAATAGAATAAACATTTTAAACAATTTTAAATACAAAACTGCCTTTTAGTTACCAGTATTTGGTAGAATTTGTGAAATAAAAATAAAATCTAGTTTTGATAAAGTTGAATACATTAAAATTAAACAATTCCGTGAGAAAAATGAAAAATTGAAAGATAATTCATAATCTGGGAGTATGCACTATATACTGTTATATACTCTATAAATGTCAGCATAGAATATATTAAGAAATCATACAAATCAATGCTAGCAGGAATTAACAACTCACTAGGACATAAGAAGAGAATGAAGAAGTGTTTCACAAATGAAAAAAACTGGAATACTCTAAAAATAGAGATCTCTAATCTCACTAATAATTAAAACAATGTAAATTGAAACAACACGGTTATATCACTTGTGAACTAACGAAAAATTTTTAAATTTAGTAATATAAAGTATTGACTTGGTTGTAGGAAAACAGAGGCTCTGATATTCTGCAAATGAGAGTAGAACTTGGTGGAACAACTTTGGATCATATGTCAGCAAAAATTCATCAAGTTCAATTCAGCAGTTTTCCTTTTACACGCTGGAAACAATGCTGTCACACAGGTGTGCAAGGAGGGATACAGCTGGGATGTCTTCTGGGGTCACGTGGGGGTTGGGATGAACAGCTGACCTCGGAGGAGAAGTCCAGGCGTGGCTTGCAGATGCCAGGCTTGTCACAGAAACACAGGCTGGGCGAAGGGCCGCATCCCAGCAGCCACACTCAGAGACGGTCTTTGAGACCAAGAACTGGCGAGGGAGGCCTCCAGGGGCCGAGCTCCAGGCAGGGCACATGGATGAGAAGAAATAAGGGGTCGAGAGCAGTGGTGACTGGTCTGGCTGGCGGCTCAGGGGCCTTGCGGGGAAAGACTGGGACGTTGATGAGGAGTCTGGGCAGGATGCATGGACATGCAAGAGAAGTGTGGTGTTCTTAGCGCCCCCTGTCCGTGCTCATCAGAGAGCACTGAGCATGCCTGAGGTGCCAGCCGCTGACGCCGGCTAGCCTCTGCCGCGGGCTACTCGGATGCCGCCCCAGAGGGCACACGCACGGCGTGTCCACAGGGCCAGAGCGGATGACGCGCAGGAGCCCGACAGCTGCACCTCGCTCACCCGGGGCCATCTCCTCCCGCGGCCGAATGTCAGACCCCCAGCGCCAGGAGCCAACGCTGGCCTCTCAGTGGGACCCGATTTCTCGGACAGACCCTGAGCCTCTTGGTGACCACTGGACACGCCGGGTCCCTTCTGTCCTGAAAACGGCAGCAGTGTGTTCTCACAGAAATGGACACGTGCTCCAGGCATGGATCTGCTTCTCCTCATCATGGGCCACGGCCAGCGCCACTGGTCCCGTGGGCTGTGGGATGTTTTACCCACAGTTCAACGGTGCCACGCCATACCACGTGAGTCCAGGGGACCCACTCGACATAGAGGAAGTCTGGAGGAGCGGGTCCATGACTTCGAGATCCTCTGATTGAGCCATGCTGCATCACCTAGGAGCTTCGGACTCAGTAGAACGCTGAGCTGGCTTCTGGCGCACCGCCGAGGACACAGTTTGGGGAGAATAGGCTCACTGTGCGCCAACCGAGGACCCCGTCTGTGCTTCGGGGCAAAAGTCACTCCAGGGCGCTGTGTTCCCAGGAGGAATCCAGGAGTAGGCTCAGCACGCACGAGGACCCCAGGGAAGATGCGTGCTTTGCACCCGGCACCTGCGCACTCTAGACGTCCTGGTCTGTGACTAGACAAGGAGAGCTTCATCTGGCAGACAAGGCAAGCGAACTGGCTGTGCGAGTCCCTTTTCCGAAAGGGACCGGCCATCTGCATCTGCAGGAAGGGCCGCTCAGTGACAGCCACCGGCAGCTTCCTAGCGTCTAAATACCTGTTTTTTTGCCTCTTCCATTTATCAATGGAAGTAGTTTTCAAATGCAATCTATGCAAGTTACACAGGGTGAAAACAATTTAGTCAATGATGTAAATATGACTGGATATTCTGCAGCATGACATTTGTGGCTGCATCAAATTCCAAACGCTAAGCATACTTCTCTGACTCGGATGCTGACTGTAATTGCGCCTGCCTTCTCTGTGTGGAGCAAGTCAAGGAGGCCCCACGCAGAGCAGCAGGCAGGAGTTCCCAGGGTGCCCCGGGAGAGCTCACACGCACTCGAAACTTTACCAGGCTCCCAGCGGCAGAGCGCTATTGAAACTTGAGGGTCGGTACATGGAAGACGGAGTAAACTCACTATACTGTGTCGGAATCTTACTCAGAACTTTCCTGACTTAGGAATTTCATACCGCCTGCTAATCTTGAGTCTGCCTCCTGGAGCCCCGCGGGAGAGCCGAGCCCCACGTCAGAGGAGCCGGAGCAGATGGGGCCTTTCCAACACCAGTCTCTGGGGCCCGTTTTCCCATCTTGGTTATTGGGTATGGAAGCAACTGCACAGCAGGGAAAAACATAAAACTTACGTAATTCTGTTTCTAATGTATGCCATAAATTATGACGGTGCCTAATTACCTACACCAGCCCCAAGTTCTGGGAGGAAAAGGATGACAAAGCATTTTTAAAAATAGATTTGACAAAGGCTGTCAACGTGGTAAGCACAGTAGCTGAGAAGGCGCAGAATGGCACCTTGCACATTATCAACGATCATCGGGGCTTCTAAATATGTGTGTAACACCTGTGCCTTTCATATTTGTTTCTATTCTTACTTTCATTTGCTTTTCTGACCCAAAACAACTAAGTGACGTGACTGAGCCACTGACCTTGATCATGACACTCATAAAAGCAGGAGATCGTCCGGGAGGCCTCAGGGAGCGCAGCGAGCGGTCCTCTCCGCTCTGGGCCGAGCCTCCTCTGGGGAGGCAGCCGGTCGGGGGTGGGGGGCAGGACTGGGGAGAGGGAGACAGGCCCTCCATGGCAGACGCACTCTCAGCTCGGGCGTCTGACACTCGGACAGCCGTCTGTGTCCTTCGGGGAGGACCTCTGGCAGTAAGATGGCAGTTGCATCGCCCCCCAGGAAAGGAGGAGGTGGGGGACAGGGGCAAACTTGATGGCAAAATGCTAACCGCTCCGAGGTCCCGAAGACACTCGCGCAGATCTCACTACGCCACTTGGTTGCCGCTCAGGTGTTGCTCAGGGTGGACGACTCAGCTTTTCCAGTCTTGGGCTTCCTCTCTGAGGTGCGGGAAGAAAATGCCCCTCTGTCAGGGTGTCTGCGGGGGTGCCATGTGACACTCACACAAAGTACTTGCTGGCGTTTGAGGCAGGTTTGGTGTTAGGGTTGTGGCACTCTAGACCAGTGAGTTCTGTCGTGCATGTGGAACAAGACAAAGCACTTTGAAAATGATTCCCATCGTCGTCCTCACAACTTTCTCGCCTGCTTTTCCTCATTACGCACGCAAGAAAATAAAGGCTAAAGCAATCTTGTGACTGGGCCAATGCCATGAAACTGGGGAAGGGTGCGACGTGGCCCCGCCCTTCTGAATCAACCCAGACACTGCCCCTGCCCTCCCAGTGGAAGAGCCCGCCGCACACGCCGGGCAGAACGGCGCCGTCAACTCTTCTCTGCGGCCGAAACGCGCCAGCCGCCCGGCGTCGCATACAACCGTCGTTCTTTCCTCCAGTTCTCGTGTTAAAAGATGAGTTGAAAGTAAACACTGAAACCAGCCTGTGGATAAGCTGTGTTCTGCTTAATAACATATCGGCAAACTTGTGATTTATGGATGCATTCAACAAACATTTAAGTACCTTCCACATACCACTTAAGCATATACTGAATGTTAATATTGCCCGTCTACCTACACAAATTTCACGTAATAAGTGCTTGACTAAATAGGCTTTAATAAATTTTAGGGCAAAGCTTAGTGATTTAAAAGTAGTATGTAAGATTCTCCTCAATGTGGGTCTCACTATTCACCGATTTCTCCTCACTAGAACCCTTAGGCTGACAAAGGCAAAATCTATATAATTTTACTCCTGAGAGTGTATTTATAGTGTGCATTAGTTGAGCCTGGCATTAAATAAAATGCTAGTTTTTGAGGGTATATTTTCTCAAATGTTAGATTTTAAAATACGGAGGCATTGTCTTAACCATCCTGAATGTATAAACAATCTACTTAGCTCTTTAATAATATTTGTCCCTAATGGCTATTTTGTAAACCCATGAAAAGGACAAAATTCAACAAGTGTGGCTCTCCTTGAATGTAAAAACATCACAGTGGCCTCTGCAAAATGCTATGTAACTGCAGTGGGAGGAGTTTAATTACCCTCCCTGGGTTCTCAAGAAAGAAAAGAAGTCATTTTCCTGGCTGACTACTGCCCGGAATACCCGGGCCGTGACTAATGCGCCTTTTCATTTTGTTGATTTCCTATCTGCTGCCTTCAGATATTTTCCCTCCTCCCGCGTCATCTTCCACCTCCAGCCTTCCCATCCTGCCCAGCCCAAATGTAGCAGACAGAATACAGAGTCACACAAAATGAGTTTTCTCGGGATCTGCTTTCCAATCAACTCACATCTAACTTCACAGGAGTTAACCTGAAAACACAGGAGAATGAAATTGCATTGTTCTTGCTTTTCTTTTTTGTAGCTAATGCCTACTTTGCTATAAAAAGTCCAAGCTCTATATGTGAGTAAATGGGAATAATCTCTAAATTGTATATTGAGTGTGTATTTTGTAAAAAGAAATGGGTAGAAGTATTTATTATAAAGCAATATATTTTTATCTATAATGTAAAAATATGCACTGGAAACATAAGAACAAGCACAAAACATGTGTGCGTCGATATACAGGCACACGTATTGTTTCCGTCATTCAATAAATAAGAGGGCTACATGATGGGCGGAGCCAGGGTTGGAATCTGACGTGAACAGACACAGCCCCTGAGCCTGGGGGGCTCACTTACAGGAGGGCAGAGAGACAGGCCAGGTGGCTCTTACGGGACATAAGCTATTTCACAGTTATCCCTGAGTGTCTGTCTGCAAATGCACTGGGCACTGCACGACACTCCTCCTCCTTGTCCAGGTGGCCTTAGACCAGTTCAGGTGACTGGTCGGAGGTCACAGGACTAGTGAGTGGGGAAGCCGTCTCACGACCACCGTCATGTGGGAGGGTCGGAATCCCAGTCCTCTCTCAAGGGAGGGAATGTGCAAGGTGCTCCTGGGGGAGGATATTGTTAATACAAAATGTTAAAGGGTCAGATGACAACTAACTTTTAAAAAAATACATACACAATACAGAACGCCGCACCGTCTCCCTAAATTCCTGTGGATGAAGATCCGGCGGAAGAGGAAGTTTGGGGAAACCGCTCGGGGAAAAGGAGGATTGAAGCTCACGTTCGGGGCAAGTCCGAGGTGCGTGTGCCCGCCACACGTGGCGTTTGGCATTTAGCATTTAGCGGGCTGTTCTGTAAGAGAGAAAATCCATCTTTACCGGATTGAAGCTAATCCCTTAATCCCCTCCATTTGTACATCAATTTGCAGTTCTCCAAGCACTTTTCCAACCATTATCACATTTAATCTTCACAAATGCCAGGAAAGAACACAGGACAGGGATTAACCAGCACTTTGAATGTAGAAAGGAGAGGGTGTGATTCGGCCAAGGTCACAAAGACAAGGGGACAGGGAAGGAGCTGGTGAAAACTTTTAGTTGTGCCTTTTATTTGTAGTCATGGTCCCTCTTTCTTTATTTATGTGTTTCTTTATTTTTACTTTTTAGACCTGGAGGTAGATATTAATTGGGGCCACTGGGAGAAATAAGGAAACGAATAGAGGTCTTGGGCGTTGGGTCCAGCGGTCGCACCAGGTGAAAGGGGACTCCTCCCGAGACGCTGCCTGGCCTCCAAGGCTCAGCCAGCGGGCTCTGGAAGTGTGGTCAGGGGACCCGTGCTGGCCAAACGGCCCTGTTTCCTTATCGAAGGGGCCTGTGCCCAGAGGCATTCACCGTCAAGGAGCACTGGTTCTTTCCTTCTTTCCAGGAGACACGTTTTCATAGGAGGTCTGTGTGGGTGGAGGGGGCGGTGAGAGGCTATGCAAACGCACGCCCAGCACAGCCCTGGAGCTGGAGCGAGCAGCTGGAGGACAAGCCCTTCAAGTAGCACGGCTCTCAGCTGCTGACGCTCTGGTGTGGCATGTAGAGGCGGCCGCTCGCCATGGGAGCCGCTTGAGTCTGGATGGAGAATTTGACACTGGGGACTTGCGTACTCAGATCTCGCCCATTACACCCTTATCGCCCCACTTTCCCCATGGGCGTGAGCACCCGTTCCTCAACCACGTTCCTCTGAGCTGTGCTGCCTGCCAACTGTGGGCCACAAGCCTGTGGGGTCTGCAGACGCAGAGACAAGCACTCAGAGGAGAAAGTGAGATGGGTTCTGACAGACTCATGTGCGGGGGGGCCTCCGGGAAGGCCGGGGGGGCCCCAACCCAGGTGGGCGAGGGGAGATGTGCAGAAAAGATGCAGGACAAAGGGGTGACTGTGCTGAGCCCGGTGAGGGCTGGAGCTTTGCCAGGTAGACACGGTGGAGGACAGTGAACCTCCCGAAGAAGAAATAGCGCGTGGACAATCGCAGAGGGGAGAGCGTGCTCACAGCACGCCGGCACTTTACCCTTCGGTGGGAAGAGGGCCGCAGCGCCCATGGGGGGCCTGGCCATGAAGGATCACAAAGGACCATTTATGCAGAAGTAAGAAGCCTTGTTTTTATCCTGTGGGCAGGGGTCAGCCATTGGAGGCATTTGTGCGGGAGCATGAAGAGTAAGGTCAGGGTTTTCAGAACAACGTGTCATTCTGGGTCCTGGAAGATTGTTGGGGGAGCCTGTAGCTGGAGGAAGGAAACCGGCCGATTTTTATACTGCTGTACTGTTTATTTCTGTACTATTTTTAAAGTGCTAGTTCTTCCTCTCGCTCATCCCAGAGGGTCAAGACCATCACAAAGAAGAGCCTTATCAGAGCTATTACTAAGTTCATAACCCTCCTGCTTCTGTTTAAGGAAGTGTTTTTTATTAGTGTAATAGAGTATGAATAAAAATTTGAACACCCAATATTTTTAAGTTCTATTAGGTACATTTAAATGTGAAAATTAAAAATACATCTCAATGTGTGCATAGTCTGCTAAAATATACCCATTTCGATGGGCCTTGGGGACCAACCAAGGCAACAAAGAGAGGAAGCTTCAAGCCCCGTCCAAGGCACACCGGTGGGGGCGTCATGCTGCTTCATGTCCCTGAAGAAGTGAGGCAAAAGGGCTCATCCTCGTTAGTAAGGTGGTGAGTATCCCCGCCTGTCACGTGGGAGACCAGGGTTCGATTCCCCGACGGGGAGGCTTCCTATGTCCTTTTAACATGAACAACAGTTCAAATAAAATTTAAAAAAAGAAAAAAGGAAAAAAAAGAAGCGACACAAGGACCTGCCATTTTCAGAATGATTGCTCTGTGCCTTTGAGGGCCAGATGTTAGACCTCTGACCCTAACGCGGCCCCGAAAGCCAGGCGTCTTTACGGGGGCTCTGGCTGCTGCACGTGGCAGAGTCCACCTGTGACTCGTGAAGGAGACTGCTTTGTGAAGCGCTAACGGTGCAGACAAGGCTGGGCCGGCCCGGCCGCGGCCGGGTTCAGAAACTCAGATGTCCCTTTGGGTGTCTCCGCCTCACACCCCCGGAGTCGGCTTTGTCATTGGACTGACTGTTTCCGGACAAAGAAACATCACGACTGGAGCCCCGTGTCCCTGTGACTCACCTCCAGAATTAAAGGAGGTTTCCTTCCCCGGTGTCCACAGACCTGCTCAGAGCAGGTGGCTGTACTTGAACACTTTCTGGTCACCAAGGTGACGAGGTCAAAGGCGCATCCTGGCTCAGTGAGGGCGGCGTTTCAGGGTGGGGACGAAATGGGCCATGATGGACAGACAGCCCTCGCAGGGCCCGGCGCAGGGGGTAGGAGCGTTGTCAAAGGAGGGGCGTTGAACAGCTGCGCACAGCACACTAGATGGCCTCTGCAGTCTGTGTCCCAGGAAACAGGCTCAGACACGGAGGCCGACAGACAAACACAATCTTGCCCGAACCACACAGCTGACCAACGGCAGAGCAAAGATGCAAAACGACCACCGATTCCGAAGCCCAAGGTCTTGCCAGCGTGCCACCTGCTTCTCAGCCCTCCTCCAACGCGAAGGAGCTGCCGGTGACTAATACTTCAGCAAGGAGAAGCAGATCAGTGTGTTTGTCACATTTGCAAAATCCAGTTTCCGAGGGACTTCTCCTGCGTCAGGTTCCCTCTTTGTCTTGGCCTCTTCTGGGTACGCGTATATTAGAGTATCTTAACATGTGGCTTCTCTGTGCTATTTCATATTTCTCAGATGCAATTTACTCAAAAAATGAAATTATCAGGAAAAGAGCAGTTAATTGGAAAGGACCGGGGCCATGGGCAGCCGAACTCAGTAAGTCTTGGATTTTGACTGGCGCTTACTCTCCGGTCAACTGCCCGGAACCACACGGAATGCCACAGAAGGGTGGGGCTGCCGTGCTTGGATGCGGCCTCCACGGGGTGCTCGGCGGAGCCCCAGGCTCCCAGGCCTCCTCGGGAGCCCAGGCAGCAGCCGGAGGCGCTGCAGAGCTGGTGGGGCTCAGGCGGCCCCCCACCCCATCGGCTTTCCCAGACGGCGAGAGGGAAACTGCCCTCTGGGGAGAACAGCAGCCTGGCTGGCCGGTCTGACGCTGAGCGTGGCCACTGCTGCCGCCTCTGCCCAGCGCAGGGCAGTGGGGGTGACCCTCCCCTTCAAAGGTGTTGAATTCAAACCACCAGTGAGCACAGTGCTCGAGAGGTTATGACTTGCATAGGCAAGGGCTAAGTGGTCAGGGCCCTGGAAGAAGGACTCCGAGACGAACATTAAATTCCCCAGAATCAGCAGAAAAACAGACTGATAAACTGTTGACTGCGCTCTCGGTTCCCAGCCCACGGACTCTGGGCTCAGCCCTCAGCGGCACCTGCTCCACCAGGACGGGTCAGCCCTGAGCAGGTGGCTGGTGACGGGGTTCAACGAGTCTCCTGTCCGTGCGGAGCTGCGTGGTCTGTGCCTTTGTCAGAGACTGGGGTTCACCGGAGCCGCCCTCTCTCACCTCGACCTTGTGGAGGAGCGCCCCAAAGCTCTAAAGTGATCGTTTCTGATCGTTCTTTGCGGTTTGACCTCATTATGTGTCTCTTATGATTACCCCCACCCCACCCCTTGCATTAGTATTTTTTGCCACGTAGACGTGTCACAGGGAAGAGTGTCTCCTCCAGAACGTGTGAGTATGCCTAGTCACTCAGCACACACGAGTTTGGCAGTGATTCTAGGCCACGCCCTGCGTTACACACCAGCCCAGTAAACTGAATAAACACTCACACTAAGTGCTGACAATACAGCGGGGTGGAGGGAGGGGCAGAATCACAAACACGCAACAGCGATGCACAGGCGTCCACGCACTTGGGGAGAGCCCTGTGCGGGAATCGAGGGCGCACAGCGCGCAGCCCGAAGGGAGGGGGGCAGAGCAGCCTCCCTCCCAGAGGGACCCTGTTCTCCCTTTTGGTCAACCCTTCCTCTTACTGGACAAGTGCTTGTTTAAAAAAACACCAGCGGCCAGCTGAGGGGAGGTACCCTCAGGCACCACCCGGTGACGATTCAGGAGCCGAGTACCTCCAGTGCCATCAGCAGCTCTTCTGACGATCTGACCCCCACGTCTGACGCGGAGCCGGTCTCTCCTGTCGGCTGGCCTCGCTCTTGCCTCTCCAAACTCTGAAAGCGCTGCCCGAGGCCTCGTCGGAGCCGTGCGCCTTTTTCTCTCCCGCACGCAATCTGCCTCCCCACGGGCAGCTGAGACCTCATTGGGGAAAAGGGGGGCGAAGCAGCGTGCCCGCAGGACCTCTCGGGTTAAAGAATGCATCTCAGTGGCCTCCAGGCCAGGCGGTTCCAGTGAGGGGGCCCCATGTGAGGGGCCCCCTCAGGTATTTTGCTCACATCTTGGAGAGAGTAAGAAACGGTTTCGTCGGCACGAGAGACAGGAGGCTCGGAGCCCTGGCACAGGGGCACCAGAGGCTGAGGTTTAAGAGCGTGGGTTTGGTGTCAGCAAAAGGAAGTTCGCCCTCCGGCCTGTCCCTCGCTGTGTGAACTTGGCCGGCATACCTCATCTGTCCGATCCCCAGTTTCCTCGTCTGTAAAACGGACACCGTGTTGGTATTTACCCCCTAGTGGGAGAATTAGGTTGGAGAGCGTACGGTGAGGAGAGCTTTGCCAGTAACTTTCCTTACTTCCACACGCATCTCAGTCCCTGGGACTTACCTACCGTTGGGGCAAGCGGACTGTGGTCAGTGTTCGGGAAACCGGAGGACACTCTCATAATCGCGGAGCGAAGGCAGCCTCCATGGGGGGAGAAGCAAGGCTGTGGATTCCGAACGGGATGCACTTGGTGGAAAGGAGGGGCGGAGCGCCGTGCCCTGGCGCTGATTTGGGTGATGCACTCGGCCAACAGTAGCGCTGTTTCAAGGAACAGGTTCTGAGTCTGAACCATTAACCAGTACCGTGCAGAGCATTTGGGGAACGCAACAGTGAACTGATACCTCAAGGGCAGCGGTTGGGTTTATTCCTTATCAACTGTCAGAGAATAGAAGGTGTCCATGAGCGGACTAGAAAAGGCTTCAGTCTGACTCTCGTAGTTTATATAAAATGGAGAAGGGGCAAATGCTGATGATGCCGTGTAGAAAGAGCTGACCCTCCGGAGCTGACGCCGGTGAGGAAAGACGGGATAATGCTGGGAGTGCGGCGGGTCAGGAGGAGGGGGGCGTTTGTAAACCGTCTCTGCTGTGGATGCGACTCTTCGCCCCACACCCCCGGGTGCGTTCCTTCGTTCACATCGGTGTGTGCTGAGCACCCCCGGTGCCCCGGGCACCGGGGACTTCGGGGAGACGCGCCACACCCCTGCGCAGAGGAGCCCCAGGTCCTGCCTTCAGCGGGGACGGTGGTTAGGCTGTGTCCCCAGGCTGTCCGGGAAGGCTGAGTGAGACGGCATGTGCCAAGGCACCTTCTTAAAGGAAAAGGTGGTTTGCAAGCGCGCCTTGTCGCTGCGTCTTCCGCCCGGGGAGTTCGTCAAACGAAGAACGAGGGCTTCCAGATGGAGACGGGAGCTGAATCGGCCCCCGCGGAGGCGCCAAACAGGGCCCGCGTCCTGTTACACTTGTTCATCCATCGAAGCATTGTGCAGGACTGATGCTTCCAAGGAGAAATAAGAAAAATGGTCTAATTGAATAAAAGCTGCATGTTTATTATTATTAAATGTCATCCGAAGGGCTTCAGAAAACATGTTCAGCTAATTGGCTATTCAGATCGGATAGCTATGGAAACCGCAGTACGTTAGTACCCGAAACGGACTCTCGTTTAACCATTTAACGGAAAGGAAGAACGTGAAAGCCAGCCTGGCTCAGTGACATCTCGCAGTATGTGTCGTAGGAGAAAACTGCAGAACTTCAAAGAAAAGAAAGCACATGTTGAAGCGACAAAGGTGAGAGTGAGGCAGTAGACCCGACGGGGGGAACTGTCCGGCCGGCCTGTGCGTTAATTAGCAGCAGCCCCGAGTCCGAGATATGGTGATAATTTGTAGCAATATCACGGGGCTTTCCTTACATAGTTTAGGGCTACGCTGACGAAAGAACCAAGCTCGGCCCTTGAGGAGCTCACAGCCTGGAGTTTGGGAGGAAGGTGTAACAGGAGAGAGACCTGTGCAAAGCATTCTGGGGACATAGAAAAGGACATTGTAAATTTGGCGTTGGATCTGGGAAGCAGAAAAACCACGGGGACAGGTGGCACTTGACCATGGCCCGGAAGCCGGAGAGGTCATACCGGTGGAGAGGAGGGCTAAGGAATGGCACCAGCCCTGGGCCGTGACCCTGAGCTGTGCTTGTCACGTGCACAGCCTGTGGGAGGGGCCAGCGAGGTCGACGGGGAGGTGCTCTTCACACACAGTCTCACTGTCGCCTGTAACGACCCTCTGCTGTGCGCCCTCATCCTCAGCCCAGGTTTACAGCTAAAGGGACAGGTGGTCAGCGGTGTTCGGTAGCTCAGCCATCGTTGTCCTCTGACCCAGGATTTGAACCAGCAACTGCCTGACTTAGCGCCTGAGGCCCGCACCCCGCTTCCCACTCTGGTTCTCTCCTTATCTCCGATTCTGTTTTGGATCTCGTATTGATTATCTGTCCTTATCCATCACAGAGCATCTATGCTAAATGGAGTCCTCACGGAATACCGTGACCCAGCGTGCTGTTCCCCCTCCTACGTCTGGCTTATGGAGCGCCTTCAGATCCGTGGTCTGCTCAGAGCGGGTCAGGACTAGAGTCACATGACCACAAGTAAAACTGGAGGTCAAGGGATCCCCAAGGAGAACTGGGCTAGAAAGGTGTCTGCAGGCCTGGCAGGACCCCGGAGTCTCGTAAACCGATCCCAGGATACACTGTCTCCTTCAAACAGGAGTTGCGCCCCTTGGTAACTCCCTACCTGTGGAGCTGCGGTCCCCACCCACGCAGCCCGAGGCGCTGCTCTGCACAGGCCGGGAGCCCCTTCCCACGCCGGTTTGCGTGGCAGCAGCATGCTGGGAACAGAGCTCTGATCAGAGCGCCAGCCTGACTGGTTGCATCCTGAACTCTGGACGGACAAACACCTTCTCAGCCGCTCCACAAGGGGTGGGTCTGAGAAGTGTGGTTTGAATCTGGCATTTTCTCTCACTTATGATTTCTCTAACAACACAGGTGGCTTTCCTAGGGACAGTTGTTGTCACCTAATAGGTAGCTGTCGGTCACTGAGTCATCTGAAATAATTAAAGCAGGGACGGCTTGGCAAGGACAGGACAGCGAGCACCGGACACCAGTGAACAGAAACCATGGCAGAGCGACAGATGACCCAGCCGGCTCCGGGGCTGCCTGGGAAACGCGCCAGAGCCCCGGTCTCTCAGCCCTCCTTGGACGTGTGCGCACGGAGCGCACGCAGGCGGTTTTACTGGAAGTAGCCGTTTTAAGCAGACTCTGAGAAGGTACGGTAACTGCGCATGTTGCTTACAGCAACCGTGAAGAAAAGAAGCAAACAGAAGTGTGGCTCTTAATGAAAGGCTAAAACATATTCAAATAATAGGAAAGAAGGAAGTAAGGAAAGAATGGAGGAACAAAACCAAAGGAGACAAATAGAAAATGAATAATTAAGTGATACCAATAATTGCATTAAATGTTAAGTAGTCAAAACATGCCAATTAGTAAACAGGATTGTCCAATTACATTGGGGAAAAATGACCGGTTTCTGCCTATAAAATCCAGTCATTAAATATAACAATAGAGATAAATTATAAGCAAAAGGATAGAAAATAATATACTATGCCAATGATAATTTAAAATAAAAAAACCCTGGAGTGGCTATTTTAATATTAGGTCAAGTAGACTTCGGCACAAGAAAACATACCAGAAGTTAAGAAAGGTATTATTCATGATGAAATGTACACTTCACCAGCTGTGTTTGTTTGCCAAGGCTGGCGTCACCAAGTACCACAAACTGAGTGTCCTAAACAAGAGAAATCTATTGTCTCACAGTTTTGGAGTTTAGAAGTTCAAAACCAAGGCATCAGAAGGGTCCGTTAGGGAACACACCCTTCTGCTGAGCTTCTGGTGCTCAGATGATAATCCTTGGTGCTCCGTGTCTTATAGGAGGCTCACTCCAAACTTGGCCTTCACCTTTACATAGAGCTCCGCCTGTGCGCACGTCCATGCCCAGCTTCCCCACTTTGTGAGAGCACTGGTTGTGTTGGGTTAGAAGCACACTCTGCTATGGTACGGTCTTGTCTTAACTAGTTGCATCTGCAACCATTGTATTCCCAAATGAGGTCACATTCCGAGATGCTGAGGGCTGGGACTTCAACAACTGAATTTGTGGGCAGGGCACAGTTAAACCCATGACATCAAGAAAATACAACAATACTAAATGCGTACCAGTCTAAACTCAGATTTTCAAATTACATGGAATAAAACCGTACAGAACCGAAAGGAAAAATGGACAAAGGCCACAATTCGAGACTTACCAGGGAAAGAAGAAAATCATCTGCTGTCGTAAACAGAGACCAGCAAAACGTCAGGCTGGAACCTTGCATGGCATCAGATGAGGACTTTCCTCTCTGTTCTGAGCACCAGTTGGTGAGCTCAGGGCTAGGCCGGTCCAGAAAGCTGTGTCAATACTCAATGGAGATGAACTTTTCTAAGATGAACAGGGGAAAAACGTGAGGTATGATGACACCTTCAAACCAACCTTTTAAACTTCTGTCATTTGCCATGTCAAAGAAAATATTTTTTAACACTGCAGCTGAAAGTGAATAGGGAAGATACAGACAATTACAATTTTTAAAAAAAGGCTGAACTTCAGCGTGGCCATGAAAGTGCTGAGGGCACGACTCCCTGGGGAAATCAGACGGTAGGGGACATCTCCCCTTTGTGCCTAACACACACACCTGTTTTGGGTATTAGCTAATCCAGGTCTGGGATTTATACGCCCGTCTCTCTACAACTGAAATAAAAGAGAAAAATATCAACAAGAATATAGAAGCCTTAAGCAACATCACCAACTATGCTAACAAATATTTATAGGACACTCCACCCCAAAACAGCAGGATGCCCTTTCTTTGAAAGTTTACCTGAAGATTCACAAAGGAAGGCAATATCCCGGGCCATACAATATGCTCCCACTTTTTAAAAAGAAGCTAAAAGTAAATAATATTAATTTATAAAGTATGTTCTTAACCACAAAGCAATAAACTAGAGATCCGTAATATAAAGACAGCTGGAAAATTCCTCAAATATTTGAAAACTACACAACATACTTCAAATATCTCATGGTCAATAAATACAAGGAAATTTGAAAAATTTTAAAGCTAGTAAAAATAAAATACAACATAAAATTTTGTGAAATGCAATTAAATCAGTGTTTAGAGGCAAATTTATAACAAAACCAAGTGTCTCCGATCCATAGTTTGTGTTCACTTTAAGAAGCTTACAAAGGACTACATTAAATAGGAAGCTACCAAAAGGAAGAAAATAATAAAGGTAAGAACCATTTTTAATGGAAAAATTACCAATAGAGAAAAAGCAGAGAAAGCAAAAGTTTGTTCCTTGAAAAAATCAGTAACTCGGCAAATTTTCAGCCAGACTTACAAAGGAATTCATACGGAAGATGCCAGACACCACCTTCAGGGACCAGGTTGGGTGCAGGAGAAGCGCCATGGTCCCAACAGACATTGAGAGAACCACGGGGAATGCCACAAACCACTCTGTGCCCATCGTCAGTTCAACAGCTTCAGTAAACTGCACCAACTTCAAAGGCGCAAACGGCCAAACCTCCCTGAAGGAGAAATACGTAACCTAAATAGTTTCATATCTATTAAATAAATTGAGTTTGTAGTTTAAAACCTCCCAAGAAAGAAATCTTTAGGATGGTTTCACTGGTAAATTCAACCAAACGAATAACACCGCGTCTGAGTGACCTCTTCTGGGAAAGAGAACAGGGTGGAGTCCTTCCCAGCTCATCTGATAATGAACCCTGACCCGAAGACTTCGTAAGGAAACTGCAGGCCAATGTCCTGTCTGCGTGTAGATGTGAAGATCTTACCAAAATGCAGTTAAGTTGAGTCCAATGACATACAGAACAAACATCGTGCCCTGTAGGGTCAGTCCCCCGCTGGCATCTGGAGGGCGAGGACCATCCAGACTCCGAGTGCACTGACGGCGGCCATTCCCAGCGGGATCCGTGGGAAGCGGGCCCTGCCGCACCCCGCCCACTCCGGGAGCCTTCCCTGAGACCACCAGCCCCTCTGCTGTCTGTTCCATTTGATGGTGCCACTCAGCCATCAGTGCGTTCTTGTGAAGAAGGGCTAGTGTGCCTTCTTTTAAAGATAAGGACACCAAGGAGCGAAATGACCGACTTTCCTGGAGTCACCCGGTGCTGCCTGGTGCCAAACTGCAACCCCGAGACCTGTTCAAGTGATCGTGACGTAGTACCGATAACTATGATGTGACTATGTCTCCTTTCGTCCGTCTTTCATGGACGACAGACCGCCAGACCTGTGTCATCCTCTGATTCCTACCACCCTCCCCACAACCAGAACAGCAGCCGAGAACCACGTAACGTGGTCGATCTTTTTCACGTGGCTCACTCCCATCTGGCCTTCAGGCTTACTTAAACATGGCATTCTTGGGGAACGCTTTCCTGACCCTCACCCCACTGTAGGACCTCTGGCTACGTGGTCCCGTAGCTCCTTCTACATCCCCAATCATGACACTTACTGCACGTCATTGTACACGCACGTCAGTGTCCGAAGGAACCGAGTGTCTGTTTCATGCTCCCCCCCGTGCCCGATACCCATGCCAGTGCTCAGCACTAAGCATGCGTGTGATTCGTAGTTATATATGTCAGTAATTTAGTTGTGATGCATACGATATTGCCTCTGGAAGCTCATCGAAAATGCAGATACATCAGATTCCCTGTGTCAGTGATGTGGCCCAGGAACTTGCTTTGGATCGAGCATTTTTCAAATTTCAACGCAGGACACTTGGCAGATGTTCGCTGAGTGAACTAACGTTTGGGTGGGTGGATGGGCAGATAACAGTGAACACACCCATCGCTGAGCCTTTTGACTGATGCATGGGCAAATAAATGCATCGCCCAGGTGAGGGGAGACCCGAGACGGCGTTGGCCCCAGGCAGACTCGTACTGCTCCTCTGGCAGTCCAGCCTGAGCAAGCAGCAAGCCTTCCCTCGGACACCTCTCTAAACGCAAATGCTCCAGGGTGTGACAGTTCCCTGGTAATCATCGTGGTATTTCAAACGCCCCACCAACACTCCAAATGAAGACTTTGAGCTAAATCATTACAGCAACAAACAACTGGGAACCAGGAAAATTCTCAATCAACTCGAAAGTAAACACGAGGTTGCCATTGATATAACTATCACTTCCCCAAGCATGAACTGCTCCGGGCCAACGCTGAATACAGATAACACATCTATTAGCTGAAAATGAATAAAACAGTATTTATGAAATGAGTAATTTGAATTTGATTAATGTTTATAAATGTGTTTACATGTGAATTGAATATTAACCTATAGCTTGAGAGGGTTTAATTAACCTTGGAATATTGTTTTGGAGCACAATGAAAAATAACCAATCCACAAAGGAAAAGGAAAAGGCTATCTGCATGCACAAATGAGGTCAATTAATTAAGCAATTTGCATACATTTGGTTATTTTCAGAGGGTTTTTTTTTTTGACACTTGGCTCTTCCTGTTCCCATATTGTGTTTGCACTGTTCTATTTATACAACACACATCAATCACTGAGCCACTGCGAGTGCATCCCGATTGGCTGGTGCAGCTCTGGCGGCCAGTCTTCCTGGGAACTAGTCGTCTCCGCACACAAACACAGTAACTTGTCCAAATGAGCCCTAGAGTGATGAGGAGGGAAATCAGGTTTAAACTAGACCAATGAATTTGATGTAGGACCATAAAACATTGGTACACAGCAACTGGAGTGGAATACAGGAGAAGCTCCGTCATTCTTTCATGAGTGAATAAATGAAGGAACGCGATTGTGGATTTTCAAGACTCATTGAACGCACTGTGTTCTAAAGGTCTTGAAATAGCCCTTTTAACCCACACCCTTGAAAGTGCTTCAGCTCTCTCTGTTCTGCACTGGCTTACCGCTCAGGAAGATTTGTGGAATCTTACGGTATTCCAGTTGCTTTATAAAAATAAAATGCGTATTCACCATGTTCTGACAAATGAGTTCTTTTGGCACTCCAGGTTTTGCAAATTCCCATGAAGGACCCTCCACCCTTCCCACTACTAACGCAGGATTATTGAGGCCCCTAATGCAAAGTCGAACAGCTAGTGAACCCAATAACGATAAGATTAAGTAGCTGTACGATGATGCCTAACCGCAGCCCCAGCCACAAATGCACAGGGAGGCCATTGTTAAGCAGAGGCCCAAGAACTAGAAGCGGGCAGAGGGAAGGACCACAGCCCCATCAAGAAAGAGCCCATGTCTTGCAGGCTTTGCAGTGTGCGGACTGTGCCAGGTGCCGTCGCACGCATGACCGTCAGGTCACGTGCATCAGTTTGTGAAAGTGTGGCGATGCCGCTGTTCTCATCCGAAACGGGAGCAAGTGTGGTCTTTGTGTTGCTACATTCAGCACTGGTCCTTGGGGTTTCTCAGCCTTTAAGACCAAGACCTGGTGCGGAGGGAGAGCAGTGCAGAAAGAAAATGCCCTCACCTAGAGAGGGTTAGGGCTTCGAGCTGTTGTGTGAGCGTGCCCTGCAGGCCACCGTTGTAAGGACACGAGAAAGAGTTCTGCCCACCCCCGCAGAAAGTTTTTTTTAAGACTTCAGGAGACAATGTCAAGTGTCTGTCGACAGAGCCTCTCTTTCCGCGGACATAACTAAGAATGAAGAAGGTGATGATGCTCGGAGCAGTCGCTGTTGAAGCTAACAGGAAACACTGAGGTGCGCAGTCAGCCCTGTCTTTCCAGTAGCTGCAGCTGGGCGGAAGTTTAGCGAGAGCCTAACGGAAACAAAGTCCTCCAATGAGGCGGTCAGAGGGAGTTTCTTTGGGAGACAGAAGTAGTTCCTGGGAGGCATCTTGCTATGCTGACGTCGCTCTTTGCCCACTCTCCCCTTCGTCAAGGTCGCCATCTGTCCGAGGAAGGGTGGGCATGCGAGCGCAGCGCTAGGTGGCTGACAGCTGGGGGAGGGGCGCGAGGCGCACTGCAGTTGGAGGTGCAGCACGTGCGGAAAAGAGCGGGCCGTTCGAGTGTCAAGTGCATGGCAGTGTGCTGGGCGTTGTGCTGGGCGAGGCCCGGGGACGTACATTATCTTGTTGGATCATCACAGTAACTTTAAGGGGGATAAATTGTATCTATTTTCATTTACTTTGCAACTAAGCTTTATGGAATGTTTAAACGTGCCCACTTTCCCTTAAGTAATGAACAGCAAAGCCAAGAAATTAGCCCCAACCTGCCTGACCCCAACCCCAGCACCTCACTCTGGTCCCACTACCTGCTGACTGTGGGGTCCACCCAGACAGCCCCCTCTAAGTACACTGAGCTTGATCGCTGAGGTCCGGGGAGGGTGGGTGGCCTTCTCTGGAGCCTGAAAAAATAGCCCCTGAGGCTGATTTCCATTTTCTCTGTTGGTTCCGGTCAGAGAATTCAAGACTCCTGGCAAAGCAGCCATTTCCCAGAAACTGGGGTGAAAAGCTGCTTGTCCCCACACCCCAAACACGTCCAGCTTCCCTTGGACATGATCTCCATCTTCCCTTTCCCGTCCCCCCCCCATTTCCCCTCACTCTCTGTGGCGCCTGACCCGCACACCCCGTCTTCCTCGTCTGAGAACACCGCAAGCTGGCCCAGGGCAGCAGGCTCAGGTCCGGGATCAGCTAATGGGGGTTCGAGCAGGCTGAGTGGCTGCCTAGGACATTGCCTTTCTGTGGCACTGAGGAGCTCCCAGTTCATGCCCCCGGCCTTGGGGAAAAGGAGCTTCTGGTCACTCCGTGGCTTACTTGTCGCGCACTGAGCAAAAAGAAACCATCCGAGGAGTCTGTGGCCAGCCTCTGGGGATTCCAACGAGAAAAACAAGCGTTGCTGTATTCAAAGACAGGCGCGTATCAAACATGCACAGTTTTATTGGCCTCCTACAGGGGTCTACCCTGTGAGCGCTCCTGAGAAACAGACGCCGAGGCAAGTTCCGTCGTCCTGGGCCAGCGGGGCTCCCACGCCGCCCCCTTCCACGAGAAACCTCACCGGTCCTTAGCCGCAAACGCTGCCATTCAGTGTGCTGGCTTGTTGGGTAGTTCTTGTTCTCTCCATCTGCGCCTCTATCCATCCAGCCTTCTTCCTTCCCTTCAAGGACAGAACAGGAGGCGATCAGGAAGCCGGTATCTGAGACGCTGCCCACCCCATCCCTCGGAGACGTGCCCCCAGATCCAAAGAACTCCTTTTCCGAAGGCCTCCGAACCACACAGCTCCGCTGACTGATTAATGCCAACAAATGCCAACCGAACACTAAATCCCAAATGAAATTTCGCTGCCTCCTCTCCAGCCCAAACTGCCTGAAATTTTGACCAAACCAATTTAACTGAAGTTCAGTCATTTGAAATGTATTAGCCAAAGTCAAGTTCTAAGAAACCATGAACCATAGGAAAAGGATACTAATGAGTCCCCATTTAGTTTCAGATTCAAATAAATTCTCAATTTGTGTTTATTTCAATCAGCCCTTACCCATTATCAAAGGTGTTTTTGTAAGAAATGAATGCCAATGGGCCAACTGTTCCTTCTAAACATACTGTAGCTGAGCCAGAGATGCCAGCTTTTTAATTCGACTACATATTCCATCTCCTTGCACGATGGCTTTTTCAAATGTTTCCTGAACCTGGGCCAATGGACCCCTGTATGTCTGTCCACGTGGCTCCAGGAATGTTCTGGAGGCGCCCAAATTCATGGCACAAATCAGCGAAGAGTTTTAAAAATTATTTCAGGAAAAGAAACTCTGCTTTTCATAGAAAATAATGATCTGACATACAACATTCCTCTTCTTTCTGATTTAAAGAAATGACGAACGAAATTATTCCCTACAGTTTTCAAATTGCGTCTTTCCCAGGAAAGCCACGTGCCTGAGTTCAGCATCTTGGCTCCATTCAGTACCAGGAATGTGACCTTGGACAAATAATGTCACCTCGCTAACCCTCCCTTTTCTTATCCCTAAGAGTTTTTTCTAACTGTAAATATCATGTGGAATCTCGTAATGTAACATTTAACACCTAGAGTGTTCAATGCATCTTAGCAGAGTCTGAGGCGAACCTGTGGCTGCAAATCTTATGGCTATTTCTGGCCATTAAAAGTGTTGCCTCCAAGACTGTCATTCACTCTGAACTCATTCCTGCCTGCGTTGGTCCCCCGACCTGTAAGGACTTGGGGCAGGGCTGTCAGTTCATGTTCAGCGACGAGTAACGCAGCAGGATAGGTCCCCGAAGATTTCGCACACGCAGGTGCACACACATCACGTGTTACCCAAATACTTAGCTCCCTCCACGTGCAAAGTCCTTTAGGCAATAAAAAGATAAGTCAGATGGGCATCGTGTTGTCGGGCCCTTAACGTCGAGCAGGGGAGATGAGAGGCGTAAATCACCGGATGCGAGCCTGAGAGAGAGAGCCGCAGTTTATCGGACATCCGTGCGCCTGGTATTTATCATTCGGTGTTTCTGCTTCAGAAATCAAACTTCCTACACCTTCCCACATTCCTACCTTGGCCAATACAATAGGGGTCTTCCCTGACCTCAGCGCACACTCAGAAGTACTGGGGAAGACATGGAAGTACCAGAAAGAGGTGCTGAGATAGTGGGGAGTGTGCTGAAGTTCTGGGGGGCAGCGCATGCTGAAGCACAGCGTCCGCTTTCTCTCTGCTCCCTTCTCCTTCGTCCCAAGACAAATAGTGTCTAATCCGTAGAGTCAAGTTGCCACCGGCTGCCTCAAAGTCAAAGTCCCCAGTGCAGGTCTCCCTCCTTTCTGTGCCCTGCGGGCCCCTGAGGAAGAGGATGTGCTTTCTCACCTGCCGGGTAAACCCTCGTGAGTCAGGGCTCAGCCAGCATCTGCCTGCCAGCCCTTCCTTCTTCCTCACTCTGGGGTTCTGCTTCTGCCTGCGACTTTTGTCTGAGCCGTAAAACCAAATGAATCATTCTGGGGATGTGTGATGTTTGGCCTGTGTATTCTGATGTCATTAGCACGTGGAAGGCAACCCGAGAGACGGCAGAGTGGCTCGTTGGTTTCCGTCACTTCCAGCTGGTTGTTTGCGAAGCCCCAGGAACTGGGCTAAGTGCTTTCCACGCAGGATGCTCACACCAGCTATACGAAGTGACTAATAAGAAGTCCCACTTGACCAATATATTTCTCTGGGTTCAAAGGTTCAATTGGCAGAGCAGAAAGGCGCGCTGACAGTGATTAATGAAGTGAGATTCAGACCCAGATGAGGAGCGGCACCAGCAAGGAGGGGGCACGCAAGAAGGGAGGAAGATGAAACTTCTTTCATCTCTTCATCATTTGTGGAGGGAGGTGAAACTTCCCGCTTCCATCTCGGCGGTACATCTCTGTGGGATCAGGTGTTATCTCTGCAAACTTGCTGCCCCTCTGCAGACCCACGACCGAATCTTCCAGGTGAAGGTCAACGCTGTTAAATTCTCGAGCATGTTCTGAGCGCCTACAGCATTCTAGACAAAGCTCTTCCCACGGGAGACGCAGACAGGAAAAGGAAGATCCGGGCACGGTCTTCGGAAACAACAGTGCCGATCACCTGGAAGAAATCCATGTATGTTTCTGAAACCCGGGTTCACTGGTTGGACGAAGCAGCCACAGCCGCCGGCTTTGCAGGTTTTGCTTGATCAGGGACAGCAACACGCACCAGGGGTGAGCGCCGGGCCAGGCCGGAGCGGGAGGCCCGTGGATGGGCCGTTATGAAGAAAAGCTCCCGGAGCAGAAGGTGCCCACCCCTGCCTCCTTCTTTTCTGTAGCTATTTGTTATCTAAGACTCAGATATGACATCCTCCGGGAAGTCACCTCTGACCCTTCCCAGGCTGGGTTAGCTGCTTTGGCACTGACCCTTGATAGCGCTTTGAGCACTTTGCTTCCTTGCATCACGAACGCTATGCAATTTTATAGTAAAATCTTGCATTTCTGCTCCATACAGTAAGAGCTGGGAAAAGGGCAGGAACTCGCCAGTTCAGACATTCTAGACTGTTTTCCAGGGCACCCCCAGCAGAAAGAAGGACCGACATGAACTACAGCTTCAGACCCCAAAGAGACCGGTGTCTTCACTGCACACCAGCGTAGCTCGAGCAGAAGACTGGAGCAGCTGGTAGGGGCCCGATTACGAAAGGAACTGGAAAGTCAGTCGTGGACTTGAGAGTATGTCCCAAGTTCAGGGAAAGTCCCCAAGAGGTTGTAGACCGGCTTTATCCAGTTGGCATCTGATTTTGGAATTTTCCAAGGCAAGGAGGCAGTGTGTTCCTGGTTTGCAGGGTTTGGCCCCCCAGGCGTTCTCCTGGTAAGTAGTATCAGTACACCCCAAATGGATCCCCCAGTTCTCCCGTGTCCCGTTCCTCTGTGACCACGAACCTGGTACAAGGTGCCGTCTTCTCCTTTTCCCGCATTTCTGCTGCAGCCTCCTAGCTGATCTTCCTGCTTTTCCTCACACCACACCTCCCTACTCCCACCCACCCCCTTCGACAGCTTAAAAGCCCACAGGCAGCAGCTACAGTAATCTCAGTAAAGCATAATCAGATTATGCCATCCCCTGATTAAAACCACCTAATCTCTTCCTGTTCACTTAGGAAGAAAATCCAAATTCCCTACCATGCTCTACACAGTCCAACATGACCTACAATCTCCTTTTCTAATTGTTTTAGTTGCAATTTGAAAATCTGCTTCTCAAGGAGACTTTTGCTGACAACTCTTGGTCAAAAGAGCTCTGGACATCCCCTCCCCACAAAACAAAAGTCATCACTCTTTAGACAGAATAACTGTTTAATTTTACAAGACATGATCGTGCCTGTACAAAGCTCCTGCGCTCATCTGTCCACGTGCATGTCACTTGTTTTCTCTGTCCAGAAGATAAATTCTTTGGGGCAAGAGTTTTATCTGTCTAATCTGCCGTGTGTCCTTGGCATACGGAGAAGAATTTATGGCACAAACTAGAGAGTAAGTTTGGCTTGGTTTCCAACTGAGTGGGAATTTCTTCTACTTGTTTTCAATCAACATTTGTGTTCTCAAGTCAATTTATTCACCTTTACACTAGTTTTAAACCTCTATACACCGCAAGATTGCGAGACAACGAAGTGTGTCTTTCCAAATCCCAGACCCCCTTGGGTGTGGACTCCTCTGGTTATCATTGCTACTGCTCACCATCATCAGCATCATCAGCACCGTCACCATCATCATCACCATCATCATCATGAATCTTTGTATCACATCGTCAACACCATTCAATAAAATAGCTGCTTCTATCAAACACGTCACATGTCAGACACCCTGTGGCTTTCTTATCGAATCTTCATAGTAAGTGCAGGTTGCTGTCATTTTCTTTTTAAGTTTTTGGTGGAGAAATTGCAGGTCAGAGCTCAGAAAGTTCAGGTGACTTGTTCAGCAAAATCACACGGCTGCATTACAGGGAGTGGGCTCCGTGCCCAGGTCTGTGTGAACCAGGTCTTTTCCCCCAGGTCTTCTCGCCGTCCAAGTGCCAGCCAGGTCCTGGGGACTTCAGCTCCTCCCCACCCTTTGTGTGGGTCACTCGCTGTATCCGGCCATTTCCTTCTACAAGGAACGTGGCTTGGGACAGCGTTCCGGCACCCGTGCCCTAACCCTGGGGAGAGTCCTCACGAAACCAAGTCCACTCCATTTCTCATTCAGTGGGCAAACCCGAGAATGTGTGTATATAACTGGGTCGGTGAGGTCACCTTATCGAGACAAACTCACTGAAGGACTCTCACTGTCCGTGTGTGGCCTTTTTGTCGCGAGTAAGTGCTTACTGTCTTAATTTCAATGCAAAACATTCGAAGCCCAGAGACCCCTCTGCCATGGTGCGCACATCCCTCGGAGCAGCACTCGCCAGCCCCTTGCGGATTCTCTATGGAAACGCAGGGACCTCCTTGGAGCGGGTGTGAGGGCTGGTGCTCTCGGCTCTCATCGCAGGCACCGCCACGGAACCCAGGGCAGCAAGCCCTGCTTCTGGAATGACACCGATAATAAGCAGAAGAGCTGAAGATTTCAGTTAAATCTTTGACATCTCGAGGGAAAAAAGTCAGATAAACATGCCTCATATTTTCTCTCCCTTGTCAGACAAATTGGTATTCTGTTGATCTTGGTTTTGAAATATCTTGCAATTCAAGCGGTTAGAGAGAGAAAACACTTATTTGTCATCACTTTCCTATGATGCTTAGATGCACACTGTCAGGGATGATTTTTCAGCCGTAATCCAGCCACGTGAGGACCGCAGCTTGTGTTAATTAGCATGTGACAGGCTGGATTTCTCCGGAGGCCTCCTGTCCTTGCAGCTTATTTAAAGCAGGGAGGAAGCAGCCTGCTGCGCAGTGAGTAACGTGTGGGCCCGGCATTCCCCGTCGGACCTCTTGCCCTACGCGGTGCCGTACGGTGTTGGCCCCAGACGTGGGCCAGTGTGTTTGCGTGCGGTCAGGCTCCTTTCTCAAGGCCCCTTGAGAGGGTCGTCTCTGCTCTGCAGCGTTGAAAGTGAAAATTCTGAAAGCTGAAAGTGTTTTATCACTATTTTGCAGTGAAACATGATCTGACTTGACACGAGGCTCTTTATGCTCTTTATTTACCCCACTTGCATGAGTGGGTCTGTGGTTCACTGCAGGATTATTCATTTATTACCGGCCCTGACCCCACTGAGGACACGGCTTTTCTACAACATGAAGAAAAGAAGTAAAGAAGGAAGGAAGGAAGGAAGGAAGGAAGGAAGGAAGGAAGGAAGGAAGGAAGGAAGGAAGGAGAGAGGGGGATAGAGGGAGGGAGGGGCATTCTAAAGTTTTCAAATGCGTGGTTGTGAAACTGGATCTACCACGATAACATGACTTAGATAGTCATGCCGTTGTCATCGGTGTTCAGTGGGCGGATGGATGACAGCGACTGTCCAGGTGGGAAGCACCCCAGTCTTGCCTTGCTGTCTGCACAACCTCTCGTCCCCTCCCGATCCACGTGAAGCCCTCTACTCTCTGTAGCTGAAAACCTCACCCTATCCCAAGGCCCAAGGTCACCCCTCCATGGAGCCGCCTCTATTTTTCCCCAGCAGAGTAATTGTTCTAGGAGAATAATTCGGGTACCTTTATCATACCCGCACTTGGGCTTAGAGTTCGCTGCATTTCTCCTTTGCGTCATTGTGGAGTTTACTTGTCCATCCATTCACTGATTATTCAGACAATTATTTATGCAACTATTCTGATTTTAATGCCAGGCCTTACATCAAGTACTTTTAATATATATTTTCAATGAATCATTGCAAAAAGCTTTAACATTCTTTTTAATGCCTCTATTTTTGCATAAGAAAAAATGAGAACTGAGGCTCAGAACATTTAGACCACTTGTTTAAGAACACACGGCCAGTAAGTTTAGGGAAGTAGAATCTTAACCAAGGTCTTTCTGACCCCCAAGGCCATGTTTTATGACCGCTCCAGTGTTTGGAGAACGTATTGTCCTGTTTGCTTTGCTTCAGTTGCCCTGCCGTGCATTATCAAAGTGGCTTTTCAACAAGTGGCATCTACAGTGTCCATTTTGTTCCCATTAGATGACTCAGGGGACAAGGCGTCTCCTGTCGAACTCTGCCTGGCAGGTCAAGGAACTGTTTCCTGGCCTTGGATCTTGCCCCAGCGCCTCCTCTCCCAGACCGTGTTTGTTGACTTTTCCTTGTTATCCATGTTCCCAAAGAGCAGATGCTATCTAAAACTCGTGCCCCGTAAACTGCCCCAGATTTGAAGGGTGACTTTGCACCTGGCTACCGGACAGCCAGCTGAGAGGAGGGTTTCAGACTCCGCTCGGTCCGCTGCTGCCAGCTCCCGAAGCACGTGCACCCCTGAACTACAGCACAGTTACTGGGCATCCTCTGTCCCCCCTCCAGGACACAGTTGCCAAAGGGGGTCCAAACATGGCGTACGCTCCTGGAAACGACAGCCCATCTCTGGTCTCGGCCTGCAGTTAACCCAGCCTGAGTCTGTGCACAGGGCACTTCTGTAGTTCTCTTGAAAGCTTCTCTTTTTGCTCAGCATTATATAATGTGACTTTTCCTTGTTGATGTATGTGGCAGTGAATCATTTTGTCTCACTGCTACGTGGTATTTCAACGTAAAAGTATACCATGATTAATTAATCCATCTTACAGTCAGTGCCTATTGGGTTGTTCCTCATTTTCTTCCATTTCTTCACCCGCTTGTCCATGAATTTATTCAACAAATACTTGTTACGGGCCTATTCTGTACCAGGCATCGTTCCCGGCACCCGGGGAACGATGGAGTGGTGTGCTCGTGGAACTTAGGTTGGAGGGTCAAGAAGCAAACCAAACAAACGTGGACACACAGCCTGTCGGATCCACAGAGGAGAACGAAGCAGGGTCAGGCGGATGGGGTGATCGGAGCCGGGGAATGCAGATGGCTTGTCCGGCAGAGTCAGGGAAATGATCCGTAAGGTGACCGTTTGTATGGAGATCTAAGTGCTCTCTGGACACAAAGCGCTCCGGACAGAATGGAAAGGCCTTAGCTAAGGAGGGCTTGGGAGCCTTCAAGGCTTGGAAAGTGGGCCACGGTGCTTGGACCAGTGTGAACAAGGCACAGTAGAGAATGAGGTGGGAAATGGTGCGGGGAAGCTAAGTCACACAGGACCTCGTTAGCAGTGATAACGGTCTTTGCTTTGGCACTAAGTGGGATGGAAAGTCTTTGGGGAAATTTGATCAGAAGAACGGCGTGATGTAGATTACTGTTTAATAGAATCCCTCAGGCTGCTGCGTGAGTGTGGACATTAAAGAGCCAGGGATGTATCCAGGAGTCTGGTTGGGAGTTTATTATGAAAATGAAGTTCAGGGACAACGGCAAGTTGTACCGGTGTGGTGAGAAGTAATCTAATTACATAAGTACGACAGAATATGGATGAGTCAGTGGCTTTGATTTTTCAGACTTCCATGTGTCCATGCTGACCCTGACCTTTGGCTTGACATGTAATTGATTTTGGCCCATAGGATAACAGCACATAAAAGCAAATGGGAGATTGAAAAGCTGCTTATGTGTTTCTCATGCCCATGATATCAGCACGCCCAGAGCAGCCTGCTTGAGCGATGTGAGAGACTAGAGGAGAGCTGAGTCACTCAAGCCAGAGCTGCCGGAGCCAGCCAGCAACCAACCGTAAGCACGCACAGGCGAAGGCAGAGGGGAAGGAGGCCAGGCCAGGGCCGGGAAGTCCACCCTGCTCTGCCGACCCTCGGGCTTCTGAAAACCAGCCGACGGTGACTGACTCCGCTGATGTCCGTAGCACGAAAGCAGAGCCGGGAAGTTAAGCATCTGGGTCGGTGGGAATCAGACAGTTCTTTTCCATTTACTTGTACGTGTTTACAGAAACCGACAATGAGGCCCGGGACCAGACTGAGGATCAGAGAGGAAGCATCAGGCTGCGGAGGAGGAGGCTTTCAGAGTGAGGGGAAGTTGTAAAATATTCATCTAGGAGACTGGGAGAGAAGAGCGAGGGGAAAATCCCGCAGGGTAACTGACACTAAGATCCCCCTTGAGATCCATGCTGAAAAAATGGAAAAGGAGGCACGGCAATACGCTTCTCGGTTTTTCTCCAGAAACACTGACGTGCAGGACGCAGCGGGGGGCGGGGGGGGAGGCAGGGATGCAGCCAGGCTTCTGTCCTTTCTGGTTTAGTAACAGGGAGAGAGGGTGTCAGGAATCGGCAAACATTTTCTGTAGAAAGATGGTAAATATTTAAAGCCTTGGGAGCGAGGTGGTCTCCGTTGTGACTGCCGCATGCCGCCTTTGTAGCGTGAAAGCCGCCACAGGCGGCATGTGAACCCGAGGGCGCAGCTCTGCGTTCCAATGACACTTTATTTGCGGCACAGGTGACCAGCCCCGGGTGTGGGGGGTTGAGGGTATGTTCGAGGAAGTGATCCACCACGTTACCAACCTGGGTAGAGAAGGGATCATCCAGGACGTAAAGAACGAACACTCTTGCACACGTAATACGGTACAAACGTGTGTGCTTGTGTCTATGTGTGTCGAAGTACCGAATATTTCATTAACGTTACTAAATAATGACGACTTGTTTTCCGTACTATCTGCACTATTCTATTCTTCAGATAACAGATTACGGAAACTCTAGTTCCCCTACCTCCTTGACGACACTTAATATTTATAGATTCTTCTTCCTCCTCCTCTCTCTCTCTGTTTGGGGATGCTAATGATAATAAATGGTATCTTATTGTCATTTTAACATACCATTTTCTTGGTTCACCATTTTTCTTGGGTGTCAGAACTGCCGTCTTTTTCACTGACGGTCAGCTCTGGGGACCGGATGGACACACAGAGCAGCCCCGCCCACGCCCAGGCCCTGGCCCAGCCCCAGTCAAGATGGGCTGTTCTTGAGGGCCTGACAACCTTTATGTGATGGATCTAGAAAGAAGTCATAGAGCTCCAAGGCAGTATTTATCATGGGAATTCAACGTCATATGAAACATTGCTATGTTCTACTCATCACCAAGGAATAGTTATGAGAAATGGCTTTCTAGGAGGCGTGTTGCTTGGTGGTAATGGAAATATGAAGCCCCGTGGCGGCTTGGATCTTCCGGAGATGGAATCGAACTGCAGAGGGGCCTTAGGAGAGGTTCTCGCTGCCAGCATGCCTCCGCGTGGAAGCCGCTGAATGTTTTGTTTTGTTTCTAAGGCGGACTTCATGTTCTGAGCACTTTTAATAGTTACACTATTATAAAAATAACTGCTCATTCTTAAATTTTTTTAAACAGAAAAATTGACAAAAATAAGATAAATTCATTTTGAGCCTAACCACCCAGCAAGAGAAGTGTTTGATTTTCCTATGGATGTGTACTCTCTGACACGCACGCGCACACACACACACACACACACACACACTCGGTGTACATTGAATGAGATGGATGTTTCTGTACTGTATAGGCTGGGAGCCTCTGGAACACAGTGCCATAACCACATCCTCATTTTTTGCAAACCTTGGTGACACCTGGCTCGATATAGCTGGTATAATTCTCCCACAGGTTAGAGTTTCAGAGTGCTAGGATACTGTGAAAGCATGCATGCCATCGTAATAAGAAAGTCCGCGGCTGAGATATGTTGATGTCGGGCTCAATGCCGGGGATTGTTCTAAACCCCTTCCCTGTGTTATTTCCTGTGAACCTCACAGTGGGACAGTGACATAGGTAACACCTCCACTCTACACAGGAACATACAGAGGCAGTGTGTAACACACTGTTCTCACTCCCTTCCCCTCTAGAACAGGTTGATGGGTCAGGGTTCTCCAGGGAAACAGAGCCAATGGAATATATGCAGGGAGGGGGGAGAGGAGACTTAATATGGGGATCGGATCACATGAATATGGAGGTTAAGAAGTCCCACCACCTGCCATCGGCTGGCTGGAGGACCAGGAAGGTCAATGATGTGATTCGGTCCAAGTCCAAAGGCTCCGAGACCAGGGCCTCCGACATCCAAGGGCAGGAGAAGACGGGAGTCCCAGCTCAGGAAGAGAGAGCGCGTTTGCCGTGACTCTGTCGCGTGTTCTCTCTGGGCCCCCAGTGGATTGGATGACGCCCGCCCTCATGGTCGCGGGCGATCTTTGCTCAGTGGATGCGGGTGCCCATCTCTCTCGGAGACTCCCTCACATGCGCACTCAGAAATAAGCTTTCACTCTTCGGGCATCGCTTAGCCCTGTCATGTTCACGCGTAAAATTCACCATCACCCTTGCCGAGTGGGGGTCCTGCACTGAAGACCCAGAAGGACTCTGGAGCCCTTGCTGAGTGAGTCCCCCCCTCCACCAAAGGCATCCCCTCATGAAGACTGCCTGGTGCTTGGAGGTGGTTTAGAGGCACCCTAGGTCTGTACGCACTATACGCCAGTAGCACCAGCCTCCCGTGGTGACATTCAAAAATGTTCCTTGGACGACTGAGCTGTTCATGGTTGCGAACTACAAGGTTGGAGGCAAGCAGATACCACTGCAGACACACGGACTTGGGAAACCTGAGGAAGGACTCGAGGCCCCTGCAGGTGCGGTCGGGGTGGGCCCCGGCGGGGCTCTGGGGAGTCCAGAGCACTCACTGCCACCCGGGCTCCCTGGGCACAATGGACGGACAGACAGACGCCGGTGCAAGGAGCGGTCCCCCATCCCCGTGAGTTCCACTTCCTGAGGGCTGGAAGGAGTCTTCTGGGCTCAGTGGCAGCGTCTGTAAGATGAGCACATGCCCAGTGAGTTTCTCACAAGGTCTCTGCAAATACATAATTTTTGCTGACGTTTATGAAGGACGTATTGTAATCTAGGGACTGTTTTCAGTGCTTTCGCCCATTCGTTAACTGAACCCCACAGAAATCTCATGAGGTTAGTATGATTGTTTATCTCTACTTTGTAGGTAAGGGAACCGAGAGTGTGTAGCCCAGTGGTCTACGGGGCGTAAGGTGCTTCTGAGGACACACTGCTTTGAGTCACAGTGGGCACCGTCACTAGCTTATTCCAAATGGTCACTGCGCGCCACACAGACCCCTCCCCACAAGAGGACTGGGCAGGGGTCGGGGCTAGAAAATAGCGTGTTAGTAGGAAAGCTAACAAACAGGATACGTTCTCTCTTCTTGGCACTATGGGAAGTGCTGGAAATCCAGAGACGAGTGAGGCCCAAGCCTTGCTCTCAAGCTCCTCAGAGTCCCCACCAAGTCACCCCAGTTTAAAGGCACAAGCCCTCTCCACCACACTGCCCACACCAACCGGACTGCACGTCCTGGAGCTGGTCGGAACTCACCTGGTGACCAGGTGACATGATGATGGTCCATCCTTGAGAAAGGGTTGGAAGAAGAGGAGCCCGCAGGCCAGCAGATCCGCGAAAGAAGCTGTGGCAGCACCCCCGATGGGGCGGGGGGCCTCCGTCCACGCTGACCATGGGAGCTGAGCGAGGGTCTCACAGCCTGTGCCATTCGGGACATCGCATGGCATCAGGCTGCCTCCTCATCAACATCACCATGACGATGCGCTAACTTATCCAGACGCCATAGCGATGAAACAGAGCCAACCCGAGAGTGTGTGTGGCACAGGACGACGACGAATTCCTCCGTCACCTTGGCTCCTGTTCTAGTTACTGTAAAGGAAGGAGCAGAGCAGCTCTGCAGAGCTGGTAGCTTTTCCTGCTCAGTGCTGCTCTCTAATGCCCCTGCTCCCCCCCCCCCCGCCCTTTGCCCCGAGGATAGCGCCCCTGCAAACACCGCCCGGGCCCGGACGCTCCAAGACCTCCTCCCAGGCACCGAAGGAATGCGCAGCGAACACAAAGCCCGGGAAGGCCCAGCCAGCCTCTCTCATGTTTTGCAAGTTCCACTGGGATTTCCTTTCCAAGTGAAGATACTCTATTTCTATCCCAGGAAATAGAGATGTTGAAAATAAGAAAGTTTCCCTTAAGATTCACTACTCAGTAGCTCAGCAGTTTTTCCTTTTTATTCTCTCATTTCCCCATGTGTCATCTGACTTATTTTCACTCTCCTGTGTTCTCTTGCCAAGATGTGTTGAATACATTTAAAAAAGGGGGAAAAATGTCCTTTCAAACCAAAGACCCCAAACCTAATAAACATTGTTCCTTCAATTCATTGATTCAGCAGATAATCATTGTGCACCTACTATGTGCAGGGCACATTCTTGGCACTGAGCAAATGTAGATTATTTTAACTGGTCTCCATGGTCTCTGTGCCCATGGAGTTCCCACTGGAGAGGGAGAGACCAAGCAAACAAGTGTTACCATCTCAGCTGCAACTGAAGACCAGTCACAAAATGAATGGGGCCCAGCGGGGGGCACTGATGGGAAGTGGGGGCTTCATCCAACAGGAGCTGGTCAGGAAAGGCCTCTCTGCAGAGGTGGCATCTCAGCTGAAACCCAGGGAGGTCAGAAGACAAGCCACGCTGTCCTTAGAGGACCTGCAAGGCAGGTACTATTACTCCGCTCATCTGGCCAAGGGGGCGGGGAGCGGAAGGCACAGGAGGTCAAGTCCACATTCCAGAGTGGCATCCAAGGTATTTCCTCCTTTCTCCTTTTTTCCCATCATGTACATAGTCACAGGATTGACATAGGATTGGCAACTGTTTTCTCTAAAGGGCCAGATAGTAAACATTTTCAAAGGAATGAACCATACTATCCATCACAGCTACTGCTGTTGTCATTGAAGAAACAAATCATAGTTCTTACGTAAAGAAATGAGTGTGCTGTGTTCCAATAAAACCTTTTTTTACCTACGGATGGTAGACCGACCACCTGCTACCGTGTGCAGGCCCCTGTGCCAGCTACGGAGGAGAATCCGCCCCCTTTTCCTGAGCAAAGCACGTGGTTGTTGGTTAGGTGGTGCCCTGCCCCGCCTTCTGGAGCTCAGGTCTTGTTAGCCTCTCCTTGCGTTGTTCTACTGTGTATTGTTGCCTTGTATCAACGAAGGCGAACCCTAAAGGTCTGTGGCTATCCAAGTAGAACCTTATTTCTTACTCACACGAGGTCCGAAGCTGTTGTCCGGCTAAGGGAACATCTCCTTCGAGTAGTCATTCCTAGAGCCAGGTCCTTTCCACCCTGTGGCTCTGTCGCCTTCACGGTAGGGATCCCCCGGTCATCCTGGGGACGGGACAAGCACGGACGGCTGCGCGGGGAGGGCAGGGGCGGAAAGCCACAGCTGCACCGCAGAGGCCATGCCAGCTGGCAGGCACCTGGAAGCCCGGTCAGCTTTTACCTAGCAATGCGGGAGAGGGCGCCCACTGAGGGAGGGCACGAGGCAGCTTCCCCGCCCGCGCAGGAGCAGGACGCTCTGGCTGCAGGAGCGAGATCGCGTGAGGAGTGGCGGGAGACAGGGACACCCACGCAAGGGCGCACGCAGGGCTTACATGTCAGAGGAGAGACGGCATGTGACATAATCAACACCGAAGAAATATCAGGGAATTTTGAACTCCAGTTCAAGGCTCCGGTCTTGTTGAGGTCAACAGTTGTGTGTGCGTTTGGGGGAACTGAAACAGGAGGCCGTGTGACGGGGGGGTGCTTAGGGGGCCAGGAGGAACAACAGTGAGAGGCCAGCACCAGCATGGCGGGCGCATTGCAGCCACTGGCTGAGGGCAGGAGAGCCGTGTGACGTGGCGGAGCGGAGAGCCTTGTGCTGGAAGGTGGACACGCGAACTTCGAGCTTGGCTCTGACAACAGCCGGCTGCAACCCCAAGGAAACCACTTCTCGTTTCGGGGCCCAGAGTTCTCACTGCCCACAGAAGGAAGTTAGGGTACAAGGAGACAGAAGCATCTTCTTCCAGCGTGAACACTGGGTAGCTTGGCGAACATTGCGAATAAATAAGGAGCCATGTTAAACCTCTAGCACCTGTCACGCAGAGAAAGAGTCTAATTGCAAACTCAAGAAGACTCAGGAATGGGCTGGAGGCTGTGAAGGAGGAAGTTCTCCACATTATCATCAACCCCACACAGCCTGTGAGGGAGCTGGAGACCTCGGAGCCAGAATGAATGGGCTCCTTTAAGAACACCTGCAGGCACCTCCATTTCCACTGATAATAATGGCCATTCATTTATTCAAGTTGCTTGCACTATTTTTTCCTATTGTCCAGAATCCATCAACTTATCCCCTCTCACAAGAATTGCTGATAGCCATTGATCGATTGCTTTGTTTACAGAGACTTGCTGTGCCCCAGCTTTAAAATAAAATTAAAATGGAAAGAAAAAGATTCTGCAACATCCCTGCAGCAATCAGGAAATTAATTGTTGGTTTTCAAAGCATGCTGGAGGCTGAGATTAAAAAGCAGCGGCCCCTCAACCCCCCGGCCCCTCAGCCCCTCGGAGGAGCACAGCATGGGGGGCCTCCATTCACCCCCCCAAAATGATTCCCGAGCTTCAGGGGAAAGCTGAACAAAGCTCTTCGTTGCGGCTGCTCCCAGAAGCTCCCCACCCCACTCGGCCCCGATGCTGGTGAGACCTAAAGGCCGTGCCGACGCGACCCAGGGCAGTTTGGAAGCCCTTCCGATACCCACGATGCTCTCCTCTCAGCAGCGGCTGGACACGTGGATGGCATCGTTGCCCAGTGCATCTAAGTTGCCCAACGTGATTAAAGTGCCATTTAAACTCTAGGATTGTTTTGTCTGACGTGGCACCAAGGAGCCACCAGAAACATCACACAGGTCTTGTCCGGACACAATCAAAGTGCTCGGATTGTTTTTTTTAACCAAATTCCTCTCAAACTCTGACCCGCCCTCCAGCCCCTAAGTCTATCCCCGCATGCATCGCTTTGCACCTCCTGAGTCCTACCAGCCACGAGAAAAGTCCTGAGTGCGGGTTACAGTCAGAGACGGGCCGAGACCGAGCTGCCACTCAGATTTCAGAAGTCACCCACTTCTTCAGGGGCTTCTTGTCAAAAAAAAAAAAAAAAAAAAAGTGAATCAGATTCTTGCTATGGGAAGTGTCCAAAGCAACGTGCACAGTGAAACGGAGAGGCAGGAGGAGGGGAGGCAGAGAGGAACAGCCGGCGCGCCTGGGCTGCAGAGGAGAGCGGAGCGGGGGTCGCCAGGGGGGCGGGGGCTGGGGCTGGGAGATGTTGGCTGAGGGCTCCGCCTTCCGGGGCTCTGATGTTCGCCATGGTGACAGTCGTTAACAAATAGCATTATATTCTTGAAAGTTGCCAAGAGAGTACATCTTAAATGTTCTCACCACAAAAGAAAAAATTGGCGATTATGTGAGGTGATGGATGTGTTCGCTCGCTTCATTGCCGTAACCATTTCACAGCGTAGACATGTATGAAATCATCGCATGGTGCCCCGTAAACTCACACAAAGTCGTTATCGCAGTGAAGCTACGGAAGGACGGAGGCAGGTCCAGGAGAAGGGGATACTTTGGAAGCGGCACAGGGGTGTGGATCTTAGCCCTGGGACCGGGGAGCATGCGATCGACACCAGGGAGAAGCAGGCCCGACCGGGCTCCCCCGCTCCTGGTCCCCTCGTGGCTTCTCTGGCCCTGCTGGCTGGCTTTCTTCTCCATCGCACCCCGTCAGCTTCTTGGACCCCAATCCATGGAACAGGCTACCGGCTCTGAAGTAATCTTGTCCTTTTAACCACATTTCCCTGTCATCCATTCTAGTTCACCATGGTCTCTACAGAAAAATGTTTCATCTGGTTCATCCCACCCTCAAGGCCCCCTCTTGGATGTGAGTCCTTATGGCCGGGATTTCCAGCTAACCGGTTGCACCCCAGGAAGGGAGACTCGGAGAGTGTTCAGAAGGACACTGTACGAATATGGGATGAGCCGTGGACCTGAGGAAGGTGGCAGCAGGGGGGGGAAGACGAAACCTACACTCCCTTCGGCGGTGTGGGCCCTATGGCCTCAGACGGCGGTGGCAGCCCGTCGGCATGACCAGTAAGTGTCGCAGACACCTGACATATCTGTTTCTGAGAGACGCTGGAGCGAGAGGACAGCCTGGGACTGGCCTCTGTCTTGGTTCTGGCTTCCGATTCTCGATCAGGCTCGTGGGGATCAGAAGTCTCCCTCTGCAGCGGTGACGCCAGGACCTTCGCAATCACAGAGGGCCTGGTCCACCGCCCAGCTGTAATGCCCACCGGACCTGGGCCTCTGAGCAGGTTGCGTAAATAACCGACAACGCAACATCCTCAGCTCTGAAGTGGAGACAAAAAGAAATGCCGCATCACCGCAGCACTAATTTAGAAAGTCCCAGCACACACCCCATTGTTCTTCGGACGCCCACCCACTCCTTGTCACTTGGATGTTGGAGGAGGAAGTGCCCTCCGATTTTAACATTTCATGATCTGGAAAAGTTCAGAGTAATTAGAAGAATTTGCCAGAGTCCAAACAGTTAGCACGTCAGGATATCTAATATTAATTTCAATTTTAATATTAATAATTATAATAGCAGATATAAATTGGGTGCTGCATTTTAAACTTCATCATATAGTTTAGTTAATTTTTAATAAGTAATCCATTGTGTTAGAAATCAAAAGTGTAGAAAGCACTGGAGTGAAAAATCTCTCCCCCTTCTTTGTCCCCCTGGCCCCCACAGCGAACTCCTGTTTAATATAGCCTCTTAAGTAACTTTCTGGACTTTTTTATGCCTAAAAAAGCAAACAAAAGTACACGAGTATATTCTTACCTTTCTTTATTTGACACAAAAGATACCATGCTACATAGCTTCCTTTCTTAAACTTACTAGACTCGTGTTTTAGAGATATTTCCGTGGGGACACTTTCCTCATTCTCTTAGGATTTGGTTACGAGGAAGCATCGCAATGACATTAACAGCGAACCCATTAATGCGCCTTCGTGTGTTTTCCCATCGTGCATTACTGCAAATGACGCTGTAGTAAACAAATACATAAATCGTCTTACTTAGGAACAATTAAAACTATTAGATAAATTCCCAGAAGTAGAACTTCTGGAAGAAAAAGCACCTCAGTCTATCTTTCTGATCGGTTTCTCCCTTCGTGTGGGGCTCTGTATTTCCACAAGTAGTGCGTCCAAGGGTCTGTTCCCGAGTTCTGCCAAGAGCACATTCACTTACTACTACCTTTGATACCTCTGATAACAGACGGGTGAAAATAGTAACTCGACACGGCTTTAACGTCCTGTGTCTTCTTGTGAGTGAAGCTAAGCGTCCTTCCAAATGGCTCAGAACCTTTGCTCTGAACTGTCTATTCAGAGTTTGTGCATATGGAACCAGTAAAATGAGGTTTGGTTGGTTAGCTTTGGAGTTGTAAGTGACGTATTTTTAAGTGTTGTCCTGTAGTGAGCATTTAGAGAAGACGTCTATGTTTTTGTCAGAATTAAAAAAAAAAACAAACATGATAACCTTAAGGAAATAGCTCTAGCCTAGGACAAAACTCCCCGAAATGAGAACCACCCAAAATGGAGGTTCCCGGGGAAGCGCAGACTGTGCAGGATCGCGAAGCAAGGGGAATGCTGGTTCTGGGCCCCAGAGGTCCAGAAGGCAGACCCGGGCTCTGTCCGCTATTCCGTGCGTGAGGAGGTTCTCGACGTCCCTGAGACTAGTATCCCACGGCAACTTGGCCACGTCAGCGGGAATCGGTAGGGTCTGCGGGTTAACAGGTAAGAGCTCAGTAAACCGCAGCTGTCCTAGTAGAAACAATGACGATCAGATCCTGCAAAATCCCTTGGCCTCACTTCTGAGATCTGAAGCCTTGGTGCGACTGTTTAATGCGCCGATTTAACCGGACCTGAGCCCATTGAAGTCACAATACCTCCCCTAGCCTGGCAAGAGCTCCCTGCCCACCTGGTCTGCATCCTGCTGGTTGTGAATGTGTGCACGTCTGTGTCAACAGCATCTCTGTGTCTGGCGGCACAGCGCTGCCCCGGGCCCTGGGAGCAGATGTGGTGTGTAGAGGGCCTGCTCACTGCACGCCTCCTAAGAATTCAGGTTAGTGGTTTTGAACCTGTATTTTTGCCTCCAGTTGTAGTAGAAATTATAAATTAAAGGAAGAGGTGAAGTTCAGAACTTGGCCTCACCGGGACAGGGAGCTAGCGTGGTGCAGAGTTCTTACTTGTACAAGGGGTGTGTCCCTAGCTGATGGACAATTGCCCAGGTCGCCAAACCCGAGCCACTGCCGTGGCCCTGCTGTCACAGACCAGGGTGGGACATCTGGGCCTGATGGGCTGCGACTGGCGTGAGGGTCTCAGTGGAGAAGATTTTCACCCCAATAGGTTGACCCGGGACTTGGGACACAAGCAAGAGGATGAGTAATTGGATTTCAAGGACAATCTCTACGTATTTCCGTGGAAGTTAGTCATTTTGTTAGAGCTTTTCTGAGTGATCGGTTTAACCTGTGGCCAGTCCTTTCCCTCGTTCCTGATTATCTTATGCATCCAAAGGCAGGAAAGGGTTTGACCTTCAAAAGGTAAGAATCTGGGACTCCGGGCTCGGATCCAGCGGCCAGCGTCAAACCTTATCAGCCTCCGAAGATGGCAGGTGGTTTCTGCTGTTCCCTAAATGCCTGATAACCTGATGTGCAGAGAAAAGATGTGACAGCCAGGCTAGGACTCTCGGGAGGACAAGTTCAAAGGCGGGACGTCTTTACTTGAATGGACTCCGCTGGAGTCCAGATGGCCTGGAGGGGGGTCGGGAGGAACGGCCTCCTGCTGTATAAACATCCTGGTCTAGGATGGTCCCGCCCTGGAGCCGAGGTTTAGGTAGATGGCCACGTCGAAAGACACCAGGGCAGGTCCCACAGGAAATAGAAACATCAGGCCACAGAAAGGCAAGTGGATATTTGTGTTCTAAGATAGGAAATACTTTGGTTATCCCAAATTCCCCAAACAGCGAGAAGAGTCAAGCTCCCCTTTCCCGGGTGCCGGCAAGAAAAGTAGAAACGCTTTGGGTTCCCTCTGCCTGGTGCTCAGGGAAGTGAGCTGCGCGAACCAGGTGTCTTCCCTTCTTCCTTACAGCACCATCCCCCGCTCCCCGCCCTGCTGGGGAGCCTCCCCGCATGCCCAGGACACACGCCTCTCCTCATCCCCGTGACCCCCTCACAGCGCGCACCTTCCAGTGCAGCACGCTTACGCGGTGCTGGGGGGTTCTTGCTCTCTTTCTGGACCGTACCGTGTAGACACTGAGGGCAGGGACCAAGGGATGTCATCACAGGTCCAAGACCTGCCTGCGAAGACCCGTCCCCCCTGAAGGGGGCAGTCTCCGAAGCCCCTGGAGGGTGGCCACCGATGCCGGTCTACATGCATGTGTGGGTTCAAGACACCGGGCGTTTCTCCCACCCAGTTTCATTTGCCAATGAGCCATCGGCTCAACCTGAAGAAAGATATTTTAATATCGGGAATCTGATTAACTCGTGGCTCCCTGGGTGTGTGGACACAGTGTACTTGATGTTAAGGTTATAATACCCACACTGGAAGCTAATTTAATTTTTATGTCACATTTTCCCCTACTTTTTCACCTCAGTAAAGTGGCAACAAATTAGACGTTAATTCTGCTTCTAAAATTACCCAAGACGCGCAGCGGATTCGTGTGTGGGGGGAACGCAGACAAGGGCCACCTGATGCCGCCCCGTGCTTTGCAGTGAGGCTCATTGGACGAGTGTCATGACAGCTATGACTATTTTTAAAATCTAATTCTGTGCGTTAGGGTTAATGCAGTCGGTTCTGCTTTTCCTCGAGCAGCACAGGCTGGGTTGCTTGGAGCTCCGGCTAACAAGAGCTTCTCCGTCCTGAGGCAAACGCTGAAAAAAGCGTGCCTTTGCAGCTGTGGGGTCTGTCTAGTGTGTCCAGTGGCCGGTCTGGATCCAGGGCTCTCTATATGTGGAGGGCAAGCAGGAAACCAAAAGAGTGGAGAAGGGGCAGAGATAATAGCCAGCATTTATTGAGCTTTTATACATGCGAAGTATCTTACATCTTATTAGAACTTACTTAGTTCTTACAGCGCCCGATGAGGTGGTTACGGGAAGAAGAAGAAACCGAGGCATAGAATCGGCACGTCAGCCGCCCGCCGCCTGGCATGTGTTCCTTGGACAGGCTGCAGTGCAGACAGAATGGAGGCCAGCGGTGGCCGGTGGACTCGGAATCCGGGATGGGCGAGCTCGAGTCCGTCCACTCGCCTCTCGGAGTCTCAGTGTCCCTACACGGCGATGGGACCGATGCTGTCACCATCCGCTGATGTCCAGAGGAGCACACGAGGGAGCACCCTCCTCACGGAGCATGCAGTCTGGGGCCAAGGAAGCATTCCCTGCACAGCTCCACCGGCTTTCACAGAGGGAGCTATTTTTAGGGTTGCTGTTTTGTGGGGGCTGCCCAGATGCAATCCTTTCGGGGCTGGCGCCAGGCGTGGTGGGACAACGGTGCTGCTCCGACGTACGTCCTGGCGGCCGCAGGAGTGGCCAGAACTGCGTGCGGCCCCTTCCCTTGGCGGTGGAAGAGGGAGAGAGGCAAGCCTCAAGCCGTGCCGAGAGCAGTAACTCAGAGCTGAAATGGGCCCGACACGGCGAGAACCGTAAATGCCCTCTTGGTTGCTCACAGTTGTTCATTGAGACTTGGAAAGGCCCCAGGATCGGATAAAGAATATCCTGTATGAAACGCCATTAATCTCAGCTCTTTCTTTAAAGTAAAATTTGAAAATGAGAGACGGCTACTCAGACCTTACGGAGTTACATATCCCTGTCTCCCTTTGTCCTCACCTTTGTCCTCGCCTTTGTGCGTCCCTGCAAAGAGCTGGGAGGGATGGTGTCTCCGAACAAAGCAGCTTACGTAGCGTCACAAAAAAGGGACACCTTCACGTGGAAACAGCTTCCCCTGTTTTGTCCCCAAATGCTGAGGGGGCACCTGCACCGCACTGTTTCCGAGTGAGTCCTGTGTCCCCACTCACCATCCCAGCCTCAGATGGGCGCCCGGGACACGCTGTCCCCATCTGCACCTCTCAGAGCGTCCGTGCCGGCCAGCGGGAACTGTTCGCCATGACCTTGCTTCTGGGTTGGGGGGCAGGTGGGCTTCTGGCCTCACCTAGGATTACGTTCCCCAAAAAGCCAGCGATAGAAATGGCCCAGAGTCCGGTCCCCCCGCCTGAAAGCCCAGTGGCCTCTCTCCCCTCTGTGCGGTTCCCACTCGGCTCCGCTCTGAGACGGCCTCGTGAGTGTTCCAATGCCGTCACACCCACAGATGATACCGGTGATGAGAGTAATGGACACAGACTGTGCTCCGGACGCCGCTCCAGAGGCTTTCTGTACACTGACTGACTCAGCCCTGGACCAAGTGGTCAGGTCCAGACACCTGTTTTACAGGTAACGTGCCTGAGTCACAGGCCCGGCCCTGGGGCTGGGCCAGGGAAGCACTGACCCCTGCAGTCTGGAGAGGGGTGTGTGCACCTTCTCTCTCTCCGGTCTGCAGGGCAGTGACAGGCACGTTAGTCAGTTCGACCTTGTTCCATCAGAGGTCTGTCCATTCCACCCCTCCCCTTGGAGCCTGGTCATGAGAGTCATCTTCTCACAATGTCTTCTTCCTGCCTCTTCCAGCGAGAGCGTGGGCCCTCAGCCGCAGAACTAGCTGAAGACGTCATCTTAAGAACAGTGACAAAGGGTTACCTCTAATTTCTGACTATAGTCTCCGAGTTCCATGCCCACGAGTTCACTTCCACGTTCCACAAACACATCCATGTTCTCGCCAGGTGACCTGCCTCCCGGAGGGTCTGAGGGCTCGGCGATTATCAAGACCGGACTCCCGCGGAGGTCCTCATTTTAAAATAGAAACAAACACTAAAAAGCTGATTTGGTCGTGGAGTGGGTCACAGGAACCTACGGCTGGGGCCGGCCGTTAAGTTTGCCAAAGCCTGATCGTTTGGGGACAGGGGACAGCAGTCCAAGCGCTGACCTCAGGCTTCCAGGGTGGCTAATGGTCAGCTCTGCTGCCAGGCAAGGAGGGGGTTCCCAAGGCAGTCACACATGCGTGTCGCTCCTGGGACCTGGCAGACAGCCCAGCATGGAGGGGGTGGGTAGAGGCAGCCTCGGCCAGAAGGCCCAGTGTGAGAGCGCAGACTTGCATCTCATGCAGGCAGGGTGCCACCAAGGAGCCCGCGAGCAGTGACAACATCAGCGGTCCTGCACGACCCTGCTCGTGCCAGCCCACCTCCGAGTCCACGCATCAGGAGGTGTCCCAAGAATTCCTGTCGGCGGCAGAGGTCACCCCATCTCACCATCCTCTCCCGCCTGGTGCATCCGAATGAGTGGAATCGACCCACCGTCATTGGGTTTTGTGCCATTTGCTATTGCAGATAAACCAGTGCCAATCCCCGTCCAGATGCCTTGTTTAAATCTGTGTTTTGGAGCATTAACAAACAGTGTCTGGGGACATTTGTGTCGAAGGCAATTTGTAAATAAATGTAGCCACAAAGGTGCCGCTGTTGCAGGAAATCATCTAACTTTCGGTGGGCTCCAAACTTCACGCGTAAGAACACAGAGAATAAAACACTTCCCCGGGCTTTAATGACAGAAGGAGAAAGTGGACGTGTCCGATTGGACACAGGAGAGAATCACTGCATAAACCTGCAGTCTGGGCGCATGTTCCTTCTTCGCTATCATCTACGCTTGGAGGCTGGAAAGGAGAAAAATCCAAGGGTGGTCCCACAGATGAGGAACGGTGTCATCGCCAGGGGCAAAGGGAGGCAAGGCAGAAAGTGTTCCCTGAGGGGACCCCGTCCCTGCCGCTCCCAGCATCTCCAGGGCCTTGTCCAAGGAGCCCGGCGTGGAGGCCAGAGACGGCCCGCTGGCCCAGTCTTCCTGTGGGGGCTGCCAAGCACAGGTTCTCCACCTCGAATGTGATGAATCGTGGGAGGATGGTGTTGCTTAAACCACAGCCTTCCTCTGACGGCTCCCAGAACTTTCGACTGCTCTTGTTGGGCAGGGACTGGAAACTGTGTTTCTGACCAATCCCCGCTGACGCTGGTACGGCTCGCTGCCCTCCCGGTCCACCGCCCGGGGGCTCCGAGTCTCGCAGAGCCCCTCGCCATACACACACAGCACCACCTCAAAGTGAGATGTAAACTAGAAACCCACTTTGAAGGTCGTACTGTGCAAACACGCTTTCAACTAGGGCAACCTGCGGTCCCACGGACCGAGGTCAGACAAGCCCCCTAACCCTCCTGGCGGCCCAGCCCCACCATTGCTGAAGAACCTCCTATGGCTTTATTTTACATTTAATTTGGCCCCAGAGGCACAAGCTATGTTCTCATGGTCAAAGGCATCTGGAGTCCTCATAATAGTTAGAAAGGTGCATTTTATTTTATATAAGACACGGATTCAATCCGGGATCTCACTAACATAGTTTAAGAATGAGTGAAAATGCGGGTTTAGCTAGATGGTTATTTCTGTTAAAGGTTACCATGTCTCATTAACACTCCCATTATTTAATATTTGCACTTTTCAAAGACAGAGAGATTAAACCAACATTGTTTTCTAGGATGTGACGCAGAGTGACAGGGCTGCGACATCTCAGCGCTGAGAGTCAGGCCCTTCCTTCTGAAAGGAGAGAGACGGTGTGGAGATCGGCGGTGACCGTGGCCGAATGACTCCCCCCGATAATTAAGCGTTACCGTGTGGAAATAGACACGCGAAGCTGAACGTTAAAAAGGCGGTCGAGACTTATTGTCAGTGCCTCGTGTCTGGTGCTGGCGTTTCGAACTAACTCAGAAACTCGCCTGGGATTCATTCGGGACCCTGCATTCTGGCGGTATCCGTACACATTTTCGACGTTTGTCGTTTGACACAAAAACTCGACTTCATCAAATTTATTGACAGACACATATTAAAAAATGAAAGTGCAAAAAAAAACTAGCGTGATCGCGTTTGTGAGAAGCACCAGGACAAGTCACTGAAGTGTCACGCGGTAGGAGACTGGGACGTTGCAGTCCCTGTGCGCAATGGAGAACTGTGTGTACTCAGCAAGTGTAAGCCCATGTTTTGGAATGTATGAACCCCCCCCAAATAAAAGGGGAGACAGAAAGCAAGCTCTGGACAGGGGAGAACAGCACCCCACAAACAGCATACAGAAGGGGTTTGGCGGAATCGCTGCACCTGCACCCTCATCTGTGCTTAGTAAACTTACACCTACAGCTGTGCCCACACCCACACCCACACCTGGACCTACAGGCCCGTCTAGGTCTCCGTTGAACCCTGCAGCTACATCTACACCTACATCTAGACTGACAGCTACGTCTCACCTGCCTGTTCATCGACATCTACGTGTGCAGTGACACCCACGCAGTACCTACCTCTACGTCCCAGCTCCGTCTGCGCACGCACCCACCGCCACGCACACATCTGCGTCTTACCGCGTCTCCGTCCACACCCGCACCCCATCTGTTGCTCGCCTGCACCTGCACCTGCATGCACGTCTCTGCACACATCTGCATCTCACCGGCAGCTACACGCGTCTCTTCTTGCTTGCGAGTGTGAATTTCTGGGAAAGCACACAAGAAATTGCCATAGTGTTTTACTTGGTCGGGACACAGGACTCTAGGGCGAGACAAGGTAATAAAAGTGTTAGATTCGCTGTCTTGTACTGTATAAAGATTTCGCCAATTGCATGCCTTTTTTATTATTTTTTTTTACAATGTCTGTGTATGCCTACGGAAGCTACACCTGTATCTCTGAAAGAGAGAACCAGAGACAGCTGTGCAGTGCGAGGCAAGTCTGACCCACCACGGGTCCTCACCCACACTCGCGGTGCTTTCTGTCTGCTTTCCAGGCCAGCCCTTGGCTGCTCTCGATGACAAATTTCTTCATGGAGCCTTGGGTTCTTAAAGGCCGCTCTTTGGATTTTCTTCTATCATTTAAGTTTCTAGCCCAAGCTTGTTTTCACTGTTCTGACTCCACCGACATTCAGTTCACCAAGGTCATTTGGGCCATTGTTACGGAGACCAGGAAACCAGGGCCAAACCAGTGGCAGCTTCAGCAGCACCCAGAGTCACCCCACTGGACACGGGCAGAGCTGGGATTGAACCAGCTCAACCTGCACCGAACCCGTGTGCTTTCTCTCCTGTCCCTCACGGGGCCACCCTCGATCTGCCCCTGGGTCCATCTTGAAACTTAGGCTCATCATGATCTTAGAATGGACGACCAGGGACACTCGAAGGAAAACCTTGCTCATGTTATTTATGGGGTTTAATTATAAAATGTTCCTCCTCCCTCCCTGCACTCTCCCACGAGCCTCGTTTGGTTGCTCTCGCCCTCACTCTTTCCACTTGGCCCCTTCTCCCCCCATCCCATGCCTGGCGTCAGACTAAAGTGCATACCTATGCATTTTTCATCAATCTGGCAAGTTTCTTCAACACTTGGTATAAATAAATCACCACCATATAATTCATTATGAATAGCATCAACCCAGGGTACAATTCTGCTACAAAGGAGCAGCGTGTTTTACGACTTTGAAGAGGAGGCATTTTTTATCTCTCCTTTCTTTTGAAAGAAAATTTAAAGTGCTCCTCATGCATGTGCATGTCTGTGTCGGTATTCTTCATGCTCTTCACCTGCTCACCGCCAAGCTGCCTCCCCTCAGCCCTGATCCGCTGAGCTCTCACGCTCCACGGGAAGGAAGCGAAATCGCAAACCCGCAGGGTGGTCCTGCGCAGAGGCAGCCAGGGGGCGGAGGGCTTGTGGCTGGCGGGGCGGTCGGAGTTCTGCTTCCGCCCCGCGCCCCTCCCTGAAAGCGACAGGGAGATGACCGGCCGTGTTGACAACATGCACAGGACGGCAGTGATCAGAACGCGTCTTGCTGGTGCCTCCTGCTCTACTGGGCCCTGCACTTGGTCCTTTTGATGTGGTTTTTAAATCTACTCCAGTCCTCAGACTCACTGTGTGAGGTCACGTTGGAATCTCATTGTCCAAGGAAACCGACCTTCAGGTCCGAAGGAGCTTCTGCAGGCCCACTCACGCGGCGTGGCTGGTACTCAAACCCGAATCAGGTTACGTCCCCGATCCGAGTGGTATTTGTCTCTGGGGAGCCCGCCACGTGGGGTGAGGCTAAATAAAGTGAAGAGCAGAGGGCAGATGTTCGTTAAAAGGTAAAACAAGTTTACAGAACACTCAGGTCTCTACATTCTGCCTAAATGTCTGCGGCCGTGTAATTACCTTCGTGAAAGTGTTCTCCATCGGCCTCTTCCGCTCTCTCTGCCCTTGTGAGGAGAATCCGAAAAGCTGGACTGGGTCCCTTACAGTTGGGGTTACATTAACCTGTGGGATTAACACTGAGCAGCATTAACTCAGGAGCTGACGTCTGATGCTGGGAGAGCCCCCCTCCCCTGTGGCACAAACGTCAGCACTGGTGAGGGCTGGACCGGCGTTCAAGGCTTCACTGGGCGGGGCATCCTGGCGTGCCTGGCGATGCTGGTGCCGCCGTCCACCTCCGGCCGTGGCTCTGCCTTGCGGGGCCTCTCCTCTCCGGCCCGGCGGCTTCCAGCCCATTCAGCAGTGCACCGACCTCGCTCGCTCCGCCCAAGACCCAGCACTCAGGGTTCACGTGCCTCCCAGTTACCAGGGCGAGACAGCAGGCTTGTTTTGTTCCCATTCTTCCCTCCGCCTGCTTCTCCTCTTACCCTTTCGGCTGCTCACCGCCAGCGAGAATGTCGACTCAGCGTTCTGCGGAGGCCCGTCTGCTCCTCGGGCCGCGTCTCTCCCGCGAGTCTGCCCTCGGGTTCACAGGGACCCTGCCTGTCCGAGAAGCCCCACTCTAAAGCGTGGCCTCCTCAGCCTTAGTCGTGGTGACTCCTTCCTGTGACGCGGTCTTTGGTTTCGCCCTTAACGAGTTTGCTGCAGAGACCGAGCGCACTGCTTTCCTCGCTGGCGTGTGTGACTCACGGGGACCCCGGCCTGTTACCGAGAATCAACACGGGGAGCGTTGCTCTGCTGATCCCTTTGCTTCCTCCTCCTGTGTTCTGGCCGGTGGAACCTCCTGGCGTTAGGAACCCAGAGCAAGTCATTAACAACTGCGCTCAGAGCCCATTCTCTTCCTTTCCCTTTCCTGACCACCCCGCCTCCTTTGATCCGCTTCCTTTGTGTCATTCGCTCACATGCCAGACTGGTTTCCTTAGGCCTTGTGAATGCAGGGGGGCGGGGGCATCAGAAGTGAGAAAGGGAGGAGGCAGAGGGGTGAAAGGGGTCAAGGCCATTACCACCCACACAGCAACTGAAAACAGAGTGATGAGCAGCTGCCACTCCACAGCCGCACTCACTAAGCATCACCACGCGTCACCCTGTGTGGAAGGCGGCCTCATGCAGGCGTAGGCGGTCCAAGGGCAGAGCCGAGACCCAGAGAAGCACGGCCAGCAAGCGAGAGGGAAGTTTCCAAGACTCCAGACGACTAAGCAGTTCAGGGGGGAAGTGTCAGACCCAGAGGAGGACCGGAGAAACTGAAGAAACTGTGGCAGGGCTTCCGGAAAGGGGCCCGGGGCCCCCAGACCCACAGGAACAGGGTGGCCAGGCCTCCCAGCCAGCAGCTCGCAGGGGGGTCACTGCAGGGCAGGGGTGCAGTCACAGCCTTGGGGTCAGGCAGTCTCGATTCGCCTCTTCCCCTGCCCCTGAACTGCCACCGGCTTTCTGCTGTTCGAACAGTGAAGCTGGTGTGAAGGACTAGATAGTGAGGCGAACAAACGGGATCCTGTTTAACCTGCCTGCGTTTCCACTCACACGCGTCTGTACTTCAAAGAGAGGGGACTATAAAAAAGAAGTAACACCTCACTTGATTCATTTAACAATTTACTCCTCTGGCTCCATTTAACTGGCTGGAGATTACTTATGTAAGAAAATGCCTTACAGAAAGGGTGGACTGATTCATAAAAGCCCTTACAGCTCAACTGTCCTCAAGAACATTGAATAGTCCCGAGTCTGGACGCCACACAGCTTAGTGCGCATGGAAGAGACGTAAACCGCTGTCCAGGTGGATGGAAGGGTCACACCTGGCCGCTCAGGCACCGCTCACTGAGCGAGCTGGCTACCGCCGGAGCCACCTGGGCGTCAGCCTAACCCCAAACAGAGGCCCACCGCTCCCAGGCCACGGAGCTGGTTAAGGCTGGACGTCGGTATCTCCAATCTGCCCTCCGCCCCTCGGTCCGGTCCTCCGCAGGGACCGTGTAAAAGACGGCGGCTGGAGAGGAGAGAAGCTGACAGCAGAGCTTGAGCAGGCAAGGGTAAGACCAAGGAGAGGCGCCCTCCCCCTCTGGGGGCACAGGCCGCCAGAGCCCAGGTGCCAGGCGGATGGGGCCAGAGCCCTCTTGTTGGACGTGGAATTGTCCGAGATAAGGCCGTGCTTTTCCAGCGCTTCTGAGAGGGGTTCCGACGTGCCTGCCTGCTGAGCCAGCAGCGCGATTGAACACGCCGTGGCCTTCCCCTCACCCCTGCCCACGTGGGGTTCTCCGCCCCTGGAGCTGCCAGGAAACAGAAGGCGGGCACCTGCCCTCCTGCTCGTTCCCCTCGCTGAGAGTCCCTTCTCCGTGTGTGTGTGTGTGTGTGTGTGTGTGTGTGACCAATGGCGTTCCCCAAAGGTGGAAAGCCAGCAGCCATCGCAGGCGGAGCGCAGGGCCACAGGCCTCATGGGTTATGAGTCATCCAACATGCAGTCAGATCTCCACTGATCGGAAGATGGGGCAGGAGATGGTATTGAGCTCGAAGGGCTCCAGAAAGCGATTATCGGTCACGCCTCTCTCGGCGCTGCGGCAGGTTGACGGGGAATCCAGTTAGAAGTGATTATACGCTTTAAACTGCTGTGTCCAGTGGAGAAGGTGGACCTTGCGATGGACTCCAGGAGTTCTTGCATGGCAATGGACTGTATCTAAGGAGAGGGCAGTGGCTGTGTTCGGTGGAGGGAGGCAGTTTATGCTGCAAAGCTGCGCCCACAGGAACGACAGCCCGGGTTTGTTGTTACTGCGGACCTCAGACTCCGAGACACCTCGGGGTGACAGCAGCGGGCCGGGTCCAGCGGACCGACAAACGCCAATCGTGACGATCATCGTTATCCTCTCTGCAGCAGCTATTATTTTACGAGGCGCTTTCTACGTTCCAGACACTGTGCTAAGCATTTCACAGAGAGCATCTGATTCACTTCGCTTGATCAAAGGTTGGCAAACAGTAGCCCAAGGGCCAGATCCCGTCTGCCCCTGTTGTTGTAAATAAACTGATGAGAACGCAGCCAAGGACTTTTACTGACACGTTGCCTGTGGCGGCTAACACCACTTCCCCAGAAGGCGCGTTTGCCAACCTGTGCATCTAGGAGAGTGGACCGGAAGAGCTCCTCTACCCGGTGTGCCCGCCATTTTTCCAAATCCGCCAGCCAGCCCTCCCTGGTGCCCCTCCCGGTTGGCCATGCTGCGTGGCTTTGATGGATCGTGTTTCCAACCACATGTGCAGCAAGCAAAGGAAACACTCTGTTCAATTCAACCCGCTTCCCTAGACATCATTCTTAACTATCAGCCACAAAAAGGTGAAAGGGAAACATTCTATCTAAACAGGGAGTAATGAACAAAACTCAGCTGCCCAACTACGAGGGGATGATTAAGCACAACGGCATGTCTGTTTGCTGAAATTGTAAGCAGCCGATCAGATGCACCAGGTGGTGCAGTGAGTATGAGGTGGTGCTGAGTGAAAAGGGCGGAATGCACAGGTGTGTCTTCACAGTCCAGTCCGGTGGCCAACAGTGATGCAGCCGGGGTCCAGGCGCCCTGCCACCAGCTGCATTTCGGTGATGAACGAATGGAAAGGTGTTTTCCGCAATCTGGAGGAAAAGGGTGTCGAACAAAGGTCGCCCAAACTGTAGTAACTGCAGAGAAGCAAAAGTAGAAAAGTACGAGGGACTTAAATACAGTCTGATTAAAAGAACAGAATTTAGTTCAGGACCAGAAACAGTTTTTCGACATGGAGGATGCACTGGACTCGCCCGGCAGCACGGAGTGGGTGCCGATCCAGACGGAGAGCCGGCACTGAGAGCAAACCCACGCACATGTCGGAGCCTGAAAGGGGACCCGTGTGGCCGGAGTCCAGGAAATGAGGAGGATGCCGGGAGCGGGGCGGGGGCGGGGGGGGCGGAGAGGCGGCACGCAGCACCGCTGGGTGGAGCTGTTTGCAGGCCCGTGCAGGGTCTGAGATGTCATTCTGAAGACCCTGCAGCAGCTCAAGGAGAGTATCCACAGTGCTTAGTAGGCCCACAGTCACATTCCGAGACAGTGTTTCTGATTACCTGGGCAGAATGGGTCGTGGGGGCACAAAATAAAAACTCAGAAATCATGCATAGGTGCCACCAGCGACAAGATATGGACATGAGGACATTAAACTACCCTGATTTTGAGTATGTTTTCGTATTTGATCCATTTAATTTACATTCCTGTTTTCTGTGTGATTACGGTTGTTAAACAATAATAATTCACACAATTATCCCAGGCAAACCACATATAAAAAAGGAGATGCTTCAGGGGAAGAGGGGAACAGTTTAGAGCAACAAGTATAAAGGACACATGGACAAAAACTATGGGGGGTGGAAATGGGAGGCAGGTGGGGAGGGCTGGGGTGGTGGGCGGGGGTGGGAGTAAAAGGCAGAAAACTGTACAAGATCAACAATTAAAAAATACTGATAAAAATAATAATAATAAATTCAAAAAAATAAAATGTTTAAAAGGAGATGCATGAGCTGATCATCTGGCAGGGTGTCAAACACATTTTCACTGGGGCCCACATCAGCCTCTAGGTGGCCTTCAAAGGGCAGAATGTTATTTTAGGACAGTATAGATGTAGCTACTCCTTAATCAGGGGCAAGGAGCTGCAGCCAGGTAGAAACAAGGTGTGGGCCAGATAAAACAAGGTAGAGGGCCGGATTCGGCCCACGGGCCTTGTGTGCCCCTCCGGTGGTGCAGATCAGATAAGTGCATCCAAGCAGCCCTTCTCGCTGAAGGAAGCCCCGCCCTGCCAGCCTGTGGCTCCGCCCACCCACCTGTGCTGCCCCGAGGCTGTGGTCCCATCCTCCTGGCCTGGTCTCTCTCCTCTACGCTGTACCCAGCGAACAGCTCTGCCATTGATTAAATGCTGATGCTCACCCAGAGCCATTAATCAATTTCACCAGCTGTTTATAGCTTTATTTACTACAGAGGAAGCAAGGTAATCCCTGTAAACTCAATAGATCTAAATTAACTGCATGTTCAGAAGCTGGCTTAGGAAGAATTATTGCTCCCAGCCTCAGGGGGACGGAGGAAAAGAATGAACCCCGGAACCCGGGACAGAGGGAGGCCCCAGCAGGGTCGCGTCCCAAAGGGCACGTGCCTGGTCTGGTCTGCGTTTGCGGGTCTTTCTGCGCAGAGGCCAGGCGACGTTCGCCCTTGTTCGGAATCCACGTTACCTGCCACAAGTCCCGAGTCCTTCGCTTCCTGCCGCGCGTCTGCCTGGACTTGCCTGCCATTCCCATTCTGCGGGATGCGTTGTCGTTCAGGGATGGACATTTCCTCCATAGTCCTTCTTTTATGGATGATTATGGTCAGGTTTAATTTGTTTAGGTTTGTTTAATGACATTAGATTCAGTCCAAATTGACTGGGCAACCACCGACTGCCTGGGGAAGAGAGCTCCGTTTATACGCCAGGAACGGGCTGGGTGCTTTTATGGCGCTGGATTGCTTTCTATCTGCAGGAACAGCCTGTGAGATGCGTACAGGTGCCTTCTCCTAAAGATAAGGAGCCTTGAATCCAAGCGATGAGATGCTTTGCCTAACATAACAAAAATGCCTACTGCGTGGCCCCGCTGGGCTTCGCCCCGGTTCCCTACTGAGTGCTGCTTCTGGGTCAGAGTGTGCCCTCACAGTGCTGGCTGGTTGGCACCGGAGGGCCAAATGGCTTCTTAAAAACTCAAGCCAGAGCCCCTGCCTGCAAGACCACGTCATGCCCCACCCCTCCTCGCAGCCCATCCTTGTCCCCATCCCCTCTCACCCCTTCCAACCCCGCCATCTCTGCGGTGCATTTCCGACTTCTAACCCCTCACGGGGCTGCAAGACCCCACGCGAACCTTGCCTTCTTCATCTGGGCGAGTTCTTCTGCCTGAAACGTCAGAGCCTAAACGCCTCCAAAGCCTGCATCTGCAACTTCCTGGAAGTCTGCCTTCTGACTTCCGCCCTTTCCTGCCCAGGGAAGGTAACGGTCCCCCCATCCTGCCCCTACTCAAACCACCACAGCTGCCACTCTGATGTCATCTTCTCCAGGTCCCCAGATGCAGCAACACAGCAGGCACAGAATGCCGTTTTCGTCACTTTGCTGAAGGACACTAACTCCATTAAAGCAGGAGGGTGACTGCCCCTCAGACACACCAGGGAGACAGACCTGAAACACTTGCAAAGTAATGGGACAGATATTCAAGCAAATGAGCTCGCACGCACTGTTGCAAACTGTCCTCCTCTCCGAAGATGCCTGCCCAGTCTTTCCTGGGGTGTCCCGACATCAGGCAAAATAGCAACAGGGGCTTATTTATCCCAAGCCCCCGTTTTTCCATTCCCTTTGTGCATACGCTTCTTCCCGGCAAGCGGAGCTGGAGCAGAAGGGTCAGACCGCACCCTTTGCTTCCTCCAAAGTCGGAATCAGTGCAAGCCCCAGCCACGAGGCCGTTGCCTGCTCTGGCCGCTTTTACAGCCCTCCCACCCCAAGCTAAAGAGGGCCACATCCCTGTTCCTCCATGGAGTCATCGCAACCCTCCACCAGCCTCGGAGGCTTCACAGTCCCAGTGCTCACGGGGCCTTGGGCCCTGCCGCCTGCACGGACGCAGAGGAGCCGGGGGGGGGGGCAAGGCCCTTCCACGGGGGCTGTTGAAATTGTGTAGAGCCCAGGTGCAGGGACCCCTGGGAATTACTGTCTGGACACAGTTTATAAGCAACAGAAAACAGCCCTGACATCCAGGCTGGACAACAGACAAGAACTGGGTCTTGTCCAAAGGAGTGTTCAGTGGTGCTCGGAGCCCCTAACACACCCTCCACTTTTCAGCGGTCCAGGCGCTTTGCTGCTCCTGCCTACCGACTCTCTGCAAAACGGGCCTGACGATGGACAGGGAGGGAGGGGCATGGTGCTCACCGCGCAGCAGTGAGGGTTACAGACCAGCAGGTCGGCAAGGCCGGGGCTCAGCCCCAAGCCCTGCCCTGTTCTAAGCACTTAATCTGAGAAGTTATTTAGCCTCTTTGAAACTCAGTTTCCCTCATTGGTAAAATGGACACAGAGTATCTTCCTCACTGAGCTCTTTTGATGATCGTCTGAGGTGAAGGACTTGAAGCACTGAATGAAATGAAAATACTCCTGGGGTCGTTGCGGAGACTCAGTGTGTGGCACGTAGTGAGTGCTCAGTAGCAGCTGCTTCCTCTTCCTGGTCCCCAGTGGTTCCCAGTGATGGAGAAGAGAGCGATGTGTCCAACAAGCACCTTTGAGGCAATTTAGCCATAGGAATCAGGAACCGAACACATTCCTGATCTTGAACCTGGTAATAACATAGGACGAAACCTATCCTGGGGAAAAGTGCCCCCCAAAAGAAGACATACTGTGTCCTGGAGGTGTTGCTGAAGAGTGCGGCGTCCCTGGGAGGAACGTAAGGTCCGACAGAAGGAGAATGGTTCTCTAACACTGCTGAGCATCACCTGGGGGAATGCTAGGTAGGCATTAGCGATGCTCTCACAAAGATGCTCCAGCGCCATGAAAAAGTGACCACGTTCCATTCCCAGAGGGAGAAGGGCCATTGCACAGGGTGGGACCGTGACAGGCACGAAGCTGCACAGGCAGTCGGGCAAGCAGGAAACAGGCCGATAAGAATGAATGTCATCGTTTGGGGGCGACCAAAGGGAGGGTGATTTGAGGTCTTTTTCCTCTGCTTTTTCTTCTGTCATTATGCTGTTCGTGTCATGGAGGAAGGGAACAAAATGAGCACCTTTCACTGCTCGAGCTGTGACCCGAGCTTCAGCTGAAGCGAGCTGGCCCCGTCGCTCTCCTGCAAGGAGAGAGTCCTGAGTGCGCGGTAATGACAGCCATAATCCCAGCCCTCCCTGTCGGAATGACACCTTTCTGAGACAAACTGCTGCTCTGAAGGAGGCACAACAGTCCTCGACAGCTAATGGTCCTCTCCCACTCTGCCCTGTCTCCTCCGGGCCACATTGGTCACCAGACTTATCGTGCCCTAAAATGTGTCTGATTGCTTCACTCAGCAGCCAGGCATCGCCTGGCAAGTGTCCTGCCCCTCTTCTGATCCCTCCGGGTGCTCCCGTCCCCCCACCCGCCTCCCCAGTCCTCGTCCATGCCTTGCCCTCCATTCCCAGCCTTCACCCGCACCGTCCCTCCTGCCTGGAATCCTCTGCCTCCAGCCTCGGCTTCAAGGCCCGTCTCCACAGCCCCCCGCACGGGAGCACCTCTCCTGCTGTCTCAGCGTGCCCTCCCCGCGCCAACGCACACGCACGCGAGTGCGCGTGAGCACACAGGCGTTCCTGCTCGATGCCCCTGCTGTCTGGTCTCCCACCGCACCCAGCGCGCAGGGTGGTGGCCTGGGTAGCCGGCCACCGCCTTCTGAAACACGAAGGTGCATTGTCTGATGGGCATCTTCTTGGAATGATTCCCCGCCTGTTGAGCGGGAGATCTCCATGTCTCTGAGGAAGTTTAGGATGGTTAGCCTGACCGGGAGAGACTAATCACGACCGTGGGCTTCCATGGTGGGAGCCTGCACCTACACCCGCCAGAGGCTGCAGGGACCGAGCACTGCAGGGGAGCCCCCAGCCTGCGGTGGGACTGTCCAGCTGGAAGGTGGGCAGGACACTAGTTTCCTAGTGCTGCCATAACAAGTTCCCACAAATTCAGTGCTTAAAGCAACACCCATTTATTACTTCACAGCTCTCTCCATCAGAAGTCGGAGGTGGTGGCTCAGCAGAACCTCTGCTTAGAGGTTCACATGGTCGAAGTCAAGGTTTCAGCCCCTCTATCTTCCTTCCTAGATGCTCCCATGATCAATCTACTTCCGGCCTCCTTCAGGTCATTGGCTCAACTCAGTTCTTGCGGTTGTCAGGCTGAGGTCCCCGTTTCCTCGCTGATGGCCAGCGGAGCCAGCTCTGCCCCCAGAAGCTGCCCCGTGCCTTATCTTGCCTCCCATGCACCCCCTCCAGCAACCTCCGGTGACCCTCTGAATCCCTCGGACTTCTGTTCCCTCCTTACTCCAACTAAAAATGGCTCTCTGCTGTTAAGAGCTCATTTGATTAAACCGAGCTTTCCCAGATAATCCAAAGTAATCTCCTCGCAGTTGCAAGGTCCATAGCCTTCATTACAGTAGTGAAGTCCCATCTTCCCTGTCACAGAACGTAGTTTCAGCATTTGGGATCAGGGCATAGATCCATCTGGGCAAGTCGCTCAAAGCACCCAGATGCCCGGCAAGTTTCTGTGAATTCAGGAATGAGTGGGCCGAGCGTTTAGAGTTTAAGTGGCACTAACTATACAGACTGACCCATCACATTATAGTTTAAAGACCTTTTCAGTGTAAAAGCTCACGTGCGGTAACTCTGGACAAGCGGCCGCCCGCCCCCCTGCCCCGCCCGCCAGGCTGTGGGAGCCCAGGAGCATGAAGAGCCCCTCCTTCTGGTTGCCGAGTTGCTGGAATAGTGCCTGCTTGCCATGGGCATGCAACAGAACGTGCGATGAACACGGAAGAATGCATGCAGAAAGAGATGAATGAACAAGGGGAATCAGCCACTCTCTGCTGTTTCAAACAATCGCACGTCAGAGGGGGCGTTGCATCCAGTCCCGGGATTCTCAGACTCCAATCTCTTCGTGTGCCCAGAGGGGGAACAGGATGAGAAAGCCGATTCGGACACCTGAGGTTTCTGCTCGAGATAGTTAATACCAGTGTCAATGCTGGTAATGAATTATCCCCAGAACTTGGCTTCTAGTTATTCAGACACACGACTGAGACGTCACATTCAGCTTTGCCTAAATCTTCATCTAAACAGAAAGATGGAACTTGAAATCCTCGCAGAATACTCAGCTTTTCCAAGTATGTGCTCCCTGCACCGGGCTGGTGCAGCTCCTTCAGGTTACAGAGAAACAGACCTTAATGGTGAATGACTTTCCTGATGTCACACAGGTCGTTAATGGCAGAGAAAATTCTAGAAGGTGGTTATTGGGAGCCCTAGACAGGGCTCTTTTCCAACAAACTGAGTGACCCATAATTTTTTCAACAGTTGGGTAATGGAGTGTTATCTGTGGGGTCAGATTAAGTGGTGCCTCTAACGTGTCGGAAGAGTGAATTCATACCTCAGCCTCATGACCGCTCTCGGACTGGCTGGTCCTGGTCCTTGGCTTTGACCTGGTCCCTGCAGGCCCTGGACGGGGACCGAAGGCCCTCACCAGCCAGGCCGGTGGAGTCATTGTGGAAACTCATTCCAGGTTTCAGGTGCGGGAACTGCAGAGTCTCAGCTCCCCAGGGCGCTGCGGGCTTTCTCTGTGAGGGAAAAACGAAGAGTAAGCAAAATTAGTACATTCTTTTGTATCCGATACACTTAGAATCATTATGTTGATCAATGGAGGCTGAAGCACATTTGAGTGTCCACTTTTACTGCATTTTCAGGATTTGAATGATGCATGATGACATGGATTTAGGCTCAGAAGAACGAAATCCAGGGCACAGACTAATTGGGCAAATGTTCTGTTGTTGATAGAAAAAGCAGATAATTTGATCTCCAAGTTTCAGTAAGAATAAGGCACAACAATGAAGGGAAAATGGAAAATCCCAGCACGCCTTCTCTCTTGTATTTTTACACAGCCGTAGCTAAAAGCAGGAGGTTAATTACCGAAGTCAGCATATATTTTTGCATGATGCGGAAGAATACACAGTCGTCGGGGCCATGCAATATTAAGTAGAAGGGGGAGGGCACCGGCCCACTCGCCCCTTCTTTGGTTTTGCAGTTTTCAGATGCTGCGTAGGCACTTCCTGCATCCCCGCCCCGCCCCTGCCCCTTTGCGGAACCAGGTCAGGCTGCACCGTGGTGGCAAAGAATGTCTGCTCGCCAACCAGCTCTAGCACATGGGGGGCAGAGAGAGAGACTGAGGAGAGAGGAAGGACACTCCAGGGTGGTGGGCGGCAGGTGTGATAAGTAAGGAAACTTACAGATGAAGCTTGTCTTGGGTGACCACAAGATGGGAGACCTCCGCATGCCACCAGAATCTTCCCAGTTTCTGCAGAGGTTTTAATGGGGTTTGGTCACGTAATCAGTCCGGATGGTCTAGTCACATCACTACCTCAAGGCCGTGACCTTGGAAACAGCTCCTAGTGCAGGAGCGGCGGGCAGAGAGCACATTCTAAGGGTGGGAGTGGGAGGAGCCTCTGACCGTCCAGGTCCAGCTCCAGGGTCAGCCAGGGGTCAGGCCCTCCTGAAGCCTCCCCCGGCGCTTCCCTAAGGATCCCACTTCTTAGTGTCTCTGCCTTCCCAGCTCCTGCTGCTGCTTCCCATTGGCCAGATCCAGCCTAAACCAGGAGGGCAAGCGAGGGAAGAAGAAGCAGTCGTCTGGGGTCAGCTCCTCAGGCACAGAGCGGGATAGCGGAGCAGGAGGAGCTGATGGGAGACGCCCGGCACACAGGCCCTGCGGTTACGTGAAACCAAATTTCCTGATTTCCAGCAAGGAAGGAAGCATCTCAGCAACCACGTTACTAATGAAGGCGATGAAGCCCTCCAAATCCTTCACCGTCCAGTCAACGTGGTCGCATCTTGGCAAAGCCCCGTATCTCACAATGCATTCATGTCAATATGCCCCTTAAGGGGTTCATAGGTTTATTTTCTCTAATTTTTTCTTTAAAAAAAATGCAAGTAAAGCAGAACAGATGAAAAGAGGTCGTTGTCCCTCACATCTACATTCTGAATCTGCGCTTTGGGATAACATAGGAATAGACTCACGTAAAAACACATTACCCATAATTAGCCTAATTAAGCCCCTTGAACCTAAGGAAGACAGGTGGCGGTCGTGGTGTCGGGAGGGGCGGGCGGGGTGCGTGAGCCCTGCCTGTCGCTTCCCCTGTCTGCATCTTGATTCCCTCACCTGCTTGTGGAGATAACCCTAGTGGCCCTTTCTCATCGTTGCAGGTTGCATATAAGAAAATGGGTGCACGCGCACCGTAGGCACTGCAGAGTGTGTATGAGGATTTATTGATCATTGATGGACAATTGAACTTCTTGTAACCGAACAGCAGATTCTGAGAAGGCTCGACTTTCTGAACCAGACTTGCTTTGGGGGTGGGCATGGGGAGGCTACAGACACTACCTTGCAATATTCCTTTAAAAATTTTTAGAGGTGTGCATCATTACCTCAATTTACTACTAATAATATCGCATCGGCGCATTTAGCTTTCCGTAATGCCTGCTTGTTCTCGCTCGTTCCCTGAGCAGCTCCGAGAGGTGGGCAGAACACGTGTTGTTGTTTTCCATTCGATGGATTAGAACACCCAAGGGGTGGGTTGTTACTAGAACTCAGAGTTCTATTACCACAGTTGCCTAAGGTCCCGAATAAGCCCATAATATGACAGCATCCAGAAAGATGAGTCTGAAAACTGATCTACTCCAGAAAGCAACACCCCTCAGATCCTCCAGGGGCAGGAAATGGCTCAGTCCCTCAGGCGGTCACCTGCCAGATCTGCGAGTCTGACCACAACCGTGCCCACCTGAGCCGACGGGAGATTTTTAATGGAATTTTGTGTAGACACGTGTAGCACAGTTCTTGGCACATGATGGTGATGACCCTGAATGCCTTCTGAGGTTGAACTCTTAATTTCACCTAGAGCTTCTGGGGATCTCTCCCAGATACCTTAGACCGAGAGCATCCTTGAGCATGGTTTGAATTATTTTATGCTTCTTTCCAAAGCTGTGTGTCACTTAGCCCTCCTGTTCACTGGAGGGATGCCTATCACATTTTCTCATTAGTGGGGATGGTCTCCATTTATTCACAACTGTATTCCCCCTAAGACTGCTGAGTGATAAAGCCACTGTGCAGTGATTAGTGACTATGTGGCAAGCATTGTGCTCAGTGATAAATAATCATTATCATTTAATTGACGAAAACCTGACGCGGGCATTGTCATTTCCATATCAAACGTGTGAAAAATAAATCTTAGCGACATGAGGTGAATCTGCTCAGTCACTCGCCCCGTGATCCCATGAATACCGGCCCAAGGGACTGCGGGCCCCCGGTGAGTGCCATGCTGTTCGGGGAACAAGACCCGACTCCCCGTGGGGCTGACATCCCTGAAGCCCACCTCCCTGCCCGGTTACACCCTGGCAGGTGGCGGATCTAGGACTGAAACTGAGTTCTCTCCATCCCCAAATCCGGTGCTCCCAGCCACTGTGCCTTGTGGCCAATTCCGTAGAGCAAGAGCACAGAGCAACACCCGCTCCTGCACTCAGCCCGGAAGGAGAGACACACAGGCCGAGGGTCGCAGGGGCCAGGGGCAGTCGTTCTTCCAAATGTGTCAATGTGTCATCCGTGCCGAAAAGAGAATGTATCGTTACTGACCCACTTCCGTTCCTGACTTGAGGGTGAGGGGAGCGACTCTGCCTTTGTACTGGAGCTTTTATTATGTGTTTGTTTGTTTGTTTGTTTGTTGCTTATAAACATCTTCCTCCACTCAGTCACCGGGAGGCAGCATGATGTTGCTAAAAGAGTATTATCCTGTATGTTCCATCCCAGCCCTGATGAGAATGATGACGCTGGTGAAGATGACGATGACAATGCTGCTGCCCTTTATGTCCCTTATGGAACGTGGCCTCCCCAAAGACGCCTTCTCTAGCCCACCTGCCAGGCGCCTCACCCCGTAATCCCGTGTCCGACTCCAGCACTTGTTGCCACTCCCAGACATTCCACTGTGTGTGCGCTTCCGGTTCCTGTTCATGAGCTGGCTGCAACTGGGATACGAGCTAGCTGCAACTGGGATACGAGCTAGCTGCAACTGGGATACGAGCTAGCTGCGGCGGAGACTTTATGGGCAGATTACACCTTCGGTAGCCCTATTTCTAAATAAGGTCACCTTCCCAGGTGCAGGGTCAGGACTTCAGCGCATCTTCTTAAAGAACACAGTCCAGCCCCCAACAGGTGGGAGGCGGTCAGCATGTCGAAGCTGTGGCGGCAGGTCCATGCAGGGGTGAACATGGGCACGCAGGACACGCCACCAGCAGCCCCAGGTCGTTACCTGGAGTGCTCAGTTCAGGGGGTGGTGGGAGTGAAATCGCCCTGGTCGGGGGCTGGGGACAGACGGAGGCCATTCCCAGAAGAACCCAATCCACTGTTGAGTCCTCGGCAAGAGGAGTGGGTGTGTTCCGTCAGGGAGCTCATCGGCGTTGGGGCTTGCTGTCTGATGGGGGTCCGGTCGGCAGGCGCAAAGGTGGGCACCCGCCATCTCTAAGAAACGTAGTCATTTCGGGGACCCAAACCGCCAGCAGGGAAACAGCCACATCGGCATCGGCATCCACTCGGAGGGTACCCTGCTTCGGAGAAAGTGCCAGCGCATGAACGAGACAGGTCAAAGAGCACCGCTGAAGCGGCCCCCTAATTAATCACTTTGGATGGAAAGCTGGTGGCCCCGACCCCGGCGTCTGTATCTCAGCCCCACCTGCAACGTCTACATTAGGAGAACTTCCAGCCCTCGGAAATTCTCTTCCCAGGAGGCTCCTGGTGCAGAGCAGATGTTTGCGAATCATTTAGCCTGTCGGTGATGAATTAGTTTTTAATGGCATTCTCGTGTACTTGTTATAAATCATTAAGCGTCCAACAGACTGTCTCCAATCTTCCCAGACCTGGTTGGCTGTTCCTAAGGAGCAGAAATTCGAGGGATGGGGCCCGAGCGCAGCACTCAGTTGTAAGTGGCGGTCCTTCGCTGACCCCCTCGCTCGTCCTTGAGCTCTGCCAACACCCCGTTCTCCTCTGCCGCCTGCCCCTGCTCCTCCCTGCCCTCCACACCCCCTCTCACCTCCCGGAGGCCCTGGCCGCTTCCCCCTCACAGCGCGCTTTCCCGCTTATCTCTTTCCTCCCCCCACACTCCTCCGACTTCTCTTTCTACCATCCCCATCTTTCCTCAGCATTGAAAAGAAAAGCTTATGATAACTAGGAGAGAGCCGCCAGCAGACACAGTGTGATTCTTAACACCAGTAATACATTCAAGGTCAGCTCTCCCTGGAAGTGCAGCAAATTGGGATGGGGGTAGCGGGGGAACAGGAGCCAACCGGAAAACAGGAAAGAGAGGTCCCCGGCCACTGGAGAACATGCACAATATTAACGGGACGGGAGCTGGCGTGCCGACCGGCACAGTGGCCCACGCCGTCTTCTCCTGCTGGCTGGAGCACTTGCACTTTTGCAGACAGGTGAACGAGGGATGCTCTGGACCAAGCCTATGCCGCCTGCTAAGTGTGTGACTCTGAGGAGGAGTCAGGAAACCTGGAGTCTAAGATAATGTAAATAAAAGATCTTAGCAAGAGGAGTTTTCTTTTTAAGTATATTTTATTGATTACGCTGTTACGGTTGTCCCAATTTTTTTCCCTTTGCTCCGCTCCAACCAGTACCTCCCTTCCCTCCAGCAGTCCCCGCTCCTTAGTTCATGTCCATGGGTTGTGCATGTAAGTTCTCTGTCTTCTCCCTTTCCTATGCTATTCTTAACCTCCCCCTGTCTATTTTGTTCCTACGATTTATGCTTCCTGATCCCTGCGCCATTTCTCCCCTCCCCCTCCCAGCTGATGACCCTCAAATGAACCCTCAAATTATCTGTTCCCGTTCTAGTTGTTTGCTTAGTTTGTTTTTGTTTTTTAGATTCACTTGTTGATAGTTGTGAGTTTGTTGTCATTTTAATGTTCATAGTTCTTTTGCCCTGGCTGGTGTAGCTCAGTGGATTGAGTGCGGGCCTGCGAACCAGAGGATCGCGGTTCGATTCCCAGTCAGGGCACATGCCTGGGTTGCAGGCCAGTTCCCAGCAGGGGACACACGAGAGGCAACCGTACATTGATATTTCTCTCCCTCTCCCTCTCTCCTACCCTTCCCCTCTAAAGATAAATAAATAAAAAATCTTTAAAAAAAAGTTCATAGTTTTGATCTTCTTTTTTCTTAAATAAGTCTCTTTAACATTTCATGTAATAATGGCTTGGCGATGATAACTTCCTTTAGCTTTACCTTCTCTGAGAAGCACTTTATCTGCCCTTCTATTCTAAATGATACCTTTGCTGGATAGAGTAATCTTAGTTGTAGGTCCTTGCTTTTCATCATTCTGAATACTTCTTTCCAGCCCCTTCGTGCCTGTAAGGTTTCTTTTGAGAAACAAGCGGCTAGTCTTATGGGAACTCCCCTGTAGGTAACTAACTGCTTTTCTCTTGCTCCTTGTAAGACTCTCTCTTTATCTTTAACCCCTGGCATTTTAATTATGATGCATCTTGGTGTGGTCCTCTTTGGGTCCAACCTGATTAGGACCTCTGTGCTTCCTGGACTTGCATGTCTATTTCCTTCACCAAATTAGGGAAGTTTTCTTTCATAATATTTTAAACATTTCCAATTTGTTGGTCTTTCTCTTCTTCTGGCACCCCTGTGATGCAAATAGTGGACCCCTTGAGGTTATCTCAGAGGCTGCTTATACTACTCTAATTTTTTAAAATTATTTATTTATTTATTTTTAGAAAGAGAGGAAGGGAGGGAGAAAGAGAGGGAGAGAAACATCACTGTGTGGTTGCTTCTCATGTGGCCCTCACTAGGGATTTGGCCCGCAACCCAGGCATGTGCCCTGACTGGGAATCAAACCTGTGACCCTTTGGTTTGCAACCCATGCTCAATCCACTGAGCTACACCAGCCAGGGCCTGCTCTCATTTTTTTGGATTCTTTTTTCTTCTTGTTGTTCTGACTGGTTGTTTTTTGCTTCCTATGTTCCAAGTAATTGATTTGATTCTCAGTTTCATCCACTATAGTGTTGTTTCCTGCAAGTTGTTCTTTATTTCGGTTAATGAATCCATCATTTTCGATGGGGTGTTTTTTATGCTGCCGAGGTCCTCACTAAGTTCCTTGAGCATCCTTATAACCAGTGTTTTGAACTCTGCATTTGATGGTTTTCTTATCTCCATTTCACTTAGCTCTTTTTCTGGAGTTTTGACCTGTTCCTTCATTTAGGCCATGTTTCTTTGTCTCCTCATTTTGGGGGCCTCCCTGTGTTTGTTTCTGTGTGTTAGGTAGAGCTGCTTTGACTCCCCATCTTGGTAGTGTGGCCTAATGTGGTAGGTGTCCTGTAGGGGCCAGTGGCACAGCCTCCCCCATCACCCAAGCTCACAGTGTGCCCATCATGTGGGCTGAGTACACCCTCCTCTTGTAGTTGAGACTTGGTTCCTTTTGGCAGAGCAATGGGAAGGGTTTTCCCAGGTCAGTCAGCTGCAAGGATTGGCCGAGACCACTTTGCACCAACCTGCACCCTCCGTGGAGGATCAGCTGTGCAGGGGCAGGGTGTGGTGCTCCGACGTGGTCTATAGCTGTCCACTGGGTGCACTGGCCCTGGGGTTTCCCAGGTGGTGCAGGCAAGGTCAGCCCCCACCTGTGTTTAGCCCGGGGCCATCCTGCCTCAGCTATGAAGCAATCTGAGATGGCTGCTACTTGTGCTGGGTTTGGAGATTCCCAGGTGAAGCCAAGATGTGAAGCTAATCTGGCTGCTGCTAGTGCCGGCCTGGGGCTCACTGAGGCCAGCTGTTGCTTGTTTGAGAGGATTTAAGAAGTTGTGAAGACTGACTCAAGACCTGCTATTCATATGCAAAAGCAGCTTGAGGGAGCCTATAAATTGGGTGGGGTGGAGCCTCTGGGATCTCCAAGGGGGGTCAGACAGTGTTAGCCAGGTTGATGGAGTCTCAGATATGGCACCAGCCTGCTGGCTCTGTGACTCTGCATGAAGAAGCCTCAGGAAAGGGACAATGGCCTCCACTGGCCCTGACGCCAGACACTTCAGCCTCTCCCAGCGCGTGTCCGGTGCCTTTCAAGCTGCCACCCCGGCACTGGATCTCAGAGACAGTGAGTCTGAGGAGGTGAGGGTTCTTTAAGAGGATCTGCTTAGGGCTCCAGAAGCCTCTTCCACCAACTCAGTCCCCGCTGGTTTTGCAGCCGGAAGTTGTGCAGACTGATCTTCGTGCCCCTGGAACCCTGGGCTGGGGGGCCCGGTGTGGGGCTGGCCTACTTGCTACTGAGCTATCGCTCCTGAATTTTTATCGACCACAGGTGGGTGAGAGACCAGCCTGTTCTTTCTTTGTTGGTGCCCCACCTACCGGTCCGGATCGATGTGGTTTCTTTCATGCTGTAGTTGTCAAGACTTCCATTCACCTGGATTTCCGACGGTTCTGAGTGATGGTCGTTCCACATTTCAGCTGTAATTCTAATGTACGTGTGTGAGGGGGCAAACCACGTCTGCCCGTACTGCCATCTTGACCGAAAGCTCCTCTGGGAGCTTTATTAAAATACTAACGCCCTGGCTGGTGTAGCTCAGTGGATTGAGCGCGGGCCTGCGAACCGAAGGATCGCGGTTCGATTCCCAGTCAGGGCACATGCCTGGGTTGCCAGGCCAGTTCCCGGCAGGGGACATACAAGAGGCAACCGCACATTGATGTTTCTCTCCCTCTCTCCTTCCCTTCCTCTCTAAAGATAAATAAATAAAATCTAAAAGGAAAAAAAAATCTTTAAAAAAAAAAATCTTAAAAAAAAAAATAAAATAAAATAAAATACTAACATTCTCCAAAGGAGAATATTAAAGGAATACTATTCTTCTCTTAGTTTAGTACCTACTCGGGTGTTAGGAAAGAGGAAGAATTGAGATAAGTCAAGTTCAAATAACGTTAAAAGCAGGCATTTGCTGTGTGTTGTTGTGTGCTAGGCTTGTGTGAGACCCTGGGTTCGAAGCAGGCTCCGTGAACCCAGCACTGTGACGTGCCCCGAACCCCATAAACACTGGAGATGGCCAGAGCGTCCTGTTGGCCTTGGAGAGGTAACCTCACCTGGATCCAAGGCTTCTGCTCTGGGCAAAAGCACTAGACAGAGGAAGAGGGGGACTTCCCGTTGCTCCTGCTGAAACGTCTCTGCTCATCCCCCTCTCTCTGACCCTCTCCGTTACCAAAGCCCGTGGGGGTTGCGTTTGCTGGCACCTCAAGGCCAGCCTGAAGCCTTGTTGTGCACCTGTGCTGTCAGTCCCTCTCTCTCACCTGCATCTTCACTCTCTTCCTCCTCGGTCTGGACCTTTCTCCTCTGCGTGAAGAAGAGCTATGGGTTTTCTTGCCTTGGAAGAAACAAGCTCTCTTTGCACCCCCCGCCTTCTAAATATTGAGTTATTCTTCCCACTCTCTGAGCGTCAGTTTCCTCTTGTGGCAAGGAGGCGATCGTATATAATTCATTGAATGGTTGTGAGGATCAATGAGATAATAGAAAGTTTAGTACAATATTTACTAAGCGAATAGTAGATTCCCCACTGATGGGGTTTTCTCCCCACCCCCACCCCCCCGGTGCCTAGTCTCCGAGGCTTTAAAACTGAATTAGAGATCCGTACATTCAACCAGGTGTTTATTAGGTTATTCCCCGCCAAACAATGCGGTGTTAAAAGCAGGCTGATTGGGACAGAGAGGACGTGGTGTGGACTGGCAGAGACCACCGCCACTCAAGCATCGAGGAAACTTAGAACGTGAGAAGACCGATGCGCCGGTGAGCTCAGAAGGAAAGCATGCATGCAACTGAAGGCAACTTCGAATCTGTCAGTTGCAAAGCAAACATGGCCCCCTTTGCCGCCCGGAGGAGGAAGTGCTTCCTTTTGGCCAGTCTTCATCCTTGTTTTGATAATGTATTGAACCTTCCTTGGGGATGGAAATTATGAGCACATGTCGGTCGTTTATGAAACCACATCAGAGGAACTACATAGTCACAGCAACCTTGTGAGGTAGGCCCGTGGACCCTTTCCATTTCACAAATGAAAAAGGGGGAAATTAACAGCTAATTTTCTTGCCCAACACGCACAGCTGAGAAAGTACAACGAGTACAGTGCTGGCACTTACCGTCACGCCAACTTCCAGGTGTTGGGAGGCTACTACACAGATACTTTTTATGCTATGCAGATTATTTAAAGGAATATGCATGTATGGGTGCACACACATGTGCACACACACACCTACACCCGTGTGCCTGAACACATGTTGTTTAGGCCAAAGCCTGGCACCTGGGAAGGGCTGCCCACCGAACACTTCCAGCTCTCTCTCTTTGGGCAGGGAAGAGTGGCACTTCCCTGAGCCCCGCCTTAGGGGTGGTCACATGACTGGCTTTGGCCAATGAGATGAGTGGAATCGACCTATCCGGTCCAGTGAGAAGCTTTGGTCCTCCTCCAGTATTCTTGCTTTCCTCATACTACGGGGGCCAAAACAGTCCGGATAACAGCGGCTCCCCCTGCCCGGTGCCACAGAGTGTCAGCGCGAACCAGAGCCCCCAGAGAACCCTGGGGAAGGGCGGGGTGAGAAGCGTAAATGAGAACCACACCTTGGCCGTTTGAAGCGTTGAGACTTGGGGGTTGCTTGTCATCATGCCATGTGCTGGCCAGCGCTTTCGTGGTTGGTGCTGTTCTTGTTCTTGCTGCTGCTGCTGTGGTTATTGTCGGACTGTGCCGCCCCACCGGCACCCGAGGAGAAGGCAGAAATGCCCGGGGCCGGCCCACATCTATGGAGGGTCACTGTACAGACCACGAGGCGTGACTTGAATTCCCTTACCCATATCCCCCCGAGAGAGCCCAGGCGGCCCCAAGCCAATCCCCCGAGGGGAAAGGAGAAGGGGCGTCGGCAAGGCGCAGACTGTTTAATCACACTCATTAACTTTTGAAGTAAAAGTCGAGTCTGTAGCACAATAAAATGCAGAAGGACTCCCTGGCCCAACTCCTCAGGAGACAGGCCTGAATGTCACTCTTTGTTTATTGCTCCGGGGAATTAACTGCTTGGATTCCCTCAAAGTTTAATTAAACTGTCACATAACACATAAAATAGCAAATAAAACAGGCTTTTCCTGTGTCCTGGTGTTAATTTTATGTCATCAAAATTGTTTTGCTCGTTAGCCGCCTAACTCCGGCTGCCCCCGTCGCCCATTAAGGGTCCTGCGCGAGCACTTCCTCCCCATCCGAACGCCAGCCCCGGCCACTCTTGTTAAACTCTTCATCTCCTTGGGGTTGCAACTGCCAATTTTTAAATCGGTTCTTGGTCGTTTAAGTTTTACGCTGTGCCGGTTTTGATAGCAGAAGAAAACTGTAGAAGTTTGACTCGGGGAAAGTGTCACCCAGCTGGGCGGCTGAGGAAAGGGACTTTCCCTGTGGGCCAGTGCGGACCTGGGCCCCGCCGCGCAGCCCCGCTCGGCCAGGCACCCCGTGTGAGCACCCCGTGTGAGCAGGGAGGGCGGGCTCTCCTTCGTCCGTTCTGCTTCCGCCCTGCGGTCTGTCCTTGTGAGCCGGGAGGAGGGCAGAGGGGGGCCCCTTCTGACTTGCCGTGCAGCTGCCTTCCCGAGTTCGGTTCTGTCGGGGAGCCCTGAGCGCTGGGGAGGAAAGGGCGCTGATTGGCCCAAAGATGAGGGTACTGCACCTCCATCTTCAAGTCCATTTCTTAAATGGCTGGAAGCCCGTGGGAAGGGGGGGTGAGTGGTCGGCACGCACAGGCCACTTGCAGCGGCAAGCCAGGGGCCGCCCCACTCACGGCTCTTTCTCTAGGTGGTGGGGAGTTAGGCAAAGTGGCTTCTACAGTTTGGTAGGCAGCTGCTGATTTGCTGAACTTTCTTCTCCACATCTCCTGTCAAATGAATCAAAAACAGTTCACACTTACAGGCAAAGAAGTTTAGCACCTCCTACCTGGAGGTTATAACCTTCCAGCTGCCTGTCGAGAATAGTCTGCGAGGACCTCGGGTATCAAACTGGCTCACTGTCCGAGCGACCTCTCGCTAATCCGACCAGACGAGGAGGAGGTGGCAGGTACTGCGGTGGCCTCACAGGGGCCATGCGAGCCCGCCGAAGAGAGGCAGATGTCGGGGCTCGGCGGCCTGGCGCACCGGCACCGCCGCAGGGCTCCGGTGTTCTGGAGTTGCCACAGCGTCCCTTCCAATGAGAGCGCACATCAGTGCCAGCTTTCAGCTCCTGTCACTGAGCAAGGAGCACCGCATGTGGTGTTTTCTTAGCATTTAGTTTTTAAAAATTCTATCGCCCTTGGGAGAGATTGCTTGAGTGACTCAAACGCTCCCACTCTTCCGTGGGGGCCTGAGTGAGAGAGGGCTCTGCAGCGGGCGCAGAATCCGAGTGAACTTCTCTGTTGCTTGAGCTTTTGCCCTGCAGGCCCCCCGGGGCCAAGGTCTCCACCCACCGCAGGTAGCGCCAGGTGTGGCGTCTCTGAGGAGCCCCATTAGGGAAGCCACCGTGGTGACTCCTCGAACACTGTGTCACCCCCACAGCGGAGGAATGCTCGCCAACACATCAGCCTCAGCAGCGGAGAGTGGGCACGAGACCACGAGGCACCCCGTGGGTATGGCATCTGACCTCCCCACCATGGGCTGGGTGTGCTCACATCTGTCCTGTCGTGAGTGTGGGTGGGTGAGAGGGATTCGTTGTGCAGAGGATGGTGCCTGTTCAGATTCAGGCTGGGGCAGATCCAGAGAGGGAAACGTCACTACAGACGACCCACACACTCACGCCACCTGTGCCTATGACACTATCTCTTGTCCATCCCACAGTGACGGCACAGGGAGGCCTGGGGTATCCCTGTGATCAGTCGGTGCAAAGGAAAGAACTTAGCTGCGTCATTGTACCCTCGCCTCGGGGTCGCCCTGAAAAGCTGCAGAGGACAAGCCGACGGGCAGCTCTACGACTGCATGTCCCCTCTCCTCATGGGGAGGGTGGACAAAGTCACAGAGACACCGACTCCTGGTCAGTGGTGCATGGCAGGGACCGTGGTCAGGAGCTTGGTGGGCGCATGACTAGGGGTTAGGGAAGAGGAAGTCTGGGAAGTGCGTGTGTGAATGTATCAGTAGGACTGGCTACAGAGTAGGTGGGTCTCTGCAGCTCAGAGTCCCTCTGCTGCAGAGGCAGTGAGCAGCCAAGTGGATGGAAGAGCTCGCCCTGCGGGTGGCAGCCCGCCTGCCCGGCCCCTCCAGCGCGTGCGCAGTGGGCCCGTGAGCACACTGTGCACGGGGCACAGATGGGGTTCAGGCATCAGTCTGGCAGGACGGTCTCCGCTGTCCAGGGTGACAGTCGCTGGCACTGATGGATGCCCAGCCTGCCCGCAGAGGCCAACACGAATCCTCCATGCGGCATCGTCCTTCAGGGACAGAGTGAGCCACCGAATGGGAGGTGGATGATACCAGACGCCCCTGCCCTGCCGGAAGGGTGGCCTGTCCTTGCTGGAATGGACGCAGAAACTCCAGGTATTACCTTCCTTCCCCGACTCTGCGCTGCCTGGGGCACCAGCACCCCAGGGCTGACAGAACGCCTGGCCCTTGTTATCCCACAGCGTGTCACCGGCCGAGCGGGCCATCGAAGGTAAAGGGGCAGCAGTGGGCCCACAGCCTTACGCCCTCCTGTCTGACTGTGCGTCCCTTCACCCAGAAGCCAGTGGCCGGAGCCGTTCTTGCTTGGAAGCTCGAAGGCGCAGCCAACACGCCCACCGGCAGGCCGCACTCTGCGGAGTCGGACGCTGGCTCCCGGAGGATGCGGCGTACGCGTTAGGAGCTCGCAGCCCACCGTCCCGTGCCGACCCTGACCGGACGCCTGGTGTGGACAGAGCTCTGTTGAAACTCCGCCGTGCCCGTGGGTTCGCCCGTTGTCTGGGATTGCTCTCACACTCAAATGGCAGGGACGAGCAGCTGCGATGGAAATGGGAAGGCTTACAAATTTTGGAATGTTTACTCCTGGGACCCTATTAAACAGAAACGAAAACGAGATTTGAGGTTGGACAGATCTCACTTCGTGACGCGGTCTGGCCATCGGCTTAGCCTGGCCCAGTCGCTGCGCCCCCGGCCCTCGGTGTCTTTGTCTACGTGACAGAAACAGCCCTGTATGTTTAGCAGGGCCCTTGCACCTGACAGCAGGGCCCACCCATCGCTTAGCTCGTGGTGGGCGGTTGGTGAATGTCAGCTTCCCCGTTTCGGGCCCTCACCCCAGGGCCCCGTGAGGGCGGTAGCTGTCCCGAAACCGGAGCTCTCCGGCTGCAGCTGTCTATTTACGTTCGAGACCGAGACCAGGCAGCCATGTATCAGCCGGGACCAGCGGCGGCTGCCAGGGACAATGCATTTTCAGAATGGCATCGACAGGGCAGGGGACTGACGTTTCTGGCGCCCAGGTGGCCCACTGGCTCCCGGATGCCTGTCACGGTTTAGAGGCCCCGTGTCCTTTTTCACGGCTGTCTTGCCAGGGGATGCCCGGCACGTGTGCCTCCTGCCTCTGCCGTCCTCTCGGCGGAAGGCGCCCGAGAAAGCGATCCGTAACCGCCGTTCCCCCCGGGGCAGACATAGCAACTCGGCGTTTCATTTGGCAGCCCGGCCCCGCGAACTTCCCCTGAATCTTAGGATCAGGCTCTCTGAATACATCGCCATTTCCAGCCTTCTGTGAGGAATATTCTTTCCCATTGAATCCAGGAATATATCTACATAAGTATGAATATTAACATGCAAATGAATGGAAATTAGGCCCAAATGGGGCTAAATATAGGGTTGTAAAAGAAAATTGACTTGTATATGTGAGCATATAAAAATGCTCGATCTGAAAAAGGCATTTAGTTATTGTTCTCTACATTCACGGAATCAACTCAGGAGGAAATTGCCTACAACAAGAGCGATCTTAATTAAACACGGAGAGAACCACCGGCTTTTTCTCCGGGCAGGTGGGCAAACAGAGTCTCGAATGGGCGGCTGAAGGCAAGCGCGGCGCCGCCGTCTGGCCATTTAGCCACAACTCGGGCAGTGTCCACCGTCCGGGAGCCTGGAGGCCCTCGAAGACAAGGGGCCCTTCCGTCCCAGAGTGTCGACGCAGAGAGAGACCCGAGCCCCTCCACTGCCCTGTTCCGTATCTAAGGAAACCAAGACCCCAGACAGTCAAGGAGGCTTTTTACCCTTCTGGACCTGTGCTGCCCTTATGCTGATGGAAAGTTCTGGAAAAGGATACCTGCCGGGGGAGGGGGGACAGTAACAGAAAAATGCCAGGGAGCCAGGAGAATGAGAACTCCGTTGGGTAGAGAGGTCGTCCGGCAGTTTTGCCCCGTTGCCACACTGTCCCAGCAGTGTGACGACCGGCATTCCCTCCAGGGTGGGGCTGCCCATGAGTGGAGGACCCGCAGCAGCTCACTCAGCTCGCCGGGACAGCTAGATCTGGGGTCAGCCGTGAGGGGCCAGCCAGGCAGAGCCAGCTCCTTCCAGCTGTCCCCCCCGCCCCCCGCCGTGGGTCTTCCTGGACCTCCCGCACCAAGGAGGGGGGCCGTCCAATGCAGCCCCGTCCCTGCAGGCAGGGCCGCTGGTTTCCAAGCTCCTTTCTTTGTCATTTGTCCCTTTGCCCACCGATCAGCAAAACTTTTCCAATGCTCTCCTACCTCCCTCGTCTTTCCATTTAAGCGTGTCCGAACTAGTTTGGAGCTCAGGTACAGTCTGCCTGTTCTCTCTCGGATAAAAAAGAAAAACCCGGTGACTTAAAGGAGTGAAACAAAGAATCCAGGAAGAAAGCGAGTGGGGATGTGAACACAGTCAAAGTGTTGTGCAACGCTGAGTGTGCTCGCAAAGGAGACCGCTCTTCACCCCTGCGTGGGTCAGGGAGACTGTGCTCCAGGGAGGGTTTCCGGGACAGGTGCAGACGGGTGGGAAGAGTTCGTCAGGAAGACCCGAAGGAAGAGGAGGGGGGCAAGGCAGGCAGAGGCCCTGGCGTGGCGGGAAGGGCAGCCCTTCGGGGAGCTGAGCACGACCTCCCAGTAGAAGGCGCCTGAGTCGCATCCTTCCAACCACTTCTCAGGACTGCGTGTCTGAGCCAGACTGTCCGAGAGAGGGCCGGGTCACAGGAGGCTTCGGAGTCCTCCCTCTCCTTCGTGTGTTTGCCAGGGACCAGGAGGAGAGAGCCTCTTGGCTAGGCCCGACCGTGGGAAGCAGGCCTGGCCCCGGCCCCGGCCCCGTGGGCTCTGACCAGCGCAGTCCGTCCTGCCCTCTTCCCAGTGTGATCGGCAGGGGGTGCGTGGGTGGAGGCTAGTCTGGCGGGAGCAGGTGGGGGAGAGCCCACGTCCCCCACACTTGGCATCCAGAGGAACGCGACATAGACCGTTTTGTACATACAAGTAGTAAATCAAAATAATAGCTATAATAGCCAACATTAATTAAGGCAACATCGAGGCATGCGTTGAAAAGTACCTAGCGTATAGTATCCATTCTACGTATGCTATTTATTTTAATCCTCACAACTCCATGAGTTCTGCATAATTAATTTATCTCCATTTGACAGATGAGCAAAGTGAGACATGGTGAGACTCTGTGATCTGTGATCCAGAGAAGTACAGAATGTTCTGGAAGTCCATGAAATGTGTACATGTATGTGCGTGCAGAAGGTCATGTGACCGATGTGAAGGGAACACAGAAACACGGTAAAAATAGTGACCTCTCTCTCCTCCACTTCCCGCACACACGCTACGAGAAAACACTTCCGGTCCTTCCTCGAAGACCTTCCGACTCTGACCGCCTCTCTCCCCTTTCCCCGTTCCTGCCCCGGCCCAAGTCGCCCTCCTCTCCCGTCTGGGTCCACGGCGGCCCCTGATTGGTCTCTCTGCTTCCACTCCGCCCCCTTCAGCCCGCCCTCCACGCAGCAGCAGAGCGGCCAGTCAACCGAAGTCGGTTCGCGTCAGTCTCCTGTCGCCCCGGGAGTAAGACCAAAACCCGAAAATGGCCGAAGGGTCCGGACAAACTGACTTCCCGTTTCCGCCTGACTCCGTTTCTATTCTCTGTCCTTTCCTTCGCCACCTTCCAGAGGCACTGCTCTCGGCCCCGTCCCTGGGATCGGCCAGGCACCTGCCTTCCGCGGAGCCTTGGCCTGACTGCCCTTCCCCACTCGTTTGCCTGGGCTGACCGCCTTTGCTCCCCCAAGCTCTTGTGTCTGCAGAATAACCAAACGAGACTTTGCCCTTTTCTTGAGTTGTAAGCTCTGTGGCCTCGCCCGTAACCACAAACAGCTTCATGGGGTTCGCCATGCTGGTCCGTGCTGATCCACGGATCAGCCTGTGTCCTAGATCTTCTGCCTAACAAACTGGGTGGCCTCTGCAGAGCCGAGTGCCTGCGGGTGGACCGGCTGGTGGCAGCCTCGTCCTTGCTGTCCTCTGGCCGCCTCCGGCTGTCCCCTCGTCTGCTGCTGGAGACTCCTGCCCGGCCTGCCGTGAGCACAGCCAGGATCCCCAGCTCCTGCACTTGCATGCAGGTCTCCTTGTGCTTGAAAGGAGACTTCCACTCGGCCTTGTCAGCCTCACCTCCAATCTGCCCCCCACTTACTCAGTGCCCCAGGCAAACCTCCTGCGTGGAAACACGCCCCGGGAAAGAATCACTAGTTCTGCCGCTGGTTGGGTGGGCGAGGGTAAGGGGACAAGAGGAGCAAAGTAAACTCCCGAAAATTAAATGCAGCATATAATCACTACCGGGGTAAGATTTCTCTCCGACAAGAACGTTAAACGGAGAGAATAGCACCCACCCCCTCCAAGTGTGGCGTGAGATGTGATGTTTCCTAACCTGAGTAGTTACTTTCTGAGGAACACTTTGAAGTGACGGTGGGAAGGCCACACAGCTTGTTCAGCAGAAGATCCAGGATGCAAACCTGGGTGTCACTCCGAAGGCCTTGCTCTCTTCTGCACACGACACAGCGCCTGGAGACAGGGATTCACAGGGGAGTCTGCATCAAACAGACGGGGCGATGCCGGATCCAACGCGGAGGTTTGGAGCACCAACCCAGTGGCGGAAGAGTTAGCCCCGTTGTCCACTCCCTCGCTGCCATTTCTCAAGATCAGTCACCTTTTCCTCATGTGGCAGAGGCGTCACTCAAGGCTGGAATGCTTATTAATTTGCTCCAACCAGAAAATCACTTTTGTTTGTGTGGTTTTGCCTTCGGTGTAACATAACAGTTGTGACCTAATCGATTCCACTCTGTCCACTAGGAATGCTTTTTTGTCTGCAAGCCGTAGAAAATCCAACTTGACTCTGAGCGATAAAGAAGACACTAAATTATGACTTGGAACCGGAAGACCAGAGCTTTTGTTCTGAAGCTTGACCGGTGTAGCAGAAGACTCCGATTCCAATCCTCCTGGTCAGCCATCCCCAGGGCCCTGGCGGGCTTTCTCTTTGCTTCGTGCCTTAGGGTCACAGGAAAACTTGCACAACTGTAGGTTCTCTTTGCACAGATACACCCCCCCACCCCGCCCAGGCAAAAAGGAGTTGTTGCTAAATGCTTGCTCGTTTTATTTTTTTTGTTGTTGTTTTTAATTGTTGATCTTGTACAGTTGTCTGTCTTTTACTCCCCCCCCAGCCCACCACCCCAGTAACTAAATGTTTGCTCTTTAAGACCGTCTTTTTATTTGGAAATGAAGCCCGAATAGACCCCCTCTCGTGTGTATCTCCTTGTGCAGAACTGGGTTATCTAGTTAGACCAAATACAAGCAAAGGACAGGAGGTTTCCACAGCAGCTTCGGAATCGGGGGCTAGGGTAGGACTTCCTTTCTTTCAAAACGGTCCCACAAACGCTGCTCCTCAGGCTGGGATGAGGACGCGGGTCCCCTGAGGCCTCCGGACAGTGCCGGCAGCCGCCTAAGCCTGACCGGGAAGCACCACGAGCAAACCGCTCCAAGTAGGGGCGGAATTCATTATTCACGAAAGGATTTTTGAGGTGCCCATTCTAGGTACAATAGGAATGAAATGTCAGTCCCAACGTGGTTTTCAAAGCCAAATGCTACCCGCAGATCCTCTCTCCAGCTGAATGGGAAAACAATGATTCGGAACATGGCTCTCAGCCTAAACGTTTCACAGAGGTTTGACTTTGTCATTCGACTCCCAGCCTCCCTGACCATCTCATCCCAGCCCAGCGAGGCCCACCAGCTGTCCTTTCCAAATGCATCCAAGCTGAGCATCAGCACAGGGACAGCTGATGTGGAGTGCACAGTCCGAGCCTGGGGTCGGGACGGGGTTCGATGCCAGGCTCCGCCGCGGCGCCCTCTCTGAAGGGCAGTCGTTCTGCACAAAGAACTACTGTACTTTTCGGGGCTCCTTCAGGGCAGGGACTGTGCGTCGCACCCCCCGCTTCCGTCCATAGGACCAAATGCCTCACACACTGCAGGGGCTCAGTAACGGTAGTCGTCAGTTCCTTGGTTCATTCATTCTTTCATCAACGCCACGGCTTCTCCGGGTGGTGGAGATGCAGTGGGGAGTACAGCAGGTATATCCCTGGTCCTCGGAGCGTGCAGACTGGCTCGCAGTGATGCAGACAAGGACACGAGCAGGAGAGAACTGTCGGTGTCTCTAGGATGGGAGGGGACCCACAGGAGCCTATAGGAGGGACCGTATTTAAAAATCCAAGAAATCCTCGCTTCTTAACGGGACGCAGAAGCACAAGTCGAAATTGGCCAGGTGGAGAGGGAGGGGAGAAGAGCGCCTTAGGGACGTGGAACCAAGACCTGAGAGCAAAAGAGGATGCGCTGCCCTTGAAGAAGTCGGAGCCATTCAAAAGGACTGCAGCGCCCAGTACACGTGCACTTGGGCGTGGGAACCAGGCCCGGGGCTGCCGTTGGAAGCGTTGAGACTACCAAGACGCAGGAGTAGGGAGGCAGACAAAAACCAGATCACAAAGACCCTTAAAGCCCTGCAGAAATGTTTGTTCGGTAGCTCAACTGCAAGGAAGGGCTTTACGCAGAGGAATAAAATGTTTGCCGTGTTTAAAAATATCAGTTCGGTTGCTGTGTAAAAATGGATCAGAGGAAACCAAGGCTGCTGATGTGAGGATGAGTTAAAACGCTCTTCAAGTGGTCCAGGCCGGAAATGGTGGAAGAAAACTGGAAGGTGGAAGTGACCTCACTGACCATTCTGGTTCACCGGCACCCTCATTCGTTCTCTCGTTCGCTGGCTCGCTCACTTGACCGTGATGTCCCGAGATCACAGGCGCCGGGCTCCCCGAGGCAGGGTGGGCAGGCTCCCACCAGGGCCACCAGGGACTGCAGTCTCATGGAGGAGGTAGACTGGGAAACCAGCCTTTACGTCCGTGCGGTGAGCGTCGCAAGTAGAGGGGTTTTTGTTGGTCGGCTTGTGTTTGCTTATTCAGCTTTCCTTTCCCCCTTCCCCTGATAACAGAGGCTCTCCTTGTGGTGGGAAACCCATTCTGATGATAAGCAAGTAAATCTGTTCCCTTGACAACAAAGATTATTCATTTTTGAGCATATAAATATACCAGGGACAGTGAAGTTCCCACCATGAGATTTAGCCCAGATACACTGAAAAAGAAAGCATCTGTATTCTTCAAGGATTCTGACTTTTAAAGACCCAGTGTTGCCAAGGGCAAGCTTGCGCCATACTCGGCTCTCTGCTGAGATTGAAGCTGGGGTGAACACAGCCAAAAGGGGGGGGGGGAGAGAGAGAGAGAGAGAGGGAGAGGGAGAGGGAGAGAAGGCCGATGCCCTAATTATAACAGCGAAGCCTTGAAATAATCCCCTTCATTTCCTTATCCTCATTACAGAAACCAGCAATTTTCTCCTCCTGCCTGTGCAAGGTTACGTCAGGTTCCTGTCACACCGAGGAGGGTCCCGGTGTGAACCAACTCGTGGACGCACGGAGGAAGGGACACAGAGTTCTCTGTGGAACAATGGGCTTCCCTGATCTTGAGCTGAATTATAGGAATGATGGGGAGGTGGAAAAGAAGACTTTGCAGGCAAGGACGGTGGCGTGTACAGCACCAAAGGCATCGGTGGCCGGGGGTGTGCAGAGAACGCCAGGAGCTTCAACGCTCAGAACACACAAGCGCCCACGGGCGAGTTCACATGTGCAGTGCATTGTGGGTCTGGGGGGCGGCTGGAGCCCTGGGCAAGGTCCCGGGGTGCCTCTTCCGTCTCCTGCCTGCGCGTCTCCCCAGACTCCCCCACACCGCAACTGAGGGTGGAGTTCCTCTACGCTGTTCTGGCTTGTCGTGAACTGGAGGGTAATTTGGGGGCACTGCCCTGCCAGCCTTCCGTCTACTGTCTGAGGTCACGTCACCAAGCCTCGCTCGGGGCATCCCCCAGAACTTTCCGTTTTCCCACCTCCCCATTCTCTTGAGTCCTTTAGGACTGAATACGCACACGTGTTGCCCACACAGAGCGCTTGGCAAGGCCTCCTTGGAGGTTCCGGGCAGAGTCTGCGCCTCCTGGCCGAGAGCCCGTGCGCCACTATAAGGCACTCGTGTCACCTGCCTGGTGTGAAACGAGCGATCGTGCGGCCCTGGTGGTGTCAGCTCTCTGAGCACCAGGCCCGTGACGTAGCCGTGCGGGGTGCCTCGCCCAGCGCCCAGCCCCCAGCCCCCAGCCCCTCGCACCGTCAAGCAAGTTCTTTTTAAAAACGGTGTAAGTGCTAGCAGTAGGATTTTCTTCAGCGCAAAGGCAGCACCAACAATAAAAGTGCAAAACCTGAGAACACATTTAAACTTTCTGGGTGGGGAGATGCTCACAGATCTTCAGTCTTGGCGAAACTTCCTGTCGCAGGAGAGGAGAGCGTGAGACCGGTTTGGCTCACAGTGTTTCAGCTTGGCGGTTTCTGGGCTCTGTCGGGGTCTGTGGAGGAATTTAAATAGTGGAAGGAGCCCACCTACCCGGCCCTCTCGAGCCAGAAGAAGAGAAGTGGAGGAGCCTGACCACCTCACTTCCGAGCCTGGGGGACAGCAGCATTTACAGTGCCAGACAGCCCTGTTCAAAGGGACCAGCTCCAGTCACTCGGCTCCAGCCTCGCAGATGATCCATCTGGACCCTTGGCATCCGACAGGCCATCGGTGGAGAGCCGGGCGATCTTTCATCTGTCGGACAGATGCCTCGGCGTCAAACACACTCAGCGGACGCGGGATGTTTCTGCCAACACGGCTGCTCCCCGACCATTCAGAAGGAAGGAAACACGACATAGATGCCCTGGGTGGAAAATCTCCAGGCCTGCGAGGTTTGGCGCCGCCCTGGGTCCCTTTTGCACGAGAAGTGAAAGTCCCCCAGGTCCAGGAGAGCACCCTGACGACCTTCCAGTGGGCTGATAGACCCAGGTCGTACCCGTGGAGGCGACATCCAGGGCCAGGACAGAGCCAAAGCGCAAGACGGTGTGCGCCGGAACCCAGGCTCTGAAAGAGATACAGGTGACGCTTGTGCTGCAAAGGGCGGCTTAAAATAGTGTTACAAGCACACCTGGCCCACCGGAGACCAACTCTGCACACACAGGCACGTGCAGCTGTATGCGTCTGCGTGTGTGTGCGACTGTAATTTTTGTGGCTCTGGGCGGGGAGCGCTGTCACAAGGAAAGGGAGACTCCTCGGGCAGGTTGGCTGCAGCCCCGATTCTGGCCACGGCCTTGCAGGTCCAGAAGGAAGACAGCCTCAGCCTCCCCAGAGGTGGGCAAACGTGAGCGACAGCCCGTAATGACCAAACCCACAGAATATTAATTCGCAGCGAAGGTTTCATTTTAGCAACCAGAATCCTCACGCTTCTTACCCAAGACATTGTCCATTTTATTTTTATTGTTGAAACCATTATAGAGGTTCCCGTTTTTTCTTTAAGTATATTTTATGGATTGTGCTATTAAAGTTGCCCCTTTTTCCCCCCTTTATTCCCTTCTGCCCTGCACCCCGCAATTCCCCTCAGTTCATGTCCATGGGTCATACGTATAAGTTCTTTGGGGGTGCCATTTCCTGTACTATAGCCTTAACCTCCCTCCGTCTATTTTGTACTGACCTAATGTCCCCATTTCCCCCCTTCTGCCCCCCTCCACCCACTCCCTTTGCCTCTGTCCATCACCACACTGTTGTCCATGTCTGTGGCTTATGCACGTATGTTCTTCGGCTGAGTCTTTTGCCTTTTTATCAAGCCCCCCCCGCCCCCCGCCGAGTCTCTGACAGCTGTCAGTCTGTTCCATGTGTCCATGCCTCTGGTTCTGTTTTGTTTGTCTAATAATGAGAAGATTGACGATTATCTCAGTTAGGACTCTTCCGGTTACAAATGACAAAAGTCCTGATTCCAAACAGCTTAAGCAACTGTCTCCCATGACTGGATATTTCAGAAGACTCTTCAGCTGTGGCTTGATGGGAGACAGGGCCTGGTCGCCTGCTCGTCACCCCTCAGCTCCAGCTCGCCCCATAACCGTTCCTCCCTCAGACAGGCTCCCCCTTCAGACACGAGAAGGCCGCAGCGACTTCAGATCTTGCCCTCCTAAATTATGGACTGCGGTTTAGCCGTGAGCTCCGGAATTCTATCCGGTTTTTTTTTTTTGCTGTTGTTGTTTTTGGCTTCTGACTGTGTTATGTGCCCATCTTGAGTCTGACAAAGTGCCCGGGGAAAAGGGACGCCCCCGTGCTTGGTCCCAAGGGTGAGGAATTGAGCCGAACTGTGGGAATAAGAGGAGTAACTGTCACTGCAGGTAAGGCTGCCGGGGGATCCAAATCAGTGAATGCCAAGGTCACGGTGGCAGAGCACCGTCGGCAGCGCGGCTGTCCCTCCTCCTGACGGGCTCATTCTGCATGTGAATGACTATTAGGAAGTACCTGTAAACAAGTCATTCTTCCTGCTGACGTCTGAGACATTTAACTCTAGAAAGGTCTTAGGGGGTGCCCTGTTGGCCACCCCCCCCACGACCGGATGACACATGACGCTGACGGCTGACATTGAGCCCGTGGAAAACCAACCCCGGTGCAGGCTCTGCTGCATGTTAACAGGCTGCCAGCGCCGTGGATGGCCTGCCTATCCGTCTGGTTGTGTGGGGAAAGTCTCACTTCCTGTCCTTAGGAAACCTCAATTTCAACATACAAAAAAAAAGTATTTTTTGAGACAGGAAAAAAATACCACTCCAAAGGCAAAACCCATCTTAACCAATTGCTACATAGTCGAGCAATTAAACAATAGTACCAAGATTTAGAGCGAAAACCGTATACACACACCGAACCACTAGGAAGATGTGTAACTCGGGGCCCGTCCGTGCAGGGGCTGTGCAGCACGGAGATGAGAAATGCAAGTTTCTGCTGACCACCCGCTGGCCAGTGAGCCCGCCGTAGGTAGCTCCACGCCATCCATGTGGCTGCTGCGGAGGTGCGTCCGAGGTGCTCGAGGGTCCCCAGGGGAAGGCCACAGCTCTGGGCTGTGGAGGAGGGGAAAGTTTGAGACATTTGTAGAGGAAAAATGTCTGGACTGGCTTTCATGGATAATCACAAGTCTTGCCCCAGGCAGTGGGAGGAGGCACTACACAGGTGAACACATGTGGTGTGGGGCGATGCCCTGTCTGTGGGCTGGGGGGGTGGGGCTCTGTGTGTCCGGCCTCCTCTGTCTATGGGGAGCAGGTGAAGATGGGCGTTGCATGTACTCCAGGCCTGGGGTCCCTCGTCGGCGAGTCAGTGCCTGGGCACAGTCTCTCGGGCAGCGAATGTCGCTGCAGCGTAGGCTGAGAAGAGATTTTATCAAAATGCGGGCTATATGAAGAAGTATTCGGATATGGCATTTGGGGACCCGTGGAGAGGGGACCCTCTCCAGAGAGCTTGAGACCCAGGCAGCCACGGAATGGTCTTCCGGGGGAAGCAGGCTGGGCCCCAGGATGACTTGGCCTACAGCCCGAGAGAGCCAGTAGGTTGCCCGATCGCCGAGGCACAGCCTCCCCCTCTGCCATCACCCGATTCCCTGTGATGGTGGGAGAGCTCTGGCCCCACAGGGCGTCTCTGCGGCAGACGGCCGCCATCTCAGCCTCTGAGACGTCCAGAGCAGGAGCCGGGTGCCTGCCTGTGAGCGTCTCTGCAGCACGAAAGCCAGCGGCCTGGGTCTACACAGGGAGCAGCATCCGTGTAAGATAGGCTCGACATTTTTAAAATGTCTCTCTGTCACCAGCAATATCCATGTGAACCTTTCAAAATCAACAAAACCAACAAAATCAGCCATAGTGGAAATCAACCTGTCTTCCCTGTCACTGCCTGATGCGGTTCCCGGGTCCTGGGGTCTGTGGCGTTGTGGATGAGACATGATACAAATTCACATGGACTACCTAGTCCCATGGAGGAAAAGGGACGCCACAGCCACTCTCTCAGGGGGAGAGCGCCTCGACCCTTGCCTCGTCAGCCTTGCATTGGGTTCAATTTGCACAGGAATACAGGGTGTGTATGTAAAGATCATCAATCATCGTCAGGCAGAAATGATTAAACAATAGATAACAAAGAACTCTGAAAGTTTATTCTGAGTCAGGGTCAAATAGTTAAAGGGCCATAAAACTTCGGGGAACAAACTTACTTCCTGCTTGGACCCTATCATTTAAATTGAGGGTATTAGCAAAGTAGGTTTCAGAGGATTTTATGCATTCTTTCTTAGGTCTGATCGCCCCAGGGAACCCGCTCTTTCCAGCACGGGCCCCGCCCACCTCCACCATTGTTTCAGGCTTAAGTCAAGCAGGGGAAGTAAGGCAGTAAAAAGATTAGGAGACTTCTTGCAGACAGAATGAGGACTGAGGCTATGTCAAGGCCGAGGGGCGAGGGTCCATCATCCTCTTTTTCTATAGCCCCCCAAGGCCTTCCCTGAGGGCCCCTTCACGACCATGCCTGTCTTAGGTCATCCCTCCCTTGAGGAGTCTTACCTGTCATTGGCTAACCAGTCATCTGCCTGGGGCCAAGCAGGGTGAAGAGAAAGGGGGCAGAGGTGGTGCCCCTACAAGGAAGATAAGCTTTGTCTCCTAAGTGGCTTATGGTCCCAAGGTCCTTTGATCAGCCTTAGCCGGGGGATGACAGCTTCTGAAACCAGGCAGGGCGGTTCCCAACAACTGCCCGAGTAGGGATATCTTAGCAAGAAAAGGAGATGGGGATGTGTGTGTATGTGCCTACATGCATGTGTCATGCACGTGGGACATGTGTGTGGATGCATGTGAGTGGGCATGCATATGTGTGCATTGCTGCAGAGACATGTGCTGTGTATGTGCGCATGGGTCTGGTTTGAATCCTGGGTTAAAAAGGCCACGGGGAAGACAATTTTTAGACCAGAGAACTCTCCACCCGTGAGGTACGCATAGACCAGAATCAGAAGGACCTGGCGCACCCACTCCTTCATCGTGCGAAGGGGAAGGGAGAGCGCAGCCCGCCCGAGTCCCCTCACCCCGGGTGATGTATTGCACAGGGTGGGACTCAGACTCGTCATCTGTAAAGGGAGGAAAGAGTTACATGTGGAATTGATTTCCATCTTGATTGCATGCAGCTCTCCATGCATCATTTAGTGTCTCCATGCCTCGGTTTCCCCATAGGATCTGTGCGATGATGAAATAAGCTTATGAAGGTAAAGCACAATGTATGGCATATAATAAGCATTGCTGCTGTTGCTAACTCAACAATCTTATTGATTTGCACAATTTCACTCGGGGAAGAGATTAAAGACATATTTCCTTTAATATTCAAACTAGAAGAACTCCCACCCCCATGTCTGCAGATCAGCAGAGCATCCAACCTTTCTCCTGGGGGTTTCCTCTCCCCAAATCTCTGTGACTCTCCAAACATTGTTTACAGGTTCTGTGAATCCACTCAGGTTGCAGATTTTTCTTTTTCCTGCCGTCTGGGCTCCAAGTTGTCATTGCTCCGAAGTTTCTTTCTACAGAAAGCATCACGGTCTGTTCTCAGCTTGGACACACCCTTTTCCCTTAACTCCTCCCCCCAGGGACCTCAGTATCGCATGGGAAATAGAAAACCTTACCACATGCTAGAGGAATAGAAATAATAAAACACAGCACTGCTTAGCTGACCCCAAGGCTGGTCAGGAGCCTCACAAACTCCAACTCGAGCTCAGGATTTCATTTCTCAGCCGGCAGCCTTCCTAGGGTGGTGGCGCCCCACCCTCACAAGCAGACACCCCAGCCCGTCCCTCGTTCAGAGGCCAGGCGGCTATGCCCTGGTACCTGGACAGAAGGTCCCTTGGTGTTCCTGGCCCACACCCAGCGCACACCAGCTCCTTTGCTCTCTCGGACTGAGAGAAGGCAGGAAACACCCGCTCCTCCCTCCAGCCACAGAGTCCAAGGCCCGGGGCACCCAGGGCAGTGATGTGTTCGCCCATAACGATGCCCGTAACTTCCCTAACATGACGTCGGATATAAAACCAGCAGTTGAAAACGTCAGTTCCCCTTGTCCGTCTCCTGGCAGGTAATGTGATTAATAGACGTATATTAATAATCTCATGTGAAAATTGCCTCCGTGGAGCCTACTTCCTGAGGGCATGTGACACATGGAATAATCACGCATGTACTTTAGTCAAATGCATCTTCACTGTCACCGACGCTGAGCCAAGGCCCATTGGACTGACTGAGCTTTGGACGCCTGAGTCTCCACGCTGCAGTCTTTAGGGCCGGGGCTGCTGCGAACAGCCCGTGGGGTTTTCAGCAGGTTCCTTAAAAAAAACCAGAGCTCCTGTAAAATGAACGTTTCGCCAAACCATCTCTCGTTTTCCTTGCAGGCCGTTTCCGAGGAAGGCTGCAGATGCAGAGCCGGGCGGGAGTCCTGGAGGAGATGCCGGTGCGGGCTGGAGAAGCCTGGGCACCTCCTGTCCGAGGTGAGTGGGCGAATATCCCCACTGGACCGTCCGGCTGGGGGCTGACCCGGAAAAGGAAATAGCTGAGTGTGGAAGTCAAGCATTCCTGACAATAAGCAACGACAGAAAGGCAGCGCTCGCACAGTTCATCCTGAGGATGTGACCGATCCCCATGCTCTAAGCACGCCCGCCGCTCCCTGCCCCCCAGATGGTGCCCACGCCAGCCCCTCCACTCGGTCCCATCCCTGCCTCTCCCAGACCAACCTTCCCCACGACTCGGCGCTGCCCTCCTACCATCCCAGCCACAGGGCGGGGGTCCTGCCGAGGGCTGCTGGCCACTCTCTCCGGCTCCCCTTTTATTTGCCGTCCGTCTGTATACAGTCAGCACTTTGCGCGTGTGCCCCAGCTGGGCCGCGGGCTCATCGGGAGCAGAATTCAGGCTTGTTCATCTCCTCAGTTCCCGCAGCCCTGAGCGGAATGCGTCTCGTCCAGCGGGCGATCGATACACAGCTGCTAAACTGAATCATATTCCTAGTCAATCCTTGTTTAACGATGGGCTGCGGCTCCCCCTCGGACAGGGCGCGGAGAGGGCGACAGGCTGTAACACCGGATCTTATCTGTGGCATCTCACAATCTCAGACTCTCCACTGGGGCCCCTGCGTGCTTCCTTTAATCCCCCCGCGGGAATCAGGCCTCTGCTGTCCCCACTAATCACACCCTCGGAAGGTGCCCAGCTGAGACTCCCTTTCCCGCACGCGGCTTCTCTTCCCTGCCGGCCCCTCACTCTTCCACGCTGGGAGCTCCTCTTGCTTTTGCAGCCCTGACTAATCTTAGTGAGGCCTGGCTTCATTTTACAGTGCACCCCTCCTTCTTCCATCATATTTTCTACAAAATAAACCTTTCCCCTCCAAACATCTGCTTGTCCCCAGGAAGCTAATCAGAGAAAGCAACACATCCATCGTCAACGCCGTCACCAGGGAGGACATGATCCGCCAACCCCCTGTGACCCTGTGGGACCAGTCAGACCGCTCCCCACTCCTCCCCAGTCTCTGGTCCAAGCCTCTCACCTTGAACAATTGAAGGGCCGTCTGAAGGGTCCTTGCCGATCCTTCATAGCACGCAGATTCTAGTTGTGATCAGCTAGCCCTCTCTCTGTTCACAGACGAGCATGTCTGTGCCCTCTCTCTAGGTTCACGGCCTGGTCTCTGGGCAGCCTCCGAGCTGTTCACGCAGCCCTGCTGTTTCCTCCCATGGGTCAGCCGCCCTGGCAGGTTCTGAAACTCCACCTTCATCACCATCGCCGTGTCAGATGTCTTGCCTGGGTAAACCCAACAGCCCCACCTCCTTCAAGTCTTAACATCTCTCCAACTCATCCACCGCAGCAACGGTCCCCCAGCTGATCCGATTGCTTTCACTGTGCTCTACCATCTACTTATTTGTGACTTGTTATGAATTATACAACAGACATCACCAAGGAAAGATACACATTTAGACAAGGTTTATATCTATGATTATGGATATGAACTCTTATTCTGCTTACTTGCGTTCAACAAAGTCGCTTGCATATCCATATCCGTCCCATGGTAGACAGGGGACTCCTGCATGGGGTGGGGGTCGAACTGGGTCCGATCCCTGACTAAGAGACGGCAGATCAGCAGGGCCCGTCACAGCCCTCCTCCCCCAAGTCCTCCTGGGCAGCGGGTTTGAGCTTAGTCTCTCTCTTCCTAGACGTCTTCCTCCCCCCATACTTCCCAAAAAGTGTGGGCTGCACTTGACCTGCTCTGGGAGGCAATTGTTGAGGTGATCACCGAAGGGCCTCACAGTCCCCAACTCGCCCATTCTCAGATGCCTGGGGAACCCACGGACCAGCGCGACTTGATGTGGACTCGGGACCCCATCAGAACAGTGGGTGCTCCACGTTTGATTGTCCTTGTTCACTGAATCTGAGACGAAGGGATCTAGAAGAAACCTTGGCATCAGTCTCTCTCCCCGCCTTCACTCTCCAGGGGAAATGACCACTGCTCCTCCTTGGGCCCCTTCCTGGCTCCTTCTGCTCTTGCCCACCCCTTAGCCATGGGTTCCGCCCTCTGACCTGTTCACTTCCCATTACACTCACTCTGTAGCTGACCTCCTCTTCTTCTGTGACTCAAATGACATCTATTTATCGATGGTCTTAATTAGGGTGAATGTCAAAATGAATTGCACAGTTGGATAACTTTGACAAATGAGTACTTGCGTAACCGATGTCCCAATCCCAGTCGAGATATAAAACATTTGTTCACACCAGAATTTTCTCCCAGTTCCCAACGCTCTCCCAGAGGCAGCCCCTGCTGTGATGTCCAGCGTCCTGTGAGTCCACTTCACCCGAGTGGGATCGTACGACAGCTTCTGTCCAGTATCTGTCTGGTTTTGCTCAGCACAAAGTTTAAATTTGCTCTGTACTGTTCAGTGTATGAGTAGTTCTTTTTTTTTTTTTTACCATGGAGGAGTGTTCCACTGTACACATACAACACAGTGGGTTTCAGCTCAACCTGGAAAAAGCTTGGAAGTTGCCCCTGCTGTCCTCACAAGAAAAAGCAGAACTGCAACAACCAGTGATTTCTCTTGGTCCCATCAGAGAAGTGAGGTCACGGGAAATGACCGCATGGAATCTGGAGAGTCACCGCTGAGATCTGCTTACTGGAGCCGAGGTGGCTGAAGCCATCAGCTGGTAGGAACACGTGAATATAAATGTTGACATCTTACTGGAGATGGAGTGGGAGCAACCTGAAACTTAAGGAGGCCCCCACATTTTTGTGGGTTTTGCCTCCAGACGCTATCTCACCTGGCAGAGAAAGGGAAGAATTGTCCTTGAAAAATGCCCCAGCTTCTCACCCACAACAAAGCCCTGCGCTCTGGGGAAAGACCTGACCAGACCTCTGACCCACCTTAGAGGAGACACTTCCCCTGCTCAGGCCGCTCTGGCTGTCCCGTCTCAGCTGAGGGAGGGAAAACGCCGAAGCATTGTGATCATCATAGCGCAGGACGCAGGCCCCTGAAAGACCGAGATCCACTGGCAATCCTGTAGGACTCTGCCCCTCCCCCCACTCTGCCACCACAGCAGCCACCTGTGCGGGGGCCACAGTCGACCACAGCTGGAAGAGCAGCGAGACCCAGGATCTCCCCGAGGACCAGGACTGGGGGAGCCCGAAGTGCCCGAGGAAGACAAACACAAGGACGGCAGCAGAGCGTGAAGCCTCCTGCACCCCAGTCACGGCAGCACTGAACATGGCACAACTCCTGGCACGGCGAACACAAGACCTGTGCTGGAGCCCCGTTCATCTCAGCTCCCGGCGCACGGCACATCGTGTCCCGCTTCCAACAAAATACAAGGCACGCTGAACGGAAGGCCAGAAAAAACAGCCCGAAGACACAAAGGAAGCGTGAGAAACAGGCTCAGGTAGGACTTGGATTTTGGAATTTTCAGACGTGAAATTTAATTATGATTAATATGTTCAGGGCTCCGGTGTGAGGAGAAGTGGACAACATGCCAACACAGAAGTGTCATGTAAGCAGGGAGATGGAAATTCTAAGAAGGAATCAAAAAGAAATGGTAGAAGTCAAAAACACTAATAAAAATTAAGAATACATTCATTGGGCTCATCGATAGATTGGACATGGATGAGGAAAAAATCAATGATCTGGAAGATAGGTCAATAGAAACTTCAGATATTGGAATGCAAAGAGAAAAACAGAAATAAATAAAAACAAAACACAATAACTCTGAGACAATTAAAATAATATAACATACGTGTAATTGGAGTAACGTAAGGAAAAGAAAAATGGAGCAGAAGAAATAATAAAACAATAATGGCAAGAATTTTGCAAAATTAATGACATGCACCAAAACCACAGGTTCAGGAAGCTCAGAGAATGCCAAGCAGAAAAAATATCAAAAAAATATTCACCTACATATTTCATATTTCATCTGTAGGGGGAAAAAACTGAAAAAAGCCAAGGGGTGTGGTGGGCAAACACCTTACCTGTTAAAAAACAAGGAAAAGAATTACATCAGATTTATCATCAGAAACTATGAAAGCAAGAAGAAATATTTTAAATATTAAAAGAGAAAAAATACCAACCTAGAAGAAAATAAAAGGAAAATTATCTTTCAAAAGTAGGGGAGAAATAAAGACTTTCTTGGATAAACAAAAATCAAGAGAATTCCCGGTGAGTAAGTCTGCCCTACAAGAAATCTTAAAATAAGTTCTTCAGGGAGAAGGAAGATGATATAGGTGAGAACTGAAGATTTGCATAAAGAAGGGAAGAATTTGGAGAAAATTAAGCACCCTCCCTCAGAGAGAGATTTCTATTACAGGCTAATATTAGTAGACCTGTTTTTAAAATGTATTCAATGTATGTTATAATTTTTTAATTTCATCAATGAAAAACTTTTAGAAATTCCGTTTTTCTGTTGTTACACTGTACCTATAGGTCTGCAAAAAGTCCAGTCATTGTTAATATAATGAGAATGGTTTGCACGACATCCATGTAACCAAGGAGAGTGGACTGGAACGCGCATGTGAGAACAGTGATGCCCCCTCTGTACTAGTCAGTGGGGGCGGTAGATGCCACTGAGTGATTGTATGTCCTGTGTGGTTGTCACATTCAAAATGACTGAGTGAGTAGAGCAACACATCTGCATCCAATTTCATGTTAAGCTTGAACATTCCTCTGCAGAAACTGTTTGGATGATTCAGAAGACTTTCGGGGATGGTGCAATAAGTGCAGTGCAAACAAAAGCGTGGCACAAGCACTTCAAAGATGCTCGAGAACCTGTTGGAAGCGGTCCGCGTTCTGGGCGGCCTGCGGCAAGCGGAGCACCTGGGAGGGGTGAACGCGACTCAGCCTCCCTGCACCCAGATTTGGCGCCCCGCGACTTCCGGCTTTTCCTAAAGCTAAAATCACTTTTAAAAGGGAAGGGATTTCAGGCGATCAATGAGAATCAGGAAAAGAAGACAGGGCAGCTGATGGTGATTCCAACAAAGGATTTTTCGGACTGTTCTGATCCGTGGAAGAGACACCGGGAGAACTGCATGAGGTCCCCAGGTGCCTACTTTGAAGGGGACTGTGGGGTCACTGTCTTAGGTACAGTGTTTCTTGAATCTTCTTCAGTAAATGCATCTTTTGCCTAGTACGTGGATGGATACTTTCTGGACAGGCCTCATGGATGTGATAATACCTTTGATTTTGCCCCTTGACCTGAAAAGCCTAAAACATTTATTTTTCTGGCCATTTATATAAAACGTTGGCTGACCCACAGTCTAGAATAAAGCCTGTCACACAGCAGGTGTTTAGTAAATATTTGTTGAATGAGTGAGCAGAGGTTGAAGGACAGCAGGGACTTCTTAAACAGGCACCTTTTTAAACAGGCACCGTAACTGAGCAGTGACCGAGTCCTGGGGCTTGTGCCCACTCAGGAGCTGTGGGCGGCATGCGGCCTCGGTCGTACACAGAACCACAGAACACCAGTGCGCACAGCAGACTTCCTCGTCGGCACACACGTAGTGTTCACTCGCCAATTACACGCTCGGCGTCCAAACTAGATTGATAAGCCCCAAGGATTCTGTGTTCTTTCCCATTCCGATCAGAAAATGAGGAATCTTGCATGGGGGGAAAAACAGGAATTATTCCGAGTATATCCAAAAAGGAGAACCATGCCACAGTCCATTTCTGGTAACAGCCTTTTCCTCCTGCGGACCCTGGCCCTCCCGGCTTTGCAGAGAAGGTATTCTGTCAGCAAGACCTGCCCTGGGTCCACCTTCTCTACCAGAATATGGGCCCCCAGGCAGGGGCGACGCCTGGTGCATCTCAGCCATCCCAGGGCCACGGCAAGATGCACACTCGGAGACGAGAACCGAGTGTTCAGGAGTGAGCGTGTCACAGAGTTAAAGGGTTGTGTTTACAGTGAAGAGGAAACGAGCCTGACGTTCTGCTCTAACTACGGAAGTTACTACCGTGGGGTATTTCACAGCAACACAGTTCCGCGTGTTGTGACCGGCGTGCGTCAGCTTTCTCGCCATCGAGACGTGTGGCCGTTTCCGTGTCCTTCCATCCCATTGGTCTATCTCTTGTCTCACCCTCCTGAGCTGCCTGGGTGCCAAGGGCAAGAGGAGGACAGTCACAAGCAAAAGCACTGATGGACGATTATATAAAACATATATAACTGCCCTAATGATAAAAAAATGCATTCCTATAACAGTATTTAAACATTTCACCCATGACATGAGCCAAGCCTTTTTCAGTGGGTGCCCACAGCTGCTGACGCTCAAGGAAGCCAACTGCCAGCGCACTGCGGTGTCAGTGCCCCGAGTGACCCCCTGAGACAGATGGGGTCTCTGTTTCCTGGTCAGGGGAATGAGGCTCCAAGAAGCTAAAGCCTGGGACTGCTTCAATGGTCCACCCCCAATCTCAGATCCTCTCTATCCCTTAAGACTATTGTCAGGGATCATCTCTTTCAGGCATCCTTCCAGGACGCAGCATCCCAAGCCAGGCTGGACCCGCCCCATCATCCGCACATCCCTCCATCTCAGAACCTGCCAAGCATTTCACGCGCCTCTGCCCAGGGCCCCCCACCCCCATAGCCTGAGGTCACTGTGGAGGTACTGACTGCTCTAATTAATCCCTGCACAATCTCTCTCCCTCCCACCGCCCTTAGCTGCCCCTGTGTCGTGAACCACACCAGCCTCGATGAGTGCGTATTACATTACAAACCGGAAGATGGTGAGCCCCATCCAAACCTCTGCCCTTCTAACCTCAAAAGCCAGGCTCTTTCTAATGCATAATGCAGCCTTCCTGAATCCACTGAAGCCTAGGTTCTGGGAGGCTTGGAAATGCAGCCTACAGGGCAGGTACCCCAAGACTCCTTTCCCCTCTGCCTCGCAGGAATGCTGCATTCTGCCTGAAGAAAGCTGGCTTCGCCTTTCTCGGGTAGACAGAAGCCTGGTAATGAACATCATGTTCTCTAGACCATTGTCATCCTCCAGGAAGCCAGCCTGGTCTGCAACTGCTAGGCCGCTGGAGACACACCCACCTCCACCAACCGTACCCGCCCCTCCCTCTGGGACAGAGTCCAGGCTCCCCAGATAATCTCCAAAACAGCTGATTCACTGTCTTATTTACTTGCATTATCACATTTAGCCTCAGACTAACCCTGCAAGGTAGACTTTAGAATCTCTATTTTCCAGCTGAGGAAGTTGTGGTTCAGAGAGGCGAGAAGGGTGGCTCAAGGTCACCCACAGAGTAAGAGGCAGAGTTGAAGTTCAAGGCTGGTCGGTTCGACTCCTAACCACGGTGCTCTACGTGGGCTCAGCCCTGCTGCCGCCCTCAGGCTCTGCGGTGTGGCCCCACACCCCCCCCCCCGCTGGGGCCCTGTCCCTGCTACTCTCGGTGTGTGGGAACAGTGTGCTGTGACCCCAGCTCCCGAGTGTGGGCACTCATTCAGTTGCACCACTGGACGCCAGCAGCCTCCATCCCTGGAAGCAGCCACCCCCCTCCTCCACCCCCTGACAACTTTTCCTGGGCCTCTTCTTTCTCCAGACTCAGCACCATCAAATTTTCCCATTATATTAGCCAGCTAAGGGTCATCACCCCTCTCAAACTGAAAATTATTTTAGATAGGCTGCAGACAAATTTATTTTTCTTCCTCTGTGCGTACTGTTCAGAAAATAGAGAGGCTCTATTTCTCCATCTTCTCGTCTTCTCGGGCAGCTGAGGTGGGCACGTGGAACCTCAGCTGCGGCCGCTGCTGTGGCTGCTTTCGGGCAGCTTTGTTTCCCACAATGCCTTTGATGAGCTGAGCGGAAAGCCCCAGATGGACGGAAATGCACGCCAGGCAGCAGGCCATTCAATGGGAGAAAGGAAGGGCGGCTCCCAGGCAGATGACCTCTTTGCACTACGTTTAATTCAGTCCACCATTCAGTCCAACTCGGTTTTTCCAGCTCACTGATTGTGAGATAGATAGATAGATGATAGATAAATCATAGGTGGATAATAGACAGATAGAACCAACTATTGTTAAGACTCTGCCAGCTGCTTTCAGCTTTACAGAACAAACTCATTAGCTTTGGTACAAGATGAAATCCGGGGGTGGGGGTGGGGAGTAGGACCCTGGAGCGCTTGGTCACGTTTCAGTACTTTTAGGAGTAATGAAAATGTAAGCCAAAGAGATAAGAAAAACTTGGGGGGGGGGTTCTAACACCAGAGAGGTTTGCCACAAGCCCAGAGGAGCAGTCTGCTCGGGCTGCCGTAACGAAATACTGCAGGCTGGGTGGCTTGGGCAAGGGAATGTGTTTTCTCAACATCCTGAGGATGGACGTCTGAGGTCAGGGAGCCGGCCTGGCAAGAGCTCTCTTCCTGGCTTGCAGGGGCCGCCTTCTTGCTGTGTCCTCGCTGGGCGGATGAAGGGAGGGACAAAAGTACTCTGCTGTCTCTTCTTCAAAGGACACTAACCCCGTCAGGAGAGCCCCGCCTTTGGGATCTCAGACAAACCTTAGGTTCTCCCAAATACCATCACACTGGTAGGACTCCCGTGTGTGAATCTGGGGGTAGCAGAATTCAGTCCACGGCAGACTCTCCGTAAGCCTGGGACCAGCAGAGAAGAGCCTGCATCACAGACGAGGGACAGGTATGCTGGTCCTTGTAAGCCACTGAAACTTACCTTTGTTACTGCAGCACGCCCCGGCCCAGCCTGACTGACATACCACCCTGCTCTACCCCAGATGAGCCTGTTCCACGGAGGGATGGGAAAAGGCACAGATGCAAAAGGGAGGACAGGAGAGACTGAGTTGGGCGTGCTCAGCTTCTTTTCCCAGGTTCTCTGATAGCAGTTAAGTTACTTCTGCTTCAGTCCTGGACTGTTCATTTCCTATTCGTCCTCTTCGGGAGAGGAGTAAAAGTTCCCTTTTTACTATGGCCACATGTTCAGGGGCAAATAAAGTTAAGCTACTTTCGCCCAGGTCTGGGCAGTGCAAGACATGGGTACTAAGCCAAGAACGACATGGCATTTTTAAACAGCCACACAAACGCGATGATTTCAGTATGCTGATGGCTCTCAGAGTCTGGAGCGCTCCGCTACCTGCCCTGCCCTTGGCATCGCTTCCCAGCGCTCCATTCCGCTCACTCTCTGCTTGACTCTGCCGTAAGGTTCTGTGAAGAATGGTCCCAGGTCTAATTCAGACCACGTTCCTCTCTAACCGTCTACCCTTTCTGCTCAGGTTAGCTCTTGACATTAAGCAGGTTCTTGGTAAATAATTGCTCTTATGACTTTGCAACTCGGGGTGCTTCTCCTAGACAGATCCCAAGTCCTAGGGAATGCCCAGCCCCTTTACCAAGGTGTCGGCCTGCGTTCCTGCCAGGCTGGAATCTTCCCTCTGCTGCCTCCCGGCCAGGAACCCAGCAGCCCACTGTCCCAGCGGCTCCTCCCAGACCTGTCCCCAGGGAGGGCATGGCCCCTCTGCAGCGCTGGAGTGCTGACCGCCCTCCTCCTGCTCAGGACAGAGAAGAGCACATGATGCTGTGTGCAGAAAACAGAACCCACTCCCAGGAGTCACGCCGTGTTTGCTTAGACCTAGGTTAGCAAACAGACAAGTCAGGAAGGAAGTTACAGAACACTGGGCTCAACCTCCTAACTTCCCACATTGAGAAAAATAAGACCGAGGGAGTTTGTGGGATTTGCTCACGACCAATGATTAATTATAGTAGCATACATCTCAGAAATATTCTCATCTTCTAAAGACACGAGTAAATATTTAAATTCACCGCAGCACCCAGCGCATGCCACGTTGCAGCTAATGAATATTTCCCGATGTTGGGTCATCCAATGGGGTGGGGAGAAGTTTCCGTAATTGGGTTAACCAGTTTCTTAGAGCAAGTCCGCTCTCTCTCATGCTCCCCTCCCTGCCTCTCCTCCCCCATCGATTCTATCGATTTTGTTTCTCTGGAGAACCCAGACGAATACAATACTTCAATTAATGAGGTAATGGAGGTAATGGTGTAGCTTGATACCCCAGTTAATGAGGCCCTCATTAACCGGTACCCTCCTCGCCTCCGTCCCTATTACCTCTGTCAGCCTTCAAATCTCCAGTTCCCCTCCCCTGGATTATTTTATCTGCCCGTGAATGGTCTCCCGGCTTCCTTTTCCATCTTTTTCTCACCCACTTTCCTTATTATTACAAAATTCATTTGTCTAGAACAGCGATTTTCAACCTATGTGCCACAGGAACTTTTAAAACATGCAATGTCTGACTATTTAGCCAGGGGCACTGCCCTCTTTTCCCTTAGAGGGTCAAATTAAAAAATGACAATAACCAACACTACAATAGTCATCCGGTGTGAGCACCCTACCTTGAACCGTGAATATATACAGGTCATGTGGTACAGTTGCATCTGATTGGTCACGTTGCATCTCATCGGTTAATTCTTGGTACCAGAAATTCTTATACACAAGTGTAGGCACCTGATTTTTTAAAAAAGCCCCTTGGAAGCAAAAAAGGGTAGGTAATTACTATTATTATTTCTCTGTAAATCCATCAAAATTTTACCTCTTTTTTGCCAGATCAGCAAAAAATATATTTTCTGTGTGCGGCAGAATTTTAGTAGTTTATGTGTGCCATGAAATAAAAAAAAAAAAAAAAAAGGTTGAAGTTCACTGGTCTAGAAGACCATTCACCTGAAAGCCCATGAATAATAATCATAGCCACCCTGGGGTAAAAACACAATTCTAAATGTTATGCATAATTCAACTCATCGAATTCTCCCAGCCAGCCTGGGCGGTGGATACCTTCATCAGGCCCTTTGTGCAGATGAGGTTGGACCAATTGTCTTCCCGGCTCTTTTGCTTTGTGCCTTGGTTTTCATCGTGACGGGGCAGGTTGGAAATCCTTCAGAGACGGAGTGTCTGCCAAATGGAAATCAAACTGGCTGCCCAGTTTGAGGTCCAATAAACAACACAGTGTCCGTGGCCCGCCCTGCTGGATGGTGGCGGTGGCACACACCCGGGGTTTTGGGAGCCCGGGGAGGGGAGTGGGACTGGCCCTGGGACACAGGATAAAACTGCGGCCTCTCAGAACACATCGGCCTGTCTCTTTCTGCTGCCATCGAGACCTCCACTCATATGACGACTCAATCGCTATGGTTTACTTGCATTGAAAAGTCTACCAGCCACCTTTTGCCAAAGCATCTGGCCGTCCCCTATCTGATTCCCTACCAGACAAGATACTTACTGGCCGGCAATGACTGAGCAGGCTGGTGAGGGGGCGGGGCCAGTGGTGAGAGGTCTTTGCGCTTCCGCCTGACATTTAAGAAGATCCTCAAATTTAGATTGTGGATTTGGATTACATTTGAGAATTTGATCTAAATTTAGGGGATTTTTTCCAAATGATAACCACCAGGGGTGAGCAAAAGTAGCTTTACAGCTGTTCGTGTGGAAAAAGACAGGCAGGTGATGATTACCGCAGGAGCTGCATTAACTATATGTTTTGTGAGCTCACAACCAGAAAGCACTTCTGCCTGCCCCTGTATTATAATGTCATCTGGGCAAGATATTAAAATTCAGACTCCCGGGCTTCCCTCGTGAAGGCCTTTTACCACTGTTATTTTCGGCAAGATTTCCACGTGGCTCTCCTGAGAGGGTTAGACCATACAAATAGTTGGTCCCAGTTAGAAAGAGCAGAGAGGGACACGTGCATAGGAAAGTCACTTAGTGCGAACGGAAGGGGCCGTCAGGTTCCTGGGGGAGGGCGCCTGAGCGCTTTCTCTAAAGTGAAGGAGCAGCTGGCCGAGCAGGTGCGGGGAGGGTGGGGGAGGGGCTGAAAGGGAGACGGGCTGGGTTGCACAGGGAATGATTAGCGCGTGGGGTTGTGGGAAGTGACTTGGGAGTAAGGGAAGGTTAGGCCAGGTGAAGAAGAGTGACGGAGCAAAGCACCTCGCTCTCGGACCTATCGGTTCCCCACTCAGCAGGCTCACCTTTCTTCGTAAAGAAGGGAGCAGATGAGACTTCTAACGCCACTTGGCCCACACCTGGCCACTGTGCTCAGCCCTCACTTCCTCTGTCCCGGCCTAGTGTCCACTCACTGTCAAGTAGGACGGAGGAGCGGACCCACAGATGGTGGGGCTGAAGTCACCCCGGCAGCAGTGGCTGGCTGGGTGACGCGGCACAGACGTGGCACCGAAGTGTATCGCAGAAGCTCACCGGGGCGCTCTCAGCAGGTGCACAGGCACGAGGATCCCAGTCTGCGTGGGAAGCAGTGATGGCTTCACTATAGTTTTCAAGCAATCGTCTCGGGAAAGTAGGAAATGAGGCTAGTGGAAAGGGTTAAAGCCAGATTTGGCAGTGTCTTTGAACTTCATTCCGAAGATAAAGGAGCCAGACGTTATTCTGAAAAATACGTACTTCACATTTGCCCTATGCTGGTCATTGTGGAGGGAACTGACGATGCAACGGTGATAAGACACGGGCGTTCTGTTTCCTGGGCTCTGCAGTCTAGAGAGACCGACAACAGCCAAGTGCATGGGGGCGGGTGTCCAGCACTGTCCCACCTGGAGCAGAGGTCCTGAGTTTGCCGTGCTGGTGAAATGTGAAAGCTGTCCCTTCACGAACTCTCCAGTGGTCCCGGGTCCCATCTTCTATTTCTAGGGAATTAGCAAATGTCCTGGAAAGCAGAACAAGACCTGGTCTTCACGGGCAGGTCAGTCCGAGGACTGAGGGGAGCACGGGATAGAAACAAGGCTCACTTCCGGTGGCAGGCTCGGCAGGCCACACACCGGCTTCATCAGAAAGGGCCTTGAATCACCAGGGACAAGGAAGCACACTGGGCTGGGCCTTGGGTTCCACGTGGCTCTGTGTCCTGGTGCCAGTGACGGGGGCTCTCCCCAAGCCCAGGGGTGGGAACGCTCTTTGCCGTGATCGATTCTGGCCTCTTTCTGCCTTGCATTGGAAACAGTGTCTTTAAATCTCAATAGCCAAGCACACCAAACAAATGCAATCACAGAATGCCAAGAAGCAAAACCCATATAAATAAATGATCATTTTCCTTCACACCGCCTTCTGAAAGCTCATCATATCTGAGCTCGCTAAGGGAGATTTCATGGGCTAGTATTTGGCTAGCTTGTAGTTAAAGTGCTAGTCTCAGTCCCCAGTCTGAAATTCAGCACTGGGGGGGGGGGCGCCTGGGCATGCTGTGCTCAAAATGGCACTCTTTCTCAGTAAGTTGTGAAATTCACAACTTACTGTATTTTAACTTAGTGTGTATTTTAACTTTGTGGTATTCTAACTTAATTAGCTGTGTGCTAGTCAGGAAAAGGTGATCAGGCAAGCAGGGGATGGGAAATGTACAATGTCCCTGCTCAATAACTGCTTAATAGACTTCCAGCCAAGATGGGGGTATAGGTAGACACACTGTGCCTCCTCACACAACCAAAATAAGGACAACAAAAATTTAGAAACAAGAAAACAATCAGAACTTACAGAAAATTGAACTGTAAGGAAGTCCAACAACCAAGGAGATAAAATAGACACATTCATCCAGACCAGTAAGGGGGGTGGAGTCAGCAGCCAGTAGAGAGGGGTCGAGGCAGGAAAAAGCAGTGGCTGGTGGACCCTGGGTGCAGGGTGTCAGTGGGCAGACCCAGTAAGGTGCGCAAGGCAGCTGGCTGACCGTGATCACACGTTTGCATGCAGATAAACCAAGCGAAACTGGGGAGTGAGACAGACCCCACAACTCAGGGCCCCAGCACAGGGAAATAAAGCCTCAAACAATGATTGAAAACACCTGTGGGGGTTGAGGCGCCAGGAGAGACTCCCAGCCTTGCAGGAAAGTTCATTGAAGAGACCCACAGGGTCCTAGAATATACATAAGCCCACCCACATGGGAATCAGCACCATACGGGCCCATTTTGCTTGAGGGAAGCAACAGAAGGGACTGAAATCTTACAGAGAGCTGAGCAAGTGCCATTGTTCACTCTTGGACCCCTCCCCCACGTACAGCATCACAACCCAGCCCTGGTGAATACCTAAGCCTCCGCCCCTCACTATGTAACAGGCAGGACCAGACCCCCCCCCCCAAAAAAAAAATAAAATAAAAGGCCCAAATGGAAGAACGGATCAAAATCCCAGAGCAACTACATCTAAGCGACAAAGAGATAGCCAGCCTATCAGATGCTCAGTTCAAAGCCCTGGTGATCAGGATGCTCACAGAATTGTTTGATTTTGGTCACAAATTAGATGATAAAATGAAGGCTACACTAAGTGAAATGAAGGAAAATGCACAAGGAACCAATAGTGATGGGAAGAAAACTGGGACTCAGATCAATGGAGTGGACCAGAAGGAAAAAAGAAACAACCAAACAGAAAGCAAGGAAGAAACAAGAATTCAGAAAAATGAGGAGAGGCTTAGGAACCTCCAGGACATCTTTAAACATTCCAACATCCGAATTATAGGGGTACCAGAAAGGGAAGAGGAAGAGCAACAAGTGGAAAACTTATTTGAACAGATAATAAAGGAGAACTTCCCCAATCTGGCAAAGGAAATAGACTTCCAGGAAGTCCAGGAAGCTCAGAGAGTCCCAAAGAAGTTGGACCCAAGGAGGAACACACCAAGGCAAATCATCATTACATTAGCCAAGATTAAAATGAAGGAGAGAATTCTAGAAGCAGTAAGGGATAAGGGGACAGTCACCTACAAAGGAGTTCCCATCAGACTGTCAGCTGATTTCTCAAAAGAGACCTTACAGGCAAGAAGGGGCTGGAAAGAAGTATTTGAAGTCTCGAAAGACAAGGACCTGCATCCAAGATTGCTCTATCCAGCAAAGCTTTAATTTAGAATGGAAGGGCAGATAAGGCACTTCTCAGATAAGGTCAAGTTCAAGGAGTTCATCATCACCAAGCCCTTATTGTATGAAATGTTAAAAGGACTTATCTAAGAAAAAGAAGATAAAAATATGACAGTAAAAAGACAGCAAACTCACAGCTATTAACAACCACACCTAAAACAAAAGCAAACAACTAGAACAGGAACAGAACCACAGAAATGGAGATCCCATGGAGGGTTAGCAACAGGGGCGTGGGAGGAGGAGAGAGGGGGAAAAGGTACAGAGAATGAGTAGCATAGATAGTGGGTAGAAAATAGACAGGGGGAGGGCAAGAATAGTGTGGGAAATGTAGAAGCTAAAGAACTTATGACACATGGACATGAACTAAAGGGGGGGAATGTGGGTGGGAGGGGGTGTGCAGGGTGCAGGGAAATGAAGGGAGGAAATGGGACAACTGTAATAGCATAATCATTCAAATATATTAAAAAATAAAAAATTCAAACAACTACAAAAAAATAAATAAATTCAGACAAAACAAACTGTTAAACAATCACACTGGAGCCATCCGAGCCAAACAACTCAGGCACTGCACAGTCCAAGAGCTCTGGCTTTCCTCTGCTGGAGGACCCACCCAAAGGGTGAGCTCTCGGATTTCTTATAAGGGAAACAGGTGGTAAGATTGTGAACTTTGTCTTGAATGCTGTTAAGTGGTGAAATGGAGCAAGACAAAAACTGCAGTTAAAACAAGACGTATCCGTTAAGGTCCATCTGAAATGATAGGGTACGTAGACTAACATGTAAGCAAGATACAAATATATTTCTCTCCCACAAAAGGGGTACTGAGGCTGGCAATATAGGGCAAGGTAGCTTCTCGAATTGGTCAGGATTTAAGTCCCTTCCGTCTTGCTGCTCTGTCATCCTCAGCACACAGCTGTTACCTCAGAGTCCAAAATGGCTGCTTAAGTACCAGCCATCACGTCTCCCAGTAGGAAGAAATTGGAAACATTTCCTCTTAATCATACATGACACTTCTGCTTATATGCCATTGGCCAGAACATGGTCATTTGCATACACTGGACTTCATGGGAGATTAGGAAATGTAGTTCTATTCAGGGCAAGCCTCCATTCAGCTAAATTTTGCTGGTTGAAGATATTAATTAATGAAGACCAAAAAATATTTGGAGTAAAAAATATCAGCTTCTGCTGGGGACAGGGCACAAGGTGCAATTTCTTAGCCCAGGAGCAGCACCCATCCCGGAGAGAGGAAGAAAACTCAGTTCAAGTGTGCGCTGGGGACAGAAAGCCTCAGTGCTTCTAGAATCCACTCACTGCTTTTCTCAGATGTCATGGAGTCCCCCACCCTCATTTCTGTCCCCTTGTTGAAGAAGAAGAGAAGCACAAAAACCATCAGCATGACTGCGAGGGGACTTTCTGGCTCCTCCCCTCTGTGCTCGCTGAGGAGAGCTTCCCTTGTTCCCTGGGAAAGCATTCTGGTCATCTCACAGTTTAGGTGGAACTGTCATCTCTACGCACTCGGATCTGATCAGTGACGTGCGTGGTACCGCTATTTGTGCTCCTCCATACGACACTGACAGGCTGTGGGCAGGTAAGAAGAGGAGAAGCAGCAGCTACTGTTAGTGCTGAGACCCGAGGCATTCGCCAGCACAGAGGAGCCGGGAGCTGCCGGGACACCTCCCAAAGATCGGGGGCCACTTGTCCCTGCTGTTCCCAGGGAGCGGCCCCTCTTTCTGCAGAAGGATGCATCCTTTTGTTCTTATAAATTCATCAGTAAATACATATTCTCGAGGGACAGCAAAAAAAAAAGCAACAACCAAAAGTCAAATCTCACCCCAGATGCCTGGGGTGGAGAAAAAGAGAAAGTCAGGATCAAGTGCAGTTTTGTTCAAAGCTAAAATCCCAAGGGCTGCAGAACTGTGGTATCAGAAGCAGAAACGAGGGGCAGAAACTCGGGGGGACGCCTCTCAGTCCCCTGGGCACCACTCTTGGCCCGACGTCTGTGCTTCCTGTGTCCCATCAGTCATCGTTCCCAAATTAGTCCTATTTCAGAGATACAATATGAGAAATAAGGCAGCACAAAAATGAGGAAGTAAGATCCCCCGTTGCTATGGGGGTTTCTCATTACCCCGCCCTCCACCCCCCCGCAGTGCTTTGCATGGCTTCCCAGGTGCATTTGCAGATGGTCGTCAGTTCCTGTTGTTCTTACGCAAATAGTTTGAAATCTCCGTGAGCTCGTACGTCATCCCTGAACATACGCTAAATGTGAAGGACGCTTTCAGCAACCTGGGCAGTCAGAGAAAATACACTCAAGTCTCTTCCTGTTAGAAAATAATATGTATTCTGGGAAAAAAAATAGCAAACTCTTTGACACATAAGTACATTCAAAAGAAAGAAAGGGAATTCCCAAGTCTCAGGAAGAAAGGCGAATTAAAACCTACGTGATAAGCTCAGACTGACGCTGGGAGGGCCCTCGGGGTTTCGGGCCGAGATATACGTCATGGGCGAGGAGAATGAGGAACAGACAGAAGATACAGTTTTAGGTCCAAGAAAGCAAACGGCCAGAATCAAGTCCTTGCCTACGTTCCAGGTTCCTGAAATGTGGTCCCTGCCATGGAAATTGCTCGCTGCTATGTCTGGGGTATAATGATGAGGAGGCTTGGCTCCGTCAAGGTATTGAATGTGATTGAAAGGCACCAATGAAAACCTGAAACCCCGGCCTGCGTCATCAACATCGTAAATTACCTTCGAAACTAATCTGATACGAATGGACACGTGCCATTACATGTTTGTCCACCCTGTAGGAGGTGCAGCACCGAGAGTGGCCCCGAGTGTCACCATGTTAACGATGTGTCAGTGAGGGTCCTCAGTTATCAGAAACGGGCCACTCTGGTTGGGGGCGTTGTTAACGAGGCGACTGTGCACGTGCGGGAACCTTCGAACCTCCGTTTATCCGTGACACTAAAACTGCTCCGAAGCGGTGATGTGTTTAAAAACAAAATCAGAACAACCTGGTTTGATTCATGAAAAACCCAAGCCTCCTCTGGAAGTAATTAGGAAACTCCTCACAGTACTTCCGCAGAGGGAAAAATGGTAATTTTTTTTTTAATTTAACAATCTTATAGAGAACAAGGTACCACAATGGATAATCAGATGTGATGGGTAGGAGAGCTAATATCTCCAGAACTTGCAATAACAGCAACAACAGTGAAAAAAACCCTGGAAAACAAGTATTAAATAAATATATTATTAAAGAGATAAGGAGACTGAAGTATAAATATAAAAATAAATAGCAATGCAGTGTGAAAAATGCAAGCAAATTTGGAAACATCCAACATAAAACTTCCACTAGTAAACAAATAGTTCAGTTCAAGTAGAATAAATTTAGGTGAAATTAGATACGATTGAAATAACTTTTAGAAAAGGCGAAAGATCTCCCGGAGCCATTGTAAGTGTAGGAGAAGCAGAAATGAAAACTCAGGAGCAAAGGGAGAAGCAGAAGTGGAGATGAAGGAAGTCCAGCATTCACCTAGGAGGGCTCAGAGAGTACACGGAACGAGACAGGCTCCTGTCTGAGAAAGACGGACAACAAGCATCCCACTGCTGAGGGAAGACAGTCTCCATCCGATGTATTTATCTCAGCGAGATAAATACAAAGAAATTCCAGTTTCATCATTAAAAACAAAATGCAGAACATCAAAGAAAACAACCAGAACAAAACACAGACTAATTCCAGGAACAACAAAGAGAGGCTGTCAGAAGACTTTCCATCAGCAGCAACCAAAGCCAGAAAACAATGCAATTCCACCTCCAAATACCGCGGAAAATAGCTGTCAACTCGGAGTTCTAGAGCCGGGGAGATAAATCCCCGCCCAGGAGCGAGGGCAGGGTGAAGACAGCCCCAGGTCTGCTCCCACGGGCTCTCACTCGGGTGCGCCGCCTTCCAAATGCACTTCGGAGCAAAGGGAACCGAGGGCTGGAGGAAAGAGGGAAGGGCGGCCAGTTCAGGTCAGCAAGTAAGACTCGTGAACCTGCGGGTGTAGGAAATGGTTTCGTGTCGGCCTCCCACACGTCCTTCCTCGCTGTGGGGGGACGAACCCCAGACTTGCCCTTTATTTTAGGACAGCCCCCAAGCCTCGTCCTGACCTAGCGGTGCTGTTCCTGTGTGTTTGTCTCTCCAGGCGGCTACACGGTTTAAAAGCCCCGTGCCCCGTGTTGGACAAAGTAAATTTAAACAAACATTGACCGTGAGAATAGAAATCGGGAGGGTGATAATTTAGAGTCATTTAAAAGCAAGGTGGAACTTATACACAGAAGGAAATGGATGTAGATAAAATTCAATCTTTCTAGAATAAGGCAGAAAAAGAGGGTGATAAAGCCATAAAAAAGTTAAACATAAAATACAAAATAAGATAGATAAATAAGTCCAAATAGTGACCTAATTACAATAAATATCGGATTCTCAGATTTGATTTTAAAATATGTTGTTCATACCTAAGACAGAATTTCTTATTTCGGTAGATACTTATTACCCATCTGGAAGTCAACTGTGCATACCCAGATGAATGTCTCATCTCTACGGAATGTGTGCGTCAGCAGACGGAAGTCACTGTAGACAGAGAGCAGACACAGAGTGTCAAATGCAGGTACATCTGGAGTGGATTGAATAGTGTCCCCTCAAATTTACGTCGACCCAGACCTCCGGACATGACCTTGTGTGGAAATAGGGCCCTTCGCAGGTGTGATTAGTCAGTGTGAGGTCACACTGAAGAAGGGTATAAGTCCTTCTAAATCCAGACCGGGGTCCTTAGAAGAAGGCGCTGCACACAGGGGAGAAGGCCGTGTGGAGGTGGGGGCGGACCCTGGAGAGGTGTCGACAGGCTGAGGGGCCCCACGGGCTGCCAGCAACCACCTGGAGCAACCGCGAAGCCAGGAAGGAGCCTTTGCAGACCCTTCCGAGTGAGCACGGCTCTGAGGACACCTTGGTTTCGGATTCCAGCCTCTGGACTGTGAGCGAATAGAGTTTTTGCTGTTCAAGCCACTTCAGAGGAGTGAATACACTTGACTCGGGCCACACAGCTTGGAAACCAGAAGTCGTTGTGAAAGCTCTATGCGAGGCTGCGTGCAAACTGCTCGGCAAAACGCCTGGCACACAGCATGCGTCCCATGGCGTCGGGCACCGGTTCGCAACATGCCGGCGTAAGTGTGCCGTTTGCAAGGTTCGTGTGATGTGTGTGGTCGGATTGGTTAAATCGAGTTCCAGAGTCACATCAAAGAAGATGTTTACGGAAGGATAAGCAAGGAACTGTTAGTGAGGAGGGGTCTTAGAGGTTTGATGGGGAAGGAAGAATTAACTTAATTGTGTATTCTTCTGATAGTTTGAATTTTTAGCACATGTAGTATATCTTTATTAATAAAAAGCTAGCATGCTCCTAATTTAGTATAGCTTCAGATCAGTATGTATATTTGAGTTTAACTGTAATGCTCTTATTAGAAAAAGGTGATACCTTGAATTATAATTCAGCCTGGAGAGGCAGTGACATGGGAAGAAGGATGGGGAAGGTTATGCAATGATTAATCTTAAAGTAATTAATCATCAGCTTCCGTCCACTCACTCAAGCTCCAAACCATATCCAGAGAGCAGGCAGGCAGGATTCCTCTCTTGCAAGTTCAAAATCTTGACATAAATTGACCACAGTTTCATTCAACTTAAAAATGGCCACACTGAATTGCTTTGCAAGTGTTCATTAAACCTTACTCCTATGTATGAGGTCTGTCCGGAAAAAGTCCATCCATTGTTAATATAATTGGAATGGTTTGCGTGACATGGATGTAACCTGGCAGCCAAGGACAGTGGCCTGGAATGCACATGCGTGAACAATGACAACAACTTCACTGTACTAGTCAGTGGGGGCGTTAGACGCCATTGAGTGAGCATGTGTCCTGTGTGGCCGTTGCATTCAAAATGACTGAGCAAGTAGAGCAACACATCTGCGTCAGATTTTGCATTAAGCTTCAACAGTCCTCCCCAGAAATTATTTGGATACTTTAGAAGGCCATGGCTATGGGCAGCTGGTGGTGGGCAGCTTCATCACAACAACGCACCCACTCACGCATCACGTCTCGTACAGAGTTTTTGGGGAAACGTCTGAAGGCATCCGCTGGACACACTGAGCATGTGCAGTTCTATTTGTGTCAATTATGCCTTCATGAAGCTTTTGCAAATGAAAAATGAATATAAAAAATAAATTCTTTTAAGCATGATGAAATAGGTCATATCAGAAGCAAAATAAGAAAGTTGTTTCACAAGCCTTCATTATAAAAGGTCTGTCTTCAGACGTTTGCAACCACCTGTGCCACCATCAGCACAGTCACGGCAGTAGACACAGAGCCTTTGGCAAAAAATACAGGGTCGAGCCACTCCAGACCTAACAGGTGACGAGCGCAGATCTCCAGTTAAGTGTTCCTACCGCACACACACCGGAAGGACACCAGGAAACTCTGGGAAGTGTTAGACATGTCAATAAACTTCTTTATTGAATAAGAGATACAGCACTGAGCATTTTCTCACCTACGAGGTTAAATCCTGCTATTGCTCTCAGTTCAATAATATGAAATGGAAGTTTAGGGAATTGTGTGACACAGTCAAGGTCACAGAGGAGGCCAGGCCAAACCCAGTCTGACGGACTTCCCAAGGCCCAACACAGCACAGCACACAACACCACCCCGTGCGTGAAAGTCGTTCCTGCTTTAGCTGGTAACCATGTCAGAGTCACTGAACTCTCTCATGTATCTGAAAAACGGTTTAAAGTGACCTCCCAACCGCCGAAGCATCCACTTTTTGTTTTGTTCACTCTTCAAACGTTGGACCATTCCCTATAAACGATGCGTGGGCCCCTGACCCTTCAACCCACGCAAGCATCCTGCTCCGTGGCATCGCCACGCAGACAGGCTCAGACTGCCCGTGGACAGGCCTCCTCCCTGCGCCCTTCGGGGCTCCCAGGATCATATCGTCTGTGCTGTGAGTCAAAGTGATGAAGGTTCTTACTCTGAAATGAGCCCCCAGCATACGTTTTACCCCCTTCTGCTGGGTTCCTGAAAGTCAGAGCTCTCGCCTCAAGCCTGCCTTAGTCTCTCCTCCCCTTCCATCCCCGCACAGCAGCTGCAAGTCTGGCTCTGGGCCCACATTGTATCGTATTTCCTTTCAGCTGGAGTTTTTCTTCACTCCTTCCCCTCTGCTGGGAGAGTGACTCCCTCCCCGAGCCACGGAGCCTGGGCACCATATCAATTAAAATTTAATATGTGTTATTATGATCACCGTTATTATCATCGCTGTTATTAATAATGTTCCTTTTGGCAGCATTCGGAAGCCATTCCAGGGGTGACATTTGGCTCCCGGGATAATGGATCTTTTCATGCACAGGCTCGCAGACTCGATGCTGCTGTTTTCATTGCAGAGAGAACAATTTCCCGACATCGGGAGGCACGCGGGAGCTGGGAACCTCTGCGGGTCCTGGTGGCATTTTCCACCGTGAGCCAGGATGGAGAGGCACTTCCCAGCGATGGACCCTCACGGGTATGTATCGCTCATTCAGTTCGTACAAGTTTGCTGCAGACCGTTTGCTTTCTTTCTAAAATAAGATACGAGCAAGCCCCGACGGAAATGCCGGTAGTCCCTGCGCACAGACTCAGCCATGCTTCTTGTCCTCACCCCTGAGACAGGTGCTGTGAGTGTCAGTCACATGGGGGTCACAGTGGTGGCAACTTGCAGGTGTCTCTGCGTAACTGATGGCCGGACTTCAGTCAGAGGATGAAGTGGATGTAACTGAACCCAGGAGGGAAGAACATTCTAGAGAGATCATCTAGACCACGTGTGGGATAGTGACACGTGGTCCCAGCCCTGACTCCAGTGGAAGATGCCGTGCCAGCAAAGGCGTCTGAGGGCAGCCGCCACCTGTGAACTGGCAGAGGACAGATGCAGAACGAATCACATGGGGTCCCTTGTTGGTTCTGCCTCGATCCGAGCACAGCCGGGAGATAAGATGTGCTCATAATGGGGTCCCCTCCGGATGTGATTTTGGAGAAGAGAGAGAGCTTACTGCCACAGCCATCGGACAGGTTCCCTGAAGCAGGTGGAATTTAACGTAGAGATGACAGTCCAGCTCCCAGACCAGGGCTGAGCCTGGGTGGCCCTGGACAGGGCGCCCCACCGAGAGCTCAGTTCGGGTGTCGGAACAGAGCGTGTGTCAAAAGGCTGCAGGGTGCGAACCCAGGAAGGGCGGCCGGAGGGCAGCAGCTAAGTCGTGGCGCCAGGAGCCCCGCAGCAGGGGGGTCGGATGGAATCCGGAACGCTGGGAAAAGGGGCCGAGCAGAGCGGGAGGTTCAGGAGGGGGCTTGGGAAACCGCCCTGGTCGGTGGGTGGGGGGCAGCGTAGCTTTTCGGTCAGGCGCTGCAGGCTCTGTCTTGAGAAAGGAGGGGGCGAGGAAGGACCCACCAACCCTCCTTGTTCCCAGCCCCAGGCGCGAGGCCACGCAGCTTGGGAAGGCAGAGCTGAGACAAACATCTCTGTCCCCTGACTTCCAACCCAATGTTACTTTATTGCTTTGTCTCGTTTTCATCTGTAATATTTTCTTGTTCTTACCAAACCCCACTTGCTGGGCCCAGAACAACTTGCCTGTGCCAGCCCTGAGGGCACGGGCAGAGCGGCGGCTGGGAAGGAGTCCCCCGGGTCCCCCGTGCAGGCAGCCTCCTTGTTCCTAAGCCCGAGGGTTCTCGGAATCCTGACTCCCACAGCTAAACAGCCTCCGGAAGTAGCAGCATGGAAAAGTGTCCCGGAGTGTTTAACCTAATTCATAGAAGAACAAATTCTCTTAAACATTTGGAAGACTTTTCTGATTCGGACTCGCCACTCAGTGAGTTTGGAAGTGAAGCTCAAGACTGTGCCTCCGAGCGGCTGTAAGTGCTGCTCTCCTTCCGGGCGCCCATCGGGCTCAGGCTCGCTGTAGGGGGGAGAGGTGCTGGCCCCCCGACCGGCGAAGAGAAGGGCTTCCTGGCCAAAGTGAACAAAACCACCGGGAAGCAGAAAAGAGGGCCCCGGCAAGAACGGGAGAAAACGCTGTCCCGGCCGCAGTAAAGAAGTCACTGGCTGAGAAGGATGTTTGGCCAAATGGCCTCCCAGAGCCGATTCCCACTGGGCGTTTTTGATCAGAAAAGGCAAAGCGTCATGGAAGGAGTTTAGAGATGGGATTGTGTGGACCTGAGAGCCTGGAGGGGGTTGCGAAGGAGGGGCCATGTCGCCCAAGTGCACGGGCCTCCAGTCGCACCCCCTGATGTGCCAGCTGTGCGACCGTGGCCTGGAGGTGAGCCCAGGAGTCCCGTCTCTCCATCTGTAACACAGCGCCAACACCTTCCGCCTCACAGAGGTGCCCTAGGGTTAGATCACGTGACGGCCGGAGTCCCCAGGGTGCTGGTGCCCTCCCTCCTTCTGACGACATGTGACAAGAACATGATCCGCAATATTTTTACGAAGGCCTGCCAATTACCAAGGCCAATTAAAAGATAACAAACAGGCTGAAGCCTTGAATCTCAGGCCCTGAAACCCGGGTTTCCAGACCTGAGCGTGAGCACTGCCTCCTGAGTGTACTAAATGCCGTTAGGCTGCCCAAATTGCCTTATTCTCCGCATCTCAGACTCCTGCTCTACCCAGTAGAGAAAGGGACGGCCACTAAAAAGACGGCTGTGACTTTTAAATAGCAGACGTAAAGCTGTTTTAGACACTAGAGGGCCCTGTGCCAGGAAGTGAGGGCGGGTGTGTGTGCTGTCTGCGGTGTTAGATGTGATGGGTGGGACCGCAGAAAGACACGCAGGAGAGGCTCAGGAGAAGCAAGCTTATTATAAATTCAGGAGAAGTGACGCATCACTCAGGGCCACCTGGGGAGGCCCCAGTGGGTTCAGGGGGCAGAGGGACGGGAGGCAGGGAGAGCCTGGGCCCTGGCCTTTGTGGAGGGTTTCACAGGAAGGGTAAAAGTTTTAGGAGTGGCTAATTTGAATAATTTGGGGGGCTATATGTCAGGAGTGGTCCCTAGTGGCCTGGTGCCTATGGAAAGGTTAGGAAAAGGCCCAGGGCCTCCGGGGTGTGTGGCCCAGGGAGAGGAGGGCCGGCTCGGGGCGGTTAGTTGTATCAGAGGCGTGCTCCCTTCGCCATCTCTAGAAATTGGCCAAGCCCTGGAGGGGTAGCCTTTTCTCCCAGACAGAAGCCTTCTTAAGATGCCCAAACATCATTAAGTGTATATAAAAAAGAAACCTACTGTGTGGGGGGCAGAGGGTACCGTGTAGTGTACAAAGGACATTGGTAACACTTGCGATGTCCCAGTGATTCAGGTGTGAATACGATGGTGCCCTTTTTGTAGATGTAGATTCCAGTAAATATGATGGCTGTTTATGAGGAAAGAAGAAAAACTGCAGAGGAGCCAAGCTGTTCTAGTGGACTGTGTCAATTAGAGTCACTCAGCTAAAAGAGAGAGCTGAAAATGCTCGATGCGCGGTCGACCGGAAACCAAAGAAAAGTTTTACAAGTCAAATCATTTGTCCTTCCAAAACTGTTGATTCCGTGGTCTTGCCTGCCCGCCCACTCTTTATCCCAAAGATTGAAGATGAACTACGGCTTGCCCCCATCCCTGAACGACATCCCTGCAGCTCTCGGTTCTATCCCCAGTGCCCGGCCCACGCCCAATCTGGGCAACACGGTCAGTGGCCACTGGCTGAATGGATGAGGTATTGGCTGAAGGTTGAAATAATCCCACCAGCGGGCTCCAGCCACCCGTCGGCAGGTGTCTGTTCTCTGCTCTGGACGGGGCACTGGCGGGGACAAGTGCAAGGCTCACTCATTTGGTCTTCTAAGGGTCTGGACAGGTTGGCATCGGGGGAGTCAGATGACACAGACACATCCGCTGTTCTGTGCGAACTCGGACTCGACAACTCTATTTCTTCTGTTCTTGACGTTCGTGTTTTAGGAAGCGTGGCTGCTTGCCACGTAGAGAGCCCAGAGAGCTTAAGTAAAGGCTCCATCTCCTCCTCTTACTGCTGGGTCTCCCTTCCCAGAACCCTTCCCTTTTTTTCTTTTCTGCTGTCCTCCTCTTCCTTCCTTCTCTCATGTTCGCCAATCCTTCTTCCCGTCCTCACTTTGACTCTCCCCTCGGTAAAATGGGGATAACTGAGGGTTTGCCTATCTAGGACATCAGTATTTTATAAGGATTAAATTAAACAATTTGCTCGATGAGGTATTACAGTGTTTGGCACACAGTAGGAGCTCAAGACATTGTCGTTATTTCCGCCCCATCTATCCCTCACAACAGTCTTCGCAGATGCAAAGGGACTCGCCCAGGGCCAGTTAGTAAAGCCCAGATCTCCACAGAGGTCTTCTTATTCCCCCGTCCCGGTGGCGCCGTCTCCCTGAGCGGGAAGAGAAGACAAGCACGCGTGGAATGGCTTTGCCCACGGAGGAAGACGGGAGCGGGGCTGAGAGAGACCGCCAGCCACGAAAAAGGCAGTCACAGAAATCAATCTTATTTAAGCCTCAGAGTAAGCCCACGGACACAGGCCCGACACTTGACTGTCTTCCACCTTATCATGTTTCATCCCAAGCAGCTAATTCATAACCCTAAAATGATTTAATTATGTTTGGGGACGAAGGGCGGTCCTTAGTTGTTAGCTGGTCCAGCCTCCCCCAGTGGGCAGCTCCTGGGTGAGACACCGCAATACAGAGTGGGAAAGTCACCCGCTGTGGGCGTTGGTCCAGGGGGCCTGGGGACAGAAGCCACAGCGCACGGCAGGGACGGTGACGGGCCTCCCAGATCCCATGTCCAGGGCCTGCTTGCTGCCTCGCGTGCGTGGACCGCTGACCCCCGCCGAGGCCTTCCTCACTGAGGCACGGTTTCGGAGACGGAGCAAGTTGTTTCAACACAGCCGTAATTAAAGAGCAATCACGGAGAAAAACAAACCAATTAAATCCAACACATGTGGGATGTGGCACATTAGGAGGCTGTTTCCACTTGGCAGAGAAGAATTTTTCCTTAAAGTTACAAGAATGAGTTTCCCCACGTGGTTCTCTCAGTGCCCACAGGCCTGGGGAGGCCGCGCGTGCCCTCGGGCAGGAAACCGCTCGGCGGGACCGAGGGCGGCTGCGGACTCCACGGGGATCCACCAGCTCACACGCACCACGCGGCCGGGCGGTCAGGGCAGGGGGCAAAAATGTCTCTGTGCTCTCGGGGAGGCGGGCTCGGCTCGAACCCGCGAGAGATGCCGTTCCCCTTAGAAAGGAAAACCCAGACTTCAGAGTCCGGCTCTGAGCCGGAAGCCCGAGCTTCCTCCCTGTGAAAAACTTTCTGTTTGTTTGGTTTGGGTTTTTCTTTCCCCCACTATTCCATTTGCTGCATCCGACTTTCTTCATCTTTGCCTCTTTGCCCAGCGAGGCACCGACAAAAAAGATTCTACGCCGTCATTTATAAACTTGTGAGTTGTGTGTGATAACAGAAGAGCAACCAAATTGACAATTATTTGTTAATACTGAAAGTTTTGTTTTCTGTTTATGCTGGTTTCAATCCACTGAATAGGTGTCTGACTACTCTGAAAACGTAAAAATGAAAACTAAAAAAAAAGTAAACAAAACCATTTAATCCGGGAGACACCGAGGGATGGTGAGGCCTCCACTAGCGTTCGGCCCTGGACTCGTCCTCCGGGACTTGAATGCCTCGCACACGCGTCCTGCGTAGACACACGTGCAAACAAACACATAGATAGACGTGCTTCTACTGTTCCGGGTGTCTCCCTGTGAGACCCTGCTACTGTCTTCGTTGATGTCACAATAACTTCAAGAGGCAAATACATTGTCCCTCTTGGCGAGCAGATCAGGACACGGCGCCCTGACCAAATTCAGTGTGTGGCCCTTCCCACGGCTGGCTGGCGTCAGGACCCAGGCAAACTTCCAGATTTTGTGACATACAGCCCAGTTTTCCCCTGCCAGACAATAGCACGTCGATGAATTTTCAGGGGCAGCAGTTCATCCGCTTGCGCTCAAAACGTTTTTTTGAAAACGGCAACAGCATCTTGGCGTCTTCTGAAACCGGAGGCTCAGAGGCACCAACCCTTTCATGGCTAGAGGTGCTGGAGACGAAGGAAGGAACTACCCTTCACAATTCACACTCAGAAGTGGTGAAAAAGAAGTCGTTATCATCAACAGCAAAGAAAGAGAGTAATTTGCAGCCAGCCATGACTACTTAATCACTGGGCCCTGTGACATTGCCCATGTGAATGCAGCCAAAATAAATGGCCCATAAATCCACAGTGGACTTCAGCATGGCCTCGGGGGTGGGGAAAGCATCACGGAGCCTGACGTGAAAGAGTCCGTCTGGGACACAGAATTATGAACAAGCAGCAGACCCTGTGCCCCTCCCCGGCACCCAGGCCAGGACCTCGCCCGCCCAGAAAGGGAAGTCACGGGGCTGCCGTTCTCTAGGCGGCACCTCAAGTGCCACGGTGACTCCAAACACGGTCGTCCCCCCGGAAGGCCCCGCGCTGTCCTGCCGTCGATTTCCCCGTGGGTAGATGCGCTGCTCCGAGCCCTGTCGAGTAAAACTTCGCTGAGACAGTCCAAGGGGCCGAGGTCTGAGTTAGTGAAAAACGCAAACTTCACGTGAAAATCAAGGAAACTCGTGGCTTGTGTTCGCGAGAACACGGGGTCATGGGAAGTAGGTTGGTGAAGGCTCGATCTGAGTCACTGCGTATACTGGAAACCAAGAGGGAGAAAATCTATTTTTAACCTAAAAATGATGTCTCCACAGAGTTTCTTAGATCTGTTTTAATTTAAAAAAGATAAGACTTTTGTATATAATTAGTATGACAATTATTTGCAAATGGTATTCCAAATAATTTGGAAATTAAAAAAGACTTTGTAAATGAGTCTCCACACTCACCTCTAACGTCTTTGAATGTTATACAGGGTCCGGCAGAAAGAACACCCCTTTTTTGTTACAACATCTTTTATTACAAAATCATAAGCATGTAATTTGGTGACATAACACTATCACACTTGAGCACACCATGCGACACGTTAGGTGAAATGTTCAAATTAAAGCCATAAACTATGGCACCCGTACTGTTTGTTACCGACCTGCCAGCCACACTCACGCAGGCCTCCCTTCCGCTGGACCCTGTGTGTTCTTCTTAATCACCGGCTGCGCTGCGGACAACCTTCGAGCCAGGCTGCTTCCAAATGCGGTCCGTCTCTGCGCGCACGCTCCAGTTAATGTGGTCCCACGGGGCACGCTTGTCCCCCGCACCTGCCGCTCCCCACCCCCTCCGCACCGCCCCTCTTGTCGCTGGATTGAGTCCTGTGGAACCTGCCACGGTCGCTCCCCCTAAAGACTTGTTAAAACTCATTCATGATCTGTCCCTCCCAAAAAACCCTTCTTCTCGCCTACTCGGGCAGCCCAGAAAGCCGGCTCCCTCTCGCGAGGACGGTGGCAATCGCCCGCTGCCTTTTCCCTCAGGCTTCTTCCCCCGAACGCACGGCGAGCTGGGAGGCAGCAGAGGCCGACCCTCCACTTTTGCACACGCATGCGGCGGCATCTCCACGCAGAACCCGCCGAGAGCATCAGGACACCCCCTGGTCCTCTTCCCCAGGTTCCGTGAATCCACGCAGCGGGGGCACCTCAAGGAGCTGCAGCGCGCCCCGAGCACGGGCACAGGAGAGGCGGCCAGTGCATCGGACACCCTCACCCCAAATCAGCCCTCCTGAATAATCGAGAAGTGCAATAATGACCCAACTACTCAAGATGTCACCGCTAAAACATGCCTGAGTTGAGGTTCAGACCCAAGTCCTTCTTAACCTACACCCCGTGATCTCGCTACAAGGAGAGGGAGGTTTAACTCTGTCCATCGGAAACCCAATTCTATTTCAGTCCTCACTGGAAAATTTTCAGAGACACTCCGTCCAGCTTCTGGAGCCCGGGACGGGAAGGACACGGATGGCCCCGTGCGCGGGCCTGGGAGCCACCTGGGGCAGGGAGTTCGCACCCGAGGCTGTGGGAGGGGAAGGTACCGGAGATTGCGGTGATGCAGACCGGCCCCAAGACAATGCATAAATCTCTGAAATCAGCTTGTTACCTTGTAGCTTTCCTTCCTCCTGGCAAACTTCTGCCAAAGGAAATGGAGATCTTGCTGAGTAGTCCACAGCAGAGATCAGCTCCTTCGATGAGGAGGGGGAGCAAGAGGAAATAGCGCGTGGCCAAGAGCACAGGCTGGACTAACACAGCTTTGACTCCCACATCTGCATCAGCTGCTTTCTGGACTAGAGCGCTTGGGCCGAGCCCTTTTCAGTAAAACTTGCAGAGAATAATACCTATTCTGTGCAGTGTTGGGAGTCGATTAAGAGAGGTAATGTTCAGGAAGAGTCTGCCTCTCTACCGGCATGGAGCGTGTGCTCGATATAGATGAACACATTGTCCCTTCCTTCTTTTTACTTCTCTGCATCAAAAAAGTCATGGAATCATGAATAGCTCCAGATTCAAGGTTTAGTCCGGCAGGGACAGCGGCACGCTCTTGTGGACAGACCCTGGGTTCTTAGCCGGCTCCGCCACTGGGGCTCCGTGTGACCACGGAGAAGTGAGCGGCCACAACAGTCCCTCCTGGAAGGGGTATGCGCACAGGGTGCCTGCGGGAGCGCCGGCAGACGGTTTGGACTTGAACAAATGGTGTTAATAAATTATGTTCATTTTCAGGACCTCGAGTTTCTGACACCTCTTTGCTCTGCGGGTGACGGAGCGCCTTCTATGTGGGAATGTCGCCACGAACAGACGGAGAAGGTTCACGGCCTCGTGCAGTTAGCTCCACGGAGAAGCCACGGAAGTAAGTCAATAGTTAAAATAATGCGAGACAGTGATTCCAGCTGGGGATACAGTGAAAAGGATGAGAGTCAGGGTTCAGGTGGGAGACAGTGCACCCCATGGGTCCTTCTGCCTCTGACGGGCTGTGACCAGCACCGTGGTCCCCACAGGACCTGGACCTCGGCTCCTGACGCTGTCTGGGTGCCCTCCACCCTCACTGCCTGTGTGTCCCATATTCAGGGTAGAGGACTATTTTGTTACCTGGACGGGGAGGTGCAGCAGGCTCCCACGCAAACACCTCAAGCTTTGGGGGCAGAAGTCCAGGGGCTGTTACCTGCGTACAGTGGGGTACGAGGCATGTGACCACTCTCTGAGCCCCAGTTCTCTCGTCTGTTTGGAGAACGTGTTTGAAAGCCCAGGTCCGCTCCCAGCGTCTCTGGTGCACTCTCGTCACTTCCCTCCCCGAGTCTCGCAGCTACAGGAGGGCTTCTCCGAGCTCGTGTCTACAATTCCCTAGGTCTGGGGTGGAGTCTGAGATTCTGCTCCCAACACGCCTTTGGATGATGCTACGCTGTGCTTCCACAGACAGAGCCCGGAATGCCAAGGAGCCACAGTGCTCTCCATGTGTGTGACCTAACCCAAGGGCTGGTGGCACAGAGAGCAAAGGGCAGGGGTCGGCAGGGACCAATCTCTTCCTGTGGAGTTTAAAACCAAAAGCAGGTTTTTCCACCCTGCTGAGTAGCTGAGAACACAATCCTCTCTGTGGCGTTGGCGGAGGGCGGGGCAGGGGGAGAGACCACTGAGAAATGAGTGAATCTGGTGGAAAATGAAATCAGGAGGGCACAGACCTCAGAGTCCGGGGGAAAGGGGGCGAGCCTGGGTGTGCAGACAGCTCAGCCTCCCCTCACACGGGCGCCATCTGTGCCCGCACCCAAGAGTGGCCGGGCTCCGAGCCCGCCCTCCAGTGAGCGCACAGCACTGCCCGAGGGGCTGTTGGCAGGGATGATGACGACGGTCGTGATGACAGCGATGGCGGTCGTAGGGATGGTGGTGATGGTGGTCATGACAGTGGTGGTGATGTTGGGGGTGATGTTGGGGGTGGTCACGGTGAGGGTGGTGGTGATGTTGGGGGTGGTATTTGTTTGTGGTAATGGTTGGAAAGGGAAGGCTCTGAAGCATCCTCGGACAGCACTTACAAGAACCAGCACATAATAAATCACAGCTCAGTCACATCCATAAATGGGGATAATGAGCCCTGACTCACAGGTCTGGTTTTGCAACATGCAAGCTCCTGTCTATTGCAGACAGAGCTCGAAGGAACAAGAGACTATATATATATATATATATATATATATATATATAGTCTCTTATAAATCTATATAAATCATGTGATATGTGTATCACATGATTCTATGCCTATTTATCTCACTCATATGTGCCTAGAAACCAGTAGTGTCTGCCTACAACTCTTCGAAATAAACCCCTCTGAGCGCAGACCCTCTGAACTTGATGTTTCCAGAAGAGGCACTTCCGTCCCCGGGCCATGTTCAGAACACCCTCACCCCTCATCTTCGACTCCCTGACCAGGGCTGCTAGAACTTCAGAACCTGTGATGCTTCATAGTAGACAATAAAAAACCAGTCTCCTCAGAGTTTACTGATGAGTGTTCAGAGAACAAGAGTTGTTAGGAATGAATTGTAAACACTTTATAGCTCACCTTTCCAGAATGAGAGATGAACAAAAGAACAAAAAAGCTTATTTCAAGTAGAACTCTTCATTGAAAGCTCTCTTGACACAGTCCCCAAAGGATGTAAACACGTGGGTGTGTGATGCTGTGCCCCTCGTCTTGCCCTGGAGAGACCAGCTGGACCCTCCTCCATTACCCATGGTCTTCTCAGACGATTTTACCTTGGACTGGGGGAGATCGGGGGATGGGAGGGGCCGAGCTCTGGCAGTACGCTCACCTCTCGCTGCGTGGCCCGGTTTGAACAGGCCACGGACTGGTACCAGTCCTCGGCCATGGGTCCAGGGACCCCTGATGTACTTCACCCAGAATTCCTTTTAAAAAATCACTCCCAAATTGGGGTAAACAATTTTACCTAGAAACTCCATTTTACAGACGAGGAATTGAAGCCCAGAGAAGGCATCAAGGTGGCTGGCTGAACAGGCCAGCGCTGGGGGGGAGGGGTGTCCCCCTCGGAGGGGCTGCAACGCTTGCAAACCCTCCCTGACGTCCCCGGGCCCATCCGTGTCGGGCGTCCTGCCCCCTACGTCACAGGCCAGCCTCGCCACGCAAGTCCTCCTCCTCCCACTTTACAGACAGGGGGAGGCGATCAATACCCAAAAAACAACAACGGCAACAAAAAAATGAAATTGACTCGACGTTTTTAAAAGTGAGAAACGGTGTTCAAATTGTGCTGGCGAGTTCGCCTCATCCAGATCATTCGAAATGCGGAGAAGATATTTAGTCAGCACTTGAAAATGAAGGGCAACCTGGGAAATGCCCAGCGGGGACCGCTGAGGGCGGCGGCAGGGCCGGGCAGCGACGACCAGAGAGATGGAAAGGCTTTTCCCGCTAACGGAACGGTCTGCAGGCATCCAATCACGGCTTGGTTTCGCTGACTGCAATCGGAACCCTTCCCCTGTTGGGGGGTATGGTGTCAGAATCCCGGTCTAGGTTAAGCAGACACGGGCTTTACTAAGAAGTCTGGTGAGAAGCCAGCCTCGGCGGTCCTCGCCCTGGACAGGGAAGGGGCGGCTGCTGGCCGCGTGCCTCGGGGAGAGAGCCAGCGCCCTCGGCCCACGCCCCGCAACGGAGGAGCCTTCCCCCGTAGGGAGCTGGAGAAACGGGGACCCAGACAGGCTGAACAGCGGCGGTCCCGGTCATCGGGCGCCCGCGCTTACCTCTCGGTGGAACCAACGCGCTACCCCGGGGTTTCTCTGTGCCTTCCCGCGTCTCTGGGACCAGGAGGTGAATGGGCCCGACGTTCCTGTACGCGGGAGCCGGTGGCCTAAAGGAGTGGGCAGACAGGTTCCGTATATCCATCTATAGATATCCAGAGATGCCGTACATCCATACAGTGTAATGTATAGAATGCATGTTAACAGTATGTATTAATTCTCTTTCCTCATGTATGTAGAGAGGGTGGGCAAAAGTATATTTTCGGCTGTGAGTCCACGGAACACAGAGTTTATTCTTGTATTATTATGTATCAGTCATTGTATTATTCTCAATCGGGACAAGTACAGCCCTACTTTAGCCTGTCCTGTATGCATGTGTATGTGTGTGCACAGACACATGCATACACATATATACATACATGTCTATGTGTGTGTATACATCATAAGGCGAGAGGAAGTCATGCACACTCCCGCCACAGCAGGCACACGTCTGCCAGGCCCAGCGACCCACGTACACCACCACGTCCTCAACCAAAGGCATGTGCAAGGCATCACTGTCCACAGGCGCTCTGGAAGAAAAACGCCCAAATATCCATGAGCCCGAACGCATGTAAATAAATCGAGGCACCTCCACCCAGCGGAACCCAGCACAGCAGCACGAGCGAAGACATCACAGCGCACGCAGCCGCACGGATGCCTCTCGCAAACGGTTGTGCAGGAGCAGCCAGGCACCGGCACACTGTCACACGACGTGTGGGGCGGGAACATCGGTGCCCACGGTGAGAAGTCAGGCCAACGAGCCCCCGGAGGGTGGGGACCGCGAAAAAGGACCGCGAGAGCGCAAGGGAGGGGCTTGGTTTCCCGGTCCAGCGGCGCTGGCGGCGGGGGCATTTCAGCTGAAAACGCATTTAAACCGTGCACTTGGGGCACGCGCTTCTCCACGTGAATAGTGCCCACGGCGTAGACGTTGTTTCTAAACCACAGTGAAGCCAGCGATGGCCCCGTGTGCTCCATCCCGGCAACGTGCTCTGATTGGCCCTCGCGGTCCTGGCCCGGCCCCTCCGCGGCGGTCCTATTCCACAGCGCCCTGCGTTAACAGTCCGGGCTGGCCTGTTTATTCCCATAACAAATCTGCAGGCCGATCGGCTCGCGTGTTATTGAATGTGTATGTGTCTGCTTCTCGGGGTCTTTTATTTTTCACTCCTTTAGCATAAAGAGCAACACAACCTGGGTCTTAAGATTCTGCTCCAAAGAAAGCCCATCACGTTCTGATTGGCTGCAATCCAGAAGGCGTCTTTTCAATGAATGAAAATGAGGCGCGCTTTTATGCAGCTATTACCGGAGGGCATCCAATGGTATTTTTATTCTCCGTATTTGACCTTCAAAATGTTTTGTAGTTTGTCGAGGATATAATTTTCACCCAGTCAGGCTGTGGGGGCAACTAATTAAGTGGTTTTTAATGACATTTGTTCCTTAAAGGAGGCCTGATTAAATGTACCATGTAATTTTTTACCAAATCAAGCAATTCACCCAATTTTCAAATGGGCTTAATAAGCCAGGCCCCAGTCATTACAACCTGTCAGCCCTGTGAGGGATGTGGCTGAGGCGGGAAGGGCTCGCACACTCGCTTGTGACTCACACTTACAGGTGACCTCCTGCCTCCCACCAGGGTGGCACCAGGCTCCGCCCCTCACCTGTGCCGACCTGGCTCGCTCTAGACAATCAATCTGAAATTCTACCGTCTCCTCGGATTTTCTCCAGTGAGGTCAGATCAGCTCCCCCGTCTCCAAACCCCTGCAGGACACATGCCCACACCCCGAATTGTTCGTTCCCTTCTCGTGCATGTGCCTCCAATGTTCGCAATTAAATTGTAACCAGTGTGAGTTCAGACGACACTTGAATACGTCTTCCCAGCCTTGGACTCACAGGGGTGTCCAACCTGCAGCCTGCGGGCTACATGCGGCCCAGGATGGCTACAGATGTGGCCCAACACAAAACTGTAAACTTACTTAAAACCTTTTTTTGCTCATCAGTTTTCATTAGTGTTTGCGTATTTACTGTGTGGCCCAAGACGACTTCCTCCGGTGTGGCCCAGAGACACCACAAGGTTGGACTCCCCCTACTAGGGCCCTGGTAGTGGGGTGCACAAGCCAAGCCTCCTTGGCCCCTGAACCCTTGCTGGCCTGGAAGGTGTTTGTCCAATTTTACCAGAATTCAGGAGGACGACGCTGCTGAGGGCCCGTTCCTCGGCCTCCCCACCCTTCGTCCCTCCGTCCTCCCCCTTTGACCCGCCCTCCAGGCTCGCCCTCTCTTTCCTGTGTTCAAGGAGCGCAGGAGGCAGCAGCTAAAGTCTGAAAAGAAAAACAAGCCATCATTTTTGTTTGCTGAACGAAAGATGAAGAAACCGTCCCCGCCTAAGACTGGGAAGTGAGCCCCCCATGCTCACTTCTGCCTCCTTAGCACAGCCCAGGCTGAGGCGGATCTCCCCAGGGACCCCCCCCCAGCTCCTGGAACCCCCAGCCTGCCCACCTTTCAGATGGGGGAGGGGCCTGGAAAAGTCTTTTGCTTTATCATGCAATAAAAAGGCATGACCGGACGTGGGGACACAGTGAAGGGGAGGGCCGAGCCACCCTCACCCCTTGGAGACTTAAGTTTCCCACCGACTAACTTCTCCAAGCCTCAGTTTACCCATTTGCAAAGCAGGAACAATGGAGGTTCTCCCTTGTAGGACTGGCCACGAGGGTTGCGTGTGATGATTTCGACAAAACCACTGGAGCGGGCCCTGGCACACAGGGGCTTTGTTAGTGCACGAGGCTTGTGTCTCACTTTTCTAAAGACGGGGGGAGGCGCGGGTGCGACCAGGGAGACCGGACAGGCTCGTGGACTCACAACAGAAATCGAAAGCCTTTTAAGACAGTACCGCATCCCGGCACGCAGAAAAAAAAGCCAGCTGAGCACGAAAATGTACGCTCGTCGGTGGCTCAAATCCCCACTCGGGCTTCGCTTTTTAGGTTTAAGGAAGAAATCAAGCAAACAAAACCTTTTAAAAAAATCAGTTCTTTCTGTTCAAGGGTCTTTGTTCCATGGCTCGCTCACCCCACATCTCTCTCTCGGTCTGCTTCCATCACCACTCCCCCCCAAAAGTGCCCTTCCTGACGCCGCCTCAGGCTTCCTGATCATGTAGCACAGGTGTGGGCTGGCAGAGTCCGCTGGGAGCACAGTGGGTAGCTCTGGAGGGTGGGCACCTCCTCGGGAGGAGGGCTCCCCTGGGGGAACACAGTAAGTGGGTGGCGGGCCCGCGTCGGCATCGGCCAGTGCCGAGGAGACCCTGCCGGGCTTACGGCCGGCTTCCGAGAAGAGACGGCAGAGTTGTCGTAAGACGTGGCAGCCAGTGAGTCAGGAGGCATTCGCCGAGCTCCCGCTACGCCGCAAGCCCTGGGTTCACAAAATGTGTTAGACCCGTGAGCCTATGGCAGTTGGGAAAGAGCAGGTGTGGGGTCCGAAGTGACAGGTCCAAGGAGTGCAAGCCACTGGGGGGCTGGGACTCTGGATGCAAGGGGGGAGCGGCGGGGAGCACGCCGGGGCTGGCCGTTGAGGGCCTGCGCCCCAAGGAGCTCAGTCCCTGTGCACACTGAGCACTCCGGCTGCACCGCCCGGGATGACAAACTGGAACTGGGAACCAGGTGGCCCCACTCCCCGTCCAGGACTTGCATGCATTCCTTAGCCGCTGCTTTGTATACTGGCAAACAACAACAACAATAGTGATAATGAACAATAACAATAATGAGTGTTGGTGAGCACTCACTCTGTGCCAGGTGCTATTCTAAGGACGTTATATATGTTTTCATTTCTTGCAGCGACCCAATGCCGTAGATGTTACAGTCACCCCTCACCTCACAGATGAGTCTTTGAGGCAGGAAAGGCAAAAGAACTCAACCAAAGACACCCGGTGAGTAAGGGGCAGGGCTGGGACCCAAACCCCAGCCTTCCAGCTCCAAGACCCCTGAGCTTCCCAGGTGAGGCTTTCAGCGTGAAGACGGGAAGATGGGCCATCAAGCAGGAGGCCCCAAGGGACAGGTGGCACCAGGGTGGGGGCAGGCTGCCTGCTTTGAGTCCGCCAGGCCCCCTCTCCCTGACGCAGGGAAGGGGGAGGGAGGGGGTAATAACATGACCGCCCTCACAGGGCCGCTGCAGGGGCGAGCTGAGTCAGTATCCGAACGGTCTTAGAAAAAGCTTCGGCTTGGTTATTACTCTGAAATGGACAGTGCAGTTTCAACTCTCAAGAGCTGTAGAAAATGTGATAGAGTCTTCTCCGTCCATTTAAAATAATCCGTCTACATTTTAAAGAACGCGGCCTGTTTCACAATAAAATAGTCATTGGTCTGGATGGACGCAGCTCGTATCCGTGCAGAACAAGGCAGGGATGGGGAGAGCTGGGTGTTCGTCCCGAGTCTGCTCTGGCCAACCACGTGGGTCTGGAGCCCGTGTCTGTAGCCTCCCCCAGCTGCATTTTAACTTTAAAATAGAGATAATGATAATGGCCTTCACACTTTTGGTAAGGATGAAAATAAAGGTAGTCCAGTCATTTTCTTCAATACTTAACCCAGCAGAAAATGCGTACACTCTTTAATGAACAAGATTGCAAAGATAACTCGATAGGGAAAGAACAGACTTTTCGACCAATGGTGCTGAAACAGCTGGAAACTGATGTGCAGGAAACGAAGGTGGAGCCTCACTGGACGCCGTATACACGGATTAACTAAAAACAGATCAAGGAAGGAAACACAACAGGTGAAACTATGCAAGTCCGAGAAGAAAACATAAAATCTTCATAACCTTGGGTGAGACAGCAGCTTTTTAGATGTGACACCAGAATCACAAGAAACCAAAGGAAAACAGATAAGTTGTGCTTCACCAAAATTAAAAACTTCTGCGTGTCCAAGGGCTTGTCGCATGCCTATCACTTCTATTTATGGCGAGACCCTTCTTTCCTGCCCTGGCTGTCCCTGCGTGATTCTAATGCTGACAGTCTGCCATCTGCAATGGACCCAGGCGAGCCTTCCTGTCCGGCCAGCAACGCCCTGTCCACTGGCGTGACGAGGGGCCCCTGTGGTCCCAGGGGGCACACCACACCCACTGACCGCCATCCCCCCCCATGCCCAGTCAGCACGTGCGGGTGGCTGCGCGGTGCTCCTGGGTCAGAGAAGCTCGTCCTCCAAACGTCCCCTCTCAGGGGAACCAGATGCACTGGGAGGGGTCGTTGTTCTGCTGCTCCAGCGAGCACGCTCTGCCTCCGGTGGGTGAGAAGGGCTTCCTCGGGTCCCAGTGCCTTTGCCCAATTCTGAGCTTCAGAATTAGGAAGGCCCCTGACCCGTAAAGGCAGGGATAAGCCCCTCTCTTCCGGATCAGAGTTATATTGACACATAACAGACATCTTGGTGTCCAAGAATACTTCCTCCTTATAGTATTCTCAGCCGGTGCACAGCTCGGGTTGTCAAAAGCAGAGTAGTTTACCAGGCCTCTCCGCACCCTTAGCCTCTGGCTCTGCATGGCAGGTGAGCCGGGCTTGGGCGAGGTGCTGGTAGGACGGAAAGGTCGTGCAGAGAAGGGAAAGACGGATGCAGTGGACAGGTAGAGACCACACCTGCCCCACAGGTGACATGTGAGCTGAGGACTTCCACGAAGGGGAGGGAAGAAGGGAATTCCAGAGAGCGGGCTGTGTTGAGAACCGTCCCGGAGGTGGGAGAGCAGGAAGGTACTAATGGAACAGAGAGCAGCTAATTGTGGGTAAACACAGATTTCAAAGGGCAGGGAGTGGAGAGAATGGTGGGTGATGTAGGTTCGGTTTTCTCTTTTTAATTGAGACACAACTGATGCAGGACATCGTGTACGTTTAGGGCGTACAGTGTGTTGATTTGTTATGCTCATGTATTGCGACGCGATTGTCATTGTAGTGGCAGGATGTGACACCTCCATCACACACATGTGTGTCACTTCCTCTTTGTGGTGAGAGCTTGTAAGATCTAGTCTCTTAGCCACTTCAAGGTCCTCGGTACAGCACCGTTGACTCTCATCGCTGTGCTGTGCATTAGCTAGCTCTCCGGAACTCACTCATCTTCCAACTGCAAGTTCGTGCCCTCTGGCCAGCATCTCCGCAGTCTCCCCACGCCAAGCCCCTGGTGACCACCATTCTGCTCCCTGTTTCTGTGAGTTTGGCTCTTTCAGATGCAATGTTTGTCTCTGCCCGACTCACCTCACTCAGCGTTGTGTCCTAATGGTCCACCCAAGTTGTCCCACATGACAGGACTTCCTCATTTCTCGTGGCTGAATGATAATTTCCCTCTCTCTGTCTGCAAATGTGTGTCTGTACGTGACATCTTTTTTATCCATTTATCCTTCGATGGGCCCTTCGGTTGTTTCCATATCCCAGCTATTGGGATGAACACTTCACCACATGTGGGAGTGGGGGGTACAGTTTTAACGATAAAAGCCAATGCCGCCAGAAGGAGGAAGGCATTCATTGTCAGGGATGCACTGGGGACCTGTGACGCGGCCAGGTACAGGTTTATCAGGAATGCTCGCTGTGGTGGAGGGCGGGAGGTGGATGGGAAACTGGAGGCACAGAGACCCGCCGAGCAGGAGACCACGAGCACAGTCCAAGGGAGAGCGGAGTGAGTGGGATCAAAAATGTCCCAGAGAGTGGGGACAGACACAGGTGGATTCAGGAGCCAGCACGGCCACGAGGTGCATGGACAGCACCTCTGACCCTGCCGCCGGCCAGCCGGGGCACTCAGGACTCATCCTAACTCTGCTCGGAATTAACGGGTGCACCTGCTCTCGTGGTGGAGGTCATGACTGAATAAGAGGGTGGATACCTACATGCTTTAACTTCATGGAGATAAAACCCATGTGATGCAAAACACTGTTTAAAGTATGCAATTCAGTAGCTTTGAGTAGAGTCATAAAGTCGCGCAGCCATCAGCACTATGTAATTCCGGAACATTCTCATCACCCCCCAGGGAAAACTTGTACCCGCTCAGTCACGTCCCATTTCTCTCTCCTGCCCCCAACCTTTTGGCAACATTCATTTACTTCCTGTTCCTATAAATTTTTGTCCATTCTGGACATTTCATTTCAATGTCATCACACAATATGTGGCCTTTTGTGTCTGGCTTCTATCACTTAGCGCACTCGCAAGGTTCATCCAAACTGCAGCACGTGGTAAGTCCGCTCCCCTGAGTAACATTCCATTGCCTGCATACACCGCATTTCTTATCCATCCATCAGCACTTTGGGCGTTTCCACTCGTGGCTATCGTGAAGACTCTGCTATGAACATTTGGGTGCGCAGCTTTGTTTGAATGCTTGTTTATACGCACAAAGACTCCCATCCACTTGGTTATTTACCCAACATGCTTCACGTGCCAGAGATGGCTCTATGTTCCGGGATTAGACCCGTCCGCAGGACAGGGGAGGTGCCTGCCCTTTGGGAGCGCACATCCTGTTGGGGAAGAGAAGCAGTGAGGGGGGGAGCAAAGAAACAGACAAGATCGTCGCAGCTGGTGACAGTCGTATGAATGGAAACGGCAATGATAAAGTGAAGCAACTCTGGGGAAGGAAAGGCGAGACCTCGAGCAGGGCGACCAGCAGAGCGATCTGGTCTCTAGAGCAAGGGAAGACATGGTGGAGGGGTGGGGAGAGAGTGTGTGGGGGGGGTGGGCGGGGGGGGGGAGAGAGAGAGAGAGAGAGATGGGGAGAGAGGCTTATTTTAAGGAACAGACTCATGTGATTCTGGAGGCTGGCAAGTTCAAAATCTCTTGGGTCAGCAGAGGCTAGAGCCCCAGGGAAGACCAATGTTGCAGTCGAGTCCAAAGGTCATCTGTGGACAAAACTCCCTACTGCTTGCAGAGATTCTTTACTCAAAGCCCGTGGATTTATATGTTAACCTAATCTGCCAAAAACACCCTCACAGAGACCTGGGGGATACAGTCTGACCCTGTATCTGGGGCACCACACCCACCGAGCGGGCACGTGAAGTCAATGGTCACCAGCACGGAAGGGTCCTTGAGGAGCGGATGTGAGGATGAGCAGGACTCCTCCAAGGAAAAACGTGGTGGGAAGCGCCCCAGGCAGGAGGGCGGGGGAGAGCAAAGTCCGGGGCAGCCCAGTGCACACGGTCCGCTGGGAGCTGGGCAGAGACACAGCGGGGCGACTCGAATGCAAGGACGCTGATTCAGGGAGGGAGAAAAGCCATCTTCGGCCTTCGCCCCCCTCCCTCCCCTCCACTTGCACCTTCATCAGCTGCCAACACACAGAGTCACGTTCCGCTGGGGGGCGTGAGCTGGAAAGACATCTCCAGGCAGCAGCACGAAAAAGAAATCAGGGCTTTTGAAAGAAAACCCAGGGAAAGGTAGCATCGAACATAAATATCATTTCACTTGGTTCTTTTCTGTGCTTCCAGAAATGGGCAAATTTACTTGTCAATGGTCCTGCTGTGCCCGCCTTTCTGAGGAGCGGCGGGAAGCTGGGCCAGGGCCAGCTGGGGGGGGCGGGCTGCCTTCCAAGAGGTGCCGGCGTCCAGATCCGAGGGGGCCCGGGCTGGCGGAAGCTTGACTTCCCCGCAGATCCCGGTGGCTGTCCCGCTGCCGAGATGGCTTCTGATCAGGCGCACGGAGAAAAGTGAGGCAGAGACATCTGTTCTCTCTCTGTCGCTGGACTCTGGCAAAAACCCACGGTCCACGCGGCCACCCCACACCAAGCGCAGGAGCCGGGTAGCCAGTTGCACGTGAACCCGTTTTCCATCCGCAGGAAGGAAAGCCGCAGGCCGGCTGCCGTCGGATCAGATGCTCATGTGTCTCAGCCCCAGAGTCTGTCAGGACAGGTGTCGGCCGGCCCTGCATCCCGACCTCGCGGTGCAGAGGGACGGTGGTCCTTAGAGGCCCGAGTTCCTGTGTCCCCTGCGAATGCCTTGACAGATGCAGGTGATCCCAGCTGGGCTCAGAAAGCACACGCCAGCGTCGTCTCGCACCTGAGTGGCCGCTAAGCCGCCTGGGTGCTTTCTGACGCTCTCCCATCCATCCTCAAGCTGCCGCCCTCAGAGCCACGGGCCCTCCCCTGCCTCCTCTCCGTGCGGGCCCCACGTCAAACATCAGGTCACGCCCAGGCTGGGGGCGCTACTTTCAGTTTTTTTTTTAAAGCAAGCCATGCTTCCTGTCACCTCCGCAACTGGGCACAGGTGCTTCTTCTGCCTGCAGCACCCCTACCCCTCACGCCCCACCCCCGCCCTCGGTGTATCAGCGAGCTCACGACTGTCCCCAACTGGCTCCCAGCTTGGGCAAGCCTTCCCGGACCACTCTGTCTGAATCAGGTGGCACTTCTCCAAAGTCCCATGACACCCCACTCTAAACACGAGTCGCAGGGTGTTGTAGCCTTCTGTCGTGGCTCCCGGCACTCTTTGGCTCCAGGAGGGCAGGACGCGTCACCCCCGCCCTCTGTGGGTGCCCGGTGCCTAGGAGGGCACCATAGCTTCTCCTTGGAATGAGTGAAGGGCACAGTGAGAGTTCGGGCCAGGGAAGGGTGAGAGCCAGTGCCTTTCAGAAGCCTACAGGCAGATGGGAAGAAACAAGAGGCAACCACAAGTGGGCAGCGCCCCCCAAGTACACGGGCGGGGGGGCGGGGCACATCACTGGTCCCTGCCGGAGGCTCACGAGGCTTCCAGGACTGGGGGGACCCACGCCTGACCTGGGTCTTGAAGGATGAAAAGGAATGAGCAAAGGGGGTAGGGGGGCAGCACAGACCAAGGCAGAGGGAGCCCCCGCACCCTGGAGTTTGCGGGAAGCCGGTTCTGCAGACACAGAGCTTCACGGATATGGGAGTGTCAGGACCTGAGGCTGGTGCGGTCGGTCCACAGAGGCCAGGTCTTCAAGCCCAGGCCTGGTGGCCATTCACTTACGATGGAGCGTGCATGTGGCAGAGAAGATGAGCACATTCACCCAGGACATGGGGCAGGAAGGACAGACACATAGGAACATGGACATTTAATGAAGGGGCAGAATGGGAACAGCAGGGTGCTGGATGGATAAAGGAGAGAGAGGCGGGCCAGTCAGAGGACAGGAGCCGAACACGGGGTGGGCACTGACCTGGAAGTCAAGAGCAAAGGAGGTTGCAAGAAGTGGGTGTGGTTAACCACATCCGGGGCAGAGAGGGAGTCCCTCCGGTGTCTGTGACCTGTGGAGGTGGGTGGGCCAGAGTTGGCCTTGAGGAGGAGATGGGGGAGGGCGAGGAGAAGGTGCAGGCGGGCTGGGGTCGGGCCCACCGGCCAGGGCTGGCCTTGTGCAGGAGGGACGGACCCAGGCTCGGGGCAGCGAGTGTGTGGGGCTGGACGCAGCCGAGTCGGTAAGTAGGACCTGAGCGCACTCCCACCTCAAGCCTGGGACTAACCTCCTGAAACGGCCGTTCTCTTGTTTGCCAAGTGTGGAGGGGTCTCTCAGTTTGCAGGTCTGTGAAGCTCAGCCAGGCCCCCAGAAATTCTGATGTGTAAAATTAATGCAAAGGAGTGGAGACCATTTCATGAAGACAGACCATCTTAATTTTTTTGAAACCTAAAAAACACATTCCCTGAGTCAAAACTCTAAGATCTGGCTGTGCTGGACTGCTTAGAATAGGGCAAACCTAACGGAATTAGCATTTCTGCAAATCCAAACATGTTGAATAGAAGCAATTTCATGTGGTTCTGCCTATTAGCCCCCCTTCCAACCCAGGACCCAGGCCTTCCTGTCCCCACTGTTCCCCCATGCTGTGCCCCTGCTTTTAAATGCCCTTCTCCTGGGCACCCACCCCGCCCTCGCCCCCTGGCAGGTCCTACTTGAAGGCACAGTCAAGGCCTTGCTTCCCCCGACGCTCCCCTCGAGCCCTGGGCTGGCTGCGTGCTGCCACGTCCCAGATGACCACGACCCCAACGCACCTGCATCATCTCAGGGCCCCTGGAGGCCAGCAGGCTGGCTGAGTCGTGTCTCCACAACGCTGCGGCGGGAGCCCCAGCCTGGGCTGGGTTCTCCTCCCGACCCTTCCCAGTCCGTGCGCTTGCCGGCAAAGTCTGGTTCCTCGCAGACCGTGGCACTGAAGGGCCTCGGCCTCTTGCTGGCTGTTGGCCTGAGACTGCCCTTCATTCCTTCCCACGTGGCTCTCCCCACGGGGCAGCGCAGGTGCCCACCTGCTTCATCAAAGCCAGCAGGGAGAGGCAGGCAGCAAGACGGGCGTTACAGTCATGTTGTGTCACCTGTCGACTCTGCTGGTTTCTGTGGCACGGAGGAAGTCACCGGTTCTTTGGGGAGTTCTGGAAGTCAGGGGTAAGTGGGGCCATCAGAGAGATTACCTACCAGAGCCGAGAGAACCCACCATTCTCTGTCCCTCGGCCTTTCTCCTTCAGGAATCTGTGAGCTGCTGGCTGGCAGGCCGGGGGTCCTTGTCCTCCTTACCGCTTCATCAGAACCAGCATGACGCCCGGCCCGTGGCGGACCCTCAGTGCGCACTTGAGGAACTCACTCGTTAATGCCATGGCTGCTGAGTTGACAAGTCGCTGGGCGGCCAGACCAAAAGTATGTCATAGGCTACCCCGAGTTTCAGTGAGGCCTGGGTATGCTAAACCCAATGATCACATCCCAATGATCACATCACCAAATTAAAGTTGGATGAATGGAATAATTAAAGGGAATTTCAGTGCGCTAATGAGCAGAGATACGAAAGGAGAGGGTGTCTGGCTGCACCAAAGGCTGGGTTCTAGGGCGCGCGGTGCGAGTTCTTGACTCGGAATCAAGCTGCCCCGCGATGAACCCCTTTTCAGATGTGAGTCTGGGGGTTGGCACTTCTAGGTCTTGATCGCTGAAACAGAGAAAGAGCACACCCAGGACTACGAGGGAGTAGGAAGGGAGAGACAGCAGAAGAGGACACGAATATGGCAGAAACAGGGAAGAGAGAGCTAAAAATATTAAAATGTAGATATTCAGTGTGCAGAAGCCAAAGGTACTCTAAAGAAATGAATGCGGCTTGGCCGGGAAAGGGCATGCCAGGGGAGGAAGCCAGCTGCCGAAGCAAAGTTAGTAAACCAGACCGGAGGCCCGGCGCCCGGCTCCGGCAGGGCCGCGGCAGGACAGGGCAGGGCAGGGCAGAGCTCTGACGGCTAAAACTCCCCGCCCGCGGAGGGTCTGCACCGCGGCCGGCACAGCGCTCGCTGGGGGCGGCGGCTGTGGGGGTGACAGACCAGGCCAGCTCGCCGCACTCGCAGGTGTACGCGTCCCCCCGCCCCCCCCCCCCGCCCCAGGGGAGACCGAACAAAACTGACACGTAAACGACCACGGCGACTGCAGTCTGGGATTTTCTCCCCGACAAACGGCCACGGCGGTGATGACGAAGGTGTTCGCTCCAATCCGCGGTTTCACCGCCCCAGCTAGTTACTTCACCCCCGTGACCATCAGTATTCCCCACGAGCAACTGCGGCTGCCCACGCCTACCCACCCGCTTCGCAGGAGCATTGCATCAGTTCACGAGAACGTAACGAGCAGCACCGCCCCTGGCACCGAGGAGACCCTCAGGCTGTCATTGTCCGATCTAATTATCCTCGTGCGTTTTCCACCGAAGCGCTCGGCAACACGCCCCGCCCACAGCCGGTGCCCAGTTCGCCTGGCCTGGGCCCGAGGCCGAGTGTCCTCACAGGAGACGCAGGCAGTTTTGCCATGTGGGTGCAACTTCCCAAGAAGAGAACCATCCCCACCTTCCATTTCACAGGCCCAGGGGTCATTGAATGAAACAGTCCCCTCGCTGAGTGTGAGCAATACTGTCACCACCTCCAGCCGTCCGTGCTGAAATCACTAACAACTGCACTGATTCGGAAACCCAAATGCACACGGATAAACCCACAAACCAGTATGTCCGCATGATGCCGTGGTCCGAAAAAACAAATGCCCGCAGACCTGGCTTCCGGTAATAACAAGGCGCCACCGACTCACGGTGTGATCTTGAGAAAATCACTTTCTCTAACTGGGTTCAAGTTTGTTCCCTTAAATTGAGTAAATTAGAATACATGCGTGGATAGTTTCCCATTTGAGTTGATGTTTTACAGAATTCAGCCCCAGAAAGAGAAGAGGAGATGACGAGGTGGAGAAGTGACTGCCGCCGTCTGCTAAATATCCCCGGCTCTTTGCTCGCAGACGCGAGGTGGATTGCTGTTCCCCCGCCGATGGAGTCAGACCCGTCCCCGTGACTGGCTTTGGCCCCACGGTACGAGAGCAGAGTAACAGATCACGTATAGTCGTAACCAGGAATCAGGCACAATTCGTCTCAGTTCCCTTTTCCTTCTGACATGGCAATCGGCAATATCTGAGATGGTGTCTGCTCCTTCTCCAAATGGCTGCGGGGGGCAGAGCCCTCCCTGCCGCCCACGATGCTGAGACACTGAGGTGTGGGGTGGTTGTTACTGCGCCACGACCCGGCCTATCCTGACTGACACAGGGCGGGGAGTGGGGAAGACGACTGAATTCCAGAGCAGAGGGTTCCGGTCAGAGGGGATGAGGAATCAAGAGCCAGCACTGTCTTCAAATGGAAGTCAGGGCCGGGCTTTCAGAGCAGGTCACCAGATTGTGACCAAGTGCCTGTGGCGTATCTCTAGAACACACGGCCCAGGGACGCTCAGACCTGGGCTACTCTGTGACTCGGCTGGGGCTGTGGTCGGCTGGGGCTGGGGGAGCTCGCTCGTCACAAGGACGGGCGTGGGGCATCTGGCCCAGGCGTGTCTCCCATCTCTTGGGTGGGGGAAGCGCCCCGGCTGGCCGGGCAGAGGGGCAGCTAGAGCCGACCTGCAGCGTCTGTAACTGCTCAGTGCCTGGAGGGAGAGCGAGGCCATTCGGGGAGGGGGTCCTGCCCACTCTTCTAATTCTAGAAAATCTGAGATTCACCTGGGCTTGGGAAAGACAGCCCGGTAAAATCCGTGTTTCTGGAGATCTTGCTCAATAACAATGCGGGGCGGAGGGGTGACTTTGTAAGAAAGGAAAGTGATTGTGAGCAAGGCATTCATCTCTCCTCAAACAAGGCCAGGCGCCACGAGACTGCAGGGAGCGGGCCTAGCGAACGGCGCGGGGGAGGGCAGGCCAGCCCCGGAGGAGAGCGTGCAGCAAGGGTTAGGAGGGGTGGGGGAGTGATGGATGAGGCTGTCACCTGCCCCCCACCAAAGATCCCGGGAAGGGGACAAAAGGTCCTTCTCAAAGTCAGCTGCCGAGGAGCACGTCCAGCCACAGTCACGGGAGAGTTGCGGTTGGGGGTTTCACGGGGTAGGGGGTGGGGTGCAATAATAAATTGCACCCCTCTTTCCTACCCAGGTTCACAACAAATAGAAATTGCATGAAGAGCAAGCTGGGTCAAGGTCAAACTATCGCCTGAGAGTAAGGGCCAAGGGAGCCTGCTAAACGACCTGCGGGAGGAGGCCCACCTGTCTCCAGGTCCCGGTCCCTGGTAGTCCAAGGCAGCCTCCCTGCGGCCGGTGGGGGCAGAGACCCAGGGAGCCCTCGGCCACCTGCCTGCAGGCACTCTGCTCTCTCAAGGAGAGCAAGTTAGCCAAGTAATCGAAAGACGCAAAAAGGCCCAAGGAAGAGGATGCTGTGGGTTCTGCGTGTGATTATGTAATCTACGGCTTGGTGGCCCTGGGCCGAGGTGCCCCAGCCTCCCTGCCTTGTGGCCCTGTCCAGGTTTAGGGTTGAAAACTTCTTTCCAGTCCCTTTTACTCATGTCCCTTTCTATTTGATGGCCAGGATGGCCTCAGCTTCAAGGTCAAGCCCAGTTGACAGGCCCCAGGGCAAAGGGATGAGAGCAAGGATGGGGCCGGGTTCTGACCGACCCACATGCTGCGGTCCAGCATGTTTTGAAAACATATTTAAATACTTTTCACAAGGGAGAGTTTCCATTTTAAGTTAATAAATCCCCTCAAGGAAGGAAATTCAGCAGAGCATACAAATAGCTCACAAACGGAACATTTTGTTCCAAAAGAAAAATGTTCCCCAAACTTGGTGATAATGGAGCAGGAAGAAAATACAAAAGGTTTTTCAAGGGATATGTTGCTTGTGTGAATGGAAGATTCTTGACACTTCCCAGGCCCATCTCTGGGTGCTTGAATGTGTCGTGGGTCCCGCCACGCCCCTGGCCGTCCGCCACCTGTGTGCAGGACACTGTCAGGGGAGGGGTGAGTGGGACACAGACACAGGTACAGGGAGAGAGGCCAACGGTAACCGTGAGACTGGCAGCCTGGGTATCTGGTGGAAAAACCCGCCCAGCGTAAATGTTCACAAAGACTCCGGAGAGGCAACGTCCCCGCCTGCGGGCTCAGGCAGGACCCAGAGGACAGTGCCTCTCTCACCTACTGTCTGTCCGTCCTTGTGGAAGGAGAGGGCTCATCACCGGTAGGCAAATATTCCAGGGACTCATCAGTGCTGTGAGAAAGATGACTCAGATGACTCGGATCGAGGGCTCCTGGGGCCGAGGGCTCCTGGGGCCGAGGGGAAGTAGAGGAAGGGTCAGGGTTGGTTGGAGCTGAGATCTGAGTACTTGAAAAGGAGCCCCCATTCAGCTGTGGAAGGGAAGGAACTTCCAGTCCAAAGAGGGGCAGCTGCCAGGGTTCCGAGGCGGGAACGGGTTTGGCGCATTGGATGAACAGGACGGCGTGTTGGGTGGCCCAGGTACTGGACGAGGGCAAAGAGACCCACTCTGGACCCCTCTCCCTGGAGTGAGCCCGCCTCAGTCACCCAGACTCGGGAACTGGGCAGGGCCGAGTCTTCAGGAGAGAGATGGCGTGCTTATGACTGAGCAGCCCGGGGGAAGCCAGAGCCGAGGTGGAGTCCCAGGCCAGGGTTCTCCAGTGCCGGCTGCACGCCGGGTCCTCTGGGGTCCTTGAAGGACGCGGACATCCTGGCCCCACCCTCCAAGACTCTGACTCGATGGGTCCCGGTGCAGCCTGGAGGCTTGGTAACTCTGCTGCCATTCTAGGGTGCAGTCAAGATGGGGAGCCCACACTGGGTGATGCAGAGGAGGGAAAGGGTGGGAGAAGACAGACTCGCAGCACTCACGGAGCCCACATCCTCAGGGCTTCTACTTCCGACAGTGGGTTACAGGCTCCCCAGGAACCCACCGCCCGACTCTAAAACACGTTCCGATTCCCTGACTCTGAGTGAGACACTTAGCCTGCCCTCATACCTGGAGGCCAGCCAGCCCACTGCCCGGGGTCCCACTGCCAGCGCGGGGTCAGCAGGCCCCAGGTGGCATCTGAGACATCGGGGTCGAAGACTTTTTAGAGCCGAGTCCACTGTGGAGCCTTCAGACCAGCGGACGTGCGCTCAGTCCGCCCTCTCCCTTCTGCGCACGCAGCCCTCTCCCTCGGTCTTCCCTCCGCGCTGGGGCGGCTTCGCTCATCCGCCCGTGGCCCTCTCCATGCAGGGAAGCACTTTGAGGGCAGGCTCTATCTTCTTCCCTGTGGTTCTTTGCTGGTCTCAGTGAATGCGTTGCAAGTCAGGGGGTCACAACACGCTCACTCTGAAACCAGGTGGCCACGCTGGGCCCTAGTTCCGCCGGCAACCTCAGATCTGGGAGCAACCTCGGACGCTGGGCCAACGTCACACTGAACCAGTGAGGAGGCTGAGGGCGGAGCTGTTCATAATCAGCCGATTCCCTCAGGGCCGTGTCCTTCCCGTCTGAGTGCAGTCTCCGAGGTGTGGTTCATTGCTGCCCCTCCCCAGGCGACGGGGCTCTTCCATTGTCCCCATCACAGAGATAAGAAGATTCAGGATCAAAGAGCTCCATCACCATCACCTTGTGGGACAGATGACAAGAAAGGAAGCCGGCCCTCCCCGGACAGTCCAACGGAAACGCTGCGCACCCCCAGGTACTGGGGCTTCCGCTACTTCGGTGTGACTGACCCCCAAGGAAAGTGCATCGTCCCCACGCGCACTGGGTTCTATCCTGTGGGCCAGCCTTCCTCCCTGAACAACACGAGCCTGGTTCTTTGGTTTCCATGGATCAGGTTCATCGCTCTTCACACAGCATCGCCCAGGAGATTTCAAGGAAACGCTCGAAATTCAAAACAAACAGGCAGAAAGCAGAAATCAAAGTCATGGAAACACAGTGGGGAAATGGTGGCCAGGGGCCGAGGAAAGGAGGAAATAGGAGACACCGTAAAAGGTACGAGCTGTCAGCTGCGAGAAGAATCGAGAAGAAGCGGGCCTGCGGAGCCCACACGTACGTAAGGCGGGGCCGCCAATGACAACACCGTATTGCGCGGGAGAGAAACGCGGGAGGCGGTGGATGCGCTAATTAGCTAGAGTCGGGGACCACTTCCGCACTGTCCGCTGTAAATGTCGTACAATTCCACTGACAAAAGTAAAAAAGAGCAAGCAAACCGTGGAGGGTGGATAGTATCGGGCGAACAAGGAAGCCACGGTCTGCCGCCCACGCTGCGCCGTCGGGTCCACGGCTCCACGGCTCCCCGGCCGGGCGGGGCGGCTGACTGCGGCGGCAGGCGAGCATCCCCGGCCAGGGGCACAGCTCGTCCCGCCTGGCTTCCCTGTCTCCTGCGGGTCGGGGCTTCCTTTGCATGTTCGATTTTGCATTAAAAGTGCCTCCCAAGACGGTGATGTGTTCGGCCGATTTTTTTTTCCTTCGGGCTAACGTTGAGCAAACCAACCTGACCCCTGGCCCCGTCCTCCACGGCTGCGAAGTCACACTCGGGCGTGGGAACAGCCTTCTCCCTAGGGCCTCGCCCAGGCGTCCCGGCCAGCCCAGTCGCGCCACGCATGAAACCCGAACCGTGCTCACAGGACGGCTTTACGGATAAAAATGGACTTCTGCGTGCGGACGACGGAGCAGCAGGTTCCTTTGCCTCGGAGCACGTGGGGCCTCCTGTTCTTTTCCAGGTTCTGGAACAGGTCGGCCACAGGCGAAAGTCCGCCGGTCCAGCCGCCTTCTTCTTCTGTGTTCTCCCAGCCGGCCCTTTCCCCTCTCCTCATAGCCCACGGGCCTCAAGACGTGAAGCACTCGCACTCCCCACAGGCTTCTCGGAGGGCCTGCGAGGAGGGCCCCTCGCCGAGGCCAGCCGCAGGGACCGACGGCGTGCAGTTCAGCCACAGCCGGGGTGCTCGAGCTGTCTGGACATCTTCGAGTGTCCGGGGCCCCGGAGGCCTAACCCTGCTCTCCCCAGAGATGCCACTCGCCCACCAGACCAGCCTCAACCCAGGGCCCCTGCCCAGGGCCCTTGGACCCGTGGCAGGAAGCAGGCTGGGACGGACAAGAGCCACCAACAGGGAGAATGTAATCGGCACGATTCTTTCGGCGTGCTTTCTGGGAACCCAAGTCGATGACCTTAGAAAAGGCTCAAGAAGACTGACTTCTGTTATTTGAATAACACCCATGAAGAAAAAATTAAAGGAGCTCTCTGGGATTCTAGGCGGGTTGTTTCGATCGATATGCAGAACGAGGTGAAGGCGGGTTTGGGCTCAGTCTCCAGGGATCGTTCCAAGGGGCATGACCATCCCAAGGTGGCCTGGCCCCGTCAGGAGTGGGTGGGCACGTGGCCACAGGACGCGAGACGCAGGTCTCGGGGACGTTGCTGAGCCCGGGAAGCCTCTCGGGGAGGGCGTGGGGTTCGAGAGCTGTCCGTCCCAGCCAGAGCTCGGTCCATCGTGGCCCCTCACTCTACTCTCTGCCCCGCGAAGACCCGGATCGGAGAGACCGATGCTTCCAGCTACATTTGTTTCCCTCGGGGGTCCTGCAGCCCTCACCAAAAATTCAGCAGGTCAAAGAGTCTCCAAAATGAGGGCACCCTGAAACAGTGCATGCAACTTCACATGCCTCTGCTTTTAAAAGTGATAATCAAGGCAATTGAATGATTTAGGTGAGGCCACAACCTTATTACTTTGCTACTAACAATGTGGACTATTTTAAAAAAAAAAAAACCTAACATCTATTTAAAAGAAAGCTTTGTTTTGCCCAAAATAGGTACGTCGGCAACACGATGTCGATGCATTTCCTGTGACCAGGCGAGAGGTCGTTAGATACTAGTGTCAGCCCGCAGAGCCGTGCGTGGGGACTTAGCGCTAAAATATGTCCAAGAATCCGAACACGTCACCGTCCCCGGTTCGCACAATGTAGAGGATGTATTCAGGTAACGCTGGTAAGTAACTGAAGGAGCCTTGCTCCAGCTTCCGTGACGGAATTCAACATTCCATCCAGCACAACAGATTCAGGACTCTGAGGTTCTACTTTGCTCCATGCAACCCCTCACAGGTCATGAATGCCTTGAGTTCATGAGGCATTTCCCCTCCTTTGGTTCCCGGGCGCGCCCAGCTGGCCCGTGTCGGTAGGTAGAAATGTGTCCTTCTGGCTCACCCACGTGTGGCCGGGGCCCTGGCTGGGTATGAGCTGGGCACAGACACGCCCCATGTGAGGGGGCAGGTGCCCCGCCTCCTATCCAGCTGCATCATCCGCGTGCATGGGGTGGGAGCCCCCTTGAGCAATGGCTTTGTGATGAGAATGGAGGAACCCGCCTGCGGAGTGGAGGGGAGGGAGGGGAAGCGGGCGGCAGGCGTTTCCGGGCGGACGGAGGGCAGAATAGTCGGGCACCCCGGGGCAGGGGTGCACCAGGGAAGCGCTCTGGGCAGCAGGGCAGCTGGCGGGAGGCCTGCAGACCGCACAGCCCGGGGGCTTCCGGAGCCAGCTCAGCAGGAGAGAGGAAAGTGAGGCCGGGAGCCAGGGCGCCCAGCAAGCTCGCGCTGGACATCATCGGCCCCTCCCGCCCGCCCCTGGCCATGCTCCCGTCTTCTGTCTCAGTAAGTGGAACCAACCCGGTCCGAGTCTGGAGTCCCCTCCACAGCCCCTGACCCCACTCCCAGCCCCCAGGTCCTGTTGATTCACTTCGGGACGCCCCTCTGGGTTGGGCCGCCATCACCTGTGACGCCATCAGGGGCCTCCAGGCTGGTGTCCCAAGGCCAACCCCTGCCTTTTTCTCATCCCCTTCTGCGGGACGGCCTAAGTGCTGTTTTAGTGAGGTCAGGTCCATCCACCCCGCAGGCCCGCGCAGAGCTTCTCCTTTTATTTGGAATGGAGTCCGGGCCCCTCATCTCAACCCCGGGACCCTGTGCGTCAGCCCCTCCCTCCGCCACCCGCCTCACATCGTCACTGTCCTGGTGGCTCACCGCAGGCTCCCTCACCTCCACCCAGGTCCCCGATGTGCCACACTGCACCCCAAGTCAGGTCTTTCCTCCGTTAGCTCAGCTCTCCACTGTCAGCGAAAGCGCCCCTTTCTCAGGGGAAGTTTCCCCCGACCCCAAACCAGGTCCACAGGTGAGTAACCCCCTTCCTATCAGCCACTTGCAACGCCAGCCGCTCCTCACCCTCCACTTACCTCCGTTGGCGTGAAGTCAGTACCCGTATCTTTTCCCCCGACTCAGGCACGAGTTTGGTGTCGCTCGCCCCAGGATGCCCGGGGACAAGCACAAGGACTGTGCACTGAAGGGGTTGGTGACATGCTTTTACATCATAAAGCAAACAGGAAAACCAGAGAATTTGGCCCGTCCGCCACCACTGTAAGGGAGAGCGCTGCGGAGTGGGAAGCCGGGTCTGGTCGGCCTTTCGGTCGGAGCAGGAGGCGGATGCGCCAAGCCCTGTGGTGAGCAAGGCGACACCACTGAGACCTCAACCCGGACGCTGGCGACGGGAGTGGGGCGGAGGAGAAAGAGGGGAGAGCTGCTGGGGTTAGGTTTGGCAGGACCCGTGCATCACGGGAAGCCACGGGTCCCGTCAGAGTGGGGGAGTCAGGACTCGATGGTCCAGGCGGAGTGGGGGAGTCAGGACTCGATTCGACTCAAACGGGCAGGTCCATGACGCCACCCAAAGGGAGGGGCCCCGGAGCGCAGGGCGCAGGCAGCAGCGTTCGAGTCCCAGGGCCACTGGGACGGATCCCCGCAGAAGCTGCTTCCCTTGTACTTTTGGAAGTCGGAAGTGTGAGATCAAGTGGTCAGCAGGGCCCGTTCTTTCAGAAGGCCCCGAGGGAGTGTGTGAGTCAGGCTCCTTCTGCAGAGAAGCAGGGGCTGCCCACGTGATCACAGAGGCTGAGGAGTCCCACAGTCTCTTGGGTGCAAGGTGGGAATGCAGGCAAGCCAGGGGCGTAGTTCAGACTGCGCCCAGCGTCCTGAGAGTCAGGAGAGAGGATTCCGAGCAGAGAGCACCAGGCCGGCGTCCCCACTCAGCAGTGAGGCAGAAGGGGTGGAGTCCTCCTTCTTCATCTCCTGTCCCCTCCAGCCCCTCGGGAATCAGTCACGCCCCAACGTGGAGGACGGTAGCCGCTTTACCAAGTTCCAGTGCAAACCTTCTCCAGAACCATCTTCACAGACACACCCGGAAGCAACGTTCGACTAGATACAGGACCCCACAGCCAAGTCCAGCTGACACACGCAATTACGCATCATGGGAGAATGCGTGCCGTACTTGCTCCCAATTCCCGGGGGCCTCTGGCCACCCCCGGCATCCGTTGGCTTGTAGACACACGGCTCTGATCTCTGCCTCGACCTTCCTATTGCCTTCTCTCTCGGTGTCACCGTGTGCCGAACCTGGCTTTGCCTTTTCCTCATATGGTCGCACATCATTGGATTAGGGCCCACCCTAAATCCAAGATAATCTCATGTTGAGATTTCTACCTTAATTACATCTGCTAAGACCCATTTACCAAGGAAGGTCTCAGTCACAGTTACTGGGGGCTTAGGACTTGGGTGTGTCTTGGTGGGGGGGGCGCTATTAAACTCACCACACAGGAGATGTGGATAGGTTGGCTCTCACAGGCCTGTTTTGCCACATCTTCATGTGTGAGACAGAGAACCAGCTATCCGGAGATCATTCCGAGGTCAGGGTGAGCTGCGTTTGAGACAAGGAGATGCCAGGAGCTAGAAAGCGCACCCTAGGGATGCAGATAAAATTCTGCGGGCAGCAGAAAACTGAGGACCAACTGCAGAACGATGCCCACCAGGCTGGCTAAGACCCTCAATCTCCGACCGAGTTCCTCCTCGAGGATATATTGACTCCTCATCACAACTGCTTTTGAGAGTTGAATCCAGAATAAGTCTGGCATAAAATTATACACCCACCAAGCTGTTGGAAGAGTGTTCGATCTTAGTGCTTTAAAACTGGAAGGGAAAATATTGGCTCAGCCCTGAGGGGACTTTATCTCTTGTTCAGCCGTCTGTGCATTAAGGAAGGATTCGCTGAGCAGCCCAGTATGTGAGGCCGCAGGGGCAGGGATGATTCAGCTGCATGTCAAGGGCAAGGTCCTTCCAGTGATCCCTGAGCAACTGGCTTCTCGGCCTCAGAACCGCTGATGCTAGGGTCCAGGTCACTGTTTGATGTGGGGTGTGTCCCGTGCACTGCAGGGTGTTAGCAGCCCACCAGGAAGCCAGCGCACCTGCCCCCCGTGGCTGTGAGAACAGAAAGTAGATTGCCAAACATCCCCAGGAACAAAACTGCTCCCCCTCCCCCGTGGAGAACGATGGTTGTCGGTGACGGGGGTGGGGGTGACAGGTCTCCTGGGCAGGGCAGCTCTGGCGCTGACCATGTGAAAACCCCCCCAGGTCCTGGAGGCCCAGGCTGTGCGGGGCAGGGGGAGGGGCACAGGCAGGTCCTGGAGGTCCTGAGGGTCCGGGGGAAGAGCCTGGAGGGGCCCTGGGGAAGGGGGGAGGGGGGGAGACAGACTATTGACAACTCACTCAGGAATCTGATATTTTATTTTTTTTAATTTTTATTTTAATTGTTGATCTTGTACGGTTTTCTGTCTTTTATTCTCACCCCGACCCACCACCCCATCCCTCCCCACCTCCCTCCCATTTCCACCCCCCATAGTTTTTGTCCATGTGTCCTTTGTACTTGTTCCTGTAAACCCTTTCCCTTTTCCCCTGAAATTCCCTCCCCTCTCCCCTCCGGTGACTGTCAGCCTGTTTTCAATTTCCGTGTCTTTGGTTATATTATGCGTCTTTGTTTGCTTTGTTGATTAGATTCCTGTTAAAGGTGAGATCATATGGTATTTGTCTTTCGTTGCCTGGCTTATTTCGCTTAGCATGATGCTCTCAAGTTCCATCCATGCTGTTGCAAAGGGTAGGAGCTCCTTCTTTCTTTCTGCTGCATAGAATTCCATTGTGTAAATGTACCACAGTTTTTTGATCCATTCATTTACTGATGGGCACCTAGGTTGCTTCCAACACTTGGCTATTGTAAATTGTGCTGCTATAAACATAGGGGTGCATAGGTTCTTTTGGATTGGTGTTTCAGGGTTCTTAGGATATAATCCAAGCAGTGGAAATGCTGGGTCAAAAGGTAGGAATCTGATATTTTAATGAACCAGTGCCTTGAAGGGGAAACCCACAGAGCTGGGGCTGCAGCCTGGCTGCTCCGCCTGTAAACCCAGCATAAGAATGTGGCCTGAGCTCCATCTCAGCGACCGAGATGCTCCCACAGGCGCTCTCGGGGCCAGGCTGACGCTGCGGGCCTCCCAAGCTCCAGATGCAGTCAAACCAAACAGGGCCCTGCCTCATTCACAGTCCAGGGGTCTGTCCCGAGCCGCCTCCCTATTGCCTTTCCGTCTCCCTGAACCACTCGATTTAAATACCAGCCTCTGCATTAACTACACAGAATTATTGACATCTTCATGTCTTCCTCTCTTTGTCCCCCGGTGCTAAATATACATTCTCTGCAGCAAAGTTTTCAGATTGACTGCTCCTGACAGGCAACACAGATTTCAACATTTACATAGAAGTTGTCTATCAAAAAAAGGAAAAGGAAAAAGAAAAAATGTCCTATTTTGGGATGTCTCTTTGCTCAAAACACAGGAGAGAGAAGGCGGGAGAAATCTCTCTCCGTGCGTAACAGCGATTTATGCCAGGATGCACAGCCTTGCTGGAGAGGTTGCTAAGCAACTGCCTGGCGGCGTGTCAGGGGCAAAGGGAGCCGGAAGGTAGAAAGGGAGCAAGGCCTGGGCACGCCGGGACACGCAGAGACCCACTCAGGACACCCCCCTCCTGACAGAGAGGACCACTCGAGGGGCATGGAGGAGTGAGTTTACATCTCAGAGGCCTTGACGCCACTGAGGGAGGGTCCGCACCCAAGGCCCAGCTTGGAACGCAGACACCGTTGCTGGCATTCCGTCTGCCGTCTCGTGCGCCGTGGAACGAGCTCACACTTGGGAGTCACTCGAAGCTTGGTGCCTGCAGCTACAGTGCAACGTTCCAGCCACAGCTGCCTCCCAGTGGGAACGAGGCCGTCCTCTGCAGCTGCCTTCCACCTCACTGCACTGAAGGGTCCTGTTTCCTGTGGGCCAAGGTCAGGGCCAGGTCTTCCTCACCCACCATTGCTCGGAGACGAGGACGCTGCCTGGAGCGCAGCAGGCCCTCAGGAAGCAGCTTCCTGTCACCTGACCTGGACCAAGACCCCTCCGAGTGTCCCATAGGACCGCTCATGCCCCAGCCCCAGGTGCCTCTCTGCCCTCCTCACCAGTCGTCCCTGCGCCTTGAAGCCACCCGCCCAACCCCAGCTCCACCTCCGCTTGGCCGGCTCGCATCTCCCGTTTCCTGAACCCAGTTAACTCTGGCTGAGTCCCCCTCAGCCTCTGATGCCCGCCGAGAGCAGGGCCTCCTCCGTGGACGCCCTGTGTGAGTTCACTCAAATACTGAGCCTGCAGGTGAGGAGGAGGAGCAGAGGGACAGGGACACGCCTGCTCTGAGCCAGAGGGAGAGGGGAAGGGAGCGGGGAGACAGAGAGAGGGAGAGAGCTCAAGAGCCGTCCCACAGCGACCTGGGCTTCTCCCAGTCTTGGGGTAGCCACGGATGTCTGGCCGCCAGGAGAGTGAGCAGTAGGCAGGTCTAAGGTAACAAACACCCTGTTCGCTCCGATCGCAGGCGCCCTGCTCACGCCTCTGACTCCTACACTGTCTGTGCCACAAAGTGCACGTCGCTCCGTCGTTAAATCAAATATTAAATAATCCTTTACGAAGCTCGCGCTTTGGACCAGTTGCTGTGGCGGGTGCTGAAATCCTGTGCTCCTCAACTGGTTCTGTTCAGTCGCATCTGCATGAACGGCACCGTGCTGGGCCCTGGAGGGTCAGAGATGAGCAGCCCCGCCCTCCAGTCGCTCAAGCAGAGGCCGTGACCCCACACTGGGCTGGGCGGGTTTGGCTGGGGTGGGGGGGATGGTCTCCCCTCCAGCCTGAGCCATCAGCCCCCCGCCGACTCTCCAGGCCTCACCTCCCCGCCATCCAGGGGCTGCTGCTTGGGGTGTGGACCACGGAACAGGGTCCCTATCTTCTGCTTGGTAGAAGCTGAGCTCCTTGCATGTTTCCTTAATCTAATTTACTGCAACTGGGTCTCAAGGCAGAGAGGAAAGGACCCCGCTATGACGGGCCCACAGTGCACCTCACCTCAGGAGCTCCCTTGATCCTTGAACGGCTCTTCGCGGCAGGGACCCCTCTTCCTGTCACCCCACACTCGGAAACTGAGCTCAGAGGGAACAGACAGCTCGCGCACCTCCAGTCCCCGGCCAAGACTGATGGCAGTTTTTCTCTAGCGTCCACACCCCTCCTGTGACAGCACGCTGTCCCAAACAGGCCTCGGGCGAGGGCGTGGAATTCCACAGACACAGAACAGGAAGAAGCAGATGTCAGGGAAGGACAACAGGGGCAAAGGCGTGAAGGTGCGTGGCATCGGGCAACGTGGAACGTCTGGTGTGGCCAAAGTGGAACACGACTGTAGACAGACGCCCGGGGGAAACTCGGCTGAAGAAACCCGAGGTGCCCTGAGAATCCTTTGTGCGGTGCTCAGCCTCGTGGCCCCACCCCCTACAAACACTCAACACTAACATTTGTCTTATCTCTGTTAAGGCCGGACCTGACTTCTGTGGGGGGACCCAGGAAAGTGCGCTGATTCTGCAGTGTTCAAAAACGTGCCCCTAACTGCCCCAACAGCAGAAGCTGGTGAGTGTTCCATGGCCCCCGGACTGGTGGCAAGCCCACCTGCCCCACTGACCGCGAGCCCCTGGAGCCCCGAGTTACTTTGGGTGCATCTCCGTGAAGCCAGCTCCCGGCTCACTGCTGCCCCGAGACAGGTGCTTGCCCTGCGTGCTGCGGGCAGGTGAGACCCTGAATCAGGGAGGGAGCTAAACCAGCCGTTTCTGGTTTCCACCCAAACAATAGCGAGGAGTCTTCCAAGGGGGCTACCTCATTGCTTGAGTATGCCATTAGTACGTCATACTTCGTACTTATTTAACCCCCCGGGGAAATACACGGCTGGGGGTACGGCAGAGTCCTGTGGAGCCCAGAGCCATGTGAAGGGCAGGTCTGACCCCAGGTCTCCGGGAGGGCCAGCCCCCTGGAGGCGAGAGGAGGTGCTCTTGCTGGGTCTGGGGGCGGAGGACGCTGTGCTACGGCTGCTAATTGGGCTCCTCTTAATTACAATCCTCCTTCATGCTAGGGAGTGGGAAGGTGAGGCAGGAGAGCGAGGGCTTTATTTTTAACAACGGTACTTTCTGGAGAAGACGTGTGTCCCCTTTCGCAGCAACGCACGGAATCCGTGCAAGGGGGTGGGACTGAGCTATTAGGTGCGGATAACGAGGCCCTCGGTCCCCGGGGCCGGGAAAGGGGCGCTCGGTGCCGCACGGCGGGGAGGACGCACGTTCATCCCACGTTCTTCATCATTTAAGATGATAATTAGTGGGAGATAATACGCCTCGGTAGCCAATTTCGCCTCTGATTATTTGCTTGAATATGGTAATTGTGTGTTTTTTTTCTCTCTCTCTCTCTTTTCAACATGCTTCCCAAAGCCCTTGTGATGTTTTAGGGGGCTGGGGAGCGCACTCTGTCTCTGAAAGTAACCATGGAAATGCATAATTAGACATTAGGCAGGGTGGAGCGGCCCCGGTCGCAGGGTGTCTCTGGGGTGCAGCGTTTGCCATGATGCGAGGACGCTCTCCGAGGAGCAGCGCAGCCTGTGTCCCCCAGACCCCAGAGCCCCGGCCGGCCGGCGGGGCTGGGAGGGAGCCCACGTCCGTCCGGGCAGAGGGGGCCCTGGCTTCTGGTCCTCGCTCCGCCCTTTCTCTCCACGCTTTACTTCCCAGGGTGGGGGGAGGGGCCCCGGCTGAGGTCAAATGGACGACGCTACGCACTTGAACTCTGGGGTTTCGTCCTCGGCGTCTTCATGACAAGAGGCAGAGTTCTGTCAGGCCTCCTCTCTCCGCTCCAGTGGTTGGGTACACCGAAGACTGGGGGCGCTCTGCGTTGTCCGAGCAGAAACGCAGAAACATTCGTTCCGTATGGTGCGGGTGCATGAGAGGACCGAGGGGTTTAGCCGTGTGCACTTGCCATCACACACAAGATGTCAGGGGCCTGGAGGGGCCAGTGGCTTCCAGGACGGGCTGTGTCATCTGTCCGGAGATCTGGAGAGAAGGAACCGACCTAGAGAGGTGCTGGGTAAGAAGCTACCAGAAGCCGCGGTGCAGGGGAGGCGGACTGCCCGCAGGGGCCCAAGTCCCCTGGCAGAAGCCAGTGTGCGGGCAGGGGCTGTGCTGCCTCACCGCCGGCCGCGTGTCCAACGAGGGCACGCCACCGGGGCGAGCGAGCCAAGGGCCTGGCCCCTTCGAGGTAAATCGCAGGGTCCCGAGCAAGGCACAGGTGCCGTCTGTGCTGGGAGGGCGGCCCACGCGCCTCGTGTCCCGCCTCACCCCCTCCGACCAGCCCCATGCGGTCTCCCCCGACATTCTGTTTCAGTCTCACAGACCTGCTTGGACTTTCTAGAATTCTCTACACTTTTTATCACCTCTGAGAGTGTGTCTGTGCTCTTCCTTCCGTCCAGAATGCCTTTGCCGTCCCTCTTTGCCCGGAGAGCTAAGAATCGCCCTTGAAACCCAAGTTCAGACACGCGTTCCCCTGGGAAGCGTCCCGGTCGGGGCGCCATGCGCAGCCTCGGTAGCTCTGGGACGGCAGACAGTTACTCCAACGTTGCCTTTACCCCGCATGCAGCGGGGGCTCAATAACGTTTGCTCGTGGGATTGACTGATGGATGGAGTTCTTTCTTTCGACTGATGGTCGTTGAGTTAGTTAAGTTGCTGAGAGTGAAGACAGGCCGACGTGGTTAGACCGCAGGTGCTGACCTAGGACTGGGCGAACGGAAAGCGAAGAGAACCAGGAGCGCCCCCGCCAGCGAACCGGGGCACGGAACGAGCAGAGCCCTGGCGGCCCACCTCGCACGGCACCTCCTGCTCGCCAGCACTGCGGGGCGGCGACGGGAAAGTTCCAGCGCGTTCATGCAGGGAGCGCAGCAGCCTCCCCACGGAGCTGCAGCGAGGCCTGCGACCCCTGCCCCCGGTTACAGAGCAAAAGAAACCCCAGCTCCAGCACTACTTACAGGCAATGGAAGACCCCCACTCAGCCTCCCCGAGGGCCCTCCCTGCGTCCTGGCGGAGCCAGGAGAGTGCCCGGGGCTCATCGGGGAGACCGAGCCAGGGCGAGGGTGGGCCCCCAGGCCAGGCTTCCGAGGGGACGGCTCTTCCCGGAAGAGGCCGTCTGAGTGGCAGGGTAGGCCTGGGAAATCACCGTGGTTCTGGAACTGCCCACCCGTGTTGTCCCAAGGCCCGGGCTTGTCAAGGTCCCTTCTGCTGCACCCGAAGAAAACAGGCCCCAGAGCCAGGCGGACTCGGGTCTACGAACAGGTTTTTCTACTGCCTCTGTTTCCTGGGATGGGGGAGCTTTGGGTCCCCTCTCCCCGAAGGTCCAGAGAAACAGTTCCACTTCCTCTCTATCACCGCCCTGTCTCCAGGGGGACGGACTCCCCTGACAGGTAGGTGCATCTGCAAGGACCTGTGACTCACAGGGATTGGCCACCCCGCGCTGAACCACGGCGTGCGCTCTCCCGTGGGTGCCCGGTGGCCACGGCAGCTGTCGGGTGAAGTCCTAGACACCCACAATGGCTGCACGTCTAGAGCAGAGTCTCCCGTCACGTTCCTGTGTCACAGCATGGGCCTTCTTCAGGCTGTCTTCTTCCTGCCTCCCACTTCTTGTTCCTCGAGGACTGTCGAATGCGAGAAAGGAGAAGGAAGGGACGCATCGGTCCCCTCCTCCCTGACGGAGTCATTACCTTGCCACGCACGCAGCACTGCAGGTCTCTGCGCCCCTGTCTGTGGGGCGGGCACGGCTCCCGTCGTCAGTGCTGCGGGCGGGACGGGAAGCTGTGCGTGCAAACCCCACAGGAAACAGGAGGACGCCAAACAGCATGGCAGCACCTTCCCCAGCTCCACGCAGGACAACGTACTGACAGTCACGCCCCCCCGCTCCGGCATCCCCGCTCCGTCCTTCTTCCCGCCCCCCTCCCACTTCGCTCCCCGCTAAAGGAATCGCTTTCCGCCCCAGCGCCACACACGGACACTCATGCTGCTGGCTGAGACCCGTGTCCACCGCCCGGACCGCTCCTCCTCGCGCCCAGCGTTCGTCTCTGCAAGGACGTCCCCCAGAAGTACCGAAACGTAACACGGAATAGAACTCTTCGTCCGCCTTCAACCACACCCACAACCTGTGCTTTCTCTCGGCCACCTGAGCACCAGCCATAGTCCTCCAGGACATGCGACCACGAGCAAACCCTCCTGAAGCTGGCGCCCGGTTGCCCCTTCTTACCATGCCACCCTGGACCGTGTCTCCAGCAGTTCCCGGCTCCACTCCCTCCAGGGCCCTGCTCCTCCCTCCGTGCATCACACTCCGCAGAAAGCTCCCCCACAACCAGCCCCCAGCCTGCCTGTGAGTCACTGCCACCACTTGTCATCCTCCCCGCAAGGCTGAGAATTCCCAGAGGCGAGGCTGCGCCATCTCCTTCTCTGGACCAGCTCGGTTTCCTGCACAGCCCGTGGCGTAGAGAAGCACCTTAATGGTGTTAAACTGAAAGTGGATGGCCCAACCTCTGTTCCCTGTTTTCTCCTGTCCAGAAATAACCTCATCGTAGTCATAGCAGTGAAGACTTGTCAGAAAAGTAACGTTCACCATGATTAACATTACGGAGTGAGAAATAGTGTCGACCTGCTCACAGTTATGCCTCGCCTCTGTTTTTTTCTAGCTCAGTGTTCCAGCAGCCAGCTGGCATGCTTCTTGCAGAAAAACCCACGTGCATCTGTCCGGGTTCAGGTCAGTCTGACCATAGCTGGTTTTCAAGCTCTGCGTGCCGCGATCCCCAAGAGAACAAGTAACCCCCGATCCTAAAAAGCAACGTGCAAAAGAACTCATTCTCTCCAGCTCTACCGCGGCTGAGACGCTTCCCGTTGACTCAGTGCCCCCTCTTTGCGGGGGCAGGTGTGCCTTCGGTGATCTGATTAAGCTGTAAGATGCCTCTCCTGGCTGACCCATGTCCCCATGCCTCCTTCACAGATGTTCCCATGTGCCCATGGAGGACTTGTGGAGTGGCAAGAGTGAGTCAAAGAAAGTTGGCATGATACAAGAAAGAAAGATAGTTTTGACAGCCTCTTGATACTTATTAGTGTGAAAACACAGTGCTGTGGCATCAGCCTAGGAAACGACAAGGAGCTGACACACCGGGCTGCCATCCATCCCCGCGCGGTGCGCATTGCGTGGGGGCGGGGGCTGCCTTTCACTCGATGCCACGGCCTCATTAGAGGACATGCCTCCGTCTTCCCCAGGTGCGCAGGCCGCCTCATCGCCGCTCAGTGCTGCCGCTTCTAAGGGGGCCCTTGTGCTTCCCAGCACCGTCGGCAGGTCCGGGCTTATGTGGAAGCGGCTCTGTGGCAGACACGATCGGTGACCCCCCCGCATCTGTTCAGGGCCCGCCTCTGCTCAGGGAGGGCTCCGTCTGAGCCCCTGGGACCACCTGCCTGCAGGGAGACTGGGCGTTCCTGAACGCGGCTCTCGTCAAAGCCAGAAGCAGAGCCGGTGGCTACGCAGCCCAGCACCTCGCACCCCAGGCAGGAGAACCCAGCGGTGCATGGGCCCCCCTGCCTTCCAGACTCCCTAGGAAGCACTGAGCTCCCATGGTCACAGCGGTGGCTCTCATGACGTCATGCATTATGCTGGCTTCCTCCCCTCCCCCGTTTCATTGCACTCCTCCGTAGCTAGCATCTCCTGGAACCAGACTTTCAGCAGGCCACCCACACTCCAGTTCTGGTCTCAGGGCCTGCTTCTGGGGAGAGGAGCAGAGACAAGCTTCTGCCCTGGCCTGTCGCTGCGGAGCACCTTTCCAGGTGTCCCCCTCCCCGTGAGCAAGGTCTTGTCACCGGAGCACTGGGGCAGCAGCAACCTCCTGCGGACGAATCCAGGCGGGGATGGTGCGCATGGCCTATAGCTGCAGAGCTTGGCGCTGAGGAGGGAGCCAGTCCGGAAGAGCACAACGTGTGGAGATGCCAAATCAAACAGAGGTTTGCACGGTGAGCAAAGTGTCCGCATCCTTGGGGGGAGAGAGGCTGGGCCCCTGGCCACTCAAACTCCAGGCCCCGAGGCGTCTTATCCCACACATGTTTAGTGAGGATGCTCTGTGTGCCAAGGCTGGCACCAGCTACATCCTGCCCCATATGGCATCCCTTCTATATGACAGTTCCCACTACCAGCTTTTTTTTAGTGTGATATTATAATTTTAAAAATAAAAATAAAACGGAGAAAAGCAACACTTTGCACTCTTCCTGTGAAAAGCAGGCAATAAACTAAGAGGGGGCTCTCTTTTCCTTGGATAATGAGTAAGGGGCAGAGCCTGCACCTGGGCCTCCCGACGGGCCACAGGGTAGGCACTTGCTGGGGGAACCCAATGCCGTTGGCATGGGAATGACATATCTCTAAAGTTCTGAGTTGCCTTCAGGTCAGTGGCATGAGGATATGATCCGGCAGCCCACAGAGGCTATTCGGAGTCAACACGGCGTCGCCCTTCTGGGGCTGGAAAGAGAAAACAGCCTGAAGACCCCCCGACTAGGCACAGGGCGGAGGGAGGGCATCCCGACCCGCCTCTCTGGCTCCTCCTCCACATGGGCTTCCTCCAGGTGGGGCGCGGCTGCCGCTGCCCGGGTTCTCTCGCTGCTCCGCGCCTCATCCACGAGTCTTCTGTCTCTTCCTCAGCTCTGCGCTCTTTTGTCATTCTTTCAAGGACGTCTTCCTAGACTTTGAAGACCAAATGCTATCCCCTCTTAATAAGGGTCTCTACCTCTCCATGTTTGTATTTTTTTAAGATTTTTATTTATTTATCTTTAGAGGGGAAGGGTAGGAGAGAGGGAGAGAAATATCAGTGTGTGGTTGCCTCTTGTATGTCCCCTGCCGGGAACTGGCCTGCAACCCAGGCATGTGCCCTGACTGGGAATCGAACCGCGATCCCTCGGTTCGCAGGCCCGTGCTCAATCCACTGAGCTACACCAGCCAGGGCTCCATGTTTGTATTTTATGTAGTTGATAATTATGCTATACTTGAGGTGTCTATCTTTTCTGTGAGCTTCTAGAAAGTAGGAACCACTCTGTTTCTGCTGACCCATGAATCCTCAACAGCGAGTTGATAGTCTGACCCATACCCGGACTCAGCAGCAGTCAGTGCGTAGTAATCAATGCAAAGGCAACTCTTTCCCGGCCTGAGGGAAGACTGCTGAGCTAGACAGGGGCCGTCCTAGCTCAGGGCCCTCCAAGTGTACTTGACAGAACACTAGCTCCAGGCTCTACAGTAACAGGGAAAAAAAATGTTTCCTTAAATCCGGATTAAGTTCGAAAATGCACATCTTAACAAAATTGTCCAGATTTCTTCTCAGAGCTTAAAACGCTGTGTGGGGGGACTGCTAAGAGGCGAATACACCAAGAAAAACACCCAGCTGGTCTTCTCTGACTCCACCGGCCCCAGGCTGCTGGCCCTGGGCCGGCCCACGCATTGCTATCACCTGTGTCGCAGCACCGGCTCGGCGTGGGCTGGAGCAGCGTGTTCGTAAGCGCTGAAGGAGGGGATAGCGTGGGAACAGACACGGTCTACGCTCTGCAAAGCCGAAATCTTATGCAATTTGGGAGACTACTTTAGGGAGCAGAATACAGAATGCTCTTAATTTTGTGAATTTTATAAGACATATGTGATTATGTGATTACATAAATAGAGACGTGCTTTGAAATGGGACCCAAGCTGCTTAAACTGTGTTTGTGTCCTCTGGTAGGACGTTCCCCCAGAGGGGTCCTCAGCGTCCTCAGGTGTGCGTGCTTCCCGAGGGAAGGACCGTGTCTTTCCCAGCTGTGTGTAGCCACCGGTCTCCTCCGCAACTACTGTTGCCACCTGAGCAACATCCCAGCACGAGGTAGGCACTCGGTCAGCGGCTGATGGATGACGAACTGGAGGGAAGGAAGGAAAGAAGGAAGGGAGGAAGGAGCTTGGTTTATTCTTTGAGCACCAGAACCCTTAGAGTTTCCCATCGCAAGAAGTTCACTTGCCTGAAGCTTGGGAGATTTATGAAGAATCTCTCTTTTTAAATTACCCGGAACACAGCAGAAAGGTCAGAAGTGAGTGCCATTCTTCAAACCGCCCCCCGCCCCCGGATGTGCAGGCAGGCTCGGCTTCTCTTCTCGGATCTGTCAAAGCCACTCTCTTCCCTCCGCACCTTCGGTGACTCTTCGACGACTTCTGGTTCCTACCAGAAGACTTGGGAATCTGGGGAGACCCCACAATGGGGATTCCTATGGGAGCCTGAAACAACCCTACCTTGAATGTCAGTTGCATCTGTGGGCGATCCAATCCACAGGAGGCCTGACAGGGACAATGGGCTCCAGAGTGAGTAGGCACACACAGGGGTGTCACCAAGGAAGTACATAAAAGACACATCCCGAAGGCCCACTCTGAACCAGTTTCATCACAGAACCTGGCAGGGGGCCCAGACATAAGGATGTGCTAAGAGCTCCTTATGCAAGCAGAGTGTGCAGCCACGCTGGAGAACTGCCGGGCTAGAGAAATCGGTGCTGCTTCCCGGAGCTTCCCTGAATTCATGTGTGAACGTGGCAGTCTCATCACACGGCCTGGACCTCAGTTTCCTCATCTGTGACATATGCGGGGCGAACAATATCCTGTTTAGAAAGGAAATGGTTCAAGTTCCACCTCTTCCTCTATAAGGAAGACATTTGGAGTCACGGCACAGGCACTCTCTGGAGAGTGCAAAGGTGGCCTCCCCTAGGCCAAACTGTCTTTGCATATTTTTTATGTCTCTTTAAAAAATAACACATCTTCTGGCCTATTTTAATGAAGATTAAAGTCAATTTTTACCCCATCATGGCACTGAGGCCATTTGCTACCATAGGTAGTTAACTAGTTATTAACAAAGGGATCAAAGGGAATTAGACACTGAGCTTCATGAACTGGGGAGCAGGAGCCTGTTTGCCTAGCCGGGAAGCTATGGCTTCACGCTGCAGGGAGCTACAGCATTGCTCTGCCATGGGGATAAATACTCCTCCCTCTGCCCGCTTTCGTACTGGACTATAAGGGGCACGGGGAGAGGGGCTCTGCCAGAGAGACCTGCCAGGCCGACTAGGGGGGTTACCTGCCAATAAGCCCATGAAACCTTGGAAAGTTGATGGATTCTTTTGGAATAGCACCTGGTCCGTCCCAAACCCAAGCAAGCTATCATCCTGGGAACAAAGAAGTTCTCTCTCTCTCTCTCTCTCTGCTTCTCTCTCTCTCTCTCTTTCTTTCTCTCTCTCTCCCCCTACATGGTAACACACTTTCCTCCTGTGCTTACGCACTTTCTCACCCAGGAGCACACAACCATGTGGGCTCCGGATGACTAAGCTTTAATATGAAGCAGAAACTCTGGACACTGGCTTTCGCGTTGGCCTTTCTGAATCGGACTTTTTCCGTGGCAGGTTGGAACGAGATAGGACATTGGAAACTCGGGAGCAGATTTCCGCTGGAATAAACCACAGTCTGCCGTGCACAGGTCCTTGGGACGCTTTCTTCCTGCACCCATAGAAGAGCCTGCTTCCCACCAGCAACAACTTCAGCCACTATTACCTCAAGTGGTACCACTGGGTTGACTCAGAATATTGGACACCGAGCAAACAAAGGAGGACACCCATGTTACCTGAAGCTTTACTCTGTCACAGTTCTGCCCTGTCCCAGCTGGGCAGCCTTCAATCTCAGCTTCCTTTCCTCTAACATGCGAACATTCTTTATGATTTTGTGAAGAGCAAAGGGATAATGTATTGTAATTTCCTGGCATAGAGTAGACATCCATTACACAGTGGTGGGAGATAAGTGAAAATTTCAGATACAGATAAAGAATATTAAGAAAAAACAAGAAACAAGAGAATGTAGAGTTGATCTTCCCAACAAAAATGCTTTACAGAAGCTCTGAATTCAGGGAGGCAAGGAGACCCACCCAGAGCAAAATGACAGCAGCAGCCTCACGGCACCTTGAACTTGCGTCTTTCGATTCCTGGCCACGAGGTTTTGGTTGATGCCAAATCGGATTGTACCATGAATGGGCAGTCTAAGGAATGTGGGTCTTTTCCTGCAGACATGGAGACCTATCAGAGGTTTTCAAGCCACAGCAGGAGAATCATTCATCAGGGTTTGACACCAAATGAGTATAATGATTGGCAGGGACCAGGACTGGGGGATGAGTTCCTGCCCTCCCATCAAGAGTGTCCACTTACCTGGTGAGCTCTGTTTCTAAACTTAGTAAACCACGAAACCTTTGACTTCCGACAGACACCTTAAAATAATCAGAGTCCACAAAAATACCAAGAGAGGCACAAATTCAGTTTCCACATGCCAGCCCCGGTCCCAGCAGGGTCCCAAGTCCCTGAGAGCACTTGGTATGCATTGAGCTGATCAAAAGGCATCAGTGAAAAAATATTTCATCTGTGGACATCATTTTTCTTTGGTACAGAGTGACTTTCACTCCTAATAAAAAAAAGGACCCAAAATAAAAAGAAAAAAATGAAAAGCAAAGTCTTCATATCAAACAAAGCCTTATTGATTTTTTTTTTCATTTACAAAAAAATCAACCAGGCCTGTCTCTTAAAAATAGAATGGCTAAGGGGCTGGACTTATGTCATGCCAAGAACCTGAACTTCCTGCTGACTTCAAGGTGGTCTTCTCAGTTAGAACCAAAGCAGGAGAAGCCGAAAGAGGGCTGCAAAATCGAATCCCCAACCCAGTTCTTCAAAACCTCACTTTCTTATTCTATCCCCGCAATCCACAAAGTTTGGAGATGAAATATCACACGGGAGGTATCAAAGGGCTTTATGAAAAATGCCATGCTTGGAGTGAAAGCCAGAGAGTCAACAGACATCTGAGCATCTGCTGCGTCAGAGGTGCTGCCCCCATGGAGACGGAGGGGGTGGAGGAAGAATCCAGCACCATATGTACCATGCATTTCAGATTACAACCTGCTCCAAGGCAAGAATTTTGGTCACGTGTGACAGAATTCCAAGACCAGCTAGCAAGTTGCAATAAGAAGAATTTATTGACTCCTGCTGCTGACAAGTCCAGGACAAAGCTGCCTGCAGGCTCAGCTATATATAAGAGCTCCAGTAATGACAGCCGCATTCCATCTTTCTGTCCACTTACGATCATCTCCGGTTCCCCCTGTTAACTGGCTTTGTTCTCTCATTGAAGTCGAGCTTTCTCCACATGGCAGGCAAAACAGCCATCACCGGCCCCAGGCCTCTGTGCTTACAACCCCCGGTTCAAAAGAAAAAGACAGCTCCTCATCTATTACTGGTCTGGAAGAGTCCAGGGAGGACTGGCTGGAAGTTGCTGGGAAGTGTGAGGCCTCACCAAGACCACGTGGAGGGGGCCAGGAGTCCCCCGAACCACTGGGCACGGACGAGCTGTCCCTGCATCCCTCATATACACCTGCCTACGAGCCAGCATCGCAACATCATCCACCATCCCCCAAACTGAGTATTCTAAGTGAGAAGACATGGAACATTTCATCACGTAAAATCAGGTAGATCATGACTACATCGTTCTGCATGTAGAAGAGACAACACAACTTTTTCATCAGATGAAACAGGAACTATTGACTCTGCCTCGTGGACAGATCTATCGTGTCTACAGCAGACTGAGCCCCGCCGGTCGTGAGGCCTTGGCTCGCTGCGTGCGGTCGGCTATCACACAGCGTGTGTCGTACTGAACAGCCATGAGTACGCTATTTCCGCCCAGCCCCTAACACACGTGGCTTTCGTGTCCTCAGAACACCACCTGTCCTCAGTGCCGAGCGATGCTGAGCTCTCACTAACTGGCAGCTACGCCACTGTCTGAAGTTCTGACAGATACTTGTGTTTGTCAAACCAGCGCATCTGAAAGTGTGCTCATATTCCCCAGGCCATGTGCCATCAAGATTATGGATGTTAAGAGGTTCAATGACTAACACGTACCATAACGCTCTTACATAATAATTATCTGAAACGGCGGGTAAAACTCTCCGCGAACTATGGTCAAGGAGAGCTGTCAAGTGCTTCCTTCAACCACGACTGCATTGTTCCGCTCTTCCTACAAGAAAAGTCTGGGACACGCATTTGCACACATCGCTTGGAAGGTGATCACAAGACGCGGGGGAGGAGGGGTAACGAGGCAGGGAAGGAGGAGGAGACCAACAGAGCGGCGGGGTGCCCTCGATTCGCGCCCCCAGCTACAGGAGCTCGTGTTTACCCGGCGCCCCTGCTCCTACTGTTCTCGTACCCCGGGGCACATTCACACAGGCCACGGGACGCTGGGGGCTGCGGGGAGGCCATGAGGCAGGATGCAGAGGAGTGGGGGGCGGGGGGCGCTGCACAGGCCCGATGCGGGACCCCGGCACCCACGGAACCGCCCACCGAGGCTGCTTGAAAGCAAAGCTGGGAAAGAAAATACCACATGGAAGATTTATTTTAAAAATACGCTTATGTATTTTTCCCCAAACTTTTTCAAGCATTACATCTTTGTTGTATGAAACACCTTTTAACATCACACTCGATTTGGAAATGCTCCGTGAGACCATTTCAGGGGAAAGGAACTGTGAGAGACAGACTTCCAGATGGGCCGAGAAAGGATCTCTGAAAACCTGATCCACAAAAGCAACAAAACACTGGCAAAAAAAAAAGAAAAATCCAACTTTTCAAAATTCTGGAGATTAACGCCATTTCTCACACTAATCCAAGGAGCATGTATTTATTTATTCAAGTAAAAAGAGCGGGTCTTGGTAGGAACGGAGAGCTTTGCTGTGTTTTGACTTGCCCTATTTTCATCCCTCCCTTCTCAGCTCCGCAGGAACCTCGGCGCGGCTGCCCCACACTCTCACAGCTGTGAAAACAAGCCTCGGCCGGTGCTGCTCAGAGCCCTTCGGGAAGCCCCGTCCCTGTCACGCAGCAGCGACACCCCGGAAAAGCCCCTTCCGGGACCGTTCGTGATGTGACCTGATTCAGAGCTCCCACAGTGAGGAAAGTCCTATCCGCGGGGCATGTGCGAGAAACCCTCAGTGGTCAAGAGGAGCGGAAGACAAGCCACAGACCGAGAGAGAACACATGCCAAAGACATAAGATAAAGGGCTATTATCCAAAAGGTACGAACAGCACTTCAAACTCAGCAACGAAAGCGAACGGCCAGGTGGAAGAATGGGCAAGAGATGCGAGCAGGCACCTCATCGCAAAAGATACAGATGGAAACGAGCGCGTGGCGGATGCTCCACGTCACGTGCCCTCAGGGAAATGCAAATTAGAACCACAGAGAGATACCAGTGACTTCTGCAGGGACCGCCACCCCCCCACCCCCGTCGCTCTCTCTGCCCCCTCACTGGCCCCTCGTCTGCCTCCCGAGGGCTTCACTGCCTCCAGCCCAGGCGCTTTGTCCTGCCACTCAGCACCGTCCCCGAGCGCCATGGCCTCTTTCGGCCCCGGTCCCCATTCTCCTCCACTAAGAGGGAGGCTTTCTTCTGGACTCCGGACTGCATTCCCCCGGCCCTGAGTGCACAGGCCTGCAGCTGGGGGTGCAGCTGCGGAGCTTTATCTGCGGGCGATCTGGCCTCCTGGAACCGAGGAGCCTCCGGGTCCCTGACGACCTGGTCTCCGAGAACCGGGAGAGGGAAAGCACCGGACACCTGGCACAGACCGAACGAGGCCTCGGATTTCACTGATTGCAGTGCATTCCACAGCGTATTATACAGAGTAATGGATGTGCGTCTGCAATCAGTTTATTGATTTCTGTTCGTTAATTATGAACCGTACTATCTCATTGAATTATTTTACTATCTTTATTCATTTTGGGTTGATTGCCCTGAGTTTTCCAGGTATACACTCATGTTGAGTTTAGTGACTGCTTCACCTCCCACCTTCAAGATTTTGTACATACGATCTCTTTATCCTACCAAGACGTCTGGTAAAATGGGGAATTACAGGATTGGCGGCATCCGTGTTTTCTTCCGGAGTTAGTGGGAGTGTGTCTAGTGCTCCCCCATTCACCCTGGAAATGCCTTTGGGGGAACAAGAAATACCGTTTACCAAGTTAGGAAAATACTGTGAATTCCTATTTTATTGGGTTTTTCAAGCTGAGTCTGGATATGCAATTTTGCCTGTTGCCTCTTCAACATCTATGAAAATCGCCATGTTTTCCTTAGATACATCCATATGATGAATTAAACATATTGTCTTAAAACAAACCACTCTTCATTACTGGAATAAATGCCATAAAGGCATGCTCTGCTTTTTCGATGTGCGGCTGAACTGTTTGCTAACATTTTACTCAGCATCCTGCAAACCGTCACAGTCCCTCGCTGCAGGCTTTCTGCACACCCTCTGCGACTCCGTTAGGACAGGGCTCGGGAGCTCGCTCCGGGCTTCCTCCAGCTCTCCCCCACGCGTCTTCCCCTTTGCGGATTTGCCTGCATGTGGCTTTGCTGTGGTAAATGACTGTGAGGGTCTGGGGGGTCTGGCTAAGGCAGCAATTACCAACCTGTGCGCCGCAAGAGTTTTTAAAGCATGCAGCACCTGCCTATTTAGTCAGGGGCACTGACCTCTTTCCCTTCGATGGTCAAATAAAAAAAATGACAACAGTCAACACAGCAATAGCCATCTGGTGTGAATGAATCAAAATTATACCTATATTTTTGTCAGATTTGGAAAAGTATGTTTTATGGTGGGTCACAGAATTTTAGCAATTCGGTTGCATGTGCCGTGAGTCAGAAACCACTGGGCTAAAGGGAGGTTGGGTTGGGGATATATTTAGTGGGAGTTGGTTGGGATGTATTTATGGGATTCACTGTCATTTATAGTTATTTCTTACTGTCCCGGTGCAGCAGTAGCTTCCAGAAGTCTCCGTTCCCCTTGCGTCAGCTCACCCCACGTGACCACGTGAAGACCCAGAATGTGATCCTAACAGGAACCTGCCCTCGCGTCCCTGGTACTGGGTGTGTGCGGCTCATGCAAGAGAAACGAGGTTTGAGTTGTGCACAGCCCGCAGAGAGATGGAGGAGGATTCTTCCCGTCCTCAGCTGTGTCCGGTTACAAGGCGGGGCCTCCCAGAGGCCTGCTCAACACCGTTCTCTCCTTCTGCTCCACGCGCAATCTCAGCGGGCACAGTTATAAATGTGCTGTACGTGTTTTTGTTCTGTGGTGGGAGTCGTACAGGGTAGAACTGGTCAGAACCCCTGTGTTTGTGGAGCAGAGCCCGTGTCCGGACACTCAATGGCAGGTGAGTCTGAGCTGAGCGAGTGGGGGGTTGCGTGCACCCCAGCAACTGGGTTGCCTCCAACATCGTTGACGCATCTTGTCCTGAGGAGGTTCTAGGTGAAAGAGACACAAGGCTGGTCACTGACACAGCAGAACAGCCCGAAGGGACCAGTGACAAAGTCGTACACATTTGTCAGTAAGTCAGTGGGTATGCAGCAAGAATAATTGGATTACACTATTAAGTAGCTTAATATGAATTAGCAGCAGCTTTTAAAAGTCCTAGAGTTATTCTTGTGTATGCCTTCATTTCAGATTAATTCTATATATTTTGAGAATTATGGATCAAAGCAAAATTCAAATTTCATGGAAGGTCTCTTGGTAAAGTCGAGACAAAAAATTAAACACACCAAGACTGGCAGAGTCTCTAAGAGGTCGGACCTCTCTCTTTATATCACAACAGGAATCAGGACTCTGATGGCCAAAGTCGTAAAGACACAGAAAAGGCTCCTGGTAGCCACAGAATCAAAATGACAGTTAAAGAAATGACAAAGACTGTGCCAATCTGGACATTTTCAAAGAGAAACCAAAAGCAGAAGGAAGAAGAAAATAAAGGAGAAGTAAGACACAGTCGTCCGAGTGCCCAACCGCACCAAGGTCAGCCGTGCCTGCACTTGGCTGAGTCCGTCAGCTCCCCCAGGTCTGGGACCTCGCCCGACGGCCGTCACAGCCAGCAGTGTGTTTATTCTCATCTGCCTAACTGGAAAAACCATCTTTTTTTCCAATATTACGATCACAGTAATACGAAGCATCATATTACAAAGAATCAGAACACAGAATGGAGAGAAAAGATCTGAAACAAGTATTTAAACAAAAACAATGGCAAATTGCCGACATCTTGGGTGCCCTATGCGACGTCCTGTACACGTGTCCCGCGTGGCTGGGTGATGCTTTGGTTACAAACTGCGTCCCTTTAAGCGGTGCACCAAATGAAGCAGCCCCAAACACTGCCCCATGATTTCAGGGGCCACATGGGACAGCACGAACATCGACGTCATGGGCATTGCGTACCACTCTTAGCAGAAAAGCCTGGGAAAAATTTTTTTTAACTTTTTGCCAGCTGACCACGATCTATGACTTTATTCAACAAAGTGAAACGAGGGTTAGACGATTGTAGTGCGTCCTCGAATGTCCTTCACGGTCCGTTGTTTGGAAATGTCGCTCCGCAAGGGAACCACGGCCTCCTCACGCTCGGGAAGCGTGGAGCTCGGGCGCAGCGCGTGCCGGGAGCGTCTCGCAGCCTCGGCCCTGCGGGAGAAAACTCAAAAAAGCGCAGTGGGTGGACGGCGCTGGGGGTCGGCCACGGGAAACGTTTTCTTTTAGGGCTTGAGCAGCAGATGAGTTATTTTGTACGCACAGACCAACTTAGATTTTTCTTTCAAGACTTTAAGGGCAACCAAGTGGCCTGGCCATTCTAAGGCTATGGGACCCTCGCGTGTGGGCACAGAGCTATTTCAAAGACTCTTACGTACATGTTTCGAGGACTCAGAAGAGAAACCCAAGCATAGAGGAAACGTAAGAGAAATGTATTCAAAAGGTTGGTAAAACTTCAATACATCATTTTAACCGTAATTGAAAAGATATTTTGGAATGTTTCAAATAAAGCAAATCATAAATTACAGGCCCCTGCACTGGATGGTGATGAAGCATACCTTCCTTTATCATCTAAATTTATTGTTAAGGAGATGAAAGGAAATTCAATTAAAAATTATGAGAAACAAAAGGGAAATACGAGGGAGAGAAAAGAAAAAAAGAAAAAGAAGTTAACCTGACGTTTAGAAGCAGATGATAACGAAGCAACGTTCAGGTGGCAGTGGATGCGGGGACTCATTAGAACAGTGATTCTCCAAGAAAGGGCGCCCGGGCTCCCGGCTTGCTCCGTATTTTGATCCATCTAAAGGAGGGAACCATCTGAACACACTGAGAAGACGCTCGGATTTCGGGCTGATCTGAACCCAAATGCTGACCCCGGTGGAGGTTACACAAAACTCAAAATACATCCCTCTAAGAGGAAACCGTTGAGAAGCTGGGTATTGAGTGTCAGTAGCTCAGACGTGATTAGCTGTTCAGTTGCCACACAAGAAAAGCTACAGTGCCCTGAAGCTGTGAGCTTACAGATGGCAGAAATTGGATAGAGTTTTCCCCGAAGTTGGTAACAATCCTAAAAATTTATAGGACGTGACCCACAACGGGTTGGAACACTGAATGGATTTTCCCAAACTATCGGTAAGATCGGTTTTCACCCACCACACTAGGAGGAGGACAGAGTAAGCTGTCCGGTATCTCATTAGAAACTGTTAAAAACCGTGGTCCTGGGAAGAGGCCACGAAAGAGTATGCACCGAAAATCGTAGGGAAAGCATGTTACGGAGAGTTACCTGGAAGTCTAAAAATACTACCTTTTCCCCCTGGATTTTGTGAGATTATTTTGGATTTCATAGCTATCCAACCCATATACTTTGTTTTCTTATCCTAAATACTCATTTTTTATCTAATGTCTGTTCACAAGCTCTGTTCTTTTTCTTAAAAAGGGTTCCCAAAGTTGTATAATCTTCAGGTCCCAGGAAACTTCACAAACACTAATAACATCTTATACGTAAAAATAACAGTTCAGGACCTGAGGAGGGCATTAGTGAAGACACGAATCGGGGGGGAGGGGAAGGTTGAAACATTATTTGAACTTTACTACACGACAAAAGGCCTCTCCCGTTGCCCCACTATTTAGAATCCGGGGTGGCGTTGTTATCCCCTTGGGTAGAGGGCCAGTTTTTGTCTCCGAGACTCCATCAATTCTTTTATAAAATGTGTGTAACACATCTGTTTCATCACGTGGCTGTTCTGGCGAGCTCTCTTGAGTATAATGCAATTGCTAATTATCACCAGGAGACTAAAATGAGCTCATCTGTCCTGGTGCTTCTCAACCTGAGGTTCCCAGGTGCTGTCTAAGAGTTACTCTATTGTCTACATTGCACAATGTGGACTGGCGATCACTCTTGATACGTCCTCACAGGCCATACTCAGTGGGCCCAGGGTGATATACAGCCCTTCTGAAATATGGCTACATCGCTGAGGCCACATTATTTAGAGAAGGAGTTTTAGGCCATCCTTTGGGGTCATCTTTTTCTTTTTTTAATCAAATTAAGATATCAGAGCTGGCACACTTTTTATAATCAGAAATTGACTGCAGAATAAATTACTGGTGCAATGAATGTCCTTTCCTGACTTGTCTGAGAGCCTGCCAGCACAAAAGATAATGCGTCCACAGCCAAGGAAGGTGGATACGCAAAGGAGCTATCATAACCTGTCTGCTCGTGGGCCCTGGGGAGCACACCTACCAGTAGTCACACGCTTGCAAAGCACTTGAATCTAGGCCAGTCCTGAGAATTTGACCGATGGAATGAGGAGGAAGCAGTACTGCCTTTCTTCTGAGGCTGGGGCAGAAGAAACTCGGTCTCTTGGAACATCGCTGCCTGGAGAAACCAGATTCCACGTAAGCGGTCCGATGACCATCCCCTGCCACGAGGTGAAGATGGCCAGGCGAGCCAAGAGAAGCTACGCGAGAGGCAAGGCCCCCAGGAGTTCTATCTGTCCCGAGCAAGGCCCTAGACATGGGTGAAGACACCACCTTCGATGTCCTGCCGTCCGTCCCACCTCGACCACAGCAAGACCAAGCAGGCGGCTCCCAGGGAAGGCCCTACCTACCCACGGAACCGTGAGTGATGGGAATACATTACCCCTTTAGGTCACCGACTTTCAGGCGGCTTGTCGCTCAGTGTTAGATATCTGGGACAGGCAGAGAGGAGAAAGGCCGCTGGGACAAACCGCCTACCTTCTGTCCTGGAGCAGGTCAGGTGCTGTGGGACTGGGCAGGAAGACTTTAATGTGCCTTTTTTTTTTCTTTTTGGAGGGGGGATGAATTCCATAACAGTAGACGCTCAGAATTTTTGTGACTAGCGCATACTACCCAACTCCTTCACAGGAGGTGAAGCTAGGAAGTCATCACACACCATGCTAAGTACTTTAGATTTTATGGTCATAGAAACACAATATAGTTTCAAGCAGAAAAGTTGCATGATCGGACTTGTCTTGATAACATGCAACCAGGCCAGCAGCGAGAGGTGGGATAATTTAAGACAGAAAGCTGGGGTGGGGACCGGGGAAGGGGCTATTTCCGAAGTCAAGGTGAACCTCACACCGCACGTGAGAATTAACTTGACGTGGTTCATAAATCGAAATCTAGAGAGTGAAGGAAGGAGATTTCCAGGAGAAAACACAGGCGATTATCTCCGTGACTTTGAGGTAGGCCAAGATTTCTTCAATGTGTCACAGAAAGCACCAAACATAAAGGAAATATTGATAGATTGGACTCCATTAAAATGAAGAACTTTATTCTTAAAGAGACATCACTAAGAGAGTGATAAAACAAGCCCTGGACTGGGAAAAGCTATTTGGCACACATATGTCTAAAAAGGAGGAGGGGAGTCATTTCCAGAACATATAAATTATCCCTACAAATCAAAGACTGATGACTCAATTTTTTTTATTTTTTATTTTTTAATCCTCGCCTGAGGATATATCCATTGATTCCAGACAGAGGAAGGGAGATATTGAGAGAGAGAGAGAAACATCGATCGGTTGCCTCCTGAATGCCCACAGACAGGGAACAAAACCCCTAACCCAGGCACGTGCCCTGACCGGGAATCGAACCCACAGTATTTCAGTGTGTGGGATGACACTCCAACCCACCGAGCCATACCAGCCAGGGCCTGGTGAGTCCGTGTTTAAATGGGCCAAAGGCACACAAGTCTGACGGCAAGAACTGGTGTTGGCGAAGATGTGGGGTGACCGGCACAGCCCTAGGGAGCGGGCTGTAAGTTGGTTTAAACACTGCAGTGAATTATTTGGCAACATCGACTTAAACTAAACACAGATATTCTGTGACTTGGAGATCCGCCTCTAGCTGTGTCCCTAAGAGAAATGGACACTTACTTTCACCAAAAGACAGAGTGAGAATGTTTATAGCATTAATCCCAGTAACCAAAACTTGGAAACCACTAATCGTCCATAAAGAGTGGGACAGGTAAGTCATCTGAGATAGAGGATTATATGTGAGTGTGTGTGTGTGTGTGTGTGTGTGTACATATGTATCCTATAGATGTTTCTTAGTGGGTGCTCCAGACTGTTTGTGTCCCTCTGAAGTTCCCATGCTACAGTCCAGTCCCTGGGGTGAAGTTCTTAGGAGGTGGGGCCTCTGGGAGGTGATTAGGTCAGGAGGGTGGAGCCCCAGTGAAGGGGATTAGTGCCCTTATCAGAGAAACTCCGCCCTCCCTCCGGTGCGGACGTGGGGAGAACCAGCTGTGGACTGGGCCCTGCCGTCTCACCAGATCCTGGAGCTGCTGGAGCCGGAAGCTTCCAGCCCCTGTGATGGTGAGGAATGCAGTTCTGCAGTTTATAAGCCCCCCGGTCTATGGAGAAGAACTGTGACAGTCGAAAACTTCACAGTAATGAAGAAAACGGTCTGCCAAACACAACAAATTGGATTTATCACACAGACCCAGGGGTGAAAAGAGGGGAAAAAATGCAGACACAAATGTGTGACTCCATTTAGAAGAAGTTCCAAAACCGGTGGAAGGGACCTGCATGGAACGATCAGGATCGTCGAGCCTTTGGCTGCCAGCTGAGAGGGTGCAGGGGCCCGCCGGGCGCTGGGGGCCCGGGTCTAGGCCCGGAGGCTCCGCAGGTGTGGACAGGTGTAACGCTCACTGAGGGGGCGCGCGGAGTTTGCGCACATCCAGCAGGCAGGTCGCTCCTCAGTGAGGGACCCAGCACAAGGGAGCCTGGAGGAGAGTGGGGGGCACTGGGATGGGGAGAAGCCCGCTGGACAGCTCCTGGGGGTGGACGGAGCTTGAGTGCACACCGCCCAGGTGGGAAGCAGCGGAGATGGGGGAAGAGGCTTCTCTAGCCCTCCATCTAAAGTACGGGGGGCAGGGAGAGTCAGGAGAAGCTGGAGCCCCCGCCCCAGGGCCTCAGTGATGGCTTTGAGGCGGTAATTGGGGGCCAGACAAGGGGACGACCCCGGAGAAGGGAGACCCGCGCACCCAGGGGTCATGAGGTGGGACCGGCACAGCCCACACACCCACCGAAGGGTGGCGGCTCTTCTGACCCTTGCAGCTTTCTAGGATCTCATGATTAGGGTCAGAAGTTTAAAAAGAAGAAGAAGAAGAGGAGGAGGAGGAGAAGGAGGAGAAGGAGGAGGAGGAGAAGGAGGAGAAGGAGAAGGAAGAGAAGGAGAAGGAGGAGAAGGAGGAGAGGAAGAGGAAGAAGAAGAAAAACACCTGCAGGGTCTGTTTGTCAAAGAGGTGACAGAAAGGCCCCAGAGAAGAAAGTAGCTACTCAGGTCAGGTCTTCGCCCCAGACAGGAAGAAGACGGGGCGGGGATGCCGGGGAAACTGTTTGGAAACACACAGCGCTGCAGTGTCCCAGGGGGGTTGGGCGGGGGCGCCAATCCAAAACCGCTCTGTCCCGACTGCCCACGCAGAGCCAGGCAGCACACAGCTTATAACCCTGGGGGCAGAAGCCTAAGAGATCGGATTCTTTTTCTCGCTAGTATTTATTGGCTAAGCAGCAGCTCTGCCCCGCTGGGCCAGCGCATGGGTTTAACCGGAGCAGATGCATTCGATCTGCGTCTCCACGGCAGGAGGAGACGACCTGGGCCTCGGTGGCGGCGCTCGTCCACAACAAGGACACGCACGCGTGGAGGTGTGAGCCCTGGGCGCCGGGAGAAAAGAGCCAGGGGGCTGGAGTCAGCCCCGGGCACCGTGGAAAGGACTCCTTGCCCGGCCCCATCTCTGCGGCGTGGTCCCCTCCTGCCCGCTCTACCCCCGGTGCTGGCCCCCGCTCTGGGCCTCCACACCTCCCAGGATAGGGTGCATGTGCTGGCCAAACTCTCAGGCCCGGTCCCCTCCCAGGACATGGGCTTCTAGGATGGCTGACCCAGAGCCAGGCCCAGCCCCTAACATCAGGACACACTGACCTGATGAACACCGTCTGCCACCACCTGCCACCGCGTCCCTCAGGCAGGAGTGACTGGGACGATGGCGTCACCACGAGGCATCACGACCTAATTCAGTGACCACTCATTCAGCTGTAGGGGCTTACTGAGCACCTGCCGTGTGCCAGGAGCCGGATTCCGGACACAGTGACGGGTGAATGGGGCACAGGAAGTGCCCAAGGGGCTCATGGGCTCGTGGGGGGAACGCACAGCTAACAATCGGTCCCCGCACATGAGAGCACAGCCCAGGGCCGATGTTGTCTCCGTGCGGATTTCCCCAGGGTAGACCCGAGGCCACACTGGCCGCACAGGACTGGTCTGAGCGGTGGCCCCTGGAAGCAGACTCGGAAAGGAGGAAGGAGCGACACGGGGGCCTAGAAGTTAACGCTGATGACACCCTCTCAGCTGACGAAAGATCGCATGGGAACGGTCTACTTCCAGACGGGGCCCAGCCTGTACAGCGGGGGACGGTGATGGGGGTCAGGTGAGAGACAGCGACTCCTCTGAACACGGTGGCCCGTCCCGCAGGGCACCCCGGTCTCGAGTGGCCCCGGGTCAGGTCGGCATGTTTTTATCCACAAACACCCGAGTGCTTCAGATAAAAATGGCTTCACGTTTTGCTGACCCTCCAGTCCGAAGTAAATCATTTTCTTGCTTAACATTGGTCACCAGAGAAGTCAACTGCAGAGGGTGAAAACATAAAAACACATTTTTATACCCTGCAGGCAGGTTGAAAATGAGGTAGAACGAAGGAAAATGCAGCTCCTGTGTATAAAAAAAGCCAAAAGAAATTAAAGCAATAAATCTGGAACTATGACAGAGAGGGACTTAATAAGACCTTCCGACACAGGTCCGGTTTGAACAAAGACACACACCGCCCCCCCACCATCATCGTTCCCACCATCCCCATCACCGAGGCCTCAGGAGGGCGGAGCCCAAGGGTGAAAGGCTGAGCGAGAATCCGGGAGTTGGAAGATCGATTTTGATCTTCCTGGTTGTGCTCTTCTGTCCAAGTCACAGAATAAACACACGGGTCAATTTTCTAACCTGTAAAACGTGGATCATAATAAGTGCCCTGTGACTGTACCAGACAGGAAAATGAACTTGAAACCCCACGGAAAAAGTATAAACCCTCTGTGAATGCCACCTGTCTTCCTCAATATTATAATCATTTCCATTAAAATTAAAATCTGAGAACAGCAGAAATAGTAACGTGATAGCTGTGAGCACGTACCAACCGCTTTCTCTAAGCGCTATGAAACCCGTTCGTTCTGCGGGGGAAGGTAATGAGGGCCGGACACGCCGTGACTTGCTGGGACCGGGGCCACCCCACACAGCCCAGAACTGTCTTAGTCTCCAGAGGGTTCGGAATACAGCGCTGGTCGGAGCAACTCTAGCTCCAAAATGTGTGCTCTTCCCACGGATTTGAAACTTCAGGAAGAAACTGTGATCTTTTTCCAAAGGCAACTGTGGGGTCCCCGTAACGTACAACGAACCCCTCTGTCCTCACGGACTCCGCCCCCCGCCACCCCCAGGTGGGTCTGCTCTGCGTGGCAGTCCCATGGCTGCTCGGACTGCAGGGAAAGGTCGGGGCCCTCCCTGCCTCCTCCTCCTCACAGGACGGCCCACAGCAGCAGCCCCTGGGGGAGCTTGGAGGACAGCCGTGCACAGAAGGCCCAACCAGAGGGCCCCCAGTTGGTCACCGCAGAGGCTGTGCCCTGAACAAGAGTTCGGGGAGCACTGAAGCCTGCCAACAGCCCACTCACCAAGCCACGCACTGAGGCGGGACACTGTGTCCGCCCCGAAGCCAGGGCGCATTGCCAGTCCACGGAAAGTCCTGGGTGCGGCTGTGTGCCCAAGGGGAAGGGTGGGGAGAGGGGTCCTGGGGTCACCTGCAAGCATGGCCTGCCAATCAGAGCCCGGGCTCTGTGGTCAGACTGGCCACGGGGCCAAATCCTGGTCCTGCCACCTACTCACGGCTTGGCCTGGGCAGATACTGACCTCGGTTGACTCTGTGGAGTGGGGATTATAACAGCTCCTACCTCGGGGGTCACTGTGCGGCCCACGTGAGTTAGTAGGACCATGTGCTCAGGGACGGCTGGCGTGTGCTCAGGAACTGCGCTATTGTGGGAGGGTGTGCTGGGCCCGGACGCCCGCCATGAACCAGGCAGGTCCCAGGCAGGTCCCAGGCAGGTCCCGGGAGGCGAGCTCGTGCACAGGGCCGGACCTCCGCAGGCTACAGGGGCTGATGAAAGCCCGGGAAACCAGCTCAGCCCCAAGCTGGGCCTCAGTGGAGCAGCTAAGGGGGTTCCGGAGGGAAACGAGCCGACCACAGGGGTTCTGTGTGACTCCTGAGCTCTGCCAGCTTGGGGCAGAGAAGACAGAATGAAATCCGACGGCCCACCGTGGCCCCCCAGCCCAGGCCCACCCGAGCATTCGTCAGCACCCTGTCCCTCCCCACGTGCTGTGGTCCCGCACGGCCCCATGCTCACGGGCCACAGGCCGCACCCCTTCTCACACCCCCGGTCCACTCCTGAAGGCTTCGCCCGCTCCCACCTTGGGGGGGTGGGGGGGTGGAAACAAAGAGAAACCAGCTCTGATCCTGGCTCTGCGAGGTTCCAGTGCATGAGCTACGGCACCCACAGAATCAGTGAGCCACTTTCCATTGGGGGTGGGGGGCAGGCCAGACCTCGCTCGACATGTGAAAGGCGGGTGCACAGCTCCAGCTGGAAGGCAAGGTCCTTCCTCTGCCTTGGGGGCCACTCGGCCCAAACAGAGCCCTTCCCCTCAGCAGCCTCAGCTCCCTCGCCCAGAAAGCGAGCCTCAGCAGCAAGTACGGCACACCCGCAGGGTGAGGAGGCCGGCTAAGGGAGAACTCGGACTTCACAGCATGAGACCCCAGCCAGGCCTGCCGGGAGCGCTCGACAAACCTCGTTGTCATCGTTACACGTGCGGTATGAACAGTGCAGCGTCCTCCAAATTACCTCTCCTTCCCTCGTTTGCTTCTTACGTGATTATTTCAGCTCTACAGACAAATGCTGAGCTCTGTGGTCCCGCAGGCCCTGAGCCGTCTTTGGGGAAGAGTATGGCCCTTGCCTGTAGTATCTCCGTCGCAGCAGGGAAACAAACCCGTAAGTTCCCCGGGACACCAGGCGATGATCATCAGTCAGCTACCACCCTGGCGGTGCTACGTAACAAGTGCCCCCGGCAGCAACACCCGGCTGTTCCCACCCTCCGTGGGCCAGAGGTCGGCCTGCAGTTCTGCAGGGCTAGCAGCTCTCCGCTGGACTTGGGCCCAGGCTGCAGACCGGGTCCCGGCCTGTGCCACTCGTCCCCCACCCTCTGGGGTCAGCAGCGACCCAGGGAGCGCCCAGTTCAAGAGCAAGCCCAGCCCTGCAGGCCCCTGTTCAGCCTCCGCTCAAGGCTCACTCTCTAGTATCCCATTGGTTAAAGAAAGGCAGACGGTCGAGCCCAAAGTCAGGGTTTGGGGCGTACACTCACTGCACGCACTTGGGTTTAGGCAGGGGTGTCGATGTAGAATGCAGGGGGCAGAGAATCGGAACCAGTCTCCTGCAGGAAGGTGGACTTTAGTTCATCCTGGTCTCAATGGGGGTGTGGAGGCAGAGAAATAGAGGCCCAAGGAGGGTCGCACTGGCTGCCTCGGGAAGGACGGACTAGAGGAGGGAGGGGCTGAAGGCAGAAAGGCCCTTCCAACGGCCCCTCCGAGGGCTCCAGAGCTGACCCTGGGGAGCGACCGAGGGACGAAGAGCTAGGGTGACTGCGCGCCGGCCCGAGAGTTTGCCAGGACATGGAACTCACTCCCCTGGGCCACCGGGCAGCTTCGGTAAAACCCGCCAGGAGGGCGAAATGGCTTTTCCGAGGCTCCATTAGCGGGGCCCAGACAACCGCCAGGGTGAGGTTTCCTTTCCTGCTCCCCCCGAGTGGGCTCCCCGCACCGCCCATGGAAGCGATTAGTTGCCATTTGAGAAGTCTTAATTATCTGCACGCATTGGAAACCGCGGCAGTTATTGGAAGCCAGGAGGCCGATAGCTCTGATCAATGCGGGGCCATTAAGGCACAGAGCTCTCAACAGACACAGCCCAGTGTCCTCGGCAGGGCCCCGGGGCCCTGGCGCCTGCGCCCTCTGAAAAGAGGCAAGGAGACACTTCCAGTTGGACAGCGAGGTCACTGATGAGGCCGCGGCCTCGGCTGTCGAGAGGACACTGAGTTAAACTAAGCTAGTTCATTTTAGGTGGATGGAAAGTTTTTGCCTTTTCTCCCTTAGGAACCTTGTGATTTATTTTCAAATTGAACCAAACCTGAGGGGGCTTCTCTCTCTATTCCCTACAGCCCCTTCGGGTTCCAGAGGGCGTCACCTGGGAGGCCAGGGGGAGGCTCCACCCCCGAGGCACCGTTGCCTTGTTCACTGACTGGCCCAAAATACGCGAGAACGGGACCACACAGCCCGGCACAGCTTGGGCCTGCCCTTCTGTCTGTGGAGACAGCAGGCCCGCATCTGGGGGCAGTGGGGGAGGGGGCCGGTGTCCTCGGGGCAAAGGGGGAGCGGGGAGCTGAGAGGGCCGAAGTGTCTGACGCAGGTCCAGGCCCCGCCGAGGATCCTGTGCCCAGAGAAAGGAGGTGTTCTCACAGGAGAAAATGCCAAGTTGCCAGACTGAAGGTAAGAGACCCACGTGGGCAGCTAGTGCCAAGCAGGCAGGACAGCCGAGGGGGTCACGAGTCGCTCGTGGGCTAGATGCAACGTGGCGGCTGGGGTGCCAGCCACGGCAACTGCATTCCAGGTAACAGGAAGGAAAACGGAGAGAGAATGGAGCCCGGGCCAATCTCACTGGCTGAACCCGGTCCCATGGCCAACCCCCCTCTAAGGAACTGAGAGTGTCACCGTTGTGCTGGTGGGGAAGAGAGGAGAATCGGCGTGGGTGCATCATGCGCAGACTCTGCCTCGGACGGCTTCTGCCCAGAGGGCTGTGGACGTCGCACCTCTGGTGGGCCCCAGACAGCCCGCGCCTGAGTGGGAGACCAGAGGAAGAGAGGGACGCACAGGGCACCAGCCAGGGCCAGGCAGAAAGGGGGACAGTGCGTTGGGCCAACCTGGGCCCCCGCAGACTCCAGGAGGCTCTGAGCTGCAGGCTGGCGGAGGAAACGGGGCTCTCTCTGCGACAGCCACATCGCGCTGGCTGAGCCACGTCACGGAAACAGGAGGCCGGGGCTGGGGGCCAAGGGCGTAAAGGGCAGAGGGGTCAGGGAGGCCTAGGTCCCCCACAAGAGAGCTGGTTTCGGGCCGGGCTCCAGCCCCGCAGCAGGGCGACGGGACTCTCGTCAGGCCCCGGGAGCCCCTCCAGCGCCCTGCATGGTGCTAGTGGGGTGGCGTCACTCTGGGACCCCGGTACCGGGGCGGTGGGGGGCTGCAGGCTTCCTGCCCCGCGGTCTTCAACAAAGTGGACTGCTTTCAACCGTGTTTGTTTTTTGAATCTTCTTGTCTTAGTTCTTTCCATTTTAAAATAAGCTCGTCACAATCCCTTGTAAGTGATATAGATGCCACTCCACACTTTTTTTTTTAAGAAACCCAAGAACCAGCAACTTGGATGGGCAAAAAGCGGTTCCCTTCTCACCTTGAAGGCCCGCGCCCACCCTGCCCCACCCTGCCCCACGCCTTAGCGCTCAGCCCCTCGCTGCCTCCGTCCTGACCACCCTGCTCAGTCTGGGCCTCGTCTCACGGGCCCCAGACCACGTCGATTACCTTCCTCTGGGCCCCTCTGCCCCACCCTCCAGGCCATCCCGCACCAACGTCCAGGATGATGGTTCCGAACCTGGGCTCCTGGAGCCGGCAGCGTGGGCCGTACCTGGGGACTGGTTAGAGCTGGAGAACCTCAGACCTGCCTGGACCTCCAGTCGCCGTCTGAATGGTCACACTATGCCCTGGGGACTTCCCATCCAGTGAGGCGGGACAAGCGCCGTTCCACCTCGCTCCCCCCCACCCTATGTCCCCCAGCCATCGGGGGCGGAGCCCAGCACCTTCGAGAGTCCCTGAAAGACACCACGTTTGTCTTGGCCCTGCCACCTGCCTCTCCCTACCCATCTCCCCCACTCGCCCTAGAACCTTCCACCAGAGCTATAGAGCTGGTGGCTGATGTCTCCACACCTGGCCCTGTCCTTCATTCAGCTGTCATTAGACCACCCTGCCACAGGGATGCGCTCATGCTCCCCACCCTGTGCAGGGGATTTAGGGCCCGAGTCCCCTGGGGCTCAGAGTCTCCGTAAGGGGCGCACCGAGGAGACAGGGTGGGTGTCCCACCCTGCTGACTGATGATGCGGTGATTACTTACACCTGTGTGAGCACCGCATCGGAGCCGCCCTGCATCACGAGGGCGCTCACCTGGGCCAGGCCCAGAGCTGCCGCTAAGGGGAGAAAGACTGGCGGGCGGAGGAGGAGCGTGTGAGGCCCCAAGGGAGAAGTCAGGGCCCCCAGAGGGGCGAAGCTGAGGAGAGGTCCCCCCAGAGGCTCCGGGACGTGTCCCACGTGGTCTCAGAAGCCGTGGGGAGGAACTAGCCTGATGGAGAACTCCAGCATGCTTCCGGGGCCCCCACCTCGGTTTCCCACCTTCGGGGTACCAGGGCTGGGCTTTCCAAATCAACTCCACCCAGGAAAGCGTGCTTCCACGTGGCCCGCTGGGGAGGCCCCGAGAGCCTGGGGGGCGAGCCCCGAATTTCCTCCAGTGAGTACCAAACAGCAGCCACTGCCGCCTGTCACTCGGTGGGAACACGGCCATATGGGAGAGGTTGATTCACTGCCGGGGGAAGGGGCATTAATCCAGAGGCACGTGCGCTCGGCCGGGACTCGCAGCGGTAAATTTCGGCCAGCCTGCCGCAGCTCTGGCTCCGCGTGAAATACGGCGCTTATGTTGTGTGTCTGTGTGTTTTAATAAAGGAAACTCTTTTTCAGATTCTTAATTGACAATCGCATTTTGCCATCTAAAAACCATAGCAGATGATGAGATCGTAAAACAGGCTGCAAAGACATGCCTTTTCCCCGGCATTGCTGACACTTTGAAACGCAGCGTGCGTGGAGGGAGACTTCTCGCCGTAGTCCGGAGGCCCCCGTGGTTTTGAGCATCAGAGGGAACTTAAAGCACCAGAATAATTTATTGAGCACCTAGCAAAGGCAACGTGGTTCTCCAAGAACACGAGCTAATAATACTATCTACTGTCTTTATGATCATCGTCTCTGTGATTTCCCGAGCACCTGCCGTGTCCTGGGAACTTTCTATAGCGCTCTCCCGTAAATTCTGGAATGGTCCCGAAAGGCGGGCTATGACAGTCCCGTGTCTCCGCTGATGAGCAGCACGCTCCGAGGGGCAAGTGCCCGGCCCGGTGCTGAGTCAGACGTGAAGCCCTGGCGTGTCTTCCGCTGCCTCGTGTAAAGGACACTCGGTTGCCAAGACGACACCCATCCCCATGCTCTGAAGCGGGAGGCCCCTCCGCTCTCTGCAGCTGGACCTGCGTGCACCCCACAACCCCTTACGCTCCCAGGGAAGATGTGATGAAGCCCCCCACCCCCAGCTGTCCCCCTGAATCTAGTTCTCAGAACTAGACCTCACAGCAAACTCTCCCCAGAACAAAGTCACTTTCCAAGGGCGTTTTCCTGGCCCTGCTGGGCGCTAAGAAGGTGACCCCCCCGTAGCTGTCATTTTCAGCCCTAGTCTCCTTCACGTCACAAGCACTTATTGAACACCTACTGCGTGCCGGAGCATGCCTTCAGCACCGGGCAGGCAACGGGGTGGCTGCTATATTCCAGGGAGAGGGACAAGTGTCCCAGGCAAGAGAGGCCTGTCCTTCAACCCTGCCTCCCAGCGAGTGCACGTCCCTAGAGAGCCCGTCCCTGAGACAGGCAGACACGGGGTCGGCAGCGGGGCTGGGGCGCATGCTGCTAGAGGCACCAACAGCCATCTTCCTGTCCCTTCTTCTCAGCCAGCCAGCCTGCCTCCCAGATCCCGCGCTGCGGAGACGGGTCCCGTGCCCCGAGTGCAGCCCCGAGAGCAGCCCCGAGAGCGACGGGCAAACACCGGGAGAGTCTCAGGGAAGTGGTCTCTCTCCGATAAGAAGACCAGATACACAGAAGGAAGCCCCGGCCTCACCCCGGCCCCCTCTCTGTCTGTCTAGTCTCGGCCCGTATTTTGTCACGGGAGGAGGTCCGCCGTCACGTGACTGCCGTGCGGAGGAGACGGCGTCTCCCTGATGGCCCCTGATGGCCCCACTGGGTTGTCTCGTCACCTGTGAAGGGAGGAGTGGAGGCTGCGAGTGGGCGGGATGCTGGCCCGAGCACCCTAGACGTCAGGTGACAGCCACGTACACGATGCCCGTTTCTCTACAGAAGGGCGCCCTCGCGGGTTCCTCGGCGTGGAGACTCTGAGCACAGCCCACGGCACTGGCCTGGCCCGGAGCCCCGCGCGGCATCCCTTGAGGTTTTGGTCCCCGAGGTTTTGGTTTTTTAGGTGCCCGCAGTCAGCCCAAACCCAGGCCGCCCGGGATGTGCCTTCACTGCAGCCCAGCCCGTGCGCCGGCTGCCTCTAGGATTCTAAAGAAATTTAAAGGAAAACCCACCCGACAGGCTTGCCGTCAGCCGTGAGCCGGCAAGGGCTGTGTCGAGCCGAGCAGTCTGCCGTGGACGGGGCAGTGTGGGGAGCCGCAGAGGAAGCGGAGACGGACGGGAATTGGCGGAGTGTGGAAAGCAGCTCCCTGTTCGCGCGTGTACATGGGAGCACGTCAACACCGCCACGCCGGAGAGAAGCCCCACGTCCGCCCGCATTCGCCAGAGGAGGGTGGCAAGGTCCCCACCCCTCGGCCACTCAGAGGGCTGCTTCGCCAATGCAAGCTGCACCCGCCCCTTTCAGGCCGAGAGATGGCCGCGAACTCTCCACCGACCCAGGGCCCAGAAACGGCTCCTTCCCCGGAGCTCTGGGCTCCCTGCGCTCTGACCTTGGCCTCCTGCCCCCCGGCCCGATCCTGGCTCTGCTCTGTCAGCACCGACCTACTCGCCTCTGCCTCCCTTCACGCCTCGGGGCCTGGACCACGTCGCCCTCCCTTCACACGCACAGCGAGCGTTTACTGAGCGTATGCCTGGTGCGGGAGCCAGTCACGTTAGAGAAGAATTGGACACAGCTCAAGTCCGAAGAGGCGCTGAGCCCAGCAGGGAGGATGCCACATCAGCCCCAGGCGGAGGGTAGGTACAAGGGGAGCGGTCTGACGTTCTCAACAGCGTCAAGGCCGTCTAAGTCGGGGGACGCCTCCCAGCTGGGTTCCCTCCCCCGAGGCCTCTCGCCGCGCCTCGGCCAGCCCGTCCTCCGTGGAGTTCTCGGGCGGCTCCACTGTGGTTCCCCCCATGTCCAGTCCATCCCCCAGAGCCTCGAAGATACGGAATGTAACGCTACTGCGGGCCGCCTCGCCCCCACTCATACAAGGCTACCAGGGGGACAAGGGACAGTAAAGTGACCAGCAAGGAAAACAATGACAGCGCTGAGCGGCTGAGGATGGCCCGATGGCCGGCACGCGTGGGGAGCAGGCTAATCCATCTTCTCGGCAAGGGTCGGGATGGCACCACCACCGGTAGCAATGGCCACAGTTTGCCAGTCCCGGGGGGAGGGCGAAGAATGTGACCTATGTCATGCCATGTATGTATCTCGTGTCCCCACACACCGAGGCCGTGGGAGCAGAGCCAGCAGTGTGAGGCTCCATCTCCGAGGGTGTGGTTGACATTGCTGACCACACCATGTAGGAGGGAGCACAGGGCTGGCTGGAGCGGGGGAGCCAGACGGAGATTCTAAGTGAAGCCGGAATCTCAAAGCACACAGATGGAGGGGCTGACCACCTCTCCCAGTCGTGTCCGGGCCGCACGCAGCCTCCAGAACCCTCCGAGTCTCTACAACACACAGAGGGTCTAACGGGGTTCGATCCCATCCACCGTCCAGATGGCCTCACCATCTCACTCTCAAGGCCGTGTCCCTGAGATGGGTCCCGCTGTGAGGATGTCGGGCAGAGCGGAGAGTCCAAGGATCGGGGCGGGGGGGCGGGGAGGAGCTTTGGATTGCCTGGGTCCAGCTCACATGTTCTCATGGGTCCCCGAGATCACGGGTTCTCAAAGACCTCCTCCGACAGTCCCTCCGAACCGTGCCGACGCCAGGACGTTGGAGCCCGCAAAGCGCGCATCTGCACGCTTCGTCGGTGAAGCCCGAGTCTTCCTTCCCCAACACGAGCCACAGCGCAGGGCGGGGAGTTCTCTCCATTCCTTACCGACATCTTTGCCCGAGGCTCAAACCCAAAGCCCTCCTTTGTTTTTCTGGGGTTCCCCCGCCCTCCCTTTGTAACCTTTAAAAGTAGAAGCGCACACATACAGAAATCTGATTTAATATCCACTGACTCTGCGCTTAGCTCCTGGCGCCCGGCGAGTGGCAGCCAACATCGAAATGGAAATGGAAAAGTGAGTTGGAAAATTCAAACCCGAGCTCAGCAAAAGAAAATCAGTCAGTCCCTGAACGCGCCCTGGTTCTGTCTGCGGACGTGCGTTTTTGCTGACATTTCCTGACGGACCAGCAGCATCGGGCAGGTTGCCCCTCCCCTGCCCCCACCCGCCAGTCCATTTACCGAGGATGGATGGAAGCCTGTGCTGACATGAGCAAGTGGGAGTCCGCGGCGGCCACAGTTGCAAGTAAATTTCCAGCAGGGACCAGAGTCTGGCCAGTCCTCGCAGACAGCTCTGCGGCCGTGGCTGCCCGCATGCCTGGGTGGGGAGCCCGGGGACCCTCGTGGGGGCTCTTGGAGGGGCAGTCAGGGTTTGGGCAGCAAACAGGACAGGACGGAAGAGGGGAGAGTGGGGCAGCGTGGGGCAGGCTGCCGACACCCACTAATTTGTGGGGGGTGGCCTTCGATCCCCCACTAGGTTTCTGCACCTTCCCTGTGAGCTCAAGGCCGTGCACAGACTTCCAGTGCCCTCCAGGCAGAGAGAGAGCTCGGAACGGAAGGGAAGTCGCGGGGCATTGGCATCCCACCAAGTGACGATCTGATCCGTGCAGGACAGGAGGCCCCTGCCGGGCGGGACAGGACCTAAGGGGGGACTTCAGAACATGCACAGCCCTGGCTGGTCCGGCGCAGCGGATTGAGCGCCAGCCTGCAAACCCAAGGGTCACTGGTTCGATTCCCAGTCGGGGCACAAGCCTGGGCTGCGGGCCAGGTCCCCAGTGGGGGGCACGCAAGAGGCAACCACACATGGATGTTTCTCTTCCCCTCTTTCTCCCTCCTTTCCCCTCTCTAAAAATAAATTTTTTTAATTAAAAAAAAAAGCACACACACAGGAGGGATGACGCACAGGCTATGCTGGCTGCTGGTCTTTCTGGGCCTTCACAGACTTGCATTGGCCTCTCTCTTTTCTTCTTAATCATCATTTCCTCCCAGCACGGTGCCGCTGGCCAGGGCCATCCTTCCTCGGAGGCCCCGCCCCGGAAGCTTCCGAACGGAGCTGCACTCCAGACGCCTGGGTCGATTCTGCAGCCTGGCCTGTTCTTTCTGACCAGAAAAAAGCCGCAGGATACCAGGTCCGAGCTTGTGAACACACGAGGGGCTTTCTGGAAGGGGTGTGCACAGTGGTGAATGGGGCCTGAGACCGGCTCCTCAAGCCCATGCGTCTCCGTAACCTGGGGACAGAGCAGCGGCCACAGAGAGAAGGGGGCCCAGCGCACCTGTTCATCATTGCGTGTACCACCCTGAGCTCATGTTTGGGCCTGCAGTGAGTGGCACCTGGGGCAGGGCTGGTGGCCCCGTCCTGAGCCTTTGGCTCCTAGTCCTGATGAGGGGCCTGGAATGAGAAACCTGGGCTGGAGCCTCGGACGGGAGTTTCATCTGCCTCAAAGATAGTGAGCTCCCCATCGTAAGGGGTGTGCAAGCCAAGGCAGACCATTGGTCTGTGCAGTTTTAGGAGGAGGAGTGGGAGGGGGTGTCACAATTACAGGGAAGGGTGAGTCGCACGGTCACTCCTAAGGGTAAGGGTAAAGGCAGGGAACAGTCCCTCACTGGTCCAGGTGGTAGTCGGGCTTGCCAACAGGCCAGCAGCCCTGACTTCCAGGCCCAGAGACTTCGTGGCCACTCCTCCCTGCAGGACGCTTCGCCCCATCTCCATGTTCCCTAAGGGTCCCCATGGTCCCTTCCGAGGCGGGTCTCAAGTCCCTTTGTGGGGGGAGCCATCCTCGTCCCTCCCCCAGATGCCCAGGAGGCATCTGTTCTCACCTCCTGTCCCACAGAGGGGTGCCTTTGAGCTGGAGCCATTTGGACAGCTCCCCAGAGACCGGCACCCAGGGACAGAGGGGAGAACCTTGCCCTTGGAGGCTGCCTGTGCGCTTGGACCAGATCCCCCCGCCCCGCAGGCAAACGCCAGCACCTGCACTCACTGGGCACCCTCTGCCAGCCTCCATACCCTGCTACAGCGGGCTCATTGAGCCTGTCTCAATTAGTTTAACGAAGGGGGGGGGGAAGCACAAACGTTAGCGTCTGAACTATTACCAGTCACACCACCTCTGGGGCACGTGCTCCCATAGCCAGTGTGACAAGGCCGAGAACCGTCGGACTGGGCATTTCTCATCTGCCACTAGGTGGGCAACGCTGTCACCCTCCCCGCCCCCCGTGAAGAGCGGGCTGCAGCGAAGGACACCGGGGTGAGGCCAGCAGGGGAGAGGGGTGGCCCTGTGAGTTGCCCTGACTAAATGCCTATCCCACCCCCCCGCTTCACCTCCCAGGCACCTGGGCGCCAAACCAACAGCTCAGAGGCAGCAGCAACTGCGGCCCAAGTGCCTGGCGCATCCAGTGTCTCTGCTGCTTTTAAGTGATCTTTATTCCGGGTGGGGGAGGTTTTTAGGGGAGGTGGGGGGCTCCTTTTAGATGTGTTTTGATCATTGAAGACTCCTCGAATTCTTCCCAGGGGTGGACGGAACGTGCATGATAAATGAATAAACGTGGGTGAAGAGGACCCAAACTGTCTTTTCCACGGCAGGGTCTCCTTCCTTCACGGGCGTTGGTCACTCAAGGCAAAAGCGGAGAGGCGAGCCCCGAGGGCACCTCTGGGGGGGGGGCCTTCCCTCCCTCTGTGTGCATGAAACGCCCACTGTGTGCAGGCGCCGGCTGGGCGGCGGGAAGGTGGCAGCGGCCGTTAGTAACAAGCTCTCGCTGCAGTGCCTGCACCTGAGATGTTTCTAGCCGGCCCTCCTGGTGGGTTTCCTGACGGAGAGATTAGAGGCACCTGGGAACCCAGGACGCCCAGGTCTGTGCTCCACGACCTCCCCCGCAATCCACGGAGACGCGGAGGTCGACGGCAACCAGCTGAAGACAGAGGCAGCCCACACGCCCAGCCCGGGCAGCAGCCGCCCAGCCCGGGCTCAGACCTTCGTTTGTAAGCAGACACTGAGGGCCATGCCAGGCTTTCGCCCTTGGGCCCGTCTTGCTCACTGTCTTCAGGTACATGGGGCGGTGTGGGGAGGCCGTCTGTCCCCAGCTCCAGTGGAGCCGTAGAAATGGGGCAGGGAGTGGCGGTTCCTCACAGCAGGGAGCAGAGCTGCCCAGACGTAGCCCCGACCCCATAGTGCTGCTCACTGTGTCCTTGGCCTTGACCCAGACTCCGGACACAGGGAAGAGTGCTGGTCTTAGCCTTTCACGACATTCAGTTGGGCAGCAGCGAATTCCCAAGTCCAAAGCTAAGCAGGGTGCCCCGTGATGGAGTCTCCCAGAAAGTTGGGAGGCTTCTCTCTGAGGGCACTCTGGAGAAAGGAGACCCTGTGTTCCCCAAGCCTTAGAATCACTGGGCCCCATGTGGGAAGGGGCCTCCAGCTGGCTGGTCCAGTGGATTTCCACCTGTGTTCCTACAGCCTGGGTTCGCCTGGGCTGAGCACTAGAGGGCGTCCTGGGTGAGCTACTGGGCACGGCCTTGACCAGCTCAGCTCCACGTCACCAGGTGCTCATGTGGGTAAGATTTCATCTGAGGAAAGATGAATAAAACTGCTGGCCGGGCCCTGGCTGGTCTGGCTCAGCGGATTGAGCACCAGCCTGTGAACCAAAGGGTCACTGGTTCGATTCCCAGCCAGGGCACAGGCCTGGGTTATGGGCCAGGTCCCCAGTAGGGGGTGCTTGAGAGGCAACCACATATTGATGTTTCTCTCTCTTTCTCCTTCCCTTTCCCACTCTCTAAAAATAAATAAATAAAATCTAAAAAAAAAAAAACCAAAACCTGCTGCAAAGGGCCACGGACTGTGGGAATCTCTCCCCTGACCAGAGGCAGCCTCCAGCAGCTGCCTGAACTCCTGGGTGGTCAGGGAGCTGAAGGAAGACCTTCCGCTCACCCGATGCCACTCATCCCAGATCCGAGCCAACTGAGAAGTCAGCGGAGTGGAATTCAAAATGGCACCTTCTATTGCTTAACAGCAGCGGCGGCTGGTGGTCACGCAGTAGTCTTTCTCTCCTTCCTCCATATCCTTATTTCATGCGGACTACTCCCTCCCTTAAAAGGCGGCCTTGCGTGGTCTCCCTTGCAGCCAGGACTGGTCAAATCGCTAGGTACTGGCCGAGAAGACAGAAACCAAAACTCCATGTCAGACCTCCGCAGCCGTCGTGCAAGGAGGAGCTGACTGAGCTGGGATCGGCCCCCTTTCCGTCCTCCCTTCTGCCTCCTGCTGCCAGCGTGGGATGTGGAGGCAAAGGCTGGAACTCCAGCAGCGGCCTTGGGCTAGGAGTCTGGGGATCAGGCTGAGCCAGGATTGCTGCGGAAGAAGGGGCTCGGGGCAGAGCCTTGGCCACACGGGGTTATGTGGGTCCTTGCTGCTGTCTCTGTGCTGCACACCCTTTAGACAATTTATGACACAGCCAGGGGGTGGGGATAGGAAAGAACAAGGTAGGACCGTTCCAGGGCCCTGGGCTGCCTGCAGGAGGCCCCTCAGTCCCCTGACTTCTACAATGTGGACCTCATGAGGCCGCTTCCCCAACTTGAACCCCCAGTGGCCTTTCACAAGGTCAAGTTCTAGTTCCTTGAAGGCAGAGCGCAAGGTGCTCTTGGACTTCTCCACGGGGCCTCATCCACCTCCCGGCCTCATCTCCGGCTCCTCCAGCTGCGCGGACCTGCTCGGGTCCCCCGCACCCACTCCCCACTTCCCATCATGCTCTGCTCGTGCTACCCTTTGCTCCTGGTTGTCCTTCCTTCTTTCCATGGCCAACACGCCTCAGCCTGCGGGATGAAGCTCAGGTGTTGCCTCTTTCGGGAAGACTTCCTGGTTCCCATCTTCCCACCCTCTGCCCCTGACACTCTCTCCGGCCCCTGCCCCTGCCCCGAGGCTGATGGAGTGCTCCTGGGTGTTCTCCCTGAAGGGCGTAATGGTGGACTCTTGAGTCTAGCCATTATCCCCGGCGCCTTCTTGCCTTGGCCGCGGGGACGCACAGGGGCCCGTTGCAGGCCTCCACCCTCACCTTCCTTCAGCTGCACCTCAGCTCCCCACTTGCCCCTCCCCGACATTTCCTCATCTCCTCCTTTCCTTCTGCTGCCGGGCACGCATGCATTGCAGAAGCCATGCCCCAGCCGTCTTGTGGGGAATGAGACAACGCACAAAAATAAGTAAATAGAGATAATAAAAACCTACCAACTTCTATGAATCCAATTACATAACTAATAGGAGCAATACATTTCTCCTGAGAGGCGAGGAGCTGGCGTGCCTCCTGCTCGCAGAATGTAAAATGTTGTTGGTATTTAAAGGAAATGAAAAATAAATTTTTCTGGCCTCTTCCTACCATCCACGTCCTGCTGAGATCCCTCTTAAGTAACTCAGGAATCTATCAGAAAACTGAAAACCAGTTTGCGTCACGCACCCACAGCTTCCCGGCTCCTTAGCGGAGCCCGGGAATTCAAGGCAGCTTCACCCCGCTCCGAACCCTGAGCCCTTTTTGATCACATTCGGGGACCCCCTAAGTTGCCTCAGGTTTGTGTGTCCGTTTTCCATCGCTGCTGCAGCAAATTGCCACACACTGAGTGGCTTAACCCCTCCCGCGTTTATTATCGGGAGGTTCCGCGGGGCGGACTTTCAGGCGGAGCCTCACTGCGCTGAGCGCTGAAGCCGAGGCGTTGGCAGGGCTGAGCTCCTCTCTGCAGGCTCCAGGGGAGAGTCCCTTGCTGGCCTTTTCCAGCCTCTGGGGGCCACGTTCCTCGGCTCACGGCCCCTTCCTCCACCTTCAAAGCATGTCCCTGCTCTGTCCTCACACCTCCGCTCTCTGACCTTGACCCACTTGCCTCCCCCTGACAAGGACCCTTGTGATCGCAGTGGGTTCACCTGGACAGCGCAGGCCAGCCTCCCATCTCCAGGTCTTAGCCACACCCGCAGAGTCTCTGTGGCCGGGGCGGGCAACGTGGTCACAGGCTCCGGAGATCAGGGCGTGGACACACGTGGGGGACATCGTCCTGCCGCAGCCTGTGTACCCCCAAAGCAGACCCTCAGGTAAGGACTGGGGTGCAGATAGCGCGGGTCCTCTGATACATCGTTTCACCTGATGCTATTTCGTTACAAGGTCGGTGAGATGCTGTAGGGACTTAGTTCCTGTCTGCATTGATTAGCCTGCGCTCAGATTGGTTTCCATATGCACCGTTTTGCTTAAAGTCACAGAACCTACAGATGACGTCGTGAAGACTCACTAGTTTATCTGGAGGTGACCCGGAAACACAGAGAGGGAACGTGGACGAGACCTTAGGGAGGGAGGAAGGCCAAGAGGGGGTATGGATGGGCATCCCCGCTGGGGGCATCTGGGGTTCAGCCACACTGGGGTGCCTCTGAGAAACTGGGGAAAACACGCCTCTGACTCTTCATACCGGATTCTACCCACCAAATGCCAGCCCTCACTGGGCACGTGTTAGGGCGGTGTCCCCAGAATCCCCCATGTCCCCTGTTGTCCCAGGGAGCAGCGGATAGGGCGCCAACATTCTTGAGTTTGCGAGATTCACAGTGGGGAGAGGTTCCGTGACTTTGCTGCCGAAAGGTGCAGAGAGGTGGGGGGACGTGAGGGGGATGAGGGCCACCGGTCCATGTGGAGAAGGGCGGGGCCAGCCCCACTGAACTGACCACCCCACCTTCCCTGTCCCCACCACACCCACCCCGTGACTTTAGGTGGAAGAAGGATGGTCCCTTCCAGGGCGGAAGAGGCACATCCGTCCTTAAGCACGTTGACGCAGAGGTGGTTGTCATCCTTGAGAGACAGATGTCAGTGGTTGGGACGTGTGGTCCATCCGGAGTAGGAGGGGACCTCAGAGGGGGGCCAGACCGAGAGGCCTGAGATCCCAGATGTGCTGCTTGCCTGTCTGTACCTTGGGCAAGTCAGCATCTTGGAGGGGCACGTCCCTCAAGGGTCAGGGGACGTGACCCCAGCTCTCAGAGTCACCGGTGTGTACGCCACTGTCCCAGTGCCCAGCACAGCACTGGCCCCCGGGGATGAGCTCGCTTCCCTTCCGCCTGGCCGCGGCATGACCCTCCCTCCAGCACGCCTCGCTGGCCGACACCCGCCAAGCCCTCTTTCCTGCCTTCTTAGCTGCTCACAATTGTAATGAAACAGCAAACTACTGTTGTGTCCTGAAAGCCCAGGAAAGAGCACCAGGAAAGGGGGCTCTGTGGCTGCCCCCCACTAACTCATTTCCTCCCAGCTCTGCTCAAGGCCGAGTTTTCCTCTTGGAGACAGAGGGAGGCTGGGCCCCGGTGCCCACAGGCCCCCCCGCCCCCCAGAATGGCCCGATCTCTTCTGTAAAGCATCTATTTACAAAGCAGGTCACAAACAGAGAGCACAGCCACCTAAAAATAGAAAGTCATTACTGAGCTGACAAGTGTCTGCTCTGGCCGGGGAGCTGGGAGGCGACTGTTTTCCTCTTTTTCCCCTTTCTGCTTCTCTGCACTCCAGCCCCACCCCCAACCGACTTCCCTGGGAGGAGAGGGGGCTGCGCAGGGGAGGGCATCCAGAGCTTCATTCCCCCTGGGCCCCAGCTCAGCCCCAGAGCCTGCTCCTGCAGGGACCTGGGCCGGCCGTGCCCCGGATTCCCTGCGACTGTTCGCGCAAAACCCACTGGGCCGGTGCTGCTGCCCTTCCGGTCTGTTAACGAGGAACCTGAGGCTCTGTGGGTCACGGGACTGTCCCCGCACCACAAAGCCAGGAGGTGGTGGAGCCGAGAGGGGCAGCGGGTCCACCGCACCCCACACGACACTCACATCGTGTCCCTAACAGGCATCACCTCCAGAGACACGTGCCACACGTCCTGACCTCTCGAAGAGGCACATCTTCCTGTCCCTCTCCTGGGAAACCAGGCCCCAGGACAGCGGCCCCAGGTGAGTCCGCCACCTGGCGCAGTACCAAGCTGCTCCCCTCCGCAGCTGTGGCCCTGCCCTTACCGTGGGGACAGCCCTGGCTGTCTGGGTGCGGTGTGGTACACCTGGCGCAGCAGGGACCCCGATCCTGACTCCTCCCTTCATGGCCCTCCCTCCTCCCAGCCTCCTCCCCGTCTGCCCACTAACCACCACCTGGCCCTGAGGGCCCACTGTGTTCTAGAAACATCCCACTGTGTGTGGGCACTACGAACAAGGACTTGGGCTACCCTGGGACAGTCTGGCAGGGGCTGGTCTGTGCCGCACACGAGTCTCTGATGCTCCATCCTCGCTGCCACCCCTTCGGGGTTCCAGGCCCAGCAGGGACCTCTCTCTGATGAGCCTCTTCACTTGGGGTTGTACCCTGCCCCCCGACGTGCTCGGGGCCAGCCTCCAAGGCGGCCCGTGAGACCCCTGCCTCCTGGCTGTCCAACCTTGTGTGGTCCCCTCCCACACTGCGCTGCGGTGGCGTGTTTGAGCAGCCACAGTGGAGGGAGGGACGTTGTTTCTGGAATAAGGGTTGACAGAGTCTGTGGCTTTGCTCTGTGCGTGCGTTCACCTGTGGATTCTCCCTCTTGTGTCACTTGCCCTAGGGGCGGCCAGTGGCCAGGCCGTGAGGACTCCAGCAGCCCATGGAGACAGCCCCGAGGGTGAATCTGGACCCTCCAGCCCAGGCGAGCTGAGAGGACCGCAGCTCCAGCCAACGGTTCGCACCCTCACGAGACTCGGAGCCAGAAAGCGTCCCAGATCCTCCTGCCAGAAAACGTATGACGTCGTGGTGCCTGCTGTTTTGAACTGCTGGGTCCGGGATGGTCTGTTACCCTGCACCTGGGAACCGATACACTGAGGCATCCAGTCCAGTTAGCTGTGCTCTTATCTCCATGAGCCAAGGTCACCGCCAGTTCAGAGGCAGAGCACGTGGCAGCAAGGGCAGAGCAAAGGGACAGCCTTGGGGGCAGGCTGCATGGGACGGACAGACCCGGACACTTAGGTGCTAAGGGCAGTAGGTGGGCGTGGAACTGGGCCTCAGGGAAGGGTCAGCGGTGGACGAAAGCTGGAAGTCACACTGATCGGACACACGCCCCAGGGGCTGCTAGCTTCTGCACAAAAGCAGCGTTCTGCCAGCGCTTTGCACTGGCCTGGGTCACCTCACAGACTCTGGTCACCCCGAAGGGCGGGACCTCAGGTCACCAGAAAGTAGGGAAGCTTTGGCAGGGTAGCAAGCAACACCACCAGGCTGTCTCTTTAAGAAGCTGGCTTTGGGGTTTAATAGTCAAGGATACGCTGGGAAAGCCGTCAGCTGTTACTTTTATAGCCTCAGGAGTCGTCCAGGTCTTTGCAATGAAAGGCAGGCCGGTCCTTCAGCCCGCCCTGCTGCTGCTAACAAGCCAGGCTGTCAGGCGGAGCCCGGCGGCTGCGGGGAAGGGAAGTCGCATTTCAAGTCTAAAGACGCCTGTCCACTGCCCTGGGCTCAGCTACTCCCTCCTGCCTTCTCCCCAAACCGAGGTGCTGTCCTGGGGCTGAGCGGGAAGACAGTCACCTGAGGGGGAGCCTGTCCTGCAGGCCAGCAACGCCAGCGCAGGGGCAGGGGGTGTCCCTGGGACGACTTTCCCCTGTGCTGTCCGCAGCAGGTACGATGGGGCTCAGCCCGAGAGTCTCGGTGAGCGAGCTGAAAGGGTTCGGTAACACAGGCCTCTTTCAGGTGGTGCGTGGGATGGCAAGAAGGGGACAGGCTGACGACGAGTCGCAGGTTGGACTCGGTGGGATTTCATTTGCGGGCTCACGACTTGGGAGGTGAAAAGGCTGCAGGAAAAGGGGGCACGCAAGTTCTTTTCCATTGACAACCACCTGGAGCATGTTCTGGAAGTCGTTTGTTAGTTCTAAATCGGCTCCCAACCGGAGGGCGCACTGAGCTGACCTCCGCTGCCTGCCGGGCTCACACCCACCCCTCCCCCCTCCCCGCACCTCCGCCCACCTGTTCTCTCCAGGACAGACCTCCCAACCTGGTTTTGTGGACTTTAACATTTCCTTTAAATTTTTATGTACTTTACTGTGGGTGAGTAACATTACATAGGTTTCAGGTGTACGATTCTGTAACACGTCACCTGTACGGTGTGCTGTGCGTCCAACCTGCACCTCCGAGAGGGAGGCGTGTGTGCCTGACGGACGGAGAGGTACGACCCGGACCCGGACCCGCGGCCGGGAGGAGGAAAGCACGTTTTCCGACACGTCGCAGAGTCGGGAGAACGAGCGAGCCTAGAAGCGGTTCTGCGGTTAACATGACGCTCCGCCGCGCGCTCTGTAGAGGGGACGCCTTGAGCAACTGTGTTTTTGAGGTAAGAATGTGACAATTTAACAACACACAACTTTCTGAGAGATTCCAAGGCTAGGAAACGTGGTGTGTGAGCTCCTAGCACAGGCTGCCACACTCGTTTCCACCGGGGGCCACAGCAGGCTTGCGGTTGCCTTCGAAGGGCTGAATGTGACTTCAGGACCGTGTACATGTAACTGCTCCCTAACCAGTGGCAGGGAGCTCGGTGCTGCCACCAGGGAGAAACGAGGTGCCGGGCCGGATAAAGCACGGTGGAGGGCCGGGTTCGGCTGCGGGCCTTGTGTGCGCAACCTGTGTCCTAGCAGAAGGAATAAAACACGCCCTCCCGGGGCAGACTGTGCTAAAATCACAACGCTCCAGCAAGCGGTCAAAAGAGAATGAGCACAATGCTGAGCGTCCTCGGGGACGGTGACCTGTGTGTTCTGTGAGGACGCCGGAGAGGCGTGGACACAGCTCTGTCTCCGGCCCCACCTCCAGAGCCTCTGCAGGTTAAACACCACTCTTGCCGTTACACTTTCAAAGCTGTGCGTCCGTAAGCAGGACGGACACGTCATTCTCAACCCTGGGAAACGTGTGGCACCTTGACGTCCTGCAGAGGCGCAGCCGCGTGCGGCCCTCACGCGGGTGAAGGTCAGAGCTGTGCCGGCATCACCAGACTCTGTTTTTCTAGATGTTCAAGAGGAAGAGGTTTGAATGGGCAGCTTTTATTAAGTAATACACAAATCACTGGTTTTCTTTTTTTATTAGGAGACAACAGATTAAGATGGATTTTATTTCATTTTGCTTTCCAGACTAAAAAAGCATACCATTTTATATAACATTTCACGGAACATAAAATTGTGCAAAGAAAAAAAAAATCAGGATGATCTCCCTAGTGAATTCATTCATTTACCGACGAGGCACGCTGGTGAGCTAAGCTTGAGCAGTCCGCAGTGGGAGGAAGGGTCCTGGAAGAGAGGAAAGGGGGACACGTCTGTTCACATCGAGAAACCGACACGCAGCTCCGCTGGGAGGGGCAGGACGCGGGCAGAGGAGTCAGGCAAGCAGCAGCTGAACAGAAATGAGGACAGTTTTACAAATCAATGCAGAGGAGAAGAGTGGAAATTACGGACACGCTGGTGATGAGCAGGGCCGGTGACGACTGGAAGGGTGTGGCGGCCATCAAAGCAGGGCCTCTTACGACCTTTACGGGCCCGACCGCAGAAGGTCCGGCCTGGAGCGTCCCCCGCCCACCGAGACGGGAAGTCGCAGGGGACACGCACCGCCCGGGCCTCGCGTCCTCGGCCGGCGTGGCAAGAGCCCCGGTTTCCAGGGGGGCTGTCAGCATCGACGTGCCACGTGCAGTGGGACTGTCACTTCACCCCCCGAGTGGCCAGCAGAAGGGGGGAGCCCATCACAGCGGAGCCGTGGCCGTCACGGCACTTCCTGCCCGCAGCTCTGTCCCACGTGCTTGCACCTGGGGACCCGTTAACGCCGCCAAGTGCGACCCGGAGCGACTCGGCTCAGTAGGACCTGGCCGCTTCCCGCCTCCCCCGGCTCCCTGCGTTCCAGCAACTGCTGGCGTGTCCCGAGATGTGACCTGTGGCGATGGCGCTTCCAGCCCCATCGACACCGCGGCCCCTGTACCCGATGCCCGTCTCCCCCGCACCTCGCGATTCCCACCTCGCTTGGACACCCCACTCGCGTTCCTCCCCCTCCGGGAGCCCCACCGCCGCCACCCGCCCTTCCCGAGCCTGCCGGCCGGCTGCTCAGGGCCAGGGAGCCGGCCTCGCATCACCTGTGCGGGTGCCGGGGCAAGGCGGACACAAGCCGCTGTGTTGAAGGTGCGTGTTGTAAAAGATAAACACCTAACTGAGCCTATCTATTCGGTAGGGTATTTGTGAATCAGCGAAAATTTCTTGAATGGTGCGATGACACACTCACGGACTTCTGCCTGACACCTGGGGCGTGTCCTGGGGCGGGCGGAGGACACCCCACAGGATGTGGGGGTCAGGCGCCGGGTCGGACCCAGGCGTGTGTTTGCCAGGCAGGGCGGTCAGCTGCGCTCTCCAGCGAGGAGGGAAAGGGCTCTTGCAGCAAGATGGAGGGGGGTCTGCAGAGCTGGCGGCTCCGCGTGGCTGTGGGGGGGGGGCTGCAGGCAGAGACACTGTCGGGGCCTAGTGTCCTCCAAGACCGGGGTCCCCCACGGGGGAGGCCGTTTCCCTGATGCGGTGCATCCACCGAATCTAGCACCCAGCCTTCCCCTCGACGGGCCGGCCCTCAGAAGCCACCTGCTCCCAACAGGTCCCAGGAGGGGGAGTGGACCCAGGTGAGCCCGAGGAAGGGTCACAGTCCCTGTAGGACGCAGCGAGTGCCCAGATGTCCCCACTGGGCCTCACACACCCACATGCCCCATTCACGTGCCCAGCCCACGCCCGGCCAGCCTCCGCACTGCGCAGGAGACCGCGTCAGCCCCACTGTGAGAGGGTGCATTTGCTGCGTGGCCACTGGGGCCGTCCGTCACAGAGAGTAATGAATGCACACGGCACTCAGGGCGCAGGCTCCCTTCGGGAGAGGATGTTAACACATGTCATCACCTCTACGGGGACAAGAGAGTCATGGCTACTCAAACGCAAGCACTCACCTTACAAAGGTATCCCGCCCGTGTTTCTACGCATGTGGACAATGGCAGACATGGGAGTCCTGCTAGTTTCTAGCACTGTCTTTAATGAGCGTGAGATGCGGGGAGCAAACTCTACACCATGTCCGTCGTAGCTGGTGAAATTACGGTTCATTCGCGTAAATATAATTCAGCATAAAAAGGGAGCTTCGCACTGACAGCAAGCAATGAACTATATAAGGTAAAACCTGGGAGTGAAAACTGTCTTGTATGCAGAAGTAGTAACTAACGAGGACAAAACTATTAAAATTTAGTCTGTGGTCTGCCCATGCACAGGTCACCTCTGGAGAAGCTCACACAAAACCAGCACGAGCAGCCGCCTCCGGGTGCCCAGGGGCAGGGCTGGGAATTAAGACCAGCTTTTCTTCGAGCCCTTTTGGTTGTATTCTGCACCTAGCAACCGTGCCACCTGTTGAATAAGGGACAGACTTGGTTTTCCGGCTGTCTGTCTGGCAGAAGCAGCACAGACGGGAAGGCAGTGAGGCCGGAGCAGCTCGGGGCAGGGCCCGCAGCGGGGATGGGAGCCGCCGCGGAAGGCAGGAGACAGAGAGCGCACTGGGCTCTCCTCCGCTCGGGGCCAGGAGGCCGGGCTTTGTCCTGAAAGCCAGTGAAGCCACGGGAGGACTCGTCATATTAAGATCCGAGAAATGACTTCAGCGTTGGGTGCCACGCTCTGACGGGACCACTGAGGTTCTTGAAGCTGGAATCCCGTTCAGAACCCACCGCCGTTAGGTAAGGGTTGCCACGAGGTCAGGGAGGATGGAATTCAGATTTTAGAATGTTCCACACCTCTCTCAAAGAGGGAAACAGAATCAAGCATGCCGTGGATGCTTTGCACTTTAAACTGATGACGGAATTGTCCCTGTCTATCCCTGTAAGGCACTGGTCAACACAGTCGAGGTTATTTGCATAAAAACAGCAGCTTGTTCACATTCCTCACCTACGCCCTAGGAAGTGGCATTTATGTGCGGATAGTCAGGCTTTCATCTACGAACCTAAACACAAAGACGCTCTGCAGGAAGGGATGGGGGCGGGGCGGGGCGGGGGCTGCTGCGTTTTTACCGAAGGAAGCGGTCCAGCTAACAGGGGGGCCGCCCGCCCGCGTTCCCATCACCGCATCTGAACCTGGTCCACTCCTTCCCATCCCAGAGGCCTCTTTTCCAGCTCCATCCCAGCTAATCTGCCATAACCGCTGGGAGCTGGCCCTGGGGACCAGCACGGGCCATTTTCCACGCGACTGGAGGTAAGCGTGGCCTGGTTCTCGTCACCCACGACGCATCGAAGTAACGGGAACAGAAGGCCTTTACCTGTGCTTGCGCCGGGCCTGGGGCCTCCGCCCCTTCCTCCGTCCGACTGGGCAAGACGGTAGGTGTTTCCTAGCAAAAGAAAGGACCTTTTTACTCAAGGAGAAGGGGAGCCGACAGAAATGAAAAATTAAACATTTAAGCTACCATTTAAAAAAATTGCACATTTAAGCTACCATTTAAAAAAAAGCTTACACCAAATGATTAAATAATAACTTTATTAAATACGTGTCTGTTTTAAGAAGTGCCCTCAAAGACTAACCAAATAACGTATTACAAACAACTAGTTATGAGGTTTTACATTTGTTTAACAGGGAATAATTGGCCCCAATTAAACTGGCTAAACTAAGGCTTTTTAGATTACTGAACCCAATTAAACTTTTTAAAATGAGAATTTAGGTGATCTTAAAGCCTTTCTAAAATGGATACGGAAACTTGCTCGTATTTGTCACTCCCTGGCTTTAGGCGTTATATTAAGATAAATTAAGTGCGATTACAATCTTACTGGATTTATTTACCTTTGGAAATGAAGACCGTTTAAGGGTTACACATCCTCACAGCCTTGGCGAGAGCGACCTCACTTTAGTCAAGTCAGAAAGTCTTTAAAAGCTTTGTGCTTTACTGCTTCCAGCAGGGGGCGGGGTGTTCATTAAGGCACCAAAATTCTCATAAAAAATCCAAAGTTGCACTAGTGAAAAAACGCTCAACAAGATGAAAGCTGATCACATCTTTTCCAGAGAATCAGTTGTTATTTTAACACCAGTTTTTAAACAAGATTTGGCTTTGACACCATTTGGACTCTTTAAACAGCATTTAAGTCTGCGGTGAGTCTGTGACGGCACACTTACTTTTATGCCACTTTTAAAATAAGCTGTACAACGTTTAGCGTGACCCTTTTTACAACTATTTATGAAGGCCTTTTTAAGTCGGAAAAAAATGAAATTGTTAAGCTCACACACACGAAAGTTCTTTCAAAAGTTTATTTAGTATCAAGCAAGAGGAAACTTTGCTTAACACTGCAGAACATGTCAAGACTTGAGTTACAAAAGAATACCACAGTATTTGCACTTGTAATTGGTTGGCTTCCCTTTTTACGCATGTTGGCAAGAGAAAAAAAAAAACTGGCATATGACTGAAAGATAAAATAACTAAACTCTATGGAAACCTTTAAAATGAAAGGTGAGGCTTATGTTAAAGATGGATTAACATATTTAATAAACCTAGTTTTTTTGTTTAACACTAGTTAATCAAAGTTATTTGTTCCTTTTGATGACCTATTTTTTCATATACAGACTGGAAATAACAAAATTTTACATGTCTTTTTTTTTTCCTTTTTCTTTCTGCTCAGGTTGCTGTTTCCACAAAGTCGTTCTAAGTTCCATCCATTCAGGTTTTACGCATTCTGGTTTATTTAAAAAGGGAGTGTTCATAGAAAAAATTACTTTGAACAGTACACGGGACTGGTGGAGGCTATTGCACAACATCAGACAGTACAATCAGTATCGGCCGTACGGCTGGTCTCGGTAGACGCCCTTCGCCGTCCGCGCTGAAGGCGCCTTGTGTCGTGAGTTGGTCCACTCCTCTTGCCCTACAATCAGGGAGACGGTCACAGTTAGGTCCTGGCCACGGGCCCCCGGGTGCCACTCTGCAGAGCCTACCTGCGCCCCGGACCTGCCGCAGGTGTCACGCTGATGCGCTGAGAAAAACAAACAAACTACATACGCAGTGGAAAAGGCTCCTCTCGTTAGAGAGACCCAGCGGCGTGGGGAGAAAAACGACTTCTGTCTCTTACGTGGCAACCAGCCACGCGAGACCTTTCCTTCCGGCCGTCCGTTTGGCGAAGGCTCACAACGCCGGCAGCAAACTGAATTGCCGTTTGCTAAACGTGAAGACGCGGAGGGACGGGGCAAGGATCGCTCGCACTGCTTCTGCCAACGAAAGCTCGGGCAGTGACCTGGGAAGGCAGCGGAGGGCCAGGCGGGCAGGGGCAGACGGGCAGAGCGCCGCCCCGCTGATCCCCGAGGGGCCATCGCGGAGGGGCCGCGCTCGGGGCGGGGCGGGAACCGAACCCTCAGCAGCACTTCATGACTATGAAACACGCTTGGTGACACATGCCGCGTGTCGCTCCTGACACCAAACCCTCACTGGACAGTGTCCTGACACCGAACCCAGGGCCTTCCGCCATCTTTGTTTCCCGCAGCTAAACACCGGCTCGGCCTCCGGACCGCCCAAGGGTCCGAGGGCTTGGACAACACACAGCTGATGCCCCGGCTGCCACGCACAGCAGCTGAACATCACGTGTCCACAGAGACCAATTTTAAAAGGCTGCGAAGGAAAAGTGCTTCAAATGACCCCTTCTTTTGACACAAACATGCAATCAGCGTCATTCCCTTGAGCTAACTAGCATTCATTGGAGAGCACAGCATTCAACAAACCAACGCCTGCCTCCTAAGTGTCTGCTTTGAATGCCGAGAAAAAAATATCCAAGGTGCAATCATCACGGCTTGGGGCCGGCGACAGAACAGAATGCACTTCAAAGGGAACACCTGGAAAATGGCTTCTCCGTGATGTTCAGAGGGAAGGCATAACCGCCATTAACCAGCACCCTGACCCACTCGCAGGGGTCCCGGCTGTCCCTCCGCGCGACATCGCGATGGATGGAAGCTCCTCGTTCTCTGCTCCCCTCGCCCCTCAGCAAAGGTGCTTCTCCCCGTCGTCATGTGGGTGCTGCCGATTCTTTTAATTGCACCTGTCCTCCCTCTGCACGTGGGAGCTTTGGACGTGGGTGCCCCTGAACGGGGTGGGGCGGGGCGGGGCGGGGCTGTCTCCCCATGAGCCCACACGAGCTCCCATCGCCTCCCTCGCTCGGGGCTGGTTAACCTTTACAGGACGACGCCCACTGGGGTGCTGTACAGGGTGTGAGACTGGGGCTGAGCTACAGGATCAAGCTGGGGGAGGAGGAGTCCCTTCAGCACCGCAGTCTCAACTGTCTCCTTTTCCTTTACGCCCAGAAGCGAGGACACTTCAGAAAGACCCTGCTTCCCAGGGCCCAGACTGGCAGGCTCGTCTAAAAAGGAATGAAATCAGCACGTGGCAAGCAGCCCAAACAGAGCATCGAAGTGCACAATCTGAATTCCTGCAATTTTCGGCAAGTCGTTAGCCTCTTCAAATTTCAAACCTTAAAGGAGCTACTGACAAGGGCCAGAGAGGCCCAGGTGAACGGAGGGGAAGCTGCAACACCACGGTCTGCGTGTCCCTGTGAATCCCCCCGCTCTGTGAAGCCCCCAAAGCTGCTTCTGGGAGCACCCCCCCCCCGCCCCGCAGCGCGGACCACCGGCCCCTCACTCACCGTAGGAATCGTACGTCTCGTCACTGAGCCCATGCCCGTAATCGTAGTAATCGGCACCGCTGCTGGAAACGAGACAGAACACACGCAGGAAGAGGATGAGAACACGGGGCGAACGGCTTGGCTGCGAGTTTAAGTCACGTGCAGGGCCGCGTTCTAAAACCCGAAGACAACGCTCGAAGGGCAGGGCCGTGAACTGACAGGAATTCCCGCCGGGCGGCACAGCTCTGACACGGAGGCCTCAGACGTTGGGCTGATGGGAGCCCCCCGACCCCCCAACTTCAACACAAAGTGAGTGCGCCGATGTCTTAACCACAGCCACTGGCCAGTCCGCACAGAGCAGGGGCCTGCGGTGCAGAGGGTGGGGGTGTGACCGTGGGACCTGTCCCGGGAGGGCGGGGGTGGGGGGAGAGAGACGATGCGCAGTGGGCCAGCGCAGCGCCCGTGCTGACAGCAGGGCTGCGGCGTGGCGCGTGGCACGTGGGGCGTGGCCGGGCGAGGGGTGGAGGAGGCTGCAGCTCTTTCCTACCGACTGAACGGGTACGGAGGGCAAGGACTTCCTGTCCTCGCTCGCCCTCGCCCACGGTGCACTCAGTGCCGCAGGGACAGCACGTCCCGGCACAGGAGCAAGGACGGAGCTGAGACGTTCCGTCCCCCAGCACCAGGTCCGGGCGCCCAGGCGGGGACTGACCCCGGCCTCGGCCTCCACGGCACCATGTGGTGGGGAGTGGGCAGGGGGCTCCCGGGGGGCCAGGTGCCGGTGCAGTCTGGGGCACAGACAGAGGCTGGGGGCCTCGCGGCGCTCAGGCCCGTCTGCACGCTCACACGCCGCCTCCCTGAGCCCGGGGGCGGGCCTGCCACACGGCCGTCCGGCAGACGATGCGGAACAGGCCACACGCACACGAGTCTGAACGAGGCCCCGTGTCCTGAAGGCGCAAGTCTGTGCAAGATCTGGGTCACGGAGCCACCGCAGAGGAAAGCGGTTTACGATGGGCTCCGCGTCCGGGGAACCGCTTGGTCTCTCTCCCCCGGACCGCCCCTTCCCGCCGACCTCACATCGCCATGGAAATAAGCACTGTCAGCATCCCGACTTCGTGCAAAGAGGAAGTCCTCATCAGGACAGAAAGGGACCTGGCACCGCCGTTCGCCAGGTCAGGGAGTCACAGTGCGCAGGGTAAGACCGGTGCTGCGAGCTTGGCTAGTTCACAACAGTCTCCGTAAGTACAGCTGTCCGACCCACTTCCGCGGGAGGGACACCCCCGACAACCTCACGGACCTCGGCCTGAGGTGGCCCCCACCTGCTTGGCCCCCACCTGCAGGGCCCCGCGTTTCCTCTCAGGCAGGGACAGCAGGCTGACCCCCGGTGCAACGAGGAAGCACAAAGGACAGCTGCTCCGGGGGCGAGGGGGCGCGGGGAAGGGGAGGGGGGCGAGGGGCTCTGTCCTCTCGTCCCGCCTGCCAGGGTGCTCTTCATCCCCCTCCCTCTGAGCCGACTCCTGCTCGGTCTTCGCCTCCGAGAAGCTCCCTGTCTCTGGGGGCGCTTGGGGACCCACCGCAGCACACGCTCGCTGTACTCATCCCTCAGTCCGTCTCCCGCCCCGACAGGCCCTCGCTCTCTCGCTCGCCACGAACAGAGCCGCTGGGTCCCTGGGGGAGGCACCGCATCAGCAGGGCGGTACGCAGGCTTCCTGGGGAACGGGGCGCTTCTCCAGGGTTCTGAAGGGCGGCGCAGGGCGAGGGCGAGCCGGACGCGGGCGAGGTCAAGGAACGAGCAGAGCGGCCAGCAGAGCCTCGAGGGCCCTCTAGGCAGGCGGAGCCCTGCGCACACGGCCCAGGTGCAGCACGCAGGTGGGGAAATTTGAGTGTCGCCAGGAACTTGCGTCAGAGAGAGCTGATGAGCACCGACGAGGTGCCTGACTCCTCCTCGGTCCAGAGGGCGGCCTTTCCGTGCCAGATCCAGGCCCGATCTCACGACCCTGGCTCGGTCGCTCCGCCCACGCTCGCCGGCTGCAGCTCCGCACGCCGGAGGCGAACGCCGCCCAGGAACAGAACAGCCGCCCCCTCCGCCAACCTGTCACACCCGGGGCCGTGTGCAATGTCCCCAAGGAGCCGCAGGCAGCCACGGGGCGAGAGCTGGCTTTCCCAGAGCGCCTGGGAGAAAGGAGGGAGTCGGGGAGGACCGTGCCCACCGCGGTGAGCCAGCCCCCTGTCCTGCGAACGGCTCCGCCTCGCACAGGAGCTTACGCATTCTACGTGCAACCTCTGCTATCACTGATGGGGCTCTGAGGCTCAGCGGGGGTGGGCCGCCAGGCCGGGGCCACGCAGCCCCCCAGTGGCATCACCTGCACTCAGAGCTCAGGACGCGACCACTGCCACGTGCCAGCAGCCACCCTGCCGTACGTACTCCGGACCTGTTCTGCTGCGGCGCGCTCTCCCTGAGTGTCCTATGCGCTCTCCCAGGACTTACGCAATCCCCCCTCAGGCCCAGAACCTGAGTCGGGCCCCCACACAGCTCTGCCGCACGCCCCTGGGGGAGGGTGCCGCTGCAACTCTGTCTCGTCGCCAATGCCCCCTCCCTTCCCCTCTGCAGTCCCGATTCCCTCTCAGACTCAGTCTGCGGGGATGGGGAGGGGACAGGAAGAGGGGCCCGCTGAAGAAGAACAGCAGGGAAATTTTCCTATTCAAGAAGAGAAAAACATCTAGCAAAAAAAAAAGACGAAAGGCACAGCCTGGCGTCCGGACCACCGGAGGCGCTGTGGCCTCACAGCCGAGCGGTGCCAGCGTCGTCACAAGCGAAGCCTTCTCTCATCCCGAGGACAGGACTCTCCACACAAACCTTTCGGTAAAACGTCAGTGTCCAACACTGGCCCAGATGTCCAAGCCTAAACAGCGCCACGTGCTGGGCGACCTTGGAGAAGGCGTCCCGCTCGCCGAGCCGTGGCGTTTTGTCCATCCGACCCCAGGCCGGTCGGGACGCAGCGCAGAACGCCGGCGGCAGCGCTGACACCCTCCAGGGCTCAGGCACTGCATCTTCGCATTTTGTTGAAAATAAATTGCCTAATTCTCCTTAGTAACTCAGCCTTCTTTTCCAAGGTCGGGAGTTCCATCGGGGGGCCCTTAGACTAACAAGAGCCCGGTACCCTTGCGAACTTTACCTTTGTTGCACAGAGAAAGCGAGAACAACCCCTTCCTTAAACTCAGAGTGACGTCCTTTCCTGAGACAGGTCCTCACTGTGTGACGCAGAGCCATACATGACAGGTGCTGAGGCACCACTGCTCTGTGCCCCAACTGAGTCTCCCTCATTAAACGGACCTCTCGGGGACGGACGTCGGCGGGGACGGGCAATGGGTCTGCGAAGTGCTCTGCCACGGCGCGGCCTGAAAAACCGGGGTGACGGATGCTCTCCGACGAACAGGACGATACAAGGCGGCGTAACTTGGTCCGGCAGCGGTTCGGCGATAAGCCAATCTTCGCGCTGACAAGTGAAAACTTAAAACTGACGTTTTCTATCATTTCGCCCGGTGCCTGATCATTTATTGCAAGCCTGTCCTCAGGCCCGGACGCCGGGAGTGGCTGAGCCTGCTCCCGCCCCTGTCAGTCCCTCGGAGTTGCTTTCACAGGGTCTCAGCGGACCCCGAGTGTCTGTTAGCTAAAGACGTGTCCTGTTTCCCAAGGATAAACGAAAAACCCAGCTGCGGCAAAGGCGAGAACCACTAACCGCCGCGCCATTTATGGACGCAACTTTTAACATTAATAATAGGCGAGGAGACGCATTAGGCTGAATCCATCTCAACTCCGCTAAAAGGCTCAAGGGCAGCCGTCCCTCCACAGGTCAAGGGCGGGCCTCTCTCACTGCCCGAGGCCGCATCCCCCGGGCCTTCTGTCCTCCACGCTCCCCAACATGTCGGGGCTCAAAGGACATCTACGTGTTCAGCACAATGCCAGGCGTTCTCAGAGGGTCCTGATCCCACCGATCGGCGTCAGGAACTGGGCCCAGGACTGGGAGAAAACACGGGGTTAAGGAGCAAACGGTGCCCCCGGATGGCCCTGTCTCTGTGGGTGGGATTCAGGGGAACTCCCGACACTTACCGACCCTCCCCTCACCCCGTCAACCTCTTCGAGCCTCTGCACCGATTCCACTGCGAAGCCGTTGGAGCTCATCTCACTGGGCCCTTCGGAAAGGCCGCCTCGCTGAGGGCGAGGGTGAACGGGCGAGGACCCCGGCTGTGAGCCAGGCGCGACCAAGGCCCCGACAGCTGCCGTTTCTTCCCCACACCCGGCTGCCTCCTCCTCCTCGGAACCTCACGGGAGCCTGGAGTTTATCGGTTCGACAGAAAGTGGCCCAAGTCTGTTCACTGAAACCACAAGTTTTCCTCTTGTCCCTCCTTACGGCTGCGTCTGTTTCGGCACCGGGTACGCCCTTCAGATGTGAAGAATCACGCAGGGTTCATCTCCAGCTCCTCGAGGTCGTCTTCTTCATCAAGACTCTCTCCCCGCCCCTCCGCTCCCCTTGCTGTCCCTTCCCAGCGGCCCCAGGGAGGCTGCCTCCTGCCCGGGGCTCTGCCTTCGCCTCTCCCAGTTTCTCTTCCCTGCTGATCGCGCTCCACTCTCTGGGGCCCTCTGCTGACTGGGCGAGTCCCGACTCCTGGAGTGGCCTGGCCTGCATGGATGATGCGATGCCTGCTTACGCACAAGAAGACTGAGTTACTTATCTTACCATCGCCTTCTAGTCTCTGGGCTCAGTTCCCTCGAGCCATTGGTTTTCCAGCTGGTTGCGTCAGTCTGTTAAATTCGTAGTAATCTGGGGTACGTGTTAATCTTTGCAGTTGAGAGTCTCCGTTTTCTTTTCTGTGGATGAGGGCAACCCGTTTCAAGCAGCTGTCCTCTGGCGGCTGCGGGAAAGGCACCGATGTGTAAGTCATGTGGGTGCTGTGGGGGGCTCCGGGTCCCCTGCGGGTGGCACTGAGGTCCGGCTTTGCCCTGGTACAGCTTTAATCTGGGAACAGATGCCGCTCAGCTCTTGTGGGTCAGAGCCTCAACCAACGCCGAGGCTGCAAAGGCAGCTCTTCCGTCAGCCTCCGAGTGGTCCTCATTCATGGTCACCAGCGGGGGGGGGGGGGGGGGGGGCGCTCGAGTCTTCCCGCCGCCCCTCTGCCCTCCTCTCGAACGGCGTCTCGTCCCCTCCCGTCACTCTCATAGGTCTGGGCTCATCAGCTTCCGCCCCCTCAGGAATCTTTCATAACCTCCTTCTGTCCCTTCCTGGGACGTTTTGAAGGGGTGGGCGAAGCACACGCATGTCCCTAGTCCGTCCTCTTGGTCCACCTCCCTTCCTCACTTGAAGTCCTTTTTCGTTTGCCTGCAAAAACCTAAACTGGTGGTGCTAAAAACAAATCGGATTTTCTTTTATATTGGATAACGTGTCACAGCCTGGTAAAAACACGCCTAACTCGGTGAACCAGTATCTCTCCAACCACCCGTGTGTGATGTTACAGCGCCCGTAAGGCGACCGAGGCACCGCACTGCAACAGCGCGCACGAAGTTTGCTGGGCGGCCCCAGACGCACGCGGCGGCCCGCCTCTCAGGGACACCCCTGCCTTTTCCAACCACCTCTTCGTCATTCCAACGACGTCACCAAGACCACCCCGCTCCACCAGACTGCATGCAGAAGCTGATGAAAGAGTCCAGCTAGCTTCCATTAAGCCAGATATTAAAAAGATTTGCAAAAATATGAAATCCTGACACAATTCTTACTGATTATTTTTGTGAAAACTGGTTTTCTCCAATAAATAAATTATTCACATCAACACGCAATGGGCTGATTATGGTTCTATACTTCACGATGCAAACCTGTCTTTAAACCCTTCCGTGCTAAGTCTGAACGTGGCCAACGGCGACACAACCATGCCCACTGAAGCGCTCCGTGGCCCTCACTAACGTGGGGTGAAAAGGGGCCGTGAGACCCACGACCTTCTTCCCCAAGGCCCTGGGGAGCGTGGCGGCGGCGTGAGGAGGTTGTGAGGAGGGCCTAGAGCCCCGGGGTCCTCGCACCTGGGAAGTGCTCCCTGCCCACGCAGCGCTGGGCACGCGCTCCCTCCCCCACAGCCAGCCAGGACACAGCCCGGCGCCACGGCCGCCCAGCCGCGGCCACCACTGGAACAGGAACCCGTGCTCAGGGTCAGGCCGGCAGGGCAAAGTCAGGGAGAACGGGGAACCGCAGGGACAGCTCTAACATCGGAACAGCTCCGGGCCCCTACGCTGGCACGTTATCTTCTGGTGCCAAGAACGTAAGAAAACAGATGTACCCTCAGGTTCGGAATAAATAATTCTCTTTAAGGATGAACACTGGCATGCGTTTGCCAATAACTGGAATACCTAGATGTTCAATTTAAAGGGCCAGATGCAGCATCTCCTTTATCTCCCTCCTCCGGGAGTCCCGCTCCTGCGAGGACGCTTCGGCAACACCATCAGCCCCCAGAAGCGTAGGGCTGGTTTTCGGGTTCATACTGGTAAGCTGTCAGAGCCCACTGTTCAGGACAGCGCGCACCTCAGTGGCCCGGGCGGGCACACAAGGCCACACGCTGAACCGTGCGCTTCAGAAGAGGGTGACTTCACGCTCGGTGCGGCCCCTGAGGGGCTACGTTCACTGTCGTTACACGGTCACACTGTCACGTTTCAGCAGGTTGCTCGGGTTACTGGAGTCGGTTTGGAAGACAGTCGGGAACTGAGAGTTAAGAGCCAGGCTCTGGGGTCAAGCGAATGTTCTCAGAATCTAGGCTCCCACGTTTCTCGAGTGTCGGCTTAGGCGAAGTTAATTCGATTTTCCGTAAAATACTTTCAAAAACAAGTCTTCTATAAGCTTGTTGTGAGTGAGGTTTAAATAAGATCCTGTGTTACATTTTTAGGCTCTTATTCAGGGACAGCTATTATAAATATTATTAAAGCAGAGGTTCTTTCAAGCAACATTCTCCCAAGCGCTCACTTTGATGTTACACAACCTGCTTCTGCTCAGCAGGAGCGAGGACCTGATCTTTAGTGATACCAGTTTGAACAAAAACCACAACAATAATGAAGAGCTTCCTTCTATCTGCACAGTCCTCTGCAATTTCATAGCTTCATGTAATTTTCAGGGAGGCAAGCACTATTCTGTCCTTCCACTTTATTAATTAAGCGCCAGGTTTCAGAAGGTGTGCCGCTGGCTTGCTCCGGGGCCCCCAATAAAGCACAGAGCAGGGTCCAAAGCGAGACCTGTCTTTGGCCTTGAGCTCCAGTCTTTCTACCGCGGCTGTTAATTTCAACAATAAATCAATTTCCCAGAAACACTAACGTTTAGAACTAAGATTTCTTATGAAGAAACACAAGGGAACAGATGCCTTTTTGTAACTTATTTTTCTGGCAACAGATTCTAAAAAATGTATCAACTACATATATCATCACAAGACATCCCAAGCGATCTTAACGAGAATTCTTTGCACAAAGCATCGAAACTATGTACTGGAACGTGGCAGAACATGGCCGTCCCAGCCCGGGGTGGCCGGGGAGATTGTGACGGTCCCCAAGTGAGAAGGCGGCTGGGGGGGCGGGGTGGACGAGAACTGATTCCCAAAGAACAAAATATGTGCCTACACGTTTAAGAAACACAAAGATTTTCTGCACGGTGAACAGAATAAAGTTTGGGCTCAGTACCCATTTATTTGCATTTCTCTCTGTGCACGCCCAAGTCCAACTGCGCTACCAGCCAGGGCGCGCCGTCTCCGGGACTGGGGTCTCCGGCTCCTCCCACGGCGTCTGAAACGGCCCGTCGGCACAGCCCACGGCACCTCCGTGGGACCACGCGTTCACGGGACTTGTCTGTGGGAGGATCTCGAACGTGTTTCTGCGGCCAGTACTTCCATCTGCTACACCGGGGCATCTCCGGGGGGGATTTCTCACAGACGTTGGGCGGCTGGACTTCAAATCCCCTGTATTACCCTGCAGGGGGATTTAGCTGTGACAAGCAGTGTTGGTCACACGTGTGACACGTTACATATGTGAACAGCGCAAGGACCCTCTCTGCGTGTATGGCGTCGTCAACAAACCCGGGAGACAGCGTTAGGGCCAGTGGATGGTTCTCAGTATTTTGGGAAAATCTGGTAGCACAGTAACTTGACTGACGTATCAAATAATTCAGCCTCGTTCTTCCAATATGTGGAATTTTAAAAATTTCGCCTACGCTACCCACAGCAACCGTACTTAAATTTAACATCAAGACATTCAGGTGGGAATACCAATGCTGTTCTGAAACTACTGACGGGAAGTCAAACTCCACCTGCTCATACTCATTCGATCAACGGTACTTCCTGAGCAGTCTCGGTGTCCCAGGCCCCGTGCTGGGCGCTGGCGGCCGAGACGGTGAAGAACTTTAAAGAAGCAGGCGTGGGCCGGAGACTTCACGACGAAGCCGCGGTTGGGAAGTTATTAGGAGACTATACACGCTAATTACAGCACGCTGAGAAGACCGTTGCATTGTCCCAAGCCCAGCACACAGGTGAGGCACGACAGAACCGCAGGCCCGAAGCCCGCCTCCAGGCCAGTGGTGATTTCGGAGGTTCCGTTTGACTCTCCTCACGCGATGGGTCTACCAGTTCAGCGACAGGAACGGTCCGCTCAGACACCAACGCTTTGCTTTAGGGCTGCCCTCCTTTACTGCTAGTTTTCCGTTTCATTCACGTCCAGTCCTATCTTCCTTCTTTCCCCTCTACGAACTTGGGGGTGAACCTGATTTTCCTCGGTAGCTTCTCGGATGACAAACTATTGATTTCATAGGCAGACAGTGCCGGGCGCTCCTTTAGCTTGACAGCAGCCCTGGGGGGGGGGGGTGCCCACTGCCTCTGTCCAGGGGAAATCACGGGCCCCGGGGGCACTGTCAGCCGCGGAGGAGCTGGGCTTCAGCCCCAGGCAGCACAGCCGGGTCTCGGGAAACCGCTCCCTCCGCCTGGACCAGGTCTGGACGTGGCCTTGCTGATACGCACACATGTTCATCTGTATCTAAGCTGTCGGCTCTCTTCCCCTGACCTTGCCAGAAACTGCCTACTGCTTTCACACTGACGCGATCAGACCCTCTTTATACAGGAAATTTGGGCACCCACGGCATACACACCGGGTCAAAGGCCACAGGCAAGGCTGTGGATGTGCACCTGTCAGTCACTTCCCAACAGGACCGCCCTCCTTCAGGAAGACAGACACAGGGAGAGGAGAGCCTCTGTCGCGGCATCATTTCAGCCCCTTAGGTCACGCATCCAGTAAGCGAGGTGGGACCAGACTCGGAGAAACGCTGGCAGCTGACGCTCCTACGGACCATCCTGCCCAAGTCCCTCGGGCCACGCCCACACGCCTGCACCTGCCCGTGCTTGAGGAGTCGGACAAAACCCAGACTCAACGAGGCCTTCGGGAACTTTCTCTCTTACAAACAGGGAATCTAAATGGCACCTGTAACTCTATTCCGACTGTTTATGTGTTGGGATTCTCTTCTTGACTGGAGTCTTTCTCAGAAAAGCCTGCCGAGTCTCTGGCGGCGGAGGTGAAGGTCACGGTCACCAAGTTACCAGAGAGAGGCAGGCGGCACTGCGAGCGCTCGGCCGGCTGGTTCCTGGGCCGGTGGCTCTGGCACTTGCTCCCGGGGGACCTCCGGGAAGTGCTGCCGCCCCGGGGCCTCGACTTCCTCATCTAGAAAACGGGACAGTAACAGGAGCCTGCCTACAGGCTATAAGATGCTTAGAACACCCCGAGCACCCAGGACCTCAGGAGTTTATCGAACTTCCGCTGCGCAGTTGACACCTGCTACCTCCTGGAACCCCAACCTGACAACCAGATAGCACTGCGCTCACATTGCAGATGAGACGACAGGAATCGGAGGGGTCAGACGACTGGGCCCACACCTGCAGCCAAGGACACGACGGAGCTGGGGTCCCGTCCAGGTGTGCGTGGTTTTACAGCCCGGTCTCTCCATTAAATCACGCCACCTCATTTCCGAGTTGGGTATCACACAACCGTTGCATCATTTTTTCACTAAATGATACACCAAGGTCGCGGGTTCGATCCCCGGTCGGCGCGCACACGAGCGCCAGCCAATGAACGCGTAAATGAGTGGAGCAGCAGGCCAGCGCTTCTGTCTCTCTCTGCCCCCTCCTTCCTCAGTCTCTCTAAAACCAGCGAATGAAAGATTCTTCTAAAAATCAATAGGAAAACATTCTAAGAACGCAGGGGACACGGGGAAAACACACGGAGATTCACGGAGCAGGTCCTTCTCTGACAGACCTTACAGTTCTAGAGTGAGGAGTTACAACTGGGGGCTTGGTGGCCGACACGCCCACGTTTCAGAAACCCTGGCACCAGAGCGGCACTTCCTTCCGTACCGGACCTCGCTCCCTGCCTGCCGCGTCGCCTCTGCGCCGCCCCTGCCCCGGGTGGGGAGGGCTGGCCGCAAGCACCGCCTTCTCGGCGCGTTGGGCAGAGGCAGCGCTACATCCGAACGATGCGGCACGTCCCGGTGGCCTTCGTTCTCACACACGGCCCCTCCTCTACGGTTCCTCGGTGATGGGTCTCGCGCGTGTGCACCGACGTCTTAGCACCAGCACGCCTCTGCCCGGCCACGGGTCGCCACCCCCCTGCGGAGAGCACGCGTGAAGGGGCCACGTGGTGAATAGCTTCAAATTCCAATCATCGAACAGTGAGAGGCCTGTCCTCGTCCCACCTGACGTCACGCTGCGACACCCAGGGACACGGGGCCTCTGAGAGACACCCGGCGAGGGAAGAGGGAGGGGACGAGGCCAGCAGAGCCCTCTGCGCCCACTTTCCCCAGGGAGGACGGGGGCAGTCCCCGCCTGCCAAGGTTAGAGTCACGCCCAGAGGGTGCGCGCGTGTGCGGATGCAGATTCACACCGCACCCACCTCCATCCCGATGCAGCCCACGCGCAGCCGCGGAAGGGGTGCGTGTCAGCAGCCACGCTCACACGTCACGCTTCGGCCTGGGCCGGCTCCTGCCCTTCTCCCTCTTCGTCGGCCACTTCCCTTCATCAGGGCCGCCCTCCCTCCTTTTCATTCTTTACTGCGGGGCCCTGACCTGCGGTCAGACCCGAGCATCAGAGTACCTGTCTGCAGGTTGACGCTGTGCTGGGGCTGGCGCCTCTGCTTCCGGCCCTGTCCACGCAGCACCGTGGGGGCGGCGTGTGCTGGCTGAGCGCTCGCTCGCTGCCTCGTCTGCGCGGACGGCCTCCTTCACAGCGGCTGGGCCGAAAGGAGCTGAGACCCCGAAGGACCGGGCCGGGCGGAGTCTGCTTGGCAAACGTTTTGTGAGGCACGGTTAAAAGCTCTTCGCTCCGGCCAATCCTCATCGCCTTTTAACGTCCGAAAGTGCCAACCCCGATACAACTCAGCAGTATCTTCCAAACGGTAGTTTCACTGCCGTTTAAAAGGGTCCCAACTTAAGTTAAACAGCAGGTCATTTCCAAAGTGAAAATCCCCAACTTTTTCCAGACCGAGACCGGTCAGCTCTGGAGAAGGCAGTGCCAGGTGTATCGGGAGAAAGCGGCCAGCAGCCGCGGTGGCGAAGCCGAGGGCAGGGCCGGGGCAACGGGGGTCTCGTCTCGCCGCTCTAGGGCACTGGCGTTGAGGACGCAGCCCGAGTGCCCATCCCCGCGACTCCGACAGCTTCCGCCACGAGGCTCATCGGGATAAAGAGGCCTTGGTACTGTCCTGTCACAAAGAGAAGTCGAGGGCTTTGTACTCCGAAAACATTTTCTCAGCTCGATCGTGGTTCACGGAGTCTGACGGAGGCCCCAGTGTAGCTCTTCGCAGCTGTGCCTCCTAGAGAAAGCGGCTGAACCCCCCGGCCCTCAGCTGCTGGGCTGGGGAGACCGAGGGTGCAGGCCCGCTGCGAACACACGAGCTAGCACGCACACAGGACGCAGACAGCCGCCGGGCGCTGGACTGAACAGGCAGGTCCTCCAGGACCGGCAGCTGGTGTTTCTCTTTTCTTTCCTCCGGTCACCGTCAGGTGTTTTCACGCAAATCACAGTGATCTTGGAGGACAAAACGCATCATGTTCTCGAAGTACAGTCGAACCACACAGTGCCGTGGGGGATCAGCGTGTCAGTGTCAAAGCCGTCCAGACGCTAGAATTTCTCCCACACACTCAGCCACCTCCGTGCGCTCGGAGGGTTATCAGCACTTGTTCGAATCCCTCTTGTTCCGCTTTCTTTATGTCACTAAAGGAACCAAATGTTTCTTTGGAGAGCTTACAACACAGCCACACAGAAACACAGACCAAACTATCGTGATTTCTGTAAATAAAAACTGCGGGTAAGGTGTGTGCACACTGACCCGAAAAACGAGTGGAGTGGCGTGACTGCTGCGGCCGGGCTCACTAACAGGCCTTCGCACGGCCACCTCTTCTGAGTGACGGGAGCCCCTGAGACCCGCCCTCTGCAGCAAATTTCCAGAACTCGATACAGTATCACACGTAAGCGCCAGTCGCCATGCCGCAAAGTGTCATTAATTATCAGGGTTATAAACAAGGCAGCAGATGAAAATGAATCCCTTAGTTTAGAATGAAACGAATCTGCTTCCAGAGGGTTTCCTGGAGCAAAAACCATGGCTTCTGTGAAGGCTCAAGTCCTGTCCAGGGAGGGGCAGGTCCCTGAGGTCGGGGGTCATTTATCATCTGCTCCTTCTTATTCACGAGAGCTAGTCAGGGGCTGCGCAACCACAGGAAGTCGTCCGTAACTATTTTGAGCCCACGGGTATCGGAACTATTCCAATAGTGCAAAGAGTCAGCCCCATTTCTCTGCACGGTGGCTGTGGACAGCTTGTTACTCATTAAACGTGTGAAGTCAGATAAACAACGCTTTGTTCTACACAACAATATCAGCGCTATCAGGATCGGCAGGGAAATCAATGGGGAAATGTAGCTGAATCTACTGAATTCTCCAGCACTCCGCAGGGGCTCTCCTCTGTGCTCTCATTTTAATGCAAGATATTTGAAAGCTGGGGGCAGAGGGCGGTGGAGGGCGGGTGGGGATTCCTAATTTGTAAAGCCCCCTGAGAGAAACTGTCGTGTCTGCAGCACAACTCCCACGAAGTGACTGCCCTCAGGAAGCCGAACAGTCAGCCCTGCAAAGAGCCCCGCCCACCCTGGGTGCCACGCCCGGGGCCAGCCCGCCCCCTGCTGTCCTGTTCTACCTGCCCTCACGGGACCCTGGCAGCTCACCTTGCAACCCCAGCATGACAAGCACGGATGCCTACCATCGGCATGGGGAGAAGCCCCCACCGGGTACCACCGCCCAGCCTCCAGGTGGATCTTTTCCCCGCACAGTCCTTCAGGTGGACTGGTACCTGCTTCTGCTGACCACGCCCCGGAGAGAGGGCTATTTAGTCCATCTGGAGCTGCAGAGGGAGGGCAGGAACCGGGGTTCCGGGCGCGGACCCCCTCCCGTACGTCGCCTCACTGAGTGCTCTCGCCAGGCAGGCCTCCGGGACCGCCCGCCTCCCTCCACCTGCCGCCCAGGGCCTGTGGGCTCTCTGCCTCCTTCAACCTCCAGGTCGCCCCTACGGCACCAACTCAGGCGAGGCGGACCGGGGACAGACGACTGGCCCGAAGTCACAGGCTCGGCGAGTGTTGAAGTCGGGATCGGAGCCCAGGTCTGCCGGACGTGTGACCACCACGGCACTTCTGATGACCCCACTGCACGCTCCGCCTGCGTGCCGCACGGCCCTCGGCGAGTTACCTAGTGCCTGTGAGTCACAGCTTCTCTTCGGAAGGACTGATGTCTACTTCACAGCTTGCGAGGGTTAAATGGATATTCGGAACGCCTAGTGGTGCTCTCTGCACCTGCCGAGGTGCGCGGCTCTCACACCAGCCCGGTGCTCCTTCAGGGAAGATGGTGGAGGCGCTGAGAAGCTCCCTCCGAACCAGGCAGGCTGGCTGCCGTGTCTCCGGAGGGCAGTCGCCCCCGACGTGCCAAGGGCTTATCCTAGGGAGGGCACCAGCCTCGCAACGGACTCTGCCACCCGCAGGCTCACCCTCTGTCGACCCGGCCTCGAGACTGACCCCCCATCAATGCCTCTGCCCCAGGTCTGAACGCCCCACCCCCCTGCACTCAGTCCCCGCTGGTGCCCTCGTGCTGCCGCGGTAGCAAGCCTTGGTGGCCTGGGAGGGGATGTGCGGTCGGTCCCTCCCTCTCCCAGCCATCCCCGCCTCTGCTCTGCACAGCGGGGTGACAGGGTGATGAGGTGACGCAGACAAATGGGCTCCCTGTTCCTGCCTCTGGGCCGGCTCCTCCTGCCCGTGAAAGGCACCGCCCTGTCTGCCTTCTGCTGCACCTGCTCCTCCTCCATGCGCTCAGTGAGCCCCCCCCCCTTTTTCCCAGCCGCACTGAGCACCGTCTTCTTACGGAAACGCTGAATTTCCCTGCAGACCTCTCGCAGGGTCACCGCACCGCTCTGCCCTTTGTTCGCTTCCAGTCTGCGAGGCTTCCAAGGAGACAGACTCTGTCTCACTAATCGTCCTGCCTCCAAGCACTGAGCTCAGTGCCTGACGCGCAGCAGAGGTTCAGAAGATGCCGGCCACACGCACGGCCACGGGAGTGAATGCTGGTGAGCGGGGACACTCACAGGTCCTTGCAGCTCAGAGCGGAAGGGCCGTGTCAGGTTCACGTCACGCTCTGGGTTTGCCCTTCACTTCTCTGAGCCTCGGTTTCATCATCTGACAGATGGAGACACATCAGCTCCGCGTGTGATTTTTTTGGCAAAGCCCTTAATCTTCCGGTCTGCGCCCCTCTCCTTGATCGATGCCACCCCACACTCTTCGTGAAGCGCTGGACGCTTCGGGGAGCTCCTGTGAGTAAGGGCCCATCTGGAGGTCGCCAGAGCTGGCCATGCGGATCAGGCCAGCAGCTCTGGGGCGCAAGCACGGCGCAGGAGGCCGCGCTGACACCGACCGGCAGGCGACGTTCGAAGGGCTCCTGGCTGCCACGGGCAGTACAAGGAAAGCACTTCGGCAAGCGCAGACACAACACGCGCTGGGGAACCCCTGCCGACCCCAGGGTCGAGTGAGCAAAGCCAAGCCCCTACCCGTCCAAGCCCTGCCTGGTGCCTGTCTGAGTTCCAAGGCGAGTTACCGCTGCATCAGAACAGCCACACGGCCCACAGTTTTAACGCTTCATAAAGCCCGTATTTCGTTTTGTGTCTGTCTATCCCAATTCTCCCCTGAGAATTTTAAATATGAGGCAAGAGGTTTCTAGGCATTTAGGGAAACCTTCTGAATGGAACAGACACTAATTTCAAACATCACTGAGCATCAACATATATCATCAGAGGAGGTAACTATACAGCTGTTTCGCCTCCGATAACATTTATTTCTGAATAAAAACTTCTGTAGAGAACGAATGCAAAGTAACTCCCTATTAACGGGAATCTGAAGTTGTTAGAAAACAAACACATGTCTGCTATGAAATCGGAAATGCTCTCACTCTGCAACAAAACTTTTGGCGCTTTCTTCCCCAGGCACAGACCAAAAGGGCCAGTGTGCGCGCACACTTCCAAGGGGAGCCGGGGCCTTCGGCCGCGCGCGACCGGACTCCGCGGACATGTCCATCCTCAGAATACACTGACCGCCAAGCCCTCAGAGTGGACGGAACTTCGACGTGTGTTTCCCAAGCCTCGCTGCTGCTTGAACCCTACGGGGACTGCGGGGGAGGCACGCACACAGGCCGGTGGGACAAGAAGTGTTTCTCCCCTTACAGCAAACACTAGGTGAGGCAGGCCACATCGGAGTGGCCTCCCGGGCCGGTCACCGGCGTCCTGTCCCCCCGAGGGCGCAGACGTGGAAGGAAGGGCACACAGGCGGTTCTAGGGTCCAGTCGCGCAGACGGGCTCTTACCTCGGGGCGGGCGTGCTGTAGCTGTTGTCATAGGAATCGTAACTCTGGTCATCGTAACTGGCGCCGTAGCCGTCGTCGTAGTCCTACAACAGAACAGGACAAGCGCAGGCACGGTCAGAGAAGCGTCCGGAAAGGACGAGGCATTCTGCTCTCAGCGGATCCTCAGCGATTCAGCTAGCACTGAACTACGATCTAAGTGTAGCGGGGAAAAACACGGAGGTGGCATCGAGGAAAAGTGATTGGGTAAGAATCTCCAAAAGCAAAGAGAAACCGGCAAAAACAGTCAGAACCAGCATTTTCGCAATTCTGGAAATTAACCACAGGTGTGCAGAGACCTAGGGAGCATTAGTCTTTTTTTAAACGGCCCAATCCTGGTCTTGTGATGTTTCCACGTGTCCCAGTCCCACCCCTCTCTGCGGGCTCTGAGGGCTCCTTGAACTCCAGCAGCCACAATCACTACGGTAACCAGCAGGCTGGAGGCCACCGCAGGGGGCAGAGCTGCATCAAAACTGATCAAACAGGGATGTCTCTATTTGATACGACTGGGAGCTCATCCCAGGAAAAACCCCTTTTCTCTGGGTGAATCTGAAGATAATAATCAGAGGCAATTACGTAAAATTTCTGCTGCCCGAGGTGGAGAGAAACTAGAGCAAACAGCAGGCTAACAAGAAAAAGCGGGGGAATGAGGTGTCAACCTGGGCTCCGAAAAGCTCTGACACAGTCCCGGGAATCCAAAAGGCCGTGCGCAAGCGCAGTGGCAGGGGCTGGCCCAGGAGACCCGACTGGGCCCTGAGCTCTCTCCCTGGGCTGCCCTTGAGGCTCCGTGTAAGAAAGAAGGACAAAGCTAAGGTGGAGTTCGCTGTAAGTTGAGTGGTTGAGCAGTGAAGACAGGCACCCGTATGCTCTTGGCAAAGACTAGGGACTTAGTTTCCAAGCGTTCAGCAAAACCTCTGTCCAGTCACCAGCTGACCACTAAGGCAACACAGGGGAGACACTTCAGTGACAACCCATGACAAATACAGACTTCATAATACTTGTTTGAAAAGGTCGTTAGACCAAAATAAAAACAAAAGAAATCCTGTGGGAGCAGGAGAATTTGACTTCCAGTTGACGCATTATACTAAATGTCCAGTTTTAAACAAAAAAAGGTGGGCCACGGAAAGAAAAATGAAAGTATAATCCATACACAGGGAAATACATAAACAGTAACAATGGCCCCTGAGGGAGCTGAGACATCAGACTAATGAGGCAGGACTTTAAATCAGTTGTTTGAAACACAGGGTCCGGCAGAAGTAACGCCTGCTCGAGTATGGTTGTCGGAGTGATGATACGGGTATACTAATTTGTAGTTTTACTTTGAACATTTCACCTGAAATGTCAGATGGTGTGCTTGAGAGTGGTATTATGTTACAGAATTACATGCTTAGGATTGTGTAATGGAAGATTTTGTAATAAACACTGGGGCCTCATTTGTGCTGGACCCTGTATATTCAAGGAACTAAAGGAAAACCTGTGTCTGAAGAGCTAAAAAAAAAAAAAAAAAAAAAAAAGTATGAGAACCACGCCTCACCAAATAGAAAATATTGATATAAACAGAGGCTATAATTTTTGAAAATTCAAAGAAATTCCTGAATTGAAAAGGGTAACATCGGACCCTAAGACTCACCCCAGAGGTTTGACAGCAGACATGACTAGACAGAGGAACCGACTAGTGAACCTGAAGACAAATCGACTGAGATTATCCAGCCTGAGGGAGAGGGGAAGATGAAGAGAATACACAAGGTCCCAGAGACCTGCAGGCCACACCAAGCAGGGACATATGTGTAAGGAGCTACCCAGAAGGTGAAAAGAGAAAGGAGGAGAAAGATTGTTTGAAGAAACAATGGTTTAAAACATCCCACGGTTGATTTAAAAAACCTTTATTCTACACATCCAAGAAGCTCCACCAATCCAAGTAAGATAAACTCGAAAAGGCCCTCACCTGTACACATTATCTTCAAAATACTGAAAAGAAAGAGAGAGAGAAGTCAGCGAGAGAGAAGCCACTTTTCATGTGCAAGAGCTCTGTAAGAAGGTCCAAAGCTGACTTCTCCAGAAAAACTCTGGGGCCAGAAGACAATGAGATTGGAACTGCCAACTACCAAAATAAAAAGACTGTCAACTAAGAATTCTATACCCAGCACAACTATCCTCCCAAAACTGGAAAAACTAAGATATTTCCAGCTAAACAAAAACTGAGAGAATACAGAAACAGGAGATAGGCTCTGCAAGAAATACGAAGAGGAAATCTTCAGGTGAGTGACAGGTTGTTACACAGCAACTTTAATCCACACGGGGAAAAACATCCGTACAGGGAGCTACTCGGGAAATATAAAAGACAGGAGAAATGTATTTCCCATCGTAATTTTTCTTCTATTTTATTTAAAAGACAAGTGCATAGAGAAATAATTATAAATCTGTACTGATAAGCGCACAGTGCACAAGGCTGTAATTTGCTTTGAGAGTGACGACACAAAGGTGTGGGTGAGAACGGACCTAAATACAGAGAAACAAAATTCTTGTATACTGTTGATATGAAGTTGGTATAAATCTGAAGAAGACTAATACAAGCTAATGTGTAAATTGCAATCAGCAGGACAGACGAAGGAAATAAAATATATTTTAAAAACCAGAAAAAGAAATGACAATAGAATTAAAGTGATGCAGTAAAAGTATCTGTTTAACGGATATCTATTAAACAAATATCTAGGGTGTTCAAGATATGTTCAAAAATAAATGCTAAAATTTCTTTATAATACAAAAACCAGGTATCAAAATATAAATAAATAAATAATTGGATTAAAAATTGAAACAAAAGATTTCTTTTTCCCTGAGAGTTTGGGCTAAAAACATGGGTGTGCATTATACATGGGAGTACATTATACACGCATGGCAAAATACAGTGTATACACGTATACACATCCCAGCAAAATGCCTGTTGTGTATACGAACTTTGGGAAGGATGGTTTACATCACCGACCATTACAGAGTCACCCACATAGCTCTCTACTAGATTTTAAAAATGACACAGCTCAGAATGAAGAGCATCAGAAACCACCATATCAACAAGCATGAGCCCAGTGACTGACTTTTAAAGGGATTACCTTATTCACTTTTCAAACGCATCTACTAAGTATTAGACCTCAATCTCATTGAATTAGGAAAACACGAATATCTAAACAGGAAGGTATATGGTAATGTTTTCAAAAACAAATATTACTATGAAGGAAGGGCACCACCTTTGCGGTGTGAGGCTTATATAATTTGTACACAATCACCTAAATTTGTGAACGCTTTTCCACAAAAGAGAAACTGGGTATTGGTTGGAGAGCTCTGTGCCCAGTACTTTGGACACAGGACAGAGCGAAATACAAAATGAAGACACGCCGAGAGGGGCAGAAGAGGAAGGAGGGCCGAGAAGACAGGGCACACGTACGAGCGCCGTGCCCGTCACCGTGACCAGGGCGCTTACCAATGCGGCCGTGATCCGCCAATGACCAGCGCAAGGTCACAAAAAGCTGGCCGACGACTCACAAATAAAACACAGCCCAAAACACCTGAACTGATTTCAGCTATAAAGTAAGTAGCACAATGCGGATGGATGTCAGTAATAATTTTTGGCAGATTAATAAACTGAAAGAAGCTGCTGTCCCTAATGAAAGGCATCATCATTAAATTAAAAAAAACAAAACCACGCTTCGCCGAGCATCTGGGCTGTGCATGGCCCCCTGCCGGACGTGGGGGATGGGGACGGGAAGGAAGTGCCAAGTGCCACAGCCCGGGAAGGACGCGGAGGAGGTGAAGCGGGAGGGACGCCAGGCAACTGCAGAAGCAGAGCGCACTCACCCGATGCCGTGGCAGAGGGGAGCGCCCGGGGGCACGCAAGTGACCGAGGGGGTGGGAAAGAAGGAAATGTCCCAGCTGCCTCCAGGAGGGGTCTTAGTCTCACGAGCAGAGAAAAGGAGAGTGCTGGGAAAATTCACCAGAAATGAAAACTAGGCGGCATGAACAGCGGGTGCAGAACAATGGCGTGCAGACGCATGAGACCCCCCGGTCATGCACGGACCAAACGGCTCGAGTGGGTGCGCCGCAGGGTGTACACGGGAGGGGAGGGGCAGCGAGACCGAGAAACCCGTGGCCGAGCCTGGAGTGACCAAGGTGAGCAGTGTCGGTTTGGACTCCGAGTGGCACGGCCCCTCTGAGCTGCAGTAACAGTGTCTGGGGACAGCAAGGGTGGCCCTGGAGGGCCAGCCATGCCACGCGGTCACTGCACTGGGCAGTTTCGGCAAAACGCGGAGCTCGTGCCTTCCTCAGCAACAGGCTGGAAGTGTGAAAAGAAAGTGGCTTCGCCAAGCGGAGAATCCGGATTCTATGCTTACTTAGAGGCTCAAAATTCGAAATACCCGGAACTTTCTTTTTTTTTAAAATATATTTTATTGATTATGCTATTACAGTTGTCCCATTTCTCCCCCATCATTCCCCTCCACCCTGCACACCCCCTCCCACCCACATTCCCCCTTTAGTTCATGTCCATGTGTTGTAAGTTCTTTAGCTTCTACATTTCCCACACTATTCTTGCCCTCCCCCTGTCTATTTTCTACCCACCGTCTATGCTACTTATTCTCTGTACCTTTTCCCCCTCTCTCCTCCTCCCACTCCCCTGTTGCTAACCCTCCATATGATCTCCATTTCTGTGGTTCTGTTCCTGTTCTAGCTGTTTGCTTAGTTTGCTTTTGTTTTAGGTGTGGTTGTTAATATCTGTGAGTTTGCTGTCTTTTTACTGTCATATTTTTGATCTTCTTTTTCTTAGATAAATCCCTTTAACATTTCATATAATAAGGGCTTGGTGATGATGAACTCCTTGAACGAAAAGGTCAAGTACTGTACTATTTCAACCCTCAGGGCCGCTGTTCACCTCTTATTCCGTGACTCCATCAGACGGTGCAGTCAGAACAACTTATCCGAGTTTTCTAATTGGGCGGGTCACTGAAGTACGGACTTCCCTGTCTTCACAGGAAAGGTCTGAAAAGCGTAAATGCCAGACTTCTTCCATGACGACTTCACAGCTGATCTGACCTGGGAGGGGGCGCCCCCTCCTGCCACCAGCGTTATCCGTTCAACAGGCTGCACTTGGGAAACACAGGGAAACACACGAACAACTGTGAGATGGGGAAGAGGAGGGGAAGCTGAGTGCGGCGGTGGCAAAGGAACGTGTGAGTTTCCAGAGGAAACTTGCTGGTCGTCCGCTGCATTTCCGCAGGGCAGGCCACAAGGTCGTTGGCTGAGGACCACGGTGCAGGTGGGTGCGACCAGTCAGGGATTGGGCAGGCGGTGAAGAGGAAAGGCCAAGGTGCGGGATCCCCAGCTCCCAGGCGTCTGTCTGAGCATCAGCGCCCCCTCTCTGCTTCCCGATGTTCCGCTCTCCTGGGTTCCCAGCCACGCTCCCTTGCTTTTCTTACTTGTGTAACTGGGCAGAAAGAATGAACTTCCTCTTTAGATCGTTCTGTGGCTGGAGCAGACATTCTAAAAACACTGAAGGCGGGATTTGCGACACGCAACGTGTCACCGAGCGGAATCCTCAACCCGGGGAGGTGGGTCGGTTCAATCCTGCAGGAGAGCTGGGTGGCAGCTCCGCCCAAGCGTGCCAGGGCCTGCGGAGTGGTGCTCCGTCCCTGTCCATGGTGCTGACGCAGTGACCGGTCTCCTTCACGCTTGAAATCTTTGGGGAATTTCTCCCATTTCCAGGAAGACATCCCCCTTTGTGACCTGGCCCTGGCCCGCACCTCAGCCTCATTTTCTGCCACACAGGCCATGTCCCACCTGCCTGGTCACACAGAGTCTGGGCAGCGCCTCTACGTGACACACAGGAACCACGCACCAGGTGGATGGACCGAACGCCTCCAGGGCAGAAGCTTACCGCCCCACTCGCCTGCGTCCTCCCGGCTGCCGGGAGTTTGCCTCCCCGGTCTGCACGCTCGCACAGCCATTCCTCCGGTGAGCCCGAGTGAGGGCCTGGGCAGCACACCCTGTTGGTCCTGCGCACCTCTGAAGCTTCCTCTGGCAGGACCTCCACAGCGCCCCCTGCGTTACAAGGCTCTGCGAGGATGTCCAGCCCCCTCCGTGCACCTGAGAGCGGGGCAGGGAGGAGGCACGCCCCCTAGCGAGGTGCAAAGGAAGCTTCCCTCTAGAGTCCACGCCTCCTGCTCCACCAGCAGCCGCCTTCCCACCTGGCCAGCACGCCCCTGCCATTTATCTCCCAAATCTCCATCGCAGCCAAGCCTGGCTCCATTCCCCAGGGACTCCATGACGGCCCCCGGAAGTTCTCCCCTGGACTCCCGTGACCTTCCAACCCCACCCCCTGCAGAACTTCCACCCGGGCGCGGGTGCGAGCTGGCTGCCTCCCTGCTTGCAGACCTGTGTCCACTCCTCTCTCCAGTTCCCACAGGAGGGAGAACGCCGTCCTTAAGGACCTCCCAGGGCCCTGCCCTTGGCAGCCTGCCCAGAGGCGGCGCCTCGCACGCGTCAGCACCGGCTAAGGGCCCCGAAGAGGCCTCTCTGCCTCTGCTGTCACTGCCCAGCGCGAGCTGTTCCCTCCGACACCACCTTTCACGTCTTCCACCAGCATCATCGCCGGCTGCCTGGTGCTTCTAAGATCACTGACGACTTGCAAACACCGTGCCCGCCATAATCTCCTGGCTTTCCCTCCCCCTGCTCCGCCCGGCCGGGAAGGGTCAGGGCCAGCCTCGCGCCCCTGCACCCATGATGTCTGGCACGTACAGGAGGCATGCAGTCATGTCTGATGAATGAACGAAGGAAGGAAGAAAAGAACTAGTTAAAAAACAAGTAGCAGGAAACAGAGTAATAGCTTCTCTGAGATGAATGCAAATCAAGGAGCTATTGTGGAATAAAGCGCAGTATTTATTAAAATGTTGTACATCTGATGAGCCCTCCCCTGAATTCTCGGGCCACACACTGCCCGTCACTCTCATGTTCCCTGCCCTCAGCAAGCAACGTCCCTTTAAAATACAGCATTCCATTTATGAAAGTAGGAGCAACATCATTAAAAACAGTGAACAGACATGGACAAGATATAAAAGTAAATTAATACGCGTCCTTGCCTCATGCGAAAAGGCCTGCTCACTCATCCAGCTACACCTCTGAGTTTCTGTCCCCAACACAGAAGATACGTCCATGGGGTGCACCTGGCAGGGGGACCAGGCACCTGGCAGACCGAGGCCTCGGCAGGGGGCGTGTGTGCGCGCACAGGCCCCGGCCCCCGTCTGCCGCCCCCGACCTGCACACCCCGGCCGGCACACGGCCAGACAGCGAAGAAAGCTTGCTTTGGAAAGAAGAGGTTTTCCCGGATAAAGGAAACTGCATGACACTGAATCCTATTTCTGTCACAAGTGAGACCAAGCACAGCCCTGAAGTTGGGAAAACCCATTTTAAAGAGACAGGATTTAGAAAAGACGGCAACTTTAAAAGCGATGTTTCAGGTTCGGGTCCTTTTAAAAGACACAATTACCCTACACGAGACCGCCCTGTAACTAGGGTGCTGCCTGGTCGTTTCAGAATTTAAAGGTTTTCATATGTAACACAGCGCTAAGAGCTTGTTTAAATCTAGCTTTCCAATGGCCGTTTTCAGTTTATAAAATAGATTAGCTAAACACAGGCTTTCAGAAATTGATTTTTGCTGGGGTTCGAGTATCACCACTGACCTCATGAAGCTGTCACACAACCGAATTATTTTATAATTAAAGACAAACGATCGCAATATTACTAACAACTCTAAGTAGCATGCTTTTCCCACAATCGTATAAATAAAACACTGCTAATTCCACAACCAAATCGCATCCCCAGCTGTGTGTGTGGTTGTGAGAAACACGTATTACGTGGCTTCTAGACTCACACCACTTCCTCACATCGGTCATTGGAGTCTGAGGCCTGTGTTCAAATTCCGACGCTGCCTCGTACAGCTCTTGGCTTTGGGGACATCGCCTAACCTCTACTTTAAAACGTGCCAAATGGGAGTCAGCATCCAGACCCCAGCTTCGATTCCCAACGACTGCGGAAGGATTAAGCCAAGAGCGCACGGTGGCCGTCTGGGGGCAGTTCCGGCCCTTTAACGGCAGTTTCATTGGATTCAAAGACCCAGCCCTCCCGCACGCTCACGCCCCTAGGCCACAGAACCATCAGTGCCACCCAGGCATTCGTCTTCCGTAGAACGTGACAAATGCCTAAAACCGTCTAAATGGTGATGTCTGCATTTCCACAGCCGACAAATGCCAGTATGAACTACGGTGGTTTTCAGATGAGGACACCGCTGGCCAAGGCTAGCTGCGGTTCTATCCACTCCCAAACCCAGTTTTGAAAAACACCTCTACGCCAATTATTCACAGAATGCCTTCTCCTCTCTCAGTTCCTCTCTGAGGCAGAATTGGATTTGTTTGGATTTGACAAGGTTGTTCAAAAATACGATACAGGAAAATAAAATAACAAAGACGTGAACCCAGAAATCCCACGAACGAGAGAAGGGAAATCAGTAAGCTGCAAGTTAAAGAAAAGGAACTCTACCCAGAAATCCCAAAAGGGTGGGGAGAAGGGGGTGCAGGAGCCTGCCTGATGTGCATGACGGGTAAACAGGCGCGGCCCACCAGCGGTACCTGAAATGTAACGGGAAACAAGACGCCGAATCAAGGAGCGCTCGCACGCTCCAAGGTGCGTGCCCTCCCTGCGCCGTATCCACGCAGGCTCAGAACCCAGAGAATGACCACCGAACTATCCGGGGGGGGGGGTCACAGAAGGAGTCACAGGGAGGGGTGACGGCTGCCTTCCCTGATGGACGCTGATGGGCTAACGGGCCAGGACAGAGTTCTACGCATGCTGATCAAGTGCTGGAGGAAAACGACCAAACCAAGACGGCAGGTTCCTGCAGGAAATCCGTTCTGACAGAGGATGACGTCAGCGGCTCGCCGGCTGCCCTCCCTGCCACGGGCTCCTTCCCGAGGCTGTGACACGCCTGTCACCGCAGGCCCCGCACAGCCCTCGCCACTGGCCACCTGGCGGGGTCCCCACGCCGACTCCAGGGCCCTCTGCTTTCTTCACACGGGCATGCCTCTTTTCGTGGCTGTTTTGTTTAAAGAAGAAAAAAAACCCCTCCCTATTCATAAATTTAAAGTCTGAAATCACTTCCTCAAGTTGTACACTTATAAAACAGGTCAATCTTGCCAGCATTTAGGAAGATTGACTTGTGGAGCTGCTGACAGGCATTTCGAGTAAATTGCCTGCGACTCTCCCGAGCTGGTGGAGGGGCTGTAAAAAACGATGGAGCCTTCATCTTTTTATCTGGAATAAGAAGGGGTCCCTCGGCTTCTCGGCGCACACGTAAAATGCGTTTTCGTCAATGCCTTCTCCACAATCTGCACTCTGTTTTAATTTCTCACTGTGGAAAACGGGGCACCTGAAGCGGTCTAGAGGTTAACTGTCAACCAAAATGACACCCACAGTCGCTGCCCGGGGAGGTCCCGCCGTGAGGACGCCCCGTTTATCTGCACGAAGTCCCCCGACCCGTCCTGTCCTTAGAACCTCACGTGAGATCACACGTATTTGTCTTTCACCACCTGGCTGTGATCTCACCTTTAACAGGAACCTCATCAACAAAACAAGCAAGCAAAATATAACCAAAGACACTGAAATGGAGAACAGGCTGACAGTGACCAGAGGGGAGAGGGGAGGGAACTTCAGGGGAAAAGGGGAAGGGTTTGCAGGAACAAGTATAAAGGACACATGGACAAAAACAAGGGGTGGGGGGTGGAAATGGGAGGGAGGTGGGAGGGCCGGGGCGGTGGGATGGGATGGGATGGGAGTAAGAGGCAGAAAACTGTACTTGAACAACAATTAAAATACAATTAAAATGTTACATGGAACCGCCCTTGAACTAAAAGCCACCGGAGCACCCGCTGCGGCTGGAAGCGCTGTCACCGTCTGAGGAACCTGCGTAGCCTCACCCGGAAGGCTCTGCCGGGCCCGTGGTCACAGGCGGCCCAGCCGCCGGCTCAGCCGCAGACGCTTAGAGAGGTCGCACCACGCCGAGAACCCCCGGGGTGGGTGTCAGCACGCAGCGCGCGCCGCTGTGAGCGCGGCGGACGCAGTCACGGCCAAACGAGTGGGAGGACAGTACGATTAGGGTTTCTACGACAATTCCGGCTTATGCATCTTGAATGGCAAGCCTGCATTTTTAAAAGACTCTCGACTTGAAAACATCTTTCAAAACTTTTGTTTTAGAACTCAAAGGACTGACGCCCACTCCCTTGTAGCTTGTTTCTCCGCATTGAAGTGCTCTGTTTGCTCTGGGGCTTTTTGATAGCAAGGCTCCTACTTGATGAAATTAGCTTCTTATCAGAAACGTGGTCTTCAGCGTGACGGTGCAAACTGAGTAAGTTTCAGAAAACACTGAGCCCAGGACAGACTCTGCCCGTTGGAGGAGAGGCCGGGACAGCAGCCGGGACAGCAGCCGGTCCAGCCCACCGACCTGTGCGTGCCAGGCGATTGTGTCTACATGGTTCCGGTCCCGTGAGTGTGTGTGAGCGAGTGAGCGACACACCCGGAGGTGGGAGGGCGTCCTGTCCGGGGCGGGTCCTGCCCTGCAGCCTGAGCTGCACCACGCCCTCCGCTTTGCTCACTTAGAAACTAGGGCCCCAAGAGGTGAAATAATTTACGTAACAGGAAATAGATGGTGACACTGACGGGAAGTGGGATCAGAAACCAAGGACCACGCCTCCTGGAGCCACATGACCTTTCTCCGGCTGCGCTGTCCTTCGCATGTATCACCTCACGACCTGAGCCGCGCACGGTGGCTAACACGGGCCCAAGGTACTCGACGTTCTTTCGCTCAGCGTTTTTCACAGCGTGTGTGACACATGGAGTGGCAGGATCGGTGAGACCGTCCTGCACACGGGGATGCTTAGAGCAGCAGCAGGTCCTGATGGGACCAGGAAAGACGGGAGGGGGGTCGGGGGTGGGGGTGAACAGCAGTCAGACAGGGGGGCAATCACGAGGACCTTGCCGTGTCACTCGGAGGAATCTCAACTTCATCTTCAGTGGGCTGAGACCCTCCTACAAGTCCACACTAGCCCTGACGACGCTCTGGGGCCGGGGCCGGGGCCGGGGCAGAAGCATCACCGGACTCCGGGCACAGGAAAGCCCGCTGGGAGTGGCAGGAACGGCACACCGTTTAAGGGAAGGAAGTGGGGCGGAGGCAGGGCTAGGAGTACAGGTGCGCCTGAGTGGGCCACAGCAATCACCTGCACCTGTCTGTCCGTCCGTCCGTCCGTCTATCCGGCTAAACTGAAGGATCACTGCATGTTAGGTGACAGGAATAAATCAAACGCAGATTTAACGTTAGCGAGGGGTCAGGCATGAAAACACACACACACACACACAGACACACAAGTGCCTGTAAAGTGTGACCAGCACGGTGCTCGAGGACACCGTCAGAGCACATGACGGGACACGGGCAGGCTGGAGGGCGCTTCCTATGAAGAACACGCGTGTTCGCCAACGCAGGCGCCATGCAGCTGCCCCGCACACGCAACAGGCGCCGATGAAGACGTGAGCCCACGTGGGTGCCGTCGAACAAGGGAACGGAAACAAGCCGGTGAGACCTGGCAGCCATTCACCCACCACTGGTGGGTCTCTGTGTCACCACCTGTCCCACAGCTCGTAGGGGACAGACACGGGAAGGTGACACCGGACAGGGTTGAGGGCGCGCTGTTAGGAGCATGTGTATGCTGCGTGAAATGACGGAAACAGAGGCGACATTTCGGTTAGTACATAACACGCAGGGTGTCTGGGGCACAGATGTCGACTCCGACAGCGTGGAATTTTTTGTATGTGGCGGCTAAAGCAATCTATCGCCTACGGCGCCACTCGTGACATTTGCGTGGAGCGGGGCTCTGCCGGGAAGCATCGAACAGGCCTTTCTGTGCAGTCGCCCCAGCATTCCGCATCGGTCACATGCTCTCGGGGACAGGGTTCCGCGTCCCACCCATCAACCGCCAGTTACTCAAGTATCTGTCCACGCAGATAATTGACTCAGAGCCACTGCAAGTGAGAGGTGCTTCTTCCTCTCAAAAGAGACAAGACGTTACTGTAATTATGTCTAATTACACTAAGTCAAAAATGGAGCAGAAGGTCCCGATTTATACTCAAAGGGTTGAAAACACCACTGTCGTCTTCTTTTTCGGAAAAAGGCTGACCATGCTGAACTGACACGTTTTCTCAGAGTCACTCTGAGAAGACGGGGAGTTTGGAGAGGGTGGTGTGGGCTTGCCGGTGGTCAGCCCCGTCTACCCAGAGGGCTGCTGTGGGCGCCGGGTGCCCCCGGCATAACCACCCTCTCGGACCCCGCAGAGCCCTGTGCCAACAGATGTCCTTCTCGGCGACACACACTCGAGGGCTATTCTGTCACAGGGACTCGGATGAAGAACAGCTGGCTCAGGCCATACAAACAACCAAATTTTACCTCCGCAGCTCACCTTGAGGAAAATTGGTCAAGTTTTAAGAGGGACGTCTGGACAAGGAAACACCTTTGAATGATCGGGCTTTGGCACGTGGGCTAATTAATAAAGCACGTGATTGGAATGGACATACTGTAACTATGTAGATATCAATGTAGGCCCCTAACTTTTTTCTTGTGCCTAAGAATACTTCCACTTCAGTACACAGGATCTGAGGCATGCTGGGTAATTTGAGTGCAATATACACTTTCTCAGAAAAGCAGGATTCGGAAGAATAGGATTTATCTTTTTTTTTCTTTAAATAAGCAACTGACAGGATTTCTCTGCACCTTCCCTTCTGGAAACAGTGCCTGAGGCGCTCAACGGGCACGGGCAGCCGCGACGCGGGGCGGGGGGCACTGGCTCCGTGTGACCGAACCACCTCCACGGAAGGAAGGCCGCCATCGCCGCGAACGTGTCTCAAGGAGCTCTTCAGAAACTGCGTGTGCGAGTTCCCCCAAAACGGCGCGTCTTTTTGAAAGACAGGGAGGCCCTGAAATTCTCCAGTAGTAAAAATGCTTTCACTTTAGTCCGTATTTGTAACACTAGTGCTGTTACTGTATTTGTTCAGTCTTAACCCCATCCCATTCTTCCTAACTGCTCTCACTTCCCACTGACCGGCTGACTCAGGGCAGCCTGAGATCAGCGAACCGCTCGGCCGCTGGGGACCTCAGAGGGCCTGTGACTGCGCCGCCGTGGGCCTGTCCCCACCTGCGGCACCTTCTCCAAAGGGCAGGTCCGAACACCTCAGCGGGCAGAGCCCTGCTTTCCCTTCTTCGTACCTTGGTCGTTGTTTTGTTTTTAATCAAGCTCTGGGTGTTCAAGAGAGAGTACAGGCCCTGAGCCTGGAATCCCCCATCCGCTCCTTCCGCATCCCCCACGTGACTCTGGGCGAGACACTGACCTCCCCAAGGACCGGGCCATCGCACTGAGTGGCCAGGAGGACCACGTGACATCTCCTGCAGGAAGGGGCCTCGTGGCGCGTGGTTTCCCGTTGAGCGGTACGTCTCCCTGAAAGTCCATCCTCGCGCTGGGGCGAGCGGTGGCCGATGTTACCGGGCTCCCTTCCGGAGTTCCACGGGATGAGTCCTGCGTCTTTGACACAGCCTGCCGCTGCGTGCGGCGTGAGGCTCACTGCGGGAAGGTACCCTCCGAACGCCAGCTCCCCTCTCCTCCCCACCGGATGGTTACAGCAGGGACCTGCAACAGCCGCAGGGCAACCTTCCCCCGGGAAACTGCCCGGGTCTCCGCAGTCCGGTCCAGGGAACAGTCACGGACGTGCTTCCCACGCGCAGGAACCACGGGAGCAGCTGGAGATGAATGAACAGGCACGGGGCTTCTCCCCGGGAGTCTCCAGGGGAACAGTAAGCTGGGACGCAGTTGCCGAGTCACCGATGGCCGCGCGGCACACAGGTACACGCTGATAACTGAGCCACACGGAAATCGCGACGGGGCAAAACCGAAAAGCCGCTCAAGAAGCATTGACCCGGGTCTCCCCAGGCAGCAAGTTTTAAAATGCAGCCTTGAGAACATGAGGGGGGAAGCCCCCAGAATGGCATTTATTAAAAATTCTGTATTTATTCTTACACGTTCAAACTTCAGTCACCTTCAAAGTACCTCAGACGTTTTTTCCACAGCTCAAAACAGTTTTTGAACTTGTTGAATTTGGTGCTTTTGCCATTTTTTGTTTCACCTCATCCACATTGGCAAAATGTTTTCCTGTGAGGACTTTTTTCATCCGGGGAAACCGAAAAAGAGCTGCTGAGCACGCGATTGAGAAAAGGGCGGGGGGTCACAGCAGGGAGGTCACGTCGTGTTTTGTGAAAACCTGCTAAACACTCAGCGCGGGGTGGGCAGCTGTGCCAGCCAATCACCCACCCTGAAATGGGAAAGAATCTTTAAAAAAAAAATTCACTGAAGCCAAATGCAGCCTCTCACAACACCACCAGCTGGTGCACTGGTATAGACGGGTTCCTAGAACACTCACCCAGTGAGGGAAGCCTAGACTGCAAGGGGCCTGCACCCTGAAAGATAGCTCCGGTTGTTTGGGGGGCCCCCTTGTAGTCATTCATTCATTCAGTCAGCGAACATTTATCACAGACCTCTTACGCGCCGGACAGGGCCCTGGGTTCCGGGAACACGGAGGAGAACGGGGGGGCGGCCCCTGCTCTCACGGAGCTCACACTCTACTCCACGGGGACTTCAGTTCGATGGGATCGATATTTTCGTTCAGTCTGCAAAGACCGACTTCGACGTTCCCATCCGCCTCATGAATGAACACACGTTCTGGGGTTCAGGATCCTCGGCTTTCTGAATTGGGCATCTTGTCAGGTATCCACTCAATCTAAAATCCAAACAGTTTGTCAACATTTGTGTTTTCTCCCTTCGCATGCTGCCAAGCTAAGCAAGTTGTATGCATCATCTTCAGGCTCTCAATCAGTTAGGGTCACCGGTCAGTGACGAGGGACATGCCAGCGACCGCAGATCTGCCCTGGAGGAGCAGGAAGAGGGACCTGCAGTCAGAGGTGGGTGGGGTGGGGGCAGACGAGGTCACAAGAGCCTCCCCCAGAGGCAGAACTTCCCATGCGAGGGGCTGACTGGGGGAGGGGGCTGTCTCCTCCTCAGACCAGTGACCAGCAACGCCTGCTGGGCAGACGGTCACCTACTGGCGCTCTCGCTGCCACTGGTGCTCTCGCTGTCACTGGTGCAGGGGGACAAAATGCTAGGCTAAGTGGGAAAATCGCTTTCTTGGCTGTTAACTTCAATAAATATTCCCAGAAAGAACATGTGCAAAGTTACAGCACTTACAAGTCTAAACTCCTCACGACGGCTGTTCGACTTGGGGCGGGGTGCACCCACGGTCAAGGTTCCCGGCGGCACCTGGGGCCGCCGTGATCTGGATGCAGCAGGAAGCAGGTTGGCCTGTGCTGGAACGGCAGCCACAGTGACAAGCAGTGCTAGGGGGTGGGGGAGGGGGCGGGGGGGGCAGGGAGGGCCCAGGTGTGAGCAGGGGCCACAGACAACGAAGGCTGCCCCCCCACCCCCCGTCCCTAAGAGCTCTGTAACCACGTCTGCTCCCCAGACGACACCATGTTCTCCGACGTGGCCGCTGGCCCGTCACCCACCAGAGTGGATGGGAAGGCGAGTCAGCGAACTCAGCGCCGTACCTTTGAATCAGTCGTTTTAATGCCTTTCCCATCGCTTATCAACAAAACTCGGGGCTACAAACAGAAAAAGCAAGAGCCCAGAATGTCCTTTCATCCCTCCAGACGTTGACTTTTCGAGACGTTTCATTCGTGTTCTCTGACTGCATGTGAGACTCGCTAGACCACATGCGTGTTCAGACGGAGAACATGTGTGCCCCGGTCATCACAGGTGGGGGTTCTTGGTTGGGTGAAACGATGAATTAATGCTCAAAAAGAAGTCGATACATATACATAGCTCTTTCTGAACTATGTGGAGTGCGAAGCCAAAAAATTTAGCTACCCTCCTGACGCAGACCACATTTACGGTACGAGGCGGCCCATCCCACCCCCACCTGACAATTACCACATGGTCGTCCGGCCACATCGCCATTATCCCAAACCGAAGAGACCCTGAAATGAGACGAGGTGCAAACAGGGACACCAGCCCACCGGAAGGAGTCAACAACACCCCGGTTCCCTCCAGTGCTGCTACTCCGAGGACACTCGGCATTCGTGGCAGAAGTCGGGCACGGTTCCTACTGTGAGTCTGTAAGAACAGCAGTGAAGAGCACCAAGTCCAACTGCGAGGAAGACAGGCGAAGGCACAGACGCCACACCCTCCCCGACCGCACAGCAAACCGGTGCAGCTGTGAACTGTGAGATGTGTTTGTTAAATGCAATTCGCCAAACTCCCAGCATGCACCCTGTCTCTGCTGAGTGTAAAGAAGTACAAGCTATGCACCCAGTCCAACCAGGTGTCCCCTCCAAAAACACAAAAATGGAAAGCTACCCACCCCTGTCCTTCTGGAGCTCACAGTTTAAGGAACTCTACGCAACAGAGTACCACTCAGCTGTGAAAAAGGGGATCTCACCCTTTGGGACAGCATGGATGGACCTGGAGAGCACTATGAGAAGTGAAGTCAGCGAGTCAGAGAAGGACAAATAGCACATGATCTCACTCACGTGTAGAAGCTAATGAACAAACAAAACAGAAAGAGACTCATAGATAGAGACTGGCAGCTGTCAGAGGGGAGGCGTGTTAGGGGGCTGGGTGAAAAAGGTGAAGGGGTTAAGGAAAAACACTCGCAGGCACGGAAGACAGTGTGGGAGGGAGAAGAGGGTGCAGCAGAGACAAGTGGGGATGGACGGAGACCCGACTTGGGGTGAACATACAATGCAGTGCACACACGACGCCTTACGGAAACGCACACCCGAAACCTGTATAATTTTATTAACCAACGTCACCCTGATCCATTCGATGCAAAGAAACAGAAAGCACAACCAGAGGCCTCCTGGGGCTCTTGCATCTCATCCCTGCCACCGCTTCCCATCTTTGACGGCAGCCGAACACTCTTCCTTCAACACTGTTCACTGACGCGAAACATCTATCCCCAACCGGTGTTCTCCCGCACGTCAACCAGGAGGTACAGTAAGAATCCGGGGGGGAGGGGGGGGTCAGTCTTGTAAATGAACTCCTGTCTCCCTGCCCCCCTAGTTTTCAGGGTTACATTTTCTTCCTCTCATGCTAAGTAAGTCGACGAACCATATCGAAGGATTATTGAACAGTAAACGAAAAACTGATTTGCATTCATTGAAAAAACTGTGAACTTTTGTTTCCTTCACTGAAAAGATTTTCCACTAAGAATCCGTGTTCAGCAGCAGAGCTGAAGAGGAAACACTTCAGGGTACCAACAGCCTGCCACACGAAGGCAATTATTTTTTAAACGACTGAACACTAAAAGGCGACCTGGAGTGGAACAGGAGAGTGTTACACTAGAGAGTCCTGTAAGAGCCTGGAAACACGTCTTCTTGACCCCCGTCTTGAACCCCAGCCCACCACCCAAATTCAGCTAACAGATGAAAGAGGCTATTTCTTGTCCAGGCGTTGCACCTCTCGTACCAGGTACTTATTTAGTACTCCATGAATACTGCCAAATCCACTAAGGTGGAGTACTACAGAGTAAAAGCAAGCGAGAGAGGACACTTGGTTACAACATCAACGGTATATACGGACTGGGTCCTTCAGCTGTCAAAGCTGATGCCAGACACCGCCACTTACATAGTCTCCATAGGTCTCCTGAGTCGGGGGTGGTGGTGGAGGTCGGTACCCGGTTGGGGGGACTCCTCTTGCTCTGGGCGTAAGAAGTCCTCTTCCCCGGCTCACTGGCCCTCGGGTGGCCAGGACCCCCCGGGAAGCTGGCGTCCCTCGTGGTCCAGCTGCCCCGGCCGGCCGGGCCGTGACTACTCCCCTGCCCCTACAAGCGAGAGGGACAAGAGGGCGTTATTCACTGTCTTCTCCGACATGCTGGTGCTCACAGGCGTTTACAGCTCAGGCAAATCCACAGTCCACGTTTCTCTAAAGAGTGAAAACTGAAGGAAAGAAGGAGCAGGCGCCCACCAGAAGAAGCCAAGTTGGCAGGCAGCTCTTCCAGCAACAGCAAACTTGGGGGCATCAAAGCAGCCTTTGATTTTACTGGGGACCTCAAACCGCCCTAGTAAACAGAGAGAACCTTTTTAAAACACACCCACAACCACAGTTACTGACGCAGCAGAAGAAATGAAATGTTTTGGTACGAATCTAAGAAAATACATACAGAGACCATGTAGAAAAGTACAAAACTCTGATGAAAGAAATTAAAGGAGAAATATTACAAGCTCGTGGTTTTAAGGGGCAGTATTGTTAAGTTGCCAATTCTTCCCAATTTGATTTATACATTCAACACGATCCCAGCCAAAGTCCCGGCGTGCTATTTTGTAGACGGACAAACGTAAAGTACACGTGGAAAAGTGAAGGAAAAACCCAGAGGAGACTGAACAAGGAACACGCTGGGAGGGAGGACTCACAGTATCTGGCTGCGAGGCTTACTTTAAAGCTACCGGGATCAAGTCAGTGAGGACTGGCAAACAGATCAGACACACAGATCAATGGAAGGAAGGAGAGAGCCGCACCCTGATCCCCAGAAGTCCAGTCCAGGGGTCACCGACAAAGGAGCAAAGACACTCGATGGAGAAATGAAAGTCTTTCCAACACGAGGAGCTGGAACAAATGGGTGTCCACACGCACATGTGCGTGCAAGAGAGAGAGAGAACGGAGTGGAGGTCGGGGGGGGGGACCTAGACACACACGCTCCACCTTTCACAAAAATCAACTCAGCGTGGCCTTAGACCTACGCGCACCGTATCAAACTCGTGGGGAAAACATGAGAGAAACCAGCGTGACCGTATTTGGCGATGCGTGTTAGATACGTACCACCAGAAAACCACGATCCACGACATGGAAATTACTGAGGTGGCCTTCCTTAAAACTGAATACTTCTGGTCCGAGGAGGGCAGCATTAGAGACGAAGGGACACGCCACAGAAGGGGAGGAAATACTCTCGAAACACGTGTCCGTTAAAGGACTTGTATCCAAAGTAGAGGAGCTTTTAAAACTAGACAAGAAAACCACCCAATTAAAGGTGGGCAAAGCACTTTAACAGACAGCTCACTGAAGGAGACAAACAGACTAGCGAATAACCAAAGGAAACGATGCTCAACGTTATTTGTCATCACGGAAATGCAAATTAAGCCACGTACCTGGTAGAACGGCTAAAGTCAAAAGTAACTGAGTACACCTGTTGATGGTGTGAAATGTGGAGAGAAGGGCACTCTTTTCTCCACTGTCGGTACGCGTGCGAAATTGTGAAGCCACTTCTGAAGCCACGGAGCTAAACACCATCTGGTCACACAACGCGGTAGCGGCCTTCCCAGGCATTTAACCAACCGATGTGAGAGCTCACCTCCCCACACAACCTGCCTGTGGATGGTGTAGCAGTTTCATTCACAGGAGCGACAACAACCAAGACGCCCTTCAACAGGTGCGTGGACAAGCAAGTGGGTGTGTCCATACGATGAAACAGTATTCAGCAACGAAGTAACATGAGTTAACGGTTAATGAAAAGTTAGAAATGAATGGACACGCAGGTTTCTAAGTAAAGGAAGTTGGTCTGAGAAGGCTACACACTGCGTAATTCCAGTTATAGGACACAGAAAAAAGAAAAAAGACGGAGATGTGGAAAATGAAAATGAGTGACGGGCACTGGCTCCGGGGAGGCGGAGGGCCCAACAGGGGAGGCAGCAGGAATTCTTCAGGGTGACGGAGCCACCCCGGGCGACAGGGACTGGTGGCTCTGTGACACAGAGCGCCCGACCAAACCCACAGAACCCCACAGCACGAAGAGTGAACTTCGATGTGCGCCTACCCAAAACGTCCCTGGGGACGCTGAGGTGTCCTAGGACAGAATGTTGATGTGACGAACCCCTCTAATTCTATTAAAAATACATAAAGCAACCTCTCTGAAGGAGCTGCGAAAACGAGGGGCGTTCGTAAGGCTACGGCAAAAGGACTGCGCGGGAGCCCTGTGCCGGCCAACGGGGCTGGTGCCTGGGGCGGGGCTGTGCGCACGGGTGAACCTCTCTGACGCCAGCACACACGGACTCGCTGCTGAAGAACCAACGGGGGCGCTGGGGGCCAGTGGGGGCCACGTTTTCCATTCTGGACGGGAGGCTTCCGATCAGCCAGGGGAAGAGGCTACAAGATCACAGTACGGAAAGGGTTAAAATCAGAGACATCCGTGTGACCCCGTGATCAGTCCCCACATGCAGACGGCGCAGCTGTATGGAGCACACACACGGGCGAGCGTGCCTGCTCACGTTTCCCTGCTCCGCCAGCTGCGGGGCCCGGAGGCCAGCACACGCCAGTGGCAACAAGCAGACCTGGCACCCGAATCCTGGTTCGAGCGCTGCCCCCCAATGAACGGAACAGGACTCCTTGGAGAAGTGGCTGATTCTAGGACTGGATGATAATGGAGCAACTCGGAGCACCGACAAGCAAGCAGGTGCTCAGGAAGGAAAGGTGAAAAACTCTGGTGGCACGTGGAAGGAGCAGAGCAGCCAACAGAAAGCACTCGCAAAGGTCAAAGCCGAGACAACGCGAGCGACAGAAATAAGGCAGCATTGGACTCAAACACGATGTACAAAACAGACGTCCCTGAGTCCATCCTGACGTAAACAAATGACTGAGTCAGTCAGTGGGGGAGGGGAGAAAAACTTCCCAAATAGTTTATGTGGACATTCCACCCTGGGGGGAGGGGAGAGCAACACCACAGCGGAGAGGCCTGGCAAACACTGACCTCAGGTTACCATGGCAACATCGACCGTGGATAAACCATGTGGACAGTGTGTGCCCTTGACATCACGTGATGACAAGGACATACGGAGTTCCCCAAACCCACAAGCCCAGGCTAATCATGAGAAAAACATTAGCGAAATCCCAGAGGAGGGACATCTTAGAAAAAACCTGACCAGCACTTCTCAAAATTTCAAGATCGGAAAGACATGAAATCCAGTAAGACTTTCGCCTCCCGATAACTCGCTGTATCCCCTTCACGAGTACTGCAAATTAAAGCGTTTCTTTCTACTCCTGGCCATGAACATGAGCACAGGACATGGCGGTGGTGGGACCAAGGCCACTGGAGTCAGGTCTGAGTTCGAGTCCTGGCTGCTTCTACTGGCGAACTTCTGCCTTCCAGCCAACACTCAGAGCGGCCGCAAGTGTGACCTCTCTGGGCCAGCTTCCTCGGGTGCCCCATGGGGCGCCGACCCACTTCTCAGCTACTGCGAAGGAGAAAGGACACAGGATGTGCAAAGCGTTTTATGCATTTTCTGCCGGATGCTCATCCACAAGGCATCCAGACAGCAACCACTCTGAACTGTACTGAAAGACACCACAATTTCTGGAGGGTTTTACCCACTGTCTTATCTCTGGTGAGAAGGAAAGAGTATGTCGTTTCCACCCATAGTGCATCGAGGCCATCGGAGACACTTCTGATGATCCGCGCAGGTTCTAACAACGGAGGCTCCTGCTTCCGTATCTGATGATGCCCCGTCTGTGCCATCCACAGCACTGTGCGGGCCACAGAACACCCAACGCGTCTTTGAACGTACGAATTTACGTTTTCCGTCAGACTGAAGGGTACGTTCAAGACGTCCCCAGCTGGTCCCCATCATCACCGACGTGGTCAGACCACGGGCCCTGGGGCTACGGAGTCACACTGAGGCGTCCGCCGCGGAGCTGCCGACGGGCCACTGGATGCACACGGCTCCAGGTGCCGTTCCGCACAAGGTGTGCGGAAGATTCGCTTGCAAGTGAACATCCTCGGGGAAGGGTCAAGCAGCACGGCCTCGAAGGATGCTGGCGAGAAGAGGGCACGGTGCGGAGGGACGAGCTGGCCGGAGAACCGCGTCACAGCGCCAAGTCCTCACGGAACGCTGCAGGTGAGGCTCAGGGTCGGGCTGGATGGCGGGGCTGAGAGCAAGGTGAGGACAGACGCAGCGTCCGCGAGGCGGGGTTCATGACGGTATCGCCGGGAACCGCCTTTTCCTGGAAGAGTTCACTCGAACCCAGAGAAGCAGGCACAGCGCAGCTCTGACGGAGGACGGACATGGAAGACGGACGGACGACGCCACCGGGCGCGAAGTTCACGAGCAGATGGACGGGTGGGATCGGAGCGGTTCCTTCTCTTCATACGTTTCGGCGGAGTGTCGATGGTTTCTGGCTTTGAAACCCGAATATAAAAACAGCCCAGAGCCCTGGCTGGTGCGGCTCAGCGGACTGAGCGCCGGCCTGCGAACCAAAAGGCGGCCCAGCCGATGTCCGGTCAGAGCACAGGCCCGGGTTGTGGGCCAGGTCCCGGTGCGGGTGCGCGAGCGGCAGCTGACCCACGTTTCTCTTGCACGCTGACGTTTGTCTTCCTTTATCCGCCCCCCGCCCTCTCTCTAACAATAGATAAATAAAATCTTTAAAAGAAAAAGCCTGGAAAGGCTTTTGTAGTGAACAGCTGTTTTTAAGGAAACAGGACTACAGATGACTGCATACAGATAGGAATGATTAACCAGAAACTCATTATTCAGTCTGTAAATTAACACCAGGTTTGAAGATGGGATGAGAACGCACATGCTTCGGGTTCCAGCACACTCAGACCTAACTCTGTCGCCTGCTGCTCAGCCTTGGTCTCCCCATCTGTGAGCGGGGTTCAGAACAGCCAGCTCCTGCAGCGCAGCTCTGCGGTTTACGCACAGGACGTACATACAACACGCCTCACCCAGGACAGGCACCGGCAGGCGGGAAGGAATCCTTAGGTGGACGGCCACGCGGGCTCAGCCCGACACCTTCCTTCTGCTGCAAACTCAAGGACGGCAGAGTGATGGTGCCACTCCCGCTGGCCCCCAGTCCCCAGGTGCGGTGACCACACATTCGTGCACGTCCTACGCACTTAGCGACCGCGATGCAGTCCGGTGGGGAGACGGCAGACGCAGACCGCCTTGTTTGGCTTCTGTTCCTAAATGTTGTGAGAGGCACAGGAAGCAGGCGCAGCAATAATGCGGGGGCAGCAGCCCCAGGTAGCCCCGCTGCCACCAACCAGTGACCGTGGGACTGCAGCTGACCCCGGGGCCCAGGAAGGGGAGGCCCACCGCTGACCGAGGGGGGCCTGCGGGACGCAGCGTCAGCCTCTTAGCCTGACGTCACCGGTGTCACAGCGAGAAAGACCTTCCAGGGGTAGACCTGAGGTCCACGCCCCAGGCAGTAACGACCTGAGGGGTCGTTTATTTTTCCCTACAGAAGCCCTCACGCATTTGACAACTTTTCGTCCTCTCTGCAAGTGTTTTTCTGAGAGTTAAAGCTTAATCATTCCGAGACTTCCTTCCTGCCAGAGGCTGACAGGAGAATGAGCACCAGACAGAGGGAGGAGGCGGGCGCAGCCTGGAGTTACAATCCCTCAAAGGCGCGGGAGAAACTGTCTTCTTCTGGCAGAGCCGAGGCAGATGGAGACCTCTGAACGGGGGGCACCCTTGGAGATCGGGGTGGCTCTCGGGCGGGCTGCCCACACGTTCGTGTGGGCCCTCGTCACCTGGGACCTTGTGTCTGGGCACAGTCTCGCTGCGTAGGTCTGGGGCGCTGGGGGAGTTTGGGGGAGACGGAGATTCTCTCCAGCAAGCTCTCACGTGCACTGCTGCTGGTTTAGAGGCAGAGGTCACAGAGCCGTTACGAAACCTGTTGGTTATCTCATTTCTTTATTCCATGACCCGTCCAATCTCCAACGTAAGAAATGACCGAGCAAACGTCCACACTGTGCAGGGTATATATAAGAGAGATGCAAGGCAACCTGCTTCTTCTCCACCAAGTTCCACAAGGCTGATTGGGCGCCCTGGACAGCACAAGACAGTGTGTGAGAAAGTGCAGCCTCTTAGAAAGCGCAGGACACTGACTGACCTCCCCTCCTCGTCCAGGGCTGTGTCCCCGAAAGACGAGAGCGCGTTCCTTCCTTCGAAGCCCGTCACTGTCTTCCAGTTCTAGTTGTTCCACGTTTTTCCTTTCCTTCTTTGTTCAACACACGAACGTGGCGGCACGTATCCGGGTCATTTCTCGCTGTCTGCCTTTGGGACCCCGCAGCACAAGTCCTCCTGCCCTCTGACAACAACGGAACTGGTAACAAAGGAGTTTCAGAGCGACGTGCCGTTGGCCCTCCAGTGAGCCACGGGTCCAGGATCGGTGCTAGTAACTCACCTTTCGGTGTGGGGTCATTCTGAGTAATCAGAGAAGCGGTCAGTCCAGTCTGAACTGGAATAGGACATTTAAAGCATTAAGAGGCCCTGGCCAGGTAGCTCAGTTGGTTAGAGCAACATTCTGATAACACCAAGGTTGCAGGTTCGAACCTCGGTCAGAGCTCTTCAAGAAGCAACCAGTGAATACGTCAAAAAAGTGGAACAACAAACTGATGTCTGTCTGTCTGTCTCTCTTTCCCTAAAACCAATAAATAAAAATTAAAACAAAAATTAAGTAGGATTTGGACTAGTATGTGCTCAATTTTCTATCTCCATTTAATAGAAGAGGTTCCGTGGCTTAGAGGGGAAGATCTCTGAGGCCACAGAGCTGGTAAGAGCCAGGGGTGACTCCTGAACCTCTGGTCTTCCCACAGGGTCACCCCTAATCTCGAGTCACAGGCAGTCCCCAGCTTTTCTGCTCTGAAGCCTCTGCCCCTCTGCCTTGGACGACTTCCCTCGGGCCCCGTCCCGTCTTACTCCTTCGCCTCCATCCTGAGTGTGCTCACACTCACACTCCCCGAGCTGCGCTATCCGCACCCTCGTTCCAAAGGCCATTTCACTGTCCTGCACGTCCCTCGTGCCCTGTTTATACGGTCTGCTCATAGTCCCTTGCCTCTCTGTCTCCTTGGACTCTCTGATGCCGGGATGAGGACTTGATGCATCTCTCTAAATTCAATCCCTGTTACAGACAGAGATCAAGAAACACCGACTGACGGACTTTCAGAGAGGAAAAGGAACTACGAAAGCCTCTCAGAAGCCAGGGCGTGGTGGGGAGACGCCCTCAGTGCAGGAGGAGGGTCACCGCTTCCTTCCACCCACGGCCTCGGGGCATCTCGTCAACGCGATCCAGGGAAAGACCAGTGCGCACGTCGCTGTGGGCACGGAAGCCCACAGTGGGGCCCGGAGCAGCTGTCCGGCTTCGCACTGCCCTCCACACGCATGCAGCTGGCCGAGCTGAGACCGGGGCACCGCGTCCAGCTGCCGCTCTCATCTGCCCCACCTGGCCGGCGTTTAAATGGCAAGTTCTTGCCAGAAGCTCTCATACCACATGCGATGTGTTTGCCTTAGTTACTGTCCTCCTAAAGCCCATGAAGGTGATTTTAAAAGAAACAACTCGATTTTCTCCTTTTGTCGCCCCTTCCTCAACGCCAGCGTGGCTGCTCGCTAACACCCAGCCGAGCCCCTGGGTGCAGAGTAACTGGGCTCTGAGGATGGACAAGGGAGCTCAGGGGGCAGAAATTCAGGGCGCTCAGGGGGCAGAAATTCAGGGCACCCACTGGCCGGAAAAGCAGGGAAGTGTGTCCGCAGGAAAGCCCTGGGGGGACTCTGCCTGGGACGCGGGCGCACACGCCGCAGACCCGCACCTGGGTTTGTGGCAGGCACACGTCGTCCACGCAGAATCGGCAGGAAGGCAGGAGGGGGCTGTTCCGGCACGTCAGGTGGTGGGGGGTCTGGAGAAGTCAGGCCAGGTGCGAGCCAAATAGTTTAAATAATACCCCAGCGAAGTGTTTAAGTGACATTCCCTCTCGCAGAAGAAATGTATTAGCCTTTCCTACACCTGCCCTTTCCTTAACAAAACAAGGACCTTCGAGTACAGCTGTGTGAGACTTTTATGACACCGTTTCTGGTACTTCGTACACCGCGAGGGAAAACCTGTCATTTTCGGTCACTCGAACATCTCTGCATCTCTGCTCCCATCCCTAACCCGTCTTCCAGCAAACCGGGACCACGTGCCAATCGCCGTGGATGAGGCGGCGTGAGTCAGTCTCTCACATGACCCCATGGCGGGAGATGTGACCCCGCAGCTGGAGACGTGGCCGACGGGCAAAGTAACGGCAGCTGCTTTTTGTCCCCACCGCGGACGCGGAGGTGCCAGCACACAGAGAGGCGGCACTGGCATCGGCGGGGAACGACCCAATGCTGACACCGCGCACAGCCACCGCCCACTGACGGCTGGCGCAGTGTCTCAAGGATGCCGACCATTGTTACGGCCCCGTGAAGTTTCATGCTGTCCCATGGCAGCCCCGTGAGCGCGGCCCCCGGCACCCTGGCACCCCGGCACCCCGTTTGGGAAGCGCAGTCACTTCTAACCTGCGGGCCTGATGACCAAGAGTGAGAAGAGGGAAAGGGGCAGGAAAAACAGTTTACAGAACGGGAGCTGAAAATCTCCCCAGTTTACGAAAGAGATGGGTGGATCAGGTCAGGAAGGACGGACGGAAGTCGCTAGCGATACAAGGAAGCCCCGGCGCCCCGGCACCCCAGCCCGCTGGCAGAGCGCTGTCCCAGGAAAGGAGACACTGCAACTGTTGGCCTGCCCCCTCGTTCCGACCACAGCATAGGTTGGTCAATGCCTTACGCCCACCTGCTGCTTATCGTGGGGGTTGGCACCCCCCTGGTGCGCAGGGCGGACTTCCCTCGAACAACCGGGACGTCGGCGTTTTCTGAGCCTCCGTTCAAGTACGTCAGTTCCTGGAGCTGAGCTTGCCGGATTTCATCGTTGTAGTCCTGCACGGGGGACAGAAGAAGGCAGGTCCGCCTCGTGAAAAACACCCAAGGATTTAGAGCAAAAAGCAACTTTTTAATAGAAAACGGGGGGGGGGCGGGTTAGAAAAATAGTTGAATTCGTAAAACAAGATTTGATTGAGTTCATCAAAACAAAAACCTATCAGTAAATTGTAAAAAGGAAAAAACAAAACACGCAGTCTTTTCCCCCCACTCTAAAATGTTCTATAATGAGCCGTAACGCCTTCCCCCAGGCATGACTGCCAAGTGCAACATCCGTAACGAAATTAAAACGCCATGTAACGTGCGTCGGCGTTGTCGTTTGCGGCTCCACGCGGCTAGCCCTCACGGAGCGTCGGCGATGCTCCGAGCACCAGAAAACAGCGGGGCGGGCCACGTCCCTGCGCGGTGTTGGAACACCGCGCTCCCATGTGGGGGCCGCACGCGTAGCGGAAGTCGACACTTCCAAAACCGAGCACATCGCCTTCTACCTGAAAACGCGCTCTTCTGCGTGTGTAGTTGGAGGGAGAAAGGGGGGATTCGATGGCGTGAGTATACGCAGGTCTGCGTTTGAATAAAAGATTCGGAAGAGACAGTTTCCGGGACTGCTTGGAATTAAAAATATGGAACATGCTTGGTAAATTTGTTTTAAAAATGCACGGTCTCTTCCTTCCTCTTCAAAAGCAGAATGCGACGCTGGCTCGAAGCTGGCAGCAGACGTTGTGGGGTACAAAAACCCCCACGAACCTGGGTCGAACGGGAGCCGGAGACGGCGGCCAGAAACACCAACCGCAGAGCGGGCAGGCGGGAGACCGCGGCCCGGGAGGCCCAGTCGCCGCGACCAGCGGGACGGGCGGGAATCCAGGGTCTGGGTTTTACTGTCAACACAGACTCTTTCTCTAACTTATTTGGAGTATTGTGACCCCAGAATGAGTCACTGGCATCAACTGGTATTTCTACGTCTCTGCAGTAAACCCTAAATGTTCCTGCCAGTTTACTGCACATGCGTGAAGATTAGTGAATTGTTTGTAGAGCACATTCTACGTAAAATGTGCTACATAAATGCTAATGCTCTGCCCTGTTGAAAGTGCGAGGGGTCGGGGGGTGGGGTGACATGCACTTGTACGGGGTTCAAATCAGATCCACAGGGAGAAGCCCACTGAGGCCCCATGCAAACAGGCCGGGGGCGGGTGGGGTAGAAGGGGGACAGAACTCCGAGTCCGCCCCACAGCACAGGGCATTTGTGAGGCCAGTCTAGCGTCCCAGAAAGGGTTAGGGCTTGGGCTCCCGCAACCTGGACAAGGGACTGCTCTTCAACCCTCTCAGCCATGTGACCTCAGCAACACTGATTAATCTCAGAAGTCTGTGGTCTCATCTGTAAAGAAGGAACACCGCCCAGTAATTCACGAGGACCGCGTGAGGGCTCCTTGCCGTGACAAGCATGAAGCTGCCCTTCGGTAGGTAAAGTGCTTTGCCAACGCCAATGGCGGACACGGGCTCCCAAGGGTGAAAATAAAGCAAGAGCGCCGAAGCCACCCACGGGAATGAGGAACTTCTTGATCTCCTCCAGGGCGTGCCCCATGCGGGCGTAGGCCTCCGCGGGCGGGGCGAAGACTTCGATGAGCACGTGGAGGTCGTCGTGGAGGTGGAAGTACTTGGCTTCCCCACTTTTCCTCAGCTCTTCTTCCTGAAGAGAGACAAGTCGAGCTGAAGACTGGGGCGTCAGGAGGAAGGAGAAAAGTCATAAAAACCACCCGGAGCTTATTTGGCATGGGGCTGTCCCCAAGAGTCACTCAACAGCAAACACCCCCCAGGGAGGAAAGTCCAGAATGCAGATCTGGTCCTGCCATTCCCAGGCTTTTATGGAAACGTGAAGGCCGCCGGCTGCTGCAGCCTCAGCTCCTGTCTCTGGCCTGCGGGCCCCACCACCTGCCCTCTCTCTGCCCTGTGCTCCGCCTCCTGGTGCCCTCGAGTCCCCCTCCGGGTCGGCATGGACTCCCTTTGTGGTTCTCCAACGGCCAAGCAACACAGCTCACTTCTGCCTGTTACCCCATGTGCCTGTGTGTGGTTACAAAGGATTTACCGGTACCGGAGGTATCGGAGGGGCCTCACTTGTTACTTGCCCATTTTTTAACTTCTCCCACTGACGGGTTCGGGGTACAGTTAGGCCCGGGGTTAGGGTTAGGGTTAGGGTTGTCTCACAGTCCCATCCTTGAGAAAAGTGCTTGGCATAAAGCAGATGGTAAACAACATTTACTGAGTGAACCACCCATTATTTATTCCTGTCTCTGTCCACTGGATTATGTACGTATCGAGGGAATAAGATAAATGACGGACTTTATTACATGAGTTTACATAATTATGATAAAACATTTTCTAATCTTTTTGTTGTCCACAATGAAATTCAGGGGGAAATTAGGAGGAAAAAAACAGGTAATTAGGGGACTAGTAATTTTGCTCCATTATCCTTTTCTAACTAGCCTTCACCAGAGTGGCAATTACAGAATCTAAGTTTTTCAGACGTCTGTTTCCAACATTAAAATCAGACAGACAGAAAAACTGCCAGAAACCTACATCCAAACCCCTCCCAACATCTCCAAAAAGCCTGTCCCAGCAGAGGGAGAGCCCACGGGTCCCTGACTCCACCGCCCTGCGATCCCGCCGCCAGCCCCCCGGCCTCGCCAGCACACACGCCCTGGACTCCATCCACCTTTCGTTACTTGACTGATCTGGATTCTTACAAAGAGAAGAGGGTCAACAGGAATAGGGCCTGGGCCTCACAGGCAGATACGCCTGGATCGCAGTGACGCTGGTCACCAGGTGGGTGAGTTAGACCGTGTATACGTAGTCCAGCACTTAATTTGCAAAATCAGTTTGGTGCTAACAAACGTGCGTTACTGGAGGACCACGGAGAAGCCTAAGGGGTCGGCTTCGTGTCACCGGCCCGCAGAGGAGACAGTGCTGCGGTGACACACGGCAGGCACCCGGCGCGGGCCGGCTGCCGTCCCCGTCAGGGCAAGTGGGGCAGAAACCCCAGGAAAGTAAGAAAAAACATCTGACGTGAGAAAGAGCAAATATGAGCTACCATTAACATCCTGGGCAGTTTCCTCGCCATTTGTCTTGAGTGCAGAAGGCACTATTCTTTTACGCCAACCAGAGACTGTTCATTGTTCTAATTGGGACATTTCTAATCGTTTGGTCTGCTGCTCTGCCTTTTATAGCTGAAGCTTTAAAACCTGAAGAGTACGCACAGCCTCGTCGTAGAAAGCATGAACTACTGGAATAAACGCTTCTGATCTTCTAACGTGCACCAAAATAACCATCCTAATGAGACGACGAATGTTGATCCCCGCTTGGGCCCTTTCATGTCCATCGCAGATCGGACTGGAATGGGCGGGGGCTTTCTCGCCATCTCCCCCGTGTCTCCCAGTTCCACGGAGCGGGCAGGTGTTCCCAGACCAGGTCGGGGCTCACGAGGAGGGGCCATGCAGCGTTTGGGGAAGGACCAGATTCCGATGATCTGCATTCGAACCCCACATTCGAATCCCACATCCAACACACACCGCTTAACTTCAGGCAGGCAGGTTACTTTATGCCATCTCCGGGGGCTGACTTCAAATGGCGGTAGCAGTACAAAACCCACTGTCACCCTCAGGGTGGCTGCAGCAATAGAGGAGTCGTTACCTCAGTAATTAGGGGCGCTCAGTAGTAACATAGGGACAGTAGTGATGAAGGAGTTTTGTGTCTGAAGACAAAGTCTTTAGATTTCGGTCTAACACATAATAAATAATAAATCCAGTAATAACTGTTCTTATAGTAATGATCATTCTTATTACACAACTAGTATTGATTATTCTACGATGTCGAGGATGTGGGTGAGACATCGAGCGTGCTGCCCGGCACAGATGGAGGCCCTGAGGCATCACCGCGACTGTCACTCTCGGAAGCATCCTGTGCATGTGGGTAACGACCCCCACAACTCCATCAGTGTAGCAGAGAAGATGAATCAGGTTCACGTGAGAATTTAAATAGTGAACACCCTGAAAATCTGAAAGAGTGAGGTTTTAACAGGAAGCAACGGGCTCTCCTTTGAACGGACACAGTGTTAACCGAGGCTGCCTGCAGACTGAAAGGGAACTAGTAAAAAGGGTCGCGTGAAACCCGCGTCCCGGCTCAGGCGGTGAGGTTCCGATCACAGAGTGTCCCACCGATGGGGGCCCAGAAGTGCCCGCTGACGGCCACCACCCGCGGCAGGGCTTGTGGGGCAGCAGACTGCCCACCCGCAGCGCACGCTGCCCCCAGCGTCCGGCGGTCTGGAGGGGATGGAAATGCTCCACCGCCTGCAGGACGTGCCCACTGACTTGCTGAGTGACACCGTCAAGGACACGGAAGCATCACTGAATGGGTGAGACGGGGGCTGGGGAAGAGCCTAAGTGTGGAAGAACAGGGTGGCCCGTGCAATGCGAGCTGGCACTCGGTGACCAGGTGGCTGGGGGGACCAACTCGAGCAGACACCAAAGCACCTCACTCCCCAGCCACCTCTGTGCTACTCAAGGGGCTCCTGGGGACAGCAAGCGAGGTCACGCGTTAACACACAACAGGCTGCACCCCAAAGGAGGGCTGGCCACTGCCACTGCTCAGCGTCGGGCGTGCCAACAGCAGGGGGCTGCCACCAGCCCCCAAAGTCACAACGGGCTCCGGAAGGACCACTCAAAGCCCCGAGGGCAGACTGATAATGTTCACGTTCTGTTCGTTACACGGGCAGCCAGGCACCGGCTATGACGTGGACATATAGTCCAGGTAAAGATGCAGCTCCCCTGGCCCCTTCTAGATGGAATTCCCTCTGGGAACGAGCGTCCTGTGCCCAGATCACTCCACGGAATGCCACCAGATGTCCCTCTTTCCAAGAAACTCCATTACCAGCAACCTAAGCGGCACAATGCAGATGGGCTCTGCTGGCCTTATCGGGTGGGCACCTCATTACAAGGTGGCCTTATTAAAGACTCCATCAGCCAAGGGTGGGATGCTGTCCTCCAAGATACAGGTAATTTCTGACCAACTGGCCAATGTAAGTTTCATTTCCCCCTCCAGCCAGGTCAGATGGGTCAGGGAACCAGTCACGTCACTCGAGACAGCAATGCGTGGTGAGTAGTTAAACTGGCCTGGCCGTGGGTTAGAATTATTTCAAACACCTACTGAAAATTCACGTTGGGGCCCCACCCTAAATGGGATGGGGGCCTGGGGATCCCTATTTTTAAATGGCAACCCCCGTGAGTCGGGTGCATAGCCAGGTTTTGATCAAATGACAGAAGGAAGCCCCTGATTAACCAGATGATATGCTCAGACTCTCCGGCTCTCAGTTGTCGTACAAGTAAAATTTAAAACCGGAATCATGTTTATCGCCCCCCATTTTTCCCAGGGATAACATGGAGTGACACATGTGAAGTGCCACATGTGGCTGAGTCACGGTGGCTGTTCAATAAACCACGGGTGGCGATCATCACAGGAAAGCTGTTATTCAGATGGGCCTTCTGGTGAGGGGGCAGGATTTTGTTTAAGTAACTTTCTGGTCAGACACACCCATTCTTCAACATCTCACCGTAAGTGATCACTAAACACAGATTTGGTTTTCAGTACAATAAATCCTGAAACAATGACAGAACAACAAAGTGACAATAGAGAACAATGTAAGTGACAACACATTATATGTGAACGTTTCTTCCAGAATTGGTACATTTGAGAAACTGAGTAACAAAAATAGTAGATATTTTAGCTTATGAAAAAGGGAGGCATATCACAACGAGGTATCACCTCACACCTGTCAGAATGGCCACCACCAGTAAATCAACAAACCAGTGCTGGCGCGGACGTGGAGAGAGGGGGACCCTCTCGCACTGCTGGGGGGAACACAGACTGGGGCAGCCGCTGTGGAAGGCAGTGTGGGGTTCCCTCAGAAAAGTAAAAACGGAAGTGCCTGAGGACCCAGCAATTCCACTGCTGGGACTTTATCTGAAGGAACCCGAAACACAGGCTGGAAAGGGTACACGCACCCCTATGTTCACTGCAGCGCTGCTCACAATCACCAAGTTCTGGAAGCAGCCCAAGTGCCCCTCAGCAGATGAGCGGGTAAAACAGCTGCGGTACACTTACACAGGGGACTACTGCTCAGCCATAAAAAAAAAAGAAGGAAATCTTACCTTCTGCGACAGCCTGGATTAACCTGGAGACTACTACGCTAAGTGAAATAAGCCAGTCAGAGAAAGACAATACCCGATGATCTCACTTGTACGTGGAATTGAATGAATAAAACAAACTAACAAACAAAAAGGAAACAGACGCACAGATACAGAGAACAGACTGACAGCTGCCAGAGGGGACGGGGTGGGGAGGCTGGGTGAAAAGGTGAAGGGAGTAAGCAAAACAAAGAAACAAACTCATTAACACAGACAACAGCACGGTGATGACCAGAGGGGAAGGGGGATCAACGGTGACGGAAGGAGACATCGCTTGGGGCGGTGAACACAATACAGCATACGGATGATGCGTTACAGGACTGTACCCCGAAACCTACACACTTTTATTAACCAAAGTCACCCCGATAAATTCAATTAAAAATAATCTGGACATTCTCAAAACCAAAAAAGGCAGTTAATGTGAATTCATCCAAGTAAAATAACTGTGTGTAAGCAATTATTAAAACTTTTAAAGCCAATTTAAACTCGGTACAATACACGGGATGCCAAATGAAGGGGCAAAGAGCAAACGAAAGCATAGGCTTTGTAGGAAAGACCCGAAGGGGCCGATCCGAGACGCAGACAGGGCTGCCGAGGCTGCAGGTGACTGTCCCCTCTCCTCGCCGTGATGTCAGCACCACTGTGCTTTCTGCGAGGGAACACCCTGCTTCGAGGATCACGATCAGAGGTGCTGCAGCATTATTTTACAAACGAAAATAAAAGTTGCGTGCCAGTTTAAGATACGACACATTCTGCGTTGGCCAGTGTGACTCCATTTTCCACACGGTATCTTAATACATCGCCTTGGATAACATTTTCCTGTAACTCCCTTTGAGATGCTGGCTAGCTTCTCTGCAACATGCATTAAGAAAACAGGCGATCTCAAAGTGCATTATATGATGGCTAAGAAGACAGCCACTGTCTCTAGTGAGTATTACCTTTGCCTTGTCTCTCATGGAGCCTTTTCCAAGGATGGACATTTTGGTCAACGTTTCTTCTTGTAGACGCTTCAGAGAATTGCCACGGGGACCCAACAGTTTCCCCACGAAGTTGAACTAGGAAAGACAAACCAATCACAGCTGTAACATTCGTACTGAAAACTGATTTCTTACTCTTGAAGATCAGGAAACACGGGAGAACGCGACCCGTCATGGGCAGTGACTAACGGGTCATTTCCTGCTGCCTGAACCGCACTGTTCCCGCGGACCACATGCAACAGGGCTCAAAGCTGCAAACTGTCTAACATAAAAAAGACACGTGTCTCTGCACCAGTCGCTTCCACGCTGGCTACAGTCACAAATGGAAAATGCGGTTAACTCCCTCGACCGTGTCCACACACGTCCAGTATCGACAAGAACAGCGCTAGGGGAGGAAATACAGGGGAGGAAAGCGGACACCAGGTGTCGTGTAAGGTCACTGAGAGTGTCTGGTCCTTCTTCCTGGTCAGCACCTGGTCGTGGCTGGTCACCCAGCAGGTGCGCTGCTCTAGACTCTCTCATACATCTGGTGGTTCACAGAAGCTTTACCAGAAGACCCACCCACCCCTTCCAAACAACCCACCATGTGAGGGCGGGCAGCTGACTCCAGCTTGGCGCTCGGGGCTCCGCGTGTAACGAGCGGGGTGGATGTGGATGAACTAAGAGCATGAACTTGAGGCTGGGCCGCCGCGGTCCTAAAACCTGGCTCTCCCTCGTAGCAGCTGCGAAACCCTGGGAAAGCACCTGCCCTCTCGGTACCTCAACTTCCTCACCTGGGAGACGGGACCTACCGTCACGGGGCCCCTCTGAGGGTTTAATGGGTCCAAACAGACAGATTATTTAAAGCAATGCATGGTGCAAAACAGACAACAAATATATCTCACACGAGTTGTTACTAGGAATGTCACATGCTTTTCCGAAGCCTTGCTGTAATTCAGGTAACCCACGAGTGCTCCGTGCTCCCCAACATAAAGCCTTGTTCATCACTTGGCGAGCACCCCCTATCTTGGGCCGGAGACCGGCTCCCTCTGCGAGCAAAGCCGCAGCCAGCGGTGGGGCAGCTGTTCTTCAGGGGAAAAATGTCTCCCATCCGCCTGTGATAACTGAAGTAATTTTCCTGAAAGCAACCTATTTTAAAAAATATCAAACTATTTTTCCCTGCCCACATTTAATTGCACTGGTCTTTTAAAAGACGCGGGGATCTATTTTTAACCTTCACATGCAACACTTTCATTTTTAAATTTTAAGTAAATTATTTGTAGAAATACACAAGTAATACCGAGTTTAAAATACCAGACCCTCCCACAAGGGAGGGAACAACCAGCACGTGGACCCACCCACCCCGACCTCCCTTTCCCAGCAGTGCGACAGGGTGGCCTCAGCCTTCCCAGGCCTCAGGCGCGCAGTATTTACCAGAGCTGTGCCTTACAAGAGCCAGTGCCCTGCAGAGCTATCACCACGACTAAAACAGATCGGGTGCCGAGCACCGTAACAGTGTGAATTCTATCTGAGCCCTGCGCTCCTGAGAACCAGGGCCGTCTGGGAAGTCCTCGTCCCCTTTCTCATCCCTGGAATCGGCTTCCTGCAAACACTCCCCTCCCGCACGTGGCTTAGGTAAGACCTGCGGGTGACCCATCTACCTGCGACAAGGCCAGACGTCCACCTGCGCTCCCGGCCCCACTGCTTGCTCCACGAGACGCTGGCTGATCTGTTCGTTCCCCCCATCAATCAGAGAGTGCCCCTCAGCCTGCCTGGGTCAAACTCCGGTCAAGTTTCCTCTCTCCTCGGGCCCTGAACAGTGACTCCCCAGCATCTGGGCCAGCAACACACTCTCCCGGAAAGGCCCCTGTCTCCAGGGAGCAGCCTCAGGGCAGAACACTCTCCGATCCCTTGTCCCACCAGACGGCCTCCACCCACCCCCTCACTGCCCCTCACCTACCTGGCCTTGTTCATGTCTCCCCACGAAACCAAAGCCCCCCCCACCCCCCCGTGTGGCTCTGCTGGTTGGAGCACCATCCCAGGGACCAGACAGGGTCACAGGTTGAGTTCCCATTCAGGGGTCAGGGGTCAGACACTCAGGCTGCATAGGAGAAGGCAACCAATCAGTGTTTCTCTCTCACACTGATGTCTGTCTGTCTGTCTGTCTCTCTCTCTGCCCCTTCCTCTCTCTCTAAAAGCAATGAAAAAGTGTCCTCAGGTGAGGATTTAAATTAAAAAGTCTCCCCTTACTCAAGTCAGGACTGTTTCTTTTTCATTCGGTAACTGTATTTGCAAGGTAGACAGTAAGAACTTGACGCATTTTACCTTCTGATTTTATCAGTGCTTTCACTTGGGCACAGAACTGTACGGAAGGGGCAAACGCGACCATGTCCAGGACCACTGACTCTTCTCCCGGCGCCAATGAGTGTACTGCGAATGTATCACATTGCTGATCTTACAGTTGTAAATAAAACCCTTTTCACCTGATGACGGAGGCAGAATCAACACACAGCGAGCGTGTCTGAGTTTCCCTGCCTCACGTGCAACACGCAATAACTGTGCTCTCTATTGGCGAAGGCCTCGCAGTGCCCGTGTGAGCGAGCGAGCTGTGTTTGTGACACGACCCTGTTCCTCGGGGAGCAATTACAGCTAAGCTGTCGTCTCATAAACAACGAAGCCTCCAGAACATGTCACTGTCTCCGTGAAAAGGTGTCCCCGAATGGGGTGTTCACCAAAAAGCTGATTAGTCTAACACAGGGCTGCTGTACTGGCCGCTAACGCCATGTGGCGACTGCCGCCGAGGCCTCTGGCACACGGCCTTGAACTTGGCATTACTGTTACCGGGGCCCTGCCTAACCGCTGCCTGAGCCCGGCACTCGTGCCGCAGGGGCAGGGACGAGGCTTTTGGGGACCCCTGCTCCAGCAGGTGCAGAGGGGGCTCTTAGTAAATGTCCGAAGAGTTAATTCTGCCTTGACAGCGTGCCCGTGTGAGGGCCTCCGCGGCCCGTCTGTTTCTCCGCAGCCCGCCAGAGCCGCCTCTCGGCTGGCCCAGCGCAGAAAAGTCAATCCGCAGGCTCGCCGCGCGAGTTCCAGGTCGGCCTTGTGACCTCTCTGTCTAAGCACCCACCGCCCAGCTCACCCGAGAACAAGCCGGCTGCGGAAGGCCCGCTCTGGTGTCTCCCTGGCCCCTCCGGCCTCGGCCCTCTCCCCCGCTCTTGGTTTCAGCCATTCTACGCTTATTTTACTTTCTCGGAACAGCCATTCTCCAAGAACTACCCGTTTCAGCTCAGACGCAGGGGAGAAAACGTCCCTCTCACTCTTAGACCCAGAAGGAAGCTGGACGGAGGGCAAGCTCAGGCCGGCCGCGTCCCGGCCGAAGCTGAGCATGCACCGCAGCCGGCAGGGCCCCTGCCGGGGGGGACACAGCGCTCAGCGCCCGCTGCTCTGCGGAGGGAGGGCGGTGGGCGGGCTGGCAGCTTCGGGATTTAGACAGCGGACACCTTCCAGAGGTCTTTTCCTGCAGGACTCTACCACCCGGCCCCCACCCCCAGGTGCGCCCGGGGAAGATGGGGAAGAACCCCGAGACCCGCATTCAGGCGGAGGAGGAAGGCAGCCGCTCTCTGCTGACACCGGCCCAGGTCTGCAGCCCTGTCCCCACTGCTGGGCAAAAGCCTGAGCCTGCAGGAGGAAGGGCACCACCGCCACGCCGCTTTGGTTTTTAAATGTCGACAAAATCAGCAAAGCCTGCACCTGGCTCAGAGTCCAGCCCGGAGGAGGTGGGGACAGCCGGGTGCTGGGTGCAGCACAGAGGGACAGGGGCCCCCTGCCGACGGAGTTTCACGGTCTGCTGAGATCGGCCAGGTGACACACACGTCAAGACACTCACAGGGACAGCGTCTGTTCCTGACAGCAAGCCCGGGGAGGAAAGGTGCCTGTGGAGAGGCTGGGTGTCCCCGGGGGCGGGCAGGCGGGGGCGGGCAGGTGCCTCTCGGCCGCGGCTGCTCCGAGACGCGTCCTCCGCAGGCATGCCCGGCCTGCGCCCGGGTCTGGATCTGTTTCTGACCGAGAACCACAGATGCGATCTCGGTGGCGTCATTTCCTCTGGGTTCTGGTCATTGCTGACAGTTTCCATGTTTACCTTCCTGTCACTTTTTTAACAAGGCAAGAATTTACTCGGAAAAAGACCAAACTCGGTGGTACAGAGCACGATACAGCCTGGCCGGTCCCTTGTCCTCGGAGTCTAAGGGGCCCTGGGGGGCTTCTCTGCCAGGCCCCTCCCCTGACCTTCTCTCCGTCCTCCTGCTTTCTCTGGTGACACTTCCCAAACGGCACTTCTCGACAGGTCCTTCCAGGCTGGCTTCCAGAGGAGAGGAAATGCGTTTGGCTCAAGTCTGAAATCATCTCCACATCTCACCCCGCCTCCATTCTCAGTACACTGCCCAGCACACAGTAACGCTCCGAAAAGATTTTCACCGTATCGACAAATGCAAAAGAATAAACCAGTGAACTCTGGGTTCAGGGACCGAGCGTCCTGCCTGTTGTTGCTTCATCCGGGGACCGCCACAGCTGTGTCGGCAGAGCCGCAAACTACGAAACACAGCAAGTCCCTCTGCCGACCACCACGGCCAGCTCAGGAGCGCGCCGGCCCCTCGGAGGGTCTTGGGTAACAGGGAGGGAGGCCTTTGGGTAACCCCAGAGCCGGTGTGGGCATTTTCTCTGGGGGAGTTCGGCTTTGGGGGCTCCTTGCTGCTGACCATTCAGATTTTGTCGGCTATGCGTCATCATCTTATCCTCTGGTTTGGGTTGTGGGGGGCAGGTTAGGGGCTCAGGGATTCCCTACTTCCTGTTAGACTAAAAATTATTTTAAAGTATGTTTGTTGAGATTTATGTAAGATCTGGTTATGCTGTAATGGGAGGGCATTTTGTAGTATACAGACCCCTACAATGGTGGATTCGGTGCCCACTGATTCCTTACAAATTGAATTTGTGTTGTGTGTGCACGCATGTTTGCATGTGTGCTTGTATGTGTACATGCATGTTCGTGCGCTCCCCCAAACGCACAAACATCGAGTCCTTTCCCTGGCACGGCCCCTCCTGCCCGCCGCGGCGAATAGGCCCAAACATGTTCTTACAGTGTCTTCCCTGATTACCGCGCACCCTGCTTAATGTTCCTTATTTGTTATTTATTTTTCTCGAAATGAAGTTTATGACTTCATAGACGAAATCCAATCCTGGGACAAAGCTCACAGTTGCTGGAAGTTACTTCCTCACGTCCACTATAGTCCCTTCTTGCTCTCATGGCCCGACCCCCCGCCCCGCATTCTAAAACCCTCGCCTGCAGCCCCCAGATGCAAAGGCTGCATCGTGTCCACAGCGCCCCAACTGACCCGGGGCAGAAAATCAGAGACTGCGCAGTTCACCGCTTTAATGCTCTCTTAAATGCTACAAGCTCCTCTCCCCCCTAATGAAGTCATTCCAGCCCATAACTACTCCGCCCTCTCCCCCTGTCTCTGCTTACTCACAGCCTGGACTGACTGACTGACTGGCAAGGACTACATTTAACTCCACCTGCAATTCTTTCTCCAGAAAAAACTCCCCCTCACACCCCTACCTGCGCATGGAGCCCCTCCGCCTCTCTCGTGTTACTTCCGTTCTTACCCTGCGTGACTTAGTGAAGTTTACCGTTTCTCCAGCTGGAGCGTAAATCCTGGGAGAGTGATTAGGACCCATATTTGAGTCATCACTTTTCCTACGTAAGGGCTCCTCAATAAGTACTTGTGGGATTAAAGTTTATTTTACCCTGAACCAAACGGCACTAGTCAACACAGTTTGTATTGATTTTCTCTGCTGCAGAAAGTATTGCAACATATTAGACTATAGATTAAAAAATCTATTATTTAAATTTATTAAGTTTCCAATCACAAACCTCTAAGTATTACTGGTAGCGGTGGGGATTATTTGGGATTGCTCCATCGACTGTAATTTAACACGGTATCTACGTCTACATGGTGAATAGCCCAATTTACTGAGAAAGTCACAGCTCTCAAAGTCAGTGAGGGGCAGCGTAACTTCTCCGGCAGGTGCGACAGGGGAGATGAATGCACGCAGTCAACAATCTGAAATAATCCACCTCCCGCACTTGCCATCTGCTTGCCCAAGGCTGGACGGTACTCTTGCAGGGTGGGGAGGGGTGGATGGCAAAAAAGAAAGAAAGGAAAGAAAGGAAGAAGAAAGAGAGAGAGAGAGAAAGGAAGGAAGGAAGGAAGGAAGGAAGGAAGGAAGGAAGGAAGGAAGGAAGGAGGAAGGAAGGAAAAGGAAAGAAGGAAAGAAGGAAAGAAAAGACAAGCCACACAGCCCGATGTAACGGAGCTGGAAATGGTTAATCCAGAAAAGCCTGGGCTGCAGCCGCCTGGCCGCGGTGCGGTGCGGTGCGGGGCACAGAAGGCAGGACCCAAGACGGGAGGCGGGAAGCGGCCCTGGAAAGAGGCTGTTCAGCAGACTGGGGGAGGGAGGTGATGCCGTGCAGAGGGAGATGGATGGCCCTCTGGGAAGAGAAATAGCAGAATGCGTGAGTCCCAGTGTTTGACGAGTGGAGGGGAGGAGGCAAAGGCAGGAGCAGCTGACAAACACAAATGGCACGCTGGTTTCCAGCGTGGGCCCTTAGGTGCATATGCTGTCTGTCACCCATGAAAATAAAGGCACGGGAGAGGGCTGCCACAGCCAAGAGGCACGAATCCACCGGGGACACGTCGAAGCCCAGCTGTCTGCGGCCTTCCAGGTGGAGGCGTCCAGCAGGCAGAGCTGGGCAGGTCCCAGGTAGGCGGAGGGGCTCCCGAAGCTGACTCCCTCCCCCTCGGCTGCGATGCTTCTGAGGGTCGAGGTGTCCCTTGGCTCACGCGATTGCGTGTCCATCACTTGTTTGGTCAGAAGCTCACAGCGGGGTCCGTGGACTCGCGCCAGCGGGCTGGGGGTCCTGGGAGAGGGGGACTAAGTGTCGTTCACATCTCTTCTGCCTGACATCGGGACAGTCTTCTGTGGGTCCAACTTGGGGTCCTCCGGGGCCCAGAGCCAGAATAACCAGCCTGGTGACAGTCACAGGTGTCTAAGCCAGTAATATGTTACAAGGCACTGAAAACGCCCTTGCCTTTTGGCTTAGCAACACACTTACGAGACCCATCTTCCATGACCCTCGGAAAGGAAGCAGCGATGCCACCAAAGACGCACATGTAACAATATTCGTCACACACTGTGTTTCCAAATTCACTGCTTCGTGCTCACAGGACAGAGAGACAAAATAGCAGCAGTAACAACAACAACCCCCCAGAACAGCACGAGTCCGTCCATTCTTTCAGGAACCCTCCACACTCGTCTGTCCGCGTTTGGCATCTACTTAATAAATCTAAGTTCAAGTGCTACCCGGTGGGTCGATCCCAAGCACTTGAAGAAGAAGGGAAAGGCACCGCAGAAGCTCGGAAAGCCCTCCGCAGCCCCCTCGAACGCGGTCGTGTTTGCACGCGCCGACTTGAGCGCCTTTCACGACGCCAGGACGAGGGCCACAGGACCCCGAGAGCCCAAAGGAGGCCTCTGAGGACGGAACAGAGGCGGCTCCTGAAGCTGGGCTCCTGTCCTCCCCGCCTGTCACCTCCCTGCCCTCCGGTTCCCACCCCCAGGGACAGGAGCGGAGCGGCACGGAGGGGTCCCGGCTGGGACCAGCGGCCTGGGGCCACAGCAGTCTTCCAAGGCCCTGTCACCCTGAGCAGCCGTCCCACTTCGTCCCAGGGTCCCCCGAGTCCACGAGTACCAGGAGGGGCCCCCACAGTGACTTATTATAAACCCAGGGAGCTTTAGGCAGATGTTTTTAGTATCGAAATCCTTACCAGCCGGTCATACGAACGAACTCTGGTGATGGCACTTACGTAAAGAACCACCACACGGTACCAGCGCGCTGGCACTGCATTGCCTACCAAATGCATCAACTCCCCCTTGAACACCAAAACCACAAAATATCTGCACATAAATCCTCTGGGGAAAACAGTATACGCCTCTGGAAATCAATCAGGAATGGCAGAAAAGTTACCGCGGAAATTTTTAAACCCATAGTGATGTCTGTGGAACAGGCTTCTACTTAGCAGTAAGTTCATGGGCTTCGAGCTGCAACGCACGGCGAAGGGAAAGTGCAAGCCAGCTTTGAAGGAGAGAGTTTCCCTGAGCTTTGATTCGGATTCCAGGCAGGAACACGTTTTCCGAGCACTTCTCTTTCAAAGACCCTTAACCCAAGAGCTTGCGTGAGACGGCGAATGTGGAAAACTTAAAAAGCACACAGAACACTTCAAGTAAGAACCCATGCCGATCACCATGAAGCTAATAAAGTCAAACAGTGCGTACGAGTTAGAATGCTTAGACATGAAAACAACGACCAAATTAAGCTTAGTAAATCTAATTTAAACCTATACACTTTAACTCAGAACAATCAATTTTTAAACAACGTAACCAAGTACAAAAGGACCGCGTAAATTAACTATTTCCAGGGACTATTTCCCAAAAAGGGAAATCCTTTCCCCCAAACTAGAAAAGCCGTACCTCGGGAAGGATGACACCCTCAAACACAGGGGCTTGTGAAGTAGGAAACTGCACACAGCCTCGCCCTCCAGAAAGTCACTGCTGTCACTCCCGTTTTCCTGAAGTGACTGTCTGCACCGTGGATTTTCTAGTTTAACGTGTAAGGCAGACGTGTTTCCACAGTGCGTACGCATGTGCAACCAGAGTGTGCGTGCGTGCGTGTGCAACAACGCAGAGATCCAACTCACTTCACAGCTGCGCAGAGCGCTCCCCGCAGGACTGCGACCATCCCGCCCTGCCCGGCGTCCGGCCCTGCCCCGGCCAGCCGCCTCCTTCCAGGCAGCCCCGAGGTCGGTCCCCCGCCTGTCTTCCTGGAGCCCCAACGTGACGCTTCTCGCACCGCGCTGTAAGCGCCCACTGGCGTCTGCAGGCCCCGCGCAACTGGACGTCCTCGTGAGAAAATGCGCCTGGCTCGCCGTCGCTCCCCTGCACGAGGCCTGGCTCCCAGAAAACCCTCAGCAGGTGCGAGTGTGTGGGCAGAGGGGCGGGCGCACTGACGAAGGGGTAGCCAGGGCACGGAGAGGCGAGTGTGCCGACCCACAGGTGTCTACGACGCCACAGGCGCCTGCCGCAGTCGCAGCAGGGCACTGATGCTAACTCCGCTACACCTGGCCACTGCTCGGCCCCGAGAGCCCCGGCTTATCCACACGAAAACTGAGGGGACCATTTCTCCAGTTTAACCTCTTAAAACACAAGCATCACACAACAGTGTTTACTTTGAGTCTCACACTTCCCAGGCTCGGGCATGTAACTCAGGAACAGGCTTTAGGTTGGAACCCCGAAAGACTCGCGTTCCATGGGGTGCCGTAGACAGAGTGTCAAAAAGGGTTCCCTGCGAGAAGAGGAGTCGTCCCGTCACTGGACACCACCTGCCTAGACGGGATTTCCCGCACGGCACTTCCCTGCGGCCCCAGAAGCTGCGAGTGCGCAGTCAGCACCCGCTCCCCACCAAGCGGCACTCCGCCAGGGCCGCCCCACGGGCCGGGCACCGCGGCCCCTCCCGGCTCCGTCCCTTAGTCCCTCAACTGACACCAGCCTCGCGCTTTTCCGCAGAACCCACAGAAGTGCCGCCCTAGCCTTTACCCAGGCTGGCTGGGAACCTGCGTGCTCAGGTGCGCCGGGCTGAGACGCCCTCTTTCAGCATGCCGAGAGCAACGGGCTTCTAAGCGGCCTGCTCCGGACTGCATGAATACTTGAAATGGCGCTGCTCCGTCAGACCCAGAAATTATCATTTGTCTTCCCCTGCTCCCATCAAAGCTGACACTGGAAAACGGAATTTGGTACTTTCTCCCACGTACTCGCTCACACACAGCAGAGCACTAATCGCGGATTAATCACCCGCCAGCTCGCGAGCGATGTGAAGATGGCCGGGCGTGCTCACCTTTGCACCCACCGCGCATCGAGCCTCCAGAGTACGCTGGGCGCACCGGTGGCTGCCCTTTTACCAAGCTTCCCACGAGCCAGGCTGTGTTTAGTGCCAGCTCCACGGAAGGTCCCCAACATCGTTCTCGGGTCCCTGAAAATGCACATCCTCCGTTCTGTCAGTGTGCCTGAGCTCCCCGCGGGCTGGCCGTCCACAGATAAGGAACGCTTCAACACTGAGCAAAACACCCAAACCCACTCTCTGAGCCTGAACGACCAGAAGCCAGCAGGCCCTGGAAGGGAGTCGTCTTGGAAGAAGGGAACGGCCCGGGCAAACCTGCTGACGTCAGGGTCTCCAGCCTGAGCAGCAGAGCTGGAGACCAACCACGTGCTGACCCGTGAGGGAGGAACGCCAGACAAGGCAGAACCGGAGCTGGGGAGACCCGCGTCCGCGGGGAAAATCGGACCGGCCACAGTCTCCGGCCGACCCTCACACCATGGACGCCAAACGTGAAGGCAAAAGTCAAACTAAGAAAAGCACTGAACGGAGACCGTTTCTACCCAGGAGACCAACCCGTGGTCTGATTCCCGGAGTTCCAACTCTCCTCACAGAAGGATTATCGATTCTGGTCAAATCTCAGGTGAGGAAGATTTCAGAATTAGAGACTGACAGCATCTATTTTAACTGTGCTCAGTGGCATAAAATGATACCCACAATGAATTAAAAAAATTAGAAAATCCTAGCAAAGAAAAAATATTTTTTAAATAGACATATTTATACATGAATCAAATATAAATTCGGAAACAGACTGTTAAAATACTTGACTTAAAAATGTTATAAGATGGGCTGAAGAGAAAATAATGGCAAGAAAGAGCAACAACTTTGAGACACAGCAGTACGAACCACCCAGTCTGAAGAACAAAGGGGAAGAAAACTAGTAACAAAAGTGACTGTAGGCACCAAAACCGTTTTGAGAATATCAAAAGGTCAAACATACGAGGTCCGTCCACAAAAAGTCCAGCCATTGTTAATCTAACGAGATGACAAGCACGGTTTGCACGACACCCATGTAACCTGGCAGCCAAGGAGAGTGGACTGGAATGCACATGTGTAAACAGTGATGACTTCACTGTACTAGTCAGTGGGGGCGGTAGACACCACTGAGTGAGCATGTGTGCTGCGTGGCTGTCACATTCAAAATGACTGGGTGAGTAGAGCAACGAATCTGCATCAAATTTTGTGCTAAGCTTGAACATTCCTCCGCAGAACATTCGGATGACTCAGAGGCTGCAGCTGTGGGCAGCTGGTGATTGGCAGCTTCATCACAACAATGTGCCCGCTCACACATCACGTCTGGTGCGGAGTTTTTTTGCAAAACACCAAATCACCCAAGTGATGTAGGCCCCCTATGGCCCAGATTTGGTGCCCTGTGACTTTTGGCTTTTCCCAAAACTGAAATCACCTTTGAAGGGAAGAGATTTCAGACCATCGATGAGATTCAGGAAAATACGACAGGGCAGCTGATGGCGACTGGGAGAACTGCGCGGGGTCCTGGGGTGCCTAATATGAAGGGGACTGAGGGGTCATTGTCCTGTGTACAGTGTTTCTTGTATCTTCTTCAATAAATGTCTCTATTTTTCATACTACATGGCTGGATGTCTTCTGGGCAGACCTTGTATGAATAACTGAAGTCTCAAAGGTGGGGAGAAAAGGCTCAAAAAAAGTATTTGAAGAAAAATAGTTAAAATTTTATAATGACATGGACAAATCCCTTGAAAAATACACCAGAAAAATTCCCAAAGATGAAACAGAAAATCTGATTAGTGACATGTCAATTGAAGACATTGGACTCATCATCGAACCCTAGGCCCAGACGGCTTCACTGGTGAATTCTATCAAATATGGAGGAAAAAACAGCACCAAACTGACACGCATTCTTTGAGAAAAAAGTAAATACTCTGCACTTACTTTATGAAACCACATATAACACTAACACCAAAATCTGACAAAGATCCTGTATTGAAAAAATGACAGGCCAGTAGCACCTATGAACACAGGTGTATCTGATTCCAACAACTTAAAAGAGGGGAATATGTCATTACCAGGTAAGGTTTCACCGAGGAGTGAAACATTGGTTTAATTTAGAGACATCAAAAAAACTCACTATGTTAACAGCATTTTAAAGGAGTAGCATCCTGTGTTCATTTTAGCGGATGCAGAGGGCATTCAATGAAGTTCACTGCCCAGTCAGCGTCAAACCTCTCAGCAAAAGTGACACAGAAGAGACCTTCCTCTACCTAATAAAGGGCGTCTACCAATAAAACAAAACAAAACAAACCAACCTACGGCTGTGCAGCTGTTGCATTCATAATGGTAAACTGCTGAATGCCTCCCACATTAACTGGGAACGATGGGAGAATGACTCATCTTTCCCACTTGTATTCAAACATTATTCTAGAGATACTAACCCATACAACGTAAAGCAAGCTAAATAAATACAAATACACAGAATAGAAAAGAAGTAAACTGTTTATACAGATGATATAATTATGTACATAGCATACCCTAAAGAATTACAAAACAACTTACTACAGCTAACAAGTGAATGTAGCAAGGTAGCAGAATACAAGGTTACTATATGAAATTTTGTATCAGAAGCAAAAAATTGGAAAAGATTTTTAAATATTCATCTTATAAATGTCAAACACATAAAATGTTTAGGAATGAGTTTAACAAAAGACAAATAAGACATTCATCCTGAGAAGTATAAAACGCTGCTGATAGAAACTAAAAATCTAAATACATACCACATTCAAGGAAAGAAAGACTCGATATTGTTAAGCAGCCAAATTTCCCCAACTTGAATAACAGATACAATCAACTGCGATCATCATCCCTGCAGAGTGTTTTGGGGAAATCAATGAAATAATTATTAATTTACGTGGAACTGCAAAGGCCTTCAATCTACGAAACCCGGAGAAGGAAGCAGGCAGTGGAAGGGACCACACTGCCCGACCCCATGTCACCCCGTAACACGCGGCGGTGCTGAAGACCGCGGGGCAGCAGCGCAGGGTCCGCAGTCAGATCAAGGAAACGCGAGAGAGAGAGAGAGAGAGAGAGAGAGAGAGAGAGAGAGAGAGAGAGAGAGAGAGAGAGAACGCATGCACAATTCCTCACTCCGGCAGTCGCCCGTTTTCCAAGGCGCGCCGTCAGCGGGAGGACCCATCTTTCAACAAGCGGCGCTGGGAAACTGAACATCTGCACGAAGGAAAAATGAACTGTGACCCTCTATCTCACACCATAAACAAAAATTAATTTCAGATGCATCGCAGGCCTAAAAGTAAGAGCTAGAGTGAAAAAGCTTTCAGAGGAAATACAGGAGACGCTCTTTACATTTAATAAAGAAAATGGGAATTCCCTTGAGTTTGGCAAAGATTTCTCAATTGGTAAAAGGTAATAATCGTAAGTGAAAAATCGGACACATCAGACATCCTCAAAGTTAAAAACTCTGCTTATCACAAGACTCTCTTAAGAAAATAGTAGGCGAGCCATGGAATGATCCAAATAGGCACAAAACATACATCTAACAAAATGGGCCCAGGATATATAAAAAAGCTCCTACAATTTAATGATAGGAAGACATAACATCCCATGTAGAAACAGAAAAAAAAAAAATCTCAAAAGACACTTCACAGTAGGAGATAAATGTTAAAAAATAAAAATAAAAACCTCACAGCCCTCCTGCCTGGTGTGGCTCAGTGGATTGAGCGCAGGCCTGTGAACCAAAGGGTCGCTGGTTCGATTCCCAGTCAGGGCATATGCCTGGGCTGCAGGCAAGGTCCCCAGTAGGTGGTGCTGGAGAGGCAACCACACACTGATGTTTCTCTTCCTCTCTTTCTCCTTCCCTTCCCCTCTCTCTGAAAATAAGTGAATAAAATCTTTTAAAAAAAAAGCAAAACACAAAATCATTAATCATCAGGAAAATGCAAATTAACACAAGGAAATACCACTATATAATACATTAGTAGAATGGCCAAAATTAGAAATTGATAACAATAACATCAAAAGTTGATAAAGACAGGGAACAACCACAACTCGTACGCACTGTCCCTGGAAATGGCACAAGGTATTGACCACCACGGAGGAAAGGCCTGACAATTTCTTGTAAAACTACATGCACAGCAATTAAATCCCTATTACTTACTCAAAAGTAATGAAAACATGGTCACAAAATGATCTGTAATGAAAATGTCCACAGCGATTTAATTTATAATCATCCCACACTGAAACTGTCCAGACAAGTGGGTAAACGGTGGTGGACTCAGGGAACTGTTAGTCGGCAATCTGGAAAAACGAACTCCTGAGCAGTACAGCTGTGCGCGTGAATCGCGTGCATGGACTCTCAAAAGGAGGAAGAAAGAGTATCGATTCGGGCCAAATCTAAGACGGCCAAGATTTTAGAGTTAAGATACTTTAAAGCATCTGTTGTCATTCTGCTCGACAGCATAAAATAAGACTTGCAATAAATGAATAAAAAGAACTTCTTTTAGAATAATTACAATAAAATTTGGGACATTTCTGTGCTAAACCCTGTGCTAAGCACTTAACACAGATAATCTCATGTAAGTCTTAATTCCACCTCATCTTACAAATAAAGAAACAAAAGTAGAAGAAGTTAAATAAATTGTCCAACGTCACAATGCCAGTATGCCTCATAAGCCCGATTTTGGGGGGCCCGTACCTCAAACTAAGGACGAGCAGTAAAGACAGAATCACTAAGTTTTGAATTAACTTGCAAGGTCTGGGGAGGTTGGGGTGGCGAGCTGCACTCAGGGAAAACACCCCAAGGAAGTCCCGAACAAAACGGAAGCGAATCAGCTGCTCCCTCCCTGTCTTACCTTAGGGAACTGTTTTACAGGAATTAACACTTTCTGTCCCAGCTTCATGTTCTTATTAATCACCACATCAATGTACTTTTCTTCGTCCTTTCCTTCTCCTTTTTGAAACTTTTCTATTTCTGTGGAGGAAAAAAGATAACCATGAGGTCTGTGGCTGGGAACTCCGGAGGCTGGAGCTCTTGTGAGCTCTACCGCGGCAAGACAGCAAAGGCGGACTCTCGGATCCTACGACGGCTTCACGTCACGGCACGCTTCCCGTTTCATCGGCAATTCCTCACCAGGACGGTGGGAAAAGTGCGGGTGCCAGGGCTCCACCAAGTCCAGTCTTGCTGCCCATGCTAACGGGAGCTAACACACAAAGTCAACATCAGAATGAGCTCCTGGGGGCTGTCTGGAATCCTGCAGAAAAGCCGATCCAACAGCAGAGAAGAGGCAGAAAGCACTCTCGGCTCAGGGCTACCCAGCGAGCACCCCTCCGCATCCCCCTGCCGGCTCCCCAAGGCTCACCCCATCAAGAACTGATTCTTTCTCACCCCCCCCCAACCGAACCGTCCCTCCTCGCAAATGACGAGATCGACGGCAGGCGCAGGTCCTGGCTCACGCTCGTCTCTCTCCCTGTGGTGTTCTGTGGATGATGTCAAGGTAACACAGCCCCCCCTCAAGATTCCACCCAGTGACACACCGCTCCCCATGGGCCTCTGGCCCTCTCCTCCCCGAGCAGCAGGGGTGGGGGACTCAGTCACCCCCACACACAGCTCCACTGGAACGCTCTGCTCAATGCCTGCTCACCCCAACACGCAGACTGAAACCCTGCCCCCCAGTGTGATGGCCCATTAGGAGGTGGGCCCGTGGGAGGTGACGAGGTCCTGAGGGTGGAGCCCTTGTGAATGCCATCAGTGCCCTCATCAAAGAGACCCAGTGCAGACACAGCCAGAAGACTGTAGCTATGAACTAGGGAGTGGGCTGTCACCTGACCCCAAACTGGCAGAGGCGGTTCATCTCGGACTTCTAGCGTCCAGAACGGTGACAAATCAGTTTAGAGCCCGCCCAGTGTGAGGCCTCCTGTTACTGAAGCCTGAACGGACTAAGAGGCTGTCCCACCAGAGCCCACGTTTCCCTTACGTGACATCTGCTTCTTCATTCAACAAACACTACCACTAAGCACCTACTATGTGCACGTTCCAGCTGCTGGAAAACATTAGTACCACTTCCTCGCCTCACTGTGTATGGCATTGGACTTCACAAGAGGTGCACGGACAGGCGGCCGAAGGACTGCTGAACGAGGCCCACGTGGACGCACTCCTCCCCAGGCTGACCGCAGACACCCGGGCTCCGGGGGTCAGAGTGGAGTTGCCCTGGTCGAGCTACAGTCAAGTAAGCAGAGGCGAGAAGAAATGTTTCTGCTCTCACTGTGGCCAGCTTGTGAGCTCCAACTTTGGACTCCTGAGTTATGCACTAGGTACGGGCGTGCGCGCGCGCGTACGTACACGTACACACACACACACACACACACACACACACACGTGTATAGGTATGTGCATGCAGAGACCCATCCGAGCTCTACAGATAAACCTGCGGAGGACTCAGGAAAGACTGAGTGTTCACGGATCCTGACCCCCCAACCTTCGCCATCCAGGCCACCACACGCAGTGGTCAGATTATCCTCTCAGGCCAGTCCAGAAGCTGAGAAGGCATGGCAGAACCTTCTCAAGAGTGTACTTTTTAGTGCCAACACTCTTGGCTCTTCTTCTCTCTTCTTTGGAGCACACTGAGTATCACTGAGCTGTGTTTCTGATCTGCAAACCCTACGATGCTCGAATAAATATCGTTTATTTCCAGCCAAAGCCCCCGGATTTATTTCCACTCGGTAGACAGTGTGAGGAAGGTACCTAAGCACGGACAAGGTACCGAAGATGGCATCGGCTGCATGAAGGGATACACACGGTTACTCATTCTGCTTGTTGACCTCGCAATGTTTACGGGTTTAACGTGTCACATTCACGACATAATTCAACCCTTACAGGAGATGACAGAAAGGGGGTTCCGGGAGGTCACGATGCCAATCAAGGGCAAAGGTGGGACTCACCCCCAGGTCTGTCTGACTCTAAATACAGCAATGCCTCAGCACTCTCCTCCACGACTATTTCCACAGCACAGCAGACAGGAAACCGAGATTTTCGTAGCCCCTGAGGGTGCCCGGGAAATGTGCCTGCGGCTGCAGGCTGCCAGCCTGGGGCTTCGGTCAGCAGAAGACTGAAGCCGGCTTTGAGGCGCCGCTCAGTAGTTTTCCACCCGCTGACCCCTCACTCGGCTCATCAGCTCCAAGCCCCCACCGTCCCTGCTGTGTTCGGGCCTGAACCCGATCCCCTCCCTCCCAACAGCGGTGGGGCCGAACAAAGTCCTGCTCGCCACTTCAACGCCATGTCCGAGGCATCCTTCTTCAACAATGCATGGGAGAAAGGCAGAATGTAGGCAGAATGTAATAAAAAATATGTATTCAGTCTTTATCCCCACTTTCTGGCACAAAGCTCCTAAAGCCTCTGGAATTTCCAGAGTGTTGGGGGTGCCTTTTGTTATTCACAGCAAGCCCCTTTCAACCAGACCCAGGTTTACAAGGAGGAGGTGAGTCTTGGAGGAAGGGGGCCTGGTTGCCAGGAAAACCAACTGAGAAGAGGGTGGAAATGTCGGGCGCCTGGCCCTCCTGCCCAGCTCTGGGGGGAGAAGCCAAGCTAGACCCTGGGTTCAGCTGTGGTAGAGGATGATTCAATCGATCATTCCCACACAATGAAAATGACACAAAACCCCCGAATACACGGAGTGGGAAGAGCTTCTGGAAATACCGTTAGCACAGCTAGGAGACAGCAGAATTTGTGCATGAAACTTCCTAGAAAAAAAGACATTTTAATGTTATGTATGGTTTTCAAAATAAATTTAACTACCTATTTTCTTTTCAAATAACAAAGCGTTTTATGATTTTTGAGAATTTATATGTACAATTTAATTTTCAATTACATAATTAGAATTGAAAACATTATTCATCACACAAGCGGCATTTAACACGAAGTTACATGTAAAGTCATAAAGGTAAGGTTTAAAAATTAGGAAAAAATGTCTTTTTACTACATATTACATTCAAGTTTGAGATATGCCCATGATTTTAAAGAGGAACATAAAAATTAAAAGAAAACATATATCAAGGAACCTAATTTCCTTTCTAGATAAACAGTCAACCTTGCAAATCATACCTTGCTAAAATACCTTCCTACTTTAAGTAAGCTTTGAGTTGTGCTGAACTACACATTTCGCTGTTGAAGACACACTTCTAGCAAACTGTGAAGCCCGATGTTGTAGCAGAAGCTGGCGGGGTCCCCCGCACTGACACACCACGCGCACACGGCAGAGTCCTGACCCCTCCCTGGAGCCAAACGGACCCGGCTTCGACCAGGGCCTCTCTGTCCTCCAGCCACAAAAGTCAGCCCTGGCCAACACTGCTGCCTCTCAGGCGCAGGCCAACCGACAGCTCTGTATTCTCTACTTGACTGAGGGTTCTAAGTAGTTTGATGTTTCCGTGAACACCGACAAGATCCAGTGCATAAAAAGGCGGCTCCATGCAATCCGAAACAGCCGCCCAGCCTCCACGTCGGCCCCTGATGGGCAGGTCCCTGTCCCGCGGCCACTGCTCTGACCACCCCTGGGGCAGGGGAGGCCTGGACCCACCAAGGGGGATCTGGCAGCCCCTGCTTTGTAGCCAACGACAGCCGGCCACAGAAAAACTCCACTCGGTCGGACTCTCAGGTCGAACCCACGGGGGATCTGACTCTCGCTCACGCCTGCCTCACACTTGTTACCGAGCAGGTTAATACACCAGCCCACCCCCAGCTCAGAGCCAAAAGCAGGCGAGTGACGAGGTGTCAGACAATGTGGGGGATTAAAATGCTGGTCCCGGCCACGGACACCAAATCTCCATCAGCTCAGAAATCAATGCTGGTTACAATTTTGTTTCTGATTTTGTTTCCCCCCCACTTTTTTTTTTTTTTGCCTTTGTCTAGGGCCGAGCTTTCTAAGCAAGGGCCCCTTACCTTTTTAATACGTTACAAATAATGTATTACATTACATCACAAATGGTCAATTGTAAATGCAGTACAACCCACTACTCTGCTAAAAAGCAACCCAATATTCTTCGAATTTAAATGAACTAAATTTCCAATGAAACAGATTTCAAGTGTGCAAACTGTCAGAGACCGCTCAAGTCCTCTCACGGAGTCAAGAACGCGCACACGGATACTGTCTTCCCTTCTCTCAGCGCCCCCACGGCTACAGACACACCTTGCGGACACGGCACAGGGGCAGACGTGAACTGCTGCGTCCCAGTCACTCGGGGCACCGTCGGTGTTGGCGAGACGCCCGCGATCTCTGCAGCCCGGGAGTGGGGCGCACCCGCGCGGTAAGAGCCCTCGGCTCCTTCACTGGGTCAGGAGGCTGCGCTCTGATAGGAGCAGGTCCCTGCCAAGCACACGGCGTGGTCCCCACGCGCGCACACCCGCACAGTGTGACGAGTCTGAGGGTGTATGTCGGTACACTGAGTACGCGCAGAAGTCTCCCTGCGCACGCGTGAGAAGGCGGTGACAGGGCTCGCTCCCCGGCACGGGCGCGGCGGTGGGTATGAGACAGCACACACGATGGAACGAACCAACGACGGTGACAAAACCGTGTGAGCGTTAGGGAGCAAGCCTGGGCGTGAGCTCACTCTCCTGTCCCCCACCTCGGGTTCCTGCAGAAGGACGGGGACAGGTTCAGGGTGAGCAGAAGAGACGAGGGCAAGCGCGTGACGCGGCAGGCCAGGGCCCTGGCGCCGGGCTGAGACCCCGCCAGGTAACAACAGGTCGTCTCCACGAGGGGCGCGTGACCTCGGGGGGCCCTGGGGACAGGCCGTGCGGCAGCGGGGCAGAGAAGGCATGGGTGGAGCGCAGGGAGGGGAAGCCGATGGGAGCCCAGCTGGGCACAGGAACGACCGGTCCGGAGAACAGCGAACAGGGACGGAGCCGCTGCTCGGCGCGGACCGGACGAAGCATCCCCACCAGCCTCCTGGGCGCAGAGCGGGAGAGGGAGGGAGGGTGGAGAGAGGATGCGGGGGGGGGGGGGGGCGGGGGGGAAGAAGCAGCTCCCCAGCCCTGCTCCTTTGGTGAGCTGACAGGTTCTTTAAAAAAGGGGGAAGGGTTCAGAGCAACAAGTATGAAAGACACGTGGACAAAAACTATGGGGGGTGGAAACGGGAGGGAGGTGGGGAGGGCTGGGGCGGTGGGCCGGGATGGGAGTAAAAGACAGAAAACTGTACAAGAACAACAATTAAAATCAAAAAATAAAATTAAAAGAAAAGGTTCTGAAGCCCCTTTACATCCAAGAGTTTCCACAGGTAATACTATACAGCAGAACACTGGAGCGTAACGAAAATCGTGTTGGAGAGCACTTGTTACACCAGTGCTAATTAAGTAATTATTATTATTATTATTACCGTGTTGACAATGCTTCACCAAGGAAAGGGCTGCGTGTTTGGCCTGAAGTCTCTGTTTTCACACATCTAGGACCTACCACCCCCCACTTTCCGAGAAGACCCTGAGATCCAAGTGGCAGGAGCCTGCAGACGGGCAACGAGAAGTCGAGTCGCACGTCACGTTAAGGTGCATCTAACGTCAAAGCCCACGTTATTCGTTGTTCAAAAGCCGTTTAATAAAAACTCATTAAAGGGCTAGAAAGTACAACTGGATAACCCAGCCAGCCTGCAGGACAAAGTCCCAGCCGGGGCAGTGAAAGAGCAAACACAGCCCCCTGTTCCGAGCCCCTTCACCCTGCAGACTCGGAGAGGGACCCGGCTTAGCCGCACCCACGAGGAGGCGAGAAGGCCACATCGGCGTGGGAGCGCCTCTTCCCTCCGCCCTCAGAAATGCGCTTCAAAACAACACAACGGCCCAGACGCAGGGCTTGAACGGATCTTAAAAATACATAAACAGTGCTCACAGCCCTGGCAAACTCGGCTTGACAGATCACTGAAACACCCCTGGGGCTTCTCGCCAGAAAGGACACGCTTTAACCTCCGACAGGACGAATGGGAGGAATGCTTTTACGTCAGTGGCCGAGCCTCACTGAACGCCTCTCAGAGTCAGGCCAGCGCGCAGCCACGGAGACCGGCCCCCAGACGGGATGGCCCTGCACCGCGTGGACCGCGCAGGACCGCGCAACCGCGTGAGCGTCTGCGGGCAGAAGGCGGCAGCACGGCGGGGAGGGAGCACAGGCGAGCTCCTCACCGACGCACAAACGCGGCACCCAGGGGACGGTCGGCACTCTGGCCCTGACAGTGTTTGGAAGGGGACTGTTTTCATACCGGCAGAGCGAGTCTCTGCACACAGCGTATCCTTAAATCCACGTACAACACCTGGGATGAAAATGTGCACCCAGCAAATGACGGCCAAATGTGCCCAGCAAGGAAGGGAGGTTGGTGAGGGGGAAGAGGGGGCGGAAGGAATGAATTCTTCCCATCGTGGATCATTTACGACATTTTCACGGTAATAGCAGAGGCCGCTGGAATTTATTTACAATCGTCCAGGTATTTAGTCCGATCACACCACAGCAACGTGGCCACGCCCTCCATCGCGCAGAGTAGAAACAGCCCCTCGGAGCACAGACTTCAACCTTCTCATCTCCTGGCACACGGAGACGAATCGCTGACATTTTGCGGCACACCGAAAAATACGTTATATTTTTTGATGCTGATCTGACAACAAAATACATATAATTCTTTTTTTTTCTTTTTTTAAATATATTTTATTCATTATGCTATTACAGTTGTCCCATTTCTCCCCCATCATTCTCCCCACCCTGCACACCCCTCCCACCCACATTCCCCCCTTTAGTTCATGTCCATGTGTCCTAAGTTCTTTAGCTTCTACCTTTCCCACACTATTCTTGCCCTCCCCCTGTCTATTTTCTACCCACTATCTATGCTACTCATTCTCTGTACCTTCCCCCCCCTCCTCCTCCCACGCCCCTGTTGCTAAGGTCAAGTTCAAGGAGTTCATCATCACCAAGCTCTTATATGAAATGTTAAAGGGACTTATCTAAGAAGAAGATGATCAAAAATATGACAGTGAAAAGACAGCAAACTCAAAGATATTAACAACCACACCTAAAACAAAAGCAAACTAAGCAAACAGCTAGAACAGGAACAGAACCACAGAAATGGAGATCATATGGAGGGTTAACAAAATACATATAATTCTGATTCATTTCACATCGGACAGCTATTGCTCTGTGGGCTATTGCCATTCTCTTAATTTCACAACCTAAAGGAAAAGCGGTCAGTGCCCCTGACTAAACAGTCAGGTAACGCAGGTTTTAAAAGTCCTTGCAGCACACCAGCTGAAAACCACCGGAGCAGAGGCGTCAGGGGACTTCACTGGGGTCCCACAGACAAACCGGATCCAGTTGACCTGACTCCTCAACCCGGGCTCCCTCCAGTTTCTTGGCGTTACTGTAGTAACGTGATACGACTTTGAGTGAGAAAAGATGCTTTGGGGGGATTATTTCATTTGGGGGGAACCCAACCAAGTTGTTGTTCAGTGTCAAAGCAACGTTTATCAGAGTTCTTTGAACACCGTACCACACGATGCAAACACAGGGTAGTACTTACTTAATGCGATGCCTAATTTGCGACGACTTACTTACGTGTGTGCAACGAGTATTTCACCGTGGAATGAATTTCAAGAAGAATTTGTGAAGCAGTGATTCTAGAGACTAAAATCCAGGTAACTAAAAAAACTAAGCCTACTCAGAATGATTATAAAAATTCTGTCAAATTCTTCTTAAGAAAAAAAAAAATGCTTCCAGTGTGCCGGCCCCTTCAGTTCCCCTCAAACACCAAACCAAAGGCGTCGCGGCAGAGACAGAAATGGGGACAGGGGACTCGGCACTCCGACGTCTCCGTGCCATGTGAACGTGTCACCCAAACAAAGCAGAAGTCGCAGAGACCTTCGGAAATGAGGGGGTTCCTGGATTTTCGCACTAACTTCCAACACTTCTCAAAATAAACTTCTAGTTGGAAAATGGTTTTCTGTCATTTTAAAACAATAAAGACCAGAGCCTGGACATCCCAGATGAGATGGTCCCTGAAAACAGGTAGAAGGTTCCAAGAAGTTGCATCATCCTTAGCATGTTCTAGGCACTCCTCTGGAGGCTTTGCCTGCATTACGCCCTCAGAACTCCCCAAGGGAGCGCGGGCACCAGCGGCCCCCCCTTTGTCCGCACACCTGGCCGAACTACGGTGTGACGGCAGGAGAGCCTGACACTCGAAGGTTCTGCTTCTGCAAAACACCGAACACCTGGCCTCAAAACAAAGCCCGGCTTTCTGGACCAACAGGCAAGCCCAACAGACTGAATCCCACCTCCAGCAAATCCAGAGAACTTCACAGGGGCAGCCAGCCAGCCGCCTTCGCCGCACGCCCGCTGCCTGCTGAGATACGCAAGGGGAGAACGGGGTAGTGCAGTGGCACCAGTGTGCCGCGACGCGGACTGAGTTCCAGCCAGCTGCTCTGCGCGGCAGGGAGGACAGCAGGTGACGGGGACCCGGGTCCCCACAGTTTCACTAATCCCCACGGGAATACTGGGAAATTCTCCGAGTGTAAGGAAGGTTCTGACATGCTCCCTGAAACTGCTTGCAAGGCCCGCGTCAGCTTCCGCTGCCCTCGCCCAAGAGAGACAGGAAGGCGGACCCCGAGGGCAGAGAGGAAGAGGCTGGGAGGTTTCGCGCCGCCAAGCAGCCCAACCCCTGGGAGACCGGCAAGGACTCGGCATTACTGTTAGTGGAAGTCCACGCGTTTGTCGGACGGAGCTCCGGCACACCCTCAGACGGAAGAGAAGGGTGCCTCGGGTTACTCCGCGTCGAGAAGGGCTTTCATGTAACTCCTGGGAGTAGGGATGAGAAGAACTATTAAAATTCGAAAAAAGAAAAATTTAACTGTTAGTTAAATCTGCCGAAGGGTTAAACCCCATTTCTCACTTCTAATTGCAAACGTCATTAAGCATACAGCGAAAGACCAGCTATCTCACACAATTATCAGGCTCCCGAGGTTACCAATTAGAACCCTGCAAGGATGCGAATTAAAAAAAGTTTTGTGATTAGGTGAAGTAATGATCCAAGAGAGAGATTGGTCCTGTGCGGACCGCACTCATTATAAAACCCATTTCCTCCGTGTGAAGATTCCACGCTCTCTCGTTTACCCTGCTGGCGCGATCCCGCTCCCAGAGAGAAATACGACCTCGCTGACGATGCTCGATAACAGGCGCCGCGCACGAGCGCTCGGCTCCCGCACGGCCGCCGGCGCGGCTGCCCCACCCGTCGGAGGTGCGGTGACCCAGGCCCTGCGTCGACTCAGAGCGGGACAGAGCCGTGCTATGGCCGCGTTCAGTTTTCAGGTCAGTGCCATAACCACCGTCATTCCCAATTTCTACAGCAGGGGGTCAGAGTAACTGGAAGGGAATGGTCCTCAAGAGTGACAGCGTTTTTGTTATCCGATGAGGACCTACAGGGTCACTTTTATAAAAAAGAACGCGGAAAATAAAGAGCGTGATCCAGGGCTGCAAACACGACCCGAAGAGCACTGCTCCCGTAATGCTGCTCACCAGGCCCGCCAACACAACCGCACGAGACACGCGGGGAAGCAAGCGCGGCCCAGCGAGCGCCGCCTCCGAATCTCGGGAAACGAGCACGGTGCCTGCAAACACCGCAGTCCCCCCTCACCCGGGGGTCGAACCTGCCCCAGAACCGCCGAACAGGCATAAAACGCTCTTTAAAAACCAACGCTTACGACGAAACACACATTCCGCCACGCGGACCTAGTGGTAACCGCAGGAAGTGAAGACACTGAGGGCAAACGGTCCGCATACGCTTTTGGAGTCCCAGCCTCCGAGGGCACGAAACGCCTCCACAGGGAGGCACACCGCTCCTGAAAGTGGGGGTGGCTCCCCACGGCCACCCGAGTCTGGCCGGAGCCCGCTCCAGGCGGTCTTCACAGACCGCGTCTCCTTACGAGTCCCACGGTGCTCTCCCTTCCCAGTGCGCCGGCCCGCGGCGGGGTCTGCTTACAGGGACCCGTCAGATCAGGCACAGACCCTCCCGTTCCGGACCGAGCTGCACATGAAGTCACCTGGGGAACCTACGAAAAGGAGCCACACCACACGGCCGGTTGGCCGCACTTGCTAGGTTACCTTCTGCCCTCCGACCACAGAGGATTTGGTCAGCAATCGTGCACGCTCGCGGACTCCACTCGTCCAATCTACTGACAGCTGATGGGTCTGAGTCCGGGCTGAGTATCCAGCCTCCTTGTCACCTGCAGAACTGCACCACCCAGGCAGGTGAGACAGAACGAAAGGATCAGCACTCGGATGGAAACGTTCACTGTAGCAATCGGTTGACGTCTGGCTGTCTTCTGCTCTCCCCTCAACCACAGGAGGCACAGTAAGCTGTCGATCCGCTCTGGGGATGAGGAGCCAGCGAAGACGAGAACGTCGAGGCCAGGACCGTGGCCCGGAATCCAGAAGCGTTCCCTGAGGCCAGTTTCAGAACCTTACCAATTTTTATAGCGATAACGGTTGCCAGTCCACCAACGAGCCAGAACACAAACAGATACAGCACCTTCTGAAGAATTACTATTTCATGAGAGAGTGTGGGCGGACGGCTGGGGAAAACTGTCTGAAAAGGTTCTATGAGGGAGGAAATAATGGGAAGAAAGTTGAAAAGCGCTAAGGAAACCAGCTGAAATAGCTGCAAGTGCTGATCGTAAAGGATAAATAATTCAGGAGAAAAGGAAACTCCTGCACAAATACCGCTGAATGGCACCTCAAAGAAGGCCCGACTTTGCCGGTGAGAAGGTCAGTGGCGGAGTCAGAACGACGAGGTGGAGATTGCGGGAACAGGGGCCGCCGCTCAAATCACAGCGCCCGGGGGACCGACCGGCTGCCGTACAGAGAGCTGAGTCCATCTGGGAGCCCCGTCCGGCAGAGGCCGGACCTCCGGCCAGAGACGTCACAGGGAGCCCGCGTGCGCATGAAACCGCGGAACCCCGTTCTGCACCGCGGACACAACGCGTGTTCAAAAATCACCCATGGGGCGAGTGGCAGCTCCCTCGTGGAAAAGCACGGGGAGACCCGATGGTCTTTAAGAACACCCGACCTTCGCACCAACCAAAACGGAAGTCTCCCCTCTTTCCGCTCCCTAACACACCACCACGGTGCCAGCTGCCACGCCCTGTCTCTGGGCTCCGCAGGTGCCCTGAGCTCCCTGCTCCAGATGCCCAGCGGGGACTCTGCCGGTGGCTTCCCTGCGGCCAGAGGCCACCCCCAGCAGGTCCCGCACGGGCAGCGAGGGAGAACAAGGGACCTGTCCCTCCTGTTTTGCTCCCAGTGCTGGCAGTGTACCGACACAGAGTCCCCAAATTCCGGCAGTGACCGGGATCCCGCCACACTCCCAGCACCACACTCACGCCCCTCCTCAGCTGGCCAGGACCCTGTCCCCAGAGGCCTGAGTGTCTGGGGTAACCTCACTGACCGCACCTCCCCGCGGCCCCTGCCCTTGTTCCTCCAGCCTGAAGGGTGCCAGCTTGTGGGAGCACATGTCACTATTTCTGTGACTTCAGCATTCTCCAAAATCTTTTTCAGTCATCCAGCACCTGTTCAACAAATTCTTCACATTGAATCCTCTGTTAAAATACCTGCGCAATTTCTGTGTACCTGACCAGCACCTGATGGATGCCCAACCTTGGCGAACTCTCGGAGGTAGTGCAGAGTACCTGAGAGTCCCCAGGTCTTAAGGACACTGTGTCAGCTGCCATGCTGGGCCTCAGGAAGGCCGTCAAGGGTCCCAACCAGGAACAGGGCAGGAGGATGCAGGTGGGACCCATCCCTGACTCTTGGGGTTGCATCAAGCTACTTCTCACCCTTTCTCTAATCTTAGAGAGAGGGGAAGGGAAGGAGAAAGAGAGGAAGACAAATATCGATCGGCTGTCTTCCACACATGCCCCAGCTGGGGATACAACCTACAAACCACACACATGCCCTGACCAGGAACTGAACTGGCAACCATTTGGTTTGCGGGATGACGCCCCGCCCACCTGAGCCACACTGGTGGGACCAAGCCACTTCTAATTTGCTTCTCGTTCGATGTTGCTTGGAAACCCAAGTAATTAAACTTGGTTAGTGCAGTGATTCAGTAATGGTAACCAGGCTTTCAAGAAGATGCCGGACAAGCTCTCCTGGGGAGGCGGCCCGCTGCCCATCACGTTTCCACCTGCGGAGAGCACGGTCTCCCCTCCCACGTCCCGCCGCGTCCTGGAGAGCTGGGGGGTGGGGCTGGACGGGGGCTCTGAGGCTCTGGGATGCTTGTGGGCGGCCGACGGCACCCTCAGCACATGGCAAACTGATCGCCGTCAGAGAGAACGCATCCCCGTAACAACACCAGCAGAGACGCTCCCCATACTACAATGGGACCACAGCGACTCTGCCGGAGGCCGCCCTGTCTGAGCGGAAGTTCTGCCTCCCGGGCAGACGATGTCGTCCGGGAACGGGCAGGAGCAGGTGATGCTTGCCTGGGGGAGCACACCTCTCCGCATGCTAATTTGAGCGGCACGGAGTAAATGTCTACGAACACATAACCATTCAACACATTATTGGGAGGGGAAGTGTTTATCATCTCCCAAACAATTGCCATTCCAGGAACTAATTAAGTTTACAAACTCCGCTGCGCACACCAGACGGCGGCGGAGGCACAAATCATATTGTTAATTACGCCCCTGACAAGGAGAGGGGGTTACAGGGATCACGTGCGAATGCAACGGCCAGCCGCGTCCTTTCGGTTCCCCGATCTCGAGCTCGGGGACAAATGAAGGCGAAACACTGAGCATAAAATGAAGGTGAAATTAAACTGCTTGGAGGGAAATTCAGAAAGAGCCTTAAGTGAATGCGCCATCGGTTACTCTGCCCCCGTCGGTGCTCACGGCACTCCCGGACCCGCAAATGACCCGACCGCTGCAGCAGGCGCCGCTGCCTGCCTTTCAACACCTGCAGTAAGAGGGCGAAAATTCATGATAATACGGGAAGAACTTGATTTAATGAGAGCTGAAATAAAAGAAGCGAGTAAGAACATGGGTTCCAATTACAGATCAGCACTCGCTTCTCGTACAACGCGGGGAAAAAGCAAGGCAGAGGGCTCTCGGTCCCGCTGACTCTCAGTGAGGCGCACGGAAAGACGCCCGCTTCCGGAACCCTGGGCAGGAACGACACACTTTGGTGCCACCGGTGCCACCGGGCAGAACACGTCCCAGCCGGCCGCACACTCCGCAGTCCTGCACACTAACGAGGGCAGAGGCCCGTGTGAAGAGAAGGTTCGTCAAAGCTGAATGAAAACTTTCAGGATTAGCATAATTAGAGTTACAGACAAAGGTCACGGAACAGTCACAGTAACTCCTGATTCTCATGTGGACACATGGGCTGTGGCAGGGCCACCGTGAGAAGGAGCCGGTGGGTGAGACCGGGAGACCCCTGGACACCAGGGCGCCCTAAGTGACCCCTTGCTGACGGCTTTCTACTTATCCTCTCCGAGACTCAGTTTCACTACCTGTAAGATGGGATCGCCTATTATCTCACTTAGTTAAGGTGGAAATCACCTAAGACCTTGTAGACGACACCATTCCCAACTGGAAGGAGCACCTTCACCGCCAGGGGAGCCACGGCAGGGGCCACGGCAAGGGCCCCGAAGCAGGCCCCATCGGAAGTTTCTGCCTACACAGCCCAAGGCCGTGGGAGGAGCCTTGGCCATCCCGGGAGCCCTCTGCCCTGGGGGGCCTGGCCAGCAACCCGGGTGCAGCGCTGCAGAGGGCACAGGACCGCCACCCTGCGGAGGGCAGAGAAGGCGGTCTGCTCGGGGAACGCGGGTTCCACGCAGTTCGCAGAACGGGGCACGTGCTCGGTCTCTGCAGGTCCCGCGGCTCCCGGGGCGACGGAGGAGGAAATACTGCGCGAGCCGGGGAGAGAGCGTTTGATGAGAGTGCGAACACAGGTCTCCGTGACAGGGTGCCCGTGTCACCCCCGTCCTGGGAGGACGCCCCCCGGCTACGCCACGTGTGCAGGGTTACCTGTACCGACGTCAACACCCGCCACCCGGCCGGCACCTGGCCGGCCCGCGGAACTGTCTGTGATGACGGACGCGGACGCCGGTGCAGCCCGGACAGTCGTCCCCCGCCACGGGCGGCTGCTCAGCACACGGCACGCGGCTGCTGTGTGTGACTGGAGAACCGAACTTCCAGTATTACTTCATTGTGATTAATTAAACTGAAATGCTTCGGGTGGCCAGTCGCGACACCAGCACAGATCGAGAGCACAGCCGAAAACTGAAGGAAGGGGAAGTGAGAAGGCAGGGGACCAGCAGGCAGAGGCGCCAGCGCGTCCAAGCATTTGTTTTCCACGCAGCGACCACCGGCCGAGGGCCTGCAGCACCCGGGCGCGGCCGGCTTGCTGACAAAACCCCGGCTCCGAGCGGGGCCAGGCGAGGCAGACAAGCACCCGAGGGCTGGGGCCAGGCGGCCCGAGCTGGCTGAGAGGTGGGTCTGTCGCTGTGTGGTCCAGGGACACAGCTCAGGCAAGACCACCCGCGGCTGCTCTCACTCAGCACGAAGCATAAACTTCAGGCTCCTCAAGCAAAGCACAAACGGAGGACGACGGCATTTAAAGGAGGCAGTAAAGACTTCCAGGTCCAGAGCTCGAGGGGAACTTCAGGGTAAGTGTACTTGAGCCGAGGCTGAAGGAAGGGGCGTGGCTACGAGAAGGGCTCCGTGTGTGTGTGCATGTGTGTGTGCGTGTGTGTGCGTGTGCGTGCGTGTGTGTGTGTAGCGGCAGGAATGAAGCTCTGTGGACAGATCCCTGGTAAGTTCTCCCAAGAACATGGGCAACCGAGAGGAAAAGCATATGGTACCAGCGGAAAAGGCAAGGATTCCGCTTTTGCCTACGGATTCTGCATCTGTGACAAGAATGTCTGGGGTGGTAAAGAAAACGTAATCCCAACAGCGAACTTCCGTCAACCTCGTTTTGCCCAAGGTCATGCAACAACCAGTAAGCTGCACAGTCAGGAAGGCCTGGCATGGGCACCCAGAGGCCACAGGAGCACCATGAGCCCCAGAGGCTGGACACCCCAGAGGTAAGCGCTTTCAGTGGGCGCAGCGATGCGGAGGGCCCCGACCGCAGCCTCCGGCACAGGCGGCATGAAGCCTGGGAGACAGAGCGGAGGGCGGTCCAGAGCTCGGAACGGCAAAGACGTCAGCGGGACGAGGAAGGGGGTCCCAGCACGTGGTCAGAGCGCCGCCCCCCGCCCCCCCGGTCCCGCGGAGGCCGATGCTGCTGTCGGCCCAGCACCGCAGGGATGCTGTGGGGAATGACACCCGGGCCCTGACCTCTTGGGGATCACAGTCCAGCGACGGACAGACTGCAAAGGAGGTGGAGGAAGGGGTGGACAGAATTACCACAGGGAGTGAGAAGTCTTCTAAGTGTATTACTAGCTACAATGTGATAATGATTTTAAACCATTAATTATCATCATAACAGCTGCGTCCCTTCACTGGCCAGGCCACCGCTCTCTGTGGGTCCCCTGCTGGGCTTCCCACACGGTCTTCAGTCGTCAGAACAAAGGAGAACGCGCACGAACGCTAAGTGACGGATCCCGGCCCAGCTGAGAATCAGCGTTGCTGGGGTTTTAACCCAGGACTCGCCGGGCCAAACCACTCAACAACATCCACCCAGACAACACGCGTTTAAGCACCAGCTGTGAAGGGGACCCAGCCGTGTGCCGAGTCTACAGCAACAACCTCGAGCCCTCCTCTGCCACGTATGTGACCGACATGTGGTACTCAGCCCACAGGACCCAGGGCCCTCCTGCGCTTCTGGTGGCAGCCTGCCTGCCTCCCGCCCGGCGGTGAGGTCGCTGTGCCCAGTGGGGGCCCCGCCGCCTCCTCTCGCCCCCTCACTCGGCCTCCTCCAGGGCGGACCAGGGCACAAGTTCGGAAAAGGAGGCCAGGCAGGGACCTGACGCTTGCTGCTCTTCGCTTTCCTACCCCCTAGAGCAGGGCGTCACACTCGTTTTCACCGGGGCCCGCGCCAGCCTCGCGGGTGCTTTCAAAGGGCTGAATGTAATTTTAGAGCTGCATCAATGTAACTACTGTATTTTTCGGACCGTAAGATGCACCTAGGTTTTAGAGAAAAATAGGGGAAAAAAATTTGAAGCAAAAAATGTGGTAAAATATTTAGTACCATAAATAATGTAATATTTCACCAGTGTAAATGTAAACAGAGTTCAACAGCAGCATTAACAACCATTATTCCTCCCAAATTTGGGGGTGGGGAGGCAAGAGAGCGTCTTATAGTCCGAAAAACGCGGCACTCCTTCACCTGCAGCACCAGGCAGGAACAAGGTGAAGGGCAGGAGGAACAAGGGGGAGGGCAGGACTCGGCCTGCGGGCCTCGTGCAGGCCACCTGTGCTCTGGACGCTGGACCCTAACAGCAGCACAGAGAAGGCACAAGGGGACCCTCTTCTGAGAGTTTTCCCTGTTGGGCTGAACCTGGAGTGGGCCCCCCACGCCCACCTCTGCCAGGCTGCAGAGTTACGCACCATCAGGAGGCCATTTTCACAGCTCAGTCACCGAAAGAAAGGGGGCCCCACCCACAAGCCGTCAGGTGCACCTAATAAGGCTGAGTACTTGACGACGAGGCAGTAACAGCAAAAAGATCTAAAAACTTCACTTCCCCCTTCGTTCAGTTTTTCAGATCAGCACTCCCCTTAGCAACAGCATGGTCACTCTTAGCAAGTTATATAAATGTACGACTTTACGGGAAACTACGTATTTTCACAGAAATGTATCTGCAGATTAAACATCAACACATGCGTGTATCTCTCTGCGTGACAAGGCCCAGCGATGCCAGAACAAGCCTTCAGGCCTAACACTGCAGCGTTATGAAGACCCTCCGATTACTCTGAGGTTTCTGTCCGGGTCCCACCGACCAGCACGGACACTCACACCGATTCTCCTGTCTCCCCCTCTCCCCCTGACAGCAGCCGCGCAGCACCCAGAACCCCGCCCCGTTCCGGAATCCGCCGTGCTCACTGGGGTTCCAGGACGTCATGTGTGCTGCTGTCTGTCTTCCTAGTGTCCCCCGACCCCACTGAGGCTCTAAATCCGACCTCGAGTGGGTACAGGTGCCCCAAGGGCACCATACAGGAACCTTCCAGCACCTGGACCACACCTGGCTGGGTCGCCATGGGGAGCGCGTCACCGTCCTCCCGTCTTCTTCATGCCCGCGGCATCTGGAAAGCAGAGTGTCATCCTTCTTCCCCTCCCCCGCCCCCATTGTCCAGGTCTGGCACAGTACCCAGCACAACAGGCATTTAATAAATTCCCTTATTCCACAGACATCGGACGCCCACCGTGTGCTGGGAACCCAGCCATGCGCAGGAGACACGGCACACGCCCCCTCGAACCTGACACGTTAACGTTAAAACCTATTAACCACCCCTCACAGACGATGTCAAGTGATCAACATACGAAACCACGGCACATCAATAGTTTAGCGATTTAAAACATTGAGAAAAATTAAAGAGACATAAAGAAAACAGCACAGAAGTAAAAATATTACGTAGATCTAAAGGTTCAAGGTGAAACTACCAGATAGAAGAGAAAAACCCTGTTATCCAAGCAAATTAGCTCAAACCGCCCCTCTCGCAGGAAAAGAGAAAACGACAGAGAAGAACCCAATCGCTTTTCTTTCATCAGATGCTTCTGAACACAAGACTTGTGTGCGGCGGGCTACACGTCTGATCGGATCTCATGACGGTATTTCTGCAAACCAACTTCTGCCACAATTAAGCATGTCGACTCACTCATATAATGAATATACCCCACATCAGAATGGGGTTTGCTGCATACGTAAAGGTTACTATTATTATTCAAATTGTGTTCACATACTGAAAACCTGCAGGAAACAAAACACAAGACAGACAAACCTAAATAAGTAGAGGTTAAGCGTAAACAATTATGACTTTCCAATGGGACTGAGCAAGTCACTCAGCTGCACTGGAGGGACCAGGGTTTGAATGTGTCCAAACACCCTATAACCCCAGGCAAGTATTTCACCTCTTTCAGGAAACCGAGGCAGCATCCGCACCCCACCCCCGCCCGCCCCGGCCAACCACAAAGCTCCTCTTTCAGGGAGGAACCTAAACTTCCCCACCCTCCCCCCCTTCGCCCATAAACCGGAGCTCAGAGAAGGACGGAGGGCCAAAGGGACTTCTTGTAGACAAAACGAGGCCACCACCCGTTTAACACCCATTCGTCCAGTATGTTCACTGAGCATTTTCTGCGTGCCGAGCCCCGCGGTGACTGTCTGGTATCAGCAGTGAGTAAGAGAGAGAGTCCACCCTCACTGCGCTGCCGCTCGCGGAGGGATGGTGCCCTCAGAGAAAACAATAAAGGCTTGTAACGCGCGGGTCAGGCGAGGACCTGGGCTCGCCAGCCACGGTCACGGTGACCTCTTCTTTTGTCTGCTCCTCAAACCGCATGATCCACATGCTGGTGACGGGCCCGGCAGTGCCTCTGGACGGAGCACCAACACCTCGGAAAGCTACCTGGGGACCGAAATGAAGTGCACAAGCCAGACTGCTCAGGGGGTCACTCCTTCCCCTCCGGGCCCGGGGTCCAGGACAGCTTTACTGCTCAGCACAGTTCAGTGACAAAGACACCAGGTAGGACTCAGGGCCAAGGCCACGGGCAGTAACAAAAAGATCCTTGCCTGGTGTATCTTTGTAATCTACATATTCCGAGGGTCTAAGGAATGAGATAAAAAGAAACCAGGAATGCCAATCAATCCTGCAGACCTCACAGTGCTAGTAGGAGTCTCAACTGAAGTAACATGTGAAACTCTTTGGTAAAAGCACTGAAAGTGATTTGCAAATGCCATCACCACCACCACCACCACCACCATCATCACCATCACCATCATCACCACCATCATCACCATCACCACCACCACCATCATCACCATCACCATCATCATCATCACCATCATCATCACCATCACCACCACCACCATCACCATCACCATCATCATCATCACCATCACCACCATCACTATCACCACAACCATCAACATCAACATCACCATCATCATCACCATCACCATCATCACCACCATCATCACCATCATCATCATCACCATCAATACCTTCACCATCACCACCACCATGTTCACCACAAATATTTACTTGTATTTGTGCTTGACTTTATCACTGAGGGATAGCTGATATTCCAGGAACTAATTTTACCCTGAAAGATGAACTCCCACGTGAAGACCTAAATTAATTAATTTCTTAAGGAAAGCAACAGCTTAGACGAGACCATGGTATTGACAACAAAGTAAATAACCAAACAGAAAGCAAGGCCTTTAATCTTCATGCAAACAAGCCATCAGGTTACCCATGTGACAGCAGGTGTGCCCCGTTCCCCACGGTCACACACACACCCACACTTCTGTATGGCTGAAATGCAGAAGGAGCCGGCCCAGCACCTGACGCATCCAAACAGGGAAACAATGATCCTCATACAACTAACGATGGCAACTACCGTTAACCGAGTGTAACTCTCCACCAGCTAATGAGTGCTTTACATACGTTAGCATGTCTCATCTTCACAACAACCCTTTGAGGCAGTGTTTTTCCCATATTCAACGTTTTACCCCAACTGAGGAAATGCAGGTGGCGAGGGGTTAAGTCAGCTGCCCAGGGCGCACGGCCAGCCAGCAGGAGTGACCAGATGGAGCTGAAGCTAAGCAATCCGACCCCAGAGGCCTCAGTCTTAAATCACTAGCTGATACTGTCTTCCAAACACCGCGCATTCACAGTCACCTTGCGCCAGAACGAACGGCAAATGTGCATTTGTGCTGTACACGTGTGCAGCGATGTCCTGCACTGGCCGAGAAACAGGGTCCTTACAGCCTGCATGGGGAGCCAGAACGAGCAGGTCCTGGCTGGACGCCGAGGCTCCAGGATCGGGGGGTGGAAGGGAGCTCAGCTCAGCAGAAGACAGAGGTGAGTGGCAGGGATCCCAGGGGTGGTAGGACCAGGCATTGGACAGGCTGCCTTTAGAGCAAGGAGCCCCGAGAAAAGAGAGGTTCGGCCCTGGGTGTACTGAGCACTGGCCTGTTCACCGGTTCGATTCCCAGTCAGGACATGGGTTGCAGGCCAGGTCCCCAACAAGGGGCACATGAGAGGCAACCCTACACTGATGTTTCTCTCCCTCTCTTTCTCCCTCCCTTCCCTTCTGTCTAAAATAAATACAAAATCCGTAAAACAAAAAAAAAAAAAAGAAGAAGAAAAAAGAAAAAAGAAGGAAAGAAAGAAGTCCAAAGTCACGTGAATTCAGAGTATGAATGAGAGTCACACATGGTACTTTCATGCTCTTTAGTTCCAAACTCTGGAGCACAGGAAATGCCCTCCTCCACAGCAACACCCCCAGACCCCCAAACCCTGGCCCCTGTGCCCACGTGGTCCCAGGCCAAGGTCCGACAGCAACCACGGGCCAGTGCTGGTGGCTGCAAACCACAACAAAGGCACCAACGGCAGCCGGAAGGGTTTATGCCCCGTCATTCGCCCCGCTGCTGTGCACGAACGCACCGACAGTAATTACTGCTTTGAGAAAAAGAGGTTTACACGCAGGTCTGACCACAGCGCCACAGGTTTAATGTGGGACAAGAGCCCATCGAATAAATCCCATCAGCAACTTTCAAACGTGATCCCGGTGCAAAGAGGATTTAATTAGTAAATACAACATTTCAATAGATAAAATGCATCCGTTTTGACCTTTCCTTTTAACGAATGGGATGGGGATCCAGGCGGAGGGAGAGAGAGAACATGGATGCCTAGGAGAGCTAGGGGGGAGGAAAACGCACGTTTCACCCCCCACCCCACCCCCACCCCCCCGCCGCCCCGGAATGGCACCCAGCAGAGCAACACCCACGCACAGCGCTCCCGTCCGCGTGCTGGGCCGGGAGGGGCGCTGTGAAAAGCAGAGGAAGACGCCTGCGCTGGGCACCCCCCAAGTCCCAGGCACAAGTGAGATTCCTCGTGAGTACATCTTTCCCCGGCCGCCCTTCCTACGCACCTCCCGGGAACCCCATTTGCAGGACGGGGCTCACCCACTTCACAGACGAGGGCGGGGCTGCGGAGGTCAGCTAACCTGCCTGCGTCCCAGAAGCCCTGAGCTGTCCACTGTCAGGCCACGTGTCCAAACACACAACCCGAAGCTCAAAGAGCACGCCTTTCCCAGGCCCCGGACCAAACCCCACCCGTCCCCACACACACAAAAAAGAACTAGGAAAAGGGAATGGATGGAGAACAGAAGAGAATGAAGACACGTGTGGGACCAAACAAAAGGTACCGACGGCTGGGCCTGCTCTCGGAGGACGACCTTCCAGGACCCGCCTGGTCCCCAGGTGCCGTCTGCCTTCCCGCGGCCCCTGCTGCTGAGCAGCGGTGGCACCAGTCCCTGCATCCCGGGGCGGCCCCGTGGAGCGCCCCGCGATCCCATCACAGGCCACAGACCCGGTCAGGGCACGCACACCGCCGCCCCCTGTTGCCCGCCCCATCCTGTGGACGGCGGCAGCCCCCGCCGGCTCATCGGCCCAACCGGCCTCTCTCAACTTACGTGTTAATGTAATAAATGCTCGACGGCAGCGTAACGCTTTGTTTTTTTAACTCCGCAAAACCATAAAGAGACCAGACGAGAGTGCTGTTCTGAGAGCTTCTTCAAGCTTGGAAAAAGCAGGCATTCGGGCCGCGCCTGCTGCTGTTTTGATCATTACACCGAGTGTCAAAGAAAGCTCTCTGCCGGCCCCACGCACCAGCGGGGGAAACCAATTACATCTGAAAGGCAACCACAGAGCGGAACGGGAGATGGGACCCACAGACCCAGTTCTCCAGTTTAGCGCATTACGTCCCGTTACCAAGGACTCGTAAGAGGTGACAGACTGAGAGGCCACCCAGGAAGGGCTTTCTACTCGGCAGCTCCGCAAACAAATTATCCTCCCCGCCAGCGCCTCGGCGTGTGCCCTGCCCACCTGTGGTCCCACACCCAGACTGGCAGAGAGCACCCCTAAAACGCTGATGAACTCTGACCGAGGATACAACCTCCGGGGACTGACCTGGAGCCGTCCGCTGAACGGCCCCCGCAGCAGCCCTCACAGAGCGAACAGGTCCTGAAACCCCCGCCCCGTCCCAGCTCAGTGCACGCGGGGTCCCTGCCTTCAGGAGCTCACCCTGCGAAGGGGAGACTCACGTGAGAAGGAGACTGCAATCCAGGGTGACGGAGGCTTTGGCAGAGCTGTGCCGTGTGCTGGGAGGGAAGAGGTAAGGACAGAGGGGTCCCCAATCCAGGGTTCACAGTGCGCAGCAGACTGGCTGCCTCGAGGTGGTGCTAAGTGAGCTGAGCACACAGGGGGAAGAAGGGCGTGTGCGTGGTTAAATCGAAAAACAGCTCTGGCTGGTGTGGCTCAGCAGATTGAGCACAGGCTTGCAAACCGAAGGGTCCTGGTTCGATTCCCAGTCGGGGCACATGCCTGGGTTGAGGCCCAGCTCCCCAGTAGGGGGTGCACGAGAGGCAACCACACACCGATGTTTCTCTCCCTCTCTTTCTCCCTCCCTTCCTCTCTAAAAATAAATAAACAAAATCTTTTTTTAAAAAACTGAAAAACCACAGAACAAAACTCAGCACTGAGAGAGCATGTGGCCCTCATGGGTCAGAGGGCAGGCACCCGGGCATCACAGAGGGAGGGACAGGGGTGTGACAAGACAGGGGAGCAAGGCAGTGACTAAGCACCGCCCTGAGCAAGTCACATCTCACCCTGAGGACACAACGCAGCAGAGAAACGCCGCAAGCCAAGCACTGACCTGCCTGGATCTGCCCCTTTAAAAAGATGTGCACTGAGCACCGCCTCCTCTTACACGGCAAACCTTGACCGAGAACGCCAGGGAGTGGCGAGGAGGCAGACTCCGGCTGACGGGCGGAGATGGACAGCAGGTAAGGGCCCAGGCGGGGCAAATCCCACACGGGAAGCGCCCGCTGGTGACGCATCAGCTACGGGCGTGATGACGTGCGTAACAGGGAGGGTGACACGGCGTGCCAGCCAGTGTCCCCAACTTCCCGATGACCTCAGAAAATGGTGCCAGCACAGCAAACTAAAAACCCAAACACCGCTTTTTAAAAGGCGAAGAAAACCACCCAGAATGTTAACCGTGACGACCGCCAACTTGCTGCTTCATGAGGAGTGAGTGCCCTTGTTTTACGTACGCTGGCGCTTTCTCCCATAACCAGCTCTCGTTTATCCAGTGTATGCGGCCCGATTTCTAGGTACCGGGCCCGGGAGCAGGTGCCAGTCACGCCGCTCTACGAAACAGACGGGGACCGGCCCCGGGAACGTGCCGGCCGGTGAGCGGCACCCTATCACCAGAAGAGCCTATTTTAAATGTACATGCAAAAGGGAAGGGACAGCGGCATGTCCTGAACTTGTTCACCCGTTGCTGCAGATTTGCAGCGGATTCCTTACGACTTTCTGTGAGTGAGATCCCGTCATCTCCCAATGGAGTTCACGGCGAAGTGCCTTCTCCTGTCCAGCCCGGATGCCTTTTGGTTCATGCCCTTGCCCCGCTGCCCTGGCTAGACCCCCCAGGACGATGTGGATGAGAAGGGCTGAAAGCGGGCATTTCCGTTTGTCCCTGGCCTTCCCCGGGGTGATGTCACCTGCGGGTTTTCACACGGGCTGCACTGTATCGGGTTTGGGAAGCTCCCTCCTGTTCCTAGTGTGCTGAGTGCTTTTACCACGAAAGGTTGCCGGAATTTGCCGAATGTTTTTGCTTGTATCTATAAAGATGATTGTGGCTTTTTTTTCTGTGCGTTCTATTGATATGGTACATTAAATTGATTGATTTTTGCATTCCAAACCAACCTTCACTCCTGGGATGAATGCCATGTGATCCTGGTGGATAATCCACGCTACACGTGGCTGGATTTGGTTTGCTAGTGTTTGCTGAGAATGTTTGTGGTTATATTCATAACATGTTGGCCTGTAATTTTCTTGTGATGTCTTTGTCTGCTTTGAGAATCAGGGTAATAATACAGGTCTCAAGGAATGAGTTGGGACCTACTCCCTCCTCTTCAACTTTTTGGAAGTTTGTCAAATTAACAGTTTTGTAAATGTTGGGTGGGATTCACCAGTAAAGCCATCTGGACCTGGGCTTTTCTGTGCAAGGTTTTCACTTACCAATTCGGTCTCTTCACCACTCTAAACAGATTTCCTATTGCCACTTGGGTCGGTTTTGGTAGCGTCCTTCCAGGAATCGGTCCACTTCAACCAAGCCATCTGACTGACGGGCACACGACAGTCCAGAGTCTTTCCTCGAACTGCTCCTCGTTTCCGTAAAGTCGACAGCAGTGTCTGCTTTTCCACTCCTGACATTAGTCATTGGAGACTTCCCTCTGTTCTTGTAGTCAGTGTAGCAAAAGTTTTACTCATTTTGTTGAGCTTTTCAAAGAACCAACTTCAGCTTGATTTTGTTTTTCTTTTTCTTTTTTTTCATTAATTTGTATTCTAGTATGCATAATTTGCTTCATCCTGCTTGTTTTAGATTTGTTCTTTATCACCCAGGGTCTTAGATTTAAGGCTAGGTAACTGGTTTGAGATCTATGTTCACTTTTAACATAGGTGTTTATAGCTATAACTTTGCCTCTAAGTAACTGCATTAGCTGCATCCCATAAATTTTAGTATGCTGTGTCTTCATTTTCATTCTTCTCAAAATATTTCCTACTTTCCCTTGTGATTTCTTCTTATTTGGCTCATCGGTTACTCAGGAGTCTGTCAATTTTCACATATTTGTGAATTCCCCGAGTTTCTTCTTTCGTGAATGCTCACCTCATGGTGGTCCGAGACCACCCTTTGCATGGTTTCGACACTTGGAAGTTTCCTGAGGCTGTTACACGGAGCGGCACGCCATCTTCCATGGACAACGCCCCACGCGCACCTGAGGAAAGCGTACCTTCTGCCTGCAGGGAAATGTGCTCGGTACAGGCCCTGGCTGGTGCGGCTCCGCGGCCTGAGTGCCGGCCGACGGGCCGAAAGGTCGCCAGATTGATCCCCGGTCAGGGCACAGGCCTGGGCTGCGGGCCAGACACGCTATTAGGGGCATGCGAGAAGTAACCGATTGATGTGCCGCTCTCACATGGATGTTCCTCTCCCTCCTTCTCGCTCCCTTCGCCCCCTCTAAAATTAATAAAATCTTTTCAAAAAATGCGTCCTACAGCTGCCTGCGAGGTCTCTTCGGCTCACACTGTGGTTCAGGTCTTCTACTCCCTTCCTGACTTTCTTCTACTTGGCAGCTGTTTCCTTCTTTTAAAAGGGTACGCACTCTCCGACTGTGACGGGGAAGCAGCCCGTAATTATTTAAGGACACTGTATTAGTTTTCTATCGCCGTTGGAACTATTCACCACAAACCTAACGGCCTCAATAAAACGACAACAGGAATGCATAACTCGGTCACTCCGGAGGTCAGAAGTCTAAAATGGGTACCTAAGGCAGCGTGTCTTAGCGAGGCTCCAGGGAGCACCCCCTGCCCAGCGTCTCCTATGGGGTGCTCCTCCCCGGCCCCCAAATGGAAGGAGGCGGGGAAAACAATCGGTTGCAGCTCATGGGTCGAAGGTCTGTGGCCGCAGTTCTTTCATAACCAGAAGGTGCCTCTGCCTGGAATGCCACCCCCGTACCCGCCAGGACCCCCAGGACCCTCTGAGGTGTAGGAAGGCCCCTGTCAGGCAGCAAGATTCACGCTCGGGATGGAGTCTGGACCGACCACAACCTGCCGGTGAAGCAGCAGTAACCAGAGACATGCGCAAAGAAAGCAGCAATTTCAGCTTATGCTTCATGGTGAGAACCGAAACCACAAAGCGTATCATTTAAATTTAAAGTCTACTGGGAAAGAACGAACCAACTCGAAGTCGATTTGGACGACTTGTGGTCACTGCTGAAGGAAAGCCATCAAGAGCAGTGAGCTCCGCAGACAGCCCGGTGGTGACAAATGTTCCCGCCGCCTTCCCGCATGCTCCACGCACCCCCCCCCAAGGGCCCGCCTCCGAGTGCTGGCAGCTCGGGCTTCCAGAATCTCCGGAGACCCCATTTTGCTTCATCATCACAGGCAGTGGCAAATTTCAAGACTTCTACTGAAGAGAAATGCACCATTTTTAAAAAGCTTTTAAAGTGAACATTTTAAGTATAATTCACACCAAAGGAAACCCAGACCCTCCACAAAGTCAGCTACCTTAATTAAGAAAAGGACACAGCTGGGGTCCCTTTCCTGTCCCCAAGCCTCCTGTGCTGGCGTGGCTGCAAGGGCTCCTTCCTCTCCCGGTTCTGCCCGCTCTCCCTGGGGCAGTCTCATCCTTGACCACGGCTTCCAACAGCGGGCAACACGTTTCCGTGAGAGCAGGCGCCTGGTAATGCCACAGGTACCTCTGAAAGATGCACGCGTACTGCATCATTCAGACACCCTTCTCCCTGCCGTGCTCGGCATCCCGATGATCTTCCTAAAACACGCAGCGGGCCGTGCCATGCGCCCGCCCTGAGCCCCCTGGCGGTGCCCCAGAACCTGAACAGCCATCCACACGCCTCGGCCACCTGCAGGCCCTGCACGTCCAGGCCCTGCCTCCACCTTATCTTCAGACAGACTGACGCAGATGCTTTCACTTATTCATTCAACAAGCACTGAGTGCTGACCATGTGTTGGGCCCTGTTGTGGGCACGGGACAGCCAGCGGGGAGTGAAAGCCCCGGTCTCGGCAGCCTGGAGCCTGGTACATTCTACATTCCGTCTCTGCGTCTTCCCAGAAGCCTGGGAGGTAGGGAGAATCGCGCCTGTCTTAATGAACTGAAAGCGAGGGGTGCAGCGTGTGTGCTGGGGTCCGAAGGTTCTTCCACGGTGGGGGGGCTTCCCGTGGGTCTGCGCCCCAAACCCGTATGCCCAGGGCACACGTGCCTGACACGCCTACCTGAGAAAGGGTGACCTCTCCTCATAATCGGTACCCAGCCACTTAAGTTAAAAACAAAACAAAACCCTTCTCCATCTTCCTTCGCCAAAGCATCCTGAGACAGTGACTGCACCGTGGCCCTGATGCTGAGAGGACACTGAGACCAGCCGACCCTTCCTCCCACCCGCACTCCTGAGGGCCTGCATCTCCCAGGCACTGTGCTGGCTCCGGAGAAGCCAGAGCTCCCGACGGAAGGAGCGTGGACCCGCCTAGCCGGGGCCGCACTCCTTCCCAAGGGCGCACTGGGCACGCTGCAGGCCGGTGGGAAAGACCGCGACACACGCCCTCCCTGCCCTCTCCTGATGGCCTCCCGAAGTCTGGACAGAGGATTCCCCACGGGCGCTCTGGGTGGGAGGTCTGACCAGTGGAGTGCATTCCGCAAGCCCTGGGCCACATCCCGACTCCCCGATCCTAAACGCACACCCCGCTCCGCATCCTTTCTCAGAAGGGACCCGGGGCTCTGACAGAGGCTGGGGAGCCACAGACTCACACGGGTTTCTCATAAATGCTGCAGCCACAGCCAGACCCCGCACGCTGCCCGTGTCCACACACAGTTCACGGGACCACAGCCGTGCTCACTCGATCGCCTACCACCTACGGCTGCTTATCTCACCACAACAGCGCCGCTGAGTCCAAGGGACAGCCCGCAAAACATCCGCTGGTTGGCCGTTCGCAGAGAACGTCTGCTGGCCCTGGGCTTAGAGCCGTGCACAGGAACAGAGGCCACACACCACTGACACAGGGCCCCTCCCGGCTCCGTCCAGAGAAAGGGGCTGCAGACAGCACGCCCCCGCCCAGGCCCTGCTTTCTGAATCATCCCACACCGAGCAGGCCGGGGGCCCTGCGCAAGGCGGCTGGCTCCGGGCCCCGCAGGCCAAGTACAGGGGAGCCTGAGGGAAAAAAAAAAGAGGTTAGAAAGTTTTTTAAAAAAAGGAAATGCCCAGGATGAGCCTGTCAACGGGACCCGGGAGCCAGGGTAAAGGGCTCCCGATGGCCAAGCCTGGGACCAGCTCAGCATCGACACGCACAGTGATGGTGGAAGGGTCACAACCAGCGGAATGAAAGACGAGGCCCTGAACTTACACAGATGGAGGGGGGGAGACAGGAAGAAAAAACGAGAATGTTCCCTCTCGGCAGAATGTCGACCTGTAAATGGAGACGGAATGGCTGCCTTAGACAACCTCCACTTTATGCCCATCGCAGTAATAATTAACTCGGGCAAGAATCCTTAACGGCGGGCAAAACTGGTGCAGAAGAGTGTGATGAGAAGAGAGTATTCACATGGTCTCCAAGTATCTCCTCACAGAAGCACTAGCGATGAGTCACTCACTTTAGAGTGGAGATAAGCGTCCCCGCTAGCGAAGTGACCAAACGGCACATCGCCACCAACAGGCCCCAGTGACCGGGAGGCAGTGTCCCCGGTGGGTGTGCTGAGGAGGACGCCCCGCCACAGGGCGGTTCCCACCCGAAGAGAGAAGAACGCGCATCTGACCTCCAGGAAACATCGGCCAATCCCACCTCAGAGCCTGCAAAACCCTGGCCCGTGCGTCATCCAACACCGCTGGTGCAGCTGCTGGCGGGGGGGGGGGGGGGGGGGGGGGCGGGCGGGAACGACAGAGCCCAGCATCCGAACACAGACACTAAAGACGCCCGACGGCCGAGGGCGCTCGCGGACCCTGTAAAAGCTGGGACAGAACTCGGGGCAGGGCGAGCCCGTGGGCTGCGATCGGATGAAGCCCCCAAACCACCACGGACCCCCTGTTCTACTGTAACTGCGGCTGCACCAGGGCAGGCCCCTGATCCCGACAGGGCAGGCCCCCGATTCCGATGCCGGGCACTTTACACCAGGGCATCTAAGGGTTTAGGGAGCGGGGAGGGACACACCCACCTAGCTCCCAAATGCGCCCCGAAAACGCACATCCAGGGAGAAGGGCAAAGCAGGCGAGAGAAAATAACAGCAGTCGGTGAGTCCAACCAGCGGGTGCACCGGGTCCTCGGCACCGTCCTTCCAAGCCTTCCAGAAGCTTACAGTTTTTCCAAGGACGTACCTGAATCCCAGGAAGAAGTCAACGCATTCTTCTACCACAGCGCCGACCACGCTCTTGTTACGAGTTCCCTCGCTACACGGTTACCTCCCCGCCAGGTCGTGCATCCCTTGGTAAGAAATTAAGAAGATGACGATGATGATGGCGACGAAGGCGGCAGCAACTACTTACTCTGTCCTGTCGCACGCCGGGCCGGACACGAACTAACTCTTCCCACGACGTGCTCAAACGCCACAAAAACTCAAGAGGCTTCATCTTGTTTTAATCACCATTTCGCGGACATGGAAACCGGGGCCGAGAGGGGTCCCCGCGCCCAAGGGGCCAAGCTGAGACATGAACTCAAGTCTGACTGATTTAAAACTGTGTCCGCGGTGCGCGCCCCCCCCCCCCCCCGCCCTCTGCAGCAAGCGGTCCCTCGTACCTCAGCACCATTCTTAGGCCGCAGCAGCGGGCACGCAGCAGGTAAACGAAGGGAGAGAAGGGCTCTCCCTAAGAATTCTTCTTCTGTCTCCATTCGCTGAGGACACCCACGTTGCAAACAGGGGGCGCAGGCGGCGTGGGGAGGTGGGAGAAAGCCGGCCCTAAACCGTATGGCCCACGGGCCATACCCTGCACCGAGGTATGAGATTCAGACCTCAAAGACAACGTGCGAGGAAGAGAAATGTAAGTGTGCAACGGAACCTCCCATTACGTACAAGTGCATTCTGTGTGTTAACAATGCACGGCGGAAGCAAGCAAGTGTGAACCATGTGGATATTAAAAACGCAGAGTACCACGAGGCAAACGTAAATCACTGTCACCGCAGCCTAGCGACAGCCCAGGACGTAGGCGTCCCGCCCCGCCCGGGGGAGGGAGCACTGGCCCCAAGCGCAGCTCTGGACACTCCACAGACAACACGGAGTAACTCAGTAAAACGAGAGAAACCTCGGTAACAGTTCTGGCGCGCTGCGGGCTCTGAAACTGCAAAGGAACCGTGGCTTTGTCCCGACCTCCTCCCAGGGGTCCTGCCTGGGGCCGGCCGAGCCCCCGAGCCCACGCGCCCACGCGAGGAGGAGACGACAGGAGGAGGCAGGCGTCTCCACGCCAGCTTCTCCCATTTTCCGTCTGCCTCCTGGCACGAAGCAGAGCATCTGACTCACGGGCTCCCAGACAAGTAGCTGTTGGGAGGGACTGCGACCTCCCCCAAGGAGACGCACAGAGCAGTGCGCGTGAGTCCGACTGTGCTGACGTTTTTCAGCCCAGTGCCCCCGGAACACTTCTTCCTTAGCGCACCGCAGACCGAGGAGGCGTGGTTGCCTGGTTACCCCGCCCTCCAACCTCCAGCGCCCCTCTGTAGAAGGAGAACAGCAAAACACCTTCACGGGCTGGAAGGAAGGAAGACGAGTCCTGATTTTCCGCAAATGCTCCTTACACAGCAGGCCTCGTAACACATCACAAGTGGAAAAGATTAATATCAAGACGTGAACATCAAAAGCCAAGCGGACCCATGGAGCAGCGACCAGGGCGGACCAAGAGGGCACCTGGCTATGCGGAGCGCCATCTAGTGGACGCAGAGCAGCATGCAAGTGGCCTAAACACTGAAACGCAGAAGGAAAAACGACACCAATGAAAACTGCCCCTGCTCCTCTCCATTCTAACTTCTCCATGGGAGCCTGAACCAGCGGTGACCCCAAATGCAAGATTTATAGCAACAAGGGAGATCAAGAAGGGTGCTCTTGCATGCTCGTGCTCTTCATCACGCCAAGGAAGAGCAAGCATAACATGCCAGGATACCTTTCCAAGTCCTTGAAAGAGCAAGGGACTGACTGGGGAGAAACTACGGAAACGGGCAGCTTACCGATGCAGGAGATGCAGGAGATGCAGGGGATGCAGGGGATGCAGAGGAAGGCACCCTGAGCTTGCGGAGAGATGCTGCTGAGTGTCCAGACGTGTTCGAGATGCGCAGCCATGAACCTGGGTATGGAAGCTTCTTCGCTTGCTAATTTAAGCACCAGGGGCTGCACACTGGAATGGATTCACAAAAACCCATCGGAGCTGCCGCTGACTCTGTGCAGGCTATGAATGGGAGAAGCTTCCTAAAGAACGGGTTTCTCCATCCACAGTTCCAGGACTGGAAAGCCAAAATCATCCTAATAACACGCAATCACCATAAGGGATGAAACCAGATGCTTTGTGTATTAAATTATTACTGTAGACTTCACGTCTGGAAAGTGATTCAGGACACTTCATGAAACGTGCTGTGAACTGTTTCTTAAGCTCCTATGCGGTGTGAAATTCTGTACGTGTCCAAAACAGCCCTACGAAGGAAGTATAAGGTCCCAGGACACAGATGGGGAAACCGAGATGCCAAGAAATGAACCTGCCCGGGGTGACCGACTGCAAGGCTGTCGCCGCCCGTAATCGCACGGCCCCTTCTGCACCAGCTCTCCCCTCCTAAGGAGGCTGCTTCCCACGAAAACGCCAACCTCCAGACCTCCCATGCCGCCGCTGGTCACCGAGTCCCGGCCCCACTTTGTCACGCCTCTGTCTGCGCCCCTCTGTGTGGCGTCAGCCTGCCCTGCTCGCAGGTCGCCCATCCAAGACCACCGCAGGGAACTTCCCAGAGAATTCAGGCACGAAAATCCAGCCTCGGCGAGAGCTCTGCCTCCACCCACTCCTCACGGGTGAGCCCTGGAGGTGGGGAGAAGCAAATCTGAACCCTGGGTCACGGCTTAGCAGCTGCCGGCCCTCGGATAAGTTATTTGACCTTCCTGCCTTCCATTTTCTCATCTGGAAGATAAGGCAAAACGATTTACTCTTTTAAAACTGTCCAGGAATTAAGTGAAATAATGTACATAAAGCATCTAACCCAGAAAAAGCTCTTGATGAATGAATGTTAACTGCTAATACTAGTGATTGCAAGGTCAGTATAGTCGAACAGCCCCGCTTCGGAAAGCCAGGAGCACTGTTCCTGTAAGTTCTTGACACACTTTTTTTTTTTTCCTTTTCGGAGCCTATTTTTAGAAGACGGAGACTTTCTAAACATGCCATGAACGGACTCTAAATCCCTGATATCACACTCTCCACCATTTCCGTGACGAGCAAAGCATCGAAATACCAGGAGCCCCGCGCCTCCGAGCAGTTCCTTCGAGAGAGACAGACCGTTATCACTTACTAACTTTCTGTACAGCAGGAACGCCCACTTCCTCCCCCACCCTGGACGGATGCGTACTTAAAACCCCCTCCCCGGAAGGCCTCGTCGAGGCCGAGACGCACGGCTGGAGAGCGCGGGGAAGCAGCAAGCTTGCCTTCTGGTGAAACACGCTTTCAGGAACCTCCTTTAAAAATTCATCCCCCCCAGTGGAAATTCCCAACTGGCTTCCACTATAATGAAACTGACGCTTAAAAACAAACAGCAACGTCAAGTTCCGCCCTTTTCTCTCTCCTTAGCCTACACCTCATCGAGAGGCTGCAGCCGTGGGTTAACACTGCAGCCTGATGAAGCTGGGCACCTTGACTAGGCGGGTCCCTTGACGTTTCCAAGCCTCCGATGAGCCTCGGATGCCTCGTGGGAAAACACAGGGATGAACCCCCCCACCTTGCAGGTCACCTGGGGGTCGGAGATAAGGCACAGGAAGCACCTGGCCCAGAACAGGCCCTGAACTTGGCAGCTTCTTTTATAATCATTATCCCTGAGGATGTTGAGAAACACTCAGCTTCTGTTCTCCTGGTAAAAAAAAAATGTGAACCCTTCCAACGTCCCTCGGGAGGAAGGCAGCAACAGGCCAAAGGGCCCCCGACACTGAAGCTGCTGCTGGCACCAGATCCGCTCTCTCAACTGCTCCCATGTGGCGGGGGGGGGTCTGCATGGCAGCCGAGACAGAGCTGCCCCTGCAGGTAAGAAGGCGTATTTGGCACGTGACGAGGGCCTCCAAATTTCCGGTTTTGATCCCTGGTGAGAAATGTCGTTAGGGCTTTGAGGAAGGAGAGCTAATTGTGTTAGAGCGCACCAGCTAAACAAGTTCCCTGAGAAAGAGTCAACGATCATGGGATTCAAAGCGGACCCGCCCACACCCTCTCACCGCCTCCCAGGAAGGAGCCCCAACTCCCAGGCTGCCCTTCTCAGGTGTGGGTGGTTCCCAGCCCGAAAGCACCGCCTCCATGGAAGACCTGCTTTCCCGTGTGTTTGGGACGCACCAGAGACGTCCTCCCCGCCCCCCGCCCAGCTCAGGTGCTATAACTTCCCACCGAGCACCACTCTTCCCTGACTGCTGACCACCAACTACACCAATTCTCCTTCCTTGAAGATCGTTGACACCTGGTACTGAAAGGAAGGTGGGCGTGGACAGCTGGCTGAAGCTGACGGCCCCTGGACCAATTCTGATGGGAGGTGCTGAAGGTGCAGTGACGTAAGGGGAGGAGGAGCCCACGCCCTCCCCGGGAAGACGGGAGACCCCGGGAGCAGGGTGATGAGCACCGCCCGCTAGGGGGACCAGAAAATGGGCGATGTAGCCCGTCCGGGTACTGTAGGGTGGGAATTTGAACGACTGAGTATGAAAATGGTGCTGCACAACCTATCTTTCAGCTCCAGCACACGTAACAGAGAAGAGCGCGCACAGCTTGCGAGAGGCCCGGGGTCCCCTCTCCACCTGTCGTGAACTAACTGCCCCACGGCAGGTGCCCTGGAACCTCCAAGGTCAGAGCGGCACAACGAGAGAGCAACGTGTTGGAGGACACAGCTTGAACCTTCACTGGGACCTTTGCTAAGAACGTCACCTCAGGGACGTCCCTTTCCCTTCTGGCATCTCGGCTTCTACAACGGAAAAACTGGGTGAATAACCTCAACACCGCCGGGCGGTTACCTACGAACTCACTCACCCCCGCCGAGAAGGGGCTCGGAAGTGTCCCTCGGCTGACTTGGTTAGATCGAAGCCCACTAGTCACTGCAAGTAATAAAAAGATAGCTGAATGACTAGTAAAACACGCGTTGGGCCGGGAAAGGGCGTCTATAAACCTCGAGCTCGCCCTGGAGCTGACGCACTCGGACGCACGAGTGTCTGCAGAGCCGGGCGGCGTCTCTCCCTCCACCTCCGGGACCCGGACCCGGCGGGGCAGGGTCTCAAAACACCCGGTCCTGAAGTCCAGGTGCCCAGGCACGGGAACCCACCGCCACCGGGTCGCTGCGAAGTGCGGCGCACTGAGGGAAATTCAGAGATGGATTGGCTGCCATGCGAGCTGTCCCACCCATCCCCTACGCAAGTGAACACCGCGTAACCCCTCCCTCCGCGGGGCGCCAGCGCGCCGCGGGAACAGCGCTTTGCCATTTCCCCCCTCGTTCTTGCTCTGCACGCCTCCCGGCACTCGGGCAAATCAGAAGTGTTTTCCAAAGAAAGGGGTTCGCGAAAATTAAACTGGACCCGCACCCAGGACAGAGCGATGCCTCCCCCCCTTACACGATGCTGCCCCCCACACATATCCCGAGTGACACAGAGTCCCGATACTAGAGGAATCGATGCGATCGGAATGTTTACTCACAAACACTGGCAGGAAGAACGCTGTCGATCTGGACACGAGGCCGCCGCCTCACCCTGGCTCCTTTGCTCACTTCCTCTTGTCACGGCCCACTAAAGCGAACCTGGCCGTGAACCAGCCACCAATCCATACATGATACCCGATAATTAAAAATACAGGGTTATGTAATCTTATTTAATGGTTACTTGGCTTGTAGCAAAAACCATCCAAAGCCATACCAAGAGCTGGATTAAATTATAATGCGTAAGACATTTCTGAAGATGGTTTTTCGTCGGAGTCAGCACATTCCCCTACGAGCAGATATAATGCAAAATACGGACCAGCGCTTTCATCTCCAATTAACCTCCTTGGCAAGACGCTGCCACGTCGAGTCAACGCAGAGGCGCCTGTGTGTATGCGGGAGGGGTGGGGGAGGGGTGGGGGAGGGCGCAGAGAGGAGCAAAGCCTATTTGGTTTGGTTTCACATCAAGTAAGCATTACCCATTCCTTCTGGTTAAAAAAAAAAAAAAATATTCACTCTTTGGGGGTGGAGGGAAGGAAAGCCAGTTATGCTGAGAAAATACAAATAAAAGTCGGTCACCAAGGCCCGTCAGAAAACACAGGCCTGGAGGAAGTGTAGCAGCTGACCTCTGTCCTCAGGACCCCGTAACGCGACATCCTCCCAGCTCCAGTTTTCACTTAAAGGTTGTCAGAAAAAAAGTAATTCAGCTGGAAAAGTTGATCGATGTTAACAAAGCCTTAATTTTTCAAAAGTGACAACACCTCATTTATAAACTGTTGCATTGTCACAAGGTGCTGGCTGCTGGGCGCGGGAGGGCTTGATTCCAAAGTGCCTCCGGAACCGGCAGGACGCACCTACCGTGAGCGCCTGCTCCTTCCGAGAGGAGCCACCAGGCAAACACAGAAAGAAGGATGTTTTGGAAAATCCAGAGAAGTCAACCGGACGCAAGCGTGTTAATTACATCCATGTCTGCGGGGTTTTAAATGAGCACGTGCAAGGACTCGGTTCCACGTTTCGGGGGAGACACGGGTGGCGAGAACGATGACCTCAGGGAGAGAAGGCCTGGGCTCAACCTAAAGCCACCTCGGCTGCCTGCAAGCGCGTGGAGCAGAGCCCTCGGCTCCCTCCCCTGGAAAATGGAGATATCCGTGTCAGCCTCCCACGGGGGCGGGAGTGTGAGAGCGGAAGCAGACAGCAGGGGCCTCCAAGCACCGTGGCAACCTGAGGGGGCATTAGCCTCCGGAGACACTCACCGTGAAACACGTCTCTGAGTACCGCTCGGCACTCAGGTGAAAGACGGGCACTGCCGACCCCTTGCAAGTTAGCACCAGGACACCGATGCCAGGATGGAGACCCAGAATGACCTCTGAAAAACTAGTTTCCTCCGGAGGAAACCAGTCAAAAATGCAGCTGCGTAGGAAGACAAATGCTCCCCTCTAGCCAATAACAAGATCATTATCAGAGTCAAAATCAAAGCTTGCTCCTAACCATTCCAATTCAAACTTAAGACGTCTTTAGAAATGCACTTGTAATTCTGCAGTCACATAACAGCATAATTAATATTTTAAATGACAGGGCTTTGCCTTCTGGATATCAGCCTATGATTTAAGGGAAAAACCTTTTAGTCTGAAGTAACAAGAGCGTATGAGTAGCTCTTTGCTTCCTTCACGTAACTGTTCAATGTGAGACTGTACTTCTTACAAGAATTACGTTTTTAATGGAAAATTAAGGTGATCGGGTTTACCATGTCTTTAAAAGCCACACTAAATGTCAACATTGTCCAACGCCTGTTTCAACTAACTGGAAGCCATGAGCCCCAGTAAAAAACAAAGAAACCAAAGGAACTTGGAAGGTGTTGGCAACACGGTCTTATGGCAGCACGGCGCAGAAAAATAATCCTGACTTTTAAAATAACTCACTAAACTCTCAGTTCAACTGTCTCCTTAACTGAGTACAACGTAAGTTCCATTCAGCCTCTCTGGTTGGAAAAACTGGTCCAGAGCACTTCTAAAGCCACTGACCTCCCACGCCGCGCGAAGAGATTTCTTTCACAGAAATGACAGCCCAGCAGGCAACAAAAGACACGGAAACCACAAAGAGCCAGGAGGGCCGACCGAACTGGGCAGCTGCTGTGAAGAGCATGGGCTTCGAACTTCGATTCCTTCCCCTCGTTTAAGAAGCCATGCCTGTTACTTTCGCACAAGCCCATTTGATGAGAGAAATCAAAATGAGCCTACAAGTACACGGACAAAGGAAAGCTCTGTAAGCCGATTCCTGTTCCACAATTCAAATGTGCTTATGTTCTCGGAGACAGGCAGTCTCTCTCCGCCGCCAGCCCATCCGTCACCACGCACTCCGCGCGGAAGAACTGGCTGCATTAGGCAAACACCGGAGGTCACTGTTTTAAAACGCAGATACCTACATGCAAACCGGAGACGTCTGCTCGTCTTTCACTTCCCACAGTGAAAAAGCCAGGGCCAGCGCTGAGACCAGCCAGCCGGCTTTATCTCGGGAACTACAGACCCTCACCGCAGAGTGATCCATGCCGAAGGTGACAGATCGGACCAGACCAGGCACCTGCCCTCCCCCGGAGGAAAAGCAGACCAGTGGCCCCCCAAACCCACCTCATCTGAAACACATACCCCAGGCGAAGGAGGAGCGAGGAACTGCTCCAGGGAAGGAAGACTTAATTTACCTTCCATCCTGGAAAAGCCCTCCGGCTGCTGGAGGAACGAGCCAGGGAATGCGGTCCTGGGTGGGCTCGCCTCCGTCCAGCCCCTGGACCCGGGTCCTGCACTTCCCAGGGCTGCTCGCACCCTGAGTTAGCTAGAGTGCTGCTAAGATGGCACCGGCAGCTAAGACTCCTTGGCCAGTGTTCCAAACCAGCCACCAATGAGGGTCCCCTACCCAGCTCTTCCCAAAATGAGGACAGGAGAGCCGAGAGGGGCTCTTGTGCCGGCCTCTTCCCCCCTCCTGCCCCCTCCAAGAGCCAGCCTCAAGCAGGGCTTGTCATGACTAGCTCACCCCCAGGGAGGGCAGACTACCCGATCCCCGCCCCCCCCCCCAGGGCTGCCAGAGCCTAGACCTGGGAGAAACGAAGGCATGGGAGAGGAAACTGGGCTCTGCCGCTAGGACCAATGGGTCCTTCCCTAACATGCTTGGGGTCTGTCCCCAAACCTGCTCCACGGACTTCAAACTTCGCTAACAATTGGAGCACCTGTTCCCTTCACCTCTTCTACATCTGGTCCCCTCAAACCCTCCCATCTTCCTCCAGCTGGGTCTCCAGGTCCTTGCACAACCCAAACAACACGAGTCCCCCCAGTCCCCTCACTCTCCTCTTCCAAAGACGTAATTCAACCACCGCCCCAGCAAAGTCCCCAGATGTTCTCTGTCCCCCGCCCAGAAGTTTCCCTTGGGTATTCTCGAGTCCCCAAGAATTGCCTTCAAGTCTCATCCGAACGCCCAGCCTTCTCTTTCCTTCCTAAGTCTCCCAAATTCACATCTCGGGCTTTCCCCAGGTGTCCCATATTCTCCCAGATCCCCACCCAAATGCCCCCAGATTGCTAACTGGGCACCCCCCAGTCACTGCGAGCTCTGTTTCCAGCCCACCCCTCCAGCCCCCGCGTTCCTACTCGGCCCCGACCCTCCCTGTCCCCAAGTCCCCGGGACGCCACTCCTCCGGCCCCGAAGGGCCGCGGGCGACATTAAAGGGCCGGCGGCGCGCGCCCTCACCTTGGTTCACCAGCCGCAGAGCGTGGGTGAAGGAGGGGTCCAGGGAGTCCTTCTCCGCCATGAGCTCAGGCAGGTACTTCTCCTCCATGCTCGCCGGCCGCCCGGGCCCGGGACGCGGACTCGAGGCGGGCGGGCAGCACCGGCCCCGCAAACCCCGACCGCGCCGCGGAACCCGGGCCGGACGCCGGGGCCGAGCCAAGCCGGGAAGTCGGCCCGGCGGCGGCGGCACGGAGCCGGTACCGGCCGCGCAGCCCCGGTCCCCGGGGGTGTCCGCCCGCCTAGTTCCCCGCGCTGGCGGCCGCTCCTCCAGCACGCGGCCCCGCGCTCCCGCACCAGGCGCAGGGGGAGCGGGCGCGGGCCGGCGAGACCGGCGGGCCCTCGGGCGGGCGGCGCGCTCGGCGAGCTTCAGGCAGTCCCGGGCGAGCCCCGCCAGCCGCCACCGCCAGCGCCCCGCTCAGCCACGACCCGCACGCCGCGCGCCGCCCCGCGCTCTCTGAGCCGTCGCGCCCGGCGCCCAGTCCCGCCCCCCGCCGGCCCCGCCCCGCCCCACCAGCCCCGCACGCCGCGCCTGCGCGCTGCGCCCCGGCCCCGCGCCCCGCTGCTCCGCCGCCCAGGCCGCCGGGTGGGGCTGGTTCGATCGCGCTGCGTGTCGACAGGAAGGGGGCGTCCTGGGCACCTTCCTCCTGCCCCGACGCTCTCCTCCAGCCCTGGGGGCGCCCCGCGCTACTATTACAGCATTGCCACACTCAGACCCCGGTCAGCGGAGGCCCAGAGAGGGCAAGCGGCCGGTCCAAGGTCACCCAGCGAGCAATCCCGAAGGGAGCGCGCTCACCCCCACTCCCCCGTGAGGGGCCAGGCTGGGAGTGAGGACGGGGAGCGGGGCTCGGGGTCGCCCCATCCCGAAGGTCGCGCGATCCGGGGAAAGGCCACGGAACAAGTCTCCCCGCTCCTTAAGGCTCCCAGGACTTGTCTAACTTATTTTGCTTTGCTGTCCCCTGTTTGCAGAAATAACGCGGGCGCTCTGTCCTTCCTTGACCCCGCCCTCTGAGCGCCAACCTCCAGACCCTAGGTGCCCAGGTCGATTACATAAAAGCGTGTGCCCTTCAGGGCGTCTTTGTCATCCCCAGTTACCACCGACCAGGTTGTCATTCTCTTTGTCCTTATGCCAGCGGGTGCCTGGAATGTGGAGGAGGGAACCATGTGTCCTGGGCGGAGAGAGTCCCCTGGACGCACATGGGTGCTGATGACCTCTGTCCCTCTCCGCCCCCTCCCAAGCAAATCCCTGGGCCGTTTTCGTATTTCTCAAGCTTGGGGAGTAAACAAGGGCTCCAGCAGGCCAAGGACTTCAGTCTGTCCTGCCTTACCCTGCCAAACCCCCAAATCTTGTCCTGGCCTCAATATCACCTTCTTTGCACAGCCTCCCAAGACCACCCCGCCTCACCTACCCCCTGCAAATCCTGTCACTGTTCCGTGTTTCCCTCCATGCTGGTCAACCCTCCCAGAGGGCTGTGATTCTGTTTTCATCAGAACGTAGACATCTCGTAGGCAGGGCTGTTTTGTTTTCAGGGGAGCTGCTTGGGGCTGAATCTAACGCCCGGGACTCGGGATGCAAATAGACACCACAGATGCTGAGAGTGCAAATCAAGGAGCTCTAAGCTGCTCTGAGTCCCAGCCCCCATTGCCCAACTGTCCCCACTCTTAAACACCCCACCCCACCCCACCCCCTCACCCCACCCCCGCTCCACCCCTAGGTTGCCCGGCTCCCACTAAGGTGCCATCGCAGAGCCCCCAGTAAGAATTTTCTCCATGGCTCTCTTTAGTCTAAACTTGCAAGAGGCAGTTCAGTCAGAAAGTTGAATGGGTGGCCTGCAGGACCAGGCAGCCTGGACGTGGAAGGATGGCTCTGGGGCTCCACCAGCTGTGTGTCTCGGGGAAGTGGCCTCTCTGTGCCTCCCCTTCCTCAGCTGCAAAGTGGAGATGATGACGGAACCTGCTTCCTAAGAGAGCCGTGGAGGCCGAACGTGTGAACTCATGATGAGATCCCCCAGTCAGTCTCCAGCACATAGGGCATGCTTGATGGTCTTTGTTGCTTCTCTCTCCCTGCACAGGTGCCCTCCAGGTCCCCGCCGGAACCTCCCCTTCCCCTCGGCTGTAGCTCCCACCCCGTGGGACCCTCGCTACTGGGCAGTCTGCATTGCCCAGCAGACTGAATGAAGGGCCCAGAACAAGACAGCTCTGTTCTTGACCTGGGGCCCAGAGTGGGGCCGCCAGGACAACCCCGAGGATGGCTAGAATCCCAGCTCCTCCCTGGCCCACATGTGACCACAGCTGATTAACCTGTCTGAGCTTCCAAGACACATCTGCACATCCTGGGTTATGCCAGCAGTCCTGGGGGACAGTCGCAAGGATCCCTGGGGAAGCGTTTTCTCCTGCAACATCGGAATGGCATGCACGCGCCTCTGGCTTACATTCCTCGATCATAGGACTTGCATTCTAAGGCTTGAGTCCCTGACAGCCATTTGCAAAGGGAAGAAGGGAGAAGGACACTGTCTGGGACAAGGACGAGCCCCAGGAGGGGAGAACAGGGACCAGAGGCTCAGCTGCGCCTCACCACCTGGTCTTTTACTCTGCTTTCCACTTGGACCTTCTGTCCCAGAGGCAGTCTGAACCTTGAGGAATCGCTGTTTTTATTAAGCATTTACTAAGTACTAGGCACGATGCCAGCTGCTCCGCATTCGGTTTTCAAGTTCCCTCCACACCCAGCAGGGAAGATACTATTCATCACCACTTACCAAAGAGGAGACGGAGGCTTAGAGCAGTTCGATGTTCTGCCTCAGTCCCACAGATGTCAGCTCGGGGTCCCATGCCCAGGGACCCACGGCCCCTTGCCCCTCCTCCCCTGTTCTGCCCCCCTCTCCAGGTGGCAGCCTGTGACACTCCCGCCTGGCTCCTTCCCTCCTCCCACATCTGAGCAGTTGGCAGAGACACCCTGCCAGCAGCTGCGGGGGAGGGCTCCACACCAGGACGCCAACATCAAGGGCACTGAATCTTCTGCTCTGACCCTCCTTCTCTCAGAGCCTTCCAAGAGGGCAGGTGCTCAGCACCGAGAGTGCCTGTGCGGGGCCCTCTGGGAGGAAGGAGATGAACTTCTCTGTGAGATGCTCAGGAAATCGTCCCCACCCACCAACCTGGCTGAGCCATGGCCCCCTGGGGTGGGGGAAGGGGGGCTGCTCCATGCCTCACTGCAGACTCTGCTGGTCTTCACCAGGCGACCATCCTGAGGTCCCTAACCCTCCAGTCCCTTGAAAAATGAGAAAATCAGGTTGGGGAAAGGCTGGCATGTCCCTGCAAGCAGCCGCGAGTAGGCGTCCCACTCCAGTCTCCTGACTGCCAGTGCTCCCTGGGCACACACCAGTCTTCCAGAGCACAGAGCAGCCAGGTGCAGGGCCTGCTGGGGGCACAGAGCAGACTTGCAGCCACTGCAGCCCAGGGTCACTGTGGTCACCGACTCCCTCTGCGTCCTGGTGTGCACCTGCCCTGGGGGCCCTGAGCTACAGGAAGAAGCGGGTTGCCTTTGTTCTTTAGGCCCACAGCTCAGGGATTCAACCTCAGCCCAGGAACAGAGAGTGCTCCCCAAGCCAGCCTCGCCCAGGCCACCGGCCCTCTCAGGGGCCGCGGCACCCCCACAGCAGGTCACTCCAGGCCCAGCGGGGTGCAGCCATGGCACTGTCAGAATCATCACCCCTGGGTGCAGAGGACTTGAGGACACTAACTGCAGTAGGTCAGACCCAGTGTCATCTGGGGACACACACACAGGTGGGGGAGGGGTCCCCAGGCAGTGGTCACATTTGTACCAGGTTGCTGCTTACGCCACAACCTTCCTCTTCCTTCTGTTTAGAAAGTGAGCCCCATCCCCCACAAAAGAAAGTGGAGTCCCGTCCCAGTCACCCCAGCCTCTGCAGTGCCCCAGATGGTGAAGTCCAAATCCAAGTGCATGGAGGCCAGGGAGCCCCCTGCTGGGCCCTGCTCTCCTGCAGACCGGCTGTGTCATCTCCAGGCAGCTCCCCGAGGTCTCGGAGAACAGGGAGCGGACAGCTCTTGCTCCCTCCTGGGGCCGTGGGGCAGTTTCAGCTGAAGCACTAAGCTCCCCCTGGGCACTAAGGGGCTGCATTTAAAGCGTGTACCGCCCCCACCTCCTCCTCTCCCACTGTGTCTGGGGGCTTTTTCACATTAACTCATCAGGTTCCGGGCATCTGTGGACCCCTCTGTCCCCACGATGCCCTTGGAGCCCGCTCACCTCCACAGCCCCAGTGCTCCCGTGTCGTCCTGTGTCAGGGAGACGGACCCCAAGGGTGTTCGCTCCGATCCCGGCCCCGCCCCCGTGTCTGTCACTGCACAAAACGTGCTGTCAAACTTGGAGTGTGATTGAGAGGACCTAACACAGGGAGGAGGACACGGAGCAAGGCCCCAAAGCTGCGCCCTTGCTGAGGACCCGAGGGTGTGTTCGCCTCTCTGTTCTCTTTTACTGCACTCACTTCCCCAGGCCTCCCGCCTGCAGCGACTTACAGCTGGAAGAGGCCACAGAGCTCAGCTAGCTCAGAAGTCACTTGTTTTGAGAGGGGACACTTAAGTAGCCCAGAGGTAACAGCCGGGCAATTGCACACACAAGCACGCACACGCACTCTCTCCGCCCGTGTCTAAGGGCGGATGAAGTCAGACCTCTCGGCCCAGGCACTCACACACCTGGAGACACCTGCCCTGCCTCTGTATCCATGCTCCCTCCAGGTCTGCTCCCTCCTCTCGCCAGGCCTGGGATGGAAACCCCAGGCCCTCTAGCCGCCTCTCTTCCTCCACCTGGAAGGGAGCCCTCCTGGAGCTAGCAGCTACTAAAACCACAGAAATTGCGCACGCGCCCCCTCGTGGCAAAGTGTGGACGAGCAAGCCCCCAAAAGCTCATGTTGAGCCAGATTGATAACCCCTTGGGCTGGACCTGGTCTCTCCCAGGAGGGAATCTCAAACAGGATTTTAACTCGTTCCGGGAAAGAGGATTGTGAAGTCTGATTGCAGGAGGAAGAAAGTAAGAAAGGTAGAAAGTGAAGAAAAAGGGGAAAAGGAGGGAAAAATGGGATGGAGGGAGAAAAAGAGAAAGGAAGAAGGCATAGTACGGGAAGAGAGAGCAAGAGAACAGCGAAAGCTTAAAGGAGGCATGTTCCTCTGAGCTCCGCCTTTTTCTGTTCCAAAAATAGACGCTCAAGAAAGTAGCGATGGGGAACCGAGAACAGACAAGCCCAGGGCCGAGGCAGGGAGGAGAGGGGTCAGGGCCCCCCCCCAGCTGAGCCCTCGCTGCCTGACGTGGTAACCCTTTCAAAACCTCAGTCTTTCTCCGTCTCTGTTTCTGAGCTTGTCAAAGGGCAGCTGCCAGCGGCCGTTCCCTTCCTCTTTCATGGAGGGCTGAGGAGAACAATAAAGACTTGCCGAGAAAACCCTGAAAAGTGCTCTGAGCTCCCGGGGGTAACCCCCCTCGAGATGTGTTTTGTTGTCCCCCTATGTGCAAGGGCAGCCCCCCGCCCAGTCCTCTGCGGTGCCGGACCGTCAAAGCATGGGCTGTGTTCCAACAGTGTGTCAGGTTGTCACGACCCCAGGTGCTTTGTAAGAGGCTGTGATTTGAACGGCGCTGCTGGGATGTAGCACGTCACGGCCACGGTCGTGCGGCGATCTGGGTCCATCTCCTCGCCACCCCCATTCTTGTTCGTCTGCACGGAGACACGAACGCCATTCCGTCCACTTCAGCGGCATACTCGACAAGGAGGCTGCACGGGGCTGGGGCTGGCAAAACGGTCACAAACAAAACCTTTCTGCAAGTGTCAAGTTCCCCTTAGCGTCCAAACGGCTGCCTGGGGGCGATGACATTTTCAGAGTCCGCTGCCAGAGTGAACACATCCAGGTCACACGTAAGAATGCCGGCTTCTGTTTCTCTGGAGTTAAACAATGAAGAGGTAATCCTAGCAAAAGCGGCTGCGGGAGAAGAGCAGACGTAACATTGAACTTGTGCACTTGTGCACCTTGAGTTTCGTGATGAAACATTTCTCCTCCAAACAAAAGTGGGCTTTTGTGGGTGACCACTCTGTGGTCTTGCCAAGTGCCTCTGTTCTATATCCTTCGGGTTCTGTATTACAGGACACCAGCCTTCCCACTCTCTGACCCTCAGCACGACCCCTCCGGATTTATACCGGCGCCATGCTCTAACACCTCATAGTCCGACGCTTACTGTTAACGGGGGGGGCGGGGCTAGCGGTCGGTGCGTGGTTCTGCGTGACGTTACCCTGAGCCCGTGAGCACCAGCCAAGGAGTCAGGCACAGCCGTGGGGCTGCCTCTCGTCTGCGGGCTGGTCTGGGCAAAGTCGTCTCTTCTGGCTTCTCTTTCCCCTCTCGTGAAACGCAGGCAGCCCCGCACGCAGGTCCGGGAAGACCCCATGAGACAGACGGGGCTGTATAGCGCTCAGTGCAGAGCCTGGCGCTCCCCGGGCGCGGAAGGGCGCAGCATGAGCCGCAGGTGTGATTTTAAAAGAGACAGGTGACGTCCACTTTAATCAGATCGTTTGTTTAGCCCTGTATATCTAGAGTAGTATTTTGACATGTAACCAATAATTTTAAAATATTAATGAGCTAGTTGACATTCCTGTTCTTTTCTTTGAAATCCAGTATGTGGTTTGCACCCGAAGCACATGCCAACGGTTAAAGCCAAATGAGGTCCTGCCCAAACTATGAAACTACAAAGTTGTGTTTGATGGGAAAATACTTACACCACTTCCATTTTTACATTTACATCGATTAATTAAAATTTTTAAAAAGCACTGAAAACGGCTCCTCACCCGCGCTAGCCCAGTGGCTGGGGCCAGTTGCAACCCGCCTGGCTGCGCCCGTCGGGTGAAACGCGGCAAGTGCCCCAGGCCCCTACCTGCTCCTCGGGGCGGGGGGGGGGGGGCGGGCTGCGGCCACAGTGACGGACCTTCCGGAGATGGAGCGTGCAGGTCAGACCCAGAGAGCCGAGGCCTGGGACAGAGCACTTGACCTTTTCACCTCTCGGATGTCTCATCCACAAAGTGAAGCGAAGTTGTCCCTGCTGCCTAGGCTTGTTGTGAGAATTAAGTGAGCTGTTACGTAAAACGCAATTAGAGCCACTTGTGACACTTAGCAACACCCGGGTGAGAACGCCCGGAGGCGGACCGCGCGCTCAACACCGGCAGGCGGCGCAGCCCGGGATCCCTCCTCGCGCCCCTGCAGCCCCGGAAGCCCGAGGGAGGCCAGCCCCAGCAGCGCGGACAGCTCCCTCCGTCCCTCCCGTTAGGGTAGTAACAGCAGAAGCGTTTCCAACGGGAATCTAGGACAGGGCTCACGAGTGGTGGCCCTCTGTCCTCGGGAAAAGGAAAAGCAGCAAGAAAGCCACCCGCGCTTTTGCCCAAGAAATCCCTGGGCTTAGAACACACATCGGGCTGCTTAGTGTAGGGGTTATAAGGTCATCGCCTAAGGGGCCAGCTTCTCTAGCTGTGTGACCTTGAGCTAATCACTTAACAGCTCTGCGCCTCCGTGGCCTCCTTTGTAAAATGGGATTATAGTAGCACCTACATCCCTGAGTTGTTATGAAGAGGAAATTAGTTAATATTTGAAAGTGTTGAGAACAGGGTCAGGCACATAGCAGGTGCTTTAAGTAGGTTTTGTGACTAAAGAGAGTAACCTCGGTTCCGTAAACAAGTGTTGCCCCGTTGATCCTGAGACACTGTTCTCCCGCTGGGGGCTGAGAGTAAATCAAACTGTGTTTGTCCATGAAAAAGAAAAGACGCTGATGTCAGCAAAGCAAGAGGCCCATTCCCTGACCCAAGTCACTGAGCTCCCTGTTGCCCATCCTCTAGCCTGGGAATGATTTCACTTTTACCTTTTGGACGAAACAAAACCTCACCAGTCCTTCCTGATCACCAACAACAGAATTAACCAGCAGGCTAAGTCCTTCCTTCACGGGTTTACACGATTTGGTCAAGTCCTTGCACCTTTCTCCGAGCCCCCATGGTCTCATCTGTGAAATGGGCACAGCAATTTCTGTGCCAAATATCCCTTCAGGCACAAAGCAGTTACGTGGTAAGTGAAAGTGGTTTCTTTCTACCTCTTGTCTTTGAAAGCCTACGAACAATGAGGAAGTCTGGGAGATAACTAGTTTGGGAGTTGGAATATCATTGATAACATTTGTCAACGAAGCATGAAGGAATTGGAAACCAAGTGTGCAGCGGGGGGTGTGTGTGTGTGTGTGTGTGTTTTCCTAAGTAACGCACAGCGATGCTTCCTGCCTGCGCCGATCATGAGAAGACCCTGTTGTTTCACTTTGGGTGGAAGAAGGGCTCGCGGTCAACAGCGGGAAGAACGCTGGGACCCAGGTCTCCAACTCCACGACCTGCGACAGCCTCTCGCTGGTGACTTAACTCTTCTTATCGGTTTGGCACTGAAAGGTCTTTCCGTTTCTGAAGAGTCAAGACCACTGACTTAACTCTTCTAAGCCTTGGTTTGCTCCACTGCAAATGCTCGTCTCTCAGAAACACTCAGATGCACGAACTCATATTTCATATCTGTACGGTGGGGCGTACTAAATAGTGATCGGTATAGTAAGTCCATGTCCCCCGTGAAACAAAATTAAGCCTCCATTAAATGAAGCACACTGTATAAAGCGGAGAAAGAAAAATAAACCCACAGAAATTGCTTCTTTCATTGATGGCTTGTTTTCTAGATTTCCTGACATAGAGGGAGAAATAGAGCATTACGCTCGGAGAAGTAATGTCACTCCTGCTGAAGAAGCTACATAGTAATGACACAGGGACAATTTCCTCCAAGTCCAAGCAGATGCCTCTCCGTCATCCACAGCCCGGGCTGCCGCTGCCTCTCCTGCAGCCCCACGGGGAGCCCTGTCCATCGCCCTCCGAACGATGTCAAGCCCCCCCACCCCCTCCCCCTCCGTCTTCCCCACGGTGTCCTCGCTGGCCTCTGGCCCTCAGACCTCCCTCTTGTCCATGACCCGCCCTGCACCCAGGCTCACCTCTAATCACGCACATCTGCCCACTTCCTCCTTGCTGGAAACTCGTCCATGGTCCCCACTGCCCTCGGTTCAAGGGAAGGGCAACGGTCCTTCATTCAGTCAGCAGGGCTTGCGGCACTTGGCCCTGACCACGCTGCCAGCCCCCCCTCCCTGCAGGCACGCTGGCCTCCGGGTTTGGGGCAATGCACCCCCAGTTCATTGAAGGGGTGCTCCGTAACCGACCCTGGCCCCCTTCGGCCCGTGGCATCCAGGTTCAACAAGGCTCTCACCACGAACGCCTTTCCTGCCCCTCCTGCCTCCTCTTTGCCCCCGGAGCCCAGCAGCTCCTTCCCGGCCGGCTCCTCCCCTCGGGGGCAGAAGAGGTGGTTTAAGTTCAAGTTCTGGTCCTTCCACCAGAACTTCAAGGTGGTGAAGTAGGATGAAACGCACTGACTTTCACATACGCACACCCACCCACACACATACGTGCATGTTCACACACACATACATACATACTCTCACACTCACACACACGCACTCTCACTCATACACACGCATTCCCACACCTACACACAGACACTCATACATACACACATGCATGCATGTTCACCCACACTCACATACACTCTCCCCCACTCGCATGCACACTCACACACACACATACACACTCACCGTTCCTCAGACTGGAGCCCGGAAGCCATGCCTGGGCTGTCCACCGGCCACTCGGCGTGGCCACAGACCGGGCCACCGCTCTGAGCACCAGGGAAACGCCTGCCCCCACCTCCTCCGGGTCCACGGCTCCGGGTCGCCGTCCCCCTCGGTGTTCATCTCCTCGCTGACCCCGTGTTTAGTGAGCGCGTAACCGTGTCGGTTGCTGTTTGGGGCTTAGGATGAGGGTCCTGGCCCACACGGAGCCTGCAGTCAAGAGGCGGGGACCGACGGGCCAGGTACCAGCTCTACGGTCCTGACGAAGCGGCTTGCCCTTCCTGCGTCCCAGCTCTATTATCTGTGAAATGAAACTAGCAATGTCACCCCCACGGCATTGTTAATGAAACAAAGCAGCGTGTTTCAATTGCTCAGTGCTGACTTTGTAAGACGGACTCGAGATGCGATGAGATAGCACCAGAAAAGGGCTGGGGATCGAGCCGGATAAAATGCCTTCAGTAAGTGATGGCTTGTGTTATTCTCCCGTGAACAGAGGGGTGTGGAGTGGGAGGCTGTGACCGGCTATCTGAAGGCAGAAGGGCCGGTGCAGGAATGACAGAGGCCCCAGGGGACGCACCTGCTGGCGTGATCAGGAAGGGCCTCCGGAGAGGTAACCGTTCAGACGTGGAGGAGGCGGTCCTGAGGCTCGGCAGAGGCGGGTGCTGCAGGCCAAGGGGCGGGTCCAGGTCACAGCAGGACCGGCGCGGGGCTCCTGGACACACAGACCCGGCCCTGGTGCCTCCGCTGCCACTCAGCGTGCCATCAGACAAGCTGTGTCACCTCCCGAGCCGATGCTCCGTCTCCTCATCTGCAAATCGGAAACCACGGGGTCAATAATGAAGAGAACAGAGCTAGGAGTAATGAAGAGACTGTCAATGTGGTGGATTTTAAACACCAGAACTCACAGAAGGCAGCGCCCAGAGAGGCTCGCACGTAGTAGGCATTTAACAAATGCTGGGTGGCCTCTGCTCCCCGATGCTCAGCGTCCTCCACAATCAATGCCTGCCTCCTGGGGACCCTTCACGGCGCCGGGAAGTCAGGCTTCAAAGCCACGCTAACCGAACTCCAACCCGTGGCTCCTTCCCACTTCGCCACTGGGTCGAGTCCAGAATCCTCACAGTGAGCGGCTACCATGAGCGGAACGCCTGTTCTACCCCAGCCTTTTTTTGTGAATTTCCCCTCCAGTCCTCACAATATTTCAGCAAAGAGGATTCTCTTCTTCCCCTTGTTTTGCAGGGGGTGGGGACCTGAAGATCTGGCACCCTGTTCAGCTGTATCCGGAGTGGGCGACCCAGGTGTCCTCAGCCTGTTCTGCCGGCGTGGACTTCCTCGGGGTGGGGACGGAGGGTTCCTGCATGCTCAGGATCCCCCCGATTCTCAGCTGCATCCTACTCTAGACTTGCGTTCACCTCTTTCAGGAAGGTTCTGGATCGTTCCAGGCCACAGTGATCTAAACTGATCTGGAGAACCGGGACCTCAGGCACCCTGAGTCCCAGATCTTGCTGGCTTGTGAAACAGCCACCTTTCAAAGGGCTGACGTTGCGCCTCCCTCCCCTCCTTTCTTCCTTCTTCCCTCCTCGTCCATTCTTCGTTCCTTCAGCCCCTCTTCTGCATGGCACAGGTCCGAGGACTCCCTAGACCGCAGGTCCCGAGGTCACTGGACGGGAGCGAGGGGCGCTGAGGAGAGCAGCATGGCCCCGGGACGGGCACGGGTGGGCCGCGCCGCCTTCACAGCTGGGAGCCCAGTCCGGGTCCTCTCTGTGTCCAACGGTGCTCTTTCCGAGCTAAGAACCAGCACCCACTTCTGAGAAGAAAGCGGAGGGGGTTTGAAGAGGCCAGCGTGTTGGCCAGCGTTGTGAGGACCGGGTTGCAGGGAGCTGTTGAAATTAGATTTTTGTGCAGAGTCAACCGAAAGATAGTATCATTCCAATTTCGCAGATAAAGAACCTGAGGCCAGAGGCCGTCCCGCTTCTGAGCCGCTGGAGGCGCCGACCTGGCTGGTGCGTGGGAGGGGGTCCACCACGCGTGCTCCTCTGTGCCTCGCCAGGTCCCTTGTCAGCCTCCCTGGGCTACGTAACTCAGCACCTGCGCTCTGGTCTGCCCGTGGCCATGACATTTCAGGGCCCGCCGCTCTCCAAACCTCTCTCGTCAAAGCATCCATCTCACTATAATGAAATCCTCTCAGCATTTGCCCCTGGCCCCGAGGACGGTGGGACAGCTCCTGTGCTTCACGTCTGTGCTCCAGAATCCGGGGTCCTGTTCCCCAACCCTCCTCCCTCCTGGGCTCCTCACATTCGCACCAGAGGCTTCGTCCGGGTGGCGCGCCCTTCCTGTGTGAGGTGCACCGCCGGGCTCGCAGGCACGGGGCGTCCCCGGGGCGCGGAGCTAGGTCCTCACACACCCATCTCCTCGAGGCGCTGTGGCCTCTGGGCAGCCAGAGGACAGGGGCGCTGGGCCGATGTTAGCAGGACAGATAAACAAGTGAGTCGTTGCTGATGTCGCTGTGAGTTTGTGGGAAGTCTTCCTGTGTGATCAGTTAGAAATACACTTTAATACACGCTACGGAGGCCATCTGCGTACAGGGCATACACAGTACGTGTCCACTGGGCTGACGTGTCCTGAGATGAGGTGTTTTCCCATATAAAAAAAAAGGAAAGAAGGGAACTGGCTGGAGAACCAGTTTCAACATTTAGAAAAGCCTGCCTGTAGTGATGACCCAGAGAAGTGGCTGGAGGCGGCGGGAGGAAGGGCTGCAAACTCGGGACAGTCTTCTCCTCTGCTCAGGAGAAGCATCAGGGTTCCAGGTTTTAGCAGCCCAGAGTGTGAAAAAGAGTGTTAACTTACTTAATAGTTTGTTACACGTCGAGCCTAAAAAGCCAATTTGAAAAAAAAAAAACACAAAACCCACATCCATTCCAATAAAATAAAATCGATGTGAGCCAAACAGTCTCCTGTATGATGTTCGATTTTGATTCCCGTGACGGGCACCCAGGAAACCCAGACTAGGGTCCCCACCTCCAGGATGACCGGAGTGCGTTCCGTGGTGTGCTCATCTCTCCACACGCCTGTCGTTGCGTGCCCCGTGCCAGGCCCTGGGGAGCCACGGGGAGGCGGCTGTGTCCTCACGGAGCTACACCCGGCTCCTCCTGGGGAAGACGTGTATTAACCAAACTCGCTCATACATCAACACAGGAAGCACAGGTGGCCAAATGTGCTCTGAAGGGAGAAGGGAGGGTGACTCGCTGAAGTCCAGCGGTCAGGAGAGGGCTAGGCCGGAGGGAGATGGATCACTTTGTCCCGAGTCACATGTCACAGCCCGGAGATTGGGTCCTGGGGGTTTAAGACCACGGGGGAAGTCCGGGACAGAGCTCAGGTCTTCTCTTCCCAAAGCCCAAGCTTCCCCCACGAGCTCAGCGTGTGACAAGTCAGGGTCTCTCTTGCTTAATCGATTCATCTTTACAAACATGGACTAAGCTAGGTTCTGTCTAAGGTCTTTCTACCTCTAATAGTCTATGACCATATTTAATGAAATCACTTAATAGATACCCTTTGAATATTTCTTTGTTTTGGATTCCGTTATGAATCATTGATGAAAACCAATTATAACAATTCCATCGGGGGAATTATTTTCATCCCCACTTGCCTTTTTAAAAAATGTTTCCTCATTATGCCTGAACAATGCGCTCTTCTTACATAACGTAATTTAACTCTGAAACGGAAGTACGCGGTGGCGTGCACAGACGCAAAGCAATTGACTGAAGAGCCGAGGGGGGTGCAACCTGGGGGTGCAAGGAGAAATCTGGCCAGAGAACTCCGTGATGGTGTCAGTGGCCGTGTGACCGGAATCTACATGCGGAGGATGAGTTCTGAAGTCTACAATAATCTAGATTTCACTAGATGGCAGCGTCAATAGAACAAAGTCTGTCACAGAATATGTTCTCTGCAATCTGCAATTAATTAAGCAAAGGGACAAACTGTATTTAAAGATATGTTCAAAGAATATCAACACTATTATTTTTCTAATACGAAGTGCTTCTCCCATGATGCATGTGGCCCCTCTTTTTTCCCTCTCGGTAATACTTGATTGCAGAAAAATTCTTAAAACAGGCAGAGCCCTCATCACTGGACTGGTCATCTCTGGAGTGTGTCTCGGGTTCCTGAATAGCATCTTCTTTCACTAACTGTTCGCCATGCAGTTTCGCTCTTTCCAGCTAAGGCTTTGTTGTAAATCGCACAGAAATTCCCAGGTAGAGGTAACTCATATCTCCTTCCTCCCTCTCTGCTTCTTTTCCTTCCATCCTTTCATCCTTCTGTCCTTGTCTCCCTCCCACTCACAACAGCAAAAGACTTCAACGTTTCTGTTGAAATGGGGGTACGGAACCTGAGCAACCATCGGCACCCTTGCCCGTCCCCGCTCAGGGCCAGCAGGGCACCTACAGACTCGGGGCAACTCCGGGGCTCCCACTCGCCCCCACAACAGGGCAGCTGTGGCGGGTGGGGGTCTGCTCGCCTCTGCCCCGGGCGGTGAGCACTACCTGATGCCCCCAGATTGCTCCGATGATGAATGGAACCGCGACCTGCTGGCTGAGAATTATGGAATTTGGATCCGGTCCGACGGCGTTGAGCCGGCTAATGCGGAATAATAGTTGACGTGGGAATATGGTGTCACGCCTCCTGGTGTGATGACAAGCGCTGGGCAGCTGTGAGTTCAGATCCAGGCTTCGATTCGGAGCTGCGGCGGGACCCCGGGCGAACCACCGAAGGGTCATGACCTCGGCGTCCTCCTCCTCAAATGGAGACAACGCTCCTTCCTTGGGTGGGAGGTAAGATCGTAACCAGCGCCACCCAACACGTGACAGGTGTCCCGACGCACGTTTGCAGCCAGTGAGGGCACTGTCGCCTCTGGGACGGGGGTGCAGGGCTGTGAGCCTTGCCGCTGTCCTCACCCCGCGTGCTGGGGAAGAGGCAGATTTCCAGCAGGCCAGGCTTGCTGCGCTGTAGGGTACAGGGAAAAACGCTAAGACAGAGCTCTGGCCCTCAAGGAAGTCGCCGTGACGTTTGACGGCAGCACCTAACGCATCTCGTTACTCGGTAGCAAACTGGCCCAGTTGCTACCAAACTGCCGTGGAGGCCAACGGAAAGAGAGGCTTCCCCAGTGCACCCCGACATCCGGCCTTCCCCATCTGCGACGTCGGAGAAGAAATCAGAGCAGCAGCCGCCTCGTCCTCGTGACCCATCACCCCACCTGACAGGCCAAGAGACTCCCCAACTGGCTTCCTGTGTGCGCACAGGCTCAACGTCCGTCCGCCATCAACGCAGGGTGCCTTTGTGCGGCGTAGTGGCTGACGAGGAATCAGACGTTCTGAAAAGCCCATGTTTGTAAATGCACACTTAAAAAAAAAAAAGAATGAAGGAATGAGCGAGTGAGCGTACAGCGAGCGTACCTAACTCTCGCCTTTCCTCCTGAATTATCATCTCCAACCTGCTCTCCAGGCTTTCACCATCCACCATCGTGGGTCCACAGGTGCGTTCTCATGTCTACCACCAGGGGGAGCCCTTTCAAACAGGTGTCAGAGTGTGTCCACCGCCTGCGGCCCCCACTTCACAGGGCATCAGGGCCACAGCCCCGGGAGCCCTCCAAGGTCCTCCCTGGCCCCCACTCCCAGCATCTCAGCCATGCTCACGACAGTGCCACCAGTCTCTGCTTCCCACAGTCTCTTGACCCGGGGAAATGCACGAGAACATTTTATTCACACTGCCTAGCAATTTTCACCCCGATAGCACATTACATAGGTAGCCTACTTCTTTTCCTTGCCATTGTCTTTCTCTCTCTCTGGAACGAGGTTAGCAGTTTTCGCCTTCTTTGTCCTCTGCCGTACCCCGGTGCCTGCCCCATAGTAGCTGCTCGATAGACACGTGTTGTTGAAGGGACCAAAGCTCAGCGTGGGGTGCTCTTCGATGGCATCGAGCTGTTGTGATGGCTGAGGCTCCGTCCAGACAGCAGGGAGCTCCATGAAGCAGGCAGGTACACAAGAAACAGTGCGAGGCGAACATTAAAGCTGTATTTCATTGCCGCTCCCTGGGGCTCCGATCCCCGAAGGAGCCCTCCGGTAGGCTGGGCCACACCCGTGGGCTCAGGTAGGGACCCAGGGGCCTACCGCCTCACCCTCCGAACCAGACTTCCAGTCTCATCCCCCTTTGACCATCCCTTGGAGGTCAAGGAAATGGGGCCACTGACTCTGCCTGCTGTGGGCATGAGGGAGGGGGGGCGAGAGATCCCACTCGGGGGGAACACAGAGAAGCGGGAGGGCCACCCTCATGGCCTGAGCTCTGGGGTGCAGCGGGAGCGCCTCTTGGAAAGACAGTGGGGGTGCGTCCTTCGGAGGCCCAGCCCCTCCTCCACTCTCCGGCATCGTCTTGTAGGGGCACCATTGCGCTGCTTTTTGGTCCTTTATGGAAACATAAACACTGTCCTGTGTTGCTAATGACTCTATAAGCGTCATGTGACAGAGCCGTTGAGTACTTCACCCTGAGGGGCCAGGGGCTTCCTGGGGGCAGGCGACAGGCCCCCCCACCGCCCCCTGGCTGAGGACAGTCACGCCCTGGCTTCAGCACCCAGCCCGGTGCCAGGGCTGCCCTCAGAATGACGCACCTGACAGTCTCGCTTCTCTGGGCCTGAGAAGGGGAGCCTCCCGGACTTAGCAGGAACCACACCAGGCTGGATTTCCACGGGCCAGGGGCGTATCACTGCGAGGCAGATGCCATTGCACCTGGCTGTCGCCCAGGCAGGGGACCGAAGCTGACATTGGGGTCCCATGAGTGGAGAAGCCAGCACTCACGCATGGGGTCATTCTGGACCCTCGCAGTGGGGCAGAGAACAAGCCTCTGTGTCAGGAAGGTGCCAATTGGTGGTTCAGGTCAGAGAACGGGAAGAATCCCCAGAGGACTCTGGGGCAGAAAGCCCATGACGGGGATGGGCCGGGGGTGGGGGAGGAGACGAAAGGTACAGGGGAGCGTCGTCATGACACCGACTTCCGTGGTCCGTCACCCCTCACCAGGGTCTCTCCTTCTCCAAACAGATCCTGGGACACTTGCGTCCCTGTGTTCCCAGGGCCTGTTGCAGTGCCTGCCAGCAGCAAAGCACTAATGAGTGTTTGCTGAATAAACAAATTAATGAAGATGTTTTTGCATATAAAATACGAAACACTGCTTAAAGATTCAATTTGTTGTGAGCTTTGCAAATGCACAACTGTTTGAATAGCTGGCATTTTAATTGCATTCCGCTTTTTCTGCGCGGCATTTGTGAAGTGGACTGTGGCTGGAGTAGAATCACACTCATCAGGATAGGAAGCTAAACAGGATTATCTGAGGTAGACTTAGACCCTCAAGGATATGATGCTACCACCTTCCGAGACAGACTGAGAGGCCGTGTGGGCCAAGAGAGGATCAAGTTCCTCGGACAAACCCCCAAGATTGAATCTTAGGTCTGTCCCTCACTACCTCTGTGAACCTGGGTGAGAATCAAATTCTTCCCGTTATATGAGAAAAGCAATGTCCATTTCCGAGGATGTGAGGCTCGTGAGTGATGGCCTGCGTACGTATGTGGACGGTTCAGTTGGGGTTACTCTGATTTCGGGTAAGGCTCTTCTCGAACGCAAATCCGTCATCAGTGCACACTTGAGGTGCAGACGAGTAAGCTGCTTCGGGGATCAGCTCCAGACTCAGAATCTAAGTGCCGTGAATAACGGGACACTTGCCTCTGCCTGGCTTTTCTCCAAGTCCCACGAGCCAGCATTCGTCTGCATCCAATATCGAGTCTGAGCCTGAGCAGTGAGACAATATTTAATAGCCGCCCCCTTGTCCTGGTGAGTTCTGCCTAACCTGCTTTCAGATCTGCTGAAGTTTTCTTTCCATTTTTATCTGCAATTATTTTGACTGACATCAGCACCAGACAATTGGATTACCAGACGGAGGACTCTCGGATCCTGGTGGACAGGGAAAAGCGAATGTGATTCTGGCCAGCTCTCTGCCCACCACTCCGTGTGGCCACAGAGGAAAGACGCTTCAGCCTTGCTACAAGTGTTCGCACGTTTGTAAGACAGGACTTGAGAGTTTCTGGAGATCGGCTCCCTATCATGTTCACAATACATACTCATATCAATTGAACTTCCTGCCACTAATAATAATTTATGCTCATATATTGTCCCTCTGTTAAGACATTTGAGCATGCCTTATCCTTTAAATAATTCTTCAAGCAAAATAAATCAGGTGAAAGGTGTGGGCCAGAGAGAACCAGATTTAATTCTCCAGGACAAAGTTGCTTCACCCAAAAATAGAAATGATACGATATCCTGGCACGCTTGTTAGGAATGTTGAAAGAGATAGCAATATACAGAAACGCTCTAGTCATTCCTGATTCTTCTCTCTTTGACAGAGTCAGCTCACCTACTTGGTAAGGAATGTTTTTTGTCAGATCCTAATTAGGGTAGGAGGCATTGTTATTCTCAGTTATTTGCTTTTCCCCCATAAAAGGATTATACATCCTCAACATTGTCTGGGTCTCTGAATGTGAAAACATACACAACAGGCTTGAATTTAATCAGTAGCATTGACGACATCTCTGGGAAAACTCAGTGTGGTTTTGCGGTGCGTGTGTGGCAGGGGTGTGTGCTAACACAGCAGATGCGGACTGATACACCACATGCTTGCAGAACAGGGACGGACAAGACAGACGCTGGTTGCCGCCTCCTGGAAGTGACAGTCCGAGGAAGAATACAGCTGTGAGACGAGCAGTTATGCTACACCTTTCCGGGGAGGGGCTGGGGGTTCACAGCAGAAGACCTCGTCCCTCTTAGGGGCTCCACGGCCACAGGCGAGGCCACAGGCCTGGGGAGTTTCTTGGCTGGTCTAAAATCTGGGGTACGGGCTTCCTGGGAGTGAAATAAGGGCTCTCAAAGATGGCATGCCCTGATCCCCCAACCTGTGACCCTGTGTGTTTCACAGGAAGGGGAGATGAAGACCGCAGGTGGAATTGGGACGGCCGATCGGCAGGCCTTAGCGGAGAGAAGTTGTCCTGGATCATCAGGCGGGCCCCAGGCAGCCCGAAGGGGCCTGGACGTAGGATGGGGAGGCGCAAGGACAGCGGAGATGCTCAGTTCCTGCCCTTGTCTGACAGATGGGCGACTCACGTTTGAAGAACGGGAGGAACTTGCCCTGAGTGCAGAGCCAGAGGGGCCCTGCCTGGACCCCAGCGCCTGAGAACAGTGACAGCACCCCCTGCTCAGTGCCAGGTGAACCAACTTCGTCCCCATCAGCAGCCTGACCTTCAGAGGTGATTCAGGTGCGACGGGACAGGGATTATCTGATGACGAAGTTGGCAAGCGTGCTGGGCGGGGTGGGGGACGGGAGGTTTCAGAAGCTGCCTCGCTCTGTCTGGGGTCTGCAGGGCCGCAGCAAGGAAGGAATCCTACCAAGCCTGGGAGATGTGGGGCACGTGCCTTGGAGGAGATGTTGCCTTTTGCTCAGGAGTTCCAGCACAGACTGGATGCCATCCTGGAAGGGAGGGGCCCCACAGCAAGCAGTCTGGCACCTGCTGGCTCCAAGGCCCCCACCCCCGCCTTAGAGCGCAGTGGGGTAGGAAGGTCACACTCCCCACCGTGGCTTTAAAGCCTCGGTCTGTCTCTTCCCCTGCACCTCCCCACCCTCCCTTTTGCAAACCAGCAGGAGCAGCTTTCAAGTTCATGCTTTGTCACTCCAGTCTCTGTACCTGTTCCCTCTGCATCCCAGGCTGCTGGGAGATAAATTTGTCTGTCTTCAAAGCACCCAGACCGTCAGCGGCTGCTGGGTGAACACGCACAGGAGGGTGGAGCTCATTTGTGACCAGCGCTCTCTGAGGTTCTGGCCTGTAGTCCCACCCCAGCCAGAGCCTCCTGTGGCTTCTGGTCAGCCTGCTGCGCTGTCCTCACCCCGCCACCTGCAATGCCTACCTTTATGCAGAACAAAGGCCTGGTGTGGCCCCCAAACTGTGGGGCCCGGACAAAACTCAGTGATCATCATCCCTGGGCTCCAAAGGGTTGTCTCCGAGCCTCTGAAAAGCGTCAAAGTAGCCTGGAGACCACCCCGGTGTTCCTGCAGGGAGCAGGTACCATTTCGGGCCCAGAGAATTTAACGGGAAACATGCAATTAGCATCCACTTCCACCCTTCCCAGCCCGGGGCCAAATGGCCCTTTTCCCCAAATACCTCTTAGACCTTCAAGATGTTTCACTTACCTGCAAAAAATAACAATTACGGCCTTATTAGCTTATTTTTCTACAAGAGAAATTCTTCTGTGGGATGGAAGCAGGAAGCTGGTGGGAAGGGGAAGCAGGACCCAACGTGGAGAGGTCACTGTCCCCAGGCCTGATGTCAGCGTCTGTTCTGCATTCGGGGCCTTTCCCCCAGGGTCACGCTCTGTCCGGCCCCCCTGCTCTGCACCCTGCAGGAGAGAGGAGCAGGCAGTCACGGGAGGACCCAGCGGGGCCCTCTTGGCTTCTTCTTTCTGAACAAAATCTCTGCAGCTCTTTCCGGGTTTGTCCATTGCAAATGGGGGTGAGGGGATCCCCGTGGGTAGGAAGGCATGTGAGTAGGGTTCAGGAGTGAAAACGAAGAAAAGGATCCCCCCATGTCTTGAGTAAATAAGTAAATAGATAGATAGATAGATAGATAGATAGCCCGGGCCTCCAGGTCAATTACGTGAGGGGTGGAGGTGGGGGTGGGGAAATTGCCTGAACCCTCAATATTTTAAGTTTCATTTAGAAATGGCACTTTATTTAGGTCGCTGTTCTTTGCCAGGTATTATTCCAGACAATCGTAATGTTCAAAGCCACCTTTTCTACCCTCTGAAGATTACACTGGGGGATGAAGTTTCCCACGTTCATCCTGGGCCTTGGTTTATGTGGTTTCTTTAGTCTTAGCAGGAAGGTGGAGGAGAAAGGCTGTTGAATGCCTGGGTAGTGGCATTACTGGTTCACACATGCATGAGACACGCCCATTTTCTAAGTGAGGAAAGTGAGGCTCTGAGGGGGTTAAATAACTCACCCAGGCTGAAACCCTGAACGAACACATGCACGCATGAATGACTGTGTGGATGGGTGGATGGATGGATGGATGGATGGAGGAATGCATGTATGCATGCATGGGTGGGTAGATGGATGGATGGGGGAATGCATGCATGAGTGAATGGATGGATTGAGGAATGCATGCATGAATGAATGCATGGGTGAATGCATGGATGGGTGGGTGGATAGAGGAGTGCATGCGGATCTGAGCGTGTCCGGTCGAGCGTGCAAGCAGTGCAATTTCCCCACCATCGCAGCTGCACCGGCACCGTGTCCTGCTAAGGCCATGCTTCCTGGCAGGCTCCCTGCAGCCCTAGGCTCGTGTCCCCCACTGCCTTTGACAACACTAACTCAAGCTTAACAGGCTTATAAGCAAACTCTTGATTCTCTCTTCCCAACCATCTCCGAGTCCAAAAATAGATACCCCACCCAGTGCTACAGTTAACTACTGCTGTGTAATAAACTCTCCCACAACTTAATGCCTTAAAAAGCTATCGTTTTATTGTCATCTTAAAACCCATGGCTGGGGAACATGAGCAGGACCCAGCTGAGTGACTCTTCGGCTCTGAGAGAAGTCACGAGGCTCTGATGGAGGTCACTGGTGGAGATTAGTCAGCAGATGGGCTGTGCTGGGTGACCCACTCATAGGTCTGGTGCTTGGTGGGGACAGCTGGAAGCCTGGGTTCAACGGGACTGTTGACTGGAGTGTCCGTACGTGGCCTTTCCGGCATGGTGCTCTTAGGGCAGTCCAACTTCTTGCACGGCTGTAGCTATGTATTTCCTAGATAGACTCCCCAAAAGGTTGAGTCTAATTCCCTCCGCTTGGACAATGGCTGGCCTTAGCGCCTTGCTTGTACTGAATGCAAGTGACATGTGGACATCCAGGGCAAGGTTGGAAAAGGTGATACAGGTTCCACGTGGCTCCCTGTCTGGGAAGGACCTCGGAGTGCTGGACAGATACACACTAGCATGAAGTTTCTATATGAGAGAGAGTGCAAGGGGTTAGAGATGCCCAAGGGCTCCGACTGCTCCGGTCCTCAGCTGCCCAAATCTTGCCATGACGAGGGAACCTTTGGATGACTCCAGCCCCCAAGCCTTGCGACACCTGCCAGGCCGAGTAGAGATGAGTATTATGAGCATGCCTCACTGTGTCCTGTATGAATTTCTGACCTTCGGAATCCATGAGCATCATAAACGCTTGTTTTGCAGCCATAATAACTAGAACAGTGATAACCTAGGGACCAAGAGTTTGTGCTCCGTTTAAGAAGAAAGAGACTTCGCGGTACAACCTGGCCTTGGATGTCACAGCCACTTCCGCTGCACTCTATCGGTCAATGCAGTCAGGAGAGTCAAGGGGAGAGGACACAGAAGCCGCCTCTTGATGGCAGGCAGGTAACAATTTGCAGCCACATCTTTACCATCTCCACAACCAGTGTTCAGCGACCCAATGAGCAACAGTGTCTTCTACCCAACCGTTCAAGTCAGAACCTAGAAGTCACCCCTTGCCCCTCTCTCCCCATCCAACCCACCAGCAATCAGCACACCTGGGTGTGTCTCCCTCCAAACTATTTGCAGATCTAGCCCTGTTTCCGTGCCTTGCTGCCCCGGCCAGAGTCACGGCCATCCGTTGCATGAAGTATGACCCTGGCTTCCTTGTTCCTCTACAACATTACACACACCACCAGAGGGACCTTTTAAAAAATATATGAATCGGATCCTATCACTGCCCTGCCAAAAGCCCACCAGGGACTTCCCGCTGCAGTCCCCAGGACTTACTTGGTCTGACCTTTGTCTGCGTCTCCAGTCCAACGTCACACCCCTCTCCTCCTCCACTTCCAGCTGCTCAGGCCAAGCTCTTCCCCACCCCGGGGCCGTTTGGCTGGCTGTTCTCTGTGCCTGGAATCCTTTTCTCCCAGGTTCTTTGAGTGTCTGCCTCCTACTCGCCCTTTAGGTCAGGGCTTAAACGTCACCTTCTCGGTGCGACCTGCCCCAGCCACACCAGCTCAACACGTCAACCTCCCTTCCCACGCCCCTCGCTCCGCATCTCGTCCCTGCTGCTGTTCAGGCAGTGGAATCGGAACGGGGGCACCACAGCTCGGAAGTGCAGACGTGACGGCTTAACCTCTTCTCTGCAGACGACCGAGGCTTGCCCCAGAGCCCTCCTCGTTCCAGCGACTGGGGACAGTAATGGGCAGGGCTGGTGGGGAGAATATAAACTCAGTCTCTTCTGAACTAAAAACTATGTGAAACGGCCTATTTCTGTTCCATTCAGTCTCCTTCGGAGAAACACTCTGTCCCTCCTAAGTCTAAACTCTCCCTCCCTCAGAACTCCTCCCGCCGCCCTGTACTGCCCTCCTCCCCCGGTTCGTCCCCCAGACTCTGTGTAGGCACACGGGGACGCTTGTCGTCCCCTGCACAGAGGCAGAAGGTGGCCTCCGCGGCCTTGCGGACCTGAGCTGGCCAGTGCGGTCAGTACGGGGTCACCGACACGTGCCCCCTAGTGTCCTGTCCACAGCTGCCATTCACCTTTCAAACAACAGGAATGAGTGAGGTTCGCATCCGCAAGGTGAAAGGGCACTTAAAAACAACCTTTCTTCCTTCTATCCTCCCACTCTCTTCTCGGTAGGATCCGGGAGAGCCAGCTGAGAGCTCCGGCGGCAGGCGTCCCAGCTGCGGCTGGGGGAGGTCATCTGACACTTTCAAAGGCTTCTTTGAAGCATGGAAGTCAGAGCCTGGGTTGTGGGGACGAGGGGCCTCAGGAGCCAGGGCACTCTGGGCAGGAGAGAGGCCGGGGGTTTGGGGCACGGGGGCCATGCCCGCAAGGACAAAGCAGGCTCCACAGGGCCCGGGGGCGGGGGGGGGAGGGGGTCTCCTGGTGTCTCAAGGACAAACAGGGCACCGGGTGCGGGCTGCGTTCTGTAGGAGTGGGGTGGGGCGGCCCCACAGAGCCCAGAGCCCAGTGCAGAGCCGAGGCGGAGCGCGAGCCAGGAGGCTGCAGCAGGCAGCAACCCCCGGGGAGGAGCTCAGAGAGGGAGACGGGGCCCGGGGGTGTCCTTGCCCCTCGCTGTGGACCATCTCAGAGGGCAAGGGAGGAGGGCTCACCTTCTCCCACCCTTTCCCACGTGCTCCGGCCGAGTCAAGGCTTCAAAGTCACGGCCGCCAGCTCCTGCAAAACCGCGGGAAACACGTCGGAGCGGTGCCGCCTTTCGTTTCTCCAAAGTGGAAGATGAGTGAGGCGGACCCTCGGGAACAGAAGGCTCGTTTCCAGTCATTAAAGAACTTCCTTCTGGACCCTTCAAAGAGAAGAATCCCATCGTTAGATTTGAGAAAACCAGAGAGAAAACTGAGGGCTGGCAAGCCGGAGGCAGGAGGGGGCAGCTCGGGCCCCACAGCGGGAGGGAAGCCGCACATTACAGAGGCGGCGAAGTCGCAGACCGTAGGAGCTCAAAGGGACCTGCAAGGTGACCTGTGTGTGCCTGAAGATTTCCGATCGAACCCTGCAGAGCAAGGAACAGCGCACGGGGGGCGGGGGGGGGGGGCTGAGGAGGGGGCTTCGGAGTGTCTCTCGCCCTTGATTCTATTTCAGCCTAAGCGTTTCTGCTTTTGCATCCTTTATGGTGGATTTCTGCGTAAGGCTTTGCTTTAAAAGGTAGGTTCTGCCGCAGCGCCCTGAAACGTGTAAAGCCCTGCTCCTTTCCGAGGGAGGGGCTGTGCGCGGGGGTGGGGGGGAAGGAGGCCTCCGAGAGAGCAGACACCCCCACAGCACACAGCTGGCTTGAGGCAGAAAAGGGACCTGTGCCTGGTACCCACCCTTGGTATCCAGAAAGGCGCACACAGTATGACTCCATTCCGGTAAGGGTCTGTTGGCCCGAGACCACGGAGGCATGTCCTGGGTCAGAGCAGGCGGCCAGAGCCGGGGCGGACCTGCCGCCCCATCTGCACCGAATGCCATGTCCCTTTAGCAGCCCTGGGACAGGACCAGGCTGCCTCAGCTTTGATGATCTCAGCCAAGAAAGGCTGGACAGGAAGAGAAAAACATCTCCTCACACAGTCACACCACCATGTTCCCCGACCTTCTACTCCAGGCCCACCTTGGTTCGTCCAAGGGCTGTTACCGACTTTCCAGGAACGTGGCCGCCCCACACCCTGCTTGCCCGTGCCCACCCAGGCTCTATAACACGTTTTCGGCCGGTGACGTTCAGACAGGTGAGGCAGGAACAACTCGCCCCCCGGGCGCCAGGTGAGCCTTTCTCTGCTCCCCTGTGCTGATGACCCAGTGGTGCAGGGGTGGGTGCGGGTTTGGTGAGGGAGGGGCCCCGCTGGCGAAACACAGCCAGCTGTTCGGTGCTGGCCTCTCCTTTGAGACCCGGGGCAGCCCTGGGAAGCGAGTATCTATTGGAAAAGGCTGGGCTCTGAGGCCCTGAGGGCAGACGCCCTGCGAGTGCGGCAGCCTCATGTGATGGACGTCTACGGTCCCGCAAATCCTGGCGAGGTCTCTGGATGGACGCGTCGTGGGGCCTTCTTCCTCTTGGCCGCCGGGAGGCCTCTCCTGCTGTAGCCGGCATCGAACGCGTCTCGCTGCCTCTGGGAGCCAGGCCTCCCTCCTTAGTACGGTTGAGAGCACGCAAGACATTCGTCATTTCCCTGTGCATGAAACTTCCCCCCTATGTCTCGGAAAATAGTACGATGGCCCTCTGACGCTGAGGGGTGGCCGCCCTTCCTGCCCAGACTTAGACGACAGAGCATCCTACATCGTGGCTGAAATGAAAGAACATCGCTCCGGGATCCCTGTCTCTTGGTTATCTCGGCGAGGGCATTAGAAGTCTCCCCTGACCACCCATATCATATAGCTGTTTCACGAAAAACAACAATACCGATTTCATTCATGCCATGCTAAGGGCTGAAAAACAAAACATTTGAAACACAAATATGGAGTTTAGTGGGCTTGGTACAACCTGTGTTATTAGGCATAAACAGTCAGGTTTAATGAAGCAATACATCTCTGCTCGCACAAAGGAGAGTGATTAGTAAAATAGACAAAACAGTCCTCCTTGCAGAAGGCCTGGCGGAGGGAAAACAGTAATTACAATGCCAAAAATACTGGGAAGTGTTAAAACCGACACCGGGAAAATGAAACACTTTGCTTAATTTTTGATAATGTTACCTGTTGAGACATGACATGCCTGGCATTTCGAGTGACACGAAACCTTGTTTTTCAGCTCAAACACGTTTCCTACTTTCACACTCGGCTTTGCGAGCGGCTCCCCCGCGTTTGGCGTGGCTCCCGCTGACGGCGCGGCACCCCAGGTCCGAGTCCTGTCGCCTTCCTCCCCCCACCACCCCCTCAACCCGAAAGCGTTGCTCTGTTGCTTTTCCTTTTAGGGGCATGTCCAGCCCTGTGTGGTCTGGAATGCCAGTCCTTAAAAATGCCAGCCCTCGTCCCGAGAGAATCAACGCGCTTACAGACAGAAAGCGCAACCCAGGACCCCCGGAGGGCGGTGCGCCCCTCCCACAGTGCTCACGTGACGTCTGACACAATGTAAAGTGGGGACCGCTGTACATTTTATCTGATAATTTTGGACAAGCAAAACATTGCGGGGACATGGTTTACAATTTCTATTCTAACAGACTCCCCGTCATCGGCGCGGGCTTCTGCCAACAAAGGAGCCCCACAAATTTCAGCCGTCCAACGACAGCCTGAAAGGGCGCTGTCCTCGGAGTGCTGAGATCAGCACCATCGAACAAAGCAGCCTGTCCTTCGGAGAAGAATCCCTCTTTAGAAATGCTGTAATTTCCCTGTTACAAAGGAGCCTCTTCCCGGGCACGTAAAGTGCTAGTCGGCTCGCCCTGACCTCCGCCTCCATTCCGCCAAGGTTGTGTCTGATTAGGAGGGAAGACCGATGAAGGGGTGGCCGTCCTGGGTGCGGGAGAAACCCAGCTCCGTCTCCGGCCACGCTCAGTGGCAGCGCGTGCAGTGCCACGCAGGGGGCTGTGCGGCGTGAGCCTAAGGAGACCCGTCCAGACACGAGTCAGGGGCTTTGATGTGCGCAGTGGGAGCTGGCCCGCTGGGGCGGGTGCAGGACTGGGAGGCTGGTTTCCTTCTGGAAACAGGAAGGGGTTCTGGCAGACACGATGTGCCCACAGCCTCCTGGCCGAGCTGGGCCCTCAGGTGGCCGAAGCCTGACCTGGCCCACCACACAGATCCCAGGAGAATCGATGTGACTTCAGAGGGCGCTCCATACACTGTGACATGCAGCACACATCTTCTGGGCGCAGCGCCCAGGACGTAGCCAGTGCTCAGGAAGTGTCAGCGGTGACTGTTCCTCACAGCGACAGTGCTTGGAAGGAGGAGATAAAAAGCCTTGGGAGTTCTCCGTGTCCCCTGCCCCCTGGACCTGTGGGAGGGAACGAAGTTTACGGCGATGGAAATGCATCTGTTCCCAGTTCCGAGACCTTGGCTAGACCCCTTTATCTTTCTGTCATCAAGCTCCCCAAGTTTGGAAATGGGGACGCTTCCTTCCCGTCCCAGTCCCTGGCCTGGGCGAGGTCACAAATGAATGGCACTTGGTGTGTGGCAGAGGCCCTGCAAGTGCCCTGCTGTGTTTAGGGGCTGCAGAGGCCCCGTCTCAGTGGCTAACTTCGCGCCCCTCGGCTCCGGATGGAAAGCGCAGCCAGCCTGCTGCTGCACCTTTGTCCAAACCCGCAGCCCCTGCCGGGAGCAGCAAACCCCACCCACGGCCCTGCGGTCACTCCGCCTCCCCGCCCAGCGGTCTGCAGGGATCCTTCTAAAAATACAGAGCACGTCCTTCAGGGCCCCTGCGTGGGCCCTGCACTAGCTCCCACTGCTCCCGGAACGGATCCGGGGTCCCCACCCTGGCCTGGCCCCAGGCTGCTGTCTGACCCTGGCTTCTCCTGCCCTGTGCTCTGCTCATCCGACCTGCCGGCGTCGCTGTCCCTGCCGTCCCTGACGCACACGGACTTGGCTGCTCCCCTGCCTGGCCTTCCTCCACCCACAGCTGCCTGCTTCCTCTCTTTGCCCCGGACTCAGCGCACAGGCCCTCTCTCGGGGCGGCTCCCTGGCCCCCTGGTGTCCCCGCCGGCTTTTGCCCATCGCCCGCTTATGGCTGTCCCCGACATTCTCCATGTTACGTTTACCCTGTTCCTTGTCTGTCTCCCCTTCCCCGCCCCCCAAATCTAACCTCTCTGAGTCAGGTGCTCTGAGAGCACCCTTCACCTGTTTCCCCGGGGAGCAGGCCCGGGCCTGCAGGTGCTCGGGGTTGGCCTAATACATACAGCTGCACCTTATGTCCTGGACTCTGGCCAAGGTGTCTGGCATTCAGAGACGAATAGCTGTTTTGTTCTCAAAACAGATAAAACTGTAAAAGAAATAAGCTTACGATATCATGGGAGAACCAAAAAAAAAAGAAGAAGAAGAAAAATGCATCTAAATAAAATGGGGTGACGGTGGGGGCAGAGGGGTGGCCCAAAAGACCTGAATGTCGAAGACCACGCACCACAGTGCAATGCACCCCCCAGACGGTGGCAGCAGGAAAAGCGATCACATGTGAGCTCTGTGAACATCGCCGTGTCAGCAACCCTCGTCTAGGGCCTCGCACCTGCCCCGGCTCCGCTGAGCTCCGAGTCTGTTCCAGGACCGCTTGTTTCTTTTCTGCCCTGAGGTCAAGGGAGCCCCAAACCTTCAAGCTCTACCCTCAAGACCTTAAATGCATGAGGAGGCCCTGGGCGGTGGGTGTAGAAAGCAGAGAGGCCGGCGGTGGGCGCAGCCCTGGCAAGAGCCCTGCTGCTCTGAGAAGGCTAATTCCCACGGTCAGCCCTGCAGCCCCCCGACCAGTGTCATGGGGGGCGGGATGCTGGGGAGAGGCTCTCACTGGAAAACGCAGGAGAGGGGCTGTTAAAAATACTGCGACGTGTGACATGCGACACGAAGCACTGAGCAACGTTCCCGAGTTCCTCAGGGAACATCGGGACTGTCCCCGCCATCAACGCGCAAGGCGGGACAGTCAGGGCAGGGAACGCTGCTGGAGCTGGCGAAGGCGGGGGCGGGGGTGCAGATACAGCCCTTCGCAGAACCCTTCAGCACACAGAGGGCGGGAAACTGGGTCAGCGACGACGCCTCGCCGCACCAGCTCGCCTAGACGAGCTTGGGTACCTGAGAAACCACGGCCGCATCGTTATTCCAGTGAACGCAGGGAGAGACCTGTCATTTTAGCTTCAGCACAAGACGGACTTCAAAAGTAGGGCACTTACTGGGCTAGGGTCAGGGGACCTGGGCCCTGGGCCTGCTTTAGTCTGAGTTGCCGTGTGGCTTAAGACAGGCACTCAATGTGCTATGAGTCAGGATAATTCACTCTAGGTGCTGTAACAAATACAGTGGAACCTCGGCACTCGTTAATTCTCCCCGGCACTCGTGATGAGTGCCGGAACGGATGAGTGGCGAGCAAGTGACGAGTGACGAAGCTTCCTCTTGCACTGTGACTCATGCAAGTTCTAGCAAGTGTGATGACTCCCATGCAAACGCCGAGTGCTGAAACGTCTTTTTCTCGTCCAAATGTGATGAGTACAGGGTTCTGAAGCCGACGAGTACTGAGGTAGGACTGTAACTCCATAGCGCTGACATCGTAACACAGTAAACCTTTGTTTCTCCCTGGCATAGCCATGCAGTGTGGGTCACAGATGGCTTTGCCCCACACAGTCCTTCAGGAACCCAGGCTGATGGACACACCGGTTTTAGCACGTGATTCTCTGGGTCAGCCTAGGTGTTATCCTCCAACCTGCAGGTGGGAAGGAGAGGAGCCCAGAGGACCACACAGGGCGAGGTGGGGAGACAGGAACTCCACAAGGAGACCTCCCATCCACAAAAGGAGAGAAGAGAAGGCGCACAGTGGTCACTGATGTGTAGGGACTCAAGGTCCCATGGGACAGGCATGGGGGGCTTCCTTGCCTTAGCAGGGGGGACATGCCCAGACTTTCGTTCCGCTCTTTAGGCAGAACTACCACGTCCATGTCCCTCAATGGTCCCAGCTTTACCCTCGGGGACTTTTCTCTTGCTCATTTTCTTTCATGACCACATCTGAAGTGGCTGCTGGGAAGAAGCTTGACTTAGAAACTGCATTTTTTGGAGTCTGCTGTTTGCTTATGGAAGGTCAGAGGACCAGGGGCTGTTCTGAGTCTCAAATCGTCAAAGATCCTTTTGCTCTGAAATTGTGGTATCGTTGGGAATACAATCCTTGTAAAACCTTAGTAGACTTTTGGTCTTTTTGCTTCCAGTCAGTTGCATGACCCAGTAACCATTCCCAATGATCTTTCCTGGACAGACTTTTCCTATCTACCTTGTTTCTTGGCTTCCTCGCCCCCATGCCTTTCTCGCTCAGTCTCAAGGTGCACGGCGCTGGCAGGGTTGAGTGGGAAGGCCGAAGTCCTAATCTGACCTCTCTTGCGGGGTTTGTTCGTTTACTCAGACAGAGACTTTCTAAGTTTCAGTTTCTACCATCTGAAGTCTTGAATCGTTCAGTTTTTCCGATCCTTCATGGGCCGACATTTCTGGGCTCCTTCCGTTCCCTTTCATTTTCTCCTATAAACCAGCTAATGGTCCCCTGAGAGCATCTCGTGTTTGTGATGCCTTGTCAAACAGCCAGTGTTTGCCAGGTACTCCCAATATTCGATTTTGCACCAGAGACGAGGCCATTACCACCTTTGAACCAAACCCACGTCGGACCCCCAGTCTCGGATCCATCGCTGCACTGAGTCCTGATGTGTTTGTGAATACACCGAGGAGGAGGCACTTCAGGAGGACGGAACTCCCTCCAGGTCTTCCGAGCAGGAAGGGGTCTGATACCAGCAATTAGAGTCTCGCTCAGTCATTGAAGTGCCAGGGAGGACAGTCGGGGGGTCCACTGCGCCCTCGTCCAAGCACTCGGCGGGGGAGACAGACACTAAGCTACAATTCTCTTTGCCTATCAACGTTGCAAGGCACGTTACGTCAGGAGAAGTTGCACAGCTGGGGAACCCGATACAGTAGGGTGGGCCCCAGAGGCTGCGGGGTGGAGGGAGCAGGGAGTTATTGTCGAAGAGGAGTAGGGTCTCCGTTTTGGAAAATGGAAGAATTTTGGAGACAAGTATTGGGGATTGTTGCACGAGAAAGTCATTTTGTACCTAAAAATGGTTAAAGAGGTAAATTTTATGATATGTACTTTTTACCAAAATTTTAAAAATATGGACAAGAGATCTGTAGAGACACCTCACCAAAGAAGATATGCAGAAGGCAAATAAACAGGGGGAAATGATCAATGGTACTTGTCGTTGGGGGATTTCAGATTTCACTGACAATCAGATACCACTACATACCTATGAGAAAGGTTAAAATCCAGTAAAAACTTGACAATACCAATTTCTGTCAACAAGTGCACCAGCCACCCAGCTGGTGTTTGCTAGTACCATTCATTGTCCAACAAGAGAAACCAGGATCCCTTGGAGAAATAGATGCTTCTCAGACAGGAACACAAAACATACAAGATGAGCCCGGCGAGGCCAGAAAGTAAGGAAGTATGTTTAAAAGAGTCACAGTGATGAAGGAGAAGCTATCAAAGGGATGCAGAAGCCACTTGAAGGAACTCCCAATGGCCAAAGTGGAAACAACTCAAGCAAAACGATCGGAGCACTGCTGGGCTGTAACCCAGCGCGAAACACACACATTCACGGGTCCGTACCGTGGAGTCGGGGGGAACTGACGATTCTTCGGGGCAGAAAAATTCCAAATCGTTTGTGGAAGTGCAGGTTTGTCCCCTTCCCTCTCCTTGAGAGTGGGCTGTCCACGGCGACTGTCACTGTATTTTTTCCCATTACCAATTAGTCCCCTTGTACCCTCCTCCTCACTGCAGTCACCATGCTGTTGTCCGTGTCCATGAGTCCTTGTTCTTTTTGCTCGATCCCTTTACCCCTACCCTCCCCGCCCCTGAGCTGCCAGCCTGCTCTCCATCTATGAGTCTGTCTCTATTTTGCTTCTTAGTTCAGTTTGTTCATTAGGTTCCACACATGAGTGAAATCATATGGTGTTTGTCTTTCTCTGACTGGCTTACTTCACTTAGCATAACATCCTCCAGGTCCATCCATACTGTCACAAAGGCTAAACATTTTCTTCTTTTTTATGGCTGAGTAGTATTCCATTGTGTAAATGTACGTTAGCTGTTGTATCCACTCATCTACTGATGGACACTTGGGCTGCTTCCATTGCTTGGTGATTGTAAATAACGCTGCAGTGAACATAGCGGTGCTTGTGTTCTTTCAAATTAGAGTGTTTTGGGTTCCTTTGGATATATTCCCAGAAGTGGGATCACTGGGTCAAAACGCAGTTCCATTTTTAATTTTTTGAGGAAATTCCATACTGCTTTCCACAGTGGCTGCACCGATCTGCATTCCCACCAACAGGGCACAAGGGTCCCCTTTTCTCCATTCCTTACCAGCACTTGTTGTTTGTTGATTTGGTTATGATGGACATTCTGACAGGTGTGAGGTGGTATCTCACTGTGGTTTTAATTTGCATTTCTCTGATGATTAGTGATGTTGAGCACCTTTTCATATGTCTATTGGCCATCTGTATGTCCTCTTTGGACAATTGTCTATTTAGGTCCTTTGCCCAATTTTTAATTGGATTGTTGTGGGGTTTTTTTTTGTTTTTGTTTTGGTGTTAAGTTTTGTAATTTCTTTACAAATTTTGGATAGTAACCCTTTATCAGATGTTATCCTTGGCAAGTACGTTCGCCCATTCTGTGGCTGTCTTCTTATTTGTTGATGTTTTCCTTTGCTATGCAAAAACTTTTTAGTTTGATGTAGTCCCATTTGTTTATTTTTTCTTTTGTTTCCCTTACCTGGGAAGATAGATCTGATAAAATATTACTATAAACAATGTGCCAGATTTTTCTTCCTATGTTTCCTTCCAGGGTTTTTATGGATTCAGGTCTTTAATCAATTTTGAACTTATTCTCGTGTGGGGTGTACACAGTGACTTCCTTCTTCACAGTACAATGTGGAAAGGGGACAGAAGAGATGAACTCAGTGGGCAAAACTGACAGACGGGTCACGGGGAGAGTGTGTACTCTTGCTGCAGTGTGATGAAAGTGGTCCCTCTCCTCTGTGGTCTTCCTGCCCCTAATCCAGAACCCTGGTCTAATCGTGAGAAAAATATCCAATTCCAGTTCAAGGACATTCTACAAAATCCCCGACCCGGGCTCACCAAAACTGACACGGCCCGGAGCAGCCCGAGGAGATGTGGCGACTCGGGGGTGGTGTGGTGTCCCGGCGGGACGCTGGAAGAGAAGAGGGCCATGAGGTGGAAACGAAGGTGATGTGAATGAAGCATGGACTTCAGCTCATGATGATGCGGCAACACTGCTTCCATTGCAATAACGTGCAACGCTGATGCAACGTGTTAGCGCTAGGGATGCCGGGCGTGGGGTGTGTGAGAACGCTCTGTATTTCTTCACAGTGTTTTCCTGTAACTCTAAATCTATTATAAAGTTTAAAGCTTATTTAAAAAGTGAAAATAGCTTATGTTTGACCACCTAAACCCAAAAGGTAAAGTGATAAAATTACTGGAATAAAGGATTTTGAATATTTTCGTCAACATCCAGAATCCAGAAAGAACATTGTTTTAATCATTAAGACAGACAAGAAGTTCAAGAGAAAAGGAGGAGGCAACGTCCCAGGGGAAACGCATGTGGCCAAGAAACAGATGGGAAAGTACTCAACTTCTGTAACTGCTAAAGAAATTTAAGTAAAAAGAAGTGACCGCTTTTCACTGCCCAGTATGGCCAAGAGTGAAGGCTGACCACCCTGGACGGGGGAGATAGGAACCTTCACACGTTGCTGATGGGAGAGGAATTGGGAAAGGCTTTGGAAAGGAAACTGGACAATAACTATCCAAATGTAAAACTCACCCTTGGCCCAAGAGTTCCACTTCTCTGAAAACACCCCAGATAAGGATTCATTCTTGGGCACAAGCGTGTTAATGGTAGGATGTTACCTGGAACTTCATTTTCAACATTGAAAGTGGAAACATCCTAAACACCCATTAAAAGGGAAGAGTGTAAACATTTCTCAGCAAGCCCAAGAAATGCTCTCCGTGCATTCAAAACGAGGCAGGCGCTGCGTGGAATATTTTAAGTGAAAACGGCAATTTCCATGACCACGATTATGTTATTATCTCCTGTGTGTATACTGATGTGTGTGTGTTTAGGGCTTAGCAAAAGAACTTGAAAAACAGGCAACAGCAGGTCAGAGCTGTCTCTCTGGGGAAGTGGAAGAAGGATACGAGGAACTTTCTTGCCTTTTGCTATGTATTTTGGTATTACTGGACATTTTTCCCATGCAAATGCACTCATATTCCTTGTAATATTAAGAAAAAGTGAGCCCCGGCTGGTTGCTCAGTTGGCGGGAGCGTCATCCTGTGCACCAAAAGGTTGCCGGTTCGATCCCCTGTCAGGGCACCTACCTGGGTTGCAGGTTTGGTCCCTGGTCAGAGCACATATGGGAGGCAACCGATCAATGTTTCTCTCTCAAATCGATGTTTCTCTCTCTCTCTCTGCTCCCCTTCATCTCTCTAAAAAGAAAAGAAAGGGACAGAAGAAGGAAGGCTGGAAGGAAGGCCAGGTTATCACATGTTTATATTTACAGTAGAAAGATCTCCAGCTGGAGGGCGGAGAGCCTTGACCCTGACCCCAGCTGGGTCACTGAGCAGGTCACGGATCTGGTAATCAGTGTATGGGGCAAAACAGGGAAACAAGGCCAGCCTCTGCCGACTCACAGCATATGGTGAAGTTCAAATACACTAAAGAATTGAAACTCGTGCCCAGTGAAAGTAAAACATCCTAGGAATGTGAGTTAGGACCCAACTGTCAAAAATAGCAGTGAGGATGACCATGTTGAGATCATCACCATTTGGGTCCTTCCTCAGGACCCCGCGGTCACCTGCTGTGGGGGGACACGGGGTGGGGGGCAGCTCTCTGCCGCCACCCGCGCAATCCCGCCAGGGGCGTCTGAGGCTGTGCCTGCCTCTGAGACCCACTCAGCGTCCTTGCCTCCCCTTCTGAAAAGTCAGATGTTAATGTGCCCGGCTCCTTTGTGCTCCCTGGTAATAGAAAGAAGTCCTTGTCTTTCAGCAGTGGCCTTGTGTGCTGTCACCAGAAGGGGACATGTGGGGACATTTCGCATTACTCCAAGTGACAGGCTAGAAACACGTCCCCCCCGCACCGGCCTTGGGTTCACTTTGTGGTGAGAACCGCTCTGAACAGGAGCGTCAGGCCTTGCCGCCCATGGCTCCCTCCTCCGTCACGTGGCCCTGGGACGAGCCGAGTACGCCAAACAACGCGAGTGAGCCCGACAAGCTTGATGACAAAGGCCGCTGACCATGTCCCAAGGTCTGCTCTAAGCGTCTGTAGGAACTCCTTTCATTCTTCTAAGTTCATGCGCCAAGAAGCCTTGGGGCCGAGATTTAAACACAAATGTTCGGTGCATCCAACAAGTGGGCACTTCCCCACAATGCCTCATACAGAAACAAGGTGGACAGTGTGGGGACGAACCCCCTCCCTTCCCCGTAAGTGTCTGGCATTCTGGGGGGAAGCAGCAGGCCTTGGGGCCTTGGGGCCTTGGGAGGAAGCGGCTGTAGGTTAAGACGGAGGCTCCTCGCCAGAGCCCAGGAAAAGACTCAGCTTGGGAAGGAGCGACATGACGAAGGAAAGGGACCGGGCTCCCGGCTCTGCCTCCAGGTGCTGTCCCTGGGCACGCGTCCCCAATCAGTGTCCTCTCCGGCCAGTGCCTGGGCAAGCCGGTCAGTTTTTGTCTTAACTGGGCACGGGGATAGGGTGGGGGTGGGGTGGAGACAGTTATCAGGTGGCCAGACCACCACGCCGGCCTACAAGCTCTAATACCATCCGACCGAAACAGAATTTAGAGAGGGTTTATGTTCATTTTTGAAATACTGGATGCTGCTCTGTGTTTTAAAATGCTGGATGCTCACGAGGGCAGGACTGAGGCCACATTCACACATGCTCTAGCACTGTGCAAGGCCCAAACTGTGTCGTTTATGAAGGTCTTCTGTGAGTTAATGGGGCACTTCCTACTCTTTTTCACATTATTCCCCGTAGTTCTCATTAGCTCCCCCTTGTGGCTCTCTCCCAGGGGCATCCATCACTCTGCCCTCTCCTGCTGCCCCTCTACCCCAGATGACTGCTCTCCCCGCCCCCTGCCCCCTGCACCAGAACAAATCACCTGTGACCTTTGGTGGCAAGGGAAGGTGGGCTGTGGCTGGTCTAGCCAGACATACTACGGAGCTTGAAAGGAGACGTTTTCCGAGCTTGGCGGAGTCAGGGGGAAGCTGAAAGTTACAAGGGTGCCGTGGCGAGTTTAGGCCTGGAGGTCGGGGGAACACAGACTCAAACTGCTTTTTGAGATGGGGCTGTCAGAACTGAGGATCTAGCTGTGTTTTCAGAGTCATGATTTTCAGTCCAGAAAAAGACTAGGTTTAAACACGAGCTGGTCAGGAACTAGCTAGAAGTTTGGGGCGAGGGTCCAGAACACTGGTTCCCCTTTGCAGGCCACTGACTGCTTTGGAGCAAGTGGGATCAAGCTGGGCAGAGGGACAGAGACAGTCCGGAGGACACTGGGCATGGACTCTGTTCTCGTGGGACTTACGGTAAGTGACAGCAAACACTGACCCATGATAATAACGCAAGCAGGGTCACGACGGACCACCGCAGCGTGCTCAGGCACCCATGGTGGCAGAACTTTTAGCAATCGCTGGCATTTCTGCTCAGACGGGTGGGCCAGGAAGGGCAGGTCCCGTGGAGACCAGAAGCTCCTGAATAAGTAGAATTCAGGGTGAGGAGCCCCGTGCTATCAGTGCGGGGCCCCATGCGCTCAGGCCTCTCCTGCCCCCTGTCATTCTGCCAAAGAAAGGGCTGGTCTTGGAATAAGCTGAGGGCTCCGGGGAGGCCCTGTCATGCACTGTCCCCGGGTCCTGAGCTGAATTGTCAGGTCCGTTCAGAGGTATTCAGACTGTTGGCAAAGCGTCGGTAAGATAGCACAGGGCAGGAAATGATGAGCTGATCTCTTTCCTTCACGTGAGGACACATCAAGATGACAGTCATCTGCAACCTGAGAAGAGGGCCCTCACCACACATGGAACCTGCCAGCACCTTGACCTTGGACTTCGCAGCCACCAGAACTATGAGAAATGAGTGTTTGCTGGTTAAGCCACTCAGTCTGTGGTATTTTTGTTATAGCAGCTCAAACTGACGAATACTGATGGCTACAGTATACAGATAATAGCAAGTGTTGGCAAGGACACAGAGAATGAGACATCGCTGGTGGGAGGGTGCCTCCGTTTTGTAAGACGGCTTGGCAGTTCTCCAAAGAGTTAAACATGGAGATAGCGCAAGACCCAGCAATTATGTTTTTAGGCATATAATTTAAAAAGTTAAAAACCAAGTACATGAATGTTTACAACAGTCCTGTTTGTAATAGCCAAAGAGTGGAAATGAGCCAACTGGTGAAAGGCCAACTAAACATGGCATATCCGTGCAGAGAAAGGGTATTTAGCCATAGAAAGAAAGGAGATAATGGCACCGCATGGAAAAACCTTGTAAGAGTCATGTTAATTAGAAGCCAGGCACGGAAGGCCACATATTCGATGTTCCATTCATGCACGAAGTCCAGAAGAGGCGAATCTGCGGTGTCGGAGAGCGGGTTAGCGGCTGTCGGGGGTGGGGGTGGGGGGAGGTGCGGACTGCCTGCTACCTGGTGCCAGGTCGCGTTCAGAGGGGTGGAAACGTTCTAGAACCGGATAGTGGCGATGGTCGCACAACTCTGTAAGCATGCTAGCAACCGCTGAATTGTGCACTTTGCTCTTTTTTTCAGCATCCCCCCCCTCAGCTTTATCTCTGAGTCAGTGACTGAGATACGCAAACTAAAAGTAGAAACTGAAGATTCAGGTTTTGCTCGACAACAGAATCCATGAAGATAAAAATCATATTTAGAGATTATGGCACCTGAGATTCGTGCCGGAGGAGACAAAAGCCATTACCTCATTAGGCTCTCTGTGCTTATGAGAAGCGACAAAGTGTTTTGTTTTCCATTCAAATGTCACACATCTGACAGAAAAGTGGCTTTTCATTAAGGTGTTTTGAAAAGGTGGCTTCTGGCCATCTCTGCCAGTTATTTGGTGGAGGGGGGCGGCATTTGATCTGAGCGCAGCTCTGGTCGGCAGGTACGTTGGAGTCGCAAAGGACACTCTGATGGAGAAGCTAAGTGACCCTGCGTGTCCAATAGGAGACCCATTTCCTGGTCACGCCACAGTCTTGAAGAGGAGCAAACATTTATTTATTTGTTTAAGATTCTCAAGTTGGAGAGGCAAACAGTCCTTGACTGGGATGGTTTATAGTCAAGGAATCGGAACTGAAGGCGTAGCAGCTAGGGTTCCAAATCACAGTCGATAGTTCTTTCACCCCGGACAGCGGCGGCGAACTCTGCATTGCTTCCCCACCCTCTACCCGTGGAAGTGCTAATAGCTGCCGACAACACTGGCGTCCGGGGGACTGATGACCTGGGGTGGCTGTCCCCGGGGCACTGGCAGGATGCCGTGCTCTGGGAAGGATGGCCCGGGGAGACCTCTGGCTTGTTCAGGTCTCACGCGTCCCAGCTTGTCCCGGGCCCCGTTAGTCGGTACAGAGACAGGTCCTTCTCAACGGCAGGCTCTGCCTCCCAGAGAAACTGCGTGGAGCGGACGGGACCTGCGTGGGTCCGTTCTGCCGGCCTCTAGAAGGTGTTCCGGTGGTACAGTCCAAACCAAAACTGGGGTGAAGGGGTCCCCCTCCTATCCACTCACATTCCTGGGTCTCATCCTCTACGTAGCTTGAGGATCATGTAGAGGCAGCCGAACACGTCACATACCTAGGGCTGTGTGGACAAGCCAGGACCGTATCAGAAAATCAGGGTCGAGAGAGGTCGTAAATATGTTATTACTCAGACACACGCTGTAATTAACATTTATTGAGAACGTACCCTGGGCCCGGACCTTGTGAAATGCCTCACGTGTTTTATCTCATTGGATGCTCACAATAGCCTGCCCCCGCTCCCCGCACTGCTCCACAGGGGAGGAGGCCGAGGCTTTGAGAGGTTTGGTCAATGAGATAGAAAGTGGGGCAGCTGAGCACGAAGCCCAAGTCAGACGGCGGAGCACGTGCGCAGAACGTCTGCACCGTGCAGCCCAGGGAACACGGGGTGCTGGGCCTGCTCCCGGGGGTGGGGGTCTTCTTCCCGACGCCGCATTTACGGAATTTGTTTTAGTCCAATAGGCATCTGTAGTCAACGAAGCACGTCGTAGGGTCGTTCACTTTAAAACAGGTTCCCCGAATCCTGGATTTGATAAACTTTCAATGTCTTAAAAAACATCAATAAACACATGCTCAGGTGAGGATGAAAAAAAACATTCCACTATCTAATTCCCCCGTAGTTTTTTTAAGTACTGATCTCCAACGTCAGAAAGTGGGAAGGACTCGCTCTTAGAATAAAGCTCAGTTCTTTAAATGGACTAAACTTAGCTTCACGGAAAACGCGCCGCATCCATTTCTTCATCCCAGAAATGCTGACGGAGCGTTCCGCCCCCGGCAGGCACCGCACCTGGCCTGGGGCCTGGCCGACTGCCGGCTGGAGCCCGCCGGTCCGCTGCGCTGACCCCCCTCCGCCCTGACGGGCAGACACCTGCTGTGCCCTACCAGCCGCAAAGTATTTCTAAACGCCTCCTGCAAGCCGAACGCAGAGGCGAACAAAACCAACAAGGCCCTTTCCTTGTGGAAAATGCAGGCTCTAAGGAGACAGGCCTCTAATTAAAGATTTCTGGAAGCGCTCGGAGAGACAGGTGCTGGACCGATGGAGGACGCACCTGCGGTGGTAACAGAGGAGGGCTCGCAGGTGCTTTCGCCCCATCTCAGCTCTCAGCTCTGCACGGGTCCGGCTCTGAAGACACTGGAGGGGGTGGCAGGGCCCCAGGAAAAATGTGCAGAGCGACAAGTGTCAGACGAGAAGGCAGGATTTTGGCTGAAGGCCTTCGCACCGAGACACAGAGGTGTCTCTTTGTCCCATGCCGCCTGCCGCGGAATCTTTCCAACTGGGACGCCAATCTGTTGGGAACAGTTGGGCAGGGAGGTGCAATCTGTGAGCGCGTTACACTTCCTGTCACTCGCCCAGGAAAGCGGAGAGACCCCGCAGAAGAGCTGTCCCTTTCCCCAGTCCGCACACCTCCCCGGGAGGGCAGATGCGCCCCAGGCTGACGGTGGGAGGAGGAAGGGAGAGGAGCGTGGACGATTGCCTCCAGGGTGCTGGGTGCTGGCAGGTGCTTTCAACGCTGTCTCCGCCCCTCCCTTGACTACAGACCCCCTGGGCAGACAGCGGGAGCGAGCTGGGCCTGGGCACACCAGCCAGAAAGGCGATTTGGTTGCTCCGAGCTGGAGCCTTGGCCTCGGCTCACTCTCTGAGCCAAGAGGAAAGCTCAGAGCTGGCAGGGTGAACCAAGGTCAAGTCTGCAAGGAAAGCTGAGGTCTCATTGGTTGCACCATTTTTTTTAGGTTGGAGTGTCAGAGGCGGAACCAAGAAATGTAAAGTAGCTGGACCTCATCCTCATTTTGCAGAGGATGGAATAAATTAACCCCCCGTCCAGTGATCTTTGTAGACCTGCTGTCATTCCGCAAAGTGCCTGGTTGACACTGTAAAAAACACAAGTAACCAAACTCGATCTTTTGTCCAAACCGAAAGACGGTTCTTCAGGCCAGAGGCTCAGTATACTGTAGCCCTTGGACCGAAGCCAGCCCACAGGCTGTTTTGCAAACTGTGCTACTGGAACCCAGCCAGGCCGACTCATACGTGAGTTGTCCATGGCGGAGCGGAGTGGCTTGGGGAGAGGACATACATGGCTCACAAAGCCTGACATATTTGCTAGCTGGACAAGCTTGCCGGCTCCTGGTGCCTACCCAGACATGTTGCATTCATTCATTCGTTCACTCAACACATGTTTGTTGAAAGCCTACTAGGAAACCTGCCAGGGTCGGGGAAGGGAAGGCTAGAAGATTCACCTCTTGCCCTCAGAAAGATCTTGGCTACTGCTCGGTAGGCGGTGCTTCCTATGAATATGGGCCGTAGAGCAAGCTGCTGCAGGAAGTTCCCAAGAGAATTCGGAGCCCGGTGGGGCGGGGTGGGGCTGGGCGGGAGGTCTGGGGGCTTTGGGGATGATGCGTGATTGCCAGCTGAGTTCGACTGAGAAAAAGATACAGCACTGCCTGTCTACCCTGTGGTCTGGCTCAGGATGGACGAGTTTGAAGGCCATCAGCCCACCCACGTTAACCCTCTCCAGGACAGCCCTTGGCGATGCCGGAGTCCGTCTGAGTCCTCTTGTTCTAACAGTGCTGAGTAGACTCACACCAGCCTCGGGGCATCAGAGCATACGAGAGGGGTGTACATGGCACAGGCTTGAGAGGGAAAGAGGCGAGTCCCACCTGTAGGCCCGTCCGCTTTGCTGGGGGCCGAGGGTGTTCGTATAGACTTCGTATGTGCCAAACAGCAGGAAATGTGGAGAAGGGAGAAATCCATATTTAATATTTAATTTCCTTATCTCCTGGATTTTGTATATTATTATGAGATTTTTAATTAAAAGCTCATCTCAGATTCAATTTCCTTATTAAATGGGGTAAAGGGAAGTGTGAAAATGACTTAAGTTTATGGAACTACGGGTTTCATTAACCACTCTCTTTTCCACACATCGGGGTGGAGGGTCCTTGGTTGTCGTATTCTGGGCGGCTCCCTAGGAGGAGACCAGTTGGGTCATGAACTGAGTTGGGCTGCTAAACACTGCTAAAAGAAACAGAAAATGCAACCCGCTGCCTGGCCTGGGAGCCCCACTGGCTGGAGGGCGGGATTCCCCTGGCCCTGGCCCCATCCTGGGTCCTTCTGGCCGGACATGTGATGCTGCCTGGGTGCTTCCCACGCTGGGTGGTGGGGGACCTCTCACTCACATGGGCATTCACTGGAAATGTCTCTCTCAGTACCGGGCACTCCAGCTCTGAAAGCACCAAGCTTTCTCGGGTCACTGCCTTTCAGGGTGAGGGTGAACCCATTTTTATATTCTGCCTGGCAGCCTCTCCCCCGGGCCCGCAGCAAGTGCCTGTGGCCGCCCCAGCCCTCGTCCCAAAGCAGAAGCCAGTCTTCCCTCCCACACCAGCTGGGTGGGACCCCGAGCATGTCTCTGTCCCTCCCAGGGGCCAAGGCCCCGCTCTCTCCTGGTCGAACTCGAAGATGCCTCCCCTCGGTTCGGAGACTTGCTCTTTCCAGACCAAGCCCGCCCCTTCCTGGGGTCCCGCCCCCTTCTCATGTACGCTGGCCTTGTGCTGTGCCTTCCAGTGGTGCAATCCCACCAGCACATAACCGCCCAGAGGCCGTCAGTGCAAGGCGCCCAGCGAGTGAGCACCATTCTGGGATTGCCCGACTGCATCTTACTGGGTGCGGGGCATCGGCGACCTGGACTGGGTTCACCTGGGGCTGCCCTGTAGCTGGGGGCGGCGGCCAGGCCCATGTGGCACATCTGTGTCATCGGGCCTTCGCTCCCGGGGACCTGTGAGAAAATGATCCCACGGAGGCCCCTGTCCACACACATCACAGACCAAGTGGAAAGTATCAGTTCCAATGTGCGCACAGGAAGAAGAAAGCTTCTTCCAGGAAACGCAGGCTGCAGCCACCCGGCCCTGCCCACGATGCAAGTGGCTGCTCCCCGAGAGTCCGACTGCTGCACCGACCCGAGGCCTCTGCTCTGCGGGTGCAGAGCTGCGGGCGGCAGGGAGGGCGGAGGCGGGTTAGAGGGCACTGCTGACCTTTCTCCTGCTGTGAGCAACTGTTCCGCCGCCTGCTCCGTGTCCACACCTGTATGTCATGATAATCCTGTGTCTTCCGCATGCCAGGGTCTGCTCCAGGTCTCCCTGAATAATTCTTTGCGACCCCAGTAATTGTAAGACACAGACGCTGTTATCGGCCAAAGGTAACAGGTGACAAAAACGAAGTGGAGAGTGTTTAAGTCACTTGCCTGAGGCCGCCTCTGCACCCCAATCAGAGCTCTTCACCCACTGTGTTACAGCGCACCCTTCAGAGGCGCCCCACGCTGACAGGGACCCCAAAAGTGGGGTTACTGGGGCCAGAGCGGAGTGACCCCGGTGCACGGCCATCCCGCTGAGCACACGAAGTCCACAGCCACGGTGTATCCCGTGTGTGTGTGTGACGAGGGCTTTCTGTGTCGCTGTTTTGTCATCCCTGGCCGTGTCGGGAGCTCTGCCTTCACCCCCTTCCAGTTCCCTCGGCCCCGCCATTCGGGTTCACACCCCCTCCGAGCACAGAGCTCCAGAGGCCTCCTGGTGCGTTTCATTACGTAGATCGTGGCATTGGAAGGCAAACGTATTTTCTGAATGGACCTTTTTTTGGCTGCTGTTTAAAGGGAATCATGAAATTGTGAAGATAAGACACCTGGCCGTCGCACCTCGTTGACAAGTTTTCGGGCGTGACCGATTGGGGGCGGGGGGGCTCTGGCCCCAGCACACGCACGTGCCAGTACCGTGCACTCTTCCTCGGCCCGCACGTCTCGATTTGGTCCCAACACTGTTGACAGAGCTGGCGAGCAAGCAGGCAGCACCGAGGCTCGGCCGGGGGAGCGAGCCCGGGAAGCGATTCGAGTTGACCCGAGTGAAGTAGGCTGCTGTCTCAGGAAGGGGATTCCCCGATGGGCTCAGCCCAACTGGAGGGTAAACCGCAGGCCAGGGATCCACCCCCTGAGGCCTCGGAAGGCGTCTCAGGCTGGGGACCTGCGTGGTTCGAGGGACGTGAGGTGGAGCCGCCAGCTCGCGCGGGCCTGGTACTCATTCCGGGTCTTCCCTCCACGTGGCAGACGTCCGCTGAGCGCCACCCCGGAGCCCACCTCTGCGCTCGCGCTGGGGGTGCAGACTCGGAGAAGCCCCCACGCTGCCGGCGAGGGGAGAGAGGCGCAGGAGCCCGCCCCCACCCAAAGTCTACCCCGGGGCACGAGGGCGATGCTGGGAGGGAAACCAGGGCAGCTTTGCGTAGGTAGTGGGGTGTGAGCCTTGACGATCAGCCGGCACTGGCCTAGGAGAGAGGGGCAGGGGAATTTCCAGGCAGAGGGGACAGCGTGCCGGCCTTGGACAACACGAGTGTCCTGGAACATCTGAGGCTTAGGGCTCCTGGGGACTCGGAGGAATGGGGCGGAGGGACAGGAAGGCGGCAGCCAGGCCGTACGGGCTGGGAGCCATCCTGAGGGCTGGGAACTCGATCGCACAGGGCTGCTTTCTTTTTTAACCTTCTTTATACCCACGAACACTAAACTGGCATGATGCTGAAAACTCCAAGATAAATTCGGCATTGCTACTAAAACAAAACAGCAGTCGTGCGAAGCATGTTTCTGTTTTCAGACAACGCTTGGACAACCCCCGGCGCAGAGGGCCATGCTGGCCTCCCTGACAGCAGCGGGGGGCGGGGGGTGCCTGCCCTCACTGTCCTGCCCGAGGACACGGCGGTGATCAGCTCGAGTTCACGAAGGATCCACGCTGTGTGACACGAAGGCTCGTGCCCCACAAACATCCGCCTGCTGAACCCTAAGGCCCCGCGTGATGGGACTAGGAGGTGGGAGGGGGCTGGTCGTGAGGGTGGCGCTCCCAGGAATGGGATCAGTGCCCTACAAGGGAGACCCCAGGGAGCGCCTGCGACCCTTCCAAGCTGGGAGGACCTGGGAGAAGACGGCCGTCTATAAGCCACGAACGGGACCCTCCCTCACCAGACGCCGAGTCTGCCCGCACCATGACCTTGGACTTCCCAGCCTCCAGAACTGTGAGAAATGCACGTTTCTGGTTTGAAACCCAGCCCAGCCTGCGGTGCGTACGTTCGGGCAGCCAAGGGGACCAGAGCGGCCTGGCGGGGACCGAGTACCTGAGCAGAGGCTGCCGGTGTCAACATCTGAGCTCAAGGTTAACCTTTCCTTTAGCTTATCAGAAGCTCCATTTCATTTTTTGTCTCTTTCTATTCAATTTATGGGGGTGACATCGGTTAACGAGAGTACACAGGTTTCAAGTGCACACTTCTCTGACACATGACCTTCACGTTGCATGATGTGCCCACCACCCAAAGTCAGATCATCTTCCGTCACCTCGTATTTGACCCTTCGGTAACCGCCATACTGTTGTCTGTGTCTGTGAGTTTTTGTTTGCTTTTCATTTGTTTGTTTGTTTGTTCGTTTGTTGAGAAGCTCCACGTTGAAGTGGAGTTTACACAGAGCTCGTCACTCTTAAGGATATTAACGTATGCTAAACAAATCACAGTGAGAGACAGAGAGATATCAACCAATTAAGTTCCAGGGGAATTGCTCCCTGTCCAGGAGCCCAGATCACCAGTGGATTTATAGGTCCCGGCCCTTGGTTTTCCTCTCTCCGGAAGGAAGATGATGGGTGGCAAATGAATTACTCTAAGGATTTTGTTTGGCGGACATTCATCCACTCAGCCAATGTCCATCGCACCAGGAGCTCTGCACGGTGTGTGTGAGTGTGTATACATGGTGCACACCAGGCAGGGCAGGACACGCATGCCCCAGTTGCCTGTGGTCTAGTGGGAAACAGGAACATGTCAACAGGAACTGAGGACAAGAAAGAGCAGCGTCTAGCCGGCCAAAGGCCACCACCTCTGCTTCGCCTTCTAGAAACTGTCTTTCTGCTGGGAACTGGCCACGTGGGATTCCCGGCAGAGCCCTGGGCAGGAAGTGGGTGCTGTCCGGCGAAGTCGTTAACAGAAATCCAATAGCGAGGCCTCTCCACTGAAGCTGATGGTGGGCAAATGGCTTGCGCTCAATGACGGAGCCTCTTCCGCTCTATTCATTTGCGTGAGCCGCCACCGGAAAACATCACACACTTTAAACAGTAGAAATGCGTCTTCCCCCAGCTCTGGAGGCTGGAAGTCTAGGATCAAGATGTTGGCAAGTCTGGTTCCCCCTGGGGCCTCTCTCCTCGGCTTGCAGGAGGCTGCCCTCTCCCCGTGTCCTCACAGGGTCTTCCTTCGAGCGTCTGCATCCTAACCTCCTTATCTTAAGAAGACACCAGTCACACTGAATCGAGGCCCACCCCAGGGACCTCATTTAATTTTAATCACCTCTCTGAAGATACTGTCTCCCAAGTCAAGTCACACTCTGAGGCACTAGGGTTCGGAATTCAACCTACGAATTTTGGGGGACCCAGCTCCAGCTCACGAAGGAGCCATACTACGTGAAAGCTGAGGCTGAGATGGAAAATATGACACCAGCTGTCACCGCCCCGACTGGCCGGGAACCAGGGCGCCGGTCAAAGGGCAAGCACACAGTGGCACGGATCTGGGTTGACTGACAGCTGTCTGGACTACAGGCTTGTTTAGTGTCCTGGGTCCTGCATCACGACTCCCGGTCGCCTGCCTGGGGGCGGGGCTTCAGCTGAGGCAGTGGGTTCCCCACCTTGACTTTGGACAATCTCGTTGAGTCCTCACTGTTAGTCGGCTGCTGTCATCGCAAGATGCCGTGGTTTCAGTGAGTGCCGTCCACCGTGACCACGGGGAGAAGCTCCGTCGAGGCAGCCCGAGCCCACAGGAATGCCTTTGCCGGCTCCGCTGACTTCCTTATTGACTGAGCGGGTCAACAAGCCAACCAAAAACTAGAGTGGTTTTCCTTACGTACATCTTCTAAGCTGCGTCTCCCCTGGGCTTTGCAGTCATACTTTGGGGACTCATTTTCTTCCTCCATCTTTTCCTTTCTTCCAGAACCTGCTATGCACAGGCTTTGGGCTAAGCAATCTCCTAGCATTACAGCATCTCCACAGACGCTATCCGGCTCCTTCCCTCTACACCCCTCGATACGAGCAGTGGAGATGCCTGCTTCCCTGCAACTCCCAGCCATTGGGTCCAAACCGTCATCCACAGAACTGCCCTGCAGAACCGGAGGTAGGACGTCACGCTGCGCTGACGTCACTGTGCAGACTCTTCCAAGGCCTGCTGACCCCGCCTCCTCCCTCCCTGGCATCCTTTCTCGTCTTTCTGACAGTCCTTCCTCAAACACGTATTTATTAAGCAGGGTTTGTGCTGGACACTCAGGCTGCCATGTCAGCTGACACGCCATTGAACCAGAAGCTCTGGAGGGCTTGTTTGCGGCTGTGCCCTCAGCCCCTCGCATGGCTCCTGACCCGCGAAGGGGCTTCGCCGATATCTGTTCCTGGGACAAGAGGAAGAAAGAGGGCAGGAAGGCGGGCAGACCAGCTCTGCCCTCAGGAAGCTGACTGTACAGCAAGGGGACAACAGGGGACAGGCGACCTCTACTTGGTGTGCCAGGGCTCGCGGCAAGGTGAGGACACAGGACGGTGGCCCACCGTGGCCTGGGCGCCGACACCAGCTGGGGAGGCGATTTTTGGGCTGATTGGACGGAGAGCTAAAGGTTTGCCAGAGGGAGAGAGGGGACCGCAGCGACAGAGGTGTGTGTGTTTGCGCGCGCAGAGGCACAGAGCTGGCGGCGCCAGCGGGGAAGGAGGAGCGGGTTTCCGGCATCAGACGCAGCAGACTGCCTGTCGCCACTGGAGGTTTCGCTTCCAAAAGCAGGACAGGACCGAGAGAATCCAAGCTGTGCTCGCACCAGGATGTTGACCTGTCCCTGACTGGCTGTTATTGGAGATTCTCCCACTTGAAAGGCGGAGCCCACCACACCGCTACTGAGCGAGGGGCGGTCAGTGGCGCCTGGAAAAATAATCACAGGTCCCTGAAACTATTTGGTGGTGAGCCCTGAAATATCAAATCATCCAGATGAATTACTTGGCAATGCAACTTTTCTTTCTTAATGTCATGATAATGTTCTAATTTACTAGTCACCACATTCCCGGGGTCCCAGCAGGGGGGATATTTTAGGCAGTTTTGATGATATAATTGTGCTTATTAGGTGGACATCTGTTTCTCATCAACTAATCATAACACCTTGTCCTGAGAACCTAGGGTTCTCGGAAGAATCTCAAAGTGCTTCACCAACAAGCATCCTTTTCCAGGAGGGGTGTGCGAAGGGCCCCAGGTTGCGGGGCTCACGTCCGGGCTGAGGATGAAGCGGTGGCACCCCAGAGGAATGAGGGGCAGGATTCCACAAGAGTCCTCGCTGCCATGATCTCCGGGGGGCTGGGCCCTAGCACCTGACTCCGGTAAAACAGCCGGGTAAGTTTCTCCAAGTCGGCCGGTCCCGAGACCTGAGCGTGGGCAGAAGCTTACGTCCGATGTGTTACTTTGGCGGTAAAACAAACACACCAAAGAACTCTTATTTAAAATGCATAGCTTCCTTAGCAGTTAAGGTAACATTAAAATAAAAGCAACTTAGAGTTTAGCCACTGAATACCCACACACAAATATTGTCAGGGATGGAAAGAAATGTACAGCAAACATTGCTTGATTTTTTCGGAGCAAGACAATGTGCAACCGGATTTGCAAAATGATTTTCCTTGACTTACACATCACTTCAAATTGCTTCAAAGGAAATTACAGAAAGAAAGGCCTGAGGACATTGCCTGGCACTCAGTAGGCCAGCAGGGGAACTATGTCTTCCTTCCCTCGGGCAGAACGCCGCCGAGGCGCAGCCCGCGTGCCGACGTTCACCGGGAGACAGAACACCGGGGCGGCGACAAGCGGCGCTTTACAACGTAAGTGTTATCTTTACAACGTAAGTGTTACTATTACTCAGACATGGCGGGGCCAGCCCGTCAGCAGATGACTGCCAGAATTGGTCGCTCACTGGGCCCAGGAGGAGGGGCCGCGCCATGTGATGCAGGGCCACAGGGAAGCCCTGGGTGGGTCAGGAGGCAGAGATGGTGAGGGCACAGGACCGGGGCTGTGGCTGTGACTACGGTTGTTATGAGAAGGACCGGGCGGGGCAGGGTGACTGGGCTTCAGACTGGCCGGCTGGGATGATTCTGGAGGGCTCGGGGGGCGGGGGGACTGTCGCTGGCCGTCTGGCACCTGGGCCTGGGTGATGCGCACAGGCGGATTGTGGGCCTGAGTGTAAACGTCCAGTAGAGGCAGAGGAGGTGGTGGGGTGTGGGCTCCGATTGGTTGGTCCGCATACACAAGGCCTCAGTCCAGAGCCCACAGGTAAGTTATTTACTGTCTCCAGGACTTGGTCAGCCCTGGCAGGGCCGGCCCCCTCCTGAGTCAGCAGCACCCCGGCTGTCACAGCGTCAGAAACACTCGTGGCTAATACAGGAAGAGAGGGAATGCGGTGAGAAAGAGGGGAGGCACGGAGCGGCCCATCACTGTCATTGTCGTGAGACTGGATTCTTGGTGGGGTGGAGCATCCTCAGACACTGGGGCTGGGAGTGGCGTCCGGGAAAAGAGAGAGGGTTCTCTGCCAGCACCTTCCCGCGGCTGACTGCGCCCCGCAGGGCTCCCCAGGGGCATACACTTCCCTGCACTTCCCGGTCACGTCGCAGAGACGCCGTGGGCAGAGGGCAGAGGGCTGAGAGCCAGGCCACACGTGACATCCGCTCCAGGTCTGCAAACCCGGAGAAGAACCCAAGTGGAAAAGGAGCTGCTGTGAGCTCAACTGTGACACCCCCAAAATTCATGGGGTGAAGTCCTAACCTCCAGCTCCTAAGAACCAGACTATATTTGGATACAGAATCTTTAAAGGAGCAAAGAAGTTAAAACATGCTCCTCCAGGCGGGCCCTGGTCCAACATGACCGGTGTCCTTAGAAGAAATGAGGGCGCACACGGGCGCAGCGGAAAGGCCAAGTGAAGAGAGAAAGAAAATGGCCATCTGCAAGCTAAGGAGGAAGAGGGCTCACAAAGGCCACTTCTGCCAGCACCTTGACCTTGGACTTCTACACTCTACAACTGTGAGAAACTACACTGCTGTTGTTAAGGCCAGGCGTCCCAGCCCCAAGGCTGTGGGTGGTACCGTCCGTGGCCTGTTAGACACCGGGATGCACAGCTGGAGGAAGGAGCGGGCGAGGGAGTGAAACGATGCTCCCGTTGCCGCCTGAGCTCCACCCCGACTTCCCCTCCTACCGCCATCCATGGAAAGATTGTCTTCCGTGAAACTGGTCCCTGGTGCCAAAAAGGTTGGGGGCCACTGGTTGAAGCCATCCAGTCCGTGGCACTTTGCTATGACAGCCCCAGTGAGCAAATCCAAAAGCCATCGTACAAAGTCGTTCGGAAGCCACGCAATTTACAACAGGAAACCTTAGACGGAACGACCATGGAGCAAATCTGGCCCAGCAGGATGACGACGTACAGCCATTCAAACGAGAACTCTCCAGAGCAAGCCCTCAACTGCTTGTGTTAGTGATGGCGAGTAAGGCGGGCGGGGAGGACAGGATGGACATGCTGACGGCAACGAGGCACAGCAAACAGAAATCCGTGTGCTTGTGAAGAGTAGGAAGGATTTTGGAATGATGGAAAGTGAATCCGTTTCTCCCACAAAAATGTTTAATTTGACTATATCCTACAATTATTTCTATGTCCATGTCCATGTCCATGTCAATGTCAGTGTCCATGTCTGTGTCCATGTCTGTGTCCATACCTGTGTCCGTGTCTACGTCTGTGTCCATGTCCGTGTCCATGTCCATGTCAATGTCTGTGTCCATGTCAATGTCTATGTCAGTGTCCATGTCTGTGTCCATGTCTATGTCTATGTCAGTGTCTGTGTCTGTGTCCATGTCTGTGTCCGTGTCTATGTCCATACCTGTGTCCATGTCCATGTCTGTGTCTATGTCCGTGTCCATGTCAATGTCAGTGTCTGTGTCCGTGTCCATGTCTGTGTCCATGTCTGTGTCCATACCTGTGTCCATGTCTACGTCTGTGTCCATGTCTGTGTCCATGTCCATGTCCGTGTCCATGTCTGTGCCTATGTCTGTGTCTATATCTATGCCTATGTCTCTATACATCCTATAACATATATGTCTATGTCTATTCTATGTTAGGTCTGTGTGCCTCTATGTCTATATTTATGTCCATGTCTCCACCTACATCCGTGTCTCCACATCTCTATCTATCCATACATCTGTCTCTATAGATCTATATATGACCTACATCGATTCGTAGATACCGGCACAGATACAGACAAATAGGTAGATAAATAGGTAAGTAACCTGAGGTGTGTGCACACATGCACACCTCCGGAACTGTGTCCGGCACTGCACCTATGGTATTTAGCTTAATCTTCACAATAGCCTTGTGGGAGGTGAACTTCCCTGCGTTCGTCTGGGTAGAAACTGATGAGACGAAGAAAGGCCAGCGCACGCGCCCAAGGCTGCCCGCGGAGCTGACAGCAGTCAGCACCGCTCCGTGGCCGCTCTCCCCAGCACCCTTTCTGCGCTGCCGGCAGCGGGAGGCGGACCACCAAGCGGATCTGAGTTACGAGAAACCCTCTTCGAAAATTCTTCGCACCTGGCATTGTTTACAGAGACCTGGTGGAACGAATCTCATGACTGACTTGTCAACCTTGACAGATAGACAGCATTTGCCACGATCCCAGTTGAAGAAAAAAAAATGGTTATTTGATGTGCTGACTAAATTTCTAAGCAGAGATCTAATTAAAACAGGTCAACAGCATGACTCTGATTAAAGAATGCAGTGTGAAAAGTGTGTCTACTGGAATGAATCAAAAATAAATGAGGGGAAGGAAGATTTATGAGAGAGAGGAACTGTTAGAAGGCCAGGGTCTGAGGCGGGGAGTTGTCTGAGCCATGCGTATCTGCGGGCAGATTCTCACTGAAACGCTTTGAGGACTAAAAATAAAATAAAATAAAATAAAATTGCACTACTTTTCCCTAGAAGTTGAAAGAGCAGGAAGAGTAAAGCAATTACTATTTGGTAAAGTGAAACTGCAAGATCCGTTTCACACAAGACGCAGGGAAAGGAGAACCTGGCTCGTCATCGAGTTGGGTGGGGTGCGTGCTGGGATCCGAAGGCTGTTCCCGACCCCACGAGCAGCTGCCCTTGGGGGAAGCAGGCGGCGATGGGCCAGCGTCGCAGGAGGGTTTGCCGAGGAGGTGTGTCAGCGCCCCCAGTCCGCATTCTCCAGACCTGGCGCTCCGTGCTCTCAAATGCACAGTCTGATGGACACGGGCCCTACCGCTCACCCTATCGGGGAAGCACCGCTGCCCCAGCGTGAAGGAAACTGGAGCTCGGAGGAGCTGAGGGTTATTTACGGTCGACTCCGAAGGCACGCCAGTCTCAGCCCTGGAAGCTGTGAATGTTACCTAAAGGGGAAAAGGACTCTGGGAATGTGATGAAGTTAAGGGCAGTGGTGGGCTCACACACACACCTGGCTCCCTTTGCCGGATTTGCCAGAGTCTGCCCCTGAGGAAGCACGTGAACGGGACTCCTGGCCCAGCTGCGCCTTCCCAATCCTCCCAGCAGAGTTCTTGGCGCTTCCGAGTCTCCCGGGTACCTCCCCTTGGCAGCACTACTGAGCACCACCGAGCTCAACTGTGCAGAGGGAGCGCACGCCTGTAAGTCTCTTAACCCCACTCCGAAAGGCTCGGACACTCCATGTTCATCCCACTCAGCGTGAAGCTGCCCTCCAAAGTGCAGAGGAGGGGGCTTGTCACCGAACTGGATTGGCTTCTACCCGGGAACTGCTGCGTCTGCTGCCCTTTTGGATAACCTCTCCTGTGAATTAACCATTCCTATCCTTGGCCCAATTTTTTTAAATCACCGTTGTTGGCATTTTTCTTATTAATTTGTAAAAATGCTTTCTATATTAACCTTTCTATCATGGGGGTTGGAGGTAGTTCCTCCCAATCCATCGTTTATTTTGACACTGTCGCCCTGTCCACTCAGGGTGTCCAGGACACACAGAGGTCGGGAAGCATCTCAGGACGTGGGGCTAGAGCAAACTTGATCGTGAACTTTGCGTGATGGTCGGAGGGGCAGACAGTGGTGAGTGGCTTCCCTGGCTGGTCAGAGACCTCCAAGGGACACGGCAGAGAGGCTGGAGACAAGGAAGTCCAGGGGACAGGCTTGTGACTAGACCCACGGGAGGGGACACGAACAGCACTGGTCCTGTTGGCCCTGTCGCTGTCTCTCCCAGAAACCTCTTGAGCATTTTTTAACCTCCAAACCCATAACTCTTGGCTTTGCTGGAATAACAGTCCTGGTTTCCAGGAGAAAGATGATTTCTGCCTGGTGATACGTGAAGGGCTCTACTAATACTAACGTTACAGTTGCTGCCTGGTTAGGTTGGGCTTCTCATGCTGGTAGACCAGAAGGCCAAAAAATAGAATAGAATAGAATAGAATAGAACAGAACAGAGGTATTGTACTCAAAGGGGTAAATGACACGAGGTGCTGGGGTTACCACTCACCATGGGAACAGAGAGGCATACGATCGGAGCTCTGCTCATTCACTGGGGTGCTTTTCAATGCTTCCATACCCATGTGTAACTGTGAATGGGCATGACAATGGCATTGTAATCAGGGGCTCGGGTACCCCAGGGAAGAAACTCTGAGTTCTCCCACTGGGCAAGCAGCTCACAGCAGCAGAAGTGACGGCCAAGGCCGAGGACGGCCTCCCATGTGTCACACAGGTGGGCGATGAGAAGTGTCCCAAACACTGCCTTGCAGAGTTGGCGACCGGACGAAGTGGACTTAATGCGTGACAAGAAGGGATCTGAATGGTGTGAAGGGCTGACTGTAGCGGGTGTCTGCTCACATCCCCTTAGCTCTGAGGACAAATCGAATACACAGAGTCCTCCTCCTCTAGCACCTGCATCTCAGCCTGAGAGCCTCCTCTGGCTACGGGAGCGCGAGAGGCTCTGGCTGAGTGTGTATCAATGTCAGGGGATTAGTGTCCCCAGGGCAACCATCTAGCGATGACAGGCAGGAGCCAGCCAAGTGGGCCCAACTGGTCTCCCAGTGGGGTCTTCCGTGGGCGAGACCCAACAGCCAGCAGCGGTGACCCACTCAACTGCATGCGCTTTATCGCCTTTCTTTGCCCACCTCCCTAGGGCTTCCCAGGGTCCTTCCCAGGCTGGCCTTCCACAGGCGCAACATGCGCCAGATCCTCGTCTAGGGCGTGCTTCGGGGGATCCGGCTAAGACGCGGAGCCAATGGACGATAAATACGGGTGCCTCTCTCCCATGTTAGAGGCATGTGCTCGGGCTCATTTATGGATTAGAAGGAAGGACAAGCTAATCACACTGCAAGAGCTACTCAAGTCCAAACCTCGGTGAGCGCTGGAGAGGCTGAAAGAATAGAGAAGAACGCCAGGTTTGGGGAGCAAAGGAGGCGAGATGTAACATAGATACGTGTAAAACCACGCACCTGGGGAAGTCACGATCGGCATCCCTTTGAAGTGGGAATGGCAACTCGTGAAACAGTCATGCCGTCAAAGAGCTGGGGGCAATAAGGTGTAAGAAATTATGAGTTGAGAAGTGTGCCGCTGTCCAGGAAAACAAAGTCCACCATCTTGCAGGGTGTAGATGAAATAGGATCGGACCCTTCCTGGGACGGAGCTAGAAATCGAGGGTGGGTGGGTCAAGGGGGAGAGGGGCAGCAAAACTAGGAATGAGATGTGGGGTTCAGCAGAGTCTGGAGGCGGGGTTCTGGGGCCAAAGCTGTGAACACAGTCCCCCCTCGGACAGGGTATGGTGACCGGAGGTCAGCAGCAGGCACTTGGCCAGGCAGGGGGCCAGGGCAGCGGATCTGTGGCATCAGGGACGGAGACCGTGAACCTGACCGCACACCGAGGCCATGCTCACCGAGGGTGAGAGTCGGGATGCATCCTGGGCAGGCTCTGGCCTCCCTTCCCCCAGCGTCTGCAGGGTCCGCAGCAAAGGGTGTCAGGGCACCAGGGGTGCACTTGGCCAGAATTGTATTATCTTGTTTTTTTTTTAATGCTAACTTGTTTTCAAAACTTACTAATTGGCTTATAACCTGAAGTTTAAAAAAACTCTGAGTTAAGGCATTTTATCCCACGTAATCCCTATTAAAGTATATCTTGCCTGGGAAAGTATTATTATTAATTATAATAATAAATAATAACATTATACAATACACAGCATGATATAAAATATGTAATAATGTAATTAAGTAATAAAGCGAGTGTGCATACAGCTCTTCTGAACACGCAGAACACCATCACACAGAGCATCTCATTTCTTTACCGTATCGCCTCTCTGGTGGGAGCAAACTTTCTTATGGAGAACAGTAGCTCTGAGAGCAAATCGTGGTCCTAAGGCCGCTTTGAAAGCTGATGCCGGAACCAGGGCTTAAACCAGCCTTTTAAACTCCTTTGTCAGACCTCTTTCTCCTCATTAAGTGCCGGCTAAAGATGCGGATGATGTGGACGAACGACCTGTGTTACGCTGGCTGTTGCCTCTCTCTGCCCTCACCCCTGCTCTGGCTCGGTTCACTTCGTTGTAAGCCCTCGGAGTCAGAGCAGACACTCAGAAGGAATCAGGAGACATGCGCAGGCCCATCCTGGATGGCTGAGAAGACCTGTGCAAGCCTCGTTACCAGGACCGGAAGCCAGGCCTGGCTAGTACTGGGTGTATGGCCTTGAGCAGGTTATCTGACTTCTCTGAGCCTCGGTCTCTTCTTCTGTACCTTGGGGCTGGATCCAACTGCTCTAGCAACTTCAGGGCCGTGTTGTGGAAACGCTTGTGGGGAGAATCGGGCAGCCGTAGCCTCCAGATTTTTCCGTGGATCTCCCCTCTAGCAGGGACACCTGCCCTTCTGCTCGGCAGGAACTAGCCATCCTGTTCTCATGCCCCCTCCTGGGCAGAATCCGTCCGTCCTTTCCTGCCACTCCGGCTGTGCGTTCTTCTCACTGCGATTACAGCTCTCCCCGTGCCCCGTTAATCCGTGCCCCCGTGCGCAGCAGAGTGCCTGGGTGCAGCGGGCGGTCATCACTTCACTTACCAGCAACAGTCTTTGCACGCTGCGTCCTAGACCCCAGCTGCGCCCTGAGTACTGGCTGAAGTGCAGGCTGGAGTGCCTGGCGGGCGTCAGCAGCGTTCCTCCTCATCAGCCAATGGTGGGGGCGGACGCAGAGCACGCACGGTGCCCGCGGAGGGTCCCCTGACGGACGTTCTCCTGGGGGTCTGGCGACCTTCGCTGGGGCCCATGGGGGTGGAGGATCCACGGATCTCTTTCTCCTCCCTGCACGTGGTTGCATCGGGAATGGCCCCAGTGTCGCTCGTGAGCCCTGTGGTCAGGTGGTCCGCGCACAGAGCACCACTCCGTGAGGCCACGGTCTGGGGACAGAGGAGGGGCAGCTTGCTGTGATTTACGTGCTGGCGAAAACCTACAAAACGCAGAAGCGGTTACTCTGATGCTGCTTCTCAAGAGCAGGGATCAGATCAGCCTGCACGAAGCGTGCAGGGTTGTTTAGGGGTAGTGAGAGGGAGGCTCCGGGGTCAGGGCGGCCTGGGCGCGGGCTGCTCCATCTGTTCCCCGCCTGCTCCCCCCTCCGCAGTATCATGAGGCCCTACTCAGTGCTGGTTAAAAGGACCAAGTTCTGGCTCCTCATGGGGCTTACCCCCTAGCAGAAGAATTCAAATAAACAAGTCTGCAAAAAAAAAAAAAAAAAAAAATGCAACAACCTCAGACGATCACTATGAAGAAAGTAGGAAAACAAGCAGGCAAAGCCGCGAGGTTGCGTTGTGTCCCAGGCCCGTCCCTTCCCAGCCACGTGCCCTTGGATGCATGTTCTCGCCTCTTGGCATTCACAGAAGGAGAATAAACGCTGGCATCTCCAAGGGCAGTGGCAGCCGTTGAAAGGGATACTGTACATGATGCCAGGCGCGATGGCTGGCGAGTAGGAAGTGCTATGTGAATGGTTGATATTAGTAATATTAATGCAATGGTGATCAGCTGTCCTGAGAATGTGATGCTTACTGAAATTTAGTATTCAAACGGGATGGATTCAGCTGTGCAGATGGGCAGGAAGTATTCAGGACCACCGCCCCCCCGCCTCCCCCACCCTACTCCGGGAATGGAACATCAGAGATTTGACTCCATTTAAAGATACAATAGTTGAAGGTGTCAGACATTTGCACAAACACTTTCGTTTCTTTCCTTTTTCTCCCACATCATTGCTGTAGAATGCCTCTCCTCTGCGCCCCGATTTCCCGGTGCACATCTTTTCAAGGTCCTGGTTAAGAATCCGGACCACCTGCTACACAAAAGTGAAGCAAAATGAGATCTTTACAAGCCAGAGAGGCTGATCTTGGCCCCAGAAAACACAAGATGGTCAGAAGCACTGGGACTGCAGGTGAAGATGCTGATTCCATCTGAAAGCCGCGCCCCAGAGAAGGACCACACGAGCCAGCACAGGCCAGACCCGGCTCCTTGGAGGAGGCTGGAGACAGCCGGCCTCTGCCGCCGGGGGGGGGGGGGGGCGGTCCTGCTCCCACCGGCTTCTCCCATTGTCCAGGCTCTGAGAGCCAGACAAGCAACTACCGTTTACTTCCTCAATTGCTTACATTTTGAAATGTACCAAAAAAGCAGAAAGGATGCTAAATAAATGCCCTGCATCCAGATATCTGCTTCATAAATTATTAAAAACTAAAAGAAATATAACAAAATGGGAGCCCCTCCATTCACATTCCCCTCCCCCACCCCCGAGGTAATTGGGATTTAAAAATTGTGTGCATTTATCAAACCACGTTCTTATGTTTTGACTATACATATATATATATAGATAGCTCCATAAGCAATATATCTATTTGTTTTGTGTCCATTAAAGCATTTACACACACACTTTTATGGGTTTATACATATGACTTCTCGTAATTTGCTTTTCTCATTCAACATGATGTTGATAAAATGTCTAGTGTGTTCATTTTAATTGCTGAGGGAATATTTAATTTCACGAGTCCCTCACAATTTATCCATTTCTTGGTTGATGGAAGGCGTGTTTTTTTTTCTTTCTTTCCTTCTTTCTTTCCAGTTCTTGTTGCAAATGATGCTGGCTTGACCACGCTGGGCATGATGGCTGGCACACGCCTGCCTGCCTGTCCCCGAGCACTCGGGCCAGTGGAGAAGCAGCATGGAGGAGCCCTGTGGTCCCCGACACTAGTGGGTGTGATCTGGTGCTTTCCTCAGTGGTTCTTTCCCTAATTCACACCATTGCCAGTGACCACGAAGTTCTTGTTTCTCTACAAATATTAGCTCTTTGTTAGTCTGCTGAATGGGAAAGGTAGCTCCTTGGTTGGTTGGTTTGTTTGTTTGTTGTTTGATTCCTCTGGTTTGGGGTGGGCTCTATCCTTTTACAAATGCCCATTTGGCCAAGTCTCCCTGGCTGGGTTTTCATGACAGGCAGCCACGCGTCACGTCACGGCTCATGGAGGCCGGCATTTCTGACCAGCGTGAACTGGCTCTCCAGGCAATGTCCTGGGACTCAGAAAGAGGGACCTGGGGGACTGAGTGAAGGAACGGGGAAAGTTTGTTCAGAGACAAACTTCATCAGCTTCACGATTTTGCCCAGGGATCTGGGGAAACTTCTAACTCGATTTCACACTTAACTGTCCAAGATCAAACCTGACAAAACAATATTCTCCAAATGTGGGTCTGCTCCACCTCGGGCACCGGGCCCCTCCCCACCGCTCCAGTCCGGGGCTGTGCTGGGAGGGACTCTCTGAGCTCAGGCGTCTTGCCTGAGACTTCTGGACCCGCAGGGGTGTCTAAACTGTAGGTGTTGGGTGTCTCTGGGCCTCAAAGGAAGGATAAGCGTTGTCTCGGGCCCCACATTAAACACATGGCGACACGTAATCCCCAAAACGATCTCATCACGCTTTGAGTAAATTTACGATTTTGTGTTGGGCTGCATTCATAGCCATCCAGGGCCGAGTGCAGCCTACAGGCCGAGGGTTGGACAGCCCTGTGGGAGCTGGTCTGGCCATAAAAGGAATGTCTATGCAGTTCAGTCCTGCACGCATTTGTCAAGTGCCCACTATGAGCAACTCACCGTGTTTCCACCGAATGAAACACGTTCCCTTCGAGGGCCCGTGAACAAGGGGATTAGAGAAAGGCACAGGTGTGTCTCGGCCCACCTTTCCCTGCAAAGACCCCCAGTCCTCACAAGGTGACAGTTTCATCCCGGCTCCCCAGCCAGAGCTGACCTTAAAGCTCACACCCGTCCCCAAACTGAGTCGCAGGAGAGGTCCCAGACTGCGGCCCTCTGTCCCAAACACCTGGCCGACTCCTTGCCTGGGAGCCCCTCCGGTGTCCTGCCGCCTCTCTCTGCGCATCAACAGGAGAGCTCCCGCCGTTGACCCCGGCCGCACGTGGACACTGAGAAAACATGGGCAGCGTTGCGGTTGCAGGCTAATGGCAACGTGGGCCTCTGATGAGCGGTTCCATTCTGTGCTCGTCAAACGGCCACGGAGACAAGTGGTGGCCCCGCGCCTGTGACTGTCAGGTCTGGTTAGTAAAAACAGGGGAAAAAGAAAACCTAGAGAGAGGAAAATTACTGAGCTAAGAGCGGCCTTGGGACCCCAAGGCAAGGGGTGAAAAGGCAGGGACACTTCCGGGCACTCAGCGAGGACAGCTCCCGGCCCCGTGGCCCAGGGACAAGCTGGTGCAGGCACCTCTGTCTGTCCTCAGGGCCAGAGGCGCCCTGGATGCAGGGGGAGCCGCGCAGAGCTGCCCGTGGTCTCTGGCCTTTCTTCCCCTTGCACTTGGCACCCTGCCGTGGTGACCTTGCGCAGCCTGGGCACCGTGCCTGGGGCACTGTACGTGTGGCCGCGCTGGTCCCCGTAGCCCCCGGACGTCGCCACCACGGACCCCAAAACAACGTCCAGGGAGAGGACCCAGGCTGAAGACAGACCACGCGGGTTCAACCCCAGGCCCACCAGTGACTGGCCATCGCTCTGCACCGGCGGCCTGACCCTTGCCACGCTCCGCGCGCCCATCAGGAAAACGAGGGACGGCGGGAGCAGCGCCTGTCCGAGTGCGCAGGCCCTGTGCGGTGGCGGCGAGCCCGTGGCAGGGTGCCTGACCCCACACCACCTCCCCATCAGTGTCCTCATCAGCACGGTCACCGCCAGGGGGCCGGTCCCTGGCCCCCGGTCACGCATCACCTTCTCAGGCGGCTGGTAAGCTCCGCGAGAGCGGAGACACGCTGCCCACAGACTGTCCCGACACCTCACACACAAAAGACGCTGGTAAACTTGTACTGAACGAGTGCGTTTGGATACGGTCTTCGTGGCTGGTGGTGAGGCAGGGTTAAAAACAAACAGATTCTAAACACAGCGTAGCTTTTGTTGACTTCTTTCTTTCGAGATGAATGAGTCGACTCCCCAAGGCCGAGTACTACGCTGAGGGCTCCATGGCTCCTCACTGCTGGTTCTGAACCCCATTCGCTCACTGGCGGCTCGTTCGTTCGCCAACAGCACTGGCGACACCTGGGCTCTGTCTCCTGCCCCCAGACAGCCCCTGTGCCAAAGGGTGTCCAGCCCCCACTGTGCCCCTCCTCTGTGGGAACGCAGAGGAGGGGGCTCCGACATCAGAACGGCGGGGATGGGGGCGTTTGTCCACGGGGGGAGGGGGAGGGCACGGGGGGAGGGAGCCTGTCCCAGGTGCGGAAGCACGGACATGCACCGTGGGCTTGGGGAACACGCTCCTGCCGCGCCGCTCCGTGCCCGCCCCGGCCCCGCGGTTCTGTGCGTGCGCCGCTTTGCGCCACAGGAAGCTGGAAGCCCGTGAGGATGGGGCCTCGCCTTCCTCCCTGCCGTTTCCCTCTCCAGGTGAGGCAGGTGCTGGAACAGTTGTGGGGCGGGGGTGGAGCTGTGGGGGATGGAAGTGCACCCCGTTTGAGGGGCGTTCAGGGACTGGAGAGGCCACTCGGGGAGGGCAGTGAGACAGTCAGCAGGGACACCCCGACACCAGTCCCTCCCGCCCTGACCCAGAGCCTCCTGCGTCCGCGTTACTTCTTCCCTGGAGCAGAAAAGCCTCTCAAGCGCATGGACGCAACGGAACCGACACAGTTATAAATAAAGCGGCAGATACCATGGCAACAGGGGAAGCAAAACGAAATGCCTCATCTCGCAAAGGGCAGAGCCCACGCTTTGTGCGCGAGTGAGCGCCCCCTTCCTCTCCCCGCTGCTTTCCGGCTCAAGCACTTCAGACTTCGCGTGCAACCGGCCTGCCTGCGCCAATGAGGCGGCTCGGAGACGGGATTTACACACGTCTACTTGTGGGCTCGGCGTCCAGTTACATAAAGTGCGCCTCCAGCGCTGCGCGTAGAGATACACGTTAGATTGCAGATGTACGTGTTACACGTCTGCAAAGCACGGAGACAGACGGACACAGGCTCTGTAGCATGAATGAGACCTTGACCCTCTTCCCGACCTGGTGGGGGGGCGGCGGTCAGTGTCTTCTCCCTCCGGATCAGGGAGGGCTTACTACTCCTTCACCCGGCAGAGTGCGGCGAAGGGAGAGCTGTGTGGCTCAGGTGGGAAAGTGAGCTTCCACCGGTCTCTCCTGCGGCACGGGCCCCGGGGGAAGCCGGTCCGGTGTGAGAAGCCCAGTTCCCACTGCTCATCCTCATCCGCCAGCCAGGCGCCACGAGTGACCCCAGCTGATGCTACGGAGAAGGAAGAATCAGCCACGCCCTGTCCAAACTCTGGACCGGCTGGATGTGGGAGACAGAGTAAAATGGTTACTGCTGAAGCCACTGAGCTGGGGGTAGTTACTTACACCACACGAGGTGACTGGAACGGGCGCCCAATCAGCACAAAAACAGCCACCGCTCACGGGGCGCCCAGCATGCGTCCTGCCCTCTGCCGGCGCTTGACATTCACCACCTCACTTCACCCCAACGTCAGCACCATCAAGCAAGAGTAGAGATCTCTGCTTTCTCGCTGAGGATGCTAGGGCTCAGGGGGCTCGGGAGCTTATCCGTGGTCTCAGGCAGGAGCTGAGAGTGGGAGTGGGCCCCCATGGACATGAAGTCCCCACTCCTAATCACCCTGAGAGGTGATGGGCACACCCTGTTAGCCTTTTCCTGTAGGAGACCATTCTGCGTGGTGTGGGCCCAGCTCCCAGTGGAAAGCAAGGTCCGATGCAAGGACCCACGCCCACAGATGGGTTCTCCCGTGGGGAATCAGGCCTGCACTGTACCTAGACTTCTATGAGACTTGCTTTTGCTAAAACTCCCTCGCCTTGAATTGAGACAGCAAACATTTACTGCAAAGTAGCTTCCTAAAATCCATGCTAAACCTTCCAAGAAGGAGTGTAACCAGTTCAACCCCTTTTCCCTTTGCATTAGCAAATATCTCTCTTCTGTGATGTGATCATCCGCATCGGATCCTTTGTTGTCTATAAAAGGTAACCACCTAAATCGAACCTGTGCATAGTAAATGAGGACCATCATGTAATGCGCCCAGAAAAGAAATAAAGGCCTTTCACGGCGAGGGCCGCGGGTTTTTCTCCCCTTGAGAGAACAACCATACCGTCCCTTTTCCTCCACAGGACTCGTCGTAGTCCGTGTGAATTTCTCGAGCCTCCTCCACAATGCGGCGGACCCCACGAACTGGGGTCCACATCATTTTCCCAGGCAGACTCCCCCCTTTCTAAATTTTCTCCGAGAACGAGGATTCTGCGACGCACACTCCTGGGGACTTGACATTTTCATTTAACATGTTTCCGAGTCAGTGCATCCAGATCCGTGCCGTCATCACGACGGCCACGACCCAGGGCATCAGACGGGTGTGCCGGTGCGGTTCACACGTGGCTAGTTGGGTCGTTTAAAGTATTAGCTGTACTGTTACAAGTGACGTTTCAGAGAACGGCTTTGCACATGCGTCTTTGTTTCCTGGGATGCTGTTTTCCTGGAACAGGGCCCTGCACACGACAAACCCTAAGTCAGTGCCGGAAGCCCTGTACCCGCGCATCTGAGCCCACTTTACCGGGCCCCCACCTGTGCCGTTCCCCACCATGCCCCTTCCTGCCGCCAGCACCCTGGCCGGTGGGTCAGAGTGGACACCTCGTCCGTTGCCCTTTGTGGTGTCCCACCCACATGTCCGGAACGGCCTTGGAGTGGAGGGGTCAAAGGTCAGAGCTCGCATTAAATCCCAGCTCTGCCACCTTCTATTGTCACTCTGCACAAGTCACTTGACCTTTCTGAGCCAGTTTCCTTATATCTAAAATGAGGATAAAATAGAAACTTCTCAAAGGATTTGGGTAAGGATTTTACAGGATGGGGCCAGGAAAGCCTGTGGCCTCCCAGGTGACACCAAGCTGCACTGTGGCACACTGTTTTTCTGTGCCAGAGGGATGCCCCTCGACCTTTCAGGACACAGAGTTTCCGAAGCTTCAAGGAAGATAACGGCAGTGTCTGGGTGCGGAGGCAGGGAGGCTGAGCAGCGCCCCCGGCTCTCACTCTTCCTGACGTCCTTTCCCGACCTCTGACACTCACGAAGGTGCCCTTGGTGTCCAAGGTGGCAATAGCCCAGACCAGTTTGCAGGGGCTTGCAAACTGGAAAATGACCAAGTGCTATGAGTGTTACTATGGAAACGGTGGGGTGTGAGAATGGGTGTCGGCTGTGTGAGCAGCCCAGGGCGCCTGTCCGCCTCCCTCTGAACCGAACTTGGCCACCCCAACAGCAGGGGCACAGAGGCCCGGGGTGCCTGGAGCCTGCTCTCTGTCTCCCCAGGCTGGCGAGTCTGCGCCCCTCGCGGGCAGGAACACCGAGGCGCTGGGGGCGTGGAAGTGGGAACTTGAGGTGACAGGAAGTATCCCCTTGGACGCTCACATCGTCGTGGGCGGGGCAACAAACCGGGTCTCTGAAATCTCGAGTCGTGACGGGGCCCATGTATCCCAGTGGGAGCGGCAGATCCTGAGGCAGCCGGTGGCGGTCCTCTCCTGCCCAGCGTGTCCACTTTAAGGTCCAACCTTCCTACCTTCTCCTTTTCCGGCCCACGTGGAATTTAACCACTTCTCCACGTTGAAGTCCCGGTTCACAGTCCTCACCGAGAAGCACAGTAAAGGAAGTAGAGAATTACTCCTCCCCCGTCGACCACAAAGCCGCACAGGGAAGCTCTGCCCGAGACGAGAGGCTCCTCGCTCGATGGGCAGATGCTCGCCTCGTGGGGATGTACTCGCGTCCGAATCAGACAGCGACCCCTGGAGACACAGACTCACTACTGGCCTGGGGCTGACGCCGTTTAACAGCCATTGGAGCAACCCCAGTAGGAAACGCAGCAAACCACAGGTGGAGAGGCCCCGAGCTGAGAGCTCCCCGACATACCTGGAACACGCCAGAACGAAGGTCTCTCTGCGCTATTTTGGGCCCCCAGTGACAATTCTAGTGCCCCTGAAGGTAGAGGACTCTGAGGGGGCAATGAATAACACCAGCGTATCCTTAGAGGTTGGAATAAACTAAGAAATGACACGGGAGTCGGAGAAATGGAAAGAAAGCACCAGCTCTGCGACTGAGCCGGCTGGTTCGGAGATGGTGGGTGTGGGTGCGGGGCCCCGGCTGGCGCTCCCGGCCGCCCCTCCACCACGTGGAGCCTCCAGGCCTCCCCGCTGCTCTGGGTTTATCACACGCAGGAGATATGCCTCTCCTGAGGTTTCCAGGAGTCTTGGTGGCTTCTCCCCATGTCCCTCGTGAGGTCACTGACTTCCCCCCCCCTCCGAGTTCCCTGGAGGAGGGGCTTGGGGTTGGGAAGTTGCTGCGGTAGAAACTCAAAGAAACGCAGAGGGCTCCCCAGCACCACTTCCCACAGACAGCTGCTCTGTCTTCAGTGCTTCCCTTCGCGCCGGATGGAATTCCAGCTCTGCACCCGCAGCGCAGCGGAGCCGCGGTGGAGAGCTCCCAGCACCTTCCCTAAACAGCAAGTTCAGCAACAGGCAGAGGAACGCGAAGAATTCAGGAAGCACATGAGAACGTTCTGACGCGTGCACCTGAACTTGCGCTCAGACCACGGGGCTCCTTTGTCCTGCTGCCTCCTGCCAGAGCCGCCTGCCCGCTCCTCCGGAGGACTGGCACACCTGCCTGGGAGGTGGAGAGGACGGGAAACCCAGGCCGGGGCATGGGGCGGGGGGCGGAGCCGTCATACCGGACAGGGTTAGAAGCCCGGAGCTGAGAACCAGGGAGAACTCATGCGGGGTGTCCTCAGGCTGCGAGCTGGAGCTGAAGAGGGAAGGGTCCGAGACCACCGACTCTGACCTCTGTGGCGGCAGAGGGCTTGCTTTCACTGACCAGGTGGACGTCATGGTGGCTTTGTCGGACTTGGTTAAAGAATCTTGCTTTGGCCATGGCTGGTGTAGCTCAATGGATTGAGCACGGGCTGCCAACCAAAGGGTTGCCAGTTCGATTCCCAGTCAGGGCACATGCCTGGGTTGCGGGCCAGGACCCCAGTGGGGGCCATGTGAGAGGCAACCACACATTAATGTTTCTGTTTCTCTTTCTCCCTCCCTTCCCGTCTCTCTAAAAATAAATAAAATCTTTTAAAAAATCAATCTTGTTTTGTAGGTGAGAACAGGGAGGGCTGTTGAGGGACAGAAAGTTGGCCAAGGTCACCAGCGGCTGAGCTGGCATTCGAAGGCTTGTCTCCTGACTTCGCAGCCCTTGCTCATTAGTAACAGGAGGCCTCTGTTGGCTAAACTTGGCAAAGCCCCCCTGACTCAGGAGGTCAAGGGCGGCCTTGTTCTCCCGCGATGCTCCACAGCTGACGTGCAAGTCATCTCCCACCCCGCCGCGAGCGGCACCAAATGTTCTGAGAGAGTACGCGCGCGCGCGCACAAATACTCCCCCGTGTTTGGAGTAGGTACGGATCCTCCTGCAGACGCTTAAAGGGAATAAACAAATATATGACATATAACATCATCAGGGATGGGAAAACAAATTCTGAGTTGGACTGAAGAACAAGATCTTAGAACAGAAAGCAAAAGCACTCGGAAACAAATGTCATGCACACAGCATCCGCCTACTGCTGGCTGCTTCCCCTCCCCTCCCCCGCAGCTCCGGCCAGCTGGATCCCTCCGCGCTCCACACCCCCGCAGCCACCAGGCCCCGGTGCAGTTCTCTGTACGCCTCTCTCTGTCCCTCAGCCCTGTGCCCGGGGGACTGCAAGTCCTCGACGTGGCTCTTTCCCTGACATTCGTTGCACTGGCTGTGCTTGTCATTCAGGTCTTAAGTTTAAATATCACCTCCACTGAGTGGATGTCCCTACCTGCCCAGGAGCATCTTGTGACATTGTATTCTACAGGTTTGGGGGAGGGGGGTTCACAGAAGACGTGGTAATCCCCAGGGGCCACACAACCCCCTGTGCCAGGTAGTTTTCCATGGTGGGCATTGTCACGGAAATGGAATGAATGGGATGATCACGAACCATTGTCAAGGACATCCTCATGGGCAGCCCCTGACCTGTAATGCACTGGCACAGACTTGGAGCTGGATGAACATTTGTGCCCACGAGTATTAACTGTTCACTCAGCCCAGAGTGAGAAGCCCCGCATGGTGGGCTCCAACTGTGACCCAGCTAGAGGCTCAGCAAACTTACTGGTGTGACCCAGTGTTGAGAGGGACGGACCAGGTGTTTGGGGGCGGGGTCGGTCTGCAGGACACCAGACTGCAGGGAAGGATTCACCAGCAAGACGGCATTTCACAGGGAAGTAAGGGTAGCCCACTGTGTTCAATGAATATAGGCATGAAAAAGTCGATGGCACAGGGGTGACCAGGTTAGACAGCCACCCAAAGGCAAAGTGTTGGAAAAAATGTAAAATCCTAGAGATTAAAAACCGTCTTTCAAAAAATTTCACCAATGTACATCTCTGGGAGCCTCAGGACTTTGGACCTAGTAATCCACTTCTAGAGAATGTTCCACTTCTCGCACACTCTCTTAAGTAAATAAAAATAGATTTTGACAGAGGTGTGTGTATATAACGCATTAAATTAGTGAAACATTAAAGTAATGAAAAATAGAAATAACCTTAATGTTTAGTAATACAAATCCATGGAATAGCGTGCATTTGTTAAATGTCCTATTTGCCAAGTATTTAATGACAGAGCGTAATCTTCCATATTGCAGTGCTGTCTTTCTAACTCAAGTTGTGCCTCTAACGACAATGTTTTAGGCTTCATGGAAACCACTGGGAAAAATCAGGGTGTCAATGACATCAGTCAGCTGGTCGCTTTCTCAGTCTCTGCATGAAGTCACCCCCTGGAGCACTCAGGGTCTCCGAAGGAGGTAAAGGGGAGGAGAGAGCATTTAGGGGTGAATGGAGTCGTGGGTCAAGCCCCGGCCGCCCGGGTAGAATATCTCCTATCTCTCATAAAGTTGGACCACCCTCTGGTCAGGGACCCCCCCCCCCGCCAGGGAAAAAGAGGCTCTGAGGCATCCTGCCCTTCAGCACATATTCCTCAGAAGTTGACAACACAAAAGTCACTTAAGAAGCTCTCAGTTTCCAAGATGCTTATTTGCAGCTGGCAGCTTGCCCCAAGAGAGCAGAGGCCCCGAGACTCCCCCTGCCTCTGCCTCCTGCCCTGGTGCAAACCAGGCCCTCCGCCCTTCCCCCTGCTTCCTCCCGCGGCCACCTGCAGGCCTGCCTGGGGGAAAGGAGCGTGAGATGACGAACTCCTGTCGCACCCTCTGCTTCCATCCCCGAGCACAGAAGGTAGATGGAGTTTGAGAGGCGTGGAGCCTCTCGTGACCCGTGAACTCCCAGAGCAAGGTTTATTAGAAATGCATTCAATCCCAGGACCACATTCACAGCCACAAGGACCCAGATGTTTTCGAGGTAAAAGGGAAAGCTGCAGTGCCATCTATTTTGAGGCTGGTTAAGCAACTTTTGAGGGATGGCTGGGATCAGGCTGGAACTTGATTGCACCCAAGCTCTTTCACTGACCAACTGTGTAACCTTGGTTGAGAACTTGACCAACCTGTTGCTCAGATTTTTTTTTTACAAAGTGTTGTGCGCATAATAACAGTGTCTACCTTCTAATGCCATAGGCAGGATTAAATGAGATCATGCCTACAAATGTTTGGCTTACTGGCCAGTCTATTCAGTGTTTAATAACGAGGAGCTATTTAATTATTATAGAGGAAATTGCACAGCCTGTAGGATCTGCTAGACTTAGGTTCAAATCTTTATTTTGTTTATTATTAGATTTGTTCCGATGTGTCTGATATACTGGATCTCCCGAATCTTGGTTTTCTCACCTATAAATGGAGGTAAAAGCCACCCATCCTTCCTTCAAAGGACGTCAGTTTTCTGCATCATTTTCCTGTCCATCTGCAGTATCATGTTTTGAGCCCCATTCTCTCAGAGCCTCGATTACTGGTTAAAAATTAAGACCCCGTTCACTTCTTATTCATCCATCCCACAAACACCTGAATACCTGCCATGTGCCAGGCATCGCGCTCAGGTGTGGAGGTATAAAATGAATCAGGCATGCTCCTGTCCTGTCTGGTGCGACAGCTGTGTAAACCCCGAGGTAGCAGAATGAAGTGTGGGCAGGCAGAGTGGGGCACGAGGAAGCAGGGAGGCAGGGGGCTTGTCCTAGGCACCTGGGAGGCCAACAAAATGTCCTGAAGAAAGAAGTGACATGAACAGGTTTGCTCCCGGACCCATCGCTCTGCTGCTGAGGAGGTGGGGCGGGGGGCTGAGCGCCAGTGGGAGGTGGCACTCGGCTTCTTGTAGGAAAAGGGGCCGGAAGCCACAGGGGAAGGCCACATGTGGAGGGGGAGAATCTGGATGACGAATGATGGGGACTTTCTCTGAGCTCGGGCACATCTGAGGAAGCTCAAGTTCTACTGAATGCGAGTGTGTGTGTGTGTGTGTGTACACGTGAACATCTACGGAACAGGGACACCACAGTGTTTGGTTGAGGCCACTTTGGAGTTGGGGCAGGCAGGTAGCCTGGGCCAGGAGCTGAAGGCCAGACTGCAGACGCAGGTGGGTGGGTCATGGGGAGAGAGACACAGGTGGCTCCGTGAGAGTGGGCGGGATAAAGAACCAGGAGCCACACAGAGATGGACACAGGGAGGTTGATGCTCGAGCAAACCCGTGAAGAACCTGGAATGCTGGCCTTTGATTTCCCCTTGGTCACATCTGCCACAGCATCCTCGGAAGGCCCAGTGGATGCCTGGCCCGCAGTCTTCTAATAGTTGGGGAATGGGACGGCAGTGCGAGCAGAGAGTGTCCATGGATGGGGAAGGCTTCCCGCCGTGTTTCAAGGCACGGGATTCACAGGTTTCATCATCTTCTCAGGGCACGGCGGCACTTACTGCCTGTCCAGGGTCCCAACACCCCAGCCCAGGAGAATTCCTCCCCCTGCACTTCCAGCTGAGCTCCTTGCGATAGATTTAGGGCTCGGGTGGGAGACTAGGGAGGAGTGGCTCACAGGACGGCCACAGGCAAGTGGTACCAGACTGCAGGTCTGGGGAGAAAGTTCTTGAGCGAAGTTTGCATCTTGGCTCCACTTCCTGCTTTTTCAGTATGACTCAGTTCTGGTGAGAAATGAGTGTTTTGGCTGCTCCTCAAGAACAGAGCCTGTTGTTGACGAGGACTTGGGACAGAGCGCTCTCCTTTCCTCTGCAGACCTGCTGTCCCCTCCTCCCAAGTCTGCCCGCCCTGGCTCGGGAAGGAACGCCGAGCCCCGTGTGTGCGTGCCGGTTGTGTGGCACTGCGTCCGCAGCAGCTGAGCCGTCCGCAGGAGGCCGGAGCTGCCAGCTTGGCACCACGCAGGGGAACCCGTTCCACATCCTCCCCTGCTCACAGGTTGGACGTTCTTCTTTCTCCGATTAAGTTTTCTGGGGAGTTGTGGCCGAAGTAGACATGGCTGTGAAGTGAGGGTTGCGAATTCCCATTTCAGCCATGAGTCCCTCTGTGGGATCTGCGAATTCCCAGTTCAGCCATGAGTCCCTCTGTGGGATCTGCGAATTCCCAGTTCAGCCATGAGTCCCTCTGTGGGATCTGTGAATTCCCATCTCAGCCATAAGTCCCTCTGTGGGATCTGCCCTGGGAGCTTGACAGTTCATGGCGTCCGCACCCGCCCTCAGAGGCTCTGGGGTGACCTGCGCAGGGAGCGCCTGGGCATCTGGTTGAAACGGGGATTCCGAGCCCACCCCTTGAGGTTCTTAATTCTTCTGAGCTTGTAGGGGATGCTGATGCTGCCGGTCTGCGGACCGCACTTCGAATAGCAAGGCTCTAGATTAGAATCCTTCAGCCCGGAACCGAGCGCCCTTCTTCGTCTGCTCAGAAAACAAATTCCAGACTCACCTCAAGCGTCCCTTCAATGGCAAAGACCTTCTTAACCACGTATACCGTTTCCTTGGCCTCTCGGCAGACCCCTTTCTGGGTGTCCTTACTTAATCTGTGGGAGCCCTTGCTCTCCTCCCCTCCCAGAGCCTGAGCCCCGGAAACCCAGACGAGCCCCACTTCCGTTTGCCTCTCCTGTGTCGTCAGCGCTCGACACTGTGTACTGACCGAAGGGGCGCGACTCCCCCGCCCTGCCCGCCTGGCTTGATTTCTCTCTGTACCTGTTCAGGGCGTCTGCGGTGTGTTTCCTCCCGAGAGAATCTGAGTTCCAAATGAAAGGGGATTGTACATTTCGTTCACTGCTCTATTTCCATTGGCCTGACACATGGTATCTGCACAATAAGCATTTGCTGAGTGAATAAAAGGATGAGTGAGTAAGTGTGAGACGGGGCACCAGAGCCAGTGTAAGGCAATGTCTAATCATGAACGATCAAGCAGTTTGAAGTTATTGAGCTGCAGGAGATAGCGCCGTGGGAGCGGGAAATCAGGCAACGCAGAGGAGTCCGGGCCGACCTGTGCTTGTTGAGAGCGGTCCACGTGGTGTCCGGCACAGAGTAAGCACTCAACGCACCTTAGAAAGAACCACGGTGATCTTCCAACAAGTTTCCTCTGCTTCAGTATACGCATTCAGCGCTTTACAAACCTCAGGCTTAATACACATACACCACCATGCCAACCCACAAATCATCCATCCATCCAACCATCTGTCCATCCATCATCCATCCATTTCTCCAACCACCCATCCAATCACACGTCCATTCATACATATGTCTATTCATCCATCCTTCTGTATAGTTCGGTAAATGTTTGGCAATATTTTATTATTATTATTAAGCAAGGAAGTCCACTGATGCTGTTTGTTCAATTATTAAACACAACGAATGTATAAAAGAAATAACTTTCTCTTTGCTGAATGAAAAATGTAAGTTCCAAGACCCATCAGAAAAACATGCTTTGAAGGTCAAAGACACAGACAGTTCCACTCTTGCCTGTATTTTCCCATCAGCCTTAGCACTGACATACGTCTCCGTGCTTATTACGAATCAGAGTCCGTCAGAAATGAAGTGCTCTGCCCACACCGCAGATTTCATCTCGGAGTTGTGCAGGGCAGAGTGGGGAGACTGGGAATCAAAGAAAGAAGAGTCTTAACTCCCCAGGCAGAGCCCACGTGGGGCTCCGCTGAGAGATGATATTGACTAGACAGTTCTGCAGAGACCTGCCGAAAATAGGACTGCCGGTAATAGGGATGGACAAGGCTTAGCCATACAATCATTCTGTATTGCTCACTGGTCCAAAACTGTTCCCTGAGATGTCTTTCCAGTTACTTGTCCAGATTTCTATGATCTTAACAGATTGCTCCTGGGCAGAAAATAGCTTGACTTCCCCAAGCTCTGACAACCCTTAATTTGTCCTCGTTAATTCTTTTGTAGCCTGTGCGGCTTCTAGGAGGGAAACACACTTCTCTGCTGTCTGGCCCAGAGGCTGGTTTCCCCGGGATTGCCGGAGACGCTGCTCTCAAGGAATCATAATGAGCAGAGCGTCTGGAGGCACAGGCCTTCACTTCTCCTGGGCGCTTCGCCTTTGCGAGACAGCAAAGCCATGCGGATGGCGTCTCCAAGGGACAGACCGTCCCTGCAGGGTCCCTCGTAGAAGCTGGCAGCCCAGCGATGAGGGGTGGGAAGGCAGAGGAACAGGATTTTGCAGCTTCCAGCTGTTGTGAGGTGGAGGCTGGCCCTCCCACCCTCCCTCCCTTTCCTTCCATTGTCAGACTTCTCTGTGGGTTGCCTAAAAATTCCTAAAATCTTTATTCAAAAAGCAATGGATCATTTTGGCCGTCAGGGCAGAGAAACGGAAAGCTTGCCCTTGCTGTACCACTAACCAGGGATGGAGGCTGCCCGGGTCCGCCCACCTCTCTGTGCCTGCGGGCTCACCCCTACACCAGACAGGACAGAGAATAGTGGCGACAGACACGGGCTCTGTGTCCCTCCACGCTCCGCTCCCTAGCAGCGACGTGCCCTCCAGAAGTTTTTCGACCTCAGTTTTCTCATCTCTGAAATGGGAATCTCCACGGTACGCACTTCATTAGGCTGCAAAAATGAAATGTAACTGGTGTGGGAAGCGCTTAGAATAGTCCCTGGCATGTGATAAGCGTGACATGGGCTCTATTATTCTTTTTTAAGAACAGAAGACCCCGATTTAAAGTTCCTCCTGGACTTAAAGGAGGAGGCAGCACCTTAGTGGATACTTTTGGCTGCCTACGCAGCATCCATTTCCTTTTTTCCCCTTCCCCCAAAGCCCCCAGAGATCTTGTGGAAAAGCCCCTTAAATTCTCCCCAGCATGACAATGGAGCGCTATTGTAGACCACGCTGGCTCTACCCGAGTGACGGGGAAACAGATCAAGTGAATTTATTAAAAGTAGAATTTAAAAATAATGATTGGCCAAGGCATCCTTGGTGAACTTGGGGAAAAAATCCCCCCATTCTCTTATCAGGTTGTCTCGGATGATTTTGAGAGATGTGCCAGACCAGAAACGACGTCCCTTCGTTCCCATCACTTTGTTATGGTTTCCAGTTAAAAAAAAAAAAAAAAAAAAACCACCGCCAACTCCTAGACACCCAGGCTTCCTGGAGGGCATGACAATCCGTTTCCCCCACAGAGCGACTTACGCTGAGACTCCATACTCCTTCCCAGGTTCCGCTCTGATGGCAGCTTTCAGGGTTCCATTTTCAGGAGAAAAAAATGGTGCCTCCAGACGAAAAACCGAAGGGGAAGGGTCTTCGGGCTCCACGGAGTGCTCCCTCCTTCACCAGACGGTTTCTGAACCTGATTTCTAGGAACCCCACGCCCTCCTGGATCCCACCTGTGCCGTCTGCAGCCTCTCGAGCTGGACCCCGTTCCCTTCTCTAGTCCCTGAAGTTGAGGCCTCAGCACCCTGCTCTCCCCACTGCCCTGTGGATGCTCTCCCACGGGGCAAACGCCTTCAGTCCCGGGGCTTCGCATGCTACTTGCTGGCTAATGGATTTCGAGTCAGTGTTCTCATTCGAATGCACGTTTCAAGGGGGAAGGATTTTGACTGTTCTCTTCAGTTCGGCAACCACAGAGCCTAAAACAGTGCCCCGATCTCATTTCCTTTGAATGTACACCCAGAAGTGAGATTCCTAAGTCCTATGGTAGTTCTATTTTTAATTTTTTAAGGAAGCTCAATACTGTTTTCCATAGCAGCTGTAGCAATTTACATTCCCATCAATAGGATACAAGGGTCCCCTTTTCTCCACATCCTCACCAATATTTAACCTTTTGCCTTTTTGATAATAGCTATATATACATGTATATTCATGTACAGATGCTTTCTACATGTATAGAACATGTAGACAGTCATATATGTGAAATGTTATCCAGCCTTAAAAAAAAGAAGTCCGTCCTGCCACTTGCAACAACAGGGATGAATCTGGGGAACACGCTCCGTGAACTAAGACAAATCCTGCCCGACTACTCTTCTTGCGCAGCCTCCAAAAGCAGGACTCAGGAGAGCAGAGGGGGAACTGGTGCTGCCTGCGGGCTGGAGGGTGGGGAATGCCGAGACGCTAGTCGAAGGCAAGACGTCTCAGTTACGCAGGGTGAGCCAGGTCTGGAGGACTAATGCGCAGCCTGGCGACCACAGCACTCGCACTGTGCTGTGCACTCGAGATTGGCCAAGAGAGTAGATCCTAAGTGTCCTCACTACACACACACACACACACACACACACACACACACCCCGTAATTGGGGGACGTGATGAACATGTTAACTATCTTCCTTTTGCTAATTATGCCACAAACCACATGAATATAAAAACAATATTGCATACCTTAAATACATACAATTTTTATTTGTCAAGTGTACCAGAATAAAGCTGGGAAAAATACAACAGCTCCTGGAATTCTGTAGACACTCAATAATAAATGTGTGAAGAGTAAGTGAATGTGTCATTCCAAATACAAAGCACTTGCTTCGACGTACGTCATTTCCGAGATCGGCAGGATGGAGTGAGGCTTCTCACCCGCAGCACGGCTGACTTGGGGCTGGATGAGTCTCTGTTCGTGGGGACCGTCCCATGCACTGTAGTAGGCTTAGCAGCGCCCCTGGCCTCTACCTACCAGCCCCCCGAGTGACAGCCAAAGGGCTCTCCAGCCATTTCGAAACGCCAGGGGAGGGCACACCCACCCGTGGTCGAGAAGCCCTGGGTGGAGGAAAGGTGTCTCCTATGCACGAAGGGTCGGGTTCCGGTTTGCACTGTGTGACTTGGCTGCGCCTCAGTTTCCTGTCTGTCGGTGAGGGGTTAGAATCCTCCCCGCAGTGCAGTTGGGAAGGTCAAGTGCACTAGTGTCTCTAGTGTGGTGCCCCGCTCGTGTTCACTTCCCTCTCTGCCCGGCACAGCCCGCCTCAAGCACCCAGGTCCCACGGCCAGTTCTCTTGGCTCGGTCCCTCTGCTCTTGCCTGGTGCCCAGGACGTGGGCCCTCCCTCTTTGCCTGTCCCCCGCACCTGCGTCTCTCCTGTCTGCCCATCCTTTGAGCTCCCACTCTCAATCCTCCTTCCAACCACCAGACACGTGTCCGTTGTGACCCCTCCCGGGATCCTGGGACTGCAGCTCCGTCTCAGCCACGCTCACCCAGGCTCTCCCGTGCTGCCCCCTTTCCATCCACCATACTAAAGCCAGGTCACTTCCGTGCCAGCAGCTCTCGCTGCGTCCCCAGCTGGGGGATGGGAGGCGCGTCAGCACACCTGCGTGAACTTCCCAGTCTCCCGCGACCCAAGGCGGTTTCTTCTCTGTGCCCGGACTCCTCCCCTCACACCCCAGAGGACACGGGCTACTCGTCGGTTGGAGTCGCCTTTCCCGTTGCCCACCAGATAAATAGCCGTTCGCTTTCCTCGACTCAGCTCAACAAAAGTCTCCTTCCAGTTTCAACACTGTACATCCGGGTTTCGAACATGGAAGTGAGCTGTTGAGGGTTAAGGAGGCTAAGAGTTAAGGATTAAGAACAGTGAAGGGTTAGAGTCAAGAACACCTCAGAATCTCGGTTCCCTCCCCTGTCCCCATCTGGTTGCCTTCTGGTGCTGAGGCGGCACCTGAACAGGGTGCAGGGTTGGGGGTCAGACGCGCGGTGGGGTGTCTCCATCCCTCCACCCGCTGGCAGTCTCGGTGCACATGGAGGTGGGTTAGTTATTCATTCCGACCCCTCGGTGATCTGTTTGCCGCCAGAAGCAGCTCTGCCATCCTCGACCGTGTGCGGAAAGCAGCGCCACCCAGCGCCTGGTGCACAGTGGACCTCTGTTGGGCACCGTTTCCTCTCCCCCCCACGCCCCCAGCCCAGCCCCTCCGTTGACCCCTCACCTCCTGGCCTAGGCCCGTCACCTCCTTCGGGGCACGGGTCCCGTTTGATTCATCTCTGTATTTCCCTACCCTCTCTTCTAGCATACTGCTTTTGCATAATTATGACTTAATTAAGCATCTGTGAATTAAATGGACTTGGAACTTGACATGCTGTAGGACAGGAAATCATATTAACAAATCATATTAAAATATAGTTGAAAGCGATGGAAAAGTATGGACCCAGAAGACCAGAAAGACAAAGAGCAGGCAGCTCAGTACGGGGCGTTCCCAGCCCGGCTCTGCTGGGTGGTGAGCGGTGAGCACCAGCGGGACGCCGAGGCAGCGCGGGGGGCCGGGAGTCGGGCCATCCAGTACCCAGCAGAGTTACCTGTCACACGATGAATATTCAGATAATAGGCACCTAATGAAGCTCGTTCCGAGTTTCAGCGTGTTTGGATCCTAATTATATCACTTACAAGCAGTTGTTTTACTTCCCTGAGACCTGGTTTAGAAGCTGTAAACTGGGAATAATAATGAGGATAAAACAAACGAATGTGAGAAAGCCGCAGAGCCCGACACACCGCTTGGGCGGCGCCCAGGGCAGACGCCGGCACCACACCGCCACGGTGCCTCTCTCTCGCCCTGCTCTCCCATGGACATCGGACATCGCCGCCTGTCCGACGGTGAATTAACATTCCTAGAAGATGCCCTGGGATTGGCTCTGCGCCCAGCCAGAGACTCCGAGGTGGCTGTGCCATCGGCAGTGGGGTCCCAACCGGACCCGCTCCAAGGCCTGCGAGAGCTGCGCGACCCTGGGCACATCGCCCTGCCCTCTGACCCTCCATGTTCGCACAGGCGCCCGTCCTGCTGATCTCAGGTCTTCTCCATTCCTAAAGTCTCCGAGGAGGACTGGCTGACCTCGGAAGCTTCTTCCACTCCCACAGCTGTGTGCTTGGAAGTCCGGGCTGTCCATTTCCCCAGATGCTGGCCGATGAGAAGTACGAGTGTGTGCCTGGGGGCCGGGGCGGGGCCGGGGATGGCGTACCAGTGATGGGGAAGGCGGGGAGCAGCAGTGTGGGTCTCCTACGGAACCAAGGGCGGTGCGTCTGCCTTCACCAGTCTGCGCAGCTCCCCACACGGCCCGCCAGGACTGCGTTCTCACTAAGGACGCTGAGCCTGAGGGCTGCTCCATCCCTGACATAAAGTCTCAGCAGGAAAAGCCCTTTCTTGCCTCCTGTGCCGCCCCTTCCTCAACCCAGCGCCTCGCCCGCTGGACCTGGGTTATCCACTCGACAGGTGGTTCAGGCCCCTGGGCCCCCAGGCTCCCTTGTGGTCCAGCTGCCGTGAGGCTGAAAACTGGGTCACTTTCTTTCCCTCCAGGAGCCTGGACCAGCCCCGAGAAAACAGCCCAGGCTTCTCAGCACGGTGACAAGGCCCCACGTGGTCTGTCTCGTGCCCACCTCGCCGGCCACGCCTTCGGCTGGCAGCCTTCCGACTGGTACCGGTGAGCACCTGCTCCGCGCCAGCATCTCCCCAGGCTGCCCCCACCACCGCGAGGGGCGGTCCTGCCGCTTACTCACACCGCAGAGGGTTAGACAGGCTGCCGTCGACTCATCCCAGACAGCTGTCTGCCTACCTATCTTTCTACCGGTGTGTTTCTCTATCTCCCATTACCTATCCACCATCATCATCATCATCTACTAACAGATAACACTTATTAAGCGCTACTGATCAAGGCAGCATTTTAATCTCTTTAAGTGAACTTTTTCCTTTAAACCTTCCCGCAAGCCTATGAGAAAGGCATTTTTATTTCCATTTTCCAGATGAGGAAACTGACTCACAGAGACTTCAAGGCACTTGCCGGAGGTCACACAGCCAGGAGGCTGCGGGGCCAGGATTTGGGCCCAGGAAAGAGCCTGGGCCCCCACCCACGGTGCTGCTAGCCGAGCGAGTGCTTACAAACGATGGGAGGTGCCAGAAGAGAAAGGCTCGAGCTGCTGCCAGCGTGCGACTGGCGATGGGGGGCCTGGAGAAGCCGCCTGAGGAAGGGGCGAGGGAGCAGGGTCTTTGCACCCCACCATGCAGGCACCCTGGCTTCCGGCAGAGATGACCCCCAGGCTGCCCCACACTCCGGGAGGCCTTCCCGTGCCTCTGGATGCTGCTTCCTCTGGGAGAAGGCCCGCCCCTCTTCATCAGGCTACAGCTGCTCATTCGCCCACGTTCCAAGCAATCACGGGGTCTGCTGTGGTGTCAGATGCTGCCAGAGTCTGAGTCTAGAGATAAACAGACAGGACCCCTGCCCTCTGGTGCTCGCCATCTGGAGGGGAGAGGGACAACAGGCACCGAACCCGGAGAGACACTGACGTCAAGAAAATGTGCAAGGGAAGCAGCCTGCCAGTCCCACAGAACGTCACCACCATTTTCAGCAACACAAAATGCTACGCAGAGTGTACATTTTTAATCCCCAATCAGTTTTAATTGTTCCCAAATCAGCAACCTGAAAGCCTCCCGTGGTTTTCCGTGGACAGTCTGTCTTCCCACCCCCTCTCTCCTGGGGCCCTACCATGCTCCATTAAGGCCGGTTCGGGTTCGCTTTCCCCTTGTCTAGGGCGTGGTCACGGCTCTCGGCCTTGGTCTAACCTGGCCCTTCTGAGGTCTGAACTGGATGCTTGAGGTGCGCCGTGAGGTCCGTCCACGCAGGCTGACTGGTAACACGGAGGAGTCTCAGTCCTCCGTGACCTCTGCGATTTTCCTTCCGTTTTCAGCCCACAGCAGCTGGTCCCCGTTAGAGTCTGGGCAGGGTCGGGGGGGTCTTGCTGTGCACAAGCAGTGGGAACCCCCGTCCCAGATGCACACGCGGGTCTCACCCCGCATCCCTTGCAGCTCCCACCTCTCTGCGCTGACGCGGGAAAGCGCCGCCACTCGGAGGCAGGTCTAACATGAAGCTCAGCTTGTGGGATCCTCTTCTCTTAAGGGCCAGCCCCATGCTGCTGGCTGCCCGATGCCGCCCGATGCCTTCCTATCTGTTGTGCAGTTCTGTTCTTGGTTGGGGCAGAGAGGTAAATTTGTATTCGTGACTCCATTGTGGTGAGAGCCAGAGTTACTTCTGATGGGCTGACCTGACATGAGCTTGCTGTGTGGCCTTGGTCAAGTTCATTCACCTTCTGTGTTTTAGTTTGTTTTCTTACAAATGAGGATCAAGCGACTTAAACCCTAAGCTCAACAACAATAGCTATCTTGACACTATTTTGCTCATTTTGAATCGCCAAGGAAGACACAGTGCCTAGGATGTAGAAAGCTTTGAACGCATGTTCACTAACTATATTCTTTCAAGAAATGTTACTAAGCGACTACCGACCTCACAGAGATGTAGTAAAAATAAATCATTTATGTAATGTGGCCAGTGCAAAACTTGGCTCCAAGCAAGGATCTGGGACATTACAGATATTTAAAAGAAATGATTGCAAAATATAATTATACTCCTAGGTCCTAGGGACAATATATATTCCATTTAAGATATAAAAACGAAGTAGCCTCTTAAGAACAGAAGCTTAATGCCTCATGTTAGCAGGTCATCGAAGAGTCGGTGGATTCCACCACTGAGTTAAAGGTGCGGGGTCAGCTCCCCGCCGCCGCCGCTGAGTCTGTCCCTGGCACGCGGTGAGCCCTGCAGCCCCGCAGTGAGGCAGAGCAGCGACGGAGGGCTGGCTGGCCGACCAGTGGGCGTCGGGGCGCTCGCCCTGGTGGGGCGGGCAGGCGGGCTGCGCTCGCCTGGCCGAGGCTCTGCAGCGCTCCCCAAGGATGGTGTCACTGCCCACACTAACGAGCTCTGCACCCGGACAGCGGGTAAACAAGCCATTATTTCTGGCCCAGCATGAACTGCCACAGCAGTAGGGAGGCGACGAAAGTGGGGACCGGGATGGAGCCAGATTTATGAAGCTCCAGGGTGACACACAGACCTCTTCTCTGGCAAGGCAGTGGCCGCCCGGGAACGAGTCTGTTGTGTACGTTCTGACTTCCTTTCCAAAGTGCTTCTCCCACCTGTGGCCTCATTTGGCCCTCACAGCATCCCTGGAATGGGTAAAGGGCAGAATTAAATATCCCCGTTTTAAAGGTCAGGACACGGAGCCGGGGAGAGCTCCTGCGACCTGGCCCAGGCCCACAGCCTGGGGGCGTGAGAACCGAGTGTTTGGAACGCTGTGGCAGAGGGCAAGCGTTTGCCTGGTTTTGTCTTCATTCTTTTAATGATCTAGAGACAACAGTTTCGATGATCCCTTTATCCAAACAGCAGTCTCGTTAGGGTGCCCCTTGGAAAGCGAGGCAGGTGCCAGGTCCTTCTGCCTCCACGCAGGGTCTCGGCACTTCCGAGTTCAGGGAGACCTTAGCTAGCAGCAGGCCCCGCCGCCTCGTCCTGTGGCTACGGAACTGGGGCCTCGGGCTGGCGGAACCGCTCACGGCAGCTCCACGGCGCGTCCTCGGCACAAGCTCCTGCACCTTCACTGCCCCTTCTCCCTCACACCGTGCTGTCTCCTAAAAGCCTTCCGGCCTCGGCTTCACGGAATCAAAGAGAACAAGACGGTGACAGCTTCGGGACTTGGCTGGGGAGAGCCCAGGGCGCAACCACGCTCCGAGGCTGAGGGTCAGTTCGACAGGCCGCCATCGGAGACAGCCTTTACGGAGAAGGGGCTGGAGATACCCGATCAGCACCGAGGTTTTGTTAGTTTCCCTCACCTTAAGCCGCGTCAAGCTGCATTGATTAGAACCAGCTGGGAAATGAATTACTGAGGCTGATCTATAGAGAAATTCAATCTGGAGATGGAACAAACTACCGTCAGGATTCCTTATTAGGCGCTCTGCACCACGAGCTAAATAAAGCAGACAGACCGACACGCACACAAAGGGCCCACTTTTTCGGGGGTTGAAAATGACGCCGTGGCTGGGGAATACGGGTCCAGCTAATACCATAGTAATTGACCACTTTTTAATAACCGGCAAATCGATTTCTCTCTAACAAAGCTTCCGAGAAGCGAGAATGAGAAGGGGCTGTGTTAACAAAGAGCGATGGAAATGAAATTAAGCCCCGAGTGCGACTTTTTCAGTACCCATCAGATGGGAGCACAATTCTGCTAGAAACGGCACTCTGCAGAACCCACAACGGTTCCCTCATCGAATTAGGAGGGGAAGAGTGTGGGGAGAAGGGGGACTCCTGGGGGGGGGGCGAGCCAGCAAAGAGATCGAACCCTCGTTTCAAAAATTGCTTAGCAAAAGCGATTTTAATTGCTGCCTCTGTTATAAAAGATTAAAGGCAGTTACGTCCCCATGTACCTCACTTTACACAATCGATACGTTCCCGAATAGCTGCGTGCAAGTCAAATTTTCGTAAATCAAATCCTATGGCAAACACCCTCAGAGAGCTTGCTGTTTGAAGGAGCCGCTCTGGTGAATCCTTTTCCGAGGCCTAAAACAACCCCTAAAAAACTACTGGGTTGGTAGGTCTAAATGTTTGCAGGTGATGATAAATCAGTTCCATCATATTTCGTCCCCTCTCTCCTATTCAGAAGAAAAGGCTTGAAAGTAGGAGGGAATAAATGACTTGCAGCCCACAGTCACAACTAGTGGTACCGCCTGCGGCCGGTCAGCCTGGTCGGTGCTGACGTCACCACCAGTGTCATCTGTTCTCAGCTGTGACGCTGAGCGGTGGTGACTAGGGTTTGGCATTCGAATGCTGAGACTAAGAAAGAATCCAAGAGGGTTACTTAGAAGGAGCTTTAAGAATTATCGAGTCCAACATCTTTCAAAACAGGTAGTTTCTCTTTGCAGCATTCAGGAACGATGACTATTTAAGCTGTGTCTGCTTAAACACTGCTTGAATGCCCTGTGATATTCCCTCATAAAATTAATTCATTAAGTATTTATTGAGCACCAACCACACAGGGAGCTTGGTCTGGGGAAATGGGAGGAGAAAACCAGATACAGCGCTCGCGTTCTGAAGACTTTAATTGCGCGGGGAGAGCAGGTGGTCAATGAAATGGTTCCACCATCAATTGATACACCGCAGTTCTGATAAACACTATGAAGATTAAGTACAGGAGGCTGTGAAAGAGGTCAGGGAAAGGTGGGCTGAGGAAGCTACATTTGATCGAAGACTAGAGGATGACCACGGGCTGAGACAAGGGGGAGAGACTGGTGGATGTAACATGTGGGATCAGCACAACTCAACGTTTGCTCTGAAACGGCCACTCTGGTTGCCACGTGACACCTGGACTGGAGCAGGGCAAGGATGCAGACAGACAGACCTGCAGCTGGGTGGGAGACGTTCATGGTGCCGGCCAGGCGCTGGGTGTGGAGACAGAGGCAAGAAGGCGGTCCTGAGTGCCGATTGGGGGCGGGGCGAGTAGGGCTGGGCGACTGACTGTACAGGAGGAAGAAAAAGCAGGAGTCAGAGACGACCTCTGCGTTTCTGGACTGGGCACATGGAAAGAGAGGGGTGCCGTCCACCGCCAGTGCGAGCCCTGGGGGAAGAGCAGACCGGGGAGAGGAGATTCGGGGTCATCGGTCTGGGCATGTTGGGGTAGAGGTCACATCGGTGGAGCTGCCAGGTGGGCAGCCTGGTGGCTGAGTCTGCGACTCGATGGCTTTCACCAGTCTGGCAGACCATGAGTGTCCTGCAGTAGGGCCAGCACCCAGCAGTCCCCTGCACCAGCTTCAACATCTAAAGAGACAAAGTCCCAGGGTCACCAATAGGTCAGGTCAGCTGCCAGAGCTGGAACTGGAACGCATGACCGAGGCAGGAACTGAGTGATGAGCACAGGAACTGAGTGATGAGCACCCAGGCCACTGGAACGCGACGGGGACTCAGGGATCGGTGTCAGCACTCCAGATTCATGGCTTTTCTCTGATCGTTGGGGTGACGGGAGCAGAAGCCAGGAGACTCTTTCGACCTCTGATGTCAAGCAGCAGTGCGGTAGGAAGGCATGTGGTACCGAGCTCAGCGCTCAGCGGTGAGCTTCTACAAACTGTTTACACTCCGCGGCCATCTGCCCACCATGGAGAGCAGCATGCGCCACACCGGGCAGGCGCGACGTTTCGTAGAATTTACCACCAACCCCGAGTTAGGTAACTCGTCTGTGTTTCTGGAGGGATGAGAAAAGCGAGCGGGGGTCGAGTTCTATCTCCTTCACCACCGTCCCACATTCAGCCAGGTTTATGTCCCAGCCTGTCTTCTGGGAGCCTTATCTACTCCCCACGGGCTCCGGATACACCAAAGCCGAAGCCAACGGCCCATCCGAAAGGAAGCCTGGTATCAGTCCCTCTCGTTCAGTTGCACCCGACAGCTCTCCACCTGGAAGCAGTTCAAGCTGGAGTTAGGGACAGGCCCAGAGACACAAGCTGAGCGACCGAGAGGCAGCCCTGGGACCGCATCAGTTGGGACAGAAGTGCCCCACTTCCCCCGACTGTCAATGTCGTAACCTGACTGGACCTGTTAGTGGGCACCTTTTCCATCCCGTGGGGGAGGGTGACTGACGGCGAAGCGAACAGAGAGGAGTGCGCACAGACCCAGGTGAGGGGCTCAAGAAACGCAGAGGCAGTAGGCAGAGAGCTGCGCCTGATGGCCCAGCTTGGAATCCTTGATTTCACTGTTTCTGAATTGTATCTGCTTTGGGTTTTCAGTTTACGTGGTCCCGTATCTTTTATTTTCTATTTTCCATCTCGATAAGCTCAAATGGAAGATTTTGTCACTTGAAACTAAAAACTTCTGGCCAATTCAGTGCCAGTGATTCGATTTCTCTTTCTGTAGTCACGTGCTCCCCACTCAGCGCTCTCTGCGTCAATGTCCAGGGGATGCGGATACGAATCATGTGGTCACACTGAAGCTTGGGTGTGGAGAAGGGTGGGTTACTATGGCTGGCATTCCCCAAAAGAATGGCAAGGACAGGGAGAGGGACAACGTACAACAGGAGAACAGGTGCTACGATCAGGATTCTGCCAAGAAGGGAGCATCAAGCAGAGGCCCTCACCTGATCGGGGGGCCTCCGTCTGCGGGAACAAGGGATTTTTCTCCAACAGTGTGCTCCCTCCCTGGAGAATGGGACACTGAGGTCACACAGACTGCCCACAGCAAAGAAACACAGGGCACTACCCAACACGAAGATTGTCAGGGCCCAAAGGCCCTGTTTGGAGCCTAGACGGTACAGGACAAAGTGTTTAGGTGGATTTGAAACATCTAAGGTGGACTTCTGCATCAGCTCTCCAATCTTCGAAAGGAGGACCCCTCGTCTAATTTGCCTGTCCCCCTCAAAGTTCCACAGCAATCTGAACTGAGCCAAAATCACAGAGGCAGACTAGCTGAATGTATGACTTTTCCTAGACTTTCTCAGAACCCTTCCACCTGAGGCAGGGTTGGCTCTTGAGGCTGGTGCTGGGTAGCATATTTAAAGAGAGGCAAGTGGTCCCTGGCTGCTGCTGTGGGGGAAAGGAGGAAGGCAGAGGCTGGTGGCTGGGTAGCACCTGGCAGAGGGAACAGGGACCTAGCATCCTAAGCATCCAAACCGCAGTTTATTTCATGCCTTGGGCATCCCACCGGCCTGGCGATCTGCCCCATGATAGCGGTCCTTTGTGTATGGTTACTCGTGAAGGATGCAGGAAGTCACATCCCTTTTGTAGAGGAGCCAGCCTTGAAGTCAAGTTCTCCAATATGTCGTGTCTCCCTTCCTTTCTGCCACTTGTCTTTTATCCCATCTTTCCAGAGCTATTTCTGTCTACAGGGAGTTAGCAATAAAATCGCATATTGTACAGAGAGCGGGGTGTTAAATTTATGCAAAGGGAAGGAATGTGTTATGGCAAAAATTATTTATTGCATGGCGTCTCCCGTGCGGGTTAGTGTCTTGCTCGAGATGTAAGGACAGCAGCTCTATATCTGTCGCACGCAGAGCCACACTCCTGCCTGCTGCCTGCTGTCCGCGCCGGGAGCATATGCAGAGTCGTGACGCCAACCTGCCCCTTCAGGAGGCACGATCCGCTCCGGCTCCGCGCGGCTTGCCGCCCAGACATTTGTGTCCTGAGAGGGGTGAGTCTCCCGCCAGCGAGCGGGAAAGACAGAAAGGTGCTGGATATCCCGGATTTGGGCCATTATCACAGCAAAACAACTACTAAAACCAGGGGGACACGTCACTGAGCTCTGAGCGTGTTGGAAGGTGGCACGCTGTGGTCTGACATCCAGAGGCCATCGCACCTAAAGCAGGAGGGACCCTGGTTCTGCCGCTCACTGGCCGTGGGTCTCGGGAGGGGTAGCTGGCCTTGCTGAGCCTTCATCTTCTCAACTGGACCACAAATAGCCATTTGTATTGTGTTGTACTGTGCTGTCAATAGGATATGCCCAATAGTGAGTGCTAAAATAATTTGAGTTTTTATTCTTTTTTATGAAATAATTAAACATTAGTTTAGCATTTTTTTTGAAGAAGCTCTGTTCCTTGGATCAAAGGGGTGGCTTCCCTAGTAGAGGAGGATAAAGGCTCGGTAGACACAGAGCAGCTTCCCTCTTACTTCGTTTTAGCAGACATTGCTTGTTGGCTTTTTAAAAGATTTTATGTATTTATTTTCAAAGAGGGAGAGGGGAGGGAGAAAGAGAGGGAGAGAAACATCAGTGTGTGGTTGCCTCTCACGTGCCCCCTACTGGGGACCTGGCCCGCAACCCAGGCGTGTGCCCTGACTGGGAATCAAACCTGCGACCCCTTGGTTCGCAGGCCTGCGCTCAGTCCACTGAGCCACACCAGCCAGGGCTGACATTGCTTGCTGACTATGCCTCGCCCTCGTAAGCATCCCTCAGGATCCTTCTCAACGCAGCCCTCAAGGTGGTCATCGATAAAGCGTCAGCGTTGACATATACAGTAAAATATGTTTTCCATCTGTGACCCAGATCATGTCCATAAATTACTGTTGATTACTGTTCCTCGTATGCACAGATGGCTTTAATGTATACTAAGTGCACAAATGGACCTCCAGGTGCTTGGAGGACACAGCGCTTCTGAAGGATGTGCCGACGTAGTCTCACCCTTGCTTCAAACATCGCATCACAGGACTGCTAGCTCCCTCCTGGACGTGTCTGCCCCGCAGCCTACCGTCTTTCCACTGGAAAGGCGTCAGCTCATCCTCTGTTCTCACCGGTACCTAGGGACCAAGCTACGCAGGGCGGCAGCAGGAACACAGGGGTTAAGAGCTGAGCTTTACGGTCAGACAGCCTCCTCCCGGCACCGGCGCTGTGAATTGCGTTAGGTTATTGCACTTTCCGAGCCTCGGTTTCTCCATCTGCACACCTGCACAGGAGTATCGTAATGCCTGTCCCTGGGGCTGGGGCAAAGATTGTAAGAGATGACGGCGGTAAAGAGCGAAGCAGGGCCACAGGCTTCCACCTACCGGCGGGTGTTGCTTTATTGTTATTGATTATTATTAACTGGAGCGCATTCGGTGAGGGGAGACCCCAAGAGACTCCAACTGTGTCACAGAAGAACATAAAAGGAACTCGTCCGGAATAAATCTTCTGGTAAGTGTGTTTGACTGCGCAACTCAGTTCTCCCCAAACACCGAGAACTACTGATCTTCAGAAGACTGCATAATATTGAAAACAAGTCCTAACTCAGCTTCTTTGGAATACTTCATTGTTCAGGAATTCACTACCGACAAAGGCGGTCGTCCCTCTTTAGACAGCTTTTATCGACAGAAAGTTCTGTTTCATATTAAAAGGGAATGTTGCATCTTCTACCCCCGACACTGACCACCCATAAGGCTGTGGAGGAAGCGTCTTGCCCTGGTTAACTTACACTGCGGCAACAAGTGAGCCCTGGGTTTCAGGGGTTCACAGCGGCAAATGTGCTGTCTTCTTGTTCATGCAACTATCAGCTCCGGGTGAGCCGAATCTCTGCTCTCCGATCTTCTTCATTTCAAGACCCGGGCTGAAGACACATCCTCCTCTTGGTTTTGGAGCCAAGGAGAAGGTGTGATGGAGGTGGGACACACAGATCTTCATGCTCAGTTGTGGCAGTCACCACCTTTTCTCAGGGTTCATTGGTCAAAGGAAGTCACGTGACCCAGCCAATTAAGTACGAAAGAGGATGTGAAGGTACGACCCACCCTTGGAGAGCATCGCTGATATTTGGGGACTGTAATACCATCAACCATGCAGTCACGGGACTTAGGACTTAGGAACTCTGGAGTCGGCAAGGTAAGCAGCAGAGAGGACTGATGAGGTTCCTAAAAGGCTCTGGAGTCGGCAAGGTGAGCAGGCTCTCCTGCCCATGAGGATGAAATCCGTGCCCTCACCCGGGGTGCCGGGAGCTGGTTTCCAGAATGCCCCGTGCTGCGTGGTTCTCTTTCCGGGCTGACCAAGGGGAAGCCGAGGGTGGGAGGAAAGCAGAGGTGGCACTCCCAGAAGGCCCTCTTTGGCACTGAACAGGTGCACACGAGGCCAGCAGGCCCCGCCTACCTGAACTCTTCTCTGCCACCAGCTCATCTCCCGGGCCGACCACCACCCAGGCCCTTGGCTCCACCCAGTCCTCCTGCGGGGACGTGCATGTGGTTTCAGGTGTCCACACCAGTTCTGACACATCCACCCGGCCTGCGCTTTAGTCATGGCTCTCTGGTCCCTCCCCTCCCTCCTTGCAGACACCCACGGCCAGCGCCTCCCCCATGCGTGAGGTCCAGTTCTGGAAACAAGCCCTAGTCCCACACCACGTGCAGGGACTCTGCTTCCCCAGCTGAACCCGACAGTCGGGGCTCAGCCTCGCTCCAGGCCATTCCCCCGTCTCCTCCATCCCACTTCTCTGGAACACGCCAAGTTTCTTGGCCAGCTTAGACTCTCTCGTGTTGATATTGTCTTTTTATATTTTTGAACATTCCTTGGGCTTGTTCCACTGAGAACAGGAAGACGGCAGGATGGAGACAGGAGCTTGGCAGGGGAAGGGACCCTCCTTCCTCGCCCCAGCTTTCAGCCTCCAGGCCCCACCCCCACGGGGCCCTTCTCAGCTCGCTGTGCTCGAAGCTTCCCCATCTCCCATCACCGCACGCTCTGCCTTTCCTGTCACACACATCCACTGATGCATCATTCCGTGTGTGTGTGTGCTTTGAAGTCGTTTCCACGCCCCCAGTGTGCGATCCACGCCGACGCGTGCTGTTCACCCTTGTACGAATGATGGCAGAGAGGAAGCCTCTCAAAAAGCGTTTGTTCACTAAATGAATAAACTCGCAGGTCGGGCCCGCTGGACCTGCTTCCAGCGTCACCTGACATTGCCACTGTCGTCACTGGGATGAGGGTGGTGATCCCAGGAGGGAAGAACTGGGTCAGAATGTTCTTCTTTTTTTCTGCCCTGTGGTTTTCATGGACTGAGTTCTCAAAATGGGGGAAGATGTCTTACTAAGGAGGGCCAAGGATTTGGGAGGGAGGAGCTACACTGTTCTGGGAGACAAAGGCAAGATGCAGTTGAAGGGCCTGGTGGCGTCTGGCGGAGAAGAGCGAACGGCGAGGGAGCCTGGACACGGTGGGAGGGAACAGGAGGGGCAGAACTCCCAGGAAGCCCGTGGAGAAGGGAGTTTGGGGAAGATGAATGTCTAACAGGGGATACATATATTTTCTTAATTTTGCTGAGGGCTGTGCTATGTAAATTTTCTCCATTCCATAATTGTCAGTTAATCCACATTGCTCACTAATGCTTTGGTGCAAGCGGATTCTTTAGGGGAACTGAACAGCTGTTGAAGTCTGCAGCCAGGTGGGTAATGAGATGAACTCCGAGACAGTGCGTGTGGGCAGTGGACTCGAACGATGGGCTTCTCGCTGACATATGGTTCACACTCGTAACGCCGTGTCCTGGGGAGAAGTTTGGAGGAACCTCACACTGACACGCGTTGAGACTTTTCCACTCTAACCAAATGCCAAAGAAAACAAGTTGAGGAAGGTTACGCAATGCTTGCCCAGTCTACGCACCCTCATTATTCTGGATGTCTGAACCAGAAGAAGCCTGAGAAGTGGGAGTCATCAGATCCCGATGGTAAGAGGAAGAACCAAAGACTCTTTTTCCTTACCATTGCTATTGGTGCCTACAACATCCTGATGGTCCTCCTCAGACTGATGTGTCAGGGGGAGCACAAAGGCAAGCTTCAAAGACCATGTGGACTCTTAGAAGCCAGCCACCATGTCAAAAGGCCTGGTCTAGATTCCCGATTGATGAGAGACCTTCTTCTGGACAGAAAGAGATGCCTGGGGGTGATGGCGTGAGCTCCCAGCTACTAGCCAGCACTCACGCCCCAGACATGTGAGTGAGATGCTCCAGCCCCAGTCAAGCTGCCCAAGCTGACACCATGTGGAGCTGAGATGAACCATCTCTGCTGAGCCCTGCCTGCACACGGAGGCCTGGGCAAAAACCATGGCTGCTGTGTTAAGCAACTAAAACAACAACAAAAAAATTACACAATAATACAACAGATGCTATAGTGTTATACATGCTTTTCCCCTAAGCATCTTTGGTTGTTCTGAATTCTTTCATATCAACTCATTTAGCTATCATTTTCCTCTTGCCCTTTGAGAGGAGGGCTCTGAAAAGTTGACTGAAAATTAGGTGTTCTGTTCAGTTAGGGCACAGTTAGCCAAGAGTTTATAGGTTCCTCCTGATTATGAGCTCAAGAAAACTGAAATAACAAAAGACCAGTTCTGGAGAGCTGACCTAGATTACAGAACCAGCTGCTGGCCAGGTCCCTCTCCTCTTTCCTCCAGAGGATAATTAGCACCGAGAGCTGTGATGTGCCCTTCACACAAGGGTTCCAGGCAAGCACATTCCTCAAGACACCACAGAGGACCTGGTCTCTAAGAAAGTCCAATTAAAAAGGTGTGTGGTTGCAAAAGCGGCCAAGATTGAGTCAGTTAGGTGCCTGTCAACACCTATGACTTTGTCTTCCTAGCGTGTTCTTCACCAGGGATGTGGCTCCTGGCATCAGGACTCTGGGTTGCAGGTGGCTTTCAGGTGCAGACACCTTGAGATGGATGACTCATGGTGAGGACATTAGGGACAGCAATTCTCAGCCTGAAGGAAGCATAGGATGGTGGCACTAATCTAACGAAAAGAAAACGACACCGACAAAGTGCTTTAACACAAAGAAACCTGTTTTCCATAGAATTAAAAAGCCTCTTTGCACTGGAAGGAATTTTGATATTATTGACTTGGGGCGCCCAAGCCATCTGTGGTGCGGCTCCTTGGAGGAAAGTGGCGACAAAGGATCTGAGGTACCCTCTGGGCTTGGTGGAAAAGAGCGCGCTTTGACGGAAGGACGACGTCTGTCATTGGAACCAGAGGACGAGTGGAAGAACCCATGCTATGCATCTGCCATAGCTTAGCCGGTACCAACTCTTTACAAAAGGGCAACGGAAGCCCTGCCTGTGGAAAGCACTCGCTGTGTGCCACGCCATGCAGAATTCCTGCCTGGATTACTGCGGTAGTCCACGCCATGCAGAATTCCTGGGAGGGAGGCCCAGGTCTTGCCTAAAGGATCCTCCTTGGTTTGTTCGCAGTATTTTTCCCACTCACACGTGGCCTGGCCTGGGGCTCATGTCTGTGACCCTGAACTTACCTGTTACGCTGAGATTGATATCTATGGCTTTGATTAATGGCACGTTTTAAGGGTTTGGCTCAGAGCCCTTCCTTGGGTCCTGGAACTCAGGGAAGACAGCTTACTCTGTATTGCCAACCTCAGTTACCACATTGCTTGGCCAAATTCTCACCAGGTTTTTGAAAAGGGAATTTGAGTTTGTTCCACCTACACCCTTAGATTTTTGGAAGCATCTTCATAATCTCCAGATGAGTCAAGCATCGATTGTTGGATTACCATCTCTAGATGTACTTCACATGTCCCCTCAGGGATGCTCAAAGGCTCGGAAACATTGGTAGGTTGAACTGCTTCAGTTCAAGGGCTCTGGTCCTCTACGCGGAGACAGACTAGACCCAGAGTGACAGCACATCAATCTAGGACCTGGTTTTTCCGGGACTCCAGGCAGCATCTGCACAAGGAAGTGTTGGAGCCACTTTTCCGGTCTGAGCTCCGAACAACCGAGCTGATCAAATCAACGTTCTGCCTCTGGGCTGTTGACTTGCTCTCGCCCTTCCGGACCCTGCTTCTCATTACGGGCGGAGATACTCTGGCTGAGGAAAGAACACCCTCAAGCTGCTGACCCAACACCCTTCCTCGGGAAAGGATGGCCTCCTCTCTCTCAACTCCTCCAGCTCTTCTGATCCCTGACTCTCACTGAAGCTCTCGCAACATATTACTTTTCCATCCTGACATGTGAAGATGCACCCACACATGTGTGCACATGGTGCACAGGCACACATCTGGTGTGCTTGTGTGTGGAGGGCTGCCGCTACACGGAGAATGTCAAAGCTGGAGACTGCATGGAATGAAGTGTCCCCACTCAGTCCCCACTTTGTCACTCTGATTTATCGTGGGCATGACAACAGCGGACCATCAGGACAGTGCCTGGCAGAGAGCGAGAGAGCAATGCCTGTCAGCCGGCACTCACCAGATACAGGCGGCAGAGCTACCGGGGTGGGAATGTTCCTTCTCGCCTTGCCATGTGGCTGAGGGGCCTTGCCATGTAGCTGAGGGGCCTTGCCATGTGGCCGAGGGGCCTTGGCAGCGCCAACACCCAGGGCGAGTCAGACAGCTCAGTTAGCCATGAGGGACCAAGGATCGGGAGTTTTGCTACTCGCCCCAAGTCACACACCTTCGACAAAGCCAGGACCGGATCCGGGGTGTCGGGGCCGCATCTGAGCGTTCGTCCCGCAGGTCCACCCTCTTGACCTCCTTCCAGGACCGACGTGCAATTGCTGTGCACCAAGGTTCACCTACCGTGGTCATTTTATAATTAATGGTTAATGACTGTGATCGTGTGAGTGACGGTGTGAGATTACTGTAGAGGTGCGAGCAATTAGACATTGAGATAAGAGTTATGAGTTAAATATCCATGGTGACGAGAACGATCAGAGTGACAGGCAGGTGGCCGGTCCCCGACAGCAGAGCTGCACTTCCTGGAGTGTGCTGTACCAGACGCTCCATCAGAAGAGCGTTCTGCGGTCAGGTGCATGTGGGGCGCATTCCGAGGCTCTCCTGGAAATCCACCGAGCTCGTGTGTGTAGGCTGTGCAGAAGTCATGTGACCCTTAGGCACAGCATTGCATTCTCTGACCTTGACTTTCCGTACTTATGTCTGCAGATGTTTCTTCCTCCCTCTTAGGCTTCTGTGCAAATTGAACAAGGTAATATACATTCAAGTGCTTTGCAGAGACGCATAAAAAGGTAAGGGAGTAATTATAATTTCTATTACTATCATTATTACCATTTTGGACTTTGATTCCAATTCCTCATCCTTTGTCTTCTGGGATACTTCCTGCTTTGCCCAGAAAAACTCATTCATTAGGCACTCAGGATAATTCCCAGACGGACATAGGAGGCAAAGCTCCTGGATCGGCTAAATTGGAAACGTTTAAATTTTTCATCTATTCCCCTGCCTGCTCTTTGGTCAATAGCTTATTCTGACAACTTCATTACCTCCTAATTACTCCAAGTCCCATGCTCATTTTCTGTGTGTGATAAAAAAGCCCACCCGAGAAACGGACCGGACACACCGGGCCCCTGGACCCCTGCGGACAACCCCAGCGCCCTGCCCCCGGGAGGGGGTCTTCTTTTTCATTGTCAGGAGTACGTGAGCAAAAGCCACCTGGTACCTTGCCTGGCGGCTGCTGACCACCCCTCCCTGCCCACTTTCCCTCCCACCACAGGACCGGAGTGAAGAGACACATCTCGTTCTCCCTAGTCACGGCTGATTTATCCTCTGCTTATCAATCTTAGCGCAGCCCTTCAGGAAGCCGGATCGCATGTGCCCTAATCTTTGAGGTTCTCATTTCTTAAGGAAATTTTGATCTATTGGGCTTTAATTATATGTCCCTTCCAAAGTGCCAGACTTTTCTTAGCCAGGCACTTTATCCTCGCGATTCGGTCCTTTTCTCGCTGTCTCATGAGGCTACATTTAGACGTGGGAGGCGGAAGGGGCCTTCGAGGTCAGCCCGGGTGCCGAACCCGGGAGCTCGTGCCGCTCCGGGGCTGCCTGCTGAAAGTGCAGATTTCCGGCCGGCGCCGGCCGGAGGGTGGCGCTCCACAGGTGCATGTTTAGGGGGCCACACAGGCGCCTGGCAAACAGGCAGCCGAGGGAACCACACATCCCGTCCTCAGCCTCTCAGGGGGGACCGCCGTGCTCCACAGAACAGTTCTGAGACTTAAAACGGGATGCAAAGCACCTAGCACTGAACCTGCACCTGACAGGAACTGGATCCCTTTCTGTTCTCCTGGGGGCCTATTGTTTTCAATATTGGGCAGACCAATCAGAAGTGTGCTTCGATTCTTACCAATGCATCCTGGTCATCACTCACGCAGCCCGTGATGGAACCCTCACACCCCACTAGGAGGGCAGCACTGCTACTGTCCCCAGCTGCCAGACGTGGAAAACATTAAAGGCGAGCTACGTAACGGTGGCGGTGGCGTGAGGGTGGCAGTGGTGGCAGAATTTGAAAACGGAAGGCCTGGCTGGCAAGCCCACAGCTGCAATGTTGGCCCCTGGCTGGGGCGCACCTTCAGAATTCCTTCCTGACCGGCCAGGATCGGAGTGTGCTCCGTTTAAGGAGGCCCCCCTTCTCCCATGCACGAGGGGCCTCCATGGCCCGGAGAGGGGGCCTCCTTAAACTGTGAGAGCTCTGCTCACCCACCCTGTCTGCCCCAGCGGGGTCCACTGCGGGGCAAGAAATAACTGGAGTCAGCAGTAGATGGGGTGCTGCTGGCCTCTGTTGCTGTCCCCCCTCCCCAAGGGACGTGCAGTGGGGACACTTATTCCCTTGAGGTACTGAAGGCCCTGAGGGGAGACAGGGAAGAACAGACCCCCAAGAGTGTCGAGGAGCATCTGGGCCCCGGCCTCCACTCCCTTAGCACACACATGTATGCACACACAAGCGCACACACTTCAGAGAAAGATCTAGCACTTCGGTTTGCTTGAAGACAATGACCCTTTCCCAGCTCAGCCTGCCTGAGTCTCAAAATGAGCCGGGGGGGTGAGAGGAAAACTGAGGCAGGGTGGGCCCTTGACCGGGAGCCCCGCAGTTTCGCTGTGGGGAGAGGAGAAGGGTGAGAGAGCGGGCCAGGGCCCCAGACCGCCCTGACTTCAGATCTCCAAGCTCCCACGTAGCCCGGTCAGAATGGCGCCAATGACAATATTTTACAGATGGTGAAAACTGAGGATCAGAGGGAGGTCTGTTTGGAGCTAGGTCTGTTAATAAAAATGAGCATTTAAGAAGCACCTACTATGTGACGTGGAATAGCTTCTAGAACATTAGACAGCATTTATCACAGGAAACCTGGGAGGTAGGTAAAAGTGTATTCTGCACACAGAGGCAGAAGGTTTAAGGGGAATGTGCAACTCGCTTAATGTCACAGAGGAACCGGGATTCAAAGCACACAGGCGTGACTCCGAAGCTGGGCTGCTTCCTCCCAAACAGGCACCCAGGCCTCCCTGCTGGCGGCTGGTCGGTGGCTCCCAGGGGCCGTGTTGAAACTCCTGAGGTGGCATCTGGGTTTGATTCGTCATGTCTAAGCATGAGTGCCATCCCCGCACCGAGGTGCTCTCCCAAGAAGGAACCCATTCCCGGTGAATCGGAGCGCGGCGGGAGGCCTGGAACAAGCCCCTTTACCCGCTCCCACCTCGTCTCCCTCAAGGCCTTCCACAAACTTCGTCTCAGCATCCCCGCAGCTGCAGAGCCTGCTGCCCACGAAGCTGTGGCACGTGGACGGAGTTCATTGACTGAAGTGATACAGTGGCTTGAACGGACGGCAGGGCAGAGGAGGTGACGGGGTCGTAGGCCACTTTCACAGGGACAGAAACCAGAGCAGAACATGGCAGAGCGAGTGAGCGGGCAGTGCGGCCAGGTCTCCGAGCCAGGCCTGTGAGCCCCCTGTGACCCCACTTGGTGCTGCCGCACTGCTGAAGCTCGGAGGGGGGGAGGGTGGTGGTGAGGGGCGGGGAGGAGTGGCGGTTGTTCCTGGGGGGCCCAGGAGAAAGAAACGGCCGCGGGTCTGTTGGCTCACACTCCCCTTGGAGCGAGGGCCTTGTCTCCGCACCTAAACAAGGAAATGAACCGCCTCTGGCGAGCTCAGGGTGGTGGATCGCTGGGAGGAAACTGCCCGTGGGGGCCCTTGGTCTCCTGGAGGGCCAGAGGGAGAGTGGAACACACAGGGAAAGGACCTCCCAAGTGGGAAGAGAGGCCGTCGTGAGGCGTGAACTGCGGGGCTAAACTGCTCTTCTCAGAGAAGCTGACCACCCTAGCCTACTCTCCATACCCCTCCTCTCTGCTCTCCACTCTCCTGCTTGTGCACGCGTGATCCTGAACCAGCTTTGGAGTCCCCAAGGAGAGAAACTTAAGGGGCCAATATCCTTGAGAGGCAGGCAATGAAGAGTCAAATTCATACTAAAGTGTAAATGCCTGATAGAAATAACCTACAACTGTAGCGTTTCACCTCACCGGCCATGGATAAAATCCGCCTCCTTGAGACGTTTACAAACACAGGCAGCAGGCAGGGGGCGCATTCTCTCCTTTGTGCGCTCACAACCTGTGCCTGGGGTTGTGAAGTCTTGCTGTTCTTGTTCCTCGAGCACTTACTCTGAGCCTGCTGCTCTGGAGACACATAAAACAAGCCTCTGTTCTACTTGGCGCTCACAGTCCCGCCTGGGAAATAGATAGCGAAGGGAAAAGAGCCGTGTAGCCCGGCATGAGATGAACTAGCCAAAGGACCCTCCAGTGTGGAGGAGGGGAGGGCAAACCTGCCCGGGAGAGGCATGAAGGGCTGAGGAGGGGTGGAGACCCTAACAGAAACGCTGAAGGACAAGGGCAAGGGCAAGGTGGGTATAGGCAAGGGACAGGGGGAAGATGAGAAATTGAGAACAGCTCAGGTGAAGGTGCGAGCTGTCTTTTTTTAAACCAAGAAACAATGTGTGTGTGTGTGTGTGTGTGTGTGTGTGTGTCCAGAGTATAAAGTCAGAGAAGAAAGAGACTCGCCGGAAGCGAGGCTGGTGAAACAGACAAGCTCGGGTGGGGACCAGTGCGTCCTGGGGTTGGAGGCCGTGGGAGCCGCTAAGGGCTCCACGTGGGGGACCGAAAAGAAACTGCGCGAGTGTCCTTGGGCCAACGAGAGGAGGTCGCCGTTCCCAGCGCCCCACTCTCCCGAGTTACAGCAAGGTCACCCGACGCCCGCGGCTTGGCTGTTTTGCAGTGCCCGCCTCCACGGTGACACGGTGACCCGAAGGGCAGTTCGCGTCAGAGCGTCCTTTGCGGTGGGCTGTCCTGGGCACTGCAGGCTGTTAGCAGCATGCTTGGTCTCCTTTTTTTTTTTTTTTTTTTTTGCTTCTCCAGTGGACTCTCTATTTACCATCTTTAGACTCAACTGTTCCCAACCGCTGCTGGCACAGACGCCCCACCCAGTGACCATGTACCGGCCACCCCCCATGAGCCAGGAACAGCGCCAGTGCTGTCCCTGGAAATTCACAAGGGGCTCCTCCAAGCTCCACCTCCTTGGAGCTGGTCCCTGTCGAAGATCCCACCCCAGCGGCTCCTGGCCTGCATCAGGCCCCGGACTGCGCAGACCTCCGCTTTGACCTCTCCGCACTGTCAGTGTGGGGCTGGGGTCAGAGAGGGAGACTCCCCAGGCCAGATACCTGGTCCCCGAGTCTCGGCACAGTGTTCCCCACTAACTCTCACCGCCGGGGTGGGGGCGGGGCAGGGGGAGGAGGAAATAAATCTCTTTAGCTGTAAGACCCTCTCTGGAGGCTCAGCAAGCAGCAGGGAAGAAACGGTTTCAGAAACCAATTTTTGTCTGAAAAGAGGAAAATAACGAAGACCTTAAGAGAGAAATAACCCCGAGTGTTGAGTGCCTGGCAAAGAGAAAATTAAAGAACACCCCTGACGGCTGGCAAGAACGGCACGGAGCACGTGGGCACGGGGGGCGGGGAGGGGGGTGCAGGTGAGGAAAACGGGCCGAACAAGGCAGGGAGCTGTTTCCTCGGGAACGCCTACAGCTCTGACCAGTCCCACCTCCTGCTCGAGAACCGTCGTCGGCTCCCGGTTGCCTGGAGGACGGGGTTCGAGGATGCCATTCGGAAACATGAGTTAGAGGCATGTCTAGTTGGCACGTTTATAGCTCAATCCAGCATTTGATTTTAAAATATAGTTTTTACAGAACAGAAACCGACTCATAGATACAGAAAACAAACAAATGGTTGCCAGATGGGAGGGGCTTTTGGGGAGCTAGCTGAAAAAGGTCGGGGGGCTGGATGAAAAAGAAGTACAAGTTGGCAACTACAGAACAGCCCTGAGGGTGGAGGGCAGAGCACAGGGGTGCAGTCAGTGACATCGTAACAACTACGGGTGGTGCCAGGTGGACACTAGACTTATTGGGGTGACCACGTTCTAAGACATATACATGCCTGGCCATGACGCTGTACACCTGAAACTAACACAATATTGAACATCAATGGTTACTGGAAAAAAAGAAGGAAAAAATAGAAATATTGCTTTTCAAGTGCCTGAAGAAATATGCAGGTGTTATAGACAAATTCAGATCCTACCTAAGTAAACATTTTAGATCAGCCTTCACCATCTTCAACTTCGCCCCTCCCTCAAAGGTGAGTTCCTTCCAGAAAGCGGCCAGTGGAGCCGGAGAGGTGAACTGGCAGAGCCAAAGAACAGCTGTACAAGTCCTGCAGCTGCACCTAGAGAACAGCCGCCAAGCAAAGGCCGCGCGGGGCCCCTTTCTGCGGAAAGGTGCAGATGAGTTTGTCCTTCCTGTCGTCGCGGAGGCGTTAGAAAGTCCCTCGCAAGCAGCCAAGGCCGAAGCCACGGGGTCCTTCCGCCGACCGGCGCAGCGCTTCCTCCTGAGGGCAGTCCCTGGGGCAGTTGGGTCAGAAATGTACGAGGCGCTGCTACGTAAATGGTTTCTTATTTTCATAGTCACGTCTTCATTTTAACGAGCATAACAGATGTTTCTTTTTTGGTGTTTTGTTTTGCTTTGTGTTTTTTCCCCCCTATCCACCTTTTAATCTGCCTTCCAATCAGCACCTTGCTCTCCCTACTGGGGAACCTCCCATTTTGTGATGTCTAAGGGATCGCCGGCCACCTGGGGGTCACTGACCACCTGGGGGAGTTGAGGGGACTGGACTTACTCCCCACACCACCCTGAGCCAGGCCGGGTCTCGATGGGACTTGCGGTTGCCCACCAGATGCTCTCCAGAGGAGGTTGAATCCTGCGCAGATAACACAGTGATGGCTGGGGCGTGGCTGGTGGGCATCTCTGCGCAGCTCAGAGTGGCTCTGCGATGGCCGTAGCCCAGCCGTCCAGTCAGCCGGGGCATCCTGGAGAACGTGCTGCCTTCGAGCCTCATCAGCTCGACTGCGCAGCCTCCTGAAGGCTGTCTCAGGGCCCAACGTCCCTCCAGGATGGCTGGGATTATTTTCCATCACTTTTAACCAAGGGCCTTCCAGCTGATGCCGTGTGAGAACATGTCATTAGCAAGTGAAACCCATTATTTTGTGGATATTATTCCCTAGGAAATGGCAAAGATTTAAAATGGGATTAAGTTTAAAAAAAAACATTAAATGAGAAAACAAGTGCTGTGCGAATGCATCAAAACTGTGCTGATTGGGAAGATAGTGTCTTCAGTTCTTGGTCCCTGGAACAGGGGTGTGAGCTGCAGGGAGGCCCAGGGACCCCCGGGGGTCCCGCGGCAGGCCGGCTGCAGGCCTGAACTAGAACCAGGCACCTTGGCTCCGGAGGGAAACCCCCACATCCGCTCACATGGGGGTGGCAGAGCCCAGCTTCCACGCTCAGCATCCTTCTCCATCGACAGAAGGAGTGTGCTAGCTTCTGAATTCACAGAGGCCTTGGTCAGCAGCCAGCATTTTCATCTTTATTAACTGTGTAAAGACAAGCTTTTTTTTTCCCTTTTATTTTCTGTCCTGAAACTTGGTAGCAGCAAGCCTGGTGGCATGGTACACGCAACCCCCATCCATCCTGCCTTTCACCAAGTCGTTCACTGCGGAGAGCAAGACTGGCCCCCCACCCAGAAGCACTTAACAGATTCATGCGGATGACTTCATCCCTCAAGGAACAGCGCGGCCAGCCCCGCAGCGAGGCCCCTTGAAGGTAACATCGAGCTCCCTCCGCCCTGGGGCTCCGCAGGACAGCGTGGAGTTTCTGAAGCCGCCTCCTCGTCCTGACTCAGATGTGCAACGATGAGTCGGACCAGGAAATCCAGTCCTGTTTCCTGTACATTTCAGAAATGAAAACCTTGCAGCAACTGCACCGAAAGAACCTGCGGGGGCCTCTCCCCGCAGCCACCTGGGAAGGGGTCCCCAGGGTGGCTTCCCACCCCCATCCAGTCCGGTGACGGCCTCACAGCCTGGAAGGACACCCCCAATGTCCACGCGGAAGGGCGGCAGGGGGGAGGAAGTCCTGAGTTCTAATCTGAGCTGCTGAGTGACCGGGTGTGGAAGGACAGCTGGGAAGAGGAAGGCTTCGGGACAGGCGGACCGTGCCGGAGCGTGGGAGGCCGAGCCCGGTCAGGGACCGGTGGGCTGCAGGCCGGGCGGCGGGTCTGCTGAGCAGGGCGCGAGGCGCGTCTCGAGGCAGGAAGCAAGGCTGTATCTGGAGCCGGGGAGACTGGATGGCATCTGGGAGCCGGGGTGGTGCAGTCGCCTGATCCCGCTGTGCTGGAGGTCCAGCTTGGCCACTTCCTGGCCATGACCTTGGGATAACAAGACCTCTGGGAGAGTTATCCTGAGGGTTGGAGATGCCGGGTGAGAAGGCTGTGACCCCATGCCTGGCTCGGACAGGTGCTACTGTGAAGCGCTGCTTCTCTTAGGAAACGGGGGTCCTGCACAGTATCCACCATGGTGCTGAGAGGTCATCTCACTGATTTAGGGAACACTCCCCAGAAGGGTGACCAGTTGGAGGGTCACTGAGCTTTACTGGATGGGCAAAAATCTGCAGCGGGCAGTAGACAGGGGCAGGGGCCGAGGCGGGAGGCATTTTATTCGGACACAGGGCAGAACCTGGCATTCCCTGCATGCGGTGGGCAGAGGGCTGGGCGGGCCGGAAGGGCACAAAGAGGCCACAACGGCTGCCAGGTTGACAGGTGAACAGCAGCGCCCCCCATGAAGGTGGGGAATGACCGAAGAGGGGGCCGGCTTCCTACGAAAAAGGCTGGCTCTTCGTTTAGGTGGAAGCAAAGTCCAAGCCCGAAAGTAAGCTGTGTGATTCTGTGAGTCACGAACGCTCCTGTTTTGAAAAGGCAGGGGCGGCGCTCCAAACTCTCTGGACGCCTTCCATGACAGGAGACTCGGGAGCGGGGACAGAGTGCTTCCCTGCGAGAACCTGGAGCACGCCCTGCCATCTGCCTGAGGGACGTGGAGACAATGTCCTGTCCTCTGGCGCCATCGGGAAGGGACAGAACAAGATCTGTTCCCCTCAACGCTGATTGAACGGCCACTGAGAAGCTGAGATGGGAAGGAATACGGGGACTTTTGTACGAAGGGAGGAAGGAAATAAACATAGAAGCTTGGACGGCAGTAAGAGCAGGACAGAGGACCAGGGGGCGGGAGGGCATTCGATCGGTAAACTGCCTCCATCCCCTGCATTCCAGGAATCAGGACCTAGTCCTACTACATGTGGCTTCAGGGGCCAGGACCAGGGACCCACCCCTTCATCCACTCGCACCTGTTCCTTCTCCGCGGTTCGGCGCAGGTGGCCTCTCTCCGAGGGGCTGTTCTGAGCCCTCCTGGCCAGTGAGCCGGCCCTCCCGACCGCCCCCAGTGCTCTGTCAGCGTCCTCCCCCCTCACGTCGCAGCGATCCGGTCCCCGCCCGCCTCCTTCCCGAGACTGGCAGACACGTGTTACGACCACGGCCGCCGTGGGCCGTTAACAGACAAGACTGCCGGCGCTCGGAGAAACCGAGGAGCTTCCCCGAGGCCACAGAGCTAGCACGCGGCAGAACCAAGACTTAGACCTAGCTTACGTGCGTCCCATTCCGAAGCTCTTCCCATTTTTAAACTGTTTCGACAACAAACAAGTTTCTAAAGCGTCCCCACAGGAAATGTGTCTTCTCCAAAATGACCCTCAGGCTGGACACTCAGAAGTGGTCCCACAGGTCTTGGGACGATGGGATATTCCACCTTTCAAAGAGAATGATCTCATATTTCACAAGTTTGCCTTTCAATTAACTGAGGACCGTGGCTCTTTATTTAATGTTATTTCTACATAATCTAATTTTGGCTACAGGTTAATGGACCCACAGGGAGTTATTGCTACTTCAGTTTCCAAAGCATTCAGCAGCATCCCCAGATTATTGGTTGTTAATGGAATCACCCAGCTGTTTTGACTTTCTCCCAATCCTTGTTGAGGTGACCCTAGAGATGAGGACAAAAATGGAGACAGTGGGACCCACTTTTAGGTCACCGGAGCTTGCTGAGCGCCTTCCACAGCCCCGTGGCCGCCCCTGATTCCAGCTCCCAGAGAACCACGTGTTCCTGGCCAGGCCCAGAGTGTCCCAGACCACCATTCCTGCAGACGCCCACTGAGCACCTAGCCTGCCCAAGGCTCCACGCCAGTGCCGCTGGAGACGCAGGCGGGCCAAGTCGGGCGTGAGGTTAGAACCCCACCGATTGGGGCAATCACTGAAATCGCGCCTCGGCTTCCCTATGCAGAGTGACCATCTGCAGTTTCCTTCGGATGCTTATCACAATCCCTTATTCCTTCAGATGACGTGGATGGGGACTCTACTATGCAGTGACCCCCACGGACAGGTCAGCAGCCGGGGGAGGGGCACAGGAGCCCTTGAGACCACAAAGGGGTCAGTCCTATGCGGGACTGCGGAGTCAGGCAAACCTTCCTAGAGGATGTGAGGGTTCATCTGAGTTTAGGTCTGAGCGGGAACAGGAGTCAGCCAGGAGGGTCTGCAAAGGTGGCGGCGGGGCAGGCGGGCCAGGAGAGGACCGTTTTCGTTGGTGGGGCCAGCACAGCAGTCCCTCCGGATGGCAGAGAGTAAGTCCTGCTGGGGAAAGGATGGTGCTTACTGTGCGTTAGGCCACTTCAGAACCCAGATGTCGGTGAAGAGGGCTGAGGCCGGGGAGAGAGGCCCGTGTGGGACCGAAAGGGCCTCGTAAGCCTGAGCAGGATCGATTCTGCCCCGTGCGCAGTGGAGTGTGTGCACGAAGTCTCCCAGGGGAGCCACGCGGGCAGGCCGGGGCTTCCGTGTATCGTCTGGCTGCACTGTGGAGACTCGATTTCGGCATCAGAAAGCTGGGGGCTGGGGCAGCGGAGCCGCTGAGGGAGCATCCGAAGCAGCCCAGGGGCTAAGTGCTGATGCGACTCCGCATCAGAGGCGAGATGCGTTCCTGTAACGGCAAGCGCTTGACTTCCAGAAAAATACAAACTCAACAGTCAACTTCAGCCCACCGCGAGCCCGGATTTCTCCTTTTCTTGTGAATTAGCGACACCTCAGTTAATGAGGATTTTCTGTATTGGAATACTAGATCAAAGTCATTCCACTCACAATTTTACACATTTAATAATATTTAAAGAAGAGGTTGGGAGTCTAATCGTGCAAGAAGGCTTTGATTGTAGGCTTTGGGATGAGTCGGGGCCCAGCAGGTCACGGGAAACTTTCCTCAAAGGGGGACAAAGCAAATCGGTGGCTTTCATTCTAATGAGAGTCGGAGCTTCATTTTCACAAGTTTGTCAACTGAGGCCGCGCTGATGGAATATTTAATTTGCTCAGAAAGGACATCAATGTGGGTGCCTCTGAGGCAGGGGATGGGTGGCCTTCCCCATGGCACTCCAGTCGTGACACGGCCCAGAGCTGCACAGATGCTCCTGGAGGAGGGTGTCCTAGACATTTTTTAAAGTGCATTTTGGTGAGCGTGACGTTTCCTGTTTTCTGAAGATCACGCCGGCTCTGCTGCAGCCAGTGCGTGCGCAGAAGCCAAGGGAACGGTGCGTGGAGGCTGGCGGCCTTCCCCTACGGCAGCTCCACGGGTTTCAGGAAGTGACAGACTTTCCAGTGCGCTGTCTGCTCTGGGAAGTGAGGGTGGTGACAATAATCCAGCTCGCAGGACAGCTGCTGCGCTTAAATCAGGCCATTCTTTCCTCCCTTCCCTGACACTGGTTCTCAAGATGGGGAGAACAAGTCCTGCTGGGCCCACTACCCAGATACGCCAGACAGCCGCGTCCCCAAGGGCCTCCGTCACACGGCCTGTCTGAGCAACCCGCCAGAGCACTGTCGGGCCCTGGATGCCCAGGGGGCAGGGACTCGGCCCTGCGGGTAAGCCTCCTCTCCTCCGGCTCCTGTCTGGCTCCTGGAGGCACTCGATGGAGTTGCCAGGAGTAAAGCTATCAGAAGACAGCTTGGCTGTGGCAAGGCATGGGTAAGGGTCACTGCCAGGACCATGCACCTGGCCGTGGGCAGAAAAAGGCTAAATTTCAGTTTGAAATCAGTGCAAACCTTCAGTTAGAAGACAGCCTGAGAGCCCATGGACCTCAGGGAAAGAACACCTTGCTTAAGCTCTATCCGGGCTTCCTAGAGGCAGCCTTCTGTTTCTGAGAAACACCTGCTTGGATTGTTCATTACTGTGCTCTTCCCGCTTTTGGGGACAGCCATCTGTGTTTCCTTGAATCCAGTGATGCCAGATTAAGAGACTTCTGGCTAAGACAGAGGCATAGGTAAACACACTTCGCCTCCATGCACAACTATAGCAAAAATTACAACTATACTACAAAACAAACATCACCCGTATTTGTCAGAAAATCAAGCTGTATGGAAGTCTGACAACCAAGGATTTAAAGAAGCCATATTCATCCAGACAGATGCCTTTTCTACAATAGGCCACGCTACGAAGACAGGGGGTCAAAGCAGCTCTACCTAATACACAGAAACAAACACAAGGATGTTGCCAAATTGAGAAGACAAAGAAATATGGCCTAAATGAAAGAACAGAACAAAACTCCAGGAAAAGAACTAAATGAAATGGAGATAAGCAACCTATCAGATGCAGAGTTCAAAACACTGGTTATTGGGATACTCAAAGAAATCACTGGGTATTGCAACAGCATAAAAAAGACCCAGGCAGAAGTGAAGGTTACATTAAGTGAAACTAAGAAAAGTCCACAGGGAACCAACAGTGGAGGGGATGAAGCCAAGATTCAAATCAACAATTGGAATGTAAGGAAGAAAAAAGCATTCAATCAGATTAGCAAGAAACAAAAAGAATTTAAAAAACAAGAATTGAATAAGGAGCCTCTGGGACATCTCCAAATATACCAACATATAAATCATAGGGGTGCCAAAGGAGAAGAGGAAGAGCAAGAAATTGAAAACTTATTTCAAAAAATAATGAAAGAAAACTTCCCTAATTTGGTGAAGGAAATAGACATACAACTCCAGGGAGCACAAAGAGTCCTAATCAACTTGGAACCAAAGAGGTCCACACCAAGACACATCATAATTAAAATGCCAAAGTTTAAAGATAAAGAGAGAATCTTAAAAGTAGCAAGAGAAAAGCAGAGAGTTATCTACAAAGGAGTACCCATAAGACTGTCAGCTGATTTCTCAAAAGAAACTTTGCAGGCAAGAAGGGACTGGCAAGAAGTATTCAAAGTGATAAAAAGCAAGGACCTACAACCTAAATTACTCTGTCCAGCAAAGCTATCATTTAGAATGGAAGGGCAGATAAAGTGCTTCCCAGACAAGGTAAAACTAAAGGATTTCCTCTTCATCAAGCCACTATTATATGAAATGTTAAAGGGAACTATATAAGAAAAAGAAGATCAAAACTATGAACATTAAAATGGCAACAAATGCACAACTATCAACAACTGAATCTAAGAAGCAAACGAAGCAAACAAGGAGAACAGGAACAGAATTGTAGATACGGAGATCATTTGGAGGGTCAGCAGTGGGGGGGGGGGGGAGGGCGCCAGGATTGAGAAGTACAGATCGGTCGGTACAAAATAGACAGGGGGGTGTTAGGAACAGAATAGGAAATGGCATAGCCAAAGAATTTATATGCACGACTCATGGACATGAACTAAGGAGGGGATTGCTGGAGGGAACAGGGGTGGCAGGTGGAGCGGGGTAAAGGGAGAAAATGGGGAGAACTGTAACAGCAAAATCAATAAAATATATTTAAAAAAATTTTAAATCTATCAAAATAAATTTGACTTCCAAATTGTTTACATGTAAAACATAAAACACACTGTTTTTGGAAAAGACGGGAAACTGTCACCCAGGAAAGCCTCCCACTGAGAACATCCCCCGAGACTCCCCACCACCCAGCAGAAGCAACTTCAGCTCTAGGAACCCAGGTCTTGGTGACGGGATCCCTCCTCACTGGGGAGCCCTAGTGGCTGGAACATTCCCCTCTTGGCTTTCTTTTACCCCAGAGAGCCCCGTACTGGCTCATGGGGAACACTCCCAACATCCTTTACTTTAAGCAACACTGGGTCCCCACACAGCGGGGCTCCCCAGGCTGCACCCCGAGGCAGCCCGGCAGCCCCCTCTGCCCTCTGCATTTCCTGCCTGGGAGCCAGTCCTCTGAAGGGGCTCACTTCAGATCCCTTAGAGTTATTCCACTGAAGACTCCCCCAGATGGTAGCTGGCCCCCCAACTGCAGTAGCACCTCTGCAGAAATCTCCCTGATAATTGCCCTCCTTCCATCTGCTTTACCCTCTGTAAATCCTCAGGGTGGAAGAGGGTTCCAAAGCCCTAGGACAGGTCTTCTGACATTTCCTTTGCACATTCCAAATCCGAGAATTTGGCTTCGAATTTCTCATCTGTTCTCTCATGGCACTTATCAGAGCCTTCAGTTTCAATATCTTATTATAGATTTGTATCAAGATAATTTGTATGCAAAGAAAAACTTTTTTTTCCTTCCCCTGGTCTCCTACCCAAATGTTCCATGCCTATGATTTTATGACTCAGTCTCTAAGACATATTTCCTAAGTCACAAGATGGAATGACTCATGCCTGGTCTGAACTATCCCTGAAGCCCATACAATACAGATGGCTATGCTAAAGTAAGTCTAAATATTCTAGAATTCCAAGTAGAGGGAATTCAGAATAAAGAAGGGATTTTGTGTGCTAAGAAGTAAGGGGAGAGACTTTTGCATTGTTCTGGGAAGATGGTGCCTAGACTCAGGTGAAAGTCCGTGACAAAATGAAGTGGGACGTAGAATTGTTTCCTGAGGACCACCGTGTGCTGCAAACAGCGAATCCCCCAAGCCTCAAGGCAACTCTGCCTGTTTCCCAACGAGCATTCGTAACTCAGATCCGATTAGATGTTCCTTTCTCTAGGTAGCCTTGGCTGACCTCAGACTACGTTAAATGCTCCTGCTCCATTCTCCCAAAGCGAAGTGTACCATGATGTGTTGTACCTGTGTGTTTATTTCTCTACTTCATCCTTAGTTAGCCAGTGAACACAGGGCTTGTGAGCACCGTGGTCAGCATTCACCCACCGGCCTCATGGAAAGCCAGCAGTAGCAAATGATGAATAAATGTTTCACCTAGGTATCAGTTAGCACAGGTTAGGTTATGCTCCAGTAACAAACAACCCTCAGATCTAAGCAGCTTACCACAGCAAAGGCTAAGTGCTCGGTCATGCAAAGCCCCAGAATATTCAGCAGTGGGCACATCAGCGTGAAAAAGTCGTGTACACAACTCGTCCATCGCCCACCTCCATCCCGAGCTGTCTTCAAGGCCTCTGAGTGCTGTCTCCTGCTGTAACCTGGGTGTGACCGAAACCCTTGAGTTGCCGCCCCCTACACCGAAGGCCTTTCTCGCCATGCAAGCATCGATGAAAACAAACCAACACACACACCAACTACCTGCTCCTCTGCCAAATCACAAATCCGTTCTTAAAACCTGGAAGAGAAAGGTAATTTGTTGCCTGTAAGTACTATTTCCAAAGGCTATTTAAGGTTACAGAAAAGAGAAATAAATCACACGTACCCATGCCCAGAACTGAGTTGCTTCTTTAAGTATTTTTTTTTTCTTTTTCTTTCCTCAAATTCTCCTTTCTCAAGGCAGCTGTCATCTCGCCCCACTGGAGCCCTCCTCCCACTCCAAACCCCATCTGCTTACACACCCTGCACCCTGACCAGCCCCGCAAAGGCCCGGCCTTTAGCCAAGTCCTGACCAGATACCCTGGGCATACCCTGGGCCTGCCCTGGGCACTGAACTGTCCCGGGCAACCCCAGGGACATCTGGGTGGCGGGAGGGCGGAGTGGATGGAGGTGGGGTCCTGAGCTGACGTGTGGCTGAGGTGCTTCCGACTCGTTCCTCTTTCTGGGACGGGACTACACGGCTGCTCTGGCCTCTCCACGCCTGGGTGTTTCTGCCCCAGCAGCCCCACCCGGGAAGTGGCCGGCCAGCCTGAAGCTATGGAGGGATTGCTTCCAACTTCCCATGAAACGGGCCTTCCCCGGTGTGGAGCCCCCAGAAGGGAAATAGTCAACAGGACAGGTCCCCTCTACCTTTGACCTCCTAGGTGAGTGAGCACCTGTTACGGCACATGCCCAAGACATATTAGCTGCTTCTCCCTCCTTTTCTGGAAGCAAAGTATTGCAACACTTTTACCAATTCATAAGTGAACATGTTTTCAGTCCCTTGCACTCTGGGCCTGCTAACAAGCCCACATTCTCTCTTTTCTCCACCTCCCTCACTGAGGCGCTGCACGCATGTGACTGTCCAGAATTGCACTGCGTGAACATGCAGAAACCCACAGAAGCTGGCAACTTATTCTGATGTGTGAATTGCATTCAGGAATTAAGTACACCTTGGCATTCTCACAAGACATGCTCCCTTGCAGCCAACTAGAGGGATGGAACTAATTTACAAATTAAAACCAGCTGCCAAATATACATAATAAAATCAATTCTATAAGTGCACCCTAATTTGGGACCTTATTGTGGGAAGCAGTGACAAATATTCCTGCAAACTTTCAAGAAAGCAAGAGAACAACAGCAACAAAAATAATACATTCAGAGAGATAAAATTAAAGGGTATTTCACCATGGCAATCAGAAGAAATTCAGACCTGGAGTATCAGTCCTCAAAGATTTCAAAGGTAATGATAAAAAAAAAATGAAAAAATCTGTATCCACTTATAATCATTAAGACAAAAAGTCCAGCAGAAGAAAAAAGTCACCTCTTTTCTCACCAATGACAAACTCAGGTCTCTGCCTCTCTGGGGAGAAGAGAGGCCGGAGCTTGCATATTGCATGAGAGATACATTTTCAAAGAACCGTGTAACTCGTTTTATCACCTCATTTCACTTGGTGACACGCCACCTTGCCACCCCTACCCACGCAGGCAGCATTGAACATAGAAGTCGGACTCAGCATTGGAGTCAGGGCTAATTTTTACCAGGAGAGACCTGTGGGGACATACCATGGGCCGGGGGTGGTGATGGGGGCCAGGGGAGGGGTCCAGGGCACCTGAGTCACCTTCAAAGAGCTGCCAGCTCATCCCAGCGGAGCATGCTGGGAAAAATCCTCCCAACCGTGTCTCTCTCACAGTGCCTCAGCCGAGTCCTCGCTGCCGTCCCCCTGCTCCTTGAAACAAATGTCGTATTATCAAGTCTCTCCGGGTGGCCCCAAAGGGTAGACATCCAACCACAGGATTAAAGCTCAACAGAAGATGTATGGCGAACTCTGGGCTTTGAGAGGGTTTCCACAGAGCAAGGGCTATTTCCTAAGGAACGAGTAATTGTTCCCCTTCCTGTGCTGACCATGCATGTGTATAAATCTGCAGAACACTAACAGCAAAGAGGCAACAGCAATAGAACACCGTTACATTGAGCCGCGGTCCTCTGTCCCCGGGAAGCCTGCCCTTCTGAGAGGGTGAAAGGCTGGACCCTTGCTCTCAAGTTCTCCTTGCAGTGAGGGGACCACAGGGCCAGTGAGACACAAAGAGAGATTTGCTGTGTCTGGGGAGACTTCCTTTTAAACTAAATTTATTGGGAAGTAACATTGGTTAATAAAGTTATATAGGTTTCAAGTACACATTTCTATGACCCATCATCTATATTGTTTCGTGTGCCCACCACTCGAAATCTAATCATCCTCCATCACCATATATTTAGATTTATTTAAAAAAAAAAAAAAAAAAAGCACTGTCCTTTTGGTGTTGTCACTTTAGAAAGTCAGCTCAGAAAGAAGGGAACACTTGGGTTCAGCTACTGGGTCAGTGCTGGACACCTTGTTGTTGAAAAAGGAAATGCCCATTCTCTCAATCACTGCTAGGTGGATACTGTTATTTTTAGCTAAAGCATCCTAACTGTTTGACGAGTCAGTCTTGGCTTCGGTCACCATGGTATGTGCTATTGCATGTGGGCGACTGCCACAAAACTTCGGCGGTGCTGACAATCGCTTGGACGTCTGCCTTATCACCGTTGGGAGGCCCACAAGGAAAACGAGACAATGTTCTTATTTCCCAACGAGACAAAGAGGAAGACGAGCTTTTCCGGTGGACCCGAGGGGACTGGATCCCATCTCAGCTACTTTCTAGGTTGGTGACCTTGGGCAAGATACTTCCCACCCAGAAACTCAATTTCCTCAACTGTAAAACGAAGTGCAGCAGCAGAACGCACCCCAGCTTGGGGAACCGAAGGAGCGAAAGCACAGAAGGACCCAGCACGGTGTCTGGCCTGGGGCCGGAACTCAGTCTCCGCTCGGCCACCATTCCTATTCTCCACCTGCGGGGGCCGGAGCGGGGATCTTTAGTTGCTTTGAGACTGGCTAGCTCTTGTTTTCCATTAGAGGAAGGTAAGGACCACCCGCTCGCCTGGTCCTCGTAGCAAAGGAAGGTGCCTGAGGTCTTGGAGGGACTGGAGGAAGGCTGTGGGTAAGAGTGAAGCTCAGCTTTCAAACCACCCCTTAGGAAGTCTTCCCAACTCTGGATCTCGTGGCTCGGGTGGTCTTACTTCGAGGCACCGTTTAGTGATGACTCAATGCTCCAGCGCTTCGTGCGTCCTACCGAAGTCCACCTACTTCTCTGCGTGTTTTCCCAGGCTGTTCCCAGGCCTGCAGAATCAATTCTCCACCACCTGGCTGACTTCTGTTTCTTCCTCAAGGCACAGTTAAACTGTCTCCTCCCCAGGAGCCTTTGGCGATCCCCCTCATTCTCACCTGGCATCTCTCTGGGTCAGGTGCCCCTTCTCTACTCACCCTATACCCTCTCTCCTGAACCCATCAAGGAATTCTGCACACGTCTGTCTTCCCCAGCCCCAAACACACTCCTAGCAGGTATTGAGTGGCAACTAAATTGGTTGAATGACAACATACCCATTAAAAAAATCAGGTTCAACTCAGTGGTAAGTAAATGTTATTCTATGTCATTGTATAATTGGCCTAAGAGCATTATTTCTACTTCTTTTTCTGTGAAATAAACCTGGTGTGTGTGTGTTTCCAGGAAGTTTCTGCCGTATTGCTGTGAGGAGAATAGGCTGCCACCACCTCGCTTGAGTGCAATTGTGCAAAGAAACACAACATATGCTTCGACGTGAGAAAATACAATTAATAATTCATGAGTTAAAGCGGAGAGCGTAATGGAAACCCAGAAGTGAATGGAGGTGGAGGCATTACCTATTAAAACCTGTGTAACGCAATTAAAACAGTGCCGAGATGGAAATATGTTGTTGTGCACGTAAGTCTTAGGAAAAAATGAAATCTTGAGAAGCTACATGTTTAATTCAAAAGCTAGAAAAGGAAGCAGAATAAGCTGAAAGAAACTTGAAAGGATGAAACCAAGATAAAATCGAAAAGTAATGAATTAGAAAATAAAGACACTGCAAGGATATTTCTTTTTAAAAAGGTAGCTCCAAGAAAAGGTCCATAAAGTAACTCTCCGATGAGATGACTCAAGAAAAAAAGAAGACACGAGTGAACAATATCAAGAACGACAAAGGGGCGTAGCTGTGGTCCCAGGAGAGAGTTCAGCCAGCCTTAATGCCGTCAGCGGTGTGGCAGTGGTTGTGAGGGCTAGGATGAAGTGAATACTTTCAAAAGTAAAAGTGACCAAAACTGACTCAAGAAGAAACGGAAAACCTACGTTGACCACTCAGTAGATTAAGTCGGTTGTCCCAACTCTTCGCCCCAGGCCCAAAGGAAAGCAACAGGGCAGGATAAGTTCAGGTCCCACTAAAGCTCCTAGGAACGGAAGCCCCCTATTTCGTACCAGCTCTTCTGGAGACCAGAAAGAGGAGAACTCGCTGGCACGAAAGGGTAAGAAAAAGCCCTTCTCTTCGGATGGGCAGACTGCACTGCAGGCTAACCTGCCCCGGACACCTGGGGAAGGCGCAGGGTCGGCCCCGGCCCGGCCCCAGGAACTGCGCTCCCATAACGATGCGCACCCGTCTTGCTTGCTGCACCCACGCTGCTATGCTCTCCCCACGCGGCCTGGTCTGTCACCCCCTGGACTGCCAGCCCCTTGAGTCAGCGAAAGGGCTTCACCTGCCTGGAGCGTCTTCAGTACCTGAACAGGGCTGGGCACCCGGCGTGCATCCCGCACGTGGAGAGCCAGGAACAGGTGACTAAGTAGGTAAGTGGCCCAAGATGCTGCTTCTCCCGCAAGTGCATAGCGGAGGTCTCGCTTCCACACCTGCACTTGGGCAGCTCCTCAATGTGGTCCGGGGACAGTGCACTGGGTCTGGGGAGAAGCCACACCGAGTCTCAGCCCGCCTGCTTCTCGTCACCGACTGTAGGACTTAGTCAGCTCACGACGCAGCTTCTTGAAGCCCAGAAAAATGGGGACAGTAACACTGTCCTGGGAGTTACGGTAGGGGTTCCAGGAGCTAAAACGTGTGCAAGCCTGTTGCATGTGATACGTGTGTTATAAATCATTAAACACACAGGCTTGGCTGAAGTTCGTTACAGGCCGACGAATGGCAGTAAGGTCTAATGATGAGGATTCAATGACTATGGGAAGAGCCGATCAAAGAGATGGATTCTGAGTAACTTTATAGAAAGACATTCTCATTGGAGAAAAACCCAACAGATTTCCAGACCAAGAGAAGGGCTTTTATGTGAGTCTGCTCGGTAGGGGCCAAGGAGCTGACACAGATGTCACGGTCTCTCCCCTTGTTCCGAGCCTGTTCGTGAGAGCCTTTGCCTTGGGGGGGGGGGGGGGCTGGAGCCAGTGAACAGCTGTGAAGTCTGCGCTAGATTGACGGGATGGTGGGCCCCCCCCGGCCCCCACCGCTGTAGCCAGACTGAGAAGCGCGGAAGGAAATTTGGAGTAAGAGGCTGTGTTGAAGTGAGAGCAGGCTTGGCACGTAGCAGGAGACCTTTATCTCGGCACCTCAGTTCCTTCTCCATGAAATGGAGATAAACTGTCTCACGTAGTTGCTGGGGGAGGGGGGTGGAGGGGGTGGGGGGGCGGGTTCGCGATCCTCTGTTTAAAGGCACCAAGCACAGCGTCTGGCCCTGGTGGCAGCTCAATACTTGGTAGCCATTTATGAGTACTGCCGCTCCTGCCAGGGCACAGCCATTTCCAGAACATCTGAGTCCTGTCCACTTCGAAGGCGACCTCAAACGTAGCCTGCTCCGGTACTTGGCCTCTCTGGAGTGGAGCTCTCTGCAGCCATCGGGGTGCCTCGGGGTTCCTAGCTTGTTAAAGGCCCCGTGGATCGAGCCACCTCCCCAGAAGCCGGAACCAGAGTCCAGGAAGCAGAAGCAGCTTTCTTCACCTAGCCCTGTAACAGAGGCGAGTCCAGTACGTGGCCAGGGCGGAGGACCAGAGGAGGGGGGCGCTACCCCTTCAGGCTCCCCAGTGGGCAGACGAGCATCCCCTTGCAGAGGTAAAAGTCAAGGCAGAGCAGCCGTTCGCATCTGGAACAAACTCACGACAGGAGCGTTAGCAGCGAAGAGAGTCGAGAGGAGACTCCTGAGATGTGCTAGGAGGGAGGACAGGCGCTGAAACACCCCCACCTGTAAAGGGAGGTGACAGACGAGACCGTAGCTCATGGCGTTGTTGACGGACTGAGCTATAGGAGAGGCAGCGGCTCGACACATTAGGTCCCCTTGCAGAGGACGGTGAGTAGGACGTGGCCGGTGGGCAGGCTAGAAAGGCAGGGCAGGCGGGACACCGCCTTGGAGGGTGGGTGGCCCCGGCCTGTCTCTCTGCAGGTGGCAGCTCTGCGCAGCAGTCTGTGGGACAGGTCTGTTCGGGAGTGGGGGCTCCCGGGCGCTACAGGGCCTGGGCGGTGGGGGGAAAGGCAGAAACAGGCACAGAAACGCAAGGTGGCCTCACGGGAAAGTCAGAAACGTCCCTGCTGTGACATCCCGTAGCCTTCACGATGAAGCTGAGTCCCTTTGGTAAGTGACTGTCTCAGTGTCCTAGGTCTGCCGCAACAAACGCCACGAGAGGGTGGCTCCAAACAACAGCCTCGCATTCTCCGGGTTCTGCGGGCCGGCGGGCCAGACTCAAGGTGCGGGCAGGATCCTCTCCGCAGCGGAGGGCCTGCCCCAGGCTTGGCGTTCCCGGTTCGGTTTGTCTAGGTGATGCGCCGGTCGCTGCCTCCACCTGCGTGCAGCTTGTCTCTGCGCCTGTCTTCCCACGGGCACGCGCCTGCTCGTCAGGACGCCATTCACCGGACTTAGGCCCAGTGTAACCTCATCTTAACTAAGTGTATCTACCAAGACCTTGTTCCCAAACAAGATCACCTTCTGAGGTTCTGGGTGGACATAGGGGGTGTTAACACTGTGCCACTGGGACCTTCTAAGAACCTTGTGGAATGAAGTTCGGTGTGCACCCGCCGAGGGCTGACCACAAGGCCGATGCTTTTATCCGGGGATTCCCCTCCCTCTCGGTTGGCAGTTCCCCTTGAGGGCATTAAATGCCCTGCATGTTGGGCTACCCTGCCTACAGGTAGGCTGGGGGCTCGCAGGAGGTCAGAGAAAGCCCTCCAGCAGGGAGGAAGTAGGGGACACACAGGACAGCAGGGAACGCTGGAGAGAGCGGTCAGGGCATTCGTTTCCCAGGCTCCCTGTGCTACGGGGTCTGGCCTCTCTTCCGCTGGGGCTGTCCTTCCCCATCCGACTCTCCTGCGGTCACTGATGCCCAGCACCCTGAGCTGTCCCCAGGTGGAATCCCCGACGTTCACCTCCGACCCTTCGAATCTGCCCAACCCCAGCCTCTTGGTTCTGGGGGCCAAGTGGTTATTTAATGGGGGATTTATTTCCGCACCTCACAGGTTCTTTTAAAACTTAAGAGCTGTCAATTACCATTTCCCAGAGTGTGCTCAAGTCGCAATCAAAAGGCCAGATGAAAAGGGAGAAATCTCGCAGCTCAATAAGCTCAGGAAATACTGGCGACGCCCCGCTGGACACTTTGGAAGCGCTACGCTACCAGACGGTGCCCAGCCTCTGAGGCCCCAGAGCCCACTCCGAGTTCAGGCCCCCAGCTGGTCCGATTGTACTCATTCTAAACACAGTTTAGAGCCGTCGGGAGAAGGCGACGCAGAGGACAGTTGCAGAGAGTGCGCAGGGCAGACGCACAGTGGGTCAGGCACGTGGACGCTCAGCGATGTGCGCCTCCGGCCCCCGTGGGAGGACTGTGCGTGCTGCTCCGCCGATTCGGGCTTTGGTCGGTGGCGTGTGCCGAGCCGAAGTCACAGTGCCCGTGTGGCCTGAGTGTCCAGTGTGGCCTGAGTGTCCAGCGTGTTCTGAGTGTGGCCTGACTCGACCTTCCTGCTCTTCTCCTCAGTCTCAAGGATAGGCGCGGCCTCGTGGGGCTGCTCCTTGAGCCTGGATCCCCAAAGGGGAAGACGCACGGGGCAAAGCCAAGCAGTCAGGGTCAAACCACAGTTTCCAACATGTGACCAGGACCCACAAATACACATCCGTTGTCAGAAGCAGCTAAGATTTGGGGTGATTTGCCACTCAGCACAGCTGTCTAACACAGTGTAAGCACCTCATCTTTTAACAGGGGCAAAGCAATGACTAAGATCTTAAACCAAACATCAGAGATTTCCTGAGGGCCTCTTGAAATTAACTGGTCTTTTGGGAGAACCGCTGCTTCGGTTGGGATCCTGAATAATCAGACTTTTCCTCCAGAGAGAAAAAAAGCAGCATTAAATGTCTCTTACTCCACAGAAGCCTCGCGTGTGTTTTCTCACCCTACCCACTTCACAAAACTACGCAGGAAGTATTTCTGTGCCCATTTGTAGAAGAAGAGACTGAGGCTCAGAGAGAGTTTAACTGGCCTGTCCAAAGCCACACGGAGGGTGACCAGGGTTCGAAGCAGCTCTGGAGTTCAGACGAAGTCTGCAACCCTCCCATCACCCCCAGCAGCTGCACCAGCTGGGGGTGCCACCAAGCAGACGTGCCCTCCGAGGGCCCTGCCACGAGCTGCGTTCGGTACAAAAGGCAGTTCCCTCCTGACACCACCAAAACGTTTTCCACAAAACAATGTAGTAAAAAAGACTTCCCTTATCCCCCAAGTTATTGAAAATATTCCTCCCAACCAAAATGAAAAGTGTCGTTTTGAACTTTGGTGACATGACCGAGTGCCTTCCCGGTGGTGTGCGGTTGGAACAAGGGAGCTCTGAATTCTGGCCGATGGGCAGAGTGGCGTCTCTGAGACTCCGCGAACGCCTTCTCCGACCGATGCGGGCTTGAGTCTAGTCTTTAAAGGATGCCCTGCTGGCCACCGCGTAGACGGTTCTCAGCCCATCAGTAAACGTTTCCTGGAAGCCTTCCCCGCGCCATACACCATGCTGGGCACAGAAGCCAGAACCAGCCAACATCTCGCCTACAGTGTCCTGGCTAAAGGTCACACACGCACTGTGAACTACTGCCCCTCCCCTCACGCTGAGCAACAGGCATCATTACAATTTTTAGAGAGCTTCCTCAAAGTCAGGTGCAGATTCTCCCCCAAGTCAGAGTGGCTCTCATCACCCAGCTTGTATGTCCTGGTTTGTATTCTCTTGTGCTGGGCACCCCCAGACGTAATGTCAAAGGTCACTGTCCAGAGGAGAGTTTACACAGCACGCCTGACCTTGCAATGTCTGCTGTCCCTGGGCCAGCTAGCAAAGTTGTCCCCTGGCTGGTGTCTGGGAACTTGGATTTCGAGGGGATGCCCAACATCCCCTAACTGATAGGACTGACACAGAAGTGCCTGAACTGTTTGTACAAACAATGTGTTTTATGCTAAACATCTGCTTTCCTGCAGGGAGTCTGGAAATCCGGTAGCTGGCAGGGGCCCGTGTAACTAGCCCCTAAAAAAAACCTTGGGCACTGAGTTCCCGCTGAGTCTCCCCATGTCACTGGAGGAACTACGTGTGTGTGTTCTGTGTGATGCACCGGGATAGGACTCTTGGAAGCTTGTGCCTGGTCTCCTCTGCGGCCCCCTTCCCTGTGCTGAGTCGGCTTTGTATCCTTGCCTGTAATAAAACATCATAATTTTGAGTGCGACTCCGTGCTGAGTCCTGGGAGTGAGTTCCTCCAGGGAGGCATCAGTCTGTTGCACCCCGCCCCCTACAGAAACGGAAATGTGGACGGACACACACTGCGACGTCCCCAAGGCCACAGAGCTGGCAGGAGCAATAAGACCACGATCCAAAGACCACCTTTTAATCACAACACCAAACCGATTCGCAAAGGACTAGTATATAAGCCGAGTATCCACATATCCATGTGCATTTGCAGAAGGAAATCTTCATCTTGATTTGATCATTTTAGACACTGCCATCACTGGGATATTGTCACATCGGAGAAATTATGGGACAACGGGCTTCCTGAGCGTTCCTGTACATGACGGAGAGCACCTGGAGCCCAGGTATTCGACATCGTTGTTCCTCAGCTCAAGGTGAGCCAGCTGGCAGAACCAGAGCAGAACCGCAGACCCGGGCACACTGCCCACCGCACCGCTGGCCCTCTCCCACCAGGCTGCTCCACCCCCTTGAAAACTGGTATTACTATTATTGCAAGCAAATGGCTCCAAGAGGCAGGGTCCAAGAGATACTCTTGCAACGGTGACCTTTAGCTGTTCTCCTCCAAATGAGACCCAATCAGGCATAATGAGCTCAGATCAGGCTTAGAATTGTTTTCCTCTCTCTGCCTCTCTTTCCTCCCAGCCTTTATCGGCATTTTAGCAGAAGGCTGTTTTTCCTTCTGCACTTATTTATATTTAGCCTGAGCATCCTGTTAATTACAGAGCAGTTACAGGAGAATTAGGAACACTATATATAAATTTGCCATTTATGCAAATTGCAAAGAGGGAACAAAGAAAAATTAGCTTAATTAACGTAATTGCAAAAAAAAAAAAAAATCGGGAGGTGAGGCAAACCCAGCTCTAATCAGAGAAGAGGCGACGGAAGTGTCAAGGAAACGGTGACCCAAATCAGCACGGATTGGAGGGCTCTGACCTTTCACGAGCTCAAGCCCTTGCTGAGATGCTGCGGCGGCAGGAGGCGGTGGAGGGAAGGGGCAGAGAGGACTCGGCACAGAACTGCCACATGATTGCACGCGATAAAACCTCGTGTGTGCAACGCTGTCGACGTGCGTGTGAGTGTGGGCACCTGAGGCGGAGCGGGAGCAGCATGCCGCTCACGTCGCTCGTCCAGCAAACACGTCACTAAGCGCCCACTCGGTGCTGGGGACCGTCCAGTGCTGGGGACGCACAGACGAACAGCACGCAGTCACTGCCCCGCGGGGCTGGGGAGTTGGAGCGGAGAAGGCAATAAACAAATGGCATGTTAAGAGCAAACAAGAAGGAATTCAATATAGAAGCGTTGCCAGATTTAGTGAATAAAAATATAGAATGCTCAGTTAAATTTTAATTTCTGAGAAACAACAAATATAGTCTTAGTGTAAGGGGCTCCGTGAAATCTTTGGGGTATACTTATGTAAAAGATGTAATTTACCGTTCTTCTGAAATTCGGCTCAATTGGGCACCCTGTCTTTTTTCGGGTAACCCTCCTGAGGAAGTCCACAGGAGAGTCCCTCCTGTTTCTCCCCCAGGACCACAGGAGTGTTCAGGGCCGCCCCTCGAAAGCAGAAAACTGTTCCCTGGCCAAGCACAGGTCCCATCAGGGGAGCAGAGGGGAGGGAAAGGCTTTGTGTGAAACGGAGCTGGGGCAGCGTGGAGCCAGCGGCCGGACCAAGCAGCCCCGGGGCCGCTGGGCTCTCCACTTCCGCAGTCCCCGCTGCGTCGAACCCCAGCTCCGCAGATCTTCGACGAAACTGCCAGACGCTCAATGTCTGTGAACGTGTGCACCTGTGTCCCCGAGGAGGGCGGTGCTCCATACCTGAGCGGGGGTTTGCACATCCTGATTCACCAAATCCTCGCAGCCCACGAGAGGCAGATTACGTGGCCCCCACTTCGCAGATGCAGAGACAGGCACAGAGAAGCTAACGAGTCCGGGACGAGCGACGGGAGCATTAGGCTAACAAGCATCAGAGCTGGGATTTGACCCAGGCTCCTGGCTCCAGGGACATCCTTCCATCGGCCTTCCTCTCTTCATGAGGGGTTTCTTTTCCAAGAAACAGAAATATACAGATAGCAAAACCAAACATGTATACAGGCCCTGGCACAAATAACCCCCCTTTTTACTACTAAATCTTTTATTATCAAATCATAAGCATGTAATCCTGTAACGTAACAATCTCACACTCAAGCACACTGTATGGCATTTTAGGTGAAATGTCCGAATTAAAAGTATAAATTATGACACCCATGTTATTACCCTACCTACCACACTCACACAGGCGTTACTTCTGCCTGACCCTGTATATTATGGACACACAGTTGGTTTTCCCAGGACTGAGGGCTTATCCAGATCATGGGTCTTTCATTGCTAAAAGCAGAGCAATTATAGGCAAACTGGGACGCATCCATCAGCCCATGGCTGAGTGGCTTTAAGAATGCTCAGCACCACGCCCGGCAAACGGCTAAGTTTTACAAAGAGGTAGCAGCTACGACTACTGTCGATCTCGCCCGTGCCTCAATTTCCTCCCCTGGACGTGGAAGACACCAGAACTTACCCAACGGAGCTTTGTGAAGACTGAAAAGATGACGCTCACCACGTGCTTAGCCGCCACATGGTCCCCACACAGGAGCATTCATTAGTGTGAGGACGGTGGTCACGGCTACAGTGATATCGACGAAGAAGAGACAGGCTGAGAGAAGTCACACACACGACTAATTAGGAAGAGAACTGGGGTGTGAAACCAGGTTGGCCTGTCTCCAAGGCTCTTGATTTTTCCCTTTTGCGCCATGTTGTAAGCAAATGATTAAACAATGATATGGAACTTGAACCAAGCCTTAAAGAAGGAATCGGGTTGGACATCTGGTCATCTATCGATTTCATCGGCAAGTATTGATCACACGCCATCACGTGCCAGACAGCGTAGAGAGCAAAAGCGATGTGTAACCACGGTCCCCCAGACTAGGGAACTGGGAAGGGCGGGGAGCAGGCGGGCACCCCAGACAGAGAGAGGGATGAACTTGGTGTCGTTCTTCCCACCCTACTCCCAGGTCAAAGTGAGTATGCACACGTGGCCTGCCTGAAGATCCTCGAGAAGGTAAAGCCACTCTGCGAATCCCAAGGGGACAGCTGACGTCTCGTCAGGACGCCTTCTCGTTTAGGAGCTCTGACCGGGGCAGGCGGACCTCTCGCCCAGCCACCAGGCCCTGTCTCCAGGGCCGTGTCAGCTCCACCTCCTCCGCAGCCTGGCACACCCCGGTGACGCTCTCCGCCCATGCCAACAGCCAATAACATGCCCGGAGAGGCTGACAACAAGTAAACAGGGTCTATTTTCAGCCTCTTTGCCATGGTTTTTGGCAGAGCTTCACTCCGAAATGCTCCTTCAACAAACGTAAACAGACCCCAGATCCGCGGTGCGATTTGAAGCCGATGCACAGAGGTGGGCGGGGAGCTCCTAATTAACAAGTCCTCGGATAACTCGCAGAGCCTCCTTCAGCACCATCTCCCGTCCGCGGAGACAGCTTGGAGCTGGCAGGAGAGGAAGGGGGCGGCTGCCTGCCCAGAGCCTCAGTGTGAGTGGGCCACCGGAAAGGAGTTTGTTTCAACAAAACCTCTTTCAAGGATCTGTCTGTTTCAGGCGACTCAGGGAAATAAGGGCAAGGCCAGGTGGGTGGAGAGCACAAAGACAAGCAGGCAAACATTGGGACTCCTCAGCAGAACGCGTGCCGAGGAGCTGGGAGGGTGCACACCACTCCCCAGCACCCTGCCACGAAGCCCAGGCACAGTCGGGGAGGGTGCACACCACTCCCCAGCACCCTGCCACGAAGCCCAGGCACAGTCGGGGTGGGTGCACACCACTCCCCAGCACCCTGCCACGAAGCCCAGGAACAGTCGGGGTGGGTGCACGCCACTCCCCAGCACCCTGCCACGAAGCCCAGGAACAGTCGGGGAGGGTGCACGCCACTCCCCAGCACCCTGCCACGAAGCCCAGGAACAGTCGTGGATCGGTTCAATGGGCCCAGCGCAGGGGTGGACCAGCTCTGGGCCTCCCAGCCGACCTCCTGGTGTGGCGGAGCCACTCGCCCAATAGATAGGGACCTTAAGTCTTTCTCCAGGGTCTGGTTTTTTCCCCAAGGAGCCCGGAAGCGAAGGCCTGAGACTCAAGTCTGCCTCAGTGTTCTTAGATCCTACAGAGAGAGAGCTAGCCAAAAAGCCAAGATGGCTCGACAAATCCGAAGAACAAGAATGGGCCACAAGCCAGGTGCCAGGTTTCATCCACGAAACGAAGTGAAAAAATAGCAGCTTGAGAAGGCCATGGGAAGGGTAGCCACACCCAGGGGTCTCGGGTATCTGGGGATGCGCAGAGATGGGGCCGTGCGAGGCAGGTGGAGGCTGCAGCACCAGGATGGACACACGGCCACTCCAGCGGCAAAAGCGTTCCAGGGAGGCCTCGCTCCCCCAGACGCAGTCATGCGTTGCCACCCCCTCACTCGCCTGCGGTAGTCAACCACCTTGTTTCCTCAGACCACGGTCATGCTGTCAGCCGATTCAGAGCCACGCACACTAAGTCCGCTGGTCAGAATTCCCCCTTGGCCACTGGGTCTCTCCTTCACTCATTCATGTACTCGGTCTGCCACTCAGTAGTTCGGTCAGCCAGATGTTGTCAATCCCTCAGCCTTTCGCCCATTTAGTCGCACCGTTCATTCATTCATTCATTCATTCATTCAACACATCGAGTCCCGGGCAGTCACTTGACTCTTCTACTCATTCATTCATTTACCCTGTTTAGTTCTTGCTTCTGTCCATCAGTTACTCATTAAGCAACCAGTCATTTTACTAATCTATTCACTCATTTACTCAGACTCCCAAAGCTGGTCCATAATTCACTGGCATTCATGTATTTACTCATTGATTCGTCAGTCTCTCAGCAAGGCAGCGAGGCAGGCGGTGTGTTACTTTGTCATAGTGAATTTGCCCACCAGGCCCGGAGACGTTATCTCTAATCTATGCTTTTCTTCAATTAAACTTGAGTTAGCACTAGGGTCCCAAAGGCTCAGACTTCAGGGTGTAGCTTTAGACATAAATTTCCTCTCTTTGTTAAAAAAATAAGAACACATCTCAGAGCCCGATACAAGCAGTGTCCTTGCACAAATAGATTGCTAACACAGGTGTCCCAAGAGCCTGCTGCACTGATTGCGGGGGCCCAGGCCCCAGATGGCCCACAGCAAGGGGACATGGGGCGAGTAGTAATCCAGGCGACCGCCCTATGAAACCCAGCATCGAAGCCATCCCAGAGCAAGCACTTACAAAACTTTTTTTTTTAATTATGTCTTTCCTTGGATTAAAAAGTGATACGTAGTCACTAGAAAATAAAGAACAGTTTTAAACAAGAAAGTAAAAATCAGCCAAAATTCTACCACTCAGAATTAACAGTTATTAACATTTTAGTATAGATGGGTATACCTTTGTACCCATACTGAAGGTATACCTTGGGTATACCTTTACCAAAAAGTAAAATAACTAAGCCCAGGTTTTAAACGCTGGTTATTAGAAGAGCAACGTGTAATTAGTACACGAAGCGTGTAACGAAGCCCTGGGGAGAGTCCGGTCTGCTGGGGTGGCAGTTGGACGTTGTGGTCACGGTGAAAATGGATAATTTAGTGACTGATTTAGACTCGCTGTTCTAAGTTGAAGTTTTACTAAATTGATATACAGTAATTGAACATTTATGATATCATAAGAATCATCAAGTTTATGAGTTTAATGTAATCTATTTAATTTATAAAACTCAAGTACTAGGAAAACTTTGTTAATCAGACCATTTTTTAAATGATTTTACTTATTTTATTTTTTAGAGAGGGGGAGGGAGGGAGAAAGAGAGTGAGAGAAACATCACTGTGTGGCTGCTTCTCGTGGGCTCCCTACAGGGGACCTGACCCGAAACCCAGGCACGTGCCCTCACTGGGAATTGAACCAGTGACCCTTTGGTTCACAGGCCAGCACTCAATCCACTGAGCCACACCAGCCAGGGCTAATCAGACAGTGTAAGTACTAAAAATAAGTATCCAAGTTACAAAGACGGTTGAAAATCCTTAATTACACATGAGATGAGGCATTAATAAAGGTTTTCTTATAAGAAACTATTAATTTTGGCTAGACTTTTACAGACAGAATAAGACTTATAAGCCGAACATTAAAAGCTTGAGAAATTACTTTATAAATGTAATAAACTCAATGTTAAATTGTAAAACCAAGGTAACCGTGAGTAATCTTCCACATGCACACGAACTTCACATTGAGGACCTTAGGACAATGCCCCGTCTTACAGCCTCATCGGCAAAGACGGAGCACCCTGCATCTTCCCGTGAACTGCCCCTTCCCACGGGGAAGATGTCGGAGACGATGACAAGATCTTGGGTTTGAGCATCCGGGTGGTCTTGCCACTCCCTAAAACTGCCGTGTTGTGCGGACACATCTGTGGGGCCATCTCTGCAATCGCGGTCTAAGCCCCGGAGATGGGGCGACAGCGCTGCCTTCACCTTCTCGGCTCCAGAGCCCAGCCCGTGTCCGGCACACGGCACGTGTTCAAACAAGACGCCGATGGAACGAGCGGGCCGAGTGCCGAGTGCAGTTGCAGAGGGTCTGGAATCCCAAAGCTGCGGGACGATTCTCCTCGTCTGCAAGTTTGTCCTTGTGGAGGAGGCCACAGGGATGTAAAACTCAGGGGGATTCTCGCTCTCCAGCAAGTCCTTCTCAGTTGCGGGGCCTCTCAGTGGAACCGTTGCCCTGACTCTTCCCCAGTGTGTGCAGACAGGCCACTTGTCAGGGTGAAATTCCCGAGCTGCTCTGGAAGGCACGAGGTTACCCAGCTCGTGAGAGGGAGGGGGACGGGGCACTGTGGAAAACACCTACCAACCGACGGGACCCCAGGCAGGGGGCTTGCCCGATCTGTTGGAAGACCAAAAAAAACCCTCAAAATAGAAGGGCTGCCCTTTACCCTTGATAGCTGGGTCTCCAGGCTCCGGAGAGGTGCGGGGTGAGTCAGCTCCCAGAAGCGCCAGACAGGCTGGGTGGAGAGGACGCTGGAGAAAGGCAGACAACCGCAGATGGCCCCGTCCCTCACGCTCAGCTCTGCCCACGTTTTACAGATGAGGACATGGAGGCTCAGAGGCCGGATTGATGATCCGCTCTCGCTGTCCTGCCAGCAAGGGACCCAGCGGGGATTTGAACCCACTGCTGCTCTGTCTCCAAATCTGAGGGCCTCTCACCTGCATGAAGGGCCTTGGAGCTCCTCACCCAGACGCTGCCCCGGCACTCGGAGGAGCGCTCTGGTGCTCCGGGGCCCTTTCCCCGGTTTTCTTTCCCAGACGAGTTCCTCCAGCCCCCTTTCTCTGTCTGTGGAAACCTCACTCCTGACTCCAGAGCTCCCGCTGCGTCTTCAGTGTTAATTTCAAAGCACTAATTAACGTTCCATCATTTCTCTGAGTTGCAGACGATTTTGTCCCAGAACCGTAGATGTCAGTCCGAGAACCAAAGCCAGCGCCCCCATTTCTCAACAGGGGCTGTGGTTGCTCCTTTTCCTCTCCATTTCCCCAACACGGCAAGGAGAAGAGCGATGATGTCATCCCTCAGCCTCCATAGATACAGGTGAGCTCCTCCTTGGACTTTGTAGGCAGGTGAGCTGATGACAAGAGTGCTCTTCAGTGACCCACCAAATGTCCCCTTCTTACAAGCCTTGATGACTCAGGACGTGACAGCCAGCGGCCTAAAGAGACCACCTGCTGGCCTTTCCAACCCCTGGCCACAGGGTCTGCCTGCCTCTCTGAACTCCGGGCAACCTTGCTGACAAATGGCTCTTACTACAGATAATGTCCCTCTTGGCACTATTGCAGCCCTGGTTTGTGCTTAATATCAACATGCCCTTAAACTACTCTCTTTGGAGGTGAGCAGGGATGGATTTATCCCCCAGGGGTACGAGTGTGAATGCCAATGAATACGGATGCGATATGACCTCACGATTTTCACTCTCCCAGCCCTAAACCACCACCCCCTTCCGTAGCCAGAGGCGGAGTCCATGGCATCGGTGGCCCGGGGGAGAAGAGGAGGGAGGAGTGAGCCTCGCCCCTCAGCATCCTTTAGCTTACCTCATCTCCAAGGTCAAAATTAGCACCTCCCTCTGCTGCTCCCCCGAAGTGTTTCATTGATATGGTTGTTTCTGTCTGTAACCATAGCTGTTAACTGTTGAATGTGAAAGAGTTTTCCCTGTTGATTTAACCCACCTTTCACTGTTCCACCTGCAGTCCTATATGGCCATGGACTAGTAACCAGAAGGATTGAATAAGTGAAGCACTAGAACCTCTGGTTTTACTGAATCCCTGAGACGTTTTCTGGGTTATAAACCCATACACCCATGTGCCCGTACCCTACTAACTCAGGGGAGTAAAGTGTTGTGGGAAACAAATGTGAAGGCCCTATGGGAGCGAAGACAGTCGTGGTGACCTTCCCCAATGAAGCCTTCTCTTACCTCTACGATCAGAATAAGCCTCTCAGTTTTGGGAAGAGAAAATCACCTCTCTTCTGTTCCTAAGCATACAAGTTCAATTTCCCCTAGTTTTCACCACCATTCTCCTAGTCTCCTGGGACACACACATGCATGCGTCCATCCATCCTTCTGTCCATCCATCTATTAATCCACACACTCGCCATCTCCCACCCCTTCCAAAGCTAGCTCTGAGACCCTGGATGTCCAATGCATGGCTGGGACTTCCAGCTACAGGAGGGGTGACTTTTATGCGGGTTGGGACAGGCCCCTCCCAAGGCCCCCCCCCAGAGGAGAAGGGCTGCAGCGTGTGAAGTTTTTGACTTACACGTCAATCACCGACAGGAACCACAAGACCAGCTACTTGTTTCACTTAGTTAGAATTTGTTCTCACTCTCAATATGACAGCCTGAGTCCAGGGCCAAGAAGAAAACCATGGCAGAATCACTTCCATTTGCTCACGAGGCTTCGCTGCAGCCTCTCTGGGTCGCTTCTAGCTATACTTCCAAGCTGATTCTGAGTCTTCTAAGCTGATGCTATTCTTTACCCAGATAAGCTCTGAGAATGGCTGTGAATTTCAGAGACCTAGAGTGTGGCCTCTGTCACAGTGACTCATTGAGTGGAGTCATTAATGAGGAAATGAAGAGAATGGGTCCTTAACACAGGGAGGTTCGTTCATTCATTCTTCACTCGCTTACTCAACAAACAACTTCTTTAATACCTAGAATATATAAGGCATGGTTATGTGAACTGAGGGGATAGTGATGAATAAAATAACAGACCAATCTTCCAGTAGCTTCTGACATAGAACAGAAAAAAGGAAAGGATGAATCACAGCACAGAATGATACCTGCTGTGACGAGGCATAAATGAAGAGTTTGTGAAATGACAGGGAGGAAGGGAGTTCCTCAGAGTTGATTCCCTGCAGGAATTAGCAGGGCATGGGGCAGGTGAGGGAGGACAGGAACACTCCTGGAAAGGCGTGGGCGGAATGAGCAAGGTAGAGAGGCTGCAAAAGTCCGGCAGGATCAGGGAACTTCAAGGCGTGAAATGAGAACACGTCATGAGCTGAGCTGGAGGAGTTTGCAGAGGCCAGAGTGTGGCGAACATATCCGGAAGATAATCAAGATCCACTAACGCATTCCCAGGGAGAATTAAAGATACTCCTAAGGTCACTGTTGTTACAAGAAGCTTCACTGGTAATTTGCCATCCCAGACACTGAGAATTAAGAGCACACGGGAATTTCTCTCAGCGTGAGAGAGCCCTTGAGAATCCCAGGTTGGCCAAGGGGAACCTCAGACCAGAAGGTTACGGAAGAAGGCTCTGCACAGCCGAGGGCCTTCTGGAGGCCTGATAGGCGTCTCCGTTCCATCATGGACAGGCCATCCACAGACAGACGGACGTGCTTCTTTTGTGCCCGGCGTCAGGCCAGCCACTGTTGAGGACAGAAAAGGAAGCAGGTGTGATCTAGTCTCCGCCCTCAGGGAGCCAACGCATCGAAGCAGCAGCGTCTCCCCAGGCCGCCCGTTCAGTGCCTCCTCCCCACTCTCTGTCAGCTCGCCACCGTTCAATTAATTTTGCATCTGATTCCAGGCAACTCTGCGGTGGCTGATCACAGCCAGAACCACTTAATCACTTGAGCCCCCTCGGATCTTCAGGCTGCACAGAGCTCTCCATTTGTAACGATCTTGCAGCTGAAAAGACGTCTCAAAGCACACTCACACGCACGAAGGTACTAATGGGGTAATGGTTGGGGATGTTCGGAGGATTTAGAGCCTGTCCTCGGAAGGCCCGGAGCTTCGTAACTGGGGGAAACGGATTACAGCGGTCCGTTTGCTGGGCGTCTTGTCTGGGAACGCTGTAATCTCCACTCGAACATCTTGATCATTTTCTCAGCTGAGCTCGCCTTTTCTTGCACTTCTCTCTCTTCTCCCTCAGGCAAGTTCGCTTTATTTGGGTCTGGAGGTCAGAGCACCTTTTACTGGCTTTCCTTCGTGGTCTGTAACATGTCCCAGGATGCAGCAACCTCTTCCTGTGGACCTTGATGTGATATTGTCGTCCCCAGTGTGGCTATTTCTCAGCGTCTTCTGGCCCCTGGTGGGTGGGGTGGAAGCTGGGGTTCCCCCTGATACAGGACCACTGCCACCGGGACCAGGTGGGCCGGGAGTAGAGAACGGAGTTGAAGGCACGTTGACCCGGGGGGCCGCAGTTAACTGGGGTGGTTAGCGGGTTACAAGACACAGAATGACAGACAGAGTTGGAAAGCGTGGAAATAACAGAATGTAGGGCTTTTGTTTCTCAGATCAGGAAATAAAGTTAAATGCTTGGTCAATATCACACTTCCAATTATCCAAAGCTGCCTGAGTCTGGACCCTTATCACATGACCTCTTCCCAGGAGCATCTGGGCCTGTCAGCTGCCTCCCAGACAGAATCAGAAATCACTGGACTCTGCTGACAGAATGAAGATTCCTCTTCTCTAGAACATTCCCAAGGCTGTCTCTCACTGGCAGCCATGTTTTATCACATGGTCTCGTTCTCCTGACCAAGGCTGATTGGACCGGTGCCGGGCACTTGGCTTGAATGACAATAATCACATCCCCACGCTGAAATTCGGGATGTGGCCCAAGGAAGATCTGAGTGTTTTCCTCACTGTAGCTGGAGCGGGGATGTGGGCGGGGCCGTCACCGCGTAACAGGTGGACAGATGGGGCGTCCTGGAGACAAGCAGTAGAAAAAGGTCCCCTCAACTGGCCTTCCATGCTGTTTCGTTTTCTGGTTGCTGTCACTCTGCCTTCCAGGGGAATGCACATCTCCTGAGCAGCTGGGACACCCTGGACACCCTCCTGGGCACCGGGCTCCAGCGGGGAGCAGAAGGGCACAGAGCACACTTCTGTGGGCCGTGCGTTCTAGTGCCAGCAGGCAGGCAACTAGCAAGTAAGTAAGAAATTATTGTAGATCGGGGTCAATTACAGTTGGAAGGTCAGGACACATCACCTTCCAACCAGGCCCCAGGGCACTGGGTTGGGCGCTTGTGACTGGCATGTCATTGTCAAAGACTTCATTAACAATTTGCGTGTCTGATCCATTTCCAGATTCTGCTCGCCCCTCTCTGCCTGCTGGATTTCTGGGCATCCTGCAAAGCCAAGCTCGAACATCACCTCCAGGTGAGCTCTTCCTGCTTCATCAAGGGCAGCCAATCGCTGTCTCCTCAGGCCCAGCTCTGAACTCTGCAGGTGTCTATTGTGGTGCTTTTATGCTGAGCATGCACAGAAAGGGCAGCTCATTACCATGTTAATCTGCGTTTACCTGATTAACTCAATCAACCCATCTTCTCCTCACTGGCCTTTCAGGTTGCTATATTTTTTAATGACTTATTTATAGTCTTTCCCCAATATTCAGGGGAAAAGTCTGGGGTGCCTGATGTTTTTTTGCTGATTTGCAAAATTTACATACTAAAAGTGAAATTATTGGTCAGTTATGTACTTTGAAAATATATTTGCTCAGTCTTTTATGAGTTTTTTTTTTTAAACTGTGGCTATGTTCTCACTCATTGAGTAGCAATCTTTCGCATGATGTAGTCAAATGCATTTACTTTTCCTTTTATAGTTCCTTTCAGGTGTTTTTTTGAAGAAATCATTCTCCACCTCAAAATCTTGAAGTTAACATCCCACATTTTTCTAATACATTCATAGTTCTGCCTGTCATATTTAGGTCTTATGAAAACTAAAGTTTTCGGTGTGGTATGAGATGGGGTTCTAATTTCATTTTACAATACATAATGAGCCAATTCTCCCAACGTCTTTTATTAAATAATTCATCCTTTGAACACAAGTTTGATTCTGCTTTTATCACATGTGAGATGCTTTAAATACTAATGGTTTTCCGTCACCCGCCAGAGAGACTAGAGGCTGAAAGAACTTCTCCGGCGTAGTTTTCGGGTTTCTCAGCAACAGGCATCAGACGAGTGCCCCCTTCCCCCTTAGCTTCGGGGCATCTCGTTCTCCGGGTTCCCCCCACACCACCGGGCAATCCTTCTCGCTCTTCTTTCCTGGGTTCCTCTCTTCCCCACCTGGAAATGTAGCCTAGGGCTTGTCTTCAGTCAACTTCCTTTCCTCACGGACACCCTCTTCCTTAGTAACCTCAACGATCCCTATGACTTCAAATAGTATCTCTACCCAGGCGGCTTTTCCAACTCCCGTCTCCAGAAAGAATCTCTCCAAGGAACTCCAGACTCAAAGAGCCATCATCTGCCTCACATCGCAGCGCAGACTCGGAACAGTGATCTCACCCTGCCCTGACCCTCAGAGAAGCCCACTCGCCGACTCCCAAAGCTGCTCTTCCCCCTCTCCCCGGCTTAGACAGCATGCAGCCCCACCCCTGCGGCTCGGTCAGAATTCCAGGGTGACCCTCGATTTGCCCTTTTCCTTCTCCTTCCATGCCCAGCTACTTGGAAGCTTTCCTAAATCCCCCCTCTAAACACCTCCCCACCCACACCCTTTTGTTCATCTGCACGAACCCGCCCCTCATCTAGGTCACCGGCACCTCTGCCCTGGGCTACGGCGGACGTGTTCTTCTCACTGGTGTCCCGGTTTCTACTCTTGCCTCCTGGTCCTTGTTCTGGAAAGAGCATCCAATCTCACCAACTGGAAATTCGATCATGTCATCCCTCTGCTCAGAGCCGGACGGTGACCTCTGACAAAGACTCCCTTCTGACCAAACTTCGGCCACACTCCTCTGAGACCTCTTCTTGACTAGACTTTGACCTTGACTGACTGTCCTGTTTAGGCTGCCAAGTGCAGTTCCAGCAAAGAATCATTCTAAGTCAATTTAGTGAGAATTCCTGACCCCTTGATACAAGATCAAATGCCTCACCCCTCACCCTGGACATCTAAACTTGTGACCTGCCTTTAGCAAGGATCCTATTCAGCCAGGTTAACGAGAATCTCTGTACACCTGACGTCTAATCTCGTTCTCCTTAGCAGTTTTTCAACCATTGAACTTCCCTCTAAACCCTCAGCAATCTCTGCCATACTTGGAGTTGAGTCCAAGTCTACACCGAAGTGCTCTTTCCCTTGCTGCAGCAGCTCAAATAAAACCTTTCTTGTCTTTTAACAAGTGCTCAGCTCAAAGTTTTTCTATAACAGCTTTTAGTTAATTTTTTTTTTAAATTTCTGACTATCCTACGTGGTCACTTTACCTGAGTTTGTAGGGCTACGATGCAGGCCTGCCCTGAGCTTGTCACATTCAGCGTTCGGCCCCCTTCTTGCCCTCTGCCTGGGAGCGGACACTGCCATCCGCCTGCCCCCCACGTGCTGGGGTTGGAGGCTGTTTATCGTGAGGCTCCCTAATTGGATGGACTTGGCGAAGAGCCCTCTCCGAAGTTGCCGCATCACACTTAGAATAAAACTCAATTTAATTTAATCCAGATATCACCTCCTCTCCCTCTCCTTCCCTCCCACCAGCTCAAACCACACTGGCCTTCTCTGGGGACACACAGGTCAGGCCCTTCTCCCCTTGGAACCTCCGCCTGGCCCTGCTCACCTGCTCCTCACCTGATGACGTCCTCCTGTCATCGGGACCTCAACGCCACGGCCCCAGGAAGGCCCTCTCGGATCGCTCTGTCTACGGCCACCATGGCCCTCCCATCTGCCACCGCTCTAATTCTGTCTTCCGGGGCTGGCGAGCTTAGCCTGCAGGCCAAGTCTTGCCTCCGCCCCTCTTTGTAAATAAAGTTTTATCATCAAACAGCCACAGCAGTTCAGTCCTTGGCTGCTTTTTTATTCGATGCAAGATGAATAGTCGCAGCACAGACCAGACGGCACCGCCAAACCTCAAATATTTACTAGCAGGCCCTTCGCAGAAGTTTCCCAGCGCCTGGTCTACCTCGTGCACACGAGGGCAGTTTCTTCCCCAGTTAGCTATTTTCCTGCCTTCACGAGAAATTAAGCTCCACCACAACAGAAACTTTGTCTTTCTTTTCTGCTCTGACTCCGTTTTTAGAAAGTGCCCGGTACACGGTAAGTACCCCAAAACATTTGTACCCTAGCAAGACATAGGCTTTGGAGTAAAACCCTGACAAGATTTCCAGCCCTGCTTATTCCCACCACGTGACTGTAGCAGACCACACGATCCTTCTTCCCTTCTGGACATGTGCCTCATCCACGTGACCTGACGGTACCTCCCACTGAAAGGGGAGGTTTCCCAATCTTTCACTTGGTTTGGCCATTTGACTTCTTTTGACCAACTGAGTGAGGGCCCAGAGAGACTCCCCGAGCGGAACGAAACCGCACCAGAGAGGCCCAGTGTAAATCAGCTGACTCACAGCTAATGCCAGATAAGAGAGCTAAACAAACACTCCTGGTCACGTGCCACTGGGTTTGAAGGTGGTATACGTTCTGTATCCCAATTGTGGCAATGAGCGATCTATAAGGCAGTGAACTTGGACAACTTACATCCACCTCTCTACGCATGCATTTCCCCTCTGCTAAATGAAGATTGTAATAATCACTGCCCTAGACTCCTCATCACAGCAGGTGTAAAAGCCACTTTGCAAGTGATGGCATGTTAAGCTCACGTGAGCTCTTACTTGTTATTAATGAGAAAGCTACACAAGTCTGTCTGCTGTGAGGAGCCAAACTGAGCCTAATCAAGTGGTGGGCTGGGGGTGGCGGCAGTTAGTCAGTGGCTGTGGCCCTTCTAGGACAGCGAAGGTACGGCTTTGTCCTGAGCCACCACCTGCCCTGGACCACTCAGGCCAGAGAGTGTGGGATGGGCTGGAGTTTTAGGAGCCAACCTGGGGCAATTCACCTGGGAGATAGGAAGAAAAGAAAGGTCCCTGGGATGCTGGTGGACGGGGACCACGGTATGGAGAGTCAAGGGCTTCCCCAGAGGCACTGCCTCGCCTGTCCCCTCCAACACTTAACTCACTGGACTGAGAGGCAAACAAGGATGGCTTCGGCACTTGATGAATTAATCAGCCAGGGCTTCAGCAAATTGCCCACTCACATCATTAATTAGACATCCTGAGACGGCAAGGAGGCTTGTTTGAAGTGTTGATTCTGCAGGTTTTTTTTTTAATTGATGGGCTAAGACTTTGATCAGCTGTCAGCAGGCGGGGCAGAAGACACCCTCGCCGTGGGATCCGGACCCCCGCTGCTGCCGGGCCCTGGAGAACAGGCGAGGCTCTCTGGGCAGTTCCCAGAAGGGCTGGCCTGAGCTCAGTCGCGGTCGAAGGGCCGAACGGATACAGTACATGCTGCAGTCTCGGGGCACAAGCAAGCTTTAACCCAAGCACACTGGGGAGCGGGGAACTTCCAGGTGGGCACCCTGCCCGGTCGTCAAGTGCTGGTAGCTATAAAAAGCAGCGTCACTAAGGGGCATGGGGTCTGGGGCCCCCAAGCTGTTACTGTGACTTCAGGCTCCAGCAGAGGCTGGCCCCTCCTCCTCCCTGCTCATCGCTGCTGTGTCCGACGGTTTCTGAAGCTTTTCGCTGTCTCCAAAGAACCCCAGAGGCCCCACGAGAAGAAAAGACAATTTCTTTAAAACTAAGAGCTTAAAGAAAAGAAAGAAAAGTCTGTAACCTTGGCAGATAAGGGCTGTCTGAGAACCCCAGCTGGTCCCTTGGCCCAGGTCCCCGGGAGGATGGAGCCACCGCTCGGCGAGGCCCGCAGGCAGGGTTGCAGGGCGAGCGGGAGTCAAGGGGGGGGGGTGTGCTTGCGAGCGTTCAGCCACACTCCCAGGCCTGCCATCAAATATGGCAGGCGTAGCACTTCTCACTTCAAATGAGCCTGGAAGAGTCCCCGGGGCTTTCATACAGCCCCCCACCCCCCGCCTGCACTCGTTGCCTTTGTACCAACAAGCAAGACAAGGTCAGCAATTTCCAGCCTTCCAACAGAGCCCCATTTACCTTGCAGAAATGACAGTGGTATTTAGGGAGGCCTTGGGACAGCGACGTCATCCCAACCCATGGGCATGGAGGGCAGCCCAGCCTCGGCTCCCATCCGCCCCTGCATCCCTCCACCAGGTTCCCCGAGCACCCAACCAGGCTGGGCTGTGAGGACTGAGTTTCACGAGGGCAGGACACTCTTCAAAGGGGCTGCTGTGGTCCGGGGCTGCTGTGGTCCAGGGCAGACTCTGTAGAACACTGGCCTGGTAACTGCCTGCTTGGGCGTAAGACACACCCCCCGCTGCCAGAAGCTTCCTCCAGTTCCTACTCCCCCACCTCCATTCAGATGCCCCATACGGACCTCCCCAGGGAGCCCGTCCCTCGCAGCGTGGACGTGCACTTCATTGTCGGGGTCTGGTTCCTTGTCTGCCTGGCCCTGAGGAGTCTGAGCTGCTCAAGGCCAAGGCTGTGTCTTTCTCAGCCCCACCCCTCCTGCCTAATGCAATGTCGGGCACGGACGGCCGTGGGCTGGTCGCTGCAGGGAGGCAGGAAGCATGCAGGCTTTGGAGCCTGGCAGCCTGGCTTCATATTTTGGTTCCATTACTTATGAGATGTGTAACCCTGAGTAAGGCACTTAATAAGCTCTCCGAGCTTCACTTTGGCTGTTGTCACGGTAAGGATAGTATCTAACTTCCGGGGCGGCTATTATAAAAGAAGATGCAGGCAACCTGCCTAGCAAGTTAGAGAGCTTGGTTCGTAGTAGCTGCCCAATAAATTCCTGCTAAAGCATTCAGCATGGTGCTCCCAGCCAGAGGAAGTTGATTCTTGCCGTCATATTTCATCACGTTGCCCAGTCGTGAATTGAATATTTGTTAACACGGACGACTGGCATGGACTGGCTTGAGCACAAACACAGTTGACTGTTAATAAGCATAAAACACACCGGGTAATTTAAAAATGCCCATGCACCCTAGAAGGTGGCTGCTTCTCCCCCACCTCCCTTCAGGGTGCGGTGGGCGTCCAAGAGCAGGACCTGTGCGTTCGGGTGATGGGTTACAGCAGCTGGAACAGAACCCCCAGCACCTGGCTCGTCAGACTCATTGGCTGGCTATTGTGATGGTCATTAATCCTCCCATTACTGTCACATTCGGTCGGTATTGGGGCTCTGGCTCAAATGGGGTCTCTTGCCAGACCCCTGGTCACTTCTCATTTTAAGAGTTTCTCCTTATATTAAAAAAGATGGAAGTGCCAAAACAGCCTTACAAAAACTGTGGCCTGTTTCAAATGTTTACTTTTAGTAAATTCCCACTTCTAGCACAGAAAAACACACAGCAGTGCAATGACGATTTACAGAGAATAATCATACGACTTATTTTAAAACATCGGTTCGGTGCGTACTCTAGGCCCCCCTGGGCGTGAGAGTCTGTCCGAGGGCGCTGACTCCTCCCGGCCCTGTCCGGGCCTCCTGCGAATTCTCGCCGGGCACGGTTTGCGGAAAAGGCTGCATTTGAGGCATTTAGTGAGGATGAGGTCTGAGCAGGTGCCCCTCCTGCCACCAGAGCCTGGGGTGACTCTCCCTCTGACCCTCAGTTGGGTGTGTGCTCTCGCTCTCTCTGTCTCTGTCTCATCCTTTTTTATTTTCTTTTTCAATCTGCATCTCTCTCTCACACACGCACACACACGTATCTCTGGGATTATGGTTTTTGCCAGCTCCATCCCTGTCTTAGGAGCTCATCCTTGCTTTAATATTAAACGCAGCAAGCCCGGATACAAGCTGTTCCCTTTTCACGAAATCAAATTAAACTTTCATGAAGGCTCATGAGTTCCTCTGTGTGGCTGCCCCTCAGCTCATCTCCGTGGGCTCCAGCACCGAGCAGGCAACTAGCTGGAGGTGATGTTTGCAAGGCCAGTGTTTACCGGTTTCTACCAGAGGGTTCTTCCCCAACAGTTTCACATGAGCCAAGAGCTCTAACTTCTTAAAATCGGCTTCCTTTGCTCAGACAGACTTTCCTTCCTGCAGAAGCGTCTTTGGGGAGCAAATTAGCTTGTTACAGACTCCAAACATACGAGCTAAATTCTCCCCTCAGTTTCTATCGTGCTGCGTGACTGCCCCCACCCCCTGCAGCGAGATGGGCGGTGCTGGCGCTGATGTCTTTATCACTTGATGTGCCTCCCCCTTCCTGCACGCCCCTCCCACCCCCACTCTGCTCCTAACTGCAGTCCAGGGTGCATCCATGCGGCACCAGCACTTGCAGTTGCTCAAAAGCATCACTAATAAGTGGCAGAAATGGTAAGAAGAGTCGATCATTCCTCAACACTCAGTGTCACAAAGGCTAATGTGGTACAAGGTCACTATGAAAGGACAAAATTTGCCGGTGTGCCAAAGCTGGACAGGTAATTAAAATTAAAAACCTGCTTTACTCTAGCAAAGCTCTACGAGTGTGAGAGTAGTGAGACGACCAACTACTAGTAACAAGGTAAGGGAACATATTTGGGATGAATGCACTTGGGATGCACCCACTTGGGACATACCTACGAGCCATCTGGATCGATGGAAATGGTCACAGGACACAGCCTTGTGCTAAGAGCCATGGGCCCGCAGAGAGTAACTACTCCCAGACACAGACACCAGCGTCAGACGTTCTGCAGAGCCCTGCCCAAAGGGGGCGGGCCTCCTCATGCCCTGTCACCGCACAGAGGGGTGCAGTAAATAGCAAGGTCGGAATGGACGTGGTGGGGACAGTGGCAGGAGAGTCCACACTCTCTGCAGACAGAGTCCTGGGTGCACACTAGAAAGTCCCTGACCCAGGGCAGAACCATCGAACGCAGACTGTCCTGGAACACGAGACAGGAGGAGGATGACTGTTCGATACAGAGGCCAACGGCTGCGGAAGAACATTCTAGCAGGAACAACCAACGTGCATTCCCTGGTCACCGTTGACTAGGAATTTTACACAGCCCTCGGTGAGGAAGAACCCCAGTGAACACTGCGGGGCGGGTGCTGGCTCCCCACAGACTAGGCGATGTCTTTCTAATGAGCCCTTCCATGCCATCCCATTAGGAGAACTTTTCCAGGTACTGTTTAAATATCTGCAAGGGGACCACTTGAAAATAAAACGGGTAAAGCAGAGATAAATACTTCTCGAGAATCTCAGCGTGTTCTATAATCCTTGACTCAGAAGCTCCCTTTCCAGGGACCCAACTTTGGGTCCCTGAAGTGTGGAGCCGAAACTTCTGCACAAAGGTTCTCGATGTAGTTTTAAACTAAAAACTGGAAACGCCCCAACTGCCCAACAGTAGAGAACTTTTTGCTGCGTGCATACAACAGGAAACTTCAAAAAATATTTTCAAAGAACAGCACAGAAAAATACTTAACTATATAAGGTGGACAGAAGTGGCATTTAAAAACGCCCACAACCTCACCAAGTTTGCACGTATGAGAGTGTGAGCGTGCTTTGTGAACTGCAAAGCCTCCCGCATCCATTGAGAACAGTTCTGACCCTGGTACCGTGGTCCGAGGTCTAGGAAGAGTGGGTGGCCACGAGTGGAAAGCCACAGAGGGCAGCAGAGAGGGCCCCGAGAGCCCGCCTGTCCCCGGCCCTCCAGCCTTTCCTCGGGAGTGGCCCCGTTCCCTCAGGAGCCCAGCCCAGCACGGCGCTAGAGAAGGCTGAAGAGGACGCGTGGCTCAGGTGGGCCTGAGAGTGACGAATGAGGCTGGGGACAGGAGGACAGTGAAGAGATGAGCTGCCCGCAAGGGCAGCGGAGGAAAAGCCACACGGCACCCCTTGGGGAAGGGGCACTTAGAGACGGCTGGGTACCAAATTAGGGGCAAAGAGGGCAGAAAAGGGGGACCAAAACATTCCAAAGGCAAAATCAGGCTGCTTAGAATGAAATCAATAGTGCATCGCTTTTGTTAAATGCTGTGACCCCACCTACACACCTGTGCACGCGCACACACACACACGCAACGTTGCACCGCATCATCCGGGACACAGCACGTGCTGTCACCGCCACTTCTGAACCAGGGACGGTTGGTTGGTGAATGGCATGACCACAGCAACGAGGGGGCGCGGCCAGGCCAGGAACTCGCCCTGGGGCCCGCCCTAGCTTTTTTACCGGAAGGATTTCCCTGTGCCCTTTCAGCGAATAAAGGGAGCGCTTGAAATCACGGTGTTCTACTCCCATTTTTACCTTGGCCCCAGGAAACACAGCTGGATTCCAACAAGTGTTTTTAACTGACTTTCTGCCCCTCCTCAGACCACTGCTTCTGGGGAGGCAGCTCAGAGGCTGCCCGCCTGGCGGCCCCGCCCTCTGCCCTCCGTGTTGCCAAAGCGGCAGACGGACGTGGGAGCTTTCGGTGCCCGAATGAATCTCAGAACCCGTGTTCTTGGTCCTGCCCTTTCCCACCTGAGAACATCTCCAGTCTTCCTGTCCGTGTAAACCACCGCCCCACACACTCGTCTTGATGATGCAGACTGCCTCAGTTGTTTTTTCTAAATAGGTGAGTTTCAGTCCCCTTTTTGTTAATTTGTGGGGGTAAAATGAAAGAGGAAACCCACAGACCCTGGGAACAGCCGACACTCAGAATCACATTCTACGTCGCATGCACTGAGGCATGTTCCCAGCAAATCAGTGCCGAGCTACTCCGACTCCGGTCCAGTGCTGAGCGGTTTCTGTTTCTGAGTTGTTTGAACTCGCACTGTAAAAGCGGACACCAACACATGTGAAAATGTAAGTTATTTGATCCAGGTGGTCCTTTTCTTTTCACTCATCCATTTCAATAATCTGACTTTACCCCGTGCAAAAAAAAGGGGGGGGGGAACAAACCTCAGCATCAGTCAGGATGAGGAGAGAAGAAAGAGCAGGTGTGTGCATACGTCTGAGCATCAGCCAGGAGAGAGGCCGCGGAGTTCAAGGTGAAGAGAAAGCTGAGAGGGGTGGGGCACAGCAGGGTCCATGGAGTGCCATGGAGAGAGGGCAGCGCTGCCCTTGGGTCCGACACGACATTGGGGACGAGACACGGGAGCAGGTGCGAATGTGGTTTCCAGAGTCAGATCCTCTCGGGGAGGAATCACCATCTCCTGCCGATAGAAGCCGGAGCGAGCTCGGGGCTGGGCACCCAGAGAAGCTGGGGCCGAGGCCCCTGACCTGACCTCCGTAGACCTCCCTGGGACCCTCTGTGGAACAAGAGGACTGGACCCGATGCTCCTCAGCTTGCATTTGCCCACCCGGGGCCGGCCCGCACAGACACGGACTGATTCGGGCTCGCGGGGGACGAGTGTGGAATGTCTGCCGGACGCAGGGCCTGCGCTTCCACGGAGCACCAGCAGGGGCGCACTGCTCCTCCCGAGCATCCAGGGACTTTTTACAACAAGCACGTTACAACGGAGAGGACAGAATGCGAGCGAATTTTCTTAAAAAGAACCTCTGAGCTTAAAGTTGAAAGAATGATCTCCACAGACATCAAGGCCAGGAAGGGTCCAATTAGTCGCTCTGACTTGGGGCACCTGTGGAGCCCTCCCCTGCGTGATCAGAGGGGTCCTCACCTGTTTGACAAGGACGAGCTTTCCAGGGACATCAAGAGGCTGAGAAGGCAGGACAGCGGAGACACTCGTTTGGGGCAGAATTTTTAGGCGCTTATAATTTGGTGTTTATGACCTTCAGCTTGTTATTCCTTTTTGAGTTTTAAATGAAAACCCTTTCATCCCATTTTCTCTTCAATTAGCTAAATATCACCAGACACACTGGCCCTAGGGTCTCCTTTCAAGTCCAGTGAGTGGGGGCAGCGGATAGATCCACTCGGCATCCACACCTGTCCCAGTTCTCCCAGGAACTGAAACAAGTGGATGTCACCTTCACTTTGCCCTTGAAAAGGCAATCCTGAGCTCTCCTCTTCTCCAGGCTCAGGGAGCATCACCAGATAATTATCGGATGTCTACTCTACGCCGAACAGCATGCTGGGTCCTGGAGAGGTAGCAGACTGTCTCTCCCTGTCTCACTGAACTTACAGAAGCAAAACATACAGACAATGAATTCTAAAGTTAACTCATCTCAAGGAATGAGTGGAGCCCTCAGATGCTGCTTGCTGGAATATATAATTTTAGGATGATTTTGTGTGGAGACCGCTGCACAGTCCCCCAAACAATTCTCCCTTCCTCAGAAGTAATCGGTGTGCCCTAGCACATGGCTGGCTAGCTGGACGGCGGTGGGAATGATGCAAGTATTTCCAAGGTGGTGCCTCGGAAGGCTGGGTGCCTCCCCCACCTCCTCTGTTCTCCCTCCCCACTGGATGAAACCAAGAGGTAGTGGTGACCCAGCTTTGCTTGTGCAGTCGGGGACTACGCTGTAGGAGGTGAAGGAGCCACAAGATGGAAGGGAGCTGGGTCCCTGAATGACGCTGTGGAGTGAGGCACCGTTGATTAGGATGCTCTCCTCCGACAGTGACACGAGAAGGAAGCAAGCATTTTTTGTTCTTTAAACCACGTGGTTACTGAGCTGTTACATTTTATGTTACCTCCACATAACACTTTCCTGTAGCGAATCCAAAAAGAGAAACATGAAGGAAGCATCATTAAAACTAAAAAATGAAATTAATAACCGCTGTTATTTATTGACTTGCAGCATTCTTTCCAGAACCGTACGGTTGATTTCCTTCCTTCAGTTGCTGACGCTTTAATCAGAGGCTCTGAATAGTTAGACAAGGTTCTCAAGCTCACAGGCCCTCATTTTTTTGGTTCGTAAACAGCGGTCACTACCAAAACTATATCACCACGGCAAGGTCACTATTGCAAGCAACACCCCTGAGGTGTGTAGTTCTCTGGTACACAGAAGGTGCTTTCCCTAGCCCAGTACTTGGGAGTTTTGAAGAAAAAAAACCCACAATGCTAAAGATAATCAAGTTGTCTGAGTCAGAATGAAAAGATGATTGTCAATGCCCAGACTCCTCCAGTCTTCCGGAAGTTTCCACAGTAACGTCAAGTACCTCTCCTTTGAAATCGATTGTCTTGGTGCCTGTCACAAAGCAAAGTTCCCCAGAGAAGACACATGTCAGAACACAAAGGAGGTGCCTTGGGGCCAATGGCATTGCTTATCAGTGAGACTAAACATAAGCAGGCTCCCAGACAACCTGGAGGGGTGGAGAATGGGGGGGTGGTGACCATTCCCGTCTGAAGAGACCACGTTCCACTGTCAAAAGCTTAGCTGTGCCCTGTGGCGGAGGGGGGGAGGGCCCAGACAAGCCAGTTTTAGTGTTTTTAAAAAGCAGACTGAGGCTTTACAAAGGCTTTTAATCAAAACAGTGACCAAGCCCAAGCTCTTGGGGAGAAAGGAGAACAGAGACACAACAAAACCGTCAGGGTGGCTGAGTGGGGGGCGGTGGGGGGGGCAGAAGAAGGGAAGGCGTCGCCTCAGGCACAGACCAGGGGCTGGGAAGGAATTACGCCCTTCCCCCACGGTCCGCCCTGGAACCGCAGCCTGGAAATGCACACAGTTCCCTCGGGGAAGGCGTGTGACAAGGGCCAGCACCCAGTGAGCCTGGGAGAACCCTAACAGTTCTACCCTCGCAAAAGCACACAAGAGATATTTTTAAAAATGCCCACCCAGATAACAATGGCATTTGTTTCTAATGACGCTATACTATTCGAAGCCGCCACTGGCTAAGAATGTTCAGTGATTCCATATTCTTTATTGTCAAGAGACGGTCGGAGATGCTTCTTCTGGCTTTCTTGTCGGCAATGCCCACGGGAAGGCCTTCCCTCCACCCCTCGCCGGGAGCCCCGCTCCCAGGGCTCCTGCGGACTGCGCCTCCTAATTCACGCCTCGAGCTCCCGACTCCGCTCTGAGGTTCTGCCGGGGTTCCGGACCTGCAGAGCGATGGGGACGCTCGACGCGGAGAAGCCGCCCGAGACGTCGGGATCCGTGGGAGGCAACGGTGTGTGTCTCCGTCTGAGAGGACAGCCGTCCGCGCCAAAGACAAAGTGAAACCGTTCCTCTGTTTCGTTCCTCTGTTTGCTAACTGGTCGGGACTGAGCTGCTATTTTGCAAACTCCCCATAACAACCTTTTCCAAAACTTATCCCCAGAAGGAATAACTCCCAAACCAGGGCTGTTAGACCTTTAATCCCGGAGTGCATGGGACACAGTGGAGCTGAAGTTTAAGGCAGGTGACAGTGTGGTCCAGGGATGAGTTCTTTGCTCAGCAGCTTCATAGAAAAACATAAACTGGAAGTATCTGCATCTACGGATTTAGCCTTAAAAACACATGTGATTGGGCTGTTCACAAACACACACAAAATTGGGATTTCTATCCCTTAGGTCTTTGATCCTTATTTTTTGGTTTTGTACGGTACAATTTCTTTAATTTTATATTTATGTTCAGGAATCTGAGTCTTTGGAGACCAATCTACGTTTTATGTTGTATTTCCTTAGTTTAAGAGCTGTATGGAAATATTACAAAATGCCTCCAAAGTGGAGGGACCAGCCGTGCGGCCATGCCCCCAGGCCTGTGGGCCCGCGGAGTGCCCGCATTCCCGGGGGGCCCTTTACAGGGGTCAGACCCCAGCCTGCCCGCACCATGGATCGCCCAGCGGAGTCATCCAGCAGACCCGGGGAAGCAGAACTGCTGGGAGCTAATGAGCCGTCCTGGAAGGGCAGGAAGAGGAGCAGGGACGAGTCCCTCCCTGGGTGACAGCGGGCGGGGGTGCAGGCTCGGTGGGAGTTCGGCAAGGACGTGTGCCCTAGGCGTGGGGGTCGCACCGGCCCGTCCCTGCCATCCATTCTCCACCAGGTCAGCAAACCTCCCCGGGCTGCCCTAGAGCAGGAAGCAGGTCGCAAAGCCCCTTGCTGGCCTCCCACGCAGGGCGAGATGGTCCCCGGTGACCGCAAAGCCCCTGCTGCACCTCCACGGCACCGTGACCCTGAGCCTGCCGGACGCCCGAGGAGGCGAGGCACCACCGCTGGTCGAGAGCACATGGTCCCCGGCGTGTGGAGTGTGGACCCCGTGTTTGGCGCCCTCCGAAAGGAGCTCGCTGTGCAGACTTCTCTGATCGTCGGCTCCACATCCCTGCAGAGGACAGTTAGCCCGAACCAGGGGTCCTCGGCTGCACTGCAGAGTGGCGGGCACCCTGGGCTGTCCGCTGCCCGGACCTGGCGTTCTGATGTAATTGGCTGGGGGTAGGGCCTGAGTGTCGAGGTTTTTAACAGCTTTCCACGTGATTCTTTTGCTCAACTAGGTATTTCCTGCTCTGTGGGAAATAAAACCATTCACGCAGCTGAGCGAGGCATCATTTGAGAACTAAACCAAATGGCGTGTGTAAAGGGCTGGGTGCACAGTAACCTCTCGGTGCACGTGCGTTTTCTTCTCCCCTCCAGACACTTCCCAGGCGATCTGTCAGAAAGTCCAGGAGGGGGTTCTGTGCCCATTGGTAAGTTGTACCACTTCCCTTTGAGCATTCTGACCATGGACAGTTCTAGAAAAAAAATCACATCAACAAACAACAGCTCTGGACTGGACAACGGCTCTGGCCCCAGAGCTGGACTGGAGACCGGGGCCAAGCCGGACTCTCCCACTCGTACTCCACATCTCGCCCTTGGGAACTACCTGGGGAGCCCAGGAGCTGTTCTCCAGAGCGGGCTCCAAGACGCCTTCCCCACGGAGGGGACTGCACAGAGTCCTCACGCCCGCTCACCAGGTGCTAACAGAGAAGAGAGCGAGAGACAGGCTTCCAGAACCCTTCGATGCAACGGCCACGTCCTCCAGGAAAGTGAGGCTCCGCGAGCAGCCCCACTTCTGAACGGTCGTATGAGTTACTCTCCCCCGACTGCCATGTGGAGGGAGCTCTCCGCAGAGCCGAGAGTGGCCACGCATGTTTGCAGGAGCTGCCCCTTCCAGGTGCTAAGGTGAGGATGTGGTGGGCAAGATTAAGCTAGCCCTGGCTGGGGTGGCTCAGTGGTTTAAGTGCTAACCCACAAACCAAAAGGTTGCTGGTTCAATTCCCAGTCAGGGCACATGCCTGGGTTGCAGGCTGTGTCCCCAGTTAGGGGGCATGCAAGAGGCAACCAATCGATGTATCTCTCGCACATCGATGTTTCTCTCCCTCTTTCTCCCTCCCTGCCCCTTTCTCTCTAGAAATAAATATATAAAATATTTTTTAAAAAAGAGCTGCCTCTCTAGCCTTGGCCAGGTGGCTTATTGGTTGGAGTATCTCCTGTACCAAAAGGCAAAAGGTTGCTGGTTCAATTCCCAGTCAAGGCACACACCTAGGCTGCAGGTTCGATCCCTGCTTGGGGAGCGTGTGAGAAGCTACCCATTGCTGTTTCTCTCTCACATTGATGTCTCTCTCTTTCTCTCTCTCTCACTTCCCTTTCCTCTCTAAAATCAATGAGTGCCATTGGACGAGGATTAAAAAAGAACCGCTCCTCTGACATTGTTCACCTGCTGTGCCTTCATTGACAGGTGATGTTTCCAGCAGCTGGGAGATGGGCACTTCGGTCCCAAAACTGGGGTGTGGAGAAAGGAGAGGAACATGGTGATGAATGAACGTTGCGGACTGTGTCTGAGGCTCTGCCCCCTCTCTTCTCCCACCACCCCCTGGCCAGGGCCCGCCCGGCCAGAACCCACCAGGCAAGAAACGAACCAGCTGGAGAAAAAGAAAACACAGTATCTGGGGCTGGTCTCGTCTAGAATCGGCCCGGGTCCTGTGGAATATCACGCATTTTATTTTAGATTGTTTGAATCGTTACTCTGTTACAGTCATCCCAGTGTTCCCCCTGTGCCGTCCTCCGCCCAGCCCGCCGCCCAGCCCACAGTCGATTCCCACACTGCTGTGCGTGCACAACAGAAACGCTTTCTGGAATCCGCTCCTTGTTAAAATTAGTTTTAAGAGAGGCTTTTGGCATCAGACTGAACCAGGTTTGAGTCCTAGCTCGGCTACCAGTTTTGTGACTTTGCACAAATGATTTAAGTTCCTTGTGCCTCAGTTTCCTCGTGCACAAAATAGGAATAATACTCGTAACTGCCTGTCAGCCAGGGTTCAGTGCTAGACACAGGCAACACTGTAAGTGTCCTCCTAGCGGGGAGAGGGCTCCGTATAGGGAGGTGGATGCTTACAAATGTCCCTGGAAAGGCCGGCAGAGAAGATGCTCAGCTGGACCTCCGGGAGGGTCTCCCAGAACAGAAGGAACAGGGGCCTGACCTGCCGGGAAGCCCCAGCCTCTGCCACCGCCAGGAAAGTGAGGCAGGACGGGCCCTGTGCAGGCACCCCTGGTGGCCACCAGCAGGGCTCAGGAAGCCACCAATGCCATTGCCAGTGTGGACGTTGCAAACCCTATCCTGTCACCGTCACCACCATGACCGCAGCTGGCCCCTGGTATCCTCGTGCCCGTGTCCGCTGGGCAGTCAAGAGAACCAAGACAAAAGGAACCCGGTCCCTCCTCACTGCCGGCTTCCCCGCCTCACCACAGGGCAGCGTGCTGGTGGCACGGTGCTCTCCACTCTCCCACGGGGACGAGCGAGCAGGCCCCACCGTTTCTGAGTCCTGGCCTTTGCTTTTCTCCGAGGCCCACGGCCACACATGGCTGTGCTCCCCGTGGCCGCTGATGCCGTTCACTGCAGGGCTTCTCACACCTTTCCTGTGCTGACCCAAGAGTTTCTCTTCCCCGACAGTGAGACTGTGTAACTGACGGTGTCATCTCTTGTGGTTTCTCAGCCAAGAGATACATTTTAGATTCGCTTACAGCACTTATTACACCCATGTACCTTTCACATTTGTATTAATTTTACCTCTCTGTGTAACTTTCTACCTTTTTTTCCACTTGGTCCTTTTGCATTGCTTTTGTTTTTTATGCCTTAGCACATAGTAAATACGTTCTGGAAAGGCGATTGAAATTCATTACGGTACGCTGCCTATATAAATAAAAACACTTATTACGTGAGCTTATGAGTCACTTGGGCATCGAGGGCATGACTCTTAATGATGGAAACTCAGTATGAAGGTGATACTTTAAATGGGGCCCTTTCCCACATCCCTCAAACATCCCTCATAGTTTCCCACGGGCTTGGCCTCCGATCAGCTCTGAAACACCCTCTGTGTGTGTTGGGGGGGGCAGCCACTGTCAAAGTCAGCTCCCCGATTCTGCCCCCAGGGAACCCCTTCAGAGCACAGCCTCCCCCCCCGCCCCCCCGCTTTGCAGTCACTCTTTTCCTTGTCGGGCTGAGAAGGTCTTTATTCCTGCTGTGACTTTGGTGAAAACCTTAGGGCCTTTTCCTGAGCTAGCAAAATGCAGAGTTCCTGACTTTCAATGATGAGAATTGTCCGGTGAGACCCAAACTCTCGCCTGGCTGACACACCAGACAGCCTCGGGCGCTGATACGCTCTAGTTCTGGAGCCTTGCCCCCCACCCTCGCAGCAGGGGGGACACGCTGAAAGCCCATCAAAGCGTCAGTGCGCCCTGGTTTTCCTGCAAGGTGACATTTCTACCGATCGGAGCCTGAAGAACAAGGAGGGAGTAGACTCCTGCCTCCCGGGTGCAAACCGTCATTCCCAATCCCTCCTTACGCAGATGCCCACGGGGGCTTTCCCGCTTCTTCTGCCCTGGGGTCCGCTCTTAGGCGGAAGTTTTGCGGCAGGTGGACACCTTCTGTGCTGCAATGCTCCCCCTCTGCAGAAACCATAACGGTGACTACATAACAGCGCCGAACGGTGCTCGGGGGACCCCAGAGTCTTAGCAGCCCGTGTGCGAGTGAGGCCCCACTGACCCGCCACCAGGCCACAAAGACTGTTGAGCACGACGCTGGCCAGGATCCCGCCAGGCACCACCACGCTCGTACTGGTGCTGCGGCCGTGACTGCCTTGGCGCAGACACCTTTGCTCTAAGCGCTTTTGCCGAGTAACGAATCAGCTGTAAGGCAATTTTGCCTTCAAAAAGGCAAAATCTTGATAAATGAATAGGGACAGTAAAAGGGACATAATGAAACAAAAACTGAACGAGGTTAAAAGTACTTTATGTGCAATGTGTGAGGGTTCATGGTGTCCCTGTGCCAGTAACGGATTTGACTGTGGGTTACACGAATGAAGGACTTGTCTCCACTCCTCGGGAATCGTGGGGCCGCCCCTGCGCCCTCAGAGACCCGCAATCTCCCTTTCTCCTCCCAGCGTCATGGGTTTCAAAACAAGGCACCGTGTCTTGGGGCAAACCACCATCCTGTAGAAGAAACGCTACTTTAAGACCGTCACCGCATCTGCTCGTCACTACGTGGACCATTGTGAGGGCTGGCGGAGATTTATGTGTGACATAAAAACGGGAGTGACTGTGGGAACCTCCGCAACAGAGAAGCGGAAGGCAGAGTGGGGAAGAGAGGCGGCCAGGAGCAGGCGTGCGGCAGGAGGCCCGTGCGCCCACGCTCACCTGTGCACAGGTGCACGCATGCGCATCTGCTTATTCTCGCTGTTTGACAAGCCCGTGTGAGAGTGCACTCTAGTAAGGCAAAGAACCCCGCCCAGGGCCTGGTGTGGAGTCGGGCCTGGATGGATGTTAGCAAACGAAGTTAAGGTAATCGGATGAGTTCGATTGTAGCGAGGGTAATTTGGTGAATTATTTTGCGTTTTTGTGTTCCTCTGTTGAAGAATTCCTACCAGTTCTCTTGTGGGTCGATGGCTGGAACAGGTGAATTCCCATGGACAGTCGCAGAGCGTGCAGACGAGGCCCTTTTCTGCCTTTCATGAAATGAAAGCTTGTATCGACCCCCCACCCCGCGCCCAGATTCCTGTGTTGAAGCCCTAACCCCAATGGGATGGTATTTGGAGACGGCCCTCAGGAGGTGACTGGAGTTCGAGGAGGTCATGAGGGCGGGGCCCACGATGGGATCAGTGTCCTTGTAAGAAAAGAGAGAGACCACATCGCCCTCCCTCTCCCTCTGTCACCCCCACCCCCACTGCCACCATGTAGGGACACAGCAAGAAGGCCACAAGCCAGGAAGAGGGCCCCAACCAGACACTGAATTTGCCGGCACCTGACCTTGGACTTTCCAGCCTCCGGATCTGTGGGAAACACACTGCCCGTTGTTCAAGCCCCCCCTCCGGTGGCATTTTGTTACAGCCGCCTGAGCTGGCTGAGACACGAACTGCGGACTCGACAGAGGAAGGAAATTCGCTCAGCTTCATCAGTTGTCAGGAAATTCGGATTAAAATTGTAGCATGGCGTAACCACAGGAATGGCTCAAACGAAAATGAAGCGAAGCAGCAAGCGCTGGGGAAAGATCTGAGCAACGGGCATGGCCATGCGCTGCTGGTGGGAACGTGTTGATCCAGCCACTTTGGAAATCTGCCTGGCAGCGTACACCCCCTGGGATCCAGCGGTCCCACCCCTACGCATGAGCCCCTCGGAACTCCACAGACATCTTTACCTGAAGAAACGCAGCGTTCGTAGTAACCCTGTTTGCAGGAGCCACGGACCGGAAACAGCCCAAACCCCCATCACTGTGATGGATCAGTTGTGGCATATTCATAGGCTAGAAAACTACTGGCAAAGAGAACAAACACCCTACGACCACAGGCAAGAACGCGGAAGACTCTCACCAACATGCCACCGAGCAATGGAGCCTGCCTTAGTCCCTTTACCCAAGGCTGGACAGCTGGCGCAGGCCGGTAGCAGGCAGGTGGTGGCCGCTGTGGCAGGGGTGCGGGTGGCTTCCTTGTGCTGGGAGGTTTCGTTTCTTGATCTGGGTTTTGTTCAAGTTACCAAAATTAATCCAGCTGGTACACTTAGGATATATGCCTTCTATATGTCTATTTCATTTAAACATTTCAAAAAACATGCTCCTTTCAGGGGCAACATCATTCTGAGAACAATCGGCTCAGTGGTGCGTTGAGAGAGACTTCTCTGGTCTGCAGGAACGGCGCCTTCTACGGACCCTGGCTGGCCCCCGCACCCCTGTGCCTCAGCATCTTCGTGGTGACAATGGTTAGGAATATCTGTAAGTGCTCTTTGGAGAAGCTAGAATGGAAGCTCATTGTTGCAGGAGAAGGGATACTAAAAAGAAGTAATGCTCATGAAGGAAAAACGCAATTTCCATTTGAAACGTGCTCTCCTGGGGGAGCAGGGGACTCACACGGTTGAGGAGCCCTCCGTCTGAATGCTCTCCAGCGCCCTCCCACCCCCGACCTCCTCGGGCGACCCCTGCTCTTGGCACGGCGCCTGAAGGGCACAGCTAGCTTGATCCTGTTTGATTCCTTCATCTCGCTCGAGCTGCTTTCCAAACCTTTTACAGATGACTCTTCCAACTTTTTAATTATCCTTGCCCTCCCCTCAATCTATCCATTAGTTCTCCTGTGGACGCTTTCCCTCATGAATATTTCCCCTTGCTTATTGGACCTCTAAAGGCTGGAAGTGAACAGAGTTCTCGCCAGCAATTAGCCTCCTGAGGTTTCCAGGACTTTGAATCAATTAACTCTACGAAGGGGAGAGTGTTCGAACTTCGCATCTCTCATCCTTGGGAGGTTTCCAGAACTTCTCGTCAGTGAATCCCAGGAGCTTCCCAATCATCCTGGCCACTAGGGCCTGTCCATTTCTCGGTAAGTGAACGAGAACTGGCGGACACGTCCGGCCACCTTTCTCTCACTGAGCCACCTGGTGTATTTTAAAGACACTTCGAGCATCCAGAACTGGAAGACAGTAAGTTTCTGCTACTTTAAGCCACCTGGCTTGTGGCACTTTGTTACAGCAGCCACAGGAAATTAATATGTGAAGAGAGCAGGGACAAAACCTGGCACCCAGTAGGACGGGAACAGGGCTGGGGACACGAGGACTCAGGCGGGAAGGGCATGGGTTTATGGCTTGAGCGATGGTGGAGTCATTCCACTCACCAAGATCAAAAACCCAGCTGGGGAGTTTGGTTGGGGCAGGGGGCAGGCGGTGGGAGGACCCAGGGGGTTGTGTTGAGCTTTTCCTGCCTCTTCCTTCCCCGACCCTCCTGGGAGAGAGCTGTATCACATGAATCACGAAGCAGGCGGAGCAAAGAGCCCCAGGCTGGGCTTGCAGGAGCAGCCCCGTGCCAGCCCAGGGCCGGTCTGACGAAGAGGCCGCAGCTACTGCCGCCCACCGGAGGGAAAGGAGACCCTGTCCCCACCGCCGTGGCTCTTGCTCCGGGTTGAAGTCCAGCACGGGTGGACCGAATGGCCTGGCCATGTCGAGGTCACGTGCCGGGGCCAGGCTTCAAAAGACCCTTGGAAGGAGACCTCTGTTTCTGACCTTGAAAGGATGGGGCTCATCCCATGCGAAATCTAAAAATGCTCATTTGGGAACGGTAATTTCTGCCCACTAGCTCTCTTCCTGGGGACACTGGTCAGTTCCCAGGGCACGGCCATCACTCCACCCCTTCTGAAATTTGTTCCTTCCTTCACATTTCCGTATTTTGTTCTGTACGCTTGGGGGCGTCCGTCTCAGACTGGGGTCCCTTACAGAGGCCCCTGCTATGGGGGCTCGTGTGGAAGTGGTCATTTATGAACTCGCTCTAAGGAGACACTGGTGGGAGGTAGTGACGCAGGTGGAGGGCCGGGGCCGAGCGAGGGTGCGATGCCCAAGGAGGCCAGGTCCTGAGGAGGGCAGAGCCACGGTTGGCCCCCCTGAGACGAGGGGGCTGGCATCGTTTGCTCTCGAGGTCTCCGGTCACAGTCACAGGGTAAGGGCCACTGGATGCCCAGGCCCTCTTGTCCCCTGAGCATGGGGAGCAAAGCGATGCCAGCAGCCCAAGGCCTGGCTCTGCCTTGGCAGGTCCCAGCAGAGGCAGGAGCCCGCGGCCCGGTACAGGGGTCCCAGAACACCCACAGTGTTTCCTGCAGGACACGCACTCCACTCCTGCCTGCGTTCGTCATGCACTCGCCCATGCATGCCATTCACGCATCCACTCGCGCCTGCATTCATTTACTCGCTCCTGCTTCTGTTCACTATTCATTCATTCATTCACTCATGTAGTCATTCGTTCATTCATGCAGTCATTCATTCATTCATTTACTCATGCCTCCACCCATTCCTCCGCACATGGTCATTCTCTCATTTATGCCTGTGTTTATTATTCATTCATACACAAATGCCTGTACTCATTCACTCAAGCCTGGTCATTCATTCACCATGCCTGTGTTCATTCTTATCCATTCACAAATGCCTGTGTTTATTCCTTCACTCACGCATGACTTCATTCATTCGTTCATTCATTCAAGCATGGCCATTCACTCATCATGCCCGTGTTCATTATCCATCCATTCGCAAATGCCTGCGTTCATTCGTTCATTCACTCGAGTCTTCTCCACTGCACTCTGGATTCCACAGGAGCAAGAGCTATGTCCCTGTCATCACCGAACCTGCTTTGCTGGGCCCATGGCAGGCGCCCCCTGGATTCCGAGAAAGGAGGGACAGAAAGGTGACCGCACTGAGTGTCCTTCAGCTGAACCCTCTTCCCTCTAGGTTTCCCCTGTTTGATAAATCACTCAGGGATAGCCACCAAATTATAATGTGACTGTGCTGGAGTTTTCAGGCCAAAGGAGAGAGAAAAAATGAATGAATCAACAACTTGAGTAGACTTCTAGGCAACCCTCCAACTTGTTCATTACTGAGAGAAGCAGACCCTATAGATGAGGGTACTGTTCCCAGTACCCCACACCCTGTCCCCAGGGGAGAAGAAGAAGAAGAAGAGTCCGGGGCATCTGCCACGAAGGGGTGGCCAAGGCTGGGGAAGGCAGGGCTTCTGGGAACCTGGAGGTGGCAGGTGCCTGCTGGCTCTCAGGGACCTTGGCTGGAGCAGGTTTGCGACCAGGACAGGTGGCCTGGAACAGAGATTGGGGAGGCGGGGGAGACAGCCAGGGCAGAGAGAAGGAAAGCGATAAGGGTTGTGAACGAATCTCTGCGTTCCTGGGGTTGCGTGTTGGTATTTGTCATGGTTAAGTCTGAAGTCATTTCGAAGACGGCCTGAGTCTACCACACCAACCCCTGAGTATGGAATAAGTGCCCCCCAGTTTCAACTCTCTTTGCTCCATTTCATCCTCTTCACACAAACTAGCCCTGGGCGCACGTGCCCACACCCCAGCTTCGCACTCAGCTCGGTGAACCCTTTACCTTGTTACGTCCCTGGAGTCCCACACGTCCTCTGACACAGCTGCTGCGCTTACGCAAATGATGATGCACAGGAAGGGCGCTGTTACCGAGTGCTGTCTCTGTGCCACTTCACACCAGCGACTCCCTACAAGTGCCCCTAAGGCGGACATCCCTGTCCCCAATGGGGACAGCTGCTATTCACAGATGATGGCACCAGAGCTCAGGCCGGTTGAGAAAACAACTGCGTCCCCAGCTCTTGGAGCCTCACAGAAATTTTTTAATTGACTCCTTAAAATACCTTCTACGACTTCCAGTTGCCTGGGCAAAGCCAAAACTCATCCTCATGACCCCCCAACCCCTGCTGTCAAAACCTAGCTTCTTTGTACCTCCTAGCAGTTTCAGCTCACGCCACCCACTGCTTCTCCCTGGCTCGGCACATCCCATTATCTGGAATCTTCTTCCTCCCTAGGCCCTGCCCTGCATCTTCACACTCCTGGACTGTCTCTTTGTGATGCTGCGTTTCTACCTGGAATGTCTAGTCTCACTCTCAACTTCTTCTCACCTTTCTAGCCCACTAGACATCAATTAGAGCGATGCTTCCGAAAGTGTGAGCTACCTGAATTCGCCCAGGATCCTTCCCACCCGTGAAGGTCTGAGGCTGCTCTCCAGGTTTAATGATCCAGGTTTTTAGAAGTGAGAATGGGAATCTGCTTTGTCACCAAATTCCCCAGGTGACAATTGTGCTCAACACCGTAAGGGCCCCAACTTCAGTAGCCTCTAAGTTCCAGGAGGATGTGCTCACCCCTCCGCCTAGTGCTAGGTGCAGAGGCTGACCCTTAGAAGACCCTAAATATTTGGGTAACTATTTTACTGAGCAGTCAGGGTTCATGAGGCATAAATGGACTGAAGTGCCACTGTTGGACAGATAGACAGATGGGTCCTGGGTGGATAAATGGATATACAATACATTGTCCGGGAAAATGTCCCCGACCCTCCATGCCCAAGCGGCAGCAGCCAAGCCCTTCCTGTGTTCCCAACACTTTCCTGACTCGAGAGCGGGAGCTGAGTGCCTCCTGCAGGGGTCTGCGAGCTCCTCGAAGACAGAGAGCGCGTGTCTTGCTCTTCCCTGAATCCCAACACTGAGCAGAGGCCCTGGGTCCCAGGTATCACCCCATAAGCGTGCGCAGAACTAAAGCAGTCAGTGAGAAGCGACTCACTGAACAGGCGAACGCGTGAACGCGTGAGGAGGGATCTGGGTGAAGGAGAAACAGGCGTGGGCAGGTGGGTGGGAGCCCGAATCCTGAGACCTGCAGTTTCCCATACTTGGCAAAAGGAGAGCCCCTCTCTTCCTGCCCAGTCCCCAGGGCTGGGAGCAGAGGGAGCCACCATATGGGGAAGCGAGGACAGGATGTGTCTGGAATAACACGTTTAAGACGGGGTGTCCCTAGCGTGCTGGCAGCGAGTGCTGTTGGCAGTGCCCACTCCGCCCACCAGCCCGTGGGCAGCTGTAGTCTGAACAAGTCGAATTCAAGGGCTCCGGGAGGCAGGCGGTTGTAACGGGAAAAGAAGGCATGAACTCTGGGATCACAGTCCCTGGGTGAGAATCCCAGCGACTTCGCTCGCCAGCTCTGTGACTGGGGTTTCCTGCCCGCACCCCCGTCTGCAAAAACGAGCCTAAGACAGACCACCTCGCCTTTTGCACATTTACCTCTGGCTGGAATGACCGTGCACCCCAGTTGTGCTCACAAGAGTCCCAGTAGAAGCCTGTTATCCTGGTAAAAATATGAATAGCACCCCACTTCACTCTCGAAGGTGCCCAACGCGAAGAGTAAGTTACGCGGGCAGCCACATCTGACCTACCCTTCCGCACGGCTTTGCCTGTTCCTAGCAGCGTGACCTAGAAAAAGCCACGTAAACCTTCCTGAGCCTGTACTGGCTTTTCTTCAGACTGGCGAGAGCGGTGCTATCTTTCAGAGATGCTAATCACACACCACCACACGCTCCCCACAGCTCGCCCAAAGCCACAGGTGAGCTTCCTCTCCCTGATTCAGACCATGAGGTCCCCTAACACCCTTTGGGCAGAACTTGCAGGTTGAAGATGAGAATAAAACCTTATAGTTGAAAGAGTCATAAGGCCCAGGGAAAAGGACATTTGCATTTTTTTAGGGAAAAAAAACATTTTTTCATTAATTTTTCTAATAAAACCAAAGCCCTAAGGAAAAGTGAACGGAATTGACTTTACTTAACCCAATAGAAGAGGTCTTCTTCGGGTTTCATTACTGCCTTAGAGTGTAGGATATTGGATTGAAGCTGATCATCAGCAACAATGCGTATCAGGGACGCATGGACTCAGTTACAGCCAGAAACTCATGCAGACACAAGGGAAAGAGAGGACCGCTGACCCCGAGAGTGGGAGGGAGAGGGGCGGTGCCTGAGGAGCCAGCGGCTATCCCCCTTCCAGCTCCATCGGGAGGGGAGTTACCCCGCCACTGATAGTTGACCCCCGCCTCTCCCTGCCAGGCTCGCCGAGCCCATTATCTCTGGATGCACATGGTCTTCTGTGCCTCCTGCTTCTGCGCACAGTGTGCTCGGCCCGCCTCTTCCTGGCACGTCCTTCCTCGTCTTGTAAGTGCTCTTGGTTATCACCTCCTCTAGGGCTTATCCAACAGCTCTCCCGGGTCCGTGGCTCCCCCCACCGCTCTTGGTACTCACCCGCATCACGGTCCAGTGCACCACACTGTTCGTTTACACAGGTTACTCCACTTGACTTTGCTCTTTTGAGGGGAAAGATCTGCCTCCTAGTCATTGGTTTTGTATCTTCCCAGCACCCTAGCCAAATACCTAGTGTATGACGAGGACTCAACACTGCGTGTTGACAGAATAGAGGAATGAAGGAACATAGGAATTTAGCAAGCGTGCCCTCAAAGTCCACAAAGTCATCTCCATTTCCAGTGACTCCTGCCCTGCTTCCTAGATGGCAGGAGGGCTCTGTTAGCCTGAGGAGGCAGCGCAGCCCCCAGCAGGGGGCCGAGGGGGCAAAGTGGTCTGTTCCCCCGGAGTCCTGGCTATTTTAGGTCTAACATTTAGAAAGATACACTTGTTGTGCTTTTGATATTTGTGAAGGCATTTCTCATACTCTGATAGCCTGGGGCTATGGCAAAGTTCAAAGGACAGAGTCAATTTATTGAACGAGACATTAGAAGGGGCTTTCTATTCAGCTCCAGATAAAGACCAAATATTGATTTTTAAGAGAAAAAATGAAATGTTTTGCCTTCTACCTAAGATAAAATGGAAGTCGTGTAGAATTCTCATAACTGGGGGTAATTCACCGAGTCCCAAGACCTTGGGCTTTGATGTCGAAGTGGGACACGTTCTGGGGATTTTCACCTGCTTCCGCATCTGCAGTGGTGGCGGGCCAACGTGGATAACCACAAAAGCATTTGTGAGGCTGCTTATGTGTCCGCCCTGGTGTCCGAGTTCCCACCACTTGAGAATTCTTCCCTCGGAGAGACGGTGTGGTTCTAAAGACAGACCACACGAATCAAAAGACAGGGGGATGGATTATACCTCTGCCACTTGCTGGCTGGGCCAGTGGGGGTCTTGTGGATTTGGTTTCCTCGCCAGGAAAACAGTGAGTGACAATAACATTCACATCACAGAACCTGATTATGTGAGCGTGAAAATAAGCATTTTGTCCATCATGGAAAATCAATTCAGCTGTCTGTTAGCGAGCATATTGTATTCTTTCTTCGATACTCATAGCACTTCTGGAAAGAGGAACGTTCCTACATTCCCCTTTTACAAAAAAGAAAACTGAACCTCAGAGAGGTAACTAACCTGCCCTTCGTCATCCTGTTAATTTTGTGGTTGTTCCCGTTGTTGATGTTACTGGGTTTAATCACTGCATTGCTGAGAATTACCTCTTAAATGCAAATGTCATAATTCTAGTTATCTTGATTTTCTTTCAGTCCTTACCTCTCTGCTTAAATTATTTTTATTAATAATTGAACTAAAAGAATCATAAAATTGCTTCTGCATCTACTATGAAAGTACTATCAAATGTATTATTTATCATGTCATTAAAAGGCTCTTATATATGATATCAGGATATAAATTCCTTTAAGAATGTTATGGCAGGAAATAAGTTTGTATTTCTTTAATAACTGGTATCCTTTCTTCGGACAGACAAGAAGAGCATTTGAGTCTGTCGCATCTTCTTTCTCTTATGCCACCAAAAAGTACCTAAACCAAATTTCCTCTTAAGTAACTCAAAATGTTTTTCATTCATTAAGCAATCTTTAATTTAATTAATTAATTATCCTGTGTGCCAACAAGCACTGTTCTGGGGCTAGGAATACTCAAATGAAAGAAAAGACATATAAATTCCTGTTCTCCTTCAATCTTGCATTTTGTGGAGAACACATATAAATAAGCATGTGCAGTATGTCGATACTGATAAGTGCTCTGCAGAAAAATACGCAGAGAAGAAGGACAAAGGCCCAGAACAGAGAATGGGAGGAGACAGGGCATCACTTGAACACACTGTCAGGAAAAGTGTCATGAAGGAGGTGGCATTTCCTCCATTTCCGGCTACAGTCTCGCTGGCTTGTACCAGACCAACATTCTTCCTGAGAACACCCAGAAAAACTGGATACGAGCTGTTTGAATACTCTGTTTGAGGGAATGAGAGAGCTACTTGAGATGAAGACCCAACATCTCAGAGGGACGAGAAGCACAGAGAAAGAAGCCCCATGTTCCGTCCCCACTTGAGGCATTTGGTGATTTGTAAATCACGACCAAGTGGCTAAGAAGCCAAGAGACTGCAGAGAGGCTGGGATTCCAGCCACTTCAGAGGGCTCAGGAGATGAAGACTGCAGTTCAGGGCACGTCAAGGAGGAGACATGTGCATACAACAAGCTTTCGGTTTGGACCACTGAAGGTTCCCACCCCAGAAATAAGGATACACTGGAAATCTAACCATTTCCACAAAGGCCAAAGCCACAGTCTTCAGCTCAATTTTAGACTGGTTTGTTACTAACCTCCTATGTCCCACCAGAAGATAGCTTCATGTCTCATGTCAGTTTTAGATTTTTTTTTTTTGGCACACCAGACACAGAACCCCCCCAAAAAAAACAAAAACAAAATGAAGAGGAAAAATGAGGCAATAGAAACAAACCCATCCAGAAATGAATTCTCAAGTAACTGTGATTAACATGTGAAGAAAATAAATGTCCAGTCAGGGTATTTCACCAGAAAACTGGCATCTATAAAAAATTAATGAAATAAAAACCCTAATACTGAAAATACAGTGTCAGAATAAAGATTGGTTTCATAGCAGATTAGGCACAGTGGAATAAAGGATTGGTGAACTGGAAGATAGATGGGTCAGTAGAAAACTCACACTAAATCATGTTGAGACAAAAGGGGGGAAAGCACAGGGAGAAAAGACAATAGGGTACATTGACACAGGACCAAACTATTTAACAGTAATTAAAGTCCCAGAAAGAGAGGAAAGAGAAAAACAAGTTAAAAGCAGTATTGAAGAGATGATGACTAAAGATTTTCAACAACTAGTGAGCTAAGTGTTCATAGCAGCACAATTCACAATCGCCAAGTGCTGGAAATAGTCTAAGTGCCCATCAGCAAATGAATGGATCAAAAATCTGTGGTGTATCTACACAATGGAATACTACACAGCAGAAAGAAAGAAGGAGCTCCTACCCTTTGCGACAGCATGGATGGAATTGGAGAGCATAATGCTAAGTGAAATAAGCCAGGCAGTGAAAGACAAATACCATATGATCTCACCTTTAAGTAGAACCTAATCAACAAAACAAACAAGCAAGCAAAATATAACCAGAGACATTGAAATTAAGAACTAACAGTACCCAGAGGGGAAGTGGGAGGGGATAATGGCAGGAAAAGGGGAAAGGGTTTTCAGGAACATCTATAAAGGACACATGGACAAAATGAAGAGGGGTAGGATCAGGGGTGGGAGATGGTGGTGGCTGGGGTTGGGGGAATGGTGGGGGAAAATGGAGACAATTGTACTTGAACAATAATAAAATAAAATAAATTATAAAATAAAAAAACAAAGTATACGATTGTCTAACCACTATGCTGTATACCTGAAACTAATACAAAATAATATTGAATATGAGCTGTAATTGAGAAATAAAATTAGAAGAAAAAACAAAAGCAAAAAATTAAATTAAAAAGAAAGAAATATATCAAGCCACAGATTTTTTTTTTACTTGTACATTTAACAGTTTATTGCATCCTAAAAACAACTGAATAATTGAGTCCCCTAGTCACTTTTGTTGAAGTCTGGATGACATATTTACTCAACTTTTTTCTTTTCAAATTGCCTCACTGGTCAGAACTATTCCAGAACCAGGAGCATTCTGTGTTTCATGTCTAAAATGTGCTAAATTGCTTTTTTGTTTGTTTCTTCATTGCATGTATTAACCTCCATTGCACAAACTCATTATCACCTACTTGCATCTCCTGTTCATATTTCTTAGGCTTCTCCATATCTCTTGTCAAGCCACTGCTTTTTAAGCAAAGACCTGAGATAGTTGAGAAAGGAGTCAAGGAGACATGTGGGAAAGAATATTCCAGGCATAGGAAACAGCGAGTACCAACATCCAAAGTCAAGAATTCTGATTTGGCTGGAGGTGAGTGAACAAAAGGGAAAGGAACAAATTAGGTCGAAGAGGCAAAAGGGCAGGATCAGGAATTGCAGAACCCTTTAACATCTTTAGCTTTTTGTTTATCATGATATGGTTAGCCACTTTCTCAAAAGAAGACAGACACTCTGACTTACCTTTCAAAATGAGCAATTACGATGAAAAGAACAAGTTTCTCTTTATTCTGCCTAGGGAGTCACAAGGCTGCAATCAAAGCATAGACCAGACTAAGACCCTGCCAGGAGTCTAGCAAAGCATTTGCCTCTAATTTATTTCATTTACTGTAGGAATTCAGTCCCTTGTCAATGTGGGACTGAGTTCCTCGTTTCCTTGCCAGCTGTCACTCTTAGCTGCTAAAGGCTGCAGAAGTGGTTGGTTTGTGGCCCCTCCACCTTTAAAGCCAGCAACGGCACATTGTATTTCCTCGTGCTTCAAATCTCTCCATGACTCCCCTGCCACAACATGGAGAAAACTTTCTGCCTTTAAAGGGTTCGACTGATTTAGTAAGGCCCACCCAGTTACTATCTGTACCTTACAGTCAACTGATTGGGGACAGTAATAACACCTGCAAAATCCCTCCACAGCAATACTTAGATTGCTGTGTGATTGATAACAGAGGACAGAAAGTTTGGGGGGACACCTTTGGAACTCTGCTCACATTCTTATTTTGCAAATGAAAAATAAATGAGACATAAGGAGGTTGTGACCTGTCCAATATCACATTACTAATTAGGATTGCTTTTGTTTTTTTGTTGTTGTTACTGACTGTAAGTATTAAGAATAGGCTGAGTAGGGAAGGAAAGCAGATAAAAAGAAACCAGTTAAAGTTCTATTACAATATTCTAGAGCAGCTATTTTCAACTGGTATGCCATAAGAATTTTTAAAACATGCAATACCAGACTATTTAGTCAGGCAGGGGAACTGACCTCTTTTCCCTTAGACTGTCAAACAACAACAACAAAAAATGACAACAGGCAATACAATAGCCGTCTGGTATGAATGAATCAAAATTATACCTATTTCTCATCAGATCAGTAAAAAATATGTATTATGGTATGCTGCAAAATTTTAGTAAGTAGTTTATGTGTGCCACGAGATGAAAAGGGCTGAAAATCACTGATCTAGATCAAAGATGAGTGTGGCTTTGATTAGGGTGGTAATAGTGGAGACTGGGAGAGGCAAATAGTTCTGGATACATTTTTAAGGTACAGTCAACAAGACTTGCCAATGGACTGGATGTGGGCTCTGAAAGTAGGTGCCAAGATGACTCCAGGGTTTTTGGTCTGAGCAAACAGAAGGGCTTTTGCTGAGAATACATTTACTAAGTTTGGGAAGTCTGAAGGATGAACAGGTTTGTTGGAGGAAGATCTAGTTTTAGACATGTTAAATTAAGATGTCTCTTAGGCATTCAAATGAGATGTCTAGTAGTATATAAATTTGGAGTTTGGGGGAGATTGTCAGTGGATAGATGGTATTTAAAACTTTGAGGCTAGATGAACTCACAGAAAGAGCATAAGTACAGTTAAAGAAGAAAAGAGATCCAGAAACTGAACCCTGGATCCTCCATATTTAGAGGTCAGGGGAAGAGAAGGAACCCAAGAAGGTGATCAAGAAGGAGCAGTCATTGATATAGAAGGAGAAAATCCAAGAAAGTATGGTATCCTAGAAGCCAAGTTAAAGTGTTTCCAATGAGGAAGGAGTGAGAGATCATCTGTGAAAAATGATGCTGATAGGCGAAGTAAGATGAGAACTCAGAACTAACTGTTGTGTTTAACAACACAGAGGTCATTGGTAACCTTGAAAAAAAAAAAACAATTTGTGGGATAGGAATGAGACTTTTGAGAAGATTTAAGAGATAATGGAAAGAGATACTTTGGAGATTGCAAATTTAGACATCTCTTTCTAAGTGTTTTGTCATAAAAAATAGAGAATTCAGGCATAGGATATGAAAACTGGAAAGAGTAACACTTCATCCTAATAACAAGAAAAAAGTGAAATAAACTACAAAACCATCACTTTCCTTGAGCCCATTAGACAGTTGGGGTCACAGGGATAACAGGTGGCCTGAAAACCAGGAAAAGACAGACTGTGAAACCTGGCTCACCTGTGGCAGAACATGGACAAGAGATGCTGAGCACAATACAGCAGCTAAAAAATCTAACAAATCGCTCAGGGCTGAACGCGGGCTAGTAAAAAAGTATAAAACATGCAACTGCAAAAAAGAAAAGGAGTTTGTACTCACTCTCAGGGCTTCCTTCACAGACCTCTACTGGGTGTTTGTGGGAAAAATTGTAGAAAAAGCAAGAGACAAGAGAAAGCCTCCCTCCATGGTGGCACGCAGGAGGAAGGGAACAGGTGCCTGCAGAAAAGGCACGAAACGCCTCCCAGACTCTGATTCCCTAGGAGCAAAAGACTTGAGATGCTGGGGGGAAAGTGAGTAAACCTGTGGCCCCAGGATACTTGTGAAGACCCTTTTTGCTGTGAGAAGATTAAAGAATTAACCTTCTATTCTGGGAAAGGACCGTAAAACAATTCTGGGCAAAGGATTCTGTATCACTGAAATTGGAGGTCACTAACCACTGAGAAAGAAGCAGAAAACCCTCTTACACAGAGAATGGTCACCTACACAAGGAAGAGTTTCGTTGCCACTGGGAGAAGGGCAATTTCCATGAGAATGCCCAGGCGCACGGGCCCAAGGGCCTAAGACTAAGAGTGGACCTAGACCATAGGATATCCCCCACCACCCACTGACAGCTTAACAAACACTGAGTAACAAACAATGACAGTCTAGCACTTGGCAAAGGGCAAAAGCATGGACAGACATTTCCTCTTTGGATAAGCATGCAGAGGAAGCCAACATATGAGAATACAGCAGAAATTTTAGAAAAACCCTCCAGCGTCTCAGCTGCCACCCTACACTCAAAGTGACATGAGAAGAATCTGAAGCTACTCACTAGTGCTCTGAATGTAACCATAGCAACTACCCCAGACTCAGCTACCCACACTGAGGTAGAAGAGTAAGAGAATGAAATATTTAAAATATTGGAAGAAATAATCACCAAGATTTTCCCTAAAATATTGAAAAGCATCAAACCACAGATCTAACAAATACATACAAATCCCCCACAGTATTTTTAAAAACATACTTATCATATACAAACTGATGAAAATCAAATAGAAAAAGAGAGACAAATTACCTAGAGGAACAGATGGATATATTACAGCAGACTTCTTGCCAGAAACTATGAAAGCCAGAAGAAAATGGAACAGCACCTTTAAAAGTACTGAATGGGGGGAAAAAAAAAAACTGTTGACCAGAATTCTATAACTAGCAAAAATATTTTGCTAGTAAAAGTAAAAGTATAAGTAAAAGTATAATAAAGATTTCTTCATAAAAATAAAAGCTAACAGGTTTCATTACCAAAAGACATGTGCTACAAGAAATGTTAAAGGAAATTTATCAGAGTGAAGAATTATGGCACCAGATGTAAATTTTGATACATATAAAAAAGGCAAATAAAAGGATTTTTCCCAAGTTTAATATCTGTAAAAAGATGATTGGCCAGAGCAAAACTAGTAGCAATGTATTGTGTGTTTATAGCACATGTAAAAGTAAAATATATGACAAAAACAACACAAAATATGAGAGGGAGAAATTGTAAGTATATTTTTAAATATCTTTTAAAACATTTTATTTATTTATTTTTAGAGAGCTGGGAAGGAAGGGAGAAAGAGAGGGAGAGAAATATCAATGTGTGGTTGTCTCTCATGCGCCCCCTACTGGGGTCCTGGCCCACACAACCCAGGCATGTGCCCTGACTGGGAATTGAACTCTTTGGTTTGCAGGCCAGCACTCAATACACCGAGCCACACGAGCAAGGGCTATTCCTTAAGATTTTGACACTACATGTAAAGCAATGTAATATTATCTGAAGTGTAAATCAATATGATATTAAAGATGTATGTTTTAAACATTAGAGCAACCATTAAAACTCTTTTAAAGAGGCTTTAAAAATAAGCCAATCACAGACATAAAATGGAAATACGAAAACACTCAATTCTTCCAAGAGAAGAGAGAACAACAAATAGCTTGAACAAATAGAAAACAATTATTAGATTTAAATTCAACCATAACAATAATTACATTAAACATAAATCATCTAACCACTCAAAAGGCAGATATTGTCAGATAATTCTAAAAGCAAAACCCAACTATATGCCATATACAGAAAGCTCTCTTTAAAAATGAATATATCAAAAGTAAAAGCATAAAAGAATACATACCATACAAATACAAAAGAAAGCTAGAGTGGCCATATTAATACCAAATATCAGATAAATATCAGACAATTTCAAAACAAAGAAAAATACGAGTAATAAAAAGATACAATATATGATGTTAAAAGGTGAAGCCTAAATACGTACGGACTTAGTAGGAGGTTATTTTTATTGTTTTGTTTTGTTTGTTTTTAACCAAAAGATGGGCCAGTAGCTAGAGAAGATAGGTTGAAGAGAGAATTTTTAAGGTAGCAAAATTATAGTGTAACTGCATTCTAATGGACATGATCCAATTGAAAGGGGCACATTAAAAACTCCGGAAATAAGACAGAGAATGTGTGAAATGAGGTCCTTGACTAGGTGAGGGTATGACACCTGATGAACAAGAGCATTTATAAGACAGTCCATCCACAGTGACAGGAGAAAGGCAAAGGCGCAACTAACTCCTTTAGAATTCGCACGCAGCCTTTGTCCCTTAGCCCCACCCCCCAGAGTCCCTAAACTGTATTTCCTTTCTACAGCAGTACTGTGTAAGCAACTTTAACTCTGAACCACCTTCAATGTTCTGAGGGCACCAATCTTGGAGTACAGAAGTATGTGATTTTTTTAGTTCCACAATCCTCACTTCAGATCCTGGAGGAGCCGGGCATGGCTCCGGGAATTTTAGCGAAGGGAAGAGAAGCGGCGTCGGTCCACAGCACAGCACACTCCGCAGGAGGCAGACTTGTCCCCCGGATGGAAACGAGGGGGGCATTCAGGGGGTCCTGGGCAACCAGGAAGCAGTTCCGCATCCCTGCGCTCCTGTTTGGCAAACAGCCGTCGAGTTCGTACTGCGTGACAGGCACGGTCACTAACCCTAGACTCTGCCCAGTGGGTAGGGGACTGTGAGAGCAAAGAACCTCCCTCAAAGGGGCAATGGTCAGCAGGGGAGAATTCCTGTTTCTGTTTTGTTAGCTGAAAATTTGGGGCAAAAATACATTCTTTCCATCTCACAAGGCCTTTCTAAATACACAACTGTTAACTGCAAAGCCTGGCACAGAGGTTTGATGTTTTATGAGATGAAATGCCACCAGATGCTACTCCCAACCCTGACTTCTAGGCTCCATGATGACATGAGAGCTAGGTGACCCGACTGAACAGAGAGCCTTCGTGTCCCTAACACGAGTGTGGCTTTCAGGTCACCTAATGGGACGACAGATCTCTGCCCTCAGCTTTGCCCAAGGGCTGACAACTCCGCTTCACTTCAGTGTCAGCTCAAGTATCCAGTCCCTGGGGAGGCTTTCCTGAACGTCCCAGTCCAAAACGTCCTCCACACTCACCCCCACCACGCTTTATCTTCATGAACCGTATCACTACATGAACTGGTACCTCTGTATCTAGTTCTTGTTTGAGAGCTGCGTCCCCTGTTATGGACTGGGTATTCGTCTGTCTTCCCCCCTTCTGTGAGTCATGGGCGAAAACATGAATGAGCAGATGGATTAAAAGACAGAGCTCAGGCTTAGGACTGGGACAGACCTGGATTCCAACCCGGCTCACTGAGCGACCTTGAGGGTTGCTGAAGCCCTGTTAGCCCCGATTTCCTGATCAGTCAAACTCAAATAGTAACTTTTGCCTCCAGGTTGTTGCAGAGATGAAAAGAAATGCAACCGTGGTAAGTGCTGGATGCTGTTAGCAAATCAAAGCTCTGACTTCAGTTTTGGGGGAGCTGCGCCATGGGCCGGAGGAAGAGACATCCCAGTGGGCTGCGGAGGCGTCCTCCTCCCTGCAGGCAGGCTCCGCCCACGGGCTCTGGCAGAGCCCGCGTGACAGTGGGGTTTGATGGGGCAGTTCTGTGCAGCCCAGCAGCCTGGCCTGTCTTGTCTTTGAATGAGTGGGACTCCATCTGTGGGCCTTCCTGGACTGTGCCGTGTCCTGGGGGTGGCAGAAGCAGGACTTCCCATTTTAGGACGTCCACAGTGAGTTTGCTGGCCAAACTTCACCCACCTCTGAGAATGAGCACTTACAGACCATCTGACCAGCCTCCTTCCTCCCCTTTCGCTCATCTGCTTCCCCCGCTGGCCTTCCTGCCCCTGCCCAGCTGGGATCTCTAGCCAGGCAAGAAGATGGTGCCCCCCGAAGTTCCTCAGACTTTTCCCCAGAGACAAAGAAGGAACCCTGCTGAGCCCCACAGACTTGTTCAATGTCTTGCCCAATGTTACAGGGCTGTAAATGTGGAGACCAGAATTCTAAGTCAGGTACACACATGGAAGAATGGGTGGACGGATGGATGGATGGATGGATGGATGGATGGATGTGTAGAGGATGGATGGATGGATGGATGGATGGATGTGTAGAAGGATGGATGGATGAATGGATGGATGGATGTGTAGCGGATGGATGGATGGATGTGTAGAAGGATGGATGGATGGATGGATGGAAGGATGGGTGGATGGGTGGAATAGATAGGAAGAAAGGAAAGAAAGAGGGGAAGAGGAAGGAAAGTGAGAAGGATTAGAGACACCTGAGCCTAAGATCTGAAAAGAACATCGAATCCTCATCACAGGATCAGGATGCTTCCTCAGCACCGAGATGTGACTGATGGGTCCAGATGGCTGTATGTTAAACACCTGGATCAACAAAGGGGTAGGGAGAGGTCTCCATGAGGGCTGGCCAGCCAGTCATACTATCAGAAATCTCATTCTCCCTCCTCAGTCCCCCTCCTGCACTGAGCAAGGTCGCCCTGACTCCCCACAGCGGACACCTCTCTGCCTGACTCCTTTTGGTCCTCTTCAGTTCCAAGAGCACGCCAAGCCCTCCCCTACGGCAGGTTTTCAGGATACATACAACTCATCTCAGAGGCATTCTCCTCTTGTCCTGAGTCTTCAGGAGTCTCATAAATGACCCAAGTTAAAGTCAGGCATGAGGGTGATGCTTTCTCCAAGGTCCTGCATGTGTCCCTTAAAGGACTTTTTTTTATTTTTTTTTTTAACTTAGGGAAGAATTAAGTAGGGCAACGTGTCATTGCTGGTGGACAACAACACAGAGAAGAGTTGCATCCCACACTGCCCTGTGCTGTGCTGCCCTTTTCGGGAGGCTGACCAGCAAAGAAACCACACTGCTCCTCGATCAGGCACTGATGGCAGATGGAGGGGGACAAATGGTAGAAAAGAAGAAGCACACCCTTCGCTCCGGACTGCCAATAAATGGACATACCTGATCGCTTTTTCTCCAGAATCGACCCAAAGCCATGAGGACTCAAAGAAAAGCTCAGAGATCCCAGAGATACAGAGAGTGAGGCACAAAGACCAGCAACCTAAGAACTGGGAGACTTGGGCCCCATGCCCCGTGGCCTTGGGTAAGTCACTTCCTTTATCTGAGACTCAGCTTCCATCAGGAAACGTGAGTAGCCTCATCAGGTTGCTTCCCGTTCTTGAATTCTGTTGAGAACGGACTGGCCTTTGAAATTTCCCTCGACTGTTACCAATCCCAGAATGGGAGGAGTGACAGAGAACACGTTGAATCCAGGTGAGTTCTAGCTCCCCCGAGGCCCCTGTGCCCGTGCGGGTGCGGCTCTGTGCCAGGAGAGAGGCCATCAGGCCCTTAATGGACATTGGAGCTGCCAGCCCACTTAGCCTCCAGAGGGATCACCCAGCAGATGGAAGTCCTAGCACCGAAACTCAACATATGGGGCCCTCGTGATCCTTCCCCGCTTCCTATTCTGCTAGGCTCATCCCCCACAGTTCCGGTCCCACCCTTTACATTCTAATGCCACTGAACTTACAGGCGCTGCCCACACACCATGTTCTCTGCCTGTCCTTGGTCTGGTTCATTTATCCTTCCCTGCCTAGAGCACCCTTCCACCTCTTGTCCTGGACCAATGCTTATTCAACCATCCGAGACCTGCTCACAGGTCACCTCTTTCAAGAGGCCTCCCCTCCCCCAACCTTAATTCAGAATAGACCGCATGGCTCACTCCATCAGAGTCCAGTGTAACAGGCAGACGCAGTCCAGGCATTTAGACAGGAGATTGCGCCTGGAGTCACTGGAAGCGTTAGAGAGGCAAGCGCCTGATGTGATGCCGTTGCTGGACTGACGCTGCTCTGAAGGGAAGGAGGCGAGAAGAGCCTGCCCCTGCCCTGTGTGTTCCAAGCCCAGGCCCCAGGGCTGGCTCAGAAGTCGTGAGTGAGCCCCCCCCACCAGGAGGATCCCTGTGCTCGACCTGCTGGGGATCTAAACGAGGAGGAGAGGCTGCCCCTCCCTCCACCACTCTGGGTAGGCAGCACCGTTTTCTGCTATTAGATCCCGAGAAGCTCAAGCTTATCTTATGCCCATTTGTCTCCCCAGGGCCCAGCGGGGGATGAGAGGTGGTACCTGGAAGGCGCTGCAGGGAGGCTCCCTGTGACTTTCTCCAGGCCAAGCCCCAGACTAGCCTCCCGACTCCCAGCATCCTCAGCAGCTTCCCATCAGCCCTGGAATCGGGCGAGCACAGGGCTCTGCTGGCCAGCAGGTCACGACCTGGAAGACGCTGCTATTTATAGATGATGCCATCCGTAGGAAGTAGGAGTCCCTCCGAATGCTCAAAAGACTTTGCCTTTAGATTAGAGCCAGTCTGGTGAGCAAAGTGAAGACCAATTGGTGAGAGTTTTTAGGCTGCTCGACACACAGTCAGGGAGCCGCAATTCCGATCCATTCTCCCCCAGGAGGCTGCGCACAGCTGAAAAGTCAAAGTGGGCTTTCGCACAAGGAAAAATAATTAGCTTCCCGGTAAACAGGCTCCGCGGAGGAAGCAGTGGGCAGCACTGTCTGCGGGAGGGAAGGACGATGCTGATGCTGAGGCGGGCTCTTCCCGAAGTGCGTATGAGCAGCCATTTCGCGGGGGGAGGGGGGGTCTGGTGGCAGCTGCTGGAGGGCAGAGTCCCCTCATTTTCTCATCCCCTCACTGGTCAGTTCCGAGCATTGCTTTGTGCCAACTGAGAAAAATCACAAAAACAAAACCCATCGTTGAGCACACCCTCAAAGTCTGGATTCTCTCCGTTCAGAGGCATTGCTTGGTTATCCTGGGTCTCCATGCAAAGACTCAAAAACAGATGTCTCTTCCTGCTCACCAAAATTGCGTCCAGTACATTTCAGTGGCGGAAATGACTTGGCGGGAAGTAACTCATCCTCCCCGCTGACCAGTGATGGGCGGCCCTTTCCCCAGTGACGGGACGAAGAGCCACCGCCAGCAGGAAGCACCGGACTTGAAACCTGGAGACTGTGACGCTGAGTAGCTATCGCTGGGCACAGAGGTCTGGGTGACCGCAGCTGGAGATGCAATGCTTTTAAGAACTGGTGGGATTGCCTGGGATCTGTTCCCCCTTCCTATTTTGTCTTTCAGATTGCCTAACCACAGGCACGCCCACGTATACCTCATAACACATAAAGCATTTTACAGTTTCCATAATACTTGTCATAGAAATCATTGGTATAGCGATACTTGTTACAAACACCTGCCATTATTATTCCTATTCTCGGATGAAGAAACTGAGGCTCAGAAAGGTTCGTTGACTTACTGAGTCACAGAAAGACAGAGAGTGTCAATCAAGACTAAATGCAGGTCATCTAACATTCAGGCTTGGGACTTCTTCCATGTATAACAGTCTTTCTCCGATAGTCATTCAACAAACACCTACCGAGGGGCGCTACTAATGACAACCATGTGCCTGCTGCTGCACCCTGCTGGCTCAGCCAGTCCTCAAGCAGCTGCATGAGATACACAATCTCAGAAAAGTTCCTCAGACTTCTGTTAAGAGGACTGCAACAGCTTTTATTTCCTCTCCACCCTGAATGTCCACTAAAATAAGGACGAACGCCGTTTTTGAAAGGTTACTATGAGTCAGCTGACTGTATGTCAAGTTTTAACTTCTTCACCTGGAGTACCTCATGTAACGGTCACCAAATCCTACAGAGAAAGTATTATTAGTCCCATTTTATAGGTTTTTAAAAAAGGCAGAGAGATATGCCAAATAGCCTGCCCCAAATGCATAGAGTGAAAAAGAAGTGGCACTGTCTAGGCACTGTGCCTTCAGACCCCACGTTCGGGCCCCCTGTGATTACACAAGGGTAAAAATTTTACATCCACAATGAAGATAATATCTGCAGAAAGTCCATCAGCAGTTGGGGGATTCCGTCGGAGTTCAGGGAAAGAGCAGAGAGAACGGTTACCGACGTCGCATGGTAGATGGAGCTCCAGCTGCGTGCGACCAGAGTCGACGTACAAGAAAAAGTGACATCTTGTAACACCAAACTGGAGAGAAGCCAGGGACCTGGGAGTGCCAGAGGAAACTGAGAGGGGGCTGGAACCAAGGGTCACCCAAATAGGGCCTGGAACCGGGGGAACTGGCTGAAACGCTGGGCCCCACATAGTCCCCCTCCCTCCCAGCCTTGCTCTCTGGGAGCAGGACGCTGCGGCCAGGTGGGCCACCCGCCTTCTTCTTAACCTCAGACCTGAACTTCAGACAGGGCGTCTGAGGGGCTCTTTTTAAAGGGAGACACTAAGCAATACCCCTCAAAGCACCCTTAACTGGAAATCTGGGATTCTTCGAGCCTAACAGCCGAAAATATAAGGAGCTGAAAGACAGGAAAGAGACACAGCGATGCGGTCAAGCATTGCACTAATAGCTCCTCCGAAGGTAAAAGCAACGCCATTTACCTTCAATGCAACCAAGAGAGGTCTCATCACACTGGATGGACCTCAGAAGGGAGAAAGGAAAACACTTAGCAGGGAGAACATTTAAACCCCACATGCCTGCAAAGGCAGGACCCAGCCCACTCCGCCCTCCAGGAACAGAGGACAGGCTTAGAAGCTGCGACGGGGGACAGGCGGCTGGGCCACTGAAGACGGAAGAGTGGCTGAAAAGTTGAAGTAACCACAGCTTAGTGCCCCCAGGTCCCCATCCCCACCCTGTCCACCTTGCAGGACCCCGAAGATGCACTTCCCTGGAGTCCGCAGTTGGGTAGTGAGTCTACACTCCGCTGAAAACAGGTCAAAGTCAAAGCCTACCTATGTCAGTGAGGTTGGGAGGCCCACTGCCCCTTTACTGAGGGTCTTTCTTTGGAACAATGAACCTGCCCTGGGGGTGGGGGGGATAAAAACGCCTGCAAATCCCTAACAAAAGTGTCACCCGGCCTCCCACTGCCCCAGAGCGGGGCACACCAGCGTGCCCAGGACTTGTGTCTGCCTTTAAGCATCTTACTCGTCAATATGAACAGACAACTGGGAAGGACCAAAACTGGGGAAATCATCCACTTAATAAAGGGGATCGGAACAAAGAGCAAAGAATACAAAGTAAAACGAATTAATGCAGACCGCATAAAAACCTCAAAGAAAACATAATTAATCTCCTCGGAGAAATAACGGGGAAGAGTGGAGTCCATAAAACAAGGAAAATGCAATCACAAAAAGTACATTCTGAGAATAAGAGTTCTTGGAAATTAAAAATATCACGACTCAATTTTTTAAAAAAAGAAATTCAAAATAAGTGCCTGACAATAAAGTCAAGAAAATTTCCCAGGAAGTAGAATAAAAAGATGAGCAATGGACAATGGAACAGGAAAGGCAAGAAAATTAGGAGATCAATCCGGGAGGTTGATCGTCCCTCTCTGAGGAGTTTTCAGAGCCGTCAGGGTGAGGGAATTATCACGGAAAAAATATGAGAGCGCTTCCTAGAATGAAGGTACACAGGCTCTCTCCGAGAAGTAGAACAGGAACTTCAGAAGTCTGAAGTGCCAACGTAAAGTGCACGCCCGTGCAACTTCAGGGCGGAGGGAGACCCTGACTGCGTCTGGGAGGGGAGGCTGCAGAGAAAGCCACAGGAACACGAGTGGCAGCAGACTTCTCGCCGGAACAGAGGGCGCTAAGAGAGCGGGGCGGTTACTTCAAAATTCCAAGGGAGGCAGTTTGCACCTTAGCCCAGGAAGTGTGACCCAAGTGACAGAGGGAGAATGGGTAGAGGAAGGGGTGATGAGTAACAGGGCTGGGGTGCAATTGCAACAGGGGGACTGCCAGGCATCCCACGGACCGCCTTCATCCAGTCTCCCCAGAACTCACGACCAATCAGAATGCTGGAAACGCTCTGCATGGGTGACGTCGCTTTACGGTGGAGAGGCCGTTCACCCGAACAGAGGAAGGGTGTACTGGAACAGACGCTGGCCGCGCTCTGTTGGAGCCTCGTGACTAGCCCGGACACGCATCTGCATCCTTCCAGAGAGCTGCTTCCCCTGGAAGTACCTGGGGGTTATGCCTCGTCCCCCAGGACCCCGGGGCAGGCCCCAGCCGAGGACTGACTGATACAGAGACGCCTGCCTCTGGAAGGAGCAGCTGAGGGGCACTTCCAACCCTGGGCCAGGCTGAGGCTGGACATCAACTAAGATACCCACCTGGACCCCTCTGCTGCCCCATCCTGCTCCCTTACTTCCTGGAAATCACTATCTCAGTAAACCACTGGCGTAAGACCCCTTTTCAAGGCTCTGCATCTAGAGGATTCTAAGGAACTTCGCCTAAATCAAGGACTATTTTACTTTCAGCACACTCTATATGTAATACCTTGATGACAACAATACATTTTTTTTAAAGTAATAGCTTCAAGAGAGCTTTTAAAAAGGTTTTGTGCCCTGACCAGTGTGGTTCAATGGGTTGGACATCTTCCTGCAAAGCAAAAGGTCACCAGTTTGATTCCCAGTCAGGGCACGTGCTTAGGTTGCAGGTTCGGTCCCTGGTCAGGGCACATATGAGAGGCAACCTGATCGATGTTTCTCTCTCACATCAATGTCTCTCTCCCTTTCTCCCTTCCCTCTCTCCAAAAATAAATAAATAAAAATCCTTAATAAAATATAAATAAATAAATAAAAAGTTTTGTATTAGTTTCCTAGGGGTCCCGTTACGAAACACCACAAGCTTTTGGACCACGTGCCCCACCCCCACCCCCACCACCGTGAACTTCTACAGACTGACAAGTCCTTGAAGCCGAGTTCGGTTCATCGGGAGATCTGACAGCTCACTAAATTCGTCCTGGGCTTCCAGTGACTGGATCCCCATCAGGACGCACCGGAGCCCCTTTGCGACTCTGCGTATGTGGAGCTCTTGGGCAGGTGTGGCCATTTTGCAGAAGGAGCCAGAAGGCTTCTCGTGGGAAAACACCTAAAACTCCCATCCTGTTTACGAATGAAAAATTAAAGAAGCCCATCGGTTCGGAACAAGGTAATCCCAGCCAGTATCTTCTGACAGGTAAGGCCACCAAAGATGCCCAAAAGGTGCTCCCTCTGGCAGAAAGGACTGGACTGGTGTCCAGAGCAGGGCCCAGAGCGGGAGGTGAACGTGCTCGTCTGGGGCCAGAGTGTCAGTAACCAAACACGGCCACTCCAGACCCCACCACCCTCCTCGCTCCCTGGGCTCTGCACCCAGGTACTAACGCAGAGATCCGGGCCCAGGAACAGTGGTTCGCCTCGGCAGCACCTCCCAGCAGCAACGGAAGAAGCTGCCAGAGCTCTGACTCCCCAGACCTCCCTCCACCCGGAGAGTACGGGCATATTCAGGGGGAGCCCGAACCCCGGGGTCAACTCTGCAGATGTCGAAAGGCAGCTATGGGCCTTCTGAGAAGTCTGGGACATCTCACACTTGACCCATTTGAAACAAATTAGGCAGCTGTATCTGCCGGCACCCCCGCTGGTCCCCCAGGCCGAGCCCTTCCCACGGAGAGTGGAGCTGCCCCGCCGGGGGGTGCCGTGTGTGACAGAGGGACAGAGAAGGGACGCCCACCCGGTGTCTGCTGTTTTGCTTTAGAACCACAAGTAGGAGCGACCACCCAGCCCTACACTCCGTTTTTATTAAGCAGAAAAGATGAGACAGGAAACTAAAGAATAACACGGTGAGATCCGGGGACTTCAAGGAAAAAGCGACTCGGTGGCAAAATGACAACGTCCCCTCTGGTAGTTCCCACACTTCAGCGGTTCGCCAGCGCCCTTCACAGTTTGTGCCATACCTGTGTACTGTGGCACTTACCCTATTTTTAATTCATGTATATATTCATTTAGATACATACCATACATAATATATTTATACATAACGTATAGTATAATCTACACATTAATATGTAATTAATACGTACATATTGATTCACTTTTTTACTGTTTATAATCTATTCTAAAAAGAAACTCTATATCATGGGCTTTACCTAGTGGTTCTTATTCTTCTAATGCACACTCAGTTTTAGTCGCCCGGTTGTGCGACACCACACCTCCCCTCAACTAGAGCGCCACCTCTGGCACGCGCCCGGCACAGTGAGCACCTCTGGGACAGCCCAAAGAGAGCGTTCAGGGAATCGGACAGTCAGGTGTTCAGCGCCCCATCCTGCTGACAGCCCTCCGCTACTATTATCACCCTGACCTGCCGGGGCCCAATTTTCTCACCCGCACAGCGGGGTGAACTGGCCGCCCCAGGGCCGGTCCTGCTGGCCCGCTCCCCGGCACTCCCTGCATGCCTCTCGCCCTCCTGCCGCCCCACCCGCAGGGGGTTTGCACCCTTTCCCTCCAGCTGCCGCCGCCGATCCATCCCTTGTCCTGAGTACTTTGAATTGGGACAGAAAGAAAGGCCTGTTGAATGCGTCCGTGACATGCAAACTCAGGGCGGCCGCGTTGCGACCGTGTTTTTCGGAGGAGGGCAGGACAGCTGAGAGCGAGAGATGGACGTGAGGGCACGGGGGCACACCGAGACGCCCGGAGAGGGGTGGCAAGGAGGCAAGTGTGCCCCGTCTGCCTCGCCTGCAGGCTGTGGTTTGAGAACCTCCTTGAGGTTTGCTAATTCTTGCTCTTGAGTCACATGAGACATTCTTTCATCTTAATAATAAACCTCCCACATGTTCTAGGGTTTAAATTAGTTTGACTTAATAGCTACTACTTGCAGGCAGAGGAGCTAAAGCTAACACATGGGGCTCGATAAATTCCCATCTAAGTTCTTTGAGGATTCAGTGAGAGGGAATAAAAGGAGCTCGGGAAGGGACAATTATCCCTGTCTCTGTGACATCCCGTACGCACCCCTGCACCCTTCGCAACTCCTCGGGACCAAAGAGGAAATAGCTCTCCGAGGTGAGAGAAGGTAGTAACAGGGACGGGAACGCAGGCGCTGGGTAAGAACCCTGGGACCCCGTAGGATGTGTGACAAAGCCCATGGTGACAAGCTGCTAATGAGCCGCCCAACATTATTAGGCAGCGGGTGCCAAGCCTCTGTGTCTGCCTTCTGTCCTCCTTACGCTTCCTAGCGGAAGTGCCAGGGAGAGTGAGAACATGGAGCCAGGGCGAAACGTGGCCCTGCACCCATCAGCCCTGTCACCCCGGCCTCCAGGCTTCCTTGGCTTATTGAACCCGCTGGCAAATTCCCACCCGGGTCCAGGATGGGAGACGGCGTGTGAACGAAACCTGTGGCTCCCAGCAGCAGACGCAACGTGCCCAGGAAAGATCCGTTTGTTTCCTTCTTCCTTCCTCCGCCCTCCCTCCCCTTTCCTTCCGCTCCCCTTTCATCCTTTCTCCTTCTTCCCTCCCCTCCCTCCCCTCCCTCCCTCCCTCCCTCCTTCCCTCCTGTTGCAGAGAATGCCTGGGCTTGGGAAGGAAAGAAAGAAAAGGAAAGGAGGAGGGTGGGGAGACAGGGGGCACCCACTGCTTCCTCTGCCTCGGGACACAGCCTTCCCCGCAGGGCAGGGAACGGGCCCTGCCTCTCTTCTCCACGGGGCCATCGCCCGTCCCCTCTGTGCCCACTCTCTTCCCTGGTCCCTGCGTGGGCGGCTCCTGCTCACCCGTCACGCCGCAGCTCAGACTGAACTTCCTCCGAGAAGCTCCCCATTCCTGTTCACAGACTGCATCGTGATTCGGAATCACAGATTGGTTCGTCTGCGCTCCTGCTCACCTGGTGCTGCTCCCTCCTCCTGCACATCTGCTTGGACATTTGTCTCATCGCTTTCCCCTCCCAGCCCCCAGGGAAGCATTTTCTGCCTGTTCCCCCTCTGCGGCCCTGCTGTCTGGCTTGCTTCCTCTCCCTCCTGAAGAGCTGCCCGGGCCGAGATCCCAGCATGCTTTGTAGCTGCATCTGTCCCAGTCTGGACAGGGGCAGGAGGACGGGGAGAAGGGTGCCTGGATTTCTCCCCAGACCCTGACCGCCCCCACTCCGGCTCGCCCCCTGGAGTCCGTTCATGGCACACACTGTCCCGCGCCCATGCCAAGAGCCTGGTCCCGTGATGGGCTGCCCCAGATCCGCACTGAAGAGCAGAAGGATTTGTCTCGCCCTCCCGCAAATGCTCACTGGACACTCCTCTCCATTGCTCAGAGCTCGACAAAACTGGTGGGCCCTCCGGAGGAGAGTTTCTGAGCGAGAATGCCCTGATCTGAGGAAGAGGAGTCCAAGATGTCCCTGCGAGATGGGGGCGGAGCAGCCAGGCAGAGCCCATGGCCTCCTGGGCTTGCTCCTGTAGCAGGCTGCTTCTCCCTCAGGCCAGACATCCTGGCGCAGGGCCACCCGTGGGTGGCACTAGCAACAGCCTACGGGCCAGGATTTTAGGGTGTCTCTGTTTAGCTTCTCCCAGAGGCAGGCCCTCCAGCCAGGATTTGAGGGCTGGTTTCTCGGGAAGCGCAGGGAACGCAGCGGGGTTGTGAGGGGCGATGCAGGGGAGGGAGGCTGCCAACGCACGGCGTGATTCAGCTGCTGCCACCCGGGCGACCAGGTGTGGGCGGCCCCGGGGCTCTCGCAGAGGGCGTGCCACAGTGGCTCAAGGCCTCCAGGGAGCTCTGGGAAATGGCACAAACTGCATGCTCAGCAATATCCCATCCGAAGGGCCAGGGAGCTGGGGTATTTATACACCAACCCTGGCAGGCGAGAGTGAGTCTGCCCCCACCGAGGTGATGTCCAGGTCCTTCTGGCCTCGTGGGCGGAGCAGCCTCTCATGGCTCCTGAGACAAATGTCCCCTGGGCCTTGAGCTGAGGTCCTGGCAGGGGGGGTTGGCAGGAGTGCATGGGAGGCCTAGGCAACACGGGCCAGGCACTGACAGCATCTCCTGCCCTGCGCACCCCCAAAACTGCGCATCACCTGCCACCAGTGCCGGAGGTCCCCCGCTAGAACTCACAGGCTGTGTCGTCACAGTGGAGGCAGAGGATGCGGGCACGGCGCGGGCTTGCTGTCCTGTGCAGGCAGCTCCCCCACAGGGCTCCCCGCCTGCACTGCTCGACGCTGACGAAGCCCTGGGCGCTACCACGGTACCCGACGTGCTCATCCCCTGTGGCTGCTCTGACAAGGGACTGTGAACTTGGTGGCTGAAAATAAGGAACAACTATTGCCTTCCAGCTCTGGATGTCAGAACTGCAACGTGTGTCACGCTGGACCGAAGTCAAGGCGTGACAGGGCGGCCTGCATCCTCTCCGGAGGCCCGGGGGGGGGAGAATCTGCTCGTTGTCCCCTCCCACCTCTGGAATCGGCCCTCATTCCTTGTCCTGCGGACCTTCCCTCCATCTTCAAACCCGGAAGTATAGCATCTTCAGACACACCTCTCTCTCCCCCACCCCCATCCCCGGCTCCCCTCCACCCCCCACATCAGCTTCCATCACCCCACCTCCTTCTCTCACTGGTCTCCTGTCTGCCTCTCATATAAGGACCCTTTGAATAACACTAGGCGCACTCTGATAATCCAGGGTAATCTCCCTATCACAGGGTCCTTAACTTACTCACACCTACAAAGAGCCTACTGTGCGCAGGGACACACAGTCCCAGGTTCTGGGAAACAGCATGCGGACATCTCGGAGGCCGTGCTGCTGCCCGCGGTGCCCGACTTTGGGGTACGAACATGGAGACGCAGCTGTAGCCGCACAGCTCACACCCAGGACAGCTGGGCCCCAAGTGTTTCCATTCCAAGTCTATGCCCTCGTTACTGAGCAGCCGCTTCCTCAAGTTCACAGAACATATTTCTCACAGCAACTCTGAACACCATCGTAGGAGGGACAAGCATGAGCTATATCCAGCCGCTTCTACTTGAGTGCGCAGTGGCCTTAAATTCATCCCGAAGAACACTTTTCCCACAGGAAGCAGCAGGGCTTCGAGTGGGCGGCAGAGGAGAGAGACTTCGGAAAGGAGCACAAGGAAGGTGCCAATGAACTCGATCTCTGATGGGGGCCGGTTGAGGGCACCCACCGGCCCCCCCCCACCTCCTCTATCTGACTTCCTAAGAGACGTTCATTGACTATTTATTTACCATGTGCTGGAGGCTGCGTGATGGGCCCCGCCCTGTGCCAGGAGACAGGAAGAAAATTCAAGTTCAGAACATCTCAGACTCCGATGGGGAGTTAATAAAGCTGTGCGTTGTGAATTAAATGAGTTATGCATTTTCTACTACAGTTCAAGAACTTTCATAAAACAAGAAAGATCAACCTGTCCAAGCCCGGCCCCCGACTCCGAACACTGAGTGGCCTCAAGTTTATTTCCAGAGGGAAGCTCCAGTTTCCAGCAGCTGAGCATTTCATAGCATTTCACGGCTTGCGTGTGCATGCATGTGTGTGCCCATGTGCACCCATGCTCATGCACGTACATGTGTGTGTGGGCGTGGGTTCACAGATCATCCGTTGCTGCCCACGGCATCTGGAGAGAGGGAAGAGTCTGGAAGGTATTCTTCCCTGGAAGACAAAAGTACGTGGCCCCACCCCCCACCCAATCATTTCCCCATGTACCCTTTTCTTTGCTTCACTGTACCTGCAATCTGAGGATAAAACCTCTTTTTTGGAAACCATCTTGCCTCCCAAAATGTCATCTCTCTCACTTCCTTTTTCTCTCGGCTCCCTTTTCCTCCAACACCTGGGTGTCAGGAGAAAGGGAGGAGGTCTTCTGAACGACTTCAGGGAAGCGCAGAGAAGGGAGCGGGTGGCGGTCAAACAGCTCCGGACGCGAAGCTGATGGCGCAGCGGAGCTCTGCCCTCCGGGCCACGAGGCTGCGCCCACGCTACTGAATTGCCGGATCCTCGCTTGCCTCGTCTATCAAACGATGAGAGGACCTCGCCTTCCGAACGCAAAGCGAAACTCTCTTACCTAGCCTCTCCGCGCACCGTGCCCGCAGCCGTGAGCCCAGGACCACTTACCGGACCCTAACAGAAACCTGCGGGATGAAAAGCTCGGACATTTGCGGGTGTGTAAGACGGAGCCTGGTGCCTTTAGATGTGGAATTCCAAAGGTTCGGGAAGCTCGCGAGTCCGAACAGAGTCGGCCCACCGGTAGCCTGGGCGTGGCTGGTAATCGTATCACTGCTGCGGCGGTTGCTGTTGCTACTTTATTTGTATCTCCTGAGAGCTTTACGCTTTTCAGAATGTTTTCACAGACTCTCAGCATTTCGCCCGGCAGACCCACCTCTCGGAGCTGGCCAACAGCTACCCGCTTTGTACTCACATGCGAGTGGCCTGTGAGGGGTCAGAAGCCCGGAGGGCCGAGGTGCTCTCAAGGTCACAGTGACAGTGACGGCGAGTGAGCAGAGATCTCTGGGCTCTGAGGGAGGGGGGAGGGTGACGGGATCACCACCAGTTTCTCTCCCCCAGTGACACCCCGTGACATCACCCCTGGCTTACAGTGCCCTCCTGGCAGCTCCCAGGAAGCGTTCTTCCCTTCGGCAGAGCACAGGGGGCTTGAGTTGGGGCGGCTGCGGCCTCCCACTTGCCGCTTTCTGGGGCTGCCTCGGCCCAGAACCTCCCCTCCAGCCACAGAGCACCGCCTATCTGTCCTCCCACGGTCCTGCCCTGTCCGCTCCCAGCCTCCAAGACAGCCCGTCACCCAGCCTTGTTCATCTAACCCCCACCTCTGCCCCAAGCCAGCCCAAGCTCTGCCTTCTCTGAGGGGCACCCCTGGACCCCTCAGCCCAACATCATTCTCAATCTTGGCTGTAAAAAAAACAATCTCCTGGGAGCTTTAGAAGAAACACTGAAGCGCGGGTCACACCACCAGAGACTGAATTAACTGCTCGGGGATGGGACCTGGACAGCTGCATTTTTTAAAGATTTTTTTTTAAGATTTTTTTTTCCTTTTAGATTTTATTTATTTATCTTTAGAGGGGAAGGGAAGGAGAGAGGGAGAGAAACATCAATGTGCGGTTGCCTCTTGTATGTCCCCTGACGGGAACTGGCCTGGCAACCCAGGCATGTGCCCTGACTGGGAATTGAACCTCGATCTTTCAGTTCGCAGGCCCGCGCTCAATCCACTGAGCTACACCAGCCAGGGCTTGGACAGCTGCATTTTTTAAAGCCCCCGGGTGATGTTAATATGCAGCCTGGCTGAGAACTATTTGCACCCTCTGCTTCAAGTGCACATCTTCTGGGCTTCCGGGTGCCCCGTGCTCCCTCCCTGCTACTCCGTAGTAGGGTAGCCTCCTGTTCGGTTCTCCGACTGCCCCCCTCCTCCTGGAGGGCCCTTCAGGCACTACGCTCACATCGCTTGCCTCTTACCCCCTATGCTCGGCTCACCGCACGTGCTGAGGCTGCCATCCCCCCGGCGGGGCAGCTTCTCCTCACTCCCCCCGCCCCGCACTCTCTGAGCCCCATTTTCCAGCCGCTCTCCATGCCGCCCTTGACTCAGGGCAGCCAGACAACTGGCCCGCTCGGAGGCGTCTTTCTCCAGCATTCTTCCTTCTGTCCCTGCTCACGCGGGCCTGATAGTTGAGCTCTCCAGTGCATACAGTATAGGTGTCAAGAGCCTCTGCTTTGCCTAAAAGCACTTCAGTGGAGTGCTAGAAAGCGTCTGGAAATCGCTCTCCAGAAGCCCCTCCCCACTCTGCCAAGCTCACTGAGCTGAAGAGCAAAAGCCTCAAGGGGAGGAGTGGCCGCCTCCTTCCTCTGATCAGGGACCCTGCACACCTCAAGGCCAAGGGCTCCAGTACTCTCCCTCCAAAGCCCATTTGGCCCCTCGAGTCCATCACACTCTGCCGTTTTAAGTCTTTGCTCACTTTTTTTTTTTTACTTTAACAGTAAATTGAATATAAAGAACAATTAACCAGGAGTTGTAGAAGTAAAGAGGAAAAGCAGGAACATAACAAGAGATATTCCCATACTTGATTTGGGGGCAGGAACTGTCATGCTCACTTTGCAGATGAATCGAGGCCAGCCAGAGACCCTCCTATCTCGGCGAGGCCTGTTCCTGGTCAAGTGGCTGAAAGTGACTTCCCCTTCCAAGTGAGAATAAATGCAAACAAGGAATTTCCATCACTGTCGGTCACCAGAAGCCCCCTGTGGGGCAGAGTAGAGGCGAGGCGGCCAGGAGCTAGGGAAGTGGGAGGCAGGCCCAGTCTGCGGCCCAGCCGGGAGGCAGCCCGGCGCAGAGGCCGTGACAAGGCAGGGCAGTAAGCCTGCAGACGGTGATGCCCAGGCAGCCCTGGGAGCCCGAGGCGGGGCTCTGAATTCGTCCTGACCTACTTTGTCCCCTTATCAGCAGGAAGTAACCAGAGCGTTCTTCACTCCCTGTCCCCAAGAGGGAGGGGTGGGCAACAAAAAGGGGGCATTTGTAACCACAGAGCTTGGTCTCATCCTGGTTCTAACAAGACCTAGAATCAAAGTTTAAACCTTGGGTACACCACACAGGACTAGCACTTGTGAACCCTTACCTGCTACCCCTTGACACCCCGCCCCGAGTCCTGGTTGGAGGAGACAGGTTGGAGCCTCGTCTCCCGCCTTCTTGTAGGTGGGCCCACAAATAAATCTCCTTTCTTTCTCAAAGCCAGTATTGGCTTCTATAGACACGGGGCAGCGGGCCCTCGTGTGGTAACAGTAACAGTGACAGACCTGGCTGGCCCGCTGCCGTTTACACATCTATACACTCAGTTTCACAACAGGCAAGATGGGCGTTATTCTCTCATCTGGAAGATGAGGAAACTGAAGCCTGTAGAGCTTGAGTAAGAGTTCGGAATTCCAGGAATAATGAAGCCAAGCATTGAAAGAGGCTCTGAGAAGAGCTCGGAGGTGTGAGGTAGCCATCGCGTCTCTTGAAAATGCTCCGAAACGTCTTCGTGGAGGTGGCACGGCAGGTGAGTCCACCAGGTGGGGACCCAGGACCCCGCCGCTGCTGCTGCAGGCGAAGCACCAGAGGGCCGCCCCAGGGCTGACGGGGATTCTCCATTGCCAGGATTCGAGGGGTGCTCGGTCCTCGGGGATTTGGGGAGGGGGCTTGTCAGGGAAGGCCTGAGGGTTTTGAGCGGTCGGAGCTGCTTTCTGGAAGGTTGACCTGACAGTGTGCGTTTCCTGGACCGAGACTAGAGAAGCAGACTCATCAGGGGGTCCCTGATCGCTCAGCTGAGATTCGGTGAATAGCAAGAGGCGGAAGAAAACTCAGAAGTATTGTTTATGACTTTACCTAGCACATCAGACTGAGTTCTCGGAGGAGAAACACTGCATGCTAGTCACTGTGCCTCCCAGAGCTGAGCCCAGCACCCGGTCAGATGGGGGTCAGCGCCTTCATTCATTCATTCATTCATTCATTCAGGATGAATGGGAGGCTGAACAGGTGAATGAGCGACAGCTCCCTTTCCAGAGTGAGACCTTAGGACCCGCGCTGACCGAGGGCAGAAGGCGGCAGTGAGAAATGCCGCCAGGGAAGACTGGACAGAACCGAAGAGAGCGGTGGTGCCCGGGAGCGGGGACAAGAAACATGCTCAGCTGTGCGCGGTCGCCGCTCCGGTTCTCGGCCGCCCCACCTGTCGGCCGCCCCACCTGTCGGCTGCCCCACCTGTCGGCTGCCCCACCTGTCGGCTGCCCCACCTGTGGGCTGCAGCGGGCGGCAGGGCGGGAGTGTACCAGATGACTCCAAAGCCCCTCGGGCCCCACTGTTCTGGGAGTTGGCTCCCCACCCTGCTGCTCCCCTTCCAGGAGAACTGGGGTCAGGAGGAGCAGAGCCCTGCTGGTCCGCAAAGGACCAGCTGCCTCCCCTGTCCCCAAAGGCAGCCTTGCCCCAGCTATTCTGGGCCAGCGTCATGGCACCAGGCTCCCCTTCTCCTGCCTGCGCCAGGCTTTTGTGAAAGTCCCTAAGGAGCCCGAGCTCTGAGGCCTGTTAGAAAGCTCATCTTACTGGGGCTCACGGGGGATAACTCAACCCCGAGGGGCGGGGCTGCGTTCATCCCTGCAGTGATCATGCATCAACCAAAGGACCTCTCTGCCTGCTGGAAGCAGCTGAACCCAGACTGCCTGCGGTGCTTTGCTACTTTGTCTCTGCAGTCAGCCATTCCCCTAGATCTTCGAGCTTCCTGGGTCCTCGCCACGGCCACGCGCACCCATCCCAGTGCAGTACGCAGGGTACAGGGTGCACGCAGGGCGCAGGCCTGGGTCCAGCACCCCCTCCCCTCAGGCTGGCCTGTCTCCCCGACGGACCTAGGTCAAATTTCTCCACTTCCCTAAGTTCTGGCTGTCTGATGTACCCAGGCGCCTAACGGGGTCTGTGAGTTTCAGAAGTAGCAGCAAGTGGCCTTGGCTGCCCCTTTCTCCTCCCAGTTGTCACCCCTCCCCCCGTGTTACTATGACTGAAGAGGAGGATGGCTAGTAAAAAAAAAAACTCGCAGGGTGGAAATGGAAAGTTTCAGCTCCAGGTTCATGCTCCATGGCTGAAAATAGAACTGATTAATATGCTGAATGCATTAATGAGGTCTCCGAAGTGATACACAGAAAAAGTCCCACTGCACAGCCACCAAAGCTGTGTCGTGCCCAGCCAAGGACTTTCTGGGGAAGGAAGCAAGGCGTGACTACCCACACTGCCACCACTTCAGACTTGAGTCAGGGCATTTTTTAAATCAAAAGTTAAAATTATAGGCTTGCCATGTGAGTGCAAAGGCTTTCTCCTGAGAGGTTCAGTTAACTGGCTCGAGCCCCCCCCCTCCGCACCCCCACGGAGGAGCCTGTTGTGGTCTGCACCGGGGGGCCTGGCAATGCTACTCCTCTCGGCTCTCAGCGCCAAAGGGAGTAGAGCCCAGCCCCACTCCCCTCGCCCTCCTGCCCATTATTTCCTCCGTGAAGACTGAGGTCCGGGACCCACCCTGACACCCTGAGCTTCCCAAGGTCCGAGAGCCCGTGAGTGTTAAAGCCGCTGGAGATGACATGACGGGTGCTACAGAAAGGACAGGGACTGTGTCGGTGGCCAGTCACTCTCAGGCCAGGTGACCTCTCGGGGCTTCACTCCCTTCAGACATGCATTCAGCCCGTCTGAGTGCCGGGCGCAGTGCTAGAAGCAGGGGCGCCAAGGTGTAAGGACCCACCCACACCCTCCCAGTGATTAAAGCCTCGTGGGCGGAGGGGAGACTCCAGAGAAGGCAGGGCCAGCACTGGGCCCGGCACAGGGCAGACGGTGAGCAGGAGTTCACAGCATTTTGTATAATGTGTCCCTTCAGCAAACATGACGCGAGTTCCCACCGCGGGTTAAGCAGGGCTTCTCAGCAGGGGCCCCAGGGACGTTTGGGCCCGTGATTCCTCGCTGCAGGAGGGCGGGGTTACAGCAGGGCGTTCAGACACAGCCCTGGCCCCCGCCCACTGGACGGCGCATCACTCCTGTCCAGAGTTCTGACACCAAAAACTGTTTCCGGACCTTGCCCAGTGTCCCTGGGGGACGTGGCTGTCACGGCTGAGCAGCTCCGGTTTAACTGTCTGCCAGGTTCGGGGCCCCAGAGATGAATGGGACAAGGCCCTCCCCAGCAGCTGCCAGTCGGGGGCACAGACACGCGTGTGGCACGTCCACCAGGCAGGGGCGAGAGCTGGGAGAGTTGTGCACTGGGGTCGCCGCGCTAGACAGAGTGCTCTGACAGGCTGGAGGGGACGGCGGGCGGCAGTGCGGTAGGAGGCGGTCACGGTTGAGGTGGGAGAGGACGTGCGCCTGAGGGGGCCAGGTGGAGCGATGGACAGGCCGGGTCCAGCTGGAGAAGGTCCCGAGGCAGAATGAACAGGAGCAAGGGTGACAGGCCAGAGAGCGGGTAATGGACATTGGTGACGAGTCAAGTGGGACCTGAACAGGGGCAAGGAGCGGAGGGCGAGGCCCCGGCTGTAACGCCCACGCGCCGCGTGGCCTCCGCACAGGGCACGCCCCCTCCCAGGCCCCGCCCCTCTGTTACACACGTCACTCGGAAGACGACGCACTCTCCCTCCCCCTCGCCCGCTCCTTCCTCCGCCTTCCCTGTTACACAAATCTCTCTATGGAGGAGACGGGAGAAAGCCAGCACTCTCCTCGGGCTCCGGGAGGCTTGGGTCTGGGGCCTGTCCCGCTCCTGCCCTCCCATCAGGAGGCTCCCAGAGCTTCCTTACGCAAAAGGGTGCGCAGGCCAAGTGGAGCGGCAAAGGGTGACTCACGCTGAGTGGAGAATGAGCTCTGGTGCCAAGGGACCAAGTGTCAAAGGGAGAAGTGCCACTGTGCCCAGGGCTAGGGCTCGGGCCCAGGGGAATCATGGGGGAGGAGGCCGAGTAGGACTGGCAGCTTCCCTGGCATCACCCTCTGATCCCACCAGCCCCACCAGCCCCCACCCCAGAGGTCTTGCTCTTTTAAATGCGCATTTTGCAGTTAAAACAGGAGGCCCCTGGAGGCTTGAAACTGAAGGCTTCATCCTTGACTTGTACTGTATCCATTTTGCTCTAAGCACAAGCTTCTGCCCTGTCTCAGCACCTAAACTACGTGCGCCTTCTCTGCCCACTTGGTCCCCTGATCCTCCCCGCTCAGTCAGCCTGCTCGCAGCGCAGAGCCTGCGGAGCACGGACGGCAGCCGGCACTCGGTCCAGCAGTGCCGGTCAGCACAGCGAGGCGAGGGGCGTGGCCTCTAGAGCCAGGTTCCCGTAGCCACGCCATTTAAAACACCACGTTGTCAAGACCGCAATGTTGTCAAGTCTACGCTGAAAAGATGACAGACTAAGTGATAGGAAAGCAAGATGCTGAGCAGAGGGAGAAGACAGCCACACGTGTCACCTGCCCTGAAACACTCCCATGTAGATGACGAAGGTGTGAATCGGTCAGGGCCCCGGCAGGAAGGCCAGGCCACGTGCAGGTGGGACACACGAGCATTTGGGAACACACATGCAGGAAGGAAACCAGTAACGGGTGGCACAGAACGTAAAAGCTGGCAAGGGCACGGGCTGTGCCATCCCCCAGGTCCGAAGAGGCTTAGCTGCTCCGCGCTGCCGGCTCAGGCAGGGAGAGGCTGACAGGTGATGTCAGGGGGGTCTGGGCCCGAGGCAGACGCAGAAAGTAGGAACCCCGGGCCTTTCCATTCGTTTGTCTAACAAACATTTTTTTATTTTTTGAAGCATCTCCTATTCAGGGGTGGGCAAAAGGAGGTTTACAGTTGTGAGTACATGAAACACAGAGCTAATAAAGCTATTGCAAGAATCATAATAACCTGCACGTCTTTTTCCACACGAACAACCGCAAACCCGCTCTTGCCCGCCCCATGTAAGAATCTGTACCAGGACAAGAACTAGTCATCGCTTCGCTCCCTAAACACCTGTGGAGCGCACGGTTGCCAGGTACCGTGTCAGGCAGAAGCATGAAGAATTCTGGGATTTCGGCCATGGCGCTGTCACGGCGACGTCTCTGAATGTGGGAGACTTGCTGTGAGCAGGTGCACGTGATTTCATGTTTTGTAATTCTGCCCATTTTGGGTTGTGCACAGGTACGACATGGAACTGAACTATACGATATGAAAGCCATGCCCCCCCCTTTTTTATTTTTTCCCAACTCCCCTAATTACTTTGAGACTTAAGTCTGAGTTTGGTGCCATATATTGTCAACATATTCTTAAAATTTGCCAATTTCCCTTTCTGGTAGAAAGAGAGAGAGAGAGGAAGATGCCTTACCGAGCGGAGGATGATTCAGCCCTGCCCAGGCGAACTCAGGAATCGTCACATGAGTCATTTCAATGACTCTCCCGCCAATGAAACGTGGGCAGAAGTAGCGTGTGTCATTGCCCGGGAAACCCTTTGAAGGTCATTATGTAATTTGCCTATCTCCTTTCCCTCTTCCACAGGACAAGCGACATTACATAGAGAGCCCGCCCCATCAGTCTGGACCTGGGTTGAAGGCGACAAGAAGTAAAGTTAGAACCAAACCATAGTGAACACAAAGCGTGAGTGAGAAATCAGCTTGTCAGTCACTGAGGTTTGGAGCTGGCTATTAATGCAGCATTACATAGCCCATCCTGACTGACATAAAAAGCTGAAGCGGGATCTGACAGAGATGCAGTTGGTTCAGAACGGTCCAACTCCACCCATGGAAAACCAACAAACGAACGAACAACCTTTAGCCCTAATGCTGCATGCCTTACCAAGGCCCATGGTGCTCCCCATGGAACACCTTCAAGTATCTATTCAGGAGCAGCGCTGGCAGGAGGGCGGACAGGCCTCATGCCCAGGTCACATGAGGTCAACGTCATTGGTGATGTGTTCCAGATAACTGCACGGTCTTGAAGTCCTTAGAACGGGGTGAGAGAGGAAGGGAAAGCCCACACCCTAAGCATACTCTGCGCCAGAGGCACTGTGCTGCCCCCTGTGTACATGTCTCCCCCTTGGGTCTTCGGAAGAGCTGACACTACAGCCCATTTCGCAGATGAAACACTGAGGCCTCCGTCCCACAGAGTCACCCGGCCAGGAGCTGATGGGCCCGGGGCTTGTACCCAGAGCCCCTCGAGCCAGATCGAGCACCGCTTCCTTTGTGGCTCCTCTGGACCCCGCCGGCGACCTCCGGCTGCAAACAGGCCACCAGCTACGTGCATTTTCGTCACGCTCCTGTCGATATTTGCTGGAACTGTGGGATACGGAGCCTTCGGTTAACGAAACTGGATGCGTCCCCACATTCATCATCTTTCCTGCATCTGCAACATCCAAACTGAATCCGGAATGGGGAACGACGGGTGTATCGGGGCTGGGATCATTCAGCAAGCTCAGCAGTGGGGTTTCTCCAAAGCTGATGCAGCCGAGTGTCGCAGTGACGGGGAAATGTGCACCCATCTTCCCCGGGGTGGGAATGAAATCATTTTAACCGCTGTAACGGGGCCTAACATTCAGCTAAACCCAGTGAAATGACACTCAAATAACTTAATCACAAAAGATGCTCTTGGACTCCCTCCTACCTTTTCTTCCCCCCTTCCTCCCTCCTTCCTGGCTTCCTTACATCTCAGCTTCCATTCTTAATCTGGGAATAAGTACGGTCTTCAATCCTTTCGCTGCTGAGGTACTGAAGTAAGCAGAGACAGGAAGAAGCAAAGTCAGAGGAGAGGAAGAAATGGTGAAGAAGAGTGTGAAGGAAGGCAGTGGAGCTTCATTGATCGCCTAGTATGTGCTATGCCCCACTAGAGTCATGGGCTTCCATGCATTCCCCCCTATAACTCCCAGAGCAATCTCGACAGGTTGCCCACCAGCACCGCCACCAAGTAGCAATGATCCTTCTGGGATGCTAGCATAGGAAGAGATAAAAAACACTGAAGGGAGTAACAGACTTGATCTCCTGGCCACTTGGCCTAGAATGGCCAAGAGAAGAAGTGGGGTTGAGTGACACCAACTGTCAGACATGAGCTCCTCGAAGGCAAACCAAGCTCTCTCTGTCCTGCCCTGTGACCTCACTACCCACTGCAGATCATGTGTCTATAAAGCGTATTTATTTCTCCCACCCATGCTTAACTGTCCCTAATATTCTCCAGGCTGAGTGGATTCATTTAGTCAACATTCACTTAAATATTGACTGAGTGCCTATTATGTACTAGGCACTGTTGTAGGCATTAGGAATACAACGGGAAACGAAAAACAAAAACCAAGAAACCTGCCCTGTTGGAGCTTCCATCCTAAGGATGGAGAAAGACAGTAAACAAAGTAATAAGGAAACTATATACTATTTAAGGAAGCATTAAGTTTTAGGGGGGAAAATAAAGCAATGAAGAGAAGTTAGAAGTGTTGGAGAAGTAGAAAGGTGTTTTTACTAGAACACTCAAGAAAAGCCTCCCTGAAAGTATGACATTTGGACAACGACTTAAGGAAAGGTCTGAAAGAACCGAGTTTCAGGGCTGGAGAACCAGGAAACGCCCAGGTCCTGGGGTCTCAGCGTGCCTGTGGATCCAAGGGACCGCAGGTCATTGCAGACGCACACCGTACAGTTAACGGGAGATCGGGCGGGAAAAGTAACAAGGGGACAGGCCAGGTTGGCCTAGGAGGCTTTCTGAGCTTTTATTCTGAGACAGTTGGGAAGCAATTGAGGAGTTCTGTGCAGGACAGTGGCATAACCTGGCTTGCATCGTAACCAGATATTTCTTATTGTTGTGTTGAAAACTGGCTATAGGAGAGGACAGGTGAAGACAGGGGTACAGGCTGGGGGCCGCTGTGTCTATCCAGGCAAGCAGTGGGCAGATTTGCCATTTCCGCATGTTGTCGGAATTTCTGTTCCTTCCTCCCCACCTACACTGTCTCAGTCACAGCTCAGGCCCTTACCAACCCTAGGCTTTGTCATTACAATAGTTTCTTAGCCAGTCTCTCTGATCTGGTCCCCTGAGTTAAGTCAGGATAGGAGAGGCTCTGCCGCAGCAACAAATGAATGCTGAAATGTCAGAGGCTTGACACAATTAATGGGCGTTCTCACTTACATCATCACGTGATGTGTCAGGACGGCCATTTCCCAGCATTGGGCCCAGTGGCTTCCTGAATGGCCAGCAGGATGCCAACAACTCCACATGCCCTCCCTCCGCGGCTTCCTCCCCAGACCCTTACATGCACACTCGCCTCTAAGTCCAGAAAGCAGGAAGCTGTGCCCAGAGCAGCTCCAGCATGACCACTGCGAGAACTAGTGCCTGATTCCGTGAATCCAGGGGCTCTCCCCTACAGTGTCTACTGCCACCATCTTGGTGCCTCCACGTGCAAAAAGATTGAGTGGGACCCAGAGAAATAGGAGGCTTTGTCCAGCTTTAGAATTCTATGCAGGCCCATCCACTGTCACGCAGAGGCCACCTTATTTATTCAAAGCTAGAGAAGAAATCCTCCCAAGTATAGAATTATTTATCATTTGCAGGAAGAACTGAGCAGAACTCAAGCTGTTCAAGATCTCTTCTCCTTGGCCAAGCACGATTTCCTTGTGAACATTTTGGGTGGGATTTTTTTAAGCTTCCAAAGACACTTTTTGGACATTGATCTGTACTTGTAAACCATATGGTTGGAATTTAGTACGAAAAAGTCAAGAACAGACGGAACAAGCTGCTTGTGCCAAGCATCCAGTAATTTAGAAAGTTCCAAGAACATGGATGGCTCCGAACTGCGAGGAAACATTTGGGAGCAGAATGGGCACATCTCAGGAGGCCGAGAAGAATGGCTGTTCTGAAAGCCTGATGTGTCAGATTTTATACAGAACAAACCACCCCAAAATGTGGTGCTCTAACTCCACAACCATTTCTTTAGCTCACTATTCGGTGGGTCAGCAAGGGGTCAGGGTACAGGATGGCTTTGGGGGTCTCACATGGGCTCTCTGACCTGCAGGGATTTGGCTGCAATGGCTCAGCTCTGCCCTGTGTGGCTTGTCAGGGACCACAACCCAGTCCTGTTCAGATGCTGCTGACAGGGATCTCGTATCTAGAACAAGTGCCAATGAGCAGATGCATTTTAAGTCTCAAGATGCTGTTGTCCCGTTGGCCACACAATTCCAATGGCCACTCGAGATTCAAGAGATGGAGAAAGGTTCTACTTCTTAACGGTAGTAACTTTAAAAAGTCATGGAAATGTGAAGATACAAGGAGAGGAAATCTTTGTGACTGGTGTTACAATCCACTGCACTTAGACACAAGGGAACTGGTTTAAGTTCACCGCGTTTCACTGTGAAAAGCGAAAACTGGGCGTGGGGAGGAGGATGGTGGAAGAAACAGGAGGACCTGACCACCCCACGTGCAAAAAGACAGAGCTGGACCCAGAGAGATCTGAGGCTCTGTCCAGCTTTGAAATTCTACGCAGGCCCATCGACTGTCACGCAGAGGCCACCTTATTTATTCAAAGCTATTTGGCTGCAATGGCTCAGCTTCCTAGGACATAAATCCCAACTGTGATTGATCATGAGCTGCTTCTGCCTCCCCAAATCAGTAGCCAAGGAGTGTTGGATCAGTTAGGGCACCCCAGCACCATCGGAGAGGAGCACCTCATTTTTAAGGGAGAACGGTAAGACCAAGAGATAGGAATGGAGTTCCTCACAGTCCCGAACTGAGTAGCAGAAAGGGAAGGATGAGGACCAGGGCCTCCCACCTCTAAGTTCCTAGCCCTCCCTGCTAGACCTGCCTCCTCAGCTAGGTCTTGCTGGGTGCCCACCCCTGAGGAGCCGCTGCTCCCTCCCGAGGAGAAAGAGGACGTCGGTGGAAACTGGACTTGGCCTCTGTCCAGCAGGCTCAATGGACTTTGTCAGCCATGTCCTCCTCTGACCTTCTTATTCTTTCAAGGGTAATTAACCAGCCAAATGGGTTCCCTCTGCTGAGCCTTGGTGTCCAAATAATCACAACACCCCCCCCCAACTGCTGGTGACAAAATCACTCCTGTGAGGTCCCACCTGGTCCTCCTCCAATGTCACGTCCTTCATCAACTTGGCTTTCCCTGTTTGAAAACTCAGTGCCCCACGAAGATGGCAACTTGTGAGAAGGCAGCGGACTTCAGACACAGCCTGCCACCTGGCTCCAGTGGCACCTTTCCCGGGGGTGGGGGGCATGCGATGCCCCCCGCCCTGGGGTGAATGCAAATACCCAGGGGCTGGTATAAGGTGTGGGCATGGTGTAGAATAATCTTCTCAACTTGGGGACCCCGGGAGATCCATGGTGGCTTCCTGGGGGGTCCTGGGAGCCACACCCATTTTCACCACAGCCACCAAAGCCACCACGTCTAGAGCGTGACGCCACGGCAGGCACGCTCTGCCGTGCTTTCCACGGACTGGTGCACCGGGTCCTCCCTATGGCCCCGGGCAGGAGGCATTGCTGCTCCTTGCGCTGGAAAGAGACGGAAGCCCAGAGACGCAGTAACTTCTTGGAAGTCACGCAGCTATTAAGCAGCACAGAGCATCCATCAGAATAAGAGGGTTTAAGATGCTGTGAAGTTAAACAGGGGTTATCACACATGTAGGGTCACTGCTGAAGCTGAAAATGTGAGGGTGGAGCAGGGAAAAGTAGGAGGAGTGAGTATTCCAGCACTGGACGCGAGTCCAAGTGGAAAGGCCGAAGGAATTCAGGAAAGTGAGAAGGAAAGAGGGCTGTGAGACGCATCGGACCGGACGTCAGGGCGGGTCGCACCCTGCCTGGAGGGTGACTGTACTTACGAAGTCTCTTCTCAGCTCCTCTCTCCTCCCCTCGACCACAGCCCTCAGTGCGGGGATTAACGTGCCCCGTTTTACAGATGAAGACATGGAGGTTCGTAGGGCCTACGTGACTTGCCACATAGCCAACTAGGCATTAGGACTGAGTCCAAGACATCGGCCTCTTCCAGTCCGTCCCAGGAGAGCTCACTTTGAACCTGAGAGTATGTTCCTGCTTCTCGACGCGGCACCTCCACTCGGGCCCCACAGAAACCCACAGTTGAGTAGGGTGACCATATGTCCAGCTTTGTCCGGGACAGTCCAGGTCTATACCTGTGTCCTGGCGCAATCAGCCACAGCGCCCTCTTTCATTTCCAAGAGACCCGGTTTGGATGAAAACTCCTACAGCGGCCCTGACTCCCAGCGGCCCTTCCCCGGCGGCCGCATCCGCACCGCAGAGCAGCAGATCTCTGCAGACGCCCCTCCTCCCAGGCACGGTGCCGGAGCTCTGCACAGGGTGGGAGCTACAGAGGAGACTAAATTTAGGGCGACGCGTAGAGAGAAATCTTCGAGTCTCTTCCTCCCACGCTCACCTCCAGCCCCACCTGACGGTAAAGCGAGTGATTGTTCTCTGAGCAGAAGATTCCGGAAGAAGGGAAATCAGAAAGGGGAGACGGGCCCACGGAGCAGGCTGTTGGCCCTTCCCCACCTACATGCCTGGATGCATTAAACAGCTGGGAGTTGAAACTCTCGCAGCAAATCACCTGGCCCCTTCTCTATCACCGAGGTGACCCAGATTTCCCCAAATTTCAGGCCATTTTACCTGCCATCCCCGGCATCATTCTGAAAATAAATGACAACTTTTCTGAAGTGTCTTCCTCAACACCTGTCCCTCAAGTAGACAGTGTTCAGGAGACTGGAGCGAGCGAACCAAGAGGACCCTGAAGTCCCCGGGCAGCCGTTCTGAGAGACGAGCTCCCCCTTGCAGGGCACAGGCTTGTGAAAGGGAAGCGAAGGCTGGGGCTCAGGCAGACCTGGTGGGGGGGGACTCCTGGCCCCGCCACAAGCCAGCTGTGGGCTCCGTGCACCAAGATGACTATTTCTGCCCCCCAGGAAGAAGCCCCAGTGTGCCCTGCTGCAGTTGGAGGCTGCGGCTCCAGGAGGGGTCACGGTACCGCCCAGCGGGCACTGCGATGGGAAGCGCAGTCGTCACCGAGTCCAGGCAGTGGCTTCCCTGGGAATGAGCGGTGTTGAATGACAACACCTCCGTAGGCAGGATTTGTAGGGGGCGGCCCACATTCCGAGGCCTCTGGTCCTGGGAACGGGAGTCAGACAACTCCGCCTTCCCTGTTTACAGGCGGGAGGCAGGAAGGACCCAGCACTTGTCTCCCCACTTTCCGAGAGGCAGACGGGGCGGGGACCAAAGCCGAGCCCAGCTATGATCGGCGAGGTACAGAGGCCCCGGCTTCGAAGTCAGGCAGACTGCCGGTCCAGGTGGAGGCTGCAGATGCCCAGTGACTTCTTTTAGGCTCTTTTTGCCTCAATCTCCAGGTCTATAAAAGGCAGACGGTGCCTACTTTGTACGGGTATTGTAGAGATCAGATAATGTGATTGCAAAAATTAGGTACGTGTAAAATTTATTGTAAAAACTAAGCAATATGACTGTCTCAGAGAAGTGAGCTGGCAAACACGTGCTGCCCACAAAAAACTGCCGTGCAATCGATCTCTCTCTCTCTCTCTCTCTCTCTCTCTCTGTGTCTCTCTCTCTCTCCTCTTGCCCCCCGATCCTGCCCCTCCTGCCTTGTGAGGAAAGAGCAATGAGACGGCATTTGCAAACCAGAAAGAGATTTTCGCCAGGACCCAGCCTCGATGGCATCCTGACCTTGGACTTCCCAGCCTCCAGAAACATGAGAAATAGATAAACTCCTGTGCTTCACAACCTCCCCAGCCAGTGGCACCTCGTTACAGCAGCCCGGACTGACTGGACGCCGGCTGGAAACAAGCATTCGTTGCACCTCCCAAGGCCGGGTCGTGTGAGTAGGCTGCGTCCCCCGCCTGGGCTTCTCTGGCCTCGGCCGGGCCCCCTCGCTCATCAGAGGCCGACTGCCTGGCCGGCTGTGAGCGGGACGGGCTAGAATGGGCTGGGCCGGGGCAATTCCAGCTGATTCCACGTGGCCGCTCTCACTCCAGCAGGGCAGCCAGGCTGGTTCCCATGGCAGCGGCAGGGGTCCGAAAGGCATCATGGGAACGTGCAAGGCTTCTTGGCGCCCAGGCTGGAAACTGACCGACATCACTTCTGCGACATCCTACTGACCAAAGCAAGTCACCAGGCCGGCCACCCTCACGGGAGGAGGAGACGGGAGGAGCGACAAGGGCGCGCGGCGAGGGTGGGGGATCAAGGCCGTTTCTCAGTTCGCCTACAGCACAGCACTGTTGTCGCCTTAACTGGGGCCGTCCCAGACAGACGGGGATGCCGGAGCCCGGGCTCGACGGCAGGCCTGCCGAGCGTCAGGGTCCGAGCCCTTTCTAGGGCACCGTGTTACCACGTTAAGGGAAACGAAAACAGCTTTGGTGGAACCCCATAGAAACATCTCCTCGCACACTTCCCGAAGTCTGCAAAAGGATGGGAACTTTCTGTTCTCCCCCTCGTTATCCAAGGCTCCTCTCTCCCAGGCGACCGAAGAGGTGGGAGCAGCTTTCTTTGGCTACTTTCCAGGATTAGTTCTGCAGACGTGGAGTCACCTCCCTAATTAGTTCTAATGAGATGCATGGTTTGTGTAAGGCCACCACCAACCCAGAAGTTGAGCGATTTAAGAAGGAGCCAGGCTCCAGGGGCAGCAAAGCCAAGCTCTCCGTCACCTGGGCGGTGGCGAGCCTGCCCGCGCCCCGGCTGTCAGGTGGCTGACTTTGAACTCCACAGGCGGGCTGACCTTGGCAGGCGGGCGGCAACCCCTGTGGATTTGGTGGGCCCCGTCCTCTTCGCGGAGGCAGCTCTAACTGCCTTCATTTTCTCGGAGCGGGTGGGCAGGTGGGCACTAAAAGCAGCAGGCCCCTCCATTTCTCCAGCCCAGAGGCCTCCGTAGAAGCTTCGGGCATTTTCTCAAAACCCCCATTTTTGCCCTTCTCAAGAGACTGGCCATCAGAGACCACGAGACTCAAAAGGACCACATGAGTCATCTTGTCCAGTTCTACCATCTTGTAGAAGGACCACCTGAAGCCCCCAAATGATAGGCTGTTTTTCCAAGCCGATGGCCCTGGTGAGCACCACGGCGCGGCACCACGGCGCGGCAGAGGAGCGGCGGCCTTCACATCCAGCCTGACCCGAGCTCCAGTCACAGCTCGGCCAGCACCCGGCGTCTCCAGGCCTGCGTGTGCCCATCTGCTACAGAGGCCCGATTTGCCTTTCCTTCAGGGTCGGACTGGTATTTAAATGAGATAGCGCACAGGAAGCAGGGGTCGGACTTCCTGGCTCCGAGGAAGAAGACTGCCAGGCTACTCGCCCCGCCTGGATGGGACTGGAGACAGTGGTGGGGGCAGCAGGAGCGATGGGCGTTTTCTGAGTGACAGAGGACAAGAACGACTCTGCCGGCAGCCTGGCCCTGGGAGGAGCCCCTTCCGTGGGATGGGAGCTGCACAGAGAGCAGGAGCTTGGTCTCCTTTGGTCAGGGCTGCACCCCAGGGCCTGGATGTGGGGCCAATGACCATTCTGCGAGCAGAGGGTGGATGGCTCTTAGGTCTCGGGGTCACGGGCTGTGCGAGTGTAGCTCCTACGCTTCCAGGGGGTAGCTTGGAAACTCCAAAGACGTGCCATCAGCAAGGCCCCCTCTGCCACCTCCATCAGACGGACACGGAAAGAAGGCAAGCAGTGTGGCTCCCGGGCGAGGCCTCGGGGCCTCCAACCCGAGGGTCCTGGGCTGGAACTGCAGCCCCGCCACCCATGGGCACGACTTTAAGTGCATCAGCGACTGCATTGCAGGCTCCACTTGCCATTCCCACGATGGGCAGGATTAAAGCGTGCCCATCAAAGGGCTGGCGTGAGTACCAAAGGTGAGCAGGGACGCTTGTTTAGCTCAGGGCCTGACCCAGAGCGGCAGCTCCATCAACGGGAAGTAAACGCAGCACCGCGCCCCAGTCTCCCTCGTGGTGGGAGGCGAGGCTGGCTTCCCTGGGGGGACCCCCGGTCGCCCCACCCCGCCCCGCTGTGGGCCTGCAGCAGCTCTGCACCGCAGTGCCCGGGCCTGTTGGGGCTCCGAGGTCTCCAGGCAAGCGGCCACAGGGCATCTGCAGAGGAAGCGCCAAACTGGGGAAAAGGAAGAGAAGTGTCAGTAACGGGCGCCGGTGCTGTGGCAGCAATGCTCACGTGGGTTACGTCCCCTCCGGAACAAAGGGAAACGGGACCATGCGTGTCACTGACGGGGCTTCATCGTCCGAGGTGGGCAGCAGCAGGCCAGTAACCCACTCACGGCCCAGCTGGGAGGACTGCTGGGATCCCTAGGTTTCCACACTCACACGCTCGCTTTTCACCTTACCTCTCTTTTTTCTTTACGTTTCACTTCTCTTTCACTGTATAAATTCTGATAGAATGCCTCAAATACTTTGTGAAGTAAAGATAAGTATTAACCAATCCACAGTCCCATTTATCCTTTCAACAACCCCGGAGTAAAAGCCTCCTCATCGCCACTGTCTGCACGCAGTACGCAGTCTCAGTGAGGTCAGGTGGCCCACCCGAGGTCTCACAGGGGTCATCAGGGGCAGCGTCTGACCCCGGGCCCATTCCCTTTCTGCTGCTCCAGGACCCTCCGCCGGGACCACTGGGTCCTCTGCTCTCCTGGACCCCGTGGGCCTCCTGCCCTCTGTGGAAAACCACATCTGCACGTCAGGTTACCTCCCAGGGGGTCAAAGGCCAGGCACGTGTTTCTGACTCTTGCCCAGGGGCTGGGCAAAGACAGGCCAGTGCGCTCCCGAGGCGAAAAGGGGAGGTCCTCTGTGAGACCAACGATGGGACCAGATGGGCAGTCAGGTACCTCCATGCGGAGCCTCACACCTTTTCCACAATCCAGCGCTGCCTTGCACGCGTGGGGGCCTGAAGGACACCCCAATAGCTCCTCGCCCCTTCTGAGAACCTCCCAGCCAGCATCATGGTGTTCTGGGCCTGGCCACCGTCCTTCAGAGTCACAGCATGGCCTTTCCCAGGAAAGGCAATGAGTGGCGGGAAGTCTCGTCACTCAACGCCAACTCCGCCGTCATGTCGGAGAAGGGGGCTCTGGGACCCTGAGGCCTGGGAGGCAGGCCCCGCTGAGGGCAGGGCGGGGAACCACCGTCTCTCCCAGGAACTCTGCTTCACTTGAAGCGCAACGGTCCGCTCTGACAGACGATAAGGCCAGAGCTCTGCAGGACCACACCCACCAGGTGTCCACGCAGGACACCGTGTGTCGCAGACGGGGCTGCTGTCCCCATCCCCTCCCCTCCCCTCCAACACGGCACGGCCACAGTTCTTCATCTGTCGGATGTTGGTGATGAGACGCGGCGCCGGGCTGCTGCGGGACCGAATGGAGTCATCCAGGCCCAGCACACCACCGGGGCTAGTAACCAGGATGGGCGTGTGCCGACGGAGCCTGCGCAGTGTGGTACCGCTCACAGTGGATCCGCACGTTTACGCCACCCCTGGGGTTTCAATGGGTGACAGACCCGGGTGGCCTAAGACTAATCCCAGCAGGGGAATGAGAAGGAGGGTTGACTCTGGCTTTCACTTTACTTCCCTGGGTTCTCAGGAGACCAGATGTCCATTTGGCAGGGACAGTCCTGATGTAGTCCTGTTTGGTTGCAGTGACAATGAACGGTCCCCCCTTCACTCCCAAGAGAGCACCGGTTTGGTGGCTAAGCCGTATGACCCCCCTACCCACAGGCAGCCACACGATCAGGGTTTTGATGAAGAGATGCAGAATCCTGTCCAACGTTCGAACTCTGGATTCTGCGTCAGCACGGTTTGGTCACTCAGCAGCTGGGTGACCCTGGGCAAACCGCTGTACTTAATCCCCATGACTTTCAGGTTCCTTGCCTCTCCAGTGAGGACAAAGGAGGCCCCCCTCACAGGGTCACAGTGAAGGTCAGAGATACATATCAAAGGCATGCCTGGCACCGTGCAAGTGCCCATCATCATTAGTCAGGGATACTCGTTCTTCTGGAAAAATAATGACTTACTCAAAAGGCTTCGGAGTCACACTTTGGCAGGCTCAACCCATCAAAAAGTTCAAGAGGGAAAGAATGCCACTGCCTCATAAATAAAGAGGGTCACCTTTAAGCACACAGTCGGCAGGGGAGGCAGGCCGTTCTTGGTCATTACAGATGCCAACTGAGAATGTTGACACGGGTGGAATTTCACCCTCGGCTTCCTTCAGAGTCACCGCTGCCGACTGCTGATGATGGGTGGCCGTCCCTTCCACCCCGGGAACATGCTGAGGATTCGCAGTTGGTCAGCGCTGGATGAAAGACGTCGGTGGCTGTATTTAAGTGGACTGGAACAAGGCTAGCAGGGTGAAGTTGCCTGCGACCTTGGCTGTTCATTACACTCCGTGACGCTCTCCTGGTGAGTCTGCCTCTCCTGCCCCTCAAGGTGCATGCACAGAGCAGCAGACACGGGCAGGGGTGGGGCAGGGTGACTTTGCCTCTCTGCACACAGTCCTGTGGCTCCAGAATGGCAGAGCAGCCGAGGGCTCGGCCTGGTGACCACTCTCACTCCACACAGGGGAGCCCAGGGCAGAGAGAGCTTACGGAATGTGCTTCAGGTCACAGAGCAAGTTCATGGGTCAGGAGGACCTGGGGCCTCTGGCTTGTGGCCAGTCTTCCTTCTGCGGCGCCAAGCTTTGCGAAATTCTGCTCAGCCAGGTCCTTCAAGGCACACGGGGCCCTCTTCCACCCCTCCCCAGACTTGCTCGGCCATGGTTAGCAGATCTGGGCTCAGCTGAGATGACACGGGAGGCTCAGCTGAGAAGCAGATGCGGAGATCATGGGAGAGAACAAAGCTGCACCCTTGGAGAGAAGTGCCTGCCGGTCCGCCCACGGCGGGCACTGAACCCCGGGGGTACATGGTTGGCCTTGCTCTTGTGCCTGTGTCTAATGCTGCTTGCTCTAGTTTTTCTTTCCGATTTCATTTTGAAGCTACTGAGGCCAATTTTAAAATTCACAAGTGGCGTCTGCCTTCTGGGTTGGAGAGCTGAGTGTGTCTTTGGACACAATGCCCCCTTATTCAGGAAGGATCGTCCCAGGTTTGCGAGTTGAGGAGTCATCTAGCCCTCTGTATTGGGGAAACACCCGTGGTGCTCTCCAGGGCCCGGGGCCGCTGGGCTGGCCGCTGAGACTCAGCGATGCCTGGAGGTCCTGAGAAGAGGGGATGGGTGGGGGGAGCTTCCCCTGCCTTGTTGGGAAACTAGACGGGAAACAGGCCACGAGAGACCATAAGATGGGGCATAGACCCCTTGATTCCAAGAACAGTCGCCGGTCGCAGCCGTGAGAACACTGTACCGCACCTTGAAGGGGTCACGGAGGGAACAGAGATGCCCCCTCCTGAACTGGGGCCAGGATGGGGATCAGTGCTGATCAGCCCCAAGGAGTTCTGTGCCCTTCGGAGAGGCAGCAGAATGCGGGTCCTCGGCTGAGGTCGCAGCCACACAGTGAAGGCCAAGGAGCTCACACAACAACTTGGTGATGAATGGAGGGCGTGTGTCATTTTGTCGTCAGAGGCTGGTGAGACCTGGGGCACATTCAATACACATGGCTATAGCTGAGCCCCCCAGACATAATCAGTGCTCCACAGGCATTTGGTGCATTGATTAATTAGGTGAGAATAACATGTGCATAAGTAAAAAGTCATCAAGAGGAAAGAACCTCTTTTCCTAAAGGGTAAAGCGAAGAGCTCAGAGGTTCCACTGGATTCGCCACCATCTCTCCCTCCCAGCTGCCACCAGCTTCCTGCTCAGCAGGCTCTCCCTGCCTGCCTGGTGTCGAGGGGCCAAGAGCAGCATCAACATGCAGGATCCCAGTGCCATCTTGATGCATCTATTCGGCCTCTGTTGGCCCACATGTCTCTTCCTGAATCACTGTGGCTACTTGGAGCTACACAAGAACTACAAACCACAGTAGCAACAAGGGGGTCTCTGTTGGGAACCACCCTGCCTGGTCTCAGGAGCTGTAACCACCGCCCCCCCCATGGCTAAGGCTGAGTGAGCGACCTTCAGACCATAAGCCACTGAGGAGACAAAGCTTATCTCCCTAGAAGGGGCACGCACCGCTTATGCTCCTTTTACTTCATCCATAACTGGCCCCCAATGCTTGATCGGTGAGCCAATGATGGGTAGGTTTCCCCAAGCAGGGAACAACCTAAGACAGGCATGATCACGTGGAAGCCTGAGGGAAGGACTTGGGAGGCTACAGCAAAAGGGGGTGATGGACCCTCGCCCCTCGGCTATCCTGACATAGCCTGAGTCCTCATTCTGTCTGTGAGAAGTCTCCTAATTTCTTGGCTGCCTTGCCTGACTTAAGCCTGAAACAATGACAGAGGGCGATGCAATCCTGTGCTGGAAAGGGCAGGTTCCCTGGGTGATCAGGCCTAAGAAAGAATATGTAAAACCCTGTGAAACCTGCTTTGTTTAGAATGCTCTCAATTAAATAGGGTCCAAGCAAGAAGTGAGTTCGATCCTCAAAGTTTTATAGCTCTTTAGCTATCTGACCCTGACTCAGAATAGGCCCTCAGAGTTCTTTGTTTGATCCTTACTGCCTGACAATGATTAATGAGCTTTACCTGTATTCCTGTGCAAAAGGAACTTAATAAAAGCCCATTAAAGAAAAGGCTCTTGGCCCTTCTCCTTTGAGAGATCAGACACCTTTCCTCCCCAAGCAGATCATGTCCTGGTAGACTTATTCTCATCTGTGGTGGCCAGGGGGAACCTGTGAGCGGAGCCCCCCACAGGTCTCCAAGCAGAAATCAGACGTCCTCACAGGAATAGGAGGGCATGGAGGCTAGAGAGGCCATGCATAAATGTCCACCACCCAAACGCATGACCCTGGGTTACTTCATCAGCCCGACGGAACCTGAGTTTCCTGTGGACAAAAAGATAGTTACAGAATGGGAACCTGGCCAGGGTTGGGGGGCACCTCAAAAGGGGTAAACGTACAGAAAGCCTGGAACCATGTCTGAAGGAGAAAAGGAATCAGGGGGTCACGTGAAATAACTTCCTTCCTTTCAGACTTAGTTTCATTTTTACTGTATGGGGATTTGCTCCTCTTTCCTTATAGAAACTTGTGAGTACTATCTTTGTCAGGACACCAGTGTGCCTTCTTCTGAACAAAACAAATGTGTGATGCCCACCAAGTTCAGAGGCGTCCAAGGTGAGAGCTTCAGCACACACACACCTCGAAGGCAGGCAGGCGGCAGAGGCTCGGGGAGCTTTCCAACGGCCTTGAAGAGCAGTCCAAGTTATAAAAAGAATGTTCGTGGTTAAAAATTAAATGTTGGTTTAAATATTTAATTGTTCCATCTTTCCCCCTGCCTGGCTCTTAATTCAGTACTAAAACAGAAGGGGCCTGATTTACGGCCCTGACACCGGCCTTCGAGGCTTTCTGAGCACGCACATCTTTCTTCAGAGTGATCATCATTTTAAATAGGCATCTATTTTCTGAGCATCGGTGCTATTCCAGGCATCGGGACAGGTGATGTCTGTCTGTCAACCCATTTCCTCACAACCCTAGCTCTGCACAGAAACCACAACCCCCATTCCACAGGCGAGCGGACTGAGGCTCTGAAAGGTTGTGTGAGTGTGACCAGGGTGACCCAGGCCCCCTGGGGGAGAATGGGAAATGGGACATCAGTCCGGGTGTGTCTGAGAGCAAAGTTGGTCCCCTTTCAACTGACGACCACGGGCCAGGAAACCGGCGTCCCGCCCTGTCAGGATGAGGGACCGCACTCCCTGGGTACCCGTGCCCTGTAGAGAGGGATTTACAGGAATCCGATTGGGGCCCAACAAGGCACTTGCAAAAGACGAAAGATTCCAAGATTAATATAAGTCCTTGCTATAAATCCAGCCCAGCAATGACGGCACTTTGCAATAGCACTTAAAGATACCTCGTCAGGAGAGTAATGAGATACTTATTGTTTTTAAGATTTACTGGCACCTCCTCAACGCCGGGACTGACACCCGTGGGCGCGGCGTGGGTGTGGGATTCTGCCAGAAGGGCGCGCCTGAGCGCCCCCTCTTCGCAGCTGGGAGGAAAACACAGGTGCGGGCTGCGGCTCACCAGACGTGCTCCGGTGAGCACCTCCTGGGGACAGATCTCTGCCCACCGCAGAGCTGTCACCATCGGACCAGGAAGGGACCTGAGACCTCTTCTCAAGCAGCCCTGCTGCACGGAAGGTATAGAGTGGGGACCAGAGAAGGGAAGCCGCCTGCCCGAGGACACACAGTGGCTGCTGGTGAGCCCTGACTCTCAGTGGGACTCCCGGCCCCGGGGGCAGCACTCTATGGACTCCGCCTCCGCTTCTGGAATGCGCACAGCTGGGGGCGCAGGCCTAAAACACCTCCTGTGTTTGGGAGAATTGTTCAAATTTGTAGGGTTTCTTCTAAGCCTTTCAAAAACAAAGAACTTCCCAGTAAAGACTGCTGGACAAGAGACTGCGAGTGGATGCTGACACAGGCCGGAGAGGAGGGGACCGCAGTGAGGTCTCCTGGCAGAGTAAGAGGGAGGGGTCAGACAGAGCTCGTGTGCCCCTGGGGCACGGGCAGCCCGAGGCCCACACGGGGGCGGGGGTGGCAGCCCCGGGGGGGGGGTCTCTGAGGCTCCGGAACCTGGAGAGGAGACAGCCGGTCACCTGGTGGCTGTGACGACCTCACATGAGTGCAGCGGTGACTAAAAGTCTTCCCCCGCTGGAGATTTTACACCTGGACTCACGCAGCAGCATCCTAGACGGACAGGTATTTTGAGTCCCATCACCAGCACCCCCAACCCCTGACCTAAGAGACTGGCCGAGCAGGAATGACGTGGGAACCGAGTCAGAGCCTCTGGAGCAGGGCTTCCCCATCAGCTTCGGGGGCCACTCTTTGCTGGGGGGCCAGCTGTATGCACAGCAGGGTGTCCAGCAGCACCCTGATCCCTACCCGCTGGATGCTGGCACCCCCAGCCCTCTCATTTGGGACAACCCAAGTGCCTCCCAGCATCTGGAATGCAGCCCAGCTGGGCTGAGAACCGCTGGTCTGCAGCGATGACGGACAGCACTGCCGGCCTTCAGCCGCAACGCACCCCTGTGCGCTGTTGTGACGGCGCCCCTGGTGGCTAGCACGGGAACCACACTCAAGGCTCACTCTTTGTTCTCCTGATAAGGAATATATACTTTTCAATCTATTGTAAAGCAAATAAAATACATTTATATATTATGAGTTCCATGGGCAATAGTGCCTCTGAGAAGGTTGGACCACCTGGTCGCTGCTGAGTTACCTCTACCCACCTGGTGCCCACACGCACCTGTCCAAAAGCAAAGCGAACAAATCTCAGTTCAAAGACGTCCGAGGGCTGCTTCAGGAAATCCCATCCTAGCCACTCAAATACTAAGCTGACTGTCAGAATCCCCAGAGAAAACTCCGAAAAGATATACTCTGGTAGGCCTGGGCTTTGAAGGGATGAAGCCCTGGAATCTGTATTTGATAAATAGTCTCCTGGAGACGGTGACGCTCAGACAGGGGTGGACTTGCTGGCGAGCTGGTGCTCTGTGCTCGTGTTTAAAGTCTCTCATTCTGACCGCCCCATCACGGCCGCAGGAGCAATTCTCGGACGCTCCGACTGGGGCATTGTTGGCAGTGACACGTGATCTGCAGATTTATTTACCTCCCAAGGGCCACCTGACGAGCACAACTGGAGAACCGGGTTTTGTCAGAACATGTCTGAACAGCTAAAACTGGTCAACGGTTTCCCCCAACACAACAGATGGGCATGTCCTACCAACAAGGAGGGTGCCCGGCCCTGACCCCTTACCCAGGACACACCTGAAACGCTTCCACACACATCCTTCGGTGGGACCTCAAAGAGGAAATGCGATTCCCTGAGTTTCCGCAGGCTTCACCCGGCCACTCACAGGCTGTCTGGCTTTGGGCAAGTCACTCCGGGTCTCCGGGTCTCGGCGTCCCCACCAGGAACATCGAATTCAGTAAAGATGGCTAAAACAAAACCAAGCCTTAAACAGGCTCCGTGACCTGCGCCTCGGCAGAGCTGGAAAGAAACGGAACCGGGCGGGAACCCCGCCGCCTGCCTCACGCTGCTCCCGCTGCGGACCGGGGGCTGGCCCTCTGTGTGTGCCGGGCAACCTGCCTGGGCTGTGGGTCCATTCTGTAAGAGGGAGAGGAGATCTTGAGGTCATGGTCGGACCCCTGCCTGCCCCCAGGTCTGGACGAGGCCTTGGCCCCGCCCCTTGTTGGGCCCTCTTTCTCTTCATCCATCAGATGAGCAGGTTCCACGGCACGGACGAGGACAAGGCAGCACGGCCAGGAGCTCTTGCTGTCTGCAGCGGACACGGCGCGCTGCGTGTTCTTTCCCCGGAAGGCGCTCTCCCCGCTCTGTCTCCTGCTCATGGACCCACGTTTTCCCCGGGACGGCCGTATCCCAGGCCCAGGCGATGACCCAGGAAGAATGCCAGGATCCTTTGCCAGATACTCCCTCTCCCAGAATCCCTTGCAGCTAGGGGGGAGGAGGGAGGGGCATGGAATCCAGTTCTGATGAAGGGAACAAAATGCAAAGTCGGAGGAGGAGTTTCTGAGGAAGCTTTTGATTTCCTGGTGAAAGCGACATACAGGAGAGGAGAGCCTGCTAGCTCCGCCCCTTGACCCTGCCTCGGTGCACTCCTGACCCCGGGGCAGCTGCAGATGACTTGGGAAGATGAAGGCTAAGGAAGGGCCGAGGCGGGAAACAAAGGCCAGAGTCTGGGTGACAGGGCTGAGCCGCCTGCCCAACCCCAGGAATGCCTCCCGTGGGGCCCCATGTTAAATAAACATTCTCTGTTCTTTTGGTCGGAGCAACGGTTCGGTTCGTTGAGGACTCTGAAGCTGCAGGAATGCCAGCATCTGTTTGCTTAGCTTGGGGCTGGGAGTGCATTCACTGATGTGGTCGTGGTGATTATCTCCTGCTGATCAGAAGCTCTTATCAGCAGCTACACGCGTCTCTCCCTAATGAGAAACGGCCAAGCGAACTGCTTTGTAATAAATGCATTTCATTTGGTAGACAGGAATCTTTTCAAATATGGAGCCCCTGAGGGGGAAGAGACATTTGATCAAGGAATCGCTGGTGATAAAAGAAGAGAGGAAGGCTGTTGTGACTGCGCCAGGCTTGGGGTGTGCTGGTCCTACCGTCCGTCTCAGCATTATCTCCGGGCCTGGCCCTGTGCAAGCAGATGGAGCTGACCAAGGGGGTCACGAAGGACCTCTTGGAGGAGGCAACGTTTCTGCCGACCCCGAGGGTTGACGCAAGTCAGCCTGGAGTGGAGGAGCGAACACAGAACCCCAGAGAGAGGGAAGAACCACACCCAGTCCTCCAGGCAGCCCCGCCTCCGTCGGTGCCGGCTAGGGTTTGCCATGGGGACAGGAGACCCAGGAATCTTTCAGGGTCTCGGAGTTGATTTCTCACTCGGTCTTCTCTATTCGTCGAGGCCGACAGGAGTTCTGCACATCGTCATTCCTCGGGGTCCAGGCTAGTGGAGGCTGTGACGAGATCCACACTTCCACAGCCACAGACCACGGAGAAAAGACACAGCAAACCACACACTGCCACCGAAAAGCTTTCAGCAGAGTGCCGAGTGTTGCTTCGCACGCATTGCATTGGTCAGAGCAGATCTCAAGTCACAAGTGCACTCCTCCCGCAGGAAGGGGCCTCATGTAAGGGCGGCCAGTGGTGGGCTCTAGGCCCCCAGGCACAGACGGAAAAGCGGGGGTGCAAGGAGACTGTGGTCAGTTCAAGGGCCCTCAGCTGCGAGGGATTGGAAATGAGGGTTCCTGACCCTGAATCTAGAGAACGCGCCACTCTGGCCAGAGATGAAATGAAGCGCCCATCCGGCTGGGGATGCCACGGCAGACGGTGGTCGTCGAGCAGAGCCCCCAGTCCCACGCACGCCGGGCTCTGCATGCTGGCCGCCCTCAGCAAACCGACAGCCAGGCTGACGACCCCGAGAGGTCTCCTTGTGGCCAGCCTGGCTGGCAGAGCCGCGTCTGGGCCCCCCAGCCCTGCCCTTACTGTCCTGAAGCACACGGACGTGGCACTTCTTAGATCTGCTGCTCGGAAACTTAGAGACATCTGCGGGCCTCTGCTGCCAAGACGGGCCCCCGCCCCCTCCACAGGCACCTCCTTCTTGGAACAACGAGTCCCTGGTGTTCCCAGCACAGAAGGCTGCTGTCACCACCTCGGCACGTTCCCAGGGCAGTTCCTGGCTTCTCACCTCCTCGGAGACGAGCTACCACTTCCAATTCCTTAGCTCTTAGCAGCATCTTCCTGGTCCCTGTCCCGGATCCAAGTCCAAGGCCAAGAAACAGTCACACATACTTTAGACATTTGTGGGGTTAAAGCCTCTAAATGCAGAGAGACCCAAGGAACCCCTGTTAGACCCTCAGTGATTCTTTTAAGATAGCATAAAGGACATTAAAAAGCTACTGAAGTAAATTCTCTGTAATAAACTCAACACTGAGCCCTGCATCCATCTGGCCAGCAAACTCTGACGGCTCTGCCTTAAAAACGTGTCCAGTCTGACCACTGCTCACCAAGCAGCCCAACCCCTGTCCAGGCCGCCGTCCCCTCTCCAGCAGAGCCTGCCACAGTGCCCACGGCCCCTGGGCCCGGTCCTGGCCCCTGGAGTCTGGGCTCCCCGGGGACTCAAAGCACTGGGTCAGAGCAAGTCTGCTGTGTGCCGCCCAGCTCTCCGCAGCTCCCACCCCCCTCGGGACAATGCAAGTCTGCAGAAGGGTCCGCGGGCCCTCGTGACTGTTCCCGTGGCCTGCCGGCCGCCCCTCCCGACACCCTCCTCTCGGCCTCGCACACGCCCCCCCTCCAAGCCTTGCCGTGTGCACTGCCTTCTCTGTGGGAGTCCCGGTCCCCCGGTACCTAACACTGAACCGCGGTCCCCAGCCAGCCCTGCCCTGCGCTCCCCGCCCTTCCACGGCTTTGTTTCCCTCCACAGCGCTTGTCGCCGCCCCACACACAGTGTGTCTGCTGGCGCACAGGTTACCACCTGCCCCGCCCACTTGAGCAGAAGCCCTGAGAGGGCAGGGCGGTGTGGGCCTGCTTGTCCGCCGCCCTGACCGTACCACTGAAGGCCCCATGTCCAGCACCAGGAACCTTCCTGACCTGGGAGGGAGTGACACCCCGGCCCCTCCGGCAACGAGAAGCACGGGCTCTGGCGGGAAACAGCTGGATCGAGTCCTGACCCCGCCACCGGCTGCCTGTGACCCCCTGGGACGACCACCCAGTGCCTCTGAGCTCCCCTTCCTCTGCAAAATAGGATGCCGCTTCACGGGAGGAATGAATGAGATCGTGCCCGCGGAGCGTGGAGCACGGTGTCCGGCCGGAACCCGCACCCGACAGCCGGCAGGAGCCGCTCCTCATCACCACGCGATCTCGCGGAGACGACGCCCGGCCCAGCGGAGCGGCGACAGGCCGCCTGTGGCTGGCTCCCCAGCGGAGTGCTGGCTTCGGCAAGCCAGTCTCACAGGCCTTGGGATTCAAAGGACGCCTCCACCACGTGACAGATTATCATACGACATGGATCTTCAGAGACTCAAATAGTCAAAATCACAAGGTTAAGCTTCAGGCATCAAAGTTCCGTGAAATACTGATTAACACTGGAGGAAGAAACGTGGTGGGAAAGGAGAAAGACGTGTAGTGTCATACAACCCCCACTAGCGGGCGCCATACAAACCATCTGTTCCTAACCCCGGTGCCCAGCCTCCCTGGACAGCCCAGCACGGCCCAGGCTAAGTGAGGCCTGCCAGTCCCGCACTCTGAGAACAAGTGCCTCCTTGAACCCTGCACCCAGCTCCCCTCTAGTCCCGGCCCTGCAGCCCGGGAGGCAAAGAATCGCGGGTCAGATGGACAGAGGGCAGCAAGCTCACCCTCCCAGGGCCGGCCCCCCGGTGTGAGAGGTGAGACCCAGGAGCTCTGCCCAACCTCTCCCTTCTCCCCGTTTCCGCCGGCACCGCTCTCAGGGATCAGGAGCCCCAGCTCCCAGCCCAGCTCCAGGGTACAAGTGGCCCGGTGCACCCACGCAGCTTCAGACGGGCGGCATTGCAGCCAGGCGGACAGGGAGCGGCGGTCCCCAGCCCCGGCTGCTGTCCTGTGTGTGTGATACTGCAGACCTCGTCCCTGGAGCCCCTCCTTCAGCAGAGCCGAATTTCAATTGCCATCTGACCCTGGCCCTTCGGCGAGCTGGCCCAGCCCCCACGTGCCCGGCAAGGCTGTGTCCGTTCTGCCATGGCCACAGTGGGGTTCTCAGAGGCACAGGTGAGGCCACCCGCCTGGCGTCCGGGTTGGGCGTGAGGCTCCGGGAGCGTGCGTGGGCTCCAGGGCCAGGTACCCGGCCTGTGCCCTGCTCCGCCTCTAGCTCGGTGCTGTGCCCAGACCCGGCAGCCCCCCATTCCTCACGAGGACAGCCGGAGCTAACCACTGTTTGGGCTGACGTGAAGAACAGATACAGCATGTACCAGGGCCTGGCACAGAGGGGCCACGGATGAGTCGCAGCATTTTTATCACCTTCTACAACAAGCCCTCCTTCTCTCCACCCTTCTCCACCTCGCACCTGGACTACAGCAGAATCCACCCGGGGGCTCCCGGCCTGAGCCCTGCCCCTTCGCACCCTCCCGCCAGTGCAGCCAGAGAGGTGCCGCCTAGACACGAGCGTGCCGCCTCCCGGGAAAATCTCACAGCGGTTCCCGAAGAACCTGCCAGGACTCGAATACCAGGAGCTGGTCTTCCACGTACTTCCCAAGGAGTTGCCTTCACGGGCCACCGCGACTCGCAGCCCTCCTACCTGGTTCTGTAGATTCCTCGATTCGCAAGCATCCATTGAGCGGTCCGTCCACGGGAGGTACTGTACCAGGTGCTGAGCATGCAGAGGTGAAGGCAGTGAATTTCCTGTCGCCAAAGAGGTCCACAGGTAAATGCCCAGGTGCCCTGAGGTGTCACAGCTGTAACCAAGAGGAAGCACAGAGCAGGGCGTGGTCAGTCCACCACAGATGGTCAGAAAGCACCTGGGAGCGGGCCATGCTCTGGGGCTGTGGAGAAGGTAGCCCCTCCCTGACAGAGCCGAGGAAGATGAGGCTTCCTCTAAGAGAAGCAGCTTTTAATTAAGGGGAACCTAGGAGGCAAATCACTCAGATTAGAAGGGCTTTGTTATTCAGATGGTGTCCTATAAAATATGTCGGCACATGCTGATAAGGAAACTCGGCCAAACGAAGCTTTGGATGTAAACACTGGCTAACCGAACTGAAATGAAGGGCTCGGGCTGGACCTGGCCACGCTCTGCTATGGACCCGAAGCAGGAAACGCCCTCCATGGTCCCCCTGTCCTCTCACTGTAAAGAGATGCTGTTGTCTGAGCTCCCGGTTGCAAAAAAAGGAAAGCTGGCTCTGGGGGACAGAGCAGGGAGAAGCTGCGTAACGGATCTGGGGCGCACAATAATTGCAGAGGGAAACACGGTTAACTACGGTACAGAAACCTGCCAGTCACCTCCTCAACCAAGTCCTCGAAGAAACCTCACGAGTAACGGGGCAAACCAGCATCCCGTGCCCCCCGAAACAGTGCGCCCGGGCGGGGCACAGCGGCACTTCTGCAGTGTCGGTGCCGAAAGTGCGTGACATAACTAGAATCAGCAGAAAACACCGGGCGGGGCACCGTCACCAAAACAAAACACCTGTAGGTGCTCTTAACAGAGTCAAGGTCGAGACAGAACAGAAACACGGGGAGCCGCTCCAGACTGCAGGGGACTGAAGATAAGCAACAGCCTCATGCAGCGTTCATCCCAAGACTGGCTCCTCGACCAGAGAGGAAAGTTTTCCCTCTTGTTCTAAGAACCTTAGTGGCTCAGCTGCTGGAACGTGGTTCAGGTCAGTGGGTTGGGGCCAGAGAACTGTATCGTTGGGAATGTCCCGATTTTAATCGTGGTACCGAGGGTGGTGCTAGAAAAAGTGGAGTGGAGGGGAGGGTAGCTCAGACACTTGCGGAGAGAGCCAGTGAGCCCCCCTGGAGCTTACCCCCTGGTAAGGATGCTCCACTGGAGGGGTTTGGATGGACCACAGCTGTGCCCTACTGGGCACCGGGGGCCTCCAGTGCAGAGGGCTTCGGCACCAGGAGCTTAACCTGTTCCCAAGACTCTCCCAAACCTGCGTGCTTTTGCCACCACCTTCCATAGCAAAACGGGTCACCACAGAAGATCTCTCCCGCTGCTCATTGTCCAAACACATCTCTCATGTACAGGTGGGAATGACCAGCACAACTCGAAAGCACAGAGAGTCCAAGTCCTAGCTGCAAGGGAGGCTGTGAATTGGGATTGCCAGTTTCACCACCGGTGATGCGAAACTTATGAGACAAGAAAACCCCCGAAGGTAAAGAGGGTGCCGGGTAATCAGAAAACGCAAGTGATGTCTACCAGAAAGACGAGGGCTCCTTTGCGGGAAAATTATTTGATTACAGAATCTGTTTTTACCCACCCCTCTTGTAAACCTTTATGTTTGTATGGTTGTCGAAGTTTGTAAAATATATTTTAGCTTCCTTTGGAAAGTCATAAAATATGGCTAAGGTAAAAGGCAATGATCGTTCATAAATTCTTCTGTTTATTCATTTTGAGTACCACTGAACTCAGGCTCACCCAGTTTGAAATAAATCCGTTTTTCTTCCTCTCGAGATGTTTGTTCTCCGAGCACTACACAATCTATTCGTGGCTGACATTTTTTGAGCCTTTGCAAGTGGACATTACAGTTCATTGTCTTCCTTCTGCAGAAGTTTACAACGTGCTTGAATCAAATAAAATTGCTTTCGGCTTTTTTGAAGCGAAAGCCCCAGGGATCCCTGCCCATATTTCAACACACCGCAGCTCTGAGGGGAGAGATGAATAGGTGTCGCCGCGCCGGGAGGGCAGGGCGTCCGCGGTTCGAAAGCCCCAACGTTGCTAGGAATTGCCAGCCGCGCTCGCTGAAATCCGGATTCCCCGCGCCCCAACCCCCAGAGAGCAAGCCAGCAGTCTGCGCCGTGGGCCGAGTCCCAGGGGCCCCAGGCAGTGGTGTCCAGGTCGCACTCTGAGAAAGGAGCAGGGGTGTAGCAATAATGGCAAGGGGGTGGGGACCACTCTGGTGCCTTAGAGGAATTGCAAGCCTCTCCGACGGGCATGGGGTGGGGGACCTGAAGGTCACAGCGGGGGAGGAACTGGGCTCCCGCAGGGTCAGACCAAAGTGACCTTCCACAGAGAAAGGCTGGAAAAGACACTCCCAAACTCGCCGCTGACCAGCGCCGGTCAGTCAGCCCATAAGGACCACTCAGCCTGGACTTCCACCGGTCTCCTTTTAAATTTCCATTTGTTTGGGCGTGCGTCCATCTTTGCCACCTTCGGTGCTGACAGTTCAGCCCCTGCTTCTCACCGCCCAGAGCAGAGACGAGATGCTCACCCCAACAGCCTTTCCTCTCCCACCCTGCCTTCCGCCCCGGGAAGGAAGCCAGGTGCGTCTGTGTCCAGCTCCGGGGCAGCCTCCCAGGAGGGCAGGGTCTCTCCTCCGTCCAGTGTGCCGCCCCTCACCCAGCAGAGTTCAGATCCCAGGCCCTGGGCTGTTTCCTTCCGCCTCCTGGATCCCCGCATTGCGATGGCATCGCGTTTGGCTTATTCTGAACCAAGGCCTCTCTCTCCCTGGCCGCCCTCCGCAAGGCTCTCTCCCCGATCGATGGGATTAGTAGTGGCTGATTTAATTAGTGCACCGGCAGCCTCGCTTTATTACTTTCTCGTTTACAATGAAATAACGGGAGCAAGCAAAAGGGATCTGCCACGACCCGAGGAGCCGACAGAGCAGGGCGGGTGGCATTCTCGGCTCAGCCGCAGCCCTTCCCGCGAGGCGGACAAGGCGAGTCCCCACCCAGCCAAGACAATCAGAATCTGTGACAGTTGTGGAGTCCAGCGGGCAGCTGGGCCAGCAGCCCTGGACCTCTGCTCCGAATAAGCACCCAGGGCACCCGAGTGGGGCGTCTGCCTCTGCCGTGTGCTGTGTGGCCCCAGACGGGTCGCTGACCCCAGGCCTGACCCTGCCCGTGGACCTGCTCTGGAGAATGTCTACATCGTGACCTTCCCAGGCCAGCCCAGTGACGGTGATTCCGGGCCTCACCTCGGCAGACGATGTCTGTGTGGTTCTGGTGGGGGCCGGCACTGAGGACCCCAGGACAGAGATGTGCCCCCCTGGGCCCCGGAGGGCCACCTCAACTCGCGCCTGACGCTCCCCCTCCCATCTGTCCCACCGTCAGCTGCGGAGCAACCTCACAGCGCCCACATGCCACCCCTTGTCCCACCCACCTTCCCCACACTGAGGATGTCCCTTGCCTCCTCCACCCCGGCTCTTTTCCCCACCTGATAAACTCTTCCTCCCCAGAGAAGTCCCAAGACAAGTATCATCGCTTCTGTGAAGCTCAGCCTGATCCTCGGGGGCAGAGCCTGTCACCCTGTCCCCTGTGACAACGGAGCATTTTGTACAACCCTTCGTCAGGGCACACATGTAATTACACATTGTGCAAGTCTTCCCCCAACTGGATAATAAGGACCTTGAACTTCGTGGGTTCCGTTTATCTCAGTATCCCCGGAACACAGGAAAGTGTCCGTGGCCTTCCTGGGTATTCAAAGTGTGCGCACCAGATGAAAGAGTCAATCAACCAGCTAATCCATTGGCGCTGAGCCAGCCCATCCTCTGGGAAGCCCCAGCTCTCCATTCTGGGAGGACAAAACGCACACTTGTCTGAGCGAGGTGGTTTCGGAGAGGTCGGTAACTCTCCGCCGCGCCCTGAAACAGCTGCTCAGGCGGGCCCTGTCTCGCACGCTTGTCTGAGCAAAGCGTTGGAGGAGCAGCTCTTCAGATGGAAGGAAACTCTCTCCTGTGGAAGCTTTGCAGGAGGAGTGTCCAGCTCCTGGGAAGTCGCTGGCCCTGTCCTCCGACAGAAGGACCGAGCCTGGGCGGAGGAGCCGAGGGAGGGCGGGGAAGGAGAGAAGTCCGTGCGGGTGCGTGCTGGGGCGGGGAGCCTACAGTACGTCTCGGGTGATGGATGCCACAGGTGGGACACAGAGAAGCGTCGTGTGAGGCTGGGATTAGGGAGTCACCCGAGCCTCGGCAGGGCCAGACCGTGGAATGGAGTTGATGGCATCACACGAGGAAAGCTTCCAGCGTAAGAAGGAACAGTGGCCAAGGGCCACATACAGGGAAAATCTCGTAGTGGAGAAAAGTGCAGGCACCTGGCATCTCGCTCAGCTCTTAAACGTAACCCTCTCGCTCTGCCTGTCTGCCGGCCGCCTCGTCTTGCTCAATTAGCATTTGCTGAATGCATGAATGGATAGATGAATGAATGAACTTTGCGTTGTAAGTGTTAGTATTTCCTGGTAAGACTAGAGCTTACAGAGAAAAATGACTTAACCAGGATGATGGAATTAGTCAAAGACAGAGCTGAAATTCAATCTCAGTTTTGCCCAATTTAGGAATTTATTCTTTGCCTTCCTTCTTACTGTGTCATTTGAGGTGAGAGCTGCTAGGGCCACGGGGCCTGACAGCGACACGAAGAAGAGGCTGACGGAGAGGTGTGGTGGGTGGCCCGTGCCAGTGTGTGAGGCTAATGTCCACGTCTCATCCCAGCTCCGGCATCTGTGACTGCAGTTCAGTAGCTTGAAACTGGCCGTGGTGGACGTCTTTACACCACGGAAATTGGCAAATGCTAAAAACTGTATAAACTTAGCTTCGGGGGTTTATTTTGGTTAAAAAAAAAAAACAACAAAAAAACCAAACTCATTTGCTTCCAGAGAGTCAGTTTTTAAACATTTGCCCGGGCACCACTGGAGGCAAACCAAGGCACAGAATTCCCGTTTTGCACAGACCACAGACCTGGTTGGTTAAAACACTCCTTTGTACTGCATGTGAGGACACTGAGGTCCAAGAAGTAAAATGACTGGCGCACAGGACCGCAGCCCCCGAGGGGCAGAGCCAGAGCCAGACCCGGGGTCTCCCTGCTCGGCTTCAGGCCGCAGGACAGACTGAAATCCAACCCCTCGCAGAGGCTGCGGCTCTGAGCCCAAACCACAGCCATCTTGCCTGAAAGGGGCGGTGTCACTCAAACCCACAGTCTCCGGTTTCCATCCTCCAAACTCCCAGCATGTGCTGGAAGGTAGAGTGGATGCTGCCAAGAACTCAGCTCTGTGGGACTGAAGACAAATGCCACGTGTGTCTGAAAAAGGGACCACGTGACTGGTTGTAACTTACTCCCCAGTGACAACTTGCAAAGATTGGCAAAGCCAACACGAACACAAGAACCTCTGGTGATATACGCAGAGTCAAATGTCGACTCATTGCGTAACATTCATATATTCCATCATGCATACATATTTAAAATCATCTGCAAAATAAACATCCACCTTGACCACCATTCACATTTAGTGAGATGATTTTATACAGGCCCTTCCTCACCTCCCACAGGTCTGTGTCCCCACCATCAAGAAAGAGTGACTTTCTGAGTCACTCCATGCAGAATTCGCACGGGTATCACCTTCTCTGCTGGCTAAGCTGTTCGAGACCTAGCACCTCCCAAGGACGTAAGTGATGTTGTCACTGGGATTGTTACCGAGAACCTCTTTGTCCCTTTATTGTGCAGGTGTGTACTCCAGATCACTACGATGTAGCCACTTAGCACTATATTTTTAGACATTTGATTTTTTGATGTACAATAAAGAATATTCATAAATAATTTGAAAATTATGAAACATACAATGCCTTACATGAAGTTTGACCTAATATTAAGAACAATTGCACCAGCTTTTTGTTATTTTGTATTTCCCAAGAATGTCACCTTCGACCTTTTTCTTCCACCCTATCCATGAATCTGTGTTTGAGGTCCCAGTGAAAAGCATACACGTACATCTTTTTAAACCTATGTGATACTCTTCATCTTATGTCAGGAACAACTTCTCTGGTTAGGTTTACTGAACTTGTGCCTATAATTAAGTTTCTCTATAGCATAGTATTCTGTGCTCTTAGCTCTATTTTTATATTTCTTTTTATCTCTTTTTTTATATTACGTTGCATTTTTTGAACTGATATTTTTTCTCATTCCATGTGTTTCCATATACTGGCTTGGAAGTTATAGCCTCTATTTCTGTTCTTTTAGGGCCCATCCTAGAAATTCTAGTGTTCTTAGCACACTTAGCATTTCAGAATCTACGTTCTTGGAATATTTTTTTCTCCCTTCCCTCCCTTCTCAACTTACATTCTACCATGCGTGCATATTTTCATCCTATTTTTTTAAAGTCCATAAAACATTGTTTTTGCTATTCTATATAAGTAAGGCTTATTTTGGTTTACCCACACGTCAACCACTATCTTCTAACACTATTTCTTCGTGCATTCCAAACATTCCTTCAAGCAGGATTTTTTTTTCTGCCTCAAATATAGCCTTTATGTTCCTTCACTGAGGGTTAGCTGGTGTTCAGCTCCCTCAGTTTTGTCTACCTGAAACTCTCTTCCCTTTCGGCCTTATTTCTAAAAGATACTTCTTCCTAAACAGAGAAGAAGTATCTTCTCTACATTGTTGGTTATTTTCTCATAGCACTCAGAAGATACCGCTCCACCGTTCCCCCGTTTCATTGTTGCCATTGAGAAATAAGCCATTGGCAGAGATTGGTGCATTTAGTGTTTCTTTGCAGATTGCATTACATTATACACTGCTATGATCTTCTCTTTATCTTTGATACTCTGCGGTTTTATCCAGCTTCACCTAGACTTGTTTTTTCACTTATGTTTCCTGTTTGAGATTCCCTGGGCCCTCTCCCTTTGTGGACACGTGTCTTTCATTGGTGCAGGGAGGGTCTCAGCCATCACCTTCTAGGTGTGGGCTTGGCCTTACCCTCTCTCCTGTCCATCTGAAATTGCAAATTGATAAACTTCTCATTTAAACTCTACAAAATCCATATTTCTTCCTTTTTTCCATCTTTTTCTCTTTTTTGTTATAACCTGAGTAATGTCTCCCAATCTCTACGCATCAATTTTCTCTTCAGCTGTGTATAATCTGCTGTTCAACCCAGCCAATGAGTTTTTCATTTCAATTATAACAGTTTTCATCCCTAGGCATATTTTGGTTCTTTTTCTAATCGCTTGGTCACCTTTTTCTTGCTCTTTTCTCATTTTCAGTTCTCAGCTTTGTTTAAATGTATAAAATATCTTCATTTTTTTTATCCTGAATCCGATAACTCCACCATCTGATTCAGTCTGTTGGTTCTTCTTGCTGGCTTTCACTCAAGGTGATTCATTTCCTTGTAGGTTTTGCAATTTTGAACATTCGTTGATATTTCCTGAAAATTTATCAGTGGGAATCCTTTGAAGCCTTGGTTAAAAGTAAGTTCTTCCAGAAATAATTTCCACTTCCTTATACCACTCTTCTGGAAGGTCCACCCACCCAGGACCACTTTAAAATAATTTCTTGGCTTCAAATGTTGGTGGACTACTGAGATAAGGTGAATTAGGGCTACAAACCCATTGAGATCAGAAGTCATACTTGGTACAATCTCACATTATTTAAATGCATTGATACTTGTTTTACAACTGGCATATATAAAAATGGACAATGTTCCGTGTATACTTGGAAAGAATGTGTATTTTCCTATTTTCGTGTAGAATGTTTTATAAAGTCAACGAGGCCAGGTCATGTCCTTGCTGGTTTTCTGCTTATTAGATTTTCTGTTAGTTGTTGAAAGGGCTATCGACGTCTTCGATGATTATTGCTGAGTTCTCTGTATTTCTCCTTTCAATTCTCTCATTTTTGGAACTCTTTTTAATCCTGACAATAAATACTAACCGAATAGTGGTCCGCGTGGTATGTGAAAATGGCAAATTGTAAAGGGGACATTCGCACGCTGACGCTTGCGGTAGCAGTGAGCCAAGGCAGGGAGGCGCGAAACCACAGGGGCAGGAGGACGCTACAGGCGACCTAACCCGGCAGAGCTGCTCGCGAGATGTGGGGCCCCGGGGGACACGTCGGCGATTACATCAGTGATGTGCTTACAAGTTCTAAGTAAGTTTTATATTTTCTCAAATCCCCACGGCAAGCAGTATGTTTTAGATTTTATTTACTTTTACTCGGCAAGAACGTTATTTTTGAAGAGAAAAAGGCATTTTCACCATCTTGGTGAAACACAGGGGAGACGGCCGAATCTCAAGAGCCCCGCCAGGAGGCGCAGACGCAACAACCAGTGTGCCATCGCCGAAATCCGCGGACGATGGGGTCGGGCAGGAAGACCAAAGACAGCCACGTGCTCACGTCCGCTGGGGACGTCCAGGCCCATCAGCACCAGGTCAAAGAAGCAATGGCGAAGCTCCATGACCTTGACTGGCCAAAGTCAACCCCTTGACGGGCTCTGCTGGAGTGAAGACAGGTACGTTTGGTCGACGCCTCACTGTGGTGCTTCAGACGGTAACACCTGAACTGGGATCGTCGAGCCTGGCTTTGTCACCACCAGACAAAGAACAAGAAGAAAACGGAGGTCACTGAGGGCCCTTCCCAGCTGCCCCAGGAAAAAGCAGAAAGAATGGGTCTCAAGAAAGCACCGGGACGTGTTCCAATTCCCTTTGGTGGCCACTCCCCTTTTGTCCCTGCTGGCTGAGTGCTGATGCAGGGCGGGGCCTCTGTCCCTGGGCTGATCTTTTTATTTTTTTCAATTTTTATTTTAATTGTTGATCTTGTACAGTTTTCTGTCTTTTACTCCCACCCCAGCCCACTGCCCCAGCCCTCCCCACCTCCCTCCCATTTCAGCCCCCCATAGTTTTTGTCCATGTGTCCCTTATACTTGTTCCTGTAAACCCTTCCCCTTGTCCCCTGAAATTCCCTGGGCTGATCTTTATCAGTGATGGTTCGTCAGGACTGCTTTAGATTCGAAAGTGGGGCCGTGAAACCAGAGGGTGTTTGATTGGGCCCCAGTGTTTGTCCCGCCCAAATGAACTTGCAGAGAGAGGAAATGAAAGTTCAACAGAAGGGGAAGCAAAACTATTTTCTTTATACTGTGGCTAATTATTTTAATTATCTATCCTGTTTAAGCGATGCAATAAAATGGAGTGAAGGCTTCTATTTCTATTTTTTAATGCTGTTCTTGGCCTCCTCACTCGGTAGTTGAATCACAGAATCTCAGGGTTGGGAAGGGCCCAGAGGCTCATGGGGTCCCGTCCTTATAATTTGCAGAAGGGAAACTGAAGCTCAATTCCAGGCTAATTCAGAATTTAGCAAAGGAAGGAGCACAAAGGTCAGAATGGGGTGGGGACAATTGGGATGCCGTGAAAAATACATGGTTTGAAATTACACAGAATTCCAAGCTTCAATAAATGTCTTATTGCCACTGAGACACAAACTCTACATCTGTGAGTGGGGGGACCACTATCCACTGAGTGAACGTCTGCGAAATACCGAGCAAGTGCTGGGCACGTGATCGGGTCTCAACCCCGGCCACCCACTAGACGGAGCCTGGGGCACACGGGTCCTGTGGCTGCACGATGAACGTGAGGTCGGGGCTGCTTTTACCGTCTCGTCATGGCAGACTCAGAAGGCGAAGTCACCAAGGTAGGACAAAGACAGAATTCAGACCCAGTTCCCCAAACCAGGCATTAAATCGGCTGTTAAGTGCGGTTGTGACCGGCCACCTCACCCAGTCTCACTTCTTTATCCTTTTCAAGTGAACGGTAAAAGCTCTGCAAAGATGGCCAGCTGCTCAAAATTTAAGAAATGACTTTTTTTCTAAGTATCCAAACAGATTAAGGCTTCTTGCGGACTTGAAACTGATCTGAATCAGCAGTTTCAGGTCTAGAATGCTTTGCTAAGGAATAACTCGGGCTCTTTTCAAGTGCTTTCTCAGGGTCGTTTGAGTCTAGTCCCGAGCATCCAGGTCACACACATGATTGCCCAGAGTGGGCACACTCGGCACCAGTGAGGTCCCATGCGCAGAGTGGAGACTCCAACTCTCAGGGGTGACCGAGGGGCGGGAAGTCAGGAGCCCCACCGTCCAAGCGCTGGCTCCACCACACAACCTCGTGACCATCGACATGGCTCGGACTTCGCCGAACCTCAGCGTCTGCGCCCATACATGGAAACTGGTGTCAAACGGGGGGCAGAATAGCACTGCCCATGTGTCCTAGGCAGACGCTGACAAGTTTAGACGGGACATTCGAGGTCCCCTAGCCCAGGGGCCACAGACTCACGTGCCTGCGGGGGCTGGGCGGACAGTATGGCTGTGTGAAGCAGACTCAGCGCAGACAGTGAGGGGTGGTGGGGACTTCGGTGAAGGAAGGACTCGCGCTGAAGGAACAGCTGAGTCCCCCCGGTGTGCAGATGTGGGCCCAGGACTTGTGCCTCTCTCCCACTGCCAGCAGGGGCACAAGTGTTGTGAACTCTCTTCTGCGTTGTAACTGCTGGCAATGACTCCAGCTATTTTGGGGGTGCTCAGTGGCCCAGCGGACATTTCTGGGAGCTGGATTTGGCCAGGCCCCAAACTTTGACTCTAAGTCATCTCCCTCCCGTCCCAGGGGAGGACACAGGCTCCGAGAGGTGACTGGAGCGCCCCGTCGCCCACGTCTGGGCTCCTCCACAACCGCTGGCCACTTCTCCGTGGAGTCTCTGGAGTGAACTGGAAACGGAAGACTATGAACTGGACCCAGCCAGCAGCGAACCTCGGGTCCCCCGCCCCACAGCCGGGCGGGGCCGGGGCCAGAGCGCAGGGTACGAAGGAGGGGACCTGCGCGGCCTGGTCTGCGGACCGCCGCAGGAGAGCAACGTTGGGCTCCCGCCCCGGGTTTGGAGAGCCTTCATGCTGTCTCAGACGCCGACGCGCCTGCGCACTCACAGAAGCCCAATCATTATTCCGATCATGCCCACGGTTCTCTGTCTGCTTTCTCGGGTGTTACCTTTTTCTTATCTGCTGAGCAGAAAATACCCCAAAGTGGCCGTTTCTCCCACCCAGAGAAGCCGTTGCCAAGAGAAGCAGCTTCTGAGGTCAACGCCATGGAGAATAAAAGGCACCTGGTTGTGCAGGAACAATTACGCTCAAGACTCTAATTAAATTATCAGCAGTCCAAAATTCAGCTTTAAGCAATTATCTATTCCCAGCCCATGAAAAAATAAAACACAAGTCATTTCTTAACTGGCCTTCCCAGCAAAGGGGAGAAGAGAGTTCTTCTTACGATGTGTGGAGAGTTCCTATCAATAAGGCAGAAAACATCCTTGGAGGAAAAAAATTACATATATTAACACAACCCATTGCTGGGTTTTTCTCCATTATTAAACTTATATTTTTATTGGAGAAAGCAAGTAATTTCAAACTGTATTGAAAGCCCCAGTTATATTTATGTATTAAGACCTGCAAAAGATCATCTAATTCTTTTCAAATTTCACGATGACTTCCTGTCTCCCATGAATCAAGAGACCTTCAATCGGAGGCATCATGGATTTCAGACCGCCCACTGTCCGCGTGCCAGCCCCCGTGCTGGGTCCAGCGTTGGACAGGATTAACTGGTGAGACCTCAAGGCGCTCTGAGTCTTCTGAGCTTAGAGCCAAGGGTGGAGAAGCCAACACCAAACCAGCTCATTTTAGAATGAGGCAGTGAGTGTGAGACTGGACACCTACACCGAGCGCTGTGGAGGCCAAAGTCGGAGCAACTAGCTGCACCAGAAAAGTCAAGAAAGGCTGCACGGAGGAGGTGACACCAGCAGACACTGAAGGATGAGCAGGAGTTTGCAAGACAGGCAAGGCAGTGGATTGTCATTTTGAGCAGAGAAAACCAGTAACACATGGTCACAGGTCCTTTGGAGGACCCTGTGTGATTGGTGACAAGGTCTATGGAGCACAGGGTGGAGTACAGCGCCTGTGATTTTATGCAAAGAGCTTTCATCTCATTATCTCGTTTTATTCTTAAAACAGCCCAAAGCCCACGAAGCCAGTATTTGTACTGAGCGCTTGCCATGTGCCAGGCACTTGGGTAAGAACTTTGCATATTACAATTTCACTTAATCTTCACATTGGGCCTTTGCAGGAAATGCCCTTTCTATCCCCACTTTGCAGACAAGGGGTCTCAGTCAACAGGCCAGTAGTAACTTGCCCGGGGCACAAAGCAGGAGAGGCCAGAGCTGAGATGCATCTGGCTCCAAGGGTCACACCCTTCACCGCACCCGTGCCGCCAAACAGGAGGCGGTGCCCAGCAGAGCCCCTGGGTGAGTCCCTCGTGTGGTGGGGGCAAATCCCAGGACACCGACAGGGCACCTGAGGCCCAAAGTTAGGAGGCAGACGGTGCCAATGGTGGACTCTTGGGAAATGCATTCGCTGTGCCCACCTGGGAAGGGCTGGATCGAAGCCAGGGGCAGTTGAGGCCGGAGCTGAGGAAACAGATGCAAAGAGTTAATAACTAACCACAAAAGGCCCAGAGAACACAAAGCAGGGTCTGGATCTTCACCTCCGACGTCCTGGCTCTCTCCGCCCCACCGTGCGGCCACAGGCGAGCGGTTTCCAGCAAGCCTCACGCAGCCCGAAGTCTCCGTGGAGAGCAAGAGTTTAGGCGAATGGGCCTCAGACAGCCCCCGGCCCCGTGACACTTCAAGTCAGCGCCCCCCTTCCCGCATGCAGGGATCGCTTACCGACCGGCCTTATCCGCTGATTGGAGCGGCCGTGAGACAGGCGCTGACACAGAGGTCTCCCCGGGACATTTTAGTTCGTGTATTTATCCCCAACCTTTGCCTCTTCCTCCCCTTGGACAAACACCAGCACCAGCCCACCCCTAAATCTCTTCAAGAGGGGGAAGTGAAATGAATTGGAATCCCAACTTTGCATTTTATTAACACCTCGGGAATGGAGGCTCCTCAAGCTATAAAGTGGGATTTATCCTTGCAACCCATATTTATTGAACACCTATAATGAGCCAGACACATAGAATTTGTGGTCAGCAAAACGAACCTAGTCCCTGCCTCATTGAATCTACAATCTAGCAGGAAAGAAACGCCATAAAACCTACCATTGCCATCAATTCAATAAGCATGCAGCGGGAAGTGGCATCATTCTCGGAGCCAGGAGGGAGAGGCTCCCCGTGCCGCCCAGGCTGTGGAGGGCAGACCTCCGCACCCAGGGCCTCAGAGCACCAGGCACCAGCGTGGGCCGGGACACGAGGCCATGGAAGGACTCAGGCCCGAGAGTCAGACAAGGCCACGTGCCACCATTTACCAGACGTACCTGCCCTTGTCTGCAAAACGGGGCGTTTAGCATGGCCTCCCTCCCAGGTTTGGGTCCACTTTCACAGTTTTGAGAATTAGATGAGATGAGGTCTGCTCCAAATCTGGCACATAGTAGGCATCCAACCTCTAGTCATCCCTACCTGTGCCCAGGAGTGATGACAGGCCCAGCACCACACTGCAAGGCCTGGGGTGCGGGGACCCACATGGTCCCTGAGTCGCTCCCCCCGCCCCCCTTCAGTCAGTGCCTCGGAGTGTCGGGAACCCCAGGACGTGCCGGAAGCAGGATGAGGCCCGGGAGCCCGTACGCAAACACAGACGGGCTCTGTCTCCAGCCACAACCGGAGGACCAGCTTCCTGTGTGGGCCTGAGCCTCTCTGGTCCATTTCATCTCCTCTTCCAACGAGGCAGTAGTACCTACTCTGCTTGTCCCGTGGTAATGAATGCAGTCGAGATCAGGATCTGATGAAACTAGTAAACCAGAAGCAGTGGAAAGCCGTCCAGGGGGATGCGACTCATGCTCTTGTAACGGCCGTGTTTGCTCCTGTTCAGAAGCTGGGACACGGCTACAGCCCAGGTAGGTACACAGAGTCCAGCTCAGGGACTGCAGGCACAGTTGTTGTGACGGCCACACATGGTGTCGGGGTTGGGGGGGGCACGACCCGCTGGGGGAAGAGCCTTGTAAGTTACGTAAGTGTCCAACCACAACGCTGTTCACTCGAGATGGGTGTAATGTCAGATGTCAACTGCAACTGAAAAGTACATTTTTTAAATAAATATCACATTTTGCCATGTATCAGCTGCACATTTTTGCCCCAATTTTTGAGGGAAAAATAAGGATGCACATTGTACGTGGGTAGTACTAATTCCGTATCTGTATAAGTGTTTTTAATTCTTTTATTTGTGCTTATGTGTTAAAAGTGTAACTCTAGAAAGCAATAGTGATTATCCACATGCAAAATTATCCCCTGGAACGTGATAGTCAGTTTCATTTCCAAAGGTAAATAAATAAAAAATTGAATTAAAAAAATAAATGGAAGATATTTTCCCTGAAAGTTTGGGCCAAGAAACGTGGGTGCTCATGACACACAGCAAAATGTGGTGACGTGCGGGAGAAAGAGGCAGGGCCACACTCTGCAGCGCGGTCTCTGACAGGCCACGGTGACCACGGGCTGATGTGAGAAGCCATCCCCGCCCCCTACGCACTGTGGGCGTGACGGGGGGCCAAGGTGCCCTTACTCAGAGAGACTGGGGCTACAGTCCCACCGCAGCCACCCTCAGCTGTGGGACCTGGAGGGTGGGAACCGCCCTCTCCGAGCCTCCCTCTCCTCACCCGCACAATGGGGGTGTGCCCTGGGGCACGAAAGGGACGCCGGGGCCAGTGTCCGAAGCATCGCAGGGACCCTGTGAACGTGTGCCCCAGGCGGGCGGTCCGAGCTCCCCGCTCGCCCGCCCAGGAGCCTGTCGGCTGCGTCCCCGGCTCTCACAGGGCCCAGCGCCCCCGACCCAGGCACACGCTCAGCCCCGGGCAAGCCGCTCTCTGACATCCCGCCCATCCACATCGTCAGCTGACAGGAGCCTCACAGGAGTCTTTGCTGATAGTGACCGCGCCTGCTTCTTACCTCTCAGCCTAACTCCCCTGGGCGTGTGCCTCCAGGCCGTTCCTTTGGGGGCCCATCACCTCCGCCAGGAAGCTCAAATCCCTTTGGCTCCAGGAAGCCGCAGGCTGGCCCTGGCCACTCCCAACAAACCCCGGCAGAGCCGTGAGCCCGGCCGCCCTGGGGGGAAGAGCTGCCAGAGCTTCCGAGCCTGCTCGTCTCTCGACTTCTCTCACCTGCAGCCTGAGCGTGCTGGTGAGTGTACTCCCAAGCACTCAAAATCTGCCATGTTAACTGAGGAGTCACGCAGGCTCCCTGCTGCAGCTCCCCAGGGACGTCCGTCTGAACCCAGAAGCAAGGAGCCATCCTGGCCCTGGAAGACTCTGCAGGGCGGAGAGGCGGGCGGAGAGGCTGCAGGTGGGTCCAAAAGCAAGGGCGAATCCGGAGTCAAGCCGAAGAGAGGAAGGGCAGTCCGCCGGCCACAGAGGGCTCCCTGGGACATTTTAATTCAAGTAATTATTCCCAGCCGGTGCCTCTGCCTCCCCTTGGACAAACAGCAGCACCAGCCCACCCACGCAGCCTGAAAGCCGAGGGCAGGGCCAGGAGAGGACAGCAGAGCAGAGTGGGTGGACCCGGAGGCCCAGGAGACGAGGGCGGGGAGTGAGAGGCCAGATAGCCCAGGGGCCCGAATGGGCCTGTGGCCTGCGTACCCCCCTTGGTGGGGTGCCTGAGAAAGCAGCTTTTATGTACGAGGCTGGAGATGACCCAGTGGTCACTTCCCAGGACTCGGCCTCCTCGACTGCCAAACTGCATCTCCTACCTGAACGTCTCCCCTCTGGCCTCCTCCTAGCTCTCTGCTTCTCTGCATCTTACTTTCAGGTCCCTCCTCACCTCTCTCTCCACTTCCCCAGGCCCCGTAAGGCCACCCAGCTAGTAGCTGGACAGCTCCAATGGCTCTGCTTGGGCCCTATCAGCTGCGGCACAGACAACAGCAGGGAAGAAATGAAGATCGCTTTTAAAGTGATCAGTCACCTAGCATAGGACTGGCCCTGTGCCAGGGCAGTGGACGATTCTCATGTGAGTGGCCTTCAAGGAGCTTCAGATTAGGAGGCAGCAGCAGGGCGGACAATGTCACCCTGGAGACAGGGCTCCCCACCATTGACGGAGAGCTGGGCTGAGACAGCCCGCCCACCCCTTGAGAAGGCCGCTGTCCGAGGTCCTGCCGCCCAGCCGTGGCTCCCAGGCGCATTTGCGCAGGAACCTGGACGGCTCTGCAGCAGCTGCCTGCTGTACTTGCAGAAACTATCGGCTCCACCATCCATCCCCGAGCTTGTATGGCCTCTGAATTATTTAACACTACATTCCAAGAGGCTGTGAATAATGGAATGGGGTGTAAATAATCTTATCTCTGTCTCTACATGCAGAGATTGTGAAGGGGCACCTAAAGAGACTCTATTCTGCCAGGCCCGTACAATACCTGTGCGTGATGAAAAACCAAAGCAGTGCCCCCCGGACAACTGCTACTCCCCAGCGGAGGAAAGAAATGAGCAAGAGCCTCATCATAGCTCCCGTGTGGAAAGAAGCAATTACACACCAGGCTGCAGGTCCCAACGCCTCTAGGATAATTGCACCAGCACTTCAGAGCTCACGGAGCCTGACAGATCACCCTGCTCCTTCACACTCCCTGGGCCACGGGCAGGCTCTCTCCCAGCTGGCTGACAGGGTGCTGGGCCGCAGGAAGATCGTCTTACAAACACAGTCACAATGAGAAAGAAATGAGCCTGCGACCCAGGTCTTGCGACTTTCCCCCCAGTGTTCTTCCTTCCGCACCTTTCCATCTGGCTGACGGGCATCATGTGGGCAGGCCTGTTGTCTCTCCTCATCATGCCATGTTGATGCGACCCACCCACCTGCCGGCTTCACCTTAGTTTCAGGCAGGTTTTTGTGTGGGCATGGGGAAGGGACCCCACTGAGGTGGGGCGCTCTGTCAGCGAGCAGCCCCCAAAGCGCCGGGGTGCGGCAGAAACAAGCTATGGACCAAGAATCCAGAACCTAGGCACCAGTTCTGATTCTGCCTCTGTAGGCCGTAGGATCCTGGAGAAGTCTCGTCCACTCTAAGCATCCAATTTCCTATCTGACAAAATTAGATGCACAACAGTTTGCCCCGGGGGGCTGCTGCGTAACGAAAATGGCAGCTCTGCATGTTAGTTGAAGAACTGTCCCCATGTGCTGCTGGTGTCCTGGGGCTGGCAGGGTGACAGGTGAAGATAAGTGCTCACCAGACCTGTGGCAATTGGGAAGAATTTTCAATCTTCCCAGAGGCGAGGGGCCAGCGTACAGGCAGAAATACGGCTCCCCAGCCTGATTCCCAGGAATAGCCCATGGTAACCAGAAGTCTCCCATCTTAACTGTTCCAAATCCTCCCCAGTGTCAGAATCTCCCCTCACAAAAGCCCCCCTCCTTGAGAAGGATGGAGGAGAATACAGTCAGAAAGCACAGTCAAAAAAAAAAAAAGAAACCTGCACTGCTATGAACCCACAAGCCCTCTCACCAGCTGAGCTCTCGTCTCACGGGCCCCTTCTAACTCAGCAAAGACAACAAGAGCTCATGTACCTCAGGACCTTTGCACACACTCATTGTCTTTCCTTCTGCAATGTGGGGAAGAGAAGACAGCAGAAAGCAAAGCCCCACAGGACTCCTAAGGACAGAGGACAGAGAGAGAGATCTTCATTCGCACATCGTGAGAGCTTGTCCTTCTCTTTGGGGCTCTCGCTGTCTTAAGAAGATGACCACCTACCTATACTCCCTTGAAGGACCTTTTGGGTCTGTGTCTCAGGAAGCATCTTGGGTCCTCCCTCGTGTCCACCTAAATTAGACACTTAGCTCCAAAATCACATCCACACCCACCAGCCTTTTAAGGTGATTGAGGCAAGCAGGAAGGCTCGATTCACAAAGTGAGGAGACCCGGTGTGATGGGGAGCTGGGACCATCGCCTCACCGCGAGGACGACTGGGAAGGCCTGTTGGCCAGAACAGACCCAGTTCCAGCGAGCAGAGAAGCTCGCCCGAGGCCGATCGCCGGCCCCACCCACCCCCGACACGGTGGGAGAGTCCTGAGGGAGGGTGCCAGAGGGCGACACCAAGTGTGAGGCTCCTTCCTCTCATTCTCGCCCTTTCTCCTCTGCACCCCCCCCCCAGTTTTGTCACAGCACTGAACTGTAATTGCATCCCCAGGGGACTTCTGCGAGTGCCCTGAAGGGAGAAAATGTGCCTCCTTTTTTTTAACTCAGTAATTTGCTGAACGTCTCCACGCAGGTGGTCCGCAGACATCTTTAAATCAAAACGTCTGAAAACGAGTTTCTTACGTGCCCCCCGAGGGTCTGCTCCTCTCCTAAGCCCTTATCTCAATTGGCGGCACCATAAACACCCCAATTACCAAGCAAGAAGGTGAGGAGTTACCCTTGACCCCTCGAAGTCCTTCACGCTCCACGTACGCCACTCCTAAGCCTGATCAGGTTTTGCCTTAGTCTTTAACTAATCCCTTGATATCCGCTGTGTTCCTGTTATACGCCACACCCCCTTCTAGCGCCAGAGAATTCGTGACGGACGCAGTGGGTACAGCGTCTGTTCCTAGGGTTCACGCCCAGCTCCACCCGTACTGGCTCGGGCTAACTACTACCCTGCGTGTGGCTCAGGGTCCGCATCTGGAAAGTGGAGATTGAAACGGCACCTGCCTCTGCACATGCTTCTCGCCCGTCAAAGGCTCCGAACCGTATCGGAGGAAAGCCACCCCTACCAATGACCTGCAAGACCCTTCACGACCTGGCTGCTGCCTCCATCTTCAACACCAGCGGAGACAAGCCCTCTCACCAGCTGAGCTCTCGTCTCAGGGGCCCCTTCTAACTCAGCAAAGACAACAAGATCTCAGGGCCTTTGCACATGCTCAGCATCCTTCTTTCTGAAATGCGGGGAAGAGCAGAGGGCAGAAGGCAAAGCCCTGCGGGAATCCTAAGGACAGGGGGACGAATGCAGCATGCGTACGTAGAGGGAACCAGGGCTGACCAGAGGGGGGCAGGAAAGACCCCTTCTGCGCGCCCCCCAGGGAGGCACACCCACTTACACCTTCATCCCATGCAGCCAGAGGATCGCAGGCGCTTGTTCAAACCCTCTCTTGAACAAAAGCAAACAGAGAGCACTCGGCGCTCTCCCCGGCAGAGGGCGCTCTCCCCGGCAGAGACAGCTCTCCTGTTCTGGGTCCCGCGGGAGCTGCCTCCTCTGAGCTGGTGGGCCCCCAGCCTTGGAGCAGCCTTTCTGAGATGCGGGTGGAAGAGGAGGTGGCTTTGCTGGTGTGAGAATCGAGATAACAGAGCCTTAACAAGCCGGAGATGGTGCCGTTCTCACTACCTCAGGGAAGACACAGGAGAGAGGCGGGTGGAGGCGAGGAGGAAGGAGGAAGGTTCGCACCAACCCGCATGGGAGGCGCCAGGCTGAGGGCTCCCCGTGGAGTGAAGAGAGAAGGGAAGGCAGTCACACCTCTGCTTCACACCCCCTCCTGGGACAGGGGAGCTCCTGGAGGAAGCCACACGGCTGAGCCCAGCGCTGACCCCGGCTGGGACGTGGGGCTTTGCTACCATCCCAGGAAGGACTGGAACCCAGCTGCACCAGCCAGCTGCCTTACCCAAGGCAACTAAGCTCACAGGGACCCAGTTTTCCATCCAAAAGTGGACATGGCAATCTGAGCCTCGCGGGGGTGTGGAGACAACAAAACAAGGTCAAGTGTGCATGCAGCCTGGGCCAGAACAGATGACTCTAAACGTCATTTCTACATCTGTCCAGCAACCTCCTCAGGGCGCAGCAGCCACCTGAACCCAGAGGAAACACACCGAAGGGAAACCAGACGCGAGGGCGCTGCGAGGGGAGCGGAACTGCAGCATGCGAGGCGTGGGCCCCGTCGGGGCCACGGGAGGGGGCACAACGAGAAACAACAGGCATCAGCGGGAGGCGGCTGATGGGCAGAGCGGGAAGGCCGCGGCGTGCGTGCCGTCTGCGCTGCCCGTGCGAAGCCCTCCTTCACCCGCGTGTGCTGCACCCGACCCGCGGACACTGCCAGTAGTTCCAAATGCCCCCCCTCTTACAGCGAGGAAACTGAGGTCAAGTACGCAATGCCTGTTCCAGAGCGCCCAGCCAGGACTCGGGGAGACTGGAAACCAGCTCCCCGCTCCTGGAACCGTCGGAGCCTGGCACGGCACACCCTCTGTGCGTGGGCACCGGGACTGTCCTGCCCTCGCCCTGCACGCCCCCTCCCCGCAACCCCACGGGGCCATCTCACACCTCCCTGGCCCCACCCGTCATCTGTGAGTGATTGGAACAATTTCACTGGCCTGGAACTCAGACCAGGGAAAGGGAAAGGGCTCATCAGCTACCACGTCTGCGTGGGCAGGGGTGTCTTGGGCCCAGGGACAGCCCGGCATGGCCCTCACCCAAGTCCTGGGGATGCGGCTGAGATCGCACCTTCCCTCAGCTCCTTCCCACCCAGTTCCCTCACTGGCTTGTCCTGGGAGCACTTTCCTAACCCGTCACCAGCATGTCATCCTCCTCGAGAGGCCGGCGCCCGGGATGCCAGACCCAGGAGGCCCCTCGCCACAGAGCCCCTCATGGGTGCTGGCCACATCTGCCCGTGAGGGGCTGGCCAAAACGACAGTCTCCACCCATCAGAGGCAGCCTCTCGTTGGCTCCAGATCCTCAGGCTTTCTGCCCGAAATCACACACACACTGTCCTAACAGAAGATGACAGAAGTCCTTCTCCAACGGGGCCCATAAGGAACCAGGAAAATCTGCATCACCACCGGCCCAGGCTCAGCTGTGGACTGCAAGCTCCTCGGTGGGTCCTCCCAGCACCGCCCAGACAGATCCCTGATTCCCCACTCCTCCCCCCTCCCCGGGGGCTCCTGCCTGAAATTTCTCTATCACAGTGCTGACTGTTGCTCCAACAAGAATACCATTTGGAGTCACACTTGGAGCTGTTATCTCGAAGCTGCTGCACCTCCATTTGAATGACGCTACCAGTGTCTTCGTCTAGAAAACAAAGATGATGCCGCAATCTTTGGGGGCTTAGTGTGAAAGCGTGTGCTTGCATAAACAGGCTATCGAGGGCTACAACGTGTAAGCAAAGGCCCTTGTCATGGTCACCGTTTCACCAGGGGGCCCTGCCGAGGCCAAGGGCCATTGCCACCTCCACCCGCTCCCACCTGTAGTGGGCAGGCTGGGTCAGCCTGGGGAACCAGTGACAAGACTCTGCACTGCAAGGCACAGATGCAGTGGGGCTTCAGCGATGAGGAGGAGTCATCTGCTCAAAGTCTCAAACAGGTGTCCCAGGACCGGCTAAGCCACAGCTCAGGGACTTTACCGAGGACCCAACATCTCCCTTCGTCCCAGCACGCTGTCTTCACTCTGATGGCGTGTCCATCACGCTGACCCCCTCACGGTCACAAGAGCACTCACATCGTCAGGCATTACGGAAATGCAAATTAACGTGACAGTAAGACACCCGACACACCTCTTCAAATGCAGACAAGGTCTAAGTGGCCCATACGGACTCTCGGTGGAGCCGTGGAGGAGGCGGGACTTTTACATCCTGCTGGAGGGAACACGAAGTTAGATACGCGCCCACCACGCAACCCGGCCCCTCCACCGAGAAGCACGACGGTGCGTGCTGGCACGGAAACCTGCGGACGAGTGAGTGGCTACGGCAGTGCTGCCGCTGCCAGCCCGGAACCGGGAGCGGCCGAGTGCTCCTCGGCGCTTCAGCGGGCGAACGAAGCGTGCTGCCTTCAGGTACGTGTGAAGGTGACGCGGGTCTTCGATGTTTCCAGTCGCACCATGAGGTCCCCGTTATCCACAGGGATAACATATATGTTCCATGATTACAGTGAGGCAAGCACAGCGCCTGACACTTAGCAGGTGCCCCGTAAACTGAACCCATCCACACACTAACAACGGTGGCAAGCCGAGCTCTCTGCTTCACTAGAGTCGTGTCCCTGGGCAGGTCTGCCCCTGCCGCCGTGGCCTTCCTGTATCCGACACGCGAGGGCTGCAGCACTTCTGTCTCAGGCCGGGTGTCAGCAGAGCCCCGAGAGCCGTGTCAGACGTTCCTTACGGCAGCACCCACGGAGCCCTCGCTAACTGTCGAGCCAGCGTGTGCTGGGTGCTGGTGCGGCGGAGACGGAGGGAAGAAACGCAGCCCTGGCCTCCCGGAGCCCCGAAAGTGCGAGCCATCGATCGCGCTGGAGCGAGAGAGAAGGAAGCGCCGGAGGACACGGCGGGATCTAGAGGCGACTGCCCGGTCTGGCGGAGAAGAGAACCCGGGGAAAAGCTCCCTGGAGGGTACGCGATGCGAGTCAAGGCCCGGAGGTTCCGCAGGGCTTCTCTGAGGAGCAGAGGAGAGGAAAGGTTTCCAGGCAGACGGTCGGCAGGAGCTACCGAGTTAGGGGCCTGCAAGTTGGTCGGCCTGGCTGGGGCTGAGGGTGGGGGCAGGCGGGGCACCCTGCCTGAGCGCAGACACCCCCACAGGAAGGCAGGCTGCCTTCCCACCTGTCTGCCACGCCACCGCCCGTCCCGCCGGCAGCTGGCACAGCACGGATATCAGCCGGCCCTGCTGTCTTTTCGGAGTTGACCCATATGCCAGCATGCCCACAGATATGACACCCCTCCTCCCTCCAAAGTGACGCCCTGCCTCGGGCACCGCCACCCTCGTGACGATGACAGGGAAAGAGCGACTCCTCACCATGGAGCTCTCAGGTCGGTGCGATCATCTTGATGTAACATTTCTACTTCCTTTTGTCCTCCACAGCCTTGTGGCTTCCAAATCCCGACCGGTCACAGACTGTTTCTCCGTGAAGAGGCGGGGGCAGGGAAACAGTTCTGGGCCCTCTGTTAAGCTGTCCCCTGTTGCCCACCCCACGCCCCCAAGGTGGCTGATTCCCTGTGACAAACTGGGAGCCAGAGGAAAGGGGCAGCCAACTTTACAGACTCACTGTGCATGCTGGTAAATTTGTGGTGAGTTGTTACACAGCCAAAGGAAACTAATACAGGCTCTCAGATGGAGATGGACTTGATGTTTAGAGGAAGGGAGGGAGGGAGGGAGGGAGGGAATGAAGGATGCAGGAAGGGAGGGGAGGAGGCAAACAGAAGGCCAGAGTGAAGAAAACGAAAGGAGAGGCCAGCGCAGCAGAGATGAAGCGAGAGGTGGGCAGGGCCAGCTCCTGAAAAGACTTGTTGCACCGCAAATCCTTTCCAGGCCAATGTAACTGGGACCCAGTTAAGGTCTTGAGCTGGTGATGAGACCCAACTTAGGACACTCGGCCTGCCGTCCGAAGGGTAGATTCTAGAAGACAGCTCAGGCAGCACAGTGACTGCTGGAGCCTGCCGTGGACGCTGAAGGGAGGGATGGTGGGGCCGGGCATCTGCAGCGGCCGGGGCGGCGCCCACAGGTCTCACCGTGGGCAGGATGTGGGCGAAGTGCCGAGATGGATCAAAGGTGACCCTGGGACTGGGCTCGAGCAATCAGGGAGCGAAGATGGCGCTCACCAAGACGGTGAGAAGGAAGGGAGGAGGAAGAGCTTGCAGGGAAAGTGGGGAAACTGAGACTTCTCTGACGTATTAGGTTCAGGTGCCCGTCAGTGATCCGAGAGGAGGTGTCGAGCCGCAGGGTGCATGAGTCTGCAGCTCCCCAAGGAGGTCAGTGCCAGTGCGGGGGTAAATTTGGAAGTCATTATCATGGAGATGGCACTTAAGGCCATGGAAATGCATGAGCTCACCTAAGCACAGTGAGGAGGTAGAGAAGCAAAGGGGCCCCGGCCCGAGCCCTGGAGTGGCCCAGCATTCAGACCCAGAGCAGGGGAGGGGGGCCCAGCCGAGCAGACTGGGGGAGGGCGGAAGGGGAGACAGCCTGGGAGTGAGGACAGTAACCAGCCGTGTGGAACGATCCTAGGAAATGAAGGTGACATCGGAGGACAGACCCTGGACCCACCAGCTGGGGCTGACGGTGCCCTGACAGGGCAGGGGCCCCAGAGCGAGGGCTCAGATTCAGCACGCACGGCGCACACAGGAGAGGACACGGGAGAGGAAGATGGCGGTTGGGATGGAAAGCCGGAAAGAGCAACAGAAGCTTGTGGGGGGCGTGGGGAGGCTGGGAGGCGTTAGATCACGTAATGAGTCTGGAAGAATCACCCAAGTACAGCAGCAAGTCCCGTAACCCAGGCCACAGGAGCTCCGGGGGACGCCGGGGACGCCCTCACTGAAACAGGAGGCGATGAGGCGCGTGTAGAAGCAGACGAGGGATCTGATCGCTCCAAACCAAGGCCGTCTCGGAGCTGGGGCACCACCCACACGGTCCGGGCGGGCGGGCGGTGGTGGCCAGACCGCACGACAAACCTCCCATCGGAGATTTCAGAGGTGGAAAGAGGACCCCAGCGTGGTGCTAGGGGCAGCTGGGCAATCACTGAGAGGCAGAAGCGGAGGGATGCGGAGGCCAGCGGCCTACACGCACCCTCCCCAGTGACACGAGGTGACGCTAGGTCTGCCTGGAGGCCTTGGCCCGGGCTACTTCTCCCTGCGTTGAACTGCCTGAGTTCTCACTCTGGGGCCCCAACTCAAAGGTCCCCTTGTCGGAGGAAGCTGTCCTGTGACCGTCCTGGAAAGCTCGTCACCCGCCACTCTGACCCCCCTTCACAACACGCCACTTCTTGCTTCCCCTGCATTAAGCGAGTCACTGCTTAATGCACTGCTAGGTGTACTCATGTGCCTCCTCCCCTTCCCCATTCTGTGGAACGCCAGCTCCCTAAGATCAGGAGCTCTGTCTCGTCTTGCCCCGAACCCTGGATGCATGACATGCAATCAGTGACTATGCCCCAGATGAACTCGAGGGAGGCTGTGAAGTTTCTCACTGATGCCCCGCCTGCGTGAGTCTCCCTGCCTTTCGGAGATTCAGTCCCCGTCACTGTCCGTCCCTAAGGGCCGCACACAGGGGCGGGTGTTTGAGCATTAATGTATGAAACAGGCGGGGACGGGATGTGAACAGCTTTTGAAAACAAACAGAAGCAACGGCAAAACAGAAATGCCGTCTGCACGATCAGGAGAGCCGGGCTCATGTCCCAGGTCTGAACCTGATTTTCTCTTTGACCTGTGGTAGCTCCCTCCTCGGCCCCCGCCCTCAGCACCCCCAGGCTGTGCCTATTCACCAGCTGAAGGTGAGGGTTGAACTAGATCTGGGTTTCAAGCCTTTCTTTTCCAATCAGCAGAACCCCTTTGACACATAACCTTCAGAGCTGGTCTGACAACGACGCTGATGAGACGTGGCACTCTGCAGCTCGGCCGCCTCCAAGCCCCGAGGTTGTCCAGGCCTCTGCCAAGCCTGTGCCTCCAAGGTGCACAGTCTGACTGCAAGAGGCTGGTCAACACGCCTGCCGAGAGGCACCTCTTTGGCGCCTCCCAGTGGAGATGCTCAGCAGGTGCAGCCCCCTACGGGCCCCTAGGTTTCCCAAGGAGCTGGTTTCCAGGGAAGGAGCCCAGTGCCAAGGGCCCTCAGGCTGGGTGATCCTGATGGATGCTGACAGACATTAGCAGGGAGAGAGATTTCCCCATGGAAAGCTGGGAACATTTATTAAGCACTTCACGCCAGGAGGCAGAGCACAGCGCAAAATTCATCTGTATTTAGGATCAGCAAGCTGTCCTATTCCCACCCAGGGAGAAGGGCAAACCCAAAGTGCATAAATAGGACTTCAAGGGCCTTTTAAATCTTGGCTTGCACCGGAGCAGAGCTTCCGTCCCTCTAACGGGCCGCCTCACTCCCTGGGCACGTCAGGGCTGATAGGCGTCTGGGGCTCCATTAACTGAAGCACCTGTCAGGCGGAAGTCTACTTCCCCGTCGATGACACGGCCAAAGCAGCCACCAGTCAGCAGGTGTTCGGCGGGGCCCCAGCTGGGGAGCTCCCGAACGCGCTGTCTCCTCTGATGCCCCAGGGGCTCGATTCGCGAGCAAATCACGAGAGGGGCTTTAGCGTATCGGGGTGCTGGCACCCGGCATCCACCCTCTGTCTCTCGCCCCCACTCACACGGTGCTCCGAGTACCTCCTTGGACACGCGTGGTGCACTTTCTACGCAGCGCACTCTGTGCCAGGCCCTGGGAACGCAGGGGGGGCCATTTCTCCTGTCCGAGTGGCCCCCGCCCGCAAGGAAACCCCCTGCTCGGGGTGTGGGTGAGGATCAGTGCTGGATGCGTGCCTGGGGAGCAAGGCTGCAGGAGGGCCGGCTCATCGAGGCTCGGAAGGGTTCAGGGGAGCTCAAAGCAAGAGCACCCGAGGAAGAGGCACCCCAGGGGGCAGGGGTACCTCCAGGAGTGGCCACCCCACGCGCAGCGTCACAGAGGGGAGGGCTAGGAAGTCTGGAGGGGCAGAACGTGGGATGCGAGGGGAACAGAGGAAAAGGAGGCCAACACCTTAGACAGGGGTCAGGCCACGGACTCCTGGAGGCCTAGCTAAGGAACGTGAACTCAGCCTAAAGAATCAGGGCAGTAGCAAAAAGTTCTAAGGTTCTAGTAATGATCTTCTTATGTAGGAATAGTTACAACAGTCAAGACTCCCGGCTGCAAGTGACAGAAACTCAACACTAACTGGATTCATTAAGAAATTCTAGGGACGTTGCCCTGGCTGCTGTGGCTCAGTGGATTGAGCGCTGGCCTGTGAACCAAAGGTCACTGGTTGGATTCCCAGTCAGGGCACGTGCCTGGGTTGAGGGCCAGGTCCCCAGTGTGGGGTGTGCAAGAGGCAACCACACATTGATGTTTCTCCCCCTCTCTTTCTCCCTCCTTTTCCCTTGCTCTAAAAATAAATAAATAAATAAATAAATAAATATATATATATATATATATATATATATATATATATATATATTTTTTTTTTTTTTTACAAAGGAAATTCTAGGGATGGTTGGCTTTAGGCATTGATGGATCCAGGTCTCACGTGATAACATGAGGACTTAGTCTTCCCACATCTTGGGTCTCTGTTGACTTTCATTAAGTACTCACTCATTCCTGACAGTATTCCGAGTATCTCCTAAACGTGCAGTCATTTAAAATTCTCAGTAATACCATAAACGGAGTTCTATCTCAACCCCTTTTCACAGATGATAAAATTGTGGCACCAAGAGGTTAAGTAACTTGAGCGAAGTCACACAGCTAATGGACGGGAGAGCTGGAATAAGAACCCAAGTTGGATCCCAGAGCCCGCACTCCAACCGACTCCCTACACCGGCTCCCTATGCAATGCCTGCAGCTCGGCATCACAGCAGAAGGCCCGCCCCCTGCTTAGGCACAGGAGTGCAGCTGGCATTCTGATGGCACCCAACCCACTTGCCGGGTCCAGGGAAACCGAACCTGACAATCAGCTGGGCCTGGCTTCCTCCTGAAACTGGTCGGGGGTGGGTACCCTAACCCAAATCTCATGGCCCGAGAACGTGGAGGGAAACCAGGGGGAGAGTTGCTTGACAAAATGCAGCCACGCATCGAAAGCCAACAGCGATGACAACAGCCCCGCAGGTGCACCCTGACTGGTTTACCTGGGCCGCCTTCCCGGGCCTCCAAGGAAACAACAAGCAAGGGATGACCGGGTCTGGGCTTCACATACGGAGCCGCATGTGGGGCAGTAAAGCAACGGCCCGGCGACCGCAGGGAGGAGCAGGTGCCCCGGAACAGGACCCGGCTGTGTCACACACCGAGCCTCCCCTGGTCCCATGGTCCCAGCCTCCAAGAGTGGGGGGGGGGGGACGGAAAGGAGCCGGCTCCCTTTCCACACCCAAATCTGGTGCTAAGGATTTCTTAGGCGCAGGGAGAAGGTAGGGGCGGGGACAGCAAGTAGCATCTCTGCCACATTCCGGGTCTCTCTCCGCTCCTATCTACCCTGCCCGCCTCCGCAAGGGGAAGAAGATGCCGATCTGGTTGGCAGATCCCAGGACGATGGGCCAAATGTGCCAGGGCTGGGGTTCCAGAGTAGGACTCAAAGGGGGGCTCAAATCCTCTCGTTTCCCTTCCTCCCGAGAGTCCAAAGGGGTGAGAGAGAGCTAAGGTTAGGGTTGGCCCTAAGCTCGGGTCTCATTGCCCCTTCTCTCTCCCGCGGTGGTCTCTTCTCAGACCTGAACCCTCTGCGGGCCAGACCCTGAAGCAGACAGCATCCTCCTGCCTCCTCCACCCACCCACCCCTGTATCGATCTCTGCCCCTGCTGCCTTTCCTCTAGGGACCGGACCTCTCTCTAGGCCGTGCGTTGCTCCCTGAGGCCAGGAGGCAAAAACCATGAACTGACCTGGGCCGCGCTGCCAGGCTCAGCGACCACGCTGCGCAACCTCAGGCTTGGGGACTGCGGAGGACAGAGAGCTCCACGCAGCTCTCGGCCGCCTGCACCACTGCAGGGCGTGGAAGCTTCCAGGCTGTGGACGGGGCCCACACCCCCTCCGCTCAGCACCACCCCGCACTGGGCTTTGGGCCTGAGACCCCGCTGACGACACCGGTGACGTCACCCTCCCGCTTCTCTGCGCGCAGCCCTCCTTCCACTCCCACTCTCTGCCCCTGGGCCCCCGGCCAGAGCGCCGGGGAGAAGCATGCCGGCCTCTAAAACAGCCTCTTCCCTCTGTGATTGCGAAGGAGGGTCAGCAGTGATTTCTTCTCCTGTCAGGAAGGCTCAGCGTGAGAAGGAATGCCTCCTCCCCTGGCCTGTGCCCTGACATTCAGGGAAACAGGAAAACAATTGCTTACCCTTTGCAGACAGGTCCCCAGTGCGCTTAGGAACTGCCCCCCTCCCCCCGCCCTACAACCCTGATCCTGCTCACTGGTTTTCCGCACGCAGGCAGGAGTGGGGGAGCGGGGACACCTGACCCTCCTTAGCTGTGGCATTGACTGAATCAACTGGGGAGGCAGAGGGCGGCCATTCGGCCTGAAGGCCAGCTGGGTTCCCCATGTGAAAATCTGTTCACTGGGGAAAAGCGGAGCGTCCCACGGAGAGTCAGCAGATTTCAGCTCGGTGAACATTGCTTTGGGCAAATAAGCGATTTTATTTCCTCTTCCCCACCCCCTTAAAACATCAATGAAGTGTTTTGTGGTGTTGCTGACAGCCCATGTCACCTCGAAGCTGGAAATAAAATCTTCCTTGAGCTATTTATAACCGAGTCGCAAACAGGAGATGGTGGGACGGGAGCTAAGGCTGAAGCCGGGAATTGTGGGGTGAGCTGAGCATCAGCCACTCTGCCCCCAGCCGTGCAGCCCTGTCTCGTGTCACCTGGGTCCCTGGGCCCCCTTCCTCCTTTGCACAGGAGGGTGGAGGAGCCCTGCCCCCTGCCCACAGAGGGCAAGGGGGTCGGGGGAGCTGCTTTCCAAAGAAAAGGGTTGTGTGCCTTAAACTGTCAAGTGCCCTGTAAGTAAAGTTGCAAAGAAACTGAGAGAGCCTTTTCCTCAAAGCAGGGGTTTTTAACCTGGGGCCCAGGTTCTAGACAGCTTTGGGCGTCTGGGGACCACCTATACTTTTATGCAAGAGTTGGAAGTGCAAGACATACCCTTCCGGAGAAGTCTTTATCTTACATTAAGATCTCAAAAGCATCTCTAACCCAGGATTCTGAGTAGAACAGGCGGCTGCAAACTCAGTTGCCCTCTGGGTCCAGGCAGGTGCCCGGAGGGAAGCTGAGGGCGTCTTCAAAACAGACAGACCCCTGGGGACAGCGGCAGGCTGGGAGATCCAGCCTCAGCTAAGGGAGTGATCCAGGCTCAGCCCCGAGAAATTATTGCCAATCAGGAATGTGGGCCCAAAAACTCCTGATTTTTTTCTCCTAAAGGAAAAAAAATTGAAATCTAAATGTTTACTTATAATCCTCCACTTCTTTCCCTTCAGCTAATTATAATTCCCTTCATCTTTAAAAATTGTGTGGGTTAAACGAAGCCCACCGACAAACTGGATTCAGCTGGAAGACCCCACTGCGCAAATTCCGCCTTAGAATTCCTGGGGGGATGTTTGCACAGTGGCTCCGGCAGACCCCCGAGGGTCACAACCCCTCCAGTTCCAACTCCGAGTGGGCCGGCTCCCTCTCAAGGCCTTGGACGCCAGCACTGTTCCGTGCCGCACCTGAGCTGGGACCCTGCCCCGGCCACCTGCCCCTTCGCCCTCAGGCTCCCACAGGGCGGCTTCCCAAGTCCATCCATCACGCTCGGGGCCTTGCTCCGACTCTGCCTGGTCCCTGCCCACCTCTCTCGCCACCCCAGCTGCTAACGGGCCCCTCCTCTGTGCGTGCAGGGCATCGGGAGAGGTGGGAGCCCCTCTTGTCTCTGCCACACACAGAGGAGGCCAGGTCCCTTCACTCCCTGGACCCTCAGTCCCCAAACAGGTTCCAGCTCTGCGCACGGGACCCTACGACTCCTCACGACCTCTGGTTCCCACTCAGTCCCTTCCCCCAAATTCACTCACTGGATCCCAATCACTTTTCCTTCCCTGGGGAGGCACCAGTAAGTAGGTCGGTAGGTCATAGGTTGGAGACAGAGGCTGGCCATATGCCTCCCAAAGCCTTCCCTCTTGGGAAGTGGGGTCTCCCTTCCCCAGATGGAAAGGCGGAGAGTTCCTAGGCAACACGGCCATTCATATTTGCTGCAAGAAGGGAAAAGAACTGCTTACCCTTTCAGACAAGACACAAAGGCTCATAAGCCCACCCCCACGTCCCCGCTCTCCTTGGCTTGATTCCCACCAGACTGGTTTATTGAATGCCCTCATTCCCCTGCCAGACCCAAAGCCCCGCGAGGGCAGGGTCTGCACCTGCCTGCGCTCCCCTATTCCTTAGTTCCCAGCAGACGTCCTGGCGCATTGTGGGCTCAACAAATGCCTCCTGAAAGGAATTAAATCTGGTGACGGTAACACCTGACACCCCCCAGGCTCCTCCCCCCGGCCAAAAGCACGTCAGAGACTTCAGCCACTCTGGAGCCCAGGGCCACTCGCTCCAGACCCTTCCGGGAGAACGAGCCTCTAAGGCATCAGCCCGCCCCTGTCACCCACCCTTCCGTGCAGGGCCTCAGCAGCCAGGGGCCCTCGGAGCAGGACCGGCACCCCTGGTTCACAGTCCCTGCTCTGAAGGGACCTGGGATAAGGCTGCCATCTCGGTCAGCGCCACCACCCCACCACCAGGGGGCCAGGAGGGCCCTGCACGGGTGAAAGGTCAGAGCAACCTGTAAACTGCTAACAGCAACCCCTCTGCGTTTGGGGAGAGGCCGTCCCACACCGAGTGATGAAGAACTAGGCCCCTTCACAGAGAAGTAGAGAAAGGCCCGGAGAGAGACGCGTCATCCCACAAACCACGGAATGGCCACAGAGAGAGTTCCCCCAGAGGGATAAACAGCGAGCTGCGTTGCTCAGGCACTGTGGTTTGAAAACAGGCACTCCTCCGGACACAGAAGGACGAGGCATTTGTGCTCAGGAGGTCACTGGCCAGAGCTTTCCAGGAGGTCTGCCTTGGTGGCGGTGCAGGTCGTGAACCGAGAGGTGACCTTGACCCCAAAGACTCAAGTCCGGGGAGATGCAGGAGAACAGCCCCCTCTGCTGGCGGACTGAAGGAGGTCCAGCCCCTGTGGCCCCATCGGGGGCTGTGCATCTCAGCCCCGGCCACGCCCTCGCTTTGCTTAAGTGTCTGTGCGGCCTGGGCCAATGGGACGCCGGCTTCTGTGTGGCCGGAGCAGGGACTTGCAATGCAGTTGAGCTGTCACTGGGCTTGCTTCTGTGCTCTGGTGACCTGCCAGGACCTGAGCATGCCCAGGAAGTTTCTGTTCCTTCAGCCCAGGAGCCAGACCGGAGCCCAGCCTGTGGGCTGGATCCAGGCTTGGCCAGACCCAGGGTCTGAACCAGGGCCACCAGCTCAGCCCAGCCCAGACCCGCCCGGATGCTGCGCGCATGGTCAGTGGGAAAACCCGTGAACGCAGTGATAAGTCCCTATTGTTTGATTCCACCATTTCAGTTCCTTCTGCACTACGTGCTCCACAGCAACGGAGACCGAAACACTCGTCAAACGGGGGCAGAAATGCCATTAGTGAGAGCCTCTCATACACCATTACGTCCGCCAAAGACTGGGTGTTGATGTTGTTGTTGCGGAAACGGCCCGAATGTGTCTCAAATGGGGTGAAAAGAGGGAAATGATTAAATGTAAATATAAAAGCCCGGTGAGGTATACTATCCCACACCCCAATTCAGTCTTTGCACAGAGCTCTCCCACCGCGTTTCTCCACAGAGAGAAGTGGCCACTCCAGACCCTCCCCAGCAAGGGTCTCTCTCCACTACCCTAGCTTCTGAAAGCTGCCTTGGTCCTCAGCCCTCTGCGTGTCAATCAACCAGGCCAGTCTCCACCCCTTCTCTGTCTCCTCTGGCTCTGCCTCTCCTGCGGCTCTTCCCTTATGAGGATCCTGGGGATTACGTCAGGCCCACCTGGATGGTCCCAGATAATCCCCCATCTCAGGAGCGTTGATTGGATCACCCACAAAGTGCCCTATGCCCTGGGAACCTGCCCACGGTCCCAGGGATTAGCACGCGGACCGAGGTGGGAAACCCTCATTCCTCCCACGAACAAGGATTTCTGACTCCCATCATAGCAAGATGCTAGGAATCCAGACACTAGAAAACCCTCCAAGTGCAGGAGGGTGGGGGCCACTACCAGCCCTGCTCCCGGGCACGACAATGCTCCCCGCTTCTGGGCCCAGGGGACACCATGCCTCCATGTCCTCCTGGCCCTCCGTCATGAGCGTGTGGCTTGCTTTGGCCACCGAACGGCACAGAAGTGACTGTGGCCTCCTGGATAACAGTCGTGCTGGAAGGAGTATGAGTCCCCTGACCTCTCTCTCCCTCCACCCTGGCCACGGGCAGGCGGCGGCCCAAGTCCCGGAGTGAGGCCACCCCCAGATGCCCCATGACGGCCATGCAGCACTAGTGAGAAGGACATTTTGTTGGTTTGAGCCACTAAGATCCGGGGGCCTCGCCTCGCCCACCCACTCCAGCATCCGGAGGCTCAGGGTGGCCCGGCGCATGTCCACAGGAGCACTGCCTTGTCACTCGACGTCTCCGGGGGTGTCTCCGAGAACTCCGCCAGCAGTCCCCGTGGCTGTCGTGGCCAAGACCCAGTGATGATTTCGGAATCCAGAGACCCCACTCAGACCTCCCAGACCCGACTAAGGGTGTCCGCCCGTAACGTTCTGAATACATGCACGCACGAGTGTGCACACGTGTCCACACACACAGACGGAGTCCTCTATCCTCACGGGGCAGCTGCCCCTGCGCTGCCTTCCTCCGGGCGCCCGACGACGTGCACAGCGCCAGGCCCGGGGAGCCCCGGAGTGGAGATGGGGCCCCAGGAGGCAAGGGGCTCCCTGGATGCTGACTTGCTGGGTCGTTCCCCAGCACAGATGGGGGTGCAGAGCTGAGTGAACTGACATGGAAGAGAGGGGTCCTGCTGAACACACAGGCTGGAGAGAACTCTCGGCCCCCACGCCGCAGCTGCAGGGAATGAGGGACACAGCCGTCCCGACAGCCCGAGTTCTGGCGAGGCAAGCCAGTTAAGGGCCAAGGTGTCCTCCCCCACACATGTCCCCACCAGAAAGGCCTTCCCTGACGGTGGCCGTGAGCCAGAGAGCCAGGCCTGGAGACAGCTTGAGGGAAACGGAGAAGACTGTTGTGTGGGGGTGCGACTGGAACTTGTGCGTGTCAGTGTGGGGGTCGGGACGGGAAGGAGAACCCGAATACAGCTTGTCTCAGAAATCAGCCCAGGGCCTCTCCTCCGGGGGGTGTCCAGCCGAGGACCGCTTCTCAGTGAGTGTGGTAGAGGGGGCCCTGCCACTTGGAGGGGGGAACTCGGTGACCATGGTTTGGGCAGCGGCACACCCAGGCTGAAATCCTGCCCGCTGAGAGTACGCAGGGAGCCTGGGACCAAACCGAAGCGCGTCCACATCGCTTGTCATGGTTTTTTTGTGTTTTTTTTTCAGTTTTTTTTTCCAGTTTTATTTTTTAATCAGTATTTTTTTAATTATTGACCTTGTACAGTTTGCTGCCTTTTACCGCCCCCGGCCCACCACCCCAGCCCTCCCCATCGCTTGTCCTGTTCACATCCGTTTTCCTTGCGTTCAGCATCGTGCCGCAACGTTCCTCCGCTCGATCACGTGTTCATCCCCGTACCCTTTATTTTAAGAAGTGCGGATGGAGCGACAACCCTGCAGTCTTGGGGGAGATAAATAAGCCACAACCTCTGCCCTCAGAGAACATGCAGATAACCCAGGAATATTGAAAGCTAACTGTAGGGGAGACCGGTGGTCCCCCAACAGTAAGAAAGAAGGGGCACGTTTACCAGCAGTGCCCACGGCAACCGTGTGGAGAGAGAGAAAATATGTGGGCTTCTATTTCTATTTATTTTTATTTCACACTTTCTAAATGTGTATTTAATGTATGTTTTATAACTTGCATGATAAAACAACATGATGGCATGTGTAAATAATAAATAAATGAACAGTAAAAAATGTATTTTGAGATAGGTGCTCAGAAACCTGTACTGATGGAATGCGTAATCAGAAACCCCGAGGTGGCAATAGATCTTTGATTTTCTGGCTACGAGAACAGCAAGGCAACAACCCTCGATTCCTCCGCACCCACCTGCCCATTGAGATATTTATGGAGACAGGCCCAGGAGAATTAAAGGGGCCGTACTACTGACAACCAGAGACACCGGGCCATCACCTCGCAGGGCCCGGTGGGGGGACTTCTCCTCCGCGGAGGGTGACGGGGGCTCCGAAGCAGAGGGACGGCAGCGGTGGGAAGAAGACAGGAGGCATCCCGACATCTCCCCTGCACGCCCTGCCTTGGGGACAGAGCGCCCTCACCGAAGGAAGGCCGGCAGGAGAGCGGCATCAAGCAGCCAGTGCCGTGTGACAAATGACCGGACGCTGGGTGGCTCAGAGCAACGACCATCACTCATCCTCTCCCAGGTACGCAGACCGAGGGTCCGGGAGCAGCGGAGGCTCTCTCAGGGGCCTGCTGTCGGGCCTTGGCTGGCGCTGCAGACACCGAAGTGGTGGCCTGAAGTTAGGATCCCCGCCCCCCAGGAGGCCCCCTCCCACGCCAGCCGGTGGCCCAGCACGCTGGTTTCTGTGCGCAGGGGCCCCCCACGGAGCTGTGCGACTGCTCTTCCAACCCGGCAGCGGGCTTTTCCCCCACGGGCCAGAGCCACGATGCCCTTTGTGACCGAGTCTTAGGCCACACTGTTTTCTCTGCCACAGTCTCTGGTCACCCAGCCAGCCCCGATTCGGCATGCAACGGGACCACGCAGGGCACGAACACCAGAGCGGGCCCCGAGGCCGCCCGGGAGGCGGCTGCCAGAGAAGCCACTTCACCGGAGATCGCTGTGGAGGGGCCGGGGCCCTTCTCTGTCGTGGTCACTTTCTCTCTCTCCGTCTCTTCTCTTTTCTGTGGTCTCTCCCCGCCGACACCACCTCCCTTGCTTTCTCCCTCTCTCTCCTTCTTCATCCTGGCCTCTGTCGCTTGCATCTCCCCGTTAACTTTTATCTGTCCACGTATTTTCCAGAGCCATAATATTCAGTCTTTATGAATCTCGTGAGTGGCACCAGTGGAGGGATGTGCCCCGCGAGCCGTCTGGGACCGCAGGGAAGCAGCGGAGCGCGTGGTGTGGGCCCTAAGAGCCCAGGCACAGAGGAGACACCGGAACCGCTGCCTGAGACAAGGAAGAGAACCGGGTTTGATTTCCGAAAGGAAGTTTTCCTACCAGTTCCGTTAACCTGCCGCCCCTGTCGGCAGAGGTCAGTCCCAGGGGAGAGCTGGTGGAGGCCTGGCTAGCTGGGTGCAGGTGCAGGACCGCCTGTGCGAACGTGAAGTCGGCCTCCTCCCGGCTGACAAGGCAGGGCGGGGCGGGCGGGGCGGGTGGGGGTGGGGGGTTCTTGCCTCCTGAGGCCCGACCGCCTGTCTAAGCCACATCTACGTACCATGCAGGGTTCTGTCACGTCCAAACCCACTCCAGACACAATTCCTCTCAGGGATGGTGCTTGGATGTAAAAACATAATTCATTCTGCCGATGTAAACAGACAAGGGACCTATTACAGGCTATTCGAGAGCCCAAAGTGTCTCTGAGAAGAGCAAAGAGCGACCTCTGGACCCACCGAGGGCAAACACAGCGAGGGCCCTCCAACACCTGCCACCACCACCACGCAGCAGCTGCGACAGCCGGGACGGCATGGGGGCCGTGCCGTGGGTGCCCCTCAAACCACAGAGCACCAGCACTTCCTGCACAAGGACCCGTCCTGGCGGACCACAGCCGCATCTTGCCCACATCCGACGCCAAGTCGCAGACAAGTTCATCGAACTTCAGGGATGTGGGACCCCTGCCATTATTCTGGCTAAAAGCAGGCCTCAGGATGCAAGCTTTCTGAATCTACCTTGAGAAGACAGGAGTCGTAATGTGAGAAATAATTAAGATGCTGTAAAGCTATTCAAAAGACTCGGGACACCTGCAGTGACATGTGTCAGCTGCAAAGACAAAATGAGCACCAGGTACATAAATTAGTGGGGGGGGGGCGGAGGAAGGGGGGGCACTTCCCACTGCTGGCTGCCCGCTGGCACTGTCCGGAAGACACAGACACCGGTGTGGCTGATGCTGTTGTCCGTGGTTCCGGGAAACATGAGCACACGTGGGGCCGTCCACAGCGTTCGGATCCATCCTCTCGTCCGATCTCACGACAGCCCAACGAGGGAAGCTGGCGTGGAAGGGTGAGGCTCCGAGAGACAAGCGAACAGACAAGACAGCCGTCACCGGAGCCCCCGCTGCGCAACCAAAGGAAGAGAAAAGGTGAGTCGCCCTCAGCACCGCGTCTGCGTCACAGGACGGTCCCCACCGCCCGCCTGTCTCGGCAGAAAACCTCCGAGGTGTGCGCTGGAAACGGGCCCGTCTCCAGCCACAAGCGTCCTGTTACCGCTCCTTCCACGTGGGCACCGGGCGGAGATGTTCTCCTGTACCAGAACGCACATGAGCACTTGTCCACCCTTCCCCTTCTCCGAAGTCACCCACAAGTACTGAGAGGAGCTCCAGGGACGCACCCCAGGACCAGAGTCACAGGCGCAGGGGTCCTCTGGCATGTTTTGATGACATACACTCTAAACTTCTCTCCTGTTTGGCAGAAATCTTCAAACTGTCTGACAGTCTCAGTGAGGGGCCAAGTCCCCTTTCCTGTTTAAGTCACAAAAAGTCAGTTACGCCGAGACAAAAAGACCAGGAGGAGTGTATCTTTACTGCAATGCTGATCGTTAAAGGATTCAGCGTTTTGTTGGCCTGCCCAGCTTCGTAGGGCCAAAGACCAATTTTTGTTGGGCTTTCTGAAAGGCCTGCGCGTTCCAACAAACATTCATTGTTGGCACCTTCTGCGCCAGCACCGTCCTCGACAGTGCAGACTCAGAGATGAATAGGCAACGGTCACTTCTCCGTAGGAGTTTGCAGTGCGCAGTTCAAAGCTGCTTTAGTGCTCCCCCTTCCCACCACTAACTTTTCAGACACCGCGGAATCAGGTTGGAAACCATTGATCTAACCAAATCTCTCCTTTTGTATAAGAGAAAGCTAAGAGGCAGAGAGACAAAGAGATTTCTCCAAAGTCACAATAGTCATTCTTCCCAAAATCCCGGGCCACGGCTCCTGCCACCTCGCCACCCCACCTGCAGGGGGCTTAAACAGCGGATGACACCTGCCCTTCGGTTGGTTTTGCCGACTGGGCCACACTGAGATGCTGGAGGCAGACCAGTGAATGCCAGGCAAGCCCCACGGGGGCCGTCGGCATAAAGAACTCGGCCTGAGGAGGAAAAGTCTCGTGAGGCCCTGAGGAGACCCCATGGAGGACAGGTTTACAGCCAACAAGTCCAAAGGGAAAATGGGACCCGCGGGCACATGCCGGAAGCAGGTAAGTCTGCCCTTCCAGCCCACCAGCCCCAGGAGCAGAGGGCCCACATCAGCGGCCGGGAGATGGCTGCTGAGCCACAAGTGGAGAGAGAGTTCTGGCCCCAGGAGAGAAGCAGCCGCAGCAGGCTGAGCCCTCAGAGGACGGGGAAGCTCTGTTTCCAGGCGGATGGCTGCAGTAATCACAGACGAGAAGGGACAGTGGGGGCCCAGGGGTGACAGCCTGCAGGGACCCTGCGGGATCTTCCAGGCGCCGCTCAAGGGCCCTGGGAACCCCACCTGACTACGGCAGCGCTGCCACCTGGGAGGGTCCCCTCAGGAGTGCAACTGAGCTGTGTCCCAATGACACGTTTTTGTGGCTGGGAAGAGCCTCCAGATGCGCGGGGAGCGGCCGAGTTCCTCTGAATGGGCTCACGCTGCTCCTGCGCCCACTCCTCTCCCTTCCTTTCCGGTTTGCCCCGAGAGGCAGGGGAGCAGAAGGTTCCAGAGCGCTGACTGGCCGGCTGGACTCCGGAGCCACCCTTCCCGGCTGTGTGACCTCAGGCAGGCACTTCCCCTCGCTGCGCCTGCTTCCTCCTCTGTAAAACGGGGGCAAGGTTGTGTGGGAAACACGAAGTACGACACTGACCGCTCTCAGAAGAGTGTCTCAGAAGGTGCACGGGCGGTGCCCAGGGAGGACCACGGACGCTGCTGTGCACTCGGGCCCAACTCAGTCCCGCCGTCTGGCTCAGAGCGCAGCACGCTCTTCCTCCAACGGGCCAGCGCAGAAACAGACTGGGCCTCACAGGCCACACACTCTGTGTAACACTGACGTCCCGGCTCTCCTCCCTTGCACGTTCTCCCACAACGCACACGCCCGCAGCGCCCCACCTCCGTGCCTCTGACACACCCCACACGGAGCTCTCTTTCCCATCACCTCCGTACCTCTATTCCCTGCCCCTTCCTCCAGAACCCGATGAGCAGATCGCATCAGGAGCCTCCCTGATACCACACATGGAAGTAAACAATCCCCCTTTGCATCGTTCCTGAGGAACGGGCCTCCTGGAGGGTTCTCGGGCCCCCTGCCATCTTCTACGCTCGTCTGTTAGCTCGCCTGCTCCCCGGTCCTCTGCTGGCGCTGCTGGCGCTGCTGGCGAGGCGGCCGCGGAACGAGTGCGCGAGTGAGCGAGGCGATGCTGCTCACCCTGCCCAGCTCCGAGCTCCCTCTCTGCCCAGGCCTTCCCCACCCCTGCGGGAGAGCCCCTCGCCCGCCCGCACTCAAGCAAGCAGCTGCAGATCCCGGGGAGCAGAGCCCCCGCTGGCCTTGGCAGAGAAGGACAGAGTGCAGCGGGAAGAAAAGGGGAGAGAGGCGGGAGGGAGGGAAGGAAACGTGCGGCGACGGCTCAGGAAAACACTCGACGCCAGGGAAGACGGGAGAAGTTCAAAGTAAGGGAAGATGAGCCCGAATAGCTTGGCTGGGCTCCAACAGAGAGCGCAGCCCTTGCTAAAGAAAGCAGGTTTCGTTCCAAAAACAGTGGGGAGTCAGAAAATTCGTAAGATGATTCAAACAAAGTTCTCAGCGTGAGGAATGATCATAGTGAGTGTTCCATAAACGTTAACTCTGACCCATCGTTACTAATTTAACTGAAGTCTTATCTGTAGGAAGGAAGCCACTAGATGTTCAGAAACAAAAACATCCAGGTAATTATACTGGAGTTCTACCTCTACCACCAACTTACTCTGGGGCCCTGGGCCAGGTCTGGGCCCCTCCGGGCCTCAGCGGCCTTATCTGTAAAGCGAGGAGCTATACGCGGTGCTCTGTCTTTCTTCCTGGTCCAACAGTCCCTGGTCCTGAGACTCTGCCAGTAGCTGCCACCCCAGCCCTCACTGACCCCTCCCTTCCTTGTAGAGGTGGAGATGGAGGAGGAGGAGGAGCTAACACTGAGTGCCCAGCACGGGCTACAGCGGAGCTAAGCCCTGCCCACGTGTAGCGGAAGCAGCTTTCAGCCCAAAGATTCAGGGGTGTGGGAACTATCGCTCTCTTCTATTCCAGGGCGCACCCAATCCCAGGGGCCCCGCACAGCTCCCAGAGAACAGGGAGCAGCTTCGCATCTCCACTCAGTCCTGGTTGCGGACGTCACCCTCAAGAGCATGGTGGCCTCTTAGGGTCCGGTGGCTGCATCCACACCACCTGGGCACTGGGAAACCTTTGGAAACGCCAGCACCTCAAGGCCCAGGGTCCCTCTTGTCATTCCGCTCTACCTCCGCTACAAGCCCTGCCAAGGCCAGGCCAGAGTTTGAAGCTTTTGGACCCACAGACCCCTCCTGTCCCTGCCCCACCCTGCCCAGGGAATGTCCCTTGAGCTGGCAGACACCTCCATACCGCTCCCTGCCCCCAAATGCATTCTCCTCGCTCAAGGCCAGCCTCCCCCTTACCTGCTGGTGGCAGGGTTCCATCACCCACTGTCTCTGAGTCTACGTCTTCCGAAGGAATGGGAAGTACCCCTTTCTTGGAGGGCGAAGAGCACTTCATCTCCAGTCCCCCTGGAGGGCGAGGCCCACCGCGCGAGCTCAGGGAAGAAGGACAGCAGACAACCACACAGAGACCCTCTGCGCCACAGCCCTGACACGCGAGTGTCCAAACCCTGCAGCGTTCAGCATCCTTGCCCCGCTTCAGAGACGGAGGCCAAGTTCAGATCACCGGGCCCCAGCGGAGGCCGAGCGAAACGCCTGCAGACGTGGGCGGAAGCTCCCCAAACACCTCCCCCTGCATGTAAGGCCTTCCTCTCCAGCCTTCCCTCCCCCACCCCCTGAAGACAACCGGTGATGCCTCCTCCCTCACCCCCGGGCCCACCCCTGCTCAGCGCTGCTGCAGGCCTCGCCTGCCTCTCGCTCAACCCCCGCCCATGCGCAAGCTCGGACTCCACCCGAGTGCTGGGCCCTCTCCCACCCACCCCCACGCCTCGCTCCTCACCGCGAAGCTGGCTTCTGACCCCGGGCGCCAGGCTCTGCGGGCATCCCCAGAGCAGGCACCCCTGGGCTCTCCGGTACTGGTTTCCTGGCAACGACCCTGCGGTGCGCCTTCAGCAGAAAAGACCAACGCTCCCCCAGGCCTGGCCCAGCTGCCCCGTGCTCGAACCAGAGCAGGAGCTGGGGGCGTCCTCCCCTTGTCTTCCCTGCAGGGGGCACCGCAGCGCAGAGACCAGCAAGCTTTTCCTAGGACGGGCCAGGCAGTAAACATCTCCGGCTTTGCAGGCCCTGCGCTCTCCGTAACACTGACCCAACGCAGCCACTCAAGTGCACAGGCAGCTGCACACAGTAGGGAAGGAAACGACGGCATAGCCGTGTTCCAATAAAACTTTATTTGTGGACTATTCCTCTCATCTCCACATGTCACAAAATAGTCTTCATTTGACTTCTGTCCATGATCTAAAGTGTGAAAACAATCCCTAAGAATGTAAAAAACAAAAACAAGAAACCAATGGACTCGCAGGCCATGCAAAAAGGCAGGCAGCCAGACTCGGCCCGTGGGCTGCAGTCGCTGACCCCTGGCGCGGGGAGCACGCCCTGGCTCCGGGGTCAGACAACCACCTCCTGCCCCGAGACCCTGGGCACGTCGCACATGGCCCCCGGGTCTGTTTCCACCGCGAAGCACTTGGGAAACGACAGTGCCCTTGCCACGGGGTTGTCGTGAGCCTTAACCGACACACGTGCAGCGTGAGGTGCTCTGGGCACAAGTGCCCCGAACCGAAAGCCCGAGTTAGGACAGCAGTGACCCTTCGTTAGCATGGAGGAGGGGTCCGGGCTCTGGACAGGACGAGGAAGGGGGAAAGATCGGCTCTGCAAGTGGCGAAGTCCTGGGCTCGGCTGTGCCCCCCGCCCCGCCGCCCCCAGCTCGCCCATGGAGGGCCTCGCTGCGACTCCCTGAGCTTCCCTTCGCTACTCGACACGTGCCGATAACGCACTTGCCTCCGAGGGCCTTTGGAGGGTTATCTCCGTGCCATAAAAAGTAAAGTACTCACACCCAGCGGAGGGCTAGAGTCAGGAGCACTGCCATTGCTTCCCACGATGCCAGGTGGGGGCTGGAAATACCCAGGGCGGCGGGGGGGGGGAGGACACGCTGCAAAGTATATGATTGTCTAACCGCTATGCTGTACACCTAAAACCATCGATATTGAAACAATAAAAAATTTCAAAATAAATGAGTAAGTACTTGACATTTAGTAGACAAAAAAACAGCTCTTGTTTATCCCAATGCCATCTTGATCTTTTTTCCTTTCCAAATGTCTTTTTTCGGAGAAGAAGCCAATGTTCTTTACCAAGAGCCGCCCCCTCCCTCCCTCCAGCTACTCCCTTTGATGCCGCCCCTGCGCTGTCAGCACAGCAGCTCCGGCCCCCCCCCCCGGCCCCCCCCCCCCCCCCGGGGAGACCTTGTTGCTGGAAACTGGGGCAGCCCTTTGAACCGGGCCTTTTCTAAACCACGCTGAGAAACAGCGCCGGGCGGGCCGCGGCCTGCTGGGCGTTGTTTGTTTCCTTTCTCCTCCTCCGAGTCGTCTTTCTCTGGGCCTGAGGCTGACAAGGGGCTGGTGCCGGGGGTGGCGGGGCTGCCCCCTGGCCGGGCCCTGGGAGGGGCACTGCGAGCCCGGGCCTGGGCACAGCTGCGGGGCCTCGGGTCCCTGCCGGCTTTGTGGGTCAGGCTGGCTACCCGTGCCCAGTGGGTCGTCCCTGATCAGACGCGGACAGCGCTGGCGTGGGCCAGGCTCGTCCTTGTGCACAGAAAGGTCCCAGACACGTCCCCTCAGGTCGGGGCCTGTTTGGGGCCGGAAGGCCGGCCTGGCTAAAGCAGCTGTGACGGCGCAGAGAAGGAACGTGAGCAGCCCACGAGAAGGGCGGTCACCTCTGCTTCCACTCGGAGCAGCTCGGGGAGAGTGAGACTCGCTCTTCTGCGATGACCACTGGCTGGCGAAATACAACCATGATGGCAGCCGATCTCATTGTAACCTAACCTCTCACTAGCTTTTTATCATTTAACTTCAATTACAGTGGACATCCAATATCGTATTAGTCCCAGGTGAGCGACGTCGCGGTCAGCTACGTATCCATTCTACAGAGCGGTCCCTCCAGTGAGTCCGGCGCCCACCTGACACCACCCGCAGTGGTCGCTGTGTGACTGACTCTGTCCCCTACTGTACGCCACACTCCTGGGCCCGTCCTGTGCCTGCCGGCTTGCTCTCCTCGGTCCCGTCACCTCTTCACCCATTCCCCCACATCCCCTCAGTCCGGCAGCCATCAGTTTGATCTCTGTGCCCACGAGTCTGTTTCTGTTTTGTTTGCTACCATGGCTTTTGGATCCCACGTATAAGTGAAATAATACGGCATCTGGCTTTCTCTGTCTGACTTACTTCACTTAGTGTACTAACCTCCAAGTCCATCCCTGTTATTGTGGATGGTGGATTCTATTCTTTCTATAGCCAAGTAATATTCCACCCATTGCTTGGTTTGCTCCCCCGTTTCTGTGATAACCAACAAAAGACCTTCCCTCTTTCCAAACGTTGCCCGCTGGCAGCACCGTTCCCTGGGCCGGGGCACTGCAAGGGTGGCCGGGGCTTGGGGGAGGAATGGTGTTAAGAGCTAAAAAGTTCTCCCAGGTTTCTGATTAGGCCCTTGGCAGATGCTGCCACTCCCTGGGACAGGCCAGAAGGGCCACTGGAGGCCAGGCTGGGCAGTGCCCCCGGTGCTGGGACCTGGACCATGGTCAGGGACCTGCCAGGCCCTGGGAAACGGGTCACACAGGGCCTCTGCACTCTCAACTGGATGCTCCCACTGGGCAGGCAACAAATAAATGTGGCCACCTAACCCAGAAGATCAGCTTGTGCAAAGCACTACAGAGGAAATAAAGGGGGTGACGAGATGCATCCTGCTTTCAACAGGGAGGTCCGGGCAGGCCTCTCGGGGAGACAGCCATGAAGCTGAAACTTGGAGAGAGGACCCAGCCACAGGGTGGGGGGCTGGGGCAAAGCCATGGCTGTGGACGGGATCACCCGGGCAGAGGCTTGCAGGGGGCCCTGGAAGCCCCAGGAGAGTGACATTTGAGGTGGACAGAGGAGTGGGAGTCCAATAAAGACTGAATTGAGAGACCGGGGTGGCAGCATGAAACCCAAAAGCAATGGTCACAGATGCCGAAGGCAGAAAGCGTCACGTGTGGGCCCAGGCACGAGAGCCACACCCTGCAGGAATCAGGGAGGGGACGGTGGTTGTGTCTGGTGGGCTGGGCCACGCCCAGGTCCTGGGGGACTTGCTGGGCCATCCAGTGGAGCGATGACAAAAACAGGAAGACAGACCCTTGGTTCCAATCCCGGCTCTGCCCCGAGGGGTCTTCTCACTGGGTCTGAATTGCGTATCCAAGGCCTACCTAACGGTGGCGGTCCACGACTCTAAGGACTTCGGTTCTAGTCTTTCCACTTGCATTTCCAATTCCTCAAGCAACGGTTCCATCCACGTGCTCGGAAGCTGTGATCAGTGCTTCCATGAGCATGTTGAACACTCACAGCAGCCTGCGGAGGCAGGCGGCATCATCCCCACATCGCAGAAGAGAAACTCCAGACTCAGAGAGGTTGCGAGAGTCCCCAGGATCCACCCCCAGGTGCTTCCGACTCCGGAGCTCCTCGAGCTTCTCACCAGTAACTTGATCTCTCTGATTCTCAGATGCTCTGTTCTGTTTTCTAAAAACACGCCCGTTCTGCTGCCCAGTGCAACCAGCTCCAGCTGGGCTTAGAAGGCCAGGGATCAAAACCAGATGTGCCGTGACATGGCTGTGTGACCCTGACCCCTGTGAGACCATTCAACCACGGGAGGAACCACGGCCCTGGCTCCGAAACCTCGTGGGGTGGAGGGGCCTCAGAGGTGTTCCCAGGAAGAAAAATGCTGTAGCGAGGGAACAGTCCGACCAATAGAAGGTGGTGCGTGGCCTGTGTGCGCCGGACCACACTGGGAGTGGCGTTCAGAAAGCACCTGACCTCTGCGTGTTCAGAACTAGTGGAGCAAGAGCTGGGACACCAATGAGCCGCTTCACTGACACCGTGGCCGGAGAAACGTCACATTTCTGTAATCGCTGAATCGAGTTAGATCCATCTCAGCCTCATCAGCCGAGATTGGCGATGCTCCCGTTCACGAGAGATTTGGAAGGAAATGGAGAGGAGGCCCCCAGCTGCCCTGAGAGTCTCCAATGAAACAAGCAGACGCCGTGTTACTGAGCCTTGACTACACGGCAGCGGCTGCTCCTGCGCGTCCTGCGTGTCCACTCATTCCGCCCCCACCACCACGCGTGGGCCAGGCCCGCCAGCATCCCCACGTCCCAGGGAGGAGACCGCGTTGCCGGCCCCAGTCGTACACCGAGGCGGGGATGGGGTGAGGGGCTCAGGCCTGCCCAGCCCACACCCTCACTGCCACATGACAGTGCGTCTCCCCGAGACTTGAAGACCCCTCCAGGGAACAGCGTCTGGCCCTCGTTGCCGAGCCCTGTGAGGCCCACTTGAAGGCTTTGTGGGCAGCCACCATGCCTTCTGCGCCCTGCCGACCTTTGCCACAAAGACACCCTTGGCTGGGCCCCAACGGAACTGAAGGCTCTGCCCTCCCAGCACCCTCCTGAGGGTTCCCCGCTGCAGGTCCTGCTGCCATGGTAACCCCCTTCTTCTCGGTGGCCCAGGAATTTCAACGTCCTCTCTCTGGGATTGCGCCCCTGCCCTTTCCCTGTTGGGGAATCGGTGTTCACTCGCGGCCCCAACCGGAAAGGACTGAGCCCCCACGCACGGGTCAGTTTCTCCCTGGGCAAGGGGTCCATCCCTCAAACACTACCGACTCCCCTCCTGGCAGGCAAAGGAAACGGCTGCTTGCATGTTCTTCCTAAAGGGACCCAGGGTTATGGCGAGCAGTGGCACAGGCGCCCACTGTTAATCCAGGAGGTGCCGTTCCTACAGCAGCCATCACAGGTTTAAACGCTTACTACTGCCACTTCTGGAAGACGGGCATCAAGGGCCTTGAAGAAGGAGAGGACTTTCTCTTGGGGCAGAGATGGGGCTGAGAGGAGGAATCCACCCCAAAGCAAAGGGGGAAATTCAAAAAGCCAGTAATTTCTCAAAACCTCAGCCTGTTAACATTAACTGAGCACCTACTACTCCCAGGCACATTTCTAACTACCTGATATTTGTCATGTCGCTTAATCTTAAAAACAACCCTGTGAGGCAGGGAACGTTACAATCCCCATCTTACAGGTGAGGAAACGAGAATCAGGTAAGCAACTTGTCCGAAGCCACACAACCAATAAGTGCAGGAGCTGGGACCCGAACCCCTGTCTTCCGGACTGCCCACCCTCACCTCTCACCCCTCGGATGACAAAGGAGTGCGAGGACCGAGACGTGGGCGACAAGGGGTCAAAGGGCTTTGAGACCACGAGAGGCACCCATATTTTGCAGGAAACTGCACTGCGGCCTGGTGGAATCACACTGGGGAGTGGGGAGTCTGCACACTCAGAGAGCTAACTGGAGGCCCGTACCGCCGGCTGGCGGGCGGCGCTTTGGACAGGTTGCTTTAACATATCAGAGCGCTGAAGTCCTTCCCTGCAAAACTCCCGCCGATGCGCGTTGCCTTGCGGTGGGGAGGATTAAACGGTGTCTCCGGTATAAAGTGCTGAGGGTGTCTCCCACGTACTGTGCGTCGCCCTGTCCACCTAGAACTGCCCCCGTCCCTCAGTTCCCCACCACGAGTCCTGCCTTTCCGGTTAGATTCCCGGAGCGAGCTTCTGAAGAGGCTCGAGCTGGTTTTTATTCTCCGATGCAGACAACTTTTTTGATGTGTATCAACCATTTTCATTTGTAAGGTGGGTGGATTTTATATATCTATGGCTAGCTGCTGGGAGAAAAAAATCTTTAAAGCTTTAAGATGGGATTTTAAAACATCTATATAGATGAAAAAAGCAAAAGTTTAACCTTCAAGAAAAATAAAAGAGAACATGAAGTCTGTACTTGAACACACACAATACAAAAAGAAAAATGAAGGAGACTGAGCTGCAGATTGCAGACGTATGACCTTGAGCCTCACCGTTTGGGCGGCAGAAAAAGGGTCACTCTCACCCATGATGGTGGGGGAGGCGGCCCGACATATCACATGGTCCCCCCAAATCTGTCCTTCTCCACAGCGCTGCCATGGAGCCTGGAACACTGTTACTACAGACGTCGCCTCCGTTCGCTCACTTACCCATTCTCTCCCCACCATCTGCCCTTGTCCCCCATCCCTTCACTTAAAACTCTCTACTCAACGCATTGCCACATGCCAAGCACGGTGTTAGCGGCTGGGCACCCAGAAAGTACCAGCAGGCCCGTCGCAGGTGTCTGTGTGACGAACAGGGAGCGAGACAGGCATGCACACGCAATCACGATAGGGGGTGCTGTCTACAACAGGCCAGAAGAGCAGTAAAAACGGGAGAAAACAAGACCGGGGGCCAAGACAAACACGTGACCGGCACAGCTTCTGTGTTCCGAAGTGCGGTGGGCAAGCGCACCCCCAACGTGACCAGATGTGGCACGGGGTTGGTAGAGGGGCTTGAGGAGGAGGGAGGAGGTCCCTGAGCTGCAACAGGGGGACCGGGAGGCCAGCAAAGAAGGCGTCATGGGCATTTTCGTCCCCTGACCAAAGATAAATTACACAAGAGGAATAACCCAGGTCTTCCTAATTGTCTATTCATGGTTTTGCTTCCAAAATTCTTCGGTTTATCTCATCATTTTCCAGGTCAAGACTGCAAAGGTGTAGAGCACAGGGCAGGTATATTTTATAAAAGGGGGAGGCGCAGAATAGAAAAGAGCTTAAATACCACCAGCCCCAACTTTGTCTTGTGCAGATCAGCAATTTCAAGCACAGAGAGGTTACGAGATTGTCCAAGACCACACAGCAAATTAAGACCTAGAGCCTGGGCTTCCCTAATCCCTGAACTGCCTCCCACTGACAGAGCCTATCACAGTATATGAAGGCAGGCTTTGTCCAGGCAGGAGGTCGGACCACAGTGGGGGAGGGGGACTGCTAGGGGCAGCCTAGCAGACGACTTTCATCTACTTCCCAGCCTGGCTGGGGGTAGGCAGCCTCCCACTGCTACCCACGCACTTAAAACTTCCTGCACATCCCTCCAGGGGACTCTTGTAAGTTACACAATCTAATGTGGACAAACTAAAACCCAGACTGGAAATAGACGCAGCTTATGCTGGAGGGATCATTTTCCACGCGCAGCATGATATGAGCATATGGAACCCCTTTGAAATAGTCGGCAGCAACCTGTGGGCTTTCGCAAGGAATCTGTGAGTGTTTCAGAGCATAGGCAAAGTGGGGTCCGTCCAGCAGGTGCCGTCCATGCAAAAGCAGGTACAAGGGAATCATCTGCCCCGCCCCATTCATTATTGATCTTTTTTATGAGACATTACGCATTGTGAGTCTAACTGTGGGTAGCAATCATCCTTTTGACTAATGCATTGTCACAGAGCTGATGGAGACCAGGGAGGGACCTGACTGCAGACCAATAGCGCACCCTAGTGGCGAACTAGAAGACAGCAACTTCATCTCCCCACCCTCACAGACTCTGAACACACCAGACCTGCCTGTCCTTTAGGTGGGAAATGGAATTCTAGAGAAAGATGCCTGGCTGTGAAGGCCTAATAATCCCACTCGAATTTTCACAGTCTTGCCACGTGCCAGGCACTGAGCCACGTGTCGCAGGATTGGTGGTGACCAGAACATGGTTCCCCGTCCCATAGGGAAGAGAGATGTGATAGATGCAAAGACCAGGACCTAACAGGGACCAGAAGACCTGTCAGGGTCCCCGAGGTGCTCAGCCACTTGCAATCAGGTCACACACCTTGGGCAATTCTGAAGAGCAAATCATGTCCATCAGCATAACCCTTGAGAGAGACCATTTTAATTGTCTACAGCAGTTTCCCTTAGCAATTCTGCGGTCCCAGACCCTCCGAGAACCTGGTGCCATCTGCAGATTCGCCAGGAAATGCACCTGTTGTATGCAGTGCCACGCACACAACTCCAGTCAAGAGTTTTCCAGGCTCCACAGTGCTCCTGCAAGCACCCAACCGAGAGTCTTCGATCTCGAGGCCCCCTGCCTCCAGATTCCTTGGACGTCTAGACCTCCGAGGGTGGACGATTAAAAGGGGCCGCATACTGAAACTGACCAGCACATGGAGGCCTGCGTGGCGGGCCCTACAAACTCAGAGACCGAAAGTACCCACGCAGGACGGTCTGAACGTAAAAACTCCTCACTAAAAGTGGCCCACGGAGGGTAGTCACGTCCTGGGCCTGTAACTTCCGTGACGAAGTCAGTCTCTCCCTCAGGTGAGCCTGTCTGTCGTCTTTTGTATCCCAGGGGGCGCACAGCCTTGGGGGGCGTGTCAGAGTGATCCCCTTCCCAGACCCCCGAGCACAGCGCTGCACCAGGCGCAGACCACGGCCCCTCGTCGTGACCTGGCTCCCCGCACGCCACCTCGCTACGCTGCAAATGTCCGCCGTGAACTGTCCTGCGCCCACCAACGCAAAAGAGTGTGCGTCTCTCCATTCTGTCTTTTTATCCAACCCCGGAGACTTCCCCGCTCTGCTTCTCCCTCTCCTCAATCTACCACCGATGGATTTCATGCAAACCTCCTTACTGTTACAGAACAGGGACGGGGGGAGGACGATATACTGTTACCGAAAGGACCCCCCCACTCGGTTTGCTTGTCCGCCACCAGAGGAAAGACGTCTCTCAATGCCAGAGATTTGTGAAAAGGAAAGGAAATGTTTATTTAAAGCTATACAGACTTAAAGTAGTGACCTAGTGTCTTCATTAAAATATCAAAGTCCTTTAGGACACCCACAGACGCACACAGTGCTTCCTTCTCCCTCTGCCCTAAACTGGGGTACGTATCGCAGGAAAAGAAGTAGACGTCCGTGATTCAGGCTCCCGGCAGCCGAGTGGTCCTCTCTTCACCAAGGCTACAGAGAGGTCTCCACTCTGCCAAAATGGCGTGGTTCTCCTTGGCAAAAGTGCAAGGGGGTCTCCACTCTGCCAAAGCTGCGTGACTCTCCCCTCAATGGCTGCCGGGTCTGGGTTTAAATCCCTGCACCAATCCTCTTCTGCAGCCCCATTTCCGACTCCTCCTACAATCGGCTGCACTTGCCAGCACTCCCGTATCCTTCCAGCTTTACTGGGCTGCCATAATGGGTCTGGGCAGGTGTGGCCCCATGATGTGGAGCCAATCATCTCCAAGTTCCCACGCAGGTGCTGTAATCAGGAGGAGTTGCCTCCCAGTTACATCTTGAAGGGAAGTCCCTTCCATCCCCCTGGCTCGGAGCATGGCCATAGCTATTTAGCATACCTATGCAACCAGTTAAAGGTTATAGGTATGTTAAATGACCATGCTGGAGGTTAGCTGCAAAGCTGTGGCCGCACAAAACAGCTGTGCATGTCCCTGCTCCATGCGTCCCCCCAACTCACACCTGTTTGGCGGGGAAGGGGTGCGGACATCTTATATGTCTTTCTGATATTTCCTGGACACCCTGAGTTCTGGACCCCATTCCGAATCCCTATTTGGGGTCCCCCCTTGGCTGCACACTGCTTCCTCACCTCTCCTCCTTTGATTCTAATGTATAAAATAAGCTGCAAAGCGGCCGTTCTCCAGAGCATTTTCTCAATCCGCTGAGGTTTTGCTCTCTGGCGACAGATGTCAGTTTGGCTCACGTAAGTCCATAAAAATTCTCTGCAGCCTTGGCCGTTTCTTACATCAGGAGGAGCAAAATGATCACTCTTGCTACTTTAGGGAACCGTGCTGTCAGCCTGCAGCTGAGTGCAGTGCATGGATGACACAGGAGAAATGCCCGAGCACCCACGCCGTGCGTACGCAGAGCGATCTCCTCTGCACGGTGGCAAGGACGCAGACGTGTGGCCCGAACCCCCTTCCGTGGAGGGGCTGGACTCCGCAGACGCTCGGGGCCTGGGCTTTTGAGTTCACACGCTGGCTCCATCCTCAGCACAATCACTCGGCCTCCCTGAGCCCGGCTCGGCTTTTCTCATGTGCGCATGGACGGAATGATGATGTCTCTCACGTGGCGCCAATCAGAACCAATGTAAACCACGGCACCTGACAGATACTAAGCACTCAGTCGTCAGCTTCACAGCATCAACATCATGATTAGGGCGAAGTAATTCTTTAATGCAGCCGGTGAAAATCCACCCACCGCCCACTGTTTACCAGGCAGCTGGTGCTACGTAACAGGGACACAGACAGCCCGATGCCTGGGTGCAGCCGGAGCCTGGCTTCCCACCTCTGGTCCCAGGACTGGGAGCGCAGGCATCGCCCTGGAGCTTGTCAGAAATGCTGGATCAGGCCCCTGCCCAGACCCACGGGATCCGAATGGGCATCAGGACCAGGCCCCGGGCAATTCCCAGACACATCAAAGCAGGAGACGTCCTGCTGCAGGTCTTGGAGAAAGAGGGGCTAGCTTTTCCACCAGGCACCTTGCTTCCTGCTCTGGTCTGCAACAGTCACTGCAGGGCCCCTCTTTGTAATGGAAACAAGTCCCTCCGAGTACCCCTCCCCTGTAGATAGGCTGGGGAGCAAAGGCGTACACTGACCTAGGGACACAGAGGCCTCCTGGGAGAAAAGGGACCACGAATCTCACACCACCTTTTGGAGGATCAACATCCGCTGGCAGGGAAGGCCAGCAGGGGAACCCCAGGGAAGCACAGCGTGAAAGATGCTGGGGAGACGTGGTTCTACCCCACGGACCAGGGGAAGTCCTGGACCGAGCAAGCCAGGGCGGGGGCGTGTCTGAAGAGGCTGGAGGTCCGCCGTCTGGCTGGGAGGCAGTCTTTAAGAACAGCGAGAGCTTCACAGCCAGCTGACAAGGTAGTCATTACTATATCGTGTTCCCAGACGCCAGCGTCTCAGTCTACCGCAGGGCAGGTCACGTCCTGGGTCGGTCGAAGCCGCGCACGTCACATGATGCAACAACACAGCGAACCCTTGTGGGGTCATCTGTACCGTGAGCGCCGGCCTCGCCACAGGGTGGATGAACACGGCGAGGTGCAGGCCAGTGAGGCGGGGCCTGCTGAGCGCCCTGTGAACGTCAGCTGTGTCTGCCCCTGCGTCGGTGGCCTCCACGCCGCCCCCCCACCCCGCCCACGTCTCCTCCTGCTGAGCTGGGCCAGAGAAAAAGCTCGGGACAGACACTGGTGCCCCTTTTGCAGGAACTGTTCTGCACGCCCCTCTTTAGAAGGTACAAGCAGTGGAGACCTTTGGTTTTGTCCGGATTGGTGTTCTTCCCCTCTGTTCAACAGAGAAGGGAATCGACCTGAGTCTCCGTCCTCCAGGAACTCACGGTGTGCCCGGGAAGACGGGGAAATACTATCATGGATGCCTCGAACGCGAGGCAGGCGCTGGAAAGCCCGGCGTGTGGTGTAGTTTCTCAGTAAGGAAGGGGAAGCGGGTGGATGAGTAATCACAGCTGAGGAGGCAGAAGTCACAGCTGTGGATGGACATGCAGAACACCACGGAGGAGATGACGCTTGCCAGGTCCCTGAGTGGCAGGCGCACAGGAAGTATGCGTGGTACTGAGCGGACACGGGATGGGGGATAACGGGCGGCTGTGTTTGGGACCTGCTGGTCTGTCGTTGCGCCTCCCACCACCAGAGGGAGTATGACTCGTGCCTGTGTTCAGGAGGAGGGAGCTGGTTTTGGTTTTGGTTTTGTCTTCCCCAGGCCCAGCCCTCAGCAAGGTCTTTTAAGTTCCTAGCTTCTGGGACTTGGCTGCTTCTCGGCATTCCTAATGCCCTTGCACATCAAAGGCTCTGGGCCCGGCGTGAGGCTGTAACATCTACGGAGGGATGACAAGCTTTTTTCCAAACTTGACCTCATCTCCCTGCCTTCCCGCCACGTTCCCAGTAAGGGGGTCTGAACACCCAGGTCAAGCATCCCATTTCCTGCCCTGATCCCCTCCCCAAACCCCTTCCCGTCTGGACAAGCTGCAGCTCCTTTCCCAGGACCACCTGCTCTGTGAGTCCCCCTGACCGCATAAGCTTAGAGGTCCCATTAGTATGTATTACATCGTATCGTAAGTATTTGCGTTGTTCTAATTAAGACTTCTTAATTAAAATAACGGTCAGAAAATCGCTACTATTTTCCAATCTGCCGTCGGTGGATCTTACAAAAGACCAGAGGACTTGTACCTTCCCGTGCCCGGGGGAATCCGATGCTCAGCCGGCTGGTGTCCTCGATGCCTAGCAAAGTGCCTGGCACCTGCTGGCGGCCCGGAAAAACCCTACTGCATGCAGAACAAGTGAATACACGAAACAGCCACTTCGATCCCGTGGCCAGCGCTGTCACCGCCAGGCGACACTGTCCGGCCTGTGAGGCTTACCCGTGCTGATGACTAAGGCCATGGCCAAGGGGCTGGTGTCGGTGGCCTGACGGCACCTCATCTGACCCCCCCACCCCCTCCACCGGACAGCCTCCACGGCTTCCTACTGCACTTAAGATGAAATCTCAACTCCTTGCCTTGACCCCTGGGACCCTGCATGATCGCCCCGCCTCCTCTCTGGCTCAGACCCCACCCACCCAACTCCAGCGACACAGCCCCTGTCCGCACACCCTCATCCTGCCCTCCCCCACCCCTCAGGCATGGGCACGAGGCACACACAGTGTCCTCCTCTGGAACTCGCTCCCCCAGGGCCCCCCAGAGCAGCTCCCTTTTCGCACTCAGATCTTCTCAATGTCACTGCTCCAAGGGGTCCCATGGGGCGGTCTAACTCAAAACAAACTCCCATCGCTTTTGATCACACGAGCCAGTTTCAACGCTCTATACAGCATCCGTCTGGATGTCTGTGAATTGATTTCTTTACTGTCTGATGCCTCAACTAGACAGCAAGACCAGGAGCCCAGGTGCACCCCCAGTGCCCAGAACTGACCCCCCTCCTCCTGGCTCCAGTGCACCCCTCGGGCTGATCTGCTGATCGAGTGACTCTGGGATGAGGACTGCAGCGGCCTCTGGGCCTGGGCTTTCCCAGCAGCACCCTGCTGACTGCAGACCCCGCCTGCCAGCCAGGAGGAGGCTGTCGTGGGGGGAGGGGTGGGAGTAGGCCAAGGTTCATGAAGAAGTGAGGCGAGGCACAGGTGCGCCACATGGACCAAACAAGGGTCTGGGATTCCAGAGCAGCAAGCGCACCCTTCCATTTCTCGGAGTTCTCCCAGTCTCCACGGGGAGCAGGAGACGAGGAACAAGCAGCAGTAAAGAGCATGGGTGGGGGGTGCAGGGGGCCTGGATGTGAAGCCCAGCCCCTCCATGTGCTGGATGAGCTTGGATGAAGTACGTCACCGCATGGTGCCTCCGTTTCCTCATCCGTAAAATGGAGATGACAATTGCAACATCCACCGCATGCGGCTGAGGTGACCAGAAAGTGATGCTGGCCTCGTCCAGGCATGTGGTGAGCACCCCATGTGTGTTATTAGGGACAGTGGCTCTGCTGCACCAGGAGAGTAGTTGGGTGTGTCCAGCCAGGCAGAGCTGTCAGCTGGGAGAGAGCGGGGGTGGTGACCAGTCCCCCCATTCCCAGGTGCCTGGCACCCTCCACAGTGCATGGCACATCCTGTGGGGATCGGTGGGTCTCTGCTTTCTCAGCCGAAGACCAGGAGATCTTGGATTCGGGGCAACCAGCCCCCTTCCAGCTGCAAAGTGCTAGCTCTTGCATTTCCTGTCCTTCTCAGTTATCTGCCTTAACAAGCCCTTTGTAAGTTCCCTTGTTTTCCAACAGGAGCCACTTTACAAGAGTGGGCTGGACCTAAGGGGCAGGAGACACAGCTCTGCAAAGAAATCAAAATAGATGCGTTTCCCCTCCGGTTATTCCTGCTCCCCCCACCCCGCCGCCCCGCAAACAACGTCACTGTGTCTCCAGGTCCTGTGGAAAAGCTCCCTCCGCGAGGAACGAGGTGTATGTTCACAGAACTGCCAATATCACAGCCAATTTCCAAAGAAAATTGCCTCTATCCATCAAAGTGGCCCTGAGCCAGACGTGCATCGGCGAGGAAGCCCCGCGCCAGCCTCTCCGCAGGGTCTTCTCGGAGAAGAAAGAAAGCCCGCCACTGGGACAAAAGGAAGTGAGGCACAGGAAGAACAAGAAGACCCGCCTGACTCAGTGGGTGTCCCCCTTCGCCACCCGCACTGACCCCAGGGCCAGGCAGCCTCGAGGAGTCCTGCAGATGAGCTGCCGACCACCTCCCCGGGTAGGACGCGGGGGCGGTGAGCTGGCCAGAGCTCGGCCGGAGCTCGCAGGCCGCGTGACCCCCGCTGTGTGGCGGCCGACCGCGTCGCACAGCTCTGCCCTCCCCTCCTGTCCGTCAGTTCTGATGTCAGAGGTGGGCCGAGCCGCCTGCCCTTGGGAAGACAGTGATGAAGAACTCGGGCACCAAACACACTCCGAGAGTCCCGTCCGGCATTCCTCCAGGGCGACAGGAGAGCACACGGTCACTCCGGAGAGGGGGGGCCAGCGAGAGCAGTGCCGGAGCTGTGTCCCCACGGGATTTCTGGCCTTTGTGGCCACGGAGGACACCCAGCTTCACAGCCTGCACCTGTCGCTGAGCCCCCCAGCCCCTCGCCTTCACAGTTACACTCGGCCAGACGGAGGCTCAGCAGGCTGAGGAAAGTGTCCAAAGGCCCAGGGTCGGGGGTGGCCCCGTGTCACACGGACCCACTGAAACGGACCGTGGTCAAACCCCTGTTCTCACACTGTTCCACAGACCAGTCCCGTGCCTGAGGCGGGAGGGGATCCAAGTGGCTTTGCTGGTGCTGATTTTACAGGGCTGAGCACCCCACCCAGGCGTCCGTGCAGAAAGGAGGAGACCCTCGGCTCTACAGGAGGCCGCTCTCCCAGGCTGCTTCCTCTGACCGTCTGTCAGGTGCCTGCTTTTGTGCAGGTGAACCACACCTGTTTCAGGTTAGGCATATCTGGGTCAGGTTACTTCAGGGAGCTCTTTCACTCGGAAATTCTTAAAACAAAAAAATCATTGGGAATACCAGAACACACAGTGTAATGAGCCATATGCAGCGTAAGACAGTTAATAACAGAGAGAGAGTTTCTGCAATCATTGAGAATCTGTGGGAGTCACACCAGCCCCTGGTCCCTGGGGTGCGGCAGAAGCCCCGCCAAGCGTGGAGGTGGGCACGCGTGCTCCTGCCCCTCTGCTTTTCCTCACGCAGCAGCATGACCAGGTGGGCCGTCCCGTAAGAGGCTTCTCCGGGACAGCGCAGTGACGAGGACATTGGGGCACCAGACAGAGCGTGAGTGACACCCAGACCAGGGCTGACTCCAGGTTCCGTCACAGGAGGCAGGTTGGTTCAAGGTGAACCACAGTCACCCTGTCTATGAGTGGACATGACCTTACCTAGCTCATAGGTCTGTGGAGAAAATGTGAGGTGATACACCTAAAACACTCAACACACGGACGTTCTTAATATATGATAATTATTCTTACAGCCTGTTAGTGAGGACGCCTTCCTGGGGCTCGGTCTGCTGAGCTCTGCGGACTGAGAAATCTGATTTTGTCAGCCCATGGAGAGCTTCAGCCACATCTCCTGAAACGGAAACATAAATCAAAATGCCAATCTCATCATTTACATTGAGAAATCACTGCCACGCTGTATTAGTTCCCTGTTGCTGCTGTAACAAATCACCACGGACTCCGGGGCGCGGAACAGCACAGATTTATCATCTCACAGTTCGGTAGTCTCGCTGGGCTAGAGCTGAGCCGTCGGCAGCTGCGCTGCTTTTGGAGGCTCTTACGGAGAATCTGTTTCTGCGCCCGTTATAGCTCCTGGAGGCGGCTGCACCCCTGGCCTGCTGCCCCCTCCCTCTGCCTGCAAAGCCGGCTCCACCGAGCTGAGTTCTCCTCGTGTCTCCTCGCTTGGACCTCATTCTTCGTCTGCCCCCTCTTCCACGTCTCACTGGGCCTACCCCAGTCATCCAGGGTCATCCCCCCATTCTCAGCCCAGCAGATTAGCACCGTCAGTATCATTTGCAACCTTAATTTGCCTTTGCCAAGTGATGTAGCTTAGTCACAGGTTCCAAGCATTAGGACATGAACACTTAGGGCAGATGGGGGGCATCGTTCCGCCTCTGGCACGTGGGCACCAGGACACCGGAGTCCATAGAGCCGACCCACACTGTCCCCCTGGAGGCAGGCCTACCCAGCAGGCATGGTGAGCGCAGAACTGGTACCACAGTGGCATCGGGACCACGTGGCCCGATGGGCCCGCCTCCACGGAGGACGTGACTTAACCAGCGGACCCGATGGCAGTAAGATGCCTTCCCCTGGTGAGAAGTAGGCTAGTTGTGGGGACATTTGCCTCTGTGATGCCTTTTTCCAGTCCTCCGAGGCCGAGTAGCCGCCACGGACCCCAGCAGCCGAGACCACCTGCTGATGGATCTTCTTGAGGGGAGAAAGCTTAGGTGGCCTGGGTGTCGTCATGCTAAAATGCCACATTTAGCGCCTCTTTTTTTTTTTTTTTTTTTTTTTGCAGTCTGTTTTGTGTGGGACTGCAAGTTGAATCCTCGAAGTGTCGATGTATTTCTGCGTAGTTGGGGACCATGGAACTCTGCCCCTGGGAGCAGGGAGCCAACCCTGCGGGCGGGCGGGCGGGCGGGCCTGAGAGCCTCGTCGGGGCCAAGCGCAGCGCAACACTGGAGCGGGACCAGAGCGGCTCCAGCCCTCAGGGGGCTCGCCCTGCCCTGAGCTCCCCGAGGCCCGCGCGGCGTTGAGGATGTGCGACGTCCCACCCGAGAGCTTCCGGAGGGCTCGGGGCTCCGGGCGGGGCAGGCGGGTGTGGGCTGAGGGAGCAGGGAGGAGGGGCCGGTGCTGCCGCACGGCTGTTTCAACACTAATTGAATCATTTGACTGTGGAAGGCTTTGTGCCATGACCCATTTTTATCAGGCCCAGACTTGATTGTGGGCCATTTTCCCTTAATTTTGAACACTAACCCAAAGGAAAAGAACAAGTCATTTGTTCTTATGATCGCAAAATAGGTATGAAACCATATGTTACGTTTTTCAGCTGCCAAGATTCTTAATTAAATTCTTTATGTTCTGCATAACGATGAGTACCTATTGTGTCCTTTTAGAATCACTAAGTAGCTGTAATCTTTTATCAGGTACCAACGACAGCTGACATTTACTGGGTGCTTCCTTCTTGCCAGGCGCTGCGCCCAGCACTTTACGCGCATCCAATCACTCAGCCCTCACAACATTAGCAGGCAGGTACTATTATTATCTTAATATTACAGACGAGGCAACTGCAGCTCGGGGAGAACAAGTAACGCCGCCAAGATCACACCGCGGCGCCGCACCGCTGGTCGGGCCCAGACCAGCACCCAGCTAGGCTGCCGCCAGAGCCCGCGCGGTCCAAGACTCTGCAGCTCCCCGCACCCTTCGCCCCTGATGGGAGGAGTTGTGTCGCAAGCAGACAAGAGAGTAGTCGTAATCTTCTTTAAAACTGGGGTAAAATACACACCCATGACGTGAAACGCGCCGTCTTAACCACTTCTAAGCGCACCGTTCAGTGGCAGTGAGCACACCCACGTGGTTGTGCAACGATCCCCAGCATCCACCCCCAGACCTTTCCATCCTCCCGAACTGACACTCTGCACCGTCCAGCACGAACTCCCCAGCCCCCTCTCCCCAGCCCAGCTCAGCCACCATCCCACGGTCTGTCTCTATGAGTCCAACTATTCCAGGCACCCCGCACACGCACCGGTCCTTTTGGGACTTACTTCGCCTAGCGTGATGTCCTCGTGGACGTGGCACTTAGAACTGTGCCTGGGACCTCGTGGATACTATAGAGGTCTTTGCCACGTTCTCCTCTCGAATGGTTAGCCTATGTAAAGAGTATAGCCAATCCAACAGAATACTCACATAAGGGGAAACTCAAGTCCCCGGTACTAGGGATAAACACATCTTCATGCGTTTCCAAACTCTCATAAACACAAGGCACAGAAAATGCACAGCTAAAACACTTGCTGTGACTGCACTGTGGAGACCACTGTTTTAAAGCTCACTAGGTAATCGCTAGGCCATTCTGCAGGTAGCCCGAGCTGAGGAACACTGCTCTCATCCCTGCCTCACGCGGTGGGTGTCACGACCCAGGGCAGTTCCGCGGAGAGGGCTTAGCACCACGCCTGCAACCCGGTCCGTGTTCAACAGTGTCTGTGCCTTCCCCGGTGCCCCATCGCACCTGGCAAACCTGAACAGCCTCCCAGTGGGCTCTCCGCCCCCCTCTCCCCCACGCGGTCCATGCCCACACACCCCTCCGGAAACACCGCCCTGGGGTACAAACCCAACGTCACTGCTCTCTCCGAAACACAGCGCTGCTTCCCCGACGCCCGTCGACGCGCTGACTCCGAACGCAAGCCATGACACGGAAGGCTCCTCACCACGTACTCCGATCTTTTCGCCTGTTTTTCCGGTTACTTCTAAGTAACCCCCTCCCCAAAACCAGCCCTCCTTGGCTGGAAGAGACCTGTCGGGGTGCAGAGCACAAGGGTCACATGGTATGGGGGGTGCCATGGGGGGTGCCGTGGGGGCTGAGTGACCGGAGGCTGGGATCCGAGTCCCAGCCCTGTGCCTTGCTAGCCCTGTAGCTGGGGCAGGTCACTTCCCAGTGCAGTCCCCAGTCCTTAAGGGTCAGGAAGGGAGAATCCGAGCAGTCCTTCCCTCAGTGGGTTATTAACTGAAACACTCTGTGAAAAGCCCTCAGCACTGAACCCAGCGTGGGCAGGATCCAGTAGCTGGAAAAGGGAAAGGTAAAAATGGCCACCGATCCTACCTGCACACTACAGGGGACAGCCAGAGGGGTTGGGGTGGGAAAGACGGGACCCCTCGGCACGGATTCGGGCCCTCCCTTCCCTTAGCTCCCTGCACGCACTCAGCATACTTCTTCCCCCAGACCTTTCCCCCTTGCTGGACTGTGATCTCCCTGTGCGTAGGGACCGGGCCTTATTTGCCCCACGGAAGGAAAGCAGAGTTGTCATGGACGAGAGGGGGTGTTCTCATTCTTTAGCTCCAAAGAGTAAAAATCAAGAGGGTGGTCATATAAAGCCATCGTCAGCAAGCCTGCTCTCCTGTCCTAAGACCTGAGAGCCTTTTCTTCTTGGCCTCGATTCAAAGGGACCCCTGGGGACAAGTGTCCAGTTTGGAGCCTTCAGACAGGCTTGGTGCTCTTCTCAGCCAGGACTCCCCCGCTCCCTTCCCTCTCAGGCCCCTCTGCTGTGCATGCATTTACACAACCCTCTCCTAGATTTTAGACTCTATTACGGGCCAGTAGGGTCCCACTCCTCCATCCTTGCAACCGTGCCATACACAAAAGTGAAACAAAAGTAAGTGCAGGAGAACAAGAAGTGCTGGGGCTTAGTTCAATGTCAGGAAAGGCTCGCACGTTGCTAGCGCTTTCCAGAGAGGGAAGGGTGCCTCCCTTGCACGGAGGTTGGCAAACCGGAGCTGCACACGGCGACTGGGAAGGCGCAGTAGCTTCAGGGGGGAGTCAAAGGTGAAGTTGGTGGGCACTGAAGGGCTTTTCTGGGCTCTTCACAGCAAAAACTCTGGGTACCAGGGTGAACGCATTCTTCACTGACATTCCGGTCCCTGTCTGCACAGAGGGAGGGTCAGAAGCCTGGGAAACAGCCTTCCCAAGTCAGAGGGTCCCCAGACACTGCCCCGCTTGAGCCTGGCTGACCCGCTTCCAGGACGCCCTCCTCCGGCCAGCCCCACGGAAATGCCGAGCAGACAATCTCCCAATTGCGCACCTGGCAGACAAGGAGGAGGACTCACCGGCCCCACTGCCCGAGCCTGCATGTAGGCAGGCAAGGCGGAGAGAGTCTCAGCCAGAGCCAAGGGTGCCGGCTGCCACTTGGCAGGCTGGCGGGCACTTCAGAGGGGACTACAGGGCGGTGCCAACCAGCCGTCACAGGGGCCCAGTGCTGTTCTAACCAGCCGCCCCATGTGAACCCCCTTCTCCAGGCAGGCCGGGCTTCCTGGTCCCCTGACCACGCGGTGCTTGCCTCGGCCTTCGCCTCCACCGGTGCGCACACTGTGCCCTCCCCGGAGGTGCAGGCGCACTGCTCACAGCCCGCTCCCCGCCCACCGTCCCCAGCCTCCAAGGCCCGGCCAGAGCCCACCTCCTTTCTGAAACCTCCCCAGACCCGCGAACCACAGGGAGCTCAGCAGCTCCAGAACCACCTACTGGCTATTAGGTTAATAACCACAAACATCATCGATGAAGCTCAGGGACGAGGCTGGCACTGTGTATACATTGTGCTAATTCTCCAAACAATCTGCAAGGAAGGAAGGTGTTCTCACTCCAACGACGAGGAAATCGAGACTTGACACCATTTGTGAAGCCGGTGCACAACGGAGCCAGGGCGACCTGGCCCCAAGCCCCACGTGCTGTCCAAGCAAAAATCAAATGTGGTTTTCCTCATGGGCTCACCTGGCCCTTGGAAACAGCCCGAGTTCCTTGGGATCATGGACTGTGTCCCACAGTCCTACGTCCTCCAAAGTATTTACCATGAGGTGAGAGCAGAACTAGAACGCCTTCCGATAAATTCTCCCTGGCTCCCGCTCGATTTCAAATTGGGTTTCTGTCATTTGCCGCAAAGGGAGTCCTAGGAAATACAGTTTGGGAATTCGTTCCTCACTGTACACTCGTAGGTCTTGGAGTGAGAGTGGGCTTCCAAAGGTCAGCCGCCACAAGTGACAAGGATAAACCCTGGGCGTCCTCACTCCAGGGACTGGCTGTGACTGTAGTCTGTAAATTTCCAGCCCATGCTTTGGAATGCTTTGGGGAAATAAATGAAATTTCCCCAAACTCTTCTAGATAAGGTGTCGAGATGTATATTTAAGAAGTACATTACGTAAGAACTCTCAGGGGAGCCGGACAATGAGAGGAAATTACTTCAGTGTTGCTCCGACTGTGACCATCCAGCCAGCCAGAAGAGGCCGCCCCTCTGGTTGCTCCCGCCTCGGCCCTCCCCTGCGCCAGCCCCACCCCGTGCTCGCTCCACACCCAGGGTGCTCTGCACTCGGAACGTTGTCTAGGATGCACGTGAAGGGCCCAGCTCCACGCCCGACGCAGAGTGGGGCCGGTCAGAGGACACGTCGGCGTGATGTGGAAAGACCTTGGCGTGCCTAGAACGAAGACCATGGACTCCGAGGCCCGCAGAGGCCCGGTGGACGTCCGGAGGCACAAACAACAGCCACGCGAGCTCCGTGCTGATGGGGTGGCCGACCCCAGCCTCCGACGTGGGGGGACCAAGGAGAGAGTGGGGGAGCCCAAGAGCTTCGTCCGTCTGGCCCGGTCTACCTGGTTGTTGCCAGGTGTGATTCTGTGGTTTATACTAAGAAATACATATCTGGTCTTCATCTGTTTCTGGCACAGAGCTCCGAAAACTCTTGGCATTTCCTTGTGACGATAGGATAAAGGTCTTTTGTTACATGAAGAGGGGACTTTTGGAAAGCACCTCAGGAGGGGGGCTGGCTGCCAGGACAGCCGACCATGAGATGAGAGGGCTGGGACTTTCTGTACCCCTACCCCCACAGCCCACCTCCCCTCCCCTGCTCCAGGGGAGGGAGAGGACTGGAGAATGAATCAATCACCGATGGCCAGTGACTTGATTAAGCATGACTGTGCAACGAAGTCTCCATAAAAACCCAAAAGGACAGAATTTGGAGACCTCGTGGACTAGAGATTCAGGGAGAGGACAAGGGCCCTTCCCACACACCTTGCCCTGTCTACCGCTGCAACCTGGCTGTTCCTGAGTTCTGTCCATTTATAATAAACCAGTAATCTAGGAAGTAAAATGTTTTCCTGAGTTCTGTGAGCAGCTCTAGCAAATTAATCGAACGCAAGGAGGCGGATCATGAGAATCTCTAGTTTATAGCCAGTTGGTCAGAAGCACAAGGGACAACCTGGGCTTGCAAGTGGTGTGCGAAGAGGGGGACTGGGGGGGTCACTCTTGTAGGACTGAGCCCTTGACCTGTGGAATCTGACGCTCTCTCTGGGTAGACAGGCATCAGAATGTCGTTGAACTGTAGGGCACCCAGCTGTGTCTGGAGGATGGCTTGTTGGTGGCAGCGGAAACTTTCTACACACACTGGAATTGAGTCCAGGATCCCCAATAACCAGGTCAAGTCGGGTTGGAGTTGCTGGCCCTTCCCAATTTTTCAGAGAAGCCATAAATCCTTACTTTTCTGTGAAATCAACCCATTTTTAAATATCGTTATCTTATAAACTGTTTTTAAACATTTGCCTGGATCAACTCCCAGGTGCAGGCTGGATCCTGTCTAGAGAGGGCCAGTCTAGGGTCATCCCACTGACACTGGACTTGGGTCCAATGAAGTGAGGCCACCTGCCAAGGGCACATGACTTGCTGGTGGCAGAGACAGTGCAGGGGCCGGGCCTCCCAGTGGCCAGGCCAGGGCTGCCTCTCAGCCGGTGGGAACGCCCACCAGGGGTGCTCTGACGGGGCACATCTGCGCAGTCACGGAGAGGCCGCACCTTGGCCAGCGTCCCCGCACGTCACGGCCACGTTCACCTCCCTAACCCATGGGTCTTCGGTGACCCCCGACTGCTTCTCGGACTCCTTCTCTCCTTTCCACTGTGTTTCTGTCAATGTCATTCCGGGAGCTTTAAGACTTGACTCATGCATTCACCTACTTGTCCCAAACACCCACTGCACAGGGCATGGCATTCAGCCCTGGGGACATTAGTCAAATCAGACCCAGGCTCTCCTTGAGAAGCTGTAATAGTCAATTTCATAGGTCAACTTGGCTTGGCCCTGGAGCCCAGGTATTTGGTCAAGCCCAGCCTAGATGTTGCTCTGAAGATACTTTCTAGATGTGACGAACATGTAAGTCGACAAATTCTGAGTAAAGTAGATGGCCCTCCATGCTGTCGGTGGGCCTTGTCTAATCTGGTCTAAGGCTCTAAGAGAAAAGCCCGAGGTCCCTGGAAGGAGCGATGATTTGGCCTTTGGACCCAACCGCAATGTCGATTCTCCCCTGGGTCCCCAGCCTGCCCCCTGTCCTGCAGGTTTTGAACTTGCCAGCCTCCAACCCCATGAGTCAATTCCTTTTCTCTCTCTCTCTCTCTCTCTCTCTCACACACCCCCTCCCCCACTGGTACTATTTCTGTAGTGGACCATGATCAACACAGGAACTCATGAGAAATATACCGGCTACAGCTCCCTTTAATCACACTGAGTTCACAGCGGATGTGAGGGCACAGGAAAGGTGGGAGAGGGTAAGCTCTCCCCAGACGTGTAAGCCACATTCTCTGTATCCGTGCCATATGTATTTTTTGGAGAAAAGCATTGAAGAATTTTGGACCCACCACCACCCAAAACTCAAGAGCCACTCAATGTCCTGTCCTTGGACAGCCCTTCCAGCCCTGATACTCTGTAATTCAGTGGGGCATAAGGCATTTCTATGGTTTGTTTTGCTCTCATCAACCAGGGTCCCGGAAAGCTTCTGGCGCTCATTCCAGATGAAACCACTGAGGAATGATAGAAAGCACCCTAAATCCAGAATCAGGATTTGGGGGGTCAAACTCTGTCTCTGCCACTTACCAGCTCAATGACCTAATCTCTCTGAGCCTCGATTTCCTCAACTGCAGAGTGGAAAGAGAGCACCCAGAGAGCAACACGAGTGCTCCGCGCAGGGCCTGCCCCCCAGCAGGCACTCTGTAAGCAACCCCTTACTTAGTCAATCACACGGACGCGCCCGAGTCCGGGAGCCACCAGCCTCAGCTTGCAGACTTCAGCATAAGCCAACCAACGCCTAGCTGCTTTCCTTCCCGCCTCGGACACACTCGCCGGCTCGACGGGTCGCACCGAACCGCCAGGAGAGAAATGTGGCAGACCTGCTCCTGAAGTTCGAACTGCCAGGGCGGGACGGGCACCGCTCCCCTGCAGAGGCGGCCTCGCTCCTCTCAGCTACCAGCTGGGGATAAGGGTGCCTCCCTAGAAGAATGATCACACTGCCGGGATATGAGCGCTTTACTAAATGCCTGGGTCTCCCCTTTCTCAGTTGCAAAAGACAGAAACGCATGAAGGCCCGGAGTCTGGGCTCTGGAGCCAGGGAGACCAGCCCTCCTGTCCCACCTGAGACCCCCTGGCCTCCGGGCTCTGCTGTGCCCAGCGTGTGCTGAGGTTGCTAAAGGTGGGCACCTCGCAGTCTGCAAGGACTGAGTGAGGCATGTCCCACAAGGCTGGAGTGCCCTATCTGGTGGGGACCGGCAGCAAGTAGCAGTATTATTTCAATCACCCTTCTGCCCGGAAAGGTGGTTACTGACATGCCCGCTGTAGATTTCTCCTTGGCCTGACCTTTTGTGAACTGGCTTTCCGTCTATCACCTGCCACCAAAAGAACCCTGGCAAATAAATGCCTTTTGGAAATGTGCTTCTGCCTTGACATCTTAGGTCACTGAGCTGGGCAGGCTGTTAGCTCTCCTCCCCCTGTCCGGAAGGGACAGCTGAGGTCAGAGCGGAGCAGCCGACTGCCCGGTGGGGCCGGCCTGAGGAGCAGTGGCACCCGGCCACTCCGGACCGTTCCTGCGTCATCTTACTGGCTGCCTGAGGGTCAGAGGTCGATACAGCAGCCAAGAGTTTCTTGGCAAGAGTTTCTTGGCCAGGCAGGGGTCACAGAGCAGTAAGTAGAAAGCATGGGAATTCTATCCCTAATTATGTCCTGTTTAACTTGGCCCTCCCTATGGCCCTCCAGCCAGAAAGCCAACTGCCAGCAGAGTTCTTGCCCTTGGGTGGTCATGGGGAATTCTGACTTCTAATTTGGGCTGATTACGCTGGACAAGTTGCCCAGTCTCTCTGTTCTCATCTTCTCATTTATAAGTCTGGGATAATAATAGCTTCCTCTCTTTGGGAAACATTTCAATGGCTTTTTTTTTAAACAGGGTTACATCATTTGTCCCCTTCCTTTGCTTTGTTGGAGTAGGCAGGAGATTATTTCCAGCCAGCGGCTAGTAATCACTAATCACCCTGACAATTTGTAACAAATGAACTGCCAGATGTAGTTCAAGAGTAGATCTCTATTTCCTAATGAAACATGCCCTTGGGAGTGGGTTTTAGCCGAAGTCCGGGCACCACCCGACTCTGGCTAGAGGCTGAACTAGGAGGGAAAGAGCGGTGGGCCAAGGATTAGAGCCCCAGGTGGGCCTGGGGGACCCTGGGGATGTTGTGTAGCCTGAGTCTCTGATTCTTCAGACGTAAAATGAGGACGTTGCAGTAAAAGACCTTCAGGGTCCTCTCCTTCAGCGATGCTCTCTGACTCCACCTCTGGTGATCACTTAGTGAGAATGGTTCCCAGTCACCCTGGTCCCGCCCAAGCTTCACCCTTTCCCCGCTCCACCCACCCACCCTCCAAACAGCCCCCAGCGTAAACTGAATCATGTCATTCCCTGGGTGAGGCTCCTGCGACGGCAGTGAAACAGACATGAAAATCACGGTGTATCATGCAAAGGTACAATATGCAGTCGATTTTAATACCAAGAGGAAATGAAGGGCTTAGGTGAGAAAGGCAGAGGCAAAATTATATAATAATATCCTCAATAATTAAAAATCTCTATGACGAAGACTAGAAAGAAATATCACAAGATGTTAACAGTGGTTAAGTGACTCAGCCTACTGAGTGCCAGAGCTAGGACTCCAACCCAGGTGGGCAGATTGTGGGCGAGATGGTAGAGAAGAGGATGCAGGAACAGACATCAGGTACCTGGAAGCGTTCAAAGACAAAAGAGCACTGGAATCGCGACGCATCAGCCATGAACTTTACCGTGGGTCATAATCAAATAAAGTCAGTGAATTCATTTTTTCCAGATCATTCATTTTATTTCCTTCACCAAATTTCCACACCCATTAAGAAAGCGTGTTTGTTCATCCTTCAGACCCATCCTCCAAATACCTGTGGAGGCTAGGCAATAAGTCTTCGGTACCTTAAGCAGTGAATCGTTTTATTTACCTCATCAGATCACCATCAGAGATCCTAGGTTATTAAATAGCTAAGTTCCTTGACGGTTCAGACAAAAATGCTGTCCTTTTTCCCTGGGCTGGACCACTGCCTTTGAAATTACATTCTCTATAAAAAGATAAGTCATTTATTCTGTCTTAGCATCTCGGGACTCCCGAGGTGCTCCTGGGCACCAGAGCTAACAACCCCTCTCCCACCAATCGCCAGTCCCCTGGGACCTTCTGGACGTCACCCTAACTGTCACTCTCGCTGACTGCAGACACATTCCTTGGGCTGAGAGTCACTTCCGCATGACAGGCACCAAGAGGAGCTAGAGAAGTACAAACTGAAGAGGCAGGTAAGAATCACTGGGTATATTATTTTCTCAAATAAAAGGACCAGCTATAAATAAAAACGACCCTGCTTCATGAGATGATTAAGCAGAAGGCCTTGACATTGGAAAACAATTCTACCTAAATGATGGCGGAAGAACCGTTCGTTAGAGTAAACTGGTATTTTGTGGGGCAAATCTCTCAAAACAGGAAAAAATGTGTAAGACAAGACACCAGGCAGCATTTACACAGAAATGGCAATGTGCTTGGAACTGGGCAGCCAGGATTCAAATCCCAAGCTATTACATTTCTTTTGTGGGTTCTCAAGCCACCTTAAGCTTCATTAGCACTGTCCCCAAAAATGTAGCTAAGAGGTACAGCACATAACTGGCATTTCAGAAAGTGCAAGAGAATATCAACTGAAACATCGAAGGGAAAAAATCAACAGCCCTTCTTAGATACATAAATCTTTTTAAAACAGGACGGCCAGGGACACCACACTGCCTATCACGGCAGACAGACCATCGGCGTGGGAGGCAGCACAGCGCTCGGGAGTCCGGTTTCGACCCGGAGCCGCGCGCACACCTCCACGCCCGGGCAGCCACTGTCACCCAGCGCGCCGCCAGAACGTTCCCCACATGCGGTATCTGACCGTCCAGTTGGGGCACTGACCTCTTTTCCCTTAGATGGTCACGTTTTTTAAAAAACGACAACAGCATACACAGCGATAAGCTGTCTGATGTGAATGAGTCAAAATTATGCCTATCTTTTTGTCAGATCAGAAAAAATACATTTTCTGGTGTGCCGCAGAATTTCAGCGATTGGTTTGGGTGCCGGGAGGTAGAAGAGGTTGAAAATGGCTGCCCTAGGGGCTCCACAGGTGCACGGCGTCACAGGTAAGGCGGCTGTCGGTGCTCTGCCTTCCCAGCATCCACTGCCACGTCTCACGGTGACAGCACCCATTTTCTTTGGGGAAGCCACCCCATCACTCTGCACAGCTCAGGTAGAGCCAGCCCACCACACCTCGTTACAGCGACAGGCACACAGCCAATCCAGCCTCCATCCCACGCCCCGTGGGGTGGTGTCAGGCCCAGGCGGGACTCTCGGCAGAACCGGGAGAGCACTGTGCTCTTTGTGAGGGGTCTGCGCTGCCGGGGGAACGCCAGCCTGCGTGGCTGAGGAGCAGGTTTGCAATCGCTCCGCAATCACGTGCAGAGACCCTTCCTGAAAAGACGGCCACCAACTCAGAGAGCACCGCCAAGATGCAGAAAGATACAGGCTCCTGACGGCACCGTTTGGGCCCCTGGCTCCAGCCATGCCTAACGGTGCAGCTTCTTCCGACCTTTTGAGGACCGTGAACTATTACATTGCCTTCTGCTACATGCCCACTGCAGCTGAGTCTGTATCGCATGTAGCCACAAAAGCATCCTTACCAATACAAGAGAATTCATGGATTCCTTGAAACAGTATGCAAATTTTGTGTAAACAGGCATCGATATATTTTCCTATGGAGAGGATCAGCATTCTTAATGGGTTCCTGAACTAAAATGGTAAGACATTTTAATCCAACGCTCACACCTCACAGAGGAGAAAGTCGGGACCTCAGTCAAGAGAGTAACTCGCCCCAGGTCACGCAGCCAGCCGGTGCTGGAGGAGACATCGAGAGGCCGTGAGCACTGGCTGACCTGCGAGCAGGGCCTGCGCAGTCGGAGGCTTCCTGCTCCCGCCCCTGTCCGTGGAAGGTGCCCACCACTTGCCCTCCCCGCACCAGAAGCTACCTCTCGGCCCAACCTTGAGACAGTAAAGCGCGGTTGAGACCATCTGGATGGTCTATGTTACTAAACCCAGTTGGGATTAGTGCACAAACCTTGAAGACTTTGGTCAAGATCTGCAGAGACCTCCTTGTCCCCTGGCCCAAGACATGCCTTATACGTCAGCTCCCTTTGTTCTCTCACCTGTCACCTGCCAATCTGGAGTGGCCCGCCTTTCCGCGGCTTCTCCTTACCCTCCGTGTAAGTGGCCCATTTGCAAACCAACAAGTCAGTGACAGAACAGACCAGAATCCAGTTCTGCTGAGTCTTCCTAACCCTGTATGTCCATTCTCACCAGGAGCGCACCTCTGGCCACTGAGAATCACCAGGTTGCTGCTAGCCATCACCATGGGCGGGGTCTCCCCTAGCCCAGGGGAGGCAGAATGACCGGGAGTGAAGATCCCAGCACTGATGGAAGAGCCCCGTGTGCCATTAGGGTGAGTACCCCGCCTCGCAACATGCGAACAGTGATGAAGAAACACACACCACCCAACTGTCCAATATTCATTCACGAACATTACATAAACGCCTCACTAACATAAAATTGAGTGTCTTACTCTACCCAGGCACCATGTGTAAGGGGTTGAGGTGCAAAAACTGGAAAAAGACATGCAAGACCCTTCGTCTCTTGTGTAAAAGAAAGTAAGAACCATCCACCAAAAAAAATGGGCCACTTTCAATCCTCAGAAGAACAGCATTCTTGGCAGCCCTGTCTTCAAATTCTCCGCCACCTAACTCTCCTGGCCTCTCAAATTAAGTAAACAGTTCCTTAAGAAAATACAGTCAAGTGTTTGCATCTGTTTGAAACAGTCCCACGCAGGGAACGTGTGGTATTTGAGTATATTTACAGAAATTCTCTTCCAGGGTAGAGTCTTTGGGCGATCGAAGTTACATTGCTGTCGGCACAAAAACAGACGGCTGTATCAGGAAGATGCTTTATGTAAGCCTCGCAGGACTCACAGAGGAGCACCCCACGGCACACTCCCAGAGGACGATGATAGCGAGGGGGGAATCGAAGCACGCCACCGTGGGAAATCGCTGGTCCCCGAAGGAAGGCCGTGAGGGAGCGAGAGCAGGGAAGTACTAAGGAACTAGAAAACAACGAATGAGATGGCATCAGGAAGCCCTTACCCATCGATAATCACTCTAAACACGAATAAGCTGCATTTCCCAATCGAAGGACATGGAAGGCTGGATGGATTAAAACAACAAGAACAAAGACAAAAACAAAAACAAGACCCAATCTGTTGCGGACCGTTCAGCCTGGTTTCAGTTGTAACCCTCACCCCATGGTGGGCTGTGTAAGAGCCCAAGGGACCCACTTCATCTGGGTCTGTTCTGTCACAAGGACGTGACCTACTAAGGAGACAAAGCTTATCTCCCTGCAGGAGCGCTGCTTCTGCCTTACCCATCTCTGGTCCCAATGCTTGGTTGGCAGTCAATGATGGGTAAGACTCCTCATGGGAGGGGCAACCTAAGCCAGACGTGACCACTTGGGAGGCCTCATGGAAGGACTCAGGGGTTGCAGCAAAGAGGATGTGATGGACCCTCGCCCCCCGGCTATTCTGACATAGCCCGAGTCCTCATTTCCATCTGGGAGATGTCTCCTGCTTCCTGATAGGCTTAAAGCCTAAAACTGTGGGGGCGAGTGGTGCAGCCCTGTGCTGGCCAGGATGGCTTCCTGGGTGATTGGGCATAAGAAAGAATTCCTAAAGCCCTGTGAAACCTGCTTTGCTAAGAGTGCTCTCATTTAAATGACAAGTGGCCCAGGAGGAAATGAGTATGTCTCCCAAAGTCTGGCAACCCCCCTTCCTGACAAACACTGGCTCCGATTAAGCCCTCAGATTTCTTTGACATGTTAAACTTGTATTCCGGTGTATTGGAACCCAATAAAAGCCTAGTGAGGATGGGGCTCTGGGTCATTCTCCTCTGAGAGTTTGACCCCTTTCCTCCCCAAGCAGAAAATGTCTTGGTAGTTTTTACTTTCATCCGTGACGGAGGGATGGGGCTCTGTGGGCAGAGCCCCCGCACATCTGGCACTCAGGACAGGGTCCCCTACACCAATCCATACTGCCGACAGGAGACTCACGTCAGCGTTAAGAGCACACGTCGGCTCCCAGCAAAGGGACGGGAAAAGAGGTGGTGCACAAGTGGGAGTCAAAACAGAGCAGGGACGGCTACATTCACATCACACGGAGTAGACTTGAGGCTAAACACAGTGACGAGAGACCAAGAAGCTCAGTGTACAATGACACAGGAGTCAATCCGCCAAGACGGTATAACATGTACATGCACCAAATCAACGTGCTGTGTGCTTTAACCTCATACAACGTTATGTGTCCGTTTCCCTCAATAATGCTGAAAAATTGTCTTGTTTAATTCCCCTCAAAGAATACAGTCTACAGGCGAGTTTACCCCCTATAGTTTTCTAAAGACACCTCCCAACTTTCAATAGATCTCTTTTCATGACCCTCTGCACACGGCCCCAGCACACCCCCGTCCCTTCTCGTCCCTTTAGTGGCCGCTGCGCTGGCCCGGGCAGGTGCAGACCATCTCCATCACTGCAGAAAGTGCCCCTGCACGACGCTGCCCACGGAGGAAGCAAGAGGACAGAGAGACGAGCGGTTTGTCTCAGAGGGTCAGGCAGGGCTCAGGGCACTCAGCCAGCCCACAGCGGGAAAAGGGAAGCAAGAAAGAGAGACATAGAACCAGTCTCCGCGCTTCAACACACGGTGAGGCCGCCCAGTGAGGACGGAGCCCAGCCTCATCCGTGCTCCGGGCACATCGCCCCCTTGAGATGAAAGGGAGGTGGGACAGAGGAGCAGAAGCTCTGCTCTGCTTTCAAGGTGTGCATATCGGACTCCTATTAACCAAGAAGCAAAATTTTTTTAAAAAGGAGGAGTCTGTAGCCTGGAGTAAGTCCACTTGCCACCCAGAATAAGTATGACATCCCAGAGAAGGACCGACTGAGCCCCCTCGATACTCAAAAATTGAGTATCCATCTCCTAAGGTCTGATAAGTGACTAACGGTACAGCTGTATGGCATGTTATAAAGCTACTAAAATTAATAAGTTAAATCCATATATAGATTTCTATGCGTGCTAATCCGCTCATTCACAAAAACTGTTTGTCATGAGTCTGCCATGTGCCAAACCCTGTTCTCAGCAGAAAATGGGACGTGGAGGGTGTCTCTCCTCGAGGAGAAAGAGTGGGGGGAGACGACTAAAAAGCCAACAAGTAAATAAGACAGGCTCAGGAAGTGATCATACTACATGAAGATGTGCTAAAGGGGGGGGCGGGAGGGACCACCTTTGCCGGGTGTCCCTGGAAGTGCCTTTCGAGGAAGCGATGTTTGAGCTGAGGCCACAATGACAAGAAGGAGCCAACCCCTTCTCGAAGAACATGAAGATGTAGGGCCAGAACACTGTAGGGAGAGGAAACAGCAAGGGCAAAGGCCCTGAGGCAGGAAAATGCTTGGCTGATTCAAGGGAAGGACCAAATGCCAGTGTGCTCACCATGGAGCAAGTGAAGCAAATGGTGGGACAAGCTGAGGGTGAAGTGCTGGACACCCGTGTTTCTTCTGTTCCACCTCCGACACTTTCATCCTCAGTTTCTCCATCGGGAAAATGGAGTTACTAGTCACGGACAGCATTTCCCTCCTAGGATCTCTGCAAGGAGCCTGTGCCACAGGCCAAACAGGCATTAGCATCCCCCGTTTTGCGGGTGAAGAAACAGGCTCAAAATGTGCAGCGACTCAGCCCCGGATCACCCCTTTGCAGTCACCAGAGTCAGGTCTCAAATTCAGGTCTCCTGGTTGCTGTCGCAATACGCTTTCCCCGACACCGTGACCTCTTCTCCTTCTGTGTACATCAGTAACAGCAACCCCGCATCCCGGAGTGAGTCTTCACAACCTCCAACACTTTTTAAGAGGCGTTTGATCCCAGTGATACGGATAAATTGAGTTTTCCAGTCCGCAGCTCAAGGCCACCGGGGGTTTTATTTTCAACGTAAGTCCTTGCTTACATTTTTCTCTCTCCTACCACAGTGTGAAAGGGCAACGTGTCAGAACCATCCTTGGTGCGGAACGTGGGCAGGCAGAGGGTTAGAGGTGGGGGATGCGGTGAGGGGAACCTGCAGCGTCCACTCGCATCCACTGTCACACAGCTTGTGAGCTGTGAGACCGGAGTTCAAACTGTCTCTGTCCCAGTCGAAAGCATGTGCTCTTCCCAATAACCGGGACGGAGCACGGAAGGGCCAAGCGGAGCGCCTGCCACACGGCGACGGCTCGCTTGGCTCCGGGGGCTGCGTTGTACCGCGCACTGTGTTTTCAGAAGGATCTCTCCCTAGTCATCCGGTCTAATGTCGAAGAACCCACCCAGAGAGCCGTGGAATTAGAAAGTTCATGTTGTGAGGATTCCAGATGATTCCATGCCATGAATCCTCCCTGCATAATTCATACAAAAGCCCAGCGGTCTTGCTCCATTTCTCAGAACAGAATCTGCGGGGGACTGGGAGATTAACCAGACTTCACTAACTCTGCGGGATAAACCGTGGCATGTTTAGCCATGCACTCAGAGGAGTTATCATAAATCACCAGAATTAAAGCTCACCTGTCTGAGCAGAGGCACAGCCTGCGCTCAGGCCCTGGGAGCAGAAGGTCACGGCATCAGTGGCTTCCCAGGGGCTTCGCCGCTTTCTGAGCTTTCTTGTGACCGGCAGGCCCAGCTGCACAGCGCTCCTGTCTGATCACTAACAGAGCCGTGAACGCTAGCCCAACCGTTCTGAAGGGGCTCAGGAGCTCAGGGGCTCTCGGTGCACTTTTGCTCCCAGTAAGTACAGGCTAAGCTGCATTCAGAGATCAGAAGGTTGAGAGGCAATGATTTGTTTTTCAAGCCATGACTTCTTAAGTCAAAGCCTGAATGGGCCTTAGAGATGCAGAAAGGATTAGTAAAGTGCCCAAGGTCACACAGTCATTAAGAGCGGACCTGGGACCAGAACTCGGGACTCTTATTCTCAGCCCAGTGCTCTTTCCACTCCAATGCATCTGCCTAAGGGCTTTTGGTGGATTGGAATACGTTCAAATATATGTACTCCCTCCTGGGAAACTCTACTGTTTTCCCGGGTTTTGGTCACGAGACTTCCCTTGGCCATGGAATAAAGCAAACCCACTACAAGCAGGGGCTGAAATGTGCTTGCACGGTTGGGCGTGCTCCGCCTTCAGCACGAGGACTGTGCCCTGACAAGTTCATGGGTCCAAGGGAGATGAGAGGCCTGTGCAGCCGACCATGACCCAGGCAGCAACTCAGTCTAGATCGGCCGGTCCCCAGCTGACGCAGGGACACAGGAGTGAAATAGTGACCATTTCTGCATCAGCAGCAGCAGCAGTTTGCTGTTTCAAGCTCAACCTGCAAACACATGTACAGTCGCAGTGATGCAGACTAACGCACTACAAGGATCCTGAGCTTTGACAGAATTCATCTGAGTCTTGGTTTGAGCATTGAGTTACTTTGGGATCCCTGGAAAGTCACTAAAATTCTGACACATGATTTCCTGAACTCTAAAATAAAAATAATAATACTTACCTATAGAGGCATACTATGGACTGAATTAGAACCCCCCAAAAATCATACATTGAAGCCCTACTCCCCCTCAGTGTGCCTGTATTTGGAGATGGAGCTGATACAGAGGAGGCTATTAAAGTTAAATAAGGTCATAAGGGTGGGGTCCTGATCAGATAGGATTAGTGTCCTGGTAAGAGACACTAAAGTGTCTCTTCCCCCTCTCCCTCCAGCCCCCAAGCCACAATGTGAGGACAGAGCAAGAAGGTGACCGCCAACAACTGCTGATCTTAGACTTCACAGCCTCCAGGACTGTGAGAAATAAATTTCTGTTGTTTAAGCCACCCAGTCTGTGGTGCTAGGTTATAGCGGCCTAAGCAGACTAATACAGAGAAATTCAGAATTTTATACTAATTGCCTAGCACACAATGGGATTGAGATTGCAAACCTCTGGCTAGAGAGTGGAGGAAAAGTAGGTCATTACTACTTGAAAATCAGTAACGTTAGAATACATTCTTCTCTAATGTGGTCATAAAACCCTGATTTTTATCTGGATGAAAGATACCCAAAATAAAAACTATACCTCCTAGATTTCTTTGCAGCTAGTTCAAATTGGCTATGTGACAAAGTTATGCCCAAGAAGATAAAATCGGAAGTTCCATATACAACTTCTGGAACATGTCCTTGAAAAGAGAGAGGACATTGTCCTGCCTAGTGTAGCTCAGTGGATTGGGCGTTGTTCTGCAAGGCAAAAGGTCACTGGTTCAATTCTCAGTCAGGGCACATGCCTGGGTTGAGGGTTCAATCCCTGGTTGGGGTTAATATGAGTGGCAATTGATCAATGTTTCTCTCCTTCTCTTTCTCCCGCCCTTCCCCTCTCTCTAAAAATAAAAATAAATAAAAAGAGAGAGGACATCCCTCTGGCCCCCACTTCCTCACTCTTACTGGCTTGAATATGTGACAGCTGGAATACGTGATGGCTGGTACTCCAGCAACCATTTTGGAAGAGGAAATTCCATGCCACGTATAGCAGCAAGGAGACAGAGGAGCCTAGGTTCTGACATCATGGTACCAGTCCTGGACCACCTGCCCATGGACTTCTATAATGTAAGAGAAAAAATAGTTCTTAACTTGATTAAGCCGCCCGCTATCATTTAGTGCCGCCCTACTTAGCACCACGTGGGAACTTGAAAGAAATGCAAATTCCCAGTCCCCACTACAGGCCTCCTAAACCAGAATCTCTGGTTTCAACAAGCTCTCCAGGTGATTCCTCACTCAGTAAAGCTTGAAAGGCATGGATTCGGAGAGTTGCACTATCTCCGCCTAACCTGACAACTGAGAGAGTGGTCCGCGACCACGGGTTTTGTCCGGGACTCCGCAGCAGATACGAAGCCTGGAAGGGCGGTGAAGCCAATAACCGACGGTGTCAAGATCTAAAACAGCTTTGACGGAGTGGAACGCTGGACCAAAGCCAGGCAGATGAATGTCATGGGGGTGTAGAAGAAGCAAATCAAAACGTTCTTTGTTAATGTCCTTAAATTAAAAAGAAATGTAAAATTACATATTTTAAAATACAGCAAATAAAGCCATAAATCAATGCCAATTATGGCCCGTGGAGGGAACAAAGGAAAGGGAGAGGGTCAGGAGAGGGAACGGAAGCAGAACCCAAAGCAGTACAGAGGCCTGGAGTCGAGGGCAGCGAAGGAGACGCGAGGCCCCGGTGCAGGGCCCGTCAGCAGCTGCTGAGATGGTCTCTGCAGCTGGAGGGACGCATGCACGGGAACTGTGGCAGGTTGTCCTGAAACCTGCCAGGAGCCCAGCAATGTGTTGTAAGCGCTATGCGAACGTTACGATCACTGCTTCTCAGATGTAAAAACTGAGGCGCAGAGAGGCTAAGTTCCCCAAGGACACACAGCCAGCACCGCTAGAAGCAGGATATGGACCTGGGTGGCTAGAGTTCAGGGCTGCGACCCTTGGCCACCCCAGTATCCTCTACCCCTGCGGTGCTACCCCACTCTTGTGACTGATCCGTTTCTACTCATTAGAAGCCTGGCATAAAAATAAGGAAATCCATTACCTCATATAATGGTAAGTCCAGAGATAGAGTGAGTTCCAGGTGCAGCAGGATTATCAGCCCAAAGACATCGTCAGAGACGCAAGTTCTTTCCGTTCCTGGGCGCGACTGTCCTCAGCATCCGGCTGCATCCTAAGGCTGACCCTGCTCATAGTTCCCAGGAGGCAGCCCGCAGTTCGGACGCTTTGTGCTTTCTTCCTTACGGCCAGCAAGGGAGACGAGTCTTCACCCCCAACGTGGAATACACTGGAAAATATATTCTTGACCTCAGCTTTATTGTACCAATCGACGCACACGACAATTCTTAGACCGCAGGGGTCATCAGTGGGAGTGCTGTGAGTGAGCTGTGACAGATTACTCGGGACCGAACCCTGAAATCAGGGACGGGATCACTAAATCAGGGTTTTGTGGCTCCCAGGACACAAGGGCGCCACTACTAGTTGCTGTGATTCTTGTTTCCTCTAGAGCCCAGGTGGCGCACACAAGGCCTGCAGCCGAACCCTGCCCTCCGCCTCGTGTCTACCCGGCGGCAGCGCCAAGCTCCCTGCCCCTAGCTAAGGAGTAGTTACATGTGCACAGTCCTAAAATGACACTCAGCCCTTTGAAGGCCACCATGAGGCTGATGTGGCCCCAGTGAAAATGAATGTGACACCCCTGCTCTAAAGCGAATCAAGTTTCGTTTGTTTGAATCCTGGCAAAATAATAAATGCTGAGAAAATCATAAAGTATTTATTGGAAGTACCTTGGGTACAAAACAATAAATCCCTCTCCCCAACTCTTCCACAGCCTTCCTAACGTTCCGAAGCACCAGGGGAGGAAACTTCGAGGTAGTAACCTTCGTACGTCCCTTTGACAGGAAAAACTACATTCTGTAAGGAGAGGCCAGCACGGGCTGGTGGTAGCAGGTGCTGTAGGAGGAGGTAGGGATCCTGCATTCATTGAATGTCTGGGTGCCGAGAATGATGTGGCATACTTTATGATTTATTTACTGTAATCATTATAAGGAGACAACGTTTTCCGCATTTTCTAGATGAGCGAGCCAGGGCCCAGCACCATTCAGCCTGTCAGCTGGTGAGGTGGGTTTCACATGCGTCTAATTCCACCCAAGTGCTTTCCAGCACACCACACTAACCCAGTCCGGGATCATTTCCGTTTGCTGAAATTATTATCATTGAACCTTTCAGCTGAGACTTCCTGGCTAGTTCTTACCTGCTCTGGCCCATGTCAGTTGAGAGAACTACTCTCAATTTATAAGAAACTTCATAAAAATTTCTATTTATTAAACACTTGCTCTGTGCCAAGAACTGTATGTGTACAATCACGGTTTGTCCTGCTGAAAACACTGTGACACAGTTTATCACGCAGAATGCTTTAGTAGCTGGTGACAGAATCCCAAGTCAACCAGGTGCCAGTGGTCGCATCCACAGTTGCTTTCTGGTTGTGACTGTCTAGACTTAACTTCGGGTATCTTGAATTTATCTGGCTTCAATGGGAAGACCACACTTAGAGTCTATTTTTCTGGAGCCATTTTGTCCAACTTAAAAGATTTAACTGGTGCCGCCTTAATCAGTTCAGAAATTTTAAAAGAATCATACCTTCTATTCAGCCTCGCCACAAGGCTGAACTTTAACCAGCCTTCGTCCCTGAAAGATCTGTTTTATCTTTTATTGTCTGAAAATCAGAATCAATTACATCCTCTAGTCCTTTCAGCCCTCAATTTTCTGGACATTTCTACTCTCCACCGTCTCTCCAAAATGGACAATTCTTTGCTAAACTCAACTTTCTCTTACAGTAAGTCCTTCATTACGTATAGACTTTTAGCACCTCGGGAATGTAAGTAACATCCTGTTCGTGAACTCTGCCCAAAACCACAAGCTCATTCAGTACATAGCTATCTTCCCAGTGATCATACGCGACGGTTTTACCAAATGCATCACCACTAGGTAACGTGGGTTGCCATTCCTCTATTCTGCAATAGCATTTTTTTTTTCGCTTCCTGCCCCATAACTTCGGTTTTCTGTTATGGCAGCACTTCAATTACAGGTGCCAATTATTGTAGCATCTGCCCAACCTAATTAATACTGGAGTAACAACAAACAAACCCTACCTCTTTATAAAAGGAAAAATGTATTCCTTGCTATGTCCATGGCCTTTGCAGTCTGGCTAAGGTGTTGCTTCCTGTCCTCTTCACTCAAGGACTCAGACTGAAGACAGCCCCTATCTGGGACACACCAGCTTGTGGGAGAAGAAAAACTGGGCACATGTGCCCCTGCTTAGAAATGGCACGTATACTCCTGCTCACACGCCATTGACCAAGCAAGTCGCATGGTCAAGCCTCACTTCAACATCCTCCTCGCCCAGAGAAGGGCAGCACACAGTGAAGACAGCAGGTGTTTTTGAGCAAATAACACAACCTATGCAGCAGTATGCTGGTAAATGGTTAACAGCTGCCTCTTGGGGAATAAAAGCCCTGGTTTGTAGCATTCGCCAATTTCCATGGTGTAAACACCACCGCAATGGTCAATTTCAAGCTTCCAATGGGATATCACGGAATGCAGAATTAGGAGAGATGTGTGTGGTCAGCTCTTGCAAGCTGGCCACAGTGCAGCACCGAACCCACCCCGCTTCAACTCGGTCAATTACTGAACACAAACTGCACGCAGGCTGTCCCACAGTGTGCCCATGAAATCTTGCTGTGGATGGAGAACACAGGCAAGGGAGGGCAACGCTCTTAGGTTTTACTCAGCACCAACCTACCTGAAGTCTAAACTAGGATTTGCAGTAGGGATGAGGAAGATTCAGACAACCCAAAATTGAGCCTTCACGTTATTTGCTATTCCTGTATTAACTGGCAAATTCAAGTGGAGAGGAAGAATGTGAGATTGAAATAAAGATCATTTTTGTCTCTATAAATAAGATTCAGCCCCAGGTTCCTCCTTTGCAGAAATTCTTATTAAGAACTTGGCTCTCCTCCAAGGAAAATAAAGTAGAGATCATTCAAAACTCTTTAATTCCAAATTATTCCTGATGGGAATTATTGGTGAGTGTACCTATTTCACATTAACTTTTTTTAGCAAGAATTTACTTTAAATAGCCATGATCTTGAAATTAGCTCTTATATACCTGTCTTATTTTTTTAGAGCCCTCTTTAAGCACAGTGACATCACCACCGTAGTGACACTGAGCAAGATGCTTACATGCCCTAAATTTGCTTCCTCATCTTTAAGATAACAATTCCTCATGCATGCCTACTCCTTATAACCTTGCAAGGCTGTTATGAGGCTTAAATATCTGGCATGTAGAAAGCACCAAGGCTGCTATGAGGCTTAAATAACAGGCATTATAGAAGCACCTTGCACGTGGTGGTTACTCAATAAATAATCATTAACATGCATTACTGAGAAAGCTGATAAAGAACCTTCATGATTATTATTGAGGCATGAGCTAGAGGGTTGGCTACTGTCTAAAACAGTACAGGGCAGCCCTGGCCAGGTAGCTCAGTTGATCAGAGCATGGTCCCAATTCACCAAGGTTGAAGGATCGATCCCAGGACAGGGTGCATGCATACAAGAAGCAACCAAAGAATGCATAAATAAGTGGAACAACAAATCAATGTTTACCTCTCCCTCCAACCCCTATCGGAAACCATCAATAAAAAAAAAAATAGCGTAAGGCTTTACTCGGTAGCCCCAGAGCATTCGGCAAGAGCGGTATGGCTGTTGATTTTAAGTACATCTGAAAAGAATGACTTTTGCACTCCCCTAGAAGCATAGATTTTTATCATAATTTAACAAAACTGACCTCTTGTTGTTACTGCATTATGTCTCTTGGCCTCTAGTTTGGTTCAAACTGTCAGCCCAACAGAAAAGACTGGATGGTTTGCCCCAGGGCAAAGTCTTGGCCTCAAGGGCTGGGTCCTGAATCTCATCCTCAGGGAGAATGGAAAGCTCACTCAGCCATGCTGCAGTTCTTCGTACTGATTCTCACTTAAAATATCAACAGGAAATTCCATCTCTACAGTAATTCTGGAGGAACTGGAGGGCCATTCAAACACAGACGCCTGGCCTGACGCTGCGTGCCACATAAGGTCATAGGACAAACCTCACGGAGAGATCATGGTGACTCATAAGAGAAACAGCCCGCTCCCTTCCTAGGAACACTCATTTCTCCTTCCTGAGGTCCTGAAATAGTCAAGATCATCCTTTCAGACTCCTTTAAGCTTTTTCACTTAAAACATAATGGCGAGGAAGGTCCTGATTTGGTCACGATAACAGCCAAAATGGTGAAAGCTGCTTGAGACTCTGTATCTTACTCTTCTGTGCCGGGCACATATGTTTGTATGTTTGTGCATGTGCATGACTCTGTGCATTACATGTGTATTGGTTTCTTCTGGTGGCTTTAGAAAACCTATCCACTTCTGGAACTGCACAGAATGTCCCAGCAGCGACAGTGACTGCTATGTGTTTGGTAGTAAGGCCATCAAGGACTTGGAATAAAACTACTTTTTTGGGTTTTCCAAAATTGAGACTTTTACCCTACTTGTGTGAGCAACTTCACAAATTTGAGGGTATAAATATGGTCATACTATTTACTTTTCCAGTTAATCCGCTGAAGAAAGCTTACTTCTAGAGCAAATAACCGCCCAAATTTTCATTTCTTTCTTGCTCAGATAGCAGTCCAAATCAAATGTTTGCACACGGAGGTCAGCTTCCCCCCCAGAGTGACCCCAGGATCCAAGCCTGCTCACACTCTTTCCCGGACAATGGAGCTGTGGGCTCACTCTGCTAAAGGCGGTTTCCCCAGCACCCCTGGGAGACCCTTAAAGCAGCCCACTGAACTTTCTGGCACCTTTCCAAACAGAACCAGGAGGGGAAAAAAACAAGGAAAAAGGGAATGTGAAAAGCCTTACACTCAGGAGCATCCTAGTATGTGGGATTGTTTGAAATGGATGCCCCAGCTGTCACCTCCAGGTTTTAGTGGATAAGTGTCTATCAAATAAAGAGGATTTGGAGAACAGCTTCATACATAAAATGGCATAAGTAAACTGAAAAAAGCACACGCTTTCACTGTTTAAGAAATCAGTAAATAGTTTTTCTAAGATTTGTAGTTAGTATTTAACATATTTGTTGAATCCAGCCTTTTGAATCATACATGGAACTTAGATGTTCAATTGTTGTTTACTGGAATAATAAAGCCACGAATGGTAGTGTCATCAGTCTAACTAAGCGCTTTGAAATATGCACAAATCTTTAGATAAAACTTCATACAACAGAATTCAATGAGGTTTCCAGGTGGTCACAAGTAGCATTCTATATATTGATTTGTAGTATCAGACGTACGATCGGGATCATCTAAGTTGCCGCAGTAGATGGAGATGTGCCTTGGACACGTCACTGAGTACTGCTACATGTCTCCACAGGCGGGGCACTGCACGGCCCTAGAGGATGTCATTCATACAGATGCCCTCGGAAATAGCTCCCCCTAGGGTTGTGCAGAGCATAATCTGCACGCAGCTTGCTAACTTCGATACATCAGTCTCAACAGGCCATGAAGGAGGAACAGCCGAGTCACCGTGTTCATCCCCAGGACTGATGGAGCGGGTCCGGTCAACTGGGTAAATGTGGACTGTCTCTTGCCCACTTCTTCCTCCTTCACCACCTCCCCTACAAGTTTACATTCTGGTGAAAGATGTTGACCTTCCCAGATAGAGGCGAGTGCCCTCCAGTCAAGGGTGTGCTTGTAAGTCGGCTGGAGCCCCCACTTGAACTCCAGGGGCCTCTCAGCGGTCCTGGAGCAAAAAGTCCCTCCTCTCCACAGAGAACTGAACGTTCTTACCCTCTTCCTAATGAAGCACTTTTGCAAACACTCACACGTGGCTCTTTTTTAACCCCGCTTCTTAAGGTTTGCCTTTTAAATGCCAAGATTCACCTAAGCTCAACTGACAATGTCACCAATTCAAAAACATTTTCATTTTCTAGCCTCCAAAAAGGCCATCAGCTGGGTCCTTCCGGTTCCACAGGCCAATTCTAAATATCCTAGCCTTACATGTACAGCCTTTGTATTCTAAAACTAAGCAATCATTGTTTGTTACAGAAAAATAATTGTTAGAAAAGAAATACACGACCGCTCCCGCGGCCTGATGCGTGCACACTCACTACATGTGACATGATCGTGTTTCCCCCGTCCAAGCACAGGGAGCCCTGCCATTTCTCCGACACCAAGCAGAAGCCTACGGCCATGTCAAAACGAGGAGGACACGAGGAAATGCGCAAGTCACGAGCAGAATGCTTGCCCTGACAGTCCATTTCCAACTTAGGGGGACTTGTAATCAGACCCGACTTGGCCAACAACTAACAGTGTGACCTTGGCCCAGTCGGGTCCCCTTAAGCTTTGGTTTCCTTCTCTGCGCCAATGCCAACAGTATAGGGTTGACAGGGGATTGATTAACTGAGCTAATGAATGGCAAGTATTAAGTTCCTGACACGTGGTAGGTTTTTCATACTACCCTTGCATTCACTTGCTGTTATTTCCAGTGCCCACCTTGTACTGGCGTAATAGTGGGCCTGGCCTTGTGAGAATCAAAGAAATGTAATAGCTTTTTTTCTTCATGAATCTTATAATACATTCATTCATTCAATAAACAATTATCTAGTGTCCATTTTGCACCAGGCACCCTGGGAGGTGTTAGAGTTACAAACATGAATAAAATAAGCCAAGGCCCCAGCCTTCAAGTAGCTCACATTCCGATGGAGAAGATGAGACATGTGATCACATACAGTATATTTACAACACAGTAAGAAGAGCCACACCACAGGTATGTGGCATGAGTGTTCTCTCAGCTCTAAAAAGCATAAATCGGATTAGCCTGGGAGAGAGACCCTGAGCAGAGAATTCTAGGTAGGTATGCATAGAAAACGTGATATGCGTGAGGTTTCTGCAAGTTTTTTAACATCCGTGGAGCAAAATGGTTCTTGCAAAAGTCACAGAAAACATGGCTGTTGAAATTAGTTGAGAAGCCATTGAAGAGGTTTGGTCTCTTTCCTGAGAAGGCAAGGGGCCATGAAGACTTTTAAGCTGTTTGGGACTGGGTCCATTTTCTGCCTTTCAAGAAGTCCCTCTGGAGGCTGGAGTATGAAGGAAGTTGGGCTGGACTGGCCCGAGAGGAGGTAAAAAGATCAACTGGGTTTTGTTCAGATGAGAGACAAGGAAGGCTCACACTAAGCAGTGGCGGTGGAGGGTGTGAGGAACAGTTACGGCTACCACCATCATGTACAAGGAAGACTTTCTGGGCCTCGGTGACTGACAGAATGGAGATGGGGAGAGGCCGCGATTGACTCGTGCTACTGGGTGCTTGGCAGCGCCCTTCACAGGATCAGGAACAAGAGGATGAGGTTTGGAAGGACAGACACACACACACACAGTGAGTTACTTAGCCCATCAGAAGAGCAAGACAACATACCGGTACACCACCGGGCTCTGGATTACTGTGCCAAATTAGACAAAGGAGCAAATGCCATCACTCCAGAGGAAGCCAAAGCTGCTTGGTTTTTTTCAAGACTCCTCTTTATATAATTTTCCCCCTTTTCCGGGAGCAACATCACTGATACATCTTGGAGTAATGTGCCTACCAGATGCCTTGACATCTGAAAATCACTCATTCCAGGTCCCCAACAGCAGTTAAGAAATGACTGCCTCTTCTTCCCTGCACCTTGAACTTCTTGCTCTGCTCAGGAGCTTGTGCTGTGGCCAATGGCTGCTTTCGTGGCAGGAGTGTGACCGTGTAATTGCTGGTGCATTTTAGAGTAGTCCAAGATTCATGGAGAACTTCTAATGTCCCCAAAGATCTTTGGTTCAGATACTGTACGAGCAAGGTAAAGTCTGTTGAGAACAAGTTTATGAAATAGGCAGGAAGCCTATTGTTCAGGAGGGTTGCAGTACTGAGGAAGGTGAAGGAAATGCAAAGTGGAGCGAGCATGATTCCTGCCATTGAAGTTTTACAATCTGATGGAGAAGGCAAATCAAGCCTTACAGGGCCGCTGTGTTACACCACACAATGCTAACAGAGCAAGGAAGGGGAGCAGCCAACCTGTTCATGGATGTTCACGGCGGCTTTCTGCAGGTGACATGTGTCTACAGCACAGAACACAAAGTCTACTAGGAGCAGCGTCCTCCTAGTAGACAAGCAAGGCATAGACCAAGTGCTCTGGAAAAGGGACGACTCCCTCATTCCAACTGCGCAGATCCAGCAAGACTTTTTGGAAGAGACTACATTTTAGCTGGAACTGCAAAGGGTCAAATGAACAAATTCCTGCAAAGAAAGTGGGAAACCTAAGGGCACGTCTGAAGAACTGGGCAACGGGCTTTCCCAGGATCAGGTTTAGGTTTGGGGCTACAAGGCAGGAAGGGGGACAGACAGACAATACTTTGTAAAAGTTAACGGCAAATCTAGAGTTAAATCGTACAACATTCAAGAAATACCAGGAGGCAGCAAGTGATTAAGAGCTAAGTTGGGGGCAAGAGCTGCACGCACAAGTCAGAGGAATGATGCGGTCACCTGTGCACCTGAATCCCACGGTGCTTCCAGTCCTGAGGCCACAGGCTCCTTTTGGCCTGGAAAGGCACTCTTGCCTGCTCAGTGGACGATGGATAAATGTTGGTTCACTGAGTTAATCTTTCCCCAGCTAGCTAGAAATGGGACCTGGAGCTCCCTGTTCCTATGTTTAAACTTTAACCAATAAACTGTAGTGGAAATTTAGGCGCCCCAAACAAGCTTAGGAAAGCACCTTCCTGTCCCTTGCTCAGAAGTCAATGAAGAAGCCAGACAAATGCCCTCCAAAAGTTGCACCAAGGCTGTGCAGCCCCAAGGCCCCGAGTTTTAACTCAGCTTTTGCAGGAACGGGAGAGGGGTGGGGGAGGACCAAGAAAAGATCCACAGACAGCAAAGGGAGCCAGCTCATTAAGGTATTCCTGGAATGTTTTACCTCCCCGAGGGATGGCCAGGTAGGGCAAAGAGTATGGAACTTGGAGCCTGGGTCTCTGCCACTACCCTACAGTGAACGAGTCATTTAATCTTTTAAATCTCTGTGTCCTGTAACCCCATTTGTAGAATAAGGTGGTTGTGGGGCCCACACTAAGTATTTAGGGTCTACCATGTGCCAAGCGAGACGTTTCCCACCTTCCCTATTAACCCTCACAAGCACCGTGGTAGCTATTAAAAACCCCATTTTACTCAAGGCATTCAGTGCAGGGCATTGAAGCAACACGTCCAAGGTCACCCCGCATTAGCGGCAGGGCGACACTGCAACGTGAGGTTGACTCGCGGTCCCCGTTTCATACGGGTTAAACTCCCTAAACGAGCGAGGGCCCCGGGCTCCTATTCCTCAACTACCTGACGGGCACCCCCTCCTCCTCCCTAAACTCCCGGGCAACGCACCCCTTTCACCCCCAGTATGCTGTGGAAGGGCTGTCGCTCAGACTCGAGAAATTTTTCACGCCGCCCTGCTAGCGGAGCCCGTCCCGCCCACGGCTCCTCCTCACCGGATTGGTCGAATTCAGGGAGGCAACTACCAGGCCCAGAAGACCTGCCACCCCCATCCCTCCCAGCGCTGTGGGCGCAAGCGCTCCGAACGAGCGTGCGTGCGTGCGTGCGTGCGAATGAGCACGTGAGGCCTGTACGTGCACAGGGGGAGGAGGCAGGAAATGGGAGGCGAGGGGCAGGGCTTCCGTTGCCATGACAGTGACGTCAGGCGTCGGGGAGCGAACCCGGCCCCTTCCCCGCGCGCGCGCGCGCGCGCGCACACACACACACACAGACATGCACACGCGCGCGCACTGCCGCTCTCCCTCCGACACACTGGAGGGAAAGGTCAAACTAAAGGCGAGGGAGCGGGGAGGCCGGAGGAGCCGCCACTGCCGTGCGCCATGACGGACGCGGCCGAGGCAGCTTTCTCTCCGCCGACGCCGCCGAGCCGTTGCTCCCGTCGCGCCCCCTGCCCCCGCCCCCATGTCCGTTCTCCCCCTGTCCCCTACCCCCGGAGCTCGCGCGTCCACGCGTCCCCTCCCCCCCGGCGCTTCAGGCGCGCGTCGGGCCTGGGGCGCGCGCCGACCGGGAGCGGGAGCGGGCGCCACAGGGTGGGGGCTGCGGCGGACGATCGAGCGGCCTCCCCGCGCGACCCCCGACCCCCTCGGCGAGGGCCCGCCAGGTGAGTGCGGTTGGTGGGGCGAGGATGTCAGAGGACGAGGCGCCCGGCGAGCTCAGCCCCCTGTCCTACCCCTTCCGGGGGCGCTGACAGGCGCTCGGGACCCGGCCTCTTGGGGGCGTCGCGGGGTCAGCCTGTCGCGGGGCCTTTTTTGGCGCCTCTGCCCCTTTGGGATCGGGCCCTGGAGTGGTGGGGGTTTGGGACAGGAGGCGTGCAGCCACTGGCCAGGAGTTGGCAGGGCCACCCGGGCGTGGGGACAGGCGACGGGAGGCAGGTGGGCCCCTCTCTGGGGCTTGGTGAAGTGCAGGGAGGGGGCGAGGGGCCGAGGGGCCGGGCCAGGTGCGCGCAGGGGCCTGCAGGAAGCTTTCAAGAAATGTTTGTTGGGCAGTTGGGAGAAACTCTGCCCTTGGGACGAGGTGCCTTGCTTCTGCCCCAGCCAGCGAAAGTGGCGGATTTCAGCAAAACTCGGGGGAAGCAGGCAGGGCAGGATGGAAGGGAGAGGGGCCGGGAAGACCCGTCTGGATGGGAACCAGAGATAAACGAATCCGACTAGGGCATGATGTGTGGACGTTGCCATGCCAGTGTTTGATGTCTGCTGCTCATGGTTATTTTAGGACGAAAGGGTAAAAAAAAAAAAAAAGTTACTTGGGAGAGAGGGAACTGCTTGTATGGTCAGAAGTCCTTCCCTGTTTATGCAGGAAATGGGTTAATCTTTCACACACGCCCCCCCCCCCATTGAATCTACACCCAGTGGACTTTAAAAATGCTAAATACAAACTCTGAAGCCCCAAACAAGGTAATGTTTGTCCGATGAGTTTCAGGTGTCAGGCTCCGTGTTCCCTGGGAGGAAAACAGGAGGACAGCGAAGTACTTGATATGCTATAGCAGTCGCCTTTTTGTAATAAGCTTTGGAGCCTATCAAAGCGGAGTTGAGCTCCAACAGCCAGGGTTAAGTAATCACATTGACCCAGCGCCACCCACCAATCAGGAGCTTCCCTGGAAGTAACTGGGAAGACTGCTGCCAGCCCCGCACCCTGCTGATGGTGAAAACCCGTGCTTCTGCTGATTGTTTTTCCTCTTTAATTTTCCGCTGTTGTAACGCATGCTACCTATTTACCCAACATTGGAAGGAGTTATCCTTAGTTAAACTGCTCTCCTTTGAGTCACTTTTAAGTGATCAAGCCCTAGTTTTCCCAGGTCGTGAAAGTTACTTGGAAATTTCAAATAGTTTCAAATTGATAAGGTTTTTTGAATTTAGCTTAAACAGATTATACCAAGTGGGTCACGTGTTTAAAATTTAAATCTCAGCCAAGAACATGTCTGGTTTGTGAAAGGTTCAGGGTTGTGACAGCCGGGGAAATGTCCGAAGGAATCTTCGGTGAAGGATCAGAGAACCCCAGGACACCCTTCCTGGGGAGTTTAATGTTAACCGGTAGGTTCTGCATATGCCGGTTTGGTCCTTACCTAAGCCTTTCCGACACGTGGGGACTTCTGTCCACGAAGGATCTTTGGTTATTTGTCTTTTTCAAAAAGTTGTGTCAACAGAGAGCCCTCATTTTGAAATTGAGTCGTTGTGGCCCATAGCCAGGATACCCAAGGCTCTCAGCACAAGCTGTAAGGGAGGGTTATGCGGGTTGGGGCCTTGTTACTCCTTTCTGTGCCGCCGTTGCTGGACCTGGTTCTGTGCTGGGATGCCCCTTTCGCGTGTGGCTCCCGTTGGCTGTTGGCCACACAGGTCTACATGGAGTCTTATCCTGGGATACTTGGTGTTACAACCTAAAATATCATTTTCTGTGGTAGGTTAATATATATGTATTTATGGTTTTTTCCCTTCCTTCTCTTTGTAAAGGAAACCCTAGAATTGGGCAAACCAGCACTTACTCAGCATACCCCCTTCTGTAGGTCTCATTGACCTTGGCGGCATCATGGAGGTCAGTGTTCATGAAGATGAAAAGCTCTTGCTTTCTGCCAAGTGATAAAGATACATGGGAAAGTGATCTAAGATACACATACATTGATTTTTTTAAAAAAATTTTTATTGGGTATTATTGTGGTTATTACCAAAAATAATGTTTTGACTCCCTCTTGGGACTACTTTTCCATTTCTGTTTCACATTAAAAACATCATCACTCAATTCCCTTTTTCAACTTTTCTGGTACTGCTTGTATATTCTCCCACAGATGAACAACTGGTTTGGGGTGACGTTTTTAGGATTTGGGGCCTAGGAAGAAGGGCAGCGGTGCTGGGGTGAGGTTCGCCTGTGGAAGCAGCTGCGCCCCCTTGGATAAGCGTGGTGTTGAAGAGTATAAGGTTACACAATAAATTAAGTCGTGGTTAGTTGCGTTATTATGTGAGAATTCCATATTTTACAAAGAGGGCTCACTGAATGTTTCCTTCAAATTAATGCCTTTTTTATGATACTTATAAAACATGATTTGACTTAACGAAAAAGCAGTTGGCACACAGCAATTTAAGAACATATTTTTGGCATATTGCATGATTTATCAATGTGTTTCTTGAATCGTCTCTTTCCCAAAAATGTTTGGGGGCAAAATTATAGTATTAATGGACTTCTTAAATGCAAAGTTCTGTTACTTATGTGCTACCTATTAATGTTTTAACTGAATGGGAAGACTGTCATCTGATTTGTGCTTTACCATTTAAGGAGTACATTGAAACCTAATTAAAATGGCAGAATTTTATGGCCAAGGTTGTCTGGAAGCCCATCCGAGGTAGTTTAGTTACTGAGGTGTCAAAAGCGCCTTGTTACAAGATACTCTCGCGAGGACGGTGGCCCTGCGGCACAGGCCGCCAGCAAGTGGCTGCACCCACACTACAGCAAATTTGAAATAAATAGATTTCGTCCAAAGTCCATGTATAATGAAAACCATTACCTTGAATTTTTCTCTAGGTGCAAATTATTCTCCAGAATTAAAGGCTTGGTTTTCCTAAGGTGCACTTCTATTTGGGTCACTTGTGGAAAATTCTATTTTGATAAAAGAACAACTGCATACTCTTTAAACCTTCAGGGGAGCTTTTTTTTTTTTTTTTTTTTTTTTTCTTTTTGTTAGTGCATTTGGGCTTATTTGGAATCACAAGAGATGTTGAATGAAATACCTGGGGAGTTTCCATTCTGAAATCATTTTGCTTGGGGAGTGTGAGTTAACATGAGAACCTGCTAATGGGGTAGCTCCAACTTTGTTGGGATGAGGGAGAGGAGGAGGAACTAGACGCAAACTTGATTAGGGATAATTCATCCAGTTTGCCCTGCTTCGTGCTGTCCATGCCTGGCTTCCTTAGAGGGACACCTCTCCTCCTCACTTTTAGAGGAGCCTTGTTCTTAAAGAAGGGATTGAAGAGACAAGAGCTAAACATACAGGCATATTAGCATTCAGCTATCTTTTGAGAAGTTTAATCGTTTTTTTGTTTTGTTTTATGCATTAGGAAGAAAGAAATATTTCCATACTGACTGTGGAGTGAGAGCCCAACTTGAGGATAATGGGCACTGTTTTATCCGTGCATAACTGAATACTATAAAAATGTAAGGAATGGCTTGAATGATGCCACTGATCTTTTAGAACGGGCTCTTAGTTTCTGTATTGAACAAATGAATAAAAATGAAGATTGAAGATGTGATATTAGAGAAGTATTTAATTGTTTTTTAAACCCCAAGGGACTGTCCCAGAGGATTGCTAATGTAGAGCACAGTGAGTTAGATAAGTTCATTACTTAGATTTATCATTAATGAGGATATGTAATTTAAGAATTTTTCAAGTACGTGCAAAACATAAAAATAATAATTAGACTGCATTTAAAAGATATTTGTGCCTAGATCTGGGAGAAAAGAGGGAATGATCAGAAATTTTAATTGGAATTTAAGGTTAATTTATGTTCTCCATTTCATTATTTAACCCACGGTCTCTCTTTAAATGTCCCTTAATGTTACCGTCCCCAGTTTTCTTTTCTGTGAAATGCGTTCATTAGTGCAACATGCTTTATGTGAACTGGGTTCTGAAACAGTATTTGCTGGACTTCTTAAGCATAAAATACTACCTAATACTGATATGTATGTGTAAGTCCACCAAGTGGGATTTAAAAATCTTTAGACCTTGCATAATGTGCAGAAATTTGGGCAAAAGTTTTAAAAATGAGAAAGGCTGAGTTCAGAATTTTAGTCACAGGTGATTGTACATTGCATTTTCCTCGTTCTCCTGAAAGAACTTTCTCTCACTATTAGATATTTGTATTTTCCACACTCCTGTTGTGCTGGTGTGTAGTGTCAGGTCATCTTGTCTGTAGCATCAACAGCAAGTTCAGAATTATGAAACTGTTCTCTATATTTCCCCCCAACTATTCCCTCTCGGAGACTGTTTGAATTTCAGGCATTGAATGTGGTTTAGTCAGAAGTTATTCTAAATAGAAAGGTTATTGCAGTTTTCACAAACTAGAGGAAAATATAAATGTATCTTGAGAAAGTTTTGAACATTTTTGTATTACTGTGTGGACAGTTAAACATGGTGTGTATAATTCAGATTTTCTATTATTAGCATTTAAGTTAACTTTATTTGGTGTATTGTTAAAATCAACACAATAATTGCATAGTCTCTTACAAATATATATTTATAGAATATTTTTCAAAAAATCTGCCCTTAAATGGGCAAGAGATAGAAATTGTACTCTGAAACCTTCTAATTGAATATATAGTTAAATGTATATGGTTAAATGTTTGATATTAGGTATTGTTTTGATTGATATTTTTATATATGAGGATTTCTTGTAAGTATATATTTATAAACAGAAGCTTTCCTTTACAAAAATTCATTTGTATTTGATGATTATTTGATAGTGCTCAGACTTTTACATTTGAAATAAGTGGGAATGAATAATTTATTAAGCTGCTGTCCTAAAATGTGCTAATTTGGTTGGAACATGAGATATAATTTATTTTTCTATAATGTACAGTTATTTTTATCTCTTCCAAATTTATAGCAGAATAGTTGGCTATTTTTGCAAATTTAGGAGTGTAGAGTATGCCCAGAAGTGATCCATTGAATGCTAAGCATTGAACTGAGTTTACAATATTATTTGGGATAGTATTTTCCTTATAATGACATTTATAGTTCCGTTTAAGTATCATTTCTTGAACATGCCTGTGAGTGACTATATTGTACATACTGGTCAAATGATGGATGGAAGGATTAAATTGATATCCTCTGCTTCCCTCCCCTCTTCCTCCTTTCCACAGTCCATAGTTGGTGCTCACGCACTGAGGGAACTTAATGCACGATGGGGCGGCGCGGGGTAGTTGTCGTTGGTTTTTTCTAAGTGTCTATCATCTGATGTAGAAAAGTGAGACTGTTCTGTAACTCTCACTATGTGTTAAGCATTGTTTTGAGAATTTGTTTTTAATTAATTTATTTATAAAGGGGGTGACACTTTAAAAATTCTTGAGACTGTTGAAGTGGTTATGCTCCCCAAAAATATCAGAGTGAGGAACAGGAGGGTAAAGGCAGAGAGGATTGTAGGCTTAGATTAGATCATAGAAAGCAAATACAATTGTTTGCTATCCAACATTAAATTACGAAATAGCTTTTCTGTAGGACTGTAACCTTGCTGTTCCATTAGCACTTCTCACTGTGGAGTCAGGAGTATTAAATTGTCAGGAACGGCCAATGCGTATTTTTAATTAGTTTTACACGTTCTTGCTGGGAACAGGTTAGATGGCCGTGAGCAGGAGGGCAGTTTCACAGTGGTGGTCATTTTCAGTGACCACATTGAGAACCCCCAATACTACAAGGGCGGGGACAGGTACTTCGGTGATCGGTGGGGAAGGGTTCGCACACACAAAGTCATGTTAAGAAAATTCAAGTACACCAATCTTGAACAAAATTACATCACACCAATTATGAGCATAGTCTGTGTTTTGAATATTCTGCAGCCATTTGTGTCTAATCACAAGTTCTAACTTTCAGGTTAGAAGACGGGTCACTTAAATGATAGTTTAACTCAAGAATGCAAAAGCTGATAGTTACTCTTTACCTTCCTTCTTCTGTATTACAACTTTTTGTCATTAGTTTCGAAGGCCTAATACCGTCTGCTTAGTTCTGCGTGTGCCTCGTTCTGTAATTGAAGGGCTACCAGAGTGAATCCTTACACCTGAGAAGTTAGAGTCACATCAGGAGAGGTAGGAAGTATGTACAGAACGTAGTTGTGAGAGGTACACTTTTTCTTTCTAAAGTACTGGATTTTTGTAAAAGAATCTTTTTTTTCCTGGTGTGAGAGAGACAGAAAGACCGATGTGTTGTTCCACTTATTTTACACATTCGTTGCTTGCTTCTTGTATGTGCCCTGACCAGGGATCGAACCCACAGCCTTTACATTTAACAACTGATCAGCCCAGCCAGGGCCTAAAGGAGTGGTTTTGAAATTGTTTTCTCAAGGCCTCTGGAGGAAGTCAAGCAGGTTCCTTCCGATTTGAACCAGTACAGTTTTACTGTGATCAACTTTAAGTGTGGAAGTTCGCATAAGATGTCATCCGAGTTCCCGGTTTCGTTGTTGGAAATAGAAGGTGCAGTGGCCACCATCGTGAGCATGTTCGATCTCGTCGCCGTCCTGCTCAGACCCTCGCCATGGCTGGGCACTTTTGTTACGGCCCTGAGACTTCCTGGATCCAGCTCCAGCTTCGTCCTTCGTCTCCTGTCGCTGCTTCCCTGGCTTTCCCTGCCCCCCCTCCCCCCCAGCCCCCCGCATTCTGGTTCTACTCAAACTGCTCGATACTCCCTAAGAGGAAAGCAGCACTTCCCCGTGCCTTCGCCCATGGACTGCTGTCACTCGGGCCGTGTTAGGCGGACCTCTGTTCCCTTGGGCCCTCGGTCATCGCTCCATAAAAGCCCTTCATTGTTTTGTGACTGTGGCCCCTTGAGAGCAGAGACCATCCAGCTGACCTTTGTGCCCATAGCACTTGGTGTTCATTAAGTAGTCAAATGGCTGCGGAGTGATTGCATTTAGAACTTGAGAAGTAGTGGAATTACCTTAATGCACACTCTTCTGAATAAAACATCCCAGGTCTAGCCTGTGCAAAGTATTTTTAGTGACATGGTGTCAGGCATTATGCTAAGTGTGTGAAAGGCACTCAGTTACACTTACCATGAAGTATAATAAAGCCAAACTATATAGTACATGGAAAGATTAGATTAGATTGCATTAGGTGCTATTGGCTTAAATGAAGTGATGGATTGGATTCAGTCATCTGATCTTAAAAGCTGGTTGTGAAAGCATTTAATAATAATTTTATAGTCCGGGCTGCCCATGAAAAAACGTCTTCATATGTGATCAAAGCTCACGGACTCAGAAAGACCTTCAAATGGCAGCCTGTGTATGTAGTGACGCCCACCCAGGAAGGTGAGAGCGTGGGTCCTGGAGCTGTCCTGCGTGAATTCACATTCTTTCCCCGCTGTCCCTAGCCGTGTGATCCTGTGCAAGTTACTTATCATTCAGTGCCTCCTTTTCTTATCTGTAAAATGAGGATATTGATAGTACTACTTTAAATGGCTATGATGAAGGATGTACATGAGTTAATGTACATTGAGCACTTAAAAATGTCCAACACACAGGAAACACTCCATACATGTTAGCAATAATTAATTGCCAGTGGCTTCTTATTTAAACAAATGTTTATGGTGCATCATTTCCATCAAACAATTGCTTTAGTACACAAGTACCTAATTTAGAAGAAAATTAACATTTGTATTTGGTTACTATAGTCTAAAACGGTGACTGTTTTGTCTCCTCGCTGGCTCGTTCCCCCACCCCTGGTGGAACGTAGGCCGTTTTGCCTGAGAGTGGACATGCGAGGTTTGGAGCCGGGTGCCCCTGACTCTGCAGCGGACCGCTCTGTTCCATGGCCTTTGTGATTCCCAGTCGTGCCCACAAGAGAGGGGGGCGCGGGAAAAGGTGTGGGGGGAGGAATCCAGTGCCACAGTGAGCAAGCCTACAGCTGTTCCAAAGAAGTCCTAAATTTCCCTGCTCCTTAGTAGAGAAAGGTGTTCGGCTTTTTTGCTTTTCACCTTTTCCTCTACCTTTTTGGCTTGAAGAGTAGATTTTTAAAAATCTGAATGAACGTTCATTCCGGAAAGGCACATACACATTTTTTTAAATAAGTCAGTGAACCTGTTTTTTAAGCTCATATTTTATCTACATACCTGCAGAGAGGGCAGTAAGTAGGGCATTAGTAATTTATGTCAGCAAACTGAAATCCTGTTAAATGTGCCCATTTAGGATGCACAGGAACATTTAAGGGAACAAGAAACTCATATCCCAAGACTTTTTGCAAAGAGTGGTCATAATCACAAATGAATAACATAATACCTCATGCATGTTCATAGCCTGCTTTGACTTCCTCTTGTGTAGCGATTAAAATACAGGGAGAAATTAGTGGGTAACTCTAAAAAATATTCCATTAAAGGAAGGATTTTAAAAAACAATTTTGAGTTTTCTGTGCTAGTTGAGTGATTTGAAGATGAGGGCCTGGGACGTAAAGGTGTCAGGCGTTTATACACTACGAACCACCTACTGGGGGGCCCACGGTGCGCAGAGAATGCGTAGGGTTGCAAGCTGGAAATGAGAGTGGGAAAGTGCTGGAGTTTGAAAAGACTTAGGAAACCAAGTAAGACATTAGCAAGGAGCCATTTCTACATGCCAGTGGCACAGGTGTAATAGTCTGCTGTGGGAAACCCGAATACTTACTCGAGTTGATCGATGTACTAGTATCGTCTTGTAATTACAGCATTAGTTTAATGTTAGCAAATTTTTGCTTGATTGCCGTTGTGGGAACTCATAAAATATTTTTTTTTGCACTTCCTTGGAATTTATAGGAGTTAAGTCATACGAGGAAAAACAACTTCTAGAATAAATACAGTTTTGACTAAGCCTGTTTCCTCTGTACAAATCAAGACACTACGTCTGTGTCCCTGTTTAATGTCATCTAGCTTGAAATTTCATTTCCCTTCAGCAGCATGCCGCTCTGCGTTAGGCCAAGCAACTTCTAGTTTTACTTCTTCCTTCAGTTCTTGGTTCTTGTTGTTAGTAGTAGTAGTGATGTTATTTAATGGGAAAGAGAAATGCTGCCTGGGCATTTCCACAGGCCTCGGAAGTGTTTGGTGTTAGGGAGGAGAGAGTGAGGCGTGTCCGGCGCCCGGCCGCCCGGGCCCCTCAGCAGCACCTCCCCACCACACTGTCTGCCATCCACCCTTGTCGCTTTGGAAGGCCTCCAGTTGCCGGAAATAACTTCTCTTTGAGCTCGATCTGTTTCCCTAACTTCCACTTACTGGTATGAGAAACGTCCTCTTCTCACACACAGCAACTCTTATTGAAGTTCTGGAGAATGACTGTCAAATCCTGCCCAAGCCTTCCTGCCGCGCTAAGGAGGAAAAGCCCCAGTTCTCAAACCGTACACACAGGATGTGCTTTACCGGCCTTTCTCCGTCTGCATCGGTCAGCTCACGACAGAGTCCGTTTGTCAGCGTGCCTCTCAAAATGCGGTGGCCGGGACTGAACTGCCTCCGTCAGACGTGGTCGGGTGATTGCTGGATACAATGAAGGCATTATCTGGATACTGTACTTCTAATGCTGCCTGAAATTTGCATTATGCGTTTTGGCAGCCACATTACCCTTTGATCACACTGAGCTTATGGTCAGCTAAAACCTTGTCTCTTTCATGTGCACCGCTTTGTCTGATCTTTGTTATGCTTTACTTGCCAGTCGATGCTTTGAAAGCAAACGCAGGATATTATGTATTGCATTACTATAAAAGTTTAAATGAATTTATCTTTATCAAATTTCATCCCATTGCACTATCCGGAGGTCTCAGCTAACATTTGCATAATATGGTAGAGTTTTCATGGAGCTTTCACAAACATTTTAATTTAATCTTTACAACAACCATCCAAGAGTCAAAAGAGAAAACCGGCTGCCCACTAAGTCAGGAATTGGCAGGCGTAGTACTTGCGTTGCAGGTTTTCGATTCCAGGTCCCAGGCTCATCTTATCGCTGTTCACTTCGTGAGCACGCAGCCTGTCCTTTACTGTGTGGCCAGCACCACGTGGCTGGTGCATCCAATGAGCCAGACAGATGACAGGCCCTGCCCTGCCGTGTTCGCGGCCTGGCATGTAAACGATCGCCTCCAGTTGCTGCGCACTTTCTACTGGGAAGGCGCTCTGGTAAATGGCAGTGTCGTTCAGAGTACCTGTTGCCTCTCTCTACCCGGCTCCTCTCTAGAGGGGATCGTAGCCCCCATTCTGCTGACATCAGGTTTGGACACTTGGCTTTTGTTGACCAGTAACAATGTTAGAGGAAGTGACACGTCCCACGTTGGAGCAGATGTTTTAAATTCCATCTCGTGGTTCTGCCTCTCTCATAAAAGCAGCTGCTGCGGCGAGGGCTGGTCCCAGGACGGCGGAGCGCCGCGGAAGCCCACACATGGCAGACGCTTCTGCTCCGTGTGAGTGAGCAGTCAGCACATGTGCTGTGGCCCGTGGTTTGGGGGCCATTGGTCACCGTGGCCCAGCGTAGCCCAGACAGTGTGTGTCCTGACCGCACTGAAGGCACTCCGCAAAGATGGGGACTCGTCCTCGGCGAGCTCGCGGTGCCAGCGGCGTCGCTCAGCCTCTTTTCTGGTTCTGTCGGACCGGGGCCATCCGACAGAAGTGGCGGTGTCATTGTAAGAGTCCTGTCGTACCTCATGTGAGTCATCTTTGTTGTTTTTCTCATCATAGGCTTGTAACAATTCTTAAATATTTTAGAAGTTAAAAATGGGGGCAGATTTAGAGTCTAGAACATAGATAATTGGCAGAGTGGAGGTGCTGGCACCTGAAAAGGAAACCGAAGGTTGGGGAGTGAAGGCACAAGTTCATATTTTAGGCGTCACCTGTATTCGATTCTCTTTCTTTGATCAAGTCGCTTTGAGCCCCCGTTCTGTTCTTGGCGTGTGAAGCGGAGCCATCACCAAGCCGAGTGAGGAAGGTGAGCAAGGTTCCTGCGCTCCCAAGGCTTCCGTCCTGGCGGCTACGGCGGCGGAGGCAAACAGTACGGAGCGAACGGGATGAACAAGCTGCGTGACCTCGGGTCAGGATAAGACCTGTGAAGAGTGTCAAGGAGGGAGCGCTGAGAAGGAGTTGCAGGGCCGGGAGCCCCTCCCTGGGCAGGCAGAGAAGGCCTCTTCGAGGGCTGCCGTAGGGGTGAGCCCGGGGGGCTGGCAGGAGCCAGGCACAGCAAGACCACGTGACGAGTGCCCGGCAGAGAGAAGCCTGGAGGCTGGCGGCCAGCGCGGGAGAGGCCTGGGTTACCGGAAGCAGATACTGTTCTGTTTTACATCGCTTACCTTTTACTAACACTTGTGCGCTTACACGTATTTTAAAAATGGTTTCTTATTTATAGTTACGTACTCGTATGTTATACACTTGCATATATTTTCAGGGACAGCGTTCTGTGGACTTTTTCCTCATGTGGCAGTTGACCAGCACAGCAGTGGGGAGCACAGCTTTGGCTTCAGTTATGAGCAGGATTGGTGACCACATAGAAGCACTCACTGCGTATTAGCAAATCTTTATTGCTCGGACACAGTGCCGTTCCAGAGTCTGGACTTTCAGAATGATTGTCTCAATTTTCTTCTTTTACAGAAGAACCAACTTAGATCCAAAGAGGTGAAGTGGCTCACATTATATAAACATAAAAAATAAAGTAAGCCTGGTTTTTATTATCCTCCCAGTTGTAGGATGAAAGGCTCTTGAGGCAAAACACGAAACTGGGGAAAAGACAGCGGCGTCGGCGCGCTTCGCGTTTGCTGCCTTCTCTGTTTCTTGTTGGAATGACGCCCGTGCTGCGCTGGGTCCTGGAGGTGCGCTCAGCGGAGGGTGTTGGGGTGAGTCAGGCGCCCCTCCCTTAGTGCAGAGACAGGCAAACAAACAGATGCCACGAAGGTTCAGCGGCTTGGTAAAGGCGGGCCCCGTGTGCAGCGGGAGTAGGCGATGGGCGAGTCTGGTCCGCGGCTCCCCGTGCGGAGTCTGTTCACCTGCAGAGTTGGGTGTGCTTGGCCCTTCACTTCAGGGAAGTCTGCGTTACGTTGCCTCAGCTCTTCGGCCTCTCCTGCGCCTTCCGCCTCCCAGCCGAGCCCCGGGCCAGCCGTGAGCAAATCTGAAGTCCCTTCGTCAGGCTGCCTCTAACCAGTCCCCGTCTGACCAGTGCAGCTTCTCTGGACAGCCCTCTCTGTTCCTGCTGCTTCAGAGCCCTGAGGCCTCGGCACACACCCAGGGCCAGTGAGAAGCCACCTTGATACCAGCATCGTCTTCTTTTAAATTGAATTGCATTTAGAGACTTTTAAGAATAGTTGATGCAGATTTTATTAATACTTCATGTTTAAAAAATTCTTAAACTGAGAAATGCTGTTTTTTCTTTATTTTGGCCCATGTGCCATACACACACACATGTAGCCATTCAAGAAGACTAGCCCATGAAGTTCATTGTTGATGTGCTAACGTGTTCCGAATCTTAAAATAAGGTACCGAAAATGCACTCGGAGTACAGGTAGACAAAGTAGCACTGCTCTAGTTATGGAGAAACAGTAGTCACTTGTTAAGCCTTCCTCTTACAAGAGCTTATAATTTTATATGTAACCCAAACATTATCCCTTGGGCAGGCATGTTTTATTCTTGCTCTTGACTCTGTGTTACAAGGTTTGGTTAAAAAGTGAAGATACTAACTTTGTGTCTTCCGCACGTAGTATGTTCACATTTCTGGCTTTTTGGGTAAGATTCAGTTCGATACCCCTGATTCTGCGTTTGTTTAGAAAACAGTGTCTTCTTCTGCAAGGCGTATCTTTGACATTGTTTCCGTGCATAAAATCAAACCCCGCAAGCACGGCACACCCCGTCTGGAGTATTAGACAGCCGGCCCCTGGTCACTGTGCTGTGTTTGCACGGAGCGCTGGAGGACGGCTTGTTCCGACGGCCTACGGCAGTGGGAGACCAGGCGTGCTCTTGGGTCACATGAGGGTAAATGACCCGTCTCCCGGGCCTGATCCTCATTCCTGATCCAGGAAGGCCGGGGCCACAGCCTCCAGCTGCGCTGCTGGACGTCCTAGGTGATGCTGGTGCGGCCGGTGCAGGGGCCACACTTTGAGAGCCACCGGCCAAGATCTAGCCGCGCGTCCTGCGAGTGCGGGGCGGCGATTTGTTCCAGTTGGTGGAGAGGGCACGCTGTTTCTCTGCCTTACCAGCCTGCGCTCTGACCGCCCAAAAGGGCGTTCCTGCGCCACACCTGTGGTCGTGAAGCACAGAACTGTCCCGGATCTCGTGAGGGGACAGAGGCGGGCAAACGGTTAGAAAAAAGTCCAGTTGAAACGTCATTTATGAACACGTGTTGACGGTTGGCGAGTTTCGTGGGCAAGCTGTTACTGGATGACCACTCGGACTCGCCCTCGCCAGGGCGTCCGCAGCGGGTCGTTGCGGACGAGAGGGTGTTTGTCACCGCAGCGGCTGGGCGCGGTGCAGACCGTCGCGCCCGCCTGGCCTGCTGCTCCCGGTGGTCACTGTGAGCGTCCACCACGATGGTGACGAGGATGCGCTCCACCCCGGGGCGCCGCCCCTCATTGATTGTTCTCAGGTGTCCCCAGGGCCCAGGCATCATCCTATCCAGAACTCCTCCCTGTGACTCTTGTCACCACCCCACAGGCTTCGGTTTGCCTGGCCTATTTGTCCCCGGAGGTGGTCACCAGGTGGGTGGGCGGTTCCTGGGTAGTGGCTCACGGTCCGTAGTGGCTGAGCTCGGTGGTTTCCCTTCTCCAGGGCGTGCCTTCTTCCTCCCCAGTCAGGTGGAGTTGACCCTCCTCACCGCTGGGCCTGATACGCACTGTGAAGCTGCTGTGAGAGGCTGTGCGCGCACGCGGGAGCCTTGCTTGGTGACGGAGCGCAGTGAGCGATGAGGAGGGAGTGAGCCCCCAAGAGCTGGAAGCGTGTTCTTCTCGCCATTCCTGAGCCTTTCGCCATGCTGCAGGCCGTTCGGATGAAGTGGGCCTGTTGCCTTGCCAGGTCAAGTGGACAGACATTCATCCCCGTTTCCGCCCAGTGGCGCTGGTCCAGTCAGCAGCTCGGTGGTAGCCCGTTTCTGTCTGGACGGAAGATTGCATGTGTGTAAGGTACAGTTTTTCTACTTTTACAAAAGTTTGTAAACACAAAGGTACTAACCTAGTAGTAAGAAGGGTAACTCTCAAGTACACACAGTACAATTGTGACAAAGACAGAACCAACCAACTGTGCCAAAGATGGTGCAGCTTCAGCGTCAGCTACATCCTCGTTAGACGTGACCTGGTTTACTGTGCATTTGATTATGAATAAACAAAAGTAAAGAACATTTATGAAAAATAGAGTATATGTTATAATTAAAAATTGTCTAAAAGGTATTTGTAATCATAGAAGATATTTTATAATTGATTTTCTTAACAAAATTACTCAGCTTCTGTACATTTAATTTTCAACCATCTTTAAGAATACATTATATACAAATATACAGCATTTGACAAAATTCCCTAATAACCTTGAAAAGAGTCTGTATATTGTATGTGTCCGTAACTATAGTAACTGATAAAAATTTCATTTTTGATCAACCCTTTAAAAAATTAAACTGAGAACAGAGGAAAATTAAAGGAGAAATTGTAATTACTGGTTCATTGCAACTTAATATTCCACATCCTAATTAATTAAGCATCATGTACCTACCTAGGCATGAAATAGCTATTTTTTTTTCTAATTTCAATCAGAAATTTTCAGTTGTAGAACAGCTTGGATAGCCTTTTGCTGTAAATAGCCACTGGACTTCTAAAGTGTTTGTCTTCAGAAACAGTGAAGGTCATTGTGTGCCCATAGAGACCGCATGTACTTTTTTTACTTCCAGCAGTGTTTCTATAATGAGTAAAGTTACGCACAACATTTAAACAAAACAGATACTTTAGAAAGTATCCCTGAAATACTATCACCGGGTAAAGGCCAGTGACTGAAATCCCTTACTTCCAAAGTCATGCATGTTGGTGGTTTTGGTCGTGACCTGGGAGGGTGTGCACATATGGTGCACATGCTTATGAATGTATGTTTGTGTGTATGTGTGTTCATTTCTTGGAAGTGTCTGTGATTTGTTTTTTTAAGAAACAACAGCAGTTTTACGTGTTTTAGATTAAAGCACATCTTGGTTTCAACCGAAAGCGGGTTTACTGTATTTTGCCTAGTCTTTCTCTCCTCCAGGAAAATGGGGTGAGAAACCAAATGGTTCCGGTGCATCACTTTATAAACAAACCCAAGGCCGTGAGTTCGCTCCCCTTATTATTACTTTGCTTTGTTCTTTTCCCCGCACCCTGTATCCCTAGCCTAAATCGGCAGGAGACCGAGGAGGGAAGGAAGTGTGCGGCTCCTGCTCAGTCCGGCTCCACTGGCGACGCAGCCGGCCGGGGCAGCTGTCTGAACTGGGGCGGTCTTTAGCGAAAAGAGTCACTTTTGATACCAGTAGGACAGCCTGGATCCAGCCGGACTTCGGGGCAGATGTATGGTCACTACTCGTTAGGGTTGTCATTCTAGCGTGTTTATTATTTGGAATCCCAAGGTTTAGGAGGAAAGGACTCACGGTTGCATAGTAAATAGAAACCTGTATCTTCCTGCAAGACGACTGGGTGATACTTTAATGCTGCATATCTGCCAACATAAATTTATAATGCAAATTTTTAAATTCAAATATGTAGGAAAAATTATGATTGATGAACCCCGTACTGTCTTGAGAATGGCGTTGACCTACTGTTTTTGTTCCAAGGTGCCGCGGAGCCCTTCAGCGCTAAAGAACCTTGACTCACCAGAGGAGGGCGGGGCCTGGCAGCCTCGGGCCTTCGCCTTCGTGCGTCCTCGTTCAGAAAGCCTGTGGCTGTAAACATCCCCGACTGGAAGCTGTAAGACACAGCCGAGCTTTCAGTCAGATGTTTGCTGCTCCCGGCTCTTCACAGACGTCACTGGGGCACACTCCTGTCTGGGAGTGGGAGTGGGGGGGCTGCGAAGTGTGGGGGACCGCCCGAGGCCTGTAGAGCCCTTCCCTGACCGCCCGTCTGTGAGCGGGCCGAGTGCAGGACATTGTCCCGGCCACGGGACATCCTGTCGCAGATGCCCTCCAGCGCCCCAGACTTCAGATGCTGCCTCTGGGGATTAGAGAATGCGCTTTTCCCCCACTACGGGTTCTCATTTCTGGTTTTGCCCTGTCAGTGGAATTTGGATTCCGTCGCTTTTCCTAGTAGCTGCAGTTTAACTTGCCGGCAGTTCCGGAGACTGCCTCTTCCTTTGGAGACGCCGGGGCTGTTCTGGGGGGTCCGCTCCCCGCCACCACCCAGCAGCACGCAGCCTAGGGTTTTCGGTCTTCTCCGCAGAGAAGAGGTGTGCGTGGCCCCTGTCTCCCTTCTCTCAGCGCCTCCCGCGGCTTCTTGGTCCCACCCCGGGTGATGTCACAGCTCCTCATCAGCACTTCCAAAAATTACATGACGTCAAACCACTGCGCCTGCTCACGGCGCTTCTCGCCGGTTCTGTATGACTGTGTTCATTACGTGTATTTTCCCAGGCATTTTCAGGGTATAGCTTGCCTTTTCCCTTCCTCAGTAGCGTGTGGATGCTCGGCGAGCAGGCGTGCTGTGTCCGTTTCTCGTGTTTCTGCTCAGAGCTGAGTGACACAGGGTTTCTTCATGGGTGCCATTCGGTGCGGACAAATGGGCAGTGTATAATTTGATAACAGCTTTCTTTCCTCAGTTTTAAAAGGCTTTATTTCTATTTGTCTTCTGGACACTGGAAACATTTCTATTCTGTTCTAATTTTTCTTCAGTAAAGTATTGATACTTTCATAATTTATTATTAAATTGCTAAGCTTTCTGTGTTAGGTTCAGTGCATAATTAAAGGAAAAGGTAAAGTTTTTGCTAATTTTAATTTTAAACACTTCTCTTCCTTGATTAGATTACAAGCTTTTTTAAGAGCATGGACGTAAATAAAGCACCTTGCATGTAGAGGACTCTAGTAACAATTTAATTTTATTGTAGCAGTGTCTCCTGTTTCCTTTTATTTTTTATCCAGATGAGCAAATGGCAGTTTGAGTCATAATGTAGCTACTCTGAATGTATCTGGGCTATAGCATTGATTTTTAAATGTTCCTTTGTGCGAGTGGCAGCTTAAAGACAGACTTGGCCTAGAGTGACCCGAAGGAGGGGTCGTTGCTTCAGGCCCAGGTAGCGTTGCGACCTGTGAGTGTGACCTCTGTGCCTGCTGACTGGTGTGCACCAGGTGTCCGTTCCTACTGAACCCTTAGTAAAGCAGGTTCACTGTGCATTCTGTGAAGCCTTGGATTCCAGATAGGGAATGGATAGAGCCATCTCTGAGAGGCCAAGAAATGTTTCCTGGCAAAGGAAGAGAAGAGTTTCCTGGTTACAGGATTATTTTGTTAGACTGGGCGACATTTTTTATTTCTGATGAAAAGGTTGGTTACATAGCTTTAGAGTTCAGGAAGATGGATAAAAACTGCTTACTTTTATAATTTACACAGCTAAATTAGAAAGGTAGTCCAAATCCAAGCTAAAAGTGGGGTCGCGTTCTGCAGGAAGCTGTTGCGCAGTTAGATCCCGGGATGTTACAGGATTACTGGGGCCATCTGCATCATGTAACATTTGTTCCGTGTCTTTCTGCCCTGATGAGGTGGGTTGGGGACCATGTCAGCTTTAACCCTGGTGGTGCCTTTGGTTCACTGCACTTGAGTACAGCTTTTTAGTCATTTGCAGATGACTTCTGTGTGTTTTAATTTTGAAGCATCACAGACTTCCTATTGGCTTGAAGATTTAGCAATTGACTGTTGAGAACTGATGCCTCGAAATGGTAGGTCACCCATATTCACCAGGAACCTGTAACAGCTCGCTGCCTATCCTCTGTTAGTATTTAGGGAGAAGTGTGTGGTCTTTATTGACAGGTCACAGAAAGCTCAGAAATTCTTTACTATTTAAGGAGATTTTTTTAACTCTAATATTAAATTATTTTTAGTTACTGAATGTCATTCTGACAATGACTTTTTTCCTTAGTATTTGCTTTGAGGTTACTTCGGGATTACTTTTTTGAGAAAACCACTATAAAATTGTGTCTTCGAGTTCATTTCCCATCAGATATGCTTGTGTGCGGGTACCCTTAGTTAGCGTTGCGTTGCTGGGTGGGTCCTCACTGGTCTCAGTGCCTGCGGCTCTTCTGCACGGTCAAGGCCTGCGGGTGACCAGAAGCGGACAGTGAGCCTCAAAACCGAAACTGCTGTGCTCAGTGCGCGTAGCACATTCTGACTCCCTTCCACTCCTCCGGTTAAAGCTTCATTCACTGGACGAGCGAATGTGTCTTTATTTTCTGCGCATATTCAGGGAAACAGGTTTTTTAGGTTTGAATATCAGTCCGAGCTTCATCACCATTCACGGTCACGCTGTGTCGGCCGGCTCGTCTCTGCCGCAGCCTCCCCAGCCTGGGTGACCCTAGGTGGACGTGCGGTGCCTGTTTTGACGTTGCCTTTTAAAAAGTCTGCAGGGCACTGCAGGCCTCCCAATAACAAATGTTGGTTGCTGTCTTTGCTTTGGCTCTCAACATATTTGGTGAAACAGCCCACCAGTTTTCAAATACCCGTGGGTATCACAGTTAGAGGGCTGCTTCATGCAAACACAGATTGCTGGGCCCCGAGAGAGTTTCCGATTCTGCCGTAGGTCTAGGGCTGGGCTTGAGAAGGGGCGCGTTCTCCCGCTCAGTTCCCGTGCCCCACCTGTGGCTGTTCTGAATCCACGGTGTCTGAACCCTGGGGCTTGTCTCACAATTTTCCCCTGTCCAGTGGTATGTCCAATTGGTGACTGAAGAAAAATACATAAAATCTCAACTTAAAATACATAGTGATACAGAAGTTTGAGTTTTATGATGATATGCCTTGCCAATGGTATCTCAGACAAGGGTTTGATCTCCAAAATATATAAAAACTCACCACGACTCCACTCCAGGAAGACGAACAATCCAATTAAAAACAAAAACGGGCAAAGAACCTGAACAGACACTTCTCCAAGGAGGCCATACAGAGGGCCCAGACACACATACACATGATAAGATGCTCAGCATCACTGGCCATCAGAGAGATGCAAAGTAAAACCACAAAGAGACACCACTTCACCGGTCAGAATGGCCATCATAACCAAATCAACAAACAAGTGCTGGTGAGGATGCGGAGAAAAGGGAACCCTAGTGCACTGCTGGTGGGATTGCAGACCGGTACAACCACTGTGGAAAACAGTATGGAATTTCCTCAGAAAACTAAAAATGGATCTGTCTTTTGATCCAGCAGTTCCACTGCTGGGAGTATACCGTAAGAATCCTGAAACACCAATTCAGAAGAACCCATGCACCCTAATGTTCATTGCACCACAACTTACAATAGCCAAGTGCTGGAAACAGCCTAAGTGCCCATCAGTAGATGAATGGAGTAAAAAACTGTGGTGCATTTACACAATGGAATATTGCACAGCAGAAAGAAAGAAGGAGCTCCTACCTTCATGACAGCATGGATGGAACTGGAGAGCATCATGCTAAGCGAAATAAGCCAGGTGGTAAAAGTTAAATACCATATCTCACCTGAAAGGGGAACCTCGTCAACAAAACAAACAAGTGAGCAAAATAGAACCAAGGACATTGAAATAAAGAACAAACTGACAGTCACCAGAGGGGAGGGGGGAGGGAGATAATGGGAAAGAAGGGAAAGGGTTGGCAAGGAACATGTATAAAGGACCCACGAACAAAGCCAAAGGGGGGAAGGGTGAGGGTGGTGGCGGAGAAATGGAGACAACCGTATTCGAACAAAAATTTTTTTAAAAGATTTGTTGGAAGCCTGAGACCTATTTTTCTCCCAGGGAAAGTATCGCTTTAATTGTCTAGCACCCCAAAACCTTTTTGAATATATTTGCAAAGAAAAACAGGAGGAAAAAACATTGCTGCAATAGTAGTGGAAACCGAAAAACCCTATACTCGAGGGGTGGAGGAGGGTGTGCGTTTAGGTCTTGAGAGCTGATGCTTCAGGAAGAGTAGCCGGAAGGGGCTGAGAGGCCGGGTTTCGGAGGGGCAGGATGCCTGGGACATTCCAAAGATTTTTAGTTGCCTGGCAGTGGCTCTTACATTTAATTTTACTTCCAAATTTGAGGGTTTCCTTCTTCATGCAAGTGTCTTTGCAGGGCCACTTTCAGTGCCTAGTAGCGGTGCTGTGTCACTGCGTTTGGATGGGAGGAGCTGGGTTCCCGCAATGCAGCTGAGGTCGCTGGGGCCGTGGAAGGCGTGCGGGGAGGGTGTTCCTGAGGTGCAATTATCTGAATTAAGGGTGTGGGGGAGGACGCGGGGGGAGGACGCGGGGACAGGCAGCTGGAGGGGAAGAGAAGTGAGGAAAAGGCCACAGCTAAGCCTGGAGCTCCTCAGAGGTGTTTTATTAACTTTGTCTTTTCCCCGAAACAAGAATCTTCTTGATGAGGAGGAACGGCTGAGCAGGGCCCCCCATCCCGGCCATCAGATGAGTCCAGTGGTTTCGGGGAGAGGGACGTGGGCGGATGGGAGGCTGCGGAGGCAGCCCCGCTCAGGTCGGGCTCGTTTCCGGAACGTCCGCATGCATTGCCGTAAGTAAGTGACCGCAGTGGGAAGAAGGCCACTTCTGCCTTTTCGTGGATCCCCAGTTTTGTCCCTCACCGAGACCCGTGCCTCATCCATGTGAGTCGCGGTGACTGCTCTTTCTTCAACAGCTTCTGTAAGGTCACCTTTTTAAACTAGAATGATCTGTCGTGCGTGCCTTAACGTGAACGCGAGCCGCGGGCAGAAGCCCAGTGCAGACGCAGGGAAGCGTTCGGGAAGCGCTGCTGTACCCCAAGCCCAGTTCATGTAAACATCCTACACTCAGCTGTGGTGCACGGACGGGCTGGGAGGCGGATGTTTACTTCAGCTGCCTTGGAATATCAGCCCTTAGCACCAGCGCTGCGTTCGGCAAAGCCAGTGTGCAGAGGCTGGGCTCGTTAATGTGATTCAATTTAAACCGCCGTCCTGTCTTGTCGTCTGTGTTTTCCTCTCTCTAACAGGACACGATTGCGCGCACTGAGACGACACAGTGTCATTTGATGTTGGGTCAGGTTTGTGGGCGTCCCAGTGCGCTTTAGCAAGCCGGGCTCTGACGTCACGGCCATCCGGGCGTGCTCAGTGAGATTGCCGCGTGATTCGGAGGAGGGGACGGGGCTGCTGTTTCATACTTCGGTGCTTTTCCCACTTACAAAACAGGTGCGGTACCTACTCCAGCTGTGAGGATGGGCCTGCACGGGGACGGGAAAGCGGCTCAGTGGGCAGCGCGTCCCACTGAGTGCTCGGGAAGACCCCGCTGTGGCTGGTGCGCGCTGCGCGGCCCAGCACGGAGTTCAGGGGCGCGGTCAGTCGTCGCTGGTACGTCTCCAGGAGACGTAGCTGTTGTCACCATAGCAATAAAGAGGATGTCAACTTTCTGATTCCGTGGAAATGTTTCCAATCCTGGGTACCACCATCACTGAGTGACAAAGAGTTCTGAAGCCCAGTCTCTTCGACTCATATTCTGGTTCTGCCACTTACTAGCTATAACCCCCCATGCCTCAGTTTCCACAGTCTGCTAAATTGGGATGGTAACACCACCTACCTAATAGGGTTATTATGAAATGAAGTTAGTTAATACCAGTAGTGTGTTGGAATAATTCCTGTACATACTGAGGTCTTGATAAGTGGTAGCTATTATTATTTTAACAGATGTTTGTCATCTGTTATGTTTTCCCAGAGTAAAGTTGTATCATTTATTTCTAAATAATTTAAAGATAAAATCTGATAATTAGTTCTGGATATGTATTGGTTGGTTTAAATGACATTTTCCTATTTTGTGCTCTTACTGAAGATACTTAAAATTAGCTTTGTTTTTCGACTTCGTGAAATCAGCTTTTCATTTTTTAGTAACATAACCATATTCTGGGTAGATTAAAAAACAAAACAACTACCACAAAACCAAAATCACTTAAGTATACATTATTCTAGCAGCTTGGAAGGGGATTCTAAATGCTTATTTGTGCCAAATCCAGAATTGGACCTCACATTTGATGCTTCGCCTATGGAAGATGTGTACGTGGTATGAGAAATTCATATAAATAACCATGTGAAGTGAAGGCGTAGAGACTTGTTCTGGGGAAGGTGAGTGCCATCTCACTAATTATATTGTTCAGTAAACTAATTTTTCATTATTTTCTGTTACTAAATTATGGAAGCTGTTCTGTTACGTTCTTGGATGTAAAACATGTATTTCAGTGAGTTCCACATGTTCATTTGAAACTTGTCAAGCATTTAAATTATAGTTTGTAACACTTCAAGAAAAGTATCACAGTGCATTAGGGGAGCATCGTAAACTCAAAAGGTGGTCTCATGAAATGTATTTTCAAATTAAGCATATTTGGGAGTTCCTATCAACTTACCTTAGAACTTCAGTGAATAAAATAACAAATTTTCTTTCATATTCTCCAGTATAAAAATATTTGCATATTGTATGGTTTAAGCTATTAAATGGCCTGTAGACCTAATTCTAGAGTTTTTTACTTCGTCATGTTTTTCTTTTGTTTAACAGTCATGTGTTTGTGTCTTTATGTCACACACTTTCCTGATGACATCATGGGGTCTTTGGTGACTCGGGTTATCAGCCTTGTCTCCTTTGTCACTTAGAAAAAGCTCTGCATTGCAGTTGAGTTGTAGGTAAGTGAAAAATTGGAGTGTTTATCTTGTTTTAATTAATACAGTGACACATTCTAAGGTGTACTGAGCTGTTTCCACCTTTATAGGGAAATGTAGGTCTTGACGTCTTTAGAAACTGCACACTTATTAGAAGCCCAAAGGAAACTTATTTTCTGATCAATATGTGTGATCAATATGTGCTTCTCAATTTTAAATGTTACACAGTTTTACTAAAATGGTGGAGGAGTAAGTGGAAGCCACACGGACCTCCTTCCGGGATACATGTTACAGAATTTGGGTAAATGTTAAAATGTTCCCATTTCTCCCAATTGCCATTTGTCATTTGATTGATAGAGAACAATATCAAGTTGGATTTCTTTAATATTTGGGTACGTTCTGAAATTAAACTATTTTCTGTCGTTTGAAGGTTTGCTATTTCTTCTTACCATAATTTTGTCAGCATTTGGCATATGTTATTTAACATGTCCCAGTTTTATTGTATCTTGCTCATCTCATTCCCAATAGCAGAATTTTATAGTTCCAAATCAATACGTCCTACAGACTTGAGTAATTAAAAATGTTGGTTAAAATGGGGAACCTGTGATACACGAGAATTCACCTTTCGTTCGGTTCATGTCAGTGATTCTGCTTTTTCATGAAGGTCACGGTGGTACTCAGGGCAATTCTCGTAAGCAACTGCATGGTCTTTTTTTGTTGTTAATTGCCTGATGTGAAGATTTTTTTAAAAGTAGAAATATGCTAGTATCAAATTCTGGATGAAAATGAAGGGGTGGTTTCAAAAATAAAATGGAAAGTGGGTGTTTTTTTCACTTTTAAATCTTCGTAGAGCTACTGGTCAGCACATCATGAAACCAACATCAGTTTCACATTTAGCATTTTTATACATATATAAACCAGGGTTGCTCTTTTTATTGGCCTTAACTTCCTTTACTTTCATGGAAAAGAAGCAGTCCCAAGGGCATTTTTATAATTTAATACACTCTATTCCTCTGAGGCTGAGTCAGACTGTTTCATGAATCCAGGTCTTAGCAGCAGAACCTGTTCTGCCACTTACCGGCCCAGGGACTAACCAGGTGCAGTCGGAGCGGGTTTAAAAGTGCTGACCTTTCCTTCCTTATTCAGAGTGGCTCTTTAAAGACTCTTCAGCTGTGCGTCCACTGTTTGGCCTTCTGTCTAAAAAGATTTAAAAGCAGGATTTGGGCTGTTTGTTTGTTTTTTTTCACACTAGTTTGAGAAGGTTCCTTCGCTACTTACTTGTTCTCCACGCAAATTTATAAGAGCTCAAGTTCCCCAGAAGAAGGGATTTTTGCAAGGTTTCTTTGATTGGAAAAAGTAGCAGAGGTCCCTAAAGGTATGCAGTTGCCTTACATTTGACCTCGTAAGTTTTCCTTATCCTGTGGGTTATCGGTGGAAACACTTGTTTTGGGTATCCTGTGTGTATTTAATGATCACTTGCTTAAAACACTCTTCTGTGTGTGGTCAGCAGCGCAGACAGACTCCGTGTTAACCAGAGCACGGAGTTACTTTTGAGTAGAGGTGTGAGTGAGTGTGAACGAGAAATAGAGTTTGGGGACTAGGGACTGGTAAGCCCTTCATTTTCAGATAGCGTTCTAAAAGTTTGGGCGTTTGTTCGGTGCTGGTGAGAGTAAAACGTGCAGGTGCCCTTCTTCTCACTCACGCCCACAGCCCTCCCTCCCGTTACACGGAATTGTTGACAGCGACACACCTTCCAAACTCTTGTGTTTGCACACTGGTACCCGGCTGATACGGGTGGTGTTTGTAACATTGCCATGAAATCACACTATGTGTGCCTTGTCCTCTTTCATGCATTTTGGAGAACTTTCCATATTTGCGTATCAAATTGTAATGATCTTTGTATAAATGTACCATGACCTGTTTCCTTCCCTACCGGTAGATTTGGAGGTGGCTCCAGTCTTTCACTGTTATGGGCAGTCCTGCGAAACACAGATCTGTGTTTCCATGCAGAGGTGTGACTGTTTTTACAGGACAGTTCGTAGAGGCGTGGCTGCTGTGTCAAGGAACGAGCCTATTTAAAATGCAGGTAGATGCTGCTAAATTAATCTCGCAGAGTCAGTGCCAGTGTGTACTTTGATTAACAGTATAGGAGAGAACGTTTCCGCACATCCTTGCCAGGGCGTTCTCAGCCGCATTCACATTTTGCTCACCCAAAGGTTTTAAGTATAGTGTATCTTGTTTATTGCATTCCCGTGTGTAGTGGTCAAGTTAGCATGTTTTTGTGTATTTATTGGCTCCTTTCTTTCATTGTTTTTGATTGCATATTTATACCCTTTGCCCGTATTTCTCTAAGCTTGTTAGTTCTTACTGCCTTCTAGTAACTACGTATTTTGGATATTTTTTCTTCCTTATATGTGTTACCAATATTTCCTCCTAATCCATTATGTGTTTTTTACCTTTATTTAAAACTGTTATTAATCTTTTGTGACTTCTGGGTTTTGTTGTCTTCTGTAGGAATGCCTTTCTACCCTCAATGTTATAAATACCTGATCCTAAATACATTATCTTTCAATGTTTTAAAACAGTCTTTCATCATTGCTCAGAAATGCCACTGATTATACACCAGTATTTTATATACTTAAGAAGAAAAAGTAAACTTGAGAAACAGAATGCTTTCTAACCGTTTCAGATTTTATTTTCTAGTTACTTAAAGAGCTGTACTAGACATTTATTCAGACCAATTTTTTAAATGATAAAGCATATAAAAAGGAAAGTATTTTATCACATCTAAACCTTTGCATTAACAGCCCTTGGTCTCTGGGCGTTCCCCTGAATCCCTTTGAACGCATCTTGCATTGTTAGGCTCTGAGTACTCACACGTGCTGCACTGCATGCGAAGCGCCTGTCACGGTGCAGACGCTACCTGGGTCCCCTCATAGACGCCCTCATGTAACCCTTGCAGCAGCTCTTTAGGGCGACCGTTTCTTTGTACATTTCACAGTTGAGGGGTCTGCACCTCGGAAAAGCGAGGCTGCTTGTGGTCGCAGAGCAGTTCAAGTGTCAGAGACCCCTGACTCCAGGGACCCGGGCCTGGGTCTGAGTCGTGTGTGGAGATTAGAAAAGTTGATACATGGGAGAAGTCTGCCCTTGTACAGGCATTCTAGAATGGACCATCTAGAGCTTTTTAAAAGTGTGTGATTAAATGCGTGCTTCTGGTTTTCATACCTTTTCAGAACCAGCATATGCTTTGCTTCCAAGTAAATGTTTACTTATTGCTAAGTTTGGTATTTTTTGGTCCCCTGTCTATTTTCATATTGAGGGTTTTAGAATCAGTAGGATTTTTAATAGGCCTTCACTTTAAGGTGGGAAATAAACACAGTGATTCCAAGAAGAGTGCGTACTACTCTTCCCATGAGCACGTTAAACCTGAACCAGAGCTAGAGGCTGTGGTTGCACACCAGCCTTGGGCCAAGTCATCTGCAGCAGAACCCCAGTCTGCATTCGTAGTTGCCCGCCTTGAACTTGTAAAGTCTGGAAAACTGCAATGCACAATAAGAATGATTAGCTTTTTATTATGATCCCAAGGAAGTCAAACTGATTTTCACATAAGCATTGAAACATTTAGCTTCAAACTGAGCAAACAAGATAAACAATTTGCAGTCTTTGCTCATATGTAGAAAATGGCTGGCCGTACGCCAGGCAGCTCAGATGGGGCTGACATCGGAACAGCGAATCGGAGTGCTTAGAAAATGTAATGCGGCCGTGCCAGTCCAGGCAGTGCCACTAAGGGCTCGAGAGGGTGCTCCGAGCAGGCCGAGCACAGGTCTGTCCTGCAGTTGTGGCCGAGGGCCTGGGGCCGGGACGCATGCCTCACACGTGCGTCCATGCAGTTGGTTCGGTGTGTGAGCAGCAGTGTCTCTAAAAGCTGGCAAATCTGCGTTCCTTGTTTCTCAGTCTTGCAGATCATTGTTTATAAAACACTGCCATTTACAGTAAACATCTTGTTTTGAATGCAGGCTGGCCCTGTGAAGTCCAGTGTCCTTGTGCTGCCCTCCGTCAGTGACGCCCCATCCGGTGAGTTGGCACATATTCTGAGGGGCGCTCACTGCCAGCGGAATGCTGGAAGGAGCTAAAGGGAAAAGCAAGAGGAGAGTCACATTTTCGGCAAAAGGTGATCACACAGCAGACAGGCCCTTGAGAGAAGAAAGGGTATCTCTGTCTTTTTATGTGACCTTTGGCTCATTCCTGAAGCCTGCTGACCTCACATCCCTTGTACGTAAATGGGAACATTGTAGTCTTAAAAGTCCCTTTACCTCTGTGACTCCATCCAGTGACCTAGTAGTTCTTTGTGTATTTATTTGCATGTGGCAGTAGAGCACAATATTTAGCAGTGTGAGTTCAGGTTAAACTACTTGGACTCATCTGTAAAATGGGATTCCTAGCTCCTCAGTTGTAATGAGGATTTAATTAGATAATCCAGATGGCGCTCAGCACACTACCTGGTACATACTCAGCACTCCGGAAATACCCCATTCTTCAAAGCTCAGTTCCCATGTCAAGTCTTACTATCTGGATAGCTCTGTGAGCTTGAGCTGCAAGCCACTCGGAGCAGGGGATGGTGTTCTCAGCGCAGAGCCTCCCGGGCGGACGGTGGGACTTCAAGAGTAAGAGCTGTGGCTGATGGAACGCAAGGAATCCTGGCTGAGACCTCTGCGTGGGTGAACCCAAGGCCCTGGCAGGCCGTGTGGCCTTGGGGAGGGGAGCAGGGTCCCGAGCAGCAGCTGCCAGGGAGGGGCAGGGCACCCCTGAGCAGGAGCTGAGTGTGCGCTGCAGCCGTTCTCCCCGCAGCATCCACGCTGAGCTACAACTGCTGCGAGCCGCCCTGGCCGGGGCTCGGTTGCTCGGGTGCCGTCCTGCACACAGAAAGGTGCGGGTTTGATCGCTGGTCAGGGCACACTCCTGGGTCGCCGGTTTGACCCAGGTCGGGTTGTGTCCAGGAGGCGAGCGATCAGTGTTTCTCTCTCACGTCAACGTTTCTCCCCCTTCCTTCTCTCTGAAATCGATAAACGTATCCTCGGGTAAGGAGGTAAAAAAGAATTATTGCGAGCACCTCCTTCATGTGCCAGCGCAAGACACAGCCCCCGAGGAGGAGCCGAGGTGACACTGCAGTCTCCCGTGTGTCCCTGCGTGCTGTGGACATCGCCGCGGCACCGCCTTACTGCGCCAGCACCGGGCGGGGGCGGTGCTCGCGGAGCTGGGAGCAGCCGGGAGGTTGCCACCCCCGTGGGCCCCGTTCAGGGAAACTTGTGCGGATCAGACACACCCAAAGGCAGTTTTTGAAATGCCATTTAGGAATAAGCTAGAAACAGTCTTAACTCTAGCTAGAAAGTAGTTGGGTGCTTGTTTTAAATTCAGCTGCCTCTGAAGACAGTAGCACGTGTTTGTGAACCGCACTGTCTCCTACACTGGTCGTATTCTGACTTCCCACAGTTATCTGAGGCTCATTTCATAACCTTGACATTCCCGCACACAGAGGTTACAGTCCATATTAGGAGAAAGTATGCGTAATAAAACAGTCTGACAAAACGTTCCCTTCTCCGTGTGTGTCGTAGAGAAAAACAACGGAGCGGTTTGCTGCTTATGACAAAGTATACGTAGTACAGAGCGTTGGCGTTTTTGAGACCTTTGCCCTGTTGTATTTAGTCGACTACTTTGTAAATGCAGTGTCCTTATTAAGAAAGGCTGACATTTTATGTTCTTACATCCAAATCATGTGTAAGTCCCAGTGATTAGCACTATAGATTGACTTTCTGTTAAAAAGAGTGACGTATTTCACACAGGTCTGATTTCACGCTTTCATTTCTGAAGGGCGGACGTGTGTCATCGTCCCCGCAATACGGCGTGAGCGTCTGCCACAGGACGTGTCGGGACGCTTCTCGCAGCCGTGTTTGAGATAGCAGAGGGAGGCGGCGACTTCCGGGCCCCTGTCCCCTGGCGTCTTCGGCACCGTTCTGGCCCTGGCCCTGGAACTGAGAACAGCCTGGCGCGTGTCCAGCGGAGGGCTGACCCGGCAAAGCCGGCCGTGCGCGTCCTGTACACCCCAAAGAGCCGTCTGGCCCTCGACGGCTCCCGAGAGATGACTGCCCTCGGAATACTCTGCCTCCGACCAGCGAGCACGTGCACTTCCCTGGGGCCTTGACCAACACTGGACAGGTGTGCTGACCGCTGATCCCCGGAGGAGCTGAACACCACACCGAGGGAGGGGGGCCCTGCGGGTGTTCTGGGCCCGCAGCCCCAGTAAAAACCTGGGGCGTGAAGTCACGAGCGAGTCTCCCCGGCTGGCAGCACTCCATGCATGTCCCCGCGCATGGTCCATGGGGGAGTTAAATGTCACGTCCTCACGGAGAGGACGGCCGGACCTTGCCGCTGCTCTCCCGGACGCTGCCCTTCCTGTGCCTTTCACGTCTGTGGGGTTCCAACTGTATTTGTTTTCGCTACAATAAATTGTGACTCAGCACAGCCATTTTTCTGAGTTCCGTGAGTCCCTGAACTGCAAGGTGGTCTTGGGGACCCCACACGACATGTGCAAAGGATTACCTTTCAGTGTGCAGTGGGGTCCGTTAGGTGTCCTGCAGAGCCTGAATGCTCTCTGACGCTACAGAAGACATTTGTCAGCCAGTGCAGAAGTGCAGTCTATAAATCACCTGTGTGGTTTTATACATTGAAACCCTAACAGTAAAAACGGATGAATATCAATATAAATAAATCTCAAATTGTATTAAATGAAAAAAATAATAGAAGGATAATATATTGCCATGCCGTTTGTGTTGCATATAAACATATACGTAAACCGAAAAGATCCCATCGGGAGGACGCCCACAGATTCAGAGTAGTGGTGAACTCGGCGGGCAGAGGGTGGGGGGTGGGCGGGTGGAATGGGAGGTGGGGCTTAACTACTGTGTCATTCTTAAAAAGAGATTTGGGGGGGATCCGATCTTGTAAAACAAATGAAAATGCGGTTTTATTTTGTCGTATTTCTCATTTATTTCCTTAAATCAGCTGAGAATTACAAAATGATTGTCCTAAAGACCTCAGCTGCTTCAAACTCCTCATGTTCTGCCTCGGTGGGTGAAGTCCCCAAGGCCGTGCCGACTTCTCGTTTATTTCAGAGGCCGTTTTGTAGGCAGTGTGTTGGCGCTGGCAGGTGCGTCCCACTAAGACGCAAGGGCTCTGCCTGGGGCACGTCAAATTCTCTCTCAGTTTCAGGAATCTGCAAATTGAAGACCTCCGAGAGATGCGGTTAGTCAGGAAAGAGAGAAACTTTCTGGAAATTCATCAACTATCTCTACAAATAATAAAGCAACGCCTTCTCAGAGGTCAATTTCCTTTCTGCTGGGGTTGCTAACCCCATTGTGGGTTCCCAATGGAAGCAGTGTACTTAATTTGTTTTAATTATTTGCTCTTTGTAGCAGTCATAAAAATCATACTAAGTTCAGTGTCCATTGATTGCTAAGAGATTTTCAGGGCATCAAAATTTAAGGACTATTAGGATCTTAAGTTATCAAATAAGAAAGGTTTTTTTAATGATTTGTAAACTGTTAATTAGGATGAAAGTGCTACTACTAATATTAACCACAATGAACTAAGATTTCTAATATACACAATGACACCTTTCCTATGTACATTCCAGCAGTCACCGGAACAATCAAATGAGACAATAAACTTAACCGGCTGGTGTGGCTCAGTGGACTGAGCGCCGGCCTGCGATCCAAGGGGTCGCAGGTTCGATTCCCAGTCAGGGCACATGCCTGGGTTGTGGGCCAGGCCCCCAGTAGGGGGCACACGGGAGGCAGCCACACAGTGACGTTTCTCTCCCTCTCTTTCTCCCTCCCTTCCTCTCTCTCCAAACATAAAAAATAAGTAAACATTAAAAATAAATAAATAAATAAATAAATAAATAAATGTTAAAGTACTATGTAAATGAGTTTTATTAAAAGTATTACTGTCACCCTGCCTGTGATGACACTCACGTGGGCTAAATATAACAGTGAGGAGGGAAAAATCACATACTCTCGTTTCCTGAGGCCAAAGGTGAGTTTTGTCAGCTGTAAATAAAGAAAAGTACTACCATTCATCTAGTTTTTTCTTTGTAGTCTCTATCAGGTTATATGAAACATTTATTGAGCACCTACTATGTGTTAGGTAGAGGGAAGCCAAATGCTATATGAATTATGCTCACATTTGCCTGACAAGATACTACCCTTTTTTCTCTATGGAAAATGCTCAGATATGTAACTTAAAATCTGATAGATGCTGAGCTAGCATTTGAACCTACTATTTCTCACTTCAAAACATACACTTCACAAAACAACTGACAACACGAGAAAGCGAGGATCTGAGTGTTAAAGTCTGGTAAAGAGAAATAATAATATATGAGGCAAATGAAGGGAGAGACGAGTGTGGGAGGGACCAGTTAGGAGAGGCTTCCTGAACCAGGTAGGACTTGAAGGAGAGCTCGAGCTTGGCAGGTGAAGACGAGCGTCATCAGCAAGGGGAAGCAGTGACTGGGGCGCCCCTCTGCTGGGCTCCCTGCCTCGTGGTGCTGCGTACTGCGGCTTGGAGGGGAGAACACCCACACTGACTGAGCTGCCTCTGGCCGTCCTTGGGTCCCGGGACGAGGTGGGTGAGTGGGGGTGTTCCTGAGACCGCGTGGGGAGTCGACACCTGGGGGTGATGAAAGGAGTTGATTCATTTCGGAACTCAGGAACAAGGCCAACCCCAAGGTCGGACGAAGGCTGTGACATCATATCCATACCTTTTTGTAAACGTGCCATATCAGAGAACTATTTAAATGTTTTGTGGATGGCCACTGATTTTTTAGGATTCTTTCTAAAATAGGCCTTGAGGGGGAGTGACGGGTTGGTGGTTGGAAACTCCGGGGTAGGGGTCGGCAGTCCTGGACTCTGCCATGTCCGTTTGCACCATTCACTGGCTTCATGTGAATGTGCCAGGCCTCAGTCACGGCATTTGTCCTACCTTTGGGGCCATGAGTACAAAGCAATCAATACAAAAACACTTCGGAAAAGATGGAGATTGGTGTCGGTGACAAGTGTCATTTCAAAACAGTGGTGACACTTATTACAGAAATGATCGTGGTAGGGATTTCATCCCTACATGCTCTAATATGGTTTGAAAGGCTTTCCCCCAACTTTAAAAGGCTCATAAAATCTGTATTTACGTGTGTTTTTATTTCCATTGGCAATGATTTTTAACGAGGACTAAATCACGTCCCTGTAGCCAGACTTCCCTGGTGGAAGTCGTAACCGGAGCCAAGGGAGGCCTCGCTTTGGACTTCAGGTCATTGTGAGCGTTGTAACTGCTGGATTTCCACGTGTTTAATAACCAATAAAAAGCACTGATGGTGAACTCCCCTACTTGCACGCTCTCTGTTGGCTTCTGGGGTCCGGAGGGCAGGCGAGCCACCAGGGGAGGGAGTGGGTCCCTGCACCCTCAGTGTGCCTCACGCGCATGCGTTGAGCTGCACGGCGGCGTCTTTGCAACATTTTAACCCACGTTCCACCAGCCAACTTCATCAGATTCTGTGTCTTGTAGTTAGTGTTGTTCAAACAGCACCCAGGTTTTTTAGCACCGAAACTCCTGTTGAGACGCACCGTCCTTGGGGAACGAGGCAAAACTAAGACATTCTGTCACTCGATCTGAAGATAAGGCTCAAATTCCTCGTCTTCGCACAAACACGTCACTACCTAGATCGGTGGTGGTAGAATATTATTTACGGTGGAACTCACTCCAAAGAGAAGTCCTGCACAACAGCCCAGCGTTCAGGGCCCACGGAGCCCACCTGCTACGCCACCTGCCCCTCTTCCCTGGTGGCCTGCGAGGGCGCGGTTCAAAGGCCAGCGATGTGAGCCTGCCTTCTGGACCGTCCTCTTCGGCCACTGGCCTCAAAGAAGTCTCCAACGTAGTCATTCCTAACCGCGTTCAGTTCTCCAGAAAGTGCTGTTTTGTCATCCTGTGCCTTTGCGGGCCTTCGGCTGGGAATGCTCCCCTGTCCTCCTGACCCTTTTCTCGATGGCTGGCAGTTTTCCTCTGTACGGTCTTTTCCTAGGAACCTTCCTAGTACCCTTGGTCCGGGCTTCCAGGGCATTCATTTCATCCCTCTGGTGTGGAAGTTGCTACATTATAATGTTTATTCGTCCAACTATTCCGTACTGCGATTGTGGGGTTTTTGTTTGTTTTTTGAGGGCAGGAACACATTCGATAATCTTCCTCCAGTTTGAGGCACGTAGTTGGTAATAAAATGTTTTGTAAAAAATATATTTTTAGGGGAAGGGAATGTGAGAAGGAGGGAAGAGAAACATTGATGTGAGGGAGAAACATCGATCGGTGGCCTCACATGCACCCCAACCTGGGACCAAACCCGCAACCCAGGGGTGTGCCCCACCCAGGGATTGAACCAGCGACCCTTTGCCTTGCAGAAGGATGCCCAATGCACTGAGCCATACCAGTCAGGGCAATACAAATAATGTTCGATGGCTGGATGGACAGGCAGCAGAACAAGGGACAGAAAGAAGGTACTGACCAGTGGACCATGTGAATGAAGTGTCCCGATACTTTGAACCGAGACAGAGGGTAGAAGGGACTGATGAAGAAAAGCACGCTCTTCCTGTGACGGGCTGGTCTGGAATGTGCTGTGGGTCTGGAGGGGGCCTGGTGCCGTTTCCCAGAATGCAGTCATCTCCGAGTCAGCCCTGGGAGCAGGCCAGCATGAGTCATATGCCTTCTCCTCGTATCTGGTGCCGGGTATTTATAGCTGATGCTGGTGGCGTTCCACTTGTTAAACAGCACAAGAAAGATGGTTGTATGACGGCCAGACAAAAGACTAATGGAAATGGTTTTAATAATTAATTTTTAAAAAGCTTACAAATGACAGTCCGGCTGAGAAGCTATAGAAACATTTAAGCTGAAAATTTGGGTAAAGGACACTGCTCTTTGGATTGTGCTTCTGGAGTTCAATGGGGTAATTTAAACACTGGAAGGAAGAAGACCAATGATACTTGATTTGCTTGCATTTTCTTCCTCTTTAAATAGTAAACCATGTCCATGAAGGGAAGACTTTGTTCTTTACATGTAAGAGCTACAAGTTAGTGAGAGTCAATAAAACGTGGAGTGGAATGAACTGGAAGCTGTATGACTTAATACACATTTTATTGTATAGCAGTTTTCAAAATCGCTCTTCGATAGCGTTTTAGCTTCTTTTATCTTATGCCCTACTTGGCATATTACTTTTCCCAGACAATTATCACACAGCAAAAAGTTCTGTGGAAGTGTTTACTTGAATTTTTCTCTTCCATATGTAATTCCATTAATGGATTTCGATGAACTCTTAATAAATGGTTAACAAAATTAAATTCATAAATGCGGCAGTTCCTCTCTATGAAAGAGAAAATGGAACTCACATTTATTGAGCACCTACGAGCCCAGAACACTATTAGGCACTTTTTCAGGAGGTATCTCAAGAACGCTTCACAATTACCCTTGGTCTGGACTTCTACTAAAAGGCCATGCCTAAACGGCAATTCCTACTCTATGGGTAAAGATCTATAGCTTTGGAGAGGCTAGACGGTTTTCCCAGCCACACCCAGGCAGCATGTGTCTCAGGTGGGGTTAGACCAGGTCCATCTGACAAGTCTATTTTCCACTTTGCGGTCCAGCGACCATGCAGCAGGAAACCGTGTTATCAGAGGTCAATGTAAGCGGCAAAGAGGAATGCCCCCAAGATGTCAGTTTCCAGGCTCCTCCATTCTTCCTCCTTCAGAGAAGATGATCGAACCTGGTGCCTGGCTCCCCCTCACACTGTCCTATTCCGTGCCCAAAATGAGGTTATAAAAAGATGATAATTTACATTTGAATAGTAATTAAAGAGTTTGTAACACCTCGTTTCATCCTCATTTACAAAGAAAAATAAAAAACCAGATGGATTTGTGACTTACCCCCAGAGAGTTGACATAGCTAATTAATAGCAGAGGAATTTTAACTAAATCCGGAAATCCTGATTTCAGATACTCTCCACTACATTCTTAAGTGAGAACTGTGATGTTTCTCTAAAGATGATGAGGATTTTACTCTCTAGTGCTTCATCTGTTTCTTCTCTTATCTTAAAAAAAAAAAAAAGGCTTATCCCTCCAAGGCATGAAGTTTACGAGGCACTTTTTCATGAGTCTCTCCGTGCCCCGTGGTAACTACCTAGATGCACAGGTACCACTCTGCATTGAAAAACGAACCATTCCACAAGCGGATGTAGGGGAATGCATGCAAATGGCTAAACCATTATTTATTCCTAGTGATATTCGGGTGGTCCTCACTCAGAGCAGGAGAGAAAGTGTAAATGGTAAATTTTGTTTATTAGTAGTGCTGCACACTGAAAAACAACTGAATTATGATCTAAGCAGATTTCTAGAATCCATTGGGATTACTTAGCAGCAGGTTAGACACAAAGAGAATGAACAAGAAGCTTAGAAGAAATTATACAAAATGAACACTGGAAAGACAAATATGGGAGGTGAGGAATAAACAGAAGAGTTTTAAAGAATTCAGTACGAAAATCTAGATGTTTAATGGAAGTCCCAGAAGAGGAGAGAATTGGAGTCCATTTTGTAATTGTCTAGAACTGGCGAAAGGCATTAATTAGTCCACGGATTCAAGAGACTATACAAATGTCAAGGAAGATAAAAAGGAATCCATGACAGTGAAATTATAGAAAAGCCAAGATAATTAGAAAATCTTAAAAAGCATACAAAGTAGGGGGAAAGTGAGACATAAACTCAGTAGCATTACGAGAAGTCAAATGAAATGAGTAAAAGAAATTATCAAACTAGAACTAAACACTTCAAATATCCTCAAAGAAGCAGGGGGAAAGATATTCCTGGATGATCAAGTCAGAGAGTTTAGCACCAACAGACCAGCACGAGGGGAATTCTAACGGCAATCTTCGAGCTAACAGAAGCTTGGCAATGCCAGCATGAATGATGAACCAAGAACGTGATAGTATCTTGTGGAGTAAAAATATTTACGACTAAAACACACGACACTAGGATATAAACCAGGAAGCAGGAGGGTGCCGTTCCACTTCTAAGGTCCTTACATTGTGTGAGAAGAGCGTAGAGGCACCAATTTCACATCAGACTCTGACAAGTCAGTGATGTGCATTTCAATTCACGTGACCACCGAAAGGATAAAAATGTGTTCCTTCCGATTAATGGTGAGTCCAACGTGGAATGATTCAAAAGGACATAAGCAGGACAAATAAGAAACCGCTAATAAAATTAGATTTCAATCTAAATACATCATTAGTGTCAACTGCAAATGGAATAAATACTCCAGTTAAAAGATAAGGATGGTGAGACTGATTTTTTAAAAAAGTCCAATGGTGTGCTACCTACAAAAGGCACCCAAAGCATGCAGACACCAGTAATTTGAAAGCCATGGAATCAAGTTATACCGTAGTATTATCACATAAAACAGACGTTAAGGCACAAAGCATTACTAAGAATAAAGATCACTTTATAATGATAACAAGTCCAAACCACCAGCAGAATGTACTAATCCTAGATTTTTATCTACTCATAATATGACTTCAAAACACAGGAAGCAAAAACTGGTATCTACAAGAACCATAAAAATCCACAATTACAATGAGAGGCTTGAACACGTTAAAATCCCACGGGCAACCTTACCCACCAGGGGACGAAAGCCAGTCGAAAAATACTCGCCCACCCACAAGCGATCACTTCTACACGACCCCCCAGCAAAACACTGGCCCGGGTCCTCTCAGCAGCGATGGGCTCCGTGAAGCGCCCTTGGATGGATTGTGTCCCTTCCCTGTGTTGCTCCCTCTGGGCCCCATTCCTTTGCCTTGAGCTAAGATCCCCAAATAAACGTGTGTGCAAGGACTTTCCTCAGCCTACTACTCTGGGAACCCAGGCTGAGACATTTGGTGTCACAGGTAGAGTTGAACCAGTCAGGAGTGAGCGGGCCCCCACTGGTGTTGGGAAGGGACGGGGTGGGGGGGCTGGGCATCGCCAGCCCCGAGATTCCCCCCAGTGGTGAGTTGGAATGAGGAAGGTGGGAGGGGCAGCACTGGGCAATGTGCTCGTGGTACCCTCAAAAACGTCGTGGGGTCCGTGTCCATTACAGGAATGTCGGACTCGTTGACTTTGGTTCCTGGTCTTCAGAAGTCTCCAAAAAGGAAAAGATGATGGCGGAATCTCAGCCGTGGGAGGGCGGCTGAGATTCTGTCCCAGGGCCAACTGCGAGTGGGGCGAAGTTTTCACGGAGAGCAAGTACCATCCCGACAGCCTCGGGTGTCATCACTGGGGCTCGGGAAAGGAACGAGGAGACCTTGAGACGGGGGAGAGGGATACTTGACCAGACCAACCTGCAAAACTTGAACCCCAGATTGCTCCAAACACCAGGAGGAGCAGCACCCTCCCCCGGCCCCCTTGCCAGAGGAGAGCCGTCTTCTTCGACTGCAGATGCTACAAAGACACCACAAGAAGCAGGAGCCCTACAGAATGATGTTGGTCCTGAGGTCTGCCTCTACCTCCCTTATTTCCTCCAGACCAGCAGAGTCAGGTCAAGCCCAGCCCACACTGGCCAACCAAAGCCCTTCTCCAGGAAGAAATATTGTATACATCCAAAGAATCCTAAGACTTGGCTAATATGCCCTGAACTGAACCAGGAGACCCACGTGGGAGTGGGTCTGCAGGACAGCTGAGGAAACAGGACCTCTGCTTGTTTGTTCCTCGGTCGGGTCTGACTAATAGTGCCTTCCAACCCACTTCCTGTGGTTATTGGAGTAAAGGAAATTACTATTCATAGTGAACTCACCGTGAGGCTCTGCATTGGACACTTGAACTAAATTAATCAGGATCCAATTGGATAAGTGTAAACTTCTAAAAGTTACCGTCTTGTTTAGAACATTTAAGATTATTTTAATAGCGTGCCCTAGGAAAACTCAGTTTGAAGACCTGTGGAACATTGATGTATAATAGTTACAAGGCAAGAAGAAGGAAAGGAGCCTAACATTTTGAATTACGAACACGTTGGAATGTGGCTTTGAATGAGTCATTCTTTGGTCTGGGGGAGGGGGGACGCCCTGAGTTGTCTTCTAAGGAGAGTTTTCACCAGGCTTCGGAAGCACTTGTCAGCGACCAGCCCCACACAGAAGCTGTGGATGAGCAGTTCCACGGTGAGCCCGGCGATGTGAATTCCTGGGTAGCTAGCTGCACTGCGGTGTGGCGGTTAAAGGCGTAGCCTCTGCACCCAGAGGGCCTGGGTGTGAATTCCAGCTCTGGCGTTTCACTGCCTGGGTGATGTTGGACAAGTTCCTTAAGCTTGGTGCTTCAGAATCTGTAGGAATTAAACGGTTTAACGTACAAGACGAGAAGCATTGTGGCGAGCGTCATACAGCGGTCACCCCGCACTGGAATGTCTGCTCGCCCCGTGGAATCGTGTGCTCAGCGCGCAGTGTCTGAATGTGAACTGAGTACATGACATGCCCTGACGTCGGGGGGATGCACGGAACACCACCGGCTGGGCGTTGAGAATGGCGGAAGCTTGGTAGTGGGTGCAGGGAGATTTGTTATGCTATTTGTACGTTTGAAATTTTCCTAATTAAAACGCTCTTCTTTTAAAATGTTGGACTAGGAAATCCAACAGTTTCATATCTGTATGCTGTTCCTTTAGTTGACCTCTGTCCTTGACCATCGAATGGTCTGGAAGGTCGAGAACTGATGTAATTATATAAAGTAATGTCACCTCCTCTTCGCGTTTTTAGAGAGCATTGGATGTATAAAATATTTGAACTAAGTCATAGAAGAAGTAGTTTTGCCCAACTCTCTGGCCTCAAGCTGTGGCTGGCTGTTGGTTCTCCTCTCAAAGTCCTTTCTTCCCTTTTTCTTAGGCCTAGAACACCCCCGCCGAAGACTAGTCTCCCTTGCAGCCAGGGATGGCTATGTAATGGATCGAATGTCAGCAGAAGGGACATGTGTCTCTTCCGTGGTCTGAACCTGGGCATGCTGCGGCCCAGCTTCAACCTTGCCAGCCAGGCAACACCCCAAGGCCTGCCAGAACAGCCAGGCAGAAGGATCTGTGTCCCTGAACAGCCTCCTGCCGCAGATTTACTCCAGTAACTAGGTCAGTGCGGCTGCTGTTGGAGAGAGAAATAAACCTCCATTTTCTTGAACTTACCTTCTGGTAGGAAAGCTTTTGGTGTTTCTTTGTTATGGCAGCCTGGCCCTTACTCTAACCAATACATAAGATGAAGAGTTTGAATCCCAGGTAGGAAAAATTACTTCCTGCTGAAGTAAGCAACACAGAACTTGAACCAGTGTTTTCTGATATCCATCATGTTGTATTTCTCCCCTTGCTTCATTGATAAATAGTGTTATCTGTGCCGGAGTGATCTCGTTCAAGCTAGATCTTTGTACACTTGTTTCTTTTGATAAGGGGCCCAAGTTACCATTTCTTTGGCCAAAGAGACCTATCACTGTCCTGAAGTTCGGTTTAAGCTATGAAATCAGTTAGCCCATGCTTTGGTCTGAATGTTTGTGTTCCCCCAAACCCCACCAACATTTTTATGTTGAAATCCGAACCTCCAAGGTGATCATATTAGGTGGTGGTGCCTTTGTCAGATGATTAGGTCATGGGGGCAGAGTCCTCATGAATAGGACTAGTGCCTGAATAAAGGAGGCCCGGAGAGCTTGCTTGCCCCTTCCACCATGAGGGGGCACAGAGAGAAGTCGGCTGCCTGCAGCCCTGAGGAGGGCCTCCATCAGCAACCAACCAACCATGCTCTTGGACTCTCAGCCTGCAGAACTGTGAGAAGTGCAGCTCTGTTGATGAGCAGTCCGTGCTGTTTCGTTACAGCAGACCGAATGGATGAAGACAATCCCAGGGCCTTTGCACGTGCCTTCACCATGGGCCTTAGTCAGAGCTGCACGTTTGAAATGTACGCTTCTGAGCCCTGGCCAAGTAGCTCAGTTGGAGCGTCATCCTGATATGCCAAGGCTGCGGGTTCAATGCCCAGTCAGGGCACATACAAGAAGCAACCAGTGAAGGCATCAATAAGTGGAACAACAAATCTATGTCTGTTTCTCTCTCAAATCAATAAATAAAAAACTTTAATGTATGTTTCTTATGCTGGACTATTAACTCCTGAAGTTCAGGGACATACTTTATGCATTCTCATTTCCCCTGTGTCTTGTACGTAACTGGGGCTTTGTCCGTGTTCTTTGATGACTAAGTGAGTTACTGAGTGAGTGAGAAAACAGACATTTGAAAATAGGAAGAAAATACGGCTAAATTTTAAGTCGCCCTCCAAGGAAAATTTAGGAAGTGCTTCTGTGTAAACAAACACCAAGGTCAGTGACACGGCAGAGACAGGGTCAAGGCCCCCAGCGTGCAGACAGCATTGCTCATTAACGAACGCTGCGAAGTGAAGAGTGGCTACAGTGCCGGAGCCAGCGGGTTAACTAGCGACTGGTTTCTGTCGCCTCCCAGCACCACCCGGAGAGCGGGGCTCCTTCATGTTTCACACTCGCTGTGAGCAGCGGCACCTGGGCGTCAGGACACCTGGGCGTCAGGACACCTGGGCGTCAGGACCGAGCTGCCCGTGAGCAGAGAGTGGAGCCCAGCTGGGAAGCAGGTGTTTCCAAAAGCTGCTTTGCTGGGCCCTGCACTGTACCCCGGTGCTGGCAGCCGATGAATTTTCTTTAAAAAAAAAATAAATAAATACATGGGTGGTGGTAAGGTAAGGAGCTTTTTATAGTCTAGATGGCATAGCTCCTAAATTCCATCAGAGTACGGGTCTGAGATAGGCCGGGGCCTGAGTCCAATTTTTTCTTCTTGAAAGTTGTCGGGTTTGGGGTAAGTTTCATAACTGTCGGAGCCTCGTTTTCCTCATTTATAAAGGGGGATTACTATCGGTCTCCAGCACCTGGTAAGTGTTTCACAGTTGGGTCTCAGCGGGGGAAAACCCTGCCTGCTTTTATAGTGTTTGCCGACTTCCGTGGTGTAATTCTTCCCACCTGAGCGCGTGTCAAGCTGGCAGCGTGACGTCCCGCACGCAGGCGGGGACCAGACCCTCAGCAGTAGGGCCAGGTTAGGTACTATAGCCACCGCTCAGCAGAGTGTGGTGGCCTCCAGGGCCTAGACAAACAGCACGGCACAGTGCAAGCGTTAGGAAGCAGTGGGTTCAAAGTACGTAACACTTCTGTTTTCAACGTAATACTTGTATGTAATATACGCCATATGCTAACATAGATAATCCACCTGTTAGTGATGGCCGAACGCAGAAACCAGCTCAGCAGAGGCCTGACACTTTAGCAGCTGCCCCTCCTGTGCTGTACGCACCCGTTCCCAAGACACAGCCGCCCCCCCACTGCTGGATTTCGTACACACCTCTGTAATGGATTTCCCCGTGGTGCACACCCGCAGCATCACAGGTATGAGTGGAATGTGACCCAGACCAAGCGTTCGGCCAGGCTGCTCTGCAGAGTGGCCGTGTGGGCCTGACCTCCCGCCAGCAGTACCCGCCCCCACCCCCACCCCCGACAAGGGGAGTTACCCAGGGAGGACTGGAACGTGGGTGCCACGGTGCTGTGCTGGGCACCTACCCTGGAACAACGTGGATGGGGGGACGGGGGAGGATCTGCAAGTAAAAGCAGAGGGAGCTGTAGAACACAATACTTTCATTTAAATGCACACAAAACAATGGATGTTTTTCAAGAACATAAAAATAAGAAAATGCACATCGGATACATGTGAAGGGCTGGCTGCCCCTGGAGGGTAGGGCTCCCTGTGCTGGCAGCGTTTACTGAGCCCTAAATGGGATGGCGTGTCTGTCAGCTTCTACCGTGGTTCTTGCCACGAGGTCTTTTCCCTCGCCTCTGGCCAGCAAAAGCCATGCTGATTTTATGAGCCACATTCACAGTTGTAGTCTTACTGCCTTTAATAATTTGTGCAAGATTGCATGTTTAAATTACTGATTTCCCAGAAAAAAATGCGTGGACCCTGCATTCACTCTCGTCCCATAGTTAAGCGATGTTTTCCACATGGGAGCTACCTGTGGCCATCTGTCGTTTACCACGGTCCGTACGCCTGCCGGGCCAGTTTGTCCGCGTTGGCGGCGTTTGCTACAGTTCCAGAGCGACCCCAGTTTCACCTCGGTCTTAAGTATAGTGTCCCACTTCATCTTCACCAAAGAGATTTGAAGCTTAGAGAAGTCAGATGTCTTGTCCAAGACGAGAGAACTAGCAAGGACAAGGGCAGAGGCCGCCCAGCAGACCCCCGAGCTCCCTGGCTCCCTGCCAGGGAGAAGGAAGGGCCGCATGGACTTCGAGGCACGTGAGGCCACGGAGCTATGCATCTACATCCCGATTCGGTGCAAGGTCCCCTGCGCTTTGTGTTCCACGGCAGGGAAAACTACTGTGGCAATGATGAACTCACAGCGTGCATGTAAAGCTGGTAGGGACCTTGGACATTTTAGAACGGCCCTTGCCTTTATTGACGTGATTAGAGCAACATGGCTGCGAAAACTCAAGTTTTCTAGTTCGCCCAGGGTCACGGGATTGCGCGCATAGCCAGGACAGAGAGCCTGGTTTTCTAACTCCTAGGCCAGGTGTGGTTTAATAGAATTGCACGGACGAGAAACCCTTTGGAAGTCCATAGGGTCATTCTCTAGCTCTGAAGCTGGTCCCGCTGCTGGACACGCTCGGGCTTCTGTTTCTTCAATCGTAAAAGGCAGCAAAGCTTCAGAGGGCTCCTATGCCTCGTAGCTGCTGCGAAGATAACTAATTCACACGTTTCTTCATTTACTCAACAAGTATTTACAGAGGCATCTTCTGTATGCCAGGCACTGTTGTGGGCCCAGGCACATTGTAGCGAGCGTTTCAAAACCCCTACACTTGCGGATCCTGCCTTCCCGTAAATTTACATTCAAGTGGCTAAATACAGGAGTTGGCCAAAGTAGGTTTGCAGTCATAATACAATTCAATAAAATAAATACTAATACAAGAATAAACTGTGCCTTGCGTACTCACAACTTTAAGCCTACTTTTGCCCACCCCTGTATATATGTCCGTAAATCGGTCAGTGAGCTCTGTAAGAAAATAAAATAATAAGGCAGAGGAAGGATGTGGAGAGTGATGGAGAAGGCTGCGTTTCATTAGGGAGGTCCGATATACGATTGGAGCAGAGACCTCTCGCTCTGTCCCTCTCAAGCCTGCCGCTTGCCAGGATCCTGCAGGGAGCTCTGGGGCTGCGGTGACCTATCCCTTGGTGCCCACGGCAGCGAGGAGGCCAGTCGGTGGCAGTCCCTGCTGCTGAGAGCAGTTCCCAGCAAGGGACATGCCGTGCAAATCTGCAGCCAAGGAGCCAGCATCCAAGGCGGTGGTGCGCAGGCCCTGAGGGGCTCCGGGTGGAGCCGCGCAGGATCCACACACGTGACCGTTTTCCTTGGGGAGTGGGAGGGACGGGGGTCTGGCACTGGGGTCTGCACGTGGGCGTCTGGTTCCTGTACTTACCCACCACGCGGCAGAACGTCTGATTCCTTATGTGAGGAGTGGACGTGACCCTAGGAGGCCCCCGCCCCTCGGCCGGCCACAGCTAACGTCGGGAATCTGCTCGTGGCTGTTGACGAAATGCGGCACAAATGCGAGGGGTCGTTATGAATGTGGTCTGACTTCAAAGGAGAGCGCAGCAGGGCTGGCGAGCTCTCGGGCGGAGCTGACTGAGGTTATGCCAGCGTTTTAAGTGGCTGAGCTTTACAAGGAGGGGTCGGCGCGCCTGACCCAGTGCTTCGGGCAAACAAGGACTTGTAGGGACAGGGCCCCCAGGGAGGAGGATGCTTGGTGAAGAAGGGAAAGAAGGAGAAGAAAGGAAGGTGCAGCGTCACGAGGGGAAAAGAGGAGAGAGTGAAGCCAGCATTTGTTAAACGAGGACCCGGTGCCGGTGCTACGCGTGGCCTCGAGTCCACTTTCTTTCTCTGCATGAGCGGTTGCTCTGTCAGGAGACTTCAGGTTGCAAGTGAAAGAAAATCCAAGTCAAACTACCCTGAGTAAAACTGAACTCAAGCCAGCTCAATTAAGCAAAGCAAACAGAAACAAAAGGGACGGTGGGCTCTACAGGCCGAGGCTTCGAGAACGACCGGATGCCCGGACTTCAGTGGTGTCCCCAAGGTGCGATTTCCGTCTTCCCTCTCCCAGCCCTGCCTCCCACCGCACTGGCGGAGGGCGGCCTCTGTGTCCCCCAAGATGGCAGCCGCTCCAGCCTTTCCCAGCCGGCTTCAGATCCACTGGGGACGAGGACCTATCTCCTTCCTCCTCTGTTCCTGCCCAGATCTCACCCTCCGCAACTGTCCTTGGGTCACACATGCTCCCCTACCCACCGTCCACGTCCAGGAAACCAGGAGCACGTGGCCTGAGAGTCGGGGAGCAGAGGGTTCTTCAGGGGGTGCCGTTACGCAGACTGTTGTCGTGGGCAGACGCCAAGCCATCCAAGCGGAGGACCGCCTCAGGGGCCTTCAGTCCGTTGCACAGGCGGGGGAATCGGTGCTGGCGAGGCTGGCCCGCCCAGGGACGCACACTCTCTTACTAGTTATTGGAGGGAAGGCACCAGGGAGAGAGACCTAGTGAGAAAGTAGCAGTTCTAGAGTTTGCAACTCGGTCTGTACGACTCTGAAGCTCGTGTTTCTATTCCGAGACGATAGACCGACTGCCTGCCCTTGGCGGAATCACCTAACCCCTTTTACCCTTAGCCCCTCCTCGAGCTCTGGCCGTCTGCAGCTCTACCTCGAGGAAACATCACCAGATGATCCATGTGTAAAACCCAGCCATGCTGGAAGCACCGCCCCTCTCCTCCCAGTATTGGTGTCAAGTGAGGACAAGCTCAGTTCTGCTCGGCCCTCATCATGCCATTTAGCTCCCCCGCAGCTCGTGGGTGCACAGGGCCCCGTTTCCCATCCCGCGCATGGGAGACCGTGGATGCTCTGGCCTGAGCATGTGGTTCCTTCGACAGCTCAGGTCCTCCTTGGCCCCGCGAGCCCCGGCCCCACTGTTCTGGGCTTCACTGCAAACCACACGCCTCTTCCCGCTGCGCTGACACCAGATATCTGTGGCCCTGTGGCCAGGCGTGGACTCAGGCCGGCTGCAAACAAGGATGACTTCTCGAGGCTCCAACTGCCGACAAACCGGCCGGACAACATGCTCCTGGGCCGGTGGCTTTGGGGCTGGAAAAGGGCAACGTCTTTCGTAAACGTGCGTTGGTGGCAATGATTGCAGCGACCTCACAAACGGCGTGCGGTCATTTTTATTGGGATTTACCTGTCATCTTGTCCCTCTGCTGTCGCTGTGTTTACACACGGGAGTACTGTCTCGTTACAATTTTATATTTTGTTTATTTCACTTACTTCTTAGATTTTTTTCATGCTGTTCACCTGGACTGGACTGTTTTAGCTGCCACTTTATATTCAGCAAGCATTCGCTAGTTCGTTCAACAAACATTTATTTGATAACTACTTAGGCATTCCTCTGTGGGCTTCTCCGTTTTCATTACTGTAAATAACGCAATAAATACCATTGTGCACACACCTCTCTTGATCTTTCGGATTACTTTCTTAGGATAAATTCCCCAAAGTGGGATTATTAGGATGAGCATTTTTATAGCTCTTCAAGCTAATCACCAGCCTGGTGCGAAGGCATCCTGGAATCTGGTTTCTCACGCCCCTAGTCATTCAGGAGATAAACTCTGTACTTCGCGGTGAATACAGACCCTCCCACGGCCGTGGGAAACCACCCCTCTCTTTGCTCAGTGCTGCGGGTGGAACCGTGCCCCCGCCCAATCCACACGCTGACACCCTGGCCCGCCATGGTGGCGGGGTCCTACTGATGGGGCTAGTGTCCTCAGGAGAAGAGAGCAGAGAGCTTTCCGTGTCTCTCTCTGCCCTTGAGGACATGCCATCTGCGAGTCAGGAAGCCGAGTGGCCGGCACCTTGATTGTGGACTCCCAGCCTCCAGAACTGTGGGAACAAAGGTCCATTGTTTAAGCTGCCCGGTTATGGTGTTTATTATGACAGCCCAGGCCAATGATACACTCAGGGCCCATCAATCTCAACATTTGTAATGTTCATAGATGATTAAACTGATACGTGAATAGATCAGTTAGAATTGATTCTGTTTCCACATCTCGCTGTACTGACGTGTCATGACAGCCCACTATACAGACCCATTTTATAGAAATGAAGGTCGATGGAGACACCTGGGGACCCATAAATGGTTCAAGACGGCTTACGGGTGAGGGGCGGTGTGTGAGGGAAGTAACGAAATGAGAGGACCAGGGATGGAGGGGGCCAGAGTGTGACGGGATGTGCCTGCCAGGCTCAGGAGCCTGGCATTTGGCCAAGCCAGGCTGGTGCGTGGGACGTTTCAGCAGAGGAGTGGCTGGTCAGATTAACAGGTTCAAGTGCGTTCTGACCGCAGTGTGGCAGGAGGACTAGGCTGGACAAACTCCCCACGCTGCCCCCTCAGACATGTTCAGTCGGCTGTGGTCTTTCTTCCCTGCTCACTTCACCTGTTGCTTCGGTCCCTTTTTCCCTGGCAACAAGTCCCAGCCCGTGACGTGAGCCAGTCTAGCTTCCTGGCCTTCTGCTGCTCTCCCGGCCCAGCCCAGGGCACAGGCTGGGACCCCGGGGACCACACGTGGACCCTCCTTAGAGGGAGCAGCGGCTGGGACTCCTTGTACCGTCACCTCTCCGCCCCTGCCGGTCCGTGATCTCACGGATGCCCCCAAGAACCTCCTGAGCGAAGGAGTGTTATTTCGATTTTACAGCCGTGGGAGTGGAGGCGTCCGGGATGTAAGAAACTCGTCAGCGATACACCGGTGGTGGCAGCAGGGCCACCTGCCTTTTCCTTGCACCCTGGGGCTTCTGTGGGAGTCGGGCTTGCACCCCCCTCAGAACCCTGCGTCTCAGTGAACTTCCTGCCGTTACTTCCCACTTTATCTTGTAACCCTGGGAAACCTCTCTCACCGTGGCCACCATGACACACAGGTGGCCCCGTGCTGCCCTCCCCAGGCCCTACTTCCCAATCCGTTCTCCGTCAAGTTCCTCCACCGCAGATTCTGGCCCAGGAAGCAGAGCAGACGAGTCGTGTAACTTCTGTGGCCTAAAAAAACAAAAACAAAAAAAAAAAAAACTTGAGGGCTAAGTGAGATGGGGAGGGAGAAAGAACTTTCAAAACTTTGCATCGAGAATCCAAAATTATCTCGAAAGTCTACACATCGTTGCAAGAGAGCTCTGTTGGCTTCCCACTCAGAAGATTTGGTCGCAAAGGGCAGCTGGACACAGCGAACATGTGAGCTGAGCATGGGAGCCGGGAACCAGGGCTGGGGGCGCCTAAGTGGAGGGGTTTAGATGGGGGCCGTGCGCCCCAAGTTCAGTCTGGTTTTGCTTGCCATCGGTAAGCACCCTTTCCGTGAGCAGGCAAGACATCTTTCTGCAGCAGATCACGAGGTGCGGGAAGGTCAGGGAAGGGAGGGCATGGCTGTCTGCCACCCTTGCAGGATAATTGGCTGTGATGGGAAAGAGAGAGACGGGGCGGCCGTCACTGCAGGGAGGAGGGAGGAGGGAGGAGGGAGGAGGGAGGAGGGTTTCTGTGCTTGGCCCTGTAGCCACCATGGAGGATGCTGTAGCAGGCACTCAGTATATCTCTAGTTCCCTTAGTTTAAATTACTTAATTGGAACTAGGGAAGTATGGGTAGGGTGGGGTGGTGTATATGGTGTATTTTATACAGCGTGCTATTCCACAGCAAGAAGATAGATATTTTAAATGTATCCCATGATGCAATGCATCTTGCCACGTTGAGCCAAAAAAAGCAAGTCACAAAGAATAATACAACGTAGCTCCATTTCTGAACAGTTTAGAAACAGGTAAAACTGATGTATGTGGTGTGGGGGTGCATCCAAGAGGAATAAACTTACGAAGACAAACGAGGAAATTATTCCCATCAGAGGAAAGCGCCCCCCCCGCCCCGGAGGGCAGGGGGCAGTGCTGTTGAAGAACAGAGAGGGGCTTTGAGGGGCTGCTAGTAGCGTCTCGTGGGCCCAGGGGCGGGTGGGGGAGATTGAGTGGGTGCTCACTTCACAGCCATCTGTTAAACCAACTGTGCATATGTGTTTAACGCACTTGTCTACTTACTATATTTTAACATAAAAAATGCTTTGGAAAAAAACAGGCCAATCCCCTGATATTTCTGAGACGCAATGGATATTTGGTGTTGTGATGATACGGACCGATGTAACTAGCCGACATGCTCTGCATGTTCGATGTGGGAAGTGAGCTTTGATTCTTCTTAGCCACATTTCCTTTATTCTGGACTTCCTCAGGAAAAGAAAAACCCAGGCTGCTTTCAAACGGCACCAGAGACCAGAGATGCTTCAGACTGATTTCCGTCTCCTTTGGTCTACTCAGACCTGGATAGAAGACGATGCCTTCGTGTGATAAAAAAGGGGAGTTAGGACCTCAGGAAAAGTGAGGCAGAGATTATCTCAACAGAAGAACACAGGGAAACAAATGGCCTGGATTCCTGCCAATCTCAAGGTTGTGACTTACCTGAATTCCGTCTTCACAGTTACAAGTTCCATAAATGTGTTTCACAAGCTCGGTATATTTAGCTATCTCTTGAAAGTATGTGAATTATAAATAGCAGCAGTTAGAAACATTGTTAGAACCTTGCTGATTTGGTGTTTTAAAGAAGTGTTAAATTTTTTAGAAAATCTAGTGGGAAAAAATATTTATGTAAGTCAATTATTTATATAGACGAGGTATCAGCAAGTACCTTTAAACAGGTTTCCACACCCTGTAAAGATCTTTAGAAAGGGGAAGAAGGCCTATTCCAGGAGTAACTTATAATAGCATCAATCCTGGCAAAACGTGAGGCTATCATTTTTGGCAGATGGTTAGTGATTATTAGTAATGACTAAGATCAGCATGGTTTTGCCAAGGGAAGAGCATTTCTCATGAGTCTCATTTCCATTTTTAAGAGAATTACCAGGTTCTTGGGGAAGGAGAGTATCGCAGACAAACCAGGTCTCAGTTTTCACCAGGCGTGGGTGCTCGTTCAATCAAGACATTAATAATTCTTTTAGAACGGTCAGATTACGCCCTGGCCAGGTGGCTCAGTTAGTTGGAGCATCGTCTCATACACCAAAAGGTTGAGGGTTCGATCCCCGGTCAAGGTACGTCTGGGAGGCAACCGATCGATGTTTCTCTCTCACATTGATGTTTCTCTCGCCCTCTCCCTCCTTCTCTCTCTAAAATCAATAAACGTATCCTCGGGTGAGGATTAAAAAAACCCTGTCATGTTAAAGAAGTTATCTTGCCAATCTCAAAGAACTTGGTTCTTCCCTGTCTGTGAAAACACTTTATTAATATCTGAATGAAGAGGTGGAATACTTCCTTAGCAACTGTACGGATGACCCAGAGCTGACCCCAAGGTCAATGGATGACCCCAAGGCTTATCCATTGCCTTGCAGACTCACGCATAAAAGGGTGTGGACATGTTCTAAAAGAGGCTGCAACAAGATGCAAAAGAGCGGGCTCTTCGAAGGTCCGCAACACACGTTCAGGATGGAGAGGGTCTGGTTCGATGTCAGTATAATTGAAACGGACATCAAGCGCAGCCAAAGGCCACCAAAATACGAGCCAACGACGCGGCGTGGCTGTTGACAGAGCGAGTGGACGGGAGGGTGCCCTGCTACAAGCACAGCGCCCGTATCAAGTGGGCGATGGCCTCACGGGCTCTGGACGTGCCAGGCTTAGCGGGAACACTCATGACTTCGGGGCGTCTCGTCATGAGAGGGACACGGAAAGCAAGGGTTAACCCGAGGGCCGGTGGGGCTCGGAGTGGCCTGGCTGCACGCAAATGGGGCCTTGTCTCCATCTTGAGGAAATGAGGCCCTTTGCTCGAATGTTTGATTGGAAGCCCCCAACCTGGAAGACAGTGGCGAGGACAGGAGTTAAGAGACGGGAGTTTGAGGGGTGGCAGTCAGACCCCTCCTTCTATCCACCGCCCGCCGCTCTGGGCACGTCGCCTGCCCCGTCCTGGACGCGATTGGACTTGAAAGTTTAAGGAGCCGATCAGCCTCAGCACCTCACTGTCCCACTGGGCTCCCCGCAGCTAAACCGCTGACCCAGCTGGGCAGTCCCAGCTTCCACATGTAATATTAGAACCCTAAAGATGACTCCTAAAAGTCCGAAGCTCGAAAGGGGGCTGTGTCCCCTAATCTGCAGACAGCTTTTCGTATCTGTTTAACTCTGATTGAACGCGCAGAGCCCGACTTAATGTCTGGAGAACACTAACAAACACATCAAGTGCTTTTTCCCCAGCTTATTCCTGGTGCCGTTGCCATCATTGCCCCCCCCCCCCACGCCGCACTTATTTTCATAAAATAGCAGTTCTGGAAAATACAATAGAACTGTATTTAACATTAAAAAATATGTTCCAACAGAAGTACCTTTTCTTCAAACGAAATCTCGATGGGAGCCTCCTACAGCAGCCGATGAAGGCAGAACTGGTCCTCCACTGGAGGACTCCCCGGGGCATGGAGCCCACCCCCCTCCAGTGATCACTGGATTCCAGGGGATGGGCAGGGCCACCATGTCACACCTGAACTGTGTGTTTGCAGTCCCCCAAACTTGTGAGAGGTGAGCAGGCCTGCTTTGGCATGGCCAGTGGTCACGGGGGTCAGTGGGGAGCTGCTCATCAAGAAAGAACCTGTCAGCAGTGAGAAGAATCAACAAGCAAGGCCACCTGCAGCAGGTGGCTGGAGTGCGGTCGCTTTAATTTCTCCTCCGCCTCCATCCCTCCTCCGCTCCCTCCCTAGGGCATATAACTCCCATTTTATTTCACTGGGGCCCTGGCTGTGCTCTTCAGCCAGCACCCAGCTAACGGACTTCACTTCGAGTGTCTGGGACCAGTGCAATCTGGGAGCCTGTCCAGCCTGCCTGGAGGGTCCTCTGAGACCCAGGCTTCTGGCTAGGACCTGCCCACTCACCTCCTTGGGGCCTGGGTCCCACCTGCCTCCTGAAATCGCCATGAAGTCCCTGTGTCAGCGATGGGCAGACGGCGGCATTCAACAACGCCCGACAGTATTTTTGTTGTTGTTTGGACTTCTCGCAAATCCGGACTCCTGTTTTATTTTGCATAATCCTAGAAGCAGTGAAAAAACCCGTGTTAGCCTCTTGGAATCCAGGAATCAAGTGTAAGCTCATTGTATGCATTTAATCTCCACTGGAGGCCCCTCAGGGAATGATTGATTTTATAACGAAGACACAAGCAAAACCCCACTCCCTCAGGTCTCATGACTTCCTCGGGATTTCACTTACAGGTTGGTGTGTCAGAGAAAACTCACTGGTAGGTGGAAAGGGGGCAAAGCATGAGAGCACACAAATGCTTAACAAAAAGCCATTTAAAACCACGAAGATAGTGGATAAACTGAATAGTTGAGTAAATCATCCCTTGAGTGGTCACAGGATCAGCTACCCCCGAGGTCTGACTTCAGCGCTGGTCCCCAGGTTGCATCCCTGCTCTTGGTAAAAAGAGCCTGTCCTTCTGGGAGCTTTGGTTGGGTGTCAGCCAATGAAAGAGCCTGAGAACCTTTCAGGCTTTGAGAAAACCTTGGGAAACTTTCCCGGCAAAACATTGCCTATGATTGTGGGGTGTTCATAAGTCCCCCAGCGCGCTGGACCCAGATGAAGATGCCTGCTCTGAAAGGCCTCCAGCCCCGAGCCCGGCCGGGATGACCTGGGGCACGTGTGCAGGAGCCCCGGCTGGACCGCCTCCCTTAATAAATCATGGAGCAGGAACAGGTGACCAGCAGACGTCTGTACCCACGTGACCTCGCTCCCACCAGCCCACCCCGGCACGGAACAAACAGCAGGTGTGGTTCACACGCCCCGGACCGTGACCTGCTGACAAACTCCAGAAGGACGGAGGGGCCGGGGCTGGAAGTAGGACCCAGCCATGCAGAGCTGATAAGCGGATCAGGTTTCGGCCTCCCTCCCCACCCCTCCCGCCCGCCCGCAGACTCTGCAGCTGTGGGAGCTCGCTCTTTCTCAGCTGGAAAATGACTCTCTGTCTGGGCCATGGCTGCGGGCCAGCCCCCCTGAGCCCCCTGCCTTCCCGGAACACACCCTGTACTTTCACACCTGAGCCCACGCCGTGCCCGGGCTGGGCATGCCCTGGGCTCCCCTGGCCCCGCTGATCTTTTCACTGCCTCTCTTCTTTCCCAGCATGTCCCAGGGCTGGAAACATGCCGTATGCAGCCTTTTCAGACTGGCTTCTTTCACGTAGCATTTAAGGTTTCTTCAGGTAGCTCCTAACTTTTCAATAATGAGATATCATCGAAATTGTTGCAAAGCACAGACAGGCGGACCTTCACCCTACGCCATTCTCTGTGCTGGATGAGGAGGGAACTTTCTCTGGCTTTTTACACTCAGGATTGGAGGCGGGGGCAGGGCAGGGTGGGGGGCGAGCAAGGGGGAGGATGACGTCAGCAGAGTCCAATGTGAGGGTCAGTGGCTCCTGACCTGGGCATGGCTTCTGGTTTCCAGGCCCATTCAGCTTGCGACAAGACCCTTCACCCACAGTGTGCCCGCCCTGCCTTCCAGCCTGCCCTGGCCAGGGACCTGCGACCGTCAGCCTCTCGCCTTGTTCCCACCGTCCTTTCTCCCAGGCTCGCCCCCCGCCGCTTGCTTCAAAGAAAGAAACCACTGCGCACACGCCTTGGGAGGCCAGGTCTGTTCCAGCTGGGCCCGTGGTCAGTGCTGGCCCGGAAGCAGCCAGCACGGCCATCCGATAATAAGGTTTAGCAGCCCTGGCTGCGCGCAGCCAAAGCCAGTGGATAACTGGATAATATTTCTTAGCCTGGGGCTTACCGTTTATTTTTATGCTCATGCGGTGCTCCTATAAGAACCGCGTTAGCATTTAAAGCCCGTGGAGCAGCTCAGGGGCGTGGGGCCGGAATCCAACGGGCCTGGGACCCCACCACACTTTTGCTGCCGCAGACTAGGTTTGTATACTCACTCCCTGGGCCCCGGTTTCCGCACCGGCACAAATGAGCACGGTAATTCCCGGGAGTTATTGTGAGTGTTGAATGTTAGATGTGCCTCGCACACAGGGAGTGCCCACTGGGTATCAGTTCCTTTTCCCACGGGGACCTGGGTTTCAGTCCCAGTTTGGCGATTATCTAACTTTCTGACCAGGGACTAGTCACAGACCCGGAGACGGAGGGTCTCACCGGCCAACAGCTGCCCGGTATCTATCTATTTTGAAACTTTCTTTTGGAACGCTTCTTTTTTTTTTTTTTTTTAAGTATTTATTGATTTGGGAGAAAGGCAGAGGCCGCTTTCTTGTTGTACTCATTCATGCATTCGTTGGTTGCTTCGTGTATGCGCCCTGACGGGGGATCAAACCCGCACCCTGGGCCTGCCTACTGGGCTGACACTCTGACCAACTGAGCTAGCCGTCCAGGGCCAAAGCTTTTCTTACTGAAAATCTTTTTACATGTACACACTCAGAAATACACACAACCTAACAGGGCATCTGGAAGAACTTTCATGAACTGAACACACTACGTAGGCAGGCCCCAGACAGGAAACAGAATCGCGGGAGCCGGCCCCTCCCACTTCCAGGCCCACCCTCAGGGGTGGCTCGCTGGCCCTGGATGGCAGCGCGGCCGGCCCGCACCCGCCGTACACAGGGGAACCAGGTACTGAGTGCTCAGGGTCCGGCTCCCCGGCTCCCCGACGCTGTGTCTGCAGCCCTCGCCCGCGTGGCTGGAAACCACGGCCGTAGGGTGTCCGTTCTCAGTGCTGGGCTGCAGGGGTTAGTGTTGTAGGGCCCGCACACCGAAGCCAGCCTTCCATCACATTTTGGCTTTTTTTCTTTCCTTTTTAACCACAGCCATGCCCATGCGTTTCTGTGTCTCTGGCTGCTTTTACGGCACAGTGACAGAGTTGGCGGGGAGACCGTGTGGTCTGCAAAGCTGGGAACACTCTCCGGCCCGTCACAGAGCACGTTCGGTGACCCTGCTGTGCGGGACCCCGTTGTGCGAACGTACCACAGTCTGTTCCCTCTGCGGTCAGTGAGCAGGCGCTGAGTCTCCAGTTTAGGGCTCTTTGGAGTGGTCCGCTCCCAGCACCTCGCCTGTGTCTTTTGGTGAAACGGGCCTGTTGAGTCCATTCCTCCATGGGAGCGAGTTGGCCGGATCACAGGGCACCTGTCAGCCTGGCCTGATTACCCACTGCCCACCAGTGCTCCAGAGTGGCCGCACCCCTCTGCCCCCAGTCCCACAGCGGTGTCTGAGGGTCCCAGTCTCTCCACAGTCTCAAGAGACTGGGTGTGCCTGTCTGTATCGTTTTAGCCCTTCTCCCCGCATCTATCTTGATGCTTCTCTTCTCTGTAAGTTACTGCTCAGCTTGTGCCGGGGCACCTCCGGCCACACAGCACTCACTGCATCCAGGGCCACTGTCCGCCTTCCGGTGCTCCTGGTGCCTGAAGAAGCTCTTCTCTAAGCACTAGCCCTTCAGATCTCTATCTATATCTGTATCTGTATCTGTATCTGTATCTGATCTATATGTATTGATGCTCCTGTTCCTGCACAATGCTATCTTCTCCAGGAAAAGAAGAAAACAAAATTCCAGCTTCTCTAAAGTTGCTTGGAAAACAGGGATTTGCATGCCCTCATCATCCTGGGGAACATGTTAAGCTTCTCTGGGCCTCAGTTTCCCCACCTGTTAAATGAAGGGATTTGATGAAAAGATCGTGGGAGTCATTTTAACTCCAGCACTCTGTCGAACGTTATTTTGGGAACTCTTGAAGAGTTGTCTGCGTATGTGTCTAGACAAGAGACCTTCCCTGCCCTGCAAGTAGTCCCGTGAACGTTTACCTGCTGGCAGTACAGAACGGAGACATTTCTTCCTGCAACGTCTCCTCCTTCCGACAAACAGTTCTGGAGCACCAAGGACGTTCCCGGTTTTCCGGACGGTGACCTGGTCTGGGTCTTTCCCTCGCTGTGTGCCTGGGGCCCCTGTGGCTTTCATGGCACGCTGTCACTGTGCCAAGCGTATTATAAAAAGGCAAGAGTTGTGGGAGATGTCAACACTGATGAACATCAGCAGAGGCTGGAGGGTGGCTGGGGAGGGCGCCTGGTCACTGGGGCAGTGCTGCTGGGGACTGGGGGAAGGGCATTACTCCCTCTGGAGACGGGGGGTGGCAGGGGGACAGGCTTGCTCCTCAACATTCCCTTTGCTTGCAGCAGTGAACTCCCAGCCCAGACTTCTCTGTGTGCACCAGTCAGCCAATCTGGTTGGCAGTCCCCTCTGATACTCGAAGTTTTCAGACTCCAGCCCACATGACCCGACCGGAACTCTGTCGAAATGCAAAGGCTGGGGGAGAAAATGGAAATACTAATTAGGCTTGCAAGATGTCAAACTCCACGGTCTAGTAGGAACACCGGTTTGAATATTGTAAAAGAAAACTCAGCTAATTGCGTGTTAATTCACTGAAGTTGCACAGCCAGCCCAGGCCTTGGCTGTTGTCCCCCTTTTCCAGCGCAGACGCTGAGACCCAGAGTTCCAGGGTTTGCCCAGGGCACTGGCTTGTGAGGGTGGAGCCGTGATCACAGACTCAGGCAGCCTGGCTTCAGAGGCGTGGCTCTCAACCCCGCGGCTATGACGAGTGGAAGGGCAGGCATTTTCCTGTTCGGAAGGAAAGCTTCCCAGGCAGGTTGGAATCGGGGGCCTGGCCACCTGGCCAACCCTGGCGCTGGAAACGGGGGCTGGGTGATCGCCCGGGAGGAGCTCCCTGATCTAACCCTGCCGGAACTGTTCTGCAGGGCCCAGGAACCTGTTTCGCAGGCTCCCGGAGCTCAGCAGTGTCCATGACAGTGTCTGTCCTGGTGACCTAAAACGTCTTTCCACGAGGGCGGGAAGTTGCCAGAGAAGGAGCAGGAGGCTGTCGCCGGGAGAAGGCAGGCTGGCAGCGGGGACACCCGCCACGGGGGGAGAGTAGCCCACCCACGAAGGGCAGAGCCAGACTGGAATCCGCACCCCCCCATCGAAGCCCGGGCAGGAAGCACATCACCTTTCACACCAAACCTTAACGGGTGGTCTGCCCACCTTCACTCAGCCAAGCCTGTGGACGGCCCGCTGCGTGGAAAGCAAATTCTCGGGACACACTTCACAGGTGTTTTCCTGTGGGCGGATGATGGCTTGTGTGGTCGGGTGCATTCATGGTCCCGAGGGTCCACCCCTCCTGAATGTAACCCCCCTTTCCCACATAAAAGCAGAATGCATTTCCCTGCCTGTTGGTTCTGAGTTCGGCCATGTAACTTACTTTGGTCAGCGGATGGCAGGAAGGACTCGAAGAGGCGTTGGACAGGCCTACTACCTGCTGTTTTTGGCCTTGGCCGTCACCATGAGAAAGACATGCCTTGGCTAACTGGGTGTCCCACAGGGAAGGTGGGAGCCGCCTGAGGCAGAGCGGTCCCAGCTGAGATGGGTCAGCCTAGAGCAGACACCCCCCCGCATCCCACACACGCAGGCGCCGGAGCCCAGTGCCCTGCCGACCCCCAGGCACGGGGCTGTATTAATAAGTGGCTGATGCTTTAAGAGACCAAGTGCTGGGCTGTTCGCCTGCAGCGAAGACTACCTGGATTGGTTGTCCTTTGGCAGCTTAGCTTCGGAGTGCCACAGACATAGGCCAGGTTCAATGAGTGTGTGCTGCCGTCTTGGACCTTTTGTTTGGTGGAAATAAGCTGTCCAACCCCCGATGTGTGAGCTGATCCACACAAGTCCTTCTCCCAAAGGGCCGATGTGCCCGGCATTTCCCTGCAAACACGCTTTGATACGTGGCAAACTTTTCCTTCTCCTTTTCTCATTTTTGCATGTGTCCTACTTTCTGGTGAAGCCGTGCCTGGAACTGGCTGTGACACAGCAGATTGGGTGAGGTCAGCTCATCTCCTGGGTTTCGTGTGTACCTGTCTGTGCACTACGGGTCACCGTTCTCTAGGAAGCTGCTCGTGGAGATGGAGCCCCGGGGTGCTGCCCTGGATGGAGACCGTAAGCATGTCAATCCCTGTGGCTCCAAATTTGGTGCGCCGGCTCCGAGTGCCCCTTTCGTGATTTATCAAAGGGGACCTCACAGATTTTGGGGGAGAGTCTGCATGGATGCTCGTGCGTCTGCTTGCTTTATGACCGTTCCGCACAATTCCGTCTGAGGCTTGGACATGTCTGCAGACATGTCACCAGGCAGAGACTGCCAGGGGCCTTCCAGACCCTCACCGTCCTGCCTGTGATCTTGGGAAGCTGCCCGTACGCACCAAAGAGAACCGGGTGATTTCCAAAGGGCTTAGCACTGGCCTGAGGAAAAATACCGTATAATTTTTAAAAATTCATCCTGGGAGCTAAAAAACGTCTCAAAGAACGTGGCGGGCTGGCACCACGGCCGGTGGGCACACAGAGGAGGTGCGCCCCAGGCCCCCCCACCCCCGCGCCTTGCTCATTGCTGTTCCTGGAACAGCATGCCCGCTCCGTACCAGGGCACGGGGCCCCCTGGTCCAGCGGCACCCTTCCCAGGTCCTCCCTCTGGGGCACCCAGGCAGGTGGCAGCCCGAGCCCGTTCATGGAAACCTGCGCAAGAGCCTACACCAGCGTCGTGCTCGCCGAACGGTACCCCGGACTCCTGAGGAGGGGCGTGAATGGTCAAAATGAGTCTGTGAGCAGCCCTGCGGGCCCTCTACCTGGACGGCGTGGGGCAGTGGGACGAAGCAGCTGATCGGCTCCGCAACACTCGCGATATTTGAAATCCCCACGGCCGCTCTATTTCCAGGTGGCCAGCTTCTTCCCAGCTGACGCGGCACTGGGCGGGAACTCCATAAACATGCCTGTGATGGGAAGATCGACCGTCGGTCCTCTGCTGCGGGCTGAGCTGTGCGACCGTCCTCATGCATGCGGTCAGGGAGGCGAACTTCGCAAAGGCTCCCTTGGCCCATGATCCTCTAGGCACGTGGAAGGTGTAGCTGAGGGCGTCTCCAGGTTGTGTTCAACCAAGGGGACACTGGCAGGAGACGAGGAGGGTGGAGGGGAGTAAGGTCTGGGCATTTATTTCGGTCTCCTTCCCTCTTCAGTTACAGAGAGTTGGTGGTATGTCCCTACCTGTGGCCACAGCTCTTGCAAGGTGAGCTTTTCCAGACCGGCGCACTGTCCTGCCTCTGGGGTCCAGCATGCCCTCCCCGCCTGTGCCTGCAGGCCTGGGGGAGGGGAGCCTGAAGGGCTGTGCTATGTCTTGGCCTTCCTTAACCCCCGCCCAAACCTTTGTGGAGAGGCCCTTTACGGAACACTCAACACTCCTTAAACTGCCCGTTTGAGGGCGCTATCTAGTTCCCACCGGGGCCTGACTGCTAAGGCGCTGAGCTGCGGAGGGCGCGAAGAGAAGGAGGTGCGGGTACTCTGTGGGGTCATGGGGTGCGTCTGAGATGCTGCCCGCAGAGCGGGGACCAGTTAGCTCGATCGGAATCCCTTGGACCCCAGAAGGCCCTGGGCAGTGCTCACCCTGGTTTCTCGAGGGCTGTAGGTTACTTCCCCAGGGCCGCCATAACAGACACCACCGACCTTTATTTCCTCCCCGCTCTGGAGGCCAGCGGTCCAAGGTCAAGGTGTTAGCATGTGTGGTGTCCTTCTGGGCCTCTGTCCTTGGCTTGTGCACGGGCGTCTTCTCCGTGTGCCCTCGCAGTCGTCCCTCTGTGTGTCCGCGTCCTGATCGCCTCTTCTTAGAAGGACACCACCAGTCAGGCTGGATCAGGGCCCACCCATACGCCCTCACTTTACCTTAGTTATCCCTTCAAAGGCTTATCTTCAAATACAGCCATTTGCTGAAGTACTAGCGGTCAAAGCGTCAACACACCGAGTCTGGAGGGACACGGTTCAGCCCGTGTGCTGTGGTCCCTCCAGGTCAGGCACAGGGTCGTTTCAGCACCGTGTCCCCAGGTGTGTGACTCCTGTTCTGTCACTCCGTGTGTATCTTGCTGCGCCATCTTAAACCAGTCCCTCCCCCGTCAGCTTCCTGGCCTGTGCAGTGTGAGCTCGGCTCTCAGCATGTGTCAGTCACCCCGAGGTGCACAGGGGACACCATGGCCCCTTTCTTGCTCGCCTTTCGGGCCAGCTGTGCTCTAGCCAGGGAGCTGTCCCAGAGATGGGAGCTGCTGGCCACGAGGGGGCTGGCCCACCGAGAGCCCGTGTACAAGCCACTGTTGCCTTGGGTGGGGGCTGTGGAGGGACATCTCAAAACACACTGAATGCGAGTGGCCAAGGAGGGTCACCTTGGAAGTGCCAGGCTGACCCCTGCGCTCTTGTGTTCTTGCCTCCGCTCACGCCCAACATCCTCCTCTCCAGGTGTTCATCCAGGCCGACCCTTCCGCCTGCAGCAAGCTCCCTGGGACCGCCAGCTGCTCTGGAGCTCCGCCCTCTGGCCATCCGCCCTGACCCTGCAGGCCGGGCCACACCCCCTTGCTAATGCCCCCACACCTGCCTCTCCTATGCATTCACCACGCTGGTCCTCTTGTGTGTCCAGCGAGCTAGGAAGTCCTGGAGGACAGAGCCTGGGACCACATTTGTGCTCCTTGGAGGATAGTTTCGTCACGTGGTAGGCGCTCCGTCAGTGCGTAGGGGTAAGCAAATGGCGTGACCCCTTTTTCATGATGAAGTCTTCCCAGGGGTCACTCAGCCGACACACTGGCAGTTCTTTCATTCCCTTACTCTAGCTGGTCAGTCCCCTACCAGCCTCTTCAGATCGTCTCCCGGGAGATGAGGGCGTACAGAGATGAGCAGGGCCCTGCCGCTGGCCTGGAGGAACAGGAAGGAAGGAGTGTTAACAGGTATGGCACAATATGTAAGAATCACAAAGAAGGTGTCTGGGAGTCAATAACTCTGCCCAGGAAGTAGACGGCTTCACAGAGCAAGGGACATTTGGTTAGGGTTTTGAAGGATGTGAAGGAGTCCAACAGGGGGAGAAACGCAGGCGAGATACTCTGGACACAGGCAGAGGCTCAGGTGGTAAGAAGGCCAGACATCTTCGAGAAATGGCTGGCTGTTAGGTGAGGTGTAGCTTGTCCGCTTTGCCCCAGAAACAGCGGAGTGGTTCGGAACATTCCTTCCTCCACGCTGCTCTCCCACCAGCCCAGGAGCTCTTCGCTTTGGGCTGAAAAGGCCCGAATGAGAACGTTACTCCTTCCTGTCTCTCCCGCACCAGCGATGGAGGCGGCAGAGGGCAGGCAGGCACAGCAGCTGGCCCCGAACTTGAGTTCGCTGTTGGAAGAAAAGCATGACCCTTTCCAGGGAAGCTGCGACTCCAGCAGCCTACTCCTCGGACACTCGGGGGAAACTGTGGGGACACGTGGAATGCCCTAGGGTCAAATAAAGGCCAGCAGGGCGAGTGGGCCAGCAGGTCTGGGCCAGGCAGGCTGGGCGTAACCTTCTGCTGACGAGGCTTCCTCTGCCACGCGGCTCCCGCACCACGGCCTCTGGCTCAACCCCACGGGGCTGCCGTGCCCGCCCGGCCCTCCTGCCTGCCTGCACGCTCCGAGAGCCGCAGATGGAAAACGACGTCTCCCACCATGCACCACTTGTCACCTATGCCCTGGACGACGAGGCTTTAGAACCTGGGTGGGTGATGGAGGGGTCGTGCAGAAAGGCCTGGGCCGATTGTCACTGGGCCCTGTTTCCAGTCCCGAGGTTACTGTTGTCCGTGTGCCTTTGGGGAAGTCACTTAACCCCTTTCGTTCACTGTTGTCTGTCTTTAGAATGAAGCCTCTTCTCCACGCCCTCCCTACCCTGCAGGCTGGTGGGGAAGGCCGTGCCAGAGCACGAGCTGGAGGGGGCCTGGCGAACACCAGGAGGCTGGTCACTACTGTGTGTTTTCCTGGGTTTCCTCTCCAGCTGCCCCGGCGGCAGCAGGCTGACTCACTTCCCCAGCAGCGAATCCGGCCCCCAGAGTGTCTGGGCAAAGAGCTGAGCAGAGCCACCGACTCTGGGGTTCTTCGGGGAAATGCCTGCTTCCTGCCACCGGCCGTGCTTGCTTCCTGCACGACTCACCTCTGTCCTAGAAAACTGTTCTCGGGCCGCGGCGCACCCCGAACACTCCGCACCCTGCCTCTTCGCCCAGCGACATCTCTCAGCACATGTCCTCACCCCTCATCTCTATTGGTTCACCCTTTGAGGCGGCTGTACCATGTTTCCACGTTCGGACGGACCATCCATTCCATCAGCCCTCTGGCCACGGACACGCAGCTGCCCGTGGCTTTTCCCCGTGCAAACATCTAAAATCGCTGCGAGGCCACGAAATACATGTCCAGTTGCGCTCCGTCCCTTCTCCGCCCCCACTGGCTTCCCCCGGTGCTCCCCTCCCCCATGTCTCCACCCTTCCGTCCACGGCTGTTTTTGGGGTCCCCGCAATGGGCCTGCCACTCTGTTAGGCTCTGGGGGCTCTCCCGTTTTTTTCCTTCATGTTGTTGGGATCCCCATTTTTTTCATGCCCCAGTACTACTACCTGTAGTTGGTTTAAGGTCGACCTGTTACCCTTATAAATCTACTGTTTCCCTAAACTCTTTAAACGCTGACAGCTGGTCAGAACCTAAGACGTCCCAAAATAAACTGCCTTTAACATTTACACACTTAGTCAAATTGTCCTGCTTCACTGTGTCTGATGTCACTTCTCCTGACCGCTTCAAACACCCTAGCAGCACCCAAGGTTTTACTGTACGCACACCTGAGCCCATTTGTAAAAATCGTAACTGTTGTACTGGTCAATATGTTACCCCTACAAAAGTTATTTTTGTACTTTTCCAGGAGTGGAAGAGCAGACCCAAAAGAGAGAGATGAACTCCTTCCCAGGTGCGCTGGATGGAACCCCAGCGGCTGGGTTGGCGACCGACGGATTCCTGGTTGGAACACACAGCCCTTCAGGGCGACTCCAGTGGCAGCAGGTGTCTGCTGTGGGCGCTCCCTGTCTCAGGCCAGGTCCCCCTGCTTTGTCAAAAGGACTTCCAAGCGAGTCCCTGCGGTCTTTACCTCTGTGTACCTTAAATCCTGGCACATGGTGTTCTGCCTCAGTTTACAGTTAACTTCATTATGCATCATTAGCCTTTCCTATTAATTAGCAGGGCCGTGTGGCGGTTTGTCCGCCAGCCATTCCCCCAGCACGTTTGGCTAACGCACGAACTCACAAAGCCGATGACCAAACTCTCTGTCTGCCTGGTGATTTCTCAGGTCACGGGTCCTGACCCAGCCTTCCTGATTTTCGTGCAATTCCTACTCTTTCTGGAACTCTCTGACTTGCTCATAACAAGCTTGTCTGCTCTCCTCACCTTATGCAGCTGCAGCATTTTATAAACAGATACACAGAACTTCCAGTGAAAAACTGAACCCCCTACAGGCCAAACTTACCTACTGGCTAAAATATCCTGTTTTCACCCTTTGAATTACAGCTAGCTTGTGATGGCACATTCATCTGTGCACTTTAATACCAACGACATTAACCTCTCCTCTTTCTCATGGTTTTCAGAGACTCAGGCGGAACTGGATCCACGACAGTAGGTCTAGTTATTCTTTGTGACAGGCCCGTTGCCACTGCCTGGCCCGAGGGACGCCCCTCCCCTGTCTTTTCGGTACTGGCCCAGCGTTCTCTGCGGCACGTGGTTTGCCGGAAACAGCGACACGTGCCAGATGGCCCTGGCTCTCCCGGCTCCCAAGCAGGGCCTCAGCTTCTTCGCAGGGGCCCAGGCTCCTGCTGATGAACTGCGCTGCTGGGATCGGCATTTGGGTGCTGAGGGGAAGCGGGCAGAAAAGACAGAACCAGGAAAGGCGAGTTTGCTCCGGCCATAATTACGTTCACCACGAGACTGCTCCCACCGTTCGGCTATCACTCTACTCTTGCTTTCATGCAGTTTCATTTTTTGAAGATTTTATTTATTTATTTGTAGACAGAGGGGAAGGGATGGAGAAAGGGAGAGAAACATCAATGTGAGCTTGCCTCTCGTGTGCCCCCCACTGGGGACCTGCCCTGCAACCCAGGCAGGTGCCCTGACTGGGAATCGAGCCAGAGGCCCTTTGGTTTGCAGGCCAGCACTCAGTCCACTGAGCCACAGCAGCCAGGGATCATTCATACAATTTTAAATGGACTCTACAAGGTGCTTACTCAGATTTTTAACACTTCCCTCAGACTGATTATCCCCACCTCTGACTCTATCATTGCTGCGTACCTCAAGGATCCTTATTTTGAGGTCACCTGTATGTATCCTTTAACAAGAAAGTATCTTATAAATAAAAATATGTGTACAATTATTCTATTTTCATGTAAATGCATATTTGTCATATAGCTTTTAGACATAACTGTAAAATTAGTGACACAAATACAATTATGTAATTGTCGACTTATCACTAAATGCCACTTCATGCTGACACATTTATTAACACAACTTCATTCATGTGCAGGCTGCGGGAGGCTGGCTGCCACTGGCGGGCCCTCTGGGAGGCCGAGCTCCTCTAGGGACTATCGAGGAAGCAGGATGCCATTAATTATATAATTTTGAGCAATTTATATTTAATTCCACTAATGCCTCCTCATTAATTGAGGGCATTTTGAGATACTCCTGGCAAATGAAAAGAATAAAGATGTTCACTGATTGAAAATGTGTAAATCACCCAGCAAAGTGATGGATGAGCCAAAGGTGGACTCATCTTTCCATCTGCAGACCTGGTCCCTTAGAAAGGGACTCGGTCATTTCTGCACACCTGTGGCCAGGACAGTTCTCAGTATAGCGGGCGCTAAGTGACTCTTCTTTGGTTGGAGAAGGAAGAAAATGATGGGGAAATCATAGCTGTCCCAGTAACCTGGGACCATCACTCCAAGTCCACAGTTGCTTTTTTTTCCCTTCAATATTTGACTTTGATATATTCTGAGGTAATGGGGTTTTGAAACACTTTTTAACATGCTTCATTTCCAAAATTCATTGTGGTTCCACCCAGGAGCGATCCATCTGCTAATCAATAAATAACATTAAACGCCACTGCAGGAAAGGCGTTCAGCACAAACCCAATATTGTCAGCAACCCAGAGCAACTCCAGTTTCCTGACAGAAATCGATCCACAGCAAAACAGTGATTATTGTCAACATTCATAGTTCCAGAAGGAAGAGCTGGTCAGCGCAGCATTCTGATGAGTGAGTGGCTCATTTTCAAACGAAACACAGTGTTGGGCTCCACAGACCGTCTGTCTCCTGATAAGGGTGTGGTGGGCATGTCACAACGACCTGACATTGCCTTGGACTTGGCTCTTTGGGGGTGTGGTGGCTCATCTGGGTACCTCCCGGATGGCAAGGCGATGATGTGGGAAGGACACTGGGCATGGAGAGACCGGTTCCACACCTGGGCCTTCCTGACTTCCTGTGTGATCTCAGAGAGCACATACCTGCTCTGAACATGCCCTTCCTCATCTGCCAAAGAATGATCATCCTCTGTGCTAGTTTCCCCCATCAGTGGTTCGGATGAAATGAGGGGCGGCAGCGGAGATCTCTCTGAATGCATATTTAACGGGCCAAGGTAGCGTCTCGTCCTGACTACTTACATCCCAAGAACAGGATTAAGGAACAAGGTGGAAAGGCTCCTGAGAAATCTGATGCCATCAACCTGCATTCACTGTCCTCGGAATTTTATTCCTGGCAACCAGGTGGCAGCGGGTGTGAGCGTGTGCCCTCAGCAATCCCACTGGGCACTGGGCACTGGCAGACACAGGAGGCAGAGACCCATGTGAGGCTTCTCCTGTGCTCACTGAGCTCACAGGGAGAGGGCTGTGCAGACAGGTAAGTGTGAGGGGGTGGGGAATGCAAGACACGGGAGTGAGCAGGTCAGTGGAACTCCGGCAGGATCTGCGGGCTGAGCAGCAACAGAGGGCAGCTTATTCCAGGAAAAGACAGGACAGGCAGAGACCAGCACCGCAGGAGAACCGTAAAAATAAATTGGTCTCTCAACCTTCTCATCATTTGAGGTTCCCTTTTCATTTTTTTTTTGCTTTGTCCCCGCTCCATGCGTAGCGTTTTAAGTTGGCTAATTTAAAAGAGATGTGCATAGTTGTATTTGAAAAAAAACCCAAAACACTTCATATTACTACCATAAATGGAAAAGAAACCTTTTATTTGTTATGAACAGAAAATAACCTTAACAATACGAGCAACACAAGCTCATTAATTTCTTGAATAAACAGCTGTCAGGCTCCATTCTAGTTTCTGGGGCTACAGGGGTGGCTGAGAGGGACAAAGGCAAGCGACTGAGCAAAAATAATGTCAGATCGTAGTAGACACTGTGAAGAAAACAGACAGTGACCTAGAAGGGTTAGTCTGGAGGGGGTGGTCTGGGAGGACCCCCTTGGAGATGTCATTTGAGCAGAGACCCGAAGAGTGGCAGAGCTGACCGCCTTCCTATCGAAAACCGAAAACAAGGCCATGCCTTCTCAACCAGGCACTGCTGCGGGCAGGAGGCTGAGCGACCTCACACCCCGCGGAGACTTGCCGAAAGGCAATCCAGAGGGCAGGGGGACAGGCACGTTCTCAAGGTGGTTCCAGGTTTATTCTGTCTGCACGGACTCCTTCAAACCTGGTACCCTCCAGGCGAAAGCATCTCACTTAGGGAAGTGCTGCAACCTGAGAGGTAGTCAGGCCGAGACCACAGACTACGGACACGTTGGTGAACTGAAACCAAGCACAGTGAAATTGCTGCCCCAGGTTAGTTAGTAACGGGCAGGACTGGGATACCAACTCTGAACTCTCCTTCCAAGTCCAGCCCCGTCCCTGTACACCAGGTGGGTCCAAGCACTGGTGGTCAGGGAGCAGAATTGGGGAGACTCCCAATCCTGTGATCCGCATTCCAGGACTCCCGACAGCTTCTTCCCAGGAATGGCTCAAAGCGCGGAGAGGCGGAATCCTCGGAGCGGGATACCAAGCGCGGTCCCTGGCCCGAGCATGCGCAGTAATCCAAGCCAGCCAGGCCGCGCTCGGCGCTGGGGGAGGGCCATCCGAGGCTGACGTCCGCTACGCCGGCGTCAACACCCCGTGAAGAGGAGGGCGAAGACTCCATCCGCCATGTTGGATGCCGCAGATTCGCCATAAGCTAGCCGGCTCTTTTCTTAAAAAAATAAAAATAAAGAGCGAAGCATCAGCGGGGCGCCCCGCCTTCTCGGTGGGCACGGGAGGGGGCCCGGAAGAGCCCGAGGCTTTTTTTCCTCCGCGGTGGGGGCGTTGCCATGGAGACGCGGGCCGCAGGTGAGCCGGGCTGGGGGTTGGGGTGGAGAAGAGGTGGGGGTGGGGCACGGCGCAGCTCACGAAGCCGCTCCGAGTTTGGAGTCGGGAAGAAGCGCGCAGGCCTCCGGGCGGCGGAGGGATCCGCGGTCCGGGGCGGAGAACGGACGTAGCAGCGTCCTTCGACAGCACGCTCGGTCGCTGGCAGTATCCCGCCGCCTTGGTTTTTATTAAAAAAAAAAAAAAAAAAAAGTAACAAGGGTGCTGGCGGAGAAGAGGAGACGACGGCGCACGCGCGTACTCGGGCCATTTCCAGGGCAACGGATTGGGCTGGGGCCCGCGCCAGCAACGGGTAGCTGGCGAGCGACGGGCGGGAGGTTCGAATCCCCGCGCTGCCAACTGTACAGCCAAGTGGTCGTGCCTCCTTCTTTCCTGGTTTCCATTACCTCCTCTGTGAAATGGGTAGCTCCTTAAGACCACGTCCTCGGCCCCAGTGCTTTGAAGGGACAAGATTCAATTGAGCTACTGAAGGAAAGTTTCTTTGGGTCCTAATGAGGATGCAATAAACAGGAGGGGTTGGTGTTGCAACTGTGTAATCGTGCAACACGCTGTGATGAATTGTAATTTATCCTCTGCTGTTGCCTAACTCTGCGGGGGTCTTCATTCCCTTCTCCTCACCCCTCCACTACTCTCTAAAGTTAAGCACAAATGCCACCTCCTCCAGGCAGCCCTTTCTGGTTTCTGGCCTCCCAGCAGAGGCAGGCTCTCTGCTGGCTGGATGCAGTGGTGTGATGGGCCTTTCACCTCACACCAGGTTCAAGTCCCTTAACCTTGAACTTGGAAGCACACCCCAGCACTGATCTCAGTTTTACTGCTCAGTTCTCCCAAGAACTCTAATTTGGGTGGCATTTACGGATGAGGAACAAAAATTTAGAGAGGCCCATTTTATCCAGTTTTAAAATGGCAGAGCTGAGGCTTTCAAAAATCCACTTCCTCCCATTTGGGATGAAGTCCAAAGTCCTGTCCACAGTAAGGACTCAGTGTGAATGTATTGGATGAAAGCTCGAGTGCAGACGTGCTCACTCACCACCTTCTGTCCCTAGGGGTCTGCTTTCCTCGAAGAGCCCAGTGCCCCTTCGCAAATGCAAACTGAATATCCCCCGGGCTTACCCTCCACAAAACTCCACCTGCTTCTGAGCCTGCTGGTTCATCCTGAAACAGCTGTAGTGTCTCCAGAAGGCGCCAGGACATCATGCTTGCTGGCTGTTGGGTGCCCTCCCCCCATCTCCAGGAGCACCTTTCTTGGGCTGAGTTCAAGACAGCTGCTTTGGATGGTTCCCTACACACCAGGCAGGGCTAAGGAGCCTTTCCAGCCTTGGTCCTGCCCTCATCCCGCTGATGGGTCTGATTCAGGCGTGGGTGGCGTGGAGTGACCCCTAGCCGAGAGCAGCAGGGCCCTAAACTAGCCGGCCACACTTTCCTCGGTTGGCCTACGAACGTCCAGGCCTGGAGAGCATGTTTATAGTAATGCACTTGAGCCAAACAGAGGACATGTCTGAAAGCAAGACCTCAATAGGCTGAAAAAATGCTTCCAAGAAATGACAGTTTTCAGCTTCTTTTATGCATTTGGCATTAAGGAGGGAGTGCCAGGAAGATGAGTGAACCTGTGGGAAAGCTCGAGGCTGGGGTTGGATTGCTGGGTGGTTAACGAGGTCACGAGTTCTTTTGAGGGTGGTCACACTGTAGAAGGAGGCTCTGAAAGGGGTCTGTCAAAGGTGATGGGACTTGCTTAAGGCAAAGATGAGTCTTTTACTAAAGAAGTTAGAGGCCTAGGGCGTAATTACTCCTCCAGGCCTGCCCAGCCAGGAATTAGTGGTCACCCCGCCCTGTGAGGTTGCCTTCCCTGGAACTGAAAAATCATGACTTCTTGGTTTGGTGGCCACCGGTCTCCCAAGTCAGTCGGTCAGCTAACTGCCGATTCACAACGGGAATCACCCTTTTCTGGAACTGACAGCTTTTGAAAAGAACCCCGGGCATTTGCAGTAGTTTCCTTTCCTTTCTGGTCATGAAAAATGAGAAAAGATCACATTTTTAAATATGTTGCTGTCATCCTGTGGTCAACTAATTTCTGAAGTTTCCTGTTTCGCTTAGTTATATAATTGAGGAGAGGCACCGCAGTCACTAGTGAGGCCCAGCCTTTAGGTGGTAAAACTCGCTGAGACATCACCCCTGGAAATTGGATTTTTTACTGCCTGGTTCCCTTCTCAGCTGGCTTCTCCTTTTCCTTGTAAAATGGTTCCTGTTTACTTTGTAATTCACATACCTTTTCAAAGATAGCCATCAGAAGTAGTTGGGTTTCCGCCCAGGGCAAGGGCAGTCAAGAATTAGAAATATTAGAAAGAATGTCCTCAATTGCGTTTCCTTTTATAGATAGGTCCACGCACGCCACCTCTGGCCATCTCCCCATCAAGATGGGCTGATTTAATTACGTGGAAGGAATTTAGCCTAGGGTTAAGTTTTCTCTTTGTTCTCAGCTGTTTATTCTTTTAAGATTCCACTGTTCTGGAGTTTCTCCAGGGCAAGTGTCCACTGTGAGGGCTGGAAGGGTTGGGAGGGCAGAAGTCCGGAGATCTGCCGCTCTCCGGAGTCCTTACCGAGGCACGTCCTGCCACTCTGGGAACGCCGCCCCTGCTTCCTGCTTCCGCAGGGGCCTCGGCCTGCGTCTAGCCCTCCCGGCTCAGGGAAAGGGGATTAGACTTTAATTTCGTAAAAGACAAGAAAGTCGCCCTGGCAGGGTAACACAGTTGGTTACAGTGTGGTCCGGAGAGGGGGGTCTCTCTCCACTCAGGGCGCAGACAGGAAGCAACTGGTGAATGCGTACATGAGTGGAAACGCAATTTGATGTCTTTCCCTCCAAAAAAGAAAAAAATCAATAAAAAAAAGAAAACGATAATCTGAAAGTGAAGCAAATAGGTATATTAAACATTTACTGCAGGTTTGAAGTTTTTCCTCCACCCCCTTTTTTAAAGGGACATAAATATATAGATAATTGAGTTGGCTGATGAAAAGGTTATGGTTGGCTTGTCAGTATCAAAAGGGGGGTTGTAAAATGGGTGACAGGCTTTGCTGTCGTTCTTTTAAACCATGTAACACGCGGAGCTGCAGACTGTTGAACTCTGGAGTCTGGCACCTTCTGCCCAGACGGGGTCTGGGCCAAGGCGGGGCAGGGGGAAGGAAACAGAATCATCGGGAACACCACCTGCAGTTTTTGTCGATCCATGCCTTCACTCTCTCGGTGGAGCCACACAAGGAATGCCCACGTGAGAGGCTCGACCACGAGTAGAGTTTGGTGGCAGGAACTGGCCAGAAGGAATGGAAAGACATCAGTAGGTCGGGACGTGGTTGGGGTGTGGGGACCACCTCCTGGCTCGCGTGCAGGGCCAGGGTCGAAGGTGAAAAGAAGCCAGGAGGACGCTGTGCCCTGGTGGCCGCCGGGAAGCTGGTCTTACCGGGTAGGGCAAGAGTTCTGGTTTGGACATGTGACACTTGGTTGAATGGTTCCATTGGCCTTGGGAGGTTTGAGCCTGAGCTGCGGGCCGGAAGGACTCCAGGTGTGACCAGGGCGTCCTTGGTTCTCCTGTCTTTATCGTGAATGAGAACTCCTGGCCCTAGCCAGCCTGCTCCAGGGCTCATCCGAGTGGCCCTGCTCTCTCTGGCCCTCCAGTGTCTCGTGAGGTGGCTCTGTCTGTCCCTTCCACTTCCTCTCGCCTTTTCTCCTGCTGCTCGTCTCAGTCGGGCAGCTCTGTGCTCTCAGACACCAGCTCTGGGCACTGGCTCTGCTCCATGGTCCCAAGTTGCGCTGCCTCTGTGCGTCTGCCAGGCAGGAGGGGTGGGCGAAGCGAGGGTTCCGCGGCTGAAGACTGGGTGTGTCGGAAATGTGGGCGCGTGTCTTGACCGAGGGCGTCTCAGAATTTCTCATGTGCCCTCTCCCTCCCTTAACCATTTGAGATTAAGTGGCAGACATAGTGCCCTTTTACCCACTCCTAAGTACTTCCTAAAAACAAGAACTTTCTCTTAGATACCCACCCTGCAGTTGTCGAATAACGCTGGCGCAGTTCTCTCCCGAGTTCATCAGCAGAAACTCCTAGTTCGACCCGCTGTCCCAGTGGTGTTCCAGTGACCGTATGTAGAGCCGAGGGAGATCGTGGGTCCGGCACCGCGTCCAATGGTCATGCCCCGTCCCCAGTTCGTCTGGAGCATTTCCTCTCTTGTGTTCCAGGAGATTCATAATTTTGAAGAATACGGGCTAGTTATTTTGTAGAATGTCCTTCCTTTGGGCTCTGTGTGATGTTCCCTCCTGACTCCATTCAGATTCTGCAGTTTGGGAGGAATTCAGAGAGGTGTCGCTGAGTTCTCGGCCGTCCCGTCAGGAGGCCACACCGTCCTTTGTCCCATTGGGGGCCATGCTGCATTCGAGGAGGTCAGGGTCCTTCACAGTAAAGTTACGGTTGTTCTTCTCTGTGATTAAACGTCTCGCGATGAGATAGTGACACTGTGTACTTATTGTGCTAGTCTTCACTCCTCGAACTTCCTTCACTCACTAGCGTTAGCATCCGTTGATGATTCTCGCTGGAATCAGTTATTGTCCTGGTTGCTAGGTGATTAGTTTCTAATTCCATCATTGCTTCTGCATCTGCCAGTTGCCGTTCCGTGTGGCCAAAAATGACCTCTTCTCCTTCGTCTATCTTTTTATATTAACTCGAGCTCCTGACTTCTTATGTCTGTTAGTGGTTTATAATCCTTTATCGTTATTTAGTGTAGCACTCCAGGTGCCCGGTCTGTGGCCACTTGAAGTGCCTGCGCCACACCCTTGCTTTCTGTGGGCGCCTCCTTGCTTGCTTCATACAGCAGGACAGTGCTTTCCGGGCTCTGGAGTCAGCTGCGTCTGTGGGGAGGCCGGGCTTCTGTTTACGGAGAGGGGCGTTTAGAAGCCAGGATCTGGGCACGAGATGAGCGCGTTGCTGCTGGGGTATCGTGGCCGCTCAGCCCGCCCGGCAGACACAGCTGGGCAGTAGATGCGTGCACCGAAGTTCATGCCTGCTCACACATCTGTGTCTGTCTTCACCTGGGAAACCGCTGAGTTCGTGCGCATCATTCCGCTTCCGGCCCAGCGGCCCAGGGTTTATTCTCCCCTCCCCTTTGCGTTGGTGTGACCCCTTTTCCGACAGAGCGAGCACCGCCTGCCCCTGTCCGCAGTGCAGCCGCTGGCTCGCTCAGCCCTAGAACGTGCGTGCGTAGGGAGGGGCGCCTCCGCGTGCTGCCGCCCGTCCCTGGACAAGGAGCCTGCCCACCGGAGTTCAGTGTTTGCTCACGCTCGTCCCCGCCTGCCCCCGGTCTTACTTTCCGCCGTCTCAGTTACCCACCCAGAGTCAGCTGAGGTTCAAAAATACTGAAGGGAGAATTCCAGAAATGGACAACTCGAGGGTTTTAAATTGCGCGCCGTTCTGAGTATCCTGATGAAACCTCCCGCCATCCCCGGGAGGTGGGCCGTGCCTTTGTGCACATCCCCACGCGGCTGCGGGCACTCTCGGCCGCTCCTCACTCGGCGGCATCTCCATCACTGGGTCGGCCGTCAGGGTGTCCCGGGGCTTGCGTTCAGGGCGCCCTTACTGTGGCAACGGCCCCGAACTGCGGGAGTGGTGACGCTGGCGGTTCTGATGTGCCAGAGACGAGCTCAGAGTGCTTTTTCTAAGTGACAAGGTGAAAGGTCCCGACTTAAAGGGCAGCGTAGGGAGTATCGCCAGTAACATTGTAATAACTGTGTGGGTGCCAGGTGGATGTTAGACTTATGGGGGATCACTTTGTAAATTATGCAACTGTCTAGCCATAGGCTGGACACCTGAAACTAACATAAAATAGTACTGAATGTCAAGTGTAATTGAAAAATTAAAAAAATAAAAATTCCAAGGAAACATGTATTGGTGTTGCAATGAAAGCTTTCCCTTTGAAATTAAGAATAAGGCAAGAATGCTTTTTATTGTCACTTCTGTTTCCCATTTTATTGAAGATGCTAGCCAATAAGAAAAACATATCAAAGATACAAAATTTGAAATAAACAGATAAACCCTGCCCGGTGCGGCTCAGTCGGTTGGAGTATCATCCTGTAAACTGAAAGGTCACGGGTGTGGTGCCCAGGCAGGGCCCGTGCCTGGCCTGCGTGTTCAGTCCCTGGTCGGGGGACGTGTGCGATGTTTCTCCCCGCCCCCCCTTTTCCTCTCTCCACAATCAGTAAGCATGTCCTTGGGAGAGAATGAAAAGGAGAAACAAGTAAACAGGTAGCAGTTTATTATTCACAGAGAACGTGATTGTGTATGGAAGATATCTGTGAGTAAAGCATTAGAATTCCTAAGTAAAAGTGCTCAGCTCAGCGAGGAAGACGGCGCGGTGCGCTGAGGCTGCGGAGGTACGTGGTCGGGACGCGTCCGCCCTGAACGGCGAAGGAGGGAAGAGAGACCCGGGCTGGCTGCGCCGTGGCTCCGCCCGGGGCGGAAGCTATGCGCGCGGGGCTTCCTAAGCCCCGAGCGAAGGCGGGAAGGACGTTAAGTTGGTGGGTGGAAGACACGAGCTGAAACCGTGTCCCGACGGATGGCAGCGTGTTGCGCCAGGAAGCTCTGAGCCCCCGCGAGGACTTCAGCAGGGGGTCCCCGGAGGCAGATGGCACCAAGACGCGGACTCAGGAATGGGTTTGGCCTCTCGCCGTCTCACGCCGTCGTCACACGAAGATGGTGAGTGTGACGCAACGCGATTACGAGAGAGCCTGCATTCCCATAGCTTTCATTGCGGCGCGTGGCTGCGCTTACTCCGTTCTGTTCATTGTTGTGGTTGACCTCTCACTGGGCCTGGTGTGGAGATCGCGCTTTATCACAGGTACGTGCGTGTGGAAGAAGCAGTGTCAGTGGGGTTTGGTACTGTCGGTGGTCTCGGGCGTCCCCTGGGCTCTCCGGCCGTGATAGGCTCCGTTCCCTTGTCTCTGTCTGTATTTCTTTTCAGGGCTTCCCCTCACACTTGTTTGCTTCTTTACTTTTTAACTTCTTTAAGTATGTGACTTTTGGAGGGGCTGTGTTTCTGTACTTCAGGGAAAGGAGTGAACTTTGCTTCTCTTTTTGTGGGGACTCAGACATGGGAAGTGGCAGAGACGCGGGGGGCGGGGGGGAGGTTTCCCAGAAGGAGTGGAGGAGGGAAGTGTCCCCCCCACCCCATGCTCTGGGCTCCCATCTGGGCTCTGCCCACCTCCCCTCCCGGGCACCTGTCTTCCAGCCCCTTTGTCTGGGTCTGGTTTCTCTTCCCTGTGACCACCATTCAGATGCCCTGTCTGCCCCTGTGGTGTAGACGGGACTTCAGGACCACAGAGGTCAAGTGCTTCCCCTCTGCGGGGCTGCTGGCAGCGGTCCCACCCTCGCCAGCCTTTCTCCCTGCACATTGTCTTATTTGGAAGCCAGAGTTAAAGGGACTTGGTTAACTTACCTGTTTCTTAGGGCGTTTCCTGAGGACACGCTGGAAATGATCTCGTGACAGGAAGTGCAGTGTTTCTCTGTTTGTAGGTGAATACGCTCATTGACCTTTAACATCCATCTCTTTAAGCTTTTAGCTGTATTTGGAATTAAATGATATGGATGGTTTTGGGGAAGCGCATTTAACAAACATACCATTAAATACTCGATTACCGATTGTAATGATTTCCACTAAGGTGAATATTTCGGGGCAGGGGCAGGGGTGGAGAAAGTAAGGGGCCCTAGCTTGTACTGAAGGGTATCTGAGAAAGCGAGGTTGGAGCTGAGACGTAAATAATCAGGCTCTGAACGAAAAAACAAAAACCAGTTTGATAACCAGAGAGCAGGCGCCTGCCGGTTCTCTCCACTTTGCAGAATGCGTTTCAAGCATGCAGCATAGACCCACGTCCCTGGGGCCAGTTCTCCTTTGCCCTTCACGTCCCGCTAGGGGACATGTGTGTCAGCAAACCCATGCAGGTGACTCGGGAGACGCCCCTGTCTGCAGAGGTGGGGGCTGTGAGCTGAGCTGGGACTGTGCGCCCCGCTGGAGCCAGGGCCTGTCCGGCTGGGCTGAGGACTGGGTGCTGGCCGCAGGGGAGAAGGCCAGGGGTGCGAGGCTCGCAGATGCTCACAGTGCTGGGTGGGAGCAGGGGCCTCGCCTGCGGGCGGGGGTCGCCTGTTAGCCACACCGGCTGGAGCCGGGTCTGGGAGAAGGGCGGGCTGCCTGTGCTTCTGGAGCTGCCCAAGCGCGGCAGGGGCAAGGGTCAGGCAGGGCTCTCGGCCCCCTGGCCCCAGATACTGGCTGGGAGGCTGGACCTGCTACCTCTCTATATCCCTTCCAGGGCAGGAGTGTATAAAATCAGGCTGCAGATAGTAAATAACACTGTAGTCACTTAAAATTAGTCTCCTCAACCAAATGGGATTATTTATGTTCCTTGGGGGGGGGGGTCTGTGCTTTACTCATTGCTAAACATGCCTAGCATAGTGCGTGATTTTATTCTATGCACTCATTAAATGTTGAGCTACGAGATTAATAAACAAAGTAAGTTAAAACTTATTCCCCCCCAATCAGAACAGAGTGGCCCAGGCGTGTGGAGAATGGTAAACTTGTTTCATATCTCAATTACCAGGAAGTATGGGCCAGATCGTTCTGGTGGGGCGTGGATGTGGGGCCCGTGGGGTTTGGAGAATTCTTTTTTTTCCCAGTTTCTCTTCTTGCTTAAATTTATAGATCTCTTCTGGAATTTAAAAAGACCTTAGACATGTTTGAATATTAAAGAGCAGTGTTTTCTCCTAGAATTACATTTTTTAAAAAAGATTTTATTTATTTTTATTTTTGGAGAGAGGGGAAGGAAGGGGAAAGAGAAGGAGAGAAACATCGAAGCCAGAGAGAGCCGTTGATTGGTTGCCTCTCGCTCGCACCCTGACTGGGGACCAAACTTGCAGCCCAGCCATGTGCCCTGACTGGGAATTGAACCGGTGACCTCTTGCTTTTTGGATGACACCCAAGCAACTGAGCCACACCGGTCAGGGCTCTCCTAGAATTAACTGTCAAGTTCAGAACACTTTACCACTGAGACTGGCCTCAGCCTTTTATCATGGATAAAGTGGATATTTAAACTCCAAAGATGAATTTGCATGTCTCCGACATCTGCCTTCAGTTCCTCCCAGGCTGTTATTTCATCTCTTTGATTATGACCCCGGGAGCCCAGAACAAGCAGCCAGCTCCCGAGCCTGAAGCGGTGGTAAATGAGACCGTGTCTCTGTCGTCTCCTCTGCACTAGCGGCATGGACAGGGGCGCTGGTGGGGAGCTCTGAGTTTCCTAATTCTTCCCCTTCAGAAGTAAGAAAGATGCGTCAGCCGCATGAAGGAACCAAAAGAGACCAAAATAAAAAACTGGAAACTCGGGCCTGGTGGCAGAGTGGCCGTGGGCATTGCTGTCCCCTCCAATCCACTGTCAAATGGGAGGGGGCTTTGCGCAGTCTTCTATGACGCTCACCTGAGGATACGTTTATTGGTTTTAGAGAGAAGGGAAGGGAGAGAAAAAGAAACATTGATGTGGCAGAAAACATCGATCAGCTGCCTCTGGGATTCGACCCGACCAGGGATCCAACCCACAACCTGGGCATGCTCCCTGACTGCGCGTCGACCCCGCCGCCTTTTTTGGTGTCGGGGGATGATGCTCCCATCAATGGGGCCACCCGGCGGGGGCTGCACATTTTGTTTTATCGTGGAGGTGACCCCAGAATCCTGGCCACTTGAGAGGTGCAGTGTGAGTTCTGGGGCCAGCTTGGTAATTTAACAGGGCAGCTGTGGCATCAGAGGGCTCTCTGGGGTTGGTGGGGGGCTCCCCACATCCTCAGAGCTCCCTGTACTTCTGCCTGGGGTCCTGCTGGCACACGGAGAGCGGGCGCTGTTCCTGCTCACACAGAGGGTTCGGGGTGCTTTCCCAGGGCAAGGCCCGGCCTTCGGCGGTGACGGGGTTGGAGGCGAGCCTGCTGCATCGCCAGGGCTGTCGCTTTGAGAGCGCTTAACGAAGACGTGAAAAACACGCCGAGTTCTAACACGGAAGAAATGTGGACGCATAAGATGAAAATGCCGCTGCTGGCCCAGCCTTAATTATAGCGGGTCCCCAGCGTCTCTCATGTTGTTTTGTTAATCTGGTTTCAGCCAAGGAGCACTCACGGGGCTTCTCCTTTGCATTCAATAAAAATGTTAACTCGGTGAGCTATAGAAGTTGGCGCATTCATCAGCGTTTTATGAGGTGCATGATAATAATGCCACAAATGAGGGCGAGCATGTGTGGGAGCTGCTGCCCCTGAACCCCAGAACTGGGACGGCACCGTGGAGATTATTTGCGGGTGGGGATGGGAAGCAGGAGGGCGGGTGTCGAAGGGGCCCCTCCAGGCTGTGGGGGAAGCGGTGCTGGGTGGGGCCGTCCTCACATCCTCGTGTGGGCCCAGGTGGTCTGTCCATCTGCGCGCACATCAGTCTCTGGGTGAGGCTTGGAGACCAGGCTCTACTGTAAAACCCTCCAAGGCCTCTTCTAATCAGGACCCCTCCTCTCTCAGAGGGGAACACCAAGGCCTGAGGAAGTTCAGAGACTCACACGGTGTACACCGTGCTGGAGGTGAGCCGCCAGGGGTGGGGGGCCCAGGCCCTGACCCAGGTCCGCTGCTTCCGGAAGGACGGTGCCTGGGGTGTGGGGGTCACCGATGTGCTGGGCACGCTGCAGACACCGTGTCTTGCCACCCTCCCGCGGCCCTACGCAGACGAGCAGGTGCAAGCTCAGACGCCGAGCACACGAGCTGGGATCGCAGGCGGTGGGGCCGTGCTTCTCTCTCAGCCGGCTCAGCCCGCTGTGCCGTCGTGAGTCGGGGACCCTCCGTGGGTCAGAACCCACTCTTCCCCCAGTGTCTTCCTTCACATTCACCGTGTACATTTTTAAAAATCGATACGTAACTTGTACGTGCAAAAGTGTGTATAAAATAGAGGCATGGCTCCGTGGGTGTTCGCAGACACGCGTGAATTCCTGTGTGGGCAGCCAGAACTCCACCTCCCCGAAGGCCCCGCCTCCAGCTCCCCACCCAAGAGTAACCCCTCGCAGCCCAAACGGCCTGAGAACTCGTGCCCCTTCCCACTTCCTGTGTCTGGAAGCTCCCCCAGGCCTGAGCCAGGCTTCCCAGCTCAGGTCATTTCACACAGCAAGGGGTGTGTACGTGGGAAAGCACCCTGAGGTGTGAAAATCACTTGGATGTGCGCCGAGACTTGGCCGAGCAAGCAGTGTCTGAGTGTGGCGAGGACAGTGCCCTGTGGTCGGAGGTGGGTCTGACCCAGCTGTGGCGGGGCCAGGCCTGGGCGGCAGGGGCAGACCCAGCTGCAGCAGCATTTCACCTGGTGACCCCTGTGTAGGGCCTCGAGCAGAGGCCAGGGTTTGCCCTTCCCGTGGGCTCCCCTGCTATGTGACTGTGGCCCCCTCCCCGGGCCCAGTTGACTTATCTTAACACAGGGAGAGCAGCCCCCTTACCGGACGGATGTGAAGGCTAAGCGGGTGGCAGCTAATCATGGCGTCCGGCCGCAGAGGTAGGAACCAGTCAGTGGACGTTAGCCCTCTCTCCCCGCACCCTGCTTAGCCCTGGTAACGCTCCCCAGTGTAGGCCGGGTGTAGTGCCCTGGCCGGCCACCAGGGGGAACCGCTAGCACGTGTATGTGCCGCCTGGGAATGACCGCAGGCCCTGTGCTTTCTGTATGGGTGACAGCCAGTGTCTTTGTTTTTCTGCTGAAATAGCTGTCTGCCCTGTGCATGGTGGTCCTCTGTCCCCTGAAGCGAGTTGCTGCAGTGAATTGCAGCAGACTCAGGGAGCAAAGTCCCCCTGCTGCTGTAGCTGCTCTTCTTAGTCGTGATCGGTTGTTGGAAATGTCCCTGTGACTGTGATGCCAGCTGTGGGTTGGGGACCACGGCTTGGCTTCCTGACGGTGACCCCTGCCCTGTTACAGGAAACAGCGCCTTATCTCCTGGCACGGTGCTGGCCGCCGGGGTGGTGGGGTGGGCAGAGATGGTGGTCAGCCTGGAAGGTCAGCTCGGTCCAGTGTGGGGTGGGGGTGGGGGTGGTACAGTCCCCTCCCAGGCCTCTCCATAGGACAGCGGGGAAGACCCAGCGTAGGCACAGATGATGTTCTGTGCGAACACAGGGGGCAGCCAAATATTACTCAGCAGCCGGGCTGGGTGGGGAGGGTGGGCGTGCCACTCTGAGCCGTGAACTCCTGAAGCGTTTCCTTCCCGTGGCCACACGTGGGAGTTTCCCCAGAACACGCAGCTCTGGGAGCGCCTCGCTGTCCCCTGCCCAGCCTGCCCTGACCACGGGCCCTCTGGTACCTGGGCGCCATGCTCACCTGACCCGGGGCTGGACGTTGCACACTCACCTGATAGCTTGTCACGTTGCGTGTCTGTTGTGTCAGGAACACCTTTTCCCATGGATTCTACATCTCTGTCTCTCTCTCTCCTTTCCTCCCTTCTTCCCTCCCTCCTTCCTCCCTTCCTTCCTTCCTCCCTCCCTCCCTCCCTTCCTTCCCTCCTCTTTCCTCCCCCCATTCCTCTCCTTTCTCCTCTTTCTTTTTTTTAACCAGAATGTCACGCACTTCTATTTATCAGCCTAACATACCGTTACGAGAGGACAGGTGGAGCATAAGTCGTAGTGTCCCCTTCCGGCCCTCCCCAGCCCAGTCACGTGTCTGGTCAGCCTCAAAGAGAAATACCGAAACTCGTCAGCTGTGAGGAAATCTCTTTAACTGCTGATGTCCACACATCAGGAGGCTCCAGCTCCACATTCGGCCTTTCCGCCCTGCCGACGGCACCTGGGAGGTTGCCGCTCCGCCCCAGCGGCAGGCTTTCTGGGCGCGTTGCCCTGAGCTCGCTCTCAGATGGGCCTCCCGCTGGGGAGGCCGGTGCCCCTTGCCGTCCTGTGTTGGTTCTCCGAGGACCAGGAGCTGCTGTGACTCTCCTTGGCTGCTGCGTGCTCCGGAGGCACCCGGCTTGCCGGCCGTACCTTGATTCAGCATGGGCTCCCCATCCCTGCGCGAAAGGCTCGAGTTCTGCCCCCACCGGCCGGCCGCGTGTGCGCCCTCCCTGCGGGCGTCCCCTTCCCGTCTGGCCCGAGAAGCCTCCCCAGCACCGCAGCTGCAGGGATTTCCGTGTTCTCCACGCGCTCCCCTGGGGCAGGCCCGGGGCTGGGATGTCCTCGTGCAGACGCCAGCGCGCCCCGCTTTCCTGCCGCGCGTTGAAGCTGCTGGCGAGCTGACCGCACAGCTCTGGGACCACGCAGGCGGGAATCTGCTCCGGTCAGGCAGCCGCAGCTTCCTCGTCCAGCACGCGGTGCTGTCTTCACGGCTGGCGTGGGAGCCGGGCCACAGCGCAGCTGGCGCACTGCGCGAGGGCGCCACATCGACGGGGACCCATCCATCTCACACGAGGCATTTGCACGTTCGCGAGGACGGTTTTCAGCAACTGGCAGTAAAGTGTCTCGTTCCAACGAAATCACAGTGTTGCGATCACTTTCAGGGGGGCGTGGGCGTCTTAAGGAAGGGGTGCATTTTTCCGAGTCTCACCGTGGGCAGGGCCTCTCGGGCTGGCAGCGGCCCCACTGGTGGGAGTAAGTGTGACTAGGAGTGTGGCAGCGCCCGGCACTCAGAGCACATCTGCCTCCTTCCCACTCTGGACATCAGGGCGTGACGCACTGCCCCAGGGTCACCCCCCGGAAGTGGCGCTCCCAGCCAGAGCGTGTGTGGAGAGTGCTGAGTGCAGAGACGTGGTCCGAAGGGGAAAGAGCCGGAGTCGGGAGTCGGGCTTTCCCAAGTTCACGTCCAGGGCCCCGGCACTTACACCGTGCAGCACCTGACGTGGAGTCTGGAAACGTCACCGAATGTCATGGCTCACATTTTCACGTCTCTGAAATCAAGAGGCGTCTTTCGATTGGTGTGGCGAGAAGCCAGGGCCCCTTAGTTTACGTGGTGGTGCTTCCTTATTTGGTGGTCTGTCTGTCTGTCCGTCAGAATGTGCGGTTTGTGTGCCAGCGCCTCCTGCGAGGGCCGTCTGAGACAGGAGGAGAGGCAGCAGTCAAGCCCAGTCCACGGGGGCGTTGTGTGGAGCGGAGAGGCCACGTGTGGGCCCTGCTCGGCGTGGCATGTCGCAGGGGGAGGGTGTACGTCTTCCTCCCTGAACCCCATTACTCGATCACAGCAAGTTCTCAGTAAGCGTGGTGGTGATGATGATGATGATGATGATGATGGGGATGATGTTGTGTGGGTTCCGTAAAAAAACCTTTATAAGTGGAGGGACAGCCTTTTGCCCCAACCCACACCTCTTTCCCGAAGATGAAGGAAGAAGACATTTTTAGGTCGTGCCGAGCTTTGCCACGTGAGGCTGTGTTCGTTACAAGGGACGTGACGGCCTCTGTGCTGTGAAAATGTTCCCATTCCTGTCGGGAAGCTGCCCGCTCTCAGGAATTTAATAACTTTGGGGCAAGTGGGAAACACGAAAACAAAAGTACAACTCTGAAAGCATTTGCCACCCCACTTTCTCATAAGCTAGATAATGTAATAGGAGCTGAGCTTTGGCCATTGAGCTCTCCTTAAGGCTAATCGATCCCAGTAAAAAATAGTTACAGAGCAGAGAGGATGATTTATATTCATCAAGGGGAAGAAGGGAGGGAGTTTTTTTAAGCCGTAGCTTTTAAGTGAAGTCATACGGTCGTTTGGTGATGTGGCACTTTATCTTCTTGTGGTTACTGATAGACGTTTGGCACGGTTGTGACCCTCGGCCGTGACCCCCGGTTGATCTGGCGTTCCCTGCGCGCCCACTATGTCCCCAGCAGCACTGTTGTTGAGGGGGGTGACCCTTGGACAGGCAGGGCTCCGGCTACAGGTGCTGGACGTGGCGGTGTGGCCGGTGCCCCGCAGAGGCGTGGGGCGCACAGCAGTCTCTCAGAGCTCGAGTCTCCCGTCCACCCGTCCACCCTGAGGTTCAGGGAGGCAGCGCCCAGGCGTGGGCCATCTCTGGCTGCCACGTGTGCCTCTGGTGCCCAAGTGAAGGCGGTGGCGGGGCCCGGCGGCGGGGCCCGGCAGCGGCCAGCGGCCCTGCCCAGAGCTGAAGGGGCCCCACCAACCTCCTGGGACCCCTCTGCCCATTCCGGTGCATGGCCTTCTCCCGGGAGGAGTGGGGTCAGAGATCCTCATTTGTTCCTCAGTCCCTAGGTGGGGTGATGGTCAGCAGGGGCATGTCAGAGGTCACAGACAGGACCTAGCTGATTGCAAGTCAGCATTGGGAAACCAGGACTTGTTTGTTTTAAGGTTTTCCTTTTTAATAGTACTGAGTAGCAGATTAAAAACTGGCAAATGATTCAGAGACATGGAGTGCTCAAACTCCAAACTTCGGTGATTTCCCTTGTGCTGAACACATCATTTTCATTTGAATCCTTTTGTTAGGACGAGTGCCTGGTAATTGCGCCTAAAAATGCGTCCAAATTATAGCATCTTCATCATGATTAGCTGACGACATAATATTGGTGTTTCAGGGTGTGAGGTACATTTTTTCTACGAGCCTGCCGTAGCAGTGAAGGCAGCTCCTTTGCTGTCGTCCGGCAGGTGAACAGTTCCTAGTACTCGGGGAAGGCAGCCTGATCAGGCACTGGCTCCGCCTCCGCTGGCTTTTATTGGATCCTAAATTTAATATGTATTTTTTAATTTATTGATTTTTTTTGGCAGAGAGAGAAAGAGAGACATCAATTTGCTGTTCCACTTATTGATACGTTCACTGGTTGCTTCTTGTACGTGCCCTGACTGGGGATTGAACCCACAACCTTGGTGTATCAGGACAATGCTCTAACCAACTGAGCTAGCCAGCCAGGGTCCTAAATTCAGTATTCTTATACGTGCCTACAATTATTTTATCAGACTCGAAAATCAGTTTTTTTCATCACTTCTCCCTGCCTAGTGCCAACAGATGAATATGACGGACTTTCAGGAAATGTTTTTGAATTGTAATGATGCTTTAAACAGGAAAGAAGTGGCTTAGAAAAGTGAGAGGTTCCTGTTCTTTTCGTTCTTAGTTTCTGTGCCAGTGAAAAGGTGTCTCGGCTCTTGAGAAATGTTACTTTGATCGTTTCTTCATGCGCCCAACTTGAGGAGAGCGCAGCTAGAACGCCTGATCGCCGTCGGCGTGGTTACTCATTTGGAGGCTGGATACAATTGTCAAGCCCCGTACTCGTGTTCCACTTGGCTGTGCTGTTGCTGGGGTGCCGGCTGTGGAGTAGGTTTGGGTTGCAGAGAGGTCCGTGTTAGACTCGGTGCAGAGGACTGAGGGTCTGAAAAACTGAAGAAAGACTTTTCTGGCAACAGGGGCTGCTGGAAGGTGGGAGTGAGCTTCCTGGCTGGGCGGGAGTCCACGGGAGACACGGTCAACTGGAGGCCAGCGATGGCCCAGACGGGTGGCCTTCAGTGTTTTGCTTAGGCAGTTGGAAGTAATTACTGTTTCTGCGAAGATGCAGCAACATAGTAACACTTTTCTTTCTTACAGAAAGCCCAGCCATCTTCATGTGCAAATGCTGTAACCTTTTCTCACCGAGTCAGTCGGAGCTCCTCTCCCACGTGTCCGAGAAGCACTCGGAAGAAGGGGTCAACGTTGACGAGATCATCATTCCCCTCAGGCCTCTGAGCACGCCTGAACCCGCCAACCCGAGCAAGACAGGAGATGGTAAGGGGGCGGGGGTGCCGGGTGGGAGCCGCCCCCGCGGGTGTGCGGGTGTGCGGGTGTGCGGGTGTGCGGGTGTGCGTGTCTGTGGCGTTGGTGCCTACGCGCTCTCAAGTACACTGATTCCAGCTTCCCGTCCGCTGTCCTTGGTTTTTGTCTGGTGGGCGTAGATACATGGGGAACCCGAGTAGCCAGCCCAGACGAAGTCCAGCTGCAGTCCAGAGCAGTGTCGATGTGCTCAGGCGAGGCTGTGTGTGAGTTCCCTGTGCCTGTTGGTGCTTCTCCGCGCCTGGCTGGTGGATGGAGGGAGGGGTGAGAGACGAGTGAGGGAGTGAGGGAGGGAGGGAGGGAGGTGGCTTCATCCAACAGGCTAGAAGGCGCGAACTTGCTGTCAGGTAAGTGCGGTTTAACCCAGCTCTCGCACCTACCACCTGCATCACCTGAAGCAAATGATGTCACGTCTCTGAGCCCCATGTCCCTTACCTAAATACAGACAGATACTCCGGTCGCAAGGCGGGCCGTGAGGACTGAGTCACGGAATGCAGCTACAGGAAGCTGTTCTTGTAACATCGTGGTAAATCAGTGTCTGTACTCTTAAAGACAGCATTTCTGAACTGGCTACGTGTGCTTGGACCAAGGGTCCGCCCGGAGCCCTCCATGGTCGCAGCGTGCGCAGGGAGGTACCCCTGGGGCGCGGTGTCCGGTCCTCTCCCCTGAGCGGCGTCACAGGCGGCAGGCGGAGGTTGGAGGAAGCGTCCCGGCCGTGCAGTTAGGTTCCCACAGACAGGAACCTATTCGGCCCGGGAGGAGCAGCTGCGGACAGGAGTCAGCGAAAAGCGCCCCCTAACCTCCTGTTAGGTTGCGGCCGACAACGGCCGGTCTCCCGGGCAGGAGCCCTGTCTGGGGCGCTGACTGTCCCCTTGTAGGGGTCATTAGCCACACCAATAATCTGATGGCTCGTTCCCCGGGGATTCTCAGATGCATTTCTAATAAATGGGCCAGCTCATTGATCGTCTGTGTGATTCGGTGAGTGAGGACAGACTCCAGACAGAACACATGCTGGTTAACGAGTCTCTCTGGCCGTTCCCAGGGTGCTCGGAAGAATACACCCGACGGAGCGTTAAGGTGTTGAGACGTGAGAAGTTGTCCCCATTACTCTGAGCCGTGTAAGGTGAAAACGGAGAGAATCCTCACCTGTGGCAGTCACAGCCGATGAGGAGGACGGTAGTGTTTGCAGCCCGCCCCCCACCGACTGCCATTGGTGGGGTGTCGGGGCCTCCCTCAGCCCGCCCTGGGCCTGTGAACACATCTGTCCTCTTGCCACCGAGAACGCAGGGACGAGGGGGGCAGTTTCTCATGCCCACGTCCTGCCCGACAGTTCACATTTGATTCTGTTTGCATGGGGGAGGGGAGCGGGGACGAAGGTCTGTGCCAGGCCCCAGGAATCTACCAAATAACCCGATTACAAAACGGGCCAACACTGAATAGACTTTTTCCAAAGGTGATGTCCAGGTGGCCGACAGGTACTTGGACATCATCTTAATATCACTACTAGTCACGAGGGGAACGAGCGTCAGGACTGCCACGAGGGGGTCCCCGCACACCTGTTAGAATGCGGTCACGAAAGGGACGAGAGCTCGTGTACTGGAGAGGACGTGGAGGAAAGGGAACGCTTACCCCCTGGTGAGAGAGTGTCAATCGGTGTGACCACCATGGAAAAACGGTATGGAGCTTCCTCCGCACATCGAAAACGGGGCTGCCGGGTGACCTGGCAGTCCCTCTTCTGGGCGCGCGTCCCAAGGGGGGGAAGTCGGTCTCAGGGAGATGCCAGCACTCCCGTGTCCACGGCAGCGCCCCTCACGACAGACAAGTATGGGAACGACCGGAGTGTCAGTGGGCAGATGAACGGACCTGGAAAGTGTCTCTCTCACACACACACACACACACACACACACGCACACACACGTGAGCATTCCTCAGCCATAAAGAATAAGGAAGTCCTGCCATTGGAAGCAGGGATGAATCTGGGGGACGTTATCTAAGTGAAGTAAGCCAGACACAGGATGACAAATCCTCTGTGGTCTCATTCCCATGTGGAATCTAAAATAGCAAATTCCGTAGAACCAGAGGAAAGAACGTGGGTTGCCAGGGGTTGGGGGAAGGGGAGGTGTGGATGAAAGTGCACAGGCATCCGGGTGAGATCTGGGGCTCGAACGTTCAGCACGGTGACTGCGGATGATACACTGTGTCCATCTGTCTACTTGAAATTTGCTAAGAGAGTAGACCTTTCGTGTTTGCGCCACACACCGAAAGGTGGTCACGATGTGAGGTGATGGACCTGTTCATGAACTTGATTGCAGGAAGCATTTCCCAGTATAGACATAGATTAAATCATCTTGAAAGGTATATGCACCTCTTGAAAATCACATGTACAACCTAAACGTGCAATTTTTATTTGTCAATGATTTCTTAATAAAGCTGCGGCAAAAAAGAATCTCCTAGTGCCAGGGGCCCCAAAGCTCAGCCAGCCCATTCTCTGCCACCCAGTCTGGGGGTAAGTTCGGCGTAGCCTTCCTGACCTTGCAGGTGGAGCCTCGGTGCCCCACACCGCTCCCTGCAGAGCCTTTCAGGTGTCTGGGCTCTCCAAAGGTGTAGCTGAGCAGGTGGATGGCATCAGAGCCTCAGTCGGGAACTTCAAGTGTTGGTGCCCCTGCCTCTGGAGTTGCATCCATACGCTCAGGAAAATGGATAATCTCTTCTGTAAAATTCATATGGCAGACAGAAGTCTGAAGGATTAACATGAAAAGAACTCTGAGATAGCCTGTTACGAAGCTTTTAATTCTCTTTTTATTCAGCTTTGCTTATTAAGATCTTCCTACTAAAATGAAATGTGAATAAGAGATAAAATAATTGGCACTTTTCACTTCGCTTATAAACAATAAATGAACGCATGGCCACAAGCAGATAGAATTCCATGCAGAATTGCGTGCGTTGGTGTTTTATAAGGTACACACGCCTGACTTCCACCCTGTCCCTCCTGACTGATGTTCGTGAAAGACCGCACAGGACTTCACCCTGAACTCCGCCCTCCTTCCTGGGGACCCCCCTCCTCCGTGTCTCTCCCGCAGCCAGCCCCCCCATGCTCATCCTGGCCCTCTTGACAGCAGTCTGCCGCCACTGGCCATCGCTCTGCCCGGAAGGCCCCTCGGAGGGGTCTCAGCCCGGCTCACCCTGCCCCGTCCTCAGGCTCCTTCTGTCTGAGGTGGCCTCTGGGAACTTGACCTCGGCTTGGGTGGGGTGGGAGGCCCTTCTCCAGGCCCCTGCAAACGTGTCTCGGTTCTGCCCTTCCTGGGGGCACGTTCATCGACTCTGTCCCTTTCTCTTGCTTGCGGGGAACGCCCGAGGAAGGCGTGCGGGCTGCTTCCGCTCTTTGGCCCCAGGCCCTGGCCCGGAGCCTGGCAGCGCACACCCCATCCCTGCGGGGCAGTTGAACCGGTCACCTCGCGTTGCTGGTTCCCTTACCCGTGGCTCTGCTGCCCCTCCGCCTCCAGAGGGAACGCCGCATGCTGCCCGTCGCCAGTCACGCAGAAGGGCTCGGTGGCTCCCCCTCGTCCCGACCAGAGCTCCCCAGACTTTCGAGACCTGGGAGCCCTGCCGAGGAGCGTAGCCCCCCTTACCGTCTCTGCGGTACCTTTGGTGGTGTGGTGTCACCGGTGGTTCCTTCTCCTCGTCCGGACTGGGGGCCCTGCTCACAGCTGGACGGGGCCTCGAGACCCCAGAACTTGCTCTCCTCCCTGTTGCAGGTGGACCCACGGGCGTAAAGCTCCCTTCACCCCGCAGGACACTTGGGTGCCTCTCCTGGGTCAGGCTCTGCGCAGGTAAACCCGTCAGAGCCATTGCGTTATTCCTTTGTGCTTCCTTTTTCTCGATTGCAAAAGTAGTAACACCTTGTTGGAAAAGATTAAAACGATGCGAAGCGAGGAAGCACGTCTCTCCCGCAGGTTCCTCACCGGATGATCCGTGCACCCTGGTCAGAAGTCACTGACCTCAGGGGTACGGGCATCAGTCTGGATTCCCAGTTCTCGTCCGTCAGTCTGTACGTCCGTCCTCAGACCAGCAGTAAATTCTGAGATAGGAGCACTGTGGCCTCGTAGAACGAGATGGGCAATGTTCCCTCCTCTTCTGCTTTTGGAAGATTTCTGAGTGTTGGCGTTAATTCTTCTTACGTGTTTGATAGAATTTACCATTGAAGCCCTCTAGTCAGGCTTTTTATTTTTGGTGGGAAGGTTTTTGATTTCTGATTCACTCTATTTGCTTGTCATATGGGTATTCCTATTTGTCTATTTCTTCTTGGATTAGCTTCAGGAGTTGGTGTCTTTCCAGGACATCTCCTGTTTTATCCGATTTATCTCATTTGTTGACATACACTGGTTCAGAGTATTGGAATTTTGTGATTTTTGTAAAGTCAATAGGACTATCCCCTCCTTCATTCTCAACTGTAGCAATTGAATCTTAACCTCTTCTTGCTGAGTTGACCTAAAGCTTTGTTAATTTTGTTGATTTTCTCTTTTGTTTTCCCTATATTCTATTTCCTCTTTTTCTACTCTAATCTTTATTATTTCTGCCTTTCTGCTTGCTTTGTGCTTAGTTCACTTCTGCTTTTCTAGTTTATTAAGTCGCAGGGGTAGGCTGTTGAGTTGACGTCTTCTTTATTTAACAGAGGCATTCGTGGCTGTAAATGGTCCTCCAAGAACTGCTTTCACTGCATCCTGTACGTTTTGGGATGTCGTGCTTGTGTTTTCTTCATCTCAGTCAACGTGTTCTGTAATTTCCCGTGTAACTTCTGCTTTGACCATTTGTTATTGAGGAGAGGACATTTAGTTTTCATTCTTTTTTCGAGTTTTGAGATTTCTTTGTTATTTTTAATTTTAGTCCACATACTTTGTGTGATCGCAGTCCTCTTAAATTTACTGAGATTTGATGTAACACACACGTGGTCTGTCCGGGAGAATTTCCATGTCTACTTCGGAAGGCTTTGTATTTTGCTGCTGCCGGGTGGCATGTTCTCTCGGTACGTGTGAGGCGTTGTTGGGCAATGCTGTTGTGCGGGCCTTCCGGTCCCACTCGGGTGCCCAGACTTTACGACTGAGGAAGCTGGGTCAAGCAGCGTGCAGGCAGACCTGGGACATACTGCGGGTTTGGCTCTGACTGCCCCGTGACGTGACTACCGCAGTAAAGCGAGCCGTGCTCTTTTTGCTGGTGAAGAGTCTTGCTTTCAAACTGTAAAACGTGCAGCATCTGCGAAGTGCAGAGAAGTGCAGTACAGTGGAATGAGGTGTGCCTGCACTCACGGCTACCTGGTTAGTAAGCGGGGGGGTAGTAGTTGGGTCCATCTAGCGTCAAAATGTCTTTGTGTTCCTTTGGAACTCTGGGTATAGTCAAATTCTTACCATTGAGCTACTTTTATAAGTTTTTTTCCTTATTAACTAATGTACTTTTTTTTTTAAATTTATGTATGTATGTATGTATGTATGTATTTTTAAAGAGAGGGGAAGGGAGGGAGAAAGAGAGAGAGAAACATCAATGAGCAAGAGATACATCATTTACTTGCCTCTCACATGCCCCAGCTGGGGACCTGGCCTGCAACCCAGGCTTGTGCCCTGACTAGGAATCGAACCAGTAACCTTTCAATTCACAGGCCGGTGCTCCGTCCACTGAGCCACACCAACCAGGGCTAATTTACTTTTGACTTAAATTCTTAAATACATTTTCTCTTATTTACTTGTATATACAAAGAGTAGTTGCCTCTGCTGACTTAAAAAAGTATTTCCTAAGTCTTTAGTAACTCGAACTCTAAATATGAGAAACTTTCTTCAAAAATCTTTTATTAAGAATTCTAAGTTCTTCTATTTTCCTTTGTGCAAGTCCATAAAATTTGAGGCTTATAAAGGCTTAGTTTGTCTCTAATGATTTCTATTCAGGTTTAACCTTCACGATTCATTTTAGGTTGAGAGATACTTGAAATGGTTTAATTAAACTTTTAACTGAGTAATTGATTTATTATTTTGGTCTCCCTCTGTAACACGAAGGTTCCTAAATCCTCTGGTTTATTTTACAGCCTTTAATCTTCTTGGTCATGTAGGAAGTGGTCTGCAGGAGACCCTTCCATTTTTCTTCCCTTTTTCTAATCAAATCTGGCTGTGGCCCGAGAACAAGTTGTCAGACGGACCAGGCTCATTCTCCCTCGTGTGTGTGTGTGCACGCGCGTGCGTGCACACTCATTCATCCCAAAGGAGGCTGGGCAGTCGGGCTTGCTCAAGGAGGAATTTCCGTGGGTCTCCTGGCAGTCTTGTTTGGCTCCTCCACCTCCTCCCTGCTTTCAGACTTCGGAGGAAGGACTTCTCCTTTTTGTCTTTCCTTCCCTCCTGTCCCGTTTCCTTGTTATATTTCTTTATTCGGTAACTGCGCACCTGCAGTGTGCCTGGGTGTGGTGCTGGGTGCGGTACTGGGTGCTGGGTCTGGGCTCTCTTCCTGTCGGCTCTGCTTCCTGGCTGCTGGGTGGCAGCCAGGCACCAGCGGACTCCAGGGCTTCCCTGAATTAGGTCCGGGCTGGAAAGGGGGATGCTTAGTCTAGTCATTGGGTTAGAGGATGTGTCCCAGGGGCGGTGGGCATCCCATTTAAAATCTGCGCTGCCTCTTCTGGGCACTTAACCCGAGTCAGGGCATCCCGTGTGCATGTAGGTACGTGGTACTTGCTGTTCTGGTGGCCACTGGAACCTGAGCCGCTCCGTCTGCTGGGGCAGGCAGCGCAGGGCAGGGGAAGGTGTCTTAGCCTCCGGTTTCGGTCCTGGCAGGGCTGAGACTGGCCCGTAGGCCTTTGTGTGAGTCACAGAAAGGAGCCCCATGCCTGGGCCGATGCGTCAGGACCAGCCTTGCTCTCTGAGTAGACAAGCATGAAGTGCGCTCAGGGCTGGTGCGCCAGGGCCAGGGAGCTCAGCTTGGCTCAGGGAGTGCAGCCCCCCCCCCCCCGCCCCGCGGGCCTCGGGCAGGGCTCAGCCCGCACCGCGGCCACAGGGACTGCTGGTGGTGCAGGCAGGTGGCTCTTGTCATCCGTTCAAGGGACATAAGACACTGGCCCTCTTTTAAAAGAGGCTCTAAGACCAGTATTCACAATGACTCAGTCCCTGCCAGGCGCACCATGTAGCCCTCCCCCTCCCTTTGTACCCACCTGGGGTTCAGGTCAGGGGTCGGCTCACGCTAAGGCAGTGGCTTGGTGGCACCATCTTCATTTGTCCGCAGCACTTACAGGTCAAAAGGTGTTATTTCCATGCTGTGATTTCACCTGGGCCGACACAGAGGTGAAGTTCACTGACTCTGACTCGAACAGAACTGGGTTCCAGTCCCACCTCTGCCATTGATTAGCTCTGTCTTGGGACCAAGAGCTCACCTTTGGAAGCCTTGGTGCCCTCGGCAGAAAGGGAGTCACACTACAGCTTCCCCGGCTGGCCGGGGCTTTGATGAGGGGGCGGGCGGGAGTGTTCTGCGCAGGGCTGCGGTGTGCGTGCTCAGTAAGTAATGACCGCTGACTGGCGTGGTGTGTCCACGTTCTTGCCGGTGCCGTGCAGGCCGGCAGCAGGCTGAGGGCGCCTCCGGCTGCCGTCTGTCGCACAGAGCGGTTTCTGTGGGGCCCGCAGGCCTGGAAGGCACACGCTCGCTCCTTCCTCATCAATAATTCGTCTCCATGTTGCTCCCTGGGCCGGTTGGAAATAAATGTCACGGAGATGGACTGTCAGGGCCTGATGGTGCGAGTGTTGGGGATTTTTCTAAGTTCTCCAGTTGGTCGGACGAGAGACTGAGCTGCCAAGTGAGAGACTGGAGGGCTGGCCCCGTCCGTGCGTCCGTGGGCTTAGGCGCAACGAAGCCGCTAAGCCTGTGTTGGCCATCTTGGTGTGGGAGGTATTTTTAAATGAAGAGATCGGGGCAAAGAGCCCTGATGAACACGGATGGGGTACATCGAGGAATCACGTGACCTGACAGTGGCCTGGCTGGGCGGGGACCGGTTTCTCAGAGAGTGTCCACGTCAGAGTACTGATGACTGTGTCCGTCATAATACACAGTTGCTGTTTGTCCAGCCCTCCTGGGTCTTGGGCTCGGCGTTTCGGTGGATTTCTCTCATTAACAGTGACTCGGTAAGATGCAGTCAGTCTGTGTTTCTCTCTCATGTTGGAGACCGGGGCTCTGGGAGGATTTGAACCCAGGTCGACCTCCCCCTCGGCCAGTATTCTCAGTACCCCACACACTGGCTTTCCTTACCTGTGTAGAACCCACCTGAGGGCCACATGACTGAGCAGAAGGGTCCGGGCTGGGAGAAAGGAAACCCAGATCCCAGCTCTGAGAGTGCAGCAGCTACTTCTGGAAAACCGGCCGAGTCCCTCAGCTTCTGGGACCCTCGTTTCTTTTCCTAGAGTGAAAATTGCATTGGCTACATCCCTCTTTAAGGTTTTTATGAAGACAAAATGAGGTAATAGCCGGGAAAGTACCTTGCAATCTTGAATGATGGACAAATAAAGGGCTTATGTTACTAGATTTTTGATGATGTTGGGCTATTTTTTTCATACTGCTCACGTTGTCTTTGATTGAACAAAAATCTTGGGCTGACTCTGGCCCTTGCTAGCTTCTGTCCCTGGGTGGGCAAGGACTGTTCCCTGACTGTGGGGTTCCTGTCCCCACACTGTGAGTTTGGGACAGGGTTGAGATGCACTTTGCTCATCCCTTTCTTCCTACGGGAAACTTGGGCCATAGGGGACGACATATTTTCCAAATGCTTCTTTTCCTAATGTTAAAAATGATTCAAGAAAGTAATTTAGGTGGTATAAGCAAACTTTAATGCTTCACAGAGTAGACGGTCTCCAGTCAGAGAGTTATAAAATGAATGGAAGGCAGGAAGCCTTTACAAGATAAAGAATAGGAATGAGACGGAAGTACAGTCCTGGCTGGTGCGGCTCAGATGTTTGGGCATCGTCTTGTAAGGGGAAAGGTTGCTAGTTCAATTCGAGGTCAGGCACATGTCTGGGTTGTGGGTTTAGCCCCCCGATTGGGGTGCATGCAAGAGGTAACGGATAGATGTTTCTCTCTCTCCCTTCCTCCGTCCCTTCCTCTCTCTCTCTCTCTCTCTAACGATAAATAAAAAAAGAAAAAGAAGGAAGTACAGAGGCCAGAGCTGGCTTGGCGTGTGGGGATGGTGCGGCTTCCCTGAGTTCTCGGGGTCCCGCGTCCAGAGCCATCGCTGCCACGTTGCTCCTGCCCTGCAGACTCCACCCCAGGACCGTCCTGGGACCTTCCTGTCTGACTTGGGAGCGACAGTGACCCGTGGGCGGGGTGGCTGATGGTGTGCTGTGCAGAGTCGCAGTCATGGAGAGGGCAGGGAGGGGCCTCGAAAGCGTCCGAATCCTGCAGGTGGCCATTCCCCCGGGATGGTGCTAGAACCTGAGACCCTTGCCCCGGATGTTCAGACTTGAAGAGGATACCGAAATGCGTGCCCAATGGGACAGTTGACTAAGGTGGGACATCAGCCAGGAGGTGCCAACTCCCTGCTCTGCCTCACTCAGAGTCCCTCTCAAGTCACGTCCCCAGGACCCCACCACTCACCCTCACACCAGAGCCCTGGGCTCCCAGACCCCGCTCACCCCTCTTTGTTCCCGCCTGCGTTCTGGAGACGGATGCCTGAAAAACAAATGGTAATTTAGAAGAAGTGCAAGTGGTAAAAGGATATGAAACTTGCTTTAAAGCAGCTCTGACCATGACATTTAAATCATTAGGTCGCTAGGAACCTTGAAAATGTTGTTATCTTTAGTCCTGTAATTTGTGGCTTTAGATTATCATTATTTTTCTTTTTTTATCCGAAAAATTTGGCCGTGATAATTCTGTCTTGAAATAGTTTGCACAGCTGTGGAACGGGCCTCCGGGGAGCCTCTGAGGGAAGCCCTTGGGCGGTTTCTGAGACCCGGATGGGCAGGGGGCTGCGGGGTCACCGGGGGCCGACGGCCGCTTCCCGGGGCAGCACCCGCACAGGCCCCGCTGAAGGATTTCTGCAGTCATAGCACCGCAGAACTGATGGCGCAGGGTTACAGCTGTGCCCGCGCCGAGCACAGGGGGTACTCTTGTGGTATCATCGGTTATTTAGGTGCTGTTCTCCATGCCAACCACGGTGGGCCTACCCTTGCCCCACCTCACCTCTGAGCCGCTAGGTGCAGATACATTAGCATTAAAGGCATTGTTTGCCGTTGTCCGTTTCTGGCACGGTCTTAAACTCTTTTCAATGACACGTGACCCCACACCCATTCTCAGGTGTGGGGTCACGTGGAAGCTGCGTGCATGCCGGCCCTGCCGCCTGTGCGACTCCACTGTGCCCTCTGGTTTGCCCTCTGGTTTCCTTGGCAGAGCTCTCCGTCATGAAGAGGAAGAGGGGCAGGCCGAAGGGGTCCACGAAGAAGCCGAGCGCCGAGGAGGAGCTGGCGGAGAGCGTCGCTGGGCCGAGCGCGGCCTGCCCGCTGGCCCTGGAGGAGGACCGCAGCCCGGCTCCCAGCCGCCTGGAGTGCACCAAGTGCTCGCGGAAGTTCTCCAACATGCGCCAGCTGAGGAAGCACATCTGCATCATCGTGCTGAACCTGGGCGAGGACGAGGGCGACGCAGGTAACCGCGGCCGCGCCGGCCGTGTCGGTGGCTTGTGGAGAGCCCCAGCTGCGCGGAGCAGCGTTCTCGGGCTCCGTCACTGCTTGGAAGTGGCGCGTACTCGTGAAACCTCCCCTCTCTGGGACAGCGCTGCTTTTGTAGGGGTCTCGGTCTCCAACCATGTGTAGTCTCCGAACTGAGCGTGTCATCTGGTGGCTGATGGCCACCGAGCCGGAGTCACAAGGGTGTCCTGGTCGGTGACGTGGGGTTGCAGAGAGGGTCAGACAGTCCCTGCCCTTAATGAGGTAGGACAGATATACATTTCATCCGTAAATATGGGCAAAAGGATCATCTTCATACGTGCCATCTGGTAGATCGTAGGGTCCACAGAGAAAATAATAACAGTCTGGTTCAAAGTCCGAGAAACCCCTTGAAAGGCAAAACTTTGTACTTTGAAAATAGCGATGGAGTCACAGGAATTCGCAAAGATCATAGAGCAAGGCCTTGTGCACGCTTCATCCCATTCCCCCGAGAGGTCACGTCTGACGTAGCCACCGCGTCCCCATCAGGACGTCACAGGAGGAGGCACGCAGGTTTGCGCAGCCACCGCTGCCGTCCCAGAGGGGAGAAAGGAGTGCCCTGTCCCCGGAGGTCTCCCTGGTGCTCCCGCTTCACAGCCCCCCTCGCCCCCCCCACCCCCGCCTTGGCAGGTGCCCGTGTTCTCCTGGTCTGGTAAGTTCCCCATTTCAGGAGTATTAACTGAGTCCCACAGGATGGGGCCCCTTAAGACTGGCGTAGAAACCCACCTTTTCAGACCCAGTCTCATAATTTTAGACTTGAGAAGCTAGGGGCCCGGAGCCACCCTCACCTGAGGTGGGGCTGGGGCACCATCCGCGTCTCCCCGCCCCCGCCCCTCGGCCAGCCCCGCGCCACGCCCTGGTGTCAAGTAGCCAGGCTTGCGCTGCTTTGCGGGTGTGGACTCCCTTCACGGACGTGCGCCTCCCTCAGGTCCTGCTCTGCTTCCCGAGAAATAAAAGTGCCCTCCCCGTGGCTCCGATGCTCACTTTCCGCTCTGTAGTTAACATGGTGAAATTTCCGGTGACGCAGCAGGCACAGGGGCGGGCCCTTCTAATGAGATCCCCGCCTTGCTGTAGTAACGACCTCCCATTCCATCGATCCCAACGACCAAGTGGACCTCACCAAACACCACCCAGGAAGGGAGCAGCTCTGGCCACTGCTGGAGCCTCTCGGACGTGCAGGAATGACCTCCTGGCCAGCAGGCCTGCGGCTGACGTCCACCCCATCTCTCTGTGCTTCTTCATGTGCCAAGCACCATATCACGCTTCGGAAAATTCTCACATAGTTATATTAATACGTGCTCTCTAAAGAGCAGCTTAGTGACATTTCAAACAATTGACCTTGACTCTTTAGCTTGTTAAAACAATTAGAGGAAAACAAAACAGACTTCTTCTGTGCACTGAACCACAGCAAGTTAAAATAACACTTCTGAGATGTATTCAACATTTGTTTTATTTTGCATTTGAATAGTAAAAGGAACCAGGAAACCAGATTTTTTTATGCCATTATGCACAACAGCTGGTGTTTCTGAAAAACACTTTGCAGCCTACAGAAATCAGTGTGTCAGGTTTATAAAAGTGACTCCTGAACCTTTCCCAGCTTGTTGTTTCTGGGGTCATTTTCTGCAGGGAGTGTTGTAAAAGGAGCTCTTACCCTCGTGAAATCCTTCTTAAAGAAGACACGGCATGTATGTTAAGATTGTATTTCGAGTGTCTTCTGCTGCATTTGTGTCGCCCGCACAGCGGGCTCGATGCCGGCTGTCCCGACCGGAGTGTTCCGAGTGAGTGGTGTCGGGACACACGCCGTCAGGGGGTGGGGCAGCGCCGGGCTCCGGGTGTCACGCTTGCCTCCGTGCCAGACGTGTAATGCTCATGTCCTTTCCCCGTGCTGCCCCTCGGCCCTCCCGCGTGTCTGCGCTAGTCAGGCGAGCGGAGCCCAGAGGCGGTCTGGGCCGTGGTCTCAACCCTACCCTGTCTACAGCACGCTTGCAGCGTGGGGTCTACCCTGGACAGTAATGCTTCCTTCCTGGGACGCCCTCTCCCCACTCTATCCACCTTGCAAGTGGGGAGAGGAGCCCTGATGGTTTCCCCTTGGCCCAGGGTGGCATCTGTCGTTTCTGCCCACGTAGTTCATGGGTCAGAACTGATTGCATGGCCCCACCTGACTTCACGGGGCCAGGAAGTGCCGCCCTGCCCCGCGCCCAGGGCGGGGAGAGCTGGCAGTGTTTGCCAACTGTCCCTAGACACCGCTGCATGGCTCCTCTTCCTGTCCATGGAGTCCTCCACCAGCCGTGTCCTGGGGACGTAAGACGTCCTTCTCTCATCCAGAGTCTCCTGAGCCCGAGGTTGTGTCCCGGGGCAGCGCTTGCTGTGTGGCGTGTGCGGTGCTGAGCTCGGTGTCAGCTCCTTGTAAATGCCCCTCCCTGCTCCTTTTCGGTGGCCTGCCCCACCGTTCAGATGTCTCAGCTAGAAACTGCTCCCAACAAGCAGGGCTTGTGCTAGGGACACTTGTTTGAGGGAAGCCTTTCTTGTTCAGCATCCAGGGGGGCCGACCTAGGGCTGTGCTGCTCGGTGACAGCACGGTCACCATGTCCTGCGTGAGGAACCTGATGGCAGGCGGCTGAGCCTGTGACACAATGGGCCTTACTCTAAGTCGTGGTTCTTCCCAAGACAAATCGATGCCGAGCATTGCGACCCCCCGTCTGAAAAGGAGTGCTGTCCCCACCATGGCAGCTCTGATGGCTGAGAGGTACCAGGACGGATGGCCCAGGCCCGGCAGCCTTTAAAGCCGGAGGGACTGCGGCGCCCGGTGCTGCCGGGCAGCGTGGTGCCGACTCAGCAGGAGGCGCATAGGTCCCGAGCCGGCAGCGGGGGACAGAGAGGTGAATGAGCAGGTGGTGGAAGTCGGAGGGCCCACCGAGTGTGAGGGGGCAGGGCAGCGCCCCGTGTCCCGGGGGTGCAGCCCGGAGGGCATCCTGACCGGCACAGCAGGGGCAGGGGAGCAGGCGGGGGAGGTAGCTCAACAGCTCCCGCAAAAGCGCGGGCGCCTCCGAGGGGTGCCGGGTCGTTCTCCGCAGTGAGTGTGCAGTGAGAGGGGGTCCCCTGGACAACAGGGTCCTCCTGCCCTTCCCGTGCTGGTTCTCCGGGCTGGCTCCCTGGGGGGGCTGGCTCCCCGGGGACGGCCGCAGGCTGCAAGCAGGGGCTCATCTGGCGTTTCCTCGTTTCCTCGGAGCGCGGGAGACGAGACAGGAGGCCGCGGAGAAGCCAGAGGGAAGGAGAGGGTGCGTACGCAGCAGGTCCGATGGAGTTGCTGCGGGCTAATTCGTTTCTTAAACTGCCGTGTGAGCATCGAGGGATGGGTGGTGGGGAGCCCGGAATGCGATCCCTTATCAGTCTGCTGTTCTGGCAGCCGTCCTGGGCCTTACGGGGATGGGGCCGACAGCACTGGGCTCGCCGGGGTGCTCTGAGAGTCAGTTATTAATGCAGTACCACCGGAGAGTTGGCCCTTCGGGGTACCAGTGCAGCGCTAGTTGTGAATGAAGGCACGCGAGCATTCCTGCCAGTGTATGGCTGCCCGTCCCGGTACCCCCTCACCTGCCCGTCCCCCCGGCAGCCTGTCCTGTTGTGCAGGGGGAACCCAGATGCAGTCCCACCCCTGCGGGTGTGGAGTCAGGAAACGGGGCAACACCCTCCCGAAGGACTCATGTAGGGCGGGGGCGGGGGGCGGGGTGAGCACAGAGTAGGGGGATGGTGGGGTAAAATTTGGACCTTATTTCAGATGTTTGTGTTGACCAGCTTCATTCTTCTTTGCAAGGTTTCAGAAGCTCATCCAAGTTAAGGGTGTGTTCACGTGCGCATGCACGGGCGTGCGGGGGGTGTGCGCATGTGGGCGTGCACATGCATGTGTGCACGTTAGGTCATGGGCTGAGAACATGCGGGTAGTTTTGAACCCTTGCTGCAGGTCATTCACTGATGGGTCCCAGCAGGGACGGAGCCCCCGCGGTGTGGGTGCGAGGCAGCGGTGGTTGCCGGCTGTGTGACGTCAAGGGGATGGAGTCACGTGCTAGGAGGCTGCTCGGTTCAGTGGGCCAGGCAGACAGCGACAGGGACCCTCTGTGTTCACTGTGATGAGCATCTGTGGACTCAGGGCCTTGGGGGAGCTCAGGGAAGGTGCTTCTGAAGCAGCCTGGAGGAGCAGGGGGGTGGTCAGGGAGGTCCCATGGGGCCACAGACATGTTTTGGTTGGCTCCCCAGTTATTTTGAAAATCTTTAGATTAGAGTCAACCCTGAAAAAATCGGATTTCGTATGAGAATCTGGATTTCTAGTTTGCCTTTGAACAGCCAAAAGATTTGGTGACTGTGTCCCATGACCTGCCAGCGCAGCCCTGGCTGCTCAGGAGCTGGGGTCTCTGTCCTGTCCCGAGCCCCGCCTGCCGGTGCCGGTCACTCGTGCTGCTTGGGCCCCGGGAACACTGAGACTCACTGGAGGTGTCAGACTCCTCAGGGCGTCCTGGTCCTCTGGGCCTAGCTTTTCCTCAGCTGGCCTTATTTCTGCTTCCCTGCTGCTCCACAAAGGGAGCTGCACGGAGCGCCTGGGTAACAGTTACCCCTCGTCTCCGCTGCCTTTTCTTCGAATGGAACGCTGCCATTTTTACCGCCACCTGTCCTTGGCTGCAAACGCTCGTTCTTTGTGTTTAATCGAAGGGTTGCCTCCTTAGAAAGTCTTTTCTGACCTGTTAGCTAGAATTTACCCTCCCTCCCTGCCATCGTCCCAGCCCCTTCCCAGTTAAGGTGGTGTGCAGGGCCTGTCCCTGACTGCATGTGTTTGCAAGTTGGCCTCTCCCCGGGGCTCGGGCAGGGTCTCCCGTGCCTGGCGCATACGAGGCGCCTACTCACCGTAGGATGAGGAAGTGATGGATTTCTTCTCGGGCTGCAGGTCTTGGTGATCTCTCCCGCCCAGAGTTGTTTGTGAGTGACTCTGAAGTCTGGTGGGGTTCATGCCAACAGGACAGGGGTGCGTCCCAGTGCCGGGACGGCGGCCTGCGGTGGGGGTGCCGGGGCTGTATACTGACTCGGCGACAGGTGGAAGAACCCAGGATGAGGTCTGAAGGCACTCGGTGGCCCGCCCCACCCACAGGGGACCCGCGTGCACCCCCCGCTAGATGGGTTTCTGGGCGCCCTCCAGGTCCCTCTCTGCTCAGAAAGGGCGTTCTGTCCCTCTTGGTGTTTGCTCTTCAGGTCACGAGTCCGACCTGGAACTGGAGAAGAAGTTCAAGGAAGAAGATCGAGAAAAGGCCCCGCGGAGACCACGGACGCAGAGAACGGAGAAGGTGCAGAAGGTCTCCTTGGGGAAGGAGGCTGGGCAGGCTTCCGGAGCCAAGAAGCCCATCATCAGCGTGGTTTTAACTGCCCACGAGGCCATCCCAGGTGACCGGGGCACGTGGGAAGTGACCGGACGGGGACCTTTGGGCAAGGCTGTACCGAGGGCAGCCTGACCACTTGGACCCCGGGGCCCCCATGTCATCACCCGTTGACCTGGGACGACGGCAGGGCTGTGCGTGCCATGTGCGGGAAGGGTGGGAGGCCCCTCCTGCCGCAGCCACCCACTCCGTGGCCGCCCCCTGCCCGTCCCGCCCCAGCGGCTGCACAGGTGCCGCGGCCAAGGATGGGCTTTCTGTCTCTGTTCTCTGACCCAGCCCCTCTCCTGAGTGCCCCCCTCCCTCACTGCGCTCAGCGGGGCGCTGCTTCTCCAAAACCCGTGCTGATTATTTGGTTCCCGCCGCCTCTGTCCTTTTGTGCATTTTTAGTGGGTTCATCAAATATTTTACAATACTGGGAATGTGTGTCTCCCTTTCCTTTCACATAAAATAGCAAGTGGGTATACTCTGCTACTTTTTTTTTTAAAGTCTCTTCCAGAAAGGGTTACTTCAGACTAAGAGCAGTTTTTTATCATAGGTTCCAAAGAAAAATAACAGGGTTTTTCCCCTATCCATTTGGGGTGATAGGTGTGAAATACAATTTTAAAACTTAAGTTTAGGATTTTAAAAACAGCTAGTGTCTTTTAAACATCTTTTTTTAATACTAAGTCATTATTTAAAATGAAAATGCTGAATAAATGCCTCTTAATACTTCAGTGTTGAGAAGGTTGATAAGTGGAGAATAATCCGCATAAAATTTGTGACTGGAAGAACTTTCTGGGAAGTCACTTTACTTTTCCCACCCTACTTCAGAGCAGTGTTACTTAGTTCCGGGGACTGGAAATCCTAGGAAAGAGGTTCCTGTTCTCAGCAGTCTTTAGAGGAAGTTCCTACAATAATTTCTTAAAACTTGATGGTAGTATTTTGAGATTTCTGTTAAGAGGGAGTGAAGAGTAAACTTCCTTTGCTGTCGCAGAAGCAAGAGGAAGACTGGAGCCTTTTCTTTAACGCACCTGATAGACCCCTGTGCGTGTGTGCGGTGCACACTCGTCTGAAGTGTCCGCTGCTGTGAAAGGTCTTCGGCCATTTCACACCTAGAGCTGCACACGGAAGGCGACCTTTGAGCGCGCTCACTCCCAGCCCTTCGCTCACTCCGTGTGTGGAAGCAGAGGCCACAGACGGGAAGGGAGCTCCCTCGTGGGCGGGACCCCAGGTGGCGCCCGTGCCTGTTCGCCGGGGGCCAGCGGCTTCCTCTGCTCCATGCCGCTTTTCTTTTATTAGCTGTTACTTTTTAATTTTTTTGTATTTTTTTATTTTTGTTCAGTTGCACTTGTCCCACCTTTTTTCCCATTGCTCCTCCCTGTCCACCACCCCGTTTTTAAAAAAATAAACATTTTATTTATTTTTAAAGAGAGAAAGGGAGGGAGAAAGAGAGGGAGAGAAATATCTGTATAAGAAACATCAGTTGGTTGCCTCTCACACGCCCCCTACTGGGCACCTGGACTGCAACCCAGGCAGTGCCCTGACTGGGAATCGGACTGGTGATCTTTGGCTCGTGGGACAGTGCCCCGCCCACTGAGCACAGTAGTCAGGGCCATTACCCCTGCTGTCGATGCAAGTTTCCATGACGTAAATTTCACCTCGTGTGGTTTCACGTAACACCTGTCAGGAAAACATGGCTGCATCTGTCTGTATGTTTGTGTATTTTTAGTAAGTAGATCAAGTGGAAATGGACCTCAGGACCCTTTGACAGGTTATTAGAAAGTGTACCCATTTCCCCGAAGCACGCACGGTGACTGTGCGACCTGGAGGGAGACTGACATCTGGGTGTCACCCGGGGCGGAAATGGGCGTCCCAGGCCCTGCTCCCTGCACGGGGCTGCAGTCCAGGCCACTCCCGGTGCCTCTTTGACACGCACTGCGTTGGACCTCCTCTCAGGTGCTACCAAGATCGTTCCCGTGGAGGCCGGACCCCCAGAAACGGGAGCCACAAGCCCCGAGGCCGCCTCAGCCGAGCGGGCGCCCCGGAGAGGGTACCAGGAGTACGCCATCCAGCAGACACCGTATGAGCAGCCCATGAAGTCAAGCAGGTAAAGTGTGTGTTCTGCGTGACTCCCGCCAGGGGCTGGCGCCAGTGCCGCCATGGAGGGTGAGAGGACAGCGCGTGAGCTGATCGGGGCTCTGCTCCATGAAGGACGCTGGTGTCTTGGTTCACTTGGAGAACCTGCGCCTCCCTCGTGGCCAGTCTGCAGCCCACGGTGAAGGAGGGCGTGTCCCCTCCGATTGCTCCCCGGGGCCTGTCTCAGCCATGGGCGTGCCTGCCGATCTCCTGAGCTCTGCAGACGTTTTTCCAGCTGAGAGGAAAAATGAGGAAGACGCTAGATGCCAGGGGCTCCCTCTGTCTCTGGAGGAGGGGGCCGAGGTGTACTTGAAGAAAGTGAGCTTTAGTGCCCAACCAACCCGGGTGGCTCCAGACTCTTCCTCTGGAGTTCAGTTCTGCAGGCTGAACACCTGTTCTGGGTCAGGGACTGGGGATGAGAGGGGACAGGACAGAACACGGCTGCCTCCGGGACCTGCTTTCCCTCTGCGGTGACCTGACAGGTGATTTTGCCCCCGAGCTCCTGCGACCCCAGCCAGTAGAGTCGGACTCAGTGTCGCGGAGAGAATGAGCGATAAAACAGCCGACAAGCGTCTGGTGCGTGCGCCGCTCTTTCTCCGTTGGAACGTGGTGTCACGTGGGGGCTCCATTGCTTTCTAGGCTCGGTCCCCTCTGCTCGCAGACGTGGATGACCGGATTGATTGATGAAGCTGTGAAAGCGCTCATTCCTTTGGCCAACCTGTAATGGAATTAAATGTGACGATCATTTGGGTCTCAACTCAGGTTGATTTGTAGACCTTAGCTACTTACCTTCATGCTACTTCAAGGTCTGCTGGGGAGGGCTTCAGCTAAATGCTAACCCAGTTGCAGCCGGATGAATACTCAGTATTCAGTGAACAGATCTAGGCTGTATTTCTATTGTTACGTAGTTTATTAATATTTTGTGATGCTTGTTATGAAAGAGACCTTTTTGGTGTGACAGTTTTGCTTTGTAAAACAGCGGTGCAAACCTTTAGGTTGTAGCAGTCTGCCAGTCAGACCGTCTTAGTTCAGGTCCTCTCACAAACGTGGTTCAGATTTGGTATGTAGGGACTTCAGGGGGTCCGGAAAAGCACCAGTGAAATAGTTTGTGGTCTCACGACCCTGACATAACCGCTGCTAATAGTTTAGTGTCTTCCCTTTCAGCCTTTTTGCAGCCCATACATTTTATAGAATTGAGTTTATATTTTAGAAGCGATTTTGTATCTTGCTTTTAACATTAGCCACGTTGTACTTTCTTTTTGCTGAAATTATTCACAAACTCTGTTTCGGGGTGACATGCTGTAGCGTGGTGAGGATGTGCTATAATCCTCTCCACTCTGGACGTGGAAGCCAAGGGGGTCTTTGTAAAATGTGCATTGTACCCTGCCCTCTAAGGCCTCCCACTGCCGTGGGGAGAACATGGCCTCAGGCCTTCCAGGACCGCCCCCTCTCCCCCCTGGCCGGGCCCCCTCCTGTGCACCCTCTGGTTCTCTGGCTCCAGCCATCTGGGCCCGTTTGGCTTCCTTAACCTCTGTTTGTAGGTGCCTCCCGCTCTTCCTGGATGCCTCCCCTCCCCCCGGTCATCCCTCAGCTCCCTGCTCAGCTGCCCAGTCCGCAGGGAGGCCTGTGCTGCCCCTCAGGGAGCTCAGTCTGCCCTGTCCGGATTCCTCTCCCATCACTCACAGTCGGGAGCCCGTGGTCTTCCCTGCTCAGTGCTGGGACCGTCGTGCTGGCCCGTGCTCCTCGGCAAGGTCAGCGCCCAGGGAGCCCAGGGCGTGCTTGTCTTCGGTCCCTGTGCATCCCAGTGTCTTTTCTGAGACAATGAGTGAGTGAAAAACCATGTGCAAAGTCGTCTCCTATGTGGGGAGCCTCAAATGGCCTCCCGCTCTGAGCTGTGGTGAGAGAGAGACAGCTCAGTGAGCCCTTCATTGGGACTTCGTGTCCCTTATTCTGGACCCAGAGGCCTGGCCCTTTGAATGGAGCGCCCAATTGCGTTCTCCCACAGTGGGGGCGGGGGCGGGGGGAGCCTCGGCCCATAACCTGACAGGAGCCGGCTGGGGGGCCTGGCGGCCCGGTGCATCCGCTCACAGTCTCAGGCAGCAGCCTGCACTCAAGAGTCAGACGTAGGCTGCTTAGCGTCCACATCGGATTCACCCCCTTCACAGGAAACAGGCGCCGAGGACTTCCTCAGTACCTGTCTGGTAGCACAGCCCAGCAGCGGCTTCTCCTAAGACCATTTAGACCTTGCATCAGAGGAGGAAGTGCCGTGATGCGTGTTTCATGAACCTTCTGAGTCCAGGCTTTCTTCCTTTGGTGTTCTTTGCACCAATAAAATTTGTCACCTTCTGGATATCTTTTTATTTATTTATTTATTTATTAATTATTTATTTATCTTCAGAGGGGAAGGGAAGGAGAGAGGGAGAGAAACATCAATATGCGGTTGCCTCTTGTGTGTCCCATGCTGGGAACTGGCCTGGCAACCCAGGCATGTGCCCTGACTGGGAATCGAACCGCGATCCTTCGGTTCGCAGGCCCGTGGATATCTTTTTTATTTGAGAAAAATCCAAATGACTTTCCTTAAATTAGCCTTGGATTTAGCATGCAGGCTTACCAGTAACTTCCACATTTGAATATTTTAATTACACCCTGTGAAGTGGACCCTCTGGGGTTCGTGGACCGTGATCCATTTGAATATTTGTGATTTAAGGACAAGGCAGCTTGCATTGATCAAACCTGGAGGGCGAGTCCCATAATTCTGGGCTTGGCAGTTGCGGCGGGGGCAGCTCAGCGCTGTCTGGCTCACAGCTCGGCGTGGTTGCTCGTGTGCCGAGGCCTCCCTGGGGAGCCTGGACGCTAGACCAGAGGGAGCCCTCGTCGGGGAGGAGGCCTCACCCACCCTCTGGGCTCCCTGCCAGCTCCTGTCCCCGTGCGTGTTGCAGTGGTTTGGTGACTGCCACTTGCGGATTTCAGAAGCAAGGCATGGCTGTCCCAACAGCAGTGGGTGCCTGGCACAGGGGCCTTCTCCATGTGTGCGGTCCCCCTGAGCGGGGGTGGGTATGTGCGCTGTTTCCGGACGGTTCAGAGGATGAGGAGGAATGAGCTAGCTCTGGAGACAGACAGTTGGCTCAGGTTCAGGCCCGGGCCTCACCACTCACTAACTGTGTGACCTTGGGCAGCGGCCCAGTTTTCGTGTCTGTGAAGCGGGTGTGATGGCAGGGCTGGGAGTAGGTGGGGTCTCAGCACAGCGTACGCCAGGTGCTCAGTGGTCGTCCGCTGTTGCGATTACCGTCTCTGTCCCCACGCACATTGCCCTGTAGAAAGGGAGAGGGCTCCGAGGGGGACTGTGCTTCTCCCCTCCACCCCGTACTCGAGATCCAGCTGTGCCTGAAGCACGTGGCAGGTGTTAATCAATGGCGCTCATTTATTCATAAGTGACGAACGGGGTTAATAACCGACTGCTGAACTCAGAGAGCTGTCCAAGTTCAAAACCAGCCATGACACAGGAGAGTAAGATGCAGATTGTGTCAGTGGGAGAGTCATGGGGCACAAGTCAGCACAGGGCCTCCTGTGACTGTGCCAGAGACCGAGACAGCTGACCCCCCACCTGCTCCCACCTGCGGTCCTTCACTGCAGCTGGCCAGGCCCGTGGGCGCCCACCTCACTGAGAGCGCAGGGCCACACGTGTCCACGGGCCGACGTGTCCGCAGCAGAAAGGAGGAGGTAGCTCCGTTCTCAAGGTCTGGTCCTGCTGCAGACTCCGGTCAGACAGCGCAGCGCACTTCTCCTGGGAGAAGGGCCGGGGTCTTTTGCTAACGGGCAGCCCTCCTGTGGGAACTCGCAGCCGAGGGGAAGTCGGCTGCCCCCGACGGCTGGGTGAAGGGACAGGCGAGTCTGCACTTGTGGAGCAATCGAGCGAGCCGAAGCAGGCGGCGCGCAGTCTCATGGAGCAGACTGCGTTCATTCTGTTCGGACCGGCCCCGTTGAGCTGCCCGGGACCCGTGCAGGCCAGGTCTGGCACACAGCGGGCTCTCGCGTGCGTCCTGAGCGACACAGTCCCCCTCCTGCTCCCCTGGCCTCCTTCCTCCTTGTTCTGAGCTCTCAGACACCTTTGCTTCAGCAGAGTTCCCAGCCGCCTCGATCTGAGTTGGGGGTGGCCTTCCCTTTCGCTCCGCTCACATTCCTGTCCACACGCCCCACACGGCAGCGCAGCCATGCGCCCGCCTGTCCTCCCTCCCTCCAGACCGCGAGTGCAGGGTCACGGGGCCTCGCTTCCGTCCTCGATGGTCCTTGGTCCTGTCGGTTGATAAGCGCATGCGTTCCTCCACCCTGAGCCCCACTTAGCTCCCTCTTGCGCCTTTGCTGTTTGGCTCCCAGGAGGAGCTGGAGTTTCCGGCAGTAACCGTGCTGTTGTCTGTTTCCAGGCTAGGGCCCACCCAGCTCAAGATCTTCACCTGCGAGTACTGCAACAAGGTCTTCAAGTTCAAGCACTCGCTGCAGGCCCACCTGCGGATCCACACCAACGAGAAGCCGTACAAGTGCTCCCACTGCAGCTACGCCAGCGCCATCAAGGCCAACCTCAACGTGCACCTGCGCAAGCACACGGGCGAGAAGTTCTCCTGTGACTACTGCTCCTTCACCTGCCTGAGCAAGGGCCACCTCAAGGTGCACATCGAGCGGGTGCACAAGAAGATCAAGCAGCACTGCCGCTTCTGCCGGAAGAAGTACTCCGACGTCAAGAACCTCATCAAGCACGTCCGGCACGTGCACGACCCGCAGGACAAGCAGGTCCAGGAGGCCCTGGACGGGCTCTGCCTCATGACCAGGGAGGGCAAGCGGCAGCTGCTCTACGACTGCCACATCTGCGAGCGCAAGTTCAAGAACGAGCTGGACCGAGACCGCCACATGCTGGTCCACGGCGACAAGTGGCCCTTTGCCTGCGAGCTGTGCGGCCACGGGGCCACCAAGTACCAGGCGCTGGAGCTGCACGTCCGGAAGCACCCCTTTGTGTACGTCTGCGCTGTCTGCCTCAGGAAGTTCGTCAGCTCCATCCGGCTGCGCGCCCACATCCGGGAGGTGCATGGGGCCGCCCAGGAGGCGGCCGTCTTCACCAGCTCCATCAACCAGAGCTTCTGCCTCCTGGAGCCCGGGGGCGACATCCAGCAGGAGTCCCTGGGCAGCCAGCTGCAGCTGGCCGAAGAGGAGTTTGTGCTCCAGGGGGTCAGCGCGCCCAAGGAGGTGGCCTGCCCTGGGGACGCAGAGCCTGAGGGGGGACGGAAGGAGCCGGAGGCCCTGCTGCAGGGGCCTGCCCCGGCCGCGCACTTAGCCAGCACCTCCCAGGCCGAAAGCACTGCCCTGCCGCCCTGCGCGCTGGGAGCCGCCACCGGCGTGCCCTCGGACCTGCACTCGCACGTGGTCGTTCCTGGTGAGCTGTTGCTGAAAAATGACACCCTCTCTTCCGGGGCTGACACTGTTCCTGAGAAGACTCAGGACACCCAGCCCGGAGGCCCCACCCAGACTCCGGGTGAAGAAGTCACCCTGCTACTGCCCAAGGCTGGAATCCCTGCTGCAGACCAGGAGACCCAGGCCCCCGAGAGCCCCCCGGGGGAAGGGCGGAAGGCCACTGCCCTCCTGCCAGAGGGGCCAGATCCCAGTAGGTGCCCCAGGTCAGACCCAGCTGAGGCCTCGGACCCACCTCCAGTGGCCGGCGGGAAGGACGCGGCCCTCGGCCAGGCCGACTTTTGCACCCCTGCGCCCGAGCACCGGGCAAACATGAACGCCTTCCTGCGGATCCTGGACAGCTTGCAGAAGAGGCGCATGGACGCTGGCCTGTGCGAGAGGCTCCGGAAGGTGTACGGGGACCTGGAGTGTGAATACTGCGGTAAGAGGCGCAGGGCGCGGCTGGCGGGCCTCTCACTCCATCCGCCCACCTCGGGTGTGGTTTGAGCGTGCATCTCCGCAAAGAGCAGCTTCCAGACGAGCTGTCTTCCGTGTGCAGGGAGCCGTGGGTGGCGGCCCGTGTGCGGCCTTTGCGGAGACGGCTGGGGTGACGGGACAGAGGGCCGTGCGGCTCAGTCAGGCTGCATGCAGAGGGTTAGCTCGTGGCCTCTGCCGGAGCCTTCCCTGAGAAGAGTCTTTCTTCTGGCACAGGACACGGTTGACATAGAGCTTTCCACTGTGGCCGAGGCCTAGATGAGCAGAGAGAGAGGTTGGGGACGTGGCAGCAGCCCTTCGCAGGGAGGCCCTGAACAGAACCTTCCAGTCACAGAGCAGGCGCGGCCTCCGCGTCCCCGGAGAGTGGGAGGTCCGGCGCTGCCCCGGTGACCCAGGTGTCGCTAGCATGTGCTTAACAGCACTGGGCACCGCGATCGGTCCGCGGCAGACATTCGTGCCCTCCCCTCCCGGCTCTGACATCAGGCGAAGGAAGGAGCCCCCCTAATGTCTGCAGCCGCCCACCTCGGAAAAGTGGTCCCCGGCCGCGGCGTGGTGGGAAGTGTGAAGGGTGGCCCGCGCAGGCAGGAGACCTAGAGGCGTGCGGTCGTTACGGAGCGGTGATGAGTTTAAAAAATCAGATTCAGTCTGAAAGAAACTTCCTTCTTCTCACGTGAACATATTTTTTTAGGCAAACTTTTTTGGTACCAAGTGCATTTTGACATGCATGTCCGCACCCACACCCGGGAACATCTGTATTATTGCTCCCAGTGTCATTACTCTTCCATCACCAAAAACTGCCTTAAACGCCATGTAATTCAGAAACACAGTAACATCTTGCTGAAGTGTCCCACTGATGGCTGTGACTACTCGACTCCAGATAAATATAAGCTGCAGGCGCACCTTAAAGTGCACACAGAGCTGGTAAGTAGAAGCCCGAGTGGCAGCCCCGTCTCCCCTGGGTGCTCCCGGCTTGCTCACTGTCATGCGTTTGGAGGTGTCCCCGCTGCGTGTCGGTCTGGCGTGTTGGCGTCCACCCTGACACCAGCGAGGTCCTTGCCCCAGAACCGGCTCTGCACCTGACAGGAGCCTTCACCCCAGGGGGACTTTCAGATGGACGACATCCGCTTTCTGTGCGAGACGTCCCGCGTGGGACGGAGCCTGCAGGAGAAAGGTCTGCGGAAGAGAAGCGAAGCGAGGGGTCCAGCGCTGCGCCGCAGGGGCGCGGGCCTCAGGGCTGACCACGGGAATGGCAGCACCGCTGCACGCCGTGCAGAGGTCAAACCGGGCACCGCCTGGCGAGGGCCGAGCCCGGTGCTTGGCTCGCAGTGAGAGCAGGGTGACGCTGCTACCTGGCGGTCGTGTGATCGGTAGGAAATCGAGAGGCTGTCTACGAAGCCGTGTGGGGCTCCACATGCGACGTTCGTGCCGCTGTCTTCCGGCATCGGCGTCGCTGACACTGTGGCGCTTTGTCACTGAGGGTGCAGGTGGGGTTCTTCCGGTTTTGTGGGGAGGTCCGAACATGCCCTTTGGGGTCAGAACCCTGCATTCAGATGCTGTCTCTGGCCCTTGCACAGGCTGTGTGACATTGGGCAAGTCACTTGTCTTCTCTGAGACTTGGTCGCCTTGTCTTCTGTATGGAATACATATTGAAAACTATACATCCCTTTTACGCGCACACACACACATATACACGTATGCACAGGCTTACACGCCAATGCATACATATGTATTTTTTTTGAAATCCTCACCTGAGGATGTTTGTTAATTTAGGGAGAGAGGGAGGGACGGGGGGGGGGGGAGAGGGAGAGAGAAACATCGATGCGAGAGAAACAGCGACTCGTTGCCTCCCACAGGCGCCCTGATCTGTAATCGAACCTGCAGCCTAGGCGAGTGCCCTCGACTGGGGATTGAACCTGCCACCTTTTGGTGCACAGGATGATTCTCCAGCCCACTGAGCCACCCGGCCACAGCCACATAACGTAGTTTTTAAACGACTTTTTAAGTCAGGGTTGGCATTCAGTATTGCCACATTTTGCTGTGCACGACGCACACCCATGTTTTGGCCCAAACTTTCAGGAAAAAAATCTTTCATTTTAATTTTTTAATTCAATTTTTACTTCTTTATATTTAGAAAAAAAACGATTACCGTACTCCAGAAACAAAATAATTATTGTATTATTTTGCAGATGGATATCATTCATTGCTTTCTAGATTTACACTTTTCACGCACAGGCGTAAACGAAAGAATTAAAGACATTTGCACAGGTGTGGAACTAGTACTGCCATGCACGGTGTGGCCCTTATTTTTCCCTTAAAAATTTGGGCAGAAAGGGTGTGACAGCGCAGGGGCTGGACAGTTACATAACTTACGACGTGATCCCGTCAGTCTCACACGCGCGCACACACTACACACACAACTATAAACGCGGTAGACACACGCGCAAGTGTGCACACACCCGTACGTGTGCGTCTGCGTGCAGACCTCCCGAGAGTCCCGGGAGGTTAGGATGGAGTGCTCTAGGCAAAGATCTCAGCGCGGTGTCGCTGCGGACGGCTGCCGGCCGAGGCGGGTCGCCTGGTCCTACTCAGTACGACGTGTTGCCGTCCCCTTCCAGGGCCGAGGTCAGGTCGCTCGTGCCTGCAGTCCTCTCTCGGGGCAGGGGCCGCTGAGCCCTCTCTCGGGGCGGGCAGGGGCCGCTGAGCCCTCTCTCAGGGCAGGCAGGGGCCGCTGAGCCCTCTCTCGGGGCAGGCAGGGGCCGCTGAGGTGGCAGGAGCCATCACTGTGACTCTGCCAGGCGTTCCTGTGAAGTCGGGAGGCAGTGAGCCGACCTGAGGGCAGCCCTGCCTCCAGGGAGCTGGAGCCAGACCGCCCCCCACCGCTCCAGCCTGGAGATGCGCCATGGGGCTGCGCCTCAGTTTACCCATCCTCAGAACAGTGCCGGAGTGGAGTGAGCATTATAGACCAGTGACGATGACCACCTTTACTATGTAGTCCGCTTACCGTTTTGGAACTTGTGGCTCTGGATTTAGAGAGTTTGAAACGCAGCCTGCGGACCGATGGGGGTGAGGGGGCTGGAAAAGAGGCTGACGGTAGGGGCCTGCCTCTTTCTTCCGTCCCCACTTCCCTTGTCCACTGCGTGGGACAGAGGGACTCAGGGTCCAGCCCAGCCGTGCTCTTGGCCGTGGACGGGGTGCGCAGCCTGCCGGCCACATCCCTGGGGCTCCTGGTCGACAGGGTGCGTTGAAGACACACCCTTCGATCCTCAGCCCCAATTTCATATGCCCTTATTTTTCTCGGTAGACTGGCGTTTAAGGAACCTTCTCCTTCAACTTCCTGTGGTTAGGGACCGTGTTTCAGGGAGGCTGTCTCGTCTCGGCCCTCTCGTCGTCGGTCTCGGCACTCTTGAAGGAGCCGGGTGGGGGCGAGGTGTGCTGGGGGAAGGGCCCCGTGCGACCTTGCTTAGTTCTCACGCCACCTCCGGGGGGTGGGGACGACCTCCGCCACTGGGCAGGCTAGGACGTCCTGTTGCAGAGTCCTGTGGTAAGCTGCCCTCGGTCACGCTGCTGGGAAGGGACAGAGGCGCAGCTCACGGCCCTGTGTTTCTCCGTGAGCCACGCACCTGTGACCGCGCCCCACTGTGGTCACGAATTCCCAGCATGCCGTTCCTGGCAGGTCTAGCGCACCGTTTGAAGGAACGTGGTGGCAGCAGACTTTGTCCCCGGAGAGCGGGGACTGAGCGGCGCTTCTGTGCTGCAGTGATGAGCCATCTGGGGGTCACCACCAGGGGGAAGCGGGAGTGAGGGAACAAGGGGGCGAGACTCCCTTGACCTCACAGAGCAGGCGGGCGTGCTGGCTCTCGTCAACACCCCCGTTGTCTCACAGGCGGCTCAGGGTTAACGCCAGCCTTGCCCCTCGCTGACACAGGCAGCTCTTCCATTTGAGACTCCTACAGGTGAGCATGTGCGGCTGCCGCTGAAGCTCCGTGCGCCAGGCCTTGGGGTGTCCCACGTGGGTAAGGGCTGGCCCTGCCTTCAAGGTGCCCTGGATCATGTGGGGGGCGAACAGGTGGACAGGATGGCTGTGAGGCAGATAAGCAAGGCCGATGCAGACCGACCTGGAGAGGGCCGGGTTGAGGTAAAGGAGGGCTGCCTGGAGGAGGTGTTCTGAGTTTGATGAGTAGGACTTGGCCTGAGAAGCGGCAGGGGAAGCCCCTGGCAGAGCAGGCGGCAGGTGCCACGGGGAAGCCTCCGCACTCACGTGAGGGCACAGAAGGGCCGAGCATGTTCCCTGAAGCAGGTGGTCCACCTTGTCGGCGTGGTGAGAGAGCATCTCTCCTGAAGATGGGCTCCGATGTTAACGAGTTTAGACGACATTTGTCTTTCAAGCCTGTGAATTGTTTTTGTGATGAAGCCAAAGGCACCAAGACGTGCCGACCTGGCAGGAAGCTCTCTCGTTGGTTGTCACTGCTTGCTTTCCCTCCCCAAGCCCTAGGCAGCCACTCGTCTGCCTCCGTCTCCATGGATTCGCCTGTTCTGGACACTTCACACGGACTAGTGGGGTGAATGCTGTGCTCGCCTTTCTTGGGCGGTGGTGGGGCTCCCCCCAGGTGGCACGAATGAGCTTCGTGCTGAAAGGGTGCTGTGCAGACGCCCTTGTCCAGCTGAGGACTGTGCTCAGGGGCAGGTCTGGCTGGGTCGGAGGTGCTGTGCCGTCCTGACCTAGGCAAGCCCTTGTGTCGGCTGGCGGTTTGGACCCCTTACCTGTGACCCAGGGAGTGAGGCCGGGGGTGTTGGAAGTCTGGCTGGGCCCTCCCATTTGATCCAGGACTTACTGTTTCCAGCACAGATTCCCATGCAGTGTGAGAGTAAGGAAATTTAGAGTTAACCCCCAGCCCCAGCCCCACCCCAAACAGCCCTATGTCCAGGTCTATTAGCCCTCATGGTGAGAGGGCTCCAGGGTAATTTGGCTAGGTTCCCGTGTGACTCTCAGAAACCGTATCTCAGCAGAGGACCCGCCCAACGGTTGGGAGGCGGCACGCACTTGATGCACTGTCTGCCCAGCACCCCCGCCATCAGTAACTCGAAGGGGTGACGGACCGTCGAGGACGCATCAGAATCACGGAAATGTGGGGGCCCAGTTGAGGGCATGAGTCCCCAACGATCCCGGAGCAAACCCACTTTTTACAGCGTGGGGCGAGCTCTGCGAAGGGGGTTCCTGGGAAAACATGGTGTTTGTTCAGTGGGAGGGGCTCTGTGACCGAGAGACCAAGAGCAAGTCCTCCATCAGCCTCCTCGAGCCTCGCCTTTCTTGGACGGTGGGGAGAAGGCGCTCTGTCCTGTCCTCGGGGTTGCGAGCGCTAGACCAGAAAGCGTGTACGGCGCCCTCAGGCCAGTGCGCTGCTGTCCCGGGCCATGATCCCTACAGGACCGTGACTCGGTGTGGGGACCACAGCTGCTTTATCTGAGAAAGGAAGTGGGGTAGGGTAAAATAGACATCACCAGTGTCGTCCGCCCTGGCCGAAGGTGAGTAAGCGCTCCTTTTCTGAGACCTTTGGTTCTGGGTTCCATGACGTGCGCGTGTCAGGTCGTGCCCATGGATGTGCAGGGTGGCCAGGTGAAGTGGGCAGTCACCTGCGAGTCCCATTAAATACGTGCGTGAGCCCCAGACCCAGGTGATGTAACTCACAACGCCCCGAATCAGAATCCCAAGGGGGCGATTGTTATGAATGACCTTCCCGGGCTCACGCCCCTGTCATCGCACGAGGGGGGGCCTGGGAGTGTGTTAATTAAATAAGTCTCTCCTGACGCAGACTGTTGCACTATCAGGAAGTGCGGCGTGTGGTGGATGTGCAGAGTGTGTCAGTGCCTGGGCTCCAGCTTGCGCTCCCGCTCCGCCCGCCTCGCAGGTAACGGGTACAGGGTGCAGTCGCAGCTCCGCGCCCGCGCTGGGAGCAGGCACGTGTGTGGCGTTGCGTCCCGACTCTACCACCTGCGCGGCCCCTGGGCTGTACAGCGGGGATGACAGGCCCCACCTCCGGGGGCGCGGTGGGAATTTAGCGAGATGGCCTTCCTGCGGGACACAGCACAGGTCCTCGTTCTCAGGAGCAGGGACAGCAGGTGGCGGAGGGGTGGCAGCGGCGGTGGTGGTGTGTCGTCTGGGGTGGTGGTGTTTCACAGGTTTAAAGTCGATGCCAACCCTTGGCTTTGAGAAGTGCACAGTCTATTTTTGGCTAAAGAAGGGACACATAGTTTAAAAATTCCTGCCTGTAGTTGCTGGAAGTAAGCTACAATCCCATGTTGCCAACAACGCACGGAGCAAGTAGAGGGAGCTACCCCCAGTGTCCTTCTGGAAATAAGTGGGTCAGTCTTGTGTTTTGTAAGTGAAGGAAAATGTTGCTGAGCTTGAATGGCTGATGACGAGCTTTTCCTTTTCTGGAGCTACAGAGCGTGGCCTTTTCTAACGTGACCGCAGGCCAGCTTGTTTCTGTGTTGCCCGGCTGGGCGTTTGTCCACGGCACAGAGACCTCAGGCCAGCCGAGCCTCCTGTGCATGCAACAGCTTCCTGTGGGCAGCCCAGGGTCCAGCCCCAAAGGGGCGCAGCCTGGCAAAACCACCGCTCTCCGTGAAAGGAAAATCCTGGTGCCAGACCCCGCCACGGGGCCCTTTTCTGGCTGCTTTCTAACTGTTCAAATCAGCCACAACCTCAGCGTCGCCTCTCGTGTCCTCTCCACACTTCGGCGTGTCCTCTCCACACTTCGGCGTGTCCGTGATGATAGGTGGCCTCTGGGTGTCGGCACTTCTCTTTCTGCCCCGGCCTGCGAGCCCCTCGGGGGTAGGCACAGCCTCACCCCCTTGTCCTCAGCGCGAAGCCCGGCACTTGACGGGTCTCTGGGAGGTCTGGGGGCTGAAGGCTGGGTCCAGGGAGGACAGCAGGTGCCCTGACTGTGACCTTGATTCCCGAGATGTCGCTCAGAGTGGAGTCTCCTTATATTTTTAAGTTGATATCAGATCCTTTATAGGTGAACTTTCTTATGCGGCTGCTAGTGGCAGCACAGAGGTGGAGACCGAGGCCAGGTTTGCCCAGAGCAGAACACGGGCTCTGAGCGTGGGCCCCGGGCTGCACCTGCCCCGAGGCCTCGGCCTCCTGCTGACACCCCTCCCTTCTGGCAGAGTCTTGTGCTGCTTTGAAGGTCACTTGCCTCGGAACAAACAAACTCCCGGGCTGGGCGCCCTTACCGTCACCACAGCGCAGCAGATCCTGCTGCCAGGAACGCTTTTAACCGCCGCTCTTTTTAAGTCTGCTTTGTCCGTTTGGGTTTCCATCTCCGGTGTGGAGCTGAGGTTTTGAAAAAAGGCATAAATGACTCCTAAGAGTGCACCCTTCTCCCAGCACCCTTTCCCGCAGCCCGTGTCCTTCCGACAATCTTCAAAGGCATCAAGAAAAGAGGGGCCCTGATAAGCTCTAAGATAAATTGCTTTCAGACTATCAGAGATTAAAAGAAAAAAATCAAATAGCAAGGACTCAAGGGCGATCACAGTAAACTCCTTCAAAGCCCTCCTGAAAGCTTCCATCAACTCCGGCGACAAGGGCACCGGGGGCGGGGGGGGGCACCTCCAGGACGTGTGCCGGCCCCCGGCCGGCGTCTTTCAGAATGTCATTGTGAACACAAGCTCCTGTGCGTGGATCTGGGAGTGCCGAGGTCCCGTGGAAGGGTCAAGGGCAGAGGAGGACAGTGACGGGGGTGCGCCAAGCCGCCTTGAGCCCACGATGTAGTCTGGGCAGAAGTCCGTGGCACGGAAGCTCAAGACAGCCTCCCGGAGCCGCCTGGACCCCTCGGATGTCGGAGCTCGGCAGGCATCGCTCGGAGCCCAGACGTTGGCTGGGAAGGGCGCCCACGCACACGGTTTGGTTGCCCAGAGGGACGTCTGTGTCGGAGCGTGAAGCGCCCTTTCCTGAGCGCGCTCCGGGGAACGCCAGCCTCAGGAGGCGGTCTGCAACAGCAGCTAATCCACGGGGGAATTGAGGCCCACGCGTTCAGACCGCCTTTGGGGCGTCCCAGTGCGCACGGCCCGCGGGAGCTCTATCCTCTCGGGCTGAGGACAGCCTAAACTCCGTGCTCGAGTGTCTCCATCTTGGCCAATCCAGCGCTCAGCCAGGTGGTTCGCAGAAAAATGTCTCGGCTGTCAAGCAAACTTCGGTTCTCGACCTGACAGCCCTTTCACGCTGATACTGCATTTCTGACGGGAAGAAGCGATTCGCCTTTCGAACACGTGGATTCCCGAACCGCCTTCCAGAGTGGAGCCTGAGGACCCAGGCGGCCCCGGCACCGCAGCAGCGCTCTGTCGGTCGGCTGCGCCGAGCTCTCGCGCCGCGCCGGGCACTTCGTTTCTTTGAGTAAACGTCAGCAGTTGTAGGGGCGCTGCAGACGTAAGCAGGAAGTACAGAGAGGTCCCATGCACCCCTTCCCCACACACGCCCCGCACACCTGGGACGAGTCCCCCTTGGTCGTGGTGCACGGGTCTTTTCGTACCCCACTGGGTTTGACGTGCTGACGCTTTGTTGAGGAGTTTTGCATCTGGGTTCGTGAGAGATAGTGGCCTGTGCTTGTCTTTTCTTCTAATGCCTTTTCTGTTCTCGGTGTCAGGGTGATGCTGGCCGCCTAGAGCGAGTTGGGAAGCATTCCCTCTGCTCCTATTTTCTACAGGAGACTGTGGAGAACTAGTGTGATTTCTTACTGAATTTTTCGGTAGAATTCCCTCGTGAACCCGTCTGGGCCTAGTGCTTTTTGTTTTGGAAGATTATTAACTATTGCTTTGATTTCTTTAGTAGATATAAGCCTATTCATGTTGTCTATTTCTTTCTGTGTGAGTTTTGGCTGTTGGTATCTTTTAAGGAATTGCTTACTGCTCTTTCCTTATTGCTGAAGCAATTGCCTGTTGCTGTAAGGGATTGCTGTGTTTCATGTCGGTTGTCCAGTGTGTGGGCAGAGTTTTTCGTGGTGTTCCCTTACTGTCCTTTCAGTGGCCACGTGGCCTCTAGTGTGTCCCCTCATTCGTTTCTGAAACTACTAATTTGTGGCATCTCTCTTTTTTCTTTGCCTGGCTAAAAAGGCTCGATTATTTTATTGATCTATGCAAAATACCAGCATGTGGTTCTGTGGATTTGTTTTTATTATTAATTTTCTATTTTGCTGATTTCTGCTGTAATTTTATTTCTCCTGCCGAGTTTGAATTTAATGTACTCTTTTTTCCCCTACTTTCTTAAGGTAAAAACTTTGATTGATCGGAGACTTTGCCTCTCTTTTCTAACATCTGTCTCCGTGCTACAGACTTCCCCTAAGCATAGCTTTCGCTGCTTTCTACAGATTTCGATGTTTTTATTTTTATCTAGTTGAAAATATTTAATTTTTTTTCTTCAGATTGTTTCAACTCTTGTTATTTGAAGGTGTGCTTTTATCTGTATGTGTTCAGGGACATTCCACCCGTCTTTCTTTACTGACTCCTTGTTGACTCCGGGGGTCAGCGCAGACCCGCCCTGGGGGTCAGCGCAGACCCGCCAGGGGTGCCCGTCTTGCCCGTTGCTGCTCTGCTGGTTTCCCCTGAGGGTGGGCTGTGCAGAGAGGACCAGAAAGTTCTCTCGTGTATCTCCAAGTGGTGCCTTTTCCCTCCCCTGCCAGAGGCTGAGACAGCTTTTCTCTGACAGTCGCTGTGGGAACAGGCTGAGCTCGTGTGGGTGAAACTCACCAGAGTTAGGGGTCCTCACATCGCTGGGCCCTCTGGAAGTGTCCCGAAGTCGTCCTGCTTCTCAGGGAGGGTTCTGCGTGTGGGTTTTTGCCCCAGGAAGCCTGGTTCTCTGCTTTCGCCTGTGTGGGGGCGGTGACTTGCCCTGTGACCCCCTGCGGGCCTAAGAAGAGTTGCGGCTTTCTCAGCATGTTCAGAGTGTCATTCCCTGTCCTTTCCCGCCTGCGGGACCCAAAACTGGAAGTCACGTCCTGTGGTTTCAGTCTCCTTGGCCCTCTCAGCAGCCCTATGAGGGAGGCAGTTGTTACTGAGGTTTTGAAGAAACTAAGGTACTGACACGTGTCACATCACTTGCCCCAAGCTGCCCCAGCGGATACGTGGTGAAAACAGGGTTTGGAGGCAGGACTCCGAGCCCCGGGACTCCGGGCGAGCGCTCTGGAGTGCAGAGGCCTGGCCTGGACGTCCAGCTCTGCTCTCCGTGGGGGCGTGGCCTCGGGCAGGCTCTCCAGCGCCTGTGAGGGCGGGGCCTGCGCAGCGAGCGCTGCCCAGCGCTGTGCACGCAGTCAGTTACTACGTACGGAGGCCTGGTGGTTCTCGTTGTTGGTACTCCTTAGGGATGTGAGTGGATTGCACGTGGGGGCCGTGCAGATGGGAGTCACTCACTCACTCACAGAGAGCACTTGGAGCCACCCGAGCTTCCCGAAGGTGCTCCTTCGGGGTGGGAATACGTCTTCCTGTGAACCCCCCAAGGGGCGGGGGCTGTGTTTACAGCCTCCCGAGCGCACACGGCCCGACACACTTGCCACGGCCCCTGCAGGTCTTGTGTTGGTTCTGAGTTAATCTGGCCACGCGGGGTCCTCACCACCAGGTCTTGGCACGCCGTCCGTCATGTGTGGGCGCGTGGAGCATGTTCATGCTGCTCACCCTTCCGAGGCGCGCTGTGTGTGGGTCTGCCGTTGGCTGCCTCCGCTTGCCCAGCGTGCACTGAGGCTGCCTCGCTTGGGTGTCTGCCCTGCTGGGGATGCTAGGGGTGAGAGCAGGACGACGCCTGGGACTCGCTGCCGCCTCTCTGTCCACCTTCTGCAGCACCTGCCCCTGCGGTGCCAGCTAGCGCCGGCCGCTGCTCCATTTCCTTGCTTAGCTCAAGCCCTGTCCTCGCCCGTCGGGTGGCTGTGACCCAGCTCCACACGCCGAGTGGCTGGAGCAGCAGCAGCGTACACCCCAAGGTTGGCTCTGGAGGCAAGGAGCTCGCAACCAAGGTGTCTGCCTGACGCTGCTCCCCAGGTGGTGGGTGGGGCTCTCCTTGCTGGCAGGCACCCTCTTTTCTGGGTGCCTGGGCTTGTGGACGAGTCCCTGTGCTCTCACCTTCACAGGGTGTCTTCCTGGGGTGCAGGTCTGTCCAAGCGTCGCTTTTTAGACACCAGGTGTATTGGGTCACAGCCTGCCTGGTGGCCTCATCGGCCTGATCACACCTGCCATGACCCTGCTTCAAGTAAGGGCTGAGGCGTGGGGGCCAAAGACTTTCACGCGTGCATTTTGGGGGACCCAGCGTACCCCCTGACGCACACCCTCTGGGATGATGGTCCTGTGAGAGCGCCCCTGAGTGAGCTCGGGGCGAGAAGGCAGACCAGTGCAGAGGCGTCTCGCTAGCTGAGAGCCCGGCTCTGCAGTCAGCCCGCTCAGTGAGGCTGGCCGGGCGAGCTCCACGCCACAGCCGCGGTGGGACACGGCCTCGGTGGCAGGAGGAGCCCAGGGGGCACCCGTACTCCGCACACTTGGGCTCCGACTCTGGTTCTCCCTCAGAGCCCTTGGCCTCAGGGTCTTAATCTGTCACCTGAGCATGAGAGTGCCTGTCCATGGAGAGTCGCAGTAAAAGGGCCTGTGACCCCGCACCTGCCCTGCCCGGAGCACCAGGGACATGGTGCATGGGATCGAGGAGCAGCGCTGGTCCGTGAGTGGATGGAGGCCCAGCCTGGCCTCCCCTGGCTGGTCACCTCTTCAGGACTGCTGCCTCTCCCTCAGCCCGTCCCTCCCGCTGACGTGGAGGTGACGTCGGTCCCCTGCCACTGTCGAGTTTGCCGGGCTGTGCGGGGCCAGCTGCCGGCTGCATGTCACATCCTTGGAAAAGTATTCTACGCATCTGGCTGCTGTGGTGGCGGTGGTGGCGGCGGTGGTGACGGTGGTGGTGGTGTCTCCACAGAGCCCGGGGGGGAGCAGACAGCCAATTGATTGTGCTCTCTTTCTGTTAAGGACAAAAGGAGTTATTCTTGTCCTGTGTGTGAAAAGTCTTTTTCAGAAGATCGATTGATAAAGTCGCATATCAAGACGAACCATCCTGGTAAGGTTCTGCAGCTCAGAGTGGGAGATCAAGGTTAAGATGCTCACGCTTATTTTAAGACAGTGATGCCTATCAGCTGCTCTCAATGGACATGGTGGGGGACGGGGTGCAGCACAAAGACGGGAGACTCGAGGGAAACAGCCATCCTCATTTAGAGCGGGGAGTTCATACAGTCACGTACCTCTTTATCCCCCCTTTCTCACGTGAATTCGGGGTGCCTCTGCGCAGCCACCTGCAGTGCAGGTCTGACCTGGAGCCCACCCCCAGGTGCCTGTGCGGCCCCTTCTGTCCCCGAGTTCGTGCTGCCCCCCACGATGGTTTGGGAGGGGTGCGGGCTTCCTCCTCAGCCCAGGAGCCCCTGTGAGGAGGAGTGGCTGTCACCTGCGGTCAGTTCCACACCACTGAGCGGCGTGAGGGGGAGGCTCGGCTGCCTGGGCGTTCCTGTCTCGTCACTGCCATTCTCACTGCCTGGGACGCGCCCCCTCCACTCTGCCTGGTTGATTCCTGTTGATTTTTCATGTTCTCCCTCAGAGCCCCGCTCTCAGGGAGGCTTTGGTGGCCCCAGTTTGGGGGGGGGGCCCTCCTACTCCCCGCCACAGTGACATCCCACTTGCATTCTGGTGGTGTGTGCTGTCCCTGCAGCCCCAGGGACGTCCTGGGGGCAGGGCTCCCAAGTGCCCATAACTGAGCCCCGCAGTTGTCTCCATGTTGCCGAACTTGAACTTGTCCCTGTGTCAGCCCCCAAACTGTTTATCTCCTGGAATATTTGGAAGGGTGTCCCAGACAGCATGTCATTTCCCATGAACGGAACTTCAGAATGCATCTTCAGTTCCGATTTTGTTAGCATGACCCCTGTGCCGCCATCAAGGCCAAGAATTCCCAGGACCCCTTCTTCCCACCTCCTGCCAGTGGGAATTTAAAGTGTCCCCAGCTGACACAGGGTTTGTTTTCACCATTGGCCTGTTGGAGTCAAGATCTAAGCGCTTCGCTCTCGGGGGTTGTGTCACTTCAGTGTCCTGTGCCCTCACAGGACACCCCCGCCCTGCTTTCCCCCACGACGTAGATTTGTGGGAGAGACGAGGCCACTCTCCGGTGATGGTCTCACGTTCTGCACCCAGCCATCAGTCACCTCGTGTTCCTGCACCCGCCCCCTCCCCCCCATTTCACGTGAACTCGTGTTTACATTTGAGGCTCGATTAGGTTCGGGGTTAACTTGGGGCAGAACTCCCCCCTCGTGACAGTGCGAGGCCTGTGCTGGTTTGCCTCCTCGGCTGCTGGGAGGGACCCAGGGTTCAGGGGCTCTCGAGAGGCTCCTTCACGCGTCACCCGACCTGAGGTCCTCTGATGCCCCGCCTGCCTTTCTTCCAGAGGTCTCCATGAGCACCATCTCCGAGGTGCTCGGGAGGAGGGTTCAGCTGAAAGGGCTGATTGGGAAGAGAGCCATGAAGTGCCCATATTGTGATTTCTATTTCATGAAGAACGGCTCTGACCTCCAGCGGCACATTTGGGCTCACGAAGGTGAGTACCCACCTTTCCGGCATGGGCGGGGGGTGGGGGCGTCCTTTGCGTCTTGTGCCCGAGCACCTCACCGGGGAGTGAGTTAGGGGAAACCATGTCTTCTGCAGTCAGAATTTCCTTAGCACGCTGGGAAGGAGATCCACCAGTCTGCTGTGGCCAGCGATTTAAATGTTACTGATTTAGTTGCAGTTGCAGTGATGAGAGGCCTGCAGTTCGTCATAGCTCTCGTTGCTATGTCAGTAAATCTCCGTGACTCCTGCACCAGGAAGCAAGGAGCAGCAGTCTCAGTTACAGCAGTTCCTCCCGTGCCCACAAGGGTGCGCTCTGTCCAGCAGGTGCTGAGCAGGTGGTGGTGGTCTGTGGGAAGGCCAGGAGGACCTCAGAACTCAGAGTGGGGAGATGTGTAGAGATGAGGTAACAGAAGGAGGGATGTAGTCTGTGCTTTTGGGGTGCTCGCCCATGAAGGGAAGTGTGGGGAGCACTCTGGGACCTGGAGGAGTTGGAGGTCAGGGCACTGTTAGAAACAGCAGCCGGCCGCCAACTTTGTTTTCTCCCCCTGGGTCAGGATGCAGCTCCTCGAGGTCAGGATGCGGCTCCTTGAGGCTGTGGCGCCTGGGGGAGCCCACCCGGAAGTCTGCATAGGCCCCTGCCTGCGAGTTAGGGACCTGGAGCACTGCAGGGGGAGCAGGGCGGTTCCAGGAGGGGATGGAGCACTCGGTCCTTTCCACAAACAGGAAAACAGTGGCCTGTGTTTAGGCCACAGGGAGGCCCTTCAGAAGGGAGAGGCTAACATTTGAGTGGAGGGGTCGGTAGTGGGGGAAGAGCTGGGGTGGGGGCGTGGCCGGGGCATGCCTTCCTGCTGAGCTCAGGTGAGTGCCTCAGCTCTGCGCTCCTGGGCGCCTGCCAGCGCTCAGGCCAGCCTGGTTTCCTCCACTGCGAGGTCACGGGTGCATAGGTCAGGGGTGAGCAGGATGGGCTCCCTGCAGTTTGTTACACCCCTGTGCTCAAGTGTGGGCACCGCCTTACCCCCACGTCACACCAGGTTCTAGTGGCCCTTTTGCTGGTCTGCATTTCCCACGGGACAGGGCAGGCGGGGCTGGGCCCCTCAGCCTCAAATCAGGCCTCAGTCTTGACTGCAAAGCAGGTGCTGTGGGTGTTTGAGCAATGACAGGGGCTGCGGGGGCCAGGGCGCCCACAGTCCCAGTCGTCACCCAGCCCGCACTCGTGTGGGGAGCTCTGCCGGTCTCAGGAAATGAGGGGTGCTTTCACGTCTGGCCCTGGGCAGCCGACCCCACCAGTGTTTGCAGAGGCTGGTGGCTGCTTTAATTCAGTTCAGTTTAGCTCGGTTCAGCTGGATTGAAGGAACATCTGGTGGATAAACCCCTTGGGGCCTGTGCCCTGGCGGGGTTCCCAGGTGGCGGGGAGAGGCAGGTGGGGACAGCTGACAGTGGTGCTCCATGCACAGGCCTCCGGTGGGGAGTTGCAGGCTTTGGGCATGTCCCTAGGGAAGCAAGGACTGTCTTTGAGAAGGTCTGCGAAGGCTGCAGCGGGGAGGCCTTGGCAGACCCCAGAGGAGGGGCCTTGCCATCTGGGCACGAGGAAGGGAGAGTGCGCGGGGCACGTAGGGGCCAGATGGGCCCGGACACACTCGAGTACATAAATGTGCGCGCATGTGTCTTCTCTCCTCTGGCAGGTGTGAAGCCCTTCAAATGCTCCCTGTGTGAGTACGCGACTCGCAGCAAGAGCAACCTCAAGGCTCACATGAACCGTCACAGCACTGAGAAGACCCACCTCTGCGACATGTGCGGCAAGAAGTTCAAATCCAAAGGGACGTTGAAAAGTCACAAGCTCCTTCACACTGCCGACGGTGAGTGAGTGAGAGTGGGGCTTGAGGCTGACCCAGGTGCAGCAGAAGCTGCGGGAGCCCTGGAGGCAGGTGAGGGTGAGCGTCCTGTGGCGTTTCCACCCCGAGACAAGCAGCCACGCAGACCTCGCCTGCCCGCTCGCATCCCCGCGCTCAGTCAGTGCTGGGCGGTGCCGAGGGCCTCCAGGGCTCGGTAGTCACCCTGCGTGTGCGCGTGAATGTGCCGTGGGGGTGGGAGGGATGGCTCGGAGTGAGGCGTCCACGGGACGCCTCGACCTTTGGTTCCGCAAGTTCAGTTCCCTTCAAGCTTCCATCCCCACCTGCGCCTGAGAATCCTGAGCGCCTGTGGTCACCCCGGCCTGACGTGCCCAGTGGACGCTCCTGTCATCCGAGCTACGTTAGGGTTTCCACGTTCAGTCCAAAGAGGGGCTGAGTCCAAAATACACACAGTGTCGGGGCACACTTGACCTTATAAAGCGTTAAGTGGATTCCTAGCTCCATTCATTTGGTAAGAACCATCGATCGCGTTCTTACTAAGTGCCAGTTGTGAAGGTAGGTTCTGGGGTGACGGGGTCGGTAAGGAACAGCTCCTGCCTTCGAGGGGTTTACAGTCCCGTGGGAGGAAGAAGAGCACGCGGCCTTGGGGAAGGTAGGTGCCGTGATGGCGGGGCGGGTGGGCGCTCCAGGGAGGCGGGTGTGAGCTGTGGTGGGCGGAGGTCCCGGTGGTGGGAACGGCGTCCTGAGAGGGGCTGGGCAGAGGGCGTCTTGCCTGCCTGCCACGGCCTCGCAGGATGGCCTTGGGCGGTGACTGTTGCTCTGAGCCTCAGCTGCCTCATCAGTGAAATGAGGAGAACTGTACCCCTCTTCCCTGGCTGCTCCTGCCCTTGGCTCTGATCTCTGTGGCCTGGGAGGCCACAGGGCTCAGTCTGTGGACCCTTCTTTCTGTGCTCACGCCCCAGGCGATCTCTGCATCTGTCACCACTTACGTGGAAGACTTCTGGGCTCCTATTTAGCTCTGTCCTCCCCTGCACGCTCCGGCCTCTGCACCTGCCCCCTCGGCATGTGCGCCTGCGGGTCCAGAAGGCACCTCAGGCTTAGCACGTGCAGCGCTGAGCTCCTTGTCCCCAAAGTCTGTGTCACCTGTGTTCCAGGGGTCGCCAGGCTCTGGAAGAGAGTAAATATTTTAGGTTTCAAGTGCCATCTAAGGTTTCTGCTACATGTTTTTGTTTTCTGCTTGTTTGTTTGGTTTCGTGTTGCAAACCTTGTGAGAGCGTTCCTCGCCCCCAGCCGTACAGAAGCGGGCAGCAGGCTGGACGGGGCCCCTGCCGCGGTTGCCAGTGCTGCTGTCCCCGTGTCAGTCACCACTCCTTTGCTGTTGCCCCAGTCACACACCTGGGGTGTTCCGGACCGTCTGTGAGCAAACCTGGGTGCCCTCCCTTCAGCATGGCCCAGGATCCCACTTCTCTGCACCCCCATAGCACAGTTTTTGTACAAGCCACCAGCCTCCTAGAAGTCCCCCTGTACCTGCCCTTGTCCCCTGCAGTCTGGTCTGCCACAGTGACCAGTTTCCCTTTTGAAATAAATGTCAGAATAACAGCCCAAGTCCTTGCTGAGACCTGGCTGACCCCCTCACCCCCTCTGCACATCCGACTCATCTGCTCCATGCCCCTGACCCACCCCCCAGAAGGGCTGGTCTCCTTCCTGCTCTTCAGACCCGCCAGGTCCAGGCCCATGTCAGGGAGCCAGCCTCTGCCTGGCACATTCTACCCAGCCCCCCCAGCCCCTCCCCCGCTGATCCTCAGTGGGTACTTGGTTCATGGCCTCTGGGTCTGTACTGGACAGTTCCTTCCCCACGATGTCCTTCCCTCGCCACCGTGGGCCATAGAGTCTCACGCCCACCCAGGCAGCCATGCCACCTGCGTCTCTTGTTTCTTCCCCGGCTTGTCTCTCCCTCAGGGACTACCTGGTGTCCTGCTTTATCATTTTTGTCTGCACCCCTGGGCTCTCCACGCACCACCTCCTGCTTTCTCTGTGTTCGCCGCCATTTCTCCGTAGACCATTCTCTGATGTGCAGTGTTCTCGTTCGTCCTTATTTGTGGTTTTCTGTGTCCCCCACTGGACCATAAGCTCTGCAAGCAGGGGATTTTGACTTTAACTACATTTGTTTTGCATCCCCAGCACCTAAAACAGTGCCTGATTTGTAGAAGGTTCGGGGTGGTGAAGTGTCGTTGATTGAAAGCGGGGAGACAATGTGTAGTGCCCTGCGGGGGATGGTTGGGGTAGACTGGCGCTGAGCACCGGCCACTTACTTTCCCCGTCTCGTCCCCCGGCTGTATTACATCAAATGCTTGTGGGTTAGGTACTGTAAGGTGTGGTAGAGGCATTCACTATAAATGGATCTTCTTGGGCATCTTTTAATGAAGTAGAAAGGAATTGAGTAAGCACCCTGTTCTTCACCTGCTTGTGAATTTAATTTTTCACATTTATTGTCATCTTGAAAGCGACCTGTTCCTGTTTGTTCATTCCTGTTTCCCAAAGGAGCTCATTACTGCGCCTTCTAAGGGGTAGGTCATTCCGGGCGAAGACGCCAGTTAACCAGGCCTGCCGGTCGGTGTGGATGGAGAGAGACGGCAGTCTGTACAGGGCCCGGTGCAGCCCTCCCTGTGCACACCGGCAGTGTGCAGGAATGATGCTGCCAACGCTGGGCTGAAACACATGTCCCCTCTGGACCTCGGAGAGGGCCTGGCCACAGCGTGTGGTCTGGAGGCCGACCCCTGACTGTGCTCACCTGTAGCACGTGGGGAAGGTTAACTGGCCCAGTACTTCTGTGTTACGTAATTAAGCAAGAATTCCCTAATCACGAGATGAAAAGCTCTTTGAAGTTCGGTGCTCATTCCTCTGGGTTCCCCCTCCCTGCAGTCCTGCCTGGACTCTGCACTTGAGGGAAGCAGCGCTCCGGTAAAATCTGCAGAGAGGAGTTATCCAAGCTCCAGGCGGTCTCCTGCCAGGGCTAATAGACCGGTGGGCGGAGAGTTCCGCGTGGAAATGGGGCCTGAGTGCAGAAAGCGCCTGTTTTCCTCTCTTCTCCAGTTTGCAGTGAGAGGTCTCGTGGCTGCACCTTCTAGGAGATCTCGTAATCGGAGTGTTCCCTCCCTCTTGCCTCTGAAAAGCAGGAGCCCTCCAGGACTAAGTAGCCCCAGCAGCCCATGGACCCTAAGACCATGCCCTCGAAAAGCAGGGAGTTGATAGCAAATGGTCCCTGAGCTGCCTGCCAGCCGGTTGATCTCCCCGCAGTCAGCTACTGGCCGTCAGGGACTGGTGTCCGCAGCATCCTTGTCCCTCCGTCACCGTCCCTGGTATGGGGCAGGGACAGGCCGGGGCAGCACGGACGGGGCAGTCTGTGGCATGTCTTTGTGGGCAGGATCTGGGTGCTGGGCAGGAGGGGCGCTGACTCCAGGGCTCAGGCTGCCGGTCTGTGTGTGCCCCCTGCATGGGTCTGCCTGATGCTCTTGTCCTCGGTTTTCGGGAGCGGTAAGGTGCATTGGAAAAATGGAGTCCACACTGCAAAGTGAGCTGTGCCGCTTACAGAACAGATTGAACTCGGCGGAAGCTCGGTTCCCGGAGCCTCCCAGGTGGCGGGGTCTCGGCTGCCCATGCCCGGCACAGCGGCGGTCCCGCAGTCTGGTTCTGGTCCCACACTCGCTCCCGTCCTTTCATCCGACTCTGGGCCGCCTTTTGTTTCTTCCCCAGGCTCATCTGACCCGGCCCTCCTGGCATCAGGACTGATGTACTAATTACAGAGAATCGGCACTCTCAAAGTCTGCGTGCGCAGCTTTAAGTTCAGCCTTGCCAGCACAGGGACTTCTGAGGCTGCATTTTTATAGCCGTAGCTATTCCTGTTCTGATGTGCTGTCGCAGAAACCACCGCAGGTGCTGGAACTGTGGGGCCGTGTACTCACTCCGCAGAGCACCTGCCTGCGGCAGAACGCGCCGTGCGTCCCGCGGGGCCCTTTCCTCCCGTCAGGTGGCGGAACGCTGTGCGCGGGGGCGGCAGGAAGGCAGGAAGGAGGGCAGAGCCCTGGGCCTGCACAGCCTCGAGCAGGCGCTTCGCCACCCCCCGTTGTAACGTGGGCGTGTGCGTTTCCCATGGCTGCCGTCAAACTCCCACAAGACTGTAGTGGCTTAAAGCAACACAGATGTATTATGTGACAGCGCTGGAGGTCAGAAGCCTTAAATCAAGGTGTCAGCAGGCTGCACTTCTTCTGGAGGCTCCGAGGGAGAAGCTGTTCCCTTCACCTTCTCGGCTTCTAGGGGCCACCCCGTCCTCAGGCTGGGGAGCCCCTTGCTTTCTCTTTGAAGCTGGCAGTGTAGCGGCTTCCAGCCGGTTTCCGTCCCTTCGCTCTGTCTGACTCCGACCCTCCTTCCTCTCTCTTTAGACTCCTGATTTCATTGGGTCCGTGGGAGTGAACCATCCTAAGATCCTTAACTTGATCCCATCTGCAAAATCCCTTTTGCCGTAGGAGGAGGGGACATTGCCAGCTTCTGGGGCTGGGACCTGGATGTGTTTGAGGCGGGTGTGACCGGCCTGCCACGGTGGGGTGTGGGCCGACTGTGTTCATATTAAGTGTGTCGGGTCATTCTAAGCATTGGGTAGATGTATTTGTTCTCCGTGGTCCGTGTTCTCACAGCCCCCAAAGCCCGGTGACACCGTGTGAGGGTGATGTCTGTAGTGATGAGTCTCCATCGTCCGTGCGCTTAGGAAAGATCAGACCGCCCTTCTCTCAGATCCGCCCCCAGTGGGAAGCCGCAGCGCAGCACTTCGAACTTGAAGAGTGTCCGTGTTGGAAGGGTCAAGTCAGTTTTCTGAAAAATCGACTTAATGCAAAACACCACCTTTTGCAGTAAGACCGGACGGACGCAGTCAGATGAAGGCATTTTCACTTTCCTGCCTCTGGCTGCTATTGCTAGTACCAGCTGGATCTATGGAGACTTCATGTTCTGAGTCTCCTAATCTCCTTCAGGTTTGAGGGCCACATAAAGTTGGTTTGGCAGGGCCGATCGACTTTAACAGGCATTTAAACGAGGTGCCTTAAAGTGGGAGGAGTTCTCCGTCGCCATCTCCCCCACACGCCGGAAGGCGAAGGGGACAGTTTTGTTGTCACGGATGGTTTCAGATTGTTCCGCCGCTCTGCTCCTCCGTGGTCGTGTACAGAACTCTATCTAAAGGCACTGAGCAGCTGGGACTGTCCTCGGGGAAGTGCGTCCAGCAGGTGAGTAGTAAGACGCGGAGGGAGAGGACAGGGGCTGAGCTGGTCGCCAGGCGGGGGCTCCTCCGGCAGAGGGCGAGCCTGCAGCTGCCCCCGCAGGGAGTGGGTGGTGGCCCTCCCCGCCCCCCGGGATTGCCTCCCGCCTGAGCACCGGGCACCACCGGGCCTCAGCGAGCGGGCGCCTGCTGGCTCCCCGGCCTCTGGCTCGCTCACCTTCCTCCACGGTGGGAACAGATTCAACAGGAAGGGCCCTCCTGACCCTGCTGGGTGCGGGGCGCCTCTTTTTGTCTGACCCAGAGCAGAATAACAAGGATTTCTGCTCCTTCCTGCTTCCAAATCTTGTTCCCTTCTGTCCTAACAGGACCTGCACAATACCTTCCACCTGAGTGAGACCCCAGTAAAGGGCAGGCTGCCTCCAGCCCCAAGCTTTCCTTTCCTCTCAGGCGGTACTTGAATTCAGCCAGCTTCCTGTCGCCAGGTCCAGCCAGGGCTTCACCGGTCAGAGGTCAGCGAGTGGCTTCAGACTGTTGACCAAAGTTAAACCCTGCCTTGGAAGACAAGAAGTGACCGCCCCTGTGGTTGGGTACAAAATTAGGCCCTTGTCTGTCTATGGAGAAGAGGGCAGAGGTCACAGGTCAGAAAGAGCACCGCACGTCAGCACGGACTTCCTCAAGCATGGGTGGGGTTTAAGACGACTGAATTTTTTTGAACTTCAAGTTCAGGACCATCGATACCATCTTATGGTTCCGTGTGGAAAGACCTGTCTTCTGGACGGCGGACAGTAACAGGCGGGGTGAACCGTCTGAGGCGGGTGCTGATTTATTTGAGATGCTTCTCTGTCACACAGGAAACACTAGAACAACCTTCACGAAAGGCTGACCCCTCCCGGCAAATGCGCACACGATTCTGTCCCTAACAGATCAGTTGTTCCCTTTAAAATTGCTTTTAATCTTGATTCGTGTTCATACGGGGTGGTTGGATAGTTAGGATTAAAGTGTAAATATTGTTCTCACAGCCTTAAATTAATGTTGTAATTACATTTGTTGCTCTGGAGGCGTGGACGATACATTCGACAGTTGTGTGCGGTAATCCGTGAGTGACAGGCCTGGTGCCTAATCTTTGTCCTCCCTGCCCTCCCGCGGCAGCCCCTGCTGCAGGAGCCCTTTCCCGAGTCTGAGCGCTTCCTTTTGAGCCACTTCCCGAGGGCGCAGCTCCGGGAGCGGGGCGGCACTTCGTGTCGGTGGGCTTAAGGTGTGTTGCACTGCCCACTTTTCAAAAAAAAATTGTAGCAGAAATATGCAAGTGCTTCCGCTCGATTCTTTCACTTTTAGCACGTGGCGTTATTAAAGATGTCCAGCATCTTAGTTTGACGGTTCTCGCATCCGACCGTGTTGTGATACTTTTTAGTCATTTGATAGCTTGTCGACATCGAATGGTGTGGTAAGGATTCGGTGGGCTCAGTGAGTTCAGGTGTGGGAAGCGTCAGTGCCACCGAGTAAGTGCTTGCTGTCGCTGGGCTTCTGCCTGATAGACTCTGACTTGGTCCCCTCCTGAGTGTTGGCTCGTGTCCTTTTTTATCGTTTGCTTTCTGGGGTCTTGGAGTTTCCCGTTTACACAGGTGCTGATTCATTCCACAGCTCCGCTGGTTGGGACGCCTCTGGGTGTGGCTGACAGACCCTCATTGGAGGTCGCCGGAGCAGAAAGGGGCATGTGTGTATCGGAAAGGTACCGAAGGACCCTGTAGAGACTCGGGGCTTTGTGTTTTCGGTGACTTCTTCCCAGGCAATTGCTCAGGTTCTGGACCCTGGAGCCTCATCTGTGTGCAGGGGTGATGCCGCCTGCCTCCCCAGGCTTTGGGGTACACGGTCAAGTTTAGCACAGCTCCGGATGGCCAGTCACTCAGCAGGTCCAGCCGGTCAGGTGTGTTGTGTGAAGTTTATAAAAAAAAAAAAAAAAAAAAAATCAGTCTTTTTTTTTTTTTTCTCTGTAATCTTACTTTCCTTTTCTTGGGGTGCTTCATGACTTGCATCCCGATGCAGCCACTGGGTGTTCGCCTGCCAGCCCTTTGAAGTCAATCCCCCCTCAAGGAAATGCTCAGTTTTCCAGTCCTCCCTCTCTGCAGTTCTCAGGGGTATCCTCATAGGAAACAATCTGGTCACCTCAAAGCGCTTCTGTGAGTACCATCAATCCGCATTGCGTTATTTTAATTAGGTGGCGAAGGAGGATGCCAGGCTCTCTCCCAGGCCCGCTGGGCAGCATTCTCCGTGGCTGCTGAAAACGCAGGTGACATTTCCTGCCTGGCCTCTGGCTTCCGCGGCAGCTTGTAGGAGCCGCCACCTTTCTCGTGTTCTGCAGACCTGGGAGGGTGCCCACGGACCCTGGGTCTGCGAGGCGACGCCTCGTGTTTGGTGCTGGGTGTCTTCTCTGCACGTGTTCTTGTCCTCTCTGGTCCAAGGGCCTTGGTCGTGAGTGGAAATGCTCGCCAGCCTGGAGGTCGCTTCTCCCAGCTTTTCCCCCACGGCTGGTGGGGCCCCCAGACCCTGTGCGGCTCAGGCGCTTGGCAGAGGAATGGTGTCTTTAAGGGAGCGGTGTCAGTGGCAAAGTGTGGGTGGCCAAGATTGTACTGAAGATGCGGAGAGATGCGTGAGAAAGATGACACTACCTTTAAGGAAAAGTGCTAATTCCTTTCTAAGTGAGACTTAACTGCCTTACACGTGGAAGAGTGTTCTCACTGGAGTGACGTCTGGAATCCGGGGTCGTGCAGCTGGAAAGACAGGTGTGCTTGCGGTGCTAGTGTGTTCGCACCGCCGGTCCCTTGTGCTGTTCCTGTTGAAGGTGTTACTCATGGACGCTGTTTCAGGGTTCCCCTTTGCTTCAGTTCAGCCCAGCGTGCGGTTCATACGTGCCACTGACTCGATGCTGGGGTGCCGGGCTGAGGAAGGCGTGGTCCCTGCCCAGCCCCAGGCTGTGAGCAGGCGGTGACAGTGCAGGGACAGGAGTGGGGGTGCATGTGCGTGGCAGCAGGTGGAGGGGAGGGCTGGCCCCCAGCCCAGGGGCCGAGGTGTTCAACTTGCATTTTGAGTTAAAGCGAAGAACGCTCGATCTGAGAGACGGTGCCTCCCAGGACGGAAAATGTTAGCGAAGGCTTGGGGGGTCTGAAACTACAGAGGCAGGGTGGAATGCTCTGGAACTCCGGGGCTCTGTGTTCCAGAGCCTGACCGGGGAGGAAAAGGCCCGACAGGAAGCCAGGCAGGGAGAGTCAGCTCTGGCTCCGGGGGGCCTTCTGGGCCATTCTCCGGGCTTCGGTGGGCTCTGCAGTCGGAGGCGTCAGCGGGTCACTCGGGAAGGGCTGTGGGAGAATTCACGTTAGGTTTTCTGGATGGAGGATGCGGCGTCGGAACGTGTGTGTGAATGTGTGTGTGAATGTGTGTGCGCTGGGTGGATGGTTGACGGGTGGGTGGATGGGAGGGTTGGTTGAAGCCAAGGACGCCAATCCCGAGGTTTGCCACTGTCCAGGAGAGAGATGGAGAGGGCCGGGAACAGCGGTGGAGGCATCAGAAACAGACGAGTGGGCAGAGACATCTGGGGGAGAGGAGCAGAAAAGCGAGCTGAGCGGAGGCAGGGCCGTGGCAACGTTGCGGAAGGCCAGCCGGCGTCCGGCTTGTGTGGCCAGGCGAGCGGTAAACCGGGGAGGCTGGAGGTGGAACCCCTTTGGTGGGCACGGCAGCGAGTCCAATTTAGGGCACTTGGGACAGCTGAGCAGGTTGTTCGGCAGATACTTGGGTATTCAAGTCCAAGTTCAGGGAAGGGGTCAGAGTGGAGGTTGCCGATTTGGGCACCGGAGGTGTATAGAAGCCCGCAGGGGACCGTGATGCGCGAGGAGCTTGTAGAATGGGAAGAACAGGAGTGTGGGCCAGGGTATTGTGCAATGTCAGCGCGTGAAGGTGGTGGGGCAGGGAACGCCTCCAGGATGCTCGGGACGACTCATCAGAGAAGCCTCGGGAGGCGGCAGAGGCAGCGGAGCGGCGCGGAGGGTTGCCAGGGCCAACCTCCTGCAGTGGAGTCCGGTGAAACAAGGGCTGGAACTTGCTGTTGGTCCGGCATCACGGAGTTCACTGGCTTCCTTGGCGAGAAGGGGTTTTCGGGGTGAGCTGGTGCCCTCCGCCAGTTTTTGGGGGTTCCAGAGTGCACAGGAAGGGAGAGCAGAGGCTGCGGAGGGGGACGGCTACTTCACACGGCTAGTCTGAAAGCTGTGAGAGGTCCCTGAAGGAGCCGGGGTTTCCATGGCCACGTGCAGGGGCTGTGGTCGTGGTCCCCGAGCAGCAGGCTTGCACCACAGAAGGAAGCTGCTTGCGCACACTTACTGCTGTGAGAAGTGGGTCATGTTGACGTTGGGCTGTACGTGTTCGTGTTCTTGCAAGCTGAGGTTTCACTTACGCTGGTCAGGGGGTGAAACGCGTCGTGGGCCCTCCGTATCCATGAACGTGCACCTGTGCGTCCCGGCAGCGAACGTCTGCATAAATGCTGATCCTCTGGAGGGAGCCACGTTTCACATTCTTCTGCACTCTTCTTCCTGGCATCCCCGTCCCGAGTCAGGAGCTCCCGAACACAGACCTTCCTCCCTGGCCCACGGCCTTCTGCAGGCTCTCCCTGCTCTCCGGATAGCGCCCCCACTTCTCCTGAGTTCCGGCCGCACGGCTCCCGTAGGGCCGGCTCGTGCCTCTCCCCAGACCTTATAAACTAGGCCCCGGAAGGGACACGCAGCTGCTCCACTTTCCTGACCACCCTGGGGCCCACACCTCCGGGCTCTCCTGTCCCTCCTGCGTCTCTCCTCTAGTCACCTGGACACACCTCCACTTGGGTGTCATTGCTCACGGGCCTCCCCAGGCCGAGCCGGGCGTCCGCTCTCCGCGAGTGGTGGGCTCAGCAGGCCGTGTTGCGTCTGTGGTGCCCCCACCTGCTGGGGCCCCGTCTGCGGTTCTGGACTGCCGGGTGATGTGGGCGTCTTCATGCGCTCAGCGCGGTGCCTGGCGCTGCCTTCACCTGCAGGAGCTGGCAGCCGGGGACACTCACCCTGTGCCCCCTTCTTTCCAGGGAAGCAGTTTAAGTGCACGGTGTGTGACTACACGGCGGCGCAGAAGCCCCAGCTGCTGCGGCACATGGAGCAGCACGCCTCCTTCAAGGTAAGGGCGCAGGAGGCCGCGGCTTCTCCGGGGGAGGCGGGCCGAGCCTCGCTCCTTATTCCCGGGGCTCCTTTCCCTGCTGGGCCCCATAGCTGTACCCCTGGAGTAGAGGCGCTGTGCCCTGGCCTCCTTCGGAAGGGCGGCGTTTCTCTGTCCGTCGGAGACCAAGGCCAGGAGGGGTGTGCGCGAGGATGCGCACCAGAGAAGAGGCGCGCTGTTGCCGTCGGAAACCGGAGTGACTTGGAGGAAGGGAAGGGGACTTTAGGGACACGTACATGTGCTTTCCGACCCCAGACTCCTCAGGTAAACCCCCTGATCCGACAGGTGCGAAGGCGCCCACCTGGCGGCTGTTGGAGAGTTGAGGGGGTGCTCAGGGAGCCCAGCATGCAGCGGGGCTGGGGAGGCAACGCCTCTCCGTTCCTCTAGTCCCTCTAATGGGCGTTCCTGTGATGCAGATGGTCGTCGTCACTTGGCCGCTGCTTCTGTTACTGACGGCAGCTCTGCTCCAGGGAATTTGTTTCATAGAGAATCCTGCCCAGCACGTGGCCACTGGAGCCTCATGGTGGGTGCCGGTGCGGCTGCTTCTGGCGTGGACCGGCACATGGGCCCGGCGGGTGCGCTGCTCTGGCTGGCGGGGGGTCTCCCGCCTTTGGGCATCTCCAGGCCACACCGGAAGAAGAAGAGTTGTTCTGGGCCACACAGTAATACATAGCAACATATAATCACAAAAAAAATCTCATTTTAAGTACATTTGTGATTTTATGTTGGGTTGTATTCATAGCCATCCTGAGCCACATGTGGCCCAGGGGCTGCACGTTGGACACGCCTGCCACGTTTGCTGAAACTGTGTCCACCAGATTTTGAGCCGGCCGTGTTTTGGTCATGGGATGACACTCCAACCAGCTGAGCCACACCGTCCACGGCCATAGCATCTTATTACTTAACCGTGGTATGTTACCAAAATGAAGTTGGCTTTGGTACATTACTATCAACTAAACTGTAGAACTTACTTGGATTTTACCAGTCTTACCTCTTTTTTAAATCAATAAACTATTTTTGGGGTAGTTCTAGATTCACAGCGAAATTGAGAGGAAAGCTGCCCCCTGCGCCCCCCCCCACATGCAGCCTCCCCTGTTTTCAGCACCCCCACCAGAGCGGTGCATTTGTCACAGCTGATGCACCTACGTGGACACATCGTCACCCCCTGAAGCCCACAGCTGGCATTAGGGTTTACTCCTGGTGCACATTCTGTGGGTTCTGACAGATGTGTAAGGATGTGTATCCACCATGATAGTTACAAAGCCAGCCAACCCCAGTTGTGAGACATGCTATCAAATGCCTCACCAGTGCCCCTCCAAACTGCCAAAGTCATTAAAATTGGAAAACTGGCACTTGCAAAGGGAGCCTAAAAAGCCACGCCGACTGAATGCCATGTGGTACCGTGGACTCGGGAAGGGACTTCGGGTGGGATCTAAGGGAACCTGAGCGAGGCGTGGGCTGTAGGCGGTGCCGTGTGTCGGCGTGGGCTGCTTGGGCGTAGGATGCTGCCTTCCGTGTCAGCTCACGTGCGGCAGCCGCTCTGGGAGGCAGCCGGGCAGCTCGCCTCTCGGAACTCAGCACGCTCTCACCACGCCGCCCAGCAGCTGCGCTCCTTGGTGTTGCGTGTTCTTAATGTCCATCCTTCTGCTGACGTTCAGCACCTGAGACGATGCAGTCGTGACAGTCCAGGCCCAGGACTCAAGAGACGGAGCCCAATTCTTGCTCCTTCATTTCCTGATATTTGAAGCACAGAAACCCTTCTCCCCTCTGAGCCCCTGGGGCCTGGGGCGGACCCCCTCTCTCCTCTCCTGGCCCAGGGGCTCCCAGCCTTCTGCCCTGCCCCTTGCATTCACTGAAGTCCCCGTTTCTCAGGGAAGGGGTTAGGGACAGAAGCAACCGCTGCTCTCTGTTCTCCTGGGCGGTGCTTGTCCCTTCTGGAATTTGGCTCATGTAGGTTTCCCCGTGTCCTTAGCGGTCCGATGGATTTTAAGAAGCCGTGTGTCGTGTTGTGTGTGAGCAACAGTCCCTTCCGATTTCCCACGTCCTCAGTGGAAGCAGGAACGCCCCCCCCACCCGTGTGATTGTTGACACGCCTGCCACGGCGCCTGCGCAGAGTGGGTGCCCAGTGCATGCTCACGGTGACCCCCTCTCCTGCACACCTGGGCACACAGAAGTTTTGCCTGGAGGTGAGGAGCAAGGAGGGTAACCGAGGCAGCAGACTGCTGCTGTCGCCAGTGACCTGAGCGGATTCAGTCACCAGGAGCTCTGCCAGCCCCCTGTGAGGTGTCCTCCAGGTGGCATGGCCCACGGGCAGGACAGGGAGGACCCGGGCTCTGAAGGGCCGGGGAGAAGGGACGGTGTGCACCTTTGGCGGGAGCCCTTCCCTTTTCGACATTGTACGTTGTGGCCCTGTGGTCACACTGTCCCGGAATCCAGCCTTGCCACCTACCACCCGCGGGGTCCCTGTGACTGTCCTGTGACGTGGGGACCAGGCGGTGTCTCCGTCACTCCACAGACTGAGCTTCCAGGACGGCTCGGCCCGGGACCTGCGAACGTTGGTTCTGTCCGAAGTGCCTCCTGGTGTCTTCCCCTCTGCCCGCGTGGCAAGGGGGTCCTGTCTGCACGGGGGCGTCCTCTCGATCGGGCCTTCATTTAAGATGCCAGGTGCCTGGGATGTGCTCTGTCTGCTGACGGAGTCGTACTGCGTTCCGCTGATTGGGTACGTTCCTGGAAAACATGCCTGACCGCGTCACGTGTCACTCACTCAGCACCAGGACCTTTCGCAGGACCCGCTTCCCAGACAGAGTTCCTTGTAAATGCGCCTCCTTCCCCGGAGGGGCGGTCTCTCCGGGCGGTGCTGCCCAGCGCCGCGGGACCAGCCCTGCTTTCTCGGAGCACACAGCCCTGAGCGAGGGGCCCGGCCCGGCCCGGCTTTCTCTCCCCACGACTCCCCACCCGACGTTCTGCATCGCGCTGAGACGTGTCTGCGGGCCCCAGCGCTGGGGGCAGTTGGCACTTTGGGTCTTTGCTCTGTGAGGCTCCAAGTGCACCAGCAGGTTCCTGGGTTCTGGGAAGCAAGTCAGAAACCTGGTGTGTGAGTGTGCAGGTCTGCAGAAAAAAAATGTAGCCTGCAGTCAGCAGTTCGTAAGCCTGTCCATGTTGGACGCTGTTCAGCGCGACTCACTGCTGACCTTGCCTGCTCACGTTAGACTTCGCGTCTCAAACAGCCTGGGCTTGTCCGACAAACGGTGCTGACCCCTCTTCCGCCCTGGGCTTCCCAGGGCAGGGCTGGCCTTCTCCGCACCTGCGGCTGTCACCTTGTAGGTGGAGGTGAGTGTGTGCTTTCAAAAGGGAAACCAACCGGAATGTCATCCTGAAGACACCCTTCAATTTATGTTTGATATGCACGTAAAACCCACCAAATCCTCGGAAATCTGTACCAGGAAGCCTGAGGAATATATTGCTTGTTGTCAGATTAAAATTTGTTCAATGAGCCCTGGCTGCTGTGGCTCAGTGGACTGAGTGCTGGCCTGCAAACCAAAGGGTCGCTGGTTCGGTTCCCAGTCCGGGCACGTGCCTGGGTTGTGGGCCAGGTCCCCGGTTGGGGGTGCGTGAGAGGCAACCACACATTGATGTTTCTCTCCTCCTCTTTCTCACTTCCTTCCCCTCTCTCTAAAAATAAATAAAATAAAATCCTTTAAAAAAATAACCTCAACTAAAGTATTTCACAAAATCAGTGAGGCCCTGGCTGGTGTGGCTCCGTTGGTTAGGCATCATCCTGCTAACCAAATGGTCACAGGTTCGATTCTCGGCACGGGCACAAGCCTGGGTAGCAGGTTTGGTCCCCGGTTGAGGAGCCTATGAGAGGCAACCGATCAGTACTTGTCTCTCATTGATGTTTCTTTCCCTGTCTTTCTCCCTGCCTTGCCCTCTCTGGAATCAGTAAAAGAAAAAGAAAAAGAAGAAAAAACTAGTGAGAAGTCAGGGAGGTTTTAACCATTGACTTTGCTGTCATTGACGAACTTTCCCTAAGTATTTCAGAGGGAGTATGTGACGCCACAGTCTAACATGTAGAATTTTAAGTGACAACATCAGGACACATGAAGCACCGACTTTTCACCTGGACTTTCGATGCAACACGCGAAATGTTTTCTCATGCCTCGGACACGCCTGTTCTGCGTGCTCCCGTGGGCCTGGCAGCTCTCCAGGGGCAGGGGCTGCGGGGGGAGCCTGGCCTCTGCCCCCTGCTCCTGCGGCACGGAAACAGCAGCGAGCGTGCTGAGCGCTGGGAGACAGGAGCGTGCCACGTGCCGTGGGAACCCAGGAGACCGCCTCATCGCTGCCGCTCTGTCGTTTTTTAAAAGCCGTGTTTCAATCGGATTAGACGTTATCCTATCATGTCCAACCTGGCGCTTTCACAACCGAGAGCAACCGCAAAGTTCTCTGGTGGACAGATACCCTCAAGTCAAGGGGGACCCGGCACGGCCCCTCCTTGCATCGCGGAGAATTAAACGGCTCCCCTTGGTGGTCACGTCCCAGTGTGTCCCTGGGAAGCTGCACGGGTTGCGGTCACGGAAGACCCCAGGCAGGTGAGCTCTCGGAAGGGGCTTCCACGCGGAGCTGAGCGCAGGCGGCGTCGGGCGAGGTCGGCCGGGGTGTGGCTGCGCAGGGAACCGCTCCTCACCGCGGTCTGGACTTGGTGAGCACGGGGGTGAAAGAAAGTGCGGGGTCAGGTGGCCTCAAACAGGCAGAGCCTTCGGAGGCACGCGTCGTGAACGGGTTCCGGTTCGTCCCGCGACTGAGCTTCTCCGTGCCCCTCGGAACGCCGCGCCGCCTGCCTTTCTGCTGCGGCTCTGCTCTTGCCCGAGAGATGGTCCCATCTCCCGTGCGGAGGTCCCACCACAGGGCGGACCGTTCGGACAGTGAGCGTCGGAATGAAGAGGACGGGTGGGCGGTCCCTTCACGGAGGTGCTACGTTAGGGCAGGAGGTGTTCTGCGCACGCACGTCACCTGGCTTCCCCCAAACTCCCTGTGCTGTAGGCACCGCTCCTCCCATTTCACAGACAAGGAGACTGAGGCCAGAGGCCAGCCCCGGAACGTGCGCACCGGCCCGTGAGTGCTGGAGCTGGACTTCTCCCTCGTCTCTGTAGACAGCGCCTCCCTCCGTCCAGGACCGCCTCCCTCTCGGGCCGGGCAGAGGGACACTTTCACCCCTTTCTCCGTTTTTCCTCCTGCTGCTTTGGTTATACAAGCCTGCAGTTACGTGTTTAGTTATCAGACTCAAGCAAAGTCTTTAGGCAGAATGCTGACAGAGGGTAACCTTGGCAGCTGGAGCGGTTCCCCGGTTCAGCGGGGATTTCTGAACCACGGGCAAAGCGGGGAAGGCGGGTGCAGGGTGCGGGCTGCTGCTGTCCGGCTGGCTTTCCGGTTCCTCACGTGGATGGAAGTGAGGAATCGGGATTACGTGGTTTCCTTTTACTCTTGAAGCCTGTGTCCGTGTGTGAGGAGGAAGAAGGGCAGGGTGGGGAGGCGGTGGGCAGAGGGGCCGTCTGCTAAATTCTCGGAACCGAAGTGTGCCCGCTGAAAACCTCCTGGGCTACCTTCTGCTGCCTTGATGTTAGATTTTTAAAGCACTCGTGGAAAAAAAAGGGAAATTGGATTGACTTACGTTAAATTAAAACCCTGTCTGTCTAATAATGTGCTGTATGTTCTCTGGAAATATTGCATTTTTGACAGCACAAAATGATTACAAAAAATCAATAATCAGGGAACGCAGAAGGGACTTCTGAGCTCCGGCATGGAAAGCAATTAGTGTGGATTGATTTACTATTATTTATTGTGATGAGATAATTGCCTCAATGAAGCCATTTTTGAACTTGTGGCACCCCGTGGTTTTAAAACGTTTATTCTTATAAATTGTTTGATTTGTCTCTGGCCGTGTTTCACGGCAGAGACGGCTTTGTGCTTGTTGAAGGGGAGGAAGGCCTGGCCCTTCCTCCCTGGATCCTTAGTCCCAGGCGTGCTTCCGTCCCTGCGGTGGCCCATCCTGGAACGGGATCCCCGCCTTGGGACCTCAGGCTTATCCGCTTTGAAGAATGAGCTCCCCCCAAAAAATCACCAGACTCTTGAGTGGATTGGGTGTGGCCAGTGAGACACGGAAGAGGCGTGGCAGGGTTGTCCAGAACGGTGACATGGCTTTGAAATCTGGGGTGCCGGCCATCGGGAAGGCCAGTCCCCGGCAGTCCCGGGGCCCCTGCTGCTCCTTGGTGCCCAGGCGCTTTCCTTCCTCGGTGCGTCGGCGAGGTCCCTGTTCACCCCTGTGCTCGGGGGGCCGTGGGGTGAAGAAGTCAGCGAGCTCTGCAGGAGTCTCCCCTACAAGCTCTGCCATGGATCTTAGAACTTACGACCTTGGTTCTTTCTCTGGTGACTGTGCCTCTTTTTCTTCTTGGGTAACCGCCTTCCCAGCCCTGGGGTGCAGAGGTGGTCTCTGTCGATGGGCCTGACCCGGGTTCCTCTCGAGGCAGGTTGGGCTGCATGGGGCTCCGGGGGCGTCACTCTGTGTGTGTGTGAACCTTTCTGCCTGCTGGCCGTGTCCTCCCCAGAACATTCCAGAAGGCCATCGGCTTTGCTGGATGGCCCTGTGTGGGGAACGGGACTTGGCAGGTAAGGATTGGGGGTGAAGAAGTTTCTCCGAGAGGGGAGGAAGTTCCTCGTGGGCACGTCAGCCTGAGCAGGGAGGCGAAGCCCTCAGCCAGCCGATCAGGCTTTGGGTTCCGAATGTTTGGTTTTGTGGGTCTCTGGGGCCCAGTCGTCCACGGCTACAGTGGGCAGCCCACGGAGGCGTCGGGCCGCACCTTCTTCCTCCTGCCACCCTGACGGCCTCTCGTGGCCGCTGCGAAGGGGCTGCTGCGAGCGTCGGGGTGCACGGATCTTCCCAAATAAATATTTTTAAGTTCGGGGGGTAAACACCTGAAAGAGGGGTTGCTTTATTCTTACTTTCTTGAGCAGCCTCCGCGCTGTTTCCCCAGGGGCCGAATCCGTCCGCATCCCCAGCAGCAGCAGCAGCATCGAACGGGGGTTCCTTTTCCTCCTCGGCCTCTGCTGCGCTCCCTGCTACTTGTCGCCGTTCCCAAGGGTGGGAGGAGGCGTCTGGTTGTGGCTTTGACTTGCATTTCTCCAACAGCGAGCGAAGTTGCGTGTCTGTCCATATATCTGTCCGCCATCTGTATGTCTTCTTGGGAGAAGTGCCTGCTCAGTCCTCTGCCCATTTTTTAATTGGCTTGTTTGTTTGGTGTTGAGTTGTCTGAGTTCTTTATGTATTTTAGTTATTAACCCCGTGTTGGAAGTGTTGTTCGCAAATACCTTCTCCTAGTCACTCGGTTGCCTTTTTGTTTTGTTTACAGGTTTTGTTTTCGTTTTTGTTTTGCTGTGCAGAAGCTTTTTAGTTTGTTATAGCCCCATTGAGAATATCATGCTAAGCAAAATAAGGCAGAAAAAGTCAAGATCCAGGATTTCCCGCCTATGTGGGGCATAAAACTGAGCATGAGTGAGCAAACCAGAAAAACAAACAGACAGACACTCACAGACACAGGTAACAGCGTGGTGGCAACCACAGAGCCAGGGGGTGGGGGTAGTAAAGGGTAAGGGGGGGGTCCAACGTGGCGACCGATGGTGTTTTGGCTTCGGCCGGTGGGCTCACAGTGCAGTATGCAGACGATGGGTCGCAGAAATGGACAGTCGAAGCCTGCGTAATCTTACTGACCAGTGTCCCCCTAATAAACTCAAAGATGGCGGGCAAGCAAGCATCTGCTCCGGTTTTTTCTTCCAGAGATAAAACCCTGTTCTTTCCAGGTGCTGAGTCAGACAACAGGCCTCGTGTGTCTCAGAAGCAGCTGAATGAAGGCTGGGAGGGAGCGGAGCCCTGGGTGGTTAGAGGTTCTCGGGAATTGGGGGTCCCACGAGCACCTCGCTCAGCCGTGCACTTCTCAGGGCGACTCGGTGCTGGCTTGCGTTTTCGGGGATCGATGGCTGCCTGCGACGTTGACGAGAATAGCTCCACCTTCCTGCCGGGTTCTCTCAGCGGGGGCTAGGGGTCATTCATCCTCCAGGTGCCCTGCAGGCAAAGCCCCGGGGCAGCACCTGGGAATCCAGGACCACCTCTCCACCTGCGTCCCTCGGTTTGAGCTGGGCGGGGCCCGACTTACAGGTGACAGCCCCTCCAGGCCTGTCACTGTCTCCAGGGAGGCGCTCCGCTCCTGCTCTGTCTCCTTTCGGGACATTGGGGCTCACGGTGGGTCCGCTGGAGATGGTTCTCTATCAGCGAAAACTTCCTCACACAGGGAAAGGAAAGTAAACCTCCAAAGCGCTTCACATGTCAGGGCAAAGTGGTGTTAGTGTTGCATCAGTAACTGCGACCGCTGGTTGGGTGCTGTGTGTCCTTCTAGGCACTTTACGTAAATAAAATCTCTCATTCTCATAAAAGCCTCGTGGAGAGGGTTTCCTCTGCTTTTTGTGACATTCAGTTATTATTTCGTATCAGTTTCAGGTGCACGCCATGGTGGTTAGCGGTGAGGCACTTACATCATTGGGGAAACAAAAGCGGGTTTTCGGTGTCGTGTATTTACCTATTTAACCGTCCGTTTCTGACTTTGCTCTTGTTGTGAAGTAGCAGGTGCCTGGGGAATGCTGCGGGCCCACGCAGCACGGACCTCGGCACGGTGGGCGGCCGGTAAGCGAGCGCACGGTCCGGGTCCCACGGACTCGTTCTGCGCTGTGGACCCAAGTGCACCTGGGTACCGAGTCGACTGGCACTTGGTCCTCTCTGTCTCTGTCTCTGTCTCTGCATCGACCGAGTCATTAGACTAAGGTTGTGAAACGGTGGCTGGTGGCCGTAGTTGTACCTTACCCGTCATCCAGAACCTTCTTTCTTCTCGTTTTCCTGGTCTGCCCCTGCAGAGAGCGGCAGGCCCGTCACGGAGGGGCAGGCTCCCGTTTCGGTCTAAGTCCCTTTCTGGATGCCGATGGGAGGTTTGATGCGCGCAGATGCCCTCTCACCCGGCTGCACGGAACCCAGTTCCGCACGTCAGGCAGGACCGGCCGTCCTCTGGTTCTCTTTCTGTCCTGCTGTGTGGAGAGCCAGGACAGTAAATCCTCAAATTATGAGAAAGTGGAATCTCCCTGCTGTCTTGACGTGAGTCTGAGACCTTAAAGTTTCAGCCTAGGCAAGTTTACCTGTGCTTTTTCCTTGCAGCTCACACTGATGATGTTTAACGCCCCGTGAGAAAGACCCTCGTGTCACTGAGACATCCTCGGGACTCGGCCCCAGGCCCAGCGCGGCCCTTTTGTTCTCGGCGCGTTGCTGGCTCCCCTCTCTCTGAGTGAGGCCGCTCGGGCCCCCGCCCTGGGGGCCGGGTCCAGTGGATGCCTGTCAGGCCCCGTATGATCAGATTCTCTACTGCACTCGACTGTCACCCCTCACTCCATGAGGGAGCTCATTCCCCAGACTCCGTGACAGTAGACACCCGGATCCTCCTGCCTGCTGTCCTTCCCTCTGTCCTTCCTCATGAGCTCGTCTTCCTTCCGCCCCCGTGCTCCAGGGGACCGTCCGGATGCCCCCCACCGACTCACATGCTGTCCAATGGCTGAGCTCCGTCTCAGGGCATCTGCTCCTGGCCTGTGCTCAGCTCTGCCTCCAGAGCCCAGAACTTCCCCCTCAGTCTTACACCCATGTCTCCAGCCCCTTTCTGGACCCGCCCTCCTGGGGGCCCAGGGTGCTGGCCCTTGTCCCTTCTCTCGCAGCTGGCGGAATGCCTTCCTCCTGCACCCCTGGGAGCGGGCACTCATCCACCTCTCTGCTCTCCGCAGTGTCTCCGTCACCAGCCCAGGCCGGCTTCCCACCCCCATCTCCCTCAGACTCTCTTTTGCGATCTCTGGTCAGCAACAGCTGGCTGATTGGCTCCCTGCCTCCCGCCTCGCTCCTTTCAAAGCCACCCTCCATTAACTTCCAGAGTGAAATTTCTAAGTGTGAAGTTGGGGTGCCACCCCCCCACCCCCCGCTCGACACCTGCGGAGACTCGAGTTGCCGGAGGTCCCTTTCCTGACGCGGTGCCCATCCCGCGCAGTCTGGCTGCGCTCCGGCTGCGTCTTGTCAGCCTCCGTGCCCCCGCCTCGCAGCCATCACCCAACAGCTGCCTCCATGTCCCCCAGCCCACCCGGGTGTTTCTCACTTTTGGTGTTGATCTGGGCTGCCTGTGCGGCAGAGAAAGCCAAACCGTACCCCTCTCCAGGGGGCTCCCTGGCCAGACAGATGCTCAGAAGACAGTGGTGACTGGGAACCCAAATCATCTCTTTGGTGCTGGCCAGCCCTGGGGCCCCAGAGGGGATCCCAGGTAGAAGTTAGGAGCTGTTTGATCTCGAGTAAAAAGTTACGGAGGGCATGAGGGAGGAGAAGCAAAGCTCATGAAGGGCTCCGGCAGGAGGTTTCTCCTGCGGCCCCCCAGCACTGCGAGGGGCTGTGGGGGGCGTGTCCTCCCTGCATGTGGCAGGCGCCGAGCTCACAGACTGTCAGAGGGAGGCCCCAGATGAGTGTGTCCTCGTGGAGGGAAGGTGGGTCAAAGTCCGTCTTTGAAAGCGTCCCTTCCGTCTGTAAGAACTGGAAACTTTCTCAGAAATCAGTAGCTCAGACACTGGTTTCTCGTTGGGCACACCTGGCCGTGGCTTGCCCACCTGCTCGTGTTGTGGCACTTTCCCCCCATTAGCAGTCCCCCCTGGGGAGGGCGCGGGGCAGGGAGGGAGCCCAGGCGCTCCTGCAGCAGTTCGGGGTCAGCTTGGCCACGAGCAGGATGAGCCTGAGGTGAGGCTCGTAGGACAGTTTCTCACTCAGCTGCCCCACCACTCAGCGCTGGCAGTGTGGGAGTTGCCGGCGGTTCTTTCTGATGTTTGTGCACAAGCTGATGTTCCGAACACAGTTGCATTGCATTTGCGAGTTTAGGGATGGATGCACTTGAAAAAAGTTTCAGCTTTCATTTTAATTTTGCAAACAACCATGGACTGGCGTTTCGGTCCTCTGGCGCTCTGCTCGTAGATCGCCGACTGGTTTTTACCTCTGCTCCAGGTCTCCCTGTGCGACCAGCCCCGGGGGGCGGAACCACAGGGTTCTCCTGCGGAAAAACCCACTGCAGCGTGTGCAGTGCAGCAAAAAGTGTCTCCACCAGGGGGCGGCCTTGATGTCGGGTGGAGTTCCTGGGCGGCTCATCACGTTAACTTCCCTGTGTCTTCCTCTCCGAGAAGGGCCCTCCTGGGAGCCACATCAGGTCCTGCGTAGCTGGGCACGGCCCCTTTCCCTGTGCTTCCCTCCTTGAGAGATGGACACGAGCAGGGGCGGGCTCTGGAGAGGTTTCCGAGGAGGCCTGCTCAAGACTCAGACGTTTGAACAGTAAAAGGAAAGCACATCTCGGATGGCGCTCAGGTTTCTGTCTTTGGGTGATTCGTTGGTTTTGCAGAAAGACCGTGAGTCTGAAACTGTGTATGCTTATTTGGAGGCGCCCACAGACCGTCGCTGCAGAGAAACCTGCAAGATAGTTGAAAGTTCCTCCCTGTGGTCCAGGAGGAACCCTAACTGGATATAGGGACCCAGCCGGCACCGACGTGAACTTGATCCCTGGAACTGTGGCAGAAGGCAAGACAGGCCCAGGACAGAACGAGGGAGAAAGCCAGCACTTACCGTCGGCCCGGGAAGGGGACCCAGCAAATAAACCAAGACCGCTCAGAGCCCCCGGAGGGCCTGGTGATCGCCCTGTCACCGGTAGCAGATGTCACAGCGGGAGGTGGCAGCCCGCTAAAGATGACGGGGTGTGTGTAAGGTCTGGGAAGAGAGCTCTGCCTGTACTGCAGGAGGGGATCCTGGGACCTGAGACTGGAGGTGGACCCCTGAGGGCCGGCCATGGGCGGGGCCTGCTCTTCCAGACTGGGGTGGGCGGGGCCCTGGAGGAAGGGCAGTGACTTCCAAAGGAGGACAAGGCAGACGGAGGGTTTTCCTTTTCATGTTCTTCCCTCCCCCGCTCCATTCCCCTTCCCCTCTCGGCCTCCCTCTTCCCCTGGGAAGGCTGCAGCATGTCTGTAGACCTGAAAGCAAGGGCCCGTTGAACGAGGGGCTGATGGAAGCCTCGGAGGGGAGGGCCCCTTTCCCCTGCTCGCTGGGGCAGCGCTTCACCTTCACGGACGCGCTGCTGCTGGTCCAGCCTTCTGGGTGAAGGTGGTGAGGGGTAAGGAATCGGACGGCTGCAGAGTCAGGGTGGGCTGAGGACACAACAGACACGGCGGCGCGTCAGCTCCCACCGGCGTGCGGAAGTGCTAATGAGAACAACGAGTGACAGTCTCTGTGGCATCTGAGCGTCCGTTCACATGGTGTCCCTCAGTGCTCACAACCCTACGGGGGGGCGGGTGTCATTATCCCCACTTTGGCGATGAGAAGCCAGTGCTCAGAGAGCCTCACCACCTGCCCGAGGTTCCATCATCGGGCAGCGCTGCAGGTTAATTGAACTTGTCCCATCAGGACCCCCGGTGCCGTGGGCTGCTCTGCACCCCCTCCCCCATTCCCGCCGGCCAGGAAGGTGCCGTGGTGCCAAACGGGCCCTGAGCACCCCATGGGGGTTTCTCCAGTCGCCGCTGTGAGGGACAGTTGGACAGTGCCCCAGCTGGAATAAGGGCGTGGGGTATGACCATGACCTGGATGTCCTCCGCCGCTCAGCCGATGGCCAGGTCTCCTCGGGCCCCCGGAGGTCTGAGCAGGATGGGACTGCAGGGCCTGTTCCTGTCCTCATCCTGAAAGTGCCTTGTCTGGCCCAGGTGGGGGGCAGGTGGAAACAGAAGGTGACAGGTGACAGGTGGCCTTCCCCCGTGGTGGATGTTGGGTCGACACTTGCGTCTAGGCAGGTGCTCATAGGCGAACGCTGGAGGAAGTGGCCCAGGTAGCGAAGCAGGTGCATCGGGGGGTGACTTGTCAGGGGAGCCCCTTGGAATAGGGTTCACTGAGCCAGGAGGGACACGTTTGCTGTGCTGCTTTTTCTCATTTTCTTCTTGAGCAAGAACTGTAAGTTCAGGGGTGAACAAAAGGGAGCAGAAAGGAAGAAACGAAAGCACCCACGTGTGCAGAGGCCCCTCCTGGTCGGGGGACACCTTGCCCTGTCACTTGGTTGGTCTCACGGAGGCAGGACTCGACAATAAGGCCACGCTTTCCCTGGAGCGTGCCCAGTGGGGCGGGCTCGCTCCCGCAGGCTTCCGGGGTCTCGGACACGCGCCGTGGGAGGGTGGTGACTGACGGCGGATGTTTGGGGGAGCCACGCCCGCCCCTTCTCCCGAGGGCCTGGTCGCGGCCGGGCTCACGCATCCCTAACCCGTCCCCCTTGTCCCCACAGCCTTTCCGCTGCGCCCACTGCCATTACTCCTGCAACATCTCGGGCTCCCTGAAGAGGCACTACAACCGGAAGCACCCCAACGAGGAGTACGCCAACGTGGGGGGCGGCGAGCTGGCGGCCGACGCGCTCGTCCAGCAAGGTAGGGGCCTGCGGCCTGGGGCGCTGCTCTCGAGAAGCGCTGTGACGTCTGGTCCCCGCGTCCTAACCCCTGAGCCGCCGTTCCTTCTCCATCATCAGCGTGCCCTCCTCCTCTTCCTCGTTGGTAGTGACCAGCATCTCTCAGTGGCGGGCAGCCTTAAGGGAACTCTGAAATGAACGAGTAGTGACGCCCCCACCGATCTCAGCCCCCGCCCCCACCTCGGGGCCTGTTTCTCTGCGTTGCCTCTGCTCTCTGTCCGGGGTACTTTCTGCAGGAAGGGGAGCTCATGCCTCCTTTCGTCACTTAACATCGATCAGCACGGGCATGCCGTTGCCCTTCGGTCCTCCTGATCGTGACCGCCACGGCTCCTCGCACGGCGTCCAGGGGCAGCGCCTCACTTCACTTATCTGTGCTCCTGGGCTTGAGCATTTTAGGGTTTCCAGATCGTTCTTCCGTTGCAATGACAACGAATGCTGCGGCAAACATATTTACTGTGAGCTTCTTTAGGTTATCCCAAAATATTTATTGAGCCTGTACACCACTGATCCTGAAAGAGAAAAACCATTCAGAACATTTCAGCTACAGAGAATAGATGACTCCTCTAACATTACTGAAAAGTTTGGGGGGGTTCTTGCCTCTTTTTTCGGTGAGTAATCACGTGTTCCCACTCGGGAGGCTTTAGCTCAAGCGCTGACGCCGTGCAGAGAAGTGCTGTCGTGTTTGCCTCTGCACTTAGTGACTTCCACTAAAAACCGGTCGCAGCAGGCAGCATTTCAGCTGCCGATCTTTCCCGAGTCCTGCGTCTACGTGAAGCCGAAGACAGTTTTAGAACTTTGCCCCCGGGAAACGGGTGTGGGATGGCGGACTCGGCTGCTCCGAGTTTCCTGATGCGGCGTGAAGCTCCGCTCGCTGGAATTGCCATAAAGTGCATCTTAATGTAAAGCAAATGAATTGACTGTATCCTTTAGCACTTTGCGTGGCAGAGCTGATGCGTGGAAATGAGGGAACAGCATGAAAACTCAGGGTGGCTTGAAACCCACCCATCGGGGTAGTGGGGAGCGTGTGCCTTGTGTGCTCTTGAATGGCAGCTCAGTGGCGCTGGATGGTGGGGGCGGGGTGGGTCTGGCTCCCATCTGTGTCCTGTCTTAGCTGTGCCCTCGGGCAGGCCGCCGGACCTCTCCACGCCAGGCCGCCGGACCTCTCCACGCCAGGCCCTGCAACCAAGAGCAGAGTCCCTAGCGGCCACCTCCCTCGATGGCAGGCAGGGTGGAATGAGAGGACACTTGTCCGGCCCTCGGTGCATTTTCATTCCTTTCCTTTGTAGTATTCTTCTGAAATTACCTGAGACCTGCAGAGCCACTGCATCATTTCTGATGATGTCCAGGCATCACCGAGGGGAAGATGGATGCCTTAGAGTCCTAGCAAATGCCTTAGAGTAGCAGGCGAGAGATTCCTTCAGCATCCCTCCCCCGCCCCCACCCCTGGTCGGATTGGCAGTAAACACACGTTCACTGTTCACCGTGGCTGCTGGGACAGGCGTGGCCGGCTGGTTGATGATGACGTCGTTGCTCAGAACTCCCGAAGTTCCGCCGCTGCCTGGCAGGAAACGTGCTGCGTTCTGTCCGTTTCACGGCCTGGGTCTCCGGCACCTGTCCGGGACTGCGCCGTACGTGGGCGTTCCCTTTATCTCTGCAGGGGTGTGTTTGGTATTTACTCCTGCTGTGTCTGTGTTGGATACGGGTCATCTATGTACACGTGTGCGTGTGCGTGTGCTGCCATCCCCCCCTTCAAGGGGACACGTTGAGGGAGAAACAGCCCATGTCTCTTGGTTCCTGAGAGATGTTGCACTTTGGCGGGAGAGCCGGCTCTGAGGTCAGACAGCTGGGGGGGCTGCGGACACAGCTGGGAGACGTCAAAGTCAAACGTGGGGGCAGGGAGCCCGAGTCCTGGTGTCCGGGAGGGAAGGAGGGAGAGGCTGGGACTGGGTAGGAGGGCTGTGCTCGGAAGTGCTGAGTCACTTGGTACCTCGGGAACTTGTCCTTTTCCTTTGATTAATTTCAGGTAATCCTCCCCATCCCCACTCGGTTTATGTTCCTCTTCTACTCCTCAAACAGTATCCTCGCGGGGCTTGGTCATGTCGTGTTCTGATGCGGAGGACTTGTCCACTGACCGTGCTGTTTAAACAGAGCAGGGCAAAGCCGCCCTCTGCTGGAGAAGAGTCTCCTCCCCCCACTCACCCCCCCCCCCACCCCCGCCATGCTCCGGGTTTGGGAAGGGAGCCGTGCCCGTGGGGAGGAGCGGGGGAGGCCTCAGAGGCCGACACGTGCCCGTCAGATACCCTGCCCCGTGTGGGTTTCTGCAGGAAGGGACCACGGGGTTAGGGGTATCTTCAGCGTGCTCCAGAGGCTCCCCCGGAATGTGTGCTGATAACAACCGGCTGCCCCCAGGGCCGAGGGAGGAGAACCTGATTGGCAGCGTTGGCCAGTTTCCGTGGTGTAAACAGTTCCACCAGGGCCAGCTTCCCTCCACCACCATGGGGCTGAACCGGGAAGAGCTGTGCACAGCAGGCCCGTGAGCTGGTTCCAGCCGGGCCCCGCACGCCTCCTGCCCGAGGGAGCAGGGGTGACGCTGCAGCAGCGGGCCAGCGGGGCCTGCAGGGTGCCCGACCCCCTCGGAACTCGGGTGCTGTTGGTGGTCAGACTAGTGAACACGGTGCAAACGCTCTATTCCCTGCCCGGGATCTATGCGCTGGTGATCATTTCGAGGCGGATCGGACAACCTCCCGTCTGTGCCTCTCAGCCCGACGCTTGCTCGTTAATGTGGATTCGAGGCGTTCCCACACAAACACCCGTTTCCTTGCTGCACGGCCTCAGCGGGTCTGCTCCTTTCCTCCCCTTCCGTGCGCTGGTGCAGGTGGCTCCGGCGCTGGCCGGCTGCACGCAGGGCGTGAGCGCGTGAGGGCGTGAGATGCAGGCCGTCGGCTCACTCCTGGAGCTCACGGTGGGATAAAGAGGGGACTTAGCAGGCTGGTCGTCTGCCAGTGGCCCCAGCCCAGGGTGGGGAGTCAGAGGGTCCTGGAGCCGGGCTCTCTGCTCAGTGTGGCCTGGGGCCAGTTGCTGATGTCTCTGAACATCCGGTTGCACATCTTCCAAGAGGAGGGGCTGACACCTGCCCGGCGGGAGTTGCCAAAACTGGAAACTTTTCTCCTAGATCCCAGACCGTACCTGACGTGTTGTGCGTGCGTGACGAGTGGGTCAGGTGTTTACAGTCGGGTAATTTCCCGTATTCCTTCTCACCACCTGGCTCTCGTGCTCCTGGTGTGCTAGGCGCTGGGCTGTAGTGGCATTTACAGTTGCCACTGCCTGGCTGGGGGACAGAGGCCAGGCAGCCCCTCGATGGCTCCGTGTTCGACTGGGTGACAGAGGGTGAGCCTTCCTCCTGCAGGCCCCGGGCTGTTCACGCTGCGGGGGGTTAGCTGCTTCTCCCCGGGACCCACCCTTCTCCCCGGCCCCCGTTGTGGAGGCTCGTTGCGGTGGGGGGAGGCCATGGAGATAAGAGAAGCGAGGAGAGGAGGGGGTCGAGGAGAAGGCAGTTCTTGGCACCTGCTAAAATCTTCCTGTTATTTTGAACTGTGTTAGAAGAGTGTAAATACATATGTACATGTGGGTACCTTGGATATATGTTCTTCATGTCTCCGTTTTTCGCACGCACCAGATTTAGGGAAAATAGTGCGGAAGAAAATCCAGAGACTGTCAGCTAACTCAAAACTCATCTCTCTGTTCTCCTCAGGGCGTTGTTATTCTAACCCTTGTTGTCAGGGCCCAGGTTCCGCGCATGCATGAGCGGCAGAGGCCCTGGCGATGGGCATCAGCTGTGGTGTTGGTGTGCGCTCTCTCGCAGAGGCCCTGGGAGGTCGGCCTCTCCTGTCTGTCGCAAAGTGAGGACGAGACGCAGGGAGGACAAGTGACCGGCCCAGGCCACGCAGCGCGCAGGCGGCCGAGCCGGACCGGTTCTGGAGTCAGTCTGGTTCCTAACCATCCCCGGGCTGGTGTCCCTGCAGTTCCTCTCAAGTTCGCGCTTGGTAAAGAGGAGGAGGCGGGGGAGGAAGAGTCGGGGGCGGGGGAGGCACGGTCCGCTGTGAGGTGCCGCTGGCTCTCATTTGCTAGAGGTCACACGCCCAGTGCTGTTTACTTCCTCCTGTTTCCTTGCGTTCAGGCCTGGCGGCTTCTCTGACTGAGGCCGACTCCAGACCTGTCTCTCTTTCTGCTGCTTCCCATGGTTGTCCAGGGGCTCTCGGCCCCATGGCCTGGGGCAGCGTGCGAGGGACCGGCAGGGGTGGGGAGGCCTTGCTTAAGCTCCGTCGACCACGTCACCCTCGCTGGGGTTCTGCACATCAGCCTGGCCGATAGTAAAATGCACTGAGCTTTTCCTCTGCTCCATGTTCCCTTATGCTGTTTTTTGGGGGGTCTCGCAGGAAGTGGGGCTGGGGTTTAAGACAGGATTCAAGGCCATGGCGCACCCTTGGGCAGGCCCTGCATTACGAGACCCCAGGAGGCAAGCGTGTCAGCGAGGTCCGACGCGTGTTTCAGTTGTCAGTACCGTGAAGTCAGATGCTCCGTAGACACTTACCCTCTCTTGGTGATCGAGCTGCGTTTGTGTTCTGCTCTCCCTGGAGTGCCCGCACCCCACTGCTGTGGGAACGCGTGACCATAACCTCGGGGGCAGCCCAAACAACACAGGTCAGTGTCTTTCAGTTCCGAAGGCCAGAGACCAAGGCGGGTCCCGCGGTGGGTGAGGTCCAGTTTGCTGACGAGCCCATGCTCGCAGGGCTCTGGGGGAGAATGCGCTTCCTCGCCTTTTCCAGCTTCCCGAGGCACCCGCCCTCCCTGGCTCCAGCTCCTTCCTCCTCCATGTTCAGGGCCAGCAGCGGTCGGCAGAGCCTCGGGTCCCATCACTATGACCTCCCATCCTGCCTCCATCTTACTGGGACCCTTGTGGTTACACAGCCCCCGGTGCCCCGGTAATCCGGAATCATCTCCCTGCCTGTGAGTCCTTCGCCGAATCACATCTTTGAAGTCCCTCTTGCCATGTAAGGCGACATCTTGTTGTGTTGCAGGGATTAGGACGTGGAAGTCTCAGGGACCGTCTTCTGCCCACCGCAGCGCTTTTTTGTGAGGACGTGAGCTTCGGCGTCGCCCCTGAGAGTGTAAGGAAGGGCCCTGGGTCACGGGAGCGAGTGCGAGGTTCAGTCCTCCCGGCGCCCGGAACGCGAGGTCGGTGCCGTCCGGGGAGATGGATTATTGAAAGTGAGATTGAATTTTCAGTCACGTCAGCCACCACAAAGGAGCTCGCATTTTAATGCCTGAAACTCCTCCAGAATATGTTGCATTCCAGAAAGTGCAAAAGATGCCGGGATCGATTTTTAAAGTTGCTCCTGAAATTCTCTCCTGCTGCCTGGGTCATCGCTCCTTCCGAGGAAGCTGGTTTGCGGGTTCGTGTTTTCGTGGTGGCTGCTTGACATCAACACTGCCGGTGGCTTCACCGCGGGCCCCCCTGGCCCTTCACTGTGCGTTGCCTGAGAATTTAATGAAACGAGATAGAAATTAATTTCTCCCAGCTTCGATGCGAATTAACTGGCAGAGTTACGCGTTTGCTCTAGATTTCAGATTCCCATTTGTCGTTCTTTAATTAACGTCACTGTGGCAAAGGTTGAAGTTTTAATTAACGTGGGGGCATTTTCCTATTCATTTTAATTTAAACGTAATGTAAGGGTGTTTTCCTCCCTAAATCCGTCTCCGTTAAAAAGTCCCCCGAGCGGCATCTTTAGTTGCGTGGTGGAGCCTAAGTGGGGGCTTGCGGAGTTGGCTCTCGCTCGTCGCCTCATTCTTGGTCTTTAGAGAACCAGCATCACTTACAAAAAGGAAGCGGGGAGTCTCAGACGTGGCGGTTTTAAAGGGTGATCGAAGGAAAAGACACCATTTTAGATGATTGATAAATGGCAGCAGAGGAGGCTGAAAACTAAGTCTCGTTACCCTCCAGCCGAGAAAGAACAGGTTCATTAGGTTTTGCCTAAAAAAGGTGCAGACTGCTTGAGTTTCAAGAAATAGCATCTGTGTGAGCTGTCTTCCGTGTAGAATACTCTCAAAGTTTAGCGTCTGGCGTCTGTTGCTAGTCTTTGCCGACTCTGCTCTCTGTCAAACCCCTGTGCCCTCCCAGCATCGGGAGGGGATGCTCTGTCACCGCTGGGGTGGCTGCTGGGGTGGCTTCCGTCTCCGCTAATGGCTCTGTGGGGAGCCAGCCGCCTGCCAGCGCAGCAGGCGGACGAGAAGCCCCAGTTGCAGCGGCACTCTGCGGTCTGCGGCTCCGCTGACGCGGGATGGAGTCGGGCTGCCCAGCACGTCACCACTGTGCCTGGTGGTGCCTCCCCATACGGTGTTCTGTGTTCTTCGTCAGGTCAGCCTCGTCTCCAGGACAGGACTCCCCCACACGCCCCCCTTGGTGTCTCGGTGAGCGGCAAGTCCGTGGGGCGGTCTGAGCACCTCCGTGTTCAGCCCAGGTCTTCCCCCGCCCAGGCCGAGCTCCCTTGTGTTGTAGGAGCAAGGGTCACCTTTGGACGTCGCTGGATGTGCACATCGGGGACACGGAGGGGCTGAGTGTTTGTGAAGCTGTGGGGCTCCAGACGGAGGTCGAAGAGCCTGGACAGGAGCGAGTCAAGCGACGCTTGGTGGCAGCACCGGGAGTGAGTGGTGGCACAGAAGCCCAAGGGGAGGAAGAGCCTTTGCCAGAGAGTGTGGTCAATCAGGTCACATAACAGCCAGAAGCCAGAGTGGACGGCCGCACAGCTAGCAGTCCAGGATGTGGGCCCTGCGGTGAGCAGGCTCGGATTCAGTTCCTGGCTCTGCGGAGTGACCTCAGGAGGGTCTGCAGACACCCTGAACCTCCCAGCTGATCCTGCTACCAGGCAGCCTCGAGGAACGCGTGACTTGACGTGTGCGCGTTGGACGCAGGGCAGCTGCCCAGAAGTGGAAGATGTGATTGTTGGTGGCGGGGACAGCGGCCGTGTGACGAGTAGTAAAATGAAGCGCGCACAGTGGTCCTTGGGTTAACCAGCAAACCAGCGGACTGATGAGGAATTCAGTGACCTCAGCAAGCTCAGTGCCAGGAGGGGCAAGGGACAGAAACCGGCTTGCCGAGACGTCCGCGTGCGGGGCTTCTCAGGCGCTGCGCTGCCTGCACGCAGGGCCGGATCCCCCTTTGTCATGGGCTCTGCGGTGCTTCCTGGGGTGTTCGGCAGCACCCTTGCTGTCCACCCGCCAGATGCCAGGTGCGCCCCCGCCCCCAGGTGACAGCCAGAAGTCTCTCCAGACATTGCCCGATGCCCCCTGTCTGAGAGGCAGGGTTACCCTGGTGGAGGGCCGCCTGCCTAAGCAATGAAGAGAGGTGTGCTACTTTCTGCTTTAGATTTATAGTCTTAATTTCACGATTTTTTGAGTAGCAGTTACAGCCACATGGAATAAAATGTGAAAGGTTCGGGAGGCTGTTTAGTGGAAACCGGCCTCTCCGCCGAGATCTGTCTCGGGAGGAGCAGGGGCACCGGTTCCTTGGGAGCTCGGGGACTCTTCCCAGTTAGGGTTTTTCTTGGGGGGGTGATGGGCTTTCTCCCCCTTGGGTAGAGTGCATGGGTATGCCTTTGCTGCGTGCAGAGTGGAGGGGCAGAAGTCCAAAGGAGAGTGGGGATTGGCTGGAGAAAGACCCGAGGACAGAGGAGCCTTTTCCGAGGTGCAGAGTCGGTGAGGTGCGTGGACTGAGGACCCGTTGGGTGCCAGGAGCTGGGGCCGGAGCGTGAGACAGCCGGACCCCTGCCCTCAGCAAAGTGCCCCTGGAGAAGGGAGGACAGACAGCCGACAGGCACAGGAATGATCTGTAGTCCAGTCTCGGTCCCCGACCGAGACAAATAGAACCAGGAAGTCCTCGCTTGGGAGGTTCTGTGGGTTTGGGGGGCTGCCTGAGCTGGGGATATCAGAGAAGCTTTCTGAAGAGGTGATGCCTGGGTTGAGACCCTAGTGGGGGGGCAGGGGCAAATGGAGATCGTGGGGGCAGAGCTTCAGGCGAGTGTCCTAAGAGGGGCTGAGCCTGGCCGGTGCGGAGACTGAGAGCGGAGGGATGGAGGCCGGAAGAGACTGGGTCTGAGGAGGCGGGGCTGAGGTCACCGGGGCCGCAGGCCACAGTGCGCAGCTGGGTCTGTTCTCAGTGGGAGGGGAAGGCACCGGGGGTCGAGCGGCTCTGGGGGATGTGGAGTCATTTGTGGGTTCCTCGAGGGTTCTGTGTGCCGGCTGCCGAGTGGCTGTCGAGTGGAGCAGCGGTGGATGCCGGGGGCGAGTCACGAGCTGGTTTCTCCCCGCTGTGCAGAGGATGGCAGTGGCCTGGGCTGGGAGGGGCTGGGATGCTTGGTTGTTGGGGGGGCGGGCACGACACCTGTGGGACCGGCATCTCGGGCTGCAGTGGCGGGCAGAGGTCTGAGCTGGAGTTACAGGTGGCACTGTCAGCGGCTTACAGGTACCGTGCAAAGTGTGACGATTGATTCCCTAGGAATCAGAGCACAGGAGGAGGAGCCTGGGCAGATTGTCTGAGCACCCAGCCAGGGGGTGTGGCCAGGGGTGGGCAGGAGGCAGCAGACAGACAGCGTGCTGGGGCCCGGTCGGAAGAGAGGGCAGCCCGGTGGGTGGCTGACATCGGAGGGCTGAGGGTCGGGGTGCTCAGTGGAGCGGTACCTCCCTGCACCCAGGTGGGGTTTGGAAACTTGGGGCCTCTCCAAAAACTTCTGTAATTGTGTCTGAGTGTTCACAGTTTAAAAGATGTGTCAATTTATTACCAAGCACGTTCCACTTGTCCCTTTAGCCGAAGGAATTACATTACTCGTCTTCCTTCTCTCTCACACCTGAAGTACTGGGTGTGTACGCTCATCTGTAGGTGTCGGTGGGAGAGGGGTTCCGGCCCCCTCTCGGATACCAGAGTCGGCAGGCACCCGGCCCCTTATGGGAGCTGTTGGGGTGTTTGCCTGTGGCCCACGCACCCCCTCCAGCACACTTTACGTCGCCTCCGGGCTACTTACGACACCCAGTCCAGTGGACACGCTGTGCAGAGAGCCGTGGTGCTCAGGGCACAGTGACAAGAAAAGGAAGCGTCCGAGGACACAACCGTGGTAGGCCCGTGTCGGACGTGTGAGCAACAACATAGCTTTGTGAGTGATTCAGTCCGCAGTGGACGGACTCTCGGACAGGGAACGCTGGGTGTGGAGGGCCGGCAGAATCCACGTTCGTTCGATAAATGGGAAAAAATACATTAGGTTTTGAAACCTCTGCCTCCAACGCACACTGTTGCCGTTCTGTTGTGATGCTAAGGTATGCTTGGATTGAAGGTAAACATAAAAACGTCCCCGAGACTCGAGGCACGTGGGTGGGAGGAGGGTCTGCCGTGCTTCTCGGCTGCGAGCGCTCCCTCCCCCGTCTGCCCCCAGGTGGCCTGAAGTGCCCGGTCTGCAGTTTCGTCTACGGCACCAAGTGGGAGTTCAACAGGCACCTGAAGAACAAGCACGGCCTGAAGCTGGTGGAGAGTGAAGGAGAGCCCAAGTGGGAGGTAAGGCTCCGGAGCGTGGTGCTGACCCGGACGTTTTTAACGCCGATAGGACCCAGGCAAGCCCACGCCCCGGGGGCGGACAGTCCCTCGGAACCCTGGGTTTTCGGGCCAGGAAACCTGGGGGTCTTTTCAGGTCGTGCCTCATATCAGATCGTGCCTCATATCCAAGGGGAGAGACGGTGGGGTCTGGGCCACGCTGTGTCCCTTCCTCCGTCTGGGTTGTGTTTAGCCTGTTTTGTGAAGGTCGTTCTGGCTCACTGACGTTTTCACTTCAGTTATCCACAGACCCAGAGTTTACCTATCCTCAGGGCTGCCGATGACCTGGAAACTCTTCTGTAGGGCTGTCCCGTGCGTTTTAGGACCTTTGGTAGCATCGCCGACCTCTGTTTGCTAGGCAGTTCTAGTGCCCCCAGCTGTAAACACCAGAACCATCGCAGTCAGTGTTGCCCTGGAGTCAGCTCAGGACGGCCAGTGCTCAGGAGGCAGCCCCGCCACGCGTGAGGAAAGTCTCCTGTCCTGGCAGCGTGGGTGGGCCCCTGAGTGCGCGGGCGGCGGTGCAGTAGGAGGGCCGTGCCCGTGGGACCCAGCACAGTGACGGAACTGGGCAGAGAACAGAGCGATCATCTCCCATGGAAAAGGCATTCTCGCCAAGTTCAGGGTCCCCTGGTTAAAAACGGTCCGTAAAGTGGAATGTGATGAATGTATCCTTTTTTTTTTTTTTTTTTAAGAGAGAGAGGGGAAGGGATGGAAAAAGAGAGGGAGAGAAGCATCAGTGTGTGTTTGCCTGTTGTGTGCCCCCAACTGTGGACCTGGCCCGCAACCCAGGCGTGTGCCCTGACCGGGAATCGAACTGGCGACTCCGGTTTGTAGGCTGACACTCGATCCGCTGAGCCACACCAGCCAGGGCTAATGAATATATCTTTAAAATGAAAGAAATAAGCATCTGAATCTCAGCCCCATCAGCCTCTCCCTTCACAGGAGGGGCGTCTCCCTGAAGTTGGGGGAGATGGAGGCCCCAGGGTGCCGTTCCCCTGGCGCTCTGGTCCCGGCGGAGCGAATAGCAACGGCAAGGGGCAGCAGCAGCGAAGGGTGTGTTGTGTGTCTGCAGGGGACGGGGTTACGTTTTGGGAAAGTTCAATGAAAGCGATGGAAAACTACTATAGATGACATATTAAATCACCAGTATGCTGCTCTCGGGAGCTTATACACCGAGAAGGCCTTGAGCCAAAGGCACAGAGATTTAAGTGTAAAAACAGTGATATTTGACAAATACCAGAGAAAAACACGAGCGCGCTCATTTGTAAGTCCATACTGCGGAGACCTCCCCGGCCAGATCTCAACCCAGATTCAGCAAGGGAAAGACTGGCGAAAATGACTGCACGGAGCAGTTTTTAAAGTCTTCCAGAGAAGAACGCAGAGAGACAAATGACAGGGAAAATGTCCAGCCCTATCATAGGAAAAGGACGACTATCTTTACGTTATAAAAGGCTTCTAAAAATAATGATGAGAAACATCAACAGTCCAATAAGAAAATGAGCGAGAGATAGATATCTGAAGACTCGATCGCCTCCGACGTAATAAATGTTCATTAAAACGAGAGGGAGGCAGAGTTCCTCAGCTGTCAGCCTGGTAGGAATCCAGACAAGCTCCACCTCCTCCCTGCTGCGGAGGCTCAGGAGAGGCGGGTGCCCCCACGGGTGCCCCCGTGCGCTGCTGGTGGCTCGCTGGGGGCTGCAGCCTCCGAAGGGGTCCCTGCACCTCGGGCTTTCTCTACGTGTAAGCTCCTGAGAACAGTATACTGCTGATTTATTACATTATCTACAGTAGTTTTCCATTGCTTTTACTGAATTTTCCAAAAATGTCACGCACCAGGCTGGTGCAGAGCCAGGCACTCAGCCCTGGAAGGAGGGAGCAGGCCCGCCCAGACGCTGGGCGTGGGCTCACCTGGGCAACAGCAAGCCGCCTGCGCCGGCACCTGCACTGCTGCCTGGCTCCCAGGGGTGCCTGGTGAAGACTCCGTCCTCCCTGCCTATGGGAATTGTCACACAGAGCTCCCCACGGAGAAGGGGAAGCCGTCCCCTGGGAGCACCCCGGTTTTCACAGACTCGGGTGATCCTGGGACCCAGTTGGTGTCCGCTGACTCGCTGCTTCGTGGTAGTTGAAAGGAAACAAGCTTCTTCGGCATGTTGACACGTTCATCAAATATTTACTGGGTGTGAAATATCTGTGAGGCTGCAACACCTAAGTGAACTTGGCTGTGAAGGAGTCGACCCTGCTCGTGGAGTCTGTGTCAGTTGCTGATACTGCCTAGAGCGCGGAACTGGCTGCTCTGAACTTGGCGGACGGCCCTCCCGTTCACTCTTCATTCTCGGTGACAGTGACGCTTCCCGCCCTACAGTTCTGCTTGGACTCCTCATCCATTCCAGAAGGAGGTCGTTGTTAGTATCCAGCTCTTGTGGAAACTGCGTTCTCTCTCTCCCCGCAGGGACGAGGCCCCTGTGACCCTCACTCCAGCTCTTCCCAGCTCAAAGCCCTTTTTGCACACACACGTTTTCCGTGTCCACTTTTGTTTATCACACCCACCACACACAAAAAAGAAAGGCACGAGTAGCTGAGGTTGCCTGGGCTCAGACCCTGGGCCGGGACGTGTGCTGCAGGCTCACGTGTGTTCCGTGACTCCCGTGTCCTCCCTTCCTTCTGTCCTCGCCACTGCTGGGCCGTTCTGCTGGCCAGGTGGTGCGAGACCCTGGGTGTGGGGACCGTCGGAGGCAGTGCCCGTGACGGGGAGGAGACGGAGCCGCTGGGAGAGCGCGCACAAGTCTCTGGGAGCGTGTCTCACCTCTAGGGCTGAACTGCAGGGCCTGCTCCCCGAGGCCGGGATGCGCAGCAGGAGGCCCTCGCCAGGAGCTGGTTTTAGAGGCTTATATTTGCAAAGAGAAGGCTTCTCTGTGGGAAGTAGGATTTTCATTGGAGCAGCTGACTTCTTGGGTCTGCTAGGTGAACGAGGTGGTGCACAGTGCTTTGGTTTTGCTTCCGTACGTTACCCTGGGATCCTGGGTAACAGTTGGTCTTCCAGAAGGTCACTCTGGTATCTTGTGTTTATTTAGCCGGCAACAGAAGCTCCTGAGGAGCCCTCCACGCAGTATCTGCACATCACAGAAGCCGAAGAGGACGTTCAGGGGACGCAGGCTGCCGTGGCCGCGCTCCAGGACCTGAGATACACCTCCGAGAGCGGTGAGAGGCCGTGCCCGCCGCCGCCAAGTGGGTCTGTGCTGGACATGCGGAATGAGTGCCCTTGCGAATGAGTGAGGTCTGTCGTTTGTCCCTCAGTGGATCGGCTTCCCAGTCCCTGGCCCATGTCTAGACTGCAGACACAGTCCCACTGCCAGGCAGGGAGCCCTCTGCTTCTGAAAGAGCCACAGCACACAGGGGCCATCCTGGAGGTGTGCTTCGTGGCCACACTGCCAGGCTTCCCCACGCAAGGTCACATGGAACGCACGGGACAACCCCCGAGAGTGGCGGGGCCTGCTGTCTCTACCCACAGACTTGGGGCTCTCCAGCATGAGTGCTCCGCTGAAAGACACCCGCTTTCGGGGCTGGGGCTGGGGCTGGCCCTGCAGTCTGGTCCCCTGAATTCTCGCTGGGGCGCTGTCCCTTTTCCACACCTCATGGTCATCCTTCCAGGTGGCTTGTCCCAGGGTCTGCAGGGCCCGGCAGGGTGGTGCAGGGGTGGCAGGGCCAAGACTGAGGGCACAGCTGGTCCCCATGCAGCAGCCACCCACAGAGCTGCGGGCCCAGGCTGCCTGCTTCCCACTTCTTCTGAAAAGCCCCAAATCAGGATTTTTATACCAAGTGTCTTCATTTTCAGACATGAGATCAATTTTAAAAAACAAACTGCTGTGCCAGCCTGGTGGTGATTGGGACATTGTACTAAGAAAACACTTCTTCGATGCTCGTTTCAGAGTAGGAGCAGCACCCAAATTCATATAATGGGCCACAGCCCTACTTGTATTTGGGGAACAGAGGACAAGCAGGAGGGGATGAAGTAGAGAGCATTGAATGGTGATGGGAGATAAGAGTTAGAAAATCGCTGTTTCTGGCCAGTTCTTAACTCCCTAAGCCCAAGGCTGTAAGGCACCGGTGTGGAGACCCCCGTTGGGCCAGACGCTAAGGGACAGTGAATCGCCAAGGGACAGTGAATCGCCAGGGCCGTGCTCACTGCTGCTGGGGCTGCAGGAGGCAGGGCCCCCGCTTTGCAGCCATCAGAGCTGTGGGTTCTGCAGATGGGCCTTGGGAGGCCCCGGCTGTTAACTGCAGTTCCCAGAGCAGAGGCCTTGTGTGAATGTGTTTCCTTCCTTCCCGTCAGGTAAGTCGCCATAATTGCTGCAGCCCTGCCAAGGCAGCCTGTGCAGCCCCCTCCCCACAGGCTGGCTTAGTCTTCTGCAGCCCCTCCGCTGGCCAGGGTCTCCTCCCAGCTCTTGGTGCACAGTTCAGACTTGGCAGTGCAGCTGCCCGCCTTGGCTCCCCCTGTGGCCTGGCCCCCTACCTCTGGGCCGTCCTGGCCTCCGCACACAGCTCTCCGCATGAGCTGCCCTCCAGTGCTCTGTGGGATGGGGTCCGTTTCCGCCCCCATAACACTCCCCTGCCAACTCCTGTCCGTCATCGGGATTCAGATTGCGTGCCACCTGCCCGCAGCTTACCTGACGCCACCACAGCATCCCCGGGTTGCCTTCCTCACGTGGAGCCATCGGGAACTGCAGTAATTTGCTCACAGATCGGTCTCGGGGCCTGGGAGCCCTGGAAGGGAGCGGGCGTTAGATCTTTGTCTGGGTCCCTTGGGCCGAGGCCCTGGCCTGGCTGCCGGGCAGACTTGATACAAGGCCACTGAGGGAGTGAGTGGACGAGGGTCACACCTTATCTCGGTGACTTCTTAAGGATAACATCCCAGTTATTCTTTGGATTAACCCTTATCTCAGTGAGTTTTAAAGGGAAATGTTTTATTTAGTCTGGATGCTCTGACTAGTTGGCTGCCAGACACCACAGAAATATGGAGAGAGAGAGAATGAGTCATGAGTGAATGAGTGAGAGTGTGTGTGCATAGGGAGAAGGCCAGGGCGGTGCGTTTTGAGTGTTTTCAGGTCAGGAACATCGCCATTGTGGTCTCATGCCACACCTGCCCTTATCACAGAGCAGGACTCCCCCCAGCTCTTCCTAGCCCACTTGCAGTGGGGCGCCTCCCTCAGCACGCCCGTCCAGGAGGGTGCGCACGTTGGCGCGGACTCCGTGGTGTTCTGCTAACCCGGGGACCAGGCAGTGATTTCCCTTTGGCGAGGGAACGAGGAGGGTCAGAGTGCCGTGTCCGGGAGGGTCCCGGGTGGCCCAGCAGACGTGTGAGCAGCAGGCCTACCCGGTAGCTGCCTGCCATGGGGACTGCGACCTTCGGAGACAAGCAGAGCAGAGCCCCGGCTTCAGTGGACTCGGAGCCACCACGCCCGTTGGCTCGGTGATTGAGACGCCCTTGGATGTTTTGCCCAGAGCCGGTGAACTTGGCTCTGGCTCACCCCCTGCCCACGTGCAAAAGGGGACCCACCTCTGCCTTCGAAGCGGTAGCCAGTGCTGCTCAGGCTTCCGTTTCAAGAGGCAGGCGTGTGTCACCGTGTTTGGCTTCAGAACATCTGGGCTTTTGGTGCAGCTGACCAGTGGCTGGAGGCAGGTCTCTCGGCCTTTCTGTGCGGAAAGACCTAATCTGTGAAGTGGGGGTGACACCATCACAGTGTCCTCTCCTCACGGGGCTGTGGGGGATTTCCAGATGCTCCCATAAAAACCCCTTTGCAAGCCATCCAGTACCCCATGAATTATTCCTGCTGTGATGGTGAGCCATCACCAAGCGCCCCTTCACCCCCGGGGCGAGGCCCCACCCCAGAGTGGCCACTCCTGGGGGCTGCTTTTGCAGTTGGCGCCATTCAGTGCCAGCGCCCTCAATGGTCTCCTGTTTGCCCCTTCCTCGAAGGCGACCGACTGGACCCCACCGCTGTGAACATTCTCCAGCAGATCATCGAGCTGGGCACCGAGACGCACGATGCTGCAGCCGTGGCCTCTGTGGTTGCCATGGCTCCAGGGACCGTGACTGTTGTGAAGCAGGTAAGCCCCCCCCACCTCTTAAATACTGTCTTCTCGCACTGCCGCCCCCCCTTTCTCTCCTGCCCCCTCAGGTTTTCGGGGCTTTCACTTCCCTAAGGAGAATCCAGCGTGGAATTGATGTAGTCTCGAGCTTCCCTTTTTCTGCCTCTGATTATTATGGAATTGTGTTGTCAGTAGCTCCGTATGGCCAGGTGTGTGTGTGTTTCAGGGCAAAGGCATAATAAATTTTTGAAGATTCTGGAAACTTTTCATTCCTTTCCTTTGGAAGAGTTCCAGAGTGACAGCGAGCGTGATGTGGGCACGTTGGGACACATCTGTCGTGAAAAGCGCCCTCGGTGCCCGAGGCGCCAGTGAGCGGGGGCTGCAGGGGCCGCCAGAGCAGCCAGGAGGGGTCCCCAGGGCCCGGGCCTTTTAGGTGTCCAGCGTCACCCCGAGTGGACTTACATGGGATGACTGAACCGAGAGGAGGGAAGCCATCGCTTTGTGAATAAAGGTTACCCGACTTAATTGTCCCACCGTTTGGCTCATTTCCTGTTCCCCATCCTCAGAGAGTTTCACCATCTGTCCAAGTGCAGCGTGCTTGGTGATTAGGCCATCCTTTTCTTCCGTCTGTACTATTTTCTGCTTCGTTTTACAAAAGATTTAGTCTGGTTCACACTAATGTGTGAAAAAACAAAAGCACTAAGCACATCAGAACCAGGATACACAGGAGTTCAAGTTCATGCAGAAGATCGGCGTGCAGACTGTAGGGTTTTACACAGTTACCCATTTTAGTCTTTCGGTCAGCAAGCATTCGGTCAGCGCCGACCGCTGTCCAGCAGAGCGTCCGGGGCGCCAGGCAGGCCCCGGGGCCTGCGGTCGAGGTGCTTGCTCTCTGGTGGGAAAGGACGAAACACAAATCAGCAGGATCGAAAGGACGCTGCATGGGGAGCCAGCGCAGTGAGCACGGCAGTGCGAGAAAACGGGGTGGTGAGTGCGGGCTGGGGTGGTGTCGTAAGGACGTCGGGGCTGACCCCTGACGTCGGGGCTGACCCCGGAAGTGGCGTGGGCTGGGAGAGCTGTCCCAGCCCCACTGCGCGCGTAGTGCTGGATTTTGTAGCAGAAAACAAGAAGGAAATGTCAAGCAGTTAACTCAGCGAGAGGGGTCGGGTTCGGGGGACACTCCCAAAGGTATTTCCTAAGCTGCCCCTCACAGAGGGACCCTGAGTGATGGGTCCCAGCAGCATGCCTTGGAGGAGGCGGGCGAAGGTGGCCGCAGCCTGCTGTGTTCAGGGTACCCGCGGAGTGCGAGGTCCTGGCTGAGTCGTTCCCTGCTTCGACTGGATTTCTTGGTCCATGGAGACGCCTTGGCACATCTCAGTGGCGGTCTGACTGCGTGTCCTAAAACCCTCCGCCACACAGTGGGTCCTCTCAGGAGGCCCTGGACTGGGGTCGGGCGGGAGGAGCCCGGTGTTTCACCCCCAGGGCCTGCCGGTCTGCGTGGTGGAGACAGATTCCTCTTCCGGCCGAGCGCGCCTGCAGCCTGCCTCCGTGTTTCCCAGCCTGCAGTCTCAGGTGGTCTCGGTCACCTCCTCTGAAACGCCTCCCTGGCACCGTGACGTGCGGCGTCCGGAGCCCGTCTGGCCCTCAGGAAGGGTCGGCTTGGGAGGGCGTCGGGAGGATGGATGTCGGGCGTCTCAGACACGCCGCATCCGTCGAGACTGTAGGAAGGCGCCACCAACTTTGTTTGCGTCTCCTTCCCAGGAACGGACTGACCACTGCTGCTCGGGCCCAGGACTCACTGCACCCCGCGGGCAGTGCAGGGCCGCGTGCAGGAGGCTGCGGGCCTAGGACGCAGCTGAGAGGAGCTGCAAGGCGCTGGGCTGGCAGCGTGACAAGGGGGGAGGCAGATGAGCATCCGGTAGGACAGGCGTGAGCAGGTGGGATGGTCCGCGGTGGTGGACGGTGGCGCCGTTCGCAGACTCTTCTGGCTCACGGAAGCCGCAGGGCTGAGGGAGCGGCGCCGTCCAGCACAGTCTCAAGTAACTGTACGGGGGACAGTCCCCGAGAACGTGTGTCCTGGCCATTCTCCTGTCCGTCTGGCCGAGCACCTTGCTCCCGGAGGCTGCAGGTCGGGACTGGAGGATGGGCGGGCGGACCGACCCTCACCCCCTCCCTGCGGTGCAGGGATTGCAGCGCGGTGGGCTCCCCGGAAAGGACGCTCTCCGATTTCAGTTGTCCTATTATTTATATTTAAACATGGCCATTTTGGTTAGAGAAATGAACTAGTTTCCGTTTTCTCTTTTGAATAAACTGGTTCAGGGCTTGGCAGGAGAGAACGTGTTATGAGGGCGCTGAGGCCACTTGCGCAGGCGCAGGCTCCCCCTCCACCGGGCGGGGCCCGTGGTCTTGGGAGCCGTCTCTCTCCAGCTCCGCACATCCCATGGAGTGGTTGCTCTAGAAGTGCTTACGAACAGGGTGGGGCGCACTGCGGGTCTCCCGTTCTGATTCTCCAATCATGTCCTGTAAATTATCACGTCCCTTAGAGAAAAAAGCAGGAACACCTTGTCACAGAGTACGTGCTGGGTATTGCAGAGAAAAGTGTAAAATTGCTGTCGGAGAGCGTGTTTGGATATTTTTTTAAAGTTTCCTGGTACACACACACACACACACACACACACCCCTTCCACAGGGCCAGAAACAAATTTTTTCCATACTAAAAGGAACAGCTTATGCTGTTTATAATTTTGTCCTTTCATGCTGCATTAGTGTAAGTTAAGAAGAATCTGCTGTGTCGGAGTTTATCGGTGATAATGGGAAGTGATGAATCTGCAGTCTTTTTGGGCTTTGGGATTTGGGATGAAAATCAGGGCAGGCCTGGATGCTATATACGGACCGAGGGAGGCTGGGAAGCGAAAAACAGACCTCCGACTCCAGCGCCCCATGGCCGTCCCTGAGGCCGACCCTCCTGCCTCCCTGTGCTTGCATTGGGCCCACCTGGGTAATCCAGGGCACCCTCCTCGTTTTGGGACCCTCCGTTTACCCTCAGTGGCAGAGTCCCCTTTGTCATGCAAGGTAGCATTCTCAGGTTCCATGGATTTCAAGACCCACATCTTTGGGGAGTGGGGAATACTCTAATGCCTACCGGGCTCGATTACAGGGTTCAGCCTGGTTCCGATCTCAAGAGGCAAGTAGTCAACATAGTTTGTTAGAGGAAGATGGAAAAAAAACAGGCAGAACCGGTCATGAGACTGAAAAATGCAGACGTTGATCAGCAGTTCCCATCGAGAATGATGGCTGCTTCGGAGAGGTTGGCCAGTGCCCCAAGTGCCGCAGGAGCACCAGGGGGTTCACCCCTTGAGCCTGGGTCTGGGGTGGGGCAGGGGGGGATCATGGACACCCTGGTGCCCCAGGAGAGTCCTGGAGGGTTGCTTCTGTGACTTGCCAAGTCCTCTTGTTCCAGAGTAGTGACCGCAATTTCTGCTTCTCTGTGAAAGGTTAAAAGCAGAAATAAGGCCCATGATGTATCTGCAGCCCTGTGGGGAACTGTCTGAAAAAGCGGAGGGTAGAGGCTGTCCCCTCTTCTGCTCCATCCCCCTTTCACATGAAGCACCTTTAGCTGACCTGAACTTTGCTTCACTCTCCTCTTCCTCTCCCTAAGCCCCAATTCTCCTGTTACGCTCCCAGTCGCTGCATGGTTGGTATAATTTGTAAGATCCCACTTTCTTTGCGTTTGAATACTGTTGGTTTACCCCTGTGGGGGGGTGCCCATTTCCTGGTGCAAGCCCATGGCCAGGGCGACTGGGTTATCCTCAGTCCTCCCTGCTCTGCAGGGTCACCTTGCGGGCCAAGATCACTCTGTCTCTTTCAGGTTTGGGGCAAGTTTTTTGCTCGCTCCAGGCAGGTAAGCACGTAGTTGCATTACGTAAAAGTTGCATTAATTTTGCGTCCGGGAATGATTTAACCCCATAGCCCCCCGTCGTGGAGCCATTCGGAATAATTCTTTTAGAGAAGGCCCCTGCAAGCTGATTCGAAGAGCGGATGCCTTGACATCATGCGGCCATGGGCTCAGAGTAAAGGGGAGTGGGGGGGGGGGCCCAGAGCAAGGGGGGTGCACAGACAGGAGAGCTAGCCAAGGGGCAAGTGCACCAGGAGAGTCGGGGCTGGCAGCCCTCCTGCCCTGAGAGAGGAGCCCAGAGAGCCAGGAAGCCTGGGCGCGAGGATCTGCCCACCAGGAGGCGGTGTAGAGCCAGGAAGCATGGGCGCAAGGATCTGCCCACCAGGAGGCGGTGTCCTCGCGGGGTTTCAGCGCAGGCGCACAGTCGGCGGGCTGTCCCCGCTGAGACGGTGCTGGGGGTGGGATGGAGACGGAGGACCCGTGAGAATGCGGTCTGTAGTTCCCATTTCTGACCTTAGACCTACTTGGCCACTAACGCGCTTGCCTGGCTCCCTTTGACGAGTGATTGAAACGGTTTACCTTTTGTTTCGATGAACATTGTTTAGCGGAACATGGAAATGCTCCACCCTGGGAGTCTTTCTCTCTCCAGCGGGGGCGGGGGCTGGGGCTGGGGGTGGGGCTGTGGGAGGTCCTGGGAGGAACCCTGTGCCGCAGCTTCCAGCAGCGTTTTCCTTGTCCCTTCCCTCTCAGGGAGGCTGCGGGTCACCTCTGTGAAGGACCGGGAGGGACATTGGGCGGAGATGGAGTGTTGAGTCCAAGGGCTAAGAGTCTGCATTGGGGGAAGGAAGCCAAGTGCTTCCCCTGCAGAGCACAGTCAGGCAGTCGGGGTCCTTCATGTCCCCGAGGCCTCATGGAGCCACCTGCCTGTCAGGTGGCCGGGTGCTCGCCATGAGAAAGGCCGGAGCCTGCCAGGATGGCTGCCTGGGGTGCGACAGTGATAATCAGGAGGGTGGAGGGCGTTCCTCCTGAGTGACGTGCGGAGGGGCACCCTCGCCTGCGGCCGGGATTTCAGTGAAAGGGGTGTAAGCAGCCCTGCCCGACCTGAGAGTTGCCCGTCCGGAGGGGCTGCTGGGCAGTGCTGAGGTCTGCAGGGAGAAGCACGTCCCCACATTCCAGGTGCCCGCCGATGACGTGGCACCCCCGTGCAGCGCTGGCCCTAAACAGAACGTCAGTCCGAGTATCTGTGCTTAGAGGTCAAGGAAATACAGCGCTGCGCACAACGGGCTGTCCGGAGCTGGGCAGCGAGAGCGGGCTCCCGCCCCCGCTGTCCCCATGCACAGGCTCAGGCTCGGTCACGGTGCGGTTTCCAGTCATCTCCTGGGGCACACACTAGAATAATACAGCTGGAGGGGGGCTGAGTGCCTGCTGTGCGCCAGGTGCCCTGTGGACGTGCTATGGAGGGGGGTGTGCCGGGCACCCCTTGGGGGGGCACCCAGTAGCACCCACCCCGCGCAGGCACGCTGCTCCTCCGTCAGCTCAGTTCTCACACTGTCCATCCCATCTACCACAACTAGCTAGGGCCGGCCGTTGTCCTCAGTGAGGTGACCTCGGAGACCACACTCAGTGTGCTCAGGCTCCTCCTCCTGGGCACGAGGCACACGAGCTGTCCTTGCCACGTGCCCCCTCTTTCTGCCGCCTGGGTGTCTGTCTCTAATCCCTTCTGCCTGTCGAGTCGTCTGGCCAACGTGGAACCCTTTCATCCTCATGCAGGGGGTGGGGGGTGGATGGGCCGTGGGAGGTGCCTCTCCCCTAGCCAGGAGCCTCGCCCTTCCGGATCCCGACAGGTGAGAGCCAGTGGACAGGTTCCTTCCGGTGCCCTGGGGCGAGGGACAGGGCTGCGATGCTGGCCAGCTGGACCCCACAGTGGCCCAGAGAGCACAGGTTGAGGCTGGCTGTGTTTAGCTGGAAATCTTTACAACTCAGGCTGTGGACTGTAGGTGGGATCAGTACTTTCAGAAAAGAAAAAGTGTCAGCTGTCTACTCACAGCCTGGAGGAAAACGGTGGGGGGGCTCGGGCCCTCTTCCTGGGGCCATGAGTCACTGCTCCCATTCCGCCCTTTCAAAGGCCTTCGCTCTCCGCCTGCGAATGGTCTCTCCCTGCCTGTGAATATATTTTGCTGCTTCCACAAGTTTCTCCCCTTTTTTTGGCCCTGTGTATACATATATATTTCTGCAGTTGGGGATTTATGATGCTCCTTGCCCCCAGCATAAACCATACTTATTTACACCTTTTCTTTCCTCTATAAATTGAGGGTGCTATTTACCGTCTCCCTTTGTTTCGAGTGCACACCACACCATCCCAGCCTGGGGCTGAGAAAGTCAGCGCACTTGCTCATTGACCTTGCAAGGTGGGCTGGCCATTTTGAGCATGCCAGAGGAAGCCCTGGACCGGCAATAATTTAAGGGAGCGAAACCCCACCTGCCGGGGCAAAGCTCCTTCTGCAGAGCTTCAGCGCACCCAGGGGGCTAGTCCGCCTAAAAGGATAGGTGCGGTGCTGGCTGTCTTTCTCGGTGTTTGGTTCTGCTCGGGATTTTGTCACCCATGAAGCCTCACCCTGTCACGGAGCCTGAGACTTCCCGTGATGGAAGGGACCGTAGAAGGTGTTCATACCGTCTGACTCCTGGGAACCCTAGTGTCCAAGGCCAGGGTCAACTGCTTCAGGAGACCATCCCTGACCACCGCCCGCCCCCTGCGCCCCACCCCGCCCTGGGTGTTCAGAAGTGCCCAGGTCCTTCCCGCAGGACCGCAGGCGCTCGGCACGGGGAGCGGGTGTGGGACTCACGGGTGTGTCCAGCACCCACCAGACTGTCTGGCATGTGTGACGTTTTCGGTGGAACAGCAGAGAGCTGAGAAGGAACCTGACGTATTTGGGAATCTGCGGACGAGAACCGTGAGCGCGCGTCTCGTCAGCGGTGGCGGTTCCGTCAGCAGCTCGCCTTTCAGTGGGGCCCCACACGGAGGCTGCTGTCCATGCGTCCCCTGGAGCAAGTGCTACGTGGGGCTGCACGTCCCTGACGCCAGCTGAGGACGTGTCACCTTTGTGCCCATACACGTGCACGCCCCCCCAGCCCGTATTCCTGCAGGAGGCATGCACATAGGCGCGTAGGCATGCGTACACAAATAGAGACACACCCCCACCCCACACTCACGTGCACGCCCATGCACACGGCGCACACCTCCTCATGGGAGCTCCTGTCTGCGTCCTTTGCGTCTCCCAGACTGGGTCCCATGACACCCTGCCCGACGTGGGGGCTCACTACCGCCCGTGTGCTGCTGACAATGGCTGGGCCCCCGGTGGCGTTCTGAGTGCTGCGTGCTGCCCCCGGACCAGAGGGCCGAGGGCAGCCAGCCCCCTTCAGGTCCCGGGAGCCCACCCTGGGGGCCGAGGGGTATCAGCAGGGCTTCCCTGTGTGTTGTGTGCCTGCAGCCCCGGTGCTGTCCCTTTCAAGGACATTAATGACACTCTCGAGAGGGCTGTTCCCCAAGGCACAGTTTAATAAATAGGCACCCGGTTCAGCTTATTTAAAAATGGATTTGAGAGGGGAGAGTGCTTGGAGCGAGACCGTCTCCCTGCCGCGGCAGAGCTGAGCTGACAGTGGTATTTTTCCGGAAAACGTGAAGGATGATCCCTGTCCTGGAGTCCCTCAAACTGGCACTGTGAACTGGAACCCTCGAACTGAAGGTGCTCAGCACCTTCCCAGCCTAATGAGGGTGACAGGCTTGAGGGAGGGTGCTGCGGACATGGGCCTCTGCCCCAGAAGGCAGAGGCTTTGGTGGCAATTTCCATTCCCGAGAGTGATAAACTGAATGGACGTTACACCAGTGCCCCCTCTCCCCACAGGTGTCATTGTGGTTTCTTTCCAGTCTAGGACCAACAGCGGTTTTACTTATCTTTCTCTACTATTCGTCATGGATTTACGTGCCAGGAGCTGCATTAGAACAGCGCGCTAGGTCCCACTGAGCCTGACTGTTGCGTGGGAAGGCCAGTGGCCATCTGGATGGGAGCCTCAGATGTCTGTTCAGGTGGCTGAGCCTGTGAGGAGCCTCGGGGACCGCAGCCCCTGTGGCCTGAGCGTGGGACCAGGGGCACTCGGGCTCCGGGGGGAGTTCGCAGTGTTTTGAAAGCTCTGGGTGAAAGGCGTGATGCAAGGAGTGTTGTTTGCTGTGGTCTTCCAGCCGCTTTTCAGACGGTCCAGCTAATCGGAGCCTTGGCTCTTGTCTCACTGCTGCCTCTGCGGGATCCAGTCTTTGTTCCCTTAATTAGCCTTTCTTTGTCTTGTTCCCATGTCCTTGGCTGGCTGTCTCTGGGCCATTTGGATGTCCTGGGGAGGGGTCGTGGTTGGTGCATTCTGTGACCCGGAAAAAGGCGTGTCAGGGTGTGGAAGAGCCACTCCAGGCTGGTGTCCCCATGGGCCCCCAAGTTCCCGGCTTCTTCCCGTTTGGCAGGACAGCCCCCTTCACACACGTCGGCCAGTTCGGGGCTCCGGGAGGACTCGGTGGCTGGGAGGAAGCGGTGCTCCCTGTCTCTGCCTTTCTTGGCCGTTCTGTGGCATCTCGTCCGAGGCAGAGGGGCCCGCAGTGTGTTCTTTTTTTTTTTTTTTTTCATTGATTTGGGAGAGAGAGGGAAAGGGGTGGGGAGAGAGAAGGGGAGGAACATGGATTTGTAGTTCCACTTACTGATGTATGCATTCCTTGGCTGATTCTTGCATGTGCCCTGACCAGGGCTCGAACCCTGCAACCTTGGCATATTGGGATGATGCTTCAACCCACTGAGCTACCCAGCTGCGGCCAGGGCATTCTTGTTAAAGAGGACCTAGGAGTGTGAGGAATGATGGCGCCAGGGTCAGATGCCAGTGGGGGAACCAAGACAGTGTGTCCCCAGCACTGCAGCCCCTGCTGGCTGAGTCCTGTGCCGGGGACGATCGCCTGGCATCATCTCTCCTTCAAAGGGGCCTGGGGGCTGTCTTCCAGCCCAGGGGAGCCTGGGGGTGCAGGAGTAGCCAGAGGACGGGTGCCAGGCCCCTGGCCTACCCTTAACCCACAGTCCCCTCTGAAGCTGGGGCACTAAGACTCCGAGGGTGTGGCAGGCACTGGCTGCAGGCCCCGTGCTTGACACGGCCCGACACAGCCGCCTGGGAGCTCCTCCTCCTCCTCTCTTCTTCTTCCTTCCTTCTTCCTCCTGCTCCTTCCCTCGTCGTCCTGCTCCTCCTCTTCCTTCTCCCCTCCTCTTCCTTCCTTCTTCCTCCTGTTGCTTCCCTCCTCCTGCTCCTCCTCCTCATGACAGATTGTTTGGAAAGCTCTTGGCTGTGACCAGACAGTGTGACCTCAGAGCCTCGGATGAGTCCTCAGCATCACTCTGTGTTTGTGGGACAGTCTGTTCCTGTTTACCTGAGGGCCAGGCACTGTGGCACGTTCCCCTGTGTTCTCCTGGGACACAAACCCGCCCTGCGGCTTGGTCCGAGGCCGCCATACGCAGGGTGGGTGGGGAGGGGTCGCGTTGAGACCGGAAGGTGGAAAATCGGACCCTGGTCCCAGACCCGTGGCCCTGGGCGTTTGTTTCCTCTCTGGGCCTAAGCTCCTCTTCTGTAAGATGAGGGGATGGACCTTTGGGACTTTGGGAGCCAAACGGGGTCTTTCCATGAACAATGTGCCCCCTCCCCACCTCCACGTCGCCTGGGCGGGCTCCTGTCACACAGAAACCGGGCTGGCCGCCGCTCCCGACTGTCCTCGGTGTTATCACTTCCAGCTTCTTCTGCCCGTGGAAAGCTCTGGACGTGCCACCAGCCCTCCCGTGCGCCTGCCCAGACTGGGGCGTGGGGTGAGGACAGAGCAGCTCATCCTTGCTGTGGGGGCGGGGGCCGGTGAGTGTCGAGATGCATGGACTATAACAGAGCCATGGGAGAGGGTTCTGTGGGGGCCACACAGGGATGGGGGTGCAGGGAACCCCTCTTCGTTGAGGGCTCCCCCAGCCAGGGCACTTCCTGGGAGTTTCTGGGGTATGGGGAGAAAGCATAACCTCCTTGGAATGGTGTTTTCACAGGAAGTGGAGAGGGGAACGGGGGTTGGGGAGCAAGCCGGGCAGGCAGGAGAAGAGGGAAAAGGCAGGACGAGTGAGGCGCAAGCACTGGAGGGCGAGTGAGCGTGCACTGGAGAGTGAGCGAGCGTGCACCAGCCAGCCGGGGGCCCTCGAGGGCGGGGCGGCAGGAAGACAGAGTGCCCAATCTGACAGTGTCCGGTCCAGACCCTGGAAGGACACTGGAGGTGGGCAGAAGTGTGGGACTCGGGGCCCAGTTTCAGGAATAATTTGTATGGTCCCCGGGGTTAAGGATTTCTATTAAGCGATCTGTGCTGCTCATAATTTATCTGCAAGATGTGTTAGATCCAGCTTTTGGGGAGAATGGAGTACCCATCTCAGGGGATAATGGCGCTGTGAAGCCGTATTATTCCCCCTGCGGAGAGCAATTTGCAGCCCGTGCTAACAGATTAGGCTCCTGGGGGGATCATTTGAACAAGGAATGGTTGAGAGCCAGCCAGCCAGCCGTAAACCGCCTGGGGTGAGTCAGAGTTAGAATTACCCTGTTCACCTGTGATAGGTGGTCCCTTTAGCCCCTGTCACACTGCACCCTCTGAGGCAGGTCTCTGGACGTGGGGTCACCCAGAGCAAGGTCCAGCTCTTGCTTTTCCCAGCTGTTTGACTTCTGATGAGTCCCTGGACCACCGGAAGCTTCCGTGTCCCCACTGGTGAATGGGGACAGAAATGCCTTCTCCAGGAGATGTCGAGAGGAGACGCTAGGGATGTCACACGGGGGAGTGTCCAGCGAGAGAGTCCGGGGGGCTGGGTGGGTGCCGGGTTCTGCGGGGACAGAAGGAAGTCCATGGTTTGCAACAGCATAAAACAGAACCAGTGTGCAACATATCACACGGGGTGCATGGGGGTGGGGGAGGGGCACACCCGTAGAAGCCTCTCGAACCCCTTTGTAAAGCAGCCTCCCACCCTGGAACCCTGTACACTGTTGGTTCCCACCTCAGCTGCGCGCAGAGCGCGGTGTCTGTAGGGGCGGCGGCTGCGGGGCGGGCACAGCTAGCTGCTCAGGAAAGCTCGAGGGAGTGGAGAGGTGGCCTGAGGGTGGGCAGCGGGGGCCTTTGGGGACCCTGGATGTTGCTGGTGTCAGATGACAGCAGCGGGGTGCAGCCCCCATTACACCTGCGCTGACTGAGAAGGATGCTTTTCCCGAGGGGCTTCTGCGAAAGGCACTCCCACCTCTGTCTCCATCGCTCCCTCAGTCCCAAAGAAAGGACCCTGTTGGCTGTTCTCATAATTAGCAGTGGATGCATTTAATGGAGATTCTAGCGGACAAAATGCTGGAGCTGGAAACTGGAAAGAGACACAGAGAAAGCATCACTTTCAAGTAGACTGAATACTTAGGGAAGGACTGTGGACAAATAGGCGTCGGCATGTTTTGGTGAGTAAAGGGGAACGCCCGTGCCAGGCAGGTTCCCGTCCACGGAGGCCCGCAGGCTGGCCCAGGCGAGGCCCTGCTTCGGAAACCTGCCCCGCCTTCCCCTGCGGTCACGTCTCAGTCTTGGAGCCAGCGACCAGGGTCCGACTGCGAACTCCGTTCCAGGCCTCGCCTGCCCCTGCTTCCCCTCCACTGGCTCGCCCCTGACTCAGATGCCTCAGGCCTCCCCGAGAAGCTCCCCGTGCTCTCCCGCTCGGGGGTGGGGCTGGGGAGGGGACTAAGCAGCTCTCCAGGCTTCGTGGGCAGGCGGAGGGGCAGCGGGGACGGAGCCCACAGAGGGTTGCGGAGGCCATCGGGAGGCCGGCTCACAGCGTCGGGTGGCACAGGGTCTTCTGGAAAGGTGGAGCCGGAACTCCGCCCAGTGGGTTTGGCCACTGAGGGTGGCTGGTGGCCGGGGTAGGGGGGTACGGGCACCTGCGCGCTCTTTGCCCCGGGCCTTCCCTCCACCTGCATCGTCTGTTCACCTGACGTGCAGTGGGTTTGCTGTGCACCCTCGAGGTCATGGGACCTCAGCGTGAACCTCCCGTGCTCCTGTCCTTTTCCTTTGTGTGGATGTGACCGACAGCTAAGAGGAGCATCCGTGGGCATCCCCTCCCCGTCCCCTGCCTTCTGTCAGGCGCTCGCGGGCAGAGTGAAATAGATTGGTGCTCACTTCTGAAGTCCTAGTTCGTGGTGCATTTCCCATTTAAATGAAATCGAAACAAGCACTAAGAGAAGGAAACAAGGTCTCGATTCGCTCCAGAAAAACAGATCAGGCTAAATGTATTAATAATTTCCACTCAGAATGGCTCTCTACCTTCTGGTGAATTCCGTCAGCCACATTAAAAGTTCCTTCCAATCCACACCTATGGGGGGGCCCACCCACCCCAGTGGGCCTTTTCCATTGTTCTCTCTGAATAAAACATGAGCCCTCCTGGCTGCTCCCAGAGAAGGGTACAGCACGGGGCTGGACTGAGACCCCTCCAAGCCAGCTGGGGTCCCCAGAGACGGCGTGGGTCACGGCATGTCACCGAGGGATGGGCAGACAGGAGGAAGCCCTCAGTGGCAGCTGGGACAGGAATCAGAAGTGTCACGAACAGGAGCTCGTGGAAGCCACCTGAGCAAGCCCACCTCTCCCCATCCTTCCTGGGAGTCATGGCTACCTTCTGCCCTTCCTGCTCCGCTGACCCCACCTGCCCGCCCTGCACTGCTGCCCACTCGGGGGCAGCGTCGCCCCGCAGCCCGTGGCTCTGCCTGCGGCTGTCTTCCCCAGCAGACTCAGGTTTCCCCCTGCACACCGGTCGCAACATCTCGCAGCGAGTGGATCATGATTCAGCAAGTATGGAGCCTGTGCTGCGTGCCGGGCATCGGGCTTGGCTCTGGGGAGGGGCCGTGCAAGGCAGCGGGGGGACCTGACGGACTGACAGCGGATCGGTGCAGTGAGTGAGCGAGTGGCATGCCGCAGCCCCTTCAGGTAGCGGGTGGGAAGCACTGGGAGTGAAGGAACGAAGGCATCGGAAGGGCATCGGCGCGAGTAAGCGCCCGCTGTGCGCACGGAGCCCCCCGAGCTCCCCCAGCAGTCCGGTGACGTGGGGAGACTGAAACTGAGGGTCATAGGCCAAGGTGTCTGGTGCCGGGCCTCCCAGCTGGGAGTGGTGGAGCCTCGCTTCGAGCAGCACAGAGCAGGCGCTCCCCCCACTTTGCCGACGGACCCCCTTGGAGAGTCTGTCTCGCTCACATCCTCCAGGAGCCCGCGGACTCTCCTGGCCCTGGGGTTCTGCAGGCCCCCTCCCCTGGCAGGTGCACGCGCCTGCCCGGCCGTGCAGCAGGGAGCTTTCCCGGGCAGGCGTCCTCCCCACGGGGCTGAGGAGTTAGTGGAAAAGCACCCCACAGGGTACCCACTCCTCCCGAGTGTGCGGCTGCTCCTCGGGGGACACAGGGGAGCTCCCAGAGCGTGAGGAAAGGCAGGCAGCGCAGGATAAACCCAGTCCCTTTCTCACTGCCAAATGCACCAGCTCTGAAGTTCCCGTCGCCCCCTCCCGCCCGCCAGCTCAGCTGCAGTATGTAAGTGTCAGGATGCCCCCTAACCTCATACCCTTGGCACCCCCACAGCTGTGGGAGCCAGCTTGGCATCCAGAAAAGAGCTCGGACTCTGGGTTTGACCTTGGGTTCCGCCATCAGCAGCATTGGCTGGCCCCAGCCGTGTGGCCTGGCAGCACGGAGCGGTGCTCTGAACCTGCAAACCGGGGGGAGGGGGGAGGGGAGCGCCGACCCCGGTGGACAGGATCACTTCGGTGGGCATGAGCTCCGGAGCGCACTGGATGCTCCATGAGCAGCAGTGGTCATTCTGTGGCCGCAGCCGGACCCAGAAGAGGGCCGTGCGTGACCTTTCGCTCGCCCTCCCACAGGTCACCGAGGAGGAGCCCAGCGCCAACCACACGGTCATGATCCAGGAGACCCTGCAGCAGGCGTCCGTGGAGCTGGCCGAGCAGCACCACCTGGTCGTGTCCTCGGACGACGTGGAGGGCATCGAGACGGTGACCGTCTACACGCAGGGCGGGGAAGCCTCCGAATTCATCGTCTACGTGCAGGAGGCCGTCCAGCCCCTGGAGGAGCCGGCCGCGGGGCCGCCGGCGCAGGGGCTCTAGGGGCCGCGCACGTCGCACAGAGCCGGGGGGGCCTGCGGGCTCTGCAGGGCACCCAGGGGCCCCGGGGCAGCGAGGCTGCAGACCGGTGCTCCCCCTCCGCAGTGCTCTTCTCGGTGCTCCCTGCCCTACTTCGGGTGGGCAAGGTGACTGGCATCACCAGCAATACAGGACCCCGCCCCCAGCACCCCGCTTACCCAGTATGACCCGCTTTGAGAAAGACCTGGGCGTCGACTCTCAGCCGGCGCACACCGCGTTGCCCCTTTCCGTCAGGTGTCAGAGGCCCCGCACTCCCCATCAGCCTCTTCCAGAGTCACCCAACTCCTTGACCCCACTGAGGTGCCAAATCTTCTTCTGGGACTGCCACGCAGCCTGGTGCCGGGGAGACAGCCATCACAGGGAAAGTGACCTTACGGGGCAAAGGAGGGGGTCCAGGCTTAGTAGTTATTCCCTCCTCCAGTACCGAGGGTGCTTCTCATCTCGGGAGGTGACCACAGCTTGGGGACTCGTCCGCTGCCCTCACATGTGGGGTCTCAGCTTACAGTCTTGCCATTCTTTTTGCATTTAAAAAAATTGCACTTTTTACTATTTGCCTCCTATTCTAAGGAGGTGAGGTGGACAGAATAAAACCAATCTCTGCCTGGTTTCCGTTCCTCTGTTAGGTTGCATGGTTTACATTTCCCACTCCTGAACCGAGCTCTTGGATTTGGGCCCCACCCAGACCCACCGCACCCAAGACCAGGGCCCTCAGAATGAGGCCGAGATGTCTGTCTCCCTCTACAGCAGGGATGTCAAACTCATTTTCACCAGGAGCCCCGGCAGCCTCGCGGTTGCCTTCCAAGGGCCGAACTAATTTAGGACTGTGTCCATGTAAGCACTCCTTAACTGTTAAGGAGTCGAAATGACACTCAGCCCTTTGAGGGCAACCGCGAGGCTGCCGTGGCCCCAGTGAGGAGGAGCCTGACACCCCTGCTCTGGGGTGTTGTGTTGGCTCTGCGGCCCAGTGTCGGAGGTCCAAGATCCCGCCCTTCATGTCCCATACCGGCATTCGGTGGGCTGCCAGCCCAGACGGGGCAGCGCCCCTCCGTCCCACTTGGCACACTTCGAGCTGACAGGTGGGTCTTCGTGACACACTGTTGTCTGACTAAGTTCCCATTCGGGTGCTCAGGTCAGCCCCACACCTGTCAGAGCCCCTGCTCTGTGCACAGCCCTGGAGACATCTAGGTGGGTCCTACTGAGCCTGCCCAGCCCTGGGGTCGCTTGACTTCATCGCCTACCATCCCGCTCACTGAGGTCAAGATTCGTCGCCTCTAAGCCCTTTCTTGAAATAAAATCTTAGGCAGGTATGTTGGCAGATGGACAGGTACAGTGGTAGTTGGTCTCAGTGGGAAGAATCCACAGCCCCACGCACTTGGCCTTCACTGTTAGTGCCCTCTCACCTGACCCCTGCAGAGCCTGAAGGCCGCTCTAATACAGGAAGGGAGGTGACCACTTGCCCTAAGCCCAGAAGGGAAGACGTATGTTGGGTCTAAAGGGGAAGGAAGGGCACTTCCCACTTGGGATGACTGGGGAGAGCTTCCTGGTGGAGGTGGCCTGTGATCAGGGCTTTGTAGACCAGACAGGCATTCCACTTCTAGTCTTTGCAGGGACTGGGGTGAGAGAGGGGGAAGGGAATTCCAAAGAAGAGTAACAGTGGAGCTGACCCCTGGGAGCGGGACAGCCTGGGGACAGCAGTGAGCCATAGCATGCCATTGGCTGGTGGGGAGCTCCAAGAGGAAAGGCACAAAGATCAGCCAGAATCTAGAAGAACAGAGATGAGGCATGATGAGTATCAGTTTTACTCAGTAAACCATGGGGAGCTGGTGGCCATGTGATAGGCCCAGGCGTGAATGCAGAGCGGCACTGCAGAAAGGTGATCTTGTCCCAGCACCAGGTGGGCTATGCTGAGGTGGTGCAGCATCCAGATTGGAGGCAGACACTGTGCTGGAACCCAGCTCTGTCACTTCTTCTCTGAGCCACCGTGGCGTATGCCTACGCCCGTCTGAGCTTTAGTTTACTCATCTCTAAAATGGGTCTGATGATAAAAAAGCCCTGAAGCCATTAGCAAAGTACCTGGCCCATACTCTATTAATATTAATTATTTGTGTTCCTAGGCATGGAGAACACAAACGTGACTATCCCTCAAACTCCACCCTCAAAGGGTCACAGTCTAGTGGGAGAACAGGTTGTAAACACACAATAGGAAAAGACACATTGAGTGTGCTCAGTGTTCCAAGTGGGGCTGGGGGTGAGGAGCCTGGCCTGCCTAGACGCCCTGAGCCGGGGCCTTGGGCCAGAACTGGTGGGGCCACGTGATACTGAGGAGTCGCTGCCCAGCTGCTGAGCAGGAGCTCACGACCCCACAAATGTCCACACAGCTCAGTCCGGGCTTGGTCAGTCCCATGTGCTGATCACTGCAGAAGCTGGACATGGTTATTTCTCAGATGCACATCCACCTCTCTGCATCGTCAGGGACCCTGAAGCCATTAAAAGATCTTCTCTCATTTATAATCCCCATGAAGAGTGAGAACTGCCCTGGGCTGGTGTTCAGTGTGGATGCACTAGCTATCAGTCCCTATAAGTCCGTGTGTACTTCTGAAGTTGAACGTGGACATGAGGGAGAAGTGGCTTTAAACATCAGAGTTCAGGTCCTGAGGGCCTTGTGCATGAGCAGTGGGGTGGGCTTCGGTTCGAGTGCTGATTGCACGTTTGTGATTTGTTGTGCTGTCGGTTAACCTTTATGAAGGTCAGTTTCATCATCTGTAAAACGAGGTAAATAACTTCGCCCCATTTGCATCTGTGTTAAGCATTAACTATGATAACATTGTCAAAGCACCCAGCACATCACACCGCACATAGCAGGGATACAGTATTCTCCCTGTTCACAGCAGGTTCCTAGTGGAGTCCCGTGACACATGGCAGCTTGAACAGGGCCGTATCATTTGCTCGTCTGTGAGCAGAGCGAGGCTCATCCAGTGTGGCCTAACCCGGCAACTGCGTGGTCCTCACTGTCTTCCCTTCGCTGGGCCTGTGCAGTGCCTGCTGTGCATTCATTCACTCACTGTTCAGCCAGGACTGACTCCCTCCAGCCACCAGCCTCTGGACTGGGAGCTGGGAACACAACTTACCAATGATGCGTGGTCCTGGAGCATCAAAAACTTCCCCACGGGTGAGTGAGCAGCGGAGGGAACAGGTGATGGGAAGACCAAGAGGAAGCGTCTGCAGGAGCAGAGCAGGAACACTAGCAAGTGTCGGGGTGGGTGCCGTGTCCTCGGGTCCAGGCAAAGAAGAGGCAGCAGGACAGAGTCTTCAACTAACATGACCCGCCCAGGAAATGGCAAATGTTGACCCCAAGAACTAGCATACCTACCCAAAAGGACTCCTATGGGTAGCAGCCCAAACTCATTATCAGAGGCTAGTAGCCATTGTTTACAGAGGCCTCTCTCTGGCGCAGGTGCTCATCAGGAAAAAGCCACCTGCACTAAGTTTTCGCCGGAACCTTATAAAGGAGTTCTTAGAATCCTATTTTGACCAGTGGGTGGAGACTTGCCCTGTCCGATCAGAGCTGCACAGCTTTGGTTCATTTGCATCTTTACTGACCAATCAGAGTGGTTCCCTTAGTGACCAATCAAGCTGCATGATTCTGACCAATCAGAGTGGTTCCCCTAGTGACCAATCAGGCTGCATGATTCTGACCAATCAGGGTGGCTCCCCTAGTGACCAATCAAGCTGCATGATTCTGACCAATCAGGGTGGCTCCCCTAGTGACCAATCAAGCTGCATGATTCTGACCAATCAGGGCGGTGCTAGTTGGACTGTAACCACGCAGAAAGTATATAAATGGGCCTTACCTTAACCCGGAGGCGCGCCCCGTCAGATCTTGGGGACAGTGTTTCCCGTTTGCCCATTGTTCACCTGAGTCAAGTTTCTCCTTTCACTGCACCTCAGATTGGGGTCACCTGTTGGCGTTAGGTTGGTGGCAGTGACTTTCTGCTGACACAGGTAATAAAGACCAAGAACGAAAGTGGACCAACCCTGCTAAACACCCTCCGGCGTCCCGTCGTTGCCTCTCACGCCACACCTGCGGGTAAATAAAATCGCCCCGGAGCGACACAGGTGCGACCAAAGCCTGCAGCTAGGAAGAGGCCGAGCCAATGGCGCAGTGGGCCGGTCACCTGACCCTTGGACCTCGCAGTCCGCCTGTGGTTCTGTGTTGCACCTGGAACCTCCAGGGCCTGGGCATCTGGCCAGAGCGAAGGCCCCAGAGGAGGAGGTAGGGCACCCGGCGGGGAGACCTAACACGGGGGTGCATGGAAGGAAGGAAGGGAGGGCGCGAAGGAAGGAAAGAAGTTTGCCGTTCGATGCCGTTGAGTGTTATTCGCGTGTAAGACTGTTTCTCTCCACCAGCATCACTAAATCATCTCGTCTTCACCCCCTGCAGGGTTGTTTCTGGGGAGCGTTTGCTCAGCAGTGCGGTGCGGCAGGTTGTTTATTTTTGTATTCCCCCCGGACCCTAACTCCCACCCCCCAAATTACTGGAAACAGTTCGGTTGTCTGAGAGACTGTTTGGGTTGGATAGGCGAGGGGTCTGGTTCTCCAGGGTTCTTTCCTAGCGAAGGGGGGTTGGCTTTTCTGAGCCACACGATGCAATTTGAGCAATTAGTGCCCCCTGGGCCGTTATACTCGGGTACTTTTGGTCCACCTGTTTGCTCAGGATTTTGTGCAGAGAAGTGAAAGCTGAATGGGCGCCTCCTCTATGTTTTATACCGTGTGTGCCGGGTCCCGTCCTAGGGTCTTCAGTCTCCCCATCCACCTGCATGGTATGATCTGAGCCGTGGGCACTATGCTCAGCACGTGGGTGTCCTCATTTCACCCTCACAGCAGTCCAGCAAGTTAAGCGCTGTCCCTCTAGTGTGATCAATGGAGAATACCTGCACAGAGAGGTTCAGAAACTAGCTCAGGTCATACAGGAAGTACTAGCTGGAACGTGAGCCCAGGCAAGATCTGCGCTCATAACCGAGGTGCCCTCTGCCAACTCTTGTCACCCTCACACCTGAGAAAACAGGCTCCCCGAGTGACCCGCAGTGGGTGACCGTTGAGGCCAGAGTGCTGTGTCTGGGCCTTGAATCCGGTATGAGGGTCCCTATGCCAGGCTGCCTCCTGTTACCTTCCATCTCTGACTCCAGCTGGACAGAGCCAGGGCAGAGTGTGGGGGCAATGTCCAGTTCCGGGGAGGCTGAGAAGCAGCACACCCATTTCCACTACTTGAGTGAAAGCCTAGGTCTTGTGTGGCCACAAGGTGAGAGCAGGTGTGAACAGGAGCCGGTGGAGGCCCAGGGCCAGCCAGAAGTCAGAGATAGTCCACCCAGGTCCAGGTGGGAGATGGGGCCAGCTGGTGGGGCTGGGGAGGAGGCCCGGGGCCCTGGGCTCTGTGCCCCAGGTGTCCCTTCAGCTGGTTGGCTGCTCTAACCGCCTCCCCCCACCGCCCGCCACCCTGCTGCACTGCGGTCTCTCAAACCGCCCAGGCCTCCATCTGTTCCTGGACAGGGAGAAGTCCAGGCAAGGCAAACCCGAGCCTGGCCCCACCTCTTGGCACTTGAGTAATGGGGAAAGTTGTGTCCCCTCACCACTGCACTACTGGGGGTGACGAGGAGATCTTCCTGCCAGGTACGAACAGCTTACCGTGCAGGGGGCCCCTGCATTCATTTAGGACAGCACTGGGGCAGAGGGTGTGCTATTCTCACTGCTGTGTGGGTGACGATCCCAAGGGGTTCGGAAAACAGCCCCGGAGGCAGCGAGGTTCGCCGAGACCGCAGACGGTGTCTGCGATGCACTAGCACAGGGTCCAGGTGGCGGGTGGGCTCTGGTTCCCGGAGGCAGCGCTCCGTGCGGCGGCGGTGACCCTCCGCGTGGCCCCACAAAGGCGTCCCTGTCCCCGCTGCCTTCCGTGCTCCTGGGTTTTGCATTTTTTAGGAGGCACTGACTCATTTTTATAACCTGTACCTACAGGGCCAATTTAGCAAATTAATTTTTCTTTAGCAAATTGAATTTCAAATTAAGTATTCAGAATTTATTAGCTGTTGTCACTGGCGATTTCCCCCTTGTTCTTTGGATCTATCTTTCAAGGCTGGAGAGAAAAGACTGTATGATTTCAAATCCATCCCCCACCCCCACCCCTTTAAAGTGTCAAAGCGAATTGTCGGTCCTGACCTTGGATGGACTCCAGGGTCACTTCGTCTCCTCCCGGTCCTAATGGTTTTGAGCGTAGCAGGACGCATTTGGGAATCGGTTAGGTGGTCTAATACTTTGCTGGTAGGAAAAAAAATTTTGCTGAAGGTGGGGGACTTAATTTACCGTACATCACAAAACTTTCTGAGTAAATTACTTTCAAGTCAACTCAGCTCTTCTCTTAGCCACGTTGGCGCTGGGGATATGTTGGGGTTTGATTTAAAAAAATTCTAATCTATCACAGTCACCTGTCCTGCTGCAATTTAAGGCTTCGGTGGTTTGTGGTAGATAACTGTCGTTACACTTCCTGCAGGCTAAGAACACGCTGATAGTCTGGTATATTAACCATCGCAAAACAGACAAAGGGAAAAGGCAAGTCTGTGTACACAGAGGCGGCCGAGTCAGGTGCCCCGGCTGTTTGCTGCCTCCCCCGGCACTCAGCTTTGGTCCTTCCGTTCTCCACATCTTTTCTGACCTTCCCACCACCAGACTCGAAGGTGACGGAGAGCTGTCCCAGGCAGCAGTCCCACTCTTGGGGTACTGGCGATGACAGAAACTAGTAAGGGAAGGGCTGATAGCAGAATGACCTTAAGTGGGTACTTAAGGTCACCTGTGTCCTACCCGGGCACCTGGATGGAAATTAGCCTTGAAAACCAGATTTCTGCAGGCCCTGGAGGGAGGGCTGCTTGGCCAGCCTCTGTCCCTTGTAGGTCACACAGCGCGTTGACAGCAACGGTCAGTGCAGCCTGCCCGGTCTGGGGTCGCTGCGACCTGGCCAGCGGCTCCCTGAGAAGAAGTGTCGGTGTGGCGGGGCGGCCCTCACGTCTTCCTCGAGCCTCAGTGTTTTCGTGGCTGAGGCGCAACTCAGGCCACGCTTTCCTCATCAAGTTGTCGTGTCCGTTTCCTGGCAGAGCGCAGCCACGCAATTAGGCTCGTTATAATCTGCATGGCTATCACCGTCGTTTCCACTCTGAAGTAACCACATTGAGTACCCGAAGGGCAGAGGAGCCCCGGAGGCTGCAGGAGCTGGGAGCGACTCCCCAGCACGGCGATCGGGAGGGAGGGACAGTGAGAAGTGGGTGTGATCCTCGGGGCACTTCCTTCTCGTGATGCAGCCACACCCCAGGCTCCCTGTCTCCCTGGGTAATAAGCGCTCGCAGCCTCTCTGCCGTGTGTCTGCTGGGGCTGTGTTCACACGGTTGGAATGGTCGGCCTGGGCACTTACCTCCTAGCCCTGGCAAGTGACCTGTGGCCGCCGTCTCCTGGGTGTGGAAGCCTGGCTTCCGGAGGTCCGGTTGCTCTGAGAGGAGCCCACTCACTGCCTGGAGGTCAGACCCAGCCCCTGGTGGGGCAAGGCCTTGAACTCAGGCACGCCCAGCTCCAAAGCCCTCCCCTTCCAGCCTTCCTCCCCACCACATGCTTTGCTGCATCTCAGTTACGCCGAAGCTTGTGGAATCTCTTTGCAGCCTGTGAGCGCAAGGCCTCAGTGGGCCTGATGCAGTCCGGAGTAGGTTTTTAACTAGAGAAACTGAGAAATGGTGCTGCGGCAACTGTGCACCAGCAGGGGGAGCTAGGAGCCTCCTGGTGACCCAAGCCGCTGTGCTGGGGTTGGTGCAGGCGGGCAGCAGCGGGGGGGCAGAGGACTCCCCTGGACTGTCCTGGGGAGCAGGAAGGGGGTGACCCTCCTCTGCTGCTCTGACAGGCCCAGTGCCCTGGGCAGCCTGGGGCGGTGGCAGAAAGCAGCCTTGGAACTCAGGAGCGTCTGTGCCTTGGCTCCGTTGGCCGTGTACCCTGGGATGCATCCCTTCCGAGTTCTTGTCTCAGTTAACTCCGTCTGACAAATGGGGGTGATGAGATTCAAGCCCATGGCTGTTGTGCAGATGGAGAGGTCCGTTACCTGCCTAGTGCCCCCCTGGCCCACAGGTGCTCGTCCAGCTGGGATGCATGGGGTGTGGCGGGGAGCCGGAGCCCTGGGCCTTTTCCCCGTCTCTCGTGGGCTGTCTGAGCGCCCTTGGGGGCCTTTCCCATGCTGTGGCAAGCAGGCTGGGCCTGGGGGACCTCTGGCCTACGCCTGGGGAAGGAAGGCACCAGCAGGGTGTGGAGGGGCCTGGCATCCGCACAGCGGGGTACAGTGAGGCTCTGTCCACAGCTCGGGGCGCCGTGGCCTCTGGCAGTTGCTGAGCCTCTCTGAGCTTCGGTTAGCTCCTCTGTCAGTGGGGGTGTTCTCACCCTTCTGCAGGGTAATGCAAGGGTTAACTGTGGCTAGAAGTTGTCATTGGGTCCTCGCACACAGTGTGTCCTCAGGACTTAACAGCCAGCCTTTAACGCTCTGTTTGCTGAAGGATGGGTTCCCGGTGGAATCACGAGCTTCTGCCGCTCTTCGGGGGTCAGCACATGGTTCTTGGAGAGAGCAGATGGATCTTTTCGGCCTTGCAGGCTTCAGGTCTGCTGCAGCGCCTCAGCTCCGCAGTCGTCACCAGAAAGCCCACAACGAGCAGGTGTGCCCGCCCCCTCACAACTTCATTTACCCAGCTGGTGGCGGCCCCCGCGGCCCCGACTGCAGGTTACCGGGTCCTGTGCCGGATGCTGGGTCCGCGGGGCCAGGTGCATGGATCTGCTCAGGCGTTTGTGTTTCACTTTGACTTCCAGAAACCGGGCACTTTTACACGTGCGATCACGTTACAGTTTCACAGGCATCATGCCATTTTAGAGAAGAATACGCCAGGTCGCTGGTCGAAGTTTACAGCCCCGGATGGCGGGGATGGCCGGGAAGGAAGGGGGTGGGTTTGTCACTCTCCCGTCCTGCCCCTCTGCCTTCCTGTGACCCTGAGGGTGCCCCCCTCCTCCCAGTGCCCGGGTTTCTGGCTCTGTGTCAGGGGTTGGAGTGGGGCCTGTCTGAGCCGTCCTGTGACCCCCATTCTGATAGGGAAACTCCCGCAGTCCATTCAGCCTTAGTGGCTCCTGATTCCTTTAGTGCTGCTCTGAGGGAAATGAGACATCATTGCACAGGGAACGATCCTTTAATTAAATTGCTGGGAATTGCAAGGATTGAGTGATTGAAAGCAGAGGGGGACGCGGAGGCCAGGGTGCTCTCTGTGGATTAATTAGATGCCGCTGGGCTTGCTGCCCGCCCTGCTCCCCACAACGGACCTTGGCCTCCAGACGCCTGACCCTGGGAACAGTTAGCAGGCCCACCGCTGGTGGGGGTTCTTGCTCCACACAGCAGCCACTCCCCGGGCCTCCTCCCTCTCCTCCCGCTGTGAGCCGCCCCCTGCTACAATCCGCCACAGCTGATGGGGTTCACAGGAAGGGCCAATCTTAATTAAGTTGGATGATCTTTCTGGAGCTTGCAAAAGCAATTACTGTTTCCTGCCTCAGCCAGGGGTAAGGGTTCCACTGGTTTAGCTCCCCTCCTGGGGAGGCCAGGAGATGTCTTACAACACAGGCTGTGTGTTGCTCAGTAGGGTGACCCTCCCCACCCCTCGTAGACTCACCCCAGCTCCTGTCGGAGTGCAGCTTGAATTAGGACAAGGCTTTGGGATGCCATCAAAAACAGGAGTATGCTCCCAATGGCCCTGCATCTTCCCCTCCCTCCAAGGCCTGCCTCCTCCTGGAAGCCTTCCTGGCTTGGTCCCACGGGATATCTTGCCCACATCTGTGCCGGCACAGCCTCACTCGGAGCACTGGGCTGCTCTCGTCTCCTGGATGTGCAGAGGTCATTCCCTCCGGGGAGACACACACAGCTCCCACAGGGTGTGGATGACACTTGCCCTTTCCCCACGTCCAGCCTATTTGGTGCAACTTTAAAATAAGTGCACCTGCTATTTACCGAGGACTCATTCTGTCCTGGGTGCAGGCCCTCCACGCCCTGTCTCAGTCCAGTAAGGCAGGACATCACCGGCAGTGACAACACCGAGTGACAAGTAAAGGGATTCCCAAGGGCTGTGGGGGCACCAAGGAGGGAGCCCCAACTCAGCTTCGAGCCATAGGCTCCGTGGGTGCTGGGCGTGCTGAAGCCAAGCCCTCCCGGATGTGTGGGCTTCAGTCAGACTAAGGACATGGGTGTCCCAAGGCATGCTCTCACTGGCCTCTTGGACTTGGGACACACCATGTCCTTCGTCTGGCCAAACACGGGAAGGAGTTGGATGGGGTTGGCGGGGGCAGGGGGTGGGGGAGTTGAGGCAGGGAAGGATGAGGAGCATGCGGGGGGGAGGAGCGTGCAAACTTCGTGCTAAGGATGCAGTTGGCTGGTGTTCCGACCAGGAGCAAGCTCCCCCTGTCACCGCCCCGATGGTGGCCTGGGTTTTATGGATGGTTCTGGTCCTCAGACTCCCCCTGGAGTAGCCGGCCCTGTGGCTCCTCCAGGGTGTCCCTGAGCCTGTTGGAGGAGAGGGGTGGCAGCATGTGGGTGGGTGTTTGGGGCATTGACAGAGGGGACGGGCAGACAGTAAGGTTGTGCTCTACTCAGGGCCACCCAGCTGCTTCTTGGGGTCACCCATTCTCACACAGACATCGCCTTTCAACCAGTGACAACACAGAGGGACTCCGGGAGGCTGTCCTGCTACTCTGGTGTCCTGGCGAGGGACGGAGGTCAGGTCCATCTCACACACCACACTCACACACCACACATCATGGGTACCACACACACACACAACACTGCGCGTGGATGCGCACCTCGCCCTAAACTATGCCCCCCCCCACACACACACACGGGCCCAGGAGTGCGGGACAGCCCTCCCACCGATGGCCCGTTCACCGACGCTTGCTGTGGCCTGTCCATCCGGGAGACGTGAAATGTTCTCAGCACAGGAGCTTCAATTCACGCACTTTGAGGATGAGAACAAGCTTTACGTCTCTGGCCCCCACTCTGGCTTTCGAATCACTGTGAAAGTAGTCCTCCAGAGACGCTCCGCGCCTGCGATGCTGAGAGCAAGGCGCGCTCACCAGGAGAGCGGCCACTCATTCCGAGGCTGCCTCGTGCCAGACTGCCACCAGCGAGTCACCTGCATGACCGCTGGGTCCCGATAACTGCGCCGAGGGAGGGAGGGGGTAGCATGATCCCATTCTACGGGAGAGAAGGGAGAGGCCAGCGCGGGCCGGGACAGCCTCGCGTAGGAGCAGACGATGGGGCCCACAGCCAGCCCAGGCAGGGGGCCTGGGCGCAGGTCGTAAGCCTCCTGTGGTGGCGACTCCTGCAGATGGAAGGGGGCGGGGGAGGGGGGCGGTCACCGCGGGTACCACCTAAGGGAACTCACGTTCAAGTTGTATTTTCCTTTTTCTTTCAAGTGGGTCCTCCTCGATTAATCCATGCTTGATTAATTGCGGTCATTGGAATCAATACTCTTTCATGTTTATCGAGTGCTAAACTGTGGAAATGCCAAAGTCAAGTTTGTCCAAGGCTTTTCCTCGGAGCGTTGGTCCAGTGGGACGTCAGCGCATTCACGGGTCCTCGCCAAGCATGCGAGGGGGGTGTTGGGATTCAGATACGTGACCAGGGACAGCGAAGTCCGTGCTCTGAGTCAGGGCCCCGGACAGGTCCGAGGGTGGGAGGGAGTCTGCCAGGCGGAGGCCGTGCTCCCCAGCCCGTGCTCCCTCGTCCGTACCACGCGCAGGGTGACTGCTCCGCGCTTCGTGTTTCTGCTGGCTCTGCAGAGACTGGCGTCGCAGCAGCAGGGCCACCTTTACACGGCCCGGAGTGTCCCCGGCCGTAGCGTGGTCCTGTCAGACCAACTTCCGCTCGCTGAGACCCCTCAAACACTCCGTGGCCCTTGGCAACGGCCGTTCCACACACCTGGCGCCACTTCCCCTGTGCTCTCGAACTCTTCCCAGACACAGGCTCGGAGGGCTCCCTGTCGCAGGCTCCAGGCCACCCCGGCTCTGCGGCGTGCGGCAGAGCTGAGCGCAGATGGACATGCTCGGGATGCGGAGGGAAAGGGCGCCCGGCCCTTTGGCTGCTGGCCAGAGCCCTCTGTGGGGAAGCATAAGGGAAGAACGTGTGGGCAAGAATCCGGCCTGGCCGTGCACCCCCGAAACAGCTGCTGCGTCTGCGCTGCGCTCTGGCTATTGAAAGCTTGAGTTAGCGATTGATTTCAGGCTGGCAGATCGGTGTGAAACGGGACCGCAGTGCAGGATCACAGAGGCCACCGTGACGCCCACCTCTCCCACAGCCCTGGCCCCGTGCTGTGATTGCATGTCTGCTAGTCCGCGTGGGCCTCGGAACTTCCGCAGGCTGGAGGCCACGGCCGGCTTGTTTCCAGCAGCAGCCGGCTCGGGGAGCTGCTGGATTTACGGCGCCCACAGCGAGCCGTTCTCCATAATGAAGGAGCAGAGGCACGGGGCCTTCATGTTACTCCGCCGAAAATTAAGGCGGTGGCCGAAGGGGGGTCTGACCCCACGTCAGCCTCACCGTGGTCTAAGTCTGGAAGAGCTGAAGAGAGCCCATCTCCCCTTGGTGGGGCTGGCTGCCACCAGTACAGGCCTCCTTCAAGCTCCCCTAAGGGCAGGTGGCCATCCGCGTGTGCTCCAGGAAAGCAGAAAGGCCCAGACTCGGGGGTTTCCTAGGCGTTAGCTTTGACTTGACACTAATTTCTGAGGACCCCAAATGCCACTGTGGGTCACCAACGTGGGGGTTCGTTGTGCCCGAGGGATAGCTCACATCCAACTCCGTTTCAGGGACCCACCTTGTGCCTATGTCCCCATCTTCCCAGGAAAATGACAGCAGAGTTAATATCGCCATCCAAGTCTGGGCAGGTGCACAGGGGTGACGCCATCACTGTCCCATGGAACTCACCAGTTTGACCAGTGCAAAGTGAGATGGGGTCAGAGAGTGACCGGACGGCCATGGGCTTGGCCAGGCTGGGCTCTGACGGCAGTTGCGGTCCCACATGTAGTATTTCCACTGCGGCAGACCGACAGGACCCCTGGCACTGGGGGTGTAGCCGTCGACCTGATGGGTGGCCGGTTTCTCCACGCCCGTTTGCAGGGACCCCAGGGCCAGCGGCGCCCCGTTGGGAGCTTGTTCCCGGGCCACAGCATCTCTCTCGCTCTCCATCATGATGCAGCACGCAGAACAGAGCTCTCGCTGTTTTGAACTCGCACAAAGCACTGCTGACTTGTCACATTGACGACGTGCTGACTGGGTCTGGTTAGCTAGATGAAGCAAGTGTTTTTGATGCTTTAGAAACACTGAAGTGAATTGAAGAGTAGAAGGTGAACCCTGTGAAAATTTAGAGCCTTCCACCTCGGAGAAGTTTCTGAGTGTTTAACGGTCTTGAGAATGTTGAGATAGGCCCTCCAAGGGGAAGGGCATGTTGCCAAAGCTCACGCTGCCTATCGTGAAAAAAACAGTGCAATGATTCGGATTTGTGTAACACATTTGAGTGCTGCTCTGACTCACACACCTACTGTCATCGGAAAGCTGCCGGTTTCGTTAGGGGGCCGGAGCAGGAGAAGGCTGCGCAGCAAGTTCAGGCAGGAGCACACGCGTTTCCTGCACTTGGACCTCAGAGTCCGGCAGATCCAGTGATGCTGACAGCGTCTGTGGAAGCGGGGAGACTGCACGGAGCCTCCGGACTGCGTCAGTAGAAGGAGCGCCGTGCAGATCTCTAAGACTTTGCACGCAATCTAATCCCTCCTCTGCAAGTAACGATTGTCCTCTTGGAAAACAGACCCCGCCTTGCTCCTGGGCCTTGGCGGAGGCGTAGTGCCTCACCAGGAGGCATTGGGAGACCACGTGGGCTGCGCTTGCTCCCATAAACTGAGTGTTTCCAACCCACCAAGCCACGGGGAGGGCGTGCGCAGCAGCCGTCCACCAGCGGGTGGAACTGGTGGTGAGGGACTGAGCCGGGCAGACTTCGAGGGGACAAATAAGTTGCATGAGCAGATGGCTCGGAATGCTTTAACACCAGCTTCCTGTTGGCTCAGCACCATGGACTCCGTATTTCCAAGACTGATCTGGCTAACACTACTGCTAAGGGCCCAACTCTCCAAACCTGCGAGAGACAATGAGCCCCTGGTATTGCACTATTCCCTGGGGACCGCCAGCCACCAAGCAGTGTGATCATTTTGGTCCCGTTCCACCATGAAGGGACAAAGATGCATCCCTTTGTAATAGACACATACTCTGGGTCTCGAGGTGCCTGTCCACCGTCATGCCTTTCTGCACAGCATTATCTCTGGCCAAGGAACACACTCCATAGCAAAGCAAGTGCAGTGGTGGGCTCGTGCCCAGGAAATGATGAGGCATCACCACCTCCATCATCGGCGATGGAGGCGTGTCCGATCTCATTGAAATTCGGAATGGGTTCCTGAAGCTGTGGCCACAGCTAGGAGACAGTGCCTCGAAAAGTTGAGTTGCGGCTCTGCATTTTTGGACATGGTACATATTTTTTGAGTCAAGGAAAATGATATAGTTCAAACTTTTCCATAGCCTGAGTACATGAGTCCAGAGGTCAAAGGATGGACTTGAAAGTGGTACCTCTATGTTTATTAGTCCACTGCAGAGATTTTTGCTTTTTTTGCAGGTGCAAACCAACGAGTCTCCAGATTATTAAGAGATGGTAGGTGTGAGACCAGTAGAAGACAGTGATGCTATAGAAGTGATGGGGCTACTTTGGACCAAGGGTGCACTTTTCGAAGAGAGGCTGTTTGAGATGAGGCTTTGTCGTCTGACGGTGAAGGTTGAGGGGGAAGCCGTGCTGTGGCCCGAAGGCAGGCACAAGCTTGGGAAGCTGGAACGGAAGGGAAGGGGTGTTTCTGAAACACAAGCGTGGGGCAATGGCACAGGGTGCGCGGAGAGCGATGCACGTGGGCTAGAGTGTAGCACAGCAGGGGGTTCTGTTCTGGAGGCAGTGGAACGCTGTGGAAGTCTTCCAGGGTAAATGGTGCTATAATTTGATTTGCATTTCCCCAGAAAGATCGCTCTGCCTACCGTGTGGAGAGTGAGCTGTAACGGGGCAAATGAAGGTGCAGGCAGACCAGCAGGGGGCGGTTCACCCAGCAGCAAAGACCGTGGTTCTGGCTGATCTCCGAAATTCTTCGCAATCCCGTTGTCCCACAGTGGTATGAAATTTATCCAAATCAACCCAGTTCGTGTCTTCTGATTTTGTCAGTCTTTCCCCCATTGCACCAGGAAAGACTGACACATGAACAGAATACTGTGTGCCCAGGAGCAGGGGGACACTCTCAACCTGGCAGCAGCCTGGCATTCTGGAAAGGCCAGGGAGACTGGCTTGGGGACCTGAGGGGGAGACATAGACCCATGTTGAGCTTTGGAAATGCTTTTGAGCTGAGTTGTGCGTGGTGAACGTGAGTGAGCCAGTCCGAGAAGGAAAGGGAAGACGAGGCAGAGGGAGCAGCATTGGCAGTGGCAGGTGGCTAGCAGACCTCGGGGCAGTTCACATAATTGCCAGTCATTCAGTTTGGTGGGAGCATCGCTGAGGGTGTGCAGGGACAGTGTCAGGGAAGGGGTGGAAGCAGTGACCACGTGTGGCAGGTTTGAGCCCAGCTTTCTTCTGTCTGAGAGACCACTTTGAATCAGGCTTACAACCTAAGTGTCCCTGGATGATGCATTAGTTAGCATCTTTGTTTGCAAGAAACGAGAAGTTAACAGTTGAACCAAATAGCGATATTTGTCATGAAGTTTCAGGGGCACATAATGAATTTCCAAGGAGGGTATTGCTGGGCCTCTGGTATGAGCCCATACCAGGGTTCGTAGGACTACGAAGCATCTAAAAGGTTTTCCAGCCTTCATCCCTGCCTCTCTCTATGTGTTTATTGAACGGTTCTCACTGCAGACTGATTTACCTGTTTCTCAGTCTTCAAGGCCACAGACACCCCTCTAGTTATCAATCTCCTCTATTCACGAGATCAGCGGAATGAAGCAAAAATAGAAGTCAGATCCAGATCCCGAGGAAAAGCCTTATCATTAGCCCATTTTGAGTAAAGTCTTCACTCCAGGAACCTGTGTCTAGGAAGGCCGGGTCAGGCAGTAGTAAACTGTGGCTCATGAGCTAATTCATGTAAAATTCTGAGCAATACTATCCCTGGCATGGAGTGATTGCTCCATGAATGCAATTTCGGTGTGGTAGGAGATGGGGGCAGGAAGGGTCACGGTCCAGACTGTTACAGTGTTTGATGGCGTGGGGCAGTGACTGCTGCCTGGAACACTGTCTGACACAGAGGGGAGGCTGGATAAATGGCATATGCTGCTATCACTGTGTCAGAACGCTCTGCGCATGCTTTCGTCCCCGCCGGAGCCTGTTAGCTTCTTGGCTACCGAGAGAGTTCAGGTCAAGCCTGTATTTCAGCACCGCGGACAGCTCCCAACTCTTTGTAACCAGGTCTCCTACCCATAGGAACTGTCTCCTGTCTCCTGCCTGCTGCTCCTGCAAGCTTGGATTTTCCTGCCCTTGAGCCCTGAGCCCACTGTGCTCCCGAACACTACATTTTGGACCACTGCACACCGTCTTTAGCCTTCTTCCCAGCATGCCTTGCAGCCAGCAGTGCCTGAGTTATCTCACTGACGAGACACATTTGCTAGCTAGCACATTTGCTGCTTTAATTAGACCAGCTTTGACAAGCTCCAAAACTTTGTTTTTGATTTTTATCTCTGGGATGATTTAAAGTGCCATAGAGCTGTGAATTGTCGTGGGCAGGGTCTCATACCCGCCAACATCCATCTGCCTCCTCAGAAAACTAACTATCCTGAGCTTGGAATGGAGTGTGCAAGGGAGACAATAAAAAGAGATTGCCAGAGGTTAATGCTTTTTCTCATGGCAAACAGCGTTCTTTTTAAACGAGCTCTTGTGTTCTTGGCAGTATACTGAAGCCACCGTTTTGACCTTCCTTTCATTTCTAACCAATAAAAAAATTAACACGCTGTATTTTGGGATCATTGCATTCAGAGAAGGTGAAGGTGTTTGCGTAGTGCCTGAGATTTTACAAAGAAAATTTCATGTGAATTATCTTGTTTAACACAAGCCTAGGAAGCAGTGCACAGTGGCTTGTATTGGTCCCATTTTATAGACAAGAGACCTGAAACTTAACAAGGTAAAATGCATGTAGCAATATAAATTAAGCTAAATGAAATAAGCATTTTTTGAGCACCCACTTTACCACAGTGGCAGTGAGAAGATGCCAAGTATAATAAAAAATGCCCTGGAACTTCTCTAGGGTGCCCTTGTTTTTGCAAACATGTTGCTCTCATCTGTGCTGAGTTTTGATCAGGGTAGTTTGCCTTGGTGTAGCATCTTGTTATACGTACTAAGGCCAGTTGGAGGTTCCCCCCGCCCCCCGCAGTGGGATCAGCCACGTGCAAGGTGAAGCCATCAAAGCCTTTGAATGGTTTTTCTCTAACTCCTCCGCTAGTCTGGGTTGGAACAGGCTTGTTCCCAGGCTGGTCTCAGATGATCCTCATGATTTGAGTCAGTGGTTGCCACGTGGGGAGAGGTGCTCCTTAGGGGCAGGGAGCTCAGCAGGTACGTTAGGCAGGATGCTAATCAAACCTGCTTAAGAATAAAAAGAAGTTACTGGCCACGGCAATGATGAAGGGTGGATACAACTTCAGTTAGGACAGGATCAGGGAATTTGGACTCTGCGCTCAGTTTCTCCCGATTGGTCACTCAGCTCTGCCTCCCTCCATGTTACCTTTACTCTTGTACAGATTCTCTGTCCCTGCGCTGGTTTTGAGTACCTCCGGGTCACATTCTATCAGTTCAGCAGTCCCAGAAGCAAGGGACAGACCCTGTCTCAGTATTTCCAACAGAAGTCCCAGGATTGACTTCACTGAGTGAAGTCATCTGGATGACCTTAAAAGAGGTCATCAAGACCTCTTGAAAGCGGGACTCAGCAGTCGGAGGCTCCCCACCCCTCCCCTGTCCTTGGAACTTAGGCTCTGCTCCTGGTTCCCACAGCGGCCTTGGCAAAGTGAAGGGGCATCGAGACCATCCGGACTGTGGGCGTGATGAGCCCCGGTTAGGCCTCTGCATAAGCTTCGAAGACTGGTGGGGATCCGCGGAGATCTGCTCCTCTTCTGGCCCCAGACAAGCCTCAGATGTCATTTCCCTCCCTCGCTAACCCTGCCGCCCAGCAATCTGGAGTGGTCCGCTCCTCCTCAGGCCTCTCCCGACCTCTCTGTACGGGGTCAGTTTTGAAACCAGCAGGTTTGTACCATGCGATCAGACCAAAGCCATCACTCTTGCTAGGGGGTAGGTTTACCCGGTGGTCTGGCCAGGAGACTGCCACCCGCAGGGCCCCTGTGCAGGGTGGCCCCGGGTGGGTCCCACGGGCCGAGAGGGCAGATGGAAAGGAAGGCTTCTTTCGTCGGACAGGCGGGTCAGCAAACCCGTTTCACCGCAGCTCCGCACAGGTGGCTTTTCCTGCGTCTGTCCTGGAGCTCTGTCGGGCATGGGCATGGCGCACGACAGGGCCGTGAGTTCATTGCCGCCGCGAGCTCAGGACACCACTGACTGGACAAGTGCTGCTTAATGCTGAGCTTATAAAGGGGGTCAGCATTTGCATCTGCCAGTTTTCATGATGGAGTCAAGCTCCCTGATTTGTAACTGACAGAATTTTTGTTCATCTCGGAGGCGTTAGAGCATCCAGCAGCCTGCAGTTTGCAATCTGTACAGACGTTTCTGTTAACCTCGCAAAGCCTGAGAGCTTAGCTTCAACATTTCGTCACCGGTCTTGTCAATTTCGAGACAGGTGACCTCACCCCAACCTCTTCTGGCTGTTTCTCTCTTTAAATTCAAGTTATTTTCCTTGGACAAGACCAGGGCCAGAAACTCGAATATCGTTGTTTGCTGACTTGCATAACTGCCGGGAGAATCACTTTCTGGCTGTGATGTGAAATTGGCTTTTCGTCTCCGGTGACCGTCCAGGGCGGCTCACCTTTGCTGTGTTTGGAGGCACGAGACCCACGAAGGGCGTGCGGGCGTGCGCACTGGGAGTCAGGCTGCTGACGTGCGGAGAATCGCGCGGCAGGGTTGATCTCTGAGACAGCTTTGAAAGAGTATTCTAGAAGTTATCCTTCATACTCTGTCATTTAAAGATAATAGTTGTAATGCAAAGGCTGTAGGGATTTTATTCATTGTGTTCGGGGGAAAATCTCCTGTTTCTAAGTATCTCCATTTGTTTCTCTGTGATAACACCCCGCCCTCCATCCTGGGAATATTCACATGTTGTTCTTTCTTGGGTTATAAATTTGAGAGTGCTCCTCCATTCAGCTATGAATTTAGTGAGCATTTTAATTTAAGCTCGGGTAAAAATCACGTGGGTGGTGGAATGGCCAGTGGTTTGTTGGGTTTGAAGTAAGGTGGGGATCAGGATGTGGACTGTGGGCAGAGTGGGGTTTGGAGCAGAGCCCCACAAGCCGGGCAGAACCTGTTCCGGCTTCACCTGTGACATGGACATTTGTTGAGCCCTTGTGACAGGTGCTGGTACACAGAGGCCACCATGTCATGGTACCATCCCTAGTGGAGCTCACCCATGGTCAAGTCCAGGGGGACACAGCAAGCACAGACCTGTAACAGAGCGCAGCAGGCGGGGCTTGGCCGAGCGGCACGCCCTGTCCTCGTGGTTCTTCACCAGGGGAGCAGTGAGCAACTGAAAATGGACAAGGGAAGTTTGGTGTGTCCCTAGATTGGACTTTGAACAGCTCAGATGTTCCATATCCTGCAACACGTGGGACCCCACAGAATAATGAGTAGCCCCACCAAAAGCAAATGGTGGGAAGAAGCCTTGGCTTGTTGGTGTCATGAGGACAGCCGTCCCGGGTGCTGCTGTCCCCCCAGTGCTGGCACAGAGCTGGCACATGGTAGTCCCTGCAGACACGGCTAGAAGAGACCACACAGGGTGGACGGAGACAGGCAGCCACGTACGGGAGGAGGCGTACACGTGTCTGAATCTCATGCCAGGCACACGGGACACCCGCGAAGGCAGTGAGGCTCTTCAGGATGCCGCTTGCCTGTGGACGGGAGGTTTCTGCTCATCTTCCCGCCGGCCCGGACTGGCTCTGGGCTTGGGAGGGGCAGTGCCCGTGTTGGAGCCCTCCAGGTCTGAACCCAAGCAGGACTGGAGAGGAGGTTATGGCTCACATCATACCCGCAACTTCTCGGTCCCCCTCCTCCCCGCCCCTCCCCCTCACTTAGGGCGGTTCCCTCAGAGATCAGTACAAGACCCCGGTCGAGAGCAGATGCACTCAGCTCTCTGATTCCTTCTACGTGTTTCCTTCAGCAGCTGTCTGTGGATTCGTACCCAGGCGGGGGCATCGTTCTAGGCACTCAGAGCAGACAAAGTCCCTGCGCTCATGGAGCTCGAGCTCCACTTGGGAAGCAAACAGCAGACAGGCGCCTGAGTGAGCAGACTCAGGGCGCAGTGGTTGGGGAGGGGACACACAGGGGAGGGGAAGGGCGAGTCGGAGGAGGATGGGGCTGCTGTATCTGTGCTCCGGCGGAGATATCTCTAATAGGGAGGGGGACCAGGGGCCATCTGGGGAAAGCGCGTCTGGTTCCAGCAGCAGAGTGTGCCTGGTGGACACACTCTGCTTTCGAGGAGAGGGATCAGCTGACTTTGCCCGAGCTCACTCAGCCGGGGGTGGGGCTCTGCCAGGACCGCTGGCCTTTCTTTGCAGGTGGCCGCTCCTCCTCAAGGAGGCTGCCCCTGTTGGGCGCCCTTCCGGGGGTGGCAGTACTCCTGGAGGACATACACCTGCTGAGCTCCTGCCTCACGTGGGCTGAGCCACGTCGCCACACCCGTGGGACTGCACCGGTGTGTGTCTCAGAAGGCCTGGTTTATTGGGGCATTTAACCTAACAAATGCCACTCTGGCTGCTCTCGCGAGAAGAGGGTTGGCGGGAGGAGTCCTGGGCCGAGAACGGAGGCCAGTTGGGGGTCACCTGGCGGAAGTGGCAGTTCCCTGGTGCAGGCGATGGCAGCGTGGTGGGAGCGACAGTCTAGTTATCGTTCTGTCGTTGGTGGAGCCCAGGTGGTTCGCTGATGGTGGTGCGTGAGATGGGGCTGAACGTGCCCCCAACGTGTCTGTCTCCAGCATCTCCACAGATGGGGTCGCCATACGCTTGGAGGGCGTGCTGTGGGAGGGGAGAGTTGTTGCCAGTTGTCAGGTGGGAGTTGTTTTGGACCCGTTTAGTTTGTGTTAAGTTTATATATATTAGACATTAGTTGGCTATACTGTGAAGGATTTGGGGAGATGCGTCGGGGATGGACAGACGAATTTGGGAAACGTCAGCCCGTGATGATATTGAATATGCCAAGCCTGGAGAGGGGGGTCACCAAGGGAGCCTGGGGGCAGAGCAGAGGGGAGGTACACGGCCTGAGAGCCAGGCTCCCCAGTGCTTCCAGGTCAGGCAGGTGAGAGCAACCAGCTCAGGAGACAGAGACAGGAAGGGGGTGGGAGGGGCGGGAGGCCGCTGAGGAGGGCACGTCAGCAAAAGCACGTGAGCGCGTGTCGCGGAAGCTGCTGCTCAAACCCAAGCAGGCAGCTGGCCTGGGGGCATGGGGTGGCGATGAGGAGGCTGGCAGGCAGGTCCGGTCCTGTGCTGCAGGGCACGTTCCCAGCTTCCCAAACTGCGGCCGCACCCCCGCACCCAGGCCGAGATTTCACACCGGGCGCTGATCTTCCGGGCCAAGTTCGAGGCAGGTGGGCAGCTCAGAGTCAGGAAGTGTGCTTCCAGGCACCCTGGGTCACACTGACTTTGTGTCTCAATAGAACTCTTCCGTTTTTATGCTTTTCAGCCTAGTGGTAATAAATTCAGCATCAGGAAGAACGTTTATTTGCAAGAGTGCCCCTGGTTTGCTGACTTTGCAGAACGGCCAACACGGGACCCTGTTCCCTTGTATCCGTTTGCCCAGCCGTTGTTTGTCATTTTCAAACGGGAATATCGACCCCGCCTGCCTTTCATCACTCCTTCCCTCATTTTCCTGCACCCCCACTTTTCCTCCTCCGGATTTAGCAGGGCTCCACTGGCCGTACGTAAAATGTATTTCGCATCCTCTCAGTCCATTAAGGCGTTTTCCGGGAGCCTTTCACAGCGGCTCCTGATGGTAAATTGGTTGTCAGAGCTTCCTTGGCCTCCCGTCGGTGACAGTGCTGATGGATGGGCCCTCTTTATGCGGAGCAGCTCGGCGTGTGCAGAGTTACATGGCTCCATGCCACGCTCAGCGGATTGGAAGGAGAGCGCCAGGGGTCCCACTGCGAAGACCCTCATCTGCCGCCTCTTCGTGTGGCACTCAGAAGAGGCCAGCGGTGCGCCCGGGCTGGGAAGGGCCTGGGAGGCCGACTCCAGTCCTGGCGCACCCACAAAGCCTTGCAGGGTCCACAGGACGAAGGCTTGGAATAATGTGGAGGGTGCGGGGGTAAGGGTGTCGCCGATGGCGTGCACTGACAAGTGTGCGGTCCCTGCTGTGCCGTTCGGTAGGTAGTGTCCCCTCTTCTGTGGGGCCTTTGGTGATTTTTGGCAGGTCTGCCCATCTCTCCATTGAGTCCACCTGGGGGAGAAATCTTGGAATAGCAGAAGAGGGTGGGACCCAGTGCACTTTGTTGTCAAATTAATGAGCTAGAATTGGGGTGGGAGTGGAGAGAGTTCTTCCTTCTGTTAAAGCCCGAGAAGGTCAAAGTCACATTCACTGGGGGAGTGCGAAACCCACATGGTGACCTGATAAGAGTTTTATCAGGAATTCAGTCTACATTTTGGGGGGATCTTTGGGTTTGTTTTAGATAATTGACACATCAGATATGAACTCTTTGGTTGCAAAGAAAACAAACAGGAACCCCCATGGATTAAGAGCAAAGGGAATTTCCTTGCTCACCTAGTAGAGAAAACTCTAGGTGGACTCAGAGTCAAGCGTGGTTTGGTTCAGAGGCTGGAACTGTATCAGCAGGACCCAGTTTTGCCTGCATTGTCTCTCGGCTCCTTTTCCTCTCTGTGCTTGGACACGTTCTTTCCTCGTGGTTGCAATATGGCTGCCACAGCACCAGCTTCATCTTCCTGTGACTCCAAATCCAGTGGGCCATGTTTCCTTCCCAGGCATTTCTTGTGTCTCGAATGGGCTGTGGCAGAGTGGGGGCGGCGCTCCGACTGGCCGGGCTGGGCCCCGTGCTCATTTCCGGAGCCAGGAGTTGAGCCTGCACTTCTACAAGCATATGCATTAAGGGTGGGGGTGTGATCTGCCAGAGGGACGTCAGGGTGCTATTCGCAGAAACAGGGCAAGTGAATTCTGGGTGTCAAAACATACCTGCTGTTGTTCACTGTGCCTTGAGAGAAAACTGACTGAAATCGGAGTGGAAGGGCCCCCTCCTTCATAAAGTTCCTCCTCTCCCATTTTGGCCCAGGGCAGAGATGCAGCCAGGAAGGGAAGGCACCTCCAGATGCTCAGTGAGGGCTCGTGGGAGGGAGGGAGGGAGAGGGAGGAAGAAAGAAAGGAGTTCACTGACCAAGGGCCGTGCAGTTGGCCTGTCATGGTGGGGATCTGGGAACTGAGGGATGGACAGCATGCTCTGTCAGTTGGGAGGGATGGATTCAAGGCGCATGCCTCTGTGCCCAGCAAGAAGGACAGTTCTGGGAGGGACTGTGACAGTGTAGGAGCCGGGGTGGGAGCAGGTCTGGAGAGGGACGCTGCAAAGGAAGTGGGGGCGGCCCACTTTTTACAGGGTTGCTGGGGAGTGTCCCGGGCTGGTGCCCTTGGCAGTAGGCTACTCAGAGGACTGAGCTACATTTTAGTGTGAGTCCTCCAGTTAATAACTCGGCCTCCAGAATGCACAGCACCTCCCCGAGTCTCGGTTTCTCCATCTGTAAAATGGAACAGCCGCCTCCTGCCTCGCAGGGCGTCTCGACGGCCGAGTGGGACAGTGGACTCCCCAGTGCTCCGTGAGCGAAGGGCTTGGGCACAGTTTTAGATGTTACCACGTGGGCTATCCCTTAGTCCCCGCTTGAGTTTCTATTTCGTATTTTGCGGTGTGTTTTGTTTCATTTCCTCTGGCTCTTTCCATTTGTCGCTCAGGAGGGGTCGGTCAGACTCAGCTATGATCACGAGAGCCATGATGTGTGGCTTTGTGCTATTTCTTTTACATCTGTGGCCTTCCTTACAGTTCTGTCACTTTCAGAAAATGAAATGAAAACAAAGCAATCCTCTCCACCTGGGTTTTGGCACCTCTCCAAGGCTCCTATCTCCTTCAGAGGAAATGAATGTTCTGAGTCCTGGACTCAGATTTCCCTGGGGCTCTGGGGCCGAGCGTGCTAAGTGGGGCTTGCAGACCTGAAGACGTTAAGTGGGGCTCCAGTGGGGCCTGGCCAGAGCTGGGGGGGTGGGGGGCCGCGTGTCAGCAGTCCCTCCCACCTCCCTTCCTGTGTCCTCCCTGACCTCCTAGAGTGTTCCTGTTCTTGTAACTCATCCCCCTCCCCCGCAGCGTCATGGGCCTCGGGAGCCTGGGGTCATTCCCTCACCGAATGAGCTGCCCCAGGGACTGCCGGAGCCGCGTGTCCCGTCCGCACGGGGGTGTTCTCCCGAAGTGAGTTCTGCAGACCGCAGTTCTGTGGTGTGCTCCACGTACAGTGGTTCGGGGTGAAGTTCGGCAGACTCTGCTTGGGAGGGTCTCTTCTGCGCATTGTGTAAATTCTTCATCTTATTAAAGGTTCCGAGAATTCTGATTTTTATCCAAGGGCCCATTATTCCTTCCAAAAAAAAAAAAGGGTTTTTTCTTTCCCTGTTCCTGTTTCCTTTTCCTTCTGGGATTCTTACTGCGCACACATTGTCCCACAGGTCTTTGGGGGGGTCCTTGATGTCGTCCCGAAGGTCCCTGGACACTTGTTTTCTCTCTGCTCCTCCGATCGGGGGCGGGGGGTGGGTTCTGCTGGTCTAGTTTCAAGTTCACTGACTCTTTCTTTTGTAATGTTTGATTTGCTGTTAAGCCCCACACAGTTACTTTATTTCAGTTTTCAAGTTTGGAATTTCCAGTTGGTTCTTTGGTATAGGTTGTATTTCTTTGCTGGGATTCTCTAAGTATTCACTCATTTAGACCCTGCTCAACTTCAGGGAGCCTCGAAGTTGCCTCGAAGTTCCGTCTGCTACACAGCACACCTGCGCTAGGTCATGCCTGGGGTTTGGTTGACTTTTTCTCGACTACAGGTCGTGTTTTCTGTTTTGAATTTTTTACCGAAAGAATTGGATAAAGAACACTTTGGAAGTGGCTCAAGTAATAGCTGATCCCTTTGAACTTGAGCTGGTTTGGCTTTGTGCTTTGTCAAGACCGAGCCGTGAAGAACCTCAGCTGTTTCCCAAGGCCCGTGGTTTGGGGGGACCCATCCTCCAAACTCTGCCGCGTGGTGGGTCTCATCGTGACTTAACTTTGGGGTCTGTCAGGGTGTGCCCAGGGGAGGCCGCACCGCATGGCCTGTGGTGAAGATGGGTTAGCATGACACCAGCCATGCGACTTTGAGGAAGCCCTCTTCCTCCGGTCCTCGACTCCCTCACCACCAGTCCTAGTGATGATGCCATTATCACTGTGCGAGCGGAGAACGCCCACCCCGCCCACTGGTGGGGAAGGAACCAGGCCTCCCAGAGAGTGAGCAGAGTCAGGATGCGGCTCTGCTGTCACAGGGGAGGCTGCCCGCTGCGGGAGCAGAGCAGGAGGTGGTTCCCAGCTGGGACGGCGGGGAACTGGCCTTGGAGCCCAGTGGAGGAGGGGTAAGTGGGAGAGGGTTTGCGTGAGGGAGGTGGGGTAGGAGGCTAGCAGGGGCCGAGGCAAGGAGGTGGATGATGCGTGTGGGAAGAACTGAAGGTCAGGCTGGCCCCTGCACGGGCCCGGACGGTCCCCTCCTGCCTCCGCCCTGTCCATCCTGTCTGAATACTGGGGAAGGGCTGATGCTCTCTTAATTAACGGCATGGCAACATCCCCGGGAATGAAGTCTCCCGATCCCTCTAGCTGCTCTTCTTGGCTCCTAGGGGCTCTACCTGCACCCAATGAGTGGCAGAGGTGAGGGGTCACATGCTTTTTCACTCCCCACATCTGGTCCCACTGGCCCCCAACCTCAGCAAGGTCATGACCACGGTCCGAGTGGTGGGTTTGCATCCTATTCTGCTCCATTTCAGCCTGAAACACAACCCCTCGGCCCCCAAAGGGCTCTGACGCACTCCCCTGATCCGGCTGCTGAGAAGCAGGGGGAGGGGGTAGCAGGAGCCCGCGCCCAGTGGCATCCGGTTGCGTTTTCTCCCTTTCGTGAGCTGGCTGTTTCCGTGCTTTCCTGGGAGAAGGCGGAGGGCAGCTGTCGGAGTCCTGGGAGACTGGTGCCCGGGTTCAAGGCCCAGCTTTGTCACCTGCTTGCTTTGTGACTCGGGAGAAGCTGCCTACCTTCTCTGTGCCCTGATGGATAAAACATAGGGATGTGACACCCGTTTTCTCATTGGGTTCTTACAAAGGTGAAACGCTGTAATTGATTTAATTGAGGTCGAGTCCTACCAGGAAGCCCTCCACGCGCCCTGTGGGCCAGTGCGTGCTTTCTGCCAGGCAGGGCCACTCACCCTTCCACTGCGGGAAGGGCTCCCCAACCCTGGTGAACTCATTGAGTTTTAAAAAGCCCTCTCTCTTCTGTATTGAGAAACAATCAGAAGCAAATCAGGATGCATTGGGGGAAGGAGTTTGGTGGAGACGAGGACAGCGCAGTGGGACGGTAGGCAGCTACAACCCAGTCCCGAGTTCACCTAGGCAGGCTCCCTCATGTGAGATCAGAGGCGGCTGGCTCTGCAGCCCCTCCCGCCCTTCTCTGCGCTCTGCTGGCGCCCGGCTCTCTCCCCAGCCCGCTGACCGACCCAGTGTCCAGGCCATTCGTCTTGGTTTCTGATGTCGGTGTTCTGAGGTCTCAGAAGGAAACACTGACCTCCAGATAACCTCTCTCAAGGACTCACAGCAAAGGCAGAAACAAGCGCTTAGGGCGCTTACACGGGGACCTCTGCGGGTCTCTGTCCCTCCCTCCGCCTGCTCTCCCTCCTCACCAGCTCCTTTGCTGCCAACTAGCTCCCTGCCTTTCCAGCTTTCTTTTTCCTGACCTCTTCCTTAGCAAACTACTGCTCCTGAGGGTTCCCGTGCTCAGGTACGGAAAAAGCACGCTGTACGGTGCACCCGTGAAATCGCTGCGTTAGGAGGTCTGGAGATGGTTGAGGCCTGTTAGGAGGGGCTTTGCCAAAGCTCAGGAAAACAAACAGAAACCTGCCACAGAACGCGAGGTCGTGGTCGGTTCTTACTGTTCTGGAATTCAGATCTGCTCCAATTATTTCACTTCCTTGTTAAAGCCCCTTGGATGAGGAAAATGATTCAGAGTTGCAGGAGGAGAAAGACCACAAGAGGCTGTCCATGGTTAACACACACACACACACACACACACACACACGCCTTTAGAAGAATCAAATATAGAAAATGTTCCTCATATTCCTCTGGAGTTGTTTGAACAAAGATTCAAAATTGTAAGCAAAATGAAAATGAATCAAGCAAAACTTTAAAAATAGACTCTGACATTTTAAAACAATATTCTAGGTGGATCCGACAGCTTAGGTGAAGGGAGCCTTGTCTTCTTTCTGTAAAGGGCCTCAGACACGACTTGGGGAAAAGAAACAGATACAGTTCACCCCACACAGCCATTAATTCTCACCTCCCAGCGCAGCGCCACCCTGCTGCCTTCCCTGCCCGGCTGCAGTGGAGGGGTCAGCTGAGTGTGGCCCTCAGGGTGACCCAGAGCGGGTTCGGGATCCGGAAGAGCTTGGGCAGCGGGTGCCCAGAGGGACAGAGGCTGGAGGGCAGCCGGGCAGGTTTGCTGGGCTGTGGGCTGTCGCCCGCTCGTCTGCCCCTGAGCCCGTGGGACTCCTGTGCGGGGCGGCAGGGTCCCTGCCATCCCAGATCTGGGTCAGTCCGCAAGCTCTGGACACCTGGAGGTTGGAGGGGGAGGGGGAGGTGGGGGGGAGAGAGGGTGAGGACAAGGAGAAGGGAGAGGGAAGACACGTCACTAAACCAAACCAGGTTTGGTTCAAACAGATTGAAAATTGGCCTCTATGCTGAGAACATTGAAATGTCAGTCCAAGAACAAGGTGACCCAGAGTGAAGCCCTCAGAGAGGAGAAAATGAAATACACTGAGCGGCGTCTTTCCAGGCCAATTTGTCTGAGGGTAAAAGGCCGGGACGCCTGGTCGGCTCGCTGAAAACATGTCCTGGGTGTGTCTTCTTTCTGCGGGACTTCTGTCCCCTCTTCGAGTTGCAGGTGTCTGCTGGTCACAGGAGCCTCAGCTGCTGGGCAGGGCTGTTCAGCACCAGCCGCTCCTGAATGGGGTGTCACAAGCCTCCCCTCCCCTCCGGTTCCTGACTTGGCACCTTCAGAATGTGGCCCCACTGGGCTCTGCCCTTGAACGTGTTCACCCAGCTTTTACGGAGAGTGGGCGTTCTCTGCCTGCATCAGAACGGGCACTTAACCAACGCCTGGGTCAGTGCCACTGAGCTGTCTGTTAGAGGCTGCGCCCGTCCTTCTGTGCTGGGGCACTTATCAGGGCAGACTATGACTGATGGCATCCTGTTTGCAGAACATTCCCTCGGGGCCTAGCTGCTGGGTGTGGGGCTGCCCCCTTGGGTGCGGTACCGGAATCGGCGTGTGACATTTAGGGGTGGGTCTTCAGTGAGGAGGGCAGAACTTGCAGCTGCAGCGCACGAGATCTTGGGAAGTGTGGTCATTTCCATCAGCTCTCAGGCAGACCAGGTATTAGGGGGATGAAACGCGAGCTGTGGAGGCAAACTGCCTGGGCTCGAGTTTGGCTTCGTCGTTCACTAGAGGAATGATTAGTCTGGGTCTCATTTCCCGCTTCTGCAGAGTGGGCGTGGCCATGTGTCCACCTGCAGTGCTGCGGCGAAAGCCCTCCTCACGGCCCGGCTCAGCCGCAGCACGCTGGTTCCTGCCGTCGCTGTGGCGGGGGAGCCCTGGCCTGCTCTGCCCTCAGGGTAGATGCAGAGCTCCCCTCCAGGGGCCAGTCCCGTGGAGCTCAGTGCGGTCGGTGCGCAAGGCGCTGGGGGTCAGGGAGAGGTCGCTGCCTCCGTCCTGTGGCCCTGCTGCGTGCCCTGGGGCATCCTCGGGGGCTGTGCTCCTGAGCCCATCGGTGCAGCCTCTGGAACTGGGGCCAAAGCCAAAAAGGAAACCAGTGAGTCACGAGAATCCAACAAATGCGAAGGAAAGGTTCCTCCGATTCTCTGGCAAAAACATTTATGTGACTCTCTGACATCCAACCAACGACGTCTTCATGTTGGAGCCCTGACTGACGAAGGCGACAATACCTTGCAGTTTTCCACGTGGGAAACGCAGTCCTAGTCTCAGAAGACAGTTGCTTCCCACGACCTGGGTGAGCCCCAGGCCTGAGGTCGAAGCTGCCTGACCGACGGGCTCTGACGCACCACCGGGGGCATGTTGACAGGTTGTTGAGACGGCAGGTGTCCATCCTCCCCGCAGTAGGCAGCGCCCCTCCCTGAGTCCTCTCAGACCAGCGGAAGTGGGGATTTGGGGTCGCAGGACACTGGGTCCCCCACAGAACTGGCTGCTTCTGTGCCATGCTTCGGTTGCCATCACCAGCACATCGGGTTCGGGAAGTGAGGACTGGCCACAGGTCGCCCCTGGGGTCCATTGTCAGCCTGTGCTGGGGAGGTGACCCCCACTCTGGCTCATCTTGCTGAGGACCCGGAGGCCATGCCTCTCTGTCTCAGTGGCAGGGGCGACGGGACCTCAGGCTTGGTCTGCTTTTCCCTCACGGTGCCCTTGTCGGGGGCCATCTGTGGACCAGGAGTTAGGCCAGGGCAGGTGGGTGCAACAGCACGTGGAAGGCAGTCTCGGTCCTCCACGAAGATGCCAGCCTGTGGGGAATGCAGACGCCAAGCACTAATTCCAGCTGTTTCAACAGCTAAGAACAGTCCACGTTGATTCGCCTTCCAGCAAGCTCCGACCGGCAGGTTGGGCAAACTCGGAAGTCATCACTGACTGCATGGCTAATAACGGCCGTCGGGGCTGCACCTCACATGCCTGCCCGTGCGTACTTGCATGGCCATTCATAGACTAAGCTGTCTCATCAGCTGTCTTCAATCTTGCCTGGAACAAAGCAAGCCACTTTTTTAGAAGTGAATGCACAGAGGCTCAGTGAAAGCCGCTCAATGAGAGGGGCTCCGATTTTGCCGGGCTTCGCCCCGTCGGGGGACTACGTGAGGATGGGACACAGCATTTCCCCGCTGAGGGGCAGACGGCGCACGTCTGACGCTCCAGCCAGCACTGCTGGGTCGTGGCTGAACACTGATCTGGGAGACAGGGGACGCGCCCGTCCTCGCGATGAGCAATCACTCAGAGCCAAGTGCATGCTTGGTGTGTGACAGCTGCCCCATCGATGTTTGTTGAATATTTAACTCTGCAAGAATGGTGCTCAGGACATTGGGGTGTATTAGGCACCTTCTCAGCCCCCTCCCCTGGGATCCCAGCAGTCACCCTGTGAGGTCTGCATCAGGGTAACGCTAGCTGCTATGACACGCAGACCCCGAGACATACAGCGGCTCAGATTCAGTAGCAGCTTCCTCCTGGGGTGTGCAAGGAGCGGTGCTGGGCGGCTTCACTTCACGGGGTGGCTCAGGGCCCGGGCTCTCCCTTCCCCTGGGGCCTCAGAGTCGTCTGCATCACACTGGTGGCCAGGGAAACAGCGACGGCGTGGCCTCTTCAGAGCTTCGGCTCCTGCTCTCGGTGAGCAGCAGTCTCATGGTTCCCTGGGAGTGCCCAGAAGGGCCGCGGGAGGGTGGGTCGGAGGAGCAGCCGGCTTCCTGGGACACCTCCGCGTGGCGGAAGTGGAGGAAGTCTCTGTGCCGAGCTAGCTAGATATATATTGGAGAAATGATTGATTAAGGCTGGAAACCCCAGAAGAGGGGGCTGAGACCCCCCGTGTGTCAGAAGTGAGGACCAGCAGGGCTCTGACACCAGGTGTGACAAAGCAGGGCCAGATGACATGGAACTGTCTCGTTTCCAGCCGTGGGGACACTGTGCCCTATTGCTTATGCAAAAGCTAGAGAAAATACCACTTGTGGCCTAAAACCACGTATTCAATTCGTTTCCCTGTGTAAGGCAAAACTCCCACTGGAGTGGTTCCCCCTGCCCTGATGCCCAGCTGGAATACCCGTTGCAGAGTCCAGGAACTCCAGCCCCGAACGTGGTTCAAGCTTTAGCTCTCACTGCGTTCACTCGTGCCTCTGAACCTCCCGCACGTCTTCCTGCTGTTCCACCTCACGGGTCCCCTCGCCTCCTACTGCACCTGCCTCCCTCCGTCTGCCCGCCGAAGCCCTGCTCCTCCTCACTGTCTGCGGATGCTGACGCCCTCTCCAGGAGGCTGCCCCAACTTCCCACGGTGGAGCAAAGCCCCTCCGTGTCTTGTTGCTCAGCCAGCAACGGGACTCAGCGCCCGGTCCTCCGGAGCCCCTGCTCAGGTGGAAACTTCCTGGGGGCCAGGGGCTGTTGTACTTAAAGTAGTTTTGGATGGCCCCTCACGTACGCCACCTGCTTCCTGTCTGGGTTGACGGTGTCTGGCATCGCTCCCTGTGAGCTGGTCCGCTGTGCTGGCTCTTCGTCGGGGCATCCGTGGGTCACGCGTGATGGCGGATCAGCTGCTTGGCTGGCTGGGTGCTGCCCTTGTGTGCGTGAGGGGCTTTGCTGTGGTTGTGGACACGTGCAGACTGTGTCCCAGCTCAGTGCTCCGCCAGCTTCACTGCAGGGGCAGACCGCGTGGGGACCTCGGTGACACACGGGCTCCGGCGTGGCAGGGCCCTGGGCGGGACCCGCGGTGGCACATTGCGGATGTGTGTGCGTGGTGCGCTGGGCATGGCAAGGACCTTACGTTTGGTGAGGAGTTGGCTTCGAAATGATTCAAACGTTGTTCTTTGAATGTGACCCAATCTCTTACCGTCCTGCTGGTTTGGAGTCACAGCTGCTTTGATTGGAGAGGTACAGAGCCTCTCCCGCAGCAGCCAGGCAGCGACGGCAATGGTGATGACAGTGGGTGAGAGAGAGTGGCTGTTTGTATTCCGTACCTGGCCCGTTGCACACACTCACTCACACGCTCCTCACGGCCACACTCCAGGTGACTCTTCTCCTTTCCGCTTGAGGAAACCGAAGCTCAGGGGGCTTAAGCGCATTTCTGAGAAACACGCTCAGCGTCAGAGCAGAAATCTCCACAAACTGCGTCGAATTCCAAAGCGCCGAGTGCTTACTGCTCTCCGGCCTCGGCCGTCCCATCTCTGCCGCTGATGCTCGATGCACTCCTTGTCATGCGCCCTGTTCACACACACGCCCCGCCCCCACGAGGAACACGGCCTCAGACAGATGCTCGATGCTCCCTCCAGATGCCTGGTGTCAAGGCAGAATACATGGGCAAATAATTCTTGCCTGTCAGTTGCCAGGCACCTCTCCCCGCTCCGGATATTTTGGTCACAGACTGTGGTCCTTCAGGTAGCTCCCTGAAGGCTTTATGGGCCTTCCTCCGCTTCCTCATCGGGGTTCAGAAGTGCATCGTGTACCGTACAATCTGTCCCTGAAAAATGCGCAGTGGGTGGTTTGTGCTGTGCAGCCTTTGCCACCGCCTGTCTTCGTGCGTCTCCCTGTCCCCAGAAGGCGCCCCGCAGTGACCCCCTCCCCTCCCACCAGCCCGGGGACCACCGGTCTATGTTCCATCTCTGTGGACTTGCCTCTTCCGGACACGTTCTGTCGTCGTGCAGCACGTGGCTTCGGGTGCCTGGCTCCCTCGGCCCGACGCAGCGTTTCCTGGTGCGCCCACGGTGCGGCCCGCACCGGTCCTGCGTTCCTTTCCCACCAGACTGCAGCCCGTTGCACGCACAGGCGGCGTTCCGTCCGTCCACTCAGCAGCGAGGGGCCGTGGGTGGTCTCCGCTTTGCACCTGTCGTGAGCGCTGCTGCTGTGACATGTTCTGTGTGCGCACGTCTCCGTTTCTCCTTAGTAGCTCACCCCCGCGGGCGGGACTGCGGGCCAGCCCGAACGCCAGCGTTCCGAGGAAGCGCAGAGCCCCTGGCCCGCGCTCACGGACCCGGTTCACATTACATTCCCGTGGCTGTGCATGCGGGCTTGGTCTCATCCAAAACTCTCTGCCCTTCTACTTAGCGCCTTCCAAATTTTTAATTGTTTCTAAAATCTTTATAAACCTTATTTTCTAACTTAGTAATAATATCTATTTTAATACACCATCGTGTTCTTGCTATTTTTTAAGTAGAAGTATTTTCCTAGCTTATTAAAAGTAAAGGATTCAAAACTATGATTTTACTTGTGTATATAATTTGGGGCACATTACTTTTTTCATTCTTAATATTTAAAACATTCGTAGCTGTTTTGCATTTTCTGTTTGACTCAAATAATTTAGGGAAGTGTTCTTGCCTTTAGGAGGTGAAGCAATAGTTACGCAGCCATCCATGAATATTTATTGGATGTCTACTGCCCACCCTCTTCTTCCTTAGAGTATTCAGGGATATTATGTAATTAATGTTACTGTGGGTCGAATCAGCAGAGTCGCTTGGTAAAAAGGGCAGGTTCGCAAGCTCCGCCCCCGGCTCTGGCTCCCTGAGAGTGAGTGAGGCTGAGGATGTGTTGTCACACAGCCCCTGCGTGTCTCTGGTGTAGGAGGGCCGAGGCAGACCACAGTGGGGGAGTTGCGGGGGCAGACAAGGCGGGCGGCTGGCGGGAGGCTGGTGGCTGAGTTCTGAGCACGGCTCTGTCACTTACTAGTTACGTGACCCGTTACACAATCAACTTCTGACATCTCACATGTGCTCAAGGGATGCTTGCTGCGTTGAGAGCTCCCTTCTGTTTCCTTATCTCTAAAACCAAGGTTACAAAGCCCCCACCCCCTGCCATAAATGCAGCGCCTGTTAGATGACGTGGGGGAGAAAGCGCGCCCTGAGGTAGGAGTATGTGTGTGGCTCGCAGAGAGACAGAGAGAGATCCCTGCCTGCTGTAAGTTGCCGCCATAGGTTTGCCATTGTTTGGGGTGACAGATAACAGAGCATCTCTGGTCTTAATCAGAGCCCAAGGAGCTGAGCTTGGACCGCAGCCCTTTGACGTGGCCAGAGGCGGCTCTTTCGTTACACAGACACAGCCGTAGTGCTCATTTTCGTCCTGACCCGAAGTGCGACATGACCGTTTGGCTGCAGAAGCCACCAGCCCGACGGTAGCGCACATCATTCAGTGTGACACTGCTCTTGGCGGGGTTGGGCGGGGGGGAGTTGCATCTTTGTCCCCCGCAGAAGTTGTGTTCATTGGTTTTAGGCAGGGATTTCATTTCTCAGTAAACATGTCATGCATTCAACAGATTAGGATTTGTAGGGTAACTGATTAGGCAGTAAAACTGCTTCCACTCTGAACAGTAATACATAATCCGGAAATAGGAACAAAGGCCGACTGGGTACAGTTTAAGATTAAGATAAAATGTTTACATCTGGCAGTTGGAAAATATCAAAAAGCGTAAGCAAAGTCTATTACCCTGTGCTCCTCGGAGTGAGGATGGATGTCCTGCAGACGGGAAGCACAACTATTTGAAAATGTGGTTAGGGTACGAAAAGCGTCTGGCAGAGGCTCCCAGGCGTTTGGGAGGCGGGTCAATGCGTGTGAAGACCGCCCTACTCACGCTCCGCATTCCTCTGCCAGCCACCGGCTGGGCCCTTCTGCACAGACTTGACCTTCTCCCACGTGACTGGGAAGGAAGCGTGTAGGTCGTCTCGCCTCGGGAGGGCAGATCAAGGCCGATGACAGGCAGGAGGCTTGCATGCCCCTGTTCCCCAGGCTGTCTCTACCCGGTCTTTCTCTTCGCTGTTCAGAAGCTGTTCGTTCAGCCCCCAGTGGTCCCCCAGGAGTAAGTGTTGCCTGCGTACGTGTACAACTCAGTCTTCCCTGGGGCGGGGCGAGTTCAGCGTCCCCTGGCCACTGCCCTCTTGGTCCGCCTCGCCAATCTCAGCCCCTGGAAGACAACTCTAGCGAAACGCCCGTGTCATTCCCGTCGAGTCTGTGTGGTTGTCTCGTCCTTGAGTACGGGGCCTCTGGAAGCCGTGGCGGAATAATTAGACGGGCACGTAGATGGAAAGAGTGGCCGTCCCTGGGTGATGCTGGGTCACGCAGGTACTCGTGGCAAACCCGGGTTTCAGTTCTAGGGCTTTAGGGCCCCACACGGGCAGCTTCCTCAGCAGTGTGGGTGTCGGGCGGCCCGGACCAGAGGCGAGAGGGAGGAGGGGCCCTTCTGCCTGTCCAGCCTTGGCGCTCGCTCCATTGCGAGTGTGGCCTCCGACGAGTCCCATTGCACTCGGGTCCTGTGCGTGCCGCTGAAGTCAGGGGTCATGGTCTGTCACGGCTTTGCGAACAGCAAAGGCGGTAGTGGGCGTGCACATGTCTCTCGCGATGGAGTGTTGGGGCATCTGTGCTGTTACAGTCAAACCCAGCTTCCCAGAATCTCCAGGCAGCTCTTTTCTCCAGGTGTCTGGGGAATCATCCTTTAGAATGCAAATATTTTGTTTTAAGTGTTTTAGTGGGAAGTTTTCCTTTAGGTTTTGTTGATCTCTTAAGCAGGATACAATAAACATAATTTGATCATCCAGATGACTTACCGGCATTAAGAAAATTAACTTTTATAAGACAATTCCCAGGGACTTCTGAGGCATGCTGGAACATCGGTCTCCCCGCTGACCGACTCTGAGCGCCTGTGACTTTTGTGACTTCCCATGTCCCCTCTTAGTGAGTTTGCTCAGCCTGCTCTTCCATGCTTAACCGGCAAGTCTCTTCCTTCCAGTCGGACGTCTCCCAGGGGTGCTCCCTCCTCTTAGATGCTTGTCGACCTTGCTGTGGGTCAGTAAACAGATAATCGGGTTTTTGTGGTATATCAGATCATGGCCACGTCACCAACATCGACGTTATTGGGGGGCTCACCACGTGCTGGCCTTCTCTTTACAGCACCCTGCTGAGCTGGTCAGTCTCTCGAAGGTATCCCGACTCCCCTCTGTATCTCACACCACGTGGTCCATCTTTCAGAGTCTGACCACTTCTTACCACGCCCACGACTCTCATCTGGTCTAAACCATCACTGCCTCCCATCTGCCTGTTTTGGGGGTCTGCTTCTGGGGACCCTCAAACAAGGGTTCATTCACTGAGCCAGGGAAAACCAAGCGTAGGGGGAAAGCCAGGAGTTCTGCTATAAATGTAGTTTCTGCAGCACCCTTGTGGTGCACCAAGGAGGCTGATCAGAGCACAAGTCTGGAGTGAAGGGAAAGGTCTCTGCTGGAGGCAGGGTTATGGGACCTACTAGCATTTAGAATGCAATGAGCTCAATGTCTCGTGCAAGGAGAGAGACAGTTAGGGACGGTTCCAAGGCAGTGGGAAATGCTGCTTTAAAGGTAAGGACCAAGGACAGCGGAAGCACCCTGAGACTTGTTGGAGGGTGGAGGGTGGGATCTGGGAAGGCTTTCGAGAAGTGGTGACTAGTCTTGGGGAAGAGGGGATTGGAAGGGTGTTCAGACCACAGGGGCTGGGGCCGTGTGGAAATCTTAAGTTGTGTGTGAAGAGAAAGGATTGAATATTTTCATCATAAAGGAGCTAGAGGAGAAACGCACAAGGTATCAGTAAGATTAAGTTCTCAGAGGGAAGACCAGGTAGTTGCATTGTTGTGACTGTCCACAGGAGAGAGTCCTGGGGGGATGCCGACGACAACTCTCAGGTGGGCTGTGTGCAGCTCACGCAACAAACGCAGGTGGCGGTTCTGCAGCTGGCGGTTCCGTGCACAGGGCTGAGGACAGCAACACGGGCACACACACCGAATGCCGGCGAGTGCCACCGTCCCTTCCAGGGCTCTGTGTGCGATCGGATGCGTCACCATCATCACCACTATTCCTGGGGAAACTGTGACACGACAAACTAAAGTGACCCCAGTATCACAGCTTGTGGTGGTGGAGGGAGGTGCTGAGCCCCCCCCCGACCCCCCCCCCCAGCTCCTGGCTCTGGGTTCTTAGCTGCAGCTGCCGGGCCTCACCGAGGCTGCCCAGTACAGCACAGAGAGCGCAGACCTCGGCTCAGAGCCACCTGGGCTGCTGTGGCCACCATGTCCAAGCACTGGGACACCTGCGAAGGAACGTCCCCTTGCTCGGCCCCTTTCCCCATTTCTGAGGGTGTTAATGACCGAAGGCTGGGGTCGCTGGGTGACATAAAGGGGACAGCATGCCAGCGCATTAAGCCCAGGAAGGCGTTGAATACATACAAGCTGAACTGAAATGAGGGATCATAGAGTATTGCTGTACCTTCAATTTCACTTAAAAACATGAACTGTAAGAATTATAGTTTCTAAAAACAGGACTGTGAAGCCCATTAATGTCCCATGAAATGATATCTTCTTCTGGTAGCTGCCACGCAGACACGGCATTAAGCGGAAGCCTCTCGGGTGGTGACAGCAAGGACCCTAATTACCGCAAGCTGCGTTAACGAAGCAGCGCACAGCGGCCGGGCGGCGGAGCGCCGCGGGGGGCGTCTGCGCGATGAGAACAGACGCACAGGATGTTTAGCAGCGGTAACCACTCGCCCTCCTGGGGAGAGTCGCAGCAGGCGGTGTTTATTTCAATTATCAGTTAGAAAACTGTCCTGAATCTTACTTTGATTGCAGGAAGAAAATAGTAAAAAAAAAAAAAAAACAAGGAAAACAAAGAATAAGGTCTGCCCCAGAAACCCGTTTTGGGGGGGCACAAAGACCACACTCTGATGGGGTCTCTGTTTTGTCTGAGTGATCGCTGGGCCAGTCCTGGTAACACAGGTGGGGGGGCCAAGGCTCTTCGCCGTTCTGAGTGGGGCGGATTCTCTCGGGAGTCCCCCCAGGACTGGGAGACACGTCCGCGGGCAGGGGAGCGGCCTTCCCAGGGAGCTGGCCGAGACCAGGCTCCCCACGGGGCTCCGCCCCGCGCTCCCGGGGCCTCCGCCCCCCACATCGTGTGGGGGCCTCAGGCTTGACCTGAGCTGGCATCCCAGTTGGAGAAGGGGGTTGGGTCTGATGGGCAAACAAGGGAGAAGGTCAAGGTCAGTGGGCAGTAGTGAAGGCGAGCAGGTGAGAGAGAGCGTGGCAAGTTCAGAGAGGTGGAAATCCTCGTTACGTTCCAGGGTTCGGGGAGGACGTGACTGGCTGGCTGGGCCTGGGTGACATCCCACAAAAGTACACATCAGACCATTGTCCCCGGTGCCTAGCAGAGAGCTCTTAAAACTCTTAGAATTTTCTGAATCACAGGAGTGTCTCTTGTTACCCATAATGAACCCTTTTGGCCATGCCTGAGTTTATGCTAATGAGGCCACTTGTGGAGGGTCCCTGGATAGCGTGTAGGTGGGCACTGGTTGCCAGAAGTACCAACCCTGTGATTAGAGGGTTAGAGCTTTCAGCCCCACCCCGACCTCCGGGGAGGAGAGGGGGGCTGGGAATCGAGTTCAGACTCCATTGGCCAGTGACTTAGTCCATCACGCCTAAACCCCTACAGGGGCTTTGGGGTTGGTGACACGTTGACGTGCTAGCCTGTCGGTTCTCCTGCAGCCGCGTCGCGGTGGGGGCATGCCGCACTGACTGACGTCCCATTAGCCCAGCACAGCTGGGCAGCCCCTGTGTGCGCGTGGACCGAGGCAGTGCCGACATAGCGGGGAAGCGTGTGTGCACGGAGCAAAGCTCTGACTGCACCCGGATACCGCTCACCGGGTTCTGGTCCCTGTCCGAAGGCCAAGGAGTAATTGCAAAGGTGGGGAACAAGTCCGACCATCTCCTAGTTTCCAGAACTTGCCAAGAACTTTCCTACCTCCTGGCCTTTTGTGCTTCGTGTGCACACGTGTTGTGTGTGCATGTGTGTGTGTGCGTGCCTGTGTATACTCCTGTATGTGTGTGCAGGCCAGTGTGTGTTTACACACACATGTACACATATGTAGTTTAAGTTGGGAAATGGGTACTGTTTCTACCTTTGGTCATCTGTGGGCCCTTTTTCTCCTAAATTATTTGGTCTGTGATTATTTAATCATGTAGTTACAACAGGATGAAGAAGGGTCTCCTTTAGTCTCACTTTTGCCTGGGAAACCAAAGCCTTTCTCTTCTAAATTATTTAGCCTTTAATTATTTAACTATACCAGTGTAACAGGGCATTACAAAGGGATCCTTTGTCTCAGTTGTGGCCCAGACATCAAAGGCTATTGCAGCCGGTGCCAAGAACACTCCTGGCACAAAGGGGTCACTTACGCAGGGCCTGCTAAGGGGCTGGCGTCTGCCTGTCACCCTTGGAAACCACCCACTCCAGCTCTGAGGAGGGTGGGGAGTGAAGGGTTGCAGGGAGGGAGGGTTGGAGTGCTGTTCACCTTGTACCCCAAATCCTTTCTACCTCTGCACTTGCTCCTCGCCTCAGGCTGAGTTGGAGAGCCCGCCTCGTGTCCCCGTGCCACCACCGGGGGTTGGGAGGACAAATGAGGTCATAGAGCTGTGCCTAGAATATAGTACTGTCGTTCCCTAGAGCTGCTTTCATGAATTGCCACCAGCTGGTGGCTGAAAGCCACAGAAACTCATCTCACAGTTCTGGAGGCTGGGTGTCCAGAACCGGGTGTCAGCAGGGCCAGGGTCCCTCTGAAGGACACGGAGAAGGGTCCTTCGTTGCCTCTTGTAGCTTCCAGGGGCCCCATCCTTGGTGTGTCTTGGCTCAGAGCTGCACCCCTCCAATGTCTGCTCTGCCCTCGGATGGCCCTCTCCCCAGGGTACCCCCAAATTCCTTATAAGGGCACCATGCTAGTCTTGTGTGGCCTCGTGGTGACTGGATTACATCTTCAAAGACCCTATTTCTGAATAAGTTCACAGTCACAGAAACCGGGGGTGAGGATGTCCCCACATCTTCTGGGAGACACCATTAAGCCCATCGCGGTACACGCTCACTGAAGGTAGTTATCACTGTTACAATGATGGCACGTCCCGTATGCGCTGGGAAGAGTGTTAACTTTATAGAGGAAAGAGCTACACTCCCAAATTGAAATCACAGCCTTTTTTTTTTAATGTCAGCTACACAGTGCAGGCTGAGTCACCTGACGAGCTCACCCACCATCACACGTTAGGGCAAAGCAACTGTGAAGTATTGGGGAGACCCTGTGAGTGTTGGGAGGACCAAGCTCAGTGCTCGGTGTTGGAGCTTCCCCCCGACAGCGCTGTGGCCCACGGCGACATCTCTGTGAGTCGCCAACCCCAAACCCCATGCTCCCTTCTGAGGCACATGCACCTGCTGATGGCCTCGGTTACCAAGGCAACAGCGAACGCAGTGTCTCCCAGACCAAGGTGTCTCGGCCTCAGCACTGTGACATCTCGACTAGATAATTCCTTGTTGCAGGGTCATCCTGTGTGTCATAGTAGTCTTAATAGCGTCCCCGGCCCCTACCCACTCGATGCCACCAGCCCTCCCCAGCTGTGACACCAAAAGTGGATTGCAGCTCCTTCTCAGCAGAGAACCACTGGGTTAGAGTAGGCAAACGAGTGAATGAACAATGAAAAAATATGTGGAAGTCGTCTAGCAGGGGAGGCAATAGGTTTTGTGGATGTTGTTTTGCTACTCTCCAAACTCAGCATCATGCCTTTGAGGATAGATACCTTCGGGTCCCTGGCTAGGTTCTACGGCACTTGCTGTAAAGGCTCTACAGCACATTGCATGTTTGGGAAATCATTTCATCCATCCATTTGTCCCCCATCCTTTATCCACTAAACATTCATTGAGTGCCGCCCATGTGCCAGGTGCTGCACAGTACCTGGAGGTACCATATCTCCAGGTACTGGAGACACATGTGCATGTGCCTGGTTAAACAGGACGAGGTTCTGACATCCAGGAACTGTCTGATGGAAGAAACTTGAGCGTCCCTCCCCAAAGCCACCTGGAGTGTTGAACGCAGCTGAAGCCGGGAGTGCGAGACAAGAAATACTGTTGCGGAGGCATTACGCACTCCCGTAGATGGTGTGGGATGACCAGGGCCATTTTCACAGATGCTACATCGTCCCGGAAGCTCCAAGAAGAGATGAGCCCTTGGAGCGGGGAGAGAAGGAGTTCTAGGCCAAGGGAATGAACAGTCAGTGGAAAGGCAAGGGTGCCTGCGACATCATGGCCGGTCAGGAAACCCACGGGCGCGTAAAATGTCCAATCATCGGAAGCTACAACCTGACTACCGCAGACTTCTTGCCACCTGCACGCGTGTGCTTCTCGGCCCAAAGAATGACTGAGTGAGCGAGTGACGTCGTCTGGAGACCTGGCTCTTCTGTGGGCCACGTGGTGACTCTGGACAAGCTCCTCACGCCCTTCGAGCCTTGCTCTTCACTTGTGACCCACCAGGCTCGTAAAAGCACTGTCTCAGCGTCGTCGCTACGAGGGTGAAATGGCTGGGATGATGCAGGGAGGCAGGACAGTGCCCAGCTGAATAGAGTCTGTCGTTGTCCTCGTCCTGTTAACGTTTAAGTAGATCAGCTGCCCATCTGCGCAGGCTCGTTTTCCATGCCCTCTGAGTTCCGCCTGCGCGTGTCTTCAGTGCTTCGGACGTGGGCAAATGGCAGCTCGCCCGTTTCCCCACCCCATGGCCACGGAAGCTCCACGGCAGGCCTGTGCAGGAGGAATGCGTTTCTTAGTTTTCCCAACGAGGCCCCCGAGGCCCAGCGTGCCAACGCTTTCTGACTAATGGAAAGTGGGGCCGGCATTGAAGCCCAAGGCTCTGACTGCGGCTTCTCTCCTCGAAGCCACAGCTGGACTCATCCTAACGCGGTGCCATCAGACAGCGTCGTTCGGTTTACCAACGAAGGGAACGTCCGTGACCCGACTTGTGAGTCCTCACCAAGAGGAGCGGCGGGGTTGTGAGGGCGTGTGTTACAGGGGCAGGTGCCCGCGGGCCATGGCTAGCTGGCGACGGGCCGGAGACAGCACCCCGTTCTGCGCTGTGTTCCGTGGGCGGGCTCCATATGGGATGACGTGTCCAGTGGTCTCTTCTGGAACTTCGGAGGTCCTTCCTGAGTTGGACCCTGATCTGCTTTAGGACGTTCAGCTCCAAGCCTCCCATAGGGCTCCTGTTGGGCTGGGGGGACAGGGGGCGGGCGAGCCCCTTTCTCTCCCGGTACAGGCTCTCGCATGGGCCCTGCCGACTCACTCCTGATGGGTGCTTCCCCTCTCCAGGGTGGGAGCCAGACTCCACCAGCAGCGTCCGGGGGCACTCAGCATGGCAGACCCCAGGGCGTTCCCTCCGTCCTGAGTCTGCCCCACAGGTTGGCATCAGCGTGGCTGGCTCAGCCTCTCCCAGCTGCCCAGGATGAGGGACAGGCAGTCGTTCTCCTCGTTTCCTTCCCAGACTGAAGCAAAAGCAGACAACGAAGCGAGCCTGAGAATAGGTTGTGTGGAAGAACGCCGGGGTTTTGAAGACTCAGCAAGAGCTGTTCTGTCCTCCCGAGTCAGGCTCCATAGGGCAGCTGATCGGCAGACCAGGCAACGTAACAGGGAAGAAGCGGCCTCAGGACCGGGACCGTCGTTGGCGTCAGGCTGGACAGGAGCCAGTGCTGCCGCTTTGTTTGGGTGGCACGCTGCGTGTCTGCTGGGGCAGTGCCCGAAGAGCCAGCTCTAATGCGCTCTGTCCGATAGGCAACAGCTGGACGCAGCGAGAACACGTTAGCGTGGGAAATCAGACAGAAGGGTTTCAGAATCGAAAACAAAAAGAAGAGCTCTCTATGTCGCTGTGAAGTAAGTGTATCACGTTCCACTCACAGGGGAGCGCAGACTAAAGGTAGGGAATCAGCCATGTTGAACACCTGCTCTGTGCTAAGAGATTTATTCATAGTACCGCCATTTCGTTTTATGAAAGATTTTGTTCTTGGTGTAACTCGTGGTCATGATTAAGACACCCGAAGGCTGGGCGAGCCCGTCTGGCACGGGGCTTAGCTCAGCTGAGTGCCGCTGCGGGAGAGCGTGGGCTGGAATGGACAGTGGAAGGGGCGACGGCGGGCGTCAGCTGTGGACTTGGCCACCGCTGCGGCCGAGGGGACTGGAGCTTGTCCGACACCCCCCCACCTTCCTTTGGGACGTTTTAGTTACCCTTCTGAAGCAGGTGGCATCAGCGCACTGTGAGGCTTGGCAGGGTCCCAGCGGTGCCAGCGATGGGCGGCCACAGGCCCTGCCCCTGCTCACTGCCCTCCCTCGGCTCGTCACCCTGCTCCCAAGGCCAGCGTCTCCTCGTTCATCAGCCCTCCTGAGGACCTGGGGGCCTGGTGTGGCCCCGGAATCAGGTCCTCCCGGGGGAAGTGCTTGCCTGTTGGCCAAGATGATTCTGAGATTTTTTTCTGCCGTTTTCCATGCTTCTCGCTGGGGTTAAGCTCTAGCAGCCCACTTCAGTAACCGCGTGGAAAACACAGTCCCTGCTGGCCGTCCTTCCTCCCGGATCACGCCCCTCCTCCCCGACCTGCGTTCCTTGCACTAACTGTAGATGGCCACGGGGCTCAGCCGGCAACCGTTCACGGGCCCGGCCACTCGGTGGCTTGTTTCCATGAATGACATGTTGTTGTCACTTCCCTTATGCTGTCCGTGGCTGTTCTCATGCAACAGGGACAGAGAACGTTGGAGGGTTGTGACAGACGGTGCGACCTGGCAAGGTGCACGGACTGGCCCTTTACAGGAAAAGTCCGCTGACCCCAGCTTAGTGTGCATCCGGCGGGACCCAGACTAAAACGCCAGGCCACGCTGTGTGAGGGAAGTGGCGTGGGTGCTGGAAGGGGGGGGGGCGTGGAGCTGTGGAGAGAGAATTGCCTTGAGAGGAGCAGAGACTGGGCGAGGAGGGCCTGAGGTCACGGTGAAGGACACGCCTGGGGACAGAGTTAGCCCAGCCTCCCTTCCTGTTTCTTGGGTGAAGTGACAATTGTCTTCCACAGAAATCACCACCTGGCTCGGGCAGCCTCCCCTCTCAGACACCATCTTGGTTATGAGCATTCGCTGCTCCCTTTGTTCTGGTCTCAGGGGACGGCTAGTCTCCCTCGGTGCCCTGAGGGCAGGGCGCAGGCCTTGCTATCTTTGCTGACACCACTTAGCTGGGAGGCCACACTGGCGTTTTGGCGGGCGCTCCATCAAAGCTCTCTGCGTTGAATGTGCCAGCTGCCATGTTTCTTCTTGACAACCAGTGCCGTATGTTCACAACGCCAGTGGGGCTGGAGGTGGTCCAGCAACCGTGGGCCCATGATTCCCTATCACCTTCTGCAAACCAGTTGGCTCAGATGTACATGCACTTGACCCTATGACCTTAGCTTCATTATCTCTGTGTGCCTGTGCTGTGAGCCAATCAGTGCTAGACAGATGGCTCTTCAAGGCCAGTGACAGTGGGATTTGGAGCAGCCGCTGCTCAGACTGTGAACTTCCTTCCAGCTGATTCTTATTACCTGTGTCCTGGCCATTGTCTGAAAGGGCTCCCTCCCCTCCAGGAGGCCAGACTGCCAGGCTCTCCCCACACCTAGCTGATGAGCCAAAGGTTTAAGGCCATGCTTTCCAAAAGGGCACCTTTTCAAATTCATCATGAACTCCCCCAAAATGTGCTCAGTAATGCGTTCAGTCCCTGCTGATGGATGAAATGCCGATGCCATTATCATAATGCAGGGACTTATTTTTCTGCCTGAAAATTATATTGGGTTTTTGACATGAGAAACAAAGCAGCAAATTGCAATGAACTGCAAGAGAAATCAGTTATAATTCAATCGTCACAGAGGCCCCTTGAGGAAATAATAACACTAACAATAATAAAAACAACCCCCTGCTAAGTTTCTCATCAGGTCCTGGGTCTTGGAGTGGGTAATATTTTGATTATACTGCTGGGCCAGCAGATCAAATCTCGATTCCACTGATGGGCAAACATCAATCACGCTGACGGAGCCGACGGAGCCAGGCAGCACGTCGCTTTGATGATTGCTCCGTGAGATTTATCGTCCCTGCGAGTGCGGTCACACATCCTGAACACCACCGCTCCCAGGACCAATGTGAGGGGCTGTGGGTGGGCGCTGGACCCAGGCCTGCCATGCGTGGGCGCAGTGCCCACACTCTGCGCTCCACCGACGTTGGGCCTTTCTCCAGGGAGGGCCTGGCTAGGGTGGTTGGGAATTAAGTTTGGAGTTGCTCGAATGCCCAGGTGTATGAATCTGGGCCAGACACTGGGCAATTTCAGAGTTATTTTGCTGGTTGGACTTCTTTCAAATATAAACATGCATCTTATCTTACTTAGCCTGAGTGGGAAGGGAAAAGAACTGGATTCCGATCGCAAGGGCTTGAGGTCTAGCGTCCAGAACCAGAGCTTACGCAGGAGAGAACAGAGCCATGTAGGGAGCAGGGGCAAGGGTCTGGAGACACGCACACCCTCGCGTATACCAGACCCGTGTACACACAGACCAGCGCATAGTCTGTACATGTGCATGCAAGTATTTGTATAATTAGGCCAGTGGTGTGTTGGGGTAGCGCTAGACAGATTGAATTCTGCTGATCAGCTGTGGGAAAGACACACTACCCCCTCCCCATGCACACAGATCTGGGCACGCTTTTTCCATGAGGCCTCAAGCCCCGTCCCTGCTGTCCTGTATAATCTCACCCCTCCATGCCCTCAGACGTCTGGTTTCTTTTGTTACAAGGCTCTGCGTGAAGGTGCCTCCATTTCTCCATGGTTCGGGCTTCCATTTCCCCCGGTTCAGCAGGATTGAGCTCTGCCCAAGGTCTCTCTGGTCTCCTGGTGCCCCGCTCTCTGTTTCAGCAGGGCCTGACTTGCCGGGAGCCTCTGCCGCCTTTGGCCACACCACCCCGACGTGGACCTATGCCGTGAAATGACATTTTTGTCCTTCCCTTTGCTAAGAATTAATTGCAGAGCTGCACCAGAAAACATGAAAGATCCTAGAAGTGCATTTTTTTCTGCTCACGCCATGCTTACTCTGTCATATCACATTTGTGGCATTTTCTCCATCGGAACAAGTCCCTATAAAAGCAGTACTTTCAGAGTGCAAGCGTAAAGAGAGAGCTAGATGGCCTTGTCCCCCTCCTTCCCGCCCCGCCCCTCCAGTGTGTCTCCTGACCCGCACCACCAAGCCAGGCGTGGCCTGGCTGTCCTTTCTGCAGAGAGGACCCGCACGTGATGGTGACCCAAATCAGGCTGCCTCAGCGCCTTGGGAAGGAGGATGCGTGAAGGTAATAGCAGGGAAGAGCTGGCCTCTCAAAGTCCTTTAGGAACCCAAATAAAGAGAATAAATCAGTCTTAGAATAGCCGGTGGGTTAAACTCACTAAAGAATCTCGAGGGAGGAAATATTCATTAGCTGGAGGAGGACAGTGTGTGGAATTTGGAATAGGCGTACGCCCACAGCTTTGTCAGGCTGTGTATGTGCAAACGGCAGGCTTCTGCGCAGAGGAGAGCTTTGAGCCGTCAGCTCTGTAGGTAGGGACCTACTGTGTGCTCAGCCTCATGAAAGGAGCCAGGGAGGCAGAATTAGAAATGTAAGTCATTGCTTTTGGCCTCAAGGAATTTTCAGTTTGAGGGGGAGACAAGATATACACAGCTGTGTTATGTCTCTCCCCATCTTCCTCCTCTATCTCTATTGTCTGCCCCCGCCCACAGCCCTCTCCTTCCCAGGGGTTAAGCATTCAAGCTTAGCACCATATGACCTCGAGGGAGGTACTTACCCTTGTTATACCTCAGGGCCCAGAGTGCCTGGGTTCAAAGCCCTATCTCCACGCTTTCTTCCTTTAACCAGAAACACCAACTTGCTTCCACTCCAAGGCCTTTGCGCTTGCTGCCAGATCTTGTAGGATTGCCTTCTTTTTGCCATCTCATCCTTAGCCGAAATGTCACCACCGCTGAGACGCCTTCCCTGACTGCTTTGCACTTTCTGTAGTTTGTTACTTCCCCAGTTGCTGGTACGTTCCTGCTCACTGTGTCTCTGTCTCTACGAGGCTTTACCCCTCGAGAGCAGACCTGTCGTCTCTCGTGTTTCGAGCGTGTGTGGAAGATCAGGTCACCCAGAGGCAGGCAGCACGTATCACTGAATGAACGGAGACATGACTACAGGAAGAACCGAACCAAGGGGAGGCGGGTCACCAGCCCTGTGACACTCAAAGGCCACTTCCAACGTTTGTCTAACATGGCTGGTTGCAGTGTTCTTAGAGGAAAGTAGGGAGCTCGACTCCTGACCTGAAGTTGGGGGTCCTCCTTCACATGAGGTGCCTTCTCGTGCACTGTGGACATGTATGCTGCCGAGTGTGGCAGGTTGCCACTGAACTTGAGTCTCTTTCGTGGGGCGGAGCACCCAAACCCACATCCTCTGCCTTTCACAGTGCCCCCCCCCCACCCCTGAGCAGTTCCCCCTCAGAGACCGGCTCTCTGCCCAAGGACCTCGCCCCCGCCCTCGGACCTCGCCCCCGCCCTCGGACCTCGCCCCCGCCTGCAGAGTGGCGCAGGTTCGCCCCTATTTCCCACCCTCCTCTGAGCATCGTGGACCCTGGGCTGGATGCTGTCGGCCGGCAGGGTCCAGGTGCCTCGCCCTCATTTCTGCAGCACCAAGGACGGTGCCCAGCATCTGAAAATGCTCAGAGGGTGCGTGCTGAACTCGGTGATGGATAACAGTCGTTTTTATGAGTGAATGTAGTCAGCTAACGTCTTAGGTTTCTGGAGCCCTGGGCAGACTTCTTTGTCCTTGGTTACCTTCCAGCCCGCGATCACCATGCCCGAAGTGCTGCCATGACTGAGGCATCCTTGTGAGATAAGTATTTCTTCATCCGGGTGCCCTTGGTACAACAACATATATTTGTGGGCAGAGGAGCATGTTGAAACATCTGTGAGGCTTGGAGGCAGGCGTGCAGCCTATGCCCAGAATTCTGGGGACACGGGAGCGGGGGAAGGACAGGAAGCAGGGAAAGGAGGTGGGGCTGCTAAAGCAAGCCTCCCTTCCTTCCCAATTCTGTCGGGAGCCAGTCTGCGCACGCCCCTTTTAGCACTTCTGAGTGGCAGCTCAGATCTTCCAGATGGCTGTGGAGCGACTTGTAAGGCAGCTCGCAGATTATCCTTGAAAAAAAGGAAGTTCTCATTAGACGTGAATGAGAGTGTGAATTTTCAACATGTCCATTTAAAACCCTAAGAAATCTAGGCCAATTGGCCTTATGTGCAATGAGGCGCGCTCACAGCCCTTTAAAGGCCCGAAAGTCTGTCTCAATCAGCAGGCGCCACGCCGGCGGTGTGTCCCTGCTCTGCGTGGGCGCTGCCGGGTGGGGGCGGGGCAGGGAGGCCAGAGGGAGACGGGGCCCCAAGGCCCAGGAACTTGGCGTGGCGTCCACACACCAGCAGCATGTCTATGCGGGTGGTGATCAGGGCCCCCCTGTAGTTTCAGCGGTTTGAATTCTAAGCAGTGCCTCCTGCGCGCAGCCGTACTCGCTCTGCAGAACGGAGACACATCCCTGTGCCGGTGCCCGGAATGGGGCTGCCTCTGTGCTCCACCACCGCGCGTCTCACTGGAATACGCTCCTTCGTTCATCAGAGCTAAGGGTGGTCGCTGAAACCGACAGAGAACTGTCTCTTGTTCGACTTGAGATTCACGTGAGGAAGGAAGGAACGGCAGGTCTCGATGGTGACAGTTTTGGAGAGCTCAGACGCAAGAGGTCGTGGATTTGTCTCTGTAAGGGACATACTGGCAGAAAGTCCTGTCGGCTTACCTCTGCCGGTACCCCCTGTGCCCTGGAGGCCACCTGCAGGCAGACCCCACACCTGTGGCATCACGAGTCTGTCTGGCTACCGGAGGGCGCTCCGTCTGTGTGCAGGGCAGGCCGGAAGAGCCCGAGCCGAGAGCCCTGGCGCAGTCCTCAAGCAGAGAGGAAGGACAGCTGGCAGGTGCGGGCCTTGGCCGCTTTGCCTGCGGGGAGCCCACTTCTGGGCCGTGCACCACAGTCTCCTCGTTCCCACCGTGGTGACTCGCTCATGAACCACGGCAGCCTGGGCTGTCTTCTCGTCCATTCCCCTCCCTCACTCTTGCACCGAGCTTCCTGGAGCCTTCTTCCAAACAAGGTCCCTGGACCAAATTTCTGTCTTCGGGTTGCTTCTGGGGACATGTGAACTTGAGCGGATGCCTCAGAGTACCAAGGCTGCGTGGAATGCCTGCGGCCGGGGGGCTCTGGGAGGGCTCCTGGCTGGGGTGGCCTGGATGCTTCCGCAGCACACGGCCCCTGGTGGCCCTGGGATAACCCAGGGGGGCGCACCCAGGGGCCATTGGTATGAGCTTGTGTAAGAGCCTCAGTCTCTCCACTCTCGCCTTCCACCTGGACTGGTGGGCGCACCTGGAAGTCGTGCTCCTCTCCTGTCTCCTCCCCTTCTTGCGTGACAGGACATGTAAGGCTGTACGTGCCAAGGAACCACGGGTCAGCTGTGTTTATACTCACCAGGGAGCCTCGGAGCATCGCGCGGCACCTGTGTGTTTACCCTTCCTCTCCCCGGAGCGCCGGGCTTCCCACAGGAGACAGCTCGAACGGCCCTCCCAGCTAATGCGAGCACACGGTGTCGGTCAGGAGTGCAGAAAGCCTTTTAACCACGCAGACGCCTTTCCTCCAGCTCAGGGCTTCCCAAAATGCACAGTTAAAATTCAGCTAGAGAGATGGTTATAACATAAAATTCTGGGCCCCAGGCCAAAAGATTCTGATTCTGGTGTGGGACCTGAGCATTTGCATTTCTAACAAGCTCCTGTGGATGCTGGGGACCACACTTGGCGTTTGGGGGCTCAGTTTCCTATCCTGACCTCAGCTGTCAGTCATGCTAACAGCTGCATCATTATGAGCATGAAATTCGTTGCTCAGAACCATTCCAGGGCCTGGGACTAGCCTCCAGTTCTCAGCGGCTGTGCCAGGGCCTTTCTGCACCTCACTGCGCCGGTCGGGCCTCCACAGGGGACCCGAGTGCATGCCAATGGGCAGAGGGACACGTCTTGATCGGTTTCAGAGCCTCGCTGCTGTGGAATCGCATTAGTTTGCTAAGTCTGCCATGACCGAATACCGCAGGCTTTCATCACACTTGGGCTGCCCTGAGGTTTGATCTCAGACCATGTTAACATCAGCTGACAAGTAAATCACCTGCTTCCCTTCTCCGAGGCGCAGTGCCTGCCTTCCAGGGATGCGGCAGTGATGGGAGAGGATGCACGCACTCACCTGCTTCCCTTCTCCGAGGCGCAGTGCCTGCCTTCGAGGGATGCGGCAGTGATGGGAGAGGATGCAGGCACTCACAGAGGACTCAGGAGGGAGGGCACAGTGGCGTGGAGCGCTGTTTCCACGCTCGGCCTGTGTTTCAGCGAAGGACACACCGGTGGTCACATGAGGTGCTGCACGCGGGGTGTGGGCGAGGTCGGCGTGCCATCGGCGTGCCTGGAACTCCAAGAAATTACGTGACCTGCCCAAGGTCCCAGGGTGAGAGACGGGCCGAGGGGGGGCAAACCCAGCCCTGCTGGTACCGCAGAGCGCTTTCCTTGGCAACGGGACGTCCTGGGGGCCAGCGGGGGTTGGCGCAGAACACTTCTCTAAACCCCTTTTGTGAGAACAGGCGCTTTGTAAAACGAGAACTGTTCGAGAACGCAAGGCCTGCTGCGTAATCGGTCTGCGAGTCAGCTGCCTGGCTACGAGGGCAGCAGGAGATGACGACCTTGTGCCCCAAGACCTTGCGCGGGCGCTGCTCAGGGGAGGTCTCCTGGGGTCTGTCTGAGGGACAGACAGACCTCATGCCAGTGGCCGTCGCAGTTCCCTGTGAGCAGCCCGGTAGTTCCCTGCCGCTCTCTGCGGTGGAAGTCAGCCCGCAGCCTGCCGTGTGGCCCACACGCAGGAAAGCAGATGTTCATGAGAGATTTTTTAAAAATGTCAATAATAAAACTCCTTGAGTTAGCGAAGTGGTAATCTTGAGAATTCTTGAGTTAATAAGAGTGTTTACATTTTAGAGTTTGGTGAGGGTTTTTATTTTCTGCTAAATGTCATTGATTTCTATTTTTTAATTGATCTGAGAGAGACAGAAACATCAGTCTGTTCCACTTATTGATGCCTTCATTGGTTGACCTCTGCATGTGCCCTGCGGGGCGCTGAATGCGCCACCTCGGTGTGTCAGCGCGGTACTCCCACCAGCTGAGCCACCGTCCAGGGCTCATTAGATTTTAAATGTCAGTGCATGGAAATTTTTCTTTGCTCTGTTTTTCCGATTTCATAAGTCATATTGTGCCTACCTGAAGCAGAATTCTGTAAAAACAAAACAAACAAAAGAGAAAAACATACATCAGCATCCCCAGCAAATCAAAGTGTCTTTATTTGTTTTTGTTCTGCTTGGGTCTCCACACTGGCAAACAGCCATCACTTTTACATTCTTCTTCTCCCGGTATTGGTATAACTTTATACTAAAATTCTTTCAGGACGTGGGCTTTACAAGACAGGCTCGTGTCACACACCACTGCGGTCACACCAGCACACTCGGAGACTGGGTGCCGGAGTTTGTACCTTTACCCGTGAGGAGGGCCCAGCAGGGGTCCCCGGGAGAGCAGGGGTCCCCGGAGCGCAGAGCGTGCCTTTCCAGACAAGGACAGGACGGAGGCACCGTCACAGAGGAACCCGCAAGGAACTGAGTGGAAAGAACCCCTTCCCGAACATACAAATACCCATTTATTTTCAAGATTTGGAAACAGAGATACATGTTTAGTTTTAAAAAAGCCTCTGGAATGCTCCAGTTTGTCCGATTTGCATAACAAGGAATGTTAACACAACACATTGCAAAGACGCACATTAATTGAAAAGGTTAACGTTGGGAAGGATTAATTTCTTCTTCCCTAGCAACATGGACCTAATTAAATCTTTCCAGAAGCAGATGGACAGTTCCGCCCTCCAGATCGAGGTGTTTATGTAAATATCACCGAGCTAATTGATACTCAGCTGAATCAGAGGAAGGTAAACAGTTCGCTCTCCTGGTGTCAACAGTTGTGAGTTTGATTTACTGCGTTAATGACTTCCTGGAACAAGCTGTTTCCAGAGTGAAAGATTCTGGGATCTCATTTGTTTTCTTGGTTATCAGAGTCACACTGAGAGCAAGCCCTGTTTACAGGAACCACGCAACTTGGGGCGTGGGGACCTTGCGCGTATCCCCTTGGTCCAGGGGCAAGAGCGTCTGCCGAGGGCTGGCGGTCTGCAGGGGCATCTGGGACCCACACCGAAGCGGCTTGTGTGGGGGCTTCTGTCCTTCCGCAGTGACTCCCGTGAGTCGGCACCCGAGGAGAGACAGACAGCTGCTGGCTGTGGGCTGGGAGGTGGGAGGGGGGCGAGGAAGCGCACCCTGAGGCGTAGAGGACTGTGTCTGTGGCCATCATCATCATCACTAGGCCGGTAACATCGGTATTTCATTCCATCTCTCTCTCCTTCGGGCCATGCCAGCCTGCAGGCAAAAGGGTCTCTGCCACCTTCAGGTCCTCGGACCGTTCCCTTCCTCAGGCCTTCTGGAATTCTCTCCCCTCTGCACTGTGCAGGACTGGCTCCTTTCCCATAAGACAGGGCTCGTCGGAAACGTCCCCTACCGGGAAGTACTTCCCCGTTCATTCTGAAACAACGCCGCCCGCCCCGTTTCCCTTCATCCCGCATCTTGTGTGTGTTCACGGCAAGTTGCGTGTGTGTGCTCTTGGTTCCCGTCTGTCTCTCCCGTGAGACCATCAGTTCTAGGACTTTGCAGGGCAGGGCTGTGTCGGCTTCAGGACCCAGCGTGTTCCCAGCACTCAGCACCGTGCCTGGCGCTGATGGGGGCTCAGCGCGCATTTGTGGAGTGAACAGCTGTGGCCCCCACTATAAGAGAATATCAGCAAATCGTAATCGACATACTGGCTGTGGCTTATACCAGAGAGACTCTGGGGACGCTGTGTGCCCCACCTCGAGGGTCACTAGGAATTCCCGCAGTCAGAGTGGTCGGTGACGTGGCCACAGAGCTGCAGCACAGGGGTCAGGAGACAGACCGGAGTTTTACATGAGGGCCGGAATGTGGCAGCCGCCGAGGGCTGTGCTAGGCCTTTGGGAAGGTGAAGCTCCTGAAACAGTTAGGAGACGAGGCGGTCCCCCCGCACGGGTGCCAGGCTCCCCGTTCACGCAGGCGTCAGGCGGCTCGAGCCCTTGGTCCGTGCAGCTTCCTCTGCCCGGTCGGCCCGTCGCCCGTCTGCGTCATCAGGGTCCGCTCTTCCTCGAAAGCCCAGGTCCGGCGTCACCTCCTCTACGAAGCCTCCCCACTGCAAATCGGCCAACAGCACCCTGCAACAGCACTTGGTCATAGTGTCACATCTGCTTGCACCCACACAGCACATATTTCCAGATTTCTTGAGAACAATAATGAAAGAGCAGAAATTAATGAACAGAAATCATTTGCCACACGGCCCTTTCAGCTTCACTGAGACACCGTGGGCGTGTTTGCCGTTCATTGAGCATCTGTGAAGTGCCCCGCACACGCCCCGTCTCCCGCACACACGCATTGTGTGGTCCGACCCCTCCGGCACGCCTGTGACTGGCCACGCTCTGGGACAGGAGACACTGAAGCCTGGGAAGAAAGGTTAAGCTGTGCCTCTAAACGCGCACAACTGGGGCTTCCCGCTGGCTCTCTGTCTGGGCAATCCTAGGACCTTCCAGAAAGAGACCGACGTGAGTGGGGACAGCCCATGGACGCAGCGGTGGATGGGCCCTTTGTCCACTGCACTTCCGGGGTGGGGAACGCCACACTTGGCTCCTTGCAAGGCCACCAGACCTGCCGTTCTGTGCTGCGCATGGCCGTCCGGCTCAACTCGGTGGCTGCTTGGGAGCAGTTCCTTATCATGACAGCATCGTCCAGGTCCAGGCTGCTTGCCTGGGGACACCTGGACACCATCTTGTGGACTCTGTTGATTTCCTGAGTGTTGGGGTGTTTCTTTCTCCACGTCCTGGAAGTCAGCAGCCACCCTGCGCACAGAGAGTGGGCATCAGCCAGCTCCGCACAGTCGGTGGGGTTGTCTCCGGCCAGGTGGGCTGCAGGGCTCTGTGGCTCTCTGATGCCGGGGGCCCCCAGGGCTCCTGCGGAGCCTCTCCGTCCCCACTCTCTCCCCCCCGCCGCTCACTGCCAAGCTGGGGTTCACTCCAAGGGCAAGTGCAGCTTGGCCTTCTCTGGGGCTGGACTGACTCCTGTCCCCTCTTTGGTCCTTCCTGGGCACCAGACCAAGAAGCCGTGCACAGTGTGGGTAATTGCTACTGCACGTGATGTGGAGGAAGACTCCCTGGGTTCAGATCTGCCCTGGTTTCCTCCTGTAGGCCCAGAAGTAAAAGCACCTCCTTTCAGGGGTGGAAGCGTGCCCACGGTGGTGCCAGGTGCTCGATAAGCAGCTGACCAACGCTGCCCGCGGTCACTGCCCTGGCTCCCACTGCTTCTCCGTTCAAGGGGCACCCTGGGGAGACCGCGCCAGACAGACGCCTCGTGTCTGTAGAGCTCCCCTTGCCACGTTCCTGTCCCCTCGCCCCAGCTGCCTTTGGAGCCTTTCAAACTGTCCTAGACTTGGGGGAACCTGCCGTGTCCATCTGGGCCCCTGATTTCAAGTGAGGTCCACAGTCTGTCTAGGCTTCCAGGGGCATCTGTTAAGCAGACTGGAGCCGTCTAGCGTCATATTGAAGTAAAACCACCACGCTCCGGGGAACCTGCTCGACTACATCTGTTGTTTTTTTGCCCAAGAATACCCATCCCTCGATCTTCTCTCTCTCTCTTTGTTCCTACCTGTAGACCACCTCGCAGAACACTTGCCCTCCTGATGGCCTTCTCTGCCTCTGAACCGACCCCCTGCCGGTGCTGCAGAGAGACAGGTAAGCAGGCACCTGCTCTTCCCCGTCACCCACGTTCAGAGGGAGCTGCGAGAATTCTGGTGAGTGCCATTCTTGCCTGGTGGCACTGCGACCTTGCTGGCATTGGGAAGCCCACCTCGGGCTGCTAGGCTGGGTTCCAGGGCGGGGTCCTGGGCTTCATGCTGAACGTCAGCTATGACTGTGGGCGTTCCTGGGGCATCGATGGGGAGACTTAGTCTCGGTGAGGTCAGGCTGCTTGTAAGGGGCAAAACCAGGGTGGGGCGCGTGGGTAAAGAGAGGGGTCCTCGGACCAAGGATGACCTCCGGCTCCTGTTTGAAGGCACCGGCCATGCGACCTGGTGGTGGTCTCTGAGCACTGGTGTTCCTCTCTGTCAGACGTGGCTGTAGGAAGGCCCTCCTCACAGTGCGGGACCAGGGTTCTGGGAGCTTCCGTGGGGGAGTGCGTTGCACAGTGGCAGGCAGCTCCCCCAGGAAGGGCGCCCCGCCCGACTCCGGAAGCAGTGCTCCATCCTGGGCTTCCTGGGTGCTGCTCCCCACGCAAGCCCCCATCCTGTCCTTCTGTCCGTCACAGGGCTGGTCAAGGTCTTGACCCCAGCCCAAACCGGAAAGGCTGACTCTCGCACGCCCAGCGGCCTTTGCCAGGACGTTGTCGTCCGAGCTTCCTTCTCTTCGCTCAGTGTTCTGTCTGCCCCCCGCCCACCCCCAGCCCTCGGGGCCCGGAGGGCACTGACCGTGTGAGTCACTTGTGAGCCTGACGCTTCTCGGGGCTGGGAGCAGAAGACAGGCCGCTCTGGTCTGAGTTTGGGGCGCCGATTCTGTTGCCATGTGGGAAAGCATGTCACTCCTTTGGGACCTCCGTTTCCTCCTCTTGTAAAATAGAACTTGTCTCAGCTTCTTTGTTAGGGCTACTGTGAGAAAACACCACAAAGTGGGCGGCTTAAACAGCCGAAACTGTCCCCACAGTCCCAGCGGCCAGATGTCTGAAGGCAGGGTGTCGGCGGGCGCCCCTTCCGGAAGCTCCGAGGGAGCCTCTCCCTTCCCTCTGCCAGCTTCTCGTGTCGCCGCCCCTCGCTGGCTCCGGGCAGCATCGCCCAGCCTCCCCTCCACCCGGCCTTCTCCCTGTGCGTCCGTGTCCAGGCTGCCCTCTTCCACTAAGGGCACCAGCCTGGGGTCAGGGTCCGCCCGTGTCCAGCCCGACCCCATCTCAACGACACCCGTAGAGACACCAGTCCCAGAGAAGCTCGCAGTCACAAGTACTGGAGGTTCGGGTGGGACGTGTGTGTTCCTGGGACACGAGGGACACGACCCAGCCCCGCTAGCACTGTGACCAGCGGCGTAATAACTCAGTGCCGTTACCGAGCAGTTACAGACGTGTGCTGCGATTGGCTGTTTGCGTGTGTTGCCCTTTCGACGGCTCATAAAGGATGTGTGCTTCCTCCCATTTACAGACGAGGAGGCGGAGCCCTAGAGAGTGCGGGGGAGTTCCTCAAGGTCACAGAGGCAGGGGACCGCAGAGCTGGGACGCACGGGAGCAGACCGCACTGCTCCGAACCTCGGTACCGTCCGGGAGTAACACCGCCCTCACGATGGGGGTGCAGCGAGACCAGATGTAAAACCTAATCAGTGCATTTGGCGAACGCTCCACTCTGAGCAGCGGTTTGCAGCGGCCCTGCACCTGCCCGTTTCGGCCCCCTCACCTGGCCCCTCCACCTCTCCACCTTCCCCAGGCTCCGCGTGCGCACTTGCCATGTCCCCTTGGGCGTCACATAGGCACCTCAGCCCTGACATGTCCCTGACGGGCCTGTGGCTTTTCCTTTTCCAGCTGCTCGGGCCACGCACCTCGGGGTCCGACTGGCTCCCTCCTCCCCTGGGACGTCCTGTCCACGTCCTCTCACCTGGACAAAAGGGTGAGAGCGGTGGTTCCAACCGGTCCACCTGCCTCCAGCCTCGCCCCTCTGCAGCCCGTGCTCCACACAGAGGCTGAGTGCTCCTCTCCAAGACAGTTCGATTAACCTCAGCCTCTCTCTTCAACCCCGCAGTGCCTCCTGTCTCACACTTAGAATAAGCTCCAAAGCTGTCCCGAGCCTCGGCCCACACGCAGACCACATGCACTGCCGTCTCCCGCCGCCAGCTGGCCTGCCCGCCGGTCAGCCCGCATCCCGGACAGTCTCTCCAGAGTCGTGTTCGGTACACAGGAGGTCTCGGGAGCTGTTAGCTGACCCAACTGAAGGGCAGAGGCGTGACGTCTGGGACTGTGTCACATCCTCAGCGACCAGGGTCTGGTACATAGGGAGCCCCTGGTGCCCATTTTTAGTGCATGAAACTGCGTGCGTGCTGGGTGTGGTTGCAGAGTGAGGACCCGAGTGAAGAAGCCCACGATTGTCCGTGTTGTCCACTCAGCTTTCCCGAGGCGGCCTCTGTTCAGAAGACGACGATGCCCCTGACTTTCTAACGTCCTTCTGAAGGACCACCTTCCAAATTCCCTGCTCCGTGCGGTGTCTGCCAGTCCGCATTTCAGTGGTAAGGAGGGCAGGGGCCTGGGGGCAGAGGCCTTTCCCTCTGGGGAGAAGCTGCCGCGCAGTCTGGCTGCCGCGCCCACTCCTGGCCACAGCCCGGGAATTCAGCCATTGGCCAAGCAGGTGGACAGTGGTGCTGATGAAGTGAAGGTATTCATGGAAATGTCACTGAGCAAATTGACGCTCAGCTGGACTACAAGAAGGGGAACAGGACGGGCACGCAATATTAACAGCTGGGAAGATCGTTCGCTACATTAATGACTTTTCCCGGCGAGCTGCTCTGGGGGCGCAGGGAGTCGGGATGGAATTCATTTTCTTGGTCAGTGAAGCCGAATGCAGAGGTGATGCCCGCTACATGGAGCTGATGAGTCCCCCAGCTTGTAACCCACCTGGCCCTGCTAGGGAGTTCCTGGGTGCTTGTGTGGGGTGCTTCCCCCAGAGGAGAGGCTTTCAGCGGGAGCTAAATAGTTTTGTTCTTCTCAAGTGTGACATTTTTCAGAGCCTACTGTGTGCCACTTTGCCTGGTGTGGAGACTAAAAAGGCATAAAGATGCAGCCAGCCCTCTGAGACTGTAGTCTGTCCAGGAGACGGAGTCGTAGTACGTACAACACCGCATTATAGAGACGCTGCTAGAACACAGGACAAGGTGGTTGCCTTTGTGCTTGGGTTGGGAATCGTGGAGGCTTCCTGGAGGCGGAGACACCTGTGAAGACCGATAGCAGCTCAGCATAGATGAGCAGGCCAACCTGGGCAGAGGACAGCAAGAACAGTCGACTGGAGTTTGGAGAACTGTGGGCGACAGGATAAAAACAGGGTTTGGGGAAGCGGTGGGGCGGGGGCGGGGTGCCCTGGGTGATGCGCCTGCGGAAATATCCCGCCCCTGACTGGGAGGGGCTGGATGGGCAAAGCAGGGAGGGCGCTCTCCTCCAGGTGTGGGCAGCCCCACCTGGTCAGGTCCGTACTAAGGCGACGCCTCTGGGCTGCGTGAGGAGGGTGGATCTGGGCTTCACGGAAACCACTCGGACAGATGAAACGGGAGGGACAGAGGTGCAGAGACTCAAAGAGGTGGGTGCCGATGAAGTTGTCGGCGTTTTGTCGTTCTGGGGCCGGTGGGGGCGGTGAGACGCAACTCCAGAAAGGTCAGTGAGGACCACATAACCCAGGGCTTGGTCTTGATAGGGTGTTTGGGCTCAGTGAAGCACTACAGGGTTTTAAGCAAGAGAGTGACAGGACCGGATTTGTGCTTTAGAAAGTCCCCTCTGGTAGTAGAGTGGATTCTGATGTGAACTGGACGGCAAGGCGCTGCGGAGACAGGAGAGGAGGTGGCAAGCCCCACTCTGTGTATTCAGTCAAGTGATGGCGGGGCTGGAAACGCACAGGTGTGTGGGGTGAGTTACCCGAAAAGGCAAGTTCAAGTCCTGATCCCCCGTGGGTCTGACCACGACTTTTTCGTGGACAGAGCCTGCGATGTAATCAAGTTAAGATGAGATCATCCTGGACGGGAGCCCGATCCAGTAACTGCTGTCCTTAGAGGAAGGGGGACGTTCGGACACAGTGGGCACACACGGGGTGACAGCCTGCGGCAGCGAGAGCAGGACGGGGTCTCTGGTGACCCGCAGGGGCTGTGAAGAGACGAAGAAGAGCCTTCGGAGGGAAGATGCCCACCCCTACGCCTGGGTTTCAGAGCTTCCGCCGCCTCCTTTTCCGAGGGGAGACGGATCCTACCATAGGCTGCTTTTCCTGTGCACTCGGAACCCCGAGCCTGTCTGGGCATGGGGCTCGGGAGTCTACGTTTCAGTGGTCTCTCCCAAGGTTACGCTCATTTACTTTTGAGAACTACTGGTCAGCATCAAGAGAAATAACTGCTCGGTGAGATCATTAACATCTCCGCCCCCCACACCCCTCAGCGAAGTGCAGAGAAGTCCTGGGGGGTGAGCAGATGGACTGGGTAGGAAGGAGCGGAGGCGGAAGGGCACTGCAGAGCTCGGAGGCCCGAGGGACAGCCAGAGGCCAGCGCAGCTCCGTCTCCCGGTCCTTGAACTACCAGGACATCAGGGGGTATTTCCTTTTGCTCACTTTGGGACGAGTTAACGTCGTACTTGTCCCCACGAGCCGCGGGACTGGACGTCCTGACCTCGGCCTGATCGTGCTCACGCGGGAAATGTCGACTCTCGCACCGGGGCTAAAGCTAACCGGAACAAACAGCCTTGGAGATCTCTCCTCTCTTTTAAATCCAACTTTACGAACATCTCTTTCCCCCCCACTGAATAATTCAAAATTTAAAATGTGCATGTTTCAAAGCTCTATCAAGCATTCCGTTTCCCTTCCCAAATCGCACCATTCCAGAGTCCTTTTCAGAGTGTCATCTCCTGTGCCATTTTCTGAAGGACACGCTTGACGTGCAGCTAAGCGCCTGCGTGGCTGGGTGTGGGACGTACCAGGCGCGGAGCACGCAGTCGTGTCTCACTGACCAGCCCGGCAGTCTTGCGGCAGTGTCTCTGCTTACCACGCTGGCTGTTGCTCACTGCCCTTCAACCGGGAGCGTAGCATCTCCCGTGGGAGAGTGCTCGCTCCTGCACGAGCTCATGCACGTGACGTGGCTGGTTCCGTTCCTGACACGGACGCGTCGGTTAACGAGTACCTGTTTGTGTGGTGGGTGCGTTTCTTTATTCCATCTGCCCACATCACTCCTGACCTGGGGGATCACGCCACAGAAGACTCTCAGCGTTCACGAATCTTCGCTGTTTTGGTGGGTTCGGCAGTTCCCGTGGTGACCGCGGTGGCTGCTCTGGGGCTGACGTCAGTGTTCCTCCGCACAAGGCACCTGGGAGATCTCCCTCACGTGTGGGTGCCTGCGTCAAGGCTGGAGCCTCTGTAGTCCTGAGAAGGTCCCAGGTGCTGCCTGGGCTGCAAGTCATGACTGCCCTTCCCTCCAAGAGGCCTCAGGAGGAGCCTGGAGGTCACTTGTGGTGACTGGCCAGATGCTCAACTGCCCCATTCACTCCGTCTGTACACCAGGGGGCGCCAGACCCCTTTGCCACCTGGGCCATCAGGCTGGTGTCTGGCCAGTGGAACAGGGAGGAAGGGACGGACTCCCGATGGTTGGATGTCCTGTGACATTCCCCATGCTCACTCTCTGCTTGTCAGCGGGCCGTGCGTAAAGCATCCAAGGAAGGATTCCAGTGGGCCTAGAACATGGCGAGTCTACAAGACACAGAAGCTGTGACCCCCAAATTGCTCTTTAGAAAGCCAATTAATGCGTGGAATGCCTAATTAGACAATGACCTAATTAAGAAATAAACCCGTCGCAACAGCTGGTCTGAGTTGCCTGACTAGCATGACAGGTGTGATGAGTTACTGATGCCCTTGGCCCTTGCGGTGGGCTGGCCGGGCAGCCAGTGCTTCAGACAGATGTCAACATCGCTCTGTGGGCCTTCACGCGGCAGCCTGGGACGCACCCTGAGTGAGCTCAGGTGTTAGGGGGGCTGGCATCCCCCCAGGGCACTTCCGTGTCTCCTGGCGGCACCTCCTCTGTCTTGTTCCCTCCCTTTGCCTCAGTTTTCTCAAGTGTCCCACCCCACTTAACGGGACCATTTCACAAGGCAAATGTTAGAAAGGTTCAGGATGCTTGGTCGTGCCAAGGGAAAGTCGAAGGTTGATCGTTGGGTGGGGGCAGCAGGAACAGCCGTGGACCAGGCATAGTGGACGGCAGAGGCCAAGAGCAGCCCGGGGTCGTGGGCCTGATGTACAAGTGAGAAATGGGACTCGTTTGGGGAAATCAGTTGGATGTCACGGAGTGTTTATGCTTCCCTGCTCCTGGCAAAGCATTTCATTCAGCGAATGCACCTCCTTTCCAGCCCGGCCCCCTGAGCATCTCCCCCTTGTGATTACAGACAAGGTGGCTCCTTTCTGGTGGGGTTTTTTTTCAGTTCTCCTTGAGTGTTCTGGCATGTGCATTTTGTTCTCGGCCATCAGACACCCTGGCATGTAGTTGGCTTCTGGCCCTGTCCTTGTGGGTGGGGCCATTTGGGGACTGTGCTTCAAGGCAGAAACGTGTTTACTTTATAAAAATTGTAGGGTTCGTAGACTCACAAATGTAGCACTTCTACGTTTGGCCTCCTCATTTTACAGCTGAGGCCTGAGAAGGGACTGTCACCTGCCCAGGTGAGTCTCGCAGTGGGACCAGCCCCTCCCCAGTTAACCCCAGGGCACGGTAGCCGGTACTGGCCCACCTTTTCCGGTGGAGAGCAGCGGCCATCCGCGGTGGGCTGACGTCTGTGGCTGACGTCTGTGGCTGACGTCTGTGGCTGTGTCTGTTACCATGCCCCCTCCTAGCCGAAAAGGTGCCGCCCGAGTGGACGCTGCCGAAATTACAATCACCACCTTTGCTTATTAGGCAGCAGGTCCTCTCAAGTCGATGGGAAATATTTAAGGGGATGTCGAAAAACAGTGTATGCTCTGTCACACTGAGCAGAGGAAGGGCCGCAGCTAGTCACCATCCGATTCTTAGTGGGTGAGGTAGACACATGTCTTCATTTGGCTCTGCAAAGACGCTGTTACTTTATAAAGACTATTGGGGAGGTCAGGGGCATCCCAAAGCGTAGGAGAACAGGGTGGGGTCGCAATCCGAAGGAACATTGACTGTGAGGATCCTTTACAATTTGGGGCTTTGGACGTGACGCTGGGGACCTGAAGACAAAGTTCTCTGTCTTCCTCTAAAAATCCACTCAGTCCCAGTTAGGCTTCTCTGCTAGCAACCAGGAGCAGGGAGTTCCTTCCTTCCTTCCCTTCGTGGAGAAAGCCAGGAGTGTTCGCCTTTGAGGAGTAAACAACGTGTGGTTCTTTTTGTTAACTAAAAACAAACAACCCTTCCATATAACGCTGTGGGGAAATAATAAGCTTTGGAACACCGTGTCCAAAGGACTAGAAATGAGAACAGCAGTGTTAGGGTCTTTAGATTAAAAAAGGGAACTTGGCACCGGCAGAGAACTGTGGGCTCTTAGCGCTGGTTTCGTGGTCTCTACAACACGACGATTGTGTCAGCAGGCTGTGCCGTGCCGTGACGGCAGCGCTCCCTGAAGGTCGGTCAGCTGGGCGGTCGCACAGCAGGGTGGGTTTCCATGGCGGGGATCTGGCCACACAGGCCTGGACTGAGTCTCACTCCCGTTCACTCACTGAGTGATTGGAGATAAATTGCTTGTCTCCCTGAACCCTGAATCTCCCTCTTCTCTTTCTCCTTAGGATGGAGGGAGAGTGTTCAAAATAGCCGCCTTGCACGGTGATGGTAAAAGTCAGGAGTGGGAGGTCGCTTTCCCGGTCACACGTGCACGGAGCTTCCACTGAACAGCTTGTCCAAAGTCACAGAGCCCGTTAGCCACGGAGCAAGCGCCCGAACCTGGTCTCTCTGACCTCCCGCCCGTTGAGCTCGGCCTCGCGTTTAGCGCGTTTGGACGGCAGCCAGACGTCAGAGGCGACCAAAGGAGAGCAGGGGACCTGCTGAGGAAGCGCAGCCCGTTCCGCGGTCGACGTGCTCCGGCGCTGGCTGCGAACACTGCCTCCCGCCGCCCGCGTCACTCTCCTCTGCCTCCCTCGCTCCACTGTCCTGCCTTGTCGCCCATATTCCAGCCTGTGGCCGGAGCCACCTTCCTAAAGTGAGCCTGACGTGTACGTGCCTTCTGTGGCACCCTGGAGGCCAGAGGGACAGAGGGAAGAAGCGTTGTTCCTGGCCCTCAGGGACCAGGGTGCCCTGAACCGGACCCATTCTGGGAAGGTCAGTCTGGGATGGAGGGAGCTGGGAGAGCAGCTGCTCCGGGTGCCACGTGAAGCAGGGGAACCCCCCGGCTTTCCCCATCTGCTGCTGCTCCCACCCCCTCTCCCCAAGTCTCATCGTCAGCATGTGACTGGGGCCCCGCTGACACAGAGCCTGCAGGGCCAGCTTCGCTGCGGTTCAGAGCAGGACGGGGAGGAGGAGGACGGGGTCTGAGAGCCCGCTGGCCTGGGACCCCCACCGTGGCCCATCAGACCCCTGTCCCTCATCTCTGGGCACGGCCTCCAGGTCTGCCTTCTCTCTGATGCTCCACGCACTTACACCGATCAGCTGCCTTCCTGGAAGTTTCTGTTCCTCGCCACCAAGATGCTGGGCAAGCTCCCTCTCAGTTTTCCAGAACTGTTATTTTACACATCAGCTCCGGTACAGAGAATCCCCCGAATGCTGGAGAAGCAGCCCGTCGGCCTCGCCGAGTGAACTCGGGTTCATGTCCTGTTTCCCATGTCCATCTGCATCTCGCGTGTGAGGTCAGGACTACATCAAGGGTCCTCCACACTGAGCACAGAGTTGGGTGCATAGTAGGTCCTTTGTAGAGTGGACGAATGAAAGATGGCTCTGCACTCGACAGTTCCAAGGCACGGTACCTGGACTCACACGCGATTACATCTGTCTAAACCCAGTGACCCCCGCATCGGTGGCGAGGGTGTCACGGTGAAGCACCGCGGACCTTGGCTGGGACAGCAGAAGCTCATGTCTCCTGGCTCTGCGGCTGGAAGTCCAAGGTCAGGGTTCTCCCGAAGCCTCTCTCTTTGGCTTCGAGGTGGCTGCCTTCTTCCCGTGTCCTCTGCCTGTGCGCCTCCCTGGCGCCTTTTTCTTGGGGCATCAGTCATGTTGGATTAGGTCCTCACCCTTAGGACCCCGTTTGGCCTTAACCACCTATTTGAAGACTATCTCCAAATACAGTCGCTTTGGGAGGGGGGCTTCAGCCTAGGAGTTTTGGGGAAACACAGTTCAGTCCCCAACGCCACCCCTCTAGGGGACATTAGAGGGGCCCAGATGGGCCTCGTCAGGGAGTTTATTCTTCGAATGGCGGACCTTTGTTCGGAGGTGCCCTGGCCTAGGTGTGGGCAGTTTCCTTGGGCTTCCCGCCGTCCACCTGTGGCTGGGACGGTGCATCACGCCTCCCAGGCCACTCCGGTGCCTGCGACCCGAGGAGGAAGAGCGGCCCTCGCCGCCTGTTCCGAGTTTCCCTGTCTGGCATTCCTTATCACCACCTCAGACTTCAGTAATGATCTCAGCTTGAGTCGCTCATTCACATTCAAGGCACCAATTAAAAAGGCGCGGTTTTGTTTCCCGGAGTTGTGCTGATGACTTAATTACAGCCAGACTGTGCAAAAGAACGAACGTCTCGTGTCCAGGCTTCAAAGTGACTGGAACTTAAAAGCGCCCGGTGACGGCCACGAGCATGTGGGAGGACGGATGGAGCAGGGGGGACACGACACGGCAGGCCTGGGTCCAGGTCCCGGGGTCCGGGGCCCGTGGTGCGCTGAGCGACCCCAGGCCGAGCCCTGCTCTCTGGGCCCATTTCCTCCGACGGGATAATGAGGCAGGTGTCACACGGACCCACCTCACTGCCTGCCTGCTGTGGGGTCACCTCCGAGGGTGGCCGGCTGCCACGCTGCCGCCTGGCGAAGGAGCAGGGCCCGCCTCGCTCCCAGTGGCCCATCCGTGGTGACGCCGCGGTGTGTTCCATCGTCCGAGTGGCCGTCACTAGGAAGAGGGAGAACTTCGTTGAGTGAAAAGCTGGAGCCACAGGAAGTGGGCACAGACTGAGGAGGGAAAGGACGGGCGTACAGGCAGCACCTTCCTCACACCGAGAACTCCCCTCGCCCCCTTCAGCCTGCCCCTTGGGGGGGGGGCGCCGCTGCCCTGAGCGTACAGGCGGGGGCGAGGGCTCGGGTGCGTTGCTGTCCCGGCCTGCAGAGACCCGACGGCTCCTCTCTGCGGTGGCGGTGGCCGCGACCGCGGGTTTGTGCACATCCGTGACCTTGTGGTCGCCCCATCCCGGGTCCTGCTTCCTCTCCACTCTCTGTGGGCGGGTTCGCACATTCACATTTCTTCACTGATAATTTCGTAGGGCTTCGTTCTGCCTCGTTTCACTGTAAGTTTTCTGTATTTTAGAATTAAACCATTATTTACTGCTTTTTAAGACTAACTTCCTGGAACAGTTTTAGAGTCACGGGAGAACTGAGAGAAAGGTACAGAGATACCTCCTACCTCCCTGTAAGAAAGAGTCTCCCCCCACATCGGTGTCCCCGACCAAAGTGGGACGTTTGTTCCAATTGTCCAGCCCACACTGACACATCCAACTTAGGCGCAGTCAGAGTGTACACGAGGGCTCACTCTCGGTGTGCAGTCTGTGGGTCTGGACGAACAAGTGATGACAGGCAGTGTCCCACCGGTGTGGTGTCCTGCAGAGTGGCCCTGCCCCCCAGGCCCTCTGCCCTCCATCTCTCCACCCGCCTCCACTCCCAGCCCCCCTGGCACCCTCTGAGTCTTCGGTGTCTTCATAGTCTGTCCCTTTCTAGAATGTCGTATGGTCGGAATCCCACAGTCCACAGTCTCTTCAGACTGGCAGCATGTGCATTTTTATCTAAAAGAAAAAAGTCTTGATATTAAAGATGTGGATTGACACTATCTTTCCTTCTGATTTTGTCTGTTTCATAAAACATATTAGCACTTAATTCACATACATTATGTAGCTTAGCATACGCATGTATATGCATTGGTACTATGTCACTGACACAAGTATCTATACGCAAACACGTGTATCTGGGAGGCACATGCTGAGAAGCTGTCGTCACTAGGAGGCAGGAGGAGCAGAGGCTTTCGGAGACCACGGCACTTTTTCTAAGAGTTGGCGTCATTGTGTAGTTCTGTTCGCTCCCGGGCCCCCTCCAGGGTGGGGAAGCCATTTCTGGGTCTCACCGACCTCTGCTTGTTTTTTTCAGTAAATCAAAGACAAGGGTAGGTATCAGCCTCAAGTTCACCGATGATTCATCCCATTTATCCTGATAAATGAAAACTACATCACCGTTCAGCAGCCTCTGATACACGACCTTGAGGCTGACCGGCTCATACTAAACCTCTGTCAGTAGGGAGACAAACTATCAAGAAGTCCAATATTTAGTTAGAAAAGAAAAGAAAAACTGCGGGGCGTGTCATCCCTGGGGGACTGTGAAGCGCTGCAGAGGAGGCCCGTACCTGGGGAAGGCTTCGGGAGGGGAGACCCCAGGGCCCCAGAGAGGGCGAGGCTTTCCAGTGGGAAACCGGGGTGGAGGCCTGGGGACGGCAGTGCTCAGGGCCAGGTGAGGAGGGGCGGCGTGGCCCCGGGGCGTGGCCAGACGGAGTCAGGGTGAGGGTGAGCAGAGAGGCCCCCATCGGGCAGGGACCTGCCGAGTTAAGATTTCTCCCCGAGGTCAGAGGGTGTCCCAAAAGCCTTTGCGAGAAAAGGCGCACGGCGACATGGTCATTTGTGTGTACTTGTTTCTTCGTCCATCCGTTCCCCAAATGCGTACCGACCACTCTCTGCTGTAATCCGCACAGAGCTGTCACGTACATTTTCTAGTTCGTCCACGAGGTGCCACAGCCTTCATGTGACGGGCGAGCCCCCCGAGGCCCCGAAATTCTCAGGCTCGTCCGGTGTCCCACAGTTAGTCGCGAAGACTCCTCCTAAAGTTCAGGCCCCTGGGTCAGCACCCACGGTCCACAGGGTTCCTCTCTCTGCAAGGAATCGAGGTGCCGGCTGCACGAACCCGCTCACGAGCAGGCGGAACCGGGGCAGAAAGGGGACCCGGCCTTCCCACGGCGGGCGCGCAGCAGGAAAGCCGCAGGTGTGCAGCTCGCAGGGTCCGGGTCTCCACTCGATGAGGAGAAATTATTAGGCAGACCTTGAGGGGACCCCGGGAGCATTTTGAAACCTGCAGCCTGGGCGGCCCCCGTCAGGCAGGGCCCGGCTCGGGCCGGCAGGCTCCACAAGGCTCACGGGGGCGCTGCTCGGTCCTCTGGCTCCCGCACACGGCCTGCTTCACAGGGGACCCTCGGTACCCTGTTCTGGGGTCCCTGACGGAGAGTGTCATGATAAGGGTATAAAGACACACCCGCTTTCCTCGTGGAGAGGAATATGGATGTTCACAGCGTGTGCGGTGACCCCTTGGGAGGGGCTGGGGGGAGAGCTGTCAGTCATGATTGCTCTGTGCCAAGCGTTCTGCATACATTGCCTTGATTAATGTTTACAATCATCTTTTTTTAAAAGATTTTATTTATTTTTAGAGAGAGGGAAAGGGAAGGAGAAAGAGGGAGAGAAGCATCAAGGTGTGGTTGCCTCTCACGTGCCCCCAACTGGGGAACTGACCCCCAACCCAGGCATGTGCCCTGCCTGGGAATCGAACCAGCAACCCTTTGGTTCTCAGGCCGGCACTCAATCCACGGAGCCATGCCAGCCAGGGCTGCTAATGAGCATCTTGAGAAGAAGGTATTGAGAACCACTGTTCCAGAGGAGAAACCAGGAACGGAGAAGTCTCTGCCGCATGGCTGAGCTGGTGAGCAGTGCTCACCATGACGGAGGCTGAGGGCACCCTGTCTGCTCCCCGAACCCGTGCTCATTCCCCCACCTCACAGTATTGGGGACATTCAGGGATGGCCCCCCACAAATCACCAAGAGGTTCTTAGCAATGTGGGGAGTGGTCCTTAGCGATGCCAGACCAAAAAGATGGGACTCCGTGAGGCTGGAGGAACCCAAGTTCATGGCTGATGTGGCTCCTCTGCATAAACGACAAAGGCAGTGGGGAAGATTGACGAACACAGTGAAAACCCCGACCTAGCGTCGCACCAAGAGTCATCTACTCTCTCTGAATGAAGCACCTGCTACAGGCCAGCGTCTGGCCGTCCCCGGGGTAGACCCGAAGGCACGTTCGCTGCTCTCGGAGGCTTTCCAAACGGGGTGCAGGGTGAGGGACAGAAGCAGCTGATTAACAAGTCATAAATAAGGTAGTTTCAGGGAACGAGAAACTTTGTCATCATTAAAGGAAGGCGTTACAATGGAGGGGAAGAGGGGAGCTGGCCACTTTAGGTCGGGGTGTCTGGGGAAGCTCTGGGCCTTTTAGTTTGAAAGGTGAGGTTGGCATCCAAAGAAAGGGCCCGCCTGCGCAAAGATCTGAAGGCCGAACCCCCGTGGAATGGCTGTCAGTCGGAGTGTCTGCTTTGCTCTCAGGAAGCCCGCCCTCCTCCCCACTCGGTGTCCGGGCCCCGCCCTGCAGCTCTGGCAGGGGCGGCCGGGGGCTCAGGCCTTGCCCGTGGTGATACATTTGCCTTCCCCTGAGAGCTTCGTGTCTTCCCTCCAGCACAGCTCTGGGCCTTGCCGTGCAACGCAATGGTCAGGTGAGGAGTGGTTTGGCTTCAGGAGAATTAAGTCACATGGCACGGCCTGGCTTACTAGTTTTGCGTTGGGTTCTGGGAACAAAACCCAGCTAATAGAAATGGTCTCTGCTTTGCCAGGCGGGTTCTGTGCATGTGTCATCCCCGGGAGCCTCGGGGGGGCGGGGGGCGGGACCATCTGGCAGGACAAGTGAGGAGCTCCCAGCTCTCTGAATGAAATGTCATTCAGTGGCACCCCTGCTGACCTCGCCCTGTGGCAGCAGTCTGGGGGCCGACACCCACCGGCGCCGGCCCCGCCCCAGCCCGGGGCCTGTCCCAGCACTGCCTTTTCCCGTTCTGGGGTCGGGGGAGGTGCCCTGCTGCTCATGTCGTCAGTGTCCCCGTCTTCCGAATCCGTGTCGGTGGACGTCCTCACTGTTGCTGATGTCCAGCCCCTGAGCGAACGTGCAGGGACTGCTCTGTCAGGCCCAGAGGTCTGCGCTCACATGGAAGAGAACAGGGCTTCACGTTGGGTTTTAGATTTAGAAGCCACTAGAGGTGCTAGGATTTAAATCAAGCCCTTTTGGCGGGGGCGGGGGCAGGGGAAAGACTACAGTAAATTATAACAATCAGTTCAAAGGGCCAGATTTGTACTGAGCTGATTTTTTAAAGCAGTGTGTGCTTACCAACAGGGTCAGTGCAAGGTGGACAAGCAGAACCAAGGAAGTGTATCTAAGTTCAACAGGAGGAGTGATTTATGAAAATCAGTCTTCTCCGAGAGTCTCGTTTCATTGGTCTGTGTGACTCTCTAGGACATGTGTCTCCAACGCTGGCATCTGTACCGATCCAGAAGTCTCCGTTTCAGACGGGCAAAGGCAGCCCAGGAACAAAGCAATCGGCAGGAAGGGGCCCTTGGCTCTCACACTGACTGATAGGGAATCCACCCAGAATGCGTCCACGTGGGACAGCGGAGCCCCGTCACAGCTCTTTCCGAGGACTTCGCTTCTCCCTCCTTAGTTAGAAAATGAGTTGTTTCTTTGGGTCTCAGGGTCAAAGAATCTGGGCATTCATCTTTGTCCCCGGGAGAATGCGTCTCCAAGTCGGAATCTGACTTCGCAGTCCTGTTTGTCTCCAAGTCGCTTGTCCATGGTTTATGTCGAGTTGAAGTGCTTCCTGCAGGGAGATTCCTGTGTCTGATTTTCTGTTTCTCTTCCTGGGGAATGAGAGTTAGCGTCACCACTGGAGCCATCACTAATGATGATCACCATCTGTATCGATTATCTACTGCCGAGTAACAGATGAACTCAACTTCTAGTGGCTTCGACAGCCATAAATATTAATGGTATCTTGTGGTTTCTGAGAGTCGGCCACTTGGAAGTGACAGAGCTGGGTAGCTCTGGCTTAGGGTCCATCATGGGTTTGCCGCTCAGGTGTGGGCTGGGGCTGCTGTTCTCTGAAGACCTGATGGGGGCAGGACCGGAGGGTCTCTTTCTACAGCAGTTCACTCACGTGGCCGGCACGTTGGTCCCGGCGGTGGGTGGGAGGCTCAGTTCCTCCGTGTCGATCCCATCATAGTAGCATGGGAGGGTGTCCTCATGACACGGAGCTGCCTTCTCACGCATCGAGCCCTCTGGGAGAGCAAGGTGGAAGCCGGGATGGCTTTCACGCCCTAACCATGGCGTGTGGCCACACTGGGTCATGTCAGCGATACCTCGTTGTTTGTACGCATCCGTCCTATCTCACGTGGGAGAAGTCTCCCCATGGGCTTGAAGCCCAGGCAGCATCAATTACTGGGTGGGGGGGGCACTTTGCAGGCTGCTACCCCCACCAGCATCATAAGTTTCCGAGGGAAGGAGTGACTGAAGAAGAAACGAGAAATAGAGAAACAGTTAAGAAGAATGCTGTCGAGATAGATCTTCTTCGAGGGGACAGTTGCCTCTGTGCGTGTGCTTCCTTCACTCTCCACGGGCCACACTGCAGTCTGGAGTGGGGAGTAGGCAGCCGTCATTTCTGTCTGACCTTTACGTCAGTTACCACGGGAATCACAAGACAGTAACTACTCTATTCTCACACGATAATTGCTTCCTACTTTAATTGTTATATAAACGAGACTGTGCAATAAGAGTCCAAATATTCCCTCAGAAGGCAAAAGACAATCAAAGAAGAAAATTTGTCAGATTAATTTGTAGGTGGACAGGGCGCTAACACATCCAGCCCGCGTACCGACAACGACCCGCACGGCAGCTGCCCGGGCTTGGCACCGCCTCAGAGCTGGCAAGGGTCACGGGCGGAGCGAGGGCACCAGGCCAGCTGGCGTGGGCTACAGGACGCCGCCGAGCTGGCTGCTGCCGCCCAGCTGCCCACTGCAGTTGTGCCCAGGCGCGCGAGTGTCCAAAGGCTGCCAACGTGAGAGGCCCAGCAGGCTCGTCAGGGGAAGGCGTCTTTTCTCTGCTGCTTCCTGTGCCTTCCAGAAAGATGGGTTCGAAGCACATGGGGAGGGATCAAGGGCTAGGGTCGGTTTTGAGGTGAAGGCCTCTGGAAGCTAAGGGGGAGGAAGAGCAAGCCAGGCAGGCACTTAGCTCACGGACACAGGTGGGCCACGTTTGCTGGAGAGGGAAGGGGCTCATGGATGAGGCAGGCAAAGCTCCCAGAAACCCTGGTGCCTCCCCATTGCCTAGTAGGCGAGTGGCAGGTGGAAATAATTAATATCTGTGTGTCCGAATACAGAGGAAATACAAGAAAATACAGAAGAAATGCTATCCAGGACCAGGAACTTTGACAAGCTGAGGGAGACAACATCTTGAGGACCCCCCCTTCCAGCCATAAAGGTCTCTGTCTGCCCTGTACCCTTGAAGACAGGGGCCTCAGTGACATCAGTGGCAGTTTCTGTTTGGAAATCCATGGATGATGATTCCCTAATGGGAACAATGTGGGAACCAGAGGGAAAATAATACCCTAAGAAGTCGGAAGCTCAGATCTACGCGATTCCAGTGAGGAAGCAGCGCCAGCCACCTTGGGCACGTGGGAGCAGAGGGCTGCCCGCAACACTTGGGAGGTGACTTCACAACAGCGTCAGCATTGAACTCATTCTGAGCAAGGGGCGCCCGACACGTAGGGCTTGGAGGGAGAACAGACGTGGAGAGTTTCGAAGGTACAGGTTGGGAAGGGAAGGCATGTCCAGTAAGAGCTGATGTCCAGGAATGTCACCACTGTACAATTGGAAACTCTGCCAAATGGGGACAGCCTCTCAAATGCTCCTCTCTGGGAGATGAGGAAGGGGGCAGCAGGGGCCCTCCTGACACGGCAATGTGGCCCTGCCGTCCCCTCTCTGGGACACAGTTCCCAGTTGTGTTTGGTTTCATGAACCCTGGGCAACAACCATCATCAGACTGAGCAATAACTTGGCCGGGATGATATTTTACTGAATTCCCCTTTTTTCTCCACTTCCCTTTTTCAGTTTCATCTTTTGGTGGCAACGACTCTTAGGAACATCATTTGGCCAGGCAAACTGTCTAGAATTGGGGATTTGTTTGTTTTCCAGATTTCATGGGCTGTGATAGTCTTGTATATCTTATTAACAGTGTGGTCTCTTGATTAATGAAGTGCAGCAGAAACGTGTTTTTCCTGTGGTTTGAATGAGCAGATTCACAAGCAGCCAAGACTGGATTCCTCAAGGAACCTCAACTCCACTTACACCTCGGAGCAAGTATCTAGGCTGAGGTTGAGCCCAATCTAACAGAAGTGAGGGTGCTGAGTTTTAGCCTTTGACTTCCTTTTACTTTCTGGCGACTAAGTTAATGTTTGCTGCTGTAACAAGCCGACCCTGGACTTTTCACACGAGACAGCCTTGGCGATGGTGATGGACGGTGACTGCTCCGGGCAGTCGCTCGGGGAGCACAGGTGGGTGGGAGCTGTGGTAATGTGGGTGGGCGGCCTTTAGGGTCATGCTTGGTGTCGGTCCCCAGCAGGCAGGGGAGAGACGTGGGAGAGACAGTGGAAGGTCACGTCCAGGCTTCTATAAGGGTGGCCGGGAAGTAGATGCATGTATCGCTCCTGTCCCCACGTCATTGGCCAGAACTCAGGTATTCGGTCACGCTTAGATGGAAGGGAAGTGCCGCTGAAAGCCACTTCCCAGCAACCATATCTCACGGATGTGGAGTCTGGCTCCCTCACGGACAGCTGTGCCGTAGTCCATAGGTTTGTGGTTTACAAAGGCAAGGTCATCTGATTTGGCTCTTAATTCCTTTAGACCTTAAATTCTTCAGGTTTATATTGCAAAAGGCTTTTACTTCGGGAGTTTAATATTTTTTTCCTACAAATACGATCATGGAAATGGTTTTTCTTCAACTTTGGGACATTTCTGTGTGACTGGTTTGAAGTTATCAGAGTATCTTCCTGCCATTGTTCAGTTTTATCACAGAATCTGCAATGAACTGCATTACACAATTTGCCTGAACCTAATTGGAGGGTGGAAAAAGAATTAGGAGTGTATTTTCAGCTTACATACAAAGGCTTTTTGGAGCTTATGCAACAAACTGGTTCTTTGGACTATTTCCGAACCTTTGGGGGCAAAATTGGAACCACCCATCTGTGGCTCCGGAGTGGCCCGCAGTGGGACAGCGGCTGGTACTGGAGGTGAGGTCCTCCCCGGAGAACACAGCCTCGACCCCGAGGGGCTAAGAGAGCCCCGCCCCAGGGTGTTCCTGGGTGGGCGGCCTGTTTCTCTGTCCCTCCTTTTGCTTTCCGAGGACTTCCGTAGGGCAGTACTGCTGGCCCCTTACTCCGTGAGCACTGGGCTTGAGGGGCCCTGGCCTGTTCTCTCTCACCTGGGGATGCACCTGCGAAGAGAACGCCCTCCTACCTGGGCCCTCTGGTAGAGCGCGTAGGGCGGCGAGGGCCTGCCTGTTGGAGGGAGGGCAGCTTCGGTTCGGAGTAGCGTCACGACGCTTGTTGGTCGCCGTGTCCTCCTTCCTCATTGTCACTGGTAGTTGAGCCGGCATCGTGATTCCATCTGCCGGACTCCGCATGACCATGTGTCGGCTGGTTTGAACGGGAGGCCTGTTATTTTTTCACCCCATCAGGCCGTGACTGTGGACTGGGTTGGGATCGGGACTCTGCTGTTCCCAGCCTGTGTAGTGTTGAGAAGTTTGCACGGTCTCTCTGGGCTTCGGTGTCCTGCCCCTTTAAGTAGGAGGAATAATTGCCTCTTTACACTCGTGCTGTGAGAATTAGATGCGACAGTGGCTGTAAAATGCTCTGTGCAACGCCTGGCACGCAGCAAGGACTCAACGAATTATATCTTTTATTATTATGACAAACTTTTCAGGGTTATCTTCTATCATGTGTCCTGGGAAATAATTAGCTTTCACTTTGGGGGGAGGGTTACTCATGGTGACATATGATGTGTTATCTACAAGTACCAGAAATTAAAATTTCAACGTGAGCAATCCCGACAGCGGCTCAGGAGGGTGAGGGGAAGAGCTACACGGTGCTCGGCCCCCAGCGCGGAGGCCGGCGTGTGCAGCTCGGGCTCAGGGCAGGGACGGGGCTCTCGTCCTGACCCCGTCACCGTCCTTCCTGCCCCTCCACCACGTCTGATGCTAGCCGGGCACCTGCACCCTCAGGTTACTCGTGGAGAGAGACTGATGGTATTCAGGTAGACTCGGGTCCAGTTACCCATGTGAGTACTGGGATCTGGAAGGGGGGAGGAAAGAGGACAGCCGGCCCGCTGTCCCAGGAGACCAGGGCCTTTGAGGCCGCTCGCTCATTCCGCTTGGAGCATCAGAGACAGAAGGCGGGGAGAAGGGAGACGTGTGACTTCAGCAATCGTGCCCCCCAGTGAACACAGCCCCCCACACAGCTGGAACGCTGAGCGATTGGATGAGCAAGTTCTGCAGTCGTTGGGAAGGGTCAGCTGAGTCCGACTACTGTCTCAAAACAAAGCATTTTATGCATTGATTTTCATGATTCTCGGGAATTACATGTAGAAAGTCAAGGTAATTGGTCCCTTTTCATGGCTGTAGACGCTGGGCCAGCTGTGGAGACTTGCCCCAGACTACACGACCTGGCCCCACTCTCCTGACCCCCTGTCCAGGCAGTGGTCCTGGGCTCAGCTGGCCTCTCTCCTCCCCCTGGGTCCCAAGCCCTGCGTCTGATGGAAGGAGGCAGCTCCCTGAGACCTGTCCTGGTCTGCTCTAACCCTGCCTTCCCTGCAGCCACCCGGTGATGGGGGAATGAGTCTAACAAGGAAGGAGACAGGAAGGAGGGGGTGGGGAGGGAGGAAGGGAGGGAGGAAGGGAGGGAGGAAGGAAGGAAGGAAAGAGTGAGCATGTACTAGGCACTGAGGAAGACACATTTACAAATACTGCACTTTTACAGCTAGGCACTTGCTCAAATATCGGCAAAGCCCTGGGACTTGACTTTGCCGTCTCCGTTTCACAGATGAGGGGATTGAAGCTCAGGGGTGAGCAAATTGCCAAGAGCCTCAACTCTGAGCAGCAGTGCCAGGACTTGGCCCCAGCAACACCCGCTCTTCCATCCAGCTCTCAGCCTCCACCCCCATGTCCCCTGGGGCTCCCAGCTCAGCCTGCAGCTGGCGCCCACACTCTGAGATCGTCTGGGTGTGAGCTCCACACTCGAGCTCCACGATTGTCTGGTGCTCGGCTCTGAGGGTCCCTTCCACTGCTCCTTGGAAATGGCAAGTTCTGTTTTTAGAATCAGATTTGTCAAAGGCGTCATGTTTCCGGGCTGACAGCAGAGAGAACTTCTGTTGGCTTCCATCTGGGAACTGAGCATTACAGATGGGAAGGCTTGCTGCAACCTTGAAGGCTAACGTAAGAAGGTTGACGATTAAAAAAGAGAGAGAGCAAGCCGGGGCTGCCAGGCAGCGCCCAGCGGCATCGTGGCCCTTGGACACGTGGACAGCTGGTGGACAGGCTCTGTGCCGGCCCCACATCCCCGCCCTTCACATCCGGGTGACGTGGTGATGTCCAGGAGACATGGTGACATCCATGTGTAAGGTGACTAAAAGCTGCAGATTTGGGGCAAATACCACCGACTGACATCTGGGAGGGATATAATAAACGCTATTTAGGCAGAATAAAACATCGCAAAGTTTGTTAGAAGTTTTAAATATTTTTCAGATGCAGTGCAGATCTAGAGAACTTAGATGACTCGCACAGTGTCACTTGACAAGCCGGTGACAGGCAGCTGTGTCAGCACCCAGAGCTGCCTGTGGGAAACTCACACCCCGTTCTAGCCCGGGCAGAAATGATCGGTGTCACCGTTGGCCAGTGAGGTATTTCTCTCTGCTTCAGTTTTCACGCCTTTCAATTGGGCATGGCGCGGCCCGCCTTTCTGATCGGCAGGGTTGTTTAAATCATAAACAAATACAGACCTCCGAGTTCCAGCCCGGTCCGAAAGGAGCTGGGAAGTCATCTCTCACGTTTACACAAGAAAAGCTGAGCGCATCGAAAATCAACATCTCTTAGATCCCAGAAAACCGAGCTCATGGGGCAGAATACTGTCCTTGAATCGGAGACTGGTGGGTACGGAGAATTACAACTTACTGGAGCAGGAAATGGCACAGAAAAAAATGTTCAACTCTATTAAGTATATGTTTTTTCTAAATACGTATAGGAAAATACAATATAGAGAAAAATAACTACATCTTTTTCCTCTCTCCATACATTTTTCTATATCGTGTCACCTCTGATTCATGAATGAGTCCGAGGGAAATAAGGGAAGGGAAAAAGCCTTCTGTCGAGATACACGTGGGGCCCGGGCGTCCCCCAGGCTCCTGGCTCAGGGATCTCAGTGACATGGCCTTGTGCTACCACCAGGGTCCTGTCGGCGGCATAACTCGGGGATCCCCTCCTGCCCATGAGCAGCTGCCTTTGCAACCCCTGCCTGGGGCCAGAGGGAGGCCGAGGCTCGAGGAGGTGGCTTCCTCCCCTTTACCCTTCACGAGCAAGCAGAGCGCCCCTGTAGACCGTTGGCAGTGTGGCCGGATAAGTTTGGAGCCACCGTGTGATGTGACACGTGACCTGAGCCTAATCAATTCAAGAGAGAATGCTGATGTCCATTCACACCTCTAACGGTCACGGCCGGGCGGCCCTGTTACGCTCCGAGGAAATGTTCCAAAGGCTCCCCGGGGCCTCTCACCAGCCTCGGCTCCAGCACCCCGCCCGAACTCGCCTCCCCCATTCGCTCCTGGCTCTCCCTGGGCCAAGGTGTGGCTCCCTTTCTTCAGTAGCCCAGCCCACCCTGTCCCTTGCCGCTAAGCGTGTCCCTGTCTACTCAGGCCCTGGACGCTGTTACTCTGAAGGCCCCGGCCCGCAGGCGGAGGCATGAGCGCTGCAGGAGTCGGGAGGAGAAGGCCGAGGGCCAAGTCCAGCGTCTCTCAGCAGGGCAGAGGGAGAGACGCTCGCTGTTCAGAAACCCCGCCCTCTCGGGTGCGTGGGAGGGGCCGAAACACTTCTGGCTGACAAGGAATTGCAGTTCTAAAAACCGTGCGAAAAAAGTAAATTTCACCAGTTTTTTGACTGAGGCTTTTTGAAAAGTTCAAAAAGGACACGTGGCATTTTCAAAAGCCCATTATGATGCAGAACCTTGCTTAGAGAATGTTAATAATCATCTACTTGTCAACTGCTTCTCTGACACTTTAGTTCTTCCAGTTAAGTGTTTCAATTACATGACATAAATGGGCACTTAAGTGTGGAAAATGACCCTGGACTTTATACAGAGGCCGACTTGAGCACACTGAGATCACCCTTCAAGTCGTAGAAGTCTGCCGCGCGCTTCCACGTAACCGCGTACCCACGGTGCGGGGGCGGGAGGAGGGCCCGCAGCTTCCCGAGTTTACGTGCGTGGCTGGGTGTGGGCAGCGAGGGCAGGGAACCGCTCCCCGCCGGGAGTGACCGCGTGCAGAAGAGGCCGGTGCGCCTCTTCTGGAAGCACACGAACAGGAAGGTCTCAAAACAGGTGGGAACTCCTAGGGGAGAAATAACTTCGGAGACTCCATCCCCAAACTGATAAGCAACGTACACAACACACACACCCCTCTGTCGCAGAGGACATGCATGGCCACCGGCGTAGCCGCCCTTTGCGATGACGACTGTAATAGTTAGTACAACAAGTTAACTCACATCCTCAAAGCCCTAGAGCCTGTCTGATGTGTGCACAAAGATCTCCCTTCATCTTCACTGAAAGTCGGAGAGACGGAACTTTGAAAGTACGGCTCTGAGTCATGAAGCTGCCGGTGAGAGGGGCCGAGAGATCTGCCCGAGGCAGTGGATTCACGTGGAGGGGGCGCCCAGGACGGGACGTGCGGCCTCGGGGCTCTGGATCCCACGCTCTCTCCGCCTGCGAAGGGGTTGCGGCAGGCTGATTGGGAGTCTCGAGGGAGCCTGTGGAGGTGATCACTGAGCTGAGTTTCTTTAGGGTGTCCTTCCTCCCGGGGCGTGGCCGAGCGCTCTCCCTGCCGTCAGGGGTCCGCGCCTCTGTTCTCCCTCCACCTGGCGCTGCAGCAGCGCAGGGCCTTCCACGCTTTTAGGCTCCTCATCTCATTCCACCTCTGGCCGCCTCTGAGGTTAGGGCGGCAAGGACTTTGATTTCCACGTAATAGGAGAAGACCCTGGAGCAGAGAGACAGGCGGAAACGCACACTGAGTTAGTGGTCGAATCATGATGGCGACAGCGCTGGCCTCCCCCGCCTCGGGACCACGGCTCCATTCGGAATCCCGTTGTTTCCGCTGGTGACTGAGTGAACTTCGCTGCTCACAGACTCTCCTCCTGCCCAGGAGCCACCATCGCACCCCTCCCCAAACTGAAGGTATGCACCCAAGAAAAGGCCCGCAGAATGGACCACGCAAAGCACTGAGACATTCTCTTTGCAATGTGGAAGCCAAAATTGTTGGCTAGAAAAATTATGTGTCATACAAAAAGGTTAATAGTCACTTGATAGCAAGAGATCAATAAGAAAATGAGAATGAACTCAATAGGGAAAAGCCATGCACTGAACAAGGGACGCAAAGTCCAACAAAACTGGGAGAAAAACTCAACCACTGAATTATTAACAATCAAACCCAACCAAACTCGACATAGTGATGTCACCCAGGTCTGCATGCAGGAGCAACACAGGCAACGTTGGTGAGCGTACAAGCTTCCAAAGGAGCAACTTGGCCGTGTCTGGCGACATGAAATGCCTACTTCCGCTGATCCAGCACTTCCATACATGCATGAGTTCATTCTTTCCATAATTAAAATTTATCTTTCGAAGGCCGCGTGCCAAGGCCCTATTACATGTGGGAGACACGGACGTGAGTAGATCAAAGTCCTGGCCTTCCACTCAGTAAACAAGAAAATGCATCATGTTAGACGCCAACCAGTGGTCCAGTTAAAACGAGGCAGGAGCGGGAGCTGTGTGCCTGCAGATGACGAGGTCGGACAAGGCCTCTCGGTGGTCTCGGTGAGGGTCAGTCGTGGGACTTTCCGGGGCCACTTTGCAAGCAGAGAGAAGAGCAGCAGGAAGGTGCTGAGCTGGGAGGGCCCTTGGCTTGTTTCGGGAACAGTGGCAGGCCAGTGGCGCTGGGGTAACGGCTTGTTTGCATAAATACCTGTGTAATTGTGAAAAAACGGGTTGATGGAGATTTCCGTGTGGTCGTGGCTCCAAATGCAAAGGCTCCCCCGTAGGAGATGGAGGGGACAGACGAGAAATGCCCTGTGGCTGCCGGAGCAGCGAGGTAGGCCCGCGGGCACCGGTGTGGGAGGGCGGTGCTCAGGACGCCGTGCCGACCCAGAAAAGGGAGGTCACAGGCCAGGACCTCTGCACGTAAGAGAAAGCTATGTATCTGTATACTGTAGATACACAAATCATCAACGTAAACTAAGGATAAACTAGGCCTTGGTTGTAATTAGGAGGCAATGAGTATTCCAACTATTTAAAAACTGTAAAGGCGAGTGCACTTGTCAGCATCGGTCCTTTCAGGAGGCAAAATGCTGGTCAGCCAAGGTCATCTCTGTGCCTCTGCTTCTGCCCTGTCTGCCTCCAGGTGCCTCCTGCCTTCTCCCTTCCTGGTGAACCTGTCCTCGTTCCACGGGCTCGTTGAATCCTTCCCAACACTTACAGCCGGGTCGTGTCCCGAGCGGCCCCCTGCCTGCAGTTCAGCATTGTCATGCACGTGGTGACTCAGAGTCCACGTCCACCCCCCACGACAGACCAGGGGCCACGGTGGACGCCCCACCTGGGAGCCCCACCTGGGTCCGCAGCGCCCGTTGCAGGAGTACGGAGCGAAGGCATGAACACACCGGTGAACACACACCCAGGCCCTACAGGTGTTTGGGTCATGGCCACGCCAACAACTGTCCGAAGGCGGCAGCCACGCACTTACTTCTGTGTCACAGGCACGAAAACGGAGGCTCGGAGCACGTCCACGACTTTAACGGCACGGTCCTTCAGGGTGAGCTGTGGAGACTTCCTGTTCACGCTGGGACCCTTGAAACCCAGCTCGGTGTTCAGGTCCACCCTCGATGACAGGGGCCTTTCCCTGTGGTCCTATTTCGCCTCCCCTGAGCGTTCTGGTAATTGAACGAGACCACTGTTGAGAGGCGTGTGCAACATACAAGCAGCGTCGGTGGAAGGGTCTGCTGTCACGTCTGATCCGTTCACCCGGGGAGGCCGCCGACCGTGGCCAGAAGCTCTGGCTGGGGAGTTCTGGGTGGAATTCACGTTTGGGTCTCGGGGTTTGACTGATGGGAACTCAACGAAGTTGAGTTGGACGCTGTCCAAGGTCTCTCCACAAAACTCACATCTGCTGCCCGGCGTCAGCGTTCCTGTTCCGCCCCATTTCCCCTAATTGTTGGTATTGCCAGACTTCGGGAGTCTGGGCCAGCGCCTGGGTGGGACACCGCATCTCGTTGTCCTCACCTCCATTTCCCTGGTGGCCGTGGCGATGCAGGTGGGACACTACCTGCGGCCGGGCTGAACCTCGTGGGGGAAGGGCGTGGTCCTCCCTTCAGACACTAGGTTCGGACTTGGGGGTCCCAGGTCACCCTCATTTATGACCCACCGGGTAGGGGTCGGGGGGTTCACCTCACCCCTTCACCTTCGGCAGTTCACCGGGGTGACTTACAGAACTCGGGGAAGCGCTGTAGATGTGCTTAGAGGGTTATTATTGCAAAAAGGGTGCAAATCAGAACCAGCCAAAAGAAGAGACACCTGGCGTGGGGTCTGGGAGGGTCTCAAATGAGCAGCTACCGTGTCCTCTCCCCCCAGAGTCAGGGTGTCACCTGCTGGCACATTGATGTGTACCAAGTACGCCCAGACTCGTATCACCTGGGGAAGCTCAGCCAGGCCTCGGTGCCGGTGTTTTATCAGGGTCCCACCCTGCAGGCGTGACCAGCGGAGTCGCTGGCCGGTAGGTAGCGGGACTCGGTCCGCAGCCCTCCCCTTTCCGGGCGTCAGGCTGATGTCCAGCTGACACCTTGTAGCCCAGAGCCCCCACCCTGTAATGGCAAACTTCGCTGTCAGACTGATCACTTTCTTCTTTGTGAGTGTTCTTTTTGTATCTTGTCTAAAAATTACTTCCCATTTCAAGATCCCAAAGATATTATTTTTCAACATCCTATTCTGTTATTTTTAAAGACTTATATTTTAGCCATTGATCTAATTGTAATTTTTTACATCACTTCTCTGGGCCTCAGCCTCCTCCTCTGAAAATAATGGGTTGGGTTAGTTAGTCTCGAAGACTCTTTCTAGCCTTAAATGCAGTGGTAAAAACTCTACCGTTCACAGATTACTTTCTGTGTGCTAAGAACTGGGACTTTCATGTATTGCCTTGCTTAGGCCCATCATTTTCACTCTCTCACAAGCACTGGGTGCAGGAGGTAGGGGTTAGCACCCACGTGATGGAGATGGATGATTTGAAGTCCAGAGACCTAGCCCCAGGTTGGCGCTTGACTGCTTCGTTTCACTCCAAACAGTAACACGGCGAAGCGGCCTTCCCCGTAGTTTTTATCCTTCAGTCTCCAGGGCTAAGCATATTCTCAGGCGGAGATGACTCTTACCAGTGTAGTTGAAAACAGGTCTTCCCAGCTATTCTTGATGGTTCTATTTCTCTATGGATAATCTTCAACTGTGGAATCCAGTGCTTACATGCTCAGCTCTGAAATGAATATCGAGACTCACCCCTGGACACCATGTGCCCACAGCCACAGAGCCAGCAAGTGACAGACCCCTTTTTACGTGTCTGTGTGTTTGGCAGAGAGACCAGGGTCTCGCTGTGTGTCTGCCTGGCACCTGCCCAGCTAACTTGTCTGCAGACGAGCCTTCTTATCATCGCCCCTCTTTAAGCGCCTAGGCTCTGTGGTCTTTGGGAAGAGAGAGGTGACGTGTTTGTCAAAAGCCCAGGTACTGGGAATAATGGGATGCATGCTGTAAAAGTGGATTTAGAGTTCCCTGCCATCATCTCGAAATTTCCACCGGAAACAGTAAAACGGCCAGTGCTCTCAGCCCCAGAGACAGGCTCCTCCCCTTCCTCAGTCTCTGCACCCCTCCCCCCCACCCACAAGCCTTCAGGCCCTTGCCCGTTCCTCCTCTTCAAGCAGTTTGTGTGGGGGAGGGACTAGATGACCAGCCCCAGCCAGGATGCCCTCCACGTACCAAGTGCTCTGTTCCTTGCGCCTTGCTACATGTTCACGGTCATGGTCTCGTTTAATCCCCCAGCTTCCTGAGTGAGGATGACTGTTCTCACTGCACAGCGACAGCACTGAGGCCAAGAAGGTTTCACCAGCCTGCTGTGACGCTGGCATGTCCTCCTGCTCACCTCTGCTTGACTTCCAGGGGCATGCCCCCTCCTTTCTCAGGGTAGCGCTGCCCGATGGGCCCTTGTAGAGCTGGCACGAGCCTCGAGCCAGAATGAAAACCAAACAGCCACCGTGCGTCTCAAGTCGGTGGCAGAGGTATTGGGAGTGAGATGCTATTTCTTGGTTGTCCCCTTTTACCAGCGCTTGGGAAAGTCTCTGCTAAAGAAAGATCTCGGGCTGTGGAATCAGAGAGATGGACCTGGAGCAAGCCCCGGAGCCTCCCCTTCCCCGTCATACCAAAGGGGTGATGCTGTGCGGCCGGTAGCGCCTCTGTGGGGGCCGAAGGGCGTGCCGTACACGGCTTCGAGTAGATAAGGGGGCAGCAAGGAGAATGGCGACGCTCTGGCTGCCCAGAACTGGACGGGCTTGGCCCCGGGCCTGCTGTTTACTGGCTGCTTGGTGACCTTGGGACAGGACTGAACCTCCCCGTGTCTCAGGTCCCTTTCCTGTGAATTGGGGGAGGTGAGAGCAGGGACTGCCGGGGGGCGCGGGCACGGAGCAGTCACACTGTGACAGCGTTTGTCATCACCGCCCCATGAGTAACTGCTCACACCCGGCGGCCTCCTTGCTTCTCCCGGCTGGGAAGCTTCCTGAGACAGACTGTGCGGCCGATCCACCTGTGGGTCCTCAGGACACCCCTGGGGGACAAACTGGGAACCCTCCTGGTCTCAGCAGTTGGTCCCATCTCCCAGGGTCGGCTCCCACCCCATCTGGTTCCAGAGGTGCCCCCCGAAAGTCTGCACGATGAACCCTTTCCTGCCTGGTTAGGAGGTGAGCTTAAGCCATCTAATTCTCGGCGTTTGCTGGTCATTGACCACATAACACGTGTGAGGAATGCCTCTTAACCTCACACCTCATTAGAATGAGTGATTTGGGGAGGCAGTAAACTGTCCTCTCCCCAAGGGAGCCAGGCTTTAGCACCTTTTTTTTTAAAGATCCTTACAAAGAAAGCTATTACAAGTTTGGAGAGATTGATTTTATTTAAAACCGAATATGTATGAAAGCTGGCAGAGTGGTTATGACATAAATTACTTTGATATATGGAGTGCAAAGCCAAGTGCAATTTCTCTCTCCCTTTTAGCTGTGTTCAGCCGAGGGTTGTTGATTTATCTTTTTGCCCATTTCAATCTGATGGAGGTTGCTTTTAACTCTAGGGTGGAGGGGACAGATGGCCTGTGTTGGAGGGACTTGCCGGAGCTGGACAGAAAGTGAAAAAGGAAAGAAAGAGACCCCCCTCCAATCTTGGGGTCCTCAGACGATCCTCTGGCTTGTGCCCACCTCCCAACTTAGCCTGGCCCACCGCAGAAGAAAGTCCACAGCAGATGACAGAAACATCTCACGTGAAAACCGATGAGTGGTTTACTATGCAGTTATCCGGGCTCAATTTTTGTAAAACAAACTGTAATTACATGTAATAAATATCAGACCCCCTCATTGAGAAACAGATAAAGAATATATTCCATTATCACCTCATTTCGCTCCCTGCCCCCCGCACTCCACAAAGGCTCGTTTGGATGTTCCTCGTTCCCCCAGCAGGCACCAGAGGTGCACTCCCTCAGGCCAGAGCCCTCGTTCCGCCGACCTCGTGCCGTCCAACCCATCGGGCCGTCAGGGAGTCTGGGTTTCATGCCGTTCTTTTGCCTTCTGTGCGTATGTATGTCTACAATTGTGTGAGTAAACAAGAGTTGTTGAACCATCTGAAATTTTGAGATCTTCTACTCGAAACCCCTACCCTTTTTCCTGACACAGTTTTTTGGCTGATCACTTTTTATCTCCTGCTTTGTACTTTCATGTCCATAAAATTCTCAGTTCGGACACACGTTGGTTAAATTCTAGACGTGCTCCCTGGCGCTGGCGGGCTGTCCGAGCACCAGCCCACACCCCGCTTTGACGGTGCGCGGCACTGGGGGCACGGTTGGCCGCCGCACCTGACCCGTAATTGATGTTCGGGGACGCGATTTTCCAGCCTGATTGCATGAACATGTGTGCTCTCCTTCAAGTTCGCTGCAAAATCTGGTATTGTTCAGTTCTTTTAGAAAAATCACAAAGAAAAAAAGGTAAGGAAAACATTTAGATGCTTTTTTCTTCACTTACATGATTTTTAGTCTTTTGGAGGAATCTTTAATGTTTTCAGGTATTTTTTTATAGTCTTGGTTTTGTTAATTGCTACTTACTGTAATTAAGAAAATACATGAGAGCTTCGGCAAGCACGAACACTTCCGTAACGATTACTGACACCTGTGTCCACTCCAGGATTGGAGGATGGTCCGTGTTCGCAGAAACCCGGTGTCTCAGACCCCCAACCCTAACTGGAGCCGAGTTCTTATCCTGACAGATGCGGAATCCAGATGCCAGCTTTGCGTTTACAGTTGAGGGATCTTCAGCATCGTTTTCTGCTTCCTGTACCTCCCTCCCTTTTAATAAAATGGAGGTGATGGTAGATAATTAGGAGGATTACTATGTATTGTAAAGTCAGGTTCAAGTCTCAGACTCAGCCATTAGCTGTGTGTGACCTCTGGCAAGCCCTTTAAACTCTCTCAGTCTGTTTCCGCCTCCTTGAAATTAGATATAGCAATTTAGAGTAATAAATCCTGTCCTATACGTTGGCCATAAAGGATTAATATGTATGGCTGCCTTTTCCAATATACCATATAAAATGTAATTTATGTTGGTGCTAATAGACCAGGTTACTGAGGAGGGAGCGAAGAAGGGTGGGGAGGCAGGGGGAGAGAAGGGCTGGGAGGCACCTGGTTTTACATCCGTTAAGGAAAGTGATGCTTTTGGACATCACCTGGAACGCTTGCCGCCTTACCCTCAGCCACCAGCCTCGGCAGGCCACTTTTGCTTCGACGCGCAGGTGGCACTCTGCTTGATTTGACGTGGTCACATCTTTAATCTTGTTAAACGACAAGCACGACAGAGCCAACTCCAGGAAAGGATCGCCGAGGCCCTCGGGTGGATTGAAAGTGCTTGTCGCTGGCGGTGTCCCGTCCACGCGCAGTGAATTTCATCAGGGTTGTGTCGTCTGCATGGAGCAGTCGAAGGCATTCACGCGGTGGATTAATCCGCTTCCGAGCTGCCGAATTCACATGTGGGAACAGTGTGCTCAGGTGTCTCTGACATACTGGGCTCCAAGGAATAAGTAGGATGACGGGGGAACCCAACGTTCAATTAAGAAGTTACCAAGTATTCTTTTCTAACTAGAAAAGGAACCATGGCTGATAATTTTCTTCTTTTGCTCCCTAAAATACAAAATATTTTTTAAAAGCACCTAAAAAAAGATACTATTTACATTGGTCAAATTGTAGTGCTATTGGCTGCATCACTGAGTATAAGTGGGTTGCAATAAAAATGATGAGAACTGCAAAAAAGAAAAAGAAACGATTTCAAGTTCATTTTGACCTTCCTCAAAAGGATAAAAAGCAATATATATATATATATATATGTGTGTGTGTGTGTGTGTGTGTTTATATATATACACTACATATATATAATGCCTACATTTGTTTTTATATGTTTATATACTATATATGTTTTATATATACATGTTTATATATATATATACACACTACATATATATAATGCCTGTAGTTATATATTACATATATAACTAGGGACAACGAGTCATTGATCTGTGAACAATGCACAAGGAGGCTAGAGAGAGAGAACCCACCCAAGTTACCATTTCCATCTTGGGCAGCCCTCCTGGTTATTACACTCAAAACATGCCTATAAAAGTGACATCATGCAGTTCCACATTTACAGTCCGTCGGTGTCCCATGGATCAAATTGGTGGCGTTTACAAGGCAAGAGATGGTTCCCCCATTTTAACCACTACCCTTTTCTTCGTCCCCAGACCCTGCGTGCCAGCCTGCTGCTCTGACAGTCTTGTAGCCTGCGCTGCAGCGGCCATCTATAACAGAGGTTGCGCAGTGGCGGAGGGCTCACTAAAGCCCCAACCTCAGTCGCTCCTGCCATCATGTCCCTGTTATCGTTCTGAGTCCAGCAAGCCGCTGGGCTTGAGCTGGGGGAGAGCGGTTCGCCATGGGAAATGATGCTTCGGGGATGTTCCCGTTTGCAGTTATCACTGGCCACCCAGGGCCGGGCTGGCCGGGGTCTGTGCCTGATGGGCGAGCGCGAGGACTCTGGCTCAGTGCACGGTGCCTGCAGGGCGCTGCCCACAGGTATTGAAAATACTGCTGAGTTAAAACTCTCCGCTTCTGGGCTTTACTCCCTTTGAAAAATAAGAAGGGCCCCCTCTTTCCTCTTTGTGGGTAAACAACAGTGAGGTTCTAGAGGAAGGGTCCCGGGGACAATGGGAGGCCTTCCCCAGGGTGCAACTCGATCAGTATCGCTCTGCGGCTTCTTACTCGGAGAAGGTTGCTACCATTTCCCTGCTGGTGAGCTGTTCCCTCTTCTTCCATCCATCCGAAGCCGAGACCGAGACAGGGGGCCATACTGCAGGAGCCAGAGGGACGCAGGCCACCAGTGACAGTCACGGAGGTGTATGCCAAAGCCTTGTCATCACAGACCGGGCAGTACCGCCCCGCAGCAGCCACAGTCCTCAGGGCCCTGTGCTGGCTTCTGACCCATGCGGGTGAGCGTTTCAGTGTGCAAGTGGTCGAGCCCCCAGACGGTTAGCAGTGCGGAGTGGTTGGGGGGGGCATCCATAGGGGGTTGGGTTGGAAGGAATGGGCTGAAGGGACGGGGTCAGCCACGGCGGGAGGCCAAGCTAAGCCGGAGCAGCTGGAGGTTCTACGTCTTCATGCCCTCGCTCCGTGCCGAGTGCCTTCCCATCCTCGCACTTCCCAGAGCTGGCTGCACCTACCCAAGCTGCCCGTACTGCCCTGTAAGGCCGGGGGGAGGAGGGTTACTTTCCTTTCTAGCCCCAATGCCCAGACAATGCTTGGCTCAGTAGTGCCCATACGACTGTAGTCATTAGAATGTTAAGAGCGTGGATAGAGGAGTCAGATAGACCTGGTGTGAGTCCTGCTCTGCTACCTACCTACCAGGACCTTGCTCAGCTTACTGCCTGGGCACAGAAATACGGATAATAAATTACTATCATGACTAACACTTATTTAGTGTCAGCTGTGTGCCTGGCATTGGTAAACTTTATACACATTATCTCATTTAATTATTGTAGATAGCTTGTATCATAGGTATGATTTTATTCCTATAACTCAGTTGCTTTGTGATGTAACTCATTTAAATTATAATATCTGACCTCTACTTTTTGATATTTATTGACAGATGAACAAAATGTCTAACGTGTTCACTTTTCACCTTGGTTTGAGCGAGAATTACAATGTTGACAGTAGACAAGCAGAACCTAACCCATCCCCATGCGTTAGTTATCTGTGATTGGGTAATTTCCCCAAACTTAGTGGCTTAGGTTAGTAATAAACATTCGTTATCTCGCCTGGTCTTTGTGGGTCCGAAATCCAGGGGCAGCTTAGCTGGTGCTTCTGGCTCAGGACCTCTCCTGAGGTTGCAGTCAAGATGTCCGCTGGGCCCGCAGCCATTGGAAGGCTTGCACAGGGCTCCGGGGTCCACTTCCACAATGGCTCCTTCACGGGCCTGACACGATCGTCCGCAGGAGGCTCCAGGTCCTTGCCGCGAGGAAGACTCCATGGGGCTGCTTGAGCGTCCTCACGCTACGGCAGCCGGCATCTCCCAGACCGAGTGACACAAGAGAGGGCAAGGCTAAAGCCACTGGGACTTCTGTGACCTAGCCTTGAAAGTCACACACGGTCATTTTTCGGATGGTCCTGTAGTTACAGGCCTATTCAGAGGCATGGAAATCAGGAGGCAAGAAACACTGAAGGCTGCCCCGGAGACTGGCCCCTGCAGCCGAGGTCAGGACGACGATGGAGGCAGAAAGGTCACAGGAGCGAATCTGGGCAGAAGTCAGCGTGACTCGGGCGGGCTGGGCGAGCAGCTCAGGACCCAGGCTGTGAAAATGCAAAGGGGACGTCGGCCAGACTGAACGTGGCTTCGGGCGTGTGGTTCAGGATGGGGACAGGAATTCAGTGGTGTATGTAGGGACAGAATGTCTGTGGAAACTTGCCTGTCCTTTCTGGAAGACCGGGCAGGTGGCACGGAGAGAGCCTGGAAAGCACTCATGTCCGGTTACAAACGGGAAACTGTCTAATCAAGGCAAATCCGCCATCACAGAGGCCGGAAGGAAATGCTCTGTCTGCTCAGCGAGGTCACCAAAGACAGCGAGTTTCGGATGAGGCTAATAACTGGCCCCAAAGTTAGGGTTGCTGAGTTAAAACTGAAACCTAAGTAGAAATAAAAGAAAAAAAACACACTGAAAAGGAGGAAGTATAAGACCTGGTTCCAAAACCCGAATTCCTGTTCGGCAGTATCTTTGATGGGAGAGTGATGGGGGGAGATCAGCAAATCTGGGTCACGTGCACCCCAAGGAGCTAACAAGCCTTTATGGCTTTTGACCAGCAACCAGGAGGGAGAAAAAATGAGAAAGATTTCCAGCAAGAAGTGGATAGCACCTGCACAGGCGTTATAATAATTTTATTATTCTCCGTCACAAGTGGCTGACCTGCAGTCAGGGCCAAGTTCAGGGGTCAGCTCTGCAGTTGTATCATGTTATGTCTGTAAGGTTAGAGTCGCACAGGCCCTCGAGACGCTGTCTTTTTTTTTTTCCAGTCGTGCTGAGGAACAAAGCTGGTACCACATTTCAGCATAATTTATTCTTCATTAGCCTAAGTTATGGCTTGTTCATGATTACGCCCAATTTCAATGTTTACCAATTCATTTTCATAATATTTCCTCTGGGTTTATTATTTCCATTTGTAAAAATTCACTAAGTCCTCCAAGTCAGCGTGAGCCAGTGTAATTTGCCAGGGGTTGCTGCCCCGACCCGCACCGGCAGATAGATGGCGCTCTACGGGAGAGAACTTGAATTTCAGGCCCCTTTGCTTTCGCAGAGGGCCAGGGAATTGGGCGCGTGACCATGTGGGGAGGTGAATGGGCTTGGAGAACACAGGTGCATTGTGGGTATGGCTCTGGTGTACCGTGGATAACTGTGTCTTTATCTTCTCAACAACCTCTTCGCCCAGACTCTGCTCCCGCCCGCCCGCCCCAGGCCCTCCACAGGGCGAGCTGCTTCGTGAGTGCATTATTAAACTGGCGTGGTGGGTGTGGGCTGGGCAAGGTCTCGTTAGTTTTTTTTTGTCTTCGAATATGTGTTGATTCCAAAGAGGAAGGCTTGGAGAAATGGGCCTTTGGGTTGTTGTGGGGTAATATATTCATTTGTTCATTCAGTCTACATATTTCATTGGTTTTATTAGGGTGACATTGGTTAATAAAATTACATAGGTTTCAGGTACACAATTCTGTAACACATCATCTGTATATCCTATTGCGTGTTTACCACTCCGAGTCCAGTCTCCTCCCACCACCACTTTACCCTCTCCTACCCCCAGGCATCGCGGGGACCTCTTTCCCTGGAAGGGAATTTGGGAGCGGAAGCTCCGTGGGACTGGCTGCAGCCTCAGTTGCTGTGTTGATCTTGGGGTGAAAGTGGTCCTCGGTCTTTCTTCCTCACCATCTATTATTGTAAATCCCCTGGTCCTCTGAGTCCATCTCTGCGAGTTAGATGTCTGCCGGGCGGGGCAGCCCAAACCTTCACTCTGGAGGGTAACCAACCGTGTTCATTTCAGAGCACTCACAGTTACAATGGACAAGGGACCACAGAGGCACTGTGTGGACCGCGGGGTCCACGCGCCCCACTCCTTGCTCCCCTCATGTAAAAGCAGCCTTGTGCCCTGCAGATCAGTGTCCCTTCTAAGGTGGTGACTCCCCTTCTTACCTGTTGGTCTCTGGGTACAAGAAATCTGAAACACTCTAGAAGCGCCAGGAGCTTGCTGCTTCCTGGCAAGAGAGCACCGCCTTTGGTGACCAGGACTCTGCACACCACAGACCCCAGACTCCCAGTGACAGGAAGCGGAATGCCCCCTGTGGGTCCCCGGGAGGAACGGGTGCGGGCTACTCCTCCTGAGCCTCTGTGCTCCTCCCACGGGGCACAGGGCCAAGGAGAAGACCGATTTAATGCAAATACAGCGTCTCGAAGGCTGGCAGCCGTCCTTGCAGAGTTTGTTTCCAAGTTGGCCTCTGCTCGCAGTCGGCCACCCCACAGCCTGTGGGTGGCTGCTGCTGGATGAGAAAACATCTGCGCTGCAGTCCGAGGGTCCGCAGTCCCGGGCCCACCCTGCGTCTCTCTTGCAGTCAGCTTGGTTGCGGGACAAATGCTTTACTGCAGGGGTCCTGTACCTGTGGGCCAAGCACTCCATCGTCCCCAGGAGGGCGTGGTGCGGGCCGGGGCTCTCGGTTAAACCTGCAGCCCGGATCGGCATCTGTCCTGGGAGGGCAGGGCCCCGGTGCTTCCGGGATGGAAGGAGGCGAGTGCAGGCGGCTTTCCTCCGACTGGTCCTCGGTGTCTATATCATTCCTGTGTTCCTGGGAGTGTAACAAAGTACTCTAACGTTTAGCGGCTTGTAACAAAGTACTCTAACATTTAGCAGTTTAAAACAAACAGTTTTGATCTCATAATATTTCTAAAAATAAGAATTCTGGGTCCCAAGTGTCTCGCACTGTCCCCTGGGACTGCCATCACCCGAAAGCTCAGCCAGGCTGGGGTCCACTTCCCTCAGTGTGACTGCAAACCTTCTGTCGGCCGGGCCTCTCTGTGTTCCCTCGTTCTGTCATGTCGTTCACCACGCGGAGCCTCGCTCAGGGTGGGGAGGGGCCGCTGCGTACGGCCCAGATACGGCCTATCAGGCATCGGGCTAGCTTTCTGGCATGTTACCAGTCGTGTCTTCGTAACTTCTCTGTAAACTACGGATTATTTATTATTTTACACTTGAGGAACCTGAAGCTCAGAAAGTTGAAATAAGTTGCCCCAGACACAGTTATTAAGTGGTGAAATAGGATACGGGTGTGATATTTCTCCCTTCCAAACCCTCCCTCTGTGAGGAACCAAACTAAGTCGTATTTAATTCCTGAGCTGCGGTCACCTGAGAAACGAACTTACGTAACCTGCATTTGCCCCCGCGTGTCTGCGTGGCCCGAGGGTCTGCGTGCTTCCTCCTACCCCACGCTGCGCAGGCGGGAGGGGTGTTCCAGGGTGGCCCGCCCAGTTCGGGGAAGATCCGGAGCGCTGCTTATTGAGCTCTGAGAAGGAAGAGGCCTCTTCTGAGTGTCTTCCCAGTGCGGTGTTGTGTTTAATAATCCTGAACACGAAAAGTCAAGAACATAAAAAAATCCTAATTACAACTCTCCAGGCATCCCGGGCCCAAGAACTGGCTACTTCTGCTTTATGAAAATGAGAGAACATGAGACCTAACGGGAAATCAGAGATCCCCCAGTGTGACGGGCTCTAATTCCAGATGAGAAAGCGGCCCCGAGAGGTTCCGCTATGGACCCAAGGCTGCTCGGTTTGTGGTAGAGCTGGGGACAGGTCAGACTGTCCTGTGTGTCTCCCAGGAGAGAGGCCCCGCCCCGGAATCTCCGCAGTCCGGGGTGAAGCGGTGCCCCGACACAGCGCTCAGAAGAAGAGACCGAGCCAGGAAACAGTCTGTCGTATTTTGGACTGCTTTCGCCCTCCCTCCATCCCCTCGCTTTATAGCATTATATCGCACGTAGGATGGTGGTTTAATAAACTGTTGGGTGATTATTTGACTAAAGTGCGAGATGAGAATTTGCTTCAGGCGTTTATCGAGGGGGAAGGAGGAGGGTTCTGTCCGCAGTGTAGCTCAGTCGCTCCCACCAGAGGCCATCCTCTCCCAGGTAACTCCGTCTGCACACTGCAGCTGTGGGGGCGGAGGGGCCAGAGCAGGTTGACTCTGGAGGGGAGGGAAGAAGAGATGACCTGGAGGAAGTGATCTCTTTCTCTGCTCCAGCCTGAGGGCAGCCCAGCATCACAGCTGTGTTGGAAGGCCACAGAAACCAAACAAAATAGTTTAGAAAACCACACCTTAAAAAATTAAACCTACCGCCTCTCGGGCCTGCGGAACTGGAGGGCACAGACCGGGCTGACCACTCTGACTGGGAAGTCCGGAGGGCGATTCCAAGGACGGAGTCTGAGACCGAAGCCGGGAGTTCCAGGGATAAACGCTGCCCAGTCCTTCGGGTGACTCGTGACCTGCACGAGGGCGGGACAGATTTTAGACACGGCTATCACCCAAAAGCCAGAGTTTGCATTCGGGCCTAATCAGATTCAGTGCCTGATTAAACAAAGCAAACAAACGAATGATCAAATAAAGCCCCATTCAGAAGAACGCGGTGGGGTCTATAGTCTCCAGATGTATCATCATCGTGCCGAGGACGGAATAAGAGATCACTCCACAGCGGAAGAACACGGACTGTCCGGAGAGAAGGAGCCATGCCGCCTCCATCGGACTGACCTGCGCATTTTCTCCTCCTGCGTCGGGCCTCCCTGTAATTCTCCATTAATGCCGCTAAGAGACGGGTCGCAAGCCCTTGACATGGGTGATTTCCGAGACGGCTTTTATCTCCAGCGTTCTGCAAGCTTGTTACTCTATCCATGTCCTTGGAAGGGAGCCGCAGAAAAGCCCTGTGGTCTTGGCTGCTCTATAATTTGTAACTCATGCCTGCAATAGTGTGAGGCAGTGGTTCTCAGACGTTAGTGTGCACTCACATCAGCCAGGAGTCCTGTTCAGATCTGTTTCAAGAAGCCTGGGATGGGCCTTGGCCAGGGAGCCCGGTTGGTTAAAGCACTGTCCCGATACGCCAAGGTTGCGGGATCGATCCCTGGTCAGGACACACACACAAGAACCAGCCAATGGAGGCGTGAACAGTGAAACAACAAACTGGCGTTTCTCAGCCCTTCCTCTCTTTCTCTAAAAATCAATTTTAACGAAACATTTAAGAAGACTGGGATGGGGCTGGGAGGGGGTGTCCGCATTCCTAATGAGGTCCAGGTAAAGCTGACACCGTTGGTTCAGAAATCACACTTTGAGTAGCACGTCCAGTCACCACGTCAGCGTGGTGGGGACTGCCGAGTCTCCACTGCTCCGCCGGGTCCGCGCAGCACGTGTGGCTGTCCCGGCCCCCGGGAAACGCGCAGACATCGCTGTGTCCCAGCTCCGAGTCCCCTGAATGGATCCAATGCTATCGCACAGCACAGGACGGGTGTTACATAGAACCCAGTTGTAGGGAAATTTTGATTGTAAGAGGGTCTGAAAAGAAATGCATAAATCTGTGGTTTTACGTGCTTATTCAGTCTCATGTCTGTGTTATTAGGGAAACTACCTTTTCAGACTTTTCACTAATCAAATATATGGCTTCCCTGAATTTCGCTGAAAATTTCAAGCAAAATTGGTTTCCAGAGCTAAACCCTTGGAAACTAATTTGAGAGAGATACGCGTGTCAGGAGTCACCACGAGTAGATGCGGTTGACGGCGCCAACTTCAGTGGGGTCATCTGAAGACCTCGGGGAAGGCCTCAGCCTGGAAGTCTTGTTGTCCTTGGATTGCGTCCTCCTCGGCGGATGTGTCGTTCCTCTGGGTTCCCCTTCCGTTAGTGCTGCCCAAAAGTGAGCAGGCTCCCCGGGATGAGCGCTGGGTCCCCAGCACACATAAGCCAGGAGGAGGTGCCGTGAGCCCTCGTTTCCCACAAAGGCGACATCGGCAGTGAATGAGGCGGGCAGGGCCCTGTTTCATGGCCGTGGTCAGCCCTCCTCTAAAGCTGGTTCCCACACGTCCTTGACCTTTCCATGCACTGACGGGAAAACGAGGGCACGGGTGGCCACTTCTGCTGAACAGCCGAGGGGACTGCAGCAGAGAGGACAAGTCCTCTGTCTCCGGGAAGAGTCAAGGAAAAGGGGACGAAAGGAGGCCCGAGAGTTAGCCAAGTTCTTTCATGGGCCAGACCCTCCATGGAAGGTCACGTAACCCTATTTTTTTTTAAAAGTTTTTATTGATTTATTTTTAGAGAGGGGAAGGGGGAGAGAAAGAGAGAGAAACATCAGTGTGTGGTTGCCTCTCCAGCACCCCCTACAGGGCACCTGACCCGCAACCCGTGACCTGACTGAGAATTGAACCGGCGACCCTTTGATTTGCAGTCCAACACTCAATCCACTGAGCCACACCAGCCAGGGCTGTAACCCCATTTTACAGACTGCAAAACTGAGGTGCGAGGAAACTCATCGCTTGTCCAGTTAATAAACGGGGAACTGGGACTCGAGCCTGTCTGTGTGACTCCAGTGCATGCAGCACAGGCAATTCGCTATTTCTTCCTCTGTTTGAGGCATTAGTAGCTGCCAGGCGTTGAAAATGAGGGGAGGGTCTTCGGGAGGATAAGGAGGAACAAGATCAGACCTCAGCACGGCGTGGTGTTTTGTGCTGCGGCAGCGTGCCCAAGGCCAGCCCCGCGTTTCCTTGCATGAGTTCCTTTTCTTCCTTTTAAGTATATTGCACAATATCTGGTACGATATGAGGTCATTGCCATCGTATCAGTTCTTAATGCCTTTTGCTGAAGAACTTTTTCACAGGACACATTTTTATATCATTCATCTCAAAGAAACAAAAAAAATTCTTTTTGCCCATGACCTAAAACCTCTTTCTTGAGATCGATCGAGCCCTGCTCCCCCCACCCTGCTCCCTGCAACTTTGAAGCCTTAAAAACATTCTTCCAAAGCAAAAACACTATCAGCAGAGAAAAAAAAAAAAACAGGAAACAACCTTATAATGTTTTACAAAGATGCCCAGACAGGCCGGCCTCTGGACAGGTCAGGCAGTGAACTCGGCAGCATACGTGCCGGTCAGACTGACCACCGTGCCCTCTGCTGCTGGAAGGGGCCAGCCAGGCCCAGAGCAGACTTTGCTTTCTTGGCTTGAGCAATCCTTCTAAAAGAGGGGCTGTCAACTCCGCTTTGGAGGCCACTTGTGCCATGTCCTCGGTGTGATTTGGCCCGTGTCATAGCATTTCCCACCCTACATGTCGAATGTGTCCTCTGCATCATTTAAAATACTATTTCATTGTTTGCAATCAGCCAAAGTGAAAATACATGTGCTGCACCCCCAGTCCGTCACTAAGTCATTTTCACATTCTGTGGAATGCCACTCGGGACTGTGGGGGACCACGGGCCAGGCACCGGGCTGGCCATTGTCACAGGCATCATCGTAGCACTTAGTTATTCGTCTGAGTCTTCACTGAGCACTGTGGTGGTGGTGGTGGTGGTGTGTGTGTGTGCGCACGCTGCCGGATTCAGCACCCACTCTCATCCTCCTTGTTGGACAGGACTCCCCGAACCTGCTTGCCAGTGGGAATCCACTGAGGGCCTCCGTGTGCGTGAGTCCTAATCAAGGCCTCCCGAGTCGAAGTCTTTGGGGTGGGAACATGAAATCTCTCCGTTTTCGCATCTTTCGGGAGAAGAACGAGGCAGCCTGAAGTTATCAGCACCCGGGAAAGCTAAGACAGGTGTTGTTATCCAAGGTTCATTCATTAGGACACCGAGGTGCACAGTCTGGATCCAAGATGCGTTGGGTTGTCATGGACGGTCCAGAGTGGTGGAGCCTTGCTGACTTGGGGGTGACCATCCTCTGTTCTGTTTTGCCCCCACAGCCCTTCCAGCATCTTCATGAACTTTTCTCCACATGAAGTGCAAGCATGGCGATCCTTTCCTGGTTGGACTTCACTGATAAGATGACCTAGTTACCACATAATAACCAGCTCCCTGTCCAAGGGCAGGGTGGAGATTCAGCCCCAGGGTCTGTGACTCAGAGCCCCTGCTCTCAGCCAAGGTCACACGGACCAGAGGCACTGCACAATCTAGTGCTCACGTGTGTGGGGCGAGTGAGCCGCCTTTTTGCTATTCCTTCTTTCACGTGCTCAGAAAATACGTACGGAGGCCTTCCCCTGGGTGAGCCACCGTGGTACGTTCTGGGGATACGGAGTTAAATGAAACAGCTCCTGGCACGTTCCCGGAAGGAAGAGTCAGAGGGAATAAATTCTAAGACGACGTAAGCTCAAGACCAGCTTCTAAGGATGGACCGATTTTAACGTGACCGCTGCCCTAACACTTAGGAAAACACCGAACAGGACGGCGGTCAGGCCGGTACCCACGCACCTGGTACTGACCGACCTGCTTCTCTGCGGGGCCCCCACCCCATGCTATTCACCCAGCTGTTCATCCCATTAAGATCCTAGCGCGCCTTACAGTGAGCCCTCTCTGGGCCTTGGGGAAAAGGTGCTGGAGCAAATGGAGAGTATTTGATCCCACAGGTCTGCCATCCTTAGGGAGGGACAGGCAGTGGGTAAGGACGCAAATAAGATCGTTTCGTTTTATGAAAATAAGCAGGGAGATGAATAAGCAGTGACTGAGAGGGGGTATTCGGGGTACACTTTTTTTAGAGGGGGTGTAAGTGTAGAGGTCACCGTCCTTGTCCTTGAAGAGACAGTGCAAGAGGCCACAGGGCATCACAAGGCGCGGCTGGAAGCGGGTCTCAGACTCCAGGCGCTGCCTGGGAGAACACAGCACGGGCAGGGCCCCGCAAAGCGGGCCCTTCCTGCCGGGAAGCGCCCTTGTCCACGGAGGGAAAGCTTTGTACAACCTGGCTGGTGCCTGCCCTTCCTGCCTCGGTCTCTCCTTGGTCAAAGACAACCAGGGCCGGACACTCATGAGAGCAGTGAAGACAGATTTTATTCAGACAGCATTGCAGCGAGGGAAAGAGACTGCGGACTGAGCTCAGTTTCGACACAAGGGGGAGCAGCGATTTATGGCCCAGGAGCCGGCGGGGTGCGGCGGGGGGTGGCCCAGCGGCGAGCATTTACTCAAAATCACAGATTTGTATGCTTTCCAAGGGTGAGTTGTGTATAAATTATACGTCAACGAAGCTGTTTGTTAAGCAGTACGTGGACTGACTGTCACAAAGGAAAGGAGGTGATTAGCAAATGTATTTTACATTTTATTGAAAATAAAATATTTGCAATTTACATATTTTTAAATGACTCTAGTTTTCCATATTTGGGCCACTTTGTACCCCTGACTCGGGGCCTTGCACTTCATCCCTCCGTGTCTCCATTTTCCCGTCTGTACTGGAGAAGGTTGAGCCAGGTGGTTGCCAGCGTCTCTCCCCTCTCTGGTTACGTGGAATCCTTCAAACGGTGCGGTTTCCTCCGGATCTGCCTGTCAGTCGCCTACAGCCCGTCTCTGTGTCTGGCCAGGGATTGGACGAGACCTTCCTGCTCTTTCTACGCACACCCAGCCAAGACGCTGAGGGAGGGGGCCGTGGCCGATTGCCCCATCCCGATGAGCTGCACGCAGCCAGCTGAGCACAGCGGAGCACTCTTCGGCCGATTTGTCAGAAGCGGGTGTGCTCATTTTTAAACTTATTTTTACATTAAAAAATAATTTGACTGTGGCTTACCCACACATGAACAGTGGCATTAAAATGGAAGCAGAATTGATTTTCACCTCCAAGCCTTGTTGGTCCAGCTCATGGACAGGGTGTGCGATAGGAAGCCCAGAAATTCTTTTACTGCCATGGGTGAAAACCTGTAGATTTATCCTTTTTTTTTTTTTGCTGATCCTGACGTCTTTTGACATAGACATGATGCCCTTGTGAAGCACCGAAGGGGCAATTTGCGAAACCGCACTCGACTTTTGCTTTGTACTCGGAGGGCGATGCTTCTCCAACTGTACTGTGCGTACGACTGGCTGCTGAGCTGGTTAAAACGTAAATGCTGGTGCCGATGTTTGGGGGGCGGCCGGTGGCTCTGCATCTCCACCACGTGGTCCCAGCGGGCCGCTGCTGGCCGGTGGGCCACACTCTGAGTAGCGGGGTGTCCGGAGGAAAACGGAGGCTGCGGGAGGGGAGGAGTTCCGGGGAACGGCCTGGCGTCACTGGAGATGAGGTCAGTGTGCAGAGGGAGTGAGACGCCTCCAGGTGTGGCGAGTCCGCCGTCGGTGAAGGCGGTCGCGGCGAGGCTGTCAGGGATGCGCTGGACGGAGTTAGCGGAGGGGGTGAGTGACAGCCCTCAGGTGTCCTCTCTCGCTGTGGGAACGCACGCTCCTGTGTCAGTAGTGGCCCCTCTGGCTGTGGACTGCACACACACACCCACGTTCCCCTGAACGCACTTTCGACACGTTTCCATACCAGTTATAAGCACTGTCTGGACCGCGCTTTCCTCGTGTGCGTGACCACCGTGGCATGAATACAGGCCTGCGGGTCGCAGGCCCGGCCCGGCCCCGTCCTCGTCCCGGGTCAGGTAAGGCGAGTCCTCCTGCCTTCCCCGTTCTGGTCAGCGCGCACACCCGCCAGGGCCAGGTGTCTCTGAAACCCCCGTCACTGCTGCGGACAGACGGACGGACGGAAGGCCTCCGTCGGTCTTCTCAGCAGGTTCCTCTCCGTGAGAGCAGGAACTTGGGCCTCTCGGCTCTGGGAGATTTTTCCCCTGACCATGGATGGCATTTTGGTGTTGCACAGGGGAGCAAAGATGATACTTTATCCTCGATCGACTGTAGGTCTCTCTATGTGTCCTTCATTGGCCCAGATCCGCTCAGTCGGGTGAGGGGGAACCTCCCACCCTTGACGCCGGGTCGCGCAGGCCCACCTCCAGCAGGAACCTAAGTCGCTTCAGCACGAGTTCCCCTGCCCCAGGCGGTCCCTCCTCGTGGTTGTCCACCCACTCACCCCCTCGCCCCCCGCTCCTGCACCTCACATCACCACTTGTCCTTGTATCAGAGCTGAGCTCAGTCCTAGGCTGGGCCTTGGCCCCTACTGCGGTGGTGTCTGAATAACATCCGACCTCACCGCTCCCGCGAGGTCTGGCTCTGGTTGTCCTTGACACGGGGAGATGCTGGGGCTGGAAAGGCAAGCAGCAGCCGGACTACGAAAGGACGTTCATCTGCTCAGTGCTGTTGTGGGGCTTTAAAACCTCTGTTGTCCCAGGATGTTCACGGGTCATAAAAACCAGGCTCATGGGGTAGCAGGATGGGGAGTGGATGTACGGAGAACAGTCAGAAATCTAACCATAAGTTGATGCAAAAGCAGTGATTTGGCTGTTGCACGGCAAAGGTGACAGTTAAAGTCGCGGAGCGAGGTGGTCATGGGTGGGTGAGCTCCAGGCGCGGGGGAAATGAGGAAGAGTGGGTGTGGTCCAGGTGCGCTGCAGGAAGTAATACCTCCCTAAGTTCAGGAAAGGGAGCTCAACGTGTGAGCGAGCCCTTTCCACCCTCTGTGATCGATTCTGCAAGCACAGAATGAAAACACTTGATCGTTTTGATCCATTTTCATCCTGAAAGTCGCCTGCTGCTACCTGAGCTAGCGCCATCTCGTGGGCACACTAGCCGTCCTCTGCACCTGTGACTCGGCGTCCCCAAGCACTCTGTCAGTGCTTCCTGGAAGGCGACCCTCTTCCTTCATCTCCGGACACTTCCCATTGCATCCTCCTTAGATGTCCACAAGGAGGTTAATAAAATATCGAGGCAAGAGGGGACATGTCAGCCAGCGTGGAATGCCGCAACGAGAGACCACAGCCTGGGGCTCACACAACGGCAGGCTGAAGTCCACGGTCCGGGGGCCAGCAGGATTGGTTGCTGGTGAGGTCCCTCCCCTGGCTTGCCGATAGCCACTTTCCTGCAGGTGCTCATATGGCCTTTCCTCTGGGCATGCCCGTGGTGTCTCTCCGTTTTTCTCAGGACATCAATCCTGTTGGATTAGGGTCCCACTTCTATGACCTCATTCAACCTTTATTCCCCCCTTGAAGGCCCTGTCTCCAAACACGGTCACTCTGGGAGTTAACACTTGAACGTATGCATTTGGGAGCACACACGTTAGTCCAGAGCAGATGGTGAGTTCACTGCGGCGTGAGGGTGTGTGAGGAACAGAACACTTGCGTTACAGTTCAGGGTATTTTATTCTCAACAGCACTGGTCTATTTTAGGGCAGAACTAGAATCTTAAACTGGAGTCTTGAACATCTGCGAAGTTCTTACTGGGCTGAAGCAAAAAAAAATAATGATGGGCACACTCAAAACTATTTCTTGACGAGAATAAGAACTTAGCTGTGAAGAAAGTCTGCTTCTCATCCAGCTGGTGTGCAGCCAATGTATTATTAGGGCTTGAGAGTAGAGAGTAAAAATGATTCTCCGGCTAGACTTCCAGAAAAAGGTATTTCCCCCAAGCAGCTGGTACCCTCTGTAAATTAGCAGCTTTTTAAGGCCTGTAATTTCTTTTTATTTGATTACATCTCAATCTCTTCCACTTTAGAGGAAAACAAACTAGATCAAGACAAGACGGAATGATTTGGAGGCGTCGATGCTGGGTGTGTGTTTAAGGAGCCCCTGCTGCAAACGGTGTAGCCCCTTGCTCAGTGCGTGAGTTAAACAGATTGCAAAGCCCAGTCGTGGGACTGGCTGCAGAGAAGGGAGAGGCGGCTGGAATCTCCCCAGTTTGAGGAGCCAGTGTCAACTCTCCACATTTCCTTTGACACCGAAATTCTTGTCTGTTAGACCTTCGGCATCTCGGGTTGTATAACAACGTTCTCCCTGTTTTAAACGTTCTCTTATTTGTGTCATCGCTCAGCTTTCAGAGCCCCTTCCGACTTCCTGTTGCATTTCAACATCCTAAGAGTTATGAGTTTAGTTAGGCAGGTTTTTAAAATTCAATTTTGTTAATGAGAAAAAATCGAGGACAGCTTTAAAATATTTATGAGTATCTGCTTTGGTACTCAGGTTTCCTGAACCACATTCCAGAGGTTTTCTTCGGTGGGAGGGAAGGAAATGAATTTGGGGTGTGATGAAACCCAAACGTATGTTTGAGGACAAGGAAAGTCATTAAAAAATGCCACACCCTTATCGCTTATGTAATCTATGTCCTTTTATTCTGATTGAAGTCTTCTCTCAATGAAGCACTCTCTTTAAAACCATTGATAATATGAACGGTTGTATTAATTTTACTGTCTGAGGAGCAGAAATTCTGGTGCCCTGCCTCTGAAGTCCCTAAGAGAGAAGTGCGCCCAGGAAGAGGATCCGACGGGGGACACTTTATTAGAATCCTGCAAGGCCGGCGGCTCAGAGTATATGGGCTGGGTTCAAGGTCTCGTGGGGCCTTCACCCTTCACGGCCTTCAGCCCGTAACCTGGTTTGGCCGTCTCCCAGCCGAGGTCCTGCACGGAGAGAACTGAACAGCGACAGGAGGGGAGCCCAGGAGAGGGGCGGACGGCGGCACTCCTCCCCCTGCCCAGAGGCAGAGGAGGGGAAGCCGAGGGGCGCTGTGCAGGGCCAGGTGTCCGGGCTGCCTGCCACGTCCGAGTCCAGACCCCAGAGAGAGAAGGGTGAGGAGGAGGGCGGCCATTCAGTGTCAGGTCAGGGCCACCGGTGACCTCGCGGTGCCCTCTCCACAGGCGGCGGAGGAGGGGGAGGGGCCCACGGCCACGCGGGCCCTCATTGGACCCTGCTCGCCACCACACTCCCTCTGACCCGTCACATTAACGCCTTCCTCACGCAACTGGAGCCCCACAGTTCCCGGGGAAAGACAGTGAATAAAATAGATTGAAGGCGCAGGGTTTGGGGTTTTGTTTTTTTTCCCCCGTTTCACAGACTTTGTATCAGAAGGTCAGTTAAAAATACCAGTAATTCTATTCTAAACACAGCCATATCCACATCTCCGAAGACTAGCAGAAGCGAGACTAAACTCTGCACCCGGCTGCTTCTCTGCCATCTAGGAAGTTCCGGTCGGTCCTTTAACGTTAGTCACTCCTTCTTGGCACCGAAGGAAACGTGGGCTTGGGGTCACGGTCCGGACCCAGGTCTGTCACCAGCCGTGGACCCTCCCTGAGCGCTGCAGGTCTCAACGCGTTTCCGCCCTTCCGTGGTGTAGCCCTGCGCGCCGTGTCTTTCTGTCCGTCAGCGTCTGGGGGGCTTCTTTGAGGGTGCTCAGTGAGCTCCCCAGGAGGAGGCACGGCCTTCCCGTCCTGAGCACAACACCGCTGGCACCGCGAATGGAGAGCAGAAGGTCGTCTCCCATCTTCTTGCGCTGGACAAAAGAGAGTTTTAAAAAACAAAACAAACTAACACGGCTGTTTCTACTTACATTCTGTGCCCTTCTGCTGAAAACATAATATTCTTTTTATCTGAAGATGTTTCCGCTTTCCTCGTAAATTCAGCACAGAGCATATTATTCAACCTTGGGCCCAGGGATGTGAAATTCTGAGAATTTTGGATGGCTCGCCAAGCATTTGATGCAGGAAATTTACTTTTGTTAAAAATAGCTCCTCAGGCATTTTTCAGAGATTTGAGGCCTGAAGCAGGAATTCGCTGCCATCTGCATAGTCCTTGTGAATCGTGGACTGTGATGGGGAGACGCCCCGAAAATAAGCTGAGTTCTCACGACGCCGGGCCCACTGTCTGACTTCACTTCTCCTTTTTAGCGCCCACGCGAGGCGGGGCGGGGCGGGGCGGGGCGGCAGACGCACACAGGGGCTTTGCCCTCACAGGTCCTAGCCTTGAATGCAGATTATTACACACACTCTTCTGACCGGGGACACGCTTGCAGGCCACGTCCGACACCCTGTTTCTTTATCTGTGTGAGAAGAGGAATAAGCACCCAAGAGAACGAGGCAATCAAATCATTCTTTAAAGTAGGGATATTGTAAACCCACTGGAAAGTGGGTGTTGCCTCCAAGACCCTCCTTTGCCTCAGCGCCCTGGTTTCCCTGCTCAGGGGCTGGCCCCCGCCTTCCCCAGCCAGGACCACGCAGCCGGGCGTGGGTGTGTCCCAGCAGCCACGCCGGCGAGAGGGCTGCCCCGCCGGGGCCCTCGGTCACTGCGCTTCCAGCCCTGCTCTGACCCGATGGGCCGGGAGCTGGCCAATAGTAGTGGCCCACTGCCCCGGTCCAGCTTCCTGCTTGTGTTTTGTGCAGCCTGCAAGCTCACAACAGATTCTACGTTTTAAAGGGTTGAAATAAATCAAAACAAGCACATTTTGCGACCTGTGAAAATCGATCAGTGAGGAAAGCTTTGTGGAACACGGCACGTTCATTCATTTGGGTGTCGGCCGCAGCGGCTTCCACAGGACAACGGTGGATGCGGTAGTTGTGACAGACTGCGTCCTCGAAGATTCTGAAATCGTTACCCTGCAGCGGACAGAGCCTGCTGCCCTCTGAAACAGAGGAAGAAATCCGACCCAGGTAAACCTGCTGCTTTCTGAGCGTGGCTACTTGCCAGTCTGGTGACCTGGGAAGAGTCACCTTCCTAAAATGATGGTCATTATAATAAAATTACAGTCATTCACCAAAGTGTCTATGAAAGCATTTTGTAAGCTGCAAAAACTATATGATTGTGGTTTCCAAACCTTGTTTTTAACCTTGAAACCTTTGACTGGCCTGAATCTTACCTGAAACCCGCGTATGTGAGGCAGATACAAGTAGACAGGTGGCTGAAGTAGGGACGGGAGCTTGCAACAGCGAACACCCACCCACTGCCCCCGGGGCCTTTGCTGAGCCCCGAGGTTTGGAGGAGAAGAGTTTGAACCACGGGGCTGTAAGCAAAGCAAGCGCTTCCTGCCTCTGCCGTTTCTAAGGTTCCTTTTCTCGGTTAACGGTTACTTGGCGCCACTCCCATGCCCTGGCCCTCAGCTGGGGACCGAAAAACAAAGCATCGAGGTGAGCAGACGGAGAAGAATTGCCAGCTGTGGTCAGCGTGGCCGGCTAAGATGCTGTGCTGACTATTTTCCTGACGTGCAACCCTGAGATGCCCCAAAAAACGGTGAAGAGGTTGATGGATTGGAGCTCTGGGCATCACAACCGCGGGGACGCCCCGGGGCGGGGACAGGGTGCAGGGCCTTGTGTGGAGGGAGATGGTGTCTCAGAGGAGAACAGGCTGAGACGGTTCAGAGGGGTTTAGACCAGGGTTTCTGTTTCGGACACGCCCTTCCCCCGTTTTTCCTTACGTGCCACAGACCATCTTGAAACGTAGCCTGGCTCTGCTCGGAGGTACCAGGGGCACCCCTGGGCCCCACAGTAATCAGGGGAGAGGTGTAGTGAAGCGGGAGTCGCGTGCCTCTCCCCCCGTTCCAATTGCCACCAGAAAACTGTGCTTTCACAGGGCGACATCACGAGACCCTCGAGGAGCACAACTGTAATGAAATGCCGCCAGCAGGGTAGAACATCGAGCCCAAGTGGGCTGAAAGTAATGGGCAGGCAGAACAGGCAGGCAAATCATTGTCGGAGAGAGAAGGGAAGATGTTGTAACCAAAAGCAAGGAGATAAGGGGAGATATTGGTAACAAAAGGCTAAGAAAGGAAAATTTGGACATACTGTCTAGAAAAAAATACAATTGAAATGAAGGTGCCGATATCTGGGGAGAAGAACAGAACATATGTCCACAAAGAACACGTTACCGATCTGAAATGATAAGGACCCCCTTCTAGAAAGCACCCTAAGAGTAACAAGAAAACATAACAATGTAGCTAATAGAAATAAAGGCTGGAAGTAGCTTTTCAACATCTTTAGAACAGGAATTCCTAGAAGAGAAAAAGTATTTCCAGAAATATTGGCCGAGAAATCCTGTTTTAAAGGGCAGACGGTATGATGCCGGTTCGAACACGCTCTCACACTTCCTCACAACAGGTGAAATTTCAGAAGGTCACAAAGGAAAAGTCCCAACGCTTTCAAAGAGAATGAGCAGATCATGCAAAAGAAGAGGAGATTGCGGTCGGACTTCTCAAAAGCATGACTGGCTGTGAGAAGCCAAAAGAGAAACACTTTTACCACCTTGAAGGGAATGCAGCATTTTACTCCCGCCTTTAAAATGAGGAGAAAATAAAGATATTCTTGAACATCTAAGGCCACCGCCTTTCAGGCCACACTCTCTGAGCTTCCTGGAAGCATCTCGTAAACCTGTTTTTCCAGCGCATTCCTTTGTGATATATGTCAAGCACCTTTATTTGGAATTCAAAGCCAAGAATTTGACTCTTCTCTGGGCTAAATAATTCTCTCCCATGAATGCAGTGAGTTTAGAAGGTTATTTTTCTGCCTGGATGGTAGAAAAAAGGCTGCTGGCTACAAGATATGTGGAGAGATCTGGATTAATGTCTCAAAACGTCCTCTCTATAAAATTGCCACGATGAAGCTACAAACAGGATGCTCTGAGATGAAGAGCAATGAACCAAGGGCGTGGACTCGGGATGGTCAGATTTCAGGAAAGCCACGGATCTTGGAGAGTAAGTTTCTGATAAGCATGTGACCTGCACAGCGATGCCGAGGGCCAGAATGGGCAGTCACATCGGTACCCACGGGCATGACCTTCATGCGAAACGTCGAGACTTTTGTTGAGATATTGACGTAGTTATCTGAGTCATCGAAAGCTATCCATCTCCTTTAGGCATTAATCACTCTGTGTGTGTGAAACACTGAGTTTCTTCATGCTTCTTCCCGATCGTCGGTGTCCTCCAAGGCAAAAGACCCCCGTGTCCGGCAACATGGGGCAGCGTCAGGAGCTCCTTTGGGCTCTGCTGTCCGAGGGACAGATGCAGAAGTGCTGCGCCGTGCAAAGGCAGGGTTGAGGTCATTTTCGCACCACGACCCTTCCGCATCCCGTGTGACGGTTCTCCTCGGGACGGAGTTAAGTCTTTTTATTCCATTTCTGCGCTACGTTTCCAAACAGCGCTCTTCTGTGCTCGCTGGAGTTGAGCCACTTTATTCATTTCTATGATTTTTATTTCAAACTCCATTATATACAGAGTAGTTTGCGCTGGACAACGTATACTCAGTTGTGTGTTCTTTCTAGAAAATGAGCAGAATCGTTTCTACATTATTTCTGCACCAACAGTAACACAAATAAAATGAATAGCTACCGATGACCCAGCCCCGGAGCGTTCAGCGATGGGCACCCATTAGTGCAAGTTAGCCTTTCCGGACGCCCTACGAAGTGGCTCTGAGTATCATCTTCATTTTGTTCATGAGGAAACTGGGGCTCAGACTAGTGAATTTATTTATCCAGGACTCAGAGCTGGAAGCTGGTATGGATACATTTGAATCCAGGTGTCTCTGATAGTTAGAGGTTGGAGTACATGCTTGGGTGCTCTGTGATGAAGATGACATCATTATTTTACCATCATGCCATGATCACGATCACCATCACTGTTTTTCCCATCATCGTCCTCATCATCATCTTCATCATCGTCATCACCATCATGAGCATCATCGCCACGATCACCATCCTCACCTTCCTCCTCCTCTTCATCATTGTCACCATCACCACCATCATCGTCATCACGGAGTAACCGTGACTGTTTGGTGAGCAGCTGAGTTGCCAGCTTACCCTCCTGTTACTGCTGATGCTGCCATTGACAATTGCAGGGAACTCACCATGTGCCTGAGGGCACTGGTCTAATACATTAATTTCTGTAACAACCCTTCACTTTTTGATGCGCCTTTATTTTTATAGATACGGAAGACACAGAGGTTAAATAAGCTCCCCTGAGTTTCGCAAGATAGAGGGCCAGACGTTCTGGGTTCAGAATCCATGAAACTTGTAGCTGAGATCCAGTTTTGTTTTGTGTTGCTAAGCAAGAACACGGTACAAAGTTATTCATTGGTATCCATAGCATGATGACTTGGCTTTAAACTTGGCTCCCGAACTCCTACCCGCCGCCTCCCCAGTTCCAGCTCTCATGTCAGATTTCGTCCACATGGTCTTCCATCCTCTGCTTTGAGCTCTCAAACGCTCTCCCCAGCAGGGAGTTCAATGGGCAGTTGCAGAGGAAGGGGGCCTTAATCACCTCCCAGTCATCTCGCTAATGCCACAGGACTCTTTGAGACTCCACGCTTTCAGGAAGATTTGTCGGAAGGGCGCCCACAAGTAGAACGGACCGTGCGCTGCCCATTAAGTTAATGGAGGCAGCTGCCCTCATTCCTTTCTGCTTGGCTCTGCAGATGAAGCCGCAGTCGATCAGAGTAACAGCCGCAGCATGGCACCCTGATTTCCCTTCACAGCCTGCTTTATGAGCATCAGTGGGTGGGGGGGTCCTAACACCCCTCGGTGGGGGAGAAAAGCCCACGGTCCCCTCTGTGGTGAATGGGCCATAGGGTGGGTTAGAAAAATACTGCCTTCATTCCCTTACTAAACAAGCAGAAACGGAAAGGCAAGAGATTTCATTTCAGCAGAAGGGAAATGGCTCCCAAGTGCTGATGTTTTATTTATTAATGCTGACCAAATTATCACCTCCCCCTCCTGAGTCTGGGCTAGAAGCTCCTGCTTCGGTCTGCGAAGAGGGTGCCAGACTAATCTCAGACCTTGCTCTGCAGGCTGAGGCACAGCGGTCCCTTGTTCTCCGGAAGGGGCTCCATCCTTGCCTCCCGCTCCCTCTCAGCGGGGGGCCCACCATTCTCTTCCTGGGGAGTCGTTCAAGACAGTCCTTGACCCCCAGTTTCCCCCTTTCTGTTGATTCTGTTTCCTAGGTACCGGCTGAATCTACCCCTTCCCTCCCAAACGCACCCCTGCCCTGGGAGGGGCTCCCGCCTCTGTCCTTAGTACTGGGAGTGTCTCCTAGGCACTTCCTTTGATTCCAGTTTTCCGCCCCTGCCCCTCCCCTCTCATCACCCAGATCCTTCCCTGCTCCTCCGGTCCGCCTTCTGACCCCAGCTCCCGCTCCTGCGCTGGCCGGTCACTCAGTGTTTCTCTCCCCCCTGGCCCTGTGTCCACGGGGTTTTGCATCGGGTGGGCCGAGTGTCCCAGCCATGCCTGTGCCCCGCCTCGATGCCTTCCGACATCTGCGAGGGGAGAGACAGTCTCTTTTTTCTCACTGATTTGTTCCCAGGCCAAGAAATGTCTGGAACATAATAAAGGGCTCAATAGAAAGTGCTGCATCAATCAATAAGCCACGCGGCCCTTCGTTCCAATGACACCTGGACCTGTTCCTGGAAGAAACTTGGTTGGAGAGTGGAGAGCCCTGCACGGTCAGTCCAGCCGGCTGCGAAGAAGTCCAGCGGCACAGGCTGCTGTGCGTGGAGTTTCGATGACGTGAGCGCCTCTCTTGAGCCAGGATTTTCCTCCCTTTGAATTACGGACAGTGATCCCAAAGCTGACACTATTCACTTAGCAAAGTGTTATTTAAGGAGCACTTACTCGACGTCAGGCACCGAGCGAGGCGCAGGGACACCCCCGGGAATGTGAGAGGCACGGCGCCTGCCCTCACTGTGCATGAAGTCCATTGACAAGCAAAGTTGTGGGATGCCTTGTAAGACACACGGGGTCGTGGGTGAGGCAGGGTGTGAGCACCAGGGGTGTGCTGTTGGAGACCGTGGCTTTCTCCCACCAGCAAAGGGGTGGAGTTTAGAAGAGGCCTTCCCTGGGAAGGGCAACCATGGTGCATATCTGTAAGGAGGGGGGCAGGTATAACCCGAGTGTGCAAAAACAGATGCGTCCCTGCCACACGGTTGCAGCAAGTGTAAATTGAGCGCCAGCAATCTGCCTGGTTTGGGGAACGTGAACCGAGCCTGCTGCCCTGTGGGGCCTCCTGGCTCCCGGAGGGAAAGCCAGGGCTGTTCAGAGCCTCACGTTAGCCCTCGGTCCTCAGCAGGGTCGCCGCCGACTTGCCGTGCGACCCTGAGCGATGATGTCCTTTGCCCCTCCGAGTTCCAGTTCTCTCTGGAGGTGATGGTATCAGTCACAGCGGATTGATGTGAGAATGAGGAGACATTCAGCGGTTGCTGCTACATTAAAATTATATTTGAATTATGATAATAGAGGTGGTGAGTGTTCTAATGCAGCAGCAGCCAAGGCACGGTGAGGGAATGGAGGAGCACCTTCCGTTGGCTGCTGACCCAGGGAAGGCTGCTCGTGGGGGCAGGTGGGGGAGCAGGGGGCGGCCATGCGGAGAGGCGGCGCCTCGGGCAGCGGTGCCCATCCACAGGTTGCCAGAAGCTCTCCTGGCTGGACAGAGCGGGTCAGCTGGCGGGGCGGCCCCTGGGGTCGGAGAGCTACGGACGGGCTAGATGGAACCCCCACCGTTTGAGAACATGTGTCGTTTTCCGCGATGTTCCCAGGGTGAACGAAGAGCAAACAAAGAAAAGTGCGTCTCCGAGTAAACAGTCTCCGTCACTGTTTCTCCATTCAATTAATCCGTATCCATTTTTCTACCCAGATGTGTGCTTTCTTGGGCAGGAGGGAGCAAGCTCCAGGACTTTGGATGACAGAAGGTTTTTTTGTCCTCCGTGGGGAGGTCTTTTCAAGTGGAAATTCCAAGAAACACCTGCTCCCTGTGCTTAGAGGGCCCTCTCTGTTCGACTCCTTATCTCACCCATGAAAAATGCTTCCAATTATCTGCTATTTGAAATGGTCCTGTATCAACCATTCCACCCAGATAATGAAGCTAAACCTTTAACATGGTTCCTAGCGGGGGGACCAGGCGGTGGGAAATGGCTGATCAGGGTGCGTAAAGCCTCTCCCCATCGGGGGCGTGCTCATCAGAACCCGGCAGGCTCCGTGAATATGCACCTTAAAACAGCAGCTCTCGGAGATAAAACTCCACGGGGAGGGTATCGGCCTCGTGTCTGTGTCCGTGGTCTAAGGTATGGGAACGTGGCACTATGAGGAAAAAGATTGGAAGACTTTTAAAAATGAAAAGCTGTAGAACCCTTTATATAAAAAAAAAACACAGACTTTCATGGAACACCCAAATTTTGGAAAGATCGATTTGGGGCTGCTCTGGGGTCACAGGACAGGCTAGACCCCCCGACATTCCCCTTGATCCATCCTGGGGTCCCACGTGGTCCGGGCAGCATCCCCCGGCTTTGCAGGGCCCAGGGGACGCGAGCGGGGCGGTCGGCCCGGCGTTCTTTCTCTGATTTCTCTGTGTCTTTGGCAAAGCGTGTTCACCTTGCTCTCATCATCTGCTGACTCGGGAGGACTCGAGTAAATGATCTCGGAAATCCCTCATGCCGCGCCATCCTGCGAATTCAGATAGATTCCTTAATGCAAGTAGGGGCTGTGCTTCGAGTTAATATCAGCAGCTGCCCTTCAAGGTTCTGGGTCCTGTGCCTTGTGTGAGTAATCCCTGATTCGCAGCGCTGTGGTTCAGACTCCCCTGTTTCCGTTTGACGGGTAAGGAGCATAGGATGCTGGTGTCCAGGGCCTCGCCACAGGCTGTTGAAAGGCAGGAAGCAGTGGTGGGCGCGGGCTCCCCCGATTCCACAGCCAGCCCCTCCCACCAGGCCACGCTGTCTCTGGCCGAGCGAAGCAGAAATCGTGGAGCTGGATTTTGGGCCTTCATTTTCCGTGTGTGTGAATCGCCGCGTCTTGGGACGGTGTCGATTTTGTACCCTGGTTGCATTGCCATCTAGTAGCAAACCCACATTCCGGGATGAAATACACCCCCCCCCTCCGCCTTTTGTCTAGCCAGGAGCACAACTAGCAGTGCAGAACCGCCTTCAGGACAGGGAGGCTGTCGTAGGTGTGACGGGCACGGAGCGTGCGCCCCGCAGTGTGTCCTGGATACAGCACGTTGTGTGATTCTCTGGGGACCCAGGGGTCGAGTAAGACCCGTGGGCGACACGAGTGCACAGCAAGAGATGGACGGCCTTCCCGAAAGAGTGGTCGGGGGCCCTCGTGGGCGGCGCCGGGGGGCACGGTCGTTCTCACTCACGCCTGGGGAGCTGTGAGCAGCGGTCGCCTGCACCTGTTGGAGGGACACTGGGGAAGCGTGCACCCACAGTGGGGTGTCACGGCCGGAAGGGAAGCCCCTGGGGCTCCCATGGGGGCATGCTCTGCGTTTCGCCCCTTGGGGTTCTGAATTCCAGCCTTGCTCCTTCTGGGGAGAGGGAGTGGGTGAGTGTCCACTCGGGAAGACAGTTTCACGTGAACCAAGCCCACACTGGTGCGGTGAGGGTGGGGTGTCACTCCAGTCCCTACAGGGTGAAGCTGGCAGACGAGGCCCCAGGACGCCAAGGGGGCTGCGGCCCACGGCCCCTGCATACACACGGCAGTGTCCTTCCAGGCTCTCGTGGGAGCTGCCACCGTTCTTTTCCGTGGCTGCTGGGTCGTTCTCTGATTCCCTCACCGTGTGAGTACAGGACCGCCTCCTTCGTGTCGGGGGACCCAGCATCTCCAGCCCCGGCAGGGTGACAGGCACAGAGTGGCTGCTCAGTGAGCGTTTACTCAGATCGGCGACCGGCGGAGGAAGAGCCTGAGCCACGGGGAAAACGGAGCAGTTGGAGAGTCTCCCCGAAGAGGTGAGGCCGGCGCGGCTGGAAACCTCCGCAGACGCAGCTCCCATCTGTCCAGCCCCTCACGCACCGCAAGTCCATCTTGCTGGTTTGGAAACCGGTTTCTCCGTCACAGAAGGGCGAGGGGCCCATCTCCTCTTCCTCAGTGGAGTGGTCCCGGGGTCGTGACCCTGCCTACACTCCACGTTGCCCTTCGCCCTCCCAGGCCCTGCTCCGTCTGACCAACGAGGAATCTGGGCTCCTGGACCCCACCTCTCGGTCTGCTGGGAGACCAAGCCCACCTCTGCCCTGCAGTGGCCCTTAAAAGTGGGGTGCGCTAATTAATTCATTCAGTCTCTGGTTTGGGGCACAGTGTGCAGCTAGGGGTGTGTATATGTAGAAATGAAAGAAGGGAGGGAGGGAGGAGAGGAGACAGGGAAATGAGGAGGAGGAGGGTGAGAGAGGCCAGCCCTGCCCGCGGCCTGATCCTGCCCTGTCCGCTGCCTCCGGAAGCGGCATCCAGTTGCTTGTCTCCAAACTCCGAAACCCCAGGAAGGGATGTCCTCCTCCCCCCGCCAGCCGTGCCCTCCTGGAGCTGGGACACCAGCGGCCGCCTGGCTGGTGCTCATCACCACCCCAGCCTGTGTGTCTGTCCTTCCGTCCCTGGAGGGAGTCCTGGAAACAGCAGGGTGCGTTGAAACCCCGAGGCATCACTTCCCAGCCGTGTTCCCCTGGGGCAGACACTGCAACCTGCTCAGCCTCGGTCTCTGCGCCTGTAAATGGGGAGAAAATGGATGACCTGAGGGCCACTGGGAGGGTGCCTGAGTTTGTTACCCTGAGTGCCCTGTCCATCCCAGTTGTCCCCCTTTCCTGTGAGACACCCTTTTCTCCTCAAGTCGAATCTACATGGAGACGTTTGCTCTGCTAGGAAGGCAGAGGGCGCAGGGATCGAGGGCAGAGGCAGGCAGCTGTCGGGCAAGCTGGCCTCTCCCGGTACCTCTGGGAGCGGCCTGTGTGGGCCGGGCCTCGGCCCCAGACACCATTCCGTCTCCGTGCTCGGGGGAAGTGAAGAGGGGCCCCGTGAGGAAATGAAAGGGCCTGTGACCTCACCGAGGAGCTGCAGGCTGCTGCAGGGGGCGGCTCCTCTGCGGCACGAGGAAACCAGGCCGCTTCCCAGAAGTGCGGAGGTGAAATTGCTGGGCCCGGGAACCTGCATGTTTGTAGCGACCAGATGTGAAGCCAAAGCTCTTTTTTTTTTTTTTTTTTCCTTTTGGTGATAGTCGGAGCAGAGAGTGAAAGTGCCGAAGTCTCCCCAGGCTTAGCAAGTTTTGAGAAAAGGTCACTTGGGATAAATTCTGTACTTCTACCGTGCACCCTTATGGAAGACTTTCTGGAGGATGAGCTACTGCAGACTCCCCCCCCCCACGCCCCCACCATTGGACTTGATTTGGTTTGCAGAGGAATTGAGGACCGCTGCTTTGCTACAGAACAGCCTTCGTGACTGCCGCTGCCAGATAACACCTGGCTCTTGGGTGATGGCCGCCCGACCCGGGCTTGTCCCATCCGAGTGGTTTACGACAGTCTCTCTCAGCCTGGCCTGAGACAGCGGGCATGCTGTTCTTCGTTCGTGGGAGTTCTAAAGGGAGACCCTGTGTACCCCAGTGGCCGTCTTTCCCACGACAAGAGGAATCTCACTGCCACGAGAAAGCAGCGGCGCCGTGGGAGGGGTGGAGAGCAGATGCAGGCAGAGAGGGCAAACCTCACTGTGTCTAGACCCTCGGTTTCAGTTCTCCTGGGGCTGCTTCCGTCCCTGCCTTTCCCCCAACGTCCTGGAGGAAGAGGAAAACAGCCCCTACCTCCAGCGTCCGCCCCCCACCCCCAGCGGGGCCTGGGGCTCTCCTACTGGATGTAAACAATCTCACAGAAGGTCAGTGCTGAAAACAGCCAGGTGACAGCGATGGGTCAAGGCAAAAATAAACCCCCCTCAGAGTCATGTCTGAGCACAGACAAACATACACATGTTGTCCAGGCCCGAAGGGAACACCCCCGTCCAGGATAATTGTAATGGTTGTACTTCTTTACCAGCTAAGGGCTAGCTCTGTCTGTCTGTCCTCCTTCGAGATAATAGTTCCTAAGGTCCCATATGCCAGGACGGGGCTGAGAAGAAGGAAGGACTGAAACGGCAGATGTGACCTGTGACTTGCCTCCCGGTCTCTCAAAATACTGCCACGTGATCTGACTAATGCAAGAAAGGCTAGGAATCTAGGTCAGTGGTGTGGACAGGAGGGGAGAGGGGGCTTAGTGACCACACAACATTGTCTCTGCTACGCCCTTTGTTAGGAAAAACATGGTCTCTTGTCGAGCAGCCTCTCGGGGTCGCCGAAGCCCTCACCAGAAGCTCGCCGGCGCCCGCTGTGACAGGCGTTGACGGTGTGGCTATGGTCAGTGGTCCCGGGTGGCTTCGGCTGCCTGCCTGCCTCTGACCTAGAGCGGGAAGCGCTCCTCGAACCTGACACGTTCCCGGACTCGCCTTCCCCACGCGCAGCTCTGTCCTGTGCGGACGGGAAGGAAGCGAAGTCCCGCGTAGAGGGACCAAGCCTATATGGGAGCCTTCACTGAATGGTGCCCAGCAGATAAGTCACTCCAAGCAGGCCTGCTGGGTTTGCAAGGTTTAGTTCTTCTGCTTCTCTGCAATCCCTTGTGGGTAATTGTGGTCGACAGGTTTACGCCTCACGACGGCATTTTGTCACTCAGCCCCAGCTTCCGCAAATGACTTCCCAGTCTGTCAAGCCTAAACCTCTTTAAGCTCTGGCAATTGATGTCAGATAACGCTGGTTGTTGTGATTCAAGGCTGGAACTTACTCTGGCATGAAATGAGCTGAATCGTTACCCAGGAAGGAAATGGGAAATGCAGGGCAGGGGGAGGTCCTGCGGGGAGAGGAGCAGAGGCTGGCAGACGTGCGCCCTGGGGGCCTGGCGCCTGGCGCCTCTGGGCGCTGTCAGAGTGGGGCGGGCTGCGGGGCGTGGCAGGATGGCCCGGAGACAGGCCTGCGTTCAAATGCAGCCCCCCAGGCCAGGCAGCCAGCCGGCGGGCCTGGGCCCCCACCTCGTCCCTGGTGCTGAGGTTCAAGGTGGGCACTTTGCGTGTGAGGTCTGGAGCCATCCTTCTCTCCGTTGTATACGAGCACCCCTGTCACCTCCGGGGCTCTCAGCGTCAAGTGGCCGTGCTCATCCCTCGTTCTGAATGCTGCCTGGCCTCATTTCAAACACACCATCTATTGAAAGTGCCCGTCAGGGACATACATGATGTCCGCTGCCTGATTCTGTCCCCCGAGTGACACCCTGTTCATCTACCCAGTTCGGGTGGAGCAAAGCACCGGCCTCACTCAGTGTCAGCGGGGGGGGGGGGGGGCGCGCCTGCAGGTCCCTCCTCCCCCATCGCTGCCGGCACACCCAGGTGACCACCATTCTCCCCCTCCCCCGCCCCTCGGCCACCTGACCCAGCAGACGGCTGGCCACACCCACTGCCCACGTCCGGTCACGTTCCCCCAGCACACTCATGACCGCACCTGTGCCTGCTCTTCCCTGGCCTCCGGTGAACACACGGACGCCGCTGGGCTGCGGAAGAACGCCAGAGCACGCGTTTTCCTTCGGGTGTGGCTTCTCGCAGCAACACCCCCCCCACCTCCTTTTCTAAAGGCAGTTTTCTTATGGTGGCCGAGAGCTCTTAGGAGACTGAATCTTGAAGTGTTTGAGTTATGTCTATAAGATTTCTTTGGGAATTGTAATGTTTCAGATTTGTGACACGGGCAAAAAGGAACAGAAGGTGGAGAGCGTGGGGTGACTCACACCATTGTGGGGTGCGGTCTCACTGGGGCTGAGTGATCGCCATGCACAGCCCTTCCTGTCTGTACCATCCCCAGCGATGCCAGCGGGGGAGGCGGCCCCCGAGTCCCCTCCCAGCCCCTGCCGCGGCCCAGGCGGAGCACGGCGCGGTGCCCTCTGCGCCCCGGCCGGTCTAATGGGAACGCTTCCTTCACGGGAACTGCCCGGCTGCTGGCAGGGGCCTGGCAGGCTGAGGACAATTTAGGAGAAAAACAGCCTCGGCCCTTCCGGCGGATGTCATGGCTTTCTCATCCAATTGGCTTTTCTGAAGAAAGATCTCGGTCTGAAACATCTGCTTTGGGGAAACTTGATTGTATTCAAAGCCTCCCCTCAAACCGCCCCCCCACAAGTAAAGGGAGACTCTGCCCCAAAGTCAAATTCAGTTATATTACAAGCAAAATTTGTTGATGGTTTTTAAAACAAATTTGCTTTCTTAAAAGAAATCTGAAACTCCCTTCTCTCATTCTCTGTATTTGTAGAGGTGTGTGTGCATACGCCTCCACGCGTATGTTATACACATCAATGTACATGCATGTAATATCTGTGTGTGCTTTGCATGTGTTATGCATACGTAATACGCATATGCAAATACGTTTACCTGGGCTTTCAGAATCATAGCAAGTAACAGTCCTTTAGCATCATTATGACTACTTCTGAATTAGGAAATCTAATTTTCTTGGGTCCTTCAACTTTAAATTTCTACCTCAGTTCTTGCTCTCAGTGTCTTGGACTTGTGCATGACCTTGGGTAAGTCACTTAAGGTCGCTGAGACCTTGTGTGCTGTTACCGCAGTGTAGTTCTTGCAAGTTGCACAGTGCTGTCGCAAACTGTGTCTCGTTTGCCGCCCAGAGCAACACTGCATGGGGGTAACTAACTCCGCCTTCCTCATTGTAACGATGAAGAAGCTGAGGTCCAGAGAGGTCGAGTTACCCACTGCATCACACAGCTGGCCATTGGGAAAGCCTGGCCTGAGCCAGAGGTCTAACTCTGTCACTGTCGCCCCCCTGCAGGTGGCCAGGAGGGAGCGAGTGGGGCCGTGGGGAGGGGGCGGAAGGAACACCCGACAGGGCTACAAGCCAAGCAGTTACAATTCCCTTCTTTTTCTAACAGTTGACAGAGAATAGGATACCACTTTGTATCCTGGATGTACAGAACCGTAGTGATTCATTTTTACTACATCACTGCCTGAGAGGCGCTGGGATGCTCAGCGAGTTCATTTGTAGCTCATTTGCCTAAAGTCACATATCTAGTAGTGACCCTGAGACTTGAACCCAGGTGCGTCAAGCCCATGCTCCTTCAGCTATTCCGTGTCACCTTTTCAAGACAGCGCCACACATGGAGAAGTGCCGTTAACCACTGCTCGACGGTGCCAGTGCCGGCTATCACGGGAGGGACAGACCACCACGGTGGGAGCCAAGGCCTCTTCTCGAGTCGCCTGGCTAACAGTGCCCCCTCCCCAGAAGCCGAGCCAAGGCCCCCCTATTCACAGTTTCTTACTTCAATCACCAGCGATGCATGCCTCCCACTACCAATCTCTGAGAAAGTTCCAACCTTAGCGAGATTTTTGCTGAGACCTTTGAAAGCAAGCTTTATCTTTTGTAAAGCTAATTCCCTCTGCTCGTCTGTGATTAGGGCCTTCCAGCGGTCGGCCGCTGTTGGCTTTGTGTTACTCTGTGACGTGCGCCGTGCCGAAGCAAGGTCCCCTTCCTTTGGGCAGAACGCTGCCGTTCTTGGACCACAGACGCGTGTGTTAAATGCAGTGGGGTTCACCCTGGGGTTGCCTCACACACCTCTGTGCTCACAGAGCTGGTGACGTAGACCTAGGACGAAGCAGAAATGTTGTCTTATCGGGGTAGAACAGTAGATGGCAATTGTTTCAATGAGATTTGCAGAGCAACACGTTTGGAAGGAATCGTTCTTGTGTGTATCAAGGCAGAACTTACCTGAAGGGAGTTATGAGCAGTGGGGTCTCAGCCAGTGAAACAGCTGAAGTATCCACTCTTCCGTGTAGCTGCTGGTCGGCAATGGTGGGACCGGTAGTCCAGGCGCTTGTCAGCTCCTCCGCCACCGCAGATGTTCACACTGTGTTTCACATCGGAGCAGAAGGAGTGACCCGACCCCGCGGGTGCCCAGATACACACCCAAGCTTGCTTACCTTCGGCTTTGCTTTTCCCTTCCCCACGAGCATACGGTGGAGGTAGAAGATTCATTAAACACCTGTTAGGTGGTGGGTGCGTTACACACAATATCAGCATCTCATCTAGCAAACCCATCCCAACAAACTCTACACGATGGAAGGCTCGTCTGGAAAGGAGAGCGGGGCGGGGAAGTCACTGGCAGAAGAAATGAAAGCTCATTGGAGGAGGGAAGGAGTGCAGGGTGACGGCAGCTCCTCATTGGCTGAGCTGCAGTGCTGAGGCCCAGTGCGGGGCCTGTTGCTGGGCTCGGAGAGAACCTTCCTCCTGCAGGGACAGAACTAGGTACCGCAGGGTGGGCGGGTCTCCCGCACGCAGAACTGGCAGGGGCAGAGCAGGGGGGCTCCCTCCGCAGTCCTCCCGATTCCGGTGGAGGTTTCCTCTGCTCGCTTTCACAGGATGTTGAAGCACAGACCGCTCACCGACCTCACCAGATGCTCTGAGGCAGGAACACGGAGCCGTAGCCATTCGAAGGACCTGTGTTATCGGAGGTGAGTCTGTAACGCCCCTAACTCTGGAACCAGACTCCCTCTTCATTCCTTCGCCCGGTTATCTTCGTCGCCCAAGTTATCACTCAGGGACTGAGCTGCTGCTGACTACGAACCAGTCCCCGCGCCTGCGGTCCACTCTAGGCGGTCAGCCAGCACCGACGCAGCCTCGGTTTCCCCGCTGGTGTGAACAGACGGAGGCCTCCTGGTGGCGGCGGGGGCCGTCGGTAGTTTAGCACAGCACGTACACGTGCTGCTGTGTGGTACACGCTGAAAGAACGAGTACATCCTCATCTCTACCTGACATAAAAAAAAAAAGTTCCTTCAATTGGGGGACTTCACTTCATTTCTTAGTTTTTCATTTTCTCTGCCTGCCAATCTCAGACAAAACCAGTGGCCTCTCCCTCCTTGGGGGCGAGTTCCTGGAGACCCAACGCACTCTTTACCAAGAAAACACTCCAGGCAGATCGTCTCAGAAGGCAACAACACATAAATAGAGAACAGCCTTTATTAGCTTTTTTCTGTCTCCAGGGCGCAGAAGTGACTCAAACCAGATGCCTATATGCTGTGCCCTTTCCAGCTGCCACTTTGTATGTTAATTGCACGCCCTTAACATTTACTAGCCCATCTGCTGGTTTAAATCCCTCTGCTGAAGGCTGGGAGGCAGGCTTCACTCCCGGGACCCATCTTCCATCACTTGGTGGAAACGAACCTTGGAGTGTGTTTCCTGCCGGTCTGCAGACTCCCAGGTGGGGAGATGCTAATTATAGAAGATTCTGAGGCTCTTCTGCCCACAGCAGCCCACTGTGCAGCGGCATCCCTTCCCTTAATGGGCTCCGTGTCCTTAAAAGCACACGTGACAAACAGTGTGAACACGCAGAAGCACCTTGTGGGAAGGCTCCCTGTAAGTTCAGACACCCCACGACTCTTGCCCACACTCACATTTTTCATTCATAAAAGTCTCTCCCAGTCCTCGTTGAGATCCTCTATGCTCCAGACGCAGGACGCAATCACACGCTCCGGGTTGATCAGGGCAGCTCAACTGTGCCCTGAGTGACAACTGGTCGCTGATCTCACGCTTAAGAAAGTCTCCAAGCTGCACCGTGCGTGGGAACCACTTTGTTTAGGGACACACAGCCCTGCTGATCCACACAAACCCTCTGCGTCCGTCACCGCCTCATTTTTTGTCTGTGGCGAGTTCTGAGCGCGCCGCTGCCTCCGGGTGTTGTAAGGGACATAACGCGGTCAGTGCCTTGCATCACGGTGTCGGGGAGACGTGTATTCCCAGTTCACAGAAAGAAGTGAAACGTAGCGGTTGTTGTTGGCAAATGCAGTTCTCATTATTTATTAATGTTGTCTCCGCTTTTAGGTCGTTAGCCACGTAATCACGTTAGAAAAAACGTCTGGTGACCTGTTGAGGAGAGACCCCCGCAAAAGAGAGTAGGGTGCTTGGGTTTTTTTTTCCCCTCATCTTGTCTCTTATTTTCTTAGAAGAAATTACCACCAGACTCCTGGCCATTCTAATGTAATCATTTTGGGATGAGGTGTCAGTGAGCAGGGCATTGCTGGCCAAGTCTTCTATCTGAAACAAAAGGAAGAAATCATTATATGGAATAATTAAAGGGCATTCACCTAGTGCCAGAGATTAGGATACTTACTTCACATTGTTTGCGTTTCGTCTTTCCCCGAATTGTGAGAGCTAGGCTCTGCAACACGCCCACTTTGTAGTTGAGGGCACTGCCGCAGTGTTTCGGCCTGTGACTCCAAGCTTCCGCCCGCCCATCCCACCCTGCAGTATGGAAGTGTGTTCAAAATTTGGGGGACATAAATTAAATGATTAATTCCGCTACGTTATATGGCAAGGCTCCCTAGCTTAAAAGACCTCTACTCTGTGGCCTCAGAAGTTATGTTTAACTGTTACCAGCTCATTTCTTCTCTACATACCTAGGATGAGCTTAAAACTTTGTCTGCAATTTATGTGCTATGTGTATATGAGTATTACTGGACTCAAGTACCATTGAAAAGAGATCATTCTTTATAAACGTGGAAATAAAGCCTCTTATCAGCTTGATATTAATGAATGTAAATTCATGCCAAGACAAGAGCTTGAAACATTAATCTTTTTGTTAGGTGTTTCAGCCGGCTCTTCCTTCTTTTCTTCCTGTTTCATAGCATAAAGTCTGAAATTCGTACGGAAGTCTTTTTCGGTACTGGTGTGCCTCTAACACGTGTTCTGGACAGCTTCCGCCTTTGTCCCCAAGATTCTGGAGAAGGAGATGATACGTGTTATGTCTTTTAAACACCTAAACCTGAATATCATCTCTTTTGTTTGAAACCTTCCCTCTATTGATAACTACTTAGAGAAGTTTAACTTTTGAACAGGAAACGAGATCGGCAGTTGCTAGAGGAGAATAGGAGGCCCGCAGTTTTTCCCTTCACGTAAAGCTGGTTACCTGTTGCAGCAGGGGTGCGAGTGACCGGAGTCGATCCGGGAGAAAGGGGAGGTGCGGCCGGCGCAGGAGGGAGCAGACCGAGCCCCCACACCTTGCCCTTCTTCTTCGCTCGGCGCGCCAGGATTCGCTCCTATTCCTCCCCCCGCTTGGAATGTCCTGGGTTTCCATTCGGTCGCCCAGTCATCCCGCCTATTGGTTAAACATCTACCGAGTTCCACTGAGCGGGAGATCTGTGCTGCCGTGGAAGCCGCAAGACGAGCATAGTTCTGTCCATATCACAAAGGACGGACAACTGGACGGGCAGGACACGGATGAAAAACATCCACCCCACGCAGTGTGGAAATACACAGATACGCCTGTCAGAGAAGCAGGGTGGGGGGACCTGTTCAGGCCTGGGGCCACCCAGGAGGGCTTCCTGGAGGGGATGGTGCCTAACCTGACCCCCAAATCAAGTCCATAAGGGACAAAAGGAATGAGGATCACAATCAGTGGCGCTGTGGTCACCAGAGGAGAAGGCCACGTCCTAGTCAAAGCCAAGGACTAGTTCCCTGAGCTGGGGCGTTCAGAAATAATCGACCTTCATCTCCTGTGCCACGCTCTTTGCACCTTTTGGAGACCCTGTGCGCTTCGTGCGTGTGTTGAATTGCTTGCATGGTGTCCCTCCCCCACGTTCTCGCACGCGAGCTCTTTAAGGAAGATGTTCCCTCACTCCCTCCCCCCTCCTGCCAGCAGAGGCTCACACGGGGTCAGCATTAGGGAGAATGGCTCCGCGTGAGCGCTTGACAAACAGAAGTGTGCCCGTGCGGAGCCCGTACTGGTCCCCCTGCAGTCAGTATGCAGGTTTGTCGGGGGTCTCGGAGGTCAGAGTGCACATGAAGCCATGTCCACAGCCAGGCCCACTGACCTTATACAGATGATTGTGGGGAGGAGCGAGAGAAGCCTTTCTGTCTTCCTCATAGGTCATCGTAATGGGAGAAGGGAAGAGCAATTTCACACCGGAACACCCTCCTGCTGCCTGTGACTTTGGCTCGGCAAAGGTCACCCACAACCATTCACTGCACTGTTTTATCGCTCTGTCATTTGCTTATAAATAATGTCAGCCTAGAGACCGAGGGACACCACCGCGCAACGGCATCCGTGGTGGGGTTATTCAGAGGCAGAGCATCCGCAGTCACGTCTGCGGAAGAGGCGTTTGAAGTAAACTCCAGCAGTTACCAAGAACAATAACTTTCCCCATAAAAACAGTCCGAGCAAAGACTAAATGGTGCTCAAAATAGCATTTCTCACCAAAATTCTGCTCATGAACTCCCAGAACCCCGTTCAGATAGCTGTTGCCGTCGCAGGCCTTCAGGCCAATAAACTTCAAACTGATGGGGAAGATGTCAGATGCAATTCCTTTGGGTTTCAGATTCACATTGAAATTCTGGTTCCAGGCACTGTCTGTGAGCTGAGAGCCTGATGGGTCATCAGCGTTTTCCAAAGCGAGAGCCGAGGGACATGTAGGAGCTCGGGGAGGGCAGCTGCCTAATGTTGACCGTGTGCGATACCCCTTAAAAACTTCAAGTGGCATCATCAGCTGAACTAGTCTTTTCTCCAATCATCTTTGCTTCTCTCTTGTACCACGAGGAACGTCCCTCTCTGGAATGAGCGATAGCCAGGATCCTTGCCAGCCTCCAGCTCACCCCGAGGAGGCAGCAGGAGAGAAGGGAAGAAGGGAGAGAAGCTGTATCGCTTTTATCTTTGAACTCCAGGTGCAGAGCAGATCCTGCCCGGAGTGGCAACCAGGAAAGAGCGAATCCGTGTGAACGGACGGGTGGAGGATGTGCTGATTGGGGCCTGGCCTGGGGGCCTGGGTAGGTGCATGGCACCCAGGAAGACCCCAAGAACAAATGCTGGCCGGCATTGGGAGGTTCGCCCTTCCCTTCCTGCTTAGCTCATGCTCAGAGTGGTACCCTACGGAATCCTGAAGTGATGTGAATCTCAGCCCAGACGGAGCATGGGGTCGGGAAGCCCACACTGTTGGATTGCGGGCAGGCACCGCCATCACACCTGGGCCATGTGGGCATCAGTGGGGAGAGGCAGTGGCAGGAGCCAAGCACACCCACAGAGAAGGCAGCGTCCCTGTTTTCAAGTCTTCTGGGAAGAATCAATGCAGCTGACTGCCACCAGAGGGCGGCAGTGGGTGCAGACTCCCTGAAGGCTGGGGTCACCTCTAGTCCTCACAGGACCCTTCTCTGCACACTGCCCCCCACCCCCATCATCATAGCTCTGTCCCTGCCCTGGGTTCAGCCCTTCACCCTTTCTTCAGCAGGCTACTGAGCTGTCTCTCCTACCACCTCTCCCCGCCCTTCCCTACGTCCGTCCTTCCTTCCTTCGCTCTGAATGGAAACCACCCACTCAAGGTGAATTTCAAGTTGCTCCTCTGTGACCAGGCACAGTAGTCATACCTGACTCATCGCCCATGAGGATCGCATGTTAATCAGGCAAAGCACGGAGAACAGTCTCGACACATCCCAAGCGTCTGGCGAAGCTGAGTTGCAAAGGAAACCGAGTCAGACGCAGGGAAATACGCAGAAAGTGCGGTCTAGCGTGTAGGGGCTGTGGCCCGTTCTGCTGTCTCCCAGACCTGTCCGCCCTCGTCCATCCTCAGCGGCAACGCTGTGTTACAGGGGGGCTTAGCGCCCACGCCTGCGGTTTTCACCCCACTCCACTTGCTCCCCACGGGTGCTGCCGCCGAAGCCGCTCTCACCAGCAGCCCCCCAAGGACTCAGGGCTTTGGAGGGCTCCATCCTGGACCCTTTGGGGACTCTGCGTTCCCAGAAGAGCATCTCACCTCCACAGCCACCTCAGGCTGCTCTGCTGACATGTCTCCCATCTCGGTCTAGGGATCTCTCAGCCACCGCGATCAGCTCTGGTGACACACTTTTCATCTGATGCACCTGGCCCATCTCTGCGTCTGAATCTTGCCAAAGAGGAGTCCGTGACACACTCCCGCTGCTGCCACCACAATGTACGGTGCCTCTGCCAGCCGGTGGCGGAGGCTGGGGTTCGTTCTTTTGCAGAACAAGGAACAAAAGCAAAGATGTTTGGCCCTTGACCCTGCTTTGCTAGATTTCAGTGAAAAGCTATGAAATAGCTGGAAGCATGTTCCTGAGGATGTAGAGGTAGCAAAGGGCGAGGAAGGCTTGAGCCTTTACGAGAAAAGTTCAAATTTTCTGGCTGCATGAGTTTCTAACCTTAACCCTACCTCTGGCAAAATGCTTTTTTCCCCCTATAGATAAAGGGCTGGGAAAAAATAAAATAAAAAGCAAAGGGAAGCAGTGTAATCAGAGAGAAACTTGGAAGAGGCCCACCACACAGCTCATACCGAGCAAGAGAGTCAGCTCATGGAGCGGAAGTAACAGGCAGGGTGCTGTGATGCGGTCCCAAAGCCCTCGCTGGCCCCGGCTCCACCCCCTGGCTCTCATGTGCCATTTGGTGGTGAAAGGCATCTCTGTGCTCCCAACCGGGGTACCTCAACCAGAAACACTGTGCCCCACACAGTTGAGGATGTTTCTGTGCATTGTATTAATAATTGGGAAACCATGTTCCTAGGCTTTGCTAATGAAATACGCTGCAGTGAGCTGTCATGCTGGAAATCGGAGAGAATGCAAGTGGGCCAGTCCTGGAGGCTGCTGGCGCCCTGCTGTAGCCCCTCCCACTCTAGGGCTCCCTGGCCTCACTGCCGCCTGGGAGAAGCAGAGTTCCCCAGGCTGAGAGTCCCCCTGAGCTGCTGGGGCCCTCCGCAGCCTGTCCAGCAAGCCGGACACTCCAGGACATTAGCGGCCCCTGCAGTGTCTGACGACTCATGGCTGATGGGGGTCAGTGTGCTGACACCCAAGCTCCCTCGCTCTTTGGGGGGCTAACTCCAGGCTCCATTAGCTGAGACCCCTCACAGTGGTTGCCTCCTGGAGGAGACCCCTCCCTGTCCCACTTTGCCACCTCTCTCCCTCCGGTCCCTGAGATCACCGTCAAGATCAACTGCCTGCCCTCCAATCCTTGGCTCAGTGCCCTCCCTGTTCTGGAGGAAGCCCGAGGGGGGCAGCACAGTGCAGATTCTCGTGACATGGGGTGGCAGGAGCAGGACTTTGTGAAACAGGGATTTTTCAGAACACAAGGTGTGATTAAAAATAGAGCGAGCCCATGAACTTGAGTGAGAAAGGGACACCCGTGGGAAGTGGCAGCGGCAGCCGCTGTCAGAGTCACCAGAACACTGGGTCGGTGGGCGAGGGGTGCTGGTGTCTGCCGGCAGGAGCCGGGCAGCGCTGGGGGATCCGTCAGAGAGGGAGTGGCGCGGCGACGACTCGGTCAGCACTGGAAACCACGGACGCAGCCCCACCGGCCTGGCGGGACTCCGCCCCCAGCTGGCTGCTCTTCAGCTGGTCTCGACGTCAGGTGGCTGGAGGATGCGACTGAGGGAACAAAGAATGCCAGGGAGTAGAGGGTCCTGTGTGCATCGCCAAGGAACCGTGCCTTTGCTCAAGGCTGGGGACAGATTTAAGTCGCAGAGACACAGGCCAGTCTCCAGCGAGGAGGGCTGATGAGAACGGGCCCGAGCGGGGGTGGACGCCCCAGGCGGCCCTTGCAGGGAGTCAGGACTGTGAGAGCACGAGTCCTAACCAAGAGGAACGGTGGAGACGGAGGTCAGAGAGGCAGACCGAGAGGAGGGCAGGGATAGATTTGGTGACACCGGTGCGGCTGGCTTAAAGAGGGGAAGGGTGACACCCTGGTGACCGGCTCAGGCAGCGGGAAGGAAAACGGCAGACTGGGCCGTAGGCCGGGTGCACACCGCGCAGATACGTAGCGCAGCGGTGTGTCCAAGCATCCGAGGCATCCCAGTTTTCAGTGCCGGCCGTGTTTGCAGTTGGCGAGATCCGAGGATTATTGGATGAACCGATTTCGCTCCCAGGAGGGGGGGGTCTAAGTGGAGATATTGAATATAAGTTTGATAGATTGTGTATCAATAATTTATAAAATTCAAAGGGAGTCGGACATTACCGGTCACAGAGGAGGTTTTCAGGAATACAATACTTGCTGACACTGGACTCTGTTGATGGTCTTGGGAAATGCATTAGAAAATGTCACATGTTTCCAAAGGGGAAAAACTTAATTTCATGATGAAATTAGTTTTTGGGATGAGAGAATTGCTTTCACGATGAGTTCTGCCTTGGAAGCTGACTGGGCCAGCTGGCGGGGAAGCCCACGAGGAAGGGCGGGCTTCCCGCCACAGAATGTGTTTTCACGGTTCATCTTTGCATTACGCCCCATGTCACCCACGCCCTCGGTTTTGTCGCTGTGTCCGGGGTGGCCAGCCCCACTCGCTCGGCCGAGCAGCTGCCCCCCGCCCCCGGCTTCCCGGAAGCAGCCACTTTTCAAACCGTGGCCTGTTTGTCTTAGCACCTAATTTCATACATGCCAGTAGCGTGTGGACACTGCTGATCACGTTTTACAGGTTAGATAGACTTCTTGTCTTCTATTTATGGCAGGGAATTTAATTTCCTTAACGCCTTCAGAAAGACACAGATCCCACTTTTTACCTCAAATTCTCAAGATAGGAACACCATCCCTTCAGAGAAGTCAGTATTTAACCCTTTGGATTAGTGTGACTGCATAGTGCTCTCTGCCGAGTTGAGCAGTACACCGCAATTGTGTTTTGCTTCTTGTTCAACTTTTTGTTTTGCACAACCCTCATCAATGTCTCACTTGATGTGGTTAGCTTTCTACAAACCTGTCCCTTATTCTTGCCCCAAAGCCAGCAGGCCCATAAACTTCTCTCAATAGTGTTTTCTGTTTGGTAATCAGCTCCATTCACCTGCTCGCTTCTGATTCCAAAGCTCTCTCCTAAAGAGTTCCCGTTTCCCGTTTCCCATCTATATTGAAGGATGTAGCTCAGTCTGCAGGTGCAGAGGGCCACATCCTAACTTACCTGTGAGCCGAGGTGGCTCAGCGAGGAACTGGTGAGTGAGAGGAAAGAGCGAAAACTAAGGGAGAAGTCCCTATTCCATCATCCCAGACACAACAGGAGAGAGAGGTTGGCTTCCTGCTGCGTCTGGCTGTTCTGGGACCGGGGCTCAGCTGCCAGGGTCGCAGACGCCTTGTGCTCACCTTCAGTGTCCCCTCCACCCTTCTTTCCTGGGCCCAATTCGCCTACAGTCATTTCTCCTGTCGCCTTTACATCACGTGTAAAATCCACGATAACCTTCTTCTCTCCTTCATCTTGTTTATTCACGCGCTCACTCGATGCGTTTATTCTGCCTGCTTCCAGAGGATCCTTTGATTTGCTGCCGCCATCTGCTCAGTCTGCTTCCCACGGAGCCTGATGCTTGATCCCCGATCCCCTCCATCCGTCCTCCCCCCACCCCCGCCCGCCTGTGGCCGTGCCCCCCCCCCCCGGGCTGTGCCGTGGTCCGCAGACCCATCCTCGTGCAGATCTATCTGTTCGGTCTGTCCCCAGCTGACTGAGTGACTCGAGGACACAGAGGGGCATACAACCCTCTATCTTTCGGGAAGCTCCGTTATTTGGGGAAGGAACAGGATGGAAGAACTGTCACCTACAGAGTGGGGCCACCACTGTGAAAACTGCAAGTCCCAGCCCTCGCCACTCCCACACAGGTGGGCCGTATCACCGCAGGGTCTGCGCGCTTCCCTCACCGCACCCCGCTTAGGCCTTGTTTCCAGTGAATGAGTGTGCTCAAAGCTGGGGTGCTCCCTGAGGCAGGCCAGAACATGCTTGATTCACTCCAGTTGTGAGCATAAGTAGAGTCAGGTCACTTCTTGCTTCTCCAAGTTCAAGTGGACCTGGGTCCCAGCCAACCTCATCCAAGGTCATCAGCCTTGGCAGAGGTTGTAGGGGATTAGCCCCTAAATGCTCTCAAGGGGGTGATCTAGGCCAAGAAACAGGTGCCAGAGAAAACAGAAAGAGGCCTTTAAATAGACAGAGAGAGAGAGAGAGAGAGAGAGAGAGAGAGAGAGAGAGAGTGAGTCTGTAGGTGAAAGCCTATACGTAGTTGCTTACCCTGTGAGGGCAGCGAAGCAAGGAGCTGGCAGGCCTGCCCCGACTCCCCTCCCTGCGTTGCGCCCCAGGCCGCAAAAACAGCCACCAAATTGAAGCAATAAAACTCAGTCTCCATCTCTAATTAGGGGAAGGCACAATAAGGAGCTGGGTTTCCTGGTCAAAGCTAGAGGTTTAATCAGATGCTCTAAATGTGAGTTGAATTTCAAACAAATGACTTTCCATCTTTTAAAGTTCCAACTCTTGTGTAAGGTTGTTTTTTCCCCCCTAAAAAAGAAAATCTCACACCGCTGCTGTGAACATCCCGTTGCCGGGCTCTGCTAACAGAAAGCGGGGAGCGGGACTCACGGGCCGCCCCGCAGGCACGGCGGCTGCCACCGCAGCACGTTTCTCCTCCTCCCCACGTGTGGGCTGAGGGGAGGAGGCTCTGCTCCCCAGGGGTGGGGACTCTGGCCCTCGACACCCTTCCTTCACGTCTGGCCCGTTCTCCTCTTCTCCCTAGACTAGGTCACGGGCTGACGCTCGGGTCTCCGTGCTCAAGGACGGCAGCCCTCTCACTGGCGGTCTCACTCCGCGTCGCAGCGCCGTTGCTGGTACCGTTTGGCCCGGGCGCCTGCGGTGCTCGTGGAGTTTCAGCTCTGCCTGACTCTCCCCTGCCGCCGCGACGGCCCACACGACTTCCTCTCGCCCCCTGTAATTAGTGGAGAAATGCCTGTGTCCCGTGCTGGACCAAAGCCCCCAGAGGCCTGGCTTCCCAGGGTGTTGGCACTGCCATTGGCTGACTGCAGGTGAACGGATGAGCGAACGCGTGCGTCCTGTCCACGCGGGCTGCAGCCCCCACCCCCCCGCCCCCGGGTCTCCTAACGCCGCTTTCCCAGTGCAGCGCCCCCTGCAGGGCAGTGCGGCGGACGGAATTGGGGCGCGCAGTGCCTGTGTGTGTTCCGGTGCCCTGGGAGGAGAATGTCTAATCAGGGTCAGCCGCCCATTGTTTTGTTCTGTGCTTACGAATGTGTGCGTTCGCTTATTTGCGTCATGCTTACTAACTTATGCGCTCGTTTCAATCCGTCCATCCTTTAAAAAATGAGTTATTAAACCTTGCTATATCTCGGTCCGTGTGCTAGGGCTGGGGACACCTGTGACGAGCCAAACAGAAATGGCCACTGTCCTCAGGGCACTTACATTGGCTGGGGGCACGGGGACAGTAGACTGTGAAGGACTGTGTCATATACTATGAAGCCCTTGGTGTCTACAGCGGTGGGGACAGAGTCGTGAGCAGTTTGGACCCAGGCCCGGCCTTCGTGGCGCTTCTACTCCAAAGGCCAAAGGCCACACCCGTGACAGCGGGCCCCTGTAGCTGTTGCTGAGGAGAAGCCGGGGGTTGGAATCGAGGAGGAAGGTGCGAGGGCCGCTTCCTCGGGGAAGGGGGGGATTTCCTCTTCCTCCCGCACCACGGCCCAGAGGGAGTTGCCCAGGGGCTGCGCCCGGTCAGAGCAGGCTGTGGACTGGGCCAGGCCACGGAAGAGCGCTGAGCGCCGCCTGAGCGATGGGTGTCGGTGCGCAGTAGATGAAGTGACACAGGGCGGGTGCCCCGCTCACCCTGGCAGGTGGGACGTGTTCACTGCGCGCCGGGCTCCCCCAGGGACAGAGCCTGCGGCCGAGATTCGGGGGCAGGGGTGGCCTAGGTGCGCCCTGGGGGAGCAAGCAGGCAGGTTGGGCAGCGAGACAAGGTGAGCCCTGACTCCACTTTGACATCGGGGGGTTCACTGCGCTTCTGGGGCTGTTGGGGGCTCAGGGGCTGGCCTTTGTCACCTCCCTGACCAGTCAGTGGGTGCTCTTGGGGAGGGGTGGCCTCTTCGGAAGAGGGACTCAGCTCTGAGCAGACGCCCCCAGCAGCCGAGGGAGGGAGCGCTGGACTCATCTTCTCAGTCCCCACAGCAGTTCCGTGACGTGGTTACGGCTGTGGGTCCCATGCTGGGACCACGGGAAGCTGAGGTTGAGGGGAGTGTGACTTCCATGGGCCCACATGGGGGGCTGCTCACGGACCCCCGACTCCGGTGCCCGTTCCCCGGCCCCAAGGCCAGTCCTGCGTCCGCTCTGAGGTCACCCTCGGAGATGCCTACTTTTCCCATCCTCACACTGGATGATGTGATTGCGCCGTCCCTAGAAGGGTAAATGAGTTTTAAATGCAAACGAAGCATAAAATGCCTTCTCTATAAATGCCAATTATAATTTTTCAGAAATTCATTAGGCCCAATGTCTTCATGTGTACATTCAAACCTTTGGCCCGCGTGAGTTTTGAGTTTCTTCCGAGTCAGCCGCTCTCCGGTGCTGGAGAAATGCAAGCGAGACGGGGTCAGAGCCCTTGAGCTAAGGGGACGACGTGGCGGGAAGCAGGCAGGCTGCGTTCCTGGTCCGTGTTTCGCAGCCGGCTCTTCAAATGGTTTCATCGTGTTACTCTCAAAAGGTGCACGGCATTGCTCTCTGACTTTCTGAGGGAGCTTCTTGGGACTCCAGGGTAACAGTAGCCGCACAAGCCAGCACAGGGAAGACACTGGATTGCCCAGGTCCCGGTCATTGCTCCCTCCTTCCCCGCGGCCTCCGTGACTCCGGCCACGGCGGGTAATTTACGTCGGAGCGCCCTGCCCAGACAGGGCGGCAGGCCCAGGGCGGGGAGAAACACAGAGCTAAACAGGACACGATGAAACGGACCTTTCATGAAAATGCAGCAGCGGGGTCCTCGGGCAGGACCCTCGGCGGCCCGGCTGCCCGACTGACTTTCCAGACAGGGTCTCCCGACCCCTGAGAACAAACAGCGCATTGTGACAGGACCGAGAACCATCTGCTGCCCGAGGGGCCCTGTCCGGCTCAGGCAGAGGGGTGGGCAGCCGAGGGGCAGCACCGAGGTCACGTCGGGCATCGGAGGAGTTTGAGAGGGCTAAGGGGTGTTTTTACAAACAAAAGTAGGACGTGACTTTTAACATTAGAAGAAAAAAGCATCGTCTGAATTTATAAACCTGCGTGGCCACGACTATGTGTGAAAAAGCAAGGCCCCGGGACGACGTCCAGGAGGCACTTGGCCACGTGTTACTAAGAGCAGATGGCGGGACTGTGGTGAATTGCCGTGGCCAGACTTTACGGAGAAGGTGTCTATTCCAGGCGCGTTTCACATGCTGTACGGGCGTCCTTCGAAACAGCCGGCAGAGTGGATTTCGTGTTCCCCTTTATGGGTGAGGACCTAACATTCGGAAGGGTTTTTGTTGGCATTGTTGCGGTGTCTTTTCTTGGCTCTTTCATTTTCTGAGCAGGTACTGTGTTTCGTGCAAGAACTGACTAGCAACTACACGAGAGTCGTCACCATCTCAGGAAGTCCCGGTCGAACCCGTCACGGGGAGCTTTTTTCCCCGTGTCACTCACTCCCCGCTGCTGGCCTCCTTCCCGACAGCGCTGGGATTTTTATCTCCCCCGTGCCTTCCTCCACGTTCCTTTTCAACCCCTGCTCTCCTTGGAGGCGAATCCTGTCATCTGCTCTCTTGACCACTCTTCACACTCTGCATTCTGTGACTTACAGCTCATGAGAGTCCCTCCGGGCCAGCGCCCCAAATTGCGGGCCAACGTGCTTCTGTGAGAGGGATCCGTGAGGGAGAACGCCGGAGGGGGTGCCGCCACGTCCCGTGGGTGCCCTGCTCCCGTTCCCGCTGCCCCTCCGCACGGCTCTGCAAAGCCCCTTCCTCAGATATCTCCCCCTGCCAGCCCAGAGCACGGGCACCGCCTGGGCCCTGACCCTTCCTCCCCCTCTCCGGGCCCCAGGGTCTCGGCTGCAGGAAAGGGCAAAATAGCAGCCAGTGTTGTTAAACTAGTGGCAAACAGCGCACGAGTATTCTCTACATACGATTCAGCTTGACCCTTTGAACGATCCTACCCCCATTTCACAGATGCGGACACTTGGCACAGAGAAGTCGATGAACTCAGCCAACGTAACACAGTCGATAGGCCGTGGTGGTTTCACATACATTCAAATATATTTTAGATACATTCAAAGAAATCTGACTCTTAGATGCATTCTTTCTTCACCAGTACAGCAGGGAGAGGAAGTTGTCCAGGGGGAAGAAAGAAACCCTCTCAGCCCCACTCCCGCAGTGACCGAGGGCAAGGCCAGGCGTGGCGAGCCTGGGTAACAGCAGCACCCTGAACCTCCGGTGCTTGCGTGCCCACAGTGAGAGAGCCTCGCTGCATGCGCAAACGCTAACAGTACCTCCGGTCCCATAAGCTCCACCACCGAGTTGTACCCCGGTCGCTGGCGTCTAGCTTACATGTGTTGAGCTCAGAGGACACGATCTCTCTGCGACCTCCTGCCCCCCGGGCGGCACCCACTTTTAGTCCGAGAGTGCTGGTGAGGAAGGCACGTTCTCTGCGCGGTGTCGGGTTCTACGGCCATCCTCTGAAGCAGGTCCCGTGTGCGGTGACCGAGTCGGCAGTGTCCGCGGGGGTCGGCTGTGCTCCCCCGACGGCGTGGCCTGTCCTCCGTCAACCCGGAAGCCCCATTCTTTCTGGTCCCCTCACCCTGCCCCCGCTCGGACCCCTGGGGGACTGATGTCGGGGTGCCCGTTTTCGTTCCCATCCCCATGCCCCTTTTCCGTGGTGCGGTCTGTGGAAATGGATGTGGTTCCACCTCCCAGCTTCCTGAGTATTTCTTGAGGTGTGTCTGTTTGGGCTGTCTAACTTGTCCACGCCGACCCCATCAGGACGGCTCTATCTTCCCTGATTTTTTATTCTGCCCCACGTGTTTAGTCGTTCAAAATTTAAAACTTTTAGAGATTTTATGTTTAATCTGCGTGGCTAAGGCCACATCACGGCCCGGGCAGTCGATGCAGCTGGCCTGTTGGTTTCTCCGGTCTCTGCCGCTCGGCCGGCCGCCTCGTGGCTGAGCCCTTGTGCCGTTCGTCATTGCTGACGTGGAGCTCGTTCGCCCCGAGCCCACCTCTGTGACCCCTGGAAGAGCTGGGCTGGGGCTGCCCCTTCCAGGGTCGACGTGAGAACGCCTTTGCCTCGTGCCTCCGGGACGTGAGGAGGTGGCGACCGTTTTCACGCCGGTGTGTAAAGTTCGGAGACCCCGGGCTGTGCCGGCGGCCGGCAGTCTCGGGCCGTGTGGCAGGGGCTCTGTGGGTGTTCAGTGAATGTAAAAAGGAGAGAGGGGACAAATGCATTCTTCTCATGCTTTCTTTGAAAAAAAAAAAAAGCCAAAATTAAACAACGTTTCAGGGTTGTTTTTCCTTTTTTTTGTTTTTGTTTTTGTTTTACTTTAGAAAAACCCAACGTAACCCCGGCTCTCCGAGAAGGCGCCGCTCGACGGGCTTTCCTGGGCTGCGGTTTTCTAATTCCCGCATCAGTACTGACTAGATCCAAGGGAATGCAGTCCACCCCCACCCCTGGCGAATCCTGAAACGCTGGGCCAGAGCGAGCTCAGAGGCTGCCCTTCTCCCTGGACCAGGGTCACGCTGCTTCTCGAGGGCCCGGCAGTCGCTCCCAGGAAAGGATTTGAATGGTTCCTATTGTGCGTGCCGTTGGAAACAGCAGCTGTGAGCAGGGAAAAAGCTTGAGGCTTCGATGGGCCTTGCTCAGTGATCCTTTGTCTCTCAGACCCTCGTTAAAACCGTCCTGACAGCGCATTTGCTGTGTTTTTGCCCCAAGGGCCTCGCCGTGGACGGCCTTGTTCCACCCGGACCTGGGGTTGGTGGGAAATAGCCCACAGCCTCCCGCCGAAGCATTTCAAGGGCGCAGCTTCAGTCCCCTACAGAAGCAGGGCATCTCAATGACTCAGGAAGTTGTCTTCGATGTTCTTAATGTTCACTGATTCCAGAGGTGCAGGCGTTTTTACTAGTGCCGTCTCACCTCAGGAGCGCAGAACGCGGTCCCAGGGCACAACTCACCAGCCTGTCACCCGAGAGCGCCCATCGCCAGGCCCGTCCAGGAGCCTCGGGTGGTGGTTCACCAGCTTGCCGGGAGTTTGCCGGTGGCCACGCCCCCTCTCACCGTCCTGGCTTCTACCTGCTCCCGCTGCTTTGTCGGGAAACCTCGTTTCCCCAAACAAGTCGCTCTCTGGGTTCGGTGGTCCAGCCATCACTCAGGATTCTGCTTCTTTGGTACCCGTCAGGCTTCTACCAGCTCAAGTGACGGCAGCTGACATGGGAAGGGGCCTCACGGGGGGTTAAAGATGTTGCCTGCACTGGGGGCACCGGCATGAGGACCCCCGTCAAGGGGCACCAAGGAAGCTTCTGTTTAACTGTGAAGAGAATGGGCAAATAGTGCCGGTAAAGAGGCCAGCGCCACTGCACCCGACACCCCTCGAGGCCTCCGTCCTGTTCTGCGAATCCATGGAGTCCTTTTAAAAATTGCTTCGAGGAATTAAGATGGAGAAAAACCTCCCTTGGGGTCTCAGAGGCCTGGGATCATGCCCCTCGGTCTTCACCGGTTTTGGGGTTTGCAAAAGATAACTCGAGCTTCAATTTCTTCTTCCGGGACATGAGGCATCTTCACCCTGACGACCCTCAAAAGAGGCTGAGACACTGGAGTTCTGTGACTTGGGTTTCATCATTTCATGGTCGGGGAGGCTGAGCCTTGAGAACCAAATGTCGAAGGTCTTGCCTGAAGTGACATGGTCAGCAAGTGACAAGTGACAGGACTGAGGGAAGTGACCCTGCCTCCCACTTCCAGTCCCCTTTCCTCACACCCCATGCTCCTGCAGAAAGCGGACAGCTTCTGTCACGTTCCGCAGTGAGGGGCGGGAGCTGCGGCTGTTCAGACGTCTGAGTCCTCCTTCTCGCATGTTTGTCTTTTTCTCCCACTGCTCACATCTGTTACAGCACCTTTCAAACGTCCATGCTTGGGACAAGCCCCTTGTCTCCTGAAGAATGAATTTCTCACCCCCCGCCCCCTTCATAACTGGACTGCGTCAGTGTCATGGATTGGCCACCGCATTCTGATTCCCTGGGTCAGCCCCGTCTGGGGTCTCTCTGGCGCCCCCCTGAGGTGAGAGAGGGGCAGCCCCTCCTCCTCTACTGAAGCCCCTGCTCAACCCCACCCCACTGGTGCAGCGGGCGGGGTCGACTCACTCCTCTCTCCATGTGGGGGCTGAAGACGGGCAGCACCGCAGCACACTGGCCATGGACACGCAGGCCCCGTGCGTTGGGGGTTAGTCTGGTGGGTCCGGGTTCCAGACCCACTGGCTGCTGACCCACTAGCCGTGTGCAGATCATTTCACATCCCTGACTTGTGACATCTGCAAAATCAGGAATTTGAGATGAACTCTCAGGTGCTCGCGGAGTCTAAACCAGGGTTTCCTAACCTTGGCACGACTGATCACGTTTTTGGCTGGACCATCCCCCATGGGGCGGCGGGGAAACTGACCTGTGCGTTCACTGTAGGATTTTCAGCATCACCCCTGACCTCTGCCCCCTTAATGCCAGTAGCTCCGACCTAACCCCCAAGTTTTGGTATCAGAAAAAATGTCTTAAGATGCTGCCAAATGTCCCCTGGAGGACGAAAGCGGCCCTGCTGCCGAGTCCTGATGGGCAGTGACGCAGAGCCACGGCTTGTGTATTTCCCAGGCGCTGTTGTTTGGGGAGGTACATCTTAAAACGTAGTTCCCGCATTCATCCAAAATCGGCCAGATTTTTATGTGGAGGGTTGGAAGCGTGTTCAGATGCTGACTGCCTGAGATCTGGAAAATACTAAGCCCTTATCCATTTGTGCTAACACCTGGATTAACTGTGTATTGATCAGTTCCGAATAATCTTGTTGAAGATTACACTAAAGGAGCAGAGCGTGGAAAAGTCAGAAGCTGCAGGAGGTGGAAGGAATGGTCCATGGGGGGCAGTTCCCTGCCCCTCGGGGCTTTCCCTCTGGGACTTGTGCTCTGGAGAGCCTCCGACCCCTTGCCCATCCCCCCAGGTGCGGTGCCCGCTGAGGGCACATCCCTCAGGCCGTTTGACCCAGGAATCCTCCAGGGATTCCTGAGCGACCACTTTTTTACCCTGTGGTCGCAGGTGACTGTTTGCATCTTTGCACCGTCACTGCTGGCTGGGACCCCGTCCGAGGGCCAGGCTGTCTCTGGCCAGCACCCCTGCCCCGACGACCGTGGCCCTCCTCTCTTCCGGGACGCTCCAGGTCGGGACCTGGCTTTCTGTCCGCCGGCTCGTGCACCGCCTTCCCACGGAGGCTCCTCCTGTCCCTCTCGCCTTCCTGCCGTCCGGCCCATGACTGTCCCTGGAGGTCTTCCTGACTCCCACCTGTCAGCCAAGAGTCCCACCACTGCCCCGAGACCCCTGCACCCCCCCCCCCAGAAATCCCTCACCCAGAGACAACTCAGCCTGCCAGGTCTCGCCCACCGCTGGCCACCCAGGGAGCCCTCCCTGGTCTGACGTGACACAGGGCAGGGCCACAAACTCTGTTGGTCACAAGCATTCTAGAAACCCCCGAGAGTTGTATTATTTAAAAATGACTTAAAATGAAAGTATTTACTTCTTTACTGCAAATCATCCTCCACAACCGTTCTACGGAGGGCGAGTAGTAGGGCATTGCCGATGCTCAGCCTTTTTGACTCATGAAAAGTGGCCGTTTCATGCAGTTCAGCCTCACGCGTTCTCTTAAAGCCCCGAATGTAAACAGAAAGAGAATGGTATGAAATGAAATAAGTGATGTTTTTAAGATAACGTCATTTCGCTTCATTTTTCCTAGCACAGGGAGCCTTTTCCTTCAGTGAGGCATGTTATTATTTAATAATGTTCTGCACACTTAGATGTTAAATTTCTTTCCAATTGTAATGGCTTCATACCTTTGTTAGCTAAAATCTCAAGGCTCACTATACACTTGAAGCAAGATTTAGCATTAAGAATAGTGGCTCTTAAATGCGTATTTCAAATAACGGTGCCATTTTCTCATTGGTCCCTCTTGTGGCATTATTCTTGGCCTCGAGCCGTGGTTTCTTTGCAGAAATTGTTTTAGATCGTTTACTCCTATTGCAGCAGTTAAGTTAGTCAAAACTGCGTGGCATCTGTGAACCCTCTCTAGTAGGCGCACGGGCTGCAATATGCTGGCGTAACCTGCGAGCAAATGTGCGCGTGGGTGCAACTTCCAAGTTCGTGGCACAGACCTGCCACCTGTCCCAGTAAAATCTCTGTTACCACTGGACACGTGAACCAGGTCAAAGGCTCAGTGTTGGTCCATCTGAGTGTTAAATACGTACAAACTTCATTTACTTTTTATTTACACACTAAACATAAAGAGAAGGAAAATATTGAACATTTTCCTATCAAACGCACTGGACGGGATTGTGGACCCCACTTTGAAAGTTGCTGATTTAAAATAGGAATCACGAGCTCCACGGTGAGACAGACCTGAGATCAAATCCCCACCCTCCCCGGCTGGGCAACTGGGTCGGTTTCTCCCTGAACAAGCACGAACCCTTGTGAGTAGGCCTCTCCGGGGACTGTGCTCACCCCACAGACTCTTACCCAGCAGCTGTTTCTCCGCCCACGGCCCATGGCCGAGGCAGCTTGCTTGAGTCCCTCAAGCCTTCCTGCCTGCCAGCACTGACAGCTGGGGGTCCTGGCGCACGCCAGGCTACGTGGGCCCCCTCTCCCTGGAACTGAGACTTGGAACATCTCATCGGGCGTGGTGCCTGGCTGGGGGGTGAGGTTCTCCTGCTCGCCGTGTGCACAGAGCAAGCAAAACCCTCAGTCTTGCTGCGTGAGACAACCAAGCAGAAATGCCGAGGGAGGAGGCCAGTTCCGGAAGCTCTCTCCACACCAAGCCAAAGGCCAAGGCCAACGCTGTGGCTCTCTTACCCGAATACTTGCCCACTTAGCTTTTCAAGGGAAAGTGATAATCCCTCTAAACGGACTTACTAGCTCAGGGTTGGAAAAGAAAGACAGGGATGCTTGTGCGGGAAGAGGCAGAAAGCGCAGAACGGTATCTGGGCTATGTCCGAAATCTAGCCCTAAGATGCTTCCCCTGCAGGACTGTAATGACAGCGGAGTTTGCCCGGAGTTCCCGCGAGTCATTAAAAAACCAATTATTGCCAGCAGCCCTTGTTCTCCGGCTGAAAGTTGAATGAAAAATTTAATGGTATTAGAATTTCCTTCCTTACTAAACTAATTCTAAGAAATCGCATAAATTGAATGTGTGTGTTTTTTAAGACCGACTTATCTTAATTGAGTTTTTCATAATTGCGTTGCACTGGTTCTGTATGAAATGGAACAGGGGCTCGGTAGGGAAGCAAGCACTTGTGTCTAAATTACTTGCGGCTCTGCATGTCCCTTCGGGCCTGCTCCGGCGGCATCTCGAGCTGAGCTGCCCCGTGACACTCAGCAGAGCACAGAGGGGCGCAGAGGCTGTGCGAGTCACGAGTACCCGGGCTGTTGTAAAACTCGGAACCAGGACCAGGGAGTGTTGCGGGAAGGGGCTTTTCCAACTACGTATGACCGCTGACACACTTGGGAATCCCTGCGTGTGCGTGTGACCGCTGAAGACTGCGAATGCTGAGGGTGTCAGTGAGAGCACCATTTCCTGTCCATGACCGATGCGGACTGGTACCAGTAGTGTGTATATTTCTCAGTCAACGAGGAGTGACAGCGCTCCTAGTGTCCTGCTGATTTGCCAGAAGGGGAAGGGCCTCCGTAAAGAACGAGGATAAATGACCATGGACATGGGCTACAGGGTGGGGATTGACTGTGGGGGTCGGGGGTAGGGAGAGTGGGGAGAGCAACGGGATGGGGGAAGATTAGAACGACAGTTAAAAAAAGATGAAAACCATTAAGCCGACAGAGAATAATTAAGTTACTCAAAGCCAAACACAGTAGGTGACCGAGCGGGGCTGCAGCCCCGGCTGGTCTGCTGGGAAGCCCGGGGTCTGAACCCCTCTGCCCTGTGCCTCACACCGTGCTTATCCGAGGGAGGGCGCAGGACACCTCGCTGAGTCCTGGCATTTGTGCGGAGACTAAATGTTTAAATTGGAAGATTCATCACGATTTCTATGAAGTCTTCCTTTTATGGTGTTCCCCTCTTAATAGTGTTCAGTTGAGCTACAAATTTGGGTTAAATATTTCTGCTAGTTGAAATAATCCGTTCTGTCAGCGACCCCGTAGGAAAGATGAGGGTTTCCTTCCGGGCTCACTTACTTAGAAGTGACGGGAGCCCGTTCTGACCCAGCTTAACGAGAAAGGGAGCCGGCTGGACAGCTCCTGGCTTGGCACCCATCGGTGTGGGAGGAGCCGTACGGACGAAGGCAGGCTCTGAGCACCTCAGGGACCAGCCTTGGGAACTCAGTGGCGGACCCACCTCACCTATTCCTGCCCGATTCTGTTTTTCCCTAAAAGGCAAACTGACCCCGAAATAGTCCCAGAATTCATCACTGAAGCTCTAAAGCTCCCGAGAATAGAGAAAAACCTACCTCAATGGTTTTAGCAGAAAAATCCCAAGTCGAAACTCAGGTCCTGAAATAACCCCAGCCTGATAGGGCAGCCTGCACTGGGGTCTGTGCCCATACCTGCGATGGGGCCACAGGACGGGATCTCCAAAAGCCAGCAGAGAGGCGGCTTGTGAGTGCGTGCGCTCCGGTCAGATGGCCCAGCTTGTTCACGTGATCCTTTTTAGCGTGAATCAATGGGCAGAAGGCTCCCATGCAATAAAATGCAGCTATTTCTGTATAAGCAAAAATTACTACTTTTCAAAATCATGTCCAAATGTTGCCTCCACCCCTGAATCCTTGAACGTGATGCCCTTCTCTCTCAACTAGCCAGATCTCGGAGAGATTCTGCAGGCCACAGCTCTTCCCTGCTTTTAATAAACGGCCCCGAGGTAAAACGGGACTGTCAGAACAAACGTGCCGGGAGAAAGGGGAGAAAGGGAGGGAGACACGCAGGGGCCACGCTGCGGCGAAGGGAAGGGACAGAAATGCGCGTCCTTGCGTTGTCCTGCCTGTCCACCGAGTTCCTCGTTCACCACCCAGCGTGGCTGCCGCAGACTCGGCCTCCTGGGCGAGCCCCTCGTCCAGCGTCATCCCCGACCCTGTCTCAGAGGGGCCGTGCGGCGAGGAGGCTTCCCATGCCGGGGCTGAACCTTCCCTTAACATGCTTTCCGGAGCCTGGGGTTATCTGGGAGCATTAGCAATCCATACCGCTTTGTACGACACTTGTTTCTCTAGCCATAAATATCCCGTCTGCCCCCAGTCAGCTATCTGACAGCTCCGGTTCGGAAAGACGGCAGGGCTGAACGCCAGAAGCTGTGTCTGGTCATTATCTTGCAAGCAAGACCCTGCCCTTTGGCTTGCTCGTCGATAGAACTGGCGTTCTGGTCACTCTCCTTGGCCCCTGATTAATGGCTTCTGTCTGCCTGCGGCCTCAGAGGAAAGTGAAATACAGGACAGGGAGGTCCAGCGTGGCTCCCTCTCCCCCACCTCCGCGGCGCCCAGGCTGCTCACACTGGTGAGCTTGTCCCTGTGTTGGGCCGGTGAGAAGCCGACCTCCGGCCACAGCTCTCACTGCCCTGGCGTTGCTCGTGCCGACCTCACCGCGGGGCAGGACCTCACCTCGGGGCAGGACACTGCGCTTTGCCACGCTGCGGGATGCTCCCCTGCTGTCCCGGCCGTCCAGCAATGCTGAGGCCGCTTCCTTTCTCTGCAAAGGCACCTGGTCCTCCTTTTGTTTTCAGATGGGCCGACTTACTTCCTTGGCGTGGAAGTTTGCTGGACACTCAAAGCTAGAGCCTACAACCTGATGTCCCGACATTTTTCTAGCAAGTCACTGAAGTTCCGGTTTTGCTGGTCGCAAGGTTAGAGCCCCGAGACGCTGCAGGGAACCTGTAAGCGGAGGCTGGGCGGCCTCAGAGCACAGTGGTCCCCGCAGCCCACTGGGGGTGGCAGGGCCGTGGAGGGTCCCCGTCCCGTCTCGACAGAGCCAGTCCACAGTTCAGTTCCCGAAGTTCTCATCCTGCTTCTGGTGTGATTCACTAACTAATCAGGGTTCTTTCAGCTTGATGCGAACATCAGCTCAACCTGACCTAACTTAAACAAGAAAACAACAACAACGACACCCCCCCCCAAAAAAAAAAAAACCATAAAAAACATACTGCGAGAATAGAGCATGGAGACGCCCAGGTGGGTCAGGGACAGGAGCAAGTCACTTGACAAGTAGTTGTGTTTCTGTCTGGTGCTCACCGTGACTCAATTCCAGAGACGATCTTTATCCTCATGGGTTTATCCCGGTGGCAGCAAACGTGCCGCCTGGTGCAGTCACACCCTCGTTGCTCCTGCACCTGCCAACGAGTAGGTGCGCCGTGACGCTGGTTTAAGGCAGCCATGTCGGGGGTGCACAGAGGAGGGGTGCAGAAAAGTCACCCTTGCTTCTCATGTAGACCGAGAGGCGCTTGAGATCAGAGACCGAGTCATGTTTGGCTTTGTGTTGGCGTACCTTAGCCTAGAGAGCACCTTATGCTAGGTGTTCAAACAGCTAACAAACGTGGGGAGCAAGCGGGCAGGAAGGGCGCAGGGACCGTGAGTCCATTCTGGGGCCTGTTCAGATCTCCCAGGACGCTCCTGGCGCAGGTCAGCAGAACCTGCCTCGGGAGTGAGAAAGGAGAGAAACCCATCCATTTCAACTCCTAGCGTTTTAACAGTTCCCTTTGACCCCAGGCGTGCTTGTGGCTGCCACCCTGCTGCCAGTCACCCTGAGCACAGGTACCTGAAGCCCTGCCCCCCTCCGGGGTCGGGCAGCGCCCTCGGGGCCTCGCAGACACCCAGTGCGTCGTCCCCCCGGGTGCTGCGCATGTCGAAGCGGCGTAGGACGTGTGGAGTGGTCCGGCAGCCACGCGGTGCCCCTCCGAGCGGCTCTGCCCTCGTTGTCGGTAATCTCTCTACGTTCCGGAAAGTGCTGATTGGGCACCGCGGGGAAAGGAAGGGCCGTGGCCTGCAGGAGTCGGGCAGAGTCCCTGTGACACCTCGTGAAGACGGCCGCACCCTGTTTCTGAAGGTCGTTAGCTGGTCAGCACCACTCGAGGCCGCCGACCTCATCGTGAGAGAGGCTGGCGGACCTTCCCTTCTCCGACTGGTAACACGTGGTGAGGACGAGGACGGAGGGTCGGCCTTGCCTCCCGAGTGCGGGCCCGCAGCTACTCCCGGCCAAGGCGAACGTAGCCCCTCCTGTAGCCAGGACCAAGGACCAGCATCGCTCCATCACCAGGGCCTGTCATGGGAGGAGACGTCAAAGCCAAGCATTTGCTTAAAAAATAAAAAGGGAAGAGTCAGCAGGCAGATGGATTGATGGGGTGGCCTCGTGCCACAAATACTGTATCAGCTTTCTCGGGTGGTCACAACCAAGTTCCGCAGACTGAGGGGCTCGAACAAGAGGAACTTGCTGTCCACCCGCCCAGGAGGCCGGAAGTCTGACCTCAGGGTGTCGGAAGAGCGAGTCCCTCCTGGGGGCCAGGAGGGAGGGTCTGTCCCAGGGCCTCTCTTCCTGCTCCTGGCTGCACCTTTGATCGAGGTAGCCGAACTGCGGTCTCCGCAGGACACTCTCCGAGCGTGTGCCTGTCTCTGAACGTCCCCTTTTTGTAAAGACGCCGCTCGTCAGGACTCAACACAATGACCGAGTTTTGACTTGACAGCCTTTGCAAAGACCCTGTCTCCAGATAAGGCCACGCCTGAGTTCCGAGGGCGAGGACTGTAACATATGGATTTTACAAAAGCACCATTCAACCCATAAAAAATTCAGAGGCCTTCGAGTCTGCACAGGGTTGACTCTGTGATGGAAATGACGTTTGAGTGATTGCAAAGCAATGGCCTTAACACTGTAGACATTTCAGAGAGCTGCAGATTAAATGGAACTTGACGGACGAGTTTACGCTTTCTGGGAAAAGAGAGGGAGCGAGGTGCCTGCCCTACGTGTAAGGGCCAGCACGTGCGAAGCTTCTCCCTCCAGCGCCACTGTCAGTGTGGATTTCGGACTGTCCCAGAGAGGTCAAGAAATTGTACAAGCTCTCAGCTCTCAGCCAGTAGGGAATGGACCAGGGTTTAAAAAGCAATTCTATGCAGCAGAAAGAAAGAAGGAGCTCCTACCCTTTGCGACAGCATGGAAGGAATTGGAAAGTATCATGCTAAGCGAAATAAGCCAGGCAGTGAAAGACAACTACCATATGATCTCACCCTTAACAGGAAGCTAATCAACAAAACAAATAAACAAGCATAATATAAACAAAGACACTGAATTTGAGAACAGTCTGACAGTGTCCAGAGTGGGAGGGGAGGGAATTTCAGGGGAAAAGGGGAACGGTTTAGAGCAACAAGTATAAAGGACTCATGGACAAAAACTATGGGGGGGTGGAAATGGGAGGAAGGTGGGGAGGGCTGGGGTGGTGGGCTGGGGCGGGGTAAAAGACAGAAAACTGTACAATATCAACAATTAAAAAATACTGATTAAAAAAAAAAAAAAAAAAAAGCAGCTCTGTCAACTCAAGGTTCAGTGGAGTGCCATTTGGCCAGCGCTGGTGGTGGCTGTGGACGGGCCAGAGGCATGGCACCGCGCAAGAGCGTTCCGGATGCTCCGGGGACGGGGACCGGCCACTGCCCTGTGGGGTTCGAAGAACTCGCTGCTTTCCAACTTCTTTCCAAATGAGGTTGCTGAGATAAAACCCTATCGGAATTCCCATCAGGTAGAAGGTCAGACATTTCCTTTGGAGCTTCTGGGGCTTTACAATCTCCACTTAGTGCCTAATCCATTATTAAAAGCAAACAAGTGTGTTGACCATTCTGCGTGCACTTTCTCGAGCGCCAAATGGATCGTGGTTACCCAGCCCCTTCGACATTGCTGGTGCAGCTGCAGGGGAGCCAGGAAGGAAACTGGGTCTTCCTCTTGGAAAAGGCGTGCTTCGAGTTCACTGGCTGTGACCCCGACTCCGTCCTGAGCAGCAGACGCCGCAGCATGCAGCAGCTGCTCGAGTGCCAGCCAGAAGTCCGTCCTCCCCGGCTCCAGTGCGCCCCCGTCTGATATCCACCCTCTGCTGTTTCAGTCCTGCTTTGCCCCTGGCACCGCCTCCTGGTGCCTCTTCCAGACCAGTCCGCAGAGAGAACTGTTGCAAGTGTTTGGGGTGTTTTTGTTTTTGTTTCGCAAAAACCACAGGAAGCAGGGACAATCACACTGAAGAATGTTGTCCCCCCTGAAGTCCCTTAGTGAACCATGATGGGGTGGACCTTTGACCTTGAGCCTGTATCTTTGTTGCTGGAGCTGAAAGGAGTAGTTTCGGGAATGAGGGACCCCCAGGACTTCGGAGGCGTGTCTGAGACGTGACGCTGTGTTGGGCTGATGTCTAAAGCAACCGGAGTTTGTCTTTCTCTTCTCTCCACCTCGCCTCTGCGGCACCACCCAGCTCCCCTGCCTGCCCTCCTCCTTTTCTCCGTCCCTCTTTTCTGTCTGTCTCTGTGTAACTTCTCTCCTCCTCCTCCTCCTCTACCTCCTCCTCCACCGTGTCTTTCTTTGTCTTCCTCATCGTTGCCATCGTCAGGAAAAGCACACACGGGGCATCTGCTCTGATAGTTCATCACCATGTCTCTCCGCCACTAGCTGTGAGTTCCTTGAGGGCAGAGGGCTGTCTCACTCATTCATATATTCCTTTCATGAATAATAGACACCGAGTGGCTATCTGTTCAGTGAATCATCCAGTGGACGTTGGAGAGTCAGTGAGAGTAAGACAGGGTGACTGAATTAGCCTGTGCCGACTGCTCTCTGGGGCATGGCTGGGTTCTGCCCCTGGGAAGAGCCAGCCCCGGAAAGCAGGTTGGCATCGCAATCAGAACAGTCTTCTTCCAAACCATGCTCTTTCTTCCTGCACTGCCGCTCTGGCGTGGGGTAAAACTCCCATCCTCTTCTTTTTGAAAACGTGCGACTAACGAGGTGATTGCACAAAGCAATCCATATCCGGCACGTCGTAGTTTTTCCATCAGAGTGACTTGCTCTTGCAGAATAGCGACCAGCTCTCCTTCAGCTGACAGCACTCGCGTCTCCCTTCCTGCAGGTGCTGCCGCAAAGCTCGGGTCTGGCACCCACGTTCCCTTGGCCTCGGGGGTCTGACGCCAGCCCATCCCCTGCTCGTGTTCCTTTTCATCTCACTTTAGTAGATTCAGTGTAGCTGGGATGTTTACTATAGGCAGCTTTGCACTGCTCCTGAGAGGGGGCATTGTAGGAAATAACGAGTGTGAACATAAGTGCTCAAAATTATTAATCCCTCCTTGAGTAATTTTAATATTTTCAAAATGCTTTCTTTTTCAATTTCAGTTGGTATTCAGTGTCGCACTGGTTTCAGGTGCACCGCATGGTGGTTAGACACTTGTCTAATTTACAGAGTGGTCCCCCCCGGTAAATCTAGTACCCACCTGGCACCGCACGACGTAGTTATTAGAATAGTATCGACTGCATTCCCTGTGCAGTACTTTACATCCTCGTGACTGTTTTATTTTCTTTAAATATTTTATTTATTTACTTATTTTTAGACAGAGGAGAAAGGAGGGAGAAAGGGGGGGGGGACATTAATGTGTGGTTGCCGCTCACATGCCCCCTACTGGGGACCTGGCCCATGATCCAGGCATGTATACGCTGCCCGGGAATTGAACCAGCAACCCTTTGGTTCGTAGGCCAGCGCTCAGTCCACTGAGCCACACCAGCCAGGGCTCCTCTGACTGTTTCAATAATGGCCAATCCCTTAATCCTTTCACCTCTTCCTCCCAGCCCTTTAACTCCCTCCTCTCCGGCAGCCAAGCCTGTTTCTGTTTCATTTTTTGTTTGTTTGTTTTGTTTTTTGGAGTCCACATGCAAGTGAAATCACACGGCATTTGTCTTTCTCTGTCTGAGTTGATTCACTTGGCACTGTGCCCTCTAGGTCCACCCATGATGTTGCAAATGGTAGGATTTCGTTCTGTTTTACGGCCGAGTAGTGCTCCGTCGTGACGTGCGCCACCTCTTCCCTATCCGCTCGTCTGCTGATGGGCCCTTGGGTCGCGTCCGTATCTTGGCCGTTGAAAGTAGCGCTGCAGTGGAGCCAGGGATACATCAGTCTTTTTGATTGAGTGTTTAGATTTCTCTGGATCAACACCCGGAGGTCCCATTTTTAGTTCGGACTGTTGTACAATATGACTAACAGCCAGGGCACCGCCACCGTGTTGTCACTTCGGTGAGGGGAGGAGTCGGCTAGGAACGGGCGCTCATCGGGGTGCTGGGTTCCCCATCAGCCTTCTCTGAGCTGGTGGGCACCAGGTTCGCCTACGTCTGTAACGGGAGCTGGAAAACTGGACTCTGGCCCCTGTGCAGCCAGCAATGTGGGAGGATGAGGCTGCGCCCTAGGCCATGCCGAACGCCCGTTGGATTCTGCCCCGCAGCCTCTCCACTCCCTGTTTCTTCCTGCTGTGTTCGCCGCGCCAACTAGCCCCCCTCAGCTCTTTGCGTCTGCTGTCCTGACACGTGGCGGGGGACTTTGGCGTGGGCCCTGGACTCCGGCTCTACTTCCTGGGCTAGGATTTGTCATTGGCCTCTGGTGCGGATGCTGAGTGCCGCAGGATGGTACCCCACCTCGTGAACTCATCGCAGAAGGTAATAAAAGGTGGTAGGCACCCATCTGTAGGGCCCAGGCAGGAGCGAAGAGTAGGCAGATGGCACCAAGAAATCCCCTGGGATGGCCGTCACAGCCCCCAAATGTCCCAGGGGACTGGGAGCGGTGGCAGCAGGAGCCTGGTAGAACACAGGATGCCACTAGGAACGGGAAGCAGAGGCGTCCTGGAAGGAGAGAGACATTCAGAAACCTGGAATGAAAGTCGGAAGCTGGCAGGTCTCTGGGCCTGAGCCAGAGAAAGGAGGGTTCCGGTCATAAGGAAGAACAGGTAGCAATAGGGCAGAAAAATGGGGTGAAAGACTGAGCCCCGCAGGCACTGTGTTAACCATGGCAGGCTGGGCCTCGACTGCTGAGCCCCGCCTTTGCCCACACCCTTGGGGCCTTGCCTGGTAGGCAACGTGAGTGAGTTCAGACCGAAGGATGCGGGGCCTCTGGACTGATGCTGGGGTCTGAACCTGCGATCGTAAAGGCTGCTTTCTTTTCTCTGTGTAGTGGCACTTTTATTTGAATGGCACAGGTCTGCGTTACATTCAACCCAAGAAGTCCTAGTCGGTACCATTTTAGATCATTTACTTTGGAATACTGGACTGTATACATCACTATACGTGCAAGGATAATGCCCACACCCCACTTTTCTTAGCAAATCTCTCTCCCTCTCCCATTCACTTAATGGGAGGGTCATTGTCACCGTATTTCTCACGTGTCAACGTATGTACTTCCTCAGAACTTTTCACAGTGTGACACTCTTCCTGTTTAGGGCTGAGGTCCCACTGTCTCACGATGCTGCTCCACTTTAGAAGAGTCTTGGTCTCTTTCGATTCAGTGGGTCCTCGTGATGTGAAAAAAAGCAAGGGATCGAGTGTGGGTCATGGGGTCCATCCAGGATGGTGACCTGGAGTCAACTTCAAGAGATAAAGGAGCTTCTGCCAAGGGACCTTGGCCGATTCGCTTCACCTCTCCGACTTCCAGTTTTCACCTAGTAAACCAGAGATAATATTAGCTCCATAGGAGGTCCAAAGGGAATTAAACAAGGTGACAGGTATAAAATAGTCAGTGCAACACCTGGATCACTGGAAATAAAAGGCGATGATTATTTTTAGACTATTGAGGCCGATCGTGTTCAGGCCACAGGACGAACTCCACGTGAGTAGCGGTGGCGCGCACTGCGGCGCTGCGTAAAGACTGGTAAGGACTCCGTCAGCTGGTTTCCTGTCATTCAGAGTCTGAGTGAGTGCTTTCTACCCTGCGACTGTCCTCTTTTCCTCTCATTCATGTTGAATTAAACGGTGCCAGGCCCCACCCTGCAGAAGACCGAACCTCCCCAGGAGGCCAGGGTGAGAGAAGGCGTGCCCGCCGTGTGACCAGCTCCGTGCCGGCACACTCACCTGCGACACGCACCTGCCGTGCTGTCTGTGTGCTGCGCCACAGCCCACTTGCTCTGGGCCAGCGGTGCTTTGCGTCTCTCGAGGTGTGGAAGGTGTGGGTCCTGTTGCTTTAATTTCTGTGTATCAGCACCTGCACCTGGGCTCGTTCAGGCCAGGGCTGTATTCGGCTGAAATCTACCCATAGGTTTTTTTGGGGTTTTCTGCAGGGGGGTGGTTCTTTAATGGGCAGGATCTGTTCTGATTGGGCAGTGACCATGTTATCAGCTGTAAAACATTTAAGTACCGCTGGGGGTGAGGTATTCAGGAATGCATTTTCTCCTCCCAGACTTCAATTTGCAGGTGAGAGAACTGAGGCTCAGAGAGGGTTTACGCAACCACATCCTTCCCGAGTGTGGGAGGGAGCCAGGCTTTCAAAGCTGCTTAGTCCGTTCCCCAGTCCAAATGCTCTGTCTATTCTGGGTTGCCTGCTATGAATCTTTAATTTCCAAACAGTCTGGTATCGAATACTCGGGGCACTTCATAACTCAATTCTTATTTAAAATTCCACGTCAAAAATAAAAATAAAGAAAACGCCACATCGTAGAGGAAAGAAAAGCCAGCAGGATCTCTGCGTAGAGCCTGCCGCGCACCCTCCACCTGCCAGTGGGGCGTGAGCAAGGCTCTCGAGGGGCATTCAGACGAGACATGACCCAGCCCCTGGAGTGAAAGGCCTTCGTGCTCACGCGGCAAACTGCGTAGCCCGCCGTCGAAGCCCTCGCCTCCTTCTAGGGGTCTGCGCTTAGAAGTCTGCACAGCACAAGCTCGAGCTGTGAGAAGATAAAGTTCCTGTTGTTTAAGCCACCGACTTGGAGGGGTTTTGAGACGTCAGCCCCAGCTGCCCAGTCCACAAGGAGACTGGCTTTTTCCAAGGGCAGCCTGGAGAGGTCAAGACCAAGCCACGCCTGGTAGACTCACACAGGCGCTGGCAAAGAGTGGGTGGTCTTCAGAATCCGTATTCTTAGGCTGTAAATCAGTATTGCCTATCAAGGAGTGCTTAGGGGACCCCAGTTTGTGCAATTAAGCCTCTAACAAGAGGTTGCAAAAGGATGTTTTTGAGAGCATTTCTCTGATGGGAATTTTTGGCGTATTTAGTTTTTATCTTCTTTATAAAATCATGGGAGTAGATAAGGAGGCCTTCAAAGTTCTCTTCATATTTGGGACTTTTGGGCGGGGAAGGGCAGTTCTTCTCTGTTTTATAAGGAATGGATACACTCTCTGTTGTGGAGAAGGCTGAGGACGTTTGAACCTCAGCCTGCCTGACGATGAGGCCACGAGGTCTGGGGTGGGGACGGCCCCCGTGGTTTTCAGTTCCCCACAGTACTGCACTGCGGAGCCAGGGTTCTCAAACACTAAAAACTCCCTGCGCCCTGGGAGTGCCGTGGTCTGTCCAGCGGCAGGCCTTCCGGCGCCCTCCCTGTTTGCCTGTAACGCCTTCCTTCTCCCCACTGTGCTCACTGGGTCCTTCCCCCTCCCGGTTTCCGTTATGATACCATAGGTTCCAGGCAGCATGAGTCGATCTGTCTTCCCGGCTCCGAGAACCGGTTCGCAGCCGGGCTACAGCCCAAGGCTCGCGGTAGGGCAGGAAGCCACTGCGCACCCCTGACCTCCCCAGTCCTAGCAAAGAGCCGTTCAGTGCGGGCATCGAGTGTGAGCAAATACACCGCTATTTGACTTTAGGTAGAAGAACTCCAGCTCTCTGCGTGTGTTGACTCTTGGAGAAAAAGCTATTTCAACTCTGACATCCAGGAATTCAACACGAATAAATCTGCATATCCAAACACGAAAGCAAATAATGGGAAAGCTTCAACTGCATTTTTAAGAAAGTCCTCCAATTAAAGTGCTGCTAAACTGCACAGACAACACAAGGAGCCCCAGTCCCCGTGAGTGCAGCTGCAAGGGGACCCCGAGGGACATGTGCGGGCAGGTGGCGTTCTCCGACGAAGGCCAGGGAGGCCAGGAGAGCGCCGGCCTCCTCCTCACGACGCTGCCGCTGCCGTCCGTCTGTCTGTCTTCACATTGCCCCGTTCCACGTCCGCTTCCCTCGCAGGCAGCAGTACGTGCCGTCCGTAGTTACTGAGCTAAACCCTCGTCTATTCTCATCCCCGAACTAAAGGTCAGGTCGGTTCTGATAGAAAACATAGGTCATGAGATAAGACAACGGGAAATGAGGAGCTCGACAGAGCTGCTCCGGGTTACCCTGGGGAACTCTGCCCACGAAAAAGCCCCGGCCCTTGGCTAGCGTCTTCCTGGGCCTGCTGTGTGAGTTTGTCTACGACTCTCTTCTTCACCCTCCAGGGACGCGGGCTCGGTCCGCCGTGGCACCAAGTAGGGTTTCACAATCGTGCGATGTCACCTCGCAGTGAGTACGTGTCCGTGCGTTTAATCCACAGGCTTTGAGAGAAAATCACTCTCTGGGGTTTCCAACCAGGCACTCTGGGTCTGGAGTTCATCTGAGTTTAGTGGCACTTTCGGGAGGCTCTCCGCCCTGTCCCGAGAGGGCCGCTGTCTCTCAGCTGCTCCCCAAAGCCTCCTCGGACGAGCGGGTTGGGCCCCGGTGCCCCAGCGTCCTTCCCCGACCTTGTCCTCTAACCACACGCGCCCTCCGGCCCATCCTTCCCCCCGCGGCTTCTTCCGTCTGTGTGTGTGTCCACCAGCTCCTTTCTCTTCGTGCAAAAACGCTCCAGTTTCCCTCAGCAACAGATCCACTTAAAATAAACAACCCTGCCTTTTCCTGATTACAGGGTAGCAGTGGGAAAATTACAGAGACTCCCACGACACCATCCAAGACAGAGCAGCCTAGTCGGCAGTAATAGCACCAGGGTCTCTGGCCTCCCTCCCACAGACGCAGCCAGTGTGAGTCCACGAGAGACTCGGGGGCAAGTGTGCTCTCCGGAGTCTCAGCGTTCGGGCCCAGGTCAGCATGTCCAGCGGCCATTTCCACCGCAGGAGAGGAGACCGCTGTGGAAAGTTAAACGCTGCTCCTTAAAAAACTCACGCCCAGACACGCCTCACAGCCTCTCCTGCTCACACTGATTGGCCAAAGCAAGTCATGTGGCCTTGCTGACCAGAGAAGGGGGGATTCCTAGGACTAAGGGTTTCCCACACCCTAAAATCTGGACAGCCTTGGGCAAACCAGAAGGGGGAAATGGGTACTGAACCTAGTGCATCAGCTGTATCAACTGTGCAAGAGACTTAAACTTCCCGAGCCTCAGGGACCATAAAAAACACAAGAATAGCCCTGCTCTCTTGAGCTGGTTCGGATGGTTAAACGATGCCGTGTTGTATTAATCTGGGTCCCCCAGAGAAACAGAACCAAGAGCCAGAGAGGGAAGAGAGGAGCTGGGTGCAGGGGGCAGCGGTGTGAAGGAATCAGCTTACGAGACTGTGGGTACTGACCGGTCCAAAATTTGCAGGGCAGGCTGGCCGGTGGGCAGTTCTGGCAAGAGCCAGTCGATGCTTTTGATGTTGCAGTCTTGAGTCTGAAGACAGGATCCTTTCCTGTTTCAGGGACCTCAGTCTTCTCCCTTAAGGTCCTTTGAATGAAGCCCACCTGCATTATGAAGGGTAATCCGCTTTACTCGGTCTTGTGTTAATTACCTCTAAAAAATACCCGCACAGTAACAGCTACACTGGTGTGTAATCAACCAGCTGGGCACCACCGCCTGGCCAAGCTGACACGGGAGGCCCACCCTCCCCCAGCACGTGGCATCCGGGCCCAGCGCTGGCCTCCGGGTAGTGCCCGGGACGTGTTAGGGCGTTTGTTCTCTTGGCTGCTTCTTCAAAGCATTTATGAATTTCTTTCAGTATAGGCAGACATTTTTTTAAAAACCTCAAAATCGTCACATGTCTTTAATGCTATTTCGCAATACAGAAACGTGGCTGATTATTTGATAGACCATTTGCTTACACTGTGTGACTGAGATGTCTGTTTACAAACCGATTGAACACCCTTGTGCGCGTAGAACCCTTCAGGGAATGAAGGGGCCCCCGTGGTCCGAGATCCCCAAAGTCCAGGGGCAGTGGCCTGCCTGGGAATGCAATTACAATGAAATGGGTGGATCGCGTGCAAGCCGACATGCAAATCCTGTGGAGGGAGACGCTAACCCCGCCGGAGACTCGGGAGCAGTGTTCTGACAAGTGCCATCTGCGGGCAGGCAGCAGGCAGCGTTTGAAAAGCAGGCAGGTGGTGAACCCTGGATGGATGGCCAGAAGCGGGGAGACGGCAGGACCGTTCGTGGTGCTGTCTAGTGAGGGCGAGGCCCGCACAGGGCCCGGGGACCGCGCTGAACAGAACACTGCCTTTCCGAATCACGTTGGACCCCCTCGGCCATCCGGGAGCCTCGAGGGCTGTCCGCTCAGCATGGCCTGCCAGCTCCTTCACGAACGGCGTCCTCTGAGCGTCTCTGGGATGGTCTCTGAGCTGCCCCCCGCACCACGTGCGGGTGCTGCTTCTGTAGCTCGCAGCTCCTCATCCTCGAGACCGGCAGCCCTGTTCTCTCCTCCCAGCCCCGCGTGGGTCCCGCACTGGCACGCAGTCTCTGCCACGCGACGGTGTCTGTCTGTCTGTCCTTCCGCCCCACGGAATGAGTCGTCTTAGGGAAGGACTCAGGTTTCATGCGTGGCTGCACCCTAGGATGTGGACCTGTGGCCAGCACGTGCTGAAAGCTCGGTGCGTGCGGAGGGGAGGGATAACTCACACAGGAGAACCAGCGCTAACTACATAGCTGTTGTCGAGCACAAGCAAATGTACGCCAAGTGCAACTGAACAGCTGAGTATTTTAGAATTAGTGCGCTTCATAATGTCACTGTCGGAACTGGCGTGATGCCGACAAAGACAAATGTGTTGAAATATTTCTCTCGAGGCTCTAAAAAGATTTGTGTGATTTCTATTATGCAAATCCAGAATGTTGAGTCACAAACAACAGGCCCTTGCTTGTTGGATTAATGAAAAGAAAGATGAAAATAAATCTTAGATGTAGTTTAAAAGCACTTGAAAATGGATGTCTCAGGCAAACACATCTGTAGCACAAGCTGGGGAGGATCCAGGGAAAAAAATTTAAGTATTCTTTTTATTTCTGGAGTAAAATTTATTCTTTTTAAAAATTATTTCCCTTTATATCTGTTTGCCTTTTCTGTTCTTCTTTTTCCCCCCAAAAAAGCAACTTCTGGTTACTGATTTTCTTTATTCTTTTTTCTTTTTCTCACATTGATTTTTGCTCGTTGTTATCATTTTCTGCCTTCACATGCTATAAAGGTTTTTACCTACGTGTCTTGCTGGTCCTTTAAAGGTGTATTTCATGACTGACCGTGACGTGATTTCAGTCGCCATGAGAGGAGGTGCTATCACAGAACAGCCCCAGCCTGGTCTCACCGCCGCTGGCTGAGCGGTTAGAAAGGCGCACGGCTGGGCCGCACCCACGTCTACCCAACGGAGTCCTGGAACCCCAGGACTGAGCCCAGCGGCGGGCGTTTTCCCGGATCCGCGGGTGCTGCCTGGCAGTGAGTCTGAGGCGCTCCGGGCTCTGTAACACGGGCTGTTTGAACTTTCAGACTGCAAGACCCTGTGTGAGCCAGTGTACAGTCAACTTTTTAGAGAGACAATGTGTGCGTGGAACAACCTGGCAGTTTCTGTGGGTTGGGAGGGTGAATGTTGCATTGCATTAATTTTATTATTCAAATAATGTATATACTCCCCAGTTTTCCAGTATTGCTCTATCAGTTTCTTTAAGGGAAACATTAAATCATGTTCGCCCCCTTGCTATATACATGCATTCATCCGGGAAATACTACCTGATGCCCAGTATGTGTCCAATGCTGTTGTGTTATTTTTAGTGCTAAGTTGTGAATGTCTTCACTCCGCTTTTTAAAACAGCGATATTCCTGCATCTTCATCGTCTTGTTTAGAACATGCACTGCGCGCATTACTCAACACAATTCCATCAGGTTATCTTCACAGTATTGACGGATTGAGGCCAAAATTTACGTGAAGGTTCAAAGGCTCTAGAATGGCCAAAACAATCTCTAAATGAAAAAATAAAACAAAAAATTAGATGATTTACCAGATTTCAATCTTTAGATAGGCCTGGAATAGGAAAATAAAAGGTGGGGAAACTAGAACTTTTAATATAATTTTTAAATGGTCTAAATTTTGACTGAACTTCTAGAAAGAAAGAATGAGTGAAACTGGGACAGAAAAAATATGTGAAGAAGCAGTGACACAAATTTCTCTGAATTTGATGAAGAAACATCAAACTGAAGGCCCAGCAGGCTGAGCAAACCGCAAGGAGGATGGAAATGGAGGAAACCAGACCAGGGACCGTCAGAGCCAAACTAAAGTTTGACACAGCAGTTAAAGAGTTCACACCAAAACCAGAAGATAAAACCAACCAGAAATTCAAAAACACGTTTCTGAAGGGACAGCCGCACAATGGCAGAGCGTGAGGTCCCCTGCTTGGGTCCCCCTCAGCCCCAGTAATCTGACAGGTGTCTGGGGGACAGAGCTTTGCGGGTGGAGGACGCTGAGCGGAGCCCCAGGCCCGAGAGCCGTTCTGAGAAGTCGGATCCACGCCCAGGGCGCTGGCTACAGACTTGCCCGTGGCTCTGTTCTCCCGGAGACGTGGCTCGGCCGCACTTGGCCTTGGCCCTGCCACGCCCATCCACACACCTGGTAACGGCTTCATGGTCTGCAAACCTGTCCAGGAGCCTGGTAACCGGGAGAGCCGATGGCGGTGTTTCAGTCCAATGTCTGGCCGGCTCACGGCTCGGCAGGAGCCCAGGTTTCAGCTTGAGACCGAAGGCAAGAAACAACGGATGCTCCAGTTTAAAGAGAGCGAGGCAGGAAGAACTCCCCTTTCCCCCGGGGGCGGGGAGTGCGGTCCTTCATCCGATCGCCCGAGACCTGTCCGTGCGGGCAGGCCATCCTTCACTCGGTACATCAAGTGAAGCGTTGACCTCATCCAGAAACAACCTCACAGAAACACTCAGATTGACGCTGGATCAAGTACCCGTGCACCTCATGGTCCAGCTTAGCTGACCTCAAGTCGTCCGTCACAGGTATGCATCTCATTAACAGTTTCAAACATTAAAAATGCTAACAAAATATGCCAACACTAAAGTTTAAAAATATATGTCTACAATAGTTAGAGATTTTATCACCTTTTCCTCAGTATTTGGTACAATAAGTAGACAACTATCTCTATAACTCAGTGAATTTTTCACTTCTGAGATTATAATACTTTTCAGTTTGAGATTTTCCGTTTGGCGCTTGTCTAGAGTTTTCCCCTCTCTGCTGAGGTTCCCCGTCTAGTTACCCATTCACCCTTCCCGGGAACAGAATTTTAAGAGCCGTTTAAAAAATCCTGTCTGCTAATCCCGTTGTCTGAATGACCTCAGGACTGTTTCTATGGACCACTTCATGTCTGGGTGAAGGATTGTGTTTTTCCTTTCGCATTTGTAGGGTTTGTGTTTTATTGTGTTGTTGACCTTGTGACTATATTACCTAGACGTGTAATCCATTGGGATTATATTTCAAGAATGACGTTTGTTTATGAAAATCATGAAGTTTTAAGCATTCGCTCAAACCCTCCTAACGAAGGTTCCCAAGAGACCGACGTCACCCCCTGCATTTGTTCCCCTCTCCACCGGAGTTGTGGTCCTCAAGCTCATCATCACACAGGCTGCTGTGGTAGCCTGTCCTGTGTGCTGTGGGTGCAAGGGGACACCCTGACACTAAGTATGTCCCCAAGGGGTCATCGTAATTAAAGTCATTGTTCTCCAGAATATTCTCCTTCAGCAGGTCCTCTAGGCAAAGCGAGAGAGGCCAGAAACGCCTAGGAAACCCAGAGAGACCGAACACGAGATTTTCCCGAAGAGAACAGAAAAATGCCAAAACGAAGAGGCCTCGTTCCTCAAGCCGCGTTCCTGTCTTGTGTCTCAGCCAGCGCCCAGAGTGAACCCCAGGCACCGTGTTCCCCTTCATTTGCCCTGCGGTTTCCTTTGTTGTAGAGTTTGGGGTTCATGGTAAACGCATGATAAACAAAAGTACGTTGACTCCAAATACAAGACTGTTATATAGGATATCGGACACAGCAACAACCCAGACTTCAGGTTTAAATCATAAGGATTTGCTGGTAGCTTGCGATTTGGTACATTTCTGAGTCTCAGTTAGCTCATCTGTACAATGGGAAAATCATTAGTCACCACGTGGGGAAATGGAGCAGCTGGGCTATGAAATGATCACGCAGAACGACCAGCCCCGCGCCTGCTATAAAGTCCCCGTGTAATTAACATTAGGACTTCTTGCTTAACATTCATTTTCTTATGTGCTCTCATGCAGATGCATTACGATCTCATTTTCTGGAGCTTTAGGGCGAAAAGGCACGGCCCCATTTAATCCCTCTTCCCTCCCACATGGCGCATACCTCCCTCCTTCCCCCGCAGCTTTTCTTTCTCCATTTCCTTTCTGCTTTGGGCTCAAGTGGATTAACTGCTTCTGAGCCTTGGAGACAGAGAGGAGCCCGCCCTCTGGAGAAATCTCATCACAGATGCTCGGGGGCCGTGCTGCTGAGAATGCTTACCATTCCAGCACCTGGACACTTCAGAGGTGAGGGAGATAAAACGCATTTCTTTCTTAAGCTGTGGATTTCCCAGAAGGTGATAGGGAAAGAGTCTAAATCAAGGTTAAAAAATGAATACATTATCTGTTTGATGTTTACCCATTGACAGGTCTTATACGTTAAGAAGAAAGTAATAGCCTTGAGGGGGTTCCCATTTAAAATCAGTTATGAACAAAACCCGGTGGCATGAAGTGTGTGCATGAGATAAGCTCCCCAAAGCCTAATTCTCAAAGTCAAAAGATTTTGTATTTCCATTACTTTTCCCTTCGACCATTCTCCCAATGTAATGAAAAGTGTGCGGGACTAAGGGGGGTTCCAGGCAGCTGTTCATTAACTTTGCAGTGTCGGGCGGTGCACAGAAACCTCGTGGGCTCCCTCCCGTTCTTGGTAAGGTGGGGGAGTTCGAGCCGTCTGTGTGTCCTTTCTCCTCTGTTGCAGCTGCTCCTGTCCGGTCAGGGCTTCAACACTGTCCCCCCAAGGCGACTGGGGAAAAAAAACAAACCGTCCTTCTTCCAGTGTTGCCCCTTCTAGTCAACTCTCCAGACGCCTCCTGGAATTATTTTTTTGTAAAATGAAAATGTGGTATTTTTGAAGACTCTTCGATCCTTGACTATGGCACAGATCTTCTTAAGCTGCCACCCGTCTGCCAAAACCAACCATTATAAATAGGATTCGATGGAAGGCGAGTGACTCATTCCAGACGATGTCAGCTGCCGCCGCTGTTAAAGGCACTGCCCCCCACCTCTCCCGCTTCCGTGACCTTGAAGTCAGTGGGATTGTGTTGCACGGGCACAGTAGGAAGAGAGAGAAATGAACCCTTATCATGTTATACCACAGAGCGCCAGGGGCTTCCTTGTCAGGGCAGCATAGCCTAGCATGGCCTGACCCAAAAAGTTGCCCACACTTTCAAACGAAAAGATTTCACCGAGAAAATCCGGTACTGGATTTGGACCATTGGACGGCCACGGTCTGCTGCGCCCGGCGCCCTGCTCACCCCTGTGCGCTCTCTGCCTCCCCCTTCTTTTTTCAGGGCGGCCCCCGTCTGCGTTCCGTGGATTTGAATTCGGGACCCCTGCTGTGCAGAATACAGTTCCCACCCCCTCACGTGACATGATGGGCCCTTCCTGGTCCCTGATCGGGCTTCCTTTGTCGCTGCTGCCTTATAACCCAGCATGGCAAACACAGGCAGTGCCACCCAGTTCGACGTTGCTTACACATTGGATACATTTTGTGCCTCTAGTATTTGGGGCGTTCCGGTCTCTGCCTCTGGTGTCCTCGCTGCATTGTTCCTTTTGGGGTCCTTCATTTTTCCCCTGGGAAATCTCTCCCGTGCCCCTCCTGGGCTTCTCCATTCTATCGCCGAGCCTCTCATTCTGCCTTGTTTATCTCCTCACTCCCAGACCCAGTGCAGGGAGAGGTGCACAGTTCACGCCGATGGGTGGGTGGCTGCTGGAGGGCGGGCTTTGTTTTCCGGATCTCAGAGCAGTGCGTGCGGATGGGAAGGGTCCACACAGCACCTGGAGGCTCGCGGTGGAAGGAGTGCACCGTCCCTGCTCTTCCCGCCGCTGCTCCTCAGCCGCAGCCCCTTCTTCACCCCCCTCCGCTCCCTGTGTCTGTTGTCGGCCTCCGTTCCTCTAAGGACTAATCCGAGGCTGTGTTCCTCGACTTACCGTTTGCCCCCCTTCCTGCCGTCTCTGCTTCCTGGCGTTTGATAGCACTCTGCTACGCTTCAGGTTTCTGTTCCTCTTAATGGCGTCTTACATTCGGCTTCTCCTTTCCTTCCCTCTACTCCCCCTCTTGCCCCACAGCCTCACTGGGGAGGTGTCCAGGCTGTTCATGTTTACATTTTTGACCCTAATCCGGGCTTTATGTATCCATTCTGCTCAGTCCTTTTGTTCTTAGTGCAAAAGCAGATGCACCCCCGCCCCTGCCCTCTCACCTCCGTCTCCCCATTCCTGCTTTCCTCCGCATCCAACCCATATTCCACTTGTCCTTTAGCAGCAAGGGAAAGCCCTCTTCTGCTGTGGAAGCTTCTGGTGAGATCTGGTTTTCCCTCCTTCCATCCTTCTTTCTCTGCCGTTCCCTAAAGCGCCATGAATGAAAGCAGGCAGAGCACTGGGTCAGGGACCCACCATCCCTCCGAGTGTGGAAAGAAATACAGACTTGTAAGCTAAGTAAATCAGGAGTGACTACTTTTCTCTGTAGACATAGATTAGATTTAATGGGCTGAATTAGTAAATCCGGAAAGGGACTTGTGTTAGAGCCAAAGCTATCATTTCTACAACAATGCGGTGTTTTCGAAACAAATTCTGAAGTCCTTACAGTTCGGAACTGTCAGACTCACTGCAGGGGTGGCATGGAGCGTCGAAAGCACCTTGACTTTGCAATGTAATTAGCTCAGCCCCGGGAGGGTGGAGTCTTGGGTTCCTGATACAGAACTACCAATGTCGGCTGGACAACCTTGAGCAGATGTCTTAACCTCTCTCTGACCTTCTTTCCAATACTTGAGAAGTTTGGGTAAAATAATTTTCCAGGCCATATCCGCCCCTAATAGGCCATGAGAACGCTCCTCCGGTAGAGATGCTGGGGTCTCCGCCCTCATTTCTGCTGTCAGAGTCACCTGTGCTACCCACAGATGAGGGGGACCCTTTGGTGACTTTCTTAAAGGGTATCTGTTGTCTGATATACTGAGCGTTTCCTCTCCCTCCTTTCAGTCATCTAACTCTGAGCTTTCTGTGAGAACGTACCTACCTGTCCACCTGTGTGCCATTGGTGGGGCCGACCCCAGCCTGCGCCCCCGGAGAGGCACGAGACAGCCGTGGCACACTGGCACACATCAACGCCGGGCCACATGGTTCAGCTCAAGGTGGCCAGGGGCCAGAGTGACTCGCTGTTGTGCAGGCGCTCTCGAGGACAGACCTCTTGGACTAGAACCAGTCCTGAGGCTGCAGAGCTGAGAGCTGGAGTCAAAACCCTGCCCTCGCCCAGCTGTGTTAACTCGAGCTCTCTTGAAAGCGGACCCCGAGGATTTGGGTTCACGTGGTTCACTTGGGAGCTTTTTCCTGGAAGAAGGACGAGGAGTAGGGAGAGTGAGAAAGAGGAAGAGGAGAGGCCAGCGTAAGGGCGTGCCTTCACATGTGGCGCCGTCTTCAGTAGGAACCGGTCCTCCTGGCACATTGTCTAGGGCCCTGGACTTGTCCCCTGCAGGGCGAAGAGGCTGGAGCACTGGTCTGCAGGATCCTGCTCTGTGTCAGTTGTAGTTTTCCACCGGGCCTGACCCCCCCCCCCACTCCTGGGCGGCCTGTGCACCCAGGCTGCTCCTGCAGCATCAGAGAAGGCCCTGGGCGAGGAAGTGCACAGGACCAAGATACACGGCAGTCATGCGATGCCATCAGCATGAGACGGGGCTGAGCCCCCCGCTGGCTGAGGGCCACAGCGACTTGTGTGGGCTGAGGGCAGGAGCAGGGCCACCACGGCGAACTGCAGAGCTGCGAGCGTGCAAATGAGCCAAGCTTTTTGTGCCACTGAGTTGTGAGGCAGCTTGTTATGCAGCAATACTGACGGATGCACTTGCTCTCAGTATAACTCTCATTCACTGATCATCCACATGTATTCATGAGTCCAACTAACATTTACGTGGCAGCGACTGCAGTTTGCCCTAGATACAGACTCTCGCATCTCGTAGGCACAGACCTGCCGTCATGGCCTCGTGGGGGACAGTGGCGTGTAAAGGAAGTATAATGACAACATACTGTTAGAGCTCTGATGGGGGGCCCTTGGAGGGTACGGAAATTATAGCAGGAGCATCATCCCATTGTGGGTTTATGGTCGAGAGATTTCTGGAAGAAGCACGAAGAAAAAGTGATACCGAAGTTAGTCAGGCTTGGAGGGCACATTGGGAAGGAAGGAGAGAGAGAGAGAGGCGGTCGCAGGCAGGAGGGACAGCGCGTGCCGGGGCTCGGGGCCAGGAGAGAGCGCAGACGGTCGGGAGCGTGAAAGCTCCGCGGTAAAATGGAGGCGGGAGGAAGAGTGGCGCCGGGGCCAGGTCGCAGAGGTGACTGAGCTCGGGTCACGTGCAGTCCCGTAAGCCTCGTTAAAAAGCCCGGACTTGGTTATCAGAGAACGGAAGGGTAAGAAGCTGTTTCATTAAATTTTTAAAAATCCTTCTTCTCCTTCTTCTATATTATTATTCTTTTAAAATTATAAATAGTTTATGCAAATAACACATTTTGAATATTTTAGGGCAAAATAGAAAAAAACTACAGATCTTTTCCAAAATCAACCGCCCACTCCAACGATGAAGAGCATAGCTAATTAACCGCAAGCTCGTCTGCTGCTCGCGAGCCCCTCCGAGGGCCATGCGGCGATTTAATATTAGGGTGTGAATGTGTGCTTCCCTCCACTCTTTATTGTTGGCTTCAGACGTTGCCATGGGTAACCAACGTCTGTTCCAGAAATTGACAGTCAGTGCTCGGAGTAAGGTGGGCAAAGAAGAAAAAGAGTATTTCCTTTCACAACCCATCCTTCTCCTGGGCCCTGTCCCCTTGGGCTCTTCCCAGGTCCCAGTCACCCCATGGGCATCTGCACACGGGAACCAAACACTCCACCAGGACCGAGACATTGCCTCTCATTCATTCCTTGAGTCTCCAGGGGATAGCCCAGTTCCCGGCACACAGTAGGAACTCGGTGTTTATTCGTCAAATACAGGAATAAATGAATGATAGATTGACTTGCTCCTATGAGTCACAGTTAGCTGATCTAGGTCAGCTTCTTCTACTAGACTGAGAGTTTCTGGAGGTCGTTAAGCTGGTTGCATCCTTCAGTACCTATCACAGTGCCTCGCAGGTGGCAGGCGTGCAGCAAACCCTAAGGTCTTATTGGATGGGTGGATGGATGGATGGATGGATGAGCAACGAATTGCAAGCCCAACATCTGCTCACCAGAAATAAGTTGAAGTGCAAAGAAATAAGTATCAACACAGAAATATTAGCTTAAGAAATATGGGTTGAGTAGCTGAGACAGAGGTAGAAAGACATGGGCAAACACAAGAGCAAGTGAAAAGAGGGGAAAACTAAGTAAGCAAAAATAAAGTTAGAGCGGAGCAGCGTGCTTCGCTCATCCCGCCCGACGCGCCCCGGACACGCCCAGGTCCCAGCTCCCTCTGTCCTGCTCTGCCTTCCCCGCGGAGCCGGCTCTCCCTCCGTTAGTAAGACTCGGCCTGGGCGTATCCCTGTCACTGCGACCTTTCCATTCCTTTAGTGGTAGAGACGATGACGATCGTCTAGACCAACTTATTGCTTTATTTTTTTTCTTTCAAAGGCATGTAAAGAGAGGGTGAGTGTGGAATGAACGTAACTTTTCCCCACATGATTTGTTTGACATTGTTTAGCCAGGCTGCGTGGCTCTGAGAAAGGACAGTTGGTCTGGTGACCTTGACGTTCCCTGGGGTTTTGTGGAAATGTTGGGTTCCAGCCATTTTCCAGAGCACCCCCTTCCCCAGAGCTCTTTCAGAATATGCAGCTGGACTGTGCAACGTTCCATCTGGGGATGGAGGGGGCACCAGAACCCGACCCCTGTGCTTAGGAAAATCGAGGTGGGGTCCCCCGGCCTACATCCTCATCCCGGATCACCGCGTCTCCTGGGGAGTTTCAGGGGTGATGGCTGACTTCAGTTCTGGAAACCAAAGTGGCTGCGTGTAGAGATTTGTGTCGCAGCTGGCCTGTGGAGGCCTTCCGTGGCTCCGTGAGCTGTCTTTCAGAGTAGGAAGGCTGCCGATGAGGAAATGTCTCTGGGTTTATTTATAGTGGGAACTGTGTCTTTCTCGTTCATTTCAACTCAAGTGACAGACATCGCCTCATCTGTGTGCAGCGACACCCGTCTCTCATTCGCTCCGGAAATGTTCCTCAGGGGAGCACAGGTCCCTTCTGGGCATCTCTAGTCCTGATGAGCTGTTTGTTGGCAGATCTCCCCAACTGGGGCTCCTGGGTCCCCAGAATAGAACGAATGGGCGGCGGTGAAATGGTATCTTTCTCTCCTTTCCGCCTCCCCGAACACTTGGCGAGCCGTAGCTTCCAGCACAGGACTTGCTGGGTGAGAGGTGCACACGGGAGGGCCGGAGAGGGACCGGTGGGGAAGCTTCCCTGGCCGTCCACACTGGGATGGGCTTGCTGCCGAGAGCGCAGTCAGGCACGTTTTGTTCCCAGTGAAACACCAGGCGATAGATACTGTTATTCTGCTTCGTTTTCCACAAGAGAAAATCGAATATCAAGGAGGAATATCAAGTAACATGTCCAAGTCCATGCATCCATGGAGCACCTGGGTCTCCTGACTTCCCCACGTGGCTGGCTGTCCCCAGAGGGCTCGAGGGTCTCAGTTCCCATGAGGACAGTTAGGTGGCACCATGCCTTTCCCTCTGGAGAAGACAGTTCCAGGTCCACCAACAACTGGATCTGGAGCCTGCGGTCTCCTGTCTGCTGTCGGGCCTCCTGCGCCCCCTCTGATCTGTCACTGCTCTCCAGAACAGTCTCAGGAAGTCATCAGTTGGGTGCCACTGACACCCTGGTGCCGTTGAAGTCACAGGCCCCCTCTGTCAACAGATCTCGGTCCCCTGGGAGGCTTCCGCTGTGGACAGGAGGTCTGTGCATGGCCAGCTGAACTTGAAGCACCATGAGGCAGGAGGAGAGGGAGTTCTAGGGGCTTGTACAAGGGTATCAGGCCATCGGTCAGGTCCCGGATGTCACACCCCAGACTCGGCCATCCCTCTGCTTGTACACCTACCTGGTCCACCCAGCCAAAACGACAACCCTGACCGTACGAGTAGAGGAGGGTCCTAATGAAGAGCCCCAAGAGGCATGGGGAAGTGACCGCTGCAGATTACGGTGGGAGAGGGAGAGGGGCCAGGCGGCCAGGGACCTGGGGTGGTCCAGCGCGAGAGGCTGAGCCCTGGAAGTAGGTCCAGGGCCCAAACAACAAGGAATGGAGGTGCCGGGAACGCAGGGCTCATCCAGACAGGCTTCTGTGAGCCCTGCAAACACAGTTTTGGGTGAGACTGGTGGCACTAGCTTTGTGGCTGTAGCAATAAGTAGAGGGATGAGATACGGTGGAGGTGATGAGGGAGGAGCCGAAGGCTTGGGGGATGGGAGTACATTAAGGGGGTACTCATCACAGACCTGGAGGCTGAGACAAAGCAGCCCTGGAAACACCCGGGGACGAGGAGCCATTGAGGGGGAAGGCGGAGCCAGGGGAGAACGTGACATGTTGCAGTGGAAGAACAGAAGTGAGCCCCAGCACAATAGTGCATGAGGGGTGAGGGGGGGTGGGGGGAACAGGAAGGAGTGGCAGAGGGCGGGAGAGGCAAGGGCGACTTCCAAGCATCCACCGCATTGGGAGGGGAAGCAGCTGCTCTCTGAGTCCAAGAATGATGAAAGCCATTTTCAATGCTGGAGCATTATCTGAGGATCAACACTGTAACGTTGCAGAATCTCCAAGGCCCCGGATGGCTGCACTGATAATGATTATTAGATAAGGGCCCTACAGGGTAAACTCACAGACAAGAGGAGTCAGGCTGCGTCAGGGCAAGTCTGATTCTCACACGTCTGTAAACCCCTCCCTGGAAGCTCCCGGGGAACCCCCTCACCCCCTCCGGGGCACAGAGCCTGAGATCCGACTCCCTGGATTCAGTGCCTGGCTGTGGGACCTTGAGCGTGTTGCTAGCTGCATCACCACGTTGGCTGGTGACCCTAAGGAAGTTCCTTAAACTCTCTCTGTCTGGTCTTTGTCTCAGCAAAACGAGGATGATCGTAGTAGGACTTCACGCTGTCACAGTCCCATAACAATACCTGGTGTGTGCAAGCAGAGAGCTGTTTGGGTCTCAGCTGTGGGCCTCGCTGTGATGACATCAGGGCCAGTGGAGGAGATGGACGCACAGGAGGACCTTTGTCCTCAATTTAGAGCCGAGGAGACATGATCTCACTCTGATAAATAGAAAAATAATGTGTGCAGGTCCCGGGAGCAGCCACGCAAAGACGATGTCTGGATGCGTTTCAAGAGGGGGCAGAGCAGGGCAGAGAGGCCACCCCGCGTGGCCAGCACACACAGGGTGGGGACTCGGGCTTAGCGGCGAATTCGTTGTGTTGGCGTCAGTTTTTCTGCGAAATTGTGGCTTCCCAGCCGCCGGCCTTGGGATGATTTTGGCAGGTGCAGCAGTTGAATTGCTTTGCATCGCACCCCTGCTGTGGCCGCCCCCCGGGCACAGGCGCAGGGGGCGCGTTTGGACCGGGAGGCCCTGCTCCCTCCCTCTTACTGGTTCTCGCTGTTCACGCACGCTCTTCTCCGTAAGCCCCAGACCAAAGCTGTGGCTTGCCCCTGGCAAAGGTAGTCACCAGCATAGATTTCGCACCTGCGCACTGCTGGCGCTGCCCAGGGCTCTGCCGCAGCCCCACCTGGGCCTCTCCTGTCCCTGCCACCTCCCACCACGCCTGGGGCCACCCTGGTTTGTTTCCCTGGGGTCGTGGCTGCCTGAAAAAACAAAAGTTATAAAAAAGAGCGTTTGGTTATCCACAGACGACAGTTTAGAGGGGACTCAGCGAAGTGCCAGGACGTGGCCTGCAGTCCACTGAGTTTGGGGATAGGCTCGCTGTAGTTCGGGGTTAGGAAGCTGAGGCGAAGAGAAGTGCCGTAGTTTGGATGGAGTGACACAGCTCACTAGAGGTCGGGCGGGCTGCATTCCGGGTTCCGGTGACACGTAGGCCCAAATCCTCCATCCTTTTGCTGGGCGCCTTCCCCATGAAGCCAAACGCGGAGCTCACGCCTTGAACCGAATGACTTTGAACCTGAATGAGAATTGCCTGAGTTTCACAATTCTCTGATTCATAGTTTGCCATTCAATTATTTGTTCACCCTATTATTGTATTTGCTGCTCGCCATAAATTAATCAAGCGTGAGATATGATATCTCTGGAGTTAAAAAATGATTTTTTCCTCTTTCCTTTTCTGGTCGAACAGTATTCATATTTCACGCGAAGGAATGTAGTCAGTCAGGTGCAGAGGTGTTGACTCTAGGCGTCTTTATCTTATCATAAAACAACGCACTTAATCACCGTTCGCACACAGACTTATCGCGAAAGTCAATCCAAGTAAGATTTAACTTACTTTATATTTCCCCACACACCACCTACTTCCATACTTACAAGTGACTTCCAGCTCTCTTTGTCCTTGAAAGGAATCAATGTATGGGATTTTTCTAACATTTTTTCCCTTACATTTACCACAGTGGAACAAAGAGATTTCTTCGTATTACACCTTGGGGTGTGGTATCGACTGCAAAGATTGATGTCACCTTAACGCCAGGTTGCTGGGGAGAAGAGAGAAGCCAAGACTGGTGGGCTAGGACTTCAGGACACTCGGCAGATGACGGGGTTGTTCAGGGCATGGTGGGCCCTGTAGTGACGTGACAGGGAGGCAGGGGGACGGCTTGGTAGGGGAGGTTGGGTAAGAGGGACCCGGCCTGGCAGGCGGTGAGCAAGGCAGGCGGCGGCATCAGCGCCCTGGGAGAGAATGCAGGTCTGCGTCGGGAGGTGCAGAGAGCAGAGGGCACGAAGCAGAGGAAACTGAGTCAACTTAGAAACGAAGCCAGGAACGCCTAGGAAAATGTTCAGGTGCTAGGCTTCGGTGCAGGGACACCCTGCAAGAGGCAGCGGTCACACACAAGCCAGCAGTTTCGATCTGAGGGTGGCGATCTAACTCTGGGCCCCACCTGCTGGAGGGGTGGGGGTCGCTGCCGTCTTCTGCACACTTGACTGGGTGTGGACTCGGGGTCGGGCAGAGCACTGTCTGAGGGGGAGGGGCCTTGACCACATTGCAACAGGGAAGACTGGGCTTGCGGGGGCGGCTTGACAGACAAGACCTGAGCTTCTGCACGTGATTCGTTCTGATGGGCCCCGTTTTCCCCGGGTATGATAGTGCCTTCTCTTTGAAAATCAGCCCGGTGGTCAAGGAATGGGTCCGCTTACCCCAGCCATGTTACTGACCAGATTATGAGAAAGCTCTCCTCACCTGCCTAGCTTAGAAATGAAGTCTAAGTGAAGCGATCTACTTGTTACTCAGCGCACGGCCCAGGGTTCAGCGGCACTGGCATTAACTGGGAGCTTGTTAGAAGTGTCACCCTTGGACCCCACTCTTGCCCTACCAAGCCAGAGTCTGTATTTAACATGTGCCCCAGGTGCTTGAGAAGTGCCCATCAGCCCAATTCCGTGGTTGGAGGGAATCACGTCCTCGATTCTGTCACTGAGCTCTTCGACACTGCGGGACAGAGGGCAGAGCCTGAGCAGGAGGCCGGCTGTGCGGGGTAGCTGTCCTGTGCTCGGTAACCAGCCTGGGACACTTGTCTCCGCAGTCTTTTCTGTAAAATGGGCATGATGTGGACATCCTGTGGTTGCGAGGATCGTTAAAACAGCATCACGTGTATAAAGTGACTTCACGCGGTGCCTAAGAACGACAGAGGGTGGATGCCTCTGGGGAGGCAGCATGGGGCGGCAGTACAGGGCCCTCCAGTACCCTCTGTGGGGGCAGCCTGCACAGCTCTCCCTGCATCAGGGCTTCAGCCCACAAGACTGGGAGCCGAAGCGCTGGTCGGCGGGAAGGGGATGGAGCCAGGCAGGGCGGAGCTGGGGCACGCACCGTAGGCTTCTGAGTGGCAGGGATCTCCCTTCTCCGCCCTCACCCCACTCTGTGTCCCCGTGGTCCCCAGTGACATCTCCCCCTGTCTCCTCTGTCGCTGGCCATAGTAGGTCCTTAAGAGGGGTGGGTTCCTCCTCCCCCCACGGTGCCCCCCACACCCCCCAGTCCTGTGGTGGAGGCAGGCTCCTAGTGGGAGTCTGGAGGCTGGGACTTCACACAGCTGCTCCTCCAGATGAAGCCCCAAAGCTATTTGAATGTCTTGCTCCCACTTCCTTTTATGATGAAATGAGAAAGAATTTTCTGGTTGTTTTGTTTTCCCTTGTTACGAAGTAGCTGAGATAACAAGCCTCATGCAGTCTTGGCCCTGCAATCCATTGCCATGCTAATTAATAGCAGCCTCAACTGGGTGAGCTTCTAAGGAAATATATTCCATGTATTCAGGTGTCTGGCTTTTACCGCCATTAAACTTAATGACCCAGTTTGTGTCTCTTTACTGCTCTTCGTCTATGAAGACCATAAAAAAGAAGCTACAACCCTTCAGCCAGGGGCCAGGAAGAACCCACCACCTTTTCATATTTCTGATAGCTTCCAAAAAAAATTACGTTCAAGCACTCGCAGCCATCTGGCTGCCAACGGTTGTTTAGAGTCCCCCCCACCCCCAGCCCCCGCCGAATCTTCTAAGCATCAATTTTACTTTCCACTTCCTTTGCTGGATTACTCTTGTGAACTGCCGAGCCCTTTGGGTGATAAATGTGTTGATTGGGACCATCTCCTCTTCCCCGTGTCCAGTGGGTATGATCGGTGTGGAATCCACAGACACGGCTCAGGTCCCGATGCTCTCGTCTTGCAGCCAGCGGCTGAGTCAGCACAGACTTCCGCATCCTCCTCCCACTCCCGGTCCTCGGTCCGCTCCCTACTCACACACCTTTGGGAGCATTTCACAATGGCTCGATAATATTTCCATCCATTTGGAGGGAAAAAACTGGATCTAAAAATCTGCAGATGCAACTTGTAATTTTTCTTTTAAAAAATTCCGTTGAGTTCAAGTAATTCTCCACGTTTTCATACTATGGGCAGCTTTATATTTGCATAGGAAAATCGGCTGAGCTTCTAATCAGGCAGCTTTGCAAGTGATTGCGATGCTTTTTACCAATGCAAAGTGACTCGGGGAAGGTGGAGAGAGATAATGAAATGGGAACGGCTCCAGGGTGTGCGGGAAGAGCTGATTGCATCGAATTGTCATCACTCCAGCGAGCAGCCCAAATCCAAGGGCCGAGAAAAGGGTGAAGGTCTCCCTCCACCAAGGTCCTCCGGCCTCCTCTTCCTCGCCTCCTCTTTTACCTCCTGGCAGTCTTCCGTCAGTTTGGCACTGTGAGAAGAATCCCAGCTTGACTCTGCTGGTGGGGACCTTATTGTTTTGAGTGCAGATACTTATATCTCTGTGTTGTAATGCTGGCATCTACGGAAATAGAAAAATAGAAAAGAGCAGTACCTACCACTCCAGGTATGCTGCGAGAGAATACACTGGAACACGTCGGCCAAAGCTGGTCCACAGTAACGCAGTGGCCAGTGGTCGAGACCGGAGCCAGGATGCGAGGATTCCAGTTTCAGCTCCACCTCTTCTGGCTGCGTATGTAGCCTTAGAAATATTTCTTAACCTCACCTGCTTCTGTTTCATCCATAAAAGGAGAATAATAATCGCAGAATATCCTGTATCATTTTGAGACAGAATGTGCTGAGGGCTTAAGCTGTGCAATGCTGTGTAAATGCCGTGATGTCTAAAACATTTATCAGTAGCCTGTTATATTACTCTTTCAGCCAGTATGTGCTGAGTATCCACCGTGTGCCGAGCACTCTTCTAGGTACATGTCATGGTGCAGAGATGAACTAGGTCCTTGGGACTCAGCTCGAGCAGCAGACTCGAAAGGGGTCTTCTGTGGGCTTCCTCTGTGACCGGGTGGAGTCCCCTATCGCGAGTTCTCGAACCAGGGCTCTTCTTTCCAGCACCTGTCACTGTGGGAAGTTGTCCCCCTGTGTACCAACTCAATTCCTGTCCCATCCACTCTGCCATCAGCCCCCTGAGGACAGGAGTTGTGTCTGTCTGGCCCTGCAGTCTAGGGCGTGGTGCGTGCCCACAGCTCAGCCAGTATGAAATGGAGGTAGAGTCCCTTCTTCTGAGGACCTTGTATTTTGGAAGAGTTAGCAAACGGGGAAAATTTTGTAATAAAGTTTAGCGCTGTAGAAATTCCAATGGCAAAGAACTGCACTGTGGGAACTGAAGAAATCTTCCCAGATTCAGGGCCTTGAAGGGGGAATGGGAGTTCGCCAGGCTGCAAGGAAGAAGGAGCATCTGGGGCGGGTGGGAGAGCATGCCCTCAGGTGCACAGGCGTGAGAGTGGGCTGGGGGTCGACGGCGTGGCTGAAACTCGGGCGGCGTGGTGGGAGGAGGGGCGGAGACGGAATCTGACGTCGGGGGTCTCGCCTCTTGCACACAGTGCTCAGTGCCTTGCGCGTGCTCACTTCTTACTGAGTTATCTTCGCACCAGACGCCCAGTGGACGGGCCAGTGTTCGTGCTCGAGGGGACCACACAGGGCATCCTCCCAGAGGACACGGCACTTTAGAGGGGGCATTTCTTCTATGGACGGAACCCCTGCCCTTGTGTTACGAATGTGCTTTCTAGTGTCGGAGGGAGGTGGGCCAGCCTGATTTAGGGGCACAGCGACATGGGGGTACACAGTGCGCTGTGCCTGTAACAGAGGTGGAGAGCTGGTTAGGCTTGGGAATGCCTTCCAGAGTCTATGTCACACGGGGACTGGGGGAGGTGGGCAAAATTGAAGAAATGCAGAGTCTGGGAAGGAGGGGAAGTCGCCGAACTCTTTACGTCAGGATGAGGGTGTGGCGGGGAGGCCAAGGCCAGCGGCCCTCCTGGGAAGGACCCAGGGGCCTCAGACCTGGGCTGTGGCCGGTCACTCTGCGAGGCTCCGCATCTTCTACCAGATTGGTTTTCAGCACGGCCTCGCTCCCCTCCCCCTCCCTTGGGGGTGGGGTAGACTCTCCTGCCCCGCCGACTTTTGCTTGGACAGTAGAAAAGGAGCAGATTTACTAAGAGCGGGTGGTGCAAGTACCATTTAAAGTGCTACAGCAGTTTGGCTAGAGTTCTGGACTCCGGTGATTTATGTGCCTCGAGCAGTGTGTGCCCAGAGGAGCCTCCCTCCCCGCGGGCCCCCCAGTGAAGACAGAGGAAGCAGAGACCAGCCGCACCGGTGAGCCAGACCGCAGCCGGCCGGCAGGTCCGTGAGCCTAGGAAGGGAAGGGTTAGTGAGCCACCGAGCTCCGAACCGTGTCGTCATGCAACACGAATGCGGAAACAGCTCCCTGACACGCCCAGCTCCCGACCTTTTCGTTTGCCGTTGTCTCCCCCAGTACATCACAAATGGAACGTACAGCAGGTGCTCAAAGAACTTGGTTTGAGCCCCGGCTGGTGGGGCTCAGTGGACTGAGTGCTGGCCTGCAAACCAAAGGGTCGCCCGTTGGATTCCCAGTCAGGGCACAGGCCTGGGTTGTGGGCCAGGCCCCCAGTAGGGGGTGCATGAGAGGCAACCACACGTCGATGTGTCTCTCCCTCCCTTCCTCTCTCTCTAAAAAATTAGTAAATGAAATATTTAAAAACAAACAAACATAAAGAACTTCGTTTTATAACATTAGTGAGATACCTTAGGGACTTAACCCTCCGTCGTACCAATTAGCCTGCGGTAGGCATTGGTTTTGTTCTACTGGTTTCCGTAGAGCCACAGACCCCAGGAAGAGGGTAAGTGAGGCTTTCCCGGGTATCGTTCCTCACGCTGCCGCCGCAGCCCAGGAAGTCCCACGGCGGGCGGGGTGCGAAGAGGGTTCTGCTGGGCGCCGCTGGCATTCACGGGTTCCGGCTCCTTCTGTCTCGTGCTTCTGCCAGGCCCCGGCCTCCCCTCACGCCACGCGTCTCTCGGCAGAGGGGTGAAGACAGAGGGTGGAGGGGCGGTCAGAGCTCAGGTCATGCGGGTTCTGCGCGCCTGCTGTCGGCCACAGTTCAGTCTGCGGCCGACCTAGCGCAAGGGAGGCTGGAAAATGTGACTTGGCTTTGTTTCTAGGAGGAACAGGAAGATTATGGACAGGCGATGAGCCGGTCTCTCTCTCGTGGGGAGATACTGGGATGGGCAAATACCATCCCCATTACAACGGGGAAAGTGACGAGGAAACAGAGAGGAGATACGGCGACCAGGAGGGACAGGGTGGAATAGGAAGAAGAGTCAGAAGAGGCGAGAACAGTGGAAATGCCGGCGGTCAGGTGCACGTGTGGGCACCGATTCCCTCCGTGGACTGACAGAGCCGTGGGGGGCCCTGGCAGCACGTGGAGGAGACGGATCTGCATTCGGGAAGGCCAGAGTGGAGGCGGGGGGCAGGGCAGCTGGGAGGGCGGGGCCTCGCAGCCCAGGCCAAAGGAGGTGGCTACAGTAGTTACAGGAAGCTCCGGGCCTTCCCTGGAATGGGGGCTGTTGAGCTGGGTTAGGGCAGCTCCAGGCTTTAACTGGGGTGCTGGTTGTTGCGTTGGGCAAAGACCAAAGTCCAGAAAACTCGGGAAACAACAAAATTTAAGCAGTGACCCAAAACAGATCCCATCCTTTGGGTTGGATCCAAGAAGCAAGAATAAGAAAATTGGGAGGACAAACCAGGAGAGTTCCGTGTCACAGGAGATTAAACGGGGGGAGGCGTTAGTCCCAAATACAGCGGAGAGATGCCACCTGCTGCCCATGAATAACTGCCGGGCCTCCGTCACTCCGAAGTGGCCCTTCCTTTCCCAGCTCACCTGCCGAGCGTGGCTGCATCTCAGACCCTTACAGGAAAAGGCCCAACGTCGTCCAGACCTGCGCGCCTCAGACCTCAGCATGCATCGGGTCGCTTGGCGGCTTGGTAAAAAGTACGGGCTGATGGGACCCAACCCAGACTTTCTGTTGCAGGAGGTCAGGGGAGGGGCCCCCAAATTTACATGTCTACCAAGCTCCCAGGGACAGGGGACACTGAGAACAGGAGACTACACAAGACTACTCCTTCCATAGATTCAAAAGCTCAGACCGGGAGGGAGAGACTGGCTAGGGAGTGCCACCAGGAACCGAATCCCCCTTTGCTGGGCCTTAGGGGAACCTCTGCTCCAGCCCCACTGCCGCCTGCTGCCGTGCATCAGGAGTGCCTCGGGTCACCTCAGTCCGCACATGCGTCTGCCTCTCAGGGCAGCGGCCGTCTTACATGCTCAGTCCCCTCCTCCTCACGGCCCGCTGCTGGTGGCAGAAAGCGCAAATGACTGACCAGCCGACAAGACGAGGGAGTGTGAAGGGGGCCTTCGGTGGGGTCAGCGCACCCTTCTGCTGTTGTTCAAGAGGAAGGCTGCCTCGGAGCAGGGCACAGGCGGGGGGCACACTACAGCAGCACCCCGGGGTCCCCTCCCAAGGGAATCTTTCCCTGCTGAGCGCCCGCCTCACCACCAGCCCCACCATGAGCTGTGAGCCGTGACCCTCCCAGGGGTCTTCATTCAGAGCGGCATCACTGTGTGTTGTCAGGGACAGGTCAGTGCCTGTGAATGACCTGAGGACAAAGCAGCATCTTTCGGCTGTGATATTTTCTGCCTCTGGCGCGATGCGAGGCTCTAGGGTGACGCTCAGTAACCAGTCGGGAGAACGCAATCGTGCCAGGTCCCCAAACAGGAGGGATGCAAGGCAAACCGGAGATGAGCAGCTACGGGAAGAGCCACCCCACGGACGGGGGATCGAAGCGGAGGAGTGTCGCCAAACCCTCGAAGCTGGCACTGCCCAAGGGAGCTGGAACGTTGGAAGAGGGGCTTCCCCAGGATCCAGCCAAATGCTGAGCAGACAAGACCAGGCTGCCTGGCAAAGCCGAACCCCCCAACGGCAGCTGGTGGCGTGGAAAACAGAATCACCTGGCAGGGTTGGAATGACCAGGGGGAGCCGGGACTCATGCAGGCTCCTAGGTGGTAGCCCTGGAATGATGAAGGCGCCAGACCACTGCTTGTGAACCCACCTGAAACAGGGTGGGCAGCCCTCCCCGTGCCCCCATGGTGTCCTTGCCTGGCTTCCGCAGACGCCGAGCCTGACACGGGGGATCATCGGGTGCAAGTCGTTGACTAGGAGCGACTCCCAGGAGAAAGCTGTCAGACCAGGGAGCCTGATGGAGAAAGTGGGGGATTTAAGCAGGGATGGACTTCCATATGAGGTCCAACTTCAGCCAGATCCTGCAGGGAGCGAGCTTGTGGGTACCAATGGCCCCCCGGTGCTCGTCCCGCCTGGAGGCACAGAGGTGGGCTATGGCTCACCTCGCCCAGGTCAGGGCTGTGTAACTCTAGCCCTCTCCTGGGGAGGTGGCTCCATCTGCCCTGTGCAGTCCTGCAGAGAAGGGGGCAAGTGGCAGCCCTCAGCAGCTGGGGGTGGGTACCCCAAACTTAAAGGACCCCAGGATCCGAGTGGGGAACCAGAGATTTCTACTCAATAACAAACATCAGAAAAGGTATCTGTCCCATGTTCTGGGCTCAAGGCTGGCCCTGAAATGTCTACTTCCACCTGTGTGTTCTGTTCCTGCCTGGGATGGGCCGGCTGGACGCAGACAGAAGCCCAGGGGGGCCCACTGCGTGCGACCTTTGTTCTAGAGGCTAGATATTGCGTTTGTCTTGCTGGGGCCCAAACACAGGGACCTGGTCGAGTGTGAAGAGTTCATGGTCTCGGGACACCTGGGCTGGATAAAAAAATAAGATATAAAAATGGGATTAACTATAGTTCTGTAAGGGTTACCGTTTGTGGAGCGCTAACTATGTTTCAAGTATTGTGATAAGTGCTTGAAATTAATGACCTCATGTAATCCTCCCCCAAACTTTATGGGATAGATTTATTTTGACTTTATGACTAAAAAATGAAACATCAGAGAGCTACAGGAACTCATGTGAGATTCGGGTCTGTCTGGTCCAAAGCCCAAGCACGGACGACGCACCGCCGGCGCTCCGCCCCTCCTGACGGGATGCGGATGATTCGGAAGCTGGGAACGGGAGAAGGCGCTGCAACCTGTCCTCGGTGCGTCCCTCCGAGCCTCTGCGTTCTCTCCCCTGACCCCGAATCTGACCCGCTCAATATTCTCTCCTAGTCTGATCTCTCCCTTGCCGAGATGACAGTGTCCTAGACTTGAGGGCGAAGGTCAGAAAAGGCAGAACATGCGGGCAACTGGGGGATGACGAGTTCTTGGGACCTTCAAAATTCCTTAAACTGGTCGGACATTTTAATTTGGTGATTTTGTATGAAAATCCGTACACCAAGCCTGTCTGAGAATCGAGGGAAATGCCAGCACAAGGCTTGCACTTCTCCGCGACAATGATTGGCAGCCCCCCAAGCTCCTCCAGTGGGTCTCCTTCCTGTGCACCCACGTAGCACCCTGTGTCTTTTACAGCACTTGACTTAGTTCATAATTCTACGTTTACTTCCGAAAATGCGCAATGTGTATGCACCACTTGTGTCGGGGAGCACGACCCATGTCAGATTGGCTTGTACTGCCTTCCTGGTGGCTGACAGAGAACCTGGTCAAAGTAGGCGGTTCGCAAGTACTCGTGACAGAAATAAACACTTCCGAGTGAGTGGGAAGGAGAGCGCGAATGCAGGGTGTTCACCTGCCCACGTGGCACCCTGCTACCACGGCGACCTGAGGGACGCCGCCCTTCAGCACGCGGCCGGCCCTGCCTCCGTGAAGAGCTGACCCGTGTGCCCAAAACACTCGCCGTCCAGGTGCAAGCATCAGAAGTGTAATGACTTCAGAATGATGTCTTTGCACCACTAAATGACGCTAAACGTTAAAGAAATCGGGATTGGCAGGGTCTGTGGGCTGCTATTTTTAATATACTGGGGTTTCTAAACGGTGATTTTATGTTGCCTACTAGTATAGTATTAAGAATTTATAGGCAATAAAATGTACACAGATCCCCAACCATAAGACTTGTCATGAGCTGCACGCGGGGAAGCTGTCTCCAGTTTACGTGGCCTGATGGGACAGTGCTTGGCCACGGTCAAGCACTGACTTCACGCGTTAGCTTTCTTCCGAGTACCCGACGGTCCTTGAGCATGTGCTGTGTGACCCAACTAGCAAGTCACTCTCGACACACACACAGGCAGGGCAGACGCGTCCTCGCCAAACCTCCTGGAGCGCACTGGGCAGGGCGATCCCCCACCGTCCGAGGTCGTCGTTGCCGAGCGACTCTATTAATCTGGCGCACCCCGCTGCTACCCGGAGCCCAGGCCCATCCACCGACGGACCTCCCAGTGTGGTCCAAGGACCTGCGCGGGCTGACATCATTCCTGCAGCATCCCGATCCTCACAAGCGGAAGAGCCTGCTCCCCGCCAGTCATCCTCCCTCCCCGGCACTCTTCGCACTTGGCCAGCTGCTCTGCCGAACGCACCGGCCTCGTGTGAGGGTCAGGCAGCGCTGGCTCACGGGAAAGGCGCAGGCTTCCCGGCAGACGGCCGAGGGTAGGCCCCGGATCCATCCTCACATATGTGTGAATTAGCTGCACCAATGATTCCTCCTACCCCCATTTCCTCATCTTATCCATCAGAAATAACACCATTTGCTTTGCATAGTTGTGAAGAAGATTTGGGATATTGCATGTAAAGTCACCATAGAGATCGTATTAGATAACTATTAAACTCCTCTTTTTGAGAGCAGGGAATACATCTTCGTTTTCTTATCCCTCTTGGCAGAGTAACGGCCGAATTAAAGGAGGTTGATAAACACGTATTAAAGGAAGGAGGGAAGGGGAGGAAATTCAGAGTCACTAAGTGATGCGCATCATTTAACGGTAGCAGGGATGGAACTAATAGGAAGTTCAGAATTTCTCAAGACTAAGCCAAGGAAAAACAGGTTTAAGGCATTGAATGGATAGTTATTGACAAGAAAGGTTCACGGCCGACCTGACCTGCACTGGCATGCTTTCATTAAGGGGCTTAGTGCAGGACCTTTCCAAGAAGGCTCTGTACTGCTAGTTGAGTTGAGTGTGTGACATTCCACTTCTGCTATTAGGAGAAAGCCCTTAATTTCCCCCTCTGCAGGGCTCTCCCATCTCAGGACAAATCCGAGTGCCTGGTGCTCGCTTCAGTCCAGGCGTCAGTTTTCGTTGCACGGTGCCAGGCAGGGTGGAACCTGGACACCCGCCCCCACGGGGGACCGTTCTCTCCTGCACCGATGGCATCCGTGTCACACGGCTGAGAAGCAGGTGCTCGCTCAGCTGGAGAGGATGCTCGTGACCTGCACTCCGGGAGCGAGCACGGGCCGCCTCTGGTCGGGCGCTGACGTGCACGAGCCGTGTGGGGGGGGGGGGGGCGAGGGCCTGCCCCTCTGTCCACTATGTCACCGTCATCCCACACCCATGCGGACGTGACTCCGCATCGGCCAGTGCCCCAGGACGAAGCCACAGCCAAGGGATTTAACCAGAGGAAGCTGAACAGAGGGATGATTCCAGAGCAGGAGTGGCTGAGGACAAACAGGCTCTGTGCCTTTCTGCAGCTATGATTCTAGCAGTTTCTTTTAAAGCCCCAACTACACCACGATGATGTTTCAGAGAGCACATTAATGCCCATGGTCTCAGCCTCCCTTGGCCAGCGTCTCCCCAGATTTACGAGTGGAAGGCCACCGGCTTGTCTTTCCATAGAGCAGCCCGCAACATCACACTGAATAACATGCTAACGAGCCCACAGAGGACACTTCTGGTCTGCAAGGACGGCCTCCAGGCACTGCCTCGGTTAAGAAAAAGGGTAGCGTCCACGTAGGAGAACAACAGGTCAATCCCGGGCCTTTTCAAGGCATGAAAACGAACAGCGGACACTCGGCTCCCAGGTGGTGCCAGAGACACACGCCGGGGTCTGCCGTGCGCCCTCTGGGGCCTGTCTCTCGAACACACACCCTGCAGTTTCCATTTACAGCCTCCGAAATTCACCTGCTATTCCCAGCTGGACCTGGCCCAGGGCTCCAAAATGATGTCTAAAATCCTAGGAAAGTGGGAACAGGAGTTGCTCTCTCCGGTGCAGTCTCCGTCGTCTGGACAGAGCCTCCTGTCCAAACCCGGGAAGCCACATGAGGATGGACGATGGGATGCCGGAGATCCAGACCCGCCAGGGAGGGGGAGTTCCACCTCCAGTCCGAGTCTGGCCGGATCACAGCCAAGTCTCAGGCTGTGGGGTTTGGAAAGAAGGTCAGCAACAAACCTGAGGTCTTGAACCAAGAAATTGATCAAAATGATGTAGCATCTGGTTCTAAATCTGATAAACATTTTAATAAGAAGTAAAAGATGTAAGTTAATTTCCAGGTGGTTTTTGGTTTTTCATATGTAAAATAGAAAACGGTACTTTCTTCACTGCAGCATCTTGAGATTAAATAAATGTTCATCTAGCTCAGTCATTTGTTGAATGAGGCAGGGCATAGACAGATAGGTAGACAGACAGATAGGTAGATAGACAGACAGATAGGTAGATAGACAGACAGGTGAGAGGGTAAGTAGATGATCATCGGTACAGATACGTGTAAATAGGGTACAGACCGACAGTTACTCAGTGCTTGGCTACTCTTAAAGCCCGGAGTTCAGTGTCCATCATTCCTAGGTCTTCAGCCCATGTTTGCTGACTATATGGATTATCAGAGCAAAGCTTTATTTTGCTTTAACTTTCAGTATATGTTTGAAAGATATTACATATTTTTAATTTATCCTTTGTTATATGGTATTGCAATATTTTCCCCCAGTCTTCTGATTCTCTGGTGCCTTTTTCTACTGATAAAAAATAAAAAAAGGAATTTTAACACAGTCAGATAGCTGTAACTTGAGGACGAGGGAAATCTAATTTAGCAAAAAGTCTGAATTCTAGGATTATTTTAAAGAACGGTTCTTATATAATTTAGAGTAAATGCAGTTATAGGAAATAGGACAATGGATTAAGAAATCTTTCTGAAACAGAGATAAGCCAGACATAATATAATGGATAAAAATGGCAATGCGAATTTACGCTTTAGCTATAAACTGGGTTTTTTAAATGGTCCTAAGTATGGTCTACTTACTTAGGCAGGTTAACCCTTCTCCTTGAGAACCGTGTTTATAGCACATGTCCTGTGTACAAGACTTCTCCTCGTGGTTCCAGATTCAGCTAACGTTTCATTGTTTGTCACGAGTCAGCCGCTTCCTTTCACGGAACTCAGCAGGAGGGCTCGGGAAGGTTGGGGCTGGTGTTAAGGTGAAGGGTGCAAGTTCACAGCGGCGGAAGCACTCACGCAGGCATGCAGGTGAGGGGTAAACCGACTTCCCAGCAGGAGGGAGGTTTAAACCCGAGCCTTTCCCTTTATAGCCAGTGTTCCTGGCGCAGTACCAGATAGAGAAACACACGGCACCGAAAATCAGGAATGTTTAACATCAGTCGGGTCAGCTTGCATGTCATGGTGCTTCCAAAGTGTTTCAATTTGGGGTATAAGTGGTGAAAGAAAAATGATAGAGAAATAGGGGCCACATACAGTTAATTAGAGAAAAAGTCACACCTAATAAGTTATAAGTACTATTTTTAAATGAAACTGACACTTAAAAAAGTCCTTCACGAATAAAAATTTCATAAGAATAGACTGGGTAACAGGCGGCCTGGCGTGCCCACAGTGACGATGGCGTCAGCGGGACAGGCACACTGTCGGTGAGCCCTGCGTGAACCGGGCCACTCTGGCTGGAAAGCTTGTGCAGCGAAGGGGAGGCTATTGATTTTTGGTGTGTTGACAAGAAGTAGTGGAGCAGAAAACGTATTTTTAATTTCCTCGTTATAAAAACCATAGACGATACAATAACGGAATTATCACAAGTACAATATCAAAAATGCGCGGCACGCCTCATGTGCAGCCCTGCTGGTAAAACGCGCAGCGTTTACGGAGACCCCTCCCCTTCAGGGCTCGCAATCACAGAGATTAGCTGCTTCCTTGGGACTCAAGCAACCTGCCAACAAATTAAAAAGAGAGAAAGCGGCCTGCCTGCGTGCTACGCAGCAGCGGCGTTAGAAACAACAGCCCTGGAGAGAGGGAAGTCTCCTGTGACAACGTGAGGGCAAAGAGGATGTGGCTGCATTTAGCTCAAGTTCGACTCCCAGGTAATTTATTTGCAGAGAGGGACAGCATTCATCAAGGCTGGCGGCGCTCACTGATGTGCAATAGACAGCAGACTCCGACTCTAGGAAGACAGCAGCTTTATCACATGTCTGCCTGCCCCCTCAGCTCCCACGGCCAACCGCCTCTGTGAATTTGGGGTCAGAGGGCACGTGAGGTTGGGTGCGGGGTGAGCAAGGCCTTGGGACGGGCACAAATCTGGACAGAAAATGCTGCGGAAGGGTTTCTGCTCCCCGGGTCCGACGAGAGCCGGGCATCCAGCGCAGAGAATCTTGCGTTGAAGAGTGTGTGTGGGAGCAGCGGAAAGAGTGCAATTTGTGGGGCGACATCTTGGACCCCAAAAGGTTCAGGGGCTGGAAAAAGCCTCCCCCGGAAAGATTGGTTGACCTGCCGGGTTTCAGAGCAGCTTTATAGGATCTGAACAGGTAGGCTGAGTCCTTCTTCTAGCCGAGTCTTCTGGATTATTAGTCAGCATGTCCAAGGACAAGGTGCCTTTCTCATCTTTGCTAAGGGAGCAATGCTGAGGTCGCCTGGTAGCGGAACCTGAGCTCCATTGAATGAGCCGTGGAGATCTGCAACCACCTTGAAAGGGATCGAACAGACAGACAGAAAACACTGGAAAACTCAGGCCTGCACCAGTTTCAGCAGTGACAGAGAAGACCATGCACTATCACGCAGTAAGGTTTATTCAAAAGATGCCCTATCGGGGAATCTACTGATACACGAACAATAAAAACGTTGGACGCTGATGTGTATCCAGCACAGACTCTGCACCCAGACGCCCTGCTAGATGACTGGCACGTGTTAACACCATCGCTCTCTCACTGGGACTGTTCCGGTCGTCATAACCACGACTGGCATTGACTTTTGAAGGTGAGAAGCCCAGGCCTGATTCTCGACCACTGCCCTGTAGATGCAGGCATGTGTTGGGCCAGGAAGAAGGGAGGGTAAGACCTTATGAACTGAAGCAGGAAAGGAATGGGATAAAATTCTGTAGCCATTGTGATCACGTTTAAGAAAAATAATATTAGAAACTAGGCAAATATCTAGGCTCTGAATTTTTCATTATGTATGAAGACCTACTCTTAAACATCATTCTAAAATAGTGAGACTCAGGCTATTTCTCTGAAAATCAAGCACAAGGCGAAATGTCCACTAACTCCATCAATATCCACCATTTTTGTAGTTCTCACAAATGCAATAGGACATAAAATAGTAATGGAGACCACTGTGAAAGGAACCTCGTTATGTCGCTCCGGAAGTTCTAAACTTCGCTCACATCATAAATGGTTCTGTTTCCAGCTCCGGGACCATCGGCATACACACCTGGCCACCCTTTTCCTGACCCCACTTCCTGCTCAGCTACCACTGCCTGGCTTTGCTCCTTTTTGCACCAAAATACACCAAAGTGGCTGTTACGCATTTAAGGTTCTCTGGTTTATTCTTACTGTGCGCCCCGCTGGCACTCGACCCTGCTCCACACAAAATGCTCTTACAAAGATCGCCGACGACCCCCGTGCTGATGGAGCCTGCGGTCAGTGTCCTCCTCACCGTGTGCACCTGGGTGCTGTGGCGTGCCCCCACCGCTGCCCCTCGGGCCAGGGCTCTCATTCCCACAGCCACAGGGAGGGCTGGCTGCTCACAGCTGAGCCTCTCCCCAGGAATATTCCAACAGGACGAGGGTAGCCCACCTCCAGTGAAGGGTCTGCGCAAGGTCACCAACGCCTGCCGTCTTGCCCTCAGTTTAAAGCTCCTCGGAATGGCCACCCAGCTCCACAGGTCCTCCCTGGGGTCCGAGGCCTCTGTCGCAGTGGCATTGCTGCTCATCTCCTCCTCTGCCCGGTCCTGACGTCCTCATGCGTTTGGAATACCGAGGGTGCATCTTATATCTCTACCTCCCTATACACACACGTGCAGATGTATGCCTGAGTCTGTATCTACCTGTCCACCTGCTACGCACCTTCAATACAGATTCCCTCTCAATAATATGTAACTCTATCCAAGGTGGTCTGTACGCATCTAATGCATGTATTTAATGACGGTCTGCATAAAAAGCAAATGGCGATTACGAGGTTTTTGGAACCTCTGTGTGTGTGTGTATATGTGGCGAGGAGAACGGAGGGCAGAGAGAGGGAATGAGAATGTGTTAATCTGGTAAATGGTGTGGGGAGGAAGGGAGAAGTTATCCCTGTTCAAACAATATGAGGGTATTTCTCCCATTTAGTTAAAATTACAAGGTTCTTCCTGTATGTTTGCATAAAGAGAGGCCTGAAATATGGATAATAAAGTTTTAATGGTGGCTAGCTTATGGTGCTGGATTTTATTTGATTTTTATGTTTTTCTGTATAATACCGCGTATTGTTCACATTTTTCACAACGAGTGTGTATTACTTAGGTGATCACAGGGAAAGGCAGTAAGACGCTGCTCCTTGTGGGAAATGGATGTTCTGTGCTTACAAAGGAACATCGGAAAACACCAACTCTTCCCTCCCCTCTATTCCGAGGTAGCCAGGGTGGACTACCAAGGCGGGGAAAATTAATGTAATTTAATATGTAACAGTATATGATGTAATATGTAACAGTGGCAGCCGCCAGTGCCTGAGGGCAAGCTAGGCATTTAAGGAGAAGATTCCAGCAGGGTTGCTCAGAAGGAAGTGCTTATAAAATCCTACGCGTCGACGGACCCTTTTATGGGGCAGTAAGACCATAAAACTGATGCACAGCCATCGGTTCCGGTGGAAGTAGGACTGCGGGCACCCCATGGGCCTCCCACCCCAGCAGGAACTCCTGAAGGGCCTTTGCACAGTCCTGAGTTCCTCGAAGCCGTCACTTCCAGATCTCTTCTCTAGAAGATGGCTTTGTGACTGTGGACCCCTTCCATTGATGCTGGGGTCCTGGGTCATGGGAGGCTCGATTTGGCTTAAAAAATTCAGGACGTGGTCCAGCAGAAAAGGAAACCCCTGCCACCAGATCCGTAGCGGCCATTTCTCATGACGGAAGTCAACAGGAAATACCCTTCTTCGTTTGGGCAACGGATGGACCGAGGTGGCGCCCAGGCTCCCGCGAATCGCTCTCTAGCATGGCGGCCATTCGCAGTCACTTACGGAATTTGTGTAACGTGCACATCCGCATTGCATTCATAAGCATGTGATTGCATGTGCACACGTGCGTGTGCCACAGCATTTGCTACGTCTCCTGACTTCTGAAGTCAAAACACACATAGAAAGTTTAAAGAAATGCACCTTGAGTCCCCTTCATTCCTTCACTCGCTCATTTGTGCAGCGATTAATCGCGGCATAATGATCCCACTCTTTTCTTCTTTGGGGACAGAAAAGCCTGCTTTTTTTCATTAATACTGCATTTCAAAATTAACATGAGCCCCACAAAAAGCTTAGCAAGGCCCATGCGTTTCCATGGAATGCATGGTGATGAACCACCAGAAGCCGTTCCAGCCGCCAGCGACCGGGGCCGGAATAAAGAAGTTCCGGCTCGCCTCTTCGGTAGCGCAGTGTGCAGATGCAAAACTGATGCTTACACAGACTTTCTCGTGAATGGCCCTGAACCCCGCCTGACTGCATAGCAGAAATAACGTCGTTTGCTGCTGATGCTACTTGTTTAAGAGTCCCCACCCATTTCCTTCTGAATGCCTAGGAGAAGGTCTCTTCGGTTCTCCAGGGAGCCTGTACTTGAGGCTCTGAAGTGCGTTCTCTCTCTGCTTCCTTTCCCCCTGCCTGACCCCTTGCTGATGTCCGCTGCCTCCGAAAGTCCCGCCCCCACAGTTAGCAGGCCGCCTTGCAAGCCTGGCCTAAGCCCACCGTCCTCCCGGGTACCTGAGAGGAGCAGGGCCTCCCTGTATTTCTCAAAGAAGCTGAGGAATCATGTCCTCCTTGATCTCCCTCGTAAGAAGCCCTCTTCCAGTTCAACCCAGAGGCCCCTTCTCCCTCAGGCTCAGGTGAAGCCCATGAGGCTGCCTCAAGAATGTGACGGTGTTCATGTCATCTGCACTCTGACCGGTCCCCTTGGCAATGAAGGCTCCTGTTCATCTCCCAAGGAAACACACAGCTGAGGACTTTCTCCTCCTACTCTCGGGAGACACGCCAGAGCCCACCAGCAGCCACCGACCAAGTTCAAGCTCCGTGTGCCCTCTTCTACGAAAACTTGGAAAGCGCACCTGAGGACTCCACTGAGTGGCCAGAGCAGGCACTGTTTTCTTTACTCAATCACGGGTGGGTTACTCGAACACAGACGCAAAATTTGAGAGGCTTGTTCTCACGCTTGCCCTTTCCCATGTTCTCAGTAATGAGCTTTCCTTTCACTGTCGTCATGAGGGAAATGAAGCATAAAAGATGAAAGTTCTCTTAGGTATGAATAATGAGAGTGTGTGCAGTAGATCCAGATAAACCTGCGAGGTAACTGCTATTATTTCAATTTTTGAGCGAGCAAACTGAGGCTCAGAATGCCCTGAGGCATACAGCGGGGGACACGGACATCTATACTTTCCCCCCCTGACCCCACTCCCTTTTCCTGGGAACTTCATAACCTTTTGAGAAAATTATTCCTCCCTGCACTCCAACTACGTGTTACTAGTGCCATTGGTGATCCTGTCCATCTGGCCACTGTTAATTGGTCCAGAGGTGAGCATGTGACTTGTGTTGAACCAATCAGACTCAGTTGCTGAGACATCAGAATCCATACCGTGAGAAGCAAGCTAGTCCTCCTCCAACGGCCAGCGCTGAGGTCCTGGAGCCCAGGAACCCATGGTCTCTGGCAGGACCAGTTCATCCAGGGGCAGACCACCTGAGCGCTGGCAGGGATCAAAGACACTTTGTGGGAGGAACACTGAAAATGGAACTAATTAACACAAAGGAAAGAGCCTGGGGACTTGATAATGTTGAAAGTATCTTAGGATTGTTAGGGGAAGAGCAACGTGTTTGTCCTAGAGGAGCCAGGGTGGATTTGGGGTAGATGGAACCACGGGAGAAAACGTGCTTTGGTCTGGGAGAAGATTTTCGCTCTCGTAGTTGTCCAGGCATGGGTTTGGCTGCTTTGAAAAGTGGGTTCCACCAGGGGCAGTGTTTAAATACATTTATAGGTACATAGCGATGGAGTAGAGAGGATTTAGACACTGCTTGTGGACAGAATCCCAAATTTCCTTTGCGTTGCTTAGCTTCCGGGAGTCTGTAAAACCCGCTACTCACCACCCCTACACGCACAGTCCCCCATAGGGTGAAGTTTTCTTGTTCCATATGTCAGAGGTGTATGCGCCATGCTAACTGTAGGGGCCGATAGAGACAGGCGACGTGTTAATCCACAGGGAAACAACAAATAAAGGTAAGTACAAGGGTAGCTGGGGACCTCTGCACCCTGCAAAACTGGCGTTCTTAGCTCAGAATCCGGCCACGGATCCTGGGGGTCCTGCGCTGTTCTTACCACATGCTCAAGTCTCAGAGGCCTGTCCACCTGTGACCTCTCCTGCCTCTGGTTTTCAGGCCCATACCCTCTCTGCCTTTGACCCCTCAAAACCTGACACCACTTGGGGAAACGCTTTGCCTTCCTCCAAAGGCATGCAGCACTGCACAGAGAGGGTTAGTGATCAAGGGGGACCTGACCGAAGACAGGAAGGAGGAGGGCGGTAGGGGGACTTTCCTTGCCGCCAGAAGTCCTCTCTGGGCCGCCCGTCCATGGGGCATCGCAGCCCTGGGCAGTCACCAGCTACTGCTTCTCTTTCCTCCTTGGTTTTCAGAAAGAAATTCAAATTTCTCTCCACCTGTTATGCAAAACGACTTTCCCAGGCAACGCGGGCAAGCAGCTAATTCCCAGGTCACCGTTTGGTGGGAGTCTGGCTGGGGTCTACACCTGCCTTTATTCTGTTTGTTAAACCACTTACCAAAGCCTTCTCCCCGGTAAAGACAACGTTCTACTTACCAGGAAGTCCCGACAACACCTAAGTTAGCACCGCCCCCGCCTCCCGCACATCAGTGTGTGGGGAAGGCTTCCTAGACTCCTAATGAAGTGAGAAACTGCAAAAGATCAAGGAAGACATTATTAACCAAACCTTGAACAGGCAGCTTCTGAGATCCGAGGAGATTTATTTCACAGATAAGCAATAATCTCTTAATAAAACCGTGAAGGATGCTTGGGAGAATCAGGCAGGCAGCCCGTATAGGAAGGAGGGTACAATTAAAATGTCAAACCCGCACTGAATGGAGGGAAACAAGAGTAGAGGAATCGGGAGAGACACAAACTCAGGATTTTCAAGGAGGAAACAAACGTGAAAATCCACAGGGAATCGGCTCCACAGGCCACCCGAGAAGTGAATCTCGATTCTGGCTTTGTGGGGGGGCTTAACACACTGCGGGATCCGGAGGAGGAATGAAGATGGCGGAGAGTTTGCAGACTTAATCCTGCCCGGCGGGCGAAGGCGCTGAGGCTGCTGGCCTTGGAAGGCTCCAGAGAATGACGGTCACTGCATCCCGTACAGAATTGGTGACCATCCAGGAAGCAGGGACAGGAAAGAGGTCTCAGAGTCGGCGTCTGGAGAGGCTGGGCGGGCCCGGTGGAAGGACCCAGGATGTGCTGAGGACAGGGCGTTACGGTGCACCTGTGCCCGGCCAACAGCCCGGCCGATCCCCATCTCACCCTGTAGGGAACCAGCCCCTGTGTACAGATCTGGTGTTTCAGGAGAAGCCAGATAAGTAGAATCTCTCTATTTCTATTGCTAACAATTCATCTTAAACAGTAAAACCCCAGCCAATGAAACAAAACATCTCAAGGGCCACAGGCGTCTACTATACAACTTTGATCAGAGCCACAACATGATGCGGGTTTCCGTCCAACGTGAAGACTGCTTTCCGATTATCTGAGCTGCTCCGCATGGACTGGCTTCTAGTGGGGGTGGGGTGAGGGTGGGGGTGGCGGAGAGAGTTCTCCAATCACTAGAAAGGTTTCAGTGAAAGGACCCTCGACACAAAGTGTTGACTGGTGGAAGGGGCTGCCACAGGGGTGACGGTGCCAGGCCCTCGTTTTGCAATTAAAATGCATGGGCCTGTCCCCACCCAGGGAGCCCAGGTCAAGAGGTGCTTGTCATGGGCAGCCACCAGCATGTTGTAGAGCTCTGCAGAGGACTCTGCCGGGTGACAGGTGTGGAGCATGTCTGTTTGACGACCACCAAGGTTCCACCGCCCCCCCCCCCGAGACCTGCTAGATGGGGAGCAGACGAACCCGGGAAACGGGGGCCGGACGATCAGGAGGGCTGATGCCACACATGCAGACTGGCCACCGTTGCCCTGGAACCCAGCTCGTTATTTCTGATAATAAATAACGAGCGGAGATGGCAGCTGTGGCAGGTGGGATGGGGTTCCTTCTTCAGGGTCTGCTCTGCGTACGTGTAAGCCAGCTCCTCACTGCATCCTGTGAGGCAGGAAGGCCACGTCTCCGAGTTAACATTTTAAATAAACAGAGACTGGCCGAGCTGAGGCCCGAGCGGCTGAGGGACTTGCTGCAGGCCACCCAGTCAGCTGCTGAGTCAGGACGAGATCCCACGTCTCCTAGCTCCCGGGCCGGTGGGTTTTCCTGTCCGCAGTGCTGACCCATCGGCCTTGGGTCTGCTCTGATGGTCAGGACGCTCCTCCTCCTTCCCTTCATACTGTTAGAGTTGAAAAGCTAACTTTGAAACCAATTTCTGCGACCTAGGATCTGAGTGAGTCTCATGTCACTGAGCCACAGTTTCCCCCTCTGTGTAATAATTACCACTCGGAGCTGTGCAAATGAGGCAAAATACTGTACGTAGAAAGCTTTGCTACTCGAACACATTAAATACGTGAGGCACGTTACTGGAGCAGGGTCCCCAAGTCCCTCCTTTTGTCATGGCCGGTTGCCGTGTGCCAGGCAGCCACACAGAGGGTGGGGTGCAGGTGGGGGCGTCTTGGCCACATTTGCGCCTTAAAGGGAAGTTGAGTGTCGACCTGGAGGACACAGCTCGGTGCTGAGCCTGCAGAATTTCCCTCCTGTGAGGCAGGTACTGAGAAGGACGTGCCTAGACACAAAGACGGAGGAGACCCGCCCGGAGGGAAGGAGATGCAGAGAGGAGCCGAAGCCCCTAGAAGTGCAGCCAGGGCCCAGGAAACCTTTCCCACGGCGGGTTACAGAGGGCTGGCGCCGGACAGGGTCTCAGAGTAAGGGGTTTGAGGTTGGACACCAGCCCTCCCTCCATGCTGAGTGCGTGACCCACGCACAAGGGTCCCCGGTCACTGGAGGATGAGGTGTCAGTTCTGTTGATGACCGGGCATGTGCCTCCCTCCTCTTGTAGGTTCACCACTCAACGCTAGAATGGATAATACAGCCTAAAGGTTCGTGGGCAGGTCTGATGGCCCTCCACTCCCACCCCACTCCCCCGGCAAACTGGTCCGAGTGGGAGCATGGGGGGCGGGGAGGGTGCTGCTGCCACCAGGCTGTGCCCAGCATCTGGGAACAAGTTGGGAGATGGACAAAGGGCACATGTACCAGCTGGGCCTCCGTGCACAAGGCTGCAACTCAGCTTTGTACCTACAGGTGTCACTGACCCACAGGTTCAACATCCTCCTGTTCCATAGCCCATGACGCTAGAGAAGAAGGCGGGGACAGAAGCATCTCTCCAGGACTTCCCTCAGAGGGTGGCAGCTTTGGCCGGAATTTCCTCCTCTTTGCCCCTTGTCTATAAAACGGGACCACAGCAGTGCCTGAGAGTTCGTGTGGCTGCGCGGCATGAATGAGCCACAGCCCAGGAAGGTGCAGCGAGCATGTCCCCGGACTGGCTGGGCTCACGGCTCCTGTACAGGCGGCTCGTTTCACGATCTCTCATCGACAGATTCGTAGTGGCCACCTGGAGAAGGGCTGGAAGCCCCTCTGGGCTCCCAGGAGACTGTGCCCAGATGTATTCACCGTGCCCACGGGGTTGAGGGGGGTGGCACCCGCCTGTGCTCCTTGCCACTGCTTGGAAGAGCCATTTTCTCTTGCAGATGAAAGAACAGGCTAGCGGTAGGTGGTGATTTCCTAAAGTCAAATACACAACGGAAGATGCGGAAGTAAAGCTCGCTCTCCTTTCAGTCTGGCTTCCTAGGTTTGCTCACGCCCTCTGAGCGCCCCGGCCAGCAGTGGCACCTGGAAGAAAACGGGAGCAGAAGGGACCAGGACGGGGGATTCCAGCGTTTCATCCAAGAGGAGGAGGGACTCCTCCGGTTCAGAGGCAGGCTCCTTCCAGGTGTGGATTCCAACAGACTCTCCCAGACGCCCCCTCCCCACCCCCGGCAGCTCCCGTTGCCGTGGAGGAGGCCCTGTGAAATTACCCCCCTTCGTAGCCTGTGGACTTCCTGACAAACCGCTTATTTGCTTGGTGGTTCGAGAACATTGTTTTGGCTGCAGGGGTTCCTGTTTGTCTCAGAAGCACCGAGCGGCTCTGATGAGCCGGAGATGAACATGCTGATGTTGCTGTGTTCATCGAGCCCCCGCTGGCGCTGCGAAGGGCGTCCGGTGCTCTCAAAACTCTTGCCTCGTTGAAGCTTCAGAAAACACCCTGGAGTGGGTATTGCTCTCTCCTCCGAGGAAATGAAAGCTTGGAGAAGTTTCTAAACTTGCCTGAGGTCTTACAGTTATAAATGGCGGCATCAGCCCTCAAACCAGCCTCATCCATCTCCAGGGACTGGACTATTTCTTTCCTATTCCAAGGAATCCAATAGCCTTTTGAGGAAAGAATAAGGGTGGTGGAGGGGCAGGGGTCGTTGGGAACGAGGCGCGTGCCAGCCCCCACCGGCAGCCGCCACCCTCCCTTCGGTGTCCGGAACAGCCTCCTCCCGCCGGGCTCCTGAGCCCCCTGTGAGAGGGGACGTTGCAGCGTGTCAACCAGGTGCAGCAGCGTGTCAACCAGGTGCAGCAGCGTGTCAACCAGGTGCAGCAGCGTGTCAACCAGGTGCAGCAGCGTGTCAACCAGGTGGAGCACTGTGCACCAGCCGAAAAGTCACCCGGTCAGGGCTTCCGCCTCGACTCCCAACCCCTGCGTGCTTTTCACGGCAGGACGTCTCACAGCAGGACGTTCGAGCATGACAGAGTCTGCAGGAAACTGTGTCGTTTGGGCTCAGTTATTCCTTACACGCCTCCTTTGGGGGACTACACAGTCGCTGTTTTGCCGGACCGGGAATTACTATTTCCCTTAATCTGGCGCAAGCTCTTTCCGACTCCTCTCCAGGACGGGAAGGAGTACTTCTCTGCTGTGGCGTTTGGTCTCAGTGAGACCATCAGTGGGGTTCCCCACCTTCTCCTGCCCAAGGTGTGGACGTGGGGCCCGAGTCCTGCAGTCTGTCCCCCGCTCCCTGGAGTCGGAAATTTAAGTGGCGGGGCTCACGGGTGAGAAGCAGCTGAAGGCCGCGCGCCGCGGTGCGTGCTCGTCGTCTCTGCGCAGCTGCTGCGTGCACCCTGTTTGTTCCGCAAGCCATCCTGGGTGAGACAGCGAATTGTACGGCCACCCCACCTTCCATCCGGGTTCCCGCAGCCTGGGGGCCTGCTGACGTCTGCGTAGTCCCTTCTGGTGTGTGAGCTACCGCAGACCCCTCCCATCAGCTGTTTTTGCCGAAGTGAACCACGTCTGTGTCTTTTTTTGCAATAATAACAAAAACTTGAAGTGTATCCTTGAAGTTATTCACCAGTATGACTCTGTGTGGAAGAGGTCTTTAATAATCAGGTGGCCAGAGCTTTCGGCCACTGGCCTTGTCTCCTTTCCCAGCGATCCCGTGCCTACTCAAAGGCCTTATGGGAAAATGTCTCACGGACTGAAGTTATTTTTCGAAAGCATGACATCCCCTCGCCTGGGTTGACCTGCCTCTGCCTCTGTTGAATGCAGAAGCAACTGGCAACCCTGAGTCTGGTTGGGGAGCCAGCCCTGAGGGACCGGCCAGCCTTGGCTAGAGGCTGACTGGTTCCAACGGGTGCCACTCATGTTGGTGAGACAGGAGTTTGTCCTGGTGGGACTTGATGGCCGTTCTAGCTTCGACTCTACTTCCTTAGTCTGTGGTGCTTTCTCGGTCTGTGGGCTTGCTGAATGCCTTGTTCACCTGACTGGTGTCTCATATCACGGAGCAGTTGTCACTGCAAGAAGTGGGACAGTGGAGGGAGGCCCACCCGAGTCACTGCTTTGTAATGAGCCTAAGTGCCCGGAAGCAAGCACATGGCCTTATAAAGTGGGGAGGGGGCCTGTGGGTGGCTAAGGGAGACCCAGGCGAATGGAGAGTTACATCATGTTCGTGCCTCGAATGAATCGGTACTGGCAAGCCAGTATTGTTGCAGCCATTGTCAATCTATAGATCTCATGTTATTTTAATCCGAATTTCAGAATTCTCTAGGAAATTTTACATTGATTCTCCAATTTATGTGGGGATGCAAAGAGCTAAAAAAAATAGGCAGGACAGTCTCCAAGAAGAAGAACAAAGCTGGAGAATTTAGACTACAGATACAGGCCTCGTGGGAGCCACGTCAGTGGGGACAGTGTGGCATCGGAGGAGGGGCAGACGGTGCGTCAGGGGCCAGAACGGAGTCGACACGGAGACCCAGTCAGGAAAGGCCACTTCATTTATGACACGGGTGACAAGACGCTGCAGGGGAGGGGGCAACGGGCACTCTTTTAAATAACACGGTTTTAAATAATCGTGCTGCCCCAGCAGAAATTCGTATGGGAAAAAATGAATTTGGGCCCCTATTTTATATCCCCTAAATAAAAATCCCTTCCATGAGGTTTTTCTGTCTAGGAGCTTTAAAAAATGATAAAGCTTCTAGTTATCTCAGAATGGATCCTGGGCCTAATCGTGAAATGCACAATCATAAAACTTCCAGAAGACAACGTGCAGAAAACCCGCATGGCCTTGGGTTTAGCGACGGGTTTTTGGATACACCGCAAAAGGGATTGTGAAATAGAAAAGTTAACTTTATCAGGAAAGAAAAATGGCGAGGTTGGGCTTCATTAAAATTAAAAAATTTTGCTCTGTGAAAGACAATGTTTGAGAATGAAAAGAAAAGGCTCAGACTGAGAAGATATTGAAAATCACTTATTTGATAAAGGACGTCTCTGCAGACTATGCAAAGGAGTCTCAACAAGGAAACAAATAACCCTGCTTAAAAATGGGTAAAAGATAGGAGGAGGCTTTTCTCCAAGGAAGTGATAAAGACGGCAAATAACCATATGAAAAGATGTCCAACATCGTTTGTCAGTATGGAAATGCAAATTTAAACAACAATGAGATATCACTACACACCTAGTAGAACGGATAAAGTCAAGGAGGAAAAACTGCGACAAAGCCCAGTTCCCGCGAGGATTCGTGGCTGGTGGGCAGGCCCCAGGACCGGACACCTTGGGAGACAGTGCGGTGGTTTCTGGTAAAACCAGACACACCCTCACCATACAGTCCAGCGCTCAGGCTTCTCCTTACTTACCCAACGGCTTTGGAAACTCACATCCACACAAAGGCGGTGCATCAGTGCCTGGGGTGGTTGTATTCCTAATCGGCAAAAACGGGAAGCCACCCAGAAGCCCTTGCCTAGGCGGGTGGACCCGCACGCTGTGGTATGTTCGAAACGTCGAAAGCTGTTCAGTGATCAGGAGAAATGAACTGTCCTCTCAGTCCGTGCAACGACGCGAACGGAACTGGCGCGTTCGGTGAATGAGAGAAGCGTGTCTGAGAAGTGCTTCCGTTGACAGCATTTTGGAAAGGTGGAACTGGGAAGACGGCCGACAGAGGAGGGAGTGGCTGCCAGCCGTCTGGTGGTGGGAGGGCTGGCGAAGAGAGACACGGGGCCTCTCTTGGGGCTAGGAAACTCCTGGGGCGGTTTCATATGGTAGCAGTGGACACACGGCACTGTCCGTGTGTCTAAATCCATAGAACCTAACAGCGCGAAGAGTAAATGTTAATGCATGCAAATATTGGGAAAGTAGGAGGCTGGGAGATCTCAGGATGGAATGCAGCCGGTGGCCAGAGCTTCTAATTCTGCAACTCTCTGAAGAGGGAGGGGGAGAGAGGCGCTGACCTGCGGAGCTTTAGGGAGGAGTGGAACCTGCTAGACAGGATGCGAAGGGAAGTGTGCCCGAACGCTGCACACCAGCTGGTACCGGCGTTCCGTAGCAATTCCGAAATCCAACGCAGAGGTGCACTGGGATCATGCAGACGAGTAAATGGATGAGAGGTGGTGGGAACCACGTATGACATGGGGCAGGATCAGAGACCCTAATGCGTTGAACTGGTCCCGCCTGGGGAGCGGGAAGTTACAGATGAGCAGGAAGACTAGAGTGGGTCCTGGGGCGTTGGATTAGGGCCTGAGACGACAGTGAGAACTCACATTTAGCTTAACATGGAGATCGCTGGACAGACAGACACATTCTTAGAGATACGTGTGGACACTTGGTTTTAGCTCCCACATAGATTCCCTAGCTCTGCCTTCTGACAAGGCCTAGAGGTGACCATCCCCAGCAGCCACAGGGGTGCCTCGAAGCCAGCCTCTGTTCTCCAGTAGCATGCTCTAGTCACAGGAGAGAGGGCCGATTCTAGAGCTGGGAGTTGAAAATGCAAAATGAGGGTGAGGCTTCTAGTACTGCTTAGTTTAAATGGTGTATGTGAAATTTCGGTAACTTTTCAGCCCTAGCTCAACGGAGAGAAAGGAACTGTATCAAGGTTTTACGAAATAGGCTATTAGCGAATGTCCTAGCATGAACCCGAGTTCATGAACTGCTTCCCCTTACAATGCAGGCTGCTTAACTGGGGCAGGACCCGAGTCCCCAGCGCTGACCACTTCAGAGGCCTGGTCTCATTACAATCCCCAAACCTGCAACTCCACGGAATCTACAGCTCCATGGATGAGTTCAGCTCGCAAGTTACCTGACTAAAATTCCAAGTAAGTAAGTTTAATGCACCAGGGAAATTTGTTCTGGTAAAGGATTCTGGGTAACACAGTGATGGCGCGAAGAAATTAGTGGGGCAGCCAAAAGGACAAGGAACACACATTTTGAGCCATATGGGGCAACATATCTAATCAACCAAAGCTATACGATTTCACTGTATTTGGAAGGGAAAATGTCAGATGCTTGCTGGAGGATGGGAGCAGGAGAAAGCTTGACACTTTTCTGCGTTTTTGAGTCACTGCACTTCCATGTCAATATTGTGGTTAATATCAGTCTCCTGCCACCCGGCCGGGTGCGATACCATTCCCGTCGGACGAGCAGGGCCTGTAGGAGTGGACGGAACAGTGTCATCCCGGCCCCACCCCGTCCAGCTGTGTGTCTGTGGACACCTGACCGAACTGGGGGCATGCTAACAGCTCTCTAAGTGTGCGGCTAGGGGCCGGGCCAGTTCCTCTTTAGTTGACACTCCTCTGGATCCCAAGGAGTGGCATCTGCGGGGTTCCTCTCGGGGACCCTCCCGCCTCAGAGGCCGAGCCGCATCTGGGCCCTGCGAGATGATGAGACGAGAGGTGTGGGGCCTGAGCCCAATGCCATGACTGGCTCTGACTTGGGGGGAGCCTGGGGTACTTTGTACACAGGGAGACGTGAACACTCGTAGCCAGGGGGCAAACCATGGTAAATTCTGGGCGCAGAGGCCTAACAGCATTTCTGCCACCCTTGCCGCCCTTCAGTCTCGGCCCTGCCCCTGAATCTGAGCTGACCTGTGGAAGGTGGTGGAAGTGAGACTGTGTGACTTTCAAGGTTAGGTTTCAAGGGGCCTTGTAGCTTCCAGCTCTGCTCTCTCAGAGCTGGTCGCAGCCACAGGACCCTCATAAATCAGCACCATGCCGGGTCCCGCCAACCCAGAAATGATGGGACGTGCAAGTTGTTCTAAGTCACGAAGTGTGGGGGCATCGGCTACCAGGCCTGAGTCACCGCAGAGGGCTGGGCTGTGGAGCAGCGACCCGGTGCACGCCCCGTGCGGAGGGAGAGAGGAGGGCTGTGCCCACTGCCTCACACCCCTTGGCCGTGCTGTACTCGCCCGCACCCTTCCCTCCATAGGTTCTAGAAACCTCCCCCTCCTAAAAGAGAACCGTCCTGTATACAAATGGAAATACACCCACTTCCTCCCCGAAGTGCTTTCAGTTACTGTATCCAGTTGGAAATTCGTGTTCTCTGCTTGAATGCCTCCTACTTCAGTTCGGGTGTATTTTTCCTGGTCTGGCAACCTAAGGGATTAATCATAGTTTGCGCAGCTGTTGACACGCCCCGCACACAACACTGGAGGGGAAACAGGAAAAGGAGGTCACGGACTTTCCGCTTTGGGAAACAGGAAGCGGGCATAATGACCGAGACTTGCCCAGGCATCCTGTGGGCAGCGTAGTAAGAAGCAGTTGTCCGGTCAGTTCCGGGCACCTCCCTGACCAGCCGGTTCTGCTCTTCGAAGGGTTTCTGCTGTCCGCTGTTCTCCTCCCCCACCGCATGGGAGTCAGGCGCTGGGGACAGTCCCCTCCGGGGTCTGAAGTCCTGGGGCAGCAGGGCTCCCGCTGCCTCGGGGCCCAGGAGCTGGGTGAGCGCAGGCCTGCATTCCCGCAGAGGGAGCCTGCCGCCTGCCCCGAGGCTGTAAAGGGGAGAGGCGGAGAGGTGTTTCTGAACTGGCACGTGAGGTCGTGAGGTCGAGCCTCGCCGGTTCTCCAGCGCCTTCTGGCCACGGTATTCTTTCTAACTGCCCTGCCCACCCTTCCTGGCTTTCCTGTGGTAAGGAACTGACCTTGCACAAATTCTCGGGCCTCCTACAGCTACCACGTCCGATCTCGAACAGCTGACCGGAGGCCGAAAACGCCTCTGAACGGACGCCTACCTTTGCCTTCCTTCTGAAGGGTTGGGCTGGTTGCTAGGTTGGCCCCCGACTGCAGTGCAGTCCCGCAGGCTGGGAGAGGAAGGAGACATTCGGATATTTCCCACCAACGTCTCTAAACGCCGGCCTTAGACAGTTCAGGGTCTGAAGCTTGAGGCCAACGTTTCAGTGATTTCACGGGCTGCTCTGTTATGGCCACGTGAGAGGGGCTTCCGGCTCCCCGGGTGCACCCCACCTGAGCCGGTGAAACCTCTGGTGTCGGGCCTGCGACTGTGAAGCACTCATTCCACCGGCAAACAGAACTCTTTCTGATGGACTCAACTAAAAGGAAGTTAAGTTGGAAGGGAGGGAGGCGGGGAGGGAAAAGAAAACACAGGCTTAAAGTGGAAGAGAATCCAGCACAGAACCTGCTAGAGTCGTATCGTGGTATCGGGGCTCCATGATGTTACTGGTCCCCTGTGTATTTAACAGCGTTTCCACGGTTTCCCTGCGTGAGCTTCATTCCCAGGCTCTCGGCAACGGGAGTAGAAAAGATGCCTCCCGCACCTCCCGCACCTCTGTTTTTGTAGCCGGCTGCGTTATGCGTCACAGGAAAGTTCTGATTAGCCCAGCCTGGGTCCCTCGCTGGTTCAAGGGACATGGCATTGCCCAGCACGTGGGTCTCGTTCTCTCTCTGCCTGGCGGAGCCAGGAGCTGGGGACCGAGAGTGGAACTGGGCGCGGAGGGCGGGCTTTCCTGGGAAAGTAGGAGTCCAGATAGCGGGACGTCAACAGAGTGCCGCCTAGTCTTCCTACTGCAGTGGGGCAGCGTGTGTGCAGTTTTAACCGCACTGTGTCCCGAGGACTCTCCAGCTCGGGAGCGAAGGGCCTGACCCCACTGTGTGTGGCACCTGGCCCAGGGCACACACTCCACAGTCATCCTCACAGTGAGCACTTTACCAGTGGGTACCTCCCAGATTTCTTGGTCTTGATATATAACACATGGACTTTCGTCTTCACAAGAATCAGTGCATAATTATTCAGTTCACAATTCGTTGATATTTATTAACTGATTAACTGATATGTGTGCTGTGATGTTCCTGCGTGTTATGTTACATAATCTTCAAGTAATCTTTCTGTTTTAGAGATCAGGCACTGGGTCCCAAGGAACTTGTCCTGCCTAAGGGCACAGCACCAGTTAGAGTAAGAATAGCTGCTGTATTGCGATGGCTTACTGTAGGTCAAGCATCGTGCCAAGCACTCCACTCCCATTTGATCACTTAGTCCTCCTAGCAGCCTGCTGTGATCTGTCATAGTCTTCATCTTACGGATGATGAAACCAAGGCTCAGGGAGCTTCGGGGATCTGCCAGGTTAGCACAGCTAGTAAGGGGCCAAACTGACACGGGAGTCCTGTTCCAGCTGATTCCAAAACACGCCGGAGCTGGGACGTAAGTTCCCTCCTTCAGGGTCCAAATCACCACCTTGGTCTGTTGGGTTGGGTCAGTCCCCGTCTCGGAACCTTGGAAAGGATGCGTGCCTCACTGGGTGGCTGCCGGAGTCCCAGAGGAGGTGGCAGGAGAAAGTGTGCTGTGGCCTGGGAAGTGATTTGCTCAAGAACGGTGAGCATTAAAGGCTCAACAGTGAGGAATACGAGCAAGGGCCGTGGCCTTGCAATGCGAGAGCCCAGCTGCAGTTACGTCGGGACCTGAAGGATGGCTAGCACTGCGTACGCCATGGGCGACGCCAGACCCATCCCCAGCTTCTTGTCCCTGTGCCTTCTTTCCAGACTCTCTTAGACAGCAGTGGCCTGGGGCCCGACTTCCCAACGGAATGCAAGCAGTCCCTAGGTGGAACTTTTTAAAACAGACTCGCCAGCAGGCCCTTTAGCCTTTCATTCATTCCTTGGCTCCTACACTTTTCCTTTTTCTTTCTGCCTGAGATGTAGACGTGAGGCCTGGAGATGCAGCAGCCCTTATGAGGCCATGAGGATAAATGTCATAGCACCCGACAGGGAGTTGGCAGGGGCTGGTTCTGTAATGGCTGCCCACAGCCATGGGAGGCAGACAGACCTCACGTGGTTATACTCCTGTTCCTTGAATTGTCTTCTCTTCGCCACTGCAGGCATTCCTAACTGACCCAGGGGAGCACCAAATAGGTGGTGGCTCATCGCGGTGGAGGGGTGGGGGAGACAGGAGAGAAGGGAGCCCAAGAAGCCATCTCGTTGCACCAGCGTTCAGTGCCTGTGGGCACGAGGGTGGGGGGCTGCTTGCCCAGCATGGGACCCCCACGCTCTGCGTTCCATCAGTGCCCCGGCTTGTGCTTGGCAGGGCATTTCACAGACTGGGCCTGGCCCCCCTCGGGCACAGGAACCCACTCAGGAACTAGGTCGTAAGCAGGACCCTCTTCCAAACACAGCACTAAGGGCTTCCTGTGCAGCCTCACTCAACCCCCCAGTACTGCCGACAGGTGAGTGCTGGGCTCTCCGTCCCCACTTTACAGATGAGGAGACCCGGCACAGATACAGGCCGACCCCATGTCCGGGGGGCTGGCCTGGGGCTCAAGCCCAGGTCTCACTGACTCCCAGGTCTGCGCCTTTTAATCAGATGCCTGCTCCTCCCCGAAGTTCTGAGTGGAGCCGCCGGCACGCAGAATCGTCCCCCCTCTTCTCTCTGGTCCCACATGCCGCACGCCTACCTCAACCCACCCGCAATCCACACGTACACATTAACGTCACAGACATCTCCGGGGGCTGGGTGCAGCTTCTCAGCCGGGACCCGCCTTTCCCTGGCTTCAAACCCCAGTGCCTAATAGGTTGCCTGAATAAGGCTTGGTTGAAAAACGGAGTTTACTAATTAAGAGGTTAGATTGGGCACAACCAAACAGAAGGGGCCAGGTCTGAGCAGGACGGAGATAGAATAAAATCCAGGTTCCAGCCACAGGGCTGACGACAGGGGTGGTTCTGAAACTTCTAAATGATCAGCCGCTCGTCAGCCTTTACCACTCCGTTATGTAAGTTTGGGTGTTAAAACTCTTCCTGCGAGTCGCACCTCTGTCTCACCCCCGGAATCCACCCTACGATTCCCAGACGTGGCGGGACCTGGAAGCATCGCTTCCGCTGTGGCTCATGGGCGCTCGTCAGGCCAGGCGGGTCTTCTCCCCTTCTGTGAGATGCGTGGCGAAGGGCAGAAGCAATCCCACTCCCAACCGTGTGAAGACCGCATCGTCTCATCAGTAGCCAAGATCAACTGCACACACCTCGGAAGCTGGGTGGATAACGATTCGTCAGACTTTGCTACCACAATCTTTAAAAAGCTGACGTGAGTCACAGGGAGCTATTCCACACGAGATTTACCACCTCGATGGGAACGGAAAACGAATTCCTAAATACAAAATGCCACTCGGCTGTGAGTCACAGCTCTTTCCCGCTGACAGACGTCAGGGTAGGGGACACGCCGGTTTCCCTATTTCTGAAAAGTGGAGTGAAGGGCCGGCTGCCCGGCACCCCATCGGCCTGCAGAGGGGCGGGGAGGCGGCTGCGCCCCACCCTCAGGAGCAAGTTTGCTCGGCTTCTTTCTGACCCGTTGGAAAAAAGGCCGTAATCCGTGTGCCCTGTTCGTAGGAAAGCGACAGCTGCAAAACACCGTCCCCACCCCGTCGGATGCTGCGTCCCTCGGGATCCCATAGGGCTTCTTAGGAAACCGAGTCTGTTTCCTTCCCACGACACATGCCAGCGATTACGTTTGAAAATCGGGACATACCGCAGTCCGTCCCTCCCCCTCCACCCCCTCCGATGCTTCTCAGACACAACTGCAGCTTTCGCAGACCGCTTCTGTTTACCTAAGCATTTCCGATTGCGTTTATGCGGACGTGCGGGCATTTCTCCAGCCGTCTTTGGTTGGAGGACCAACAATCAGGAGCGGAGAACCTCGACAGGCATTCGACCATTAGTCAGAGCACCCGAAGCTGCAGCTTAGTTCTCAGGGCGTGCTTTGTCTGCCGCGAGCAGAACGCGTGGCATCCGGCCGAGACTCTGACAGGGAGATATCCTGGGGAGTTTCCGTGATAAAGGCATCTGTCACCAGATTGTTACAATGCAGTGCGTTTGATTTTGCACAGGGCGGCTGAGGGCCCGCCTTCGGTGCAGGCCCATCCGCATTAGAATTCTGCTTCTGCCACTTACAATAGAACAGCCTTGGGCACTCAGCTAATCCGAGCCTTTGGGGCATGTGTGTGCCAGCGCTCGCACGCCTCATTTGGAAAATGGACGTAAAATGGTATTGGCCCCACAGGGTTATCTTTGAGTATTGAATGAGATCATTAATCTCATTTAGTACATGGAAGTACCTAGTACTGTTCATAGAACACAAAAAGCAGTCGGCGTGTTAACATTGTTACGGACATGTGAATAGTTTCACATAATACGCCATTTCATCGGTAAATGCTAAAATAAAATCTCTAAGGGATGTCAACGTTTCACTCGTGACCTGGCCCCTCCACCTTCGTGTTACGTCCTTCCTTAACCGCAAATTCTCCCCCGGGGGGAGTTTCAGGAACCCGGTCGCCAGGGTGTGGCCAGCGGGGTGGACCCTCACCATCCGGTGGTTTTCCAGCTCCTAGGGTCCGATCTCTGTGCAGGGACGAGAGCCGCGTGTTCTGGAGGTAACTCAGTGACACGGGGACAGAGACACTTCCAGCTACAGGGGGTGATGTAGGCAGGACTCCCCAGTAGACTCTGGGGGAGTCAGGAGGTCCACTTCCCATCGGTGACACGCTGGCATCCAGGAAACGCGGGAAGTGTTTGGATAACCCTGCTTTGTCCCCTGCCCCCATCCTTCCACCCGCCCCCACTCCACGCATGCGCACCAACCCGCCCGCGTGCACTTCTGCCCTGCTAACCTCACCGTGGGGTCGGCGGTTTCCAGCCCACTTTCAGTAGCAGGAACCCTTATTTCAAAAGAGACTTTTAATAATACCCCACCAGATAAAGCAGAGAAAAGCAATAAATGGGTTCTCAGTGCCTTTAAATCTCCATTGCTTGATGGGGAAAAATAACTACAATAGTCTTTTTTTTTTTAAAGAGCCCATGCGACTTATCTTCAGAGCCTGGTTTGCAAAATGAGCGCTCAAGAATCTCTGGGGAGATGGGTAATGTCTGTCCCTGGGTGTCCCGAGGCAGGGGCGGGACAGTGCGGGGCAGAGTTCCCGGTGAGCGCACAGCCGGCACAGTGGTTACCGCTGCTGGGGGCCTGTTCTCTGGCTGAACAGCCTGGGTAAATCGCTCCACCTCTTTGGGGCTTCACATCCCATCGACGAGTCACCAGGGCCGCACCGGAGAACCCCAGCCTCGCTTAGTCCCCTCATGTCCCTGGAACGGGGACAGCCACTCTTCTTAAAAGCGAGGTGCTGACACCCATCGAGAGGCCACGTGTTAATCCCCGCTGCAGGCCTCCCCTCGTTGCTTGAGTTTATGACCCACTCAAGCAGGCTCTCTGCGTCTTTTAAGAGATTTTTACAGCACTTAACGACACAGCCATGAAACTCACTTTCACGTGTGTCACCGAGGGCTTATCGCGTGTCAACCATCGGAATGTCTTTTAACACTCGGCAGCCTAGCGGTGCTTTGCGCCACTGTTTCCTCGGATTCGCACAATCATCCCACATTTCAGGTTCAAAAGAGAACCCAGACACACAGCGGGTAGCTGAGCCACTGTGGGAGCCGAGCCAGGTGTTCCGCAGGGGACACCTGCTTGGAAAGCCCTGGCACGGGGCGGAGCAGTCTCCATCCCAGCGCAGCCCAGACGCCGGAAGAGCACGGGGTCCCTGATCGAGGCGGGGAGGCGGGCTGAGTGCGAGGCTCCCGTGGGCCCCCTGAGAGACCTGGCCTTGGCTGCCCTGGGTGGAGGCGGCAGGTAGACGGGCCTGGGAAAGAGCATTTCACACTTACCTTTCAGGGTATCCCGAGCCCTGCGACCGAAGCCTCTTTATTTGTCCTGGGAAGGAATGCACAACAGCCTCGAACTAAAAACCAGTCTCCCTCCGCGGGTTCAGTCTCAGAGGGCCGAAAAAGCCCTTCTCGCAGCCTTTCTTTGGGCTCCTTTCCAGGTCCTGGCAGTTCTCATGAGTGTTAAATACCGAGGTGTCTCCCATTCCCGCCCTCACCCTGGACACGGGAACCCAAGAGGCTTGGGAAGGCGCGGGTCAGTCCGAGAAGCTGCCAGATCTGATGGCTAACTGGCCATCTCTTTACTTTATGTATTTCAAAGGCTCATATTCGCTGAGCTGTGAACACCGAACTACCCCCCAGTTACGAGAAGGGACAAGAGCTGCATTGTGGGCAGCGGACTTTGTCCGAAGCCTGAGAAGCAGCCGAGGAGTAAAATGATCCTGGACTTCTTAGGGTCCTGCAGCAGGGGGGGTGGGGGTGGGGTCTGACCCCGAGGCGGTAGAGAAGACGGCGTGAGAGACCGGCCTGGGGGTGCCCCGAACACGCCCGGTGGTGGTGCACGGGCTTCGCGCGACTTCTCCCTTGAAGACAGGCAGGACCTCTGCGGCCCTGTCCACTTCCCTGCGCCCGCTGCGACTGGGGTCCATGCAAGGGTCACCCCGTGGGACATTCGCAGTGTGTCATCTGAAAATGAGCAGCCTCCCACCAAGTGGGAATCATCCGCAAAGGCTGTGTTTGCAGACAGCGGGGTGGGGAAGCTTTAGAGGGGAAAAGGCACCCCGTGGGCCCCACTGAGGCCGTGGGCGTGGGGGGGCCCCACTGAGGCCGTGGGCGTGGGGAGGCCGGCGGTGGTGTGGTTAGAAACGGGCGTCCTGTGTGCTTGGTTAGGGGTGCGTTGGGGGCTTTCTCTGGGCGTTGGAATCGAGACACAAATCGGGGAAGCTGTCAGTTATTTATCAATTCCTGGCCACGTTGGCAGATTGTCACGGAGTTATTGTTCAGCTTCCTGGATGGTTACAAGAGATGGTGGTTTGACTTCCCACAAGCCTCTGCGGCCCGCTGGCCTCCTGGGCAGGCTAGTGCGGACCAGGGAACGGTGTCTGGGCAGGTTGCTGCAGGGCTGGGGTGGGTGCGGACAGAGAAGGAGGAGGTGCTGATGGGGGCGCGGCGTCCGCACACAGGCCCAGCTCTCACCCCTGCCCACCGCTGCCTTCGCTCACACGCCATTCCGAGGCGTTCTAGACGGACTGCCACCCTGACGCGTTTAACGCGTTCCCCAGGGCTCAGGAAGTTTCTGGAGCAGGACCATTGTGATGTGACAAGGCTACTCGGTAATTCCCGGTGCCCAGAGTTCTCCTACCCATCGCTCTGCACCCTTAGGTCCACAGGACTGGGCACAGGGCAAGGCCGGCCTGCAGCGCAGCTAAACCAGAAGTCTCAGGTGGTTCCACGAGGAGCTCTGAAGCCGGGGGCCCTGCAGGGACCCCACAGGCACAAGCAGAAGGGCGGGGCCTCGCATCCCCTTCCTCGCCCAGGGATGGGACGCCTCGCCCACAGGGCAGGGAGGAGTCCCGCCCGCCTGCCTGCGAGCCCTCAGCCCGCAGCAGCGCAGCATCCGGGACAGGTGACCTGCTGGGCGAGGTCCTGCCGGACAGGAGATCTGATGATGAACCAGATTGTTCCGACTCCGACAGGAGCAGTGAAGTGGGACGAGTGCCACCCTAGCATCAGGGGTCACGCAGCACATCTGACGGGGGGGCGGGAGGGAACTGAGAGAAACGGGACTAGAGAACATTGGCGGAGGGACCCAGCCGTGTTTGTGGGGCAAGGAGGGATGACTCCCCTTTAAATACCGGAGGGCTGGCGTCTGGAAAGTCCACAGCAAGCCCCATGGGGACTCAGGGTTCCTTTCGGGTGAAGAGCTTCCTAACAGCCGGGCCTCCTACCCACACAGCACGAGCACCTCCCCTGCCCCCCAGACCTAGGCGGCTGCCCTAACGTGGCAGGTAATCCCCCTCCGTGGGCGGGCCCACCTGGGTCAGCCAGCAGGTGCCTGCCTGAGGCACTGCTTCTCACTCCTGGCTCCACAGGGGAAGCTCAGCCCCAGGCAAGGCGAACCAGGAGTCAGCATGGGGCTGGGCCATTTGTATTTCTTAAGAGCTGCCCAGATAACCCGCCTGGTCCCAGGCTGAGAACCCGCTGGGTGCCCGTCTTGCCCACAGCAGCAGCATTGGCGTGAGAGGGAATGGAGAAGGGGCGTTCCCGGGGAAATAAAGGCGCGTCCTGTTGCGTAAGAAGATGGATGGGGAATAACTGCCCCCAGGGGAGCTGGTGCAACAGCGAGCGAATGGATCGCTGCAGGCAGGATCCGCGGCACTCACCTTGACTGTATCGGATCAGAGGGACCGACGTGTTCTTTTGGCGAGCAGATCCGGCGCTCTGTTCTCATAAAATGTGTCTCGCAGCTACAGGAGAACAGAGGTTCTCTTAACTTTCCCAGGTAACGGGGACTGTTCTCCTGGGTGGCCCTTCAGCTCCCGGGCCCTAATGTATACTGTTAGGTTGTTTTGGTAACAAAAGTAATTCATACCTATTAGAGACATAGACAAGTGTACGTGTGGAAAGTATGAAAAGCATCAGGAAGAAAACAGAAGACTCTCTAATCCCAACGGAAAAGACTGGCCGTTTGCATGGGTTTGCATAAGACACACCGGCACTGTGCACACTAGTTGTGTGCTGTGTGTGTGCACGCACATAGGAACACACACCTGCCTGTCTAACCTCCTATGACCTGTCTGTGTATTAGACACTGTGCTGAGCACTTTTGATGATTTTTTTTAATCCTTAAGACAGTTTGACGAGGCTGTTTTGCCTGGCCTGGCGACAGGAGTGCTTGCCCCCCGAGGTGGTGGCGGGTTAACGTGAATTAATGCACAGAAAACACAGAGAGCAGCATCTGGTCTATACTAAAGCCTCGGTAAATGTGAGAGAAAAGGAAGGGAGGCAGAGGAAGGGGAGAGGGCGCTAGGGAGGAGGTGAGGACCCCGCTCAGCTCAGGGACCGAGTGGAGATGGGAACTTGGAGCTGCCCCGTGGGCCGGGAACCCCTCTGTTCCTGGGGCCGGTGGCCGTTTCGAGCGTTGGAGGTGCAGGCCCAAAGCCTTCCCCATCTGGAACAGCCCACGGTGTCTCCCGACGTCGAAACGCACGCCCCGGAGAACCGCTGACCTATTTTCATCGTGTTCTGATTCCTGTTTTTTCAGGGGAAAACTGTGTTTTAAACAAATGCGCACGTCAAGAAACACAGATGGGTTCCAAATACACATGCGGTTTTATGTTCTTCCTTTTTGCTTAACATCCTATTGTGATTACTCCCCCACATGACGGAACGGTCGTTGTGAATACCATTTCCAGTAGCTGTATTATTCTTTTCTTGAACACGCTATCATTATTTTAATGACACACTCGTGAAGTAGGTTGTTTCCATGGTTTTCGTTATCAAAAAAACCTTCCACACACACACACACACACACACACACATTGTGTGAATGCACACACAGCAGGCATGTGCACACGTACACACACACAGTGTGAACACAGCAGGCAGGCATGCACACGCACGTACACACACACACACGTATGAACACTTATCCTCGTCCACATTCCCGCTGCTCCCCTCGGGCACGTTTCCGGGGGTGAAACTGTGGCACAGCGTGGCCCAGGGGCCGGGGGGCCCTGGGGACATGGTCCAGCCTCTCTCCAGAGCAGCCCTGCAGGTTCTCTGCCCGCCCGGCTCAGGGCGGCCCCGGAGCCACACTCGGCCTGGGCGTCTGCGTGGTTCTGACTTGTACTAACTGGGGGTTCTTTCACCCTGAACGTCTGCACTCTACAAGTAAAAAAGAGTCGGAAGTCAAAGAGGACCCACACTCAGGAGCACCGAGCCAGGGTGGGTGTCGGCTCCCCACCCATTCAGGGAAGGCAGATACTCCAAGTCTGCCTTCTTTTGGGATATTCCAGAATGCTTGCCGTGCGCAGAAGTCTGCTGCCTCGTGTCTCCCTGTTGGGGGGCTTCTTTCAGAAACAGAGGGGGCCGTGGCCTGCTGTGGGCAGCTGCGCCGCCCCGCACAACTGGGGGCATTCCTGCCCCCGAGGGTCCTACCTGCACTGGGGCTATGGCACCTTGCCTCTCCGTGGGCTCCTGGGCCTCTAGGCCTCAGCAACTCCGCACCCCTAGTTATTCCTAATACTCATGCACGTGAGGGTCACGTGGGTCCCTCCGACTGCACCATCAAGGGCAGAGGGATTGAGCTATCCGAGCAGACCGAGGAAGCCACATGGGCTTTTCACAGCCCAGTGGAGCTGAACGCGCTTTTCGGATTGCCATCTGATGAGGGCTGGGGGCTGTGCTGCAGCTCCTGAAAGCCGCCGGCTGGAGTCCCGCTGCCCAGTCGCCTTGCCGTGTGACTGCGTCTGCAGACAGGGCCTTGCAAGAGGTCAATATGTTAAAATGAAGCCGTAGGGGAGGGCTAATCCAATCTGTCTGGTGTCTTATAAGCAGAGATCAGAGCACAGACTCACAAAGGGAGGACCGTGTGAGGACACGGGGAAGGTGGCCTTCCTTCTATAAGCCAAGAAGAGAGGCCTCAGAAGAAATCAGCCTTGCCGATTCCTTGACCTTGGACTTAGGGCTTTCAGAACTGTAAGACTACAAATCTCTTGTTCAAGCCGCCCACGCCGGGACTCTGTTAGGACAGCCCCAGCAAACCAGCGCAGTAACTAACGCAGCCCCACAGGCCCTCACTGAGCCCAGTCTTGGTTCGAGTCTCTGTCTTGGGGGTAGTGGGGGACACACAAAACACTGTCCCTAGCCTTTGAGAGCTTCAGGTCAAAAAGAGAAGATTTCTTAACATAGACAATTACCTCGAAGGTTAGGCATAAAGTTAAAAAACAAAAAGAGTCGATTGTCAACAGCGTCCAAGGACGCCGATGCAAGCAGAGTGTAGGTGGCAGAGTAGCCACACGCGTCCCACAGCACTCAGCGTGTGCCGGGCACTTCAGACAATGCTTCACACAGGCTGACGCGCTTCGTTCCCAGAATGCCCCTGTAACGCTGGCGCTGCCACCACAAACACCCGGCCTGCGACCTCCCAGCTGGCAAGTGGGACTGTTGAGACGTGGCCCCGTAGCGGGCCCCAGAGACGGAGAGTGATGCCATGGGCTTCTGCTCAGCGGGAGCGTTTGGAAGAGCCCTGGGAGGGCCAGGGCTCTCAGACCGACGGGCTTGTCAGTTACACAGGAGAATCGGAACGTAGCCAAGCGGGCCATGGGGGCCGGTGACCGTATGTGAGCAGAGGAACCACATTACCAAAATTGTTGCTTAAGAAGTTGAATCTGGTCCCACCAGGGAGGAGGGAGGAGAAACTGGCGGCGGGGGGGGGGGGGAGGGAAGGACGGGTGGTTGGGGCTTACGGCAGCCTCGAAACCACGGGACAGTGGGCCTGCGGTCGGTGGCCGTGCTTACGGAGCATGACGCTGTCTTTTAACCCCACCCCAACCCAGAAAGGGAGCTTCTGCCACCCCTGGGTAACAAAGGGGAGCGTGGAGCGTGGTAAAATGTCCGGTTAAATTTAAACAGTTAACTCTGAGAAATTAATAGTGATTACTGCTCTGTGTTTTTAAGACGGTGGAATTGAAAATGTTGAGGAAGATACAGAATATTCAATAAGGAAGGTGTCTGAGTCCATTTGTGCCTCATGAAGAGACTTGAGATAAAGGACACATTTAGAACTTGTTAGAATAACGGTCAGCCGAGTGTGACTGCAGGAAGTAAATGTTAACAGCAGAAAGAATAGAAGCATCACTCCTCACGCAGCGAGTGTACATTGCACACGCCGTGCGAAGCCCTCCTCCAGGCGCCCACGGTCCAGAGAAGGAGGCAGAGGAGTCTCTTTCCGCGTGGACTCGTTCATTTCAATCGAATTGTGCTCTCCCAGTCGCTGGTTATTTGTGGCAATGCTGACGCCCACTGCAGACTTTCTTTCTAGATGTAGGTGGCTCTTGTGAACCATACACAGGGTCCTGCTGGTGGCGAGGAAAGACAGCCTTCCAGGTGAGAACCCGGGGTCACTGCCCTTCGCAGTGAACACAGCTCACCCCTGACACACATCTTCTGCCTGGGGGTTGACACGAAGGGTTGCAGAGAGCTGAGCATGAACACACAGACACAGCAGAACACTGTCGGGAGGTGGGCCGGGTCAGGCAGGTGTGGGCCGGGGGGCCCTGGGGAAGACTGAAGCACAGAGTGGGCTCAGGCGAGCAGCTCTGGACTCCAGCTCCATCCTCTCCTCTGTGCTGTGCCACCTCGAACACGTCAGTGACCTTCTCTGAGCCCTCAGCTTCCTCTTCTGCAGAAGCCTTCTGTGATGGTGAACATCACCCCCCTTTTGTAGAAGCTCTCCAGGGGTCAACAATGGGCATCCAAATATTGATCAGAGGCTCCTCAAGGACACGCTTCTCGTTTCTCTCGGTGCGGGTTGAGCTCTTGGACGGTGTCTCCTGGGTGTTACTTACCCCTGCATTCCCTAGTGTTGCACGAGAACCGAGACCCACCGTCATTCCTTAACAAAGACCCCTTAATTGAAGTAAATGAGATAGAATTGGACCGCATCTATAATATCACATGATACAATGAGAACACAATAGAAGACACCATCTGATTAAAGGCTTTTCTTGCCGTCTGCCTATGGGAATATTGTAGAAATGGGCACAAGAGGAAGAACGAAGTCCACTGAACGTCATTAACTCAACAGCAGACCGAGAAACTGTATTATTACTGGCATTTTGTGCGTGAGAACCCCGGGGTCAGGAACGCAGAGGGACCCGCCCACCAGGACCTGGAGGAAGCCCCGGGGGCAGGGCAAGAAGCCGGGGGGGGGGGGGGGGGGGGGGCCTCTCTGTTCCTGGGGCCCCTGCTCTCTGTCTCCGTCAGCCCCAGGCTGGGGCGGGGGCACCTCCGCTAGCTTCTGTTCCACTGGCGTTTCCTCTGCCACGAGGCCCTGGCTGCACGCCCCATGGCCATTTCCATCTGCGGCCTGTGAGCCTGTGTTTGAAAAACATAATTTGTCCTCCCAGTCAGGCCAAAGAGAAAGCACAATTGTGTGTTTAAATACTAATTAACCTTTCACAGCTCCGGGCTTCCTTCTCTCCCCCCTCCCCCTCTCCCCACCCGCACTCTCTTTCTCTCTGTCAAAGCGAAAAGCTGTCAGCCTGCAGGACAGTTGTTGCCACGATTACTTTCCTCGCCTCCACCCCCGGGGGTCTGCAGCACACGGCTGTGTCGACCTCTGCACTTGACCTAAAGACTCTTAGGAGGAGGAGATGACCACGGGCTGGCCACTGATAAGCTTTTCTCTCGGGATCAAGCACTCCAAGCTCGTTTAGACTCCACACCTAGTACTGCTCGATGCACCTAACACTTGGTTTTCCTTTCGATAAAAGAAGAGATTCATCTTAAAATTTTTTTCTCCCTTCCCAGGGTTCCCCAATGCAGTGTATGCTGTTTCTTACCCACCCTTCCCCTCCCCGCCCCCCCCCCCGCTACCGCCATGTCTGGCATTGGGCCTCAAAGGGCATGTGCCTGTATGCAGGTGATTTAGACATTCCAGCAGGTGGAGCTAGAGAGCAGGCAAACTGGCCTGGGGCTGGTGAGGTGCAGGTGGCCCTGAACGAAGCTACTACCTGGGTATTGTCCATCCTAACAGGAGCCGGTACTGTGTTCACAATGCGAACCATGACCATGATCCGGGTTTGGAATGGAGGGAGAAGAGCCCTGTGAAGTAACCCCCCCCAATCCTGAAAGACTAAGGCGAGACCGCAGTTCGCTCCTTACGCTGAGCTCTGGGAATATTCCATGGGAAGGGAAAGTCGGTGAAAGAGACAGATACTCCCCCAGTGTCACAGGCCATCATCACACACAATCTGAAGGACTCAGTCCTGGGCTCGAGTCCTGGGTGTTCTCTGCTGTGTGTGTGTGTGTGTGTGTGTGTGTGAGAGAGAGAGAGAGAGAGAGAGAGAGAGAGAGAGAGAGGGAATCTGGATCCAAATAAGGTCAAGATATGAAGATGCGATGATGTTTGATAACTCTTACCCTTTCTTGTTTTTTGAACATCGCTTGTTTTGAGAGCAGTTTCAATTTTAAAAAAACCGAGACTCTCTTACAGAGAGCGTCTCTGCACGCATGCACATCCCCTGCCCCCCACGTCTGACCGGGCGCAGCGGGCACAGTCCGAGGAAGTCCATGGCATGTTCCAGCTCCCTCGGCTCCCACCTCACACCCTTCCACCCCAGGGCCAGACCCAGGACACCCCATCACCTTCAGTCGCCATGCCCCGCCCCCCGGCTGCTCCCCGGACTCCCTCCTTTTCGGTGGCTTGACACTGTGGAGGGTGTTTTGTAGGATGTGCCCCCATTGGAACTTGTCTGGCGTTTTCCCCACGACTAGGCCATGGTTGTGGGCTTTGAGGAGGAAGAGTTAGGTGCCGTTTCCATCACCTCTCAAGGGTACTCAATCACCATGATTTACAACTGCTGGTGTTTGACCTTGGTCAAGGTCGTGCTCGTCGGTGTCTCCACTGTAGAGACCTTAGAGCTGCATTTTGTCCCTTTCTCCACACTATGCTCTCTGGAAGGAAGCCACCCTGTGCAGCTGACACCTAAGGGTGGTGAGTATTCATGACACCTGTGAATATTCATTTCCTCTTTTGACGTTTAACACAGTACTACTTAGTTTTCTTGCTCACATTGTTCCAGCTTTGGCCATTGAGTGTTCCTTCCACCGGCTCTTCTGCGCCTGGGACCCTCGCCCTCAGTGCGAGCTGTCATTCCTCCATCTCTGAGCCTTTAGGTTCCCTCCCTCCCTCCCTCCAGCCTGACTTCCTCTCCCTCCTTTCTCCCCCGCCTCCTGCCTTTCTGATTGCTTTGCTTTCTTTTTTTAACACTTTTTTAACGCTAGGACACCCGAGATGATGAAGGGAGCCCCTGCCTTCGGGGTGCTCCCGGGTGAGGAGACAGACAGCAGAAGCACCCATCCGCTCCAAGGCAGCCCGTTGCACAGCGGGGAAGCCACCGGGAGCGATGGAGCCCCAGGGAGGGGCACCGGCCAGGCTGCAGGCAGCCCTGTGCCGCTGGCCCGGCCCCGGCCGAAGGAGGAATGGGAAGCCGCTGATGAGAGGCAGCGGGGCCAGGCAGAAAACGGTGACAGGATTCTGGGCAGAAAAAAGATGTCTGTGCAAAGAGGCCAAGATGACAGCTGTCTTGGTGCACTGGGGACGCAGCCAGTAGCTAGTGGCTAAAAGCGGCCATAAAACAAACAGGAAGAATGGCGTACTAGAGTTCTCCAGAGAAGCAGAATCATAGTGTGTGTGCGTCTGTGTGTGCGTGTGTGTGCACACTATATGGCTGGCAAGTCCGAAAGCTGGAGGGTAGGCTGGCAGGCTGAGCCCCACGCAAGGGTTGTTGCTACAGTCAGATTCCAAATGCAGCTGCCAGCTGCATTTCTTCTTCCTTGGGGGCGGACGCTCTTTTTTCAATTCTTGCCAACTGATGAGTCCAGGCCCACCCACGTTATGGAGGGTAATCTGCTTCACTCAGCCTTCTGATTGAAATGTTAACCTCATCTGAAAACAGCCTTCCTGGAAACATCTAAAATGCATACTGTTTGACCAAATATCTGGGCGCGGTGGCCTAGCTGCATCCATGTGTAAATTAACCAGTGCAGATGGGAAGAGGGGAGGATGCAGGTGGGCTTCGTGGCCCAGTGGGGGGTGGGTCACCCTGCTGGACTTCCCTCTCTCAGCTTCCTCTCCAGGGGCCGGTCCCCCCTACACTGCTCTCTGAGGCCTCCTGCACTCCTGCCCTCCTGGGCCCCAGGGGCTCGCCTGGCGGTGAATTACGCCGTGCCTGCCCGGACGGCCTCCCGCTGCTTTCCTTCGAGGCGGAGCAGGCTCTCTGAAGCCGGAGGGGGCTGGCGCTGGCAGGCTCTTCCCTCCTCCTTTGCTGCTGCTGCTGCTGCTGCTGAGCCTCGGGATTTTAAGGGACAGGCACAAGGTGCCCGCCCTCACCACTCCGCACTGCAGGGAGAGCGTGGTGCCAAGTCTGGTGCTTCCCACTCCCGGTTCTGCCCGGAAACTGCCTTCAAGTTCGCCCGGTAGTCCAACGAGCCCCAGCGCGCTAGGGGGCCGGGAATGGCCCCCGAGCTGCCTCCACTGACCACAGGGCCTCGGCCGACGCACGGCACCTGCCAGCCTCTGCCCCTGGTCCTCGGGGCGGGATCGCCGCTGCTTCCCCACCAGCCTCTCGTGTGCTGCGAGGACAAGGGGACGAGCAGGGTCCGATTCACTCGGCAATTTTCGAAGGATTGTTTAATCTTCACCCTTACCGGTTCGTCTGTCCCTCACTGAGAGTCTTGGCCCCAGACCCTGGGGTCCCCCGGAACGACCGAAGGAGGGCCGAGGCTAACAGGTGTCCTGCGCTGTCCTGGGTGGGCCTTCTGCCTCCAGCCCTCCGCGGAGGCTCTTGTTGGTGATGTGCTGGGACTTCTCAGGTTCATTGAAAGAATAATTTGGAAAACAATTTATAATGGTTAAAATGCCTCTTCCCAATTACCCCACTTTCATAGACCCTGGCGGTTCATTCTTTGTTGCCATAGCAACCCGCAGCCTGTGACAAGAGGAGGGAGCAGCATCCGGGCAGGACTGGGGGCTGACGGCACAGCCACGTGGGGGGTGCGGGCCCCGTGCCATCAGAACCTTCTCAGGAGCCCTGGGTGCCCTGACACCTGGGCACCGAGGCCATCCTTTTGTAAGCTCTTGCAGCTACAGATTGGACACACACCGAACTCCCGCAACGCCGACCGGTTGGTCACTAGGGGCGTGTTGGACGCGTGTCCAGAGGGGAACCCCAGCTCCACGCTGGGCCTGAGGCCGGGGAGTGAAACTACCACGGTGGGGAAGGCCACGTGAAGCTTCTGAAGTCTCGCCCCACCCCCCACCAGCCACGGCAATAAATAGCAAACAGCAGCAATCCCTGGTCGGGGGTGGAGAGCCCGTCCATGTCCGCCGAACATTTGGGGGATGCACATGCAGGCGCACCCACCGAGAGGTGCACCACCGTGGCTGAGCTGAGCAGCTGGGGTCGGCACGAAGACCCCACGGCCCACGCGGCTGGAACCGTCTCCTCTCGGGCCCTCGGCAGACGGAGCCGGCCCGCCCCTGACTGCAAGGCACTTGCTTACTTCCCTGGGAAGACGGCGGGCCTGCCCTTCTCCGAGCGCCGGAGGGACACGGAGTCGAGTTGTTGAGTCAGGAGTGTGGACCCCCCGGAAATGACTGAAATCGTTTTGTTTTCCTCGGGGAACCTGAAACCGGCAGTTATTCTTGTTTCCTTCCATTCGTTCCTTCCCCCGTCTCTTCTTAGGGAGCCCAGGGTGGGCAGCCCGGCCTCACCCTGGCAGATGTCTGCGCAGAGACATTCCGCTGGAGATAACTTCCTCTCTCCTGGGGATTAGACGTAGATATCGTGGTGATTAGATTATGTAACATTTAAAAAAACCCACCTTGGAAATGTGGTGCTGCAGGAAAGAGAAAGCCGGAGATGTGGACACCGAGCCTGGGAATCATCACCGGGCAGAGACGGAGCCCCTCCGACGTCCCCTCGTGGCCCGAATGCACGAGAAGGTGTGCACACACCAAGTCAACGCCAAGCGCGGGCAGAGGTGGATGCCCGGCTCCAGGTTTGGCAAACAGCAGGTGTCACAGGTTGGAGCGTGTCCCCATACAGATGGCTTGGCATCCTTGCCCCAGCCTTTCCCCTCACACAGCGGGGTGACTGCTGAGCCCAGAAGGCTTGCGGGAGGGGACTGAGGGCCCCATCTCGGGGGGCCGGCCTGCGGGGCCCTGTGGATTTTCCCTCAGCTCCACCTCGCCCGCCCTGTGGGACTTTAGTATCACATGCCCTGTGCCTGGTTCTGCACTCGATGTGCGTCTGCGCTTCAGCCACAAAGGAGTAAGAGAGTGTCTCTCTGCGGGAACCTGTTACCCGCCGACGCCGTTAGAGAACACACGGATTAGACCTCAGGGCTGTCTGTCCATCTGCTGCCGGTCACACTGGGCGACCTTTCGCGTTAGAGCAGGCATGTCTGGTAAGAGGGGAAGCTCGTGCTGACCAGACTGACCGGGTCCTGGCACGTGGACCGCGGCAGCTGCTCTCTTGGAAGGAGGGGATTTTGATTTGTCAGGTGTGTGTTTCCCGCTGGATCTTCCCAACACAGTGCAAGGGGAATGTGGACACTCCCTCTACCCAGATGAGCCCTGAGGTTGAGTGGCAAGGTCACGCATGCAGTGAACTGGAAAGTCAGAATCCGCACCTAGATCCGAGTGACTCCCAGGAGCTCTGACCGCCGCGCAGTGGGGGGATTACGCCCTCTCACGAGGCCGTGGCGGTTTTGTGTGCGGAGTGAACCTGGGAACAAACACTGCCTCCCCCGCTGCCGAGCAAGACCGTGCGTCTGAGGGGCCTGGATGGGGAAGGGGGTCCCAGCACTCCCTCGGTGACCCTGTGCCTTGATCTCTTGGCCGCGGTTGAGTATCCAGAGGTCAGCTGAACCCGGCTGAGGCCATCATGTCCCCTGGCTGGGGAACTTGAACCTCACCGAGAACAACTCCGGCCCTGCGGGTGGCTCAGCTGAGTCCCTCTAGGGCAGTGCTCAGACGGAGCCGGGACAGCCGAGGTTTCCAAGCGGGACGGTTGCTACCTCCTCTCAGGCCCCTTCCCTTCTGCTCTGCGCACAGGGCCATGCACTTCCCGTTTCCTGCGGGGACTTCAGCAGCGGCTTTGCGTCGTGAGAGTAGCTTCAGTGCCCAGTAAGACAGCCCTCTGGCCATGCCGTCCCAGTGTCCGGAGGGACGCCCCGGCCACAGTTCAGGCTCCTGCCCCCGGGGCCCCTCTCCCAAATTTAAGTATCGTTTCTCCGGTGTCCCACTCAGCCTGGGGAGGCAGGCTTCCTGCTGTGTGATCAGGGTGGCCTCGCCCTCCCCCATTTGGACCCTCCGCCGTTCCATGATGTGCTTGACTGCTGCCCCGCGTTGAACGCTGAGCAGAAACTCCCCTTCCTCTGCCCCCGCTGCCCCTGCACGGACCGCCCAGCGTGCGGGTTTGTCAGGCAGTTCTTAGGTTCTCGCTAGACCCCGGAGGTAGCACAGACCGCACAGGCGAAGGGCACGGACCCCCATGCTGTCCCCACGGGAGAGGGCAGTGGCCAGTGGGGGGTCTCCAGGTTACCTACGACCTCCCTCCAACTTGGCTCTAAGGCAGGAGTTTCCCTGACCCCCTCCTCGGGTTCAGCAATGTGCTATAAGGGTTCACAGGACTCATTATAGAGGATGCCATTAAGGATACGTCTGGCGGGCGAACAGCCAGAGGCAGAGGTGCCCAGGGCGAGGCCCAGAAGGGCCCCGGACATGGGCGCTCCTCTCCCCGTTGGGCTGGTGGAGGGATGCTCCGCCCCCCCACCCCCCCCACACGGGTGCTCACTGACCTGGAAGCTCTCCCAAGCCCGCAGGGGAGGGTTTTTATGGAGGCCTCATCACTGCCCACAGCTATTACTGACTCAGTCTCCAGCCTCTCCCTTCCCCCAAGGGCGGGGCTGGGGCTGGGGCAGGAAGTTCCCAGCTTCTAAGCACGGCTTGGCCTTTCTGTCGACCAAGTCCCCACCCTGGAGCCGTGCAGAAGCCACCAGGAGGGGCCTCCTTAGAACCGAAGATACCCCTTCACCCGGGAAATTCAAGGGATTTCGGAGCTCTGTGTCAGGAACAGGGGGCAGAGACCAATATATATATTTCTCATCATGTCATAAATAGCCTCTGTGTCAAAGACCCAGAATAATTTCTGCTTACCTAGAATGCCCCCCAATGATTTAACCTCCAAGTCCCCAGGTTCCTACCCACGGTGTCTAAGATGTTTGCGTTTGTCGTTATCTCTCTGAACTGCCCTAACAGACTCCCAGGAAACCCAGCCCACCACACACACTCTCTTTTTTCTAACCAAGTTAGGCAGCACCGATTTTAGGTGTTTGTCACCAGCAGAACCTGAGTCCTTCCGTGCCTGAACCGCTCTGTGAACCATAAAGCATCTTGCGAATCTGTGCCGGTCGTGGGAGGTACTGAGCGAATGTTTGAAGAGTGCCGACATGCACGCCTTAGCCCCTGGCCGACACGCACACGCAGGCGGAGGGACTGGCGTGCTGGCGTGCGGGCCATCCTCACCGTTCCCGGGGGGCTGCTCTCGTCCACTTCGGCCTGACGTCCTTGCCTCCGGGTTTCACTGAGAGCGTGCGGGCCACAAAAGGTGCCTCTGCCTCCTGGCTTTCGTGGGAGCAGGGCAGGCTGTTTTCCGAAGGGGAGGGGACGGACACTGATGCTCGGATCTCACAGTAGACAGCCTTCGGATCTGCTCCAAGGGGAATGGGAGATCCCTGTGGAGGCCACAGACAGGGAGAGCATTCTTGGGGACCTCCAAGGGGGGCAGAAGGCTGGCCTCTGCTCGCCACGGGCACCCCGGACTCGACCTCAGTTCTTGACCTCAGTGGAGGTCGATCACGCCGCTGTGTCTTCAGATCCAGGGGCATGAAGCAAGGGGAAGAGGCGGGGCCAAGAAACCGTCCTCTCCCGAGTTCAACAGGCTTTCCCTTTGTTTCAGAGGGTCTCGGAGCTGGCAGGGAGCTCGGGAGGCAGCGGGCCAGAGGGCCTCATCTCACACCGAGAGACCGAGGCTCAGGTTTGAGGAACCAGCTTCAAGGCAGCGAGTGGCACAGCCGGGCCTCGTGCCCTGCCCCTTTCCCCCCGGGACACCAGATCCATGTCATTACGTGTCTGAAATGTACCGTAACGGGGTCTGATTAGAATAAACCAAGCTTTTCTTTCAAAACCTTCCTGCGCTGGTAAATATTGCTCATTAAGCCTTTAGAGAGAATTATTTTGGTCAAATTACATTTCTTTCAGCTGCGCTGCGAGGGTGGAAGTTATTCGAGGAGAGAGCGGGGGCACGTGGGGCCCCGCTGGGGCTGTGATGAAGGTTGGCTCTGGTAGGACCGGGAGGGGACTGGAAAGCTGGAAAGAATTCAGGATCCCGAGACAGCTCGAAGGAAGTCGCGATGGGGAAACGTAATACAACAAAGCAAAGCAGAGCCAGGATTCCAGCATCCCGGGCCCCACCCAGCTCGACCACTGAGCAGCCAGGCCCTTCTGGAAGGTGTGCCTCCTTACAAGGGTCAGCGTCCCCCTCTGCGCAGTGGAGTTAGAAGATCCCCTACCTGCCTGCTCTCCCTGGGTGTTACGAAATCGAGCAGGTTAATGAAAAGCCCCAGGCGAAGGGGCGAGAGAGGCAGAACGGGCCACCGCCTGGTCATCCCTCGGGCAAGGCGGGGCTGTCCCCCCCAATGCCTCTCCCAGCTGCGGGCAAGCCCCTTCCGGCAGGGACCAGGCCTCAGGCTGAGCCAGGCCTTCAGGGTGGGAGTGTGTAGACCAAGCAACAAGCCCTGATGAACTTTCCTGTTCTTTCCCCCCCCCCCCGACCCGCCCGCTGTTCTCAGCCAGCCAGGGGCCCGAGGTGCACCCTGGGCTCTGCCCATGCCCTCCAGGGAGCCTCGGGGGTGGTTGCCCAAAGACAGCTCGTGGGGAAACGGAAACCCAATTGCGGTTGAACGTGGTCCAGTTCAGCCTCGACCTTAACAGGGAAAGAGGAAAAGTTTGGCTCCCACGGTCGTGTCTGAGACCCAGGGACGCAGCAGCGCACGCGGAGCTCTTGCTGGGTCCCGCCGTGCCAACGCTCACCGGCACAGCCCCTCGCCGTCGCCCTCCTAACAGACGCTCACGTAGGTGGCATCATTCGTGATGGACGGCTGAAGAAACCAACACAGAAACCATGAACAGGGTCAGTGAGCCGAGCACAGCAAGGCTGGCACTGGCGCCAAGGACCCCCTGACCTAGAAACCCTGCCCCCCCGCCCCCCCCCCCCCGTTGCCGTCAGCCGTTGTGTTGTGAGGCGGAGCTTCGCACGCATCGTCTCCTGTCCTTCCGAGAACAGCTCGTCCTCCCCGAGGGGCGTTAGGGGTCCCGCAACACTCCCGAGAAAAGCGGAGCTCCGAGAGGTGAAATCGCTGCTGAGGCCGAGTGCCAGGGCTCAGGTGCAGAGGTAGACCGCCCCTTTGTGAGACCCCGCCTGTCCTTCGGGCGGGGAAGCAAAGGCGCAGTGCAGGTTCAGGTGCCTGGCGCTTTCCAAGTGCACATGGTGTTCTTTCTTAGGAGCAAGGCGGGCTCTAATCCCACCGCCGGAGCTTCCCACGCCCCCTTCACTCCATGGGTGAGGGGCGGGCTGGGAGCAGTACCGCCGACCTCGCCGGGAGCGACCACGGCCCGGGTTCTGCCTCTGCACAGCAGAGTCCCTTCGGCGGGGAGAAAAGCCCCGAGTGTCTGTGCGAAGCCGCCCTTCCCTTATCTGCTTAATGTGCTGATAGCGTTCTCCCATCAGTACTTCCAGCCTTTCGCAAACGTCCAAAGTAATGAGAAGGCTACAAAAACTTGCTGAGCTGTCTTCTCAAGAACCCTCCTTTGCAGTGTGCCCTTCTGTGCTCTTGAGCGCCCTGGGCCGCCTGGTTTAGGCCGCAGATTTCCACGCACCAGCTGTGACCGCCTGTAAATACACACACTTCCAGAAAACGGACGAGAGCGCGGCTCAGCAGAAACTTCTGCAACAACACCGGAAGCGCCTGCCGGTGCTGTCCAAGGCCGCAGCCCCCAGTTCCGGTGACTGCTGAGCACTGGAAACGTGGCCACTACAACTGTAGAACCGAAGTTTTCACTCAATTTTAATTACACTGAAGTAGCCACAGGCGACCCATGGCGACCGCGGTGGACAGCACAGATCCAGGCAATGACTGACAACAGATCAGCCCGGTCACTCATTTACACGCTTGCTTTTCTGTAAATTTTAGGTTGTTTACCCAGGGGCTTAACTCGTGGCTCTCAGTATTTATGCCCTGCGGGGATTCACAGTTGTGTAAACACGGTGCACAAAATTAAGTTCAAGAGAGGGGCCATGTGTCTGCTTATTAGCATCACACTGTAAGAGCTGCCAGGGTCCTAATTAAAAGATTAAACACTCTCGAACGCAAACAGACAGCCTTGCACGCACTCCCGGCCTGCCTGCTGCCCAGGAATGGTGAGGCCGACAGGAAGACGTGCAGGATCTCATGGGCTCACGGGCCGCCATGTGTGCGTGTGGCTGGGCGGGGGGGGGGGGGGGGGGGTGCGGCGGGGGGCGGGGCTTCTCTGTCAGACCGAGCTGCTGGCTCCCTGCCAGCAAGTTCGGTGTGTGGTAGTTCTCTGTTCCCTTTCCGTATTGATCATCGGGCTTTGCGTGGCCCTTATCTCGTTCAAGAAGTGCTTATTCCTTCTAACAACGACCGCACGTGAGGCACCGGCATCAGGGAATCTCTCCCAGGGCTTCCTCCTCTCTAACTGCTGACCTCGAAACCCTGCGGCCGCTCCAGTGTTTACACACACGGACTCCCTGGCCTGATCAGGGATCTGGGTCAGCACGACTGGGCAGCTGTGGTTTCCCAAAGCTCCAGGGGTGGCTGGATCTGCGGCCTGATTTGGGAAACACTGACCCCACTCTTCCTCCTCCTCTTCCTCCTCCTCCTCCTCACGCAAAGGCTGGAGCTGCAGGGTGAGCTGGAAAGGCCTGCTGCCGCCCTGGGGGCCAGGTGGTCACTGTCATCTCAGCCATGGACGGACCTCTGCCCCCCACCCTGTGCCTGCTAGGCATCTAATACGAGCTGTCTCCACAGGACCGTGGGAGGGAGCTGTTCCCACTCCTGGGGACAGTGGGAAGCTTAGAGAAACCAAGACGCATTTATCCAGCCTCTATGCCATGAGTAGGTATTACGCACCTGGGCCGGGCCAGGTGCTGCTCTAGAACGCAGGGGCGCAGCAGCGGATGAAACATCTGTCCCTGCTCCCAAAGAGCTTGCTTTCTGAGGAGGCAGACCAGGAACAAGTGAAGGGTCAGCGTGTCTGATGGTGAAGGCCACGATGAAGGCGCAGCGAGGCAGGGTGTGTGAGAGCGAGGCGGGGCCGCCTGGGGAGGGAACCCAGGCGTGGTCTCCGACGAAGTCGCCTTTCGGGCTGGGACCCGCATGAAGCCAGTGTGCTGGCCAGGAGTAGGGAAGCCAGCGGAAGGGCCCTGAGGCCAGAGAGCACTGTGCTCAGAGTCGCACAGGTGACACGGGGCGGGGCCAAGATGGGGTCAGCTCTTTCTGAGGTCACACAGAGCTTGCTTTGTTATTTGACCGCACCTCGCCGGCTCACTGGGTTAGCAATTCCGTAGCTATGGAACATCCAACCACGAGTTGATCCTTTTTTCTCATCTGCAGAAACAGAGTTTGGCTACAATGGGGAAAGCCATGACAAGACAAGTGAGGACATGTACACACAGGGGACTGTTTATGTCCCCAACCCTGGGAGATGGGCATTGTGCCCATCTTACAGACGGGAAAACTGAGGCACCAGGAAGGGAACCGGCTCTCCTGACGTCCCCTTGCTGCTGCGAGGCAGGGGCTGGATTTGAATGCAAGCCTGTTGAGCTGCACCTGCCACAGTGACTTGTCCCCATGGGGACACTCCCTGCTGCTGCCACTCTAAGTCCCTCAGTTGGAAGAGTCCAGGGAGACAGCTCTGTGTGCTGTGCTCTGGGCACTGTGCGCTGCACGCAGGTGGCCGAGCTGGTCTTAAATACGAGAAGGGGTCCCACCCCCTGCTGTGGGAGGACCTGGCAGAATTCGCCATAACAGGTACCCTCTTAATATGAGCTGTTAACGGAAAAGAGAAAAAGTCTTCCACTGAAGCACACGACGGCTGACACATTAGAACATCACAGCTCTAAATTGCAGACTTATTAAAGCCATTAGAATAATTATGATTGAGGATTTACTTAAAAGCCCATAAGGACTTTTCAGACAGCCTTTTGCTTGAGCACCTTCTCGCACCTCTGCCACTCTCCCTCCACCTCCAGACGCCGTCCTCGGAGGCCTGATGAGAGCCGTCGCCCTCTCTTCGTCCGCATCCCCAGGGCCCACGTCTACGAGCATGCTGGGAGAATCGTGCAGCAGGAAGAGCGCGGGTCTCTCTAGGCCGCCTGTCTGGCTTTGGCCATCTCTTGCATTTCCTTAACCTGTTTGGGAGTCTTGTGTAATGAAACTCCCCACTTTGGAACGTCTTGGTCTGCGCCACAAGTTGTCACTGAGGTCAGCCGTCATGAAACTCACACACAGAGAAGCTTGAGGAAGAGACCTCCTGCCTTCCACAAGCCACGTGGCTTAGAGAAGGTGGCTCCAGAGGTTGTGCTTGACTTTGTACAGCACCCCCGGGAAGTCTCTATGTCCCTTTCTCCCTGACACTACCCCCGGCATGGAGCAGGTGCTCACTTCATGACAGGTACCCCTGCGTTCTCCTGTCCTTTAGGGAGTGAAACATCATTCGGAAGAGAGGACTTTAATCGCTCATTCATTCATTCATTCATTCAAGAAACGTGCTACGTAGCAGGCACTGTGAAAAGCTTGAAGAGTAAGATGTGGATTCTGCCAGGAAACAAGTGTGCATGACTTACGTGCCCCACAGAAAACACAGTGAGAGCAGTGATGAAGTGTCATGCAATTTAGAGCGAGGTCATTTTTTGCGGTGAAACTTGACAAGCTGACTAATTATAAAATAGAAGAGGAAAATCGAAGAACAACCAAGACACAGCAGCGACAGAGCCGCAAAATGGCTCACTGACCAGAGCGCTAGACTTGGTGTTGAGCTGTAGGAACGAGGGCACTGTGGGACGGGTGGGCGTGGCCCTGGACCAGGAGGCGGAGCCCACAACTCAAGCTCCGCCTGTGAGCACCCGTAGCTGTTCAGTGGGCGAGGGGAGCTAGTCAATGAGGGATCCCCGAGCACAGGGATTCACGTAGAGAAACACTTGAACTGGGACCCTTTCGTCGCTTTACATGTGGAACTCGATCCAGGAGGCTAGGAGACTCTGAAGTTCAAGGTAAAACTGGAAATTTTAGGTGACATAGGAAAGTGGCTTTATGGCCTCCAGCTTGGCAAGATTTATTAAGGAAGACACAAAAAAGCACAGACAATAAAGAAAATAGACAAAGTTATCCTCATTAAACTTAAGAGCTTCAATGTATCAAAAGAAGTCACGGAGAGGGTGTAAAGATAAGCCAAAGCTAGAAAGAAATATTGGCACCTATAAAATTGACAGCAAATTCCTTTTCAGAATATGCAATAAACTACAAATCAATAAGCACAAGCAACTCAGTAGAATAATGGGCAAAACAGAGTCTATTCAACGGGGGAAAAAAGAAACAAATGATCAGCGTCCAAGAAGAAGCCCTGCCTCTGTAGTCATCAGGGAGACGTAAAGTAAAACTGCAGTGAGCGGCCATTTCACATCCGGCAAACGAGCGAAACTTAAGGTCTGACACTCAAATGACACGGGGAGGTGGGGCGCCCGAGCCTCCCCACCAGCGCTGGGCGGGGGTGCAGGGTGACCCAGCCCCGGGAGCGAGCGTCTCGGCTCCGTCGAACACACTTGGAGACGTGCGCTCATCCGCCGCAGCGATTCCGCCTCTGGGCAGCTCGCCTGCAGAGTCTGGCAGCTGCCCCCGAGACCTGTGCAGAATTGGCCACGTCAGCACGATATCTGACAGCAAAAACGGGAAAAAACTGGAATGCCCACTCACCAGCAGTAAGGGACATTAAAAACACGCGCCAACCTGTGGAAACGTATACAGCAGCGAAAAGTGAACGAACTCCAGAAAAGTGCAAAAGAGCATAGGGAGTGCTCCAACACCATCTTGAGGGGAAAGAGGCAACTCACCAAGAATATATAGTATGAATCCCTTTGCATAATGTTCAAAGTCGTGTGTATCTAGGTGATACAGATAATACTGGATAACACAGAGGAATCAGGGATAGATGACACAGGGAAACAAATGAGCCGGCTAAAACTATAAGGAAAATACAGAAAACGACAAACAGAAGTTCCAGCAGGCGTCCACCCTGAAGGGGGAGAATGGGGAGATGGTGGGAGGGGCTTCCAGGTGACCGCAAAGGTGACGGCCTCGCTTGTGGGACCGAGTGGCGGACCCGCCGGTGTTCATTTCACCCGCGTGGGGCTTATGAGCGGTCTTCCCCCATCTCGTCTAGCACTTAACATTGTCACGGTGTCCTGCCTGCCCGAAGGGAACGAGGCCAGCGGGAGGACGACGATGGAACAGGTGACAGTGGCCTGCACCGGCCCGGGCCTTAGAGGTTGGGAGACGCCCAGGAGACAGGAAGAAGGGGAAGCTGAAGGACGCAGTCAGGCAGGGGCAGTGGGGGGCGGGGTGGCAAGTTCGTGCACGCTAAGCCGCGGTCAAACCTTGGGGAGGGAAACCTGAGTGGGAAATGTGGGGGGTCTGCCAGGTCTGGGAGCCTCCAAGCTACTCGGTGACCAGTAGGCAGCCGCTGAAGAGCTTTAGAATGCGGTGAGGTGTGCGTCGTGCCAGACGGGGACCGTTCTCCCATTGTCACATGTGCGGCTCAGCGACGTTTGAGCACATGCCCATCTCTGGGCGCGTCACCACTGCCTGTCCCCAGCACCGTTTCGTCACCCCAAGCCATTATACGGTTTCTATCAGGCATCGGATGAGACCAGGTTTTCCTTTTATGGGGGAAAAAACCCTAAAAGCTAGGGGCTGTCTAAAGGCGGGGTGATGACTTTAGGGAGGTGATCTTCGGAGGTCAAGTGTGGTCCAGGGGAGGGAAGGTAAGGGAAAGGGCGGAAGTGGGAGACGTCGTGTGAGAAAGGCCCCAGGCCCCCTGTGCCCTGGGGATGCACGGGTCTCTCTGGTGAACCGTGGGGGGGGCGTCCACGAGCCCAGGTTTCCAGGCTGGGTGCGTGCTGAGGTCATTTACGGGAACAAAGTTACGAGAGCTGAAAAAACGGGCTGGTCAGGTGATTTTGGTTTTCAGAGCAGCCGCAACCTGGGAGTTTTACCCCACTCCGAGTCTTATCTCCACGCCAGTGCTGGGTGTCCGGTCCTGTTTCATGATAACAAAGCCTGGAGAGCAGAGGAGACATTTCCATAATCTTGCCTAGTTTTGCTGCAGGGAAAATGCAGTGCGTCTGTGGCTGAGAGTCAATGCCAAGTGCAAATGTGAGACTCTCCAATGAATGAGAGGGCGGCCAGACCCCAGGTGGCGCCCACAGCTCAGGGATCCGGTGTCTGATTCTCCAGCTCCCCACCACTGATGGAGCCTGGGCCTGAACTGACCAAGCGACGTTCCCGACCCCACGCTGCGAGCAGAGGACCTGACCCAGCCATCTGGGAGCACCTCCTGTGACGCGGCAGAGAAGACGCCCCTGGATTTGGAACAAGAGTGTAGATCAGGGTGGGTAGCCCCAGCCCGTGAGCCAAACCGACAGGCGCCCCATTTCTGCAGAGCCCATGAGCTAAGGAGGGCTTGTGCATTTTTATATGCTTGGGAGAAGCATCCTGTGACACATGAAATTGTCACATTGCAAGGGCCATAAATAAAGCTTTGTTGGAGCCCAGTCAGCTCACTCATTCCTGCATCGTTCACGGATGCTTTTGTGCTGCGTGTGACGGAAAGGAGACCGTTGGGGCAGAGCCCACGGGGCCGTAAAGGCTGCAGTAAACACTTCACAGCGGACATCCGCCAGCCCGCGGCACAGACCTCGGGGCACCGTTCCAGTGCTCCGGACAGGACGGAGCACAGGGTCAGTGGGGAGCCTGGCACCCCCCCACAGGCCCCAGGAATCGCCACGGTGTCCGACACCCTCGGTTCAGCTCCTCTTCCCTTCCAGCTCCAAATCCAGACCCCAAGGGCAAGGCCCACTCCCCTGCCAGATCCGACTCCATGACGCCGCCATTGACCTGCAGGGTGTCCGATGTGCCCGTCCCTGCGCCCAGCGTACGGGCCGAGGCCACCACAACCTAGCCCCTTCCCCCTTCCCTTCCCCCAGGGATGCACAAGGGTCCAGCCCACAGTGACCCTATCGCCCGCATCCACCTGCTGTCTGGACACACCTTCCTATGGATTCACTTCTCAACGAGCATTTGCTGAGTCTGTACCTTGTGTTACAAGGTCGGGATGTAATAGTAACTAATAAAAAGACAGGAGTGGCCTCTGTCCTCGTGGTGTGTGGCGTCTAGTGCACGAGCAGCATTAACAAGTAAGACCCCAAGTAAGTGTCCAGCTGTGGCTTTGACCAGCGTGACCAGCGTCGTGAAGCAAAGCTGCGTAGGTGACAGGACCTCGATCCTCGAGAACCCACACAGAGGTTCTGAAGGACAGTGGGCGTCCCCTGTACAAAGGGAGCAGGATTTGCAAAGGCTCCGGGGAGCACAGTGAACTTAGAGGACAAAGAAGGACACGGAGGACCTTGTGGCTGGACCTGGGCGAGGGGGTCGAGGAGGGAGCGTGGCAGGGACGGCGGGGTCCCTGCCTCCTCTCCGCGCCTACCCCTCCTCATCCTCACACACACTTCTCTCTGAACGGGCAGGATCCTGCTTGAGCGGACGAGCTGAATGAATCACCCCTTGTCCACACCACAGTTGTATTATCCAGCCATAAACGTGCAGTTAAGGAGATTAATTGCATGTAAATTGCCTGAGCTATAATTTAGTGTGGCTTGAAAAAGACCGTAGCTGGTTTGGACGGGAGAATCACACGTGTGTCAAGTAGGCACCTGCGCCTGCCAGGCCTTGAGCGAGTGTGACGCACACGCCTGGGGCGTGGGGAGGGCGGCAGTAATTCTGACCGTTAGCATTTTGTCACTGCGTTTCGGCCTTCCTATTTCAAGGTCAAGGAGTGAAATAATCAAAAAACCATCAGAACCGGGATACATTTCTCTCTCTCTCTTTTTTAAACATTGTCACGAATGTTACCGACACATCCTCCTTTCTCTTCAGATTCACAATCTTCAGTTCCCGCGACTGTACGGAGGAGAAGCCGCTGGGGAGAGCCGATTGCCCCCCAGGCGGAGGCAGGCTGAGTCTGGCCTCCAGAGACTCTGCTGCGGCCTCTCCCCCGCCCCCCAGGGTGTGCCCTCCTCCAGTCCCAGGAAACCCTAAAAACTCTTAAGTGCTGGTGGGAGGGGAGGATCTGTTACCAGCGTGGGCTCAGAAAGTGCTGCGTCAGCCTGGGGCCAGACCGTGTGAGTCACCACCCCGGGCTGATCGGCTCTGATCCGCAGTGTGGATCAGAGAACACCCGCCTGTGCTTTCGGTCCCGGGAGGCCTCTGTCCTGCCTGCCGGCCAGCAGGGGCGTCCTCGTCTGAACCCTCAGCCCTCCCTCCGCTCCCAGACCTCTCGGCGCAGCTCTGGGCTGGCAGTGGGTCTGGGAGGACCTGTCAGGCTGCTTGTGCCTCGGTTTCCCTGATGGAAGCATTGAGTGAGGCTGCTCCTGAGACGTGTGTTAGATTCATCTGCAAATGAAACAAAAGTTAACCGAAATACCCCCTTAAATCGTGAAATACTTAATAGAGGAGGCAGATGGCAGCTCACCAGCAAGACTGGGCTGCTGGTGTATTTTTCGGCCAGTACCGTTCGCACGTGCACACACCTGACGGTTAGCTGCTGCCCCTTGGGGCTTCGCACCTGAAGTTCCCAGCACTCAGCTTTCCTCGAGGCACCGGCAGATCTGGCAGCCGTGGGCCTTGCTCCCTGAGAAGGACCCGGGAGCCGGGCTGAGCAGCAGCTGGCCCTCGAGGTGGGGGTGCGCCCTGCAGCTGGCCAGGGCTCCCTCTGCTCTGGGGGGCGTTTCGTGCTGCTCCCACATTCGTGGCCTCTCTGGCTCCAATACCATCAGATTCCTGGGCCCTGCGGGTCTGAGCTTGTGACTTCTGGCTCAGACCCAGAGGATGGGAATTCCACAGAGAACACGGGACCTGCAGCCGGAGGGGCCGGAGGGCGGCCACCGCCCCTAGAGGCCAGGCAGACCGGAGCACCTGGGCTTTCCAGGCAGACGGGAAACTCGGAGTGGACTGCCAGGGTCCCCCTACTCAGCTGGGTGACATGGGGCACGTTCGCTCATCGCTGTTTCTTCAATGGTAGCACGGGACAGCGGTGCCACCCGTCATGTCTTGTGCCCCCGAGGTATGCCTGGCACCTTGCACTCTGTCCCCAGCCCACCCTGTATCTCCGCCAGGTCGATTTCCACTCACTCTTGGCCTGCAGGCGGGGGAACCTCCCGGGAGAACTGACCTCGGATGCCGAGCTAGGACCCAGGCCCTGTGGTCCTGTGGTGCCTGTACTTTGGGGGTGTTTGGCGGAGGGGGGCAGGCACATTGCAGGAAGGGCTTCAGGAAGGCCCAGGTGCCTGGGACTCAGCCATGGCACCAGTTAACCAGCCTCACCCTGACCCATCCTGCCTGGGGCAGAGGGACGGCCACCTTCGAAGTGCCCAGCGCCCAAGCGGCTCTGAGGCGGGGTCTCTCTGAAGTCCGGAGCACATGCTGCTCTCCCTCCACACCTGTGGCCCTGAGGGAGGCAGGGGTGATGGGGGCTGGGCCTCAGAGGTTCCCGAGGAGATGGCCTGGAACACGGTTAGGGAGCCCAGCCGTCCCCTCAGAGTGTCTGAGGCACACACGGAACCCCTGATGCCATACTGCTCCTGTGTGTGTGTGTGTGTGCGCATGCACGCATATGTACATGTTACATGTATACAGAACAAGATGCATATAAGCCTGTTGGTGTATGTGTGCATCCACATGTATAGTACATGGCATATCTTGAGGCTTAGGACACATTTATACAACGAATGATGTCAAAAAACTTCTGGTTACAAAGTAGGTCCTGGGGACCGGATGTCTGGTGTGGTGATGGTCATTAACTGTACGAAGTCGTACAGTTGAAAGTTGCTAAGGGGGTAAAAAGTTCTCATCACAAGGGAAGCACTCTGTCGCTGTGTGTGAGGGTGGATGTAACTAAACGGATGGCGGGTGAGCATTTTGCAATGTGCACGTACCTCAAATCGTTCTATTGTACACCTGGTACAATGTTACGTGTCAATGATATCTCAGTTTAATAGGCAGATCGATACACACTGTTCCTAAGCCTTTGTGTATCTCACCATGGAGTGAGGTGTCCAAGGGGGCGGGTAGGGATCTGAGAGGGGCCTCAGGCGCTGCCAGTGAGAAGGTAGCGGCCCGCCCAGGGCGCTGAATCAGAGCAGCTCACGGAGCTCCTTTCGCCCAGCAGCGCAGGCCCGGAGGAAGCAGCCACGCACTCGAGCCCCTGCTCTATTTTTATATTCCTCGGTGATTGCTGGCGTTACGTCTGCAGTTGTTTTGCTGGAAGGAGGGAAGGCTGATTCCTTTCCACCTGGAGCTCCAGATTCGGGCAGCGCCGTGGTCCAGCCGAGGGGTGTCCGGGGGCCAGGCTGGCTCTGGCCGCGGCAGCCTTGCCTCCGAAAGGCAAGGATTGGCTCCTGCCCTTGCTTTGGCTATGCTGTTGTTTCAGGAGCGTGAAAGAAGTGACCGCAAAGTCCTCCGAGAGGCAAAACGAGAGCCAGGTCTGAGCGCAAGGCTGAAGGTGCACACGGGAGAGAGGACGAGGAAGGATGGAGATTTAACGTAAATAGGTTTTGTTTTAAACAACTAGCAACATGGGTCCTAGAAGGCTTTGGGGGCTCAGAGGTGACTGACACGACCTTCCTGCTGTGGCTCTCTCATAGTGGTCAGGAGATGCAAGAATATTCTAGAACAGAATTCCCCAGGAACCGCCAGGGAGCTCTCCTCCCAGATCCTCGGCAGCCAGCTGTGGGCACGTAGGCAGCTGTCCCGGGGGGCGTGTTCGGTGCCAGGAGAGCTCTCCCACCAGCAGCTTTTAATTAGGGGTGCCACCATCGAGGCGCCCAGAGCCAAAATGGCCTTCCTCTGTCCTTAAACATCTCTGACTTATGGGTAATGAGGGGCAGGCTTTGTGGACCTTTCCCATCTAGGGAAAGACCGTTGTGAAGGGACCCTCCCTCTCTGTCTCCCTCAAAATCCCTTTCTCTTCCCACCATGCCGCAGACCCACACGCTGGTGGGCCAGGAACCAGTGAGGGAGCGCCACTAAAGGACAGGTTTGTCCTGAAAACGGGGCTTTCTCCGGGGGGACCCCTAACCACCTGAGGCCTGTTTTTAAAACTGCAGACTCTGGGGCCCTGCAGCCTTAAAGCACCAGCAAGAGTGAGAATTTGCATTTTTAAGGTGGCCCGGGTCCTGGGGACTTCTGAGGCCCGCTGACCTATGATGTGCCAAGACCGTGCTCGGGGCACAAAGAAAAACCGTCTGCCCTGTGAAGATTTACAAATTTCTGAGATGCGACCACGGATGAAAGGGGTTGCAAGGAGACCCCTGGGCTGTCTCTTGTGGGCACGAGGCTGGGCATTTTGCAAGCATGACTTTGCAGACAACCACGAATGAGTAAGGTCCATTCCTTCCCATTGGGCAGATGGGAAAACTGGAGGCTGAGAACAGCTCAAGTCGCACAGCCAGTAAGCGGCCGAATGGAGACTTGAATCCTGGTCGGCCGGACACCACTCCATCTCAGCTCTGGGGTGACTTCCCAATCCAGGCGCCAACAGCTCCCCGGTTGACAAGCTGGATGGCACAGGAGGCCGGGCCAGGCTGGCAGGCAGTCCAACCCATTTTGTCCCTGCCGTGACGTCCCGGGGTGGCTCAGCAGAGAGCTGTGGTCTCGGAGGCAGATGTGTGACTCTGGACCATGGCGCAAACAAAAGAGCCGTCATTGCACCGTTTGTTCACAGATCTCCGGATTCCCGCCTCCGTTTATAGTCTGGCGAGTGGCAGGGGTGGGGTGACCAGGATCCCCTGGTAACTTAGCAACAGCTGCAGGATCCACATTCCACACAGTAGGCCCCAGGGAGCCAGACTGGGCCAACAGGTGGGGGCTCCACGTGGTGCTTCTCATCGGTGAAAGGTGGAGGGGGGGCTGCCTCAGACCAGAAGCGCTCTCCCCTGAAACCCATGCCGTGACCCTGATGTGCCTGGAAAGAAAGCCGCACAGAACACGCACACCTGTCCCTCTCCTTCCCTCCCCTCTCCCCCTTCTTTTCTTCTCTTCCTTTATCCTTAGCTCAGACTTACAAAGGGCACCTACTATGTGCAGAGCGCTGAGCCTACCGAGGTGGCCGGAAGAGGCAGGAAGGAGGCATGTGGCCTGAGGTCCACTGGGTGGTGGGCATTGCTCTTGAACTTGCACAGACTGAAACCAGTCACTCCTCTGTGTTTGACTCACGGCTGGGAATATCGGGAAGCTCTTCCCAGCCAGCCCTGTCCAGGCGTTCGCCCGCCGCGGGGGGCCGTGGGAACTGCGGCGGGAGGGCTAGGGGTCAGGGATCTGCGTGGGGGCGAGCCTAGGGCTTCCGCACTCGCTTCCTCTGGAGACCCTAGGGGACGTTCGTCTCACAGCCCAGCTGTTGCTAATAAGCGTTTACTGAGTGTCTACTGTGTGCCTGGCGTGAACAGGTTATCTCACCAAATTCTCATTTTCTAAAAAACTGAAGTAGATGTCCTCATTCTCAGTTTGATAAATAGGAAAACTGAGGGCCCCAAGGGTTGCTTTTTTTTTTTTTTTTCCTAAAGACCTTAAGATAAGATGACAAGAAAAGCCAGGAAGCCCCCAACAAGTGCTGACCAAGGACCCACTACTATGTGACCGACACACGGATTCAAGCCCAGAACTTGTTTCGTTCCGACTCTCCACGGGGGGCCCGTTGGACCCCACGGGGAAGCGAACTGGGACTTGGGTACATCGTGTACGGCGATAGAGCCCTGGTGTTCATTCGTGCACTCATTATTTATAAAAGCGTTTACGTGTTCTTTCACTTGTTTATTCATTCAACAAACATTGATGGAGTACCTACTGTGTGCAGGGTATGGTGCCATGTACTGGGAATTCACTGGTGACCACAAAGAAACATCGTCCTGGCTTATGGAGCTGCCCCTCTGGAGGGGGTGATAGACATCGATCTGGTAACCACCCTCGGGGGGTCAGTTGCCAGTCGAGAGCCACGGTCAGCGAGGGAGGAGCTGGTTTCTTCGCTGGGGCCGGATGCCAGGAAAGCCGACTGCCAGGCCGGGAAGTGAGGTTGACCGGGGCCAGGGGCGGAGGGGTGAACTGGAGGCAGGGAGGAAGAGCTTCTGGTCTAGAGGACGAGCGCGTGCAAAGGGCCAGCGCCGAGGGGAGAGGCTCAGAGGGTCTGAGACGGCCCCCGCTGCAGGTCCACAGGCGTCTCAACCGTGTCCCGGCCCAACGCCCGGTGAGGAGAGCCCCGAGTCCCCAGGCCATAAGCGTTCCTGCTGTCATGTCAGATTCTATCAGTTACCAAGGCCCTGAGACTTTTGTCCCCTGCTTCTCAAACCTGTCATCTTTTCTCAGTTCCTTACCTGTTCACTGGGGTCACTGAAACGGCATCACCCAGCCCCTTCCCCAGTATTTATTGTGGGCCCGCAGGTGGCAGAACAAGCCAGGCGTAACCCCTGCCCTCTCCGGGCTGCTGAGCAGGAAGCCAGACACTGGCCCACTGGCCTTTGGACGGCCTCCCCGCCCCCAGGCTTGTCCCTCCCATGCACACCCCACACTTAGCCAGAGCGGCCTGTGTGCAAAGGACATCTGGCAGCGTCCACCGCGCCCCCCCCCCTTAAAGGGCGTCCATGACCCATGGAACAGTCTGGTTATTTGCACACAGCCCCCGCCTGGCATGTCTGCCACCTGCCACACCCGCTCTACCCCCGGAAACAGGTGCCCCTGAGAAGATCTGAAAGAGGGAACAGCTTAAGGACTGTGCACCCTTGGGCCCCGTTTAGTCAGTACCTTTCTCACCTCTACTCGCTTTTCATTCAGTCATGTGACGACGTGCCATGCGATACCCTAGAGACTGTTCGGGATGAAAAAGCTCAGTCACAGGCTGTGTCACATCGGACCAGGGGAGGGGGGCTCTGCCGAATGGCTGGCTTGTTTGCCTGCTTTGGGGCAGGAGGCAGATTTAACTCCCTCTGCCTTCAGGCACCGTGGCTGTTGGACTGGCGATGCTCCTGGCTAAAGTGGCCCGGAGGCACTGTCCCCAGCCTGCTCTAATAGTCTTAATGAAAACACTTTATCCTTATCTGCTTTGGGCTAATCTCAGGAAAGGCCTGGGGTCACCTTTTCAAGCATCTACAATAGCTCTCAAAAGCTGTTCCCCTTCAAGTTCAGGGACAAATATTTCAGGGCTTTACAAGTGTCTCTGTAACTGTTCTATGACTTTAAACTTCAAATCTTTAAAAAAAAAAATGCCAAATTGATTTTTACTTACCAATTTTGGTCTTTTTTTTTTTTTTTTAATGCGTCCATACTTACACAAATTTTAACCCGGCCTCCGCTGGAAAGGAACGCAAGGGGCAGAAAGTCCTAACGCGTGGAGAAAACACATGTTGGAGTTGGACGGATCTGGGTTTGAGTCCCGGACACAGCATGTCCCCCGGTTTGGCATTGGACCAGGTACCCCCCTCTCTCTGAGCATTTGGCCTATTGATAGGGAAAGCAGGAATCATCACAAAGTGTGTTTTGCAGATGGAAGGAGACCTAGAGCTCACTTGTGGAAGCCCTGATTCGAGGCCAACTCGAGTTCAAATCCTCCCCTCCTCTGGATCCGATGAGCTCGTCGCCGACCAGAGTTGGGGCCATGTGCTGTGTGCGAGCCACTGTCCGAACGCTGCACCCACAGAAGTCTCTCCCCCCTGGGCCTCAGGGTGGTCTCAGAGTTCTTTCAGTGCAGCCTTAACCAACTCTCTGAGTTTTCCACCAGATGAAACATGTCACCTTGTTGACCTCTGGCCCTCATGGCTCAGAAACTGGGCGTGGCAGAAGCTCGGGGCAGCAGAGGGGACCCTGGGGAGAGGACCCTGGGGAGCAGGCACTGACCTTTCCTTGGGCTTTTTCCGACTTCCATTTGTAAGACCATAAACTCACCGGGAATCCAAGCTGACCAGCCTGTTTATCCGACGCCCTCATTTATAGGCAAGACAATTAAAGAAAGTGGAAGCCAGCTGTCCTAGCAAGCCACCTGGCACTGGCTGTCACTTATTAGCCAACCGACTCATTAAACAAGGCAATCCCGGGTTTCCAGGCTGTTCTTTAGAGCTCAATGTCAGCACGAGAAGCTCAGAGGTGGGAGAGGAAAGAACCAGAGACGAGCTCGGGCTTGCTCTGTGGGGCCCAGGTCAGCAGGACATGGCTCAGGTCCTCGGCAAGTCTGCCCAAGGCCAAGGCTGACGGCACCGCTTCCCAGCCCAGGAGGAGCACCACTGTTGGGTCGACCGTTGGTGGCAGGTTTGTGCCCCGCCACCAAGACCTGAGCCACCCCAGACTTCCCACCCTGTCTCCCTGGGCCTCCTTCACCGACCGAAGGGGCTGATGGACCCTAACTCACTGGGCGCTCAGACCACCGCATGGTGTGGTGCTGGGAGAGCCACGTGGGCCCGAGCCTGGAGTCCCGTTCCGTGGGTGTGGCATTCTGGGGTGGGGCGGGACAGAGGTCTACAAGATTCGTCTGCCTTTGACACGTGGAGCCGAGTGAATTCACTGCTCTGGGTAGATTTAAAGGGCGAAAGCTCCAGAAAGAAGTCTGAGGCTAGGAGGCGGAAAGCGGAGGGAAGCTAGGGCAAGGAGAGGTTGTGGGAGGACCTCTGAAGTTGCTCGTTACACGTGAGCTCTGGCCGGGAGGCAGCGATTGGACAACTGAGTGTCCTCCTCGGGGTCTTCTGTGATCTGGTTTCCTCTTGCTTCTCCATGTCTTGGCCACCTCCCCCTGCCACACACGCTTCTCTGTCATTTGGATCTGCTCGCTGTTCTTCAGACATGACTGGTCTTTGCCCCTGGACGCAGACGTGCCTCCAAAACACTGTGCCTGGTGCGCTCCGCTCTACCCAGCGCCAGGAGGAATTTTCTGCGCCGCCGCTGAGCACCCGAGCTGCCTGCAGCTATCACAGGGAAGCCCCCTGTTGACAGCATCTAGCCGAGACTGGACCATCCACGGGCCGGGCCTGCTGCTCCCAGGAGCCCTTGAGAGCCAGCAATTGTGTAAAATTTGGTTCGTCCATCTGGGTTGCTGCCTGCAGAGAGTGGAGAGTTAATTTACTCTGGGGAAGAGCCAGGAAACAGAGAGGGCCCATTGCCAGAAGACGACCTCCTGCTGACAGAAGGCAGGGCCATCTCATTCAAAATTGCCCACGGCAATCGACCCTTATTAAAGAGGAATGTAAAATCGCAATGTGGGCACTGTTGCCATCCATAAAAGATCTCTTAAGAATGAGTACAAGGCAAGTTCGCTGTCCCTCTTAAATACAGTAGTTACTCAACTCCCTCGATAACACTGGGAGTATTCACAGAGCTGCGGACGTCAGAAGACGTGGGAATGATTCATGGATTTACTCCTTTCTTATTACTTAGCGCCGCCGGTTTCACCCCAAAGCCCAGCGGTCGCAGAGATGGAAAAATGCTTACCTCGGAAAATGAGAAATTGAACCCAATTACCCTCTGATTGCTGAACAGCAGGCCCGAAGGCTCCTCCCAGGAAGGGTCAGCCGTGCCCAGTGACCCCGTGGTCCTGACCGGGGGCAGGCAGAATTGGGGCGTCTCTGCACCCCAGCCCAGCGTCCTGGCCCCAGGAGGGAGTGAGTCTACGGCCAGTAGCTTCCGCCAGCGTAGCCCAAGCTGAGCTTTTTCAGCTCAGGTGACCAGGATTCCATCTAAATTCTATCTAAATTCCCAGGGGGATTTAGATCGCCTCTTGGGACCCGTGCTCTCGCCAGACCTCAAGCCCCTTGCCCAGGAGACTCCTTCTCTGTCATAGTCCCCTCCTATTGTCCACACTGGTCATTGTGCCGCCCTCTGGGGCTCACGGACGTGCCCAGGTCCTTTCTCCCATGTGCGGATTCAAACACAGCGGATGAACACGTGGCTTGATGGCCGTGGCGTCTCCAGGCCTCCCAGACTGGCCTCTGGGCGGTGCTGGGGGCTCTGGCCACACTCAGGGCTGAGCCCTGGTCCTGACACTACTCACACTTCCTGGGAGGCCACCCACGGGGTGCAAGCGGTTTGGCAGGGACTTCATAGGATGGCGCCTCCCCGGACTCCCTGTCCACAAAACCCCAGGCCCTTCATCACTGGACAGAGCATGAGGAAGTCCCCTGACCACCAGTCGTGACGAGAATACGAGTATCGAGCTTTCGAATCTGGGCAGGTCGTAAACACACGAGCTTTCTGTCAGGGCAGAGGGTCCGAAGTCCTGCAGCTCAGGCAACAGAAGGTCCCTCCTGTTCTCAGAGGAACCGGACGACGACAGGCCGTCCTGACCAGCCCTCGCCTCTGAGGTGGAAGAGGCAGCAGCTACCTCCAGAGCCCTCCCAGCTCACTTGGAGCCCCGCACACGGGCCGCCTACGTTGTAAAAATGGGCAGACACTAAAACAGCTCCTGACCGCAGCCCAGCCCCCGCTCCCCACGTGGCCCCACCCCTGTTATCCACACACACGCGTGCACACACGCACACACACACACACGCTACAACCCTAAGCAGTGGGCCCTGGGGCTGCAGGTTGGCGAGAAACAGGAACAGAATGCCGGTACGTGCTACGGCGTGGGTAAACCCCAAACGGCATGCTCAGCGAGCGGAGGGAGCCGGACACAAAAGACCACGTGCTCGCTGCGTGAGTCCATTCATCGGACGTGCCCGGAAAAGGCGCGTCCACGGACGGAGAGCGAGGGAGGGATCAGCTGGCGTGCGTGCGGGATGGGGAGTGCTCAGGGTCATGGAGTTTCTTTTCGGGGTGCTGGAAATGTTCTGAGATTAGGTTGGGGTGGTGGTCGCACCACTCTGCAAGTACACTTTAAAAAGGTCGTTGAACCGCACTCTCGAAATGGATGAGTTTCGTGGCAACTTGCACCTCAAGCACCTGGTTTTGAAGAACGACTGGCCCTGAGCCCGGACACCGTGGGTACCGGTGACCGCGGGCGGACGTACCTGCCCTCGCTCCCTGATGAGGACGAACTTGGGGAAGGCGCCCGCTCTCCTGGCTTCCTGGCCAGGCCTCGCGCCGGCAGCTTGTGACAGGGCAGCTCTGCTCCCCATGGGTGACTGGGGTGGCCCCACCCAGGATCATCCAACTCCCCGTGGCCCGGCGGGGTTTGGGAGGACCCAGGAACCCCCGGGGTTGCGTCCGATCACGGGGTGAGTGAGTGTGTGGTGCCTGTCTCTGAGCTCTCCTCGGGTTCCTGAAGGGGACCTGGGGCCCGTGGGCAGTCGGAAAGGGGCCTCAGACATTCGTGCATTCTGCAGACAGGAGGGTCTGGGGGGGTGGCGTCCCCCGAGCTGACTTGGACTCTGAAGTCTGTCCTTCGCCGCCACCTCGGTGACAGGCGGTTTGGTTTTCTCCCTCCTAAGGAACCCTTCGCAGCGTGGGGAGCTGGGAACCGCAGCCCCCCTCAGCATTGCTGAGCTCCTTGACCATCCAGCTGGAACGGGTCACAGGGGAGCACAGCAGGGGCCACCGTGCCCTCCGTCCCTGTAGGCTCTGGCTGAACTCTTACTTTTGGGGGCCGCAACCTGACCTTTCCCTCCACTCCCTCGGAGCCGGGGTTTCAGAGTCTCGGCTCTGGTGGGGGGTTAGCAGTGTCCCCCTCTTGGGGCTCATGAGAGGACAACCCCCAGGTGGGGTTCCCAGGACATCACTCACTCCCTCTGGCTCATACATCCGACCACCCAGGGCCCAGTGGTGTGTGCGGGCTCCTGGGGGCGGTGTTCACTTCTGGGAATTACAACATGATGGCCTTCATGCGAAAACCAGGGCAGTTGCGAAACCGTTCCAGGGAAATGACTAACTAGTTCATTTGAAACCTTGTACACACTCGATTATGTTTCTCAAGGTCGAGGGCGTGGCCATGGTGGGGGACAGCACCCCTCGGCTGGGTTCAATGTTAACACAACGTGGGAAGAAAAACCAAAAGAGGAGGTAGAAAAAACCTACACAGTAGGTAGACAGAGGACCTACTGTGTGTCAGGTACTTAGTGGGCCTGCAGGACGAACAGGAGTGAGTTAAGCAGCCTCCGTGCTGCAGGGGCTCACGAGGAGCAGGCAGGCAGCGCCGACCGAGATGGAGAGACACAAGGCAGGCCGAGGTAGGGACGAGAAAGAGAGAAAGAGAGAAGGCACAGTGTCTTCTCAGGCACGTGGAGCCGCCCTCTGCAACACGGGGGGCCTCTCGGGGTCTCCCTGGTGTCGGAGCACCAGCCTGTGGGCCGAGATCAACAGAACAAAACCGAATCCTCTGAGTGCACAAAATGCAAGGGCCTCGAGAGCCCTCTGCCCAGAGCCTGACCCCTGACACTGAGGGAGTGTCCCCTCCTCTCCACCCAAATACCCAGAGTCTGATTCCTTCATTCTGGGTGGGGCCAGGCTCCTAAAAATTCCACCCCCCCGTTCCTTTGGGGAGCACCTCCTACGAGAACCACCCGTCTCATTGGACATTCCCCAGCTAGCCCTCTAACCGATGAGCCAGCTCATCAGGGGCTGGAGAGTGGGACGGCAGACCTCACGTTCCCTCATTCCTTCCAACAGTCACTCAGTCCCAACGGTCAGGAGAGTGGCAGGCCCCGCCTGGGCGGAGAGCAGCTTCGTCAGCCTCAAGGGGGGCTCCGTCCACCTCGGTGCCTGGGTCACTTCAGCAAAGCACCACAGGGCCCCTCGGCCCCGAGGGCTCCACTGCCCAGGCAGGCAGAGGCGGCCACGGGGAGAGGTGGCCTTGGTGCCGGAGGCAGGAAGCAGTTCAGACAAGAGGAGTCTTGTGTGCAGTACTCGAGCTGATAAGGAATGTGATGAGTTCAGTTTGTTTGGAACTTAAAGGGCAGCCAGGTCCAATGGGGTGGAGACCGAACAAGCTAAGATACGTACTGTGAACTGACATCGGTCAGAGAAAAGACTTTGCTGACAAACGAAGAGCAAGCGGTTCTGTTGGCAAGGAGTCTTCCGGCAGAGCGGCCGGCATGGAGCTTGCGCCCTGCACCGTGCATCCGCCTGCCCCGGGGCCACACCCCGGGCCTTGTCCCCCGACACTGGCTCGCTCCCGGTGGCCCTCTCTCAGGCCAACTCAGCCGTGCGTGGACCGGACTGTGTGCTTTTTGGGCTGCTCGGAACCGTGGGCACCCACTTTACTTCCCCTTCCACAGCCCCATTCTCTCTTGGGTCATTCCTAGCAGCAGACTAATATTATGGTATTTATCTATCCATCTGTCTTTCTGTCATCTATCTGTATCCTCTCTTTCTACCTACCCACCTACCTATCTGTCCCCTACCTACCTCCATACCTACTTATCATCTGTCTACCTAGTATCCGTCTGTCTGCTTACCTTCTATCATCTGCCCCGAAGCCCCTCCTTGTTTAACTATCTTATTTCTCTTCTCCCCTTTAAAAGAAATTTCCTGGGGTGATTTGTCACTATTTTTCTCCCAAATCTACGGCAAACAAGCTTCCGTCTCCACCACGCACTGAAACGGCTCTCTCCAAGGTCATCGATGACTTCCACGTTGTCAGTCCAGTGGCCAGGTGTCAGTGTCGCTCTTACTTGGCCCATCCAGACCTTTTTAAAAATGTACGTGCAGAGCAGTCAGCTTTGGGGGTTGGGCATGGCTCTGCGTTTACAGGTTTCCCTGGAATCTGAACGTAGAGCCTCTCTGAAACCTTCTGTCAACCGGAAACACGTGCAGCGGGGAAGCAGCCGCTACATATGAACGAGGGGATGGGCAGACACGGGGGGTAGGGGTGGGGGGGTGGCCAGAAGCAGCTGTGCAGCCAGGCCCGCCTCCAGGACAAGCAGGAGCGGCCCCCGGACCACAGCGGCAGGACACTCAACCGAAGGCAGGGACGGCCCGCTGCGCCCCGCTCCTGACAGTGGGATGGTGGCCGTGGCAGGCCCGGTGGGAAGACACAACCTCCCAACAGGTGGCGCCGAAGTGAGCTCTACCTCTTTGCCTTCAGGTCGTGAGGCCTGGAAGAAGGGCTCGGCCTCTCGAAGTTTCTGCTTCCTCGGCTGAGGGCACTGCGAAGGCTGAACCGGGATAACCCTCTGGCTTCCTCGTCTCCTTCCTGGCCGTCGGGTGTGAAAGGAGAGCAACAGCAACCCGCACCCTCTGGTCTGCAGGGAGGCTTGAACACGCGTGGAAAGTGCTTAGGCCGGGGCTTCACGGCGGACCCAGCAACGATCATCACAACCACAGGATGTGACACGGAGTCCTGGCCCTTGTCCTCGTGGTGGCCTGTACCCATGTTTTCCTGTCAGTGACGTGCTCCTGCACCGAGCCTGTCGGCCGAGCTGTAACTGTCACGGCAAACTGTCGGGAATGGTCAGCGCTGGACCGGACAAGGGTGGTGAAGGGCCGGGGAGGACCCCCTGCCGCAGGGCCGGCGCTCAGGCACAGCGGACGGGCTGCGCCACTTCGGGGCTCCGGCCTGGCAGGCGGGGGCCCCTGACCTGCCATCCCGGCCGCTCCCCACACCGGTGTCCTATCTGCAGACACTAGACTTTATCAGCATCTCCTTTTTCTCATCCGTAAAATGGGGATAAAAATCGTCATACTTCCACAAGACAGTGAGGATGATCGGCTCAAGAGATTCAGTGGGTAATGCGCTTTGCCCAGTGGCCAGTGATCGGCGTAGCAGCAAAGGGCCACCAAAGGCTCTGTGGTCTCTTTCCCTGCCCCCAGGTGCCCTTCACGTGAGCAAACAGCCCGTCCAGGGTCCGCCCAGCAGGGCGGCTCTGCATCCCCCCTGACGCTGCTTAGAGCCGCAGTCCGAGCCACCTCATCACTTTGCGTGTCTGTATTCACACCCACAAACTACCCCCGAGGTAGTTCTGGGCCACGAGGTGGGACTCTGCGTACCCCTTGTGTGAAGCAGGTCCAGCGTCAGCCCTAGGAAGCAGTGCAGTGTTGGAAGGCCAAATGACTCCCCCAGTGTCGGGTGCTGCTGCCATCTGGAGACCCAGGCATGCGTCCACGTTCAAGGTCGCGGCGCTTCCTTTGGCACCCTGCTGTGCCTTCCTATTTAACACACGTTTTTACATAATCTGTTGGTAGGGTGTCTAAATTGTCAAGCAGGGAAAGATCAGGGTGATAGACAGCAATCGTGGGAAGACATTATGGATGTTAAACATGTCGCCGTAAACAACTGGAACACCATAGGAGGGCTGTCCCGAGAGTATCCAGCCAGGTGCTATGGAAAGTAGAGACATTTCTTGCAGAAGATACAAGACACAAGAAACATGGTACACAGGACAGTGACGCCTCAGTCCCCCTCAAAGTAGGCACCTTGGGACCTCACACAGTTCTCCCGGTGTCATTCTCCCAGTGTCTCTTCAACTGTTCAAAACTCGCTGCAAAATCCTCTGTTGGAGTCACCATTTGCTGCCCCGTTGTATTTTCCTGAATCTCGTCAATGATCTGAAATCTCCTCCCTTTCAAAGGTGATTTCAGTTTTGGGAAAAGCCAGAAGTCACGGGGTGCCAAACCTGGGCTGTAGGGGGCCGAGTCACCTGGGTGATCTGATGTTTCGCAAAAAAAAAACTGCACGAGACGTGATGCATGAGCAGGCATGTTGTTGCGATGAAGCTGCCGATCTCCAGTTGCCCACAGCTGCAGCCTTCTGAATCATCCGAATCATTTCTGTGGAGGGATGTTCAAGCTTAATGTAAAACGTGATGCAGATTCATTGCTCTCTACTCGTCATTCCGAATGTGACGGCCACACAGTGCACCTGCTCACTCAACGGCATCGACCATCCCCCACTGACGAGTACAGTCAAGTTGTCACTGTTCACGCATGTGCATTCCAGTCCCCTCTCCTTAGCTGCCAGGTCACATCGATGTCGTGCAAACCGTTCGCATTGTATTAACAATGGCTGGGCTTTTTCTGGACAGACCTTTGTAAATAAAGGGATTCACTCAGTCCATAATTATTCATATAATAAATGAGTATGAAGCTCCTACTGTGTGCCAAGCACTGGACTAGGCGCTAGGAGTGTAGCAAGGAATAACATCTAGGTTCGACTCCCAGAGCGGTCCCCCTCCTTGATGCTCCAGCTTCGGACAGTAACCCCTCCTGCCAGCTGTCTACCCACACCCCTCTGTCTGCCCACCAGGAAGCCTTTGAGTCACACGCTGTCGTTTCTGTTTTCGATGGGAAGCAGCCGTACTCATGTGCTGGCTCATTACCAATGGTCTCGCTCCCACCTCTGCTGCTTCTCCACTGCGCTGAACTCCGAACCCACTGTCTCTGCCCTCCTTCTGTGAGCTTCTTTCTCCCCGTTGGAAGTTCAGGCGTGTGCCCCCTTAACAGGATGGGCACTACGGGAACCGGTGCTGGAAAAAGGGGAGAGGAGACCCAGGTCACCTGCCCGTGTTTTCCTAGCAGCCAACAGGACAGTACCCTTTCCCTCCTGGAGCGGAGGGGCCTGCATCTCATCCTGCTCGGCCATGGGAATTACCACCAAGTAAAGAAACGAACGTGGACACGTTGCCAACAGGATCTGCTCCGCTCCAAGCTGCCGGCGCGCCGCACCTGCCCGTGCTGGCACTCAGAGGCCCTGGGTGTCACGTCTGTAATACGGGGCACGGGGCTGCGCCCCATGTTCACGCTCACAGTGGGATCGGTGGGACAAGGGAGAGGCAGGTTGTCGTCGGTTTTATTGCCAGCTCTGTGCCAGGTGATGCCAGCACTTTACTGACTCTGGGCAGGGAGGTGGGGGGTGGGAGGGAGCACAGCAGCCCCAGGGGGCCTCTGCTTCCAAAAATGCTGCTCCGTTATTCTTGTGGGCTGAAAGCTTTGACCACCGCCTATCTGCCTTTACGTGATTTACGGCAGTCACTTGTTTGCATGTCATTTTGTCCCGCTGGACCACAGGTTTTGGACTCCAGGTCTAAGCTCTGTTCCTTGCTGTGTGCCTGGTACCGAGCCCAGGGCCTGGCGCAGAGTAAGGGCTTCGCCGAAGTTTGCTCGGTGAGTAAATCAAAGACTGAACGAACGAGTCCCAGGAACTTGGCTCATCATCGCATACAGAGTGTTCCTGCCGTTTCCGACATGCTTGGTTTTTCTCTGCCTGCAAATCTAGACACTTTGCCAACAGAGCGGTAATAAAAAATATGGATTAAATAGGAAAACACAGCGGGACACAGAAAGCAGAACAATGGCTTTGAAGACAGGCATATGTGGCACTGAGACTTGGCAGCACCACCAGTCTGCTTTGGGCCAGTCATTGTCCCTCACCCCTGTGTGCACGGACACCCAGGGAGCAGGTGTGCACAGCTGTACTCGGGGTCTCCGGCCTGCCGAGGGGTGGCGTCGGTGGCCGGAGAGGTTCCCCTGGCAACAGACTTTGAGATCAAAGTTAGGTCGCAGACAGTTTGTCGGTAATTTTTGCAGTTGGCCTCCGTGAAATAGAGGGAACGAGAGAGCAGGCTTTGGCAGAGGGAGAAGTGGCAGCCAGGGCCTCAGGCTGAACCCACAGAGTCCTCTGGAGCCAGGAGGGACCTTGGCATTGTCCCAGCTTCGGTATGCGGTCCGCTGTCTGTTGCCCGTCGTTCCTCGGAGCCAGTGTTGTCTCGGTGTCTCCGGGACCCGGAGTTCTTTGCAGGGCGTCTCAGGAACGGGCTCCCAAATCAGTAAACAGCGGCTTGCACAAGTTTGCGTTCCTTCCACCCCGATGGCAGCCCCTGCATATTCGTGCAGCTCCTGCTGACTCAGGCCAGGGATCCTTGAGCTCCTTCGGCACCCCCTCCCTCTCAGCCTAGGAGGAGCCTTATGGGGGAGGGGTGGGTGGAGGCAGGACTTGAGGGTGGCTTATGCTCCCTTGCAGGGGCCAGGCCTCCACGTCATCTTCAAGCAAAGGGAGAGGCTGGCCCTTAAAAGGGAGGCTTAAAAGGGAGGAGTGGCCTGGAGGTTCAAGGGAATCTGGAAGGTCAAGGCTTGAGGACAGATCAACCCAGATGCTTCCCAGCCGGGCCCTGACCTTGCATAGCAGACCTGCCCAAGCAGGGAGTTTCCTCTCTTTGGAGCTCAAGTATTCTGACGATGAGGTCCTCAACTTGCCCCGCCCTCTCGCTCGCTGGAGTCGAGAGCTCTCTGTGTGCCAACCAGGAGGTCCGTGGCCTTCAGACGCAGCTCCTACTTGCCAATCAACCCCCCGAGCTGAGCAATAGCCCCCCCGGTCCTCTGTCCTGGTACTTCCTCCTCCCCCGTGTTTGTGAGGTGTCCGGTCCATGGCCGCAGCTAGCCCTCCCTTCCCCCAGTAACCATCCCACTCGCCTCCAGTGAGGGTTAGCAAGCGTTCTGTTGCTGCCCAGCGCTGGGGGTCTCTGCGCGCCCCCAACCCCATGGAGGCGTTCTGGGCTCCAGATAAGCAGTGGTTTGTCCCGCTACAGAACCTCCTCCGAATGTCCCCTTTCTTAGCATGTTCTCGGGTCAGCTGCCACAGGCTGGGTTCTCCAGCGGGCAGACTGAGACGGGAATTGGGGTGCAAGAGCGATCTGGCAGGGTGGAAGGAAAGGGCGTGTGACTGGGGAGAGGGAAAAGGCGAGCTGCGATTTAAGCCCCAAACCGGCCTACGCCAGCCCACAAGGACCTCTGGGCATGAGAGGGACCTTCACAGATGTCCCAGGTGGGAGAAGAGGGTCCCACCCATCAAGGCGGCATGACTCCAAGGGGCAATGTCCGGAGGGGGCTGGCACTCGCTGAGGGGACAGGTGTTCGGTTCCTGACGGGGCACCTGGGCAATGCACCTCGGAGCCCGCCCACACGGGCTCCTCACTTGTGTGGCCTGCTCCCGCCTCGCTCCAAGGGACATCAGGCTGTGGTGTGCCCGAGTGGACAGACAGCTGCCTCCACCGCGCCAGTCCGGGGGGCAAGGTGCTGGGCCTGGAACAGGCCCTCAGACTTGTTCTCTTTCCTTGGCCGGCATCCCTCTCTTGTGCCTGCTTCCTCAGGCATCCACCTCTGAGCCTCTGTGGCGGAGAAAAGGGACACTGTCCCCCATCAGTCCCAGGACATGTCTTTGACCATCCCCAAACCAGTCCTTCTGGCCAAGGCAAGTAGCTTTGGACTGGGGCCAGTGGATAGGGTCAACCACACCAGAACCATAGACAGTGGCAGAGAAAAGTGGGGAGCACCAGGGAAAATCAGGGTGTTTCCCCAGAAGGAAGGAGAAGGTGCAGGCCCAAGCTTCCAACAAGGCGTGGTGGGTGAGCCCGCCCTTGCCCACAGCATCCTTCCACCTGGGTGGTAGAAAGGGCGCCTCTCTCGTCTGTCTCCACAGCTCCCCCAGAACGCTCGTCCTGGGTGGAAATCTAAGCAGCAGGTAGTCCCCAGTAGAGACCCTTTGGAGTGAAGGATTTCTCTTTCTAATGCATTTTCATGCATGTGGTCTTGCCACAATAGCAGAGGGACTGGGCACGGGAAGCGTCGGTGGCCTACAGCTGGGTGTGTACGGCACAGCCACGGAGCCTGGGGACGGCCCTGTGTAGGTCCTCATCTTCCTCCTTGGAGCTGATCTTAAGTTTCTCAAACCCCCCTGACTCCCTGGGAGCCTTTGCATTTTGTGGGCAGATGGCGAAGACCGATACAAGTGCTGAAGTTCAGAAGGGAGACTGACCGCATTGAGAAGGGGTTACCTCTGGGCGACAGTGCTCATGGTGCTGAACCCCTCTGGGTGAACCAGCCCCAGGGTGTTTGCTTTCCCTGCATCAAGGGGTGCAGATAGCTGCTGTGGCTCTCTCTCCCTTCTTGCCCCCTCCGTCCCCCCCATGCTTCCTCCTGGACAGCAGACAAGGCGGGCGGGTGACACACACCACGAACCTCAAGCACCCCGAGTCCCGACCCCAGTGTGCGGACCCACCGGAGGGAGAGCCCGTCTGCAGACGGCGGGAGGCCAGCGGGCGCAGGCCTTGCGATGGAGCCTCCACGCGGTGTGAGTCCGCTCTCAGCCACAGGGCTAGCTCCTAAGGAGAGGTGTCCGGGGGGCTCCATCCTCCTACTCGACATTCGCCACAGCTGCACTCACTTGCCACTGGGCTCCCCGGAAGGGACTCTGGACTGGTGGGCCCAGCGTCACCCTCATCAACGGCATCGGCGACGGTGGTGTTTCTGAGCCCGAAAACATGGCCCACACCCTGGTCTGTAAATGATGTCACTCTTTTGCTTCCAGCTCCTCCCCAAGCTCCGTCTGTTCGTCCTCCGCTGCCCCGCCCACCCGTCCGCAGGCCGTGGAGAGCGAGCCTCCGTCTCCACCTTCCAGCACTGCTCACCGCTTGGGGAGGAACTTCGTGTCCCCAGCAGCGTGTTCACGTGGCCAGACCGCGAGTCGCCGCAGGGCAGAGAGCCGTGCCTCGTCACCCTCTATGCTGGCCCCGGACCCAGCGTCTGCAACGCAGCACCCCAGGCCTCGAGACTTCTCCTGGGGCTCCTGGCTTCCCGCTCTGGGTTCTGTCCGCCCTGTAGGGCCTGACTCTGCTTCCAGCAGCCCACGGGCGTGGCCGACCATCTTGGCCCTGGCTGGCCCCTTTACTCCTTCAGCACACGACTCTCGGCAGGTTAGATGGTTGCACCCGTCGGTACTCTGGGCTGTGGCAAGCAAGCAGCTACAAAAGAACAGGGGGTTTTCCAGGTCTCAGGAGAAGGTGCCGAATCCTCGAACACTTCTGGACTGTGCTTCCGGTCACGTGGTGAGTGGAAGAAGAAGAGTCCAGGAGTCAGAATATCAGACTCCATCAACCATCCTGACTCAGAGCTTGCCTCTCTTATTCTCTCCCCTTCTCCCCCCGAGGGAGGCCACCCCTGGGTCTGCACAGCAGCGTTGGCTACCCTGTGCACCCTTGCACCACAGGCATGGATGATGCCCAGGGGCCACGGGACAGGGCATGCGGGTTACAGCGCCTCCTGCCCCCCTTCACGCCTTCCTCTCCACGTTGCAAAGCCCAGCTCAGCACCTCACACCCAAGAAGGTAGCTACCATAAAAAGCTAGTAACAAAATGACAGGCACCGGGAGGCTGCAGAGACACGGGCCCACTGCTGCAGCTGCCGCGGAGAACGGTCCGGCAGCTCCACGGAGCGTGAAGCACCGATTTGCCTCGGGGCCCAGCCACACCGCCTGGGAGTGTGCACGGAAGTGCCGAGAGCAGGGCTCGCGCTGAGATCTGTGTTCCCACGGCTCGCCTCCCGGCAGCCGAGGGACCACGGGCAGGGAAAAGGGCAAGCGCCACGTGGGCCCTGCACATGCTCACTCGGCCCTGAAGAGGCAGGGAACCCTGAGACACGCCGCCGCGTGGACGCACCTCCGTGGAGGACGGCCGGGTGAGGGAGACGGGCCGGTCACCGAACCGCGCACGCTGCGGGATTCCGTCTGTACGAGGCCCTCGGAGCAGTCGAGTTGCTAGACACACAAGGTAGGGTGGTGGCCTCCAGGGGCCGAGGGGAGGGCAACCGGTTTCCTGGGGGTGGAGCCTCAGTTTCGCGAGGTGGGAAGACTTCCGAGATGATGGAGGTGGCGGCTACCCGGCAGTGTAGGTGTGTTTATGACCGCCGAATTGCACACTTGCAGTTGGTGCAGATGGCAAATTTGATGTCGAATGTATCTTGCCACATTTTAAACAATTTTTAAGCAGTTCAGGCGTATTTGCTTCTATGACACATTCACTGATCCTTGTTCTCAAGACCCAGCACGTGGCGCCATTCACCCCCGCCCCGTGTGTACAGTCCCAGGGGCCGGCCTGGTCCCCCATATCTGTGTCCTCTGACTGTCCCTGCAATCGGGAATCCCTCGGAGATTAGGGTGGGGGGGTCGTCTCTGCCTCTAGAGGGCCTGAAGTAATTCCCTCAGTGGGTGCTGCAACGTGCCCCTCAGAGCCCCCAGCACTCAGGAGCCAGCCACCCAGCCCGTCCGTCGGCTGCCGATCACCCCCCAGGACTCACCTTTGGTGGGGGCGCCATTGCCCAGGTTGTGCCCTCACTGCCGGATGACCGTCACCCAGTGACGTGCTGGCTCGGGCTTCCCGAGGCCCCTTTCCTCCGGGGGTGTGGGTGGACCACTCTGAAGGCTGGGCCCCCTCCAGAGCTGTCCTGGGGCTGAGGCCTCCAACACGGGTGCCTCTCAGCAGGTCTCCCCCCTGTGCCCAGGCCTGCCTCCCTCGCCGGCTCCCTGGAAGGTGGTGTTGCGGAAAGCACCCCCCCCCACAAAACCCCTGCAGCCACGCCTCGGTCTCCGGCCGCAGGCCTCCACGTTCTCGACACCTGTTGGGGTTTAAGGATGTTTTCATTTTTGTTGTATGATTGCATCGACTTGCCTTGAGATGACTTCACTGAACCCAATGACAGTGGATTGACCTGGCGAAGAGGGGCTGAGACGTAGGAACCAGACAAGCTGAAAGCAGCCAGGCTGGGGCAGACGCAGGCGGGTGCGGGGACAGTCCTGCTGCAGACACGGACCCTGCGAGGGTGCAGGAGCTGTGGGCCCCGGGCAGATGTGAACCCCTGAGTCCGCACCAGCCTTCTCGCTGCTCAGTCACGTGAGTCCAGTCGGGACCCAGTAAACCCACCTTGTTGTGTATTCGCTTTGAGGTGAGGCTCTTTTATCCTTCCTCTGTTCCTTGAGGACAAAGTCAGTAGTGAAGTTCAGTGTCCCCCGCAGGGCCCTGAGGCCGCCCGGGTGCTTCGGCACGGAGAGAGAGCGCTTCCCCCTCTCTGGCACGCAGCGGTGCGCAGAGGCTCCGGAGCCTGGCGCGAGTGGGTCCTCCCAGGGGTAGGCAGGACGGGGGACAGCCACCGCAGAGCAGGCCACGCACAAACGGACGGACACGCGCGGCCTGTGACAGCCCCGTGCAGACACACACTGGCGTGCATGCTCATAGCCTACTCACACGTGCACAGGTCTCCACGTGTGTGAAGAAGACTCCCGCACACAGACCCATGTGCACGAAGACAGTCAGACATGCGTTCTGACACGTGTGTGTTTTAGGCGAAATCAAGCCCACGCATTTACAGAGAGATGTGGAACACACCAGCATTCGAACTCACACTTGCTGGTAAGTGTGTGCCCACACACATTTTTCACAGTGAAGATTCCATTCCGACCCATTAGTGGGGACCCCAGCAATCTTCCGGGTCGCTCTCCCCTTTCAGAGAAAGGGAGCATAAAAGTAAAAACTGAAAGTCCTGTTTCCCACCACTGGAATGCTGGAGAAAAGTGCATTTTGTGGGACGCAGGGAACTCGCGCGTTGATGATCTGCATTTCCGATGTGGGCATCTGTGCTGGCTTCGGCCTCCGTGCCTCCCGGGCACTCCCCGCTGGGGGCTCCCTGGTGGTGCTGGGAGCACTCGGGACGACCCCTGCCATCGGTGCCTCTTGCGCGGGCTGTGGAGAGGAGGCTTCCACCTGTGAAGGGGCGGATAGGGAGCCCTCTTGGGCGAAGGGGCCCTTCCCGGGAGGGCCGGCCGCGGCGGCTGCCCCAGTCCCTCCCTGTGGCTGGTGGTGGGGCCAGGGGGCACGGCCGGGGGGCACCTTGCCTCTCAAACCCCGTGCCTCTTGCAAAAATATTTTTAATTTTGATTTTTTAGTTTTCCGTTGCAGTAGACACACAATGGCATGTTGGTTGCAGGCGTGCAGCAGAGCGATGAGACATTTATGTAATTTTCGAAGCGACCCCCCCCGTAAGTGCAGTGCCCCCCCGGCACCACGCACGGTTTTCACCGTGTGATGGGCTCTGCTCCCTGGGCTGCACTTGGTGTGCCCGTGCCTGTCCTGTGCCTGCCGCTTTGTACTTCTCGATCCCCTCGGCTTCTTTCTCCCAGCCCACCCCTCCGCCCCTTCCCATCTGGCAACTGTAAAAATCTTCTCTGCATCTATGAGTTTGCTTCTATTTTGTCTATTTGTTTATTATGGAAAGAACAAGAGGCTTGCCATCCAGCCGACTTTCTGATCCAATCCCAGGTCCGCCACCTCTGTGTGACCCTGGGCAAATGACTTAACCTCTCTGAGTCCCCGTCGTCAGATAATGGATGGCAAGTGCAGTTACTAAGATCTTGGGCTGATGAGGAGTCATAGCCAGCTAACAGGTAAAAACTAAATCGACCCGGTTAAACTCAGCGGTGGCACGTGTGCAAACCCCGAAACTCCCGATGAAACCTGCAGAAATCACGAGGATGACTGGGCAGCCGTCCACGGACTGGTCCTTACAAAGAGAAGTTAATCGGCCAGCGAATGGCTCGCACACAAGACTCGGTGTCTGGAGCTCCAGGCCGACGGTCCGTCAGAGAGCTCAGGGCGCGGCCAGCAGCCCCCACACCACTGCCCAGCGCTGATATTCTAGTAGACCGGCCCCCCGCCCCCCCGTGCCCATGTGCAGAGACTAGTTACTGGGAGGGATAGGGGTGCAGGGGTTCTCTCTCAAAGGTGGAAAATAGCCCTGAGGGCGGGCAAATAAAGAATCTAACAGCTCCTGAGGGAACGCGCCAAACCCCGTTGCAACTAGGACTAGCCCGGCGCAGCGTGCGACGCTGGTGGGACGTCCACGCTGAGAAGTCGAGGGTCTGACGGGAGAAGGGCTGGCTGGCTTTCAGAGATCCGTGGGCCCAGCGCTGCCCCACTGACTGTTTTAGCCCGGGGTGGACCCCTGAACAGCTGCCCGAATGGAGACGCCCGCTGTGCCCTGGAGCGGCCCTTCACCCGGCGCCGCCGAATCGTCTTTCTAGCCCCGACGCCACGCGATCCCGCGCAGTCCAGAAACCGCCCCCATACCGCTCTCCTGCCGGTCACCCCATCCTCTGGGCCCTGTCTGCTGGTCTCAGGGCCTCTGGTGGCCTCCAGCTGCTCCCAGCTGAGTTCCTGTTCGGAAGCCACTTTAGATCACACGGGGGTCACCTCCCCAGAGCAGCTCTTCACCTTCTAGGTCCGATCAACGTTTCACAGCGCAGGAAATGTCTGGCTCGATGGAATCTTCCAGATTACCTTAGTTAACGCCCTTTTCAATGGGGACATAACACAGACAGGAAGAGGCTTATCTCAGACACATCCGTCCTCGCCTCTGGCTGCTTCTAACCAGATGGAAAATATGTGTCCATGTTGTAAACGTCCTTCGGACACCTGTGCCTGTGTGTTCCTGTGCGCCCTGTAGTTACTTGTTGGGCATCTATTGCTTTCAAGGCCCGGTGTCGGTGCTGCTCTCACTCCCCGGAGAGGACAGCAGGGGAGGAGGGGCCGGGCTCTGCAGGGAGAGGGAGCCCCGGCTGGGCCTGGGGGGGGAGCCCGCGGGGACGGCAGATTCCCGATCTTCACGCACAGCCCCCACCATCCCAAGCCTCTTGGTTTGTTGACCAAACGGAAAGGAAGTGAGTCCAGCGGAGGTCAGAAGAGACCAGCCAGGAGAGGTGAGAGTGTGCGCAACACTCCCTGTGGCCACCGGGCGCCTCCGCACTGGGCCTACACCAGGAGGCTGGCGGCCCAGGGGGCCGTGCCCCGTTGCCCGGGGTTCCATGTCTGGCAGGCAGCACGCGCAGCCTGCACTGGGCCCCCGGAATGGGTGTTCATCTCACGGCTCGTTGGTGTGGGACGGGACCACTCCCCTCACGGTGCCCAGAGAGCTCAGACAAGGCGGCTCTGAACTGAGATGTCCGTGGGTAGAGGTGCCGCCCGGCTCCCCTCTGTGTGCCCAGGGCCTCCCCCAGCACTGTGCACACTAAACAGACACTTAAGGCAGGCAGGCAGGTGGGTGACAAGGCCACCCAAAGCTGTACTCCCCACCCTTCCCCCTGGAGACACCCGCGAGCCTGGGCCCCAGTCGCCCTCTGAACCTGGAGCTCTAAGACCACCCCTGCCCGCCAGGACTCTCACTCAGGGCTCCTGGGTTCCCTGGATGCCCCTTGCTCTGTCCCTGGAACGCTCAGGCCATTGTCACTTGGAACCCTACCCTCAGTCACCACGTTCACAGAACCGAGACACAGAGGGCATCTGGTCTTACGTGAGCCCCTGTCAGGCTCACACGGATTACTCGTTCCCAGGAGCCCTCCTGGAGGTGGTCGCTGGGACCCCTGCCCCTCCAGCCTCAGCAGGCGCAGGGGCTGCCACGGGCTGCCTGGGCACCAAGCCAGCCCACCGCCGGCTTTCGTGGAACACGCTGCCCCGGGACACGGCCATGCCCCTACGTGCGTGTTGTCTGCGGCCACGTTTGCCCCCCAGGTCAGCGTCGAGCAGGGACCCAGAGTGGGAGGCATTTTCTCCGGGGCGCTCCAGAGAGAAAGTCTGCCCACCCGCTCTGGGAGAGCCCCGAATACCCACTGCTGGGGTTCCCCACACCGCTGCCGCCCGTCCCGCCGGGCGTCTCCGAGGCTCAGCCCCTCTGTCCTTGTGCCGGCCAGGGTCCTCCCAGCGGACGGAAATTCTGTCTGTTTACGTTCCATACCATCCAAATAACTTCCCAAGACTCGGCCCCGCCCCCACCCCAGACACCCCTGAGTGTATTTCACAGCATCTCCCCGGGGCGGGGGGCCCGTGGCTTCCCAACATAGATCCAACGAGAGGGTAGCGATAAGCCTGGTCTCTGCTAGAGACCCATCTTTGAGCCGTTGGTTCCTGCAGGAAAACTGTACAATCAGCTTCACGTCAGCTCCCCTTTGGCCAAATATCTCAAAGCAGGGTGAGCCCTGAGCCGCGGAGGTCCAGCCTGGGAGAAGCCCAGAACTAATTGGAATTCCAGACACTCCCCCGGAATTGCCTCTTATCTGCCCCAACACCAGCCTCTCCCCAGCTGCAGAGTTTCAGAAATGAGACGAGTTTCTGCCTTCCTAGACTATTTTATCTCCATGCAGACTCAGTGTGCATAGTTAGTGTGGCTTCCTGGGAATTCCTCACACCATGCCAAGAATGCTCACTACCAGGCCCTGCGCCCCATGCCCAATGTTCCCTGGGTCCAGCACCCATGCACGGAGCCTGCCCTGCAGGACCAGCCCAAGGCTCTTCCAGGGAGAGCATCCACACAGCAGCCAGGGCCCAGTGGGGACCGTCCCCAGAGACGCCTGCAGCTGTGCAGTGTGGGGGGGCCTGGCCTGAGGGCTCGGCTCCTCAGACACTGCTGCTGGGAGCCTGTAGGTGAGCTGGACACCGGGCTAAAGAGCTGAGCCTCAGGTGGCCGTGGCCCCTTCATTCATGAATGTCCGTCCATATGTGACTCAGACTCTTGCTGGGATCCAGGCTCTGGCCCCACGCTGGTGGAGACGCAAGGAGAAGGGGGCGCTGGGGCCCTGCTGCAGGTGCTGGGTGAGCCGGGTGAAGACTGGCAATTAGAAGACATGCTCTGTTGAGAACGAGGCTGGGGGTGTGCAGCGTGTGAGGAGGGCACGCTGCAGGTAAGGCATGAGCAAAATGCGGAAATGATGCTATAATGCGGAGTCCCGTGGTACTCAGGAAGTTTCTAGGGGCGACATCCTATTAGGGTGCATTTTTCATAGCTGACCCTTTAAGAAGACCCATATTCTACCTCTGCATGAGGCCAGCGCTGACAGTTAAGCGGAACCGAATCCTCAGGATCTAACCCTGCCTGCGTGGCAGGGACAGGGTGGTGAACGAGGCAGGTAGGACTCTTGCTCTCTTGCGGCTTGCACTCTGCCGGGCTGGACGTCTGGGCGAACACATCCGTTCATTCAACATGCACAAATGAGCACCCTGTGTCAGGCTCAGAGTGAGAAAAGCCACCTAGAATGTAGAAAATCATTCTCATTGTGAAACCACATCCTTAACATTTAAACTCAGCCCACCCTACAAGGTGCAGGTGTAAGCTGACCCTTTGCAATCTGTATAATGTCAGGTGGGCATAAGGGGTCTTTGATGTACAGCAGCCAAAAGGCTCCAGCCCGGCAGGCAGCTCCGTCTGGGACCCCACCTCGAACCCCACTCTGTTCCCCGGATCCGCCCGCAGTGCTTTTGCGCTCCCGCTGCGTCGGGCCCGGAGGCTGGGCTGAAGAAGACAGAAGACCCACCCAGAGAGGCTCAGAGGCTGTGGAAGCAAGCAGACGGCGAAAGCCAGAGTGAGGGGCGAAAGGTAGACTAAGAAATGTCTTCTCTAGTTATCCCTCCAAACACCCAAGTTCCCCTAATGTTGGGAGACCCCCAAAGCACAGACCAAGTGATCCGTGTATGCCCCTCGGTGGACGGAGGCCAGAGCAGCAGCCATGGCAACGAGAGCATGACCCACGGCGCCTCGTCCATCAGCACCATCCTTGCGTGCGGCAGGGCAGGGCCTCTGCCCCACACAGCAGGGACCCACGAAGATGAGGCCATGGGGATGCTCCAGGAGCTGTGACAAGCTGTACCATGAGTCTTTGACGACGTTCCTACCCTCCTGTGTGGCCAGGGGGCTGGATGCAGTAGAGGCCCCTCACTCCGCCACAGACCCACGGCACCAACGTGGACACTGACGTGTTGTCGAGACAAACCGAAGACAAGCTAGGAAACAGCTCGACGTCTCGATAAGGACGTGGTTTATACCCCACCACACAGCCTCACGATGCAACGAAAAGTGTGCGCTGATGTGAAGAGGCGCCCACAGAGTGCAGCTGAGGAAAGAGGGCAGCACCCCACTGAAATGTGCGCTGTACGTGTGTACGCGTTTACGTCCGTACTTGCGCAGGTGCGTCCCTACAGGTAGGTAGGTAGGTTTTACTCCCAGATGCTGACGTTACGGGTGACTGATGCCTCCCCTTGCTTACCTATTGCTCTAAGGGCCCTGTAATGAACATAAATGACTGCCGTAATAAGAAAAACAACGAAGGGCATTTTTAGAACAAACAAATGGGCATGTCAAATCAGCAGGCTCAATTCAATTTGAAATAATAAGAGCTATCACTCAGGAGTGATTCCTGCGTGCTTCCTAGCACGCAGGTGAAGGGCTCCTGGCCGCTTTGCTTCGCCTCACAACTGCCCTTCAAGAAGGGCGTGGCTGGGCCGGGGTCAGAGCTCGCAGACAGAGCCCAAGAGAGCTGAAGCGGCTGGCCCAAGACCACACACCGCTGGTGACCGGTGTGGGGAGGCCCATCAGCCCTGGTGATAAAGCCTCTTCTCTCGACTGCTTCCTGATACTGCCTGGTGAAAAGGTGATGCTTCTGTCGCAGTCCCTTTGCCGACGGGGCTGCTGTGACGACTACCGCAGCCCATGCTGCTGATCAACAACAGGACTGCATTTCTCAGAATTCTGAAGGCCAAGATCAAGGCGCTGGTAGGTTGAGTGTCTTGTGGGGGAGGACCTGCTTCCTGGCTGACAGATGGTCCTTTTCTAACCTCACACAGTAGAAGGGGAGAGGGAGCCCTCTGGGGTCTCTCTCCTAAGGGCACTAACCCCATTCAGGAGGGCTCCGCCCTCCCGACCTAACCACCTCCCAAAGGCCCCCACCTCCTAATCCTATCACACTGGGGAACTAGTTTCAACCCAGGAATTTGGGGGCACACAAAGAACTCCAGCTGTGTGATGCTGGCTGAAGGCCCCCCGAGCATCCCTTAGCCTTGTGGTTAGATTGAGGGGGATGATCCAACAACCGCCTCCTCTTCATGGCAAATCGGGCCACGGAGGCTGCCGGAGGCCAGCCCCGGTCTGAGCTGCCTGTGCGCCGATATACACGCATCCCAGGATAGCACCACCCCCATAGGACGGACACGAGTTCCTGCATCTGGGCAATGGGAAAAGTGGGCCGCAGAGGGGTTGCCCACTGTCCCGGGCTGAATGGCGTCCTCCAAAATTCCTGTCCAGCCGGAATGTCAGAACGTGACTTTATTTGGAAATAGGGTGTTTGTTGATATAATTGGTTATGATGGGGTCGTCCTGGATTAGGGCAAGCCCTAAGTCCAATCACTGGTGTCCTTCAGAAGGCTGTGTGAAGATACAGGGACACACAAACAGGGAGGGGGTTGGTGTGAGGTGCACCCAGACATGCGGGGTGGTGGGGGGGATGTCTCTCTAAGCCGCGGAATGCCACGGTGGTCGGCATCCTCAAGAAGGTGGGCGCGGCAGGAAGGAACCTTCCTAGAGCCTCCAGGGACACCTTGGTTTCAGACTTCTAGCAGAAGCGTGAGACTGTATGCTTCTGTCGTTTAAGCCACCAAGTGCGTGGCACTTTCTTACAGCAGCCTCGGGACAGTGATGCACCCACCTTGACCAGAGTCACACGCCTCGGGGGCCACAAAGCCGGGACTGACCGCAGGTCATCCTGCTCGGCAGCGTGTCCCTTCAGCCATCGCCTTTCGTCAGTACCGCATGCGGCGGCGGTGGAAATTAGAGGGTAGAGCCCCCAGCCCGGCGCCTGCCACAGTGTGAGCCCCCACAAGTGGTGACTGTTGTTAGTCTTTAATGATGGCGAAAGGCTCCGGGCCTCATTTTAAGGGCACGATTTAAAATGGCGTGTAGGGCTGGATCTCAACCAGGACTCCCGCAACGTAGAAAACGGATTGAGAGGAAGCCCCCGAGGCTTGCCTACGGGCCACGGGCGCCCCGATGATCTCTTCCCCGTCTTTATATCTTACCGTTCAGTTTTTGTCTTCTTTCTCAGCTCAGTGAGTAGGCAGGGCCTTTTGATGTGATTTGATGCACAAAAGTAACGGAAAAGCAAGTAACAAGCCCTCTGATACAGCAACAGCCATGAATAATCGCCCACCCACCTGCTCGATTGCATGCCGTGTTTTCCCTTTTCATCGGGAGGCCGTTCACTGCTGGGCGCGGGAATGCCTGCAGCTCTGCCTGCTGGGCTGGGCTGGCAGGGGCAGCGGCCCCACCCTGGGGAACTCTCGTCACTGCTTCTCTAGGGACAGCACCCGCAGGGACGAGGGCCCCACTCCAGGGACCGAGGAAACCCTCTGCTTACGGGGAGCCGGCTGACACAGCGAGGGGCCCCACGGGGCCGTCCCCCAGCCCACACTCGATCAGCGCACCTCGGTTCCACGCCGGGACCCACGGGGGAGCAATGTCGGGGCAGACAGGCTCAAATCCCTGCCCTCCTAGACCCTACATTCTTGTCGGGGGGGGCCAGAAACCAAACAACCAAGTGGAGATTCTGCAGAATAGCCATAAACGCAAGGAAGAAAAAAGACAGGTATAGTGAGTTGGACAGTGGGCCCCAAAAGTTCACACCCAGCTGAAACTTCACCTTGTGTGTGTTTTACACTCAGCGCATCTCAGCCTGGACCGGCCACAGTCCCGGTGTCAGCTGCCCCGGGTGGCTGTCACGTGGGAAGGCGGTTCTGGAATGTTGTACGAGTGCTTTAAAGCTGCTTCGTCACAACCTTGGAGGTTCCGATTCAACTCATGTAATTTGGGGGAAAGAGCTGCCAGGCAGCCTCGTTAGCAAAACTCATGCTAATTTCAAACCCTTCGGGCAGATCCAACTCACTGTCTCACGGGGAAGTCTGGGAGCATTCTAAAATTCCCATCGGTGTGTTAATGCGCAAGAACTGTTCGACTTCTCGTTCCTGAAGTCCAAGTCCGAGAAAGATGGAACATGGAACACATGGGTGAGCAGCTGGATGGGTGGGTGCGGAGAAGGTGAGCAGAGAGAAGACAGGCCGGTGGGTGGGTGGACCAGAGCCTCGCAGACAGATGGGCAGAGAGACCGAAGATAAACAGGTAAAAGGTGCCGAGACAGAGCTGAGCCGTGCCCTTGTGTGTGCGTGTGAGGTCTGGACGAGAAAAGCGGCCTCTGCTTTGAGTGTTTCTCACAGAAGCCCCTTTGCTTCTCAGTCCCCGGATTCCCCCAGGAGCTCGAGGCCCCGGAGGCCAGGTCCAGGGTGAAGGGAAAGGACAGCTTTCTTCCGGGAAGCGGGAACAAACGCACAGTGCCGGTCCTCCCTCCGGATGCTCTGTCGGTCCGGGCTGTTGGGTTTCTCCCCGTACCTGGTACCTTGTGGACACAAGATGGCCACTGCGGTGCCCTGCAGGCAGAACCTCAGTGACGAGTGTAGGAAGAAGAGGACAGAGCAAAGTCACCTACTCAAGGTTTTGCTCCTCTACCTGGGAATGAGGCCTCTCCTGGTTCCCCTGCCAGCATCCGACTGCTTATAGCCATGTGACTTAGACACTCCTAGCTTCACGGGAAGCTGGGAAGTAAAACGTTGAACTTCCAGCCGCTACAAGAGAAGGCAGGTGAGAAGGTGGTTGGGATGCTGGTGCGTGTGAGCCAGTCTGCGGTGCCTGACAGGCGTGCATTCCACAGACGGGGCTGACGGATCTCTGGGAGCTCCCGGGGAGAGGGGTACAAAGAGCCCGAATACAAGACACCCAGGGACGGCTGAAATGGAAAGGGCGGAGCAAACCTGGGCACCGAGGAGTGGCGAGCAGGGCCTGGGGCAGGACCGGGCAGAGCTCAGATCGCTGAACAGGGAGCGTGAGCACCCTGCTAACCCCCTCCAGCCCGAGGCAGCCCGGACCCCAGTGGCCAAGCCTGAAACAGGAGCGGCTCCCAAGGCAGGGACCGCCATGCAGCCTTGAGAACAGTTACGTTTTATTTCTTGTTATAAATAGAAAACAACCTTCATGAAACATGTTTTGAAATACTGGAAGAAAATGAACGCAAATGAAAATGACTTGGTCTTCAGTGCTGATATTTTAGTGCCTATTCATCCACCTTTTATGTTTTCTGATAAAACAGACTGTTTTCGGTTACCATGGTCAGAAGCTGGTGTGTCTGGGGGTTCCTGGGGTGAAGGTTGCCCCAAGCCCACCCCGGTTCCGTGGTGTTGGGGCCCCGTCTCCTTTTTCCCTCTCAGCATCACCAAGTGCTCTCCCACCTCCTCGGACACAAGCTTTTCAAGGTGTCCGTGCATCTGCGACCCCAGGTGAGGGGAGCTTTGCGGAAGGGTCTTCACACAAATCTCTCGTTGGCCCGGCATGGGACACACCCTTCAGGGTGAGCTCCACAGGGTCATTGACCAGTAAGACGTGTAGCTCTCCAGCTCTTTTTAAGATTACAGTTAAACTTAGTACACAGTAACGTGTCTTGGATGAACTATTGAGTCTCTGAGGGGGGTTGGTTCACCTGCAATCTCACCCCGCCCTCTGCATCCGCCCTGCATGAACTCGAGACAGAGGGTGACGTTCTGTGTCTTTTACTGATGAGAAACCTGAGCCCAGAGAATCGAAATGACTGGACCCGGAGGTTTGTGAATCCTGTCTCTGGGTTCAGCTAGTCTTCACCAAAATAAATTAGCAACATATGAGGAACTTGGAACAGAACTTGGCGTGGAACAGCGTCAGGAAAGAATACACATTGGTCATTGCTAATTTTACTATTCTCACCTGGGATAACAGCTGCCACTCACTTCTGATCCACCAGGTTAAGCTGTGTGGCGTCTCTGTGAAGTCTCACAGCTGCCAGTGGACTTTCCGGTGCCGTGCTGGGGGGAGAGGGTTCTTGTACAGAAGGCTGGCATCTCAGCCCCTCAGCTCTCCTTGCTAGATGCCTGGGTGAAGGCATCTCTGTCTATTTAGTTATCACTTTAGAAGCAAAAGAGCTTCACACTAAGCAATTATGCATTCCTTTCAGCAAGGGTCTGGACACGTGGACACCCACTGGTAGAATTCAATCTTCAAGCCACCGAGAGTCCTTTTTAAAGTAAGCTTTATTTTCTAGAACTATAAGCAATACATGCTCATTGCAGAATTTTTGGAAGATCCATAAAAATTTGGGAAGGGGAATAAATATCTTATATAACTCTGCCTCCCAGAGACAACCACTGTGACATTTTATTTGATCTCTTAATGTTTATCTTATTTTTTCCTATGCTATGTCAATGCTTTTTAATTTTCTCTCCCTTAAATTCTTTTATGAGTGAATCAAACCTTTACTGCCTCAAATAAATATTTTCCAGCTCTCTTGAAATGTGTCATTATTCAGTCTTGTAAGACACTAAGCATATCCGGGAAGTGTCCTGTGACACGTTCACATGGAAAACTCCGGAATTCCCAGTACGTTTTTCTGTGCAAGGTTGATTATTATTTCATAGGGCATTAAGACTTAACATGTAAACTTTTCACAGTTTCCCCCCTTATTTAATTAGAAGTCCTGACAAGCGGACCTTGAGTGATGGATCCGGGCATCAACACCAGCCAGCAGACCCAGCACGGTCCGTTCCAGCTTCACCTTCTGAGCGCGTGGTGCACAGGGGCGTCGGAGCTGGAAATAAGTGTGGAAATAAGTCATCTCTGGTACGGTGTGGGGGAAATGAGGTCCGAGCAGCATGTGCACAGCCGGCCCCAACACTTATCTCAGCCCTCTGTAATTTCTGGTCTGTACAGCTGTTCCTTGCATTAGACACAGGTCCTCGGGGCAGGAACTCTATCTTATCCAGCATGGGATCCCAGGGCTCCTGTGATGTCAGCCACAGGGGAGCTGCTCAAGCAGCGTTTGCAGAACTCGACTCAGGCTAGGGGAGTCTCATCAGGTAGCAGATGACCCTGGGGATCTCAGGTGGTGGCTCCCATTGTTCAGCGAATGTGCGATGGGTGAGTGAGTAGGAAAAAAAAAGAAAGAAAATGAGGGAGGGAGGGAGGGAAGAAAGGAACTTGTCATACAAAGTATGCCTAAGGAAAGAGCATGCAACCTCAAGTCAGAAGGCCTGATTTATGCCACGGCCGTTCATTTCCTGCAGGCGACTGACCCTCGAGCCTCAGTTCCCCCTCCCTTCCGTGGGCCCACGGTGCCCCGTTCTCCAGCTGCGGTGGGAGTGATGGGGGCGAGTCCGCTTTGATGCTCCCCGCACAGAGCTGGGAGCACCCCGTAGCAGTGGCTGGAGAGTGATCGGCTGGACGGCTGGCCCCAGACTCTCCTGAAAGGCCAGAGCAGAGGAGGGTCCTGTCCATCCTCCTGCAAGTGGATAACCCTAGACACTCAGAACCTCAGGTCAGGAGACAGCAAGCTCTTCAACCTCGAGGTGACCGGAGAGCCACGGCCTCCTGGTCTCCTCGCTCCACTCCCTCCTGCGTGAGGTCCACCGCCTGGTGGTCCAGACGCATGTCTCTCCACGTTGCCCTCATGGCCAAGAGCCTTTCGAAGCAAGAAGCCCCCTCAGCGAGGCCTACAAGGCCTTTGGGAACCAGCCTGGCCCTGCTGTCCCCTTGGCATTCGGTCCTGCATGCCGAGAGCTCACAGCTGTCTGAAGGCAGGAGTTCCTCACCCGGGGGTTTTCTCCACCTAGGGTGTCCCTGTACACTGTCCAGCCTGGAGAACTCGACTAGCTGAGAGGGTTACTCCCCTTCAAAGGCTAGGGAGTGGCCCCTGCTACTCACCCTATAGCGCCCTCCAGACTCCGTTTGGATGGTTCAATTCTACAGAGCTTTGCGGCACCACCATCACCCCCGACTACTCACCCAAAGTAGATTCTGTCAGGTCTTCACGATGGTCCCTCCGTCCTTGGCACGAAGCTTGCATGACCTTGCCGTTACTGGGCCAATGCTGGTGCGCACGCCCGCCTCACCCCTCGGGCTGCAAGCTCACCAGGACGAGGATGGAGAGTCATCCCCCTTCCCATCTCTGCCCTGCGTAGGGCTCTGCTCACAGTAGGAGCTCAGAACCAGCAGAGAGCGCCGGCGGGGGGCAGGGTGCGAGTCCCCCAACAGGCTTTCTCAGAGGCATGTCCGTAGCATGAATTTATGCCCTGGTTCGCCCAGCACGGGCACTGGAATTTTTAAGGCATCTTTCAGTGTCAAGCTAATCAATTCAGATTGCCCGCAACCTAGGGGATCCTTTTCCTTGGGGCGTCGTAAAAACATCAGAAGTTTAGTTGAGAATGATGTAACCACACCAAACAGTGAACTATGCCAAGTTAACTTGAATCCAATAATACATTCAGCATACATCCATTTTGCAGTTTTATTTGTCTTAATTCAAATCTGTTCTCGTTAGAGACACCTCAGCCAGGTGTGATGTAGAAATAGCTCAATCTTTCTTTTCTCTGGCTTCCTCTTCTCTTTTATCTCTCTGATTGTTTGGTTGTTTTTTATACCTGCCAGTGATCTGCAGAGGGATAGCTGATTTCTTTGTACGAGGAGTGAAATATTGGTTGTCCAAAGAGTCTGTTATGTTTTTTCCATAAAATAAAAGGCACATTTTTCATTTTCACCGATAAGGTTATTGATTTGGATATTTTGAGAATGCTGGCTATCTCCCGTATTGACTTCTAGTGGGTAGAGGCCAGGGGTGCTGCTAAACATCTTCCAATGCATAACACGGCCCCACAGCAAAGAATCATTTGGCCAAAGTGTCAATAGGACCAAGAAACTTCGCAAACTACATTTGACACATTCGATCAGCCACAGCACCTTCTTCATACACCGTACATATATTTTTTGCATGTCAATTGTGTTTTTACCCTTCTTGAAATAATAAAACTTAATACACTAAAAATGTTACATGTTTTCTTCCATCTTCAACATTAAAATGGCTGTACAAAAATTCACCACTTTTGATTTTTTTCATGTATGCTGATCTGACAGCTGTCGCAATACAATCTAACAAAATTGTCTCTAATGAAGTGAAAGACAACTAAACACTACTAGAGCCATTGGACAGGAAAAAACGTAACGGACTTTTTGGCCGACCCAGTATATTCTGCAAAGGAGGCTGGTTCCCTTTGTTCACAATTACTGAGTTTAAATTTTAAGTGCAGCATCTCCGTAACTATCGAGCTGCTATACTTTAGGTTGCTACTACTGTCCCTAACTGGCCATGGCACTGACCTGTGCAATGTTCTAGCCCAGGGAAGGACATTCTCTTCTGACACCTGCACCTGAAGGGACAGGATAATAAGGTGGCCGCTGGACACGCTGCGTGCGAGAAGACTCTGAGGGCCCTACAGGGAGATCCCTGCAGGGAACCGGAAGTGCAGCTGAGGCTGCACCCCTTCACTTCCTCGGGCATCTAGACAGCCTGGCTGGCACACCAGGGAGGCTCCAAAAGCAAGCAGCTGCCAGATGTTTGGAGGAACGAATCACCAGCCAGCGTTCGAGCTGCTGGTACCAAACGAGAAAGCTCCATCGCAAGTCACAGCCACGGTGAGGCTTCCTGTGACATTCCCCCACCCCCCCAAAGCCAACCTCCTTTACTCTAAATCTAGGGGATGGCGTGCCTCAAGGGAGCGTGGGCAGACACTCGTCCAGCACCCAGAACTGTGGGCTTCCTCCGCTGAGTCCTAGGCAGGGCGAGGACTAAGGTCAGGCGAGCGAGGCACATGCCTCCCACGTGAAACTTAACGGGGCTGAGAGAAAGTCCACCGTCAAGACCAGTAATTCTCAGGCCCTGGCTGGGAGCTCAGTTGGGTACAGCATTGTCCTGATATGTCAAGGCTGCAGGTTCGATCCCTGGTCTGGGCACGCACAAGAATCAACCAACGAACGCATAATGAGTGGAACAAACGGGTACCTCTCTCTCTCTTTCTCTTTCAAAAAAAAAAAAAAAACCCAACAAAAACGATCAGCAATTTTCAATATTCAAAAAAATCAAGATCAGCACCAACACTTCGAGTCAGGGCCTGGTGGGGAGGAGTTGGGGCGCAGACGGGGAGGCAGGCCACACGCACACACGCGGGGTCAGATCCTGGCTTGGTCACGCTTTTGGATACTTTGTTTCTCGTGGATGTTTCTGCCGTTGTTTTTATTATTTTTTTTTTAAATCAGGCAGTCAAATGTTGATTTTGATGGCTGGGTGTGTGGGGCCTCCTTGGATTCTGCACCAGTTGCGCCCCTTGTCCCGAGAGCTGGGAGAGCAGGGAGACCGGGGTGGGCTCGGGCCTGACCTCAGAGGGGGGCCTGGTGCTGAGCCAGCTGGGCTGACTGAAGGTGGAGAAGAGAGAAGGCCCCCCTCCCTGATAAGAGGGGCTAAGGCTGCCTGGACCAACGGACCCAGCCCCGAAGGTTCTGGATGGCACAGAGGGTGAGCTCTAACCCTCGTGGCAGCCACAGCGGCCCCTTGGAGAAGAGTTCCCCCGAGTGGGTGGGGAGTCGGGCGGGGCAGGAAGTTACGGGCCGATAACCACAACGCGTGTGCAACTGTTATGGAAGAAAATGGAAAAAGGGTGGGGGTGGTCTCCCAGCTTCCTGCAGGGAAGTCTCTCTCCAGGGGTCCCTGGGAGGCAGCAGGCACCTTGCAGACCTGCGGGGAGGGCCGGAGAGCGCACCTGGAGGCCAGGTTTCCCGTGCAGCCTGGGACGAGGAGGAGGAAAGGGGCCGTAACCGAATCCACGTTCCCACGGGCATGTGGCTGACAGACCGCATCCCCCTCCTGTGTTTCTGGATCCAAGCCCCCCTGTAGAGCCAGAAGCTCACATCTGTTTTGTGGCTGCAGAACCAGGAATGGAAAATTCTAGACTTGATTCTCAGCCAGACCTGCCAGCCCTATTTGCCTCCTCAGCCAGGTCCCATGACTTCCCAGCTTCCCCCAAACCAGGCTCCTCTCCAGAAAACTGGCCCTCGGGCAGGAGCAGCGCCCCCCCCCCCACCATGCAGCTACCCACCCCGAGGGAGGCCCAGCGCCTTCTCTCGCTTCCCCTTCACCTGCCACACCTGAGCACCACCCGGCCAGTGGCCGCACACCGGAAACCCTGCCTCTGTCTGCCGGCGTTTCTGTTCTCCTTTCCTTCCAGAGCTGAACCAGAACAACAGCCTCCTGATGGCCCGCTGGGCCCAGGGTCTCCCCGCCACCACCCGCCCCAGATACACAGGGCGCAGAGCTGACAGGAGGGACTTCCCAGGACTCTCAGCTCAGGATGGAAGCCTCCCCGCCCCGCCGTGAGCCCCCTGCCCCTGTGACCTCCAGCACCTGCTTCTCCGCCCCCTCCTCCCAGGGTCAGTGGTAAGTGCTACCTCCACAACTAGAAACAAGGCTTCGATCACGTAGAAAGCGCTCAGCAGGCACAGCTGCGCAGGTTACCCCACACGTCCCCACGGCTCAGCCCCTCCTCCTGTCACTCCCATCCCCACCCGCCCTGTTTCCCGGGCACCCACCCCGGGGCCTCCGTCTGCGCCGTTCCCAGACACGGCTGGTCAGTGGGCCCTGCCCTCACCTCCTCGCTCGGTCCCTCCCCCTGCAGTACCACTGAAGCCTTACTCCCCAGAGCATTCTCACTCATCCTTCACGTGTGGCTCCTGTGACCTCCCTGGTTTCCTTGCTGTCCCGCTTCCCTTTCATCAAATAAGGCTTTTTACTTATCTCCGACCTGGGGTGCTCGGCACCAGGCTGCCCACGGAGGCTGCGCCTGCGCTTCCTGACTAGACTGTGAGGTGCGTGAGGACAGAGACCTGGCCTCTCATTTCTGGGTCTGTCTCCAGCCTCCAGTGTGGCGCCCGGCCCCTTTGGCGGGGCCCGGCCCCTCGGAGTGGACTCCCCCGGGTGGACGGGGCTTCCGTGACTCCTGCTGTGGACTGGCAGGTGTACGGGTGTGTCTTTTTATGCTGATGACTTGACAGCTGGGCCTCCTTGACACTGGAGGGTCTGCCCTCCGTGGGCTAGCGGGTCCCTGGAGACAGTAATGACCTCGGTGTGCCTGTGGCGTGTAAACCAGACCCTTCCCCCTCACCACCTCCCCTACAGACTCCGTCACACTCCGAGCCACTATCCGCCTGCCCCTCCGCCCCAGGGCCAAGTGTCAGACACCCCGAGACCATCCCTAGGCCCCCGAACCCACTGAAGTGCTTCGTATCAGCCAGTCCCCAGCCCGCTCAGCCCGTCTCACCCATTCCTTTCCATGAAGACCATGGTAGAGGCCTCGCCCTCTTTCTCCACTCCTGCTGCCCCTGAGGGACCCGGTGCGTCCCTGGTGGCCCGTCATCTTGGGAACTGAGAACGTCGAACCACCTGTCAACGGCAGTCCTCTCCTGCCTGACCTGCTGGCCTCATGGCACCCGAAGAACAACAAACGTAACACCTACACTTAAAGCCTCAAGCACCACCCAGTTCCCCGGCTGCGAGGCGGGGTGATCACGGCGCTGCCTCGCAGGATGATTTTGACGTTAAAAGAGCTAACGAGGGTACAACGGGGGGGGGGATGCACGCGGTGCTCCCCGAGGGTTCTGTTCGGTCTCTCCTCCTCTCGTTACCGTCTGCCCGAGAGTGCAGGGGTGAGGTGCGGCTGACGGGGACAGGAGTGGGGAGGGAGGGGGGGAAGAGGAGCCGCTGGTCCGTGGGGGCTGCCGGGGCCTCGGGACGCGCAGGCAGAGTGCGAAAGCCCACGCGGTGGGAACAGAAGGGGTGTCTCGTTCTCGGTTTGCGGCTGTGCTCCATGCCCCGCTGTAACTGCATTCCGCCCTCAGGTCCCTAACCTGCAGGAAGCGTATTACAGAGGTCGCGCGGGGAGGGAGAGATGAGGTTCATTACTATGTTGTTGTTATTAGTCACGGTTTTCTTCCTTCTGCATGTGAATGGGCTTGTTTTTCGAGCAAGTCTTTGAAAGATGCTATTTCCTCTTTCACTAGGAAATACCCCAGGGCCCGGCCTGACGGGGCCCGGAGAGTCGCCAGCCCCAGCCTGCCCGGCGCTGCTGGTACCGGCTCCCGTCTGGGCAGTGAGGGCACCACTGTGCCAGGAAGGGTTTGTGAGACGCTGCTCCGAGGGCATGAACCCACAAGCCCAGCCTCTGAGGAGGAAGCACAGTGGCGTGACCAGGGGATCCCGCCCTCAGGTTGGGGAAGGGACCACACGTTCTTGGAGGGGCCAGCCAGCCAGACCCGGGAGCATGGAGTGACCTCTGCGATCACGGGGCCCGCCCTTGAGGCCTGCTCCCAGCTGAGCACTTGGCAGACGTCACGCTGCGTGCTCGTGACATTCTCCAGACCAAGGCCAGCGTGGCCCCGCATGTCCGGTGGGAGAACCGGAGCTCGGAGAGCCAGAGCTGCTTCTCCAAGGTCAGCCAGAGGTCAAGGAGCCACACTAGACACCGACAGACAGCAAGCTCTCAGAAAAAAGTTCTAAGATCTGACCTTGCTCGGGGGCCTTTGTGCTGGTGGCAGAGGGGTGCTTGTCCCCCTGAGGAAAGAATTCTTTTAAACCAGGATCTCAGTGGACCCAGGGATAGGCCCATAATCTAAGTTATAATCTGGTTTCACAGGATTGAGTATGTGTTATGTGAGGGAAAGGAGTTCTATGGCCAAAGAAGCTGGAAAACTTCCCCTTAGACCCGACAAATTAGTGAGGCAAGTCCTAAGCTAGCATCTGTGGCTTCCCAGGGTCTCAACTCTGCCCCGGGGCCCCCTATTTGGTTTTAAAAATCCCTCCCCGTTTTATAAGGGAGGAAACTGATGTATCGAGTACCTACGATGTGTCCAGACCAATTTCCCTGCCAGCTCACGAATCTCCAACGGTTTGTAGGCCAAGGTCAGCATCCCCATTGTATGGGGGAGGGAACTGAGGCTCAGGGAGCCGGAAGGTCTCCTTGAGGTTCCTGAGATGGCCGATGATTCAGACGGGATGCAGACCGAGCTCTGCCGGACTCTGCGTGTTCCGTCCCCCACACCGTCTCAGCCCGAACGTTCCACGTGGAGACGAGCATTTACTCCTCTCTCCGCCCGCCACAGCGTGAGGCCAGTGATCCCGTTCGGATGGTTTAGAATAAACATCACCCAACATCTAAGATCTGTGACTTCTCCCTCCTCCGAAGACAGAGTGGGTTCGTCACCAAATAGCTACATGACTGATTTGACTTTGCTGGCTTGTGAAAATGTGTGTCCTGAAGACACATGTCCCGTTCCCTTCGTATACTTTTTAGGTTCATTCCAGAGCGGGCCACTTAGCGTGCCTGAGAGCAAAGCCACCGTGCTGGTCCTGGGCCTGCAGAGGTGGAAGGAGGTCTTGCTGCCCTTCCCTCTGCAGCTGTCACTCGACTGGTTGACACACAAGCGTCCTGAAGGGAAGGCGGACCATGGAATTAAGAAAAAGCAAAAAAAAAAAAAAAAAAAAAAAAAAACCAGATAGAGCAATTTTTGTATTTCTACACCATACTTTCTTATAAAGCTCCAGTCGAGATTGTCACAATCAAGGGGAGCAGCAACGTTTGTTTCATCTTGCCCCTAGCCCAATCCCGCGCCCTTAGAGGAGGGTCTCCGAGGGCCCCAACGGGAAGGGCTCTGTTGACGGTGTAAAGCAGGGGGCGGAAGTCACGCCTCTGGGGTCGGGTGTGAGGCACAGGGCAGGAGACGGGCCTCGGGGCTAGCGCTTCTCCGGCTCGCGGTGGGACCCCGAGTGAGATGCACTTAGACTCCCTGAGGGTCACTTGTCCCATCTGCACAAGGGGCTCCGTCAAGGCACTGAACATGTCATTCTTACTCTCTGTCATCCCATCTAAGACGGGCTTTTTTTTTTTTTACATTTTAATATCTCCAATAATAAGATGAGTCTTGAAATGCCCGGCATCTCAGACTGATTAAAACGCAGAACCGAAGGAACTATTCCTGCCCAGGGCCACTGGGTGCAGCCCAACCCCCACCCTAGCGCTTCGACCGGCTTTGAAACCTCATGCAGGGTTTCGTATCCCACCTGGTAAAACTCCTGTCAAGTCTGCTGGGAAAAGAACTACATAAAGGAATAAACGCTGGGCGAGGGCTCACACCGTAGACAGGCCTTCTGTCCCCTGGGTGTCTGAACAAGGTGCTGGAGTTTCCTGTACCAGAGCCTTCGAGTGCAGCACGAATGCCCCTGTGCGCAGGTGAGGACGCAGAGACCCAAGGCCGCTCTGTGACCCACCTGAGCTCGGAAAGCTACACGGCGGCTGCAGGAGGCTGGAAACACAAACCCTCCAGGCGCATGCTCAGCAAAGCAGAAGGGGCCCGAGCGGCCGTCCGCAGCCTGGTCCGCCGAGGTCTCCCGTGGGAACAAGACAGGGTAGAACTCCAAGAGCTGATTGCTTTTATTTATGTTTTGGGCTTCTGCACAATGTTTTGTTTGGGGAGGAGAGGATTCGGCAGCTGAAAAATTCAACAGACCCATAATTAAAGGAGTAAGTACTTAAGCGTCAAGCCCCGGCCCTCCCTCGTCCTTCTCACCTCGCAGAAGAGGAAAGGGAGACCCGAGGGACCTGCTGGCCCGGGTCGCAGTTGTGGGAGGCCAAGCCAAGCCCTGGAAGCGAGGTCACCCAGCTGCTCTCTCTCCAGGGCCCCTCTCCACTTAGGAGGCTCCATCGGGGACTTTTAACCTTGAGTTCGATATGGAGAAATTGAGCCATTGTAAAACACACAGTTGATGGACTCACTGTGTCCCCATCCGAAACATCCAGGAAGACAACTGCAAACCCCCAACCAGTGACGTCTCCGGCTGGCCCGACCTCCGAGTGCCGTTTAGCACATGGGCCGCATTACGAAGCCATGGAATGCTAATAAAACGTGCGCGGTAAATTGCCATTTAAAAGCATCAAGGGACACGGCGATTGCTCTCTTAAGAAACCCTGTGAGGACCAGTTTGATAGAGTAAGAAGAAGGAGAAAAGCACTTAGCAGTGGAATAAAAATCTCTCGTTTGAGTCTTATAAATCCAGACTGCAGCGTGTGGTGCTACTTCCTGGGAGCATGTTGCTTTCTGTGTGTGCGGCGTGTGCCCGAGCCCTTGCCGGTAAATCAGGGGCGTAACTACGGCTGAAAAGCGAGGCTCCCCCTGCTACCAAGTCCCTCCTACCTAGCTGGGCAGAGCCATGTGGTTTAAGATCTGCCAGTCGGATGAGTCGCCCGTGTGCGACTTCGATTTAGAAATGCGTCCTCTAGAGAAGGAGGGAGATGTGTTTGATCGATTTCCCCAACAATGGTTACAGCAGACACAACCAGGCGGCGGGTCCCTCGGTGAGCCGGCTCCGCCGTGGCGCTCTGGGAGTTGTCCCCGTGAGGCAGGCTCAGAGAAACAGCGTGAAGGAGTGTCACCGTGATGCAGAAGCCCAGGGCACTGGCCACACAGAACAGTGGTTTTCAACGCTTTTCACCTCCTGGCACACGCCAACTAATCACTAAAATGCTGTGCCACACCAAAGAATGTATTTTTTGCCAATCTGACAAAAAAAAAAAATAGGTGTAATTTTGACTCATTCACACCAGACGGCTGTGGGCGGCCCGTTGTCGTCAGTTTTTACTGGACCATCTCAGGGAAAAGAGGCCCGTGCCCCTGGCTGCGTAGTCGGGTGGTGCGCACTCCGTAAGCCCTTGCCGGGCGCCAGTTGGAACTAAGAGAAAAACAGGAACAGCGGCCCGGCCATTGCACGAACGTCAGTCCTTTCTAGAACCCACTTCCCTCTTTCGGGGGCATCTGCTCTGGGGTCAGTGTCCTACTTTACACCCCCTCGCAGCTGCGACTTCGGGGTCGGCCGCGGTGCGCTGGCACACGCTCCGGACCAGAGACAGGACAAAGGGAGCGAGCTCCATTCTCCTCTGCCGCTTCGTGGCGACGGTTCCAGGAGGCGTGTCTGAAGGTGATGTGGCGTTTTGAACTCATTTGCTCTCGGAGGGAAGATGCGTGTTTGTGTGAAACGTGCATCACCCACCGCTCCCGTGTGAGAGCCTTTGATCTTCGGAGCTCAAGCCCCCCGTCTTACGCAGAGTCGGAGTTGACTGCCGCAGCACCGGTGACATGTGGGGAGCCCTGGCGAGCTGTCACCGTGCTCAGTGAGCACGGGGGGCGGAGGGTGTCACTCACTCTCACAACAGCGACTGGACGCTCCAGTGTCTGGGGGAAAGAACGGAGCCCGAGAGGTGAAAGGACTTGCCCGAGGTCACGCAGCAGAGGCGGAATCCCGCCCCCAACTCCGGGCCCTGCCCGGCTCACACGGCACTGGATCCTGGACGAGGAGGGGGCTAGGACAGACCTCACAGGCCAGACTCAGGGTCCTCCGTTCCGATGACCCCCGCTGCTGCTTCCTGCTCCTCCACCTGGTTAACCCTCTCGGACTTGGCCTCAACCTGTCCAGATTGAGCTCCTAAACCGACCGTTTGGCCCTACTCCTCACAGGCCCCCTGGCCCTATTGCCATGGGACAGTTAGTAGCTACTGTGGACGATGTGCTGACTGAGGGTCAGAAGGAGAGGCGGATGCCAACTCCAGCCCTGCCGCGGGCCTACTGTGTGACTAGCTAGCAAGTCACCTGCCACCCAGAGCCTCAGTTTCCTTATCTGTGAAAAGAAAGGGGGGTAAGATTACCTTGATTCAAGGAGTCAATGAGACCCCATGTATGCAACACCAGGTCACGATCTGGCACAAACAGAAGCCTAGTATCGAATAGCAGCTATCAACCTTTGCTCTGTTGTGTTGTCGTTTGGTTGTTCGGGGCCGTAGCGGCTGAGAGGAGCACTCCTCGGTGGCCTTCCGACTGTCATGTATCCGCAGACTCTGGGACCACCTTCAGTAAGACCTTCAGTAACACCTTCCACAAGATGTGCAGCAACTACTCCTCTCCCTGAGAGCGGGGCCTCTGCCTGCCCCCCCCACCGGGGCCCCTCCCAGGACGCAGCTGGGTTGCACGCAGCAGGTGCTCAGCCCCAGCTGCGGGTGCCCCTCAGACTGGGGACCTGAAGTCAGTGTGGGAGATGCAGCAGGTCCCAGCAGCGCTGTGGGCGTCCCCTCTGCCTCTTTGGCTCGGGGGCGGAGCGGGATCCCGGCTCCTGGCCCTTTCACTGAACTTTTCATTTTCTCTTTGGCGTCAGCTCCTCTGCAACATCTGGCTTCCATCACTGAGCAGAGGACACTGGGCCCCACGTTCCTCGCCCTCCCAAGGGCTCTGAGCATCCATCGAACTTATCAGAATTGTGCTTTCCCAGCTGGAGCAAGGAATGCACCAACAGAGACGGGGAAGCGGCCGCAACCCAGCCGAAGGTCGGAGATCACGGGGAGGAGGACTCAGAGTGGTGCCTGGGCCAAGTCCAGCCCGCAGGAAGGCTTCGGGCCGTCTCAGGCCTGCTCAGCAGTCCTCAAAGTCCTCCCAAGGCCCCCACGCCCCCCTCCTGCCTCCTCGCCCCAGGCTCCTTGCCAGAGGCTGAGCCAGCATTGAATGAGTTACACAGGCAAATCTTCTTGAAAATAGACGAGCCCTGGATAAGAGACAGTGGTTTCTTTGTCATCGTCATCGTTGTTACAAGAGAACGGCTGAGCATGCTCACAGTGCTCCCTCCAGGTCCAGAACCACACCAGCATTGCCACCGTAGGGGGACAGAGGAGGCAGCTGCTGGGCTCCTCGTGGGCCAGCCCCCTGCCCCATGCTTTGAAGCATCACCTGTTTAAATACCTAAAATGTGCTCTAAGTCACCTCCTTTTCCTCGGAACTTAGAGATGGAGAGATCGAATCCCACAGAGTCAGGGGTACCTGTCAGGGCCTCAGATCTTCCCGTAGCTGAGCTGAACTAAAGCCAATTTTGGGGTGCAGCCGCAGGGTGGGGTAGCTCCAAAGCCCACCACTATTTTCAGACCCCTGCGCTGGGTGCTCAGGGGAAGACCCTCAAGAAAACACCCCCCCAAGCTCGTGTCCCTTTCCCACCAGCCTCTTCCCTGAAAGACCCCCTCTCAGGGCGCCCTCACCCTCAGTCTGCACCCCTGTAGCTGTCTGTCCTGCTTGTCCCATTGTCCCCACAACACTGCGATCACAGCTGTCTACCTGCGACTCCCCTCTTCCACACCATGGGCTCTGGGCACCCAGGCCCTTCCCCTGCGCCTCCTCAATGTAAGATGTCTTGCATGATACACGTCTGAGACATGGCCATGAACGATATGAATGTGCACACGCTACACGTGTGAATGTTGTGGTTTCCAAGGTGTGTCTCGAAAGGTGAGCAGAAAATCACCAAGGACAGAAGGACACTAGAAAACGTGCCACTGCGGGCAGGGGTTCTGACTGCTTTGTCCACCGCCCATTTCCAGGGCCCAGAACAGCAACTAGAACATACTTGGCACTTGGGAAGCGTTTCCCGAGTGAACGGCAGGAAGCTCGCTTCTGCCTTGCTAGATACTCCGTAGGGGAGAATTTCGGCAGGGCTGCCCGCCCGTCCCTGGGTGGTCTTCCGACCCTGCGTCTGTGAAAAGCTCCTGGCCACCGCCAGGAAGAATCTTGCAGCCGCAGACTTTCCTGAGATGCCCAGGCTTCATCCAGACCAGCATCTGTTCCCACAGCCCCGACCGCATCCGTACCACTCCTGGATTCTGTCTGAAATTCCCAAGGAAATGGGCCTTGGCCTGGAATTCAGCAGAGGTGCCTCCGCTTCATCTGAGCCTGGCAAACGCAGGCTGCCTTGGGTCCGTTCCCAAGGCATGAGCCCTGGGAACCACCGGTCCGGCGGGCGGTGTGTGTGGGCGGTGGAGATGAGCCCGGCTGGGGAGGGGACAGTGACCGACCACCCGAGAGTGAAACGCAGTGGTTCCTTGGGTAAGAGATGAAAACTCCATACTCTTAATTTGGCTCCGACCCCGGTGCTCATCTTGTTCCTCAACCCAGGCGAGAGCTGCGTGTCCCGGGTTCCGGAGCCCAGAGGCCCCCGGTGCAGGGACTGAGTCTAAAACGCAGTGAGGCCGACGGGCACTGTCTGCGGCTTCCGTCTTCGCTCTCGTCTCACTCTTCACGATGCAAACCCCGAGAGATTACCCAGGTGCGAGCCGACCCTTTGCAGGGGGAGGGCTCACACCTTAAGGGGCAGTCCCCCAAATGGGGAAGTGTTTCCTGAAAAGGAATTCAGTTTGCTGTTAGCTAAAGTGGCGATCCAAGCAAAACTATTGGGTTGGCCAAAAAGTCCGTCATGTTTTTTCTGTAAAATAAAAGACACATTTTTTTTTTTTTCATTTTCGCCAATGACTTTATTGATCTGGGCATTTTGAGAATGTCAGCTCTCTCCCACTATTGGCTTCCAGTGGGTAGAGGCCAGGGGTGCTGCTGAACATCTTCCAATGCATCAGACAGCCCCGCAGCAGAGAATCATTTGGCCAAAATATCAATAGTACCAAGAAGCTCCACAAACCACTTTGACACATTTGATCAGTCACAGCACCTTCTCCATACACTGCGCAAATCTGTATTTCAGTCGCACTTTTACCTTTCTTGAAATAAAGCATAATACAAAGAAAATGTTGTGTATTTTCCTCCAGCTTCAATATTAAAATAGGTGCACAAAAATCGCTAAGTTTGACACGTTTTTTAATGCACGCTGATAGGACAGCTGTCACAACACAATCTAACAAAACTGTTTCAAATGAAGTTAAAGACAAATAAGCGCTCCTGGAGCCACGGTGCAGGGAAACAGCAGAGCGGACTTTCTGACCGACCCGGTACAATAAAGCCGAGTGTCCGGTCCTAACTCCTGACCCTTCCGAACTGCCCTCACCTGGAATTGGGTGGGGCTGGTCTTTGCCCTCCTCCCACCTGGACACAGAGGCGCCTTCATTCGCAACCTGCTGAGTCTTCCTCTGCACAGGGGTCTGTTTCCTCTCTGAGCCCCTTCAAGCAACATTCTCCCCACCCCTCCCTGCAATGCCGAGCAGATTTCTGTGTCCCAGGAATATGCCTCTTACAGCAGCCCCACCCATCAATCAAGGCTGACAGCAGCCGGGCCCTCCTGCAGCAGCCAGGGGCTTCGGCAAAGGCAAAGGAGAGGTGGGTGGAAGGGCGCTGTGGCCTGGCGGCCTGGCCTGCGTTTCTAAGCTCGGGGCTCATGGTCCCTGGAGACCGAGGGCTTCTGTGGACACACCAGCACAGGGAAGGATACCCTGCCCCCTGCTCCCTAACTAAATGCCCCTTCTCAATCCGGTAGTGGCTCTGCCTTGTGCCCTTCAGGCTCTCAGTGTCCTGCATGCCACCTTTCCCCCACGTTCTTTATGCCATTAAGACTGCAGATAGAGAATTGACCCGGGCCCTGACCTCAAAGCACTGCAGGGCCTCCAGACGGCCCCTCCTTCTCCCAGTTTTGCTCTACCTGCCCAGCTACTATCTATCCTGTCCCGGGTTGCCCTCTGCAGTCCCCCCAACAAATGCCTTTTCTGCCCAGGCACCACACTTGCACACTCCCAGGGACAGGGGACTTGCTCACAGGCAGCCGGTGCCACCATCGGCATTCTCTAAAGCTGCAGCCCCCACGAGAGGCAGAGACTGAGCAGAGCTCTTTGCAGTAAAATTCCTGTTGTCCGTGGCCACCCAATCGCCAGCAGCTCCAAGCACAGCTTCAAGGAGCTGGGTCACACTGTCCTGCGGCAAAGGCAGCCTTGGAGCACGATCGGCCCCTAAGCCAGGTCCCTCTCGCATCTATTACAAAGGCGATGAATTTTTTCAATCATGAGTCTAGGGTTTTGCAAGGATCCCTGTGAACCCCCAGGGAGATTTTTATTCACGGAGTCTGTTTTCTTTTCTGGGGGACTGCGTGTTGGTGCTGGAGAAAGGATTTGAGATCTGAAAAGAGAAGGCCGCTTCCCAGTTCCTTCGTTGTAGCCCGCAGTCAGACAGGCTTGGGTGTGCCTCTCGGCTTCAGCTCACCGGCTGTGTGACCCTGGGGAGGCTTCCTACACACCCTGAGCCTCAATTCCCTCAACCCAGAACGGGGGATGGTAAAAATCCACTTGTTTCACGCATGCTCCGAGGGTTCGGTAAACAAAAACAGAGGGTGTAAAGGACTTTCCACGCTACCTGGCTCTGGGCAAGTGCCTGGCGAAAGGCTGTGCACTTACCTGGCCAGGATTTCAGGTGTGGGGAAATACCGGCCCGTCTGGAAGCCCTGTGCTTCCGCATGCCATCGCCTCGGACGGTGTCCCTGAGGAAGCTGAGCGGGGTGGAGGCGAGAAGGCTGCGCCCTGGATGACTGCTCCATAACCGATCCATGGGGCTGTTGGCGGGATTTTGGGGAAAGAAGGGATTTTGGACGTGGAGTGTGAGGTGTCCGGGCTGTATCTTGTATTGAGCAGAGCACGGCCCTCACCAGCACGGCCTTTCACCCTGGAGGCCGAGGGGGGAGAGGCTGGCCTTTGGATCAACACGGACCTGAGTTCAAGCCCCTCCTCCACCCTCATACTCAGGTTCTTCTCCCTTCCGGGCCCTGACTTCTGCCTCCTCATCCTAATTCTTCAAGGAGCTCAGTTTTCTTCTCTTTTTAAAATTCAGTTTACCCAGGGACTCACGGAGGCCCCCCAGGCAGGCTTACAGGTCATTTTTTCTATCATCCCCCAACTACCCCTGTTCTGCCACCAGCCGCACAGGACTGAAAGAGCCTATTCAGCGTCCGCCTTCCCGACCACCTGGGAGCACCTTGAGGGGACGGACAGAGGCTCATTCATCAGTGTCTCCAGCGCCCGGAAGGATGCCCGGCACCGTGACGTCCACCAAAATATTTGCTGAATTAATTAATTAAAAATAAAAACAGAATCCAAACCAACTGGCTGGGTGCAAGGAACGGCCGTAGACCAGAGAAACAAGGAGGGGACCTGGTGGGCCAGGAAGAGACCTGGACAGGTGAGACCCAGGCTCCAGGCCAGGCCCACCCCCGAACTGCTTTGGCCTGGAGAGGCGCCAACAGTGCCGTCCAGACGGAACCACTGCTGAGGTCCCTCCCATCCCCGATGCACTCTGTGGACAGAGGCCGTTTAAAGCCAGGCTCCGTGCCACCCGTCTTCCCTGTAGCACGAGGCCGGGCCTGCGCCCAAGGGAACAGGCCTCCAGGACAAGCCTCTAACTTGGCCGCACCGTCTAAGACAAAGAAGGGAGCTGATTTTAAGAACAACATGTGCCCCCCGATCCAGCCTCATGACCTGCAGGTTTTCTGTCTCATTTGTTCGCCTCTGAGTGATGGGAGGCGTTCATTCTGCATCAGCAACACTTACGGGAAGTATGCGAGGAAATAAATTTGCCACAGATGTTATAAACCATGCTGAAGTAATTACAAACTGCTGTCTTGAAAGTAGCCTGAGGTGACCGAAATGGACAGATGCATAATGCATGGGAGAAGAAAAGGGAAAAGGAGGAAGGAAGGAAAGAAGGAAGGAAGGAAGGAAGGAAGGGAGGAAGGAAGGAGGGAGGGAGGGAGGGAGGGAGAAGGGGAGGGCAGGAAGGGGGAAGGGAATGAAAACAGACACCCTTTGTCATCCATGACCCGTGTGCCGAGCACTGTGCCAGGTTCCTTACCAGTTCGACCTCCTTAAATCCTTTCAAGATTCCTGAGATGGTTGCTCAGTTCAGGTCGTAGAGGAGAAAGGGAGACCCTCACGCCCACAGCGGAGCCGACACTGTGGGCTGAGTCAAAGTGGCTGGCAGAACCTCAGGAAGCCGCGTGCAGACCACCCCCTGCTGAGGAAGGAAGAGCGGGGCTGGACACGGGCACCGGCTGGAAGTCCGTGCGCAGGGAACGGAGCAGCCACCCACCCAGGGCCCCACCTGCCCCTGCCCCTGCCCCGGCCCAGCCTCACAGGTGCAAGGAACCTTCTGCGGAGTTCCAGAGCTGTGCTCTCTGCAGCATTCCCCTCTCTGGACCACTGCCTGGAGAACTTCAGCAAACCCTGCAAACCCTCAGTTCCATCTCCAAACTCCAGGGGACCACCGGACAGGGCTTCGATTCCTTCTCCTAGTGCCCCAGGCTGGACGATTTCCAAGACAAGATGCAGGAGTATTCGTATTAGCTCATTTGTTTTCCTCCTCTTCAGGATGGCTGTCCTGCACAGCCTGTTTTCCAGTGCCTGAAAACTGTTACTTCGTATATTTTGTCCAATCTTTTAATTTTTTTAAGTGGGAGGATGAGTCTGGTCCCTGTTACTCCATCATGGCTGCAAGTGGAAATTCCTTCCCTTGCTTAAAACATTCCATAGCTTCTAAATGCCTTCAGAAATACAGCTCCAAAAACGTGGAGTGACGTATAAGAACCTAGGTGGTCTGGCTTCTGAGGATCCTCCCAGACTCCTCGCCCCTCCCCGCTCACCCCCACCATGACGGCAGCCATTTAAATTTTGTCCCAGATTTGCCAGGACAGTTTGTAACTTTGCGCTTTGTCTGTACAACTCCCTCTGCTCTGAAGGGACTTTCCTCTGCACCAGTGAACTTGAACTTCCTCCTTCAAGAACCAGCTCACTTGCCACTTCTTCAAAACTCTGCCTACACCCCTGCTGTGGGCAGAAGGAATGGTTTCTAAGCATGCTGACCGGAGACTGGGGTCCGTTGGTCAAACGAGTAGTTGACAGGGACCCTGGGATATGTAAGGGCTCGTGCACAGCCCCGTTTCAGCCTCGCCCCTTTGCGGATGGAGATTGCCTCCACATGTGGGGACCTGGGGTTACAGCCCTGCTCTACACGTGTTCCCCCAGGCAGCCCTGGCGTGTCACGCCTAGTTCCCTTTTTAAGCCAGGCCCCACCCCCCATGTCTCAACTCCCCCAGCTGCTGAATCCTAGTCCCAAAGCGAACCTCTTGCTGCCCCATTCCCTTGGCTAGAAGGTAATAGTCCACTGCGTTTCGTGGTCCCACCTCTGGGCTGTAAGGTGGCACCAGTGGAGGGAAGAGAGAGCCAATGCTTGGATGTCTCGTAGCAAGAAAGCAAATTCATCAGCAGCGCCGTGGCCGAGGAGGGCAGGTTTGTGAAGGAGGCAGGCTCCCCCATGGCCCTCGGAGACCCCCGCTGTCCCAAGGGCACATTTTAATGTTGAAGTCCAGGGAGAGAGAAGCAATGAGGGAGACCGCAGCTCCTCCCTCCCTGCAGAACAAGCTTCTGGGGTCACAGTGGCTGGACCCCAGAGTCCCCACATCTGCAGGCTTCTGGGACGGAAGGGACAGAGGGGGCCAAGCCCCTCGTGCTCAAACCACTCCTCTGCCCATGAGACACCACGTGGCCTGTGCAAGTCCCCTCACTCTTGTGTCTTCCCACCTGAGCAACGGTGACTCAGCCCGGATCATCTCCGAGGCTGCACCACGTGTCGGGGGTGTGAGCCATCTCCATTCTCTAGGACGTGTCCCTGGCCGGGAAAGGGGACTTTCCCGGCACGCTGCCAAGTCTCAGAAAGGAGTTAGTGCTTAGGCCACAGGCCTTGACCTCAAGGTCATCAGGTCCCCGACCCAGCGCTCCAGGCCTCTTTCACCCTCTTCCCCTGTGAAGGAAGCCACTGGGGCGGGGCTTGTCCCACAGTGCCTTGCCTGACCCCATCCACTCTGCTGGTGGCATTCATGGTCTCGGGGCCTGTCCCGGGGCCCAGCCAAAGCATTTCCCAGGTTAGGAAATTGGGGCAAGTGGGAGCACCCACAGGGCACCCACACCTTCCCTTCCTTCTTGCAGAGCCCAGTGGTAAAGGACGTGAGTTGTCCGTGCGCTAGTCTCCGAATGAAACGGAGCCGCCTCCCAGTCGGCCGTGGTTGTCGTGGTGCCGCTTGTCTCGGTCTGGATCTGCAGGGGGCAGAAGTGAGCCTGCGTCCCCACCTTGAACTCCTAGTCAGACAAAGGAACGCACTGTGCAGACCAAGAGAAAGACCCTGACGTGAAGATAATAGCGTGTTTCTTGTGAGCCCTCCACGAGTGCTCCTGACATCAAAGGGGACCCGAGCACCAGCAAACCTGCCAAGCCCTCAAGGAACCCGGGGAGAAGCCGACGGACTCTCTGGGAAACATTCTCAAGGAAGTGCCTGACCCCTCCCCTGAAGTCCGCGCTGAAACGTCATTTTCGTAATTACCTTCCAATAACAGTGACTTGGTTGAGCAACGCAGGCTCTTTAGAAACAGTTTCACCGCATCCTGCTCTGGAGAGCTTGGCAGTGATTGAGATGCAAGGAGCCAGCTAGTGGCCCTGTCAGGCGGCCAGGGAGTCCCCACAGAGGCCCTGGTACCGGGACCCAGCGGCAGAGGAGACACTAGAGAGGCTGGGGCCCCAGCCTGGGGCTCCCCACGCCTTTGATTAAGACGGGCCAGGCTTGTCCTCCCAGCTCTCAAAAACATGCTTTCTGCAAACCCAGGGCCTGGAGTTCTAAATAAGGAGGCCGTTCAAAGCTAGATTAAAGGGCGTAAAAATAGTGTTAGATTTCACGGCACAGAGAGGCCTGTCAGGGCCAGCCACACAGAGGGGATAGCTTTATGGCAGTGATCAAAACGTCTGCCAGGATGGTGCCAAAGCTTCCTGAAAAGGCAAAACCCAGGGCTACAGTTTGTGTCAAAAATACTTCTGAAGAACCTGCAGAAATTGGAACGTGCGAATGTGCCGAACTCAGGAGGCAGGGGAAAGGAGGGAAAGGAAAAGAGTCCGTAGCCTCGTCCTGTAGGGGAAGCTGATGGGCAAGAAATAGCAGCTCAGAGCAGGAGGGGGGGAAGGGCAGATGGAGGAAAGGGGAGGAGTCGTGAAGGCTGGGTTTGGGTCCCAGCTCTGTCACCAGGGAGGCTCTTGCTTTTATTGAGCTTCTACTATGTGACAAATACCGTACTAGGCACTTTAGTGGGATACTCAGTGTAAACAACAGTTCCTTGAGGGGGCTGTGTGGCCTTGAAGATGTCATTGGTCCTCTCAGAACCTCAATCTCTTCTTCTGGAAAACAAAGGATACTCATGCGCACCTGCCGAGGTGGCAGAGTGGATCAGGTCACCAGGGCTGCCATAAGAAAGGACCGAACACTGGGTGACTGGGACCGCAGGAATTGACTTTCTCGAAAGTCTAAAGGTTAGAAGTCTGAGACCCCGGAGTCTGCAGGGCTGGTTCCTCCTGGGGCCTCTGTCCTTGGCTTGAAGGTGGCTGTCTTTTCCCTGTGTCCTCACGTGGTCGTCCCTCGGTGGGTGTCTGTGTCCTGACCTCCTCTTCTTATAAGGACACCAGCCATATTGGACTAGGTCTCCCCCATATGATCTCATTTTACCTTAATTACCTCTTAATAGGCCCTATGGACCATCGTGTTCTGAGATCCTGGACCTTAGGCCCCAACGGAGCACTTTCGGGGGGGACGCCATTCAGCCCGTGCCAGAAGTGTGAGTGAGCACGTGGATGAAAATTCCAAGCTCCTAAGAAGGGGTCAACAAACGGCAATTGGATTTCAAAAAAAGTCACCAAATAATGAAAATCATGATTTATTAAGCTCACATTACGCCGGCCGCCGTGATGCGCTCTGCGCCCGGTGCATGGGCTAACTGAGACGCTCACGACAAACCAGAGAGTTAGGTGCTGTTCTAATTTCCATCTGATTAAATGAAGAGACTGAGGTGCATACAGATTAGGGCAGGACACTGGCTGGTGGCACGTGAGTAGCGAAACCAGCATCCAAAGCGCCATCTGTCTGGTTCCCACACCCAGCCATCCCCATCGTTCCACACGGGAACCGGAATCAAGCCCTTCGCCTCTCTTTTTCCACGCCTGAGCCCCCCAGAAACACCTTGCCAATCGAGCCTGCTCCTACTTGCACTCTTCTGATGATGGGGCACTCGCTGCCTGCTGAGGCAGCCCATTTGATTTCTGCACAACGCTAAGGGTTTGTATAAAAGTCCTTCCTCCTCCAGGCAAATGGATTGATTTCAGATTCAAAATCAGACCTGAGTAGACTCATTCTCGATTGTCACTTCCAGGGAAGGAACCTTCGACAAGTTCCCATTGCTTTTAGAGGTAAAATAGTCATAACTTCTCCTCCTTCAAAACTGCCAGCAGCGTGAAGAGAATCAAGACAGAAGCTGGAAATTGCTTTTCTCTCTCCTTGCTAACCCTGTCCGCAGGAAACAGGCCGACTGTGCGCGGTCTTCAGTCGGGGCGAAATTTATATTCATTCAGGTGTCACCGGACCGTACGTTCCTGCGTTTCTTTCTGATCAACGCGCTCATTAGCGCACCCAGGCCCGGCAGTAAATTCACCTAATGCTTGTCGCCCTCAGGTTTCAGTAATGCGGGCTCCCCGACTCTAACAAGCTGCAGAAAAATGAAAAGAAGGAAAGCTCTTTCTCGCTCTCTCTGCACAGAGTCCCGCCATTGTTTCTCTTTGTCCTTTCAGAACAGTTGGGTTGGCCGTACTCATTTTGTTTCAGAGACTTGAGGGGCACAGGAGGGAAGAAGGAGGCTGGGAAAATATTTACAGACAGCAGACGCTGCTCCTGGGGGGCCTTGTGTACGGGTTCCAAAGCATCGGGCAATTTGAACAACATGTGTGTCTGTTTTTCTAAGCTTGAAAGATGTGTTTGGACACTTACAATGGAAGTGTGTTTGCTTAACTTTTACATAATTACTTTATTTTTCTCTTACGGGGGCATGTTTGCACTTCCGCATCTCCCTTCTGGAATCGGTCCCCTCGCTTGCGCGTTTCCGCAGCTCCCCCCGGGCCGTGAGGTCGCTTCTGGCCCTGCTTTGCACTGCGCGGTCTGCCTTAAGCCCCTTATCTGTTGGTTCGCGTCTTGTAATTAGTGGGTTGTCATGAAATAGTTTATGAAATGGAGGTTCTTAACCACGCCCACTAGATATTTTCACCCCTTCACCACTCCCCCTATAATTACAGATAAGATAACAAGAAATAGCTCCGCGTATTTTGCCATCTGCTTTCATTAAGCTATTTCTTTATGTTTGAGCTCCATGGATTGTTCCTGGGACCAAAGTACATGAACATTCCTCTGACTTGCTGTCTACGTGAGGTGTGCATTTTTTGAAAAAACAGAGTTGAGCCATTTACAACAGACCAATGGCTCTTACTACCACGGCGCTGACACCAAATACTTTATATTTCATACCTCAGGAGTCTTACCCAAAGGTCTTCACACTGGTACATTTATTTAATTTTTACAGGCAGATGCTAATCACCCTCCAATGCCTTCATCATCGATTTCTAAACAGGATAGACATCAACTCTATTATCTGCAGCCAAGCCCCTGCCGGGATCTCGGCTACCAACTTTAGCTGCCGTGGTACTTTCTTTACACTTCTTAACAGATGATGGCTGGGCGCTCATCTATTCTTTTGCAACAAGCAGTCTAGGGTGGGCTAGCCAGCTCTGGAACTCAGAAATTGAATATTGGCCCTGTGGAAGCCACTGCGTTAGCGGCTGCAACGGCCGTGCTTGTCTAAGATAGGGAAACTGAGGCACCAACGGGCAGACTGCCTTTTACTCAGTGGGAGGGCTGACCAGAGCTGCTTTTTCCCGACATTCCATGTGTGCTCTGTGCTCTGTGCTCTTCACCAACACTGTAACCATGCCCAGTGCCCTGGCCAGGCTGGACAAGTGCCCTGTCCTCGGGCTGCTACTATAGGTCTCATGTTTCAGCAAAGGTGGGAAAGGATCGGAACTATTTTGCAAACACGTGGGCAGGGAGATAATGCTCTGGACTCCTTCGATGCCATCAAACAGTGACTTTGGCTAGCTCATTGCTGAGCCTCCGCGTGGTCAGAGTAACAGCTAGAACTCGCTGTGTGTCCCTATGCACAAGCTCCGTGATGAATGCCTGCGGGTCCTTCCTCAGTATCACTACTGCTCCATCGTATAGACAAGGCAGCTGAGGGCTATGGGGTTTAAGAAACTTATCTGAGGCCCTGGTCAGCATGGCTCAGTTGGTTGGAAGCGTCATCTCATGAACCGAAAGGTCGCCAGTTCGATTCCCAGTCAGGGCCTATGCCTAGGTCATGGGTTGGTCCCTAATCGGGGTGCCTACGAGAGGCAACCAGTCGGTGTTTCTCTCCCTTCCTTCCCCTCTCTCTAAAATCAGTAAGCATGTCCTTGGGTAAGGGGGAAAAACGTATCTAAGGCCACGTTGGCAGCATGTGGGTTGCTGGAAGCTAAGTGCTCGTCTTTCTCATTGAAAGTCCGTCATCTAATTGCAGTCCCCGAATGTAGTCTGTTAGCTCAGGGGCCGGACCGAGGATGATGTCTGAGCGGTGGCCGTGGCACTGTAGTTATGTGTGCCTTCGCCACACAGACCTCGGGGGAGCTGGGCGAAGGGCACCAGGGAGCACACCATGGCGACCGTTCTGTGAATCTAAAAGTATTCCAAAATAACGTTTGAAATAGAAAAGTAAACAGTTTTCCTAAACCCAAGCTGCCCTTTTCATGGAAATCCCCTTATAACTTACAATTATCCCCAAAAAGAGGGGTCCGGAAGAATACTTGGGGAACACTCGTTATTCTAAACACCTTGTAACTATTATTCCTGGAAATCTGTGCTCCGCCCCTCCCCCACCCCTTCCCCGCCCTGTGCTCACACACACGCGCGCACACACACACTCACACACAATACAAGCTGCTGAAACTCGTTCCACACGCACAACCCTCTTTCTCCAGGGGGACGGCAGCCTGGGGGTGTCATGCGGCCACTTGTTAGGGGCAATTGTCCCAGGTTTTCATCTTTGGGTTTTTTTCTTTTTTTTCCCTTTACAGGGGCCACAAGGTTGCAGCTGAATTTCTGCAGAAAGAGAGTGACGCTCTTTCCATTGAAAAAGGAGGGGAGGGGAGCATTTAAAAACACGCAGTGGTACGTACTGTCATTACCCCTCAGAAGAAAGGCGGGGAGGTGGCATTAACTAATGGGAGTCAGCGGCTGCTTGCTAATTGAAAGCCATCCTCACGAGTGCGTGCACGGAGCTGTCCGGGGCTAATTGCTCATTTAGTCTGTCTGTCTGTCTGATGTCAAAAAGGAGCCCACTGGGCGCAGCAGGGACCAGGGCTGCATTTTCGTCTGTCCAGCCCCGCTCAGAGTCGGGGTGCCCTCAACACGGCGTTGGCTGGGAACGGGGGGAATGTCACACATGACTGTGCTTTCATTCATGTCACTTGTGCCGTGATTCCTGGAGGGAGAAGGCTCACCGAAAACTGGCAACACGGTGGAAGCAAACGGGGAAGCTACCCACATCCCAGACCCCGCCAGGCACTTCACCGTGTCTTCAGTCCTCCAGTGAACCCACTGGGAAGAAGTTTTAGGCTCTTCTGTGCACAGGGTGCAGAGCTGTGAAAGGGCTTGTCCAGCACGGACCTCTGACGTCCAGCCCAGCCTTTGCCCCGAGCCAGGGCCCTTCTGCTGGGCCAGTCATCGTCAGTTTCCGTACACCCTTTCATTCCAAGAGGAGTTGAGACTCTTTGTTGATGGGGGACTCAAATGTTGGAGAACTGTTAGTTTCAGGAAATAGCTAAGACGCTTAGTAATCAATGCAAGTAAAAAGCTGTTGTTTCAGGAACTGGGGGTAAGACCCACCCTGACTCCAGGAGACCATAAACAGTTCCACCTCCGTGCCTCGACCCGGATGGTATCTGAGCCGGTGTGCTCCAGGGCGGCCCAGGGCACGGATAAAGGCCACCGCCCAGGACACAGATGAAAGAATGCTGACGCTTTTATCTGATTTTTTTTTCCCCTTGAATTCCAATCCCCTTACCTACACTTTTCTTCTCCTTATAGAAAGAGTCAGTTGAGAATGGAATTTAAGATGGTTTGTTGGAATTCAAACCCATCATCTTCTCGGATCACCAGCCGGCTGAATGAAGCGCCCGTAAAGACTCAAGCCCTGTCTTGGCTTATTGGGTCTGGTGGGTGACAGGCAGCACCAACCCTGGCGTTTCCGGTTTCATCACAGAGACGCAAGACGACTGGACAGAAACCCGGTTGCATTCCTCGAAATATCTGCTATCGGATGGGTGCTGGAGATGTCTTAAGCTTTTAGCAGTCAGAGTTGCAAGATCCACAATGTCCTTAAGAAAGAAACACACAGGAGATAAGAAGGGGGAGGGGACGGCAGGCTGCAGGAGCAGTGAGGGCAGGAGGCCGGAGGAGCCTGGGCAGGGCAACCTCAGAAAGTCAGCGGGCTCCGAAGTCAGGCTGTCGGAACAGAAACTGGAAGTCTCTGAAGTTTTGTTCCGGGAGGGCCCTCTGAGGGCAGGAGAGCGGCGTGGTCGCTTGAGGTCCACGTGGCTACACTATCACGAGTAACGTCTTCGACTTCAAGTCCACGGGCTGGAGACGCTGACCACATCCACAGAACACGTGGACGACAACACCTAGACGAGGTTCAGTTCAGTAGTGGGGTCCAGGGGCTGAGCCAAGAGGACATAAAACCCACGTCGCAGGGGGTGGCGTAAGAAACATCCAGTTTATAAGCATGTATTTGAGTTGAGCTGGTGGTACGGCTGGAAAGCAAGATGCTAGTGCGCTGGAGAAGGAAGGGTCTGCGGTTTCTTTGAGGCGTTTGGCATTAAGGAGGGGACATAAGGAAGAGGACCCCGAGGCGGTAAGAAGCAAGGCGGGGAAATCTCTGTTGGATTGCAGGGTAGTTAACTCGAGAGTGAGCGTTTCCTTGAGGGCGGTCACACCTCCAGGGGTCTGAACAAGAGGATTGCACTGGGATTGCGAAGGTGTGTTAACCTAGGTGCACAGCAACAATGGGCAGGACTTGCTTAAAACGACAGGAGGATGAACGTTTTACTAAAGAAGCCGTAGGCCTGGGGCGTGACAACTCAGCGACCTGCCCGGTGAGGAATTTCTGACCAGATCACCCTGTGAGGTTACTGTTGGTCACTGGGTGTGTCAGAGTCTGCACAGAGCCCTTTTCACCCACAGGGGCCACCCTAGAATCCTGTCCCTCACCTCAGCGAGCAGCTGCATCTTCTCCACGACCCCCGTGTGTGCCCCCAAGGGGCCTGGTCCCGTGCTGTTCCGGCCACGAGTGCCCATTTCAATGTGTGTGTCTCGTGTTATGTCTGCCTTTGTCCAAGAGCAGAACACAGCTCTCCCGCTGCCTGCAAAGCCCCATTAATGCTTTGGAGAGGACGGTCCCCCGGGGCCGTGCCCTCCCTGAGGCGGAGGAGGTGAGACGATCCCAGAGCAGCTTAGCAGGCCCTCTGCCCCCTCCGTCCCGGGCCCCTGCGTCTCAGCAGCAGAGGCCCCCCCTGGCTCTGACTGCTCTTTGGAGGAAGAAAAGCATTTGCAGAGCCTCATAATGGCACCGCACATACAAAGCCTGTTTAGGAATCAGTTTCTCTCCTGCAGATGGCATATTGCAAGAGAAACAAGAACACGGCGGGACCCCTGCCAGCGGCAATTCCGATGACTGGCTTCCTTCCGGGCACTGCGACGCGTTAGGTGGGAGTGCACGCACGTTTCAAAACGGGCCAGACGGCTCCGGGCAGCGCCCGCACCGCCCGGCACGCCTTCCACCTGGGTCGCACGTGCAGGCTGTGCCGAGTGAGAACTCGGGTCGTGGGCGCCACCGAGGAGCAAGGGGGTCCAAACCCAGGTGACACCAGGAGTGGGCAATGGCCCGATGGGGCTGGAATGAAGGTTAGCAAAATGCCAGGAAACCGGTGCCTGACAACTGCGTTGCCTCAGTTTCCCGGGATGTGGAAAACAGTCGGGATCTGATGATTTCCCTGTGGAAGCCGGCGTGAGGTGGTGTGGCCCCTCCCCCATCTCGCCCACGTGCGCCCACATCAGCGAGAGGGCTGCCAACCAACTGGCCTTGCCAGGAAGTCAGCTGTGCAAGCACACTGGGCACGTAGATATTTATGGCAAGTGGGCGCATAGCTGCCTCTCTTTTTGTAACGACCGTCACTTTGACTCCGTTCTCAGCCTCGCTGCGGGTCCCAGCCGCAGCTGGGTGGCCGTTTCGGGGGGGGGGGGGCAGGGCTTTGGCTCACTCTGTGCCCGCGGCATCTGGCTTCCAGCCAGCACAGTGTAGGCGCCTCGCAGGTGCCCTGCTCCCACAGTGACACTCCTGGTCTGTGTGCAAGCAGGGCTGTGTCAGTCAGAACAGAGGAGTCATGCTGCGTTGCAACGCATACTGAGCCTTACTTCTCTCTTCTGCCACGTGTCCCTGGGGGGCTGGCCGTGAACTCTGCTTCACCCTGTCTCCGCTCTGGGGGAGGCGGGCGAAACAGCCTCGGTCTGATTCGGGACGGTGACCGGCAGTAGGAGGCAACTTGAGGGTTTGCTCACGGGGGCGAAAAGCTCGCACCCGGGGGGTAACATTGCCACTTTCGTCCACACTGTTGGCCAAAGCCAGTGGCATGGACACCTACAGAAGTTAGGAGCGCAACCTCACCAGAGGGCAGAGAGACGAAACTAATTTGCAAAGCATGCTAATTACTACCAAACGCATGCGCAAGCCCCTCTACCAGGCCTGGGAGGAAGGCGCTTTGGAACTGTTTCCAGGGCCTGGGGGTTGTTGGACGAACTCAGCAAGAGTCCGGTGGCCTGGCTAGAAGTGAGTGACAAGGGTTCGTTCCGGGACCTTTGACTGTTCACGGGGGAGCACAGCGAGGGAAAACTCAGCAGTGTTCTGAAGAAGAACGACAAGGTAAAGAAAGAGTTCGTGGAGGAGAAAGTCCGCTCCCGAGAAGGGGCAGCCCCGCATCCGTGGCCCCGGGACTGGCCCGGGGCTCCGGATAATGGGCGTCAGGTGGTGTCGGAGGGTCCGACGCTCTGGGTCAGGAGTCCTCTCGGGGAAGCGGACGGTTCTCTGAGGTCTGACGGGTATCCAGGCGTTGTTGTGGACAGAAAGTTCAAAGTTCAAGTTCCCAGTCTGCTCAGAATGAGAATAGAGTCTTTCCTCATGCCTCTGCCTTCGCAATGTTAATAATCCCAGCCGCTTGCTTAAAATGACTCCATTTTATATATTCCCCACTCTTTCCTCAGGGTGCTAAATAAACACTAATTGTATGATTCACTTTTTGCCATTTTCAGGCTTAATATGTATTATTGATATTTTGGTGACTTGTGGTCTGGACTTCATTATCTTGTTAATATTTTAATATAGATATATACATTATTAAATATTTAGTAATATTTTATAGATATGTATGTATATAAACATTTAAAATTTATTTTTATTTGATTAATTTAATTTAGATATTAAGGGGAAGCAAATTTTGCCACACCAAAACATGCCTTTTGGGGATATTGATTATTTGAAGCTGGTTATTATTAAAAAGCAAAAGACCAAGAGAGAACCTTTGACCTTCCCACTTACCTGCCTAATGGAATTTATTCATTTATTTTTAAGATTTTACTTAGTTATTTTCAGAGAGATGGGAAGGGAGGGAGAGAGAAAGGGAGAGAAACATCAATGCGTGAGAAAAATATTGATTGGCTGCTTGTCGCACGCCCCCAGCCAAAGATATGGCCTGAAGCCCAGGCACGCACCCTGCCTAGAGGAATACGAACTGGCGACCTTTCGGTTTGCAGGACAGCGCCCAGCCCACTGAGTCACACTGGCCAGGGCCGCCTAATGGAATTTGGACAGAAAAACTCGCTTCAAGAGAGCTGTCATCTCAGCTGGACACAAACCAAGTGGGGCAGACGGTGGGTGTGGGGGGACGGAGCAAAGTCTCTCGGACTCTCCCGGGCGTCCCCTTGTTTCTGGGTGGCTGGCGAGAACGGATCTACCACAGGTTGGCTCTGTCTTATCTACCTGTGAATTGCCCACTTTCACGTTCAAGTGCCAGACCCCTGGCTGCCCCTCCGTAGTCCAGAGCAGCATGAAAGCCTCAGCTGCCCGAGTGTCTTGAGCCCCAAATTCTTATGGAATCCCCGCAGGTACACAAGTGACCCAGGTGATCGTTTTCTCCTGTTCCTCTGTCCCTCGTCAATTCGATGAACGGTTCGGCCAGAAAACTAGAGGGATAGAAGGAAAAGTACTTTTTCTCCCCACCCTATTAGGCATTCATCTTTTAACTCCAAGACTTCAGGCACCGTAGTTTAGTTGTTGGTTTTTTTCCTATAAAGCCCTTTGTTCCATGATCACACACTTGCCTCTCATGAGCAAATTGATGACCCACTTTCTGGTGTTTGGAAAAGACCACACTATTTTCCATCACAGAAATTCTGGGGGGCAGGTGTCTGGGGTGGGTGCAGGGAGGCGCCAGGGGGCTGAGACCTGCCTCCTCCCCAGCCAGGACTGTGGAATTGAATTTCATGGAAAATAGTAAAAAAAAAAAAAAAATCATTCCTATCCATTCCTATCCATTCCTGTCCATTTATTACCCAGAGTTCCCTGGAAGCTGTGTGAGAGCTTCCTCTGCCGGGGCCCGGAACAGAGGCCTCATCGCGGGGCATCCCTGCTCGAGGGCAGAATGAAGACCGCAGGAGGGATGGGGAAACTCGAAAAGTAAACAGCCAGGAAGGTCAGCATCACGACCAGAGGGTGGAACGGGCCGGTGCGAGATGCTCCCAGCGCTGCCTGAGGGGACGTGGAAAAGCGAGGCAGCCTCGGGAGACTCGGGGCTGTCCCCGGAAGCCCCCAGTTCTGTCAGCGGTCAACTAGGACCATGGCACCGAGGCTCAGGTGGGTGGCCTTCTGCTGGTACTGGTGCCAGGGCCCCGAAGGCCATGGGGCTGGTTGTGGGCCTGGGGGCAGAATCCAACTGAGGGAATAAATTCCATTAGGCAGGTAAGCCAGCCGGTGCTGCCGGGGGGCAGGGGCTCAGGCCAGGATGCCTCCCTGCAATCCACCCCAGACGTGGGCCCCCTGCCGGGGCCGCTCAGAATCACCCTCCCACCCCCTTGGTCCTTCTTTCTCCAACTCGACCACCTAAACGCCTGCTCTCAGAATCTGCCTGCTGGTGATTCCGGACCAAGTTCAGGGTTGGAGCAGGAAAGGCCTTCATCGAAGAGGAGATGCTTGTGCTTGTCTTTCTCTTGCTCGATACCTGAGTGCCTGTTGCTAAAAACCCAGGGGCAGGAGACATCTGGAGAGCAGGTCCATTGATGGCGTAGTTGGTGCTACATGTCCATTTCCCTGATATTCGTAACTGGGGGTGAGGGATGGTTACCCGCTTTCCAAATGCCTTGTGTTCTCAGGGGGAAGATGCCCAGGGCCTTGACCGCCTGCCAGCCTTGTGTGGCACGATCTCTTGGCATCTCTGAGGCTATTTCTTCAGCTGTGAAAGGGAAAACAAGGGAGAGGACGGGTTAAAAGCTAGCAAAGTTTTCCCTGGCTCTATTTAAATGACATCCTTTCACTAAATGCCATGATTTGGCATTTGCTGTCAGTTCAGGGTACTTTAAAAAATATAGCACTGTATCTTTCTAGGGTGTATAATGGATCTCTTATTTCAAACATCCTCCTGTGACCCACCCCTCCACCCCAGCATTTAGACACGTAGTGGATGTTCTTTAAATAGACAGATTGTGACCGGATGCCAATGACCAGCCATCCTGGGCTTAAGGGTTCTTAACTCTTGCCAACCTTACTTCCGTATTTTAATTTACTTGTAACAATAGCTAACAGTTTTCTAACATTTGCTCTATGCCAGGCATTGTTCTAATAGGTCACATCTTCCAAACAGCCTCATGATAACCTGGCGAATTGGTGCTGCTTTCAGTTTCCCATCTTACGGGGGAGTCGACTGAGGCGCAGCAAGGCAAGTGCCCACCCACCTTCCAGAAGCTTCACGCCTCTTCCTTCCTCCTGAAGGCCCACCGCCGTTTCTCTGCTCGGGGTTATCCAGAGTGTCCTGGTCAGGGCCGCTGCTCTCTTCGTACAGCTGTAGTCTTGTGCAGACCCTCAGAACGGTAGCCTGAGGACGAGGGTAGGAAGGCATGGAACCTTCTTTGTGTATGTGTGTGTGGGGGGGGGCAGGTCAGAGGCCCAGAGGGGACCAGGATCCTGCCGGCGAGCGTGGGGGTTGGAGTGGGGGTCTCGCCCTGCCCCGCCCCCATCTTCACCCATTCGACCCCGCGTCCCTGAGCAGCAGGCCCGCTCCGCGGCAGAGACCTGTATTCTCCCCTGCAGACATTTTCCAATTTCACCTTCTTGAAGTTTTCATTTTAGCCATAAGTCTTCTCAAATGGCTATTGCTCCAGAAGCATTTCCAAAGAAATGAAAACCCTGTTCACCCGGGTGAGAAAACAAAGGCATTTTTTCTCAGATACAGAAAAGAGGAGACCCAAATCCTTCCCACCCAGAGAACACACTCCTGCTGGCTCCTGGTCCCGCCTTCTGGGTGTAGACGTGGGGGCCAGGGCGAGGGCTGCCTCCTGGCTGTGCTCTCCCCACGCCCTGTGCGTGCTTGCCCACCCGAGAGCGCAGCCTGGGCGAAGGAGCGTCTCTCCTGAGCTCTGCCCCCTCCTCCTACCACATCTGACCTGAAGGGGATTCTCACCACTAGACCCATAAGCCCATGAAGTCCGCCAGAGAGCCGGGAGCCCAGGAGGGGCCTGCCCATGACAGCGACATTCGAACCCAAACGGAACCTGAGAATCAGGGGTTCGCTAACTGAGCACGACGGGGCAAATTCTGGGCATGCTGTGGCGGCTGAGCCGCAGCCAGGGAGAGAGAGCCGCCCCTTCCCTCGGAGTTTGCAGAAGGCATGCACACGCGCCTCTGACCGGCCCTAGCTCAGACCCAGGCGGACTGGTCCTGCTCCTTCAGACACCACCTGAGCAGCTCCTGCAGGCGCTGTAGGGCGCCTTGGGAGACCCCTACAGACGTGGGAAGGGCTGGCTTAAAGGGTCCCAGGGATTGTAAAGGCTTAGAGGAATGGCAGAATGCGCGCAGTTCTGCAGTGGGAATAGTTCCTATCTAGAGACCCCCTGTGTACTGGTGGCATGAACATGGTAGCTCCGTTCATCCCGGGGACCCTGTCAGGCCCTCCTTTGCGGAGAGGAAGAAACTGAACCCTTTCCCAGACAGCTGGAAAGGTCGTTGGACCCAACATGCCCGAAGTTCATTCCAGGTAGGACTCATTAGCCCCTTTCCCACGTGATAACGTTGAAGTGGCTTATGTATGGTCATACCAGAGTTAGCTAACGATTGAATCTGTTCTACGTGTTGGATCTTGCTGCCTCCAGACCCCACTGGTTACGTCTCATCAGCACATTCAAGCCCACGATCTCGTACCAGGACCCCAACACCTGGACCGGGCCCGCCTCCCACAGCCCAGCAGCTTGGCAGTAGAAAGTTACCACCAGAAGTCAGCAGAGATGTCGGTACCAGAGCTGGAGTCCCCTTTATAGATCAGGGGTTGGGGATCTTGGTCTGCAGGAAGAGGGACCTGGTAACAGAGACACAGAAGGGGTGCCCCGGAACACAGAGGAAGGGGCCGGGACTGCGGAGGCTGCCCAGAGGGAGGCAGAGACCGAGTGGTGGTTGACCTTGAATGCAGGCCCAGGAATGCAGACTCTATGTCACCCTCGATGCAGGGGCATTGCCACCCAGGGCGTGAGCCTGGCAGGCTGGGTTTGTGGGCCAGACAGAACCTGGTGCTGGATCCGCAGAGGACAGATGGACACACGGGCTGGACTTGCACAGGGAAAGGTCAGTGGGCCCGTTTGCGAGGGGTCGATGAGCAATGAAGTGTGCACACTTTAAGTGTGGCCTGCCACCCATGTGTGTGCTCCTAACACAGACGTTTATTACTCACCGTTTGTTCACTGGCGTGTCCCCAGCCACTAGAACAGTGCCACAGACTAGTACACCTAGTAAATAGTCGCTGAACAGATACTCGAATAAATGAGTGAGTGGGGAACTGCCGGGGCCAGGGGGGCTGGAGGATGAGAGGAGGCAATCTCAAGGTTCCAGTTAGAGTTCTCAGAGGGCGCATCCCATGGCCTGGGCATCACCCCCAGCCAAGAGGGTGGGGTCAGGGAAGCCTGGTTCCTGAGGCCTAGCTCCAGAGCCTCGAGGCCCAGATGGACAGCAGAGGCTGGGCACACTGCCGCCAGCCGTGGAGACAAGCTCTAAAGGTGAGAGAAGGCCCTCCAGGCCGGGCCACTTGGCCCCGCCTCCTCAGATAAGGACCTCCCAGGTAGGCTGAGTCAGGTTCCCCTGAGATATATACATTCTAATCCTCAGACCCTGTGGCTGTGCGTGATAGAAGGGACTTCACACAGGTGACTATGGGGAGGTTATCCCAGATCAGCCCGATGGGTCCCATATAGTTACAGGGTCCTTACAGGAGGGAGGCGGGAAGGTCAGAGTCAGCGAAGGTGATTTGACAAGGCAAATAAAGGCCCGAGCGACGTGGCCCTGAGCCAAGGAAGGCAGGCAGCCTTAGGAGCTGGAAAAGGGAAGGAGACAAATTCCCCCCTGGAGCCTCCAGGAGGGACACAGCCTTGTCAACACCTTGATTTTAGAGTTTCTACCTCCAGAATTATAGGAGGATAAATTTGTTCATTTCAGTCACCGAGTCTGTGGTACTTTGTTACAGCAGCCACTGGGAACTAATACACCCTCCCTCATCCCCTGCGGTCCTGGAGTACCTGTTGGCCTCAGGGGATGCCTCGGGCCCCAGCCCTTGATTCCCCGGAGCTGCTGCGCCATGCTACCCGATAACTTGGATAGTGAAGGCAGAGGCCCGGTACAGTGAGGGGAACACCCTCATCCAAGGAGGTGTAGGGGCTAAAAATTCTCACCAGCCCAAACACATCGGGCAGATGAGGTTTACATGCCATTATGGACAAAGTTAAAAGGGAGCAGGAGCCTGAGATTCTGAAGGCAATAGGCAATTCACAGGTAGCCGAGGAAGAACAGAGCTCAGGGGGCAGACACATTCCTGCCAGGCGACCCAGAAGCAGTGGGGCCTGGGGGTGGGCGCCGAGCTCCCAGGCCCCTGCCGGCAGCCAGCCTACCTCATGCCAGGGCGGATGCTGAGATTCATTCCCCTCCCGCAGCGGCTCTCTCCATCTGCACCTCCTAGGCAGGAAAGGGCGAGGTTCTTTCTGAGTCTTTTGTTTCTTCATAACCAGCTTAAAATCAATATCCTGAAAGGCACAGTTTTGGGGGCGGCAAGACTTTGGTTCCCTGGAGAGAGTTCCCTGACAACCTGTAAATGTCCTTTTACAAAGGGTACCTTCTACTCAGTTTTTGGAACTTCTCTCCTGTCCGTTCTCTCTTTAAAATAACCAGCCTAAAATAATCGATACCCCAATAAGGCATATTCTGGGCCGGCAAATCCCGCTTTGCTTCGTCACCCAGGCTCCCCGCAGTGAGCCAGCCAGCACGGGGAGGAGCTGGAGCTCTGAGCTTGGCTTGCCCCGGGGTTGGAAAGCTCCCCCGATCGACCACCTCCTTTCCTGCCAAACCCGCACCCTTGCTCACACCCCCTCACCGGATCGAGCACCTACCCTCTCTTCTTTGCTCCCACTGGCATCGACCTTTGGCATTTTTTGGAGGACAGTTTGGATTATCACTGGAGTGGGCGTTTTTACTTCCATCTAGAGCAGCAAGGTCAGTGTGCCACAAGACTCTTTAAAACATCCAGTGCCCGACTGTTTGGGCAAGGGCACTGACCTCTTTTCCCTCAGAGAGTCAAGTGAAAAAAACATATGACAACAGCCGACACAACAGTAGCCAGTCGGTGTGAAAGAATCAAAATTATACCTATTTTTCTGTTGTCAGATTGGCAAAAAATATATTTTTCGGTGTGCTAGGGAATCTCAGTAATCAGTGCACGTGCGCCAGCAGGTGAAAGGGGCTGGAGATCGCGGGTCTGGAGGACGGAGGCCAGGAACGCTGTTGCGTACGCCTCTGCCCGTGTCCCGGGCGGCCCTGCCGCACCGCCAGGGCCCCCAGCGTCAGTCCTGGGAAGGCCGAGAAACCCTGCTCCCGATCGCATGTATTGCTTGAGGGTGGAAATTGCAACTCACTCGTTTTTAAATCCCCAGCCCCAGCTGAGAACCTGGCACAGAATCCCAGTATATCTTGCTGGGGGTGAATGCTGTATGCGTGGACGAATTCTTGCCTTCCTAAAGCACGGGTGATGTCCGGCCACCTTCAGGCTGCAGACACGCCTCGGGCCCACTAGCATCGATGTAAACACAGCTGCGAACACACACACACACACACACACACACACACACACACACACGGGCGAGTGCAGGGGGCACCGGCGTCCAGGGGGCCTGCCTGGCTCCAGGCTGACCGCCACCTCCAGCGCTTCATCCACCTGAGGAGCAGGAGGAGCCTCTTTTCTCTCTGCGGCCAGAACGCCCTGGGGGCAGACTTGTCAGCAGAAGCATTAAGTGTTCCCTGTAATTGATCTTCCATTTCCTTATTGCCGCTCCCTTATCAGATAAGCAGTGGATTCAAAAGAAAAGAGATCCTTTTGGCAATCACCCACTCCCGAGACAAGTCAACAAGGGGAAAAGCAGGCAGGTCCCACTCGTTAAAGTGAGTTAAAGTGAGCGCTGTTGGTGGGCCTGGTGGGGTAGATGAGCCAGAGGGGGCGCAGAGTGGGCACCGGCTGGGTCAGGACGGCGGGGCTGGGACGGCCATGAGGCAGAGGCACGAACCCCTTCCGTGACATTTCCCCTCCTGGGGACTGGAGGAAGCTACAGAAGAGGCCGGCAGGGAGGAAGAGAGAGCCACGGGGAGGTGGCACAAAGTCGGAGGTGGGATGACGTGCTGGGGAAATTGGGACAGAAATAGCCTGAAATGTACTAGAACTCTGTGAACCAAGTCAAGTGGCAATGGTCCCTCCCGCTTCTGCCCTGTACACACTCCACCGCGTCGTCCAGGTTTGGTGCGCTGGCAGGCTTCCCTCTAATGTGACATTTACCACCCCGTGGGTATCTCCTGGCTACTCGTACCCGGCCCTGACAGTCTGTGAAGCCCCCGGAGCGAAAAGAAGCTCCCACTCCCTCCTGGGTCTCCTGGGCCCACCTGAGTCACTGTGTGATGGCGGAGTCGGTAAACAATGAATCACTGAGCAAACTTCCATCCGTGAGTCTGTGCAGCGTTGCAGTGGAAAGCAAGACAAAAGGTCAAGGGCCAGTTGACAGAGGCCACGATCACTGAGTCAGAGGGTTTGGGTTTCATTCAAGAGGCAGCAGGGACTTGACCGGGGGCGTGGCAAAGTCAGGCGTGGCAAAGACATTTCCTCGTATCAGTAGACGCGCCGAGACTTTTCGAGTCACCGTCCATGTCCTGAAGCTCGTGTCGTGCTTTGGGTGTGGTTTTCAGGGCGCAGCAGTGAACCCCTTTTCGTATCATCTCCCAGCTAAGGCCTGGAACTGGTCTCGGTTAACTGTGCTTGACCTCAGCGTATGCAGTACGGTCTCAGCCTCGCAGCGCATCCTGCATTCGGGAAAGGTAGTGAAAGTTGACTAGGATGTTCCAGTCGGTGGCCTCCGGGAGGCGGGATCCTTTGTGTTCTTCCGTTTTGCTTTCATCACTTTGTGTCTGGTCCAATTTCCTCTAGTGCACGTGCCTGTTCGCCTTGATGGCGTCGTTGCCCTGCCCCCCGCCCCTCTCTTAGAACCTTCTGCTTCATCGACCCAATGATACGAGCGGCGCTGCTGGGTGGGGGCCACATGACGGCACCTCGGGGCTCCAGCTGGTGGCTTGGATGTGGACATTTGAATAAGAGGCGCCCAAATCGAAGCCTTTCCCCAGGGTCCTGGACACGAAACTCGGCTGTCTCCCTCCAGGAGGCTGGGACAGGAGGTGTGGGAGCTTGAGAGCGCGTGGCCGCTGGACGAGGCTGGAGGAGAGAAGAAAGCGGCGTTCTCTAAAGGGGGCAGAGCCGGCGCCGGCGGCGGGAGGGGCCCGCTGTATTTCCGGCTCCAGGGTCCAGCGTTGTTGAGGCCCCAGCGTGTTCCTGCCTCCGGGTTCTGGGAAGGACCTGGTCTCTCCCCAGTGGTCCCCCTTCTGGCATCAGCTAGTTCCAGGGGGTCCCTTCCATTGGTACCCTGACTCGTTATCGTCAACAGGGTTTGCTTTGCTTTTCGGTCAGAAAAAAATCTTGAGAACAGGAGTGCATATACTTTACATTTCCGTAATTTTAGATCTAGACACTCGCAACTGTGACACTCCCACCGGATGTCGCTTTGAGTGCCAGGGAAGGCCAGTGCTTCCTGGGTCTGCCAGCAGAGTGACTTACCCTTTGAGGGCCAGCCCTGCAGGGACCCTGACCGGGAACCCACCCTTAAGAGACAGAGCGGGCGGGGGCTGGAGCGAGCGATTCCCAGCTCACAGCTCTACTGTGTGCAGGCTGTGCGAGTGTGCACGTTACTAACATCCCGACCCTCAGTGTCCTCCTGACCGTTAAGACGTTGCCGATAGAGGGCCTCTGCCTTCTGGAACCTGGGGCAGGGCAGGGCGGGGGTGGCGGGGAGTGGGGGCAGGATTCCAGGAACCTGTTGCTATGATCTCGCAAGAAGCTCTAGGTAAACAACAGCTCACATGTTCACCTCATCTTCTCGGCTTCTCCCTTCCAGTAACGTCCACTTGAACAAAATCGTGCTCCCTTTTAGCCTCTTCCGCTCTTAGATCCCTGAACGCATGTCCCTGAGCTGCATGATTCAAACATTTCGTGAGGATTCTCCCGACCTTCAGCTTTGAGGTCTGCCCTGTCTTGCAGGTACCTGTGCCTGTCTTGTATGAGTCCACATCCCTCCCCCCCAAAAATATCTCAGCAGATTACAGCTAAGGTTTATTTCTTGCCCACCATCATGTTCCTCTCAAGCTGCAAGTAGGGCGCATCCCTGCCCCACACCCTTCCTTCTGGGACCAAGGAGCAGCCCTGTCCAGCACAAACGAACTCACGACAGAGGATGGGAGAGGGGAGAGAGGGAGACATTAAAATGTCCCACGGAGCTGGTGTGTCCCACTTCCTCTTCCATGTCATTGGCCAAAGCAAACCTCGAGGCTAAGCCTTGCGTCAATGGGAAATACACTTTTCTGGCATAGAGGAGTGCAAGAAAATACTTTGACCAAATAATAGTCTTTCCCTGGAAGGTCCCCCACTGGTCTCAGGGACTCCCTGGCTAGACATGCAGGGCAACGCTGAACTGCAACGTCGCAGGCCTGATTCCCTCCCTGGGGGAGGCGGGGGGACCACTCGGTCTTTCCTCTGCTGCCGTGTCTCTCTGGGCCCCAGGGAGCCTCTCACCCTCATCACCACTGTATTTATTTCCACCTCCAGTACGATGTTCACAGCAGAAGAACTGGGAAAAAATAATCCAGAATCTGACCTTGGTTTTCTCTGTGATCATTTTTTTGTAACCTCCTAGCTTTTTTTCTTTAGAATGAGTATGTATTTATTGAATAAGAAACTAAAAAGACATATCTAAAAAAAAATTAGAAGGTGCATCTGGCAGCGAAGTGGAAGATGGATAACAGGGGAGATGTTGGAGGCAGGGAAGCAGGAAGACGAGGATGAGGCTAAATCAGGGCAGCGGCCGGAGGGACCGAGAATTGCTGGCACACAAACTTGGCCTTGATAGGACCGGCGATGAGAGGACCAGCGTTGAGATCACCTCCTTTGGGCCAGCACGGATGGACGTGGGGGCCCGTCTACCCGCAGAAGGACAGGACGCCTCCGGATGAGAAGGCTGCAGGTGTCATCCTCGGATGCGGGCAAGTCAGAAGCAGTTGCCTCCTTGAACCCTCCCTCACAGCCCCGGTACCTTCCCCAGGTTCTGCCCGGTAAGTGGGTCAACACCCAATCTTCAGGCATTCTTTCATTATTTGAAAACTGCCTGAGAACTGCCACCACCTTGCTTTTAGAAAACAAAGGCGCAGTGGACACGGAGCAGCCATGCCATCTGCCTTCCTGCCCCCGAGGGAGAAGAGTGTACAGCAGACCTTCCTGGCGTTACTAGGGACCCAAGTTCTCAGGGCAAACAGGGTTCTTTCTCTTCGAAGGGTATGTATGGTCCTCGGCAAGTCTGGTAGCATCTCAGAGATTTAGGCTCCGCGCTGTGTAAATAGAAACTATAACATTTGCTTCCTAGAGTTTGTGCGCATAGAAAGCAATCATTTTTGCAAATAACACGACAATGCCTGGTACATAATTAGTAATTATTGTAATGATAGAGCTATTCTGGCACCGCAACGTGCTGGTGCAAACCATTTGGCAAGGATCAGGCAAACCCCTACCAGCACAATCAAAACAGTAAGTAAAAGCCATCTATAATTTGTCCATCCATCCCACCATGTAAGGGTCAGGAAGTTCTTCCTTGCATCCAGCCTAAGTTTCTCCACTGCAGCTAAACCTATAAACTAACACCCAGCCATGTACCAATGGCCTTGGTCTGGAACGAGTCCAAAATGTCATGGGAAGAGCGTTTGCTACAGTGTCAGGTCTGCCTGACAACTGCGTGACCCTGGGCACATCACTAAAAATCTCTTGAGTTTCAACCTCTCAAAATGGGAGCCATATTATCTGCCTTTGACTCCTGTTTGGAAAGTATTTTGAGCGTGATCTAGGCAATGCATCTGGCCGGTAAAAGGTACGGATTAAATGTATGCTCTTTTCCATGTATTTCTAATAGATTTCACCATTTAAGGAAAATCTTTTTTTAAAACTCAAGAATTTTTTCCAGCTGATTATTTCTATCCAGGACCATTATAGCTATTCCGTGTTTGGGCCCTCTGTCTCTAGAGACACCCCATAACGCCAAGGAGAAGTGCGAGCACCTTGAGATTAGAGAGGAGTCACTAGCAGAGCCAACGGCGAAGTTGCCCTCTTGACACCCAGCTTGCTGCTCCTGGAGCTTATTTCTGAATATCTAACTCTCAAGGGGGGAAGAAAGCGTGACAAAACAACAACGACACCCCCGCCCCCCACGTTTCCGGGGCCAAGGGACTCTCATTAAGATCTCACCATGCAGGACTGTGTGAAGGCCATCGGGGAAAGGAGGGTCTGTGTAGGCGGGAAAAGACAGAAGCCGCACACGCCGTGTTGCCACTCTCATTGAGATAGAAAGCTGATAACAGGAAACCAACCGTCGCTTGGAGAGCTGAGAATCTGAGTCGCCGAGTGGAGTAGCCGGGGACGGGGCCCAGCTGAGGGGCCTGGGCCCATCCCCATCCCCATCCATGAGTAATTACTCATGAACCCAGGCTCGTGCTGATAAGATTATATTTAGTTTTCCTTTGAGTTCTGTTCTTTTGTGCCTCTTGGGTCCCTTTGCTCCACCTCCTCAGGCACCTTTCCCGAAACCACAGGAACAAGACTAAAATGACCTAATTTAATTTAGGGACCACAAGTACGTTTCCTACTTTCTCTGAAAACCACTTTCTCCCCGACGAATGGGGTAAGACACGCCTGCTTCTGAGTCTCATCTGTCTCCTGCCCATCACCACCGCCTCGGCTCGGCCCGGCCCGGCCCCTTCTCCCTCCCAGACGAAGGCAGCTGCAGCCGGTCTTGTTTCCCAGCCTCAAGACTTAGCATCACAGCTGCCGCCTACCCACCCCCACCCCGCCTCCAGCCCACAGCTTCCATTCTCCAGGCTGTTGCTACAGTGGCATTTCAACGAAGCCATCTGACCGTGCCAAGCACCTCCTATTTGTGTCTATAGTACAAGGGACTAACCTCCCTCCACCAGAATGGAAACTTGAACAAGACCCCAGTGAAGACGTGGTGTCTACACGCTGCTCATCATTCCTGCGTCTTCTTATTTCTTTCCCCTGAGACTTCCTGTCTGGTCATATGGCACAGTTGTCCCAAACCTCTGGGTCTATGCATGTGCTCTGCCTCTTCCTAATTCCTACTAGTGGAGGAAGAAGCAGCTTAGAAATCTCTTTCAAGGTGCCTCCTCTCCCTCTCCAGGTTTGCTTCAGCACCTGTCTTCTGTGGCTCTGACGCACTCTGTCCTGACAGGTGTCCCGTGCTCCTGCCACGGTAGGGTGGTATCCCACGTTAGCCAAGCTCACTGGGACAGCCGTGTCCCTCTCATCTCTGCCTCTCCGGTGCCGGATGTGGCCGATGGCAACAGTGAGCGCCAAAGTCACAGTTCATCAAGGAGTGAAAAATCCGTACTTAGCCAACTGATGCATGCCGTAACAGACACACGCCAGGAGCTCGGCTATCCCAGAGTCGGGAACTGGAAGCAGGCAAACGGTAGAATCCCTCTGGGTGGATGCTTTTACAATCTTCAGTTTGGGGGGAGGTAATTATTTATTGAGCAGCTGAATTTGGTAGGGTCCAATTATAACATGGCCTGGCTCAGACACAGTCTGTCCTCTCTCTCGCCCACCCCTGAATGACAGCTCAGGTCAGTTCAGAAATGACTGGAGTCCCAGAATAGTATCGAAACTTCCATCTGGCCCCAGTCAGTCTGGGCACCCTCTGACTTGGGAACCAGCAGCGAGAACATGGAACTAGTGAGTTCCATCGCCCACTCCACGCCACGACCCCCACTCTCTTTGCTGTGCTAGACCCCGCAGGGCCAGCAGCTGACAGGAGAGGGATGACACATCGAGAAGCCCTGTCGTCACGTCTGGCTGGTGCTGCCTGTGTCTCTGCTCCCCAGGCCCCCGAAAGTGGACTCGGCCTCCTCAGACCCCCCTGAGCACCCCACGCCAAACCACGACCTGGCCCACCTTAGGCTCCTGCCCTGGACGGTCCCCTGCAGCCTCCTCCTCCGGGGTTCCACACACCCACACGTGAGAGGCTGCCTGCCTTGCCTCAGTTTGCCCAACACCCGGGGACCGTGCCAAGTTCTCTGGCGCTCCAGCTCTGAGAGCGGACCAGACGGTGAGCTGCCTCTCTCCCAATGCTCTGCCTCCTGCTTCCCCAGACAGCTCCCCGGAACCCCACTCTCTAGATCCGTCTTTCATCTCCAAGCCCCTCCCGCCGTTCGCCCTCCCCCGGTGCCCTGGGTCACGGGCAGTCCTTCTGCCTCCATGGGTGGGGCTCACACTCTGCTTCTGAAAGGTCAGGGTCCCGATCATCCTTCGTCCTCGACTCTGGGTCTCATCCAAATTCTGAAACACCAGGAAAAAGCTTCTTTAGTAGCTATCTATTGCATTTCCATGATATCAGGGAAGAGGTAGATGGGAAATTTGCTTCGAGGAGTGGCATAGGACGGTGGGCTGGGCTGGATGGCCGGTGATGTCACAGCGGCCCGGCGACTCCTGCAGACCGAAGACAGGCACGCTCCGTCTCAGCGATGCTGCTAGTGGTCTCGCATCAGCAGAGTGGTGACTCGCCACGTACACGAGATCTGTCTGGTAGTAATGGCTGAAATTGTTGATGGCGTGTGTGCACATACAGGTGCACACGTACCTATTTAATGTGCTAAAGGACCATTTGGTGCCACTGGGTTGTGTTGCAGCTAGAAACACCTACGCTCAGGAAATCCCAGCGGTCCAGAAAATGCCAGGTCCCGGGCATTCCAGGGAAATGTCCCCTGTGGGACGGACAAATGGACCGATGGCCACCGAGAGGGAGCCGGGGTCCTGTCGGAGCTGGGCAGGTGGGAAGGCTTCGCAAAGGGATGGGAGGGGCTCAGGAAGGTTTCTCTGGGGGAGCTGGGCCAGCAGCTCTCGTGTAGGAAGAGAAGCATGAGGGAAATTGGAGCCCGTTTCTCAGTCTTGGGCCGTGAGAAAGAGGCGGGAACAGCCGTGGTCTGAGCCCTTGCTCCAATGAGCCCCCGAGACCTCTGCTTCGGGCATCTTCTCCCAAATGGTCCTCACAGTGGCCCTGCAAGGTTCCTTCCTTCCTTCCTTCCTTCCTTCCTTCCTTCCTTCCTTCCTTCCTTCCTTCCTTCCTCTCTCTCTCTCGACAAGGAGTAAGATGTAGAGAGACCAACTGACTTGTATCAACAACAAAGCTGGGGACCGCACCCAGGTTTGGCCGGGCACCGAGGCACATGTGTGGTCCTCCGTGGCAGGGGCGGAAAGGGCCCTGGGAAGCGAGCCGAGGCTCAGGACAGCCTGCAGGACAGCTTCTGCCCAGTGCCCGCCTTTGTTTGCTGAAGAACAACACCTGTCACTCCCCACGGCTCGGAAACACAGACGTGTCAGGAGTGGCCTCACGGGAGAGCAGCCCAGGCTGGCCCTGTTTCTGGACTCCGAGACCCTCGCTCCCTGGGCTGGGGACGGGGCAGGTGGGCAAGAGGCTCCTCCCTGACGGTGTGTTGGGGACCTGGGCTGCGCTCCAGGTGTTCCTGTCACCAAGAATGTTTGTCAGGTGATTTGACCCCCAGAAAACCTCGTCATCTTCACAAAACCATCACCGCGGCCCCAAATGGTCGGCACCATCAAGTCACAGTCCCTCAGCCCCGAGAGCGGCCCGAGGAGAGGACTTTCTCTCTGGAACACGCCCTGCTGATTTTTGCTGAGGCCTCTCTGTCCATCCTCCAGCGAGGCCAAGATCAAGGCGAGAGCAGAACCCGCAGGAGGGAAAGGCGCCAGCCCGGAGCCCCGCAGCGCAGGTTGGGTGCACACTCGTGCCGTGGCCAGCTCTCAGGGAGGGTGCAGGGCGAGCGAGGTCCAGTTCCTGCCCTCAGGGGCATTGTCCAGAAGACGTAGACTTGGGAAAAAAGGGGTTCGCTTAGCCATTCAGTGATTCTGAGCTGTTTGTGAAAAACAAGCGCACAAACACACCCTTCTACTCTCTGCCTCCTGGCCTGTGTCTAACAACCCACAGTGATTAACCCACCCAAAGGGCTCAGTCAAGTTTGGCTTCTCTAGTCTCAAAGAAGCAGGAAACGATGACAATAACAATGGTGACACTTCACTGAGAATGTACTCTGGGCCAGACCTAGCTGTAATTACGTTACATATGTCACCACATATCATCTTGATGACTACCGATGAGCTGGCTACTGGGACAATGACCCCTGTTTGTCAGATGATGAAACCGAAGGTTAGACAAAGAGTGAGTTGCCCTGCAGACTGGCTGGCTCCCCTGCTGTTTTCAACCAGGAACCTGCTTAGGCTGCCGCAGGCTCCCTTCCATGCCACCTGGTACAGCGCACGGAGTCCCAGGGGCCCCACGGAGGCCGGAGAGGGCAGCGGGTCCTCCCGACCCTGCTCCAGGACGCTGCACTCTGCCACAGGCGTCTAACGTCGCAGAGCAGTTACAGCCCTCGGGGTCCGGAGCTCCAGAACTGCCCCACCCAAGACACCCAGGGCCCGCTGGGGCAGCCAGGCCCCGGGACCAGCTCTGTGCCGGCCAGAACCAGCCCAGCCCTGCAGAGTGAGTCGCTCTCAGGAGTCCCTTCGAGACACGTGCCCATGTTAGAAGTGTCTCCTGCTAGGGGCAAGGCCCACCTTTTGTTCTTTTAAGATAAAGAGTGGAGGACCCCTATGTAAACAGCAGCCTCAGTCACAAGAGCGGAAGCGGGGAAGCCGCCCAGGTCCCCACCACTGATGAGTGGACAGACCACGTGTGGGATCCGCACACAATGGGGTGTTGTTTGGTCCTCAGGGGGAAGGAGACTCTGACACACGTCACAGCACGGAGGAACCCGGAGGACATATGTTCAGTGACAGAGGCCAAGCCCGATGGGGCCGATGCGCCCCTCGGTCCCACTTCCACGCGGTGCAATGACGCAGTTAGATTCACAGAGACGGGGGGAATGGTGGTCGCCAGGGGCCGGCGGGAGGGGAGGGTGGGCAGCTGTCATTGAATGAGGACGGAGTGACAGCTTGGGGAGGGGAAGAGAGTTCTGGAGATGGGTGGTGGTAAACGTACCTAATGCCCCCGAGCTGCACACGTAAGCGTGGCCGAGATGGGAAATTGTACGTTACGTGTATTTAACCACAATTAACATGTGTTACAAATGGGGGGGGGCGTGAAGCAGAAAGAGCTTCTGGGCATCACGGGAGTTTGTCCTGCGGCTGTTGATTCTCCCCCCGAAGAGCATTCAGCGGTCACCCCGTGGGTTCCTGTCCTGCGCTTCAGGAAGTCCTTTCCACTCATCGGTCCCCGTGAATGTCAAATGATGAGGGCCTCCGCTTTGAGGAGGAAAGACCCGGGAGGTTTCGCCTACAGCTGGCCATCTGTTTCCAAGTGGCTTCTGGAACGTGGACCTGGAGAAGCTGGTCCGTACGCACTGCCCTCACCGAGGGGACAGGGCCTGTGGTCGCTGCGTCATCCTGTCTAGGGCACAGAAACAGCGAGGTGGCGTGAAATGTTCCTGCAAATGCCATCGAATCGTCACCGGCGTTGCACGCTCCCCTTGTTGGAAGAATATGACTGTCCCCTTTTCAGAAAAGGCGCCCACAGACCTGGAGAACAACAGCCTACAACCGCGGTTTATTATTTCCAACTTCACTCACGAGAGGGAGACATGTTATTAAATACGGGAATCAAGCCTCGGGCCCCTCCGGGGAATCGGATGGAGGCTCCCAGACGGAGGGATCGGTCATTGTGCCCTGGACTGTCCTCCGTTCCCCAGAGACCGACAGAAGTCGGAAGGTCTCCCGTCGTCTCTGAAAGGCCACCGGGCTCGGTCACCAACGGCTTGTTCCCTGAACAAGATGGCGACTTGACTCCTCCAAGTCCAGAGAGAGAGTGGGATTTAAAGGTCAATTGTGTCACTGTGGGGGCTGAAAAGAGATCATATTATTTTCCTCCCACCTGCTGAAGTTCTTCTCGCTGGGCCAATAACCAAGTTAGCGGAGACGGGGGAACAGGAGAAAATCAAAGTTGAACACGCGCGGGTGCACGGGGAATTCACACAGACGCGATGGGTCCACGGACACTCCGAAGACCGTGGGGCGGCATCGGGTCGGCGAGGCATTTTGGGCAGAGGAGAAGGGGGAAGGGGCGTCAGGTTTCAGAAGCGACAGCGGGCGATGTGCCGGTGGTCGAGGAGGAACCGAACCCCCGAGGCAGGCATGCCGCTCCTCGCTAGGCCTCCCAGACACGACGGGACGCGGGTATCCAGCTCACAGGCCCCGGCCCGAAGCCCTCTGGTGTGTCGTGCTCACGTCAAATTAGGCTACGGCAGCATGCTGGCTTCTCCTTCCTGAAGCAGGTGTCTCTGTCTGAGTCCCCTGGCCATGGACGGAGAGAGCAGAAGAAAGGCCAGACAGACAGACAGAATGGAAGCCAGCCGCGTTCCCATTGGCCACCGTCCGCTTCCTCCCAAAGCCCACCGAGGTCCGCGAAGGGAGAAGATTTGGCCCCCAGGCAGCTGAGAGCTTTAATAATTACACGGGCCTGGGGTGACACGGGTTTTTAAACCAAGACTTGAAGTGGTGCGAGTCTGTTATTTTCCGTGAGTGGAAAACCCGTGAGCCCAGAGAGTCCGCCTCCAGGCTCAGGAGAGAGTGCGCTCGGCTGCCCACGTCCGAACTTTGCCGCTCGCTCCTCATTCGCAAGTGTCGCTTATTCACTGTGCGGACATGCGCGTGCGAACACACACCGAGCTCATCTAGGGGTGGAGAAGTGAGTAAGACCTCAACTCCACGCAGGAGAAGCTCAGTGTTTTGGGGGAATCCGGCCACCGGGGTAGACCTGTGCGTAAGGTGTTTCGGGGGCCCGTGGCAGAGGGGGCTGGGCCCTCAGGCTCCCTACAGCAGAGATTCTCTGTCTCACCAAGTGTTCCAAAAAACCCTGGAGCCCAATGCTTCTCGTTTGGCTTCGGGGTGTAGGAACACTGTGCGTCCTCAGGAACAAAGGGGTCTGCGTTCACGCATTCCTCAAACCTCAGCAGCATGCCAAGGCAAACTGTCTGATTGTGGGCCAATGACCTTGCTCCCTCCCAGGGCTGTTTATGTTGTCACCTGGGACTTCCAGAGACACAAGGTCCAGGAGCAAAGGCAGGAAACCCAGAGGCCCTGGTTGGGGAGTTTTCCAAATTCACCCCCGCCACCGCTTCCCAGGTGAAATGGCTGAACTCACTTGCTTCGTGCTCTTTCAACCCCTGCTCACAAAAATCCCGAGGCTGCTGGACCGGCTCTGGACAGTTCTGTCAGGGGGGTTGCAGGAGGTCCTCAAGAGGACGTGACTGCCCGTTGACCAGTGAGCTGGACCCAGGCCACCGAAGGCTCCTCGCCCTTGCCCTGTCCTTGGCATGTGCTCTCTGCCTCCCATCGCCCGGGTCCCGCAGAGGGAGCGATTCTAAGGATGCGTCTGGAGAAGGTGAGGGGCTGTGGAGTCCAGGTGGATGGTGTATAGGACCAAACTCCTGGGAGGCCTCTCTCTAAACTCTGCAGATTCCGGCCGGCAGTCAGGGGTCCATCCTTCGGGTGCTTAAGATGAGTTCATAAGAAAACTCCCTCGCTTATCCTCACTGACACCTACCAAGCCAGAGCGCGCCCCTCTTTTCTCTGTCTCTCCTTGCGTTCCACGTACGGGACCGACAGACATACCAACTCAGGGAACGCACGTCCCGAAGCCGCGCTGGAAGCTGTGTCTCCCTGCGGTGGAGGGAGGCCTTCACGCTGGTTTCCCGGGTGGCCTCCCAAAGCAAATCTCCTTGTCTGCATGACGGGCCCCTAAGCTTCAGGATCCCAAGGGCAACCCTCCCTCCCCCTCCCCAGCTGCCTATCCCCTGGGTTAAGCTACCTCCGCTCCTCAACTGTTATTTTCAAGCGTGGTTATGAATCTCTGGGTGCTGTCCCCTGGGGAGAACCCTTCAGCGCACCTCTCTCATGAAGAAAGCTTTCAACTGACGGTGGAAAGAACCGAGTAGAGAAGCTTCCGGAGGCAGCGGGGAGACAGGCACAGGGGCCCCGCGGCGGCAGCACCGCCCTCCTGCGCTCGAGGACCAGCTGGGGCCACAGGTCCCTGCAGAACATGCACCAAGGGCAGTGTGGTCAGCAGGCGGGAGAGGGCGGCGCTTAGTCGAGGCAGCTCTCATCAGCAGAGAGGGACCTGGGGTGAGATGCCAAGTGATGAAAGCAACGTCATTCGATTCGTCTCTTAGACACATGGCAGTGGCTGCAGAGAATGGCTCCCGGAAGGGGCGAGGATGACACGGGAGGGGACGGAGAAGGGGGCCACCGTGGTCTGGGAGCTTGGCCTTCTAACGTTCCCTGGTGTGTGGCTGCTGGAAGCTCGCGGGGAGATGACGTCACAGCAGGGGTCGGCGAGGGGCATCGTACCGCGGAGGGCGAACAGGATTTTTCTTTTCATGCTTACCAGATGCCAGGCTCTCTTTTTCATATCTTATGCACGGGTGTCCAACTTTTTTGACATGTCTGAGCCACACTGGAAGAAGAGCTGTCCTGGGCCACCCGTTAAATACATCACGACATGTGATCACAAAAATATCCCATCGTGTTTTAAGTAAAGGTACAGTGTCGTGTTGGGCCGCACTCATAGCCATCCTGGGCTGCATGCAGCCCCTCCCCCACCCCCCGTCGGGACATAGGAGGTCATGGGGTCTTCCCAGGTGGTGGCAGTGTCATCCATCTACCTGCGGGGTCTCTGTGGCCCCAGAACCAGCCCCGTGAGGTCAGAGTTGGATGTGGGGGAGGGAGTAAACCTGTCAGAGCTGGGGATCAGCCAGGCAACGGGGAGCCACGGACGGTTCTGCACCCCCGCCTCCAGCCACTGGCGTGACATCAACGAGGGAGATGACGGGGTGGACGCCCGCCCTTGACCTCCGAGGCCAGGGGGAGCCGGAGCTCCTCACCGGTTCTCAGCCGGCAGACAAGCCCCTTGGAGAACTTCTGGGGCTAATTAGTATTAGCGGTGGGTTTGGAGGACAAGTTTCTGTGCACACGTTCTTGGAACATTCCCATTGGACACATCCTTGCTGATGAGTGTTAATCAGAGCTTCTAGAGCGCAGCCTGGCGTGGAATGGGAAATGAGTTGGCACCGGTTGGTTCTGTGGATGAAAGAGACTGTCCCTCCTTGAAGTCTCATTTGCTTCCAGGTCTGGGCAGCCGGGCAAGGTCCGGGGCAGCACCTGGAGATCTCCAGACTGGGACATGTCCCGATGTCTCTTTCCAGTTTGGAAGGCTAGAGACTCCCCTGGGGCTCCCAGTTCTTGAAGGGCAAGGTGGTGGGGTGAATTCTGAAAATTCAGTCCAAGGGTTTCTGTCCTGGCCTTGACTGGCTCTGAGACCTCGGGGAAGTCACTCGACCTGTGCAAGCGTCCGGGCTCCTGTGTGGCGGTGGGAACGAGAAGACCGAGGCGCCTCGCAGACTTGGCGTGAGGGTCAGCGGACTGAGGGTCAGCTAAGGACCCAGCGTGCCGGGCCCCCGAAAGGCTTGTCTCCGTGCGCAGAGCTCTCCAGTGCGGTGCCCTCACTGTCCCCTGGGCACACCTGCTTTGGAATCACCCCCCACCCCCACCCCCATCCCCAACCACAGCAGAAGGCACAGGTGTGTCTCCAGTGCCCTGGGGCTGGGGTTCTAGGCTTTGGGAAAATGAGGTCTTCCCTCTGGTTGCTGGGCGAGCCCCCCCAGGAGTGAAAGGCCTGATGCCCAGGGATGCGGCACTGACGGTCCCCTGCCCTTTGATTTAACCCGGCAGGGGCACAGCTGGCGTGCTGAGCCTGCTTCTGCGCTCCGCCAGGATCTTTCACAGACGTCACCTCTTAGGATTCTGTAGCAGCCACTGTGGGGCTCCACCCACAGCCCCTGTCCCAGGGAAGCATTACCATTTCCAGGCCCCTGGCTCCTGGGTGCTTTCACTCCCAACAGCTCGGGCCCCATCACTCCTTGGAGGGCTGCCCGGAGGCAGCAGGAGCCCACTTGGCTGTTCTGTCAGAGCCTAGAAACAGCCTTGAGCGGACGGAGGATCCATACTCCAGCTCCACTGCCTGCGGGCAGGGCAGCTCTGAGGCCTGACCAGCCCCGCCCCACAAGCTGCCCTGCGGGGCTGAGCATCGTAGTCCCCTCCGAGGGGTCCCACCTGACATCGCAGCCTTGCCTGGCCTCCTCCCGTCCCCAGGCCCTCTTCTCCGCACCCGCACCAACCAAGGCTGTTAGGCAAACACTGTCGTATGACTTATTCCAGGGCCTGCTTCTGGCGAACCCAACCGAACACAGAACCAAATTCAGATCCTAAGTACAACATTTAGCACTTACTCTGTTCCAGGCACTGAATTAGGCATCGTCGTTTGTTTGTTTTTTTTTTTTTTTAAGCACATTAACTCATTTAATTCTCACAATTAACTTTGGGGGTGGGGAGTATCAGAGGTAAGACAACTGGGGCCAAGAGATTAAAGCCCCAAGTCGCCCATCTGGCAAATGTAGGTCTCAGCTGGGCGTCCAGGACCCTCAGGTCTGCCTCTCCCACGAGGAGGGGGTGCTGTGGGAGGGAGGGGGGAGGCTGAGCGGGTTGCCAGGTCTGCTGCGACCACAGGGCCAGACTTTGATTTGTTGTAGATGCTGGAGTTCCCGCAGAACGTTTAACTTTTTAAACGAAAGGTTCTGTTTTAAAAAGAGCAGGCAGGAAATCATCGCAGTGGACCCGCTGCGCGGGGCCGCTCTGGAAATTCCGTGAAACGGTGAACGTAGGAGGGCTGCGGGCAGAGCTGGGCACGCAGCACACGGCTGGTAGGCGTGGGCCGACGGGGCCATCTGTTCGTGATACAACGCGCACTCGCAATCGGCATGTGCGTGTCGTAAACACGCCATCCCTACTGTAAGGAAACAGGTAATTTATGTATTTTCAGTAGATGGAAATACTCTCCATGTCTGGTGGTTAGAAATACGATACAGGACAATATTTCTGTATTTCATATATGCATTACTTCTCTGTACATACTCAGAGTGTGGATACGAACGATTTGACTCTAAGTGCGTGAGTGGTTTCTGGAATACGTGTCCTTAAGAAAGGTGAGACTGAGCTTGACCCCCCCCCCCACACCTCATCCTTCCCTTGACTCTCCCCCCACTTCACCCTCCTTGCCTGCTAAATATTTGTCAGGAAGTCCAAGGAGCCTGGCTCACCATCACCAGCTCCCTCCAGCCCTTTGCCAAAGGGATTTTTTTTAAATCAAAAGGAATTTCTAATTCACTGCAGGGCTCACTCAGTGTGCTGAACTTAATCTGTTTGAAATGCCACTTCCCTGAAGGACAGGGGCTGGAGTCTGGTGGAGAATAAAGCGTCCCTCTCAGCCTGTCCTAGGTCTGCTCTTCAGAACCCACTCACACTTGGACAGACCTCAGTACTGGGGACGTCGTCAGAGGCGCACGGAAGGTCCGCCAAGAAAGGGTCTCTCTCGGGTCACGTGTGCGTGACCGTACGCGAACACCCGCCTGAAACGGACACAGGGGAACGGAACGAGCGGGTTTCATTCACTCCGCTGTTTCTTTAACAAATATTTATCTAGGTACCTGACTTTAGTTTGGGATGGAACACCTGAAAATAACTCATCTCTGGTCCCGCCCTCCAGGAATGCCCAGACTGGTGGGGTCGCAGACACACGGCAGCCATCAAGGAGAGAAATGTGTATTTATGCAACATGCCGGTCAAGGGCAGAGCAGGGACTGACACCTGGTCTTCCAGGAAGAACAGGAGAGATTCCCTTGGGAGACAGCATTTTAGCAGACACTGGTGATGGCTCCTTCTGTGACAAGGGGCTCAATCCCACCTCCCCCGGCTTACACAGAGGGGCAGTGGCATGGGCCCCAGTCAGCCCAGAGGTAGCGATGCAGGCTCCGACGGATCTGGGAGAGCTAGTGGACACAAAAGCCAGTTTAAAGGCCCTGAAGCAGGTTTCTCGGTGTCTCTGGGCTTCGCTTTCCTCTCTCAAGTTTCCTCTCCTGGGGCACATTTCCCTAAATTGGGGTGAAATGGCCTCTTGCAGCTGGGAGCCCACACTTAGGCATGCAACGAATCCAGAGAAGATCCAAGCTTCTTTCGTAGCAGCTCCTGGGCCGTCACTGGCACGGCCTGGGTCCTGGGCCTCCCTGGGCCAGCCCCTGTTCCCAGGGGCGTGGAAGAGGCTGCCTTGGCTGGCCTGAGAGGCGAGGCCATCCCTGCCGTGGGAACAGGGAGGAAAGGGACACAGCAGCCCTTCCCGGAGCGCAGGCACTCCAGAACACTCCCAGGGACCCTGGGGAGCCAGGCTCTGCTCTGAGGGAGGGTGCTGCAGCAAGACAGGAAGGACGGAGCTCTCGCCCTGGCGGGCTTGCACGTGACGGTCACACGGCAGGGTGCATGCAGGAAGTGCGGATGCCAAGGAATAGGGGGACCAGCGAAGGGGCGCTGGTCGCCCCATTGAAGAGTTGCTGGGAAAGTTCCCTGGGAAAAGGAGACATGATTGGGCGGAAGCTGAAGGTGCCTGAGCCAAGTGAGTCTCCGGGCCACAAGGGACTGCAGCAGGGGAAGATCCACCCCCTCCCCGGGGCCCTGAGGCAGGAAAGGGCTTGACAGCTTTGGGGTCAGCAGAGATCCCCTCGTTGGACCCTAGCGAGGGCCGGGGAAGCGAGCACGTCAGAACAGGTGAGGCGAGCAGAGCAGGCTCACCTGAGGGCAGCAGGGGCTGCAGGGACTGAGCTCCCGGTCCAGGCAGAGCCCCGACGAGAGTCAAGATGCTCAGAGCAGAGAACCTCGGGTGAGTCCTGGGACAGAAGACGCGAGACATCCCACTGAGAGTCCAGGATGGAGTGTGAATGGGGGAGTGGGAGAGACTGTGCCCCACACAGGGGGTGGGGCCTGGGACAAGCCCAGATGCACACAGCAGCCGCACAGGCTAGAATATTCAGAGAAAGAGACTGTGTCGGGGCAGAGCCACCACAAGGAGGGTGCACTGGAGGGACCGAGAGTGGTGGGTGCACGCTGAGCTCCAGGCCTGCAAACAGATGCTCACGGTTTAAGAGCGTCCCCGTGGAGGCAGGAGGCACCCCCCAGAAGCGATCGCCCCTTTAATCTTCCTTCCCAGGAAACTCGCTAATATTACAATGGCCACTCAAGGGGAACATGATTTGATTTCAGGTGTAATTGAAGGACATTGAGCAAATGCAAAAAGTGAGAGAGACTGGAGGGAAATTTCCTGGAGATGATTCATTTCCATTTTCTTTTACAAACATGGCAAGCTGCGTATTAAAAATGCTGGCTGAAGGATATTGCAAATAGATAGCCATTTCCTTTCCTTCGCAGATTAGGGTAGACGGCATTCGGGAGTCCCCTGGCAGGTGAGGCACGGAAGTTGGCATAGCACTGTCTGCAAGTGCATGCCACCAGCCTGAACAGCAGCAGCCCCCGTGTCATCGAATGTCCCTCCACGTCGTGCGGGCGGGGGCGGAGTCCTAGGGTCTCGGTCCCACCTGGCGGACTCGTGAGTCAGCGAATACTCCTGGAGTGAACCCACCCAACATGCCACATACTGACCCAGGCTCCGGGGGTGCCCTGGCTCCTCTAATGTGCCAGGGTCATCTTAGAAGCCAGAAGACGTGGACCCGGCCCTCCAGGATAGGACGACCCTGACAATGGCAGCGCCTGGGAGCCCTGACCTTCCCTTTGTCTTTGCAGAGCCTTTTGTGCTGGCTTGTCCAAGGGCTTCCTCCTGCACTGGTCCTTCTTCCCCTCACAGCAACCCTGTGCCAGGGAATCCAGCCAGATCTGCATCAGCCTGGTGTTTTGATGAGTAGGACTTGGTTCTTGTCCTAAAATTCTGGACCATCCAACACTCGCACCTCTTTCCACCAGCTTTCTCGGCTTGCACTCTCCAGCTAAGAGCGCTGCTGTGAATAGGTGTCATTCTCTGCATAACCTGTGAAGTACTATTATAGTTCCTCCCTTACACGAGGACATCAAGACAGATGACCTGAAGTGCTTCAAGGTCACTGCCTGCACTTGGCCCCAGGCGGCCCCGATCAGGAGGCCGTGTTTTTAAACACAGGGCTCTGTGCCTGTGTCTGAGGTTGAGCTGAGTGGGAATGTAGTTTCCAGGAGAGACATTGTCCTTAATCCTCACCAGAACTCCTGAGAGCTCTGGTCAGTAGCCCTGCTCTCAGCGGTGGACACGCCGACCTGGCAACACGGGGCCCATGCGGACATCAGAGATCGCTCCCCCAGCAGGTGCCAGAAGCAGGCCCTGACCCAGCTCGGCCCCACGGCACGTGCTGACCCTTTGTGCCCCCTCCCTAGGACGTGCCATCCGCTAAAACCTCATCATAAAGTATCCAGATTCATCTCGACTTCTCTCCCCTCTAGGAGAGCCCTGAAGGCTCAGTTGGGGGGTAGGGGTTTCAGCCCCCAGTTCAGATCACCACTCTGGAAGCTGGAAGTTCTTGGGAGGAAACGAGGCCAGCAGCCTGTCCGTGTCCACACAGAAATAACCAGTCTGCCCACGGTTCAATTCAATAGGTACAGTGTCAATCAAGAAAATGACTTTAGGGGCTACTGAGTCGGAGGAAAATCAACATGGCTTGGGCACCAACGCGTTCTGCGGCGCCAGGGAAGTTTACCAGGGCGGCAGGAGCACCAGGTGCAGAGCAAAAGCACCTGGCTCCCCATCCTGGTCACGCCACCTGTTCGTCGGCTCTGCGACTCCGCTTCCTCCACTCCACAATGGCCATCACCCCACCTGTCCGCAGGTGGGGAGGCCTTGGTGAGGACAACTTCGGGGAAGTACCTGGGGCTCCATCTGCTCACAGCAGGTGCTGAAGCAACACTAGCGAAGCGCACTGGCTGAATCCGATGAACCACCAAGATTTGTCAGCTAACGAGGGACCGGGTACTGAGGTTGCTATTATCGCTGTCCTGGCAAGCAGTTAAACATTCAAAAAAACAATTTATGTGTTGATTTTAGAGCCAGAGAGAGAAACATCAATTTGTTGTTCCACTTACTTATGTATTTACTGGTTGACCTTGTACGTGCCCTGCCCAGGGGTCAAACCCGCAACCTTGCATTTCAGGACGATGCGCTAACCAACGGAGAACCCAGCCGTGCTGTTTTCAACTGACCCTGTTTGTTAAGGGGCCTCCTCAAACCAAACCTCGCACTGGCTCCATCAGCCTCTCCGTCAAGCCAGGTGTGTATATTGCTGGCCTGTATCTACTGCCCCGAAATCCCACAAAGAAACCCAGTTGCAGAAACCCCGGAAACCACCTGGGCATGTCCCACTTCTCAGCGAGAGGCTTTGGCGCCCTTCGATCATCGAGACCTGGAGGAAGAGAGCCAGGGCTGAGACGGAGGCCACCAGCCGCCCCAGGGTGGGTGGCAGGGGCCCAGGACTGGAGTGGGACCCCCTGAGACTCGGACCGTGCTCTTCCGGGAAGTGGCTTCGGGTCTTCGAGAAGCCATTGTTCTCCCACTGCGTTTTTGCAGAGAGGAGAGGGGCGGGTTAGAACTTCGATATCCGCTACAACAATTAATTACCATCTCGTCCAATGTGAGGCCCGGAGGAGGACTGGGAGACCTCCCCTGTCACAGAGGACGAGACGGGCGGGGAGGGTAATGGCGAGCCCACCGTCGCCGGGAATGAAGTGGCGGAGACGGCTCTGGAGCTAGTTCAGCAGGGTCCAAGGTCTCAGCCCCCGAACGCCCTCTTCTTGGTTCTCTCATTAGGACAGTTTCGAAGGTCAGCTTTGACATATTCGGAACTGATGTCTAGGCAAAGTTTGAACCGCAGTCCCTGACACATCAAATGCAATTTGCCTTGCCTTCCAAAGACGGCAAGTGTGAAGCCAAACTTCTGGAAATTTAAGTTCTGGGTTTGTATCCGAGTTGAGAGGGGCTCGGGAGTCCAGGCAGAACGCAGCCTCTTCCCTCCTCCTGTCTCCCTGAAAATGGCCCCATGCTCCCCACAGCTGCCTGAGGGTCCGTCCCACTGCCACCCAAATCCAAGGAGCCCCCTGCTGTTGCCCAGCCCCACAGCCTATTCCCAAACCCTGGGAGGACTGGCTCCCTCTCAGTACCCTCATGGGCTCCCCCCGCACCCCCCCCCACCGCCCTGCTCCTGGTCCGTGCCGTGGACACAGTCCCCACTATCCCCACGGGGCCTGTTCCAAACCTGTGTCAGACAGCCTCACACCCCTGCTAACACCCGCCAGCACCTCCCAAACGCTGCAGAGTCAAGGGTCAGCCCCCCACGGAGCTGCCGGGACTCGCCACGATCCAGCCATCCTCTCCACATCCAGCCCCGTGTCCCCACCCAGCCCCACCCGGGGCGAGGACGAGCCGCCAGGCTCAGGGCTTCCTGCCCCCGTCTCTCTTCCTCCTCTCCCCAGAACACTGTGTCCACACTCGTCACATCACCAGCTCACGCGTCCTCACCTGCCAGCTCCTTGAAGTGTTGACCTTCACGACTCAGCTTGGCATCACCCAACAGGGGACTCCCTGGAGCCCGGTTCGGAGGCACCTGTCCTGTGGGCTGGCGGGGACCCATCACGGCTGCAGACAGGTCACCTACCCCACAGTGACGGATCTGCCCTTGCCTGTCCCGCCCACCAGCGGCGACTTCAAATTCCGTACTGCTTTTCTGCAAGTCCTCAGGCCTCGCCATGAAGGCCTGTAGATGAGGCCCCAGAATCCGCATTTTTAGTGGGTGGTCCCTGATTTCTTTGGAAAACAGTCTTTGAATCTAGCGCCGACTCCCCAAGTTTAGACCAGGGTTCAGCTCAGAGGAGGTTCTCGGGGGTGTCTCATGAATATAACAAAACCAAACAGTTCATTCGGAGTCCCTCTCAAGTCCCTAAAACTTTCCACTCTTACTATGTCACGTTCTTCACCATCAAAACGCAACAACAATAAAAACCTGTGCATTGTCCTGGAGGCCCTGTTTGGCCCCAGGACCCAGGCCCCAGGCCCCGCTACGGGGCAGTGGGGTTTGTTGTGTGACTTTCTGTTGTTTGTTCCTGCTGCCTCTCAAGATTCTGGCCACGCCAGCTTGTGCCGAGTGCCTGCTCACGCTCCCCTGATAAAACCAAGAGGCCAGGTGGGAGGGCAGCAGCCGCAGGGCCATTTGGGTCTATTTGAAGGGAGACGCTCTTTAAAAAGCTGATGATTTGGGAAAGGAGAATGCCTCTCTGGGGCCACAGAGATGCCTGTGACTAGTTGTTATTTGACAAGTCTGAAACCGCAAGGTCAAGTGGAAAATGCCTCTCAGAAAAGGACTGACGCAAGAGGAAGCAAGCGTCTGTCAGTGACGCATTTCATCAAAGACCCACTCTGCGCCAGCCCTGGGCTCTGGGCGAGCTCCCCTTTCACAGATGAGGAAACTGAGCCTCCAAGAGGCAAACGTGTTGCCTCAGACGATATGGCTACGGCATAGCAGCAGCAGGGGTAAGGCTCGCACCCAGCTCACCGTCCCCGGACGTCTTCTGCCGCTCGTATCTGAGCTGGGGTGGGGGTCTGGGGGCCAGCGCCCACAGCGGGGCTGCCCTCCTAACCGAGGGACGGAGGGGCCTCAGCTGACCTCTCGGGGTCAGCCTCCGAGAAGCTAGGAGCAGGTAGATGTGGATGTGATCTCTCCTTTCGCGCGGGTTCTGATAAAGAGCTTACACGGAGCTGGGGTGACCACTTCGAGGACCAACGGCAGGGCCGGTAAATTAGGCGACTACATGTGAGACAGCAGAACGGGTGCTGGGAGGCTGAGTGGCAGGAGGGCCGTGGCAGGGCCCTGTGCTGTCAGGGCCACAAACCTCCAAACAGACCCGCGGGGACAGGGAACTGGGGGCAAGGATGTGCGGAGTCGGTGACCCCGTGGGAGAGGATGGGAGGGACGAGGGGAAGAAGGAGCCGGGAAAGTCCCGGCTGAGGAAGGGATGAGACGGACGATGGAAAAGAGACTCCTGCTCCAAAGTCTCCGGCACCGAGTCAGCGCTCCGCCTGGAAGAAACGAGGCAAGGCTGGGCCATCTCGGGCTCCAGAAGGGGACTAGGAGCGAGGACTGGGCTTCGAGAATAGTCTCAGGCTCAGACACACGCACACCCGTCACGCACCGAGCCCTCAGGGGAATGAATGAGCATGGAGTTTTCTGTGCCACCGGGAAGACCGAGCTGCCCAGAGCCTCCCTAATTCGCCAGAGGTCCCACGACAAGCCAGGGACAAGCCACGCAATGCGGGCTCTTGGGTCCTGATGCCTAACCTTGGGCTCTTTCTTCCCGTACCGCACCTACAGACGACCACAAAGTGAAGGTGCGTGAATCCCAGAGACCCTTTCAAGGTGGGGCTGTAGCATGTGGGGCCAAGAGCCTCTTTCCTCACAGCGTGGTCCTCAGCGTGCGGCCCCTGCGTGCTGGTTCCCTGGGCAGGATCTCAGGCCTCTGCCCGGCCCTGCTGATTCACCGTCTGTGATTTAGCAAGACTACTGGGGGAGCTGTGCCCCTGTAACCGTGTGGGAGACATCTGCCAATGGGGTGTCATTTCAGACTCAGCAGGGGAATTTTTACCATTGGAAACAAAGATTATAATGGAAATAACCATCATTACTAAGCACAGCGTTAACCACAGAGTACTGCAAGCTTTTCAAAATATCTGGCCATGAAAAAGCTACAAACTGCTTTGCCTACCAGCCAATGACTGACCCAAAAACCTTTGGCTAGATAAAACGTTTTGCTTTTGCAATGAGATTGATATTATATGTGGTGGTGTATTTACCCAGTGATCATTTATGACTTACAACAAAGCAAAACCGTTCTTTCTGTTATCACTTGTTTATTTACATTGCTGACTTGCCTTGACCCTAGAACACACTGAAGCTCACACAACAGCTCAAAGGTCTTTCCTCTGAAGTGCCCTGTAGCCCTGTGGTGGCCTTGGCTCCTGCCCTCATCCACAGATAGGACAGTGGTGTCCCCGCTCTGAGCCTGTCTCCCAACAACACTGGGCTCCAGCGCTGGCTGACTCCTGCTGCCTGCATTTGTTAGGTCTTCTTTCTCAACAACTTGGGCTCAGAGACTGCCAGGGCAGAAGAGGTACTTGGCTCAGAATAGTGTAGATAATACCAAACAGAATCTTTCTCCCCTGTCCAGGATGAGGGGATGGGTATCAGGGTCCAGGAGGGGACCCAAGGGATCAGCTAGGGCAGGTAGAGATTGGGAGAAAACAGCTTTGAAAACCCAGGGCTCTAGAGTAGGACAAAACTGAGATCAGACCCTGCTCTGTCTCTTACTTGCTGGGTGACATTGAGTAACTTACCCACTCTGAGCTTTCCTAGCCCCATCTGTAAAATGGGGAGAATGATGCTGAACCAGGGGTTAAATCAGATTATATAAGGAAAATACTGGACGCAAGGCCTGTGCCATACTGACAATCAATAAGAGAGGGCTTGTCTTTTGATGATAGAATTGTATTTTGATTATAGACTAAGGCACGCAGGGAAAGAGGTCGCAAATGTCATGATGTCATGAAACTTCCAATTCTTAAAACACACACACGCACATGTTTTCCTCAATAACGTTCAATAAAGAATAACTGAAAAAATCGAAAGGCAAATGACTCCCTCAGACACTTGCTGCAATGTTAGTGGCCCACGAGTCAAATTCGCCAGTGGCAGATTTTTTTTATGACCCACAGACTATGAGACTAAATTTTATATTTTTCAAGAAAATTGAAGAAAAGTGTGCTGACCTATCTGGAGAACTGTCCCGAGAGCAGCCCCCTGTCGAGGACACACTCCATGTTGCGTCACCTCCATGGATGGCCTTGGTCCTCCCAGTAAACCGGGAAGATGCCGCCACACCGCATCTTACAGACGAGGAAACTGAGGCCCGGAAAGCATTTGCAGTTTCTCCAGGGCCGCAAAGCTCACAAGGAGCTGCAATGGAACTGAGCACCACTGCCTTAACCAAACTACCGTATTTGCTGTACAATGTGCACTTTTTGCTAAAATTTTTGAAGGAAAAATAAGGATGCTCATTATACATGGGTGTAATAAGCCTGGGTATAATGCGCACAAAATGTGGGTGTGCATTATACACGGCAAAATACGGTACTTTTGTGTGGATCTTCTGAATCCATTTGACAGAATCGAAACCAAGTAAGAACACCCCACGAAAGCTAAGGGGTCCAGTCACTGGTCAGCATCTCGGGGAAGTGAACACAGCTATGGGGAGCTCCCACCTGAGGCCCCGAGGACCTGAGGTCCCCCCATGAAGCTTCAGACAGCTGAGTGTGGAGTCCAAGGCCTGGGTCAACACAGGAGCCAAGAGCGGAAAGACTCTGTAGGCTTTGTGGGTTATTTCCTCAATTAGATTTATCTCCACTCGGTTACGAGTTGGGGCCCCACCCATGTGCAAGGCAGGGTGCCTGATACCTTGAGAACGGAAAGGTTGGAAGACCTCTCGCCTGCTCTGAACGTCACCCTCGTGAGCGGAGGAGAAGAGACCGAAGAGATGAGGGCTGTGTGCGATGAGATCCGGCGCACCGGAAGGAGCAAGGCGAAGCCCTGCTGCGTGGGTGGAGAGAGAGACCCACAGACTGGCTCACTGGCCTTGCCTTCCTTCCTTCCTTCCCTCCTTCCTTCCTCTCTCCCTTCCATCCTTCCTTCCTTCCCTCCCTCCTTTCCTTCCCTCCTTCCTTCCTTCCCTCCTTTCTTTCCCTTCCTCCTTTTCATCCTTCCTCCCTCCCTTATATCCTTCCTTCCTCCCTCCCTTCCTCCCTTCCTTCCTCCCTTCCTCCCTCCCTTCCACACTTCCTTCCTCCCTTCCTTCCTCCCTTCCTTCCTCCCTTCCTCCCTTCCATCCTTCCTCCCTTCCTCCCTCCCTTCCTCCCTCCCTTTCTTCCTTCCTTCCTTCCCTCCTTCCCTTCCTTCCCTCCTTCCCTTCCCTCCCTCCTTTCCTTCCCTCCCTCCCTCCCTCCCTCCCTCCCTCCCTGCTTCTCTCCCTCCCTGGGGAGAGGGGCCTGGAGCGGGCCCCAGGGCAGGGTGGCGGAGGTGCAGGGTGGCGGAGGTGCAGGCTGGCACTGGGCGGGTCGGAGGAGCCCGCCAATGGCGAGGTCTCTCTCTAACTGAGCTTGTGAGGCACAGTGGAAAGGTCGTGACCAACAAGGTTCCACCTGGTCTGTACTTTATAATAACACGGTCAGAGCAGGGACTGAAAAGCACAAGGGAGTGAGGAAGCCGCAGACCCTGCGCCGGCCGCTGCAGACAGCGCTCCAGGATGCGCACGGCACAAAGCGGGTGAGGGCTGGAGTCCAGCCCACCTGTGTGCTCTGGTGCGGGACTGCACCTCTCCAAAGCAAGGGGGGGCATTTCTTCTTGCAAAAGGGCTACCCACTCCCCGGGTTGTGGAAGCACCCACCCAGCAGGTGCCACTTTTTGAAATTGACTTTCGAAATCCAGAGACTCTGGATAAGCTAGCAATGCCCCGGCTCTGCCTAAGGATTTGGAGGGAGCCAGCCCCGGCAGTCTTGGGGACTGATCCATTTTCACCTTTAAAGCCCAGAGAAAGACAAAGCCAATATCCCTCCCCCTTGAGGTTTCACAGGTGGAGGGGCTCCAGCAGGAGGACCCACTTGTCTGGGGCCACGTGACGTGTTAGTGGCACAGTTCGAGGAACGGGACTGACCCTCATGTTCCGCCGTCTTCCCTCTGACTCCTGTAGCCTCCGAGGGTGTTTTTCAAAGTGCAGGGGTCAGGACGAGGGAGCTGGGTCCTGGGCTGCAGGACGGTACCGTGTCTTTGCGACTTCTTGGAAACTCAGCTCCCTGGGATAGGGAGCGTCTCGGAGTCTTCATAAATGGCCGCCACCTTACTGATGACCGCATTCCGCACTCGCCCATCCAGGAGCAGAGGAGGGGACCAGCAGCCGGAGTAGAGGTGAATTGGGATGATTTCCCAGTCGACTTCTCGCTCCCAGTGCAGTGCTCACTCTCCCAGGTCTTTGTTATTCCTGTAGAAGGGAGCTGGGGTAACGTGTGCTGGGTGGAGGGGAAGGAAGAGAGAGGGACTTACAGGGAGACTCCCTGGAATGGAGTGTGCTGGGGGGAGGGGGGCGGCGGGAACGTCGTGTGGTCCGACGGAGGGGACACTTTGGGCACGGATGCGCCGGCACGTAGAAATTCACCGGGTCTCGCACCGGAGATCCGTCATTCCATCTGAGTGGTGCCACACGCCAAGAGCCGACGTCCCTTCCACGCGTCTTCCCACCCTAGGCTGTTCACCCGGCTCGTCTGACCACCCTCACTGTACTCCGGTGTGGAGGGCCGCGTGGGTGTGCAGGGGCGGCAGCCCATTTCTGCCACTTGTCATTACAAGCTCGCACAGTCTCCAGGACAAGCCGCTTCTTTCCCCGAAAGCGGTTCGTGTCAGATGTGGGTACCTGGGGTGGTCTGGACCCTGCTGGTCACCATGGAGGTGGGCACATCCGTGTCCTGCCTGCCTCCCAGCCCTCCTCTGCCTGGGCATCACTGATTGAGGCGGAGGCCCTTGACTGCTGGTGGACTGAACCCAGGCTGGCCGTTGGACGGGGAGGGTTGGCTTGGTCTAGATGGCACTTGGCCACGTAGGAGGGTGTGCAGGGCACGCCCTTCCAGGTTATGAGCATGGCCCACCGCAAACCTAGATTCAGTAGTCATGACGATGTTTAAAAACTCCAGTGGGAGGAAGGGCAGAGCCACGATTTATTTCCATGCCACTTGAAGTGAGGTGGCTTCCTCTTAAACCTGGAAAATGTAGCATATATATGTGCGCAGAAAGGCAAGCACCCCAAATATCTTTTCTCTTGGAGCCTGTTTGCTTCCTTTTTCTCCCAAGTTGTTCGTCTGAGCAGAGGACACAAAGTAACGAGTATTCATTAAAAATGCTTCCCAAACCCTGGCTCAGTGGATTGAGCGCCAGCCTGTGAACCAAACTGGCGCGGGTTCGATTCCCAGTCAGGGCACATGCCTGGGTTGCAGGCCAGGTCCGCAGTAGGGGGTGTGGGAGAGGCAACCACACACTGATGCTTCTCTCCCTCTCTCCCTCCCTTCCCCTCTCTAAAAATAAATAAATAACATCTTTAAAAACAATGCTTCTCGAGTGGCTTTATTTGTGCAGGGGTTTGAAAGAACCGGCATGATGCTTCCAGAAGCAACGGCAGGGTTGTGAGTTCTCTGTGTGAGCACCAGGCCTGGCCTTTCCCCACTCCAGGCTCATTGTGGATGTTAGTGAAATGTTGGTTGAGTTAAACCAAGCACAGGAAAGACAAAACACAAATAATCCACCTCAACCGAGTTCCCTTGGAGACCAACCCAGGCACACGCAGAGCTCAGCTAGTCAAATTCCGAGTCACCAAGTCATTACCGAGCTTCTATTGTAGACTGGAAACCCTGCGTTGGGTTACTTGTTCCCTTGTTACTCACCAGGCTTTTGTCTATAACGCCTCCGTTTGCCAGAAACCGGGCCAGGCTCTGAGGCAGCTACAAAGTGGCAAACCAGAATCTTCACGCTCCAATGACTCAGGAAGCGGACAGACAGATGTTGTGATAAACACAGCAGTGTGCTCACTCCCGAGGCTTGTACCAAGTGTGGGAGGGACATTTTGGCTTGTCGTTTGGGGGATGTCCAGATTAGTTGCAAAATAATCTTAATTGAAGTCCACAAGCTCAGAGGCAGGGGAGGAAAACGGGTGTGGACTATTTTGCTGTGTTCCTAGCACTGGTACACGGGGTGGGCACGAGTAGGCTTATAGTCGTGAGTAACACAGCGCTTACTCTTGGGCCATTATTTATTATTGTGTTATTTTTCGTGTAAACAGCTGTGGACCTTCTTCTGCCACATTCCGCGTTTTCCATGTGAGAGCTGCTTGTCACAAGGCCATTGTAAAGGAAGGGGATGCCCTCATTCTGCAGGTCAGGACACAGAGGCCTGGAGAGGTGGCGCTGGCTCGGTTAAGGTCGTAGAACCAGCAGGTGGCAGGTCGTGGTTTAAAGCGCCGTTTTCCTGGTGCCAGCAAGGGGCACGGGGTGGAAAGGGGTGGGTGGGTTTGGGAGCTCAGCCTGGTAGCGCTTCCCGAGGAGAGTTTACATTTTACCCCCTCCTTGGGGAAGGGCCAAATAAGGACACAGGGAGTCTGACTGCTGCCAGGTCACTCCCTGGCACAGGTCAGAAAAGGCTGACCCCAATCAGCCTTTGACTTCTGGGAGTGGGGGCCGCTGGACAAGCTCTTCTCCTCCCTCCCCCCCCCTTCCCCCAGGAACAGTCTGTCCCCTAGCGCAATAGCTCTTGAGACAGTCCCCTGGGATAAAACAATAGCAGCGGTAAGCAGCTCAGGGACACACCCTCTGACGTGGTCCCCGCCCCCTTCCTGTCTCTCCTCTTCTCTCTCCCCATCCTCTTCGAAATCCTTCTCTCTGCCAACTAGTCACACACCAGCTTCCCCTCAGCCTTTGCTCAGCGGGATTCTGAGGGAAAGCAATTTCACTCTCATTATTATTAATTAGGGTTGCTAAAAGGCATGAGGGAGGAAAGAAGGGGGAGAGGAAGAGCGGGACACACACACACACACACACACACACACACACACACACAGGCTACCGAGGTGGGTGTGAAAGCAGAACGATGAGAACTATAGGCCCGGGAACCAGAGCGGTGGCTGGCTCGGTGCGCAGGCTTCTCCGCCCGCTGCCTGGGGCTGCAGCGTCTCTCACCCAGCGCCAGCCTGCAGTCCGGCGACCCGCTGAACCTCAGTGTCCTCATCCGTAAAGCTCAGATGATGATAATTCTTACATCACAGGTTTTCTGCCAATGTTCATTGGGCTGCTACGCGTCAAACAGCTAGAACAGTGTCTGACACATCATCGGCATTCTTTATGAGTTTATGAAACATACAAATCAACACATACCTCGCCCTTGAATGTGTGTGCCGGACTCCGAGGAAGTCAGGGAGTTACTCTGGGCTGCAGTTTCTTTAGCAACAAAGGGAAAGGTTTGAATGAATGATCAAGTGTCTGATCAGTTCTGATCCTGATATTCCAATGAGAACCCGGGCACCAACATGAGAATCCAGCGCTGTTGTGGGTCATGGGTGGTCTTAAGGTCCTATAAAAATGGTGTTAAGATGTATATAAATTATGCTATAATGAATCTTTCCAAGAGCTCTCTGAGGTGGCAGCGAATCCCCTGTATTTAAAAATGAGACAGAGAAGGCTCAGAGAGGGTAAGGAAATTATGCATAGTTGCACAGCGAGCTGCAGGGGCGGATGCCAGCGTGGAACTGGCTGACTTGTAAGCCCCACCATGCCACGCAGCCTTCTCCAGGGCCGGAGGATAGAGTGTGACCGAGAGATCTCAACTTTGGTGCTCAGGGTGTCGGGAGTGGGCTGGCCGCCCTCCTGACCGCTTGTAGATTATTGAGCGGATGTCCTGCATGCTTGATGGGTCATAACGGAGACGGTGACAACTGCCCAGCGGTCTCAGGTGTAAGTGTGAGGGGGGATGGATCGAAATGTGCTCCCCCTCAGGCTGTGTGATAGGAGGGTCTGGGCGAGGAACGAGGGCCCCGCTCTGGAGGGAAACTGCCAGCCCGGCTGGAACTCCCTGTGTTGAATCTGGCACAGGGCAGGTGCCCAGCTCAGGTTTCCATGTGGCTACTTCGGCTTCCCCAGCGATTTTTGACAGACAAATGTTTGGTCTGGGTCTAAATAAAATTTTTTGCAAGCTGTTGTGTGTGTTACCATAAAACACATCATATTTTATTAAGGAAACTGTTGCATAAAACAATCAAGATACGGTTTCTTTTCTCACTTTCATCGGAGAAGGGCAATGGGGGAAATTCAGAGCCTTCGGCTTCCTTGGTAGGTTTGAAGGGGGACAAGCCTGAGAGAGCGTGGGGGGTGCGGCGTCGGGGGAGGGAGGAAGGCAGCCGTCCACCCACGCCATGTCGTCTCCCTGCCGTGGGTCTCCGGTCTGTCTGCGGAAGCCCAACCATTTCCCCGCAGTCCGACTTAGCAACATTTGCTGTGTTTATTTTGACATTGTCACACTGTCCCCCGGGGGTGGTATTGACATGCTTTCTTTTCCCTGCGGTGTCGCAGGACCAGATTCATTGCTCCTGGGTATCACAATCACTTCATCTTGACACCAAACCCTGACATCCACAGATTCCAAGTATCGTGCTTCTGCCTCTCGGGGACGCTCGGACGGCCCCTGGTATCGGGGCCAACAGAGCATGACAGCCCAGCCGTCTGGGGAGACCACTTTATTTACGGCACGGTGGGCTTGGACTCAGAGAGCTATGCAGACAGACGAGTGGAGGCATTTATTGTGCTATTTACGCCAAGTTGTTTGATTACCTTCTTAAGCTTCTCGTGTTACACACGGCAGGCACACCCGGCAGGGAACGAGGAAGACCGTCTGCCGTCACAGAGCACTGAGGAAGAGCGGCGGCAGCGACCGGACCGGTGTTCCCCCGGCGACCTGTTTCCAGCAGGGACAGTGAGCCGACAGCCGGGCGCAGGGAAGACAGTGTCTCAGTAGGCACTCGGGGTCAGCTCTGGGTCAGGCTGGGGGCCGCAGGCACTTGAGACACACAGACTCACACCTTGCCCACGAGGCGGTCCCTTCCGGTAAGTGCAGAAATGGGCCTACGGGTCGGGGCCGCCAGCTGCTGGGGGCGTCATTCAGCAGCACGTGTAGGAAAGTCAGGGCCTGCGTCAGGGAGGGCAGGGCGGGGGCTGAGGCTGGAAGGTGCACAGTGAGCGCGGGGACACGGTGGCAAGAAGGGAAGGACTTGCACGGAAACACGGAGACACGGCGAGCAGGGAACGAACAGCGTGTGCCTGGGAAATGCGAACTAGAGAAGACGGCGCGGGACTCGGGGCGGAGAGTCAGCCACGGGCAGTCCCGGAAGGTGGGCGTGCCGCACTGAGGGCAGGGGTGGGGGGGCACTTTCATCCTGTGGATGACAGGGCGTCATAGCAGAGACGGTGACAGGTTCATTATCTCAGGTCCTGAAATGATGGTGGTGGTTTCCTCCCCCGTCCCCTGCCCCTTCTCCTCCTCCTCCTTAAATTAACTCTTATTGAAAACACTGTGAGTGTATGAGTTTATGTCTCTGTCCTAACAAGAGGACACTCTTGTGAATATCACGGACCCTCCGTGGATAGTTGCCCATGACCCCGACGGCTGGGACCATGGCTGGGACCATGTCACTGAAGAAGGAACTCAGAGCGCAGGCCAGGAGAAGCCGGGAGCACAGCTGCACCTGGTGGTGGCCCCTGACCCCCAGAGGTGACCTGAAGCTGCCGCAGCGGGTGAAGGGGGTCCAAGGGGCCCTTTCTCCCTGCACCGAGGATATCTTTTTTAATTTAAATTCCGGATTGCTCCAGCCAGGAAACAGAACCGAAATAGTCCATACTTAAAAAGTAAGGAGGATGAAAGGAATTAATGGGAAAATGTAGGTTCATTCACATCATTGAAAGGGAGACTCATCAACTAGGTAATCATCATCATCATCACACAGCGAGCACCTACTCACGAGAGGTCAGTCTTGATGTAAGAGCTTTATGTTGCTACCGTAAGAAACATTCAAACCAGCAGAGAATTGGTAAGAGTTTATTCGAGCCAAACTGATGACAAATTGCCAGGAAGCAAAATCTCAACGGATGGGGAAAATGCTCCGGAAAATGGCTGTTTTTCCACTTATTTTACACATCAGAATCAAGGGACAAGACGTGTGGGGCCACAGGAAAGTCACCGGTGACAGATTAAGAAGCGGGGAGAAAGCACAGGAGGGGGACCTCTGGGAGTGGATGAAAAGTAAAAGGAATAGACACCGCTTCTTCAGCGTTGGCGTTGGGGGTGGAGGATGGTTAACGGGCAACAATTAACAGGGAGACAATAAACAGGAAGGGGATTTGTGGTGGGTGTGCCCTGAGGGGGTCTGGGGAAAAAAGGAAAATACCCTGACTTCCCCAAGGTAGGTTATCTTGATGGAAAAAGACAACAGATTGACCTTTGTAAGGAAAGATAGGAAACCTAGGATGTAACTGCCCCTGCCCCATGACCCACTTTTAGTTAGAAAGTTTTAATTTCAGACCATCCTCTGTGGTTCCTTTCTGTCTCCGAGTTTGTAACCCCAGCACGCAATCCTCTCCTGAGCTGGTCAGCTTTAGAATGTGGCTCCTTTTTTGTTCCCAATACATATTTACCTAAAGTTTACAACACTGCGAAAGAGGACACTAGTATGAGGCTGATTTTATGGATTAGGAAACGGAGGCTCAGAGAGGTTAAGGAAGGACCCCAGGGTCACACAGCAGGGCAGGGTCCAGGTTGTGATCTGAACGCAGCACCTGGTCTCCGAATCCGCTCCTCCTACTGCGATGCTAAGAAACAGGAAGCAGGAATGAATGTGCAATCCTGTGCTCCAGGTAGAAGGAAATAAAGCACCGACCTTTCAGGGAATTGGTGTGTGGGACAGGCCTAGCTCGGGACACCTGCCACTTTGTTACCAAGGAAGAGGAGGGTCACTTGACCAGCTGGCTCCCCTGACTACCTGGAATGAGGGAGAGTCATTTCTCAAAACAAAGGCCGACACTGGGTTCCCTCTGAGATTTAACTTGCAACCACAAACAAAACAAAACAAAGAGTTCCACTACTAAAGGAAAAAAGGAATTATCCCCACTGCCCTCTTATTTTAATACCAATAAATAAAAAGAGAAAAAAGTTGTAGTTGTCAGGGTGAATTTTCATTATTATTATTAGGCAGCTTTTACATATAGAGAACTAGTTAAGGTTTTTTAAAAAAATATATTAATATAAGAATCATTTAAAAATCCATTTTTTTTCTTTAGGTCTTTGAAATGAACTTTCAGATCTCTTTAAACGTAGACTATATTTTAACAATTACTTTCAAGGAGTCTCTTCTTTCATGTTTCACAAAACACAAATAGCTTGAAACAATGGGCCCAGATGGTAATGTGTTCAACCCCCTCCGTGTTTCAGCTGGCCCCATAGGACAGGCAGACGCCTTCCTCAGGATTCAAGACGTGCAGTGAAGCCACACTGAAACTTGTAACCAGGTTTAGAGATGCTCAGATTCTTCTACACAATTACATCTGATAAACTTCCTAGGATTTTGTTTAAGCTTTTCAGTGAAAACTTATAAGCCTAAATGAAACTACTACTCAGTTACATTGTTAAATCGGTGTTATCAAGTTAATGTCTCTAATCTGTCAAAACTTTTCCATTATTATACCGCATACATCAAATGCCACCCATGTGCCGAGGCCCCCACAAGAGGTACCACTTTCCCATCACTGCTTCCCCTGCGTGGAGCAGCGTTCAGCACTAGGGAAACGAACACGTTTTCCTTCCCATCGCAAGCAAGCATCATCCTCAACATCTGAGCTTGTCGACCAGGGGTTTCTGGCCAGAGCACAGGGTCTGAGGTGCAAGGGCAATTTTCGTTCCTTTGTGACAGGTGGCATGTTCTGTTTTTTTCCTCTAGTTACTATGGCAACAAGCATCTCTAAGTCCACACTTTTTTGCACATGGGATTAGCTTCTGTACTCTTGCCCTGATCTAAGTTGCGTGATCTAACCCCTTTTAACCCTGCTGCACAGACCGCTAATTGTCCCCAAATACCCCTTTCCCTCGGCACGTGTGCCCAGGACAAAGACTACATTGACCAGGGTCCCTCCCTGTGGAGTAGCTGGGAAGTGGCCTGGGGAATGACAGGGAAGCAGGAGTGCTGTGGGCCATCTGTAGGACATGTCCTTTAAAGGTCACAGGCATGCTCCACCTCCTTCTGAATGCCTGGAATAAAGATCTGATGGCTGGAGCAGGAGCAGCTAAATCAGACAAGGAAGTAAACTTAGGAATGGATGGCGTGCACTGCTGGGGACGGCCTGGGTCCCTGACGCCACAGAATGCCACACCAGCCTAGCCCACCGCGACTCGTACAAGGGAGAATTAACTTCTACCTGATTACTGCTGTTTGGCGTTTTCAGCAGCCAACCCTAATAATCCTAAGGGCTACAGATGCCGTGACCTGATTTGCAGAGATGAACTTCTGAATCCTTCCGCGTCAGCTCTTGTACTGCCTGTGAAACTCCGCTTTCTCCTGTGTCTGGCTGGGGACCACAGGCCTCAGGCATCCTGATGACTTCAACGATTTTACCAAATCGACACTGAACTAGCAGTAGATGTCACATCTTTTAAAACTGAGGCCACAGCTTCCAGCGCGACCTCAAGGTAGATTTGGCTGCCTCCAGAACGATGAAGCGCAGACCGTTCAATGCAAGGAGCCAACGTTAATTGATACTTTACGAGTTTGCAGTTCAAAATATACGTCAACGCCAAAATATTGAGTAAATCGGCACACACAAAAACAGCAATAGCTGACTTACTGCACACTTTCTACGCGCATGCTCTATTTGATCACCGTTGAACTCTCCCAGTTGTCACAGAGGGCTGACGCTATCATCGCCCTCTTTGTAGACATAAATAAGCTGAAGCTAATTGTTTTGGCCCAAGTTCCTATCTGCAGCTTTACAAACCAGGGAATCACAGAGGTCCTCCTTCACCCAAGCCTTTTCTTTGCTGTTCTAATTACCTAAAGAGGGGGAAAAAAGACGTTTGCAGGGTTAGCCTCAAGGAAAGGTAACCTATTAGAAGACGAGAGTACAGAGAAATCAAACGAAATAACGCATGGCTTCCTTTTTGCTCCTCAACAACACAGATGGATGTCATCTCCATTCTTGGAAAAGCTGGAACACATATCCCAAAGTTAAAGACTTGGGCTTGGTTTCAGCTTGCTGAAAAAATCACCTGCTCCCGCTTAGGGTAAAAAAGAGGCAAATTTAAAATTTTAAGGCCACCATTGTGGGCCTGTAGTTTTTTTTAAAAAAGACAATTCCAAGGCTCTCTTCCCCAGAGAGATGCTGCTAGCTTCACAGACTCTTGAGATTTGGCAACTCCCGAACTGTGTAACTTTCCATTCTCATTTATAAAACATTTGCGGGAATGTTGGTAAGTGTAATGCGCATAAGATCCTTAAATTAATAATGGCCATCATTTATTGAATGCTTACTATATACCTGATGATACTTAGTAAAAAATGTACCGGGTAAGTAACTCTTTTTTATATATAATCTTTCTCCTTAAAATGAGCCCCAAAGGCAGGTACCACGTGTGCGTTCTGCAGATGAAAACGGGAAGAAAGATTCAGAAGGTGTGAGTTATGTGACCCGACAGCCGCCCCCGGCACCCAGGGGGGAGAGTCCAGGGCCTCGGTGCCTGGCTGTCTCTTTGGATGAGGAGCAGGACCTCGGTGCAGCCTTCCCCATTCGTTCCCTCCATTTCCCAGGATGACGTGCTGGTGTTTAAATGTCCTGAAGCCACAACGCAGAACCTTTTCTATCCCTAAAGAGCCTCACGATGCCTTTTCAAGAATGAGGGCGTGAACCTGGGGGCGCTGGGCAGCTGTCAAATCCAGTACGTGCCTCCTGCTCGTTTTGACTTACTCAGGAGTAGTGGACAAGCACCATGGAACAGAAGGCGTCCAGTCGCAAGGACCCTTAGGGACCACCCAAGGCAGTGGTGCCAACCCCGGAGCAGGGGGCCCCGACGGCGGCCACACACAACTTAAGCCATCTTTGCGGGCTCCCCCTCTTGCCCCTTCTTGTGTTTCTCTCTTGAACTACTTTTCCTAATGACGATTAATCATCGACTTTGTAACGCCTTCAGTGCCCGGCCCAGGGCCCCGCACGGAGCACACAGCTAGTGACCGTCTGCTGAACAGACTATAACGCGGGTCCCCTCGCGCACACTTCGAACACACCGCTCTGACTCAACCCCCTCATCGTCCAGACAAGAAAATGGATGTCAGGGTGAGAAAGCTGTCAGAGGTCAGGTGGCTACAAAGTCGCAGAGCCAGGACGTCCAATCGACGCGAATGCCCGTGGCTCCGTGGGGAATTATGGCTGGGCGGCCGAGTGCTGGGCTCCGCCCCAACCCCTGCAGCTGTGTGCCAGAACGCAGTTGTCCTAAAAGGCAGATTCCTGGGCCCCGCTGCAGGTCCCCTGCATCCCGATCCCTGGGAGGGGCAGGCAGGAGCCCTGTTCAGCTGAAGTCTCCTGCCGCCATCCTGGTGCGCGCTGACCTCGAGGCTGGTCACTGACGCTCCCTCATCTGGCTCCAGGAGTAACTCGAGGCTCCAGCGGGGGCGATCCTTCTTCTGTTTGGGGCCCGGCTCAAGACTTGCTGACCTGAGACTTTATCTACAGAGAGTCATGTTCTTGCATGAATTATTGATTCCATAAGCATTTACCGACAGTCGCTATGTCCCCAGGGCTCCATCCTTGTCCCTCTTTTGTTTTCTACAGCATCCCCAGGCGATCTCATGCACACCTGATCTCCGCCACCACCTGCTACCTGTAGATTCCAGAGTCTACCGGTCCTGAAAAATGCAACTACCTGTAGCCGTGTGGCTTTGCAAGTGGGGCTGCAAACTCTTTCTCACTCCTCCCTTCAAGAGGGGGCATCTGTATTCCTTCTCGAAGTATCTGGGCAGGCTTTGTGACTGCTGGAATAGAGCGCAGTGAATTTCGGAAGCTCGGTTATAAAAGGCAAGTACTCCCATCTGATTCTCCTGGGCTGTGCTTTGGAGGACAGAACTCGCTGAGTCCAGCCTACGGGTCCACACTTCTTGGATCCCAGACACGGGCGTGAGGAGGCCTCGTACGCCTCTAGTTCTCAGCCACTCGAGTTACCCTCAGCTTCAGGTCCTCCTCGACGTGGTGGGGCAGAGACCCTGCCGGCTTCCGTCCACATTCCTGACCCGCAGAACCCAGGGTCACGAGGCCGTACCTGCTGTTTTCTACCAGTAATTTTGGGGCGTGGTGTAGTATGCAGGATTGGTAACCAGAACCAGTTGCAATGGGAAGCCCCACACGAAACTGATCGGTGACAACGGAAAAGGGCAATCATCGCCTTCCTCTTCCTGGGAGGTGCCCTCCGCTCGGTGCTGGTTAGGGTTGCACTGGGTCGAATGTAACAAATAGGACTGAGTGTTGCTGCATATTTTCCCTCACAAAACAAGGGATCCAGGTGAGACGCTGCCAGCATTGATTCCGCCTCTCAGGATCGGCTTCGAGAATCAAAGATTTGTATCTTTGAACCCCATCGCGCTCAGCCTGCTCCTGCCATCAGAGATGGCTGCTGCCTCTCTCGGGCGCCTGGGCGTGTGTGCTTCCCAGAAGGGTCTGTGCTCTGCGTGGAACGCGCAGTGTGACAGGCGTCGCGGGACACGCCACTTACATGTGAGTTTGTGGTTTTGGCCCCTGTAAGCTCCCATGCTCCTCACGTCTGCCGTGTTTGGCCACCGCTTCGCAGTGATTTGCTGCCGCAGCCCTAGTAAGCGGGCACCTCTGGGAAGATGGACCCGTGACAGGGGTGTTGGGAAGCCGTGGTCCTTTATGGGTCTGGCCGCCTCCAACAGCAGCGGGCTCTGCATGTTGATTTCAAGGACGTAACAACGAGTCGTTTAACCAGAGCGTCTGGGCTGAGCCAACCCCACTTTTCCGTGTTTGCCTGAAGACAACGAAAATGCTAGTTCGAAAAGATAGAGGTACCCCTATGTTCATCGCAGCATTAATTATAATAGCTAAGATGCGGAAGCGACTTAGGTGTCCATCAACAGATGAGTGGGCAAAGCAGACGTGGTGCGTATACACAACGGAGTATTACTACGCCGTAAAACAGAATAAAATCTTGCCATTTGCAACAACAGAGCTGGACCTGGTGGGTATGATGCTCAGCGGAGTAAGTCAGAGAAAGACAAACACCGTACGGTTCCACTCATACCTGCAATCTTAGAAAAAACCCACACAGGAATAAACAAAACGAAACAGAAGCAGACCCGAAGGCAGAGAGAGAACAAGGAGTGGGAGGATGAGGAGTTAAAGGAAGCAAACCTTCTGCTTCATGTGCAGCTGGAAAGCAGCAGCTCCTCCGGGCTTACGCTGAAGAAATTCTTTCCTAGAAACCCCAAGTCTATTTCTCTCTTTGTCTTGTCGGTCCAGAGGGAGATGACGTCTACTCATTCCCGAGCCAAATTCCGGCACAGAGATCAAGGTGGTCGGGATGGACCAGCTGCCGGTCAGCTGGCTCGGCCGGCGGTTGGGTCTAAGGCATGTGAGTATCGTAGCGTGCGCAAACGCCCCCCAGGTTCTCCAGGTTGGCACGGGGCTGCGGGGTTACGCCCTCCGTTCTCTGCGATGAGAAATCTCCTGCACGGGTCTCCTCCACCTGTCTACTGGGCTTGCCGGCCCATGGGTGGGGAGGCCTGCCAATCGGATTCCTCTTCCAGAAAAACTAAAACCCACAGTGGATGGTGGTCAGTGGGGAGTGAAGCTGAAAGGATGGCCCAGGTGCGGAGGGGCTGGGGCCACAGGCATGCCAACAACTTTTAGGGCCGACCCCGGGACTTAACCGAGAAAGCTTACGGGCTGGGAGCGGACTGAGCTGGCAGGGGGCGCGGGGTGGGGTGGGGAACAGGACGCCAGAGAAGCAGGCTGTCTCTCTCCCTCCAGCCTCCCACTTTCAGCTTGGGCCCGCACATACCCACCGTACCGCTTTCTATATAAGGGGAGCTGGGCCAGTTCCTCACAGCCCTGAGATCCCTAAGTAACACACTGTCCAAAACACAAAGCACTACTTGCCAGCAGCTCGGAACTCACCTTCCACAAGCAAGGCAGCCCTTTGCTTTTCTGCACAGTCACCCAGATGGCATCAGAACCCATTAGGATCTTTCCATTAGGATGTGCCAGGGGCGGGGGCGGGGGCAGGATGAGATCAATTTCCTTAACCATTGTTACTGAGGGCTTGGCTGTTGCTCTGAAAGCATGGGGGAATGGTGAACATTAAATCAATGTCGGGGCTCCCCGAGGGAACTCAGTGCGCAGACACCCCCAGTAATGACTAATACCAGTTGTCCTCCGGCAGGGCGTGTGTGGGGACGTACCCAGGGGGACGAGGAGGGACGCTCACGTGTGCACACGTTCCTGACACGTAGCCCCCAGATCTGGGCTCCTGAAAATGGTCCAGGGGCAGCAGAAGAAGTACTGCTCTCCTGGAGTGTCACAACTCCAGGAAAAAAGGGAGAAGGGGATGGGCCCTCTCTGCTGCCTCCTGAGACACGCACTGCACAGGAAGGAAGAGGGTGGGGAAAAGCCCATCAGCCATCTGGGAAAAGATGTGTCTGCTGTGTGTGTCTTTATATAGACACGGCTATGATTTATGCGTGTCTCACCACAGAGTCACTCGGTAAGGTTTCCCTCTTGCCGTGGAGTCACTGAGGGAAACTGCCAAGACCCACGGGCTGAAGCAAGAGGCTGACTGGTCCTTGGCTGCAAGGCAGAACAGCTGGATGACCTGGGGCCACTGACTTGCCCGGTCTGGTCCTCCGCAGATGCTACCAGGATAGGAGTGCAGTCTCCGACTACTACAGCATTTTCTACAGTACTTTTCAAAGTGCTTTCCTGTACATTATATCATTTGATCTTGCTATAAACAACACTGCTTTATTAATTCGCCCAGGAGCCCTCTACTGAGCATGTGCCACGTGACAGGCGTGCAAAGGGTGCTGCCATCGGCGGGGATCGAGACGTGACATCGTCCCTGCAGCAAGCTGAGTCAAGTCGGAAGGCGAAGCACCGGCTATCTCGTCGTGCAAAGCCACAGGGCGCTGCAGGCCCTGGTCCCCGAGGGCAGCAGGATGACCACTCTTGAATTTCCAGGACACGGAGCTGGAAGATGGCCCGAGCCACACGTCCAGGTGCTGAGCCTGAGACTCGCGGTTAGAAGAGGTGGGAAAAGGCAGCCTGGGAGGGAACAGTAGTGGATGCTCCTAGGACACTCCTGGGCGCCCCTCCTCCCCCCCACAAAAGCATTTTGGAGAAACACCGAGAGCACTGAACACCCTGCCTCACATCTCAGTGAGAGCGAAGTCCAGGAGATGCTTCTAGGCAGGCCAAAGGGCACCCTCCCTCATCTAGACTTGAAATGAAAACCATCGGGCTCATGAAACACGCCGAACTTTTCTTTCAAACTCACGGAGGGCAGCAGACCTGGCAAGCTCCCAAGCCCCCGAAGCACTTGGCAGCAGTCCTTGAGGAATTTTTAGGTTCACATGCTTTTTGTTTTATTGTTTTGTCTCCCAGCCCACTTTTGCCCTCCCCACCCCCTCTAAAGTCCATCTCCCTTCCCCCTCTCTCTTCTCCGAGTATCTCCCCTTTTCTCCCCCAAGGCCCCTAGGCGTTCACCAATACCCCCACCCCATCTCCACGGCGGGTCATTTATACACCATGGGCAAGGACCGGGCAGGGAGAAGTCCATTATGAACACAGCTCACTTTAATTGAGCACCTACCATACTCTAGGTACAGTTTTAAGGGTCTGACACATTCCCTTAACCATCGCAACAGCCCCATGGAATGGACATTTTCACGCACGCGTGGAAACTCAAGCACACAGCCGAGTAGGCGTAGGGATTCTGTAACTAGCCTCAGAGCTCACACGCGGTGAGTGGCCGCACAGCATTGGAACCCAGACGTCTGGTCTGAGCCGGCTGCCCTGGCCTGAAGCGCGGGCTGCAGCGTCTCCCCGGTGAAAGAGGGCCTAGAGGCCTCCCTGTCCACTGCGAAAGACTGACTCTCCCCTGAGCCGGGGAAGCTGGAAGCATTAAAGGACCCTCAGGCCAAGCTGCTCCTCTTTCCTCAGCATTCCTCAGAAAACTTGCGAAAGATGCGAACGAAGTCCAGTAAAGAGGACTAGACCTGTACAACCAGATTTTTTTTAGTGCCTGTTAACTCTGGTGTCCAGCATTTCGCCTCTTAGCCTGGCACTCTGCCATCTGGCAAGATGTCTCCCATTTCCCCACTTCCCTGGAAAGGACAGAGGGCAAAAAAAAAAAAAAAAAAAGAATCCTCAAACTTACCCCTAAGAGGGCCTGGTCCTAGAAGCCCCAGCCCCAGGCCACCTCGGGGCCAACCCCCACCTGGGGTCCCCCTGCTCTACACCACGCTGCAGCTTCCGAATCCGGGAGGAAGTAAAGAAGGCAGGCAGTCCAGCGGGGCGGGGACCGGCCGCGGCGGCCGCTCAGTGGCCCCGAACTGGGCCAACTGGGCCTCATCAGCACCGTAGCGGCGCCGTGAGCCTCCCCTCCTTAAATCCCACCTCGGATCCCGTGTCCTCGAGCAAGTGGTGCCTCTGCACAGTCGCCAGTAGGGGGATCGCCCCCTTCTAGCTATCTTGCACCCGACTGGGGCTCCTCAGGGCACCGCCACGTCCTCTTGGTGGTGGGCTCCCGTCGCCTCCTCCCTGGGGCTGATCCCACGAGGCCCTGCGCAAACTGGACGCCCTTCCCTAGCCTTGCCAGTTTGCGGGCGGAGGCCGCGGCGCGAAGTGGAGCGGAGCTGTCCCCCCAGCGCCCCTCTCGGGGAGGCGACTCGGTCCTTGCCGCCTCCGGCGTTTCCCCGGCCGGGCCTCGGCCGAGCCGGCTTGGGTCCACGTGGCTCTGGAGCTCTATATTCGGCTCGCGGGAAGCCCCGAGCCAGGGGAAAGCCAAGCAGATCGCGGGTGGGAGAGGGATGCGGGGGAGGGGCAGCGCGGGGCCGAGGGGCGGGCGCTGGGCGGAGGAAGGGGAGGGCCGAGCGGCCCAGGCGCCCGCCCCGCTCTGGCGCCCGGGCTCCGGGTCCCCGCTGCCCGGCCTGCCCCGCCCGTTACACCCGGGGGAAGGTGTTCCCGAGACCGCTCCCAGCCTCTCCCCGCCTCCTAGGCTCCAGCCCCCGCCGGCGGAGCTCCACTATGCCAGACAGTTTCGACACTTTGCAAAGACAAAGACCAGAGGGAGGAGGAAGAGGAGGAAGAGGAGGAGAGAGAGAAGGAAGGGGAGATGTGAGCTGGGAAGGGGGCGAGTGTTTGGGACACTCTCCGAAGCCCCTCTTCCCCAAAGCCCAGGAAATTCCAGCGTGTCCCCCGCCGCGGTGAGTGAGCGCGCGGAGCCGGCCGCTGCCGGGGTGCGCAGGGACTGCGTCCGTGGAGTTGGGGCTCGGGCAGTTTCGTGTGTGTTCGAGTGGAGGGGTGATTTCTCGGACCCGGGCACAGAGCGGTGGGGAGGGGCCTAGGAGGGTGTGACAGTGGAAGTGAGAACGAAGACCCCAGACACCGGGAGAGAGGCACACGTAGAGTGACCCTGCCCTCGCCCCGGCATCACCGGGATCTCTGGGAGGAGGCAAGGGCTCAGGAGGCTTCAGTTTTTACTGCGAGAGATGCTGGGAAGCTCGGCGGGGAGGCTACGCCGGATCCTGGGCAGCGGTTTCTGGGGTGCCCCTAGTGACACTGCACACTCGGAGCCGGGCTGGAATATCCGGGATCGGGGCCGCGGGTGGGAGGACACCTCACCAGCAGCGGGGCTCGGGAGGTGATCCCGTACAGCGGTCGCGGGACAGTGTCCGGATCCAGCCTCCAAATCTGCTAGGAGCAGGCGCAGATCCGGGAGGTGGCCGTCGCTCCCTGGGGACTCCAACGGCCCACGATTCACTGGATACCGTGGAGAAGTTGGCGCCCGGGACGAAGCAGCTGGACGTGGCGTGTTAGGCAGTGAGGGGCTATGGTGGGCGAAGCGGAGCCAGTGGCGGGGGGCGGAGGGGGGCGCTGGTGGCAACTCGAAACTCTGAGTCTTCCCTAACCCCATTAGGCGCCGCAGCTGCGGCGAAATAATTTGACAAAAGTTAACAACTTGTTTGCATCTCCCTGATGTGTGACCTGCCCGGGGCAGGGACCGCTACTTCGCAGAACGCAAGGGGGCGGGAAACCCTGACCCCGAGAGAGCACGACCCCGGAAGGGGCTAGAGCTACATTCCGAACTGGGACGGTGGCGCAACTTTCAGCTCTTTTTACCAAGGGTGAGTGTGTTTGAGCATGACCTTGAGGGAGAAAGCGCCACTGAACTTGAGGTGGGTGTAGAGGCCGCGCACCGGCTTGGCACAGATACGCCCGAGCGCGCCTTCATCCAACACCGTGGCCTGGTCTCCCGGAAGCGTGTAGGGATTCTGCCGACTCTGTTTCTTGTCTGGAGCCCCGAGTGTCTTCTCCCTCCTACCCGAGGGTCTCTGCTAGCACCTACCACCGGCCAGGCCTGGTGGGGGCGCACCACGAGTGCACATGTGCGTGCCCAGAAGTGTGAGAGTGGATGGGGGCTGGGCAAGTCAATGCGTCTCAAGGGCTTTCCTTGTCCCGCAGAGGAAGACAGCCTTGGCCCTGAGGGCAGCGACCTCCTCACCGGGTCGCCCTATCAGGCGTCCTCCTGGCTTTCACGTGGCCACCTCTGGGTGGGCTGAGGACCCGGGGACCCCTTGCCTCTTCTGGCTCATCCTCCTTGTGGGTCCCCACGCCCAACGGATTATTGCCGAGATGGTTTCCCCAGGGAGACAGCCAGAGCTGACCCTTGCGTTGAGGCTGTGTGTTTGTGCGTGTGGTGGGGAGGACGGTTCTCTCCAGAGGGGAAAATGAGATAAGCAGGGATCCTGGTTGTCCAGTGGTCACCAGCGTGCCTGGCACGTAGTAAGTGCAAATGCTGTTTGCAAAGCCTCTAAGATGGAAGACGCTGGCAGGGGCCTGGACATCCCCTCCTCTCCTTCTCTGCCGCATTTCAACTGTTGAATACACATTAATCTACTTAGTCAAGCACTCAGCTTCTGGACGTGCCTTGAGCACCTACTACACGCTGCGCTCAAAGCCGCTCCATTCCTAGAAGCTGCTGGCAGAGCCTCCGGGTTTTCTTTTCCGGGAGCTGCGGGAGAGAGCCCGGGAGGTTAGGAAAAGACAAGGTGCACTGCCCCCTGCTGGCTTCTGGGGGAACTGGCGCTTGACTCCATGGTGGGGAAGGGGCGCCCGCGGCAGGGTGCCTGGGGTCATTCCATTCAAGGTGCCTCCTTTCACCTTCTCTTCCTGCCCTCAAACACCAGGGAATCATGGCTATTTTTGAAATCCATGGCTGGCTGAAAACAGGGTCCCACGTTCACCATTGCCTGTCCCCTGCCTCTGCCCAGATCTGGGCGTAAAGTGAGGGGGGTGGGGTTCATCTAGTCTCCCACCCTCTCCCTCTCCCATCTCTCTCTCTGACTTTGGGCATGAGACTGAACGTCCCAGGGTCTCAGGTTCTCAGTTTCCATATCTGTAAAATGGGATCACCACCACCACCTTGCAGATACGTTGTACAGAATAAACGTTGCATGTAACTGTGGATGTGTGTGTAAATATATATGTATGTGGGGGCAAGGAATGCTGGCGTAGAGCTTTTGGTTGAATAAATAAATGGCAGAAGGAGTAGGGGTCTTCTTCCCTGGCCTTTGAACAATCTCACAAGCCTGGAAACAGCTGTGCTTGCATTTTGCCAGACCTGCATTTGCTGTCCAGGTTCTGCCCCTGCGGCAAGGCCAGGGCCTGGGCAGAGCAGAATCTTCCCCTGAGATCACTGACTGCGAGGCCTCCGCATCCGCCACCAGCGTGGGGCTAAGAGGAGAACAGGAAGGGTTCGCGGTGATGGCAGAGGGTTTCTTTAGTGGGTGTGGATTCTGCTTCTAGAAGCTCTGCGCCAGCAGGTGAGAGCTAGCTTCTAGCCAGCTGCCTCCTCGCTGACCTCGGGGCTGTGTTTCCTCTTGGGCACACAGGCCGATCATTCCCCTGGCTAGACTGCTGAGCACCCCTCCTGAAGTAGGGGAGCTCCACGGAGTTGGCTGGTGGAAACCTTTGGTTCCCTGGGAAGGGGCGGGGGATGGCAGTAAGGACTCCCTGAGCCTCATGTTTGTGTGTGGGGCTTGGCGCCAGGTAGGTCTGTGCATCTCCTCTCCACCAAGCAGTTCACCCCCCCACCCTGCAGACCCGGGCATCGCTTGGAGGGGAGGCAAGCTGTCGGCAGCGCCCCTGGAAGGGGCCTCCTTGAGTGTCTGGTCAGTTAACCTTGCTTGAGTCCTTTGCTGGGTAGCAGCTGCTGACTCAAAGGAGTTATATTTGGACAGGATTTTGCCTTATGAGATCAAAACCTTAACCCTCTCCCCAGGCCCCTCCCACACTATAAAAAGCAACCAAGAAATTGGAAAATGCAATCCACCCGTCATCTCAGACTTACACTGCTTCCCAGTGAGCCATATGTGCGTGTGCGCACAGGAGGAGCCGGCCTGGGCACAGAGAATCCGGGAATAAGACTTATGTACACTTTGTTCTGTTGCCGAATCCATGTGGGGCCTTCAGCACCCCCCAGATCTGAGGGTCTGAGACTCTCCGGCTCTGATTTGAGCACGGGAACCCAGCAAGCACCTCGGTTCTATTCCCAGGGCCAGTTATTCGAAACTTGGCAGCCAAACTGTTCCAAGCTCTAGGTCTCAGTTTCACTCTCTGCAAAATGAGAGGCTTGGAGTTCTGCTTCAGTCACTTGGGGGCCTGAAAGCCTTTCTTTGTGCAGACAGCCCCCGCCTCATTTGCTTTTGCCTCCAGCTCATCCTCAGAACCCTACGGGCGTGGCCGGCATCACAGCCGGTCCTGAGCCACCCTGTGCCCCGGCACCTTCCACTCAGCTTGCGCTCACCGAGCACCTGAGTAGGTCAGTCTCCAGCAGTTCCCAGCCATGGGGCCTGAAACCTGACAGCTGAGCTGACATTTTGGGGGGACTCCCAAATGATACCTATGGCAAAGAGGAACCACGGTGACTTCAGCAGGACCTCTCTCTGAGTGTTTTGTCCCCACCCTGAGAGCTGAAAATGTTCTCCCAAACCATGTTGTTCAGCTCTTTCATGGTCGTGTAAGAATGCTGAGGCCTGGAGGGCAAGTCATGGAGCTCATCGGGAACGCTGGCCAGCCTCACAAGCTCCAAAGCCTTCGGCGTGTCCCCATCCCCGTCCCCAAAGCCACCCTCTCTTTCCTTGCCGGAAACCAGCGGAGCCCTGGGAGGCCTGCGGTGGTGTTGTTTCTTTGGGTTTCATTGTTGTCGATTAGATTGTTTTGATTTCCGTTGAGCCAGCGTTTCGTGGGGACTTCCTTTCCAGGCACCATGCAGATGCCGGAGATAGACCGATGGAAAAGCGTGTGGTCGGTCGGTCCTTGTCCCCTGACCCCGAGGTCACAGTGCTGGTCCCCCTGCTTGCGCAAGAAAAATAAGGTAAAACGGTAGATTGGCCGTGGGTGTGTTCCACATGGTTCTGTGGAGGGCAGGGACCTGGGGATTTTCGGGGTTCGGTGCTTTGGCCCGTCTCCTGAAGTACATGCTGATCTTGGGTTTTTGCTTCCGTGGGATCCATCCTTGCTGCTCAGCCAGAGCGCAGGTCCCTGAACCACATGCCCCTCCGAGGGCTTCAGAGTGTGGCATGTGTGAGCGAGAGTGGCTGCTTTGCGTTAAAAAGCTAAGCCTTATATTTGAGCTCGGATTTAAACAGCTGACTTGGGAGACTGTTCAAGGGCATGGCAGGCAGCGTGGGGGGAGGGCACTCAGGTTTCGAGAGCACGCCGCCACCCCCACTGTGTGAGCAGGGCAAGCCCTGCACCTCCGCAGGCCGGGGTTGAGGTGCACGTGGGCAGCCATCCCCTGGGATTCGGGGTACCGTGAGGATTAAACAAGATCATGTGTGGGAGAACATCGCACCCGAGGCCCAGCTCCCAGAGCCTTCTGATATCCCAGCTAATAGTCTCTGTGCAAGAGTTGACTGAAGGTGGAAAGTTCTGGAAAGCTCCTGGAAGAACACCTGAAGTACAGGCTGGTTTGCGGCTTAGTGGTTTGTTAATACCACCCTGCCCCCACCCCCCAAGGAGCAAGGGCCATTGCCAGGGCTGCAGTACCAGCATGCTCTTCTCATCCCCAGTCCCAGGGTTGCAGGCACCTCGTGCATTTCTTTCCCTGGGGACACAGGCATTGACACCTGGGTGGCGGGGGGGGGGGTGGAGTGCACTGGGGAGACGGCCCCTGAGCCCATCCTGCGTGGCCTGGCCACACTCAGCAACAGGTGTGACATGTGCCAGAGGCGGAGGCACCTGCAGGGGACTCGCTCTGTTGTGGTTAACACTGGGACGAGGGCGAGACAAGGGATATTTCCTACAGAGTTGGGGGACCCAGGCAGGAGACCCACTGGCCTGGGACTCAGACCCCCAACATCCTGGTTCTGGTCCCTTTCCATTTGCCTCTAGCTGGGGACCTTGGCTGTGTCACTGAACCTCCTTGAGTCCCCATTTCCTAGCTAGTAGGTGGCAGTTCCCACTCTGGGTCGATCCCTGAAGAGTTGGGGGGAGGTGGCAGGACGAGGGGTGTGAACCTGCCGCAGAGACAATACGCTTCTCTAGTTTTTACTGAGCGCTCGAGTGTGCCCAGGACGGTGGCAAGTATCTTGAACGTTAGATCCTCCTGGGTTCCAGTTGGAAACATGCACCCCGAAATCAACAGGGGTGTGTGTGGCAGCACTGGGGCCAGTTACCTCTCCCCAAAAGAGGCGAAGGGAGGGCGGGGCGAGGCTCACCAGCAGAGGACCTGTCTGGAGGAGCTGATAGAAGCCCCTGGAAGAGAGACACAGCCTCCCTCCTCAACCCGGCAGGGAGGAGCCCGAGGCTAACCGCTGCGGCCTTGCTCTGTCCTGCCTGCCCTCCACAGCCCCTGTGCCACCGAGACCTGAGCGCTCTCTGGGAGGGGGGGTAGGCAGGGGAACCCCAAAGGACAGAGGAGAAACCAGAGGCAGGAGAGGAACTTGCCCAAGGCCACAGAGCGGGGGAGGCTCGAGGTTCCCCCCAGTGCGCTCCATCACCCCTCGTGAGCGTGCGATACTATACTCGGACCCTTACGGTTTTTCAATAGCGTCTTAATGAAAAGCAGAACAGCCTCAGTATTGTGGTTCCAGTCCAAGACTTATCACTTACGACTCTGCGATCAAATTATTCACCTTTCCTGTGTCTCGATGTCCTCATCGGCCATGGAGATGACGGGATGAGAAAATAAACCAGTCACCCTGCAAATATTAGCTTTTACTCCTGAGAGGGCTTGTGGACAGGTTGTCCTTTTGGCCTGTTCACTATTCAAATATGCAAGACGTATTTTTACATGAAAAGTTTTTTCCTTCCCAAAATATCTGATTCTGGAGCCCTGAAGGGAATATAAAATACAAGTTGAAGATTACGTACAGTAATTCAGAGAGGTTGAGGAGAGAAGAATGTGAGTTCCAGATTGTTTGGCAGAATTAAAAGGGGACTTTTGGAAGGTTCACTTTTTGGGTGTCCAAGAAAATGCTCTTTCTGAATTTCACCAGATACTTTTAAGAAAATCAAACCCAAGTAGATATCATTGTAATAGATTTTGCTACATTTAAAAAAAAATCCATTTGAATCCACATTGAACCAACAGCCGGAACGGGCTAAAAATTCCCCTCATGCATATTTACTTAGCGGAGGGCTCTAGAGAAAAACCCAACCAGAAAAACCCGGCTACTTCTCCAACTGAGAGGGTGGAATGACTCCAAAATTGTTTCATGCTCAGAAAGCCTAAAACAACTCCACATGAAAGACGAAAAATCCATCTAATTGGGCATTTACCTTTTCGGAAAGAAAAGGTTCGGTGGCAAGAAAAGGGAAACACACACACACACACACAGAATAACCTCTTTTCTGGGAAGACTTGACCGGAGCCCAAAATAAACCCCCTGCAGCCTGTGGAGACCTGCCTTCTCTCTTCCCCGTTTCGAGGACTGTTGCCAAAAGACCTCAGCACCCCCAGGGGTCTGAGAGCTCAGGCACCCCCGACCCCCACCCCCTGCCTTTGCAGGCCTGGCCCTCCGCGGCCTCTGGGTCAACTCTGCGGGCCCTGCTCGTGGTGCATGTGAAGGGACTTCCCCAAGGTCACACCACCTCTGTCTCCACCCAGGTCTTTTGCATGCCGGGAACAGCCTTCTTGCGAAGTGGGCCACCCCAGGGCAGGGATGAGCCACCCCAGGGCAGGAATGAGCCCACCTGGTCACCGGTCTGGCCGCCCCTCACATGTCTCCCTCAGCTTGCCTCTCAAACCCCCTCACCCACCCTGCCCACCTTGAATTGTGCAGATGAGGAAGCTGAAGCTCCGTGAGGTGAGGAAAGGGCGGATTCAGGCCTCTGACCGGGGGAGCCGCCCCTTCACCCGGCTCTGGCTGCCTGCACCTCACCCCGAGGTCCCTCCATCTACTTGGCTGAGTCTGAAACAGTGACAAAGAGACACGTGTCCACCTCTCAGCGTCCCGACTAGACCCTAGAGTCAACCAAGGGAGCTGAAACTTTATCATCGTAACAAGGGGACATAACACAACACACCCCAACACCACATAGCGACACGACGCAGCGTCACAGAACACAACGCAAGATAACGGCACGTAATATGAGCCAACAACCAAGCTGCCGTGTACGGCCCACGTCCAGGAGCTACTGACAAAACGGAACCAGAAGCAGGCTTGGCCAAACCCATGTCCGCATCAGGCCCCCAGGCTCTGCTGCTGAGACCCAGCTGGGCGGACCCCAGCGGCACCTCCAGAAAGGAGCTTCGGGGAGTAACTCGGACACTTCGTGAGGCAGTTTCCTGCTCTGTCGTCGTTTTGCACGTAAACAGTTTTTTCCGTAGCGGAGGGAGTCAGCGACTGCAGGGAATAAAGGCAGGGACCCAGGCACGGGCGGAGTTACAAGACAGAGGAGGCGGGACCGGCAGGCGGCCTGGGCACCGGGAATCCGGCTTCCGAGTTTTTTCGGGAGGGTGACCGGATGAACTGTCGGCCGGCAAAGAGGTGGCTGTGCGCGTTCTCTCCTTGAGTGGGGTTTCAAAGAAAATAATTTTAGTTGATGAATTCTCTAGAAAACCACAAGAGCTGAGCTGTGGAGTCTGTGTGACGGGCCGCCTCTGGTTCCCACGTGCCATCGGCGCTGCCGCCGCTGTGGCCGGGCCAGGATGCCTGCTCTCTTCCTCAGAGATGCCCGTGGCCTTCATCAATATCAAATCCCTTGTCTTTGCAACAGTCCTATAATGGACCTGTACTTTCCTTTAAAAAAAAAAAACAAACCCATTTTACAGACGTGGAAATTGAGGCTCAGAGAGGTTAAGCCACTGGCCCAAGGTCACATAAGCTGAAAAGTGGCAGAGCCGCAGTTCGTAACTTCCCCTTTTCTGCCCAAAGCTGAAGATCTCAGGCCCCAGGCTGTGCAGGTCCCGTATCATCTTGTGTCTCCCGACCCAGGGAGCCTAGAAGAGGCGGCGGGGGGAGGTCAGCCCCCCTAGGGGCTGGCGAAACACATCACACTGGTCGTCTGCCCCCAAACCCAACCCGGGATGTGCGCTGTCCCACCCTACGTGCGTAGCGAATGGGCCCACGCCCTGTGACAGCCTTTTTGGAAGGAGGTCCTGATCCCTCTGCATGTGCCGAGTCCCCAGTGTTGTTCCCGCAGCCTCGTCCCCCCAAAGGCTGGGGACCGAGGCTTTTCCCTGACTCGCCATTCAGGGTGAGCTGGACGGGTTTCTTTAGCCTTCGATGATCTGGCTGCATCTTTAGATCCCCAAGTTGTGCCTTGCATGGCTGACAGCAAGCACGCGCCCTTGGCTGGTGGCCACAGATGGAATTGGGACTGTCACATGGTGCCCCGGGAGTCAGGAAGGACGGTGAGGCTGCCAAGGGGTTGGAGACGGGACGTGAAAATCCACCCAGCTCCTTAAACAGGTGCCCCTCAGGCACCTGCACCCAGGAAAACCACAAGCGAGTTGCTGTTGCAACATTGGAAAATTCCCTTTTAATAACTAACTAACTCACGTCTTCACGATGGAGAGAACGATTTGTTGTTCTTCTTGCTTCTCGCAGACGCTGTTAACCCTACCACCTGGTGGGGCGTTTAATGAATAAAGACCATTGCTTAGGAACCACATTAGCTGCCACAACAAGAAGGTCTTTGTGGGGAGTATTCCTGGTTGTGTCTAAAGCACAATCTTAATACTGAACTTCAGCCTTGGGGCAAAAACAAAAACAAAAACGAAAGGAGCGGATTAGAAGACAGCAAGATAGCCCGCTACCACCTCCCAGAAATTTCAAATGCAAACCGCATCTTTTGTCAGGGTTCGAAGCGTCGGCTCCACCATGAAGCCAGCTCCTCCTTTGCTGTCTCTGCCCTTGGCGGGGACCAAACTGAGCTAAGGGTCTGTGCTCTGCAGGGCTGTGTCCCTTAAACTGGTGTCTGTGTAATGACAAGCTTCCCAACAAGGAGACGAGGTGGCCTGGCCCTGGGCACAGTTTTGACTATCCAAATACGTCTGGGTGGTCGGAAACCTGCCCCCCGGATGGAGTGAGGGAGGTCTTCTCTCTTTGTCCGCCCGTGGGCCGGCCACGTTGTCACAGGCCGTGACCATCCCTGGGGGTGGGGGCAGGGGGAGGTGCGTTCGCCAGGAGGCTGAGCCGTGCCCTCGTTCAGCCTTCGCCTGCTGCAAGACTTCAGTTGTTCGTCTCCGGAGTCGCGCAGTGAAAGCACTGGCTCGGCTGCTTCCTCGCTGTGCAACCTTGAGTGAGCGGCTTGACCTCTCTGGGCCTCCATGTCCTCTGAGCCTCCATGTCCTCTGAGCAGGTCTGTTGGTTTTCGAGACTTCTGGCGTCCGTCTGTGCTTTTATCTTTCCTGAGTCTCTGCCCAGGAAATGCCATGTAGTGGTCATTCCAGGCTCATCTAACCTTCTAAAGAGGCCTTAGGGTCATTATTGTCTCAGGGGTTTTTACAGTTGAGACCATGGAGGCTTGTCGAAGTTGGCCGCCTGACGTCAGGGTTGGTCCCCTAGGTGGGGAGTGGCTGAGTGAGCTCCGTGCCCCCTGTGTTCACCCGACCCGCGCCCCCGTCCCTCCCACCTCCCTCACTTTGTTCTGCGAGCCAGACAAGAGGCCGAGAGAACAAAGTCTCCCCTTCACTGAACCGTAGTTCAAAGGGCTATAAATAGGACGGTCACCGGTGGTCACATGCACCAGGGACAGACTCTGTGTGGCACCAGCCATGGCCTTTGGTCCAGGGTTTCCATGGTCAATAGAAATTTTCTTCTTTCTTCCCTCCTTCCCTTCCTTCCTCGCTCCCTTCCTTTTCCTCCTCTCTTTCCTCTGATCCACAAACTCTTGCTCAGAAGCACACAGCTAGGCCTCCCGAGTGCCTAGAGAACAGACACCTGTCACCCTTCCTCCCAGGTCCGAGGCAGGAGCCCAGTTCCAGCAGACATGGCGCGGGCTCGTCAGGCAGAGGGGACCGCCCAGCCTGCCCGCAGGTCCCTCCTCTAGAGCAAGCCCAGTTTACCCAACAGGACGGCCGGCCTTGGGGGCACCGCCTGTTCCGGGTGGGGGTGCTTGGGGACCGCAGGGACAGGGAGGGCCTGGACCAGAGCAGGGGCCCACTGTGGGTTAGCTGTGGGCTCTGGGGCGAGTGCCTTGGGCGTTCTGGGCCTTAGCCTGCCCAGCTTACCAGGCGGGAGTGGGGATAAATAACGACACAGGAGAGGGTGGAGGAAAGGCCCCCAGGGCACAGCCGGTCTCCCCACTGGCAGCGGCTGAGGGTGGGGAGAGCCGGTGCCCAGGGACGGACCCCAGAGAGGAACCCGCAGACCCGGTCTTGTGACCAGAGTAACCTCGGGTCATCGTGACCTGCGTTCTTTCAGGAATCAGGTGTGGTCCGGGGTGTTTTCCTGCAAGCGGGGAGAGATTTAGTGAGACCCACGTTTTAGGACAACCAACCAGCCCCCGTTCCCATAAGTAGTTCCACGTGGGCGTTACCGGGAGTCACGTTTGCCGTGTTTGCTCCAGTGTGAGAAACTGGTGACTTCGTCTCTCTGGGGTGTGGAACGGATTATGTATTTGGGGGCTGAGGGCCTTGAAACTGAAAACCAGGTGGAGATGTCCATCCTGGTCACCGAGGGAACTGGGGAGCCGTTGGTGACCACAGGCAGCCCAGTCACGGAGGCGCATGCTGCCCCTCCCATCACGAACCTACGGGAACCTCTCGAGGAGGAGAAGACCACCTTCTCGAGCCCGGCCAGTCTGGGTGGTGAAGAGAAGGCCTGGCACACAGGATGGCCCTGGCTTTGGCTTTGACAGTTTCGACTGTGTGGCCTTGGGCAGCTGCCTTTACTCTTTAGAGCCTCAGGCTCCACATCTGTGAAGTGGGGGCAGGACCGCGGTGAAGATGGAATGAATCGGGCACCGGAAGTGCTTAGCGTGGTGCTGGCCTTATTGTCTGTAATTGTTCTATGGTATCTGTTATCAGTAATCACGTCTCCCCAGCAAAGCAGCCGGACCTCAGTCAGCACTTAGCCTCCAGGCTCGGAGACCTGTGGGTTCTGAGCACTCCAGTGTGCTCACCCTTTTCAGGGAGGGACGGCGCACGCCGGAGAATGGCTTTTGCAGCCCCACGAGCATGCGCTTCCTGCCCCAGTTCTGTTCTGGTTCATTTTCAGACGCGCCAGTCTGGCTTCCTCAGCCCCGGGCCACACAGCCTCCCCCCGCCCCCCCAGCCACGGGGACCACCCAGCCGCCCCGCTGTGCTTTCCACCGCCCTCAGCAGCACCCGGAGTCCCTGCCCCTGCACCGGTCCCACGCCTGGCACCCCAGCGCACACGAGATTTTTCCATCAGCTTCTGATCTCCCTCGCACCTTCCCATTCTGGGTCACCTGTCCCCTTTGCAGCCTGGTCTGGCTAGACAGTGTCTGTCTTGATCTCATTCTCCATGGTCACTGTGTTCTAGACAGGAATGCAGACTCAGAGACCACCCACTGCTCACTCACCACCTCCCACCGGGCACAGAGAGGCCTTGTTCCTCGCCTGTGTGCCTATGTCCCCTTCCCACGCAGTAGGTTCCTCTCGGGCAAGCCCAGGAGGGTACTGCTGTCCCCACCAGGGCAGGGCACCATCCCAGCGCGGGAAGGGCTCAGCAAACGCTGGTGGGAATCCGTTAGTCCTGGCCTGGCTAGAGAGCCCAGTGAGGGATTAGTTTATCGTTCCGGCTCTACTCTTTACCGTGACCTTGAGCAAGCCACTCAGTCTCTTCAAACCTCCGTTTACACACCTGCAAAGGGATGCAAATAGTAGTACATGCATCACAGACCGTCGTGAGGACGGCCGGGGGTTGTGAGCACAACAAACAGCTTAGTTCGGCAGAGTGCTAGTAAGCACTTAGAAACGGTACCCGCTACTGCTTATCTCCGCTAGTTTCCTCTGGTTATTATTTTGTTAAAGTTTTCCTAGTCACTTCCTGTTGAGTGCCACCCTGCAAAGTACTGAAGCCGCTAGAGTTTCTGCTTTACCAGGGGGCAAACTCACACTCGGAGAAAGGCTGTTTTTCTACAATCGGGCCGCTGGACCTGACCGGCCTCCCGGGTCAGCACACCCAGCCGCAGGCCACACTCTTCGGAACACAGCGTGACCACAGGCTCTGAGCAAAGACGCGACGTGTGACTTAAAAGCGCAGCAGAGACATCCAGCCAGGCCCAGGGCAAACGAGTACTCAGCTGGTCACTGCGCTCGGAGGGGGAAGCGATGATTTGTTAAGCAAACTGGCTGCTCCCCTCCAGGACCGCGCGAGAGTTTTATTTCCCATTCTGCTCTGCGCCGGGAAGAAACAGAATTGGGGAACGCCATCTCTTGTGTGATGTGCTGTGTTACGGTGCACGGGAGAGGCGAACCTCAGGGTGTGCGGGTGGGCTGGGAGCCTCGGAGGCGCTGACGGGGCAAAGGGGGGATCATCGCAGATCCAGAATAGCAGAAGGGCGAGTGGAACTGCGACTTTTCCTGGAATTCTGCATCTTCTGTGCACCAGCTAGAGTCGCTGGATGATTTACTGGCCTCCGAGTCTCCCGGTTGAAGCCCAGCAGCTCGCTGAGGAGAGTCTGGGTTGCCTACCCGGTGGTGACCAGTTTGGCAGGCGCACAGGAGAGGCTTGAGGGGCCGGGGCGGGACGAGAGGCAGTGAGCGTGATAGTGAGCCGAGCCCTCGGCCCTGCCCTCCGGCCGTGTGACCTGCGAGCCTGCCTCTCTGGGCCTCTGCGTCCTCCTCTGTGACCTTGGGCGAGTCACAGGACCCTTTCTGGGCCTCCCTGAGTGTGGGGATTATGTCTGATTTGTCTTCCTTGGATGGCCCGTGTGTATAAGTGCCCTGCTTCTGTTTTTAAGAGTTGAGTTGTTCCGAATAGGAAGTAATCGTGGAAGGGCTGGGGAAATGGGCGGAAGAGAGGAAAATGAGGAGGGCAGGGCGTGGCAAGCAGCGCTGCCACGAGGCATTTTAGAAAAATTTTTAGGGCCTGTGTCACAAAGCAAAGGGCAAGGAGAGTCTAAGTAGCCGGTGAGGTGCTCCTGGGACCGGCAGGTAAGGCGGTGGGATAAGGACCTTCTGTGCGTGTTCAGCGCCCCAGGCCCTGCTAGAGGAGTAGAAGGCGGCTGCTCCTGGGTACAGTCTAGTCTTTAAAAGCCCAGTGGTTACAAGCTCACCAGTTGGGGTCACGCAATCGCCAGATATATTTTTAAAAGCCAAGAAGACAAAGGACAGAATTGCCTCTGGTTGATGTTCTTCTCCAAGGTGAGTCTTAGGCTCCAGCCAAAGGTCACAGGCGCCTGGCTGTGGAGTCAGACACTGAGGCTCAGCTGGGAGCCGGGCTCCATGTGTCGTTCATTGGCAAACGTCCCCCTTACATCTTAGGGTACCGACCAATGGCGGTAGGCCTCCCTGTGTGCGCGTATGTGCCCGCAGGCTTTCGTGCTATGGGGAGTGGCGATTATTCAGTAAGGTGCAGCATACGTAACACTCAGCCAGAGGTTCCTGCTCGGGGGAAATCAGGCTCTTCCTAAGGGTGCTCAGAGATTCGTCTGCTTCCTTCCTTCCTTCCTTCCTTCCTTCCTTCCTTCCTTCCTTCCTTCCTTATTCATTCATTCATTGGTCATTTTTGAGTGTTTCCTATACTCACATGCTGTCCAACGCGGGTTGGGGTGGGGAATCTAGAGATAAGTAGAATACTGCCCTCTCCCCCGCACCCCTGAGGCACTCACACTAGTTGGAGTAACAAGTAGTAGGAGTGAGGTGCTGTCTGCCACCTACTAAGTTTTTGGTAAACGCAAGCATGATAAGCAAAGGGAGGAAGACAAGTAAGTGAATAAAGGAAGCTGTCTGCACCCAGGCTGCTGAGGTCCCTAAAAGGAGGGCTCTCAGAGGAATCATCCTGGAGCTTTAACCAGGAATTCTTGGGTTCCTTCTCTTTTGGGAACCAGTAACTGACTTTCTCCCTTGCGGCCAGCTGTGTACTGGGTGGCGACGGGGGAGTGGTGAGGAGGACAGACACACACCTGCCCCCACGGAGCTGTCAGGCTAGTGACAGACGCTTCGTGGGGACAGGAACTCCCCGGGAGTGCGAGGTGGCCGTACCTAGCCTTGTCTGGGCGGGAAAGCTGTCCCCGGGGGGGCCACTGACTCTGATATCGAAGGCTGAGTCGAAGGTACGGGGGGGTGGGGGTGGTGTGAGCCAGGGGTGGGGGGGTCTGGGTGACCGTTTACAAGGATTCCCTGGACCCCTGCCAAGGGCAGGGGCTGGCGTTGAGGAGGCAGCGCGGCCGGCCGGGTCAGGAGGCTGGGGCAGGGCGCATCCGCCTCATTCTTCTCTCAGACAACAGGGGCCGAAAGGGAGTTCCATTCCCGCAGCTCTCCTTCCCTGGCCACTTAGCCCTAACTGCCCTCCCTCCGGCCCAGCGCACGTCTCCTGTGCAAACACGCCGCCCCCGCCAGCGAGCTCCAAATAGAATCTGTTTACAGTCAGTGCCGGAGTCTTCAGGCGGCTCCAGGGTCGGTCTGTGGCTGACGCCTGCTGATTTGGCTTCTGAAATGGTTCGGGTCTCCCCCTCCTCGTTGGCCCGCAGCCCTGCCTGGTCCTCACCCACTCTTGACCGCCCCCAGCGTGGGCTGCCCTTCCTGTCTCACGTGCGTGTTGATGGTGTGACGTCGTTGCCCGTGCTGTGGGGACACCTGGGTGCGTGTGTCAGTTAGCTTTCTCGAGGTAACAAAGAGCCCCAAGCCTCAGTGCCTCAAACAACGAACATTTGTTATTTCTCCCCAGTCCGGGGTTGACTGGGCATTTCTTTGGGTCTGGGCAGCTTGGCGGGGGCTTTCCAGACCAGCTTGGGGGCTGAGCCTCGGGCCTCCCTCCCTGCAGTGTCTCCTCCCTTGGGGGGAGGGGGCTAGCTCGGGCGTGTTAATGCGTGCGGCAGCAGCATGATTCATTCCAAGCAGCCAGATAGAGGAAGTTCCGAGCATGAGCACTTTTTAAGCCTTCATTTGGTCCTGTGTGTTATTGGCCCCTTGGCCACAACAAGTTACACGACCAAGTTCAGAGTCAAGGGGTGGAGAAATCACCTCCACTGCAAAGGGGTATGCGTAGAAGGTGGAGTAAGCAAACTGGGGGGGTGTCACTGCCATCTTCTGTCCCAGCGGCCAAGATGGAGACCTGGAACCGAGCAGAATGGGGATGTCCTGCTCGGTCTGTTCCCCACCACTTGCCTTCGGCGTCCTGGGCAAGTTGACTCATGGACACTGTCCAAGCAAGCCTCAGCTGCCCGTTCGTAATGTGGGAACAGTCGGCTTGGCCCCTCGGGGATTTCGTGAGAGGGTCACATGAGAAAACGTGTGGCCTGCACACTCCTCGGTGTTGGGGGCGCAGCAGGAGCCGGGCTGGGGGTCTGCTCGTGTTCCCAGATGAGGTCTTCCGAAGCCACGGCCCGCTGGGCCCGGGCGAGTTCGCTTTGACATCTTCGCCCTTGTTCCTGGAGACACTTCCTTCCCTCAAGGGTTTTTTTGGTTTTTGTTTTTGTTTATTTTTGCAAAACAGCATCTCCCTGGTACTTGGATGGAGAAGCAGCTAAAAATATCCCCTCCTTTTCAAGTTCTTCTTTTACCAAGCCAGTCATGTTTTCCTCAGTTCTCCTGAATATCACGCCCAGGCCCGTGGCCCCCGTGCCCCCACGGATTTGGCTACTGGCCTGTTTCCTTCAGCGGGCTGAGCTGCTTGAGGGCAGGGATTACGATTTACTCACCTTTCTGATGCTGGCACGGGCGCTGCGTGCGGAACAAAGTAGGCATTTACTGAAAAACCGTTTGCTGTGAACTTGTTGCATAAGTGGGGAAAGGGCTGAACCCCTGGCCGATGATCCGAGTCATCTTCGGAAGGCAGTGGGGCGTGCAAACGTCCGTGCTCACGACACTTTCCTCCTCCTCCTCCAGCTGCTGCCGTCCTCGGCCTCAGCCTTTCTGACCTGGAGCTGCCCGCAGGAGTCATGCGCGTCGCCAGGGGCCGTGGCGGGCGGCGGCTCTGAGCTTCGTGGCCAGGACAGTGCCACTCGGGGACCAGAGATGGACCGTCCCTCGACCTGCTGAGGTAGGTAAATGGCTCACTAACCTTCCCTGCAGGAGTGGCAGGGGTTACCCTTTCTGGTTCCCTCCTTGGATTCTGCTGGGTGGGAATGGGGTCGTGGACCCTTCTCTCTCGGTGTCTCTGTGACGTGGCCTGTTTTCCCGGGATAGTCCACAAAGGGGGAACGCTTTCTCCCTGGGGGCGGCACGCAGGCCTCTCCGGGTATCAGGCCACCTCTCTTTTTCTGAAAAGGAAGCCGGAGCGCTCATGAAAACTGGTCAGTAAAATCCTGGATAGGGAGCACCCGTCTCTGACAAGTATCTGCCGGGCCTCCCCAAGGGGCCTGGGGTGTCCTGGAGTGAGAGTCAGCCAGCAGCTGTGGCCCACAGGACCAATGTGGCCTGGACCTTTTTTGTCAATAAAGTTCTCGTGGCGCCCAGCCGAGCTCGCCGCTCAGGCCTGTCTGCGGCACAGTGGCACACTACGGCGGCTGTGACTGAGGCCGTGTGCACGCAGAGCCTGGAATATTCACAGTCCGGCCCTGACAGAGAGAATGTGGGCCAGCCCTTGGCCCGGAGCCGCGCGGTCCACCTGTCATGGCCACTCCGTAGGTGGCTGTTTCTATTTTGATTCATGAAAGTGGAATAAAATTAAAAACGGAGTGCTCAGTCGCAGTTCCTAGTTTTCAAGTGCGAGTGGCCACAGGTGGCCCGTGGCGACCACGGCAGGGCCGGCGGAGACCCTGGGGTGCCTAACTCGGCTTGGGTGTAACTGCATCTATTGTGGGAGAAGGAGGGTTGGGGCGGGGGGGTGTGTGCTTGTGTTGTACACGGTTATCGGCCAGGACCTCTACCTCCCAACCTGCCTACCTGCCCCTCTGTAAAAACGCAATTATTGTAACAGTGTCTTTGGGCAGCCGACCTATGGTCTCTGCGTGGGAGTCCACGTAGACACGAAGGCACTTGGGCCTTGGGATTTCTTAGTTTTAAGTATAAAAATGGGTAGATACGAGCTTAAGCCCTCCCTAGTCACAAGCAGCCAGAGGCGTGTGCGCCCTCCCCAAAGGTACAGACGCAAGGCAGCAGTGTCCCCAGGGGCTGGACGGTGGCGGCCAGGGAGATAAGAAACCGGAGAGCAAGAAAATGAGCTAAGGGTCGCGTTCTTGGAAGGAGGTGGAGTGGGGGAAATCGAGGCGGTAGAGATGGGAAGGATCCGCTTCCTTCCTTTCAGAGAATCCCTGGAACAAAGCCTCGATGCTCCGGCCTTGTCCCCTTTCAGAACGGCCCCCCTGGAACACCTGTGCACCCCCCGCTCCCCGCGGGACGGACGCAGAGCGTGTGCTGGTGATTGCCGGTGTCTTTCACGCATCAGCTCATACTTCCGAGCTCTTTCTCGGTGCCCAGCCCTGTTCCAGGCAGACGAGGACCCCGGGAGTTCCCACCCTACCAAGGAGTTGGGGAGGGAGCAGACTGAGGGGAAGCTGGAGAACAGACCCACGTGGACATCAGGGTCGGGGGCAGGCAGGGGCTGGGGGAGCACGGCTTGGGTGTGGTGGCCCAGGACACGTGCGGAGCCCAGCCACCGTGCTGAGAAGAGGTACCCAGTGAGCGGGGAAGGGGAGCCGGGCGGGCAGTGGGGTTTTCTGCTCAAAGGACAGGCAGGGGGGCCAGGCTGGAAGAGTCACAGGCATGAACACTTCCCCTTAAAACTCAGGCATCTCCTCCCCCAAATACGGGCTATCAGCTGGCCCAGAAGCAGGCTGGGGGCCCAGGCATTCCGATTAGATAAGAGGACCTCCTGGCAATCTGGAGTGAGAAGGGCCCCAGAGAGAGCTGGTGGAATTTCCGCCGCTGATAGCCTTTGAGAAAGAGCTCGGGTTGCTGGAACTGGGGTCGTTTCCCGGGAAGACAGGAGACCTGGGAGAGCCACTGTGGTGGGGGCTGGGGGGGGAAGCTGTCAGGGGGAAGGGGGCTGACTCACACGGCAGGGTTGTGAGGGGGAAGTCCACGCAGAGTGATCGCAATTCACCTTTCATTTCGGGCCGGCCTGACTGACTGCCTGCCTGCCTCCCACAGACACTCCCAAGTTCCTGACACCAGGCCCTGCACTGAGATAAAGCAGGATAAGACGAGAGCTATGTCCTCAAGATGTTAGAAATTTGGTGGCAGAGACAGACACATGAACAAGTCCAGGGTGCGCACAGAGGCGCTCCTGGGTTTGCTGAGGCCTGCAGCTGATACAGTGGGAGTTCTCTTTAAGGAAAAGTAATTAAAGTTATGCATTTAAAGTAAGCTACACTAGATAAGTGGGGTGCTGCCGAGGGGCCCTGGAGCTAAAGCTTCCTTGCCGTGGGCCTGACGGCCTCCGGGTTGGCGTGCTGCGGGGTGGGTGGGAAGGCCTTCTCTCCCCAGGCCCCCGGAGCCCCGGGAGCTGGCTGGGCACAGGGCTCGCTTACTGGACCAGACGCAGGGCAGAAAGCCTGGCAATGGGACTTCTTGCAGTTCCTTAGTGGGTGGGCTGACCTTCTGCGTCCTCCGAGCCCTTGTTCTTGGGCTGATGAATTCGTGCTAAAGACCTTTTTCTTCTTCGCATTTGTTTGTTTGTTTATTAACTAGCATAGCCCTAGTCCAATAGGGCTTCCGGGGCCGCTTCCAGGGCCGCTTTGGACAGAGGCACCTGACTGTGGGGAGGGTAAGCGCTGGTGACGTGCCTGCCAGCATTTGGGAGGGCTGACTCTGTGCCGGACACCAACGGCCCCCACGCATGGGCTGGTTTGACCCCCGCAGCCACCTTGGGGGCACGCTGTGATGTCACTCTCCCTGTTTCATGATGATGATGATGGAGCTGAGGCACAGAGTGGTTAAGTAACTTACCCGCAATGCACAGCTAAAGTAAGTGGAGAAGCTGTGTTTTCACGGTGTGTTGTCTGCCTTTTTTTTTTTTTAAATAGCAACATACCGGAAACACCTTGAGGAACCAAGAGTTCTTACCAGCACTTCACAGGGCTTTGATTGTTAGGTGCCAAGGGGGAATCGATGGAAAATAAGACCAAGTGTGAACTGTCCCGGTGTGTCAACGGTACTTGGACTCCCTCTCTCTCACCTCGGTGCCCTCTCCTGGAGACTCAGGGCGGGCTCGTCGGCGCCCGCATCCGCTCGGCAGGTTTTCACCGAGTGCTGGTTACCTGCCTCGTCCCGGGGAGACGGCCACGAACAGCGCACGTCCCTGTTCTCCCGCAGCTCACAGTCCGGCCTCCTCCCTCCGCGCTGCTCTGACCGGTCCTCCGGCAGCCCTGCTTGGTCCCAGCGCCCTCAGACCCTGTCCCTCCCTGTACCCGTGGCTTCATTTGTAAAGCAGACGAGGGGAGCCAAGACCTTGGGTGCAGGCGCTTCGTAGCTGCCAGCAGTAGGCTTTGCAGGTGCACTTGCACCGTTCCCACCTTCCACAAGGGTCCGGCGCCTGCAGGCTCAGCCCTCTGGGATGCTCCAGGACCCAGCCCTGCTTTTACAGCCGGGCTGCGGGGGAGGACGCCCCAGACTCTTCAGAACAGGCTTCCAGGCGGCTCCCTGCTTGCCTTCGGTGTGCCCTTCACCCCATCGATGCCACAGGGCCAGTCCCGCCCACCGGGGAGATGGACCCCACCGCTGGAGGGGGTTCAAGAGGATGCGCCCTGGTGGGGCAGGGCCGGTGTGCACGCCCGGCCGCCTCTCTCCAGCTCTCGGGGCCGAGGCAGGTGCTTCCTGCCTCCGAGTCGGTTCCGCATCTGTGAGAAAGGAGCTGGTCCTGGCGGCCACCTGCGGGGCTCCTCCGGAATGAATGACAGGACCACTCAAAGAGCGGGGCGCTGTGCCGGGTCCGCAGTGAGTGCTGACGAAATTGCAGACGTGACACCAGTGGTGTCGTTTGTGGCCGAGCCGCTCTGTGGTGGGACGTGGGCGGGACGTGGGCGGCGAGGACAGTAGCAGGGCCCCCCACCCCGCCGCTGCCTCTAGGTCAGCAAACAGGTCTGCCTGCCGCAGAGATGTGGCTTCCACGAAGGATGGACACTCCGGGGTACCTGCAGCGGTCAGGCCGAGGGGCCTGGACAAGACTAGTGTCGCAGGAACAGGGGCGCCCCAGGTGCGTGGAAACTTCCCTTGTGCTTGTAGAAGCCAACCCCAGAGATTGAGGCAGCCTCAAAACACTAATTTTTGCTCACACCCGGCTGATAAACATTTGGGCTTTTACCGATAGCCTTCGTTCCGTAGGGACCCCATTTTCCCTCTCTCTCTCTCTCTCTCTCTCTCTCTCTCTCTCTCTCTGTTTGTGACCCACCCAGTTGGGTCTGTCCACCTTCCAGGGTCATGTCACTCATGGCTCTGGGACAGAGTCCAAACTCCACAGCCGGCCCGGCCCGGCAATGCTCACCGCGACCGGGGCCTCGCTGCCACTCCCCCGGCCTCAGCCCGCCTTCTGCCCATCCCCAGGCTCCTTCTGAGAGTCATGTTCAGGGCGAAGACCCTGAAGACAGTGGGTCTGAGTTCAAGTCGAACTCTGCACCCTCCCGACAAGCCCTCCTCCCCTGCCAGACGGGCACAACAGATGGCGACGCGCCGGCCGCAGGGGCTGTTGTGAGGGCTCAGTCCGTTCACAGACGCAGAGATGCTGGGTCCCCGGTGGCCAGTGCTGTCCATGCCGCTCGCTGCCAGGGCTGCCCGGGCCCCGCGCTGGGCTGGGACATCGGGGCGACCGCACTGACCTTCCTGGCCGGGCCAGCCCCTGTGGTTCTTAGTATGATTGCAAGCTGCACCTCAGAAATAACCATTAGGGAGCTTTGGCAAAACTGCCCCCCGAGATTTATTACCCAAGTGAGGTCACAAATAGAGAGAGAGAAAGTGGGGTCCCTACGGTTTCGCTTTTGGTGAATTTAAAACAGAAGAGGGGGGAGGAGGGCGTGGGAGCAGAAAAGCGGACTCTTTCTCATGGTCTCCACGCCAAGGCTTTCTACGGGGGGGACTTCCGGCGGGGGGGGGGCAGGGGGGCGGCCAGGCTGCCCGTCCCGCTGCCTAGCTGTCGCTGTGTTTGCCCAGATGGGAGTCTTCGCAGTGGGCGCCTTGGCGATCAAAAACCTAGTCCAGGCACTTCCCTCATGACCCAAAGAGCTCCTTGTCGGGGGCTGACGCTGCAAATTCGCACACGTGGAGGTGTGGCCATGACGACGGTATAGCCGTCTCCCGTGTCCCTGTAAATACAGAAACATTCACTTGAAACGAAGCGACACCCTCCTTCTTGCCTTGCGGCTTGAACCGCCCTTCAAAACGCACCTGGAGCGTCACCTTTCCAGGAACTCCTTGCCCACATTGCACCCCGATCTCCGGCTGCCTCCCCCACACACCCGGCGTGTGCTTGCCCCGGGAGGCCGGCGTGGGGTCCGGGTACCCTGTCAGACTGGGGCCCCTTGGCGAACAGGAGCGTGTGATGCATTCTTCACAGGCTTAGCGAGAACCCACCTGTGCCAGGTGCACCTTTGCACCTCCAGGATCAAGGGGGTGTGTAAGAAGGCGGACACTGTTTGTCCGCTCGTCATGGCCGCCCTGAGCCAGCCCTGGCGGCTGGGTTGATAAACACCTCGGGTGGCTAGCTGACCACTCTGCTGGGTGGACACAGGCCCGGGCCCCTTGGGGGTCATCATCTCTCTTTTCGGGCCCCTGAGGCATCAGCCAGGCTTCCAGGCTTCCTGTGAGCTCTGTCTCCAGCTTTTGGGGAACTGAAAACGGGGTGTTTCCCTGTCTGAGGCCACCTCGGCATGGCTCACAGCTCAGCCTGGGAGCTTCCGGGGCGCCTGCTGTGTACTGCGTGCCTCAGGCTAAGCTGCGTGAGCAGGCCCTGCTGAACAGCCAACTGCCCCTTCTGCTCTGGACTGCGGGGAGGGGGAGGAGGGCCACGGGAGAACCAAAGCCGTCTTATCGGACGTCCACTTGGCAGACACGGTCCTGTGCACGGTGTCTAGGCGCTGTGCAGGGAGGACACACATCATCGCGTTGCTCCATGTTCTGCATGCAAACACTTGCTCACAGGCAGTGAAAATACCCTCTGCGCTGGGGAGTCGGCCCTCAGCCAAAGAGGAAGAGGGCAGGCCTTGGGGGCAGGGGAGGTGGATTTGGGGATCGCGTGCCTTGAGGTGCAGGAAGGGCCTCTAGCAGCCATGCTGAGGAGGGACCAGAGCCGGAGGCTCCCCTCAAGTCTGTCACTGTCAGCGTTTAGCTAATTGGTAATAACAGAACGAGGAGCGAAGGGAATTCGACATCGAGTTAATAAACCGGGAGGCATAAGCCTGCTTGCCTAGCCAGGAAGCCACAGCGTCACACCGCCGGGGACCACAGCGTTGCTCCGTCAGGGGGGCGAGCACTCCTCCCTTTCCCCTCCAGCACCGAATTGGTGGGGGGCACCGGAGGAGGGGCTGGACCACGGAGGGCTGTCAGCCTAACGAGGGGCTGTAAACCCATCCAAAGCCTGTGAAAACTTGGACAGTTGACTGGTCATTTTGAAAAGGCTTCTGGTCTTTTCCAAGTTAATATAATCTGGAGGGAACAAAGAAGCTCTCTCCCTCCCTCCCTCTCCCTCGCCCTTTCTCATCCGCACCCCACGACCCCAGCAGCCACGTGGCCCGTGGTCCTTGGGACCCCACCCGCAGGCTCCAGGAGGGAGCTGCAGCTAGAAACGCACTCAGCTAGATGGACGCTGGACTGGACTGCGCTTTAACAGGAAGCAGGCACTCTGGGCAGCGGCCCTTGTGTTGGTCACCAGAGTGGACGTTTTCCATGTCAGGATGGCAGGGTGGATGGACATGGGCCATGGGAAAATCAGGAGGGAGCCTCCTTAATTGTGCATCGTCAACCAAGTTCACCCACCGCCAGACCCCATCCGCCCGTGCGGGTCTCTGGGAATTCTTTTCCTCGTGACACCGTAAGAACCGATTCTCTGGGGCAGCCTCTATTCCTCCAGCACTGAGGAGGATCTTGGGATTCCAGGAGTCCCCCGTCTTCAGGCCGAGGGTGGGGCCTGCCACGTTCGCGCTGGCCCATTGCCTCCGGGAGCATGACCCAGTTGAACGCCTGCGCCCAGAGGAGAGAGCGCTGCGGAGACCTGGAGGGCTCGCCACCCTCCGTGCCCCTTCTTGCCTCCCTGGAGCCCCATCAAGGGCTTGGTGCCAACTCCCAACTGCGAACCTCATTTTCTCTTTCTCGGTCTGCTGGTGAGGCGACTGCCCTCCTTTATTTAGCCCCCCTGACTGAGAACATCTGGCCTCGGGCAGAAATCAAAGAAGGAGCCCGGGTGTGGGCGGCAGGGGTGCCGCCACCCCAGGCTGCCTGCGCTGGAAGGCAGGCCTGTGCCTGGGAAGGGCCCACCTCACCCTGCGGGGTGTTTCCTGAAATGCTTTTCCTCAGGAAGCTCCCAGTGGAGCTGCAGGAAGGCATTTGCATTCCCTTAGCCTTTGAAAATGCACATAGGTTCCAAAACAAAAGAGTAAAGTTGGCTTGAGGCACTAGAGGGTGTGAGGTGCCTGGGAGGTGGGGCGGTCTCTTTCCAAAGGGCTGGCTGCTTTGTCACCTGCTTCCTGCACAGCAGGTCCTCCATGGGGACACACAGTCACCTGGAAGACAGAAGGTCCCCATTCACTGTGCCACTCCCCACTTGGCTTATTCATTGATTCAAATGGAGTTTGGGGCGCCTCCCAGGGCTGGGCAGGGTTCAGAGAGCTGGGGGAGCTTCCTAACTAGCAAAGGGCAGCCCCTGGGGAACCCTACAGTGTGGTGGGGGGACTTCTGATAGACTTCAGAGACAAGGGGCCGATCCAAGGACTTGGGCGTGGGAAGAGGAGAAGTGCTGAGAGTCGGCGGGCAGGCGGGGCAGGATTTGCGAGTGCCCCGAGGGCGACTGGGGCAGCCACTCTGAGAAGACAGGCGCGCAGAGGCCTGGAGGACTTGAGGGCGTGACCCTCATGGGTGCCTGTGGGGACAGCCATGGCCAAGCCTTCCCGGGGTAGCAGCGAGCCTGGTGTGTTGGAGCAGCAGACCGTTCAGGGGCCCAGGGAGAGAGTGAGGGGCTGGCAGGCGGGTGGGTGGGGCCTCCGGCAGGGTCTCCTTGGCACTTGGGAGACGCTGCAGCCTCCGGAACCCCTGTGGCTGCCTCCCGGAGCTCCTCCTAGTCCTCAGCCTCGCCCCTGGGGGAAGCACCCTTGCTCCCACCCCTGGGCCTGGACCTTCTCCTCTGGGAGCCCCTGATGTCCCCCAGTGACCTCTGGCCTCACATTCCCAACTACAGGGGGAACTTAGGCCACCTGCCAGGCTGAGACCTGTCAGGGTCTCTCCCATTCCCTGAGTCTGCCCAGTGGGACCTCTGGCTGGTCCTGAGCCCTCAGCCTCCTTCCCTTCGCAGGAGCACCGTGCAGGCCCTTCTGCAGGACGCTTTTCGTCCTGTCTCCAGGGGGACCACCCTTTCTCCTGCATCGGACAGCTCCATGCTCGCTGCCCCCCGCCCCCCAGCACTCAGCATATCGCCTGGCATTATTGGCCTGCCAGATTCCCGCGGTACGTGCTGAATTCCGCAGGGCAAGGGCAAGGGCAGCGTCCCCTGGGCCACGGCAGCCGGGATCCCACATGTGTCACTTTTTCCACCGCAGCAGCAGTGTCCTGGCTGCTGGGCCCCGTCAGAGCGAGGAGCCCCGCCCCCCTGAGGTTTGCCCCAGAAGCCTTTGCTGCCTGGACTGCGCAGCACCCCCTCGAAGCTCTGTGGCCAGTGCCTGTGCCCTCTACCTGCCCTGTGCCACCCGCGCAGGACTCGCAGGGGCCATGTGTCCTTGCATGGGCTGTCCCTAGGCCAGGAGTGCCCTTCCCCTGTTTCTCTATCCAGCAAGTCGTCTGCCGGCCCTTACAAACTCAACCCCAGGGCCACCTCCTGGGGAGACTGTCCCTGGGCCCCGTGTCCTTCAGCGCTGGCACCTTTCTCGGCGGCATGTCCCCATCTCGCCACAATGGACCAGGAGGGCCCGATGCACCAGAGGGCTTCATGTGGCCCTGCCCGCGGGGCCCTCGCAGTCCAGAGCAGGGCGGCCGGCTGTTACTGTGAAGGCCACCCATCGGCCTTTCCCAGTCTGTGAGCCAGGTTGTCTCTCTGGGGTGACTGGTCAGTCCCGCAATTGTGCACAAACTCGGCCACTGGCCATAAATTCTTCACTGAAAGGGTGTGATCCATGGCAATAAAACTCAGTTACTAGCACCCTGCCTGACGCCGCCGGGGAGGCCTCCGGGACTCAGTGCGAATTAGTGAGTCCCTGAGCCCGGGATCTGGGCAAGGCCCTGCCCTTCCCCTCCTAGCACCTAGTGCTGGGGGCAGGCTGGGTGGGCTCTCTGGGGTCCCTGGATGGTAAACCCAGCCCTCTCCTCCAGGGACATCGTTTCTGGGCTGTCGGGATGTGAACCCAGCAGTTTGACACCAGGCCCCGTTCATGACCTGGTGCCAAGCTGGAATGCAACAGACAGGACTCGGGACTGGAGGGGACCTGGGGTCGATCAAGCTCGCCCACCCTGCCCCTTCCTCCAGCTGAGGGTGGTGCACAGAGAAGGGCAGTAACTTGCCCAAGATCACACAGCATTCGGAGTAGAGGCAAGATTTGAAGCTGGAGGGTTCCATTCCTGACCCAGTGCTTCACCCACAAGCCCACACCCCTCCTTTGACTTGGAGCCTGCAGGAGAACAGAGGCAAGGCCCCGCCTCCCACCCAGAGAGAACACAGCCTTTTACCTCACCCCGTGTTAAGAAGCAGCCCTTCCCCAGGAGGCGACAGCATGTGGGGGATTGACCGGGTCCTGCAGTTGGCCGGATCTGGGCGCAAGGGCCAGACCTCAGGGGCCTTGGGCAAGCCCCACCTCCTGACCCTCTGGTTCTCTTCTGGCAGCCGGGCTGCAAGGCCTGACTCAGCCGAATGGCTTTGCCTGGTGTGTGGGGAGGACTATGCACAGTGACAAACCCGCAGGCCCATGCCCGTGGCCCTCAGCAAACTGTGGGTTCTGGTCCCCACTTCCTCAGGCACCCCCCCACCCCCGGCTCCCTCCCTCCCCACTCTGCTCCAGGGAGCCGGAGCGGACCCCACCCACTCCTGTCCACAGCGAACTCCGTCCAGCGGGCCCTTCCGTGAGCGGCCACGCTGACGTCATCTTGCGCGGCACTGGGAGTCCAGGAAACCGGGCCAGGCTGTCTCCACCCCGGGGGCCGGGGCAACTCACTGTTTTCTTCTTGCCCTGGAATTGCAGGGTCAGACAGCGGTGTCTCTGTTGCCTGCAGTCCTGGCACCCTCTCTGTTTCCCTCTGATATGTAATCGTGTCTCAGGAGCCCCCAGCAATTAGCCCCTGGCCCCTCCGTGGGTGCGTTTGGTATGGAGACAGACATCTGGAGGGAAAGGAAGACATTAGCTGGTTGAAACAAACTGCACAATTAGTCAGGCCCTTTAATGAGCCCTCCACTTGGATTTGGTGGCTCTGGGTGGTTGGGGAGCTTGGAAAGTCTTCATAGGCTCTTTTCATCTTCCTGCCCCTTGATCTAGAACCATCTGCAGGAGCCCAGATCTTGGGTGTTGGCTGGGGAGTGAGCTGTGGGACCCCCAGCAAAGGAGGGTGGGGGGTCGTGGTGTCCAGCAGACTCCAGGGCTGGGATAGCCGTCACGTCTGCAAAGCAGCGATCCATCAGGTCCTCAGTGCCGGCATTTGCCGAAACTCGGGCTGCCCGGAGCCCAGGCCGGCATTCCGACTTAAGGTCCGCTGGAGGTGCTCAGCCGCTGCCAGGCTGGGCGGCTTTGGGCAAGCGAGCCTCTCTGTGTTGCAGATTCTCGTCTGTGAAACTGGGAAGATACTAACTCACTTAGTTCTCATTGCACACAGATATATTTTGAGTGCTCATGACCTCTTGCCTGGGGAGAAGGCCGAGCCCGTGGCAGGCCTGCGAGGAGGCCCTGGGAGTCCGTGAGAGCTGGCCCAGGCCAGGGCAGGTGGCTGGCCATGCTGATCTCCACCCGTGTGACAGGGCTCTTCTAATGCTTTGCATCAACTGCTGACCCACCTCACAATGCCCCTTTGAGAGCAGTGCTAGTCCCGTCCCCATCCCCACTTTACAGAGGAGGGGAAAGGAGCACAGAGAGGTTAAGAGACTTGCCCAGGGGTGCCCAGCAAAGATTAGGCAGAGCGGGATTCAGACTTGGGCAACTTGGCTCCGAGTCCCAGTGCTTAACCACTGGGCTTACTATCATTGGCGGGAGCAGCAGCATCTCTGTGGTTGTTTCCACGTGGCCACGGGCTGTGACAGAGGCGTGCATCGGGACGGGGCGGGGTCTGCCTGTTTCCTTGGCCAATGCCAAAGAGACCTCACAGCCTGGGTTGTGGTGTTGGGAGGCCTGAGCCACCCCTGCACCGGGAAGGGCTGAGCCCCACCCTCCCCCTAGGAGGCCTTGCAGCCTGCCTGTAGCTTGGTCCATGCACCCAGGAGGCCCCTGCTGCTTTCTGGGGCCCCTGAAGCAGGCGGGGAGCAGCGAGCCGGGTGGGGGCAGGGCACAGACCCATCTGTTTGGAATCACACCCGACTGAGCGCCGCTGGCCAGAAAGCTGCTCCATGAAGCCCGGAAAGCAGAGTTTGGAAACACGCCACCAAATGTCCCCACGCAGCCGACTGTCCTCTGGAGATTCCATCCTGGTCTCTTCCCTCCAAATCTCTCCTCCCAGCACCTTCTCCACACCGCCGGGCTGAGGACAGACACAAGGAGACCCTGTCCTTGCCCTGTGAGGATGGGAGGAGGGAGACCGTGCCTTGGGGTCACATCAGGGAGGACAGAGGGGACCACCACCAACAGTAATAGTACTTGTTATGTGCTAGCAAGGTGCCGGAGCTCCTGATTTCCCCCCTCGGGTCAGTGTTAGGTTTGCCTCCAGTTTACTGATGAAACCTGGGCTGCTGGGGTTGACTACCAAGACCCCACAGTCACCGAGTGACTCTGCTGCGATTTGAACCCAGGCTTCCTGCATGCCGGCCCTGGGCTGGTTGCCCAGCTCCCTGGGGAGGAGTTTGGGGGTGGTGCAAATCAGAAGGCCTGAGTCCCATTTCCTGCTCTGTCCCTTACCAGCCCCTGGGCCTAAGGCAAGTTGGTTCATCTCTCTCAGCTGTGACATATAATGCATATGACATGGTGGCCTGTCCCCGCAGGGACAGTGCAAGGAGCTCCAGCCACAGCGAGCCAGTGACAGTGCTTTGGCAGTCAAGCAAGGACCTAGCTGTGCTCCTGGCGGAGGGTGCCATTGCCCTATGGGCTTCTCAGTTGGGGGCTGGAGAGGGAAACGCAGGGCTGGGTGGGGTCCCGGGGAGCCCCCGAACCTGGGGCCTGTGTCCCCAAGCCCTTGTCCCCGGGAAAGCCCTTCTTCTTTGTGAAGTTTTTAACACTCGCTGGCTGTGCGTTCTCACACATCCCCTTCCTTGGCTGCCTCGCTGGTGTTCTGAGTGGCTTTCCACCGCTCCTCCTCTGCTTGGGCCAAAGCCTCTGGAAACGGAAGCCCAAGTCCCGAGAGGCTGCCTCGTTAAACAGCCCTTGGGAGGTGGCTAGAGGGGGTTTTACAGGCACCGCCATTTTTCAGTTTTTTTCTTTTTTTTTTTTAATGGTAGTTTTACTCTCTGATCCTAAACGTAGCCATGACCGCTGAAAAGAAAAGTGTGAAGAGCCAGGGTGGGGCGGGCGGGGGGGGAGGGGTTGGGGGTGGAGGGATGGAATCCCACACAAACACCCCTCCCAGGAAGTACTTATCGTAGCATTTCAGAGTATTTCCTGCCTCTGTACTTCGGTTCCTATTTTGCTAAAACCGTGCTTCTGATGTGGTGTGTCGCCTTTGCTTTCCCGCTCATCAGCACAGCAGCCGCCTTCCTGTGTTATTCTTCATGAGTGTTACTAATGTTGCAGACTTTCCCAACACGGAACTGGTGTTTGAACACGCGACAAGGCGCTTAGTAATCTCCTTACGGCGGGCGTTTCGCTATAAAACATGAGAAACCTCTGTGGGCGGCACACTCTGCCTGTCTGTGTGCTGAGCCCCTCCGGAAGGGAGTCCTAGAAGGGGCGTGACAGGGTGAGGCAGAGCCCTTCTGGAGGCTTTGGGCACAGGACTGGCCTTTAGCGAAAGCCCCAGAGGGGGCTGGCAGGGGTGAGGGGTGGAGGGTGGGGTGGGGCTGGGCGGGGGCAGGCCTGGCTGGAAGGAAGCCTCCTTTACAGCGGGCTCCTGTTTCCGCCCAAAGGGGATCGGACTCAGAAGAAGGGGACCAGGTGGGTCAAGCTCAACGCCTTTTCTTTTTCTTAAACGTTTTTATTGAATGTATTGGGGTGACGTTGGGGAATACAGTCGTACAGGTTCCACGTGTCCCTTTCTATGACACGTCACGTGCGTGCCGCAGAGTGTGTTCACCCCCCCCCCCACGTCAGGCCTCCTCCCATCGCCGTTTGTCCCCCTCTGCTGTCTCACACCCCAGCCCCTGTCCCGCTGGTAATCAGCACACTCTGTGTCTGTGACGGGTTTTGTTTGGTTTTGTGTTTTGCTCACTCCCGTCCCCTTTCACACCCAGCCCCACAGTCTCCCTCCCCTCTGGCAGCTGTCAGTCTGTCCTCGGTGTCTAGGGGCCTGTTTCTGTTTTGTTCTCAACATCTTTGCTCGGTGCCTTTGAAGGAGCTCGCAGAGTCCCGATGATCTAGCGGGGGGCTCACTGGAAACTGGCCCGACTAGCGGGACAGGGAGGGCAGACGTGACCGGGCGTGGCGGCGCCACGATGCTGGCACAGGCGGCCGCCTCCGGCGGTTCATTGTGCGGAGGGCACAGCCACGTTCGGCCCTCCCCCACGGTCCCTGCGCTTCGTCTGTGGACGCCCCGCCCGTCGTGCGTGAGCTTCTGTGCTCGTCCTCTCTGCAGCCTGGGGGTCAGGCTGCCTCCCCCCACTTCGCTCCCAGCTGTAGCCCTGCCGCCTGGTGCAGGACCCTGCCCGTAGGGGGCGTCCAGCAAATGCCTGCTGAGCGGGCGACTGGAGAGCGGGCGGGACGTAAAGACCCACTCGGAAGTCCCGAAGCACCGGGCCACACTGATTGGCTCGGTTCCTGGTGTGTGCCTGGCACGTGATCCCAGGCACCTCCCAGGCCACCCCACGGACGAGGGGGCTGTCCTAGGGCCCCACACGTTTCCTGACCCCCCACCACCTGTCATTGTAACAGGAACGTGTCCCCATGTGGTTTTTTAAAAAATTCTTTGCGACCCAGGATTTTTCTATCTTTAACATGTAAGCGAGCATCCGGAGTGTGGTTGACACTCTCCTTGGCCCTTTGGAGGGCCGCAGTGGTCGCTTGAGGGAGGACTTGCTGGGGCGTTGTCACGAGCGTCTGTTCGTGACATGGTCTTTCTGATACGTCAGCCGGGCAACTGCTCGGCCAGCTGCCTGCCAAGCAGCCCGGCACCGAGGAAGAGACCAGAGTCACACACAGTAACTGTGCTGTTCACTCAGCTTTTATTGAGCGCAGGTTCACTCAGAGTAGAGCATCAATACACATTAGTATCCTACTCGCACTCTGACGATCTAAGAGAAGTATAACACGCACACAGCAATCAATGGGGGGAAACCAACCCGAGTCCCAGAGTCTCCGTCCGTGGGTCCAGGAGACAGCACAGAGAGCAAGGAAGCCATCGGTGTCTTGCAAGGAAAGGTCTCTGGAGCCAGGTGGGCGGCAGGGCAGGCGAAGCCCTCAGTCCGGCAGGGCGGAGCCTCCCGCGGCCGATGGCAACGGAGATCAGCGTGGCGTGGAGCAGCCCTCTGGTGTGTGGGGCTCGGCCGTGTCAGCGGTGGTCCGGAGCTGCCTCCGTTGTACCCCTGAGAGCGGTGGGCTCCTCCCTTCTGGGTCTCGATAAGGGTCTTGGCCCCCCGATGCCAAGCGGGGAATCTTCCCAGGAGCCCATCTACAGGTGATCCTGCTCCGCAGACCTGGCTGTTCTGATCACGTGTGCAGGTGTCGTAGGCGTGTCTCCTTGCCAGATGTGTCTGCTCTGGCTTAGGCGGTTTCCCGCTTGAGCCAAAGCGTCCTGGCTGGCTGGCAGCCATGTTGGTTGACAGGAGTGACCCCACTTCGTTTTGCGTGCTTTACGCTATCTAGGTCGCACCGGTGCCGTTTTATTGGTCCTGCCCTCTACAAGGCATGGAGCGTGCCTCTGCGTAACTTGTCCCAGTACTGCCAGGTGGTTCCCAAGAGCAGCTGACTAGTCCCCTGTCCCATGGACAGGGCGTGAGCTTCCATGTCTGCAGAAACACCCGACACTTGGCATCCCAGGGCCTGCGTGTTTATGCCAGGCTGGTAGGTGTCAAGCGATGTCTCATCCTGTTTTTATTTGCATTTCCCCGATTGCTGATGAGGCCCCAGTCCTGGGTGTCCCCCCAGCCTCAGCCTGGCCCCACCTCCACCTCCCGGTTCACTCTCTCTTGCTTGCCTTTCTCTGCTCCCCTGGCCGCGCACTTAGAACAGCAGGCTGAGGTCATGATTGCGGACCTCGCTGGGATCCAGCCTGCTCCAGCCCCTGTAGGCTGTGCTGCTTCTACTGGGAGCCTTCACCCCGCTGGGCCTCAGAGTCTCACCTGCCAATCAGGGAGGAAACCTGAGAATTAGGCGAGATCATTTATGCAGTGTTGGCACTTCCTACAGCTGAGCAGTGGGGGCCGGGCCGTGGGGAGCTAGGGCCCTGCAGTCCACTTCGTCATCTGCTTGCCTGACTGGCCTCCACAGGGTGGGAGGACCCCAGGGTGGGGCCGCACGCCCACTTCCTTCTGTTTTCAGCTCCCGGCAGTGCTGGGCAAACAGACACCTCGTGTTAGCCTCGCCGGGGGAGAGTTAAGTGTCAAATGATAGGTTGGCCTAGATGCCTTCCAACCCTGAAATTCTATGATCAGGAAATTACCCAGGAAAAAGTTCCCCTTGCTGGGTCCTTTCTAAGGTTTCTCAGTGGGACTTTATTACACACTGCAGGTAATTATAGGAGGCTTTGGTGGCCGAGAGCTCCACGCGGCCTGATAGTTGGCTGCTGGGTGCATTTTGGGGGCTACCATCTTTCCGCTGTCCAGGCGGTCGGAGTCCTGGTGGAGGCTGGGCCTCTCCCTTCAGCTGGGCAGTGGGAAGCAGCTCCAGGGGACCCAGCCCCAAGCTGGTGGCCCTTTCCTATCTACCCTGGGGGATGGCAGGCCAGCATCTAGTGGCATGTGAATAACATCTGGAAAGTCATGGGGAACAGGAGCAGAGGAGAGCTTTAGAATGTCCAGTCCAGGGGTCACAGTTTCCTATGCCCACAGGGGCTGCATGAGGAATAGCAATGGATAAGGAGGTCTGGGTAAGACAATAGGGAGTAGTGGGGCCTGTGGCAAACGGAAAATCTCGCTAGGTTCTGACGAAAGGAGATGACTGCTGCTCAGTCCCAGGGGAATGTGAGCCTAAGGTCCCTGGACCATTTCTTCCTTTATGAAAGGAAGCTAGAGTCCAGATTTTTGGTGAAGTTTTCTGATATTTAAAAGTTATAGCTGATTGAAAGTTCTGTCAATGGCAATACGCCGGAGACAAAAGATCCCATGAGGCAACAGTTTCCTGAGGCAACAGTTTCCATAGCCTCCGATTTAGCGCAACGCTGGACAGATTGGGAAACTGAGGCTTAGGATTTGGGGACTTGCCAAAAATCGCCAGAGAGGTAGTGACCCCAGGGGACATGAAGCATGGTCCTTTGTGGCGTAGTCTGGGTGCGTTGCCCACCGCCCTGAAGGGCTCCTCACCACCACCTTTTCCCAAGGAGGGACTGAAGCCCGGAGGAGGAAAGAGGCTTGCTCAGAGTCACACGGCTTGTAACGGCTGAGTACAGTCAGGCCGCGGCTTCTGGGCCCTCCACTCAGGGGCGCCCCAGCCACTGCGCTGCCAGAAACGACCCTGGAATGGCCCCACTGAGAGCCTGACCGGGAGCTGGGCGCAGGCCGCGTTCTGACTCGCTGCCCATCTGCAGAAAACGGCTCGCATACCAGTGGGCAGGAAGCTACGGCTGCCCAGGGAGACCCGCCGGGGTGTTTGCTGAGCTAACACTTTCAGCCCTGAAGGTTGCCTGGCAACCTGGATTCAGGTAGTGCCCCTGCCTTCTGCCTGTGGTGTAACCTTGGACAAGTGACTTCACCTTTCTGGGCTCGCCTGCACAGGGGCTGGCACTAAGGGCATCTAATCCAAGGTTGTCTGGAGGGTCAACTGGCTCAGTCCCCCTGAAGTGTTGGAACAGGGCCTCCATGAGTACTTAATAAATGTTAGCTTTGGTTTGTAACGGGCCAGGCACGTAGTAGGTGTTCGGCAAGGACGGTCACCCTTCTGCGCGCGCCCTATCTTGCTACCCTCACAAGGACCACACATTTCATGCATATCTACTTCCCCATGCACCTGTAAGGAAAGCCCCAAGCCCAGAGAACCTCTCGTTTTCGCCCTTAGCTTTGGCTTGCCGAGAATTTTCCAAATGTTGGGCTTTAAAAACCCCCAAGATGACTATTACTGCCAGAATGTGCAGGTGTATCAAAGGGCCTGAATCCAGGTGCTGGGTGATGATGCCGGAGTTTTAAAGTTTTCCTTTCTTTGCCCTCGATCTGCTGTGGCCACGGCCACTTCTGGGGATCGCTTTGAAAAAGGTCGCCGGTTATTCGCATGAATCCCGCGGTGGGAGAACTTGGGAAGAAAGAACCGGAGAGTGGTCGTTACGTCCACTCGCCTGTCGTTCTGTCTGGCAGGCAGGCACCCCCCACGCCTCCCGCAGCCCACGTGCCATTGGGTGTGTGGTACGATGGAGGCCCGTCGGGCCCTTACTGGCTCACCCCTGACAGGCACCTTCATGGGGAAGCGCAGAGAAACATGCTGGGAAGTGGGCTGCTGTTCAGGAGGCCACCGATTGGCTTAACCTCGGACACTGCAATAGCCAATGGGAGAGGGGGTCTCCGCCTGGGAGCTCCAGTGGGGACCGGCGTGCGTGCCGTGGGTTCCCCGAGGACAGACCCAGCCCAGAGGAAGGGACTAGAAAGCGACCTTGTGAGGGGTCTGTCACCCTTGCTAATTTGCTGGGTGACAAGCCACTGTCCTCCTGAGGTGACATGATCAGGCCCCGCTTCCCTCTCTGACCTCATCCGGTAAAAGTATCCTGTTGGCTCAGCAGGCTCCCCCCGCACAGGCCTTTGGGCTGAGTCCGAGCTCGGGGCTGCCTGGCAACGTGCCTGAACTCGGTCCCTCAACCCCGGCTGGGCAGGGACGTCACTAGGACGCTCCCTGGTGCTGCCTTCGCTGTCACCGCCTGTCCTGCAGGATGTTTACGGCTCTGTTTGGTGTGATGACCGTGTACCACCAGCATCCCCATCAGGGCCCGGCACGTCCTGGGCCCCAGTGAGCCTTCGAGAGATGACCAGTGGCTTCTGGTTGTTCGTTCTGAAGCTGAGAGTCTGGGCCAGGAGGTTGAGGAGCCTCTCCGTTCTCGAAAGGCTTCTCCGAGCTCGAGAGCACTTCCCTTCCTGAGAGCCTCGGCTCCAGCTGGCCTCACGCAGGGCTCTCGTTCCTCCCGGCAGAGCCGGAGGCTGGGATCGGGGTGTGTGGAGCTCTGGGGAGTCTCTCGGAGGAAGGGCCTGGGGAGGGCAGGGGCGGGGCAGGCGCGGCGCAAGGACGTTCCCCCAGCTGGGCCAGGGGACCCTGGAACATCTGCCAGAGGCCGGTTCCACATTGAGGGAAGGGGTCCTCGTGCAGCCTCAGGTCTCTCAGTCACTGTCTGGGGGCTGCCCAGGGTGGGGGGATGGTCGCAGGAGGGGGTAACCTCCCAGGCGGGGCATCTCCTGTATGGCCGGGGCAACCCTAGCAGCAAAGGGCAGCTAGGAGCTGCTAGCAGCAAACAGCCACAGCGCCTAAGGGGTGGTGGCCTAGCCCAGAAAAGGCCATCCCACAGCATCCCCTCTACAAGGACTTGGTACCTTCCAGGTAGCCTGACCCCCCCCCCCGCCCCCGCCACCCCCGCCTGGCTGAAGACAGGAACACCTGAACCCTGCCTTTGCAGGTGAGGTGCCTCCCAGGGTAACTTGCTACCTAAGGCAAGCCCCGCACCTCTTGGTTACCAAGCCCTGCCCCTCCGTGCTACAGTGGGTGAGTCACTGAAGGACACTTCGCCACGCGTGACAGGCTGGCCGTCCCCTAGCCACTGCGTGCATGGCCCCAAGGCTCACCTGCTGTGAGATGTGCCAGATGTTGGTGGCGGGAGAAAGTGAGCAAATGACACATGCTGCTTATTCGGGAAAGGCATTACTTTGAGCTAAACTGTATTATGACTTTTTAAAACCCTTCTGACATGTCATTTCCACGAGAGAGGCAGAGGCAGGCCTGGCCCGTCCTGGGCACCGGCTCCCTCCGGCGGCCCGGGGCGCTCCCTGTGTAATATTAGCGTCCACAGGCCTCGGGTCATCATCCATTATTGACGCGCAGAGGGCCGTGAGCTCGGGTGAGAGGGAGGGGAGAAGCCCAGGTGTCTCGAGCATTTAGAAAGTTCTTTCCGGCCCCACCCCCGGGGGAAGGCATTTTGCACACCTCACAGGTAACAAGACCAAGCCACTGTGCGTCCACAGGGTGACATGGACACCAAGGGTATTATTGTCGTTTAAGGTGGGCCCCCACGCAGCATTCAGGAAAAATGCTAAAACAGCAAGAACACCTCCCTAACTCCCAGCTGCTGTTTCCTGCCAATGAGAATATTCCAGAGTCAGACCCAGCCCCCACCCCCTGTGGTTTCGGACTTGCCACCAGCCCACCTGCACAGGCCTCTGTCTTGGCTGCAGAAGGGCTTTGACCGGCAGGCTTCCAGCCGCCCCCTGGCGCTCACCACCCCTGGGACCCGGCCTGGCTTCGCCATCATGCGAACCTCGGTTTCCTCCTCAGCCCCACAGGAAGCCGGAGCTACCTGGGGGAGTACTGTGAGGTTTAACGGCTTAACCCCGAGCGGTGCTGGTGCAGGAAAGATCTCAGAATTAGAGTGCAAGGTCCTGACCTCTGATCTTTTGTCTCGAGCAGGAAGTGGTCTGAGAGATCACGCAGTGCGGGGCTTTCGCGACCAATTGGCAGCTAGAAGCCTGACGCTCAGGTCCCCTGACTCCCACCCAGCGCTCTGCAGGGGCTGCTGCTCTCCCCTCACCCGGCGGCTCGACGGCTCTGTCACCCCACACGAGCCCTTAGTATTTGCTCTCCGTGCCTAAGCTGAGCACACTGCAGGCACACGTGGTTAGACCTTCACGCCCTCTCCCTGGGGTAAGAATGAGCATTTTCCCCCCTGTTTTTCAGATGAAGAAACGGAGGCTCAGAGAGGTCAAGGCACACCCCGAGGTCACACAGCAGGTAAGTGGCGGAGCTGGGATTTGAACCCAGCTCTCTTTGGCTCTGGAACCAGTGCTCTTAACTGCCTTGCTTTGTCTGCCTTAAACCATGTTGGAATGATTGTCCCCCTTCCACCCCGATGTGGGGGACCTGTGACGTGGTGACTGTTGTGTGTCTCCCTGTGCCTCCTATGGCACCCAGGTCACAGCGAGCAGCCCATGCTTGTAGGAGGTTTAGAAAGAAACCCTGTGTAACCCCACGTGGTCGGGCAGTACTCCGGGAATGGAGGTTCATCCAATCATAAGAACGCTCTGGTTTACGGAGGGTTCCCCCACCCAACGGAGGTTTTACCGTATTCAAACGCATCAAGTCACCGACTGGGGACAGCACGAGAAATGCGTTCTGCCCGGATTAAAAGGAAGACATACTCCGCGGATGCGTCTACAGGGAGTTTAGAGGAAGAATGATTCTCGGCGATTCAGAAAGTAGGGCCCTGGACTTCGTGGTGGGAAGGCGGCCGGGAGCGGTGCAGGTGGGGTCCAGCATGGGGTCCCCACCCCCTGTCAGTCAGGCACCCGCCAGGGGCTGACCCCTCCCATCAGCCTCTTTTCTGCACCCCGCCGCGTGCCTCTGATGATATTTGGGTCCTCCTGCCTCTCGCGTCCCCTCTCTGCCACCACCAGGGGTGCCCGAGTGCTGCTCCCCATCTTCGAAACGCACTCTCCTTTTCGGAAGGGTTCTTAGAAGCTGTTTCTGGGAAATCTGTGGGAGGAGCCAGCCCCGCGGAGTGACCCGGCTCCAGAGGAGCTGTGTGACGGGGCCTCCGAGGTCTCCAGGGACACCCTGTGGGGCAGGGGCAGGAAGAGGGCCTGGCGTGTTCTCCGGCCACCGGCGTGGACAGTGGGTGTGGTCTGTTAAGGGCTTTGGTTTTCAAACCAGCCTGGGGTGGTGAGAAGGTCCCCACAGCCGGGTTGGGGGCCCCCAGCCCCGCTGCAGCTGGGAAAGCTCCGTTTCAGCCGCTGCCTGCCGCCGGAGCCACCCGTCCAGTTTCAAGGACGTTTGGAAACCGCTGCCTACCGGCGAGAGTTGTCGCCGGGAAATCTGGAGAGCAGGTTCTAGGTCTGGCTCTGCCAGACCGCGCCGTGCGGACCGTGCCTGCCCCTTCCTGCCGCTGGGCCTCAGTTTGCCCATCTGTGGAGCAAGCACAGCTGTCTGTCTGTCGCTCCACAGCCCCGAACCAGCTGGGGCAGCAATGAGCTTTGATGATGCGCATGCAGGGTTTTTTGTTAGGGAGAGAGGGAGAGAGAGAAACATGGATTTGTCATCGCACTAATTTATGCGTTTAGTTGTTGTTTCTTGTGTGTTCGTGTGCGCCCTGACCGGGGACCAAACCTACAACCTTGGCATATGGGACGATGCTCCGACCCACTGAGCTCGCCAGCCGGGGCCTCATGCAAGTTCCCTCGTTGACAAGGCAGAGCCCCTGAAACAGAGCAGGGGGAGGGATGTACGATATTTGACCCAAGCACCCCCGCCCTCCATGGGTGTCCTGGTCAGGACAAACCCAGAGCCTCCCACGCACCCAGGTTCAAGGATGAGCCACCGTGGCCGACAGAGGCCATTCCAGCCTTCTAGGGGGGCCTCGCCATGGCTGCGAGCTGTCTGGGCGCCAGACCCGTGGGCCCCGCCGCGGGGCTGGGTGCCCTGGCAGGCGCTGTGCGCCCATATCCTGCCCAGCCCCGGAGGAGCCTGCCACGCGGGACTCACACTTTCCGGCCGCGGTTCTGGGCAGCTGCGAAGAGACACGGTGTGGTCTGCAGTATTTTTGGGTGTGCTGTTTTTGCAAAGGCCAGAGGAAGTCTGCACCCCGAGCCCCACGCTTCCCGCCCTGCAGACGGCCGATCCGCTCAGCGGGGCGCCCGCAGAGCTCAGCTAGGAGAGGAAACCTCCAGACACGAGGTCCCAAGGTCAGAGGCGACCTGCACTGAGCTGGACACTGTCCTGGGCTCCTCCTGGGCAGGGCTGGTTTGAGATGGCTGTTGTGACGATCCCCAGTTTTCACAAAGGGGACCCTGAGGCCCAGCCATGACTAGGAGCCCCCACCTTTGACCATGCACAAACCAGAACGAACCTCTGCTCCCTGGGTTTGGAGCGTTTTCCACTCTGTGGCTTCAGAGCACAGGTACCAGGGGGGCAAAAGCAGGTTTTCAGTTGTTTGTGTGGAAAGTGACATCATAATAAATAATAATAATACAAGAGTAGACATTCTTTCAGGTTCTCGTGACTGTAAACCTACGTTTGCCCGTGCCTGCACTGGTTGAGGGTCTACTGCTGTTCTCAGTTGGGCGGGGGCACAGAGGAAGTCCCTGCTTTCCTGGTGGGGGCGGGTGACAAACAAGGAATTCCAGACACAGCAGAGTGTCTTTTTGTGCTTAAGGCTGTGAAGGAAAATGCAGCCCAGCAAGGTGATGATGATGGTGATGCTGATGATGGTGATGTTTCAGAGTGATCAGGGAAGGCCCCTCGGAGAAGGACATTTGGGCAGACCCAGGAGTGCAGCAAGGGAGCAAGCCAGCCCTGTGGATTCTAGAGTAAGAACGTTCTAGGCGGCAGGAGTATCCTGTGCAAAGGCCCTGGGGCAGGGAACATGCTCGTTGTGCCGTCGAACTCTTTGATTCTGATTCTCTCTGTGTTTGCCTCCCCCGCTCCCACCGATAGCTACTACTCTGTATCGTCCCCTCCCTCTGTCCCCTCTAAGTGTCTGTCAGGGTCTGGTGGGGGTAGCAGTCATGTAGCAAGAAAAATCGAAAAGAATCGAATGGGGCAGAGAGGAGGGGCATCTCCCACAGGAAATGGCCCATCCCCTTCCTTCGGCCTCTCAGTGCAGTCTACTCGGATGGCATTTGAAATGGTCCCTGTGTATTTGTGGTGAAAGCACGTGTTCGAACCAGGACTGTGAGTTTTTAGCACACTGTGACCCACTGTTTCAGACCCTTCTTTCCAAACAGTGCAGGGACGTGGACTCCAAAACCAGAGAAATGGAGCAACAAATTGTGTTGGAGCTCACTTCCGACCTCGAGCTGACCTCAGGAGAGGAGGCTCCGGCGAGCAGAACCCGGGGTGCAGGCAGGGCCAGGGGCAGGCTGTGGTCCTGAGCAGACCCGTCGCATCTGGAGGGGGGGGGTCAGTTCTCCCTGCCATCTGTGCTGGTATTGAGGCTTATCTGGCCCCCGGGCTGGGTGTGCTGGAAGGGACATGCTTGGGGAGCTGAGATCTCCAGGTTCTAGTCTTGGTGCCACCAAAGACTCATTTGCCACCTCGAGCAAGTCCCATCTCCTCCCCGAGCCTTGGACCTTGTAGATGGCAAAGGAAGCAGAAAAGTGAGGCCCTCCCCCAGTTCCTCTGACCCTGAAATGCCCCAAGACCTGGCTCTGAGGCAGGCCGCAGCCAGGCCCGGGGACGGAGCCTCCAGGCAGCTTCCCTTTGGTTTCTTAGAAGTGGGGCCCCATGACGGGGGACACGATCTTGGGGGCCTGCCTCAGGCCTTCAGATAAAAGTTGGGAGCAGTTCTCACTTCTCCCTGACCTGGGGCCTGTGGCTGCCAAGCCAGAAACACATCCTTGAGCAGAGGAGCGCCTGTCTTTGCTCGGGGCCCAGAACGAGTTATTAAATCTTCCATTAACTGAATCTCATTCAGCTGGAAAAATAATCATCAGAAAGCAGTTCTGCCTGTTTACTGGCCTGTAAGCTCCTTCAAAGTTCCCCGTAAGGGATGATCAGAAAGCTTCTGCACCGTGAAACGCGGAGCCTGGCCCTGCCTGCCTCCTCCCCAAAGAGCAGGCAGCTGCCTGGAGGTGGACCAGCAAGCCCATCGTCAGTCAGCATCACTGGGTTACCCATCTGTCCATCTGCCCAGTAAACGGCCCCCCGAGGGCGGGCCGGGGCCGAGGGCACCGTCCCAGAGATACAGAACTGAAGGAGACACTATCTCTGCCCTCAACTGTCAGGCTCACCCTGGCCATGTGGTCCAGTCGGTTGCATTCCAGAGAGTTTGCGCTGAACTCACTCTCAAGTCATAAAAATGCAATATTAAGAAACCGTCCCCTCTCTATGCTATGTTTCGCCCAATGTCTCCCCCAAATTCATTGGTTTAATGTGCTCTGTGTTTACTAACTAAGGCTAATGTCTTTCTCAAAACCAAATCTCATTTCCTTCTGGTCCATTTCACCTAACACATCTGAGTCTCACAGGGATCTCCCTGGGGGGAGGGGAGGGGAGGGAGTCGGGGGTATCCCCGGCAGGCGGCACTGGAGACCTGACACTCACCAGCTGGGAGGAGGCATGAGACAGAAAGTCGCTCCATCAAGGAGGACATGTTATTGATAATAAAATACTCTAATGGGTGGAAAATAGAACCGCATCAGTGCTCAGTCTGGGATTTGATTTGATTTCCCTCACCAGCTAATCAGCCTATCGGTGCTTCGTGGGTGTTGGCAGAAGACACGAGACTCCTGAGTCAGAGACCAGTGACTTTGTTACTCACGGCACAGCCCGCAGCATGAGTGCTAGGCTGGTGTCAGCTCCCGCTTCACCCCTAAGTCCTCGGGGGCCGGCCACAGGGCCCGGACCGACGCTGGCACCTGTGATGGGTTTCAGGCTGGACCAGGAACACCAAGCTTGGGGAATCCACCGTTTGTAGCAAAGAGAAAACAAGCCACTCCTTCGTGTTTCATGATTTCTGGCTGCAGACACAACCCTAAACAACTGACCCAGACAAAGAGCCAGCAGGGCGTTTCATTCTTAGCTTGTCCTGAAAACGCAGATGCGTACGAGAGCAGCCTCTGACACTAAGGCAGCATTGAGGGAGTCTGGCCTCGAATCCGGACTCCTGTCTGCTACCTGTGAGATTAGGTGGATTGCAGTATCTGGGCTTCTTTTAGCCTCAGTTTTCTCGTCTGTAAAATGGGGGTGATACCTACCTTTCAGGTGATGATTCAAGAGTATGTAAGATCACTCTTCTAGGAACTCTGTGCAGAACAAGAGACAGTCTCTGAGCTCAGGGAGCTGAGTTGCAGAGATTCTTTTCGGCTACATGTAAATATATCATGTTGGAAAACAAAGACAGGGGAAAGGGAGGGAGGGGGTTCCCCATCATGAATCAGGAATACAAACAGTTCAGGGAAAGTCTCTCCGAGGCGTGGACATTTGACCCAGCATCCTGAGTTAAGTAAAGAATGTCTTAATATCTGTGGGCAAAGCATTCTGGGTAAAGCTTATAGCCTGTGCAAAGGCCCTGTGGTCATTGCGCTTGAGGCCAGCGTGCCTTGAGCAGGGAAAAGCATAGAAAATGGAGTCAGACAGCAGGCAAGGCCCAGGTCTTGCAGGCCCTTGCAAGCTATGGTAAAGACCTTGGATTTCATTCTAGGTGTGGCGAGAACCCCCTGGCGACTTGCGCAGGGGAGAGGCATGGGCAGAGAGCAGTGTGGAAAGGCGTGAGGTCTGGGAAGTGATTTTGTCCTCCTATTACAGGAACCCAGACTGTCAGTGCTGCGAGGATCCTGGGTCAGAGTGAGGGGCTGCTGCAAGGGTCCTTTTGCCCGCAGCCTGAGCTCAGGGTGAGCTCTTTACATTTTAGGGAACAGGTGACTCAGTCCATCCTTCCAGAGGCTGAGGTCGGGACACAGAAGGGAGTGAAGGTTGTTGGGATGAAGTCCAGGTCCAGGCGCGTCAGGAGGCCGTGGTTCCCCGAGCCTGCCTGTCCACCTGCGAACCAGGGAGGCAACTGCATCGGGGCCAGGGGGTGGGGCGTGGCCTCCCAGACATAAGGAAGGCATCCGAAGGCCGTGGTTGGTCTGTGTTAGTGACAGGAAGCCAACTCACCCTAACCCTTCAGCTCCTGGGTTTTCGATGATTCATCTTCGTTGCTGAGAAGGGAAGTGTCCACAACACACACACAGACACCTGCCTGCAAAACGCACCTGCCTGTATCTTCCTGATGCAGGTGTTGGTCATTCACCGGGGGCGGGAAGGGTCGGGAGCCCAGAGGGGAGCCCAGGACCCCAGTCAGGATGGCCGGACGGCCCCTCTTCGGGTCTGGTGCCCCTCGCACACAGCCTCGTGTGGGCCCTGCGGCAGCCCAGGGCGCCCCCGGGTGAGATCTGCGTTGGCCTGTGTATGGAGGAGGAAGGCGGTGTCTGGAGGTCACCCTGCTGGGGAAACCTAGGCACTGGGACCCTCAGGGGAGAGCCCCGCGGGAGCCGTGTGTGGCCCATCACCGCCAGAAGCACGCCTGGACTTGGCGCCCTGTCCAGCCTCGGTCTCTCCCAGACTTCAGGGTGACAGCCTGTTCAAAGCCCGCCTCCCACCGCTGCATTTTAGGGGGAGATGAAAGGAGGCAAAACGGGCAGAACGAGAGGTTTTGAGAGTGCTGTGTTCCCTGAGTGGGAGGCCCTTTGACGGGCGGCGGGGACACGCCGAGCAGCCTCCCGCCCTCAGCCCTCTGGACGGCACGGCCCCCTCCCTGGGGTCCCCCTGTCCACAAAGGCAGTCCCTGTCCTGGGGGTCAGTGTTGCTCACTCTCTCCCTCTCTCCGGCCCGACTTGCCTCCTCCATTGGGTAGAGGGTGAGTAGCAGTCGTGGGGGCAGGGAGGGGAGTGGTGGGGGCAGGCTGAGTGGGGGTACAATCCCCGTGCTGGCGGGGGCAGGTGACGGGCTCCTGCTGTGAGACCAGCTCAGGCTGACACTCCGAGGTAGACCTCGGCCTGAGGAGCCGCGGCTCTGCGGCTGGACTGCTTGGGTCCCCTTCAAGCTTCACTCTTTGCAAAATGTACGACCCTGGGCCTGAGTTTTCTCATCTGCAAAATGGGCGCATTAGTTGATTCAGCGAGGTCACAGGACGACGAAGGCTCTGAGACGTGCTCCGAGAGCTGTCCTCAGCAGTCAGCGCCAGGAGGGGCCCCTCTTGGTGGAGTTGATACGGAGAGAAAGCAGAGGGGCTGGCAGCCCTTGCTGGGGCTAGAGCGCTCCGCCATGACCTCGGGGTCGATCAGCACTCCGCGGCGTGGGTTGCTGCATCTGTTTTGTACACCAGGGCCGCATGTGGCATGGAGTGGTCAAGTGGCTTGTCCAAGCCAATCCGCGTTTGGAACCGCAACCCCCATCAACGTCCCCCTTTACACCTGGACCTGCGCTGTCCACCCCTGCACCCGGCTGGCCCGAGGAGCGACCCTGAGCAGGTCCTCGGACCTGCCTGAGCCCCTCTGTCCAGTAAGTGCTGGACGATGAACCGCCTTCTAACTGCTGATGATGGAAGGTGGGAGGCAGGGCTGGGAGGCGGCCAAGCTCCAGTGCGGGGGGGGCGGGGAGGGACAGAGCCTTCTGGGATTCCCCAGTCCCCCCCGACCCGCTACGTGGTTGAAACACAGACACCACTGGGCCGGCCGCCCCTGCAGGCTCAGCCAGGCCAGTGCAGCCTTGAACGCGGTTGGATCTCGGGACAGCCCCCCACCTCTACAGCGGCCATTGAACAAGTGCTCTCGGCCCTCGAGGTGAAAGGGGGGCCCCGTCTCACAGAGCTGTTGTGACGGTGACGTGAGCACCCTGGGAGAGGTGCCCAGCGTGGTGCCTGGCACGCAGCTGCGGCCGTGAGGGACAGGTCCTCGAGCCTCCTTACCCCCAACATGTATGTGTGGGTTTTGTCGGGACCCCCCAGCTGTGCGTGCAGACGGGGAGATGCCAGCACCAGTATCGCACTCTCCGTGTGGCTCCGAGGACCCCTGCTCCTCCAGACTCTGGGGACACCTCCCACACCCTCCCGCCGCGTGCCTTGTCCCCGCTGGCCTCTGCACTCTGCTCCGCTTTCCGGGCTCTGCTGTCCCAGGCTGCCCCATGCTCTGCTACTTCCTGCCGGAGCCTCTGCAGGGCTGGCTGGTCTCAGCTCTTCTGGACGCTCCCTGGACCCTGGGGTGTGACCCCGGCCCATCTGCTGCGGACACCGCGTTCCCGGGCCTGCCAGCAGCCCACCCTGCAACCCCGTGTCCGTGAGACGAGGTTCCCCTCCTTCCCCGAGTGCGGGGCTCAGGATGGGGCAGGGCCAGAGTGTGCTGAGCTGTCCTTCCTCCCCTCCGAGGAGGGCTCTGGTGGGGCTGGTCCAGGGCGGTTTTATCCCAGACACCCCACTAGACACCCCTCCAGCCCCCGGGAGCCAGGGATGGTTCGCGCCAGACCCATGCTTGTCGTCTGGGGCTGCAGCCCGTCTTGGAGCACGCGGGCGGGTGCTAGGCCCCTTGCCCTTTGCCTCCAGGTTTCTCCTGCCATCTGAGTCCCGGTTCTGGGCGGCACCGGAATTACGTCCCCTCCGCACCTTCGGGAGCCTTCTGAATGCCCCCGTCGGCCCTTGGAGTTAAAAACCTCCCTGCGGAACCAGGGGCCTGGGGGGGGCGGGGGGAGTTCCCCTTTCAGGCCATGCCAACTCTGTCAACCTGCACTCCGGACCGGCCAGGACCCCAGCCTCTCGTTCAGGCCGGAGCTGTTCGAATCGGGGACAGGCCCCGAGGTGGGGCGCAGTGGGGTTCACAGTTCTGAATAGCTTATTTTTTTGGCCACGACTTCTGCACCCGGAAATTGGGGAAATCCCTTTTTTTCTCCGGGAGCAGCTGTCGGCCTGGGCATGCCTGCCGTGTGTGAGACGCCCTAAATTCCTGACTGCATTTCACACCTCGGATGTCGTGTGGGTGTCCTCGGGCTCCGAATTCAGCACCCCGCAGTCCACACACGTTAGAAGATTTGGGGATTTAAGTTCCTTCTGTGCAGCTCACAGCGTGAAAACATATCCAGCCGCATGTCCTGTGACCCCGACCCTGGTTCCTTGTGTTTCTGGGGGCCGCCCCTCCAAACTGCCTGATCTGAACCTGGGTTCGTGCTTCAGGAAACCTTTATTTTCTCCTCCAGCTCCCACCAAGGGGCACGAGAGAGGCAGTAGCACAAGGAGAGATTTGCAAGCCCGAGAAGGGCTCGCCCAGCCTGCTAGTGGGTGTGGGGACCTGGGCAAATGGTCACGTCAGTGCAGGAAGGAGGGGAAACTGAGGCCCCAAAGGAGATGGGCTCCCCCGGGCCCCAAGGGAGGGAGGCGGGGCTGCCTTCCGTGCTCCAGCGGCATCGTGGGCTCCCCGCCACAGACTGTCAGCCCAAATCCACATTCCTGAAGACGTCCGTGACCTGGGCCCACCCACCTCGGCCCCTCTGAGGGGCACCCGGCTCTCCTTCGCTATGCCAGGTGCCCCCCTCACCACCGCCCCCACCATGAGCTTTGGGGAGCTGCCTGGGCACCCCGTTCTCTCTGCTCTCCTCCCTCCTTGTCTTCGAGGCTCCCCCACTCGATGGCCACCTCCACAGAACTTCTCTGTCCCTTCAGTTGTCACCAGTTGGCCACTGCGGCCTCTCCAGGGCCCGTGGTGTTCCCTTTGGGGGTGCCGGTGCCTGGTGAGCCGAGAGTCACCTGTGTGAGTGGCCGGGCCCACCTGTTGGGCCCCCCTCACCGAGGCTGGGTTTCTCTTGGGTGATGTTTTCCAGAGGGTGTGGGTCTGGCCCAGGCGGTCCAGGTCTGGGCCAGCTTTGGGGTGACCCAGTGGGTGGAGCTCGGACGGAAGGAGGAAAGGGGGGCTCCCACCTGACTGTGCCAGGCCCATCCCACTCCAATAGCTCAGACTCAGGCTCCGGGGACAAGCCCCGCCCTGACCCCACCCGCGGGGGTCTGCCTGGGCTGGAGGCCGGCTCCCTGGGAGGCCGCTGGACTGCCCTGAGCCTCTGCTGCCACCTCTGAGAGACAGAGCTACGGCCCAGCGCCGGAGCGGTAGTGGTCGTCACGGGCTCAGGCAGTGTGACCCACTGTGGCGCTTGGAGCCGGGGTGGTGAAGAGAAAGCCCTCCACCCAGGGTGTCCGTCCTTCTAGACGGACAGACGAGTCAGTGCTGTGTGTGGCCGCCTGAGAAGCAGGGAGGGCTTTTCACCTCCATTGCGCAGTGAGGGACTTGGAGCTCAGGCCGTGTCACATCCCTGCGGCCACCCTCCGAGGGCTCGGTGCCTTGCAGATTTTCCTGCCCAGGGCCCCTCCCTGGCTGCGTGGATGGGCCAGCTCCCAGCCCTCTGCACCCGTGGCTTTGTCTGCTCTCTCTTGGCTGGGTCTCAGTCCCTGCTGCCTTTCTAGCTCCCTCCCCGGGGAGGTGCCATGCCGGGGGAGCTGGGTGTGTCTTGGCGTTTGGGGCATGGTCCTCCTGTCAGCTCTGATACCCTGTTGCTGTGTGGCACTGAAACAGTCTCTTCCCCTCTCTGAGCTCAGCCCCCACCTCTGTCAAATAAAGTGGGGTGGAAAGGATGCAGGTGGGGTGTTCGTTGCGCCCCCTGCAGGAAGAGGGAGACCACTGGAGGGGCATTCAGTAACGGGACCTAACGTTCAGGAGCACTCGCAGCGTGCCAGGTGCCCAGATGCTTCCCCTCCACCGGCTCGTGTCCTTCTGGGCACAGTCCTGTGAGGTGTGGGTACTGTGCGTACAGACGAAGAAAGTGGGGCAAAGCCTCAGGCCATCTCACAAGGCTGGGGTGGGGCGGGGGGCCGGGTGGTAAGACAAATCAAATAAAAAGTCGAGTCCAGGACTACCGAGTCCACCAAAACTAAGGAACCAAGGACTTCGACCAAAGGGAGGCACAGAGAAGATGGTCGTGATTCTGCACCTCCCTTTCCTTTGAAAGATTTTGCCAGGACTGAAGGTGCTTGGATCCAGAGCTGGAGAAGGCCAGCCAAAAACAGCGGCCTCGAGGCTCAAAGGCTAGACTGAGCTTTGGCAATCTCCCCGTGCAGGGCGACAGGAGTCAGAGGTGGCATCTTGCAACGTGAGGACACACCTCAGTAGGTGTCCCCGCTCTCCACGGAGAAGGACTGTGCGTAATCAGTGAGGGCTCACCAGAGACACCCACCATCACAGGGGACTGAGGGGCGGCCCCCATCGTCCCAATCCCTGTGCGGAACATGGCAATGGGCCCCTGCTCTACCTGCCCCTCAGGAGGACACAACCTTCTCTCCAACCGGAGCCTCTGCATTTTTGCCGCACACCGTGCGCGCAGTTCTCCAGGCCAAGGGAGAGTCCCCCAGATGACCACAGAGAGAAAGGGGCAACAGAAACAGACCCAAATGTTATCCAGATGTCACGGGCTGAGACGAGGCCGTTCGAGTCACTGTGCTGCTTGGCTGCGGGAAGGCCGATGAGAAGAGGGAGAACTCCACCGACAACTGCCGCTCACGCAGAGATCGCTCAGAGGGAAATGCCGGCACCGGAAAAAGTACAAGCAGGAAAATCAGCGTCGGGCGTGATCCAGACACCATAGCAAAAGAGAGGGTGAGCCAGGTGGTGTCCCCCTGAAGAAGCTGGAAAGACCACAGAGTTCAGACCCGAAGCAATGTCGAGAAGGCAAATAATAAAGACAGCCGGTCTCGGGGGGGGACAGAAGGGTTGGCCGTGGCGGACGTGGAGGCGTCGGAGGACGCAGAAGCCTGGGTGGTAAGCGTGGGCCCTGCCTCCGTTTCCCTGTGTGGCCTTGGACAAGTCACTTGCCTTCTCTGGGCCTCAGTTCCCCATTTCAGGGGAACAAGTGTGATGACCCATTTTGCCCTCTTGGTGTGAGGATCACAGGGAGGGCGGCGGTGACAGCTCTTTATTGGAAAGGCTAATCTTCCTGCCACCCCGCCGTGTTCGCCCCTCATTCCACCAGCACCCACAGGCCGGGGGGCTACTTGCGGAGCAGGGAGCGCGCCCACAGGTCAGCAGGCGTTTGGTAGACGCTGAGAAACCCACGCCGTTCGTTCCCTCGGTGTTGCCGGTATTTGCCACAGCTCTCTCAGGGGCCAGTCCTTGCCGCCATCTCTCTGTTGCCAGGGAAGTGTGTCTTCCTTAGGGCTGCTCCTTCGGGAGATCCATACCTTCTGAGCCCTTGAAGGGGTGTCGCTGGTGACCCTGTTAGACTGTCGCATGTTCTCTGTGTCCTACTGCAGCCAGAACAAGGAGCCGAGGCCTCCCCCTCCCTCGCCTCTCCCTCTTTGTTTTGGGAACGTGCGGCCCACTTGGCAGGCAGAGGCCCTTGGCCCGTGGCGTCTTGGCCCAGGCTCCATCTCAGGGAGTGGAGTGTCGCCGGCTGCCTCCCTAAACAGAGGACAGGGAAGTCACGCACACCTCCTTTCTTCCCTGGGGTCTGGGGAGGGGTGGAGGAGCCTTCTTGCTTTTCTGCTGTGTTGTGTTTTTTTTTTTTTCTTCTGTGTTTTCAAAAGCACTAATTGTTACTGGCCCAGGAGCCTCTACTGGTAAGCGGGAGCCCAGTGAGTGCCGTGGCCTAGGAAATGCGGCTACCGGGCTGGGCCAGATGGTGGGAGAGGGTGTCACCGCCCCCTTCCCCGATTCTGCTGCTCAGCCTCAGTCTCCTTCCACCCTGGCAACAGCTGAGCGCATTCTTATCTCACTCGGAGCCAGGACATGGGGGGGAACCTGGCCTCCCCGTCTTATTTGATCAATGCCATTTATTGAAGTGAACTTGTCTCTGCCCTTGGCATTGGGATGCAAAGTCAGGAAGAGCATCCTGGGCCCCGTTCATCCCAGTGAGACCCTGTCACTCCTCAGCTCAGACCCTCCAGCGGGCTAACCCTAGCCTTGGGGACAGCTTCCACGGCTGCACACCCCGTCGCCACCCCCGCTCCCCACAGGTGCCTGCTCCTCTGCCCCACGCTGATCCGGCACACCAGCCTCCCTTCTGCCACCTTAGGGTCATTTATCATGCATCTCAACCACCTAACCCAGTGCCGGCCCAGCCCCGGGCCCAGCAAAAACCCACAGTGAGTGACTCAGATGGATGGACAGGTCTTGCTTGATTGACAGCACCGAGATGTGAGCCAGATCTCTATTATCAGCCCCGTTTTGCAAGGGTTCTAGGAAGGGTTCAGAGAAGTTAGGTTTCTTGTTCACAGTCACACAGCAAACGGGGGATGCAGCGTCCTCTGACCCAGTCTGTGCTCTTGCTCGGTGTCTGAAGTGTCAGCCTTTGCCTTTCCCTCCACTCACCTCTGCACTCCTGATGCCACATATGTGCCAGGTGACAGGGACACAGTGAGTGAGGCTGAGTTTCTGTCCTCCTGGAGCTCCCAGCCCAGGGAGGAAGGAGACGGATAAGGAAACAGGGCAGGCAGAATGGAGCCAGGATGCCGTGGACGCCCAGAGAGGCCCTTCCTCGTGCCGGGCGTGGGCAGGCCTCTCTCAAGGCGTCAGTGCCGGCTCAGCCCTGAAGGATGAGTAAGCACCCAGCAGGGCGGGACGGCTTTTCTGCACCACGGGGCCAGCTTGGGCGGGAGCCCAGAGGCAAGAGCGAGTGTGACCTGTGGGTCAGTTGTGTTACTTCAGGTTGCAAGCAGTCTGCTTTACACAATAAAGGGGATTTATTATCTCATGTCACTGAGAGGTCAAAGTGTGGGGCTGCGGGAGCAGCTAGATCAGGGACTCAACAGCACTTCTCTGGTCCCTTCCAGCAACCCCATCTTCCACGAGCAGGCAGAATGACTGGCATGACCCTGACTGCCACATTCAAACATCAGACGGACCAGAGCAAAAGAAAGGTCCTCCCTTTGGACAAAAGTCAGGGGTCTCACCGTAATTGGATAGAATTAGGGTACGTTCTCATCCCTGGACCAAGGTCCAGGGCAAGCGGGGTGGGACCCTTCTGCTGACCAGGTTAGAACGGAAGGAGCCGGGGAAGGTTCGTCTGGCTGCAGAGTCGCTGCCTGGTGGAGGGGCTGGGGCACGGCCGGACAGGGAGGGCCGTGGTCAGCACTGGATTCTGAGTGCAAGCCAGATTGTCAGGACAGTGGACAGTGGAGCAGTGGGCAAGTCCGAAGGGCCCTGCTGACTGAGCTGAGGCGCGAGGAAGCTGGGCGGGGCCGCAGGCGCACCTTGGGCTCTGGGTGTCTCCAGGCAGGCGTTGCGGGTGTGCGGCCATTTCCCAGCAGCCCCTCTGCCTACCCAAAGGTGATCGCTATCCCTTCAAGTGTCGCTGTCCTGGAAGAAAATGGACCCTGCTTGTTGATGATCTGCAGGTTGAGGATCGGGGAGGCTTGTTCAGACAAGTAGCGATGGGGGCGCCGACCAGGCAAAGACCGAAAGGGCTCATTCATGGTCAAGGGCCAAGGTGTGACCACAGCTTTCTCTGCAGAAGCTGGACGACATCAGTGAAGTCTGGGGAGCTGTGTTTGCTTTCTTTGATCACGAATGCTCCCCTTTCTTTATATCCCTCCAACTCTGTCCTCTGGAGACCGGTTAACAGACAGGAGGCCACCTTCTGCGCAGAGCCCCCCATCCCTGCGCCTGGTGCCCCAGCCCCTCCGGGTTCATGGAGTCAGAGGACTGTGGGTCTGGGTTCAGACCTGCTCTTCCTCCCCCCGACAACACGGGAAACCCCTGTTTCTCAGCTGGCGGTAGATGAGGATTATCTGAGTAAATAGATCTGTGTGAAGAATAGGCCATCGTGTCCGGCTTTTACTGGGTTATCCAAGAATATTCATTCGTCGAAAAAGGAAAATTAAGGTCGAACGATTGCCCGATGGACACGGGAAGCTCAGCAGCTGTCGTCGTGTCTCACCTTCCTCACCATTCTGTCAATGGACGTGCCATCACCCCGTTTTACTGAAGAGGAAGCTGAGGGCCAGGGAGGCTGGCAACCCAGAACTTGGACTTGAACTTGGGCCACCCAAAGCCCACTCTGTGGGACCGAGGGTACGTGGTGGAGCCCGAACGCCAGGGCGCACGGAAGCCAGGACGAGCCCCTCAGCGCGCCCTTTACGTTGTCGGCATTGGGACCTAAACGGAGTGAAGGGTGGGGGGGTGGGGAAGCGTGTCCCCAGCAGTCACTGCAGCTGGGTCGTTGACTCAGTTCCCGAAATTGGGCTGAATGCTTAACCGTGCGTACTAGGAAAATGGGTGGGACACCCAGGTGTCCCTCACCAGCCTCGCAGAATAGGCCTTGATGTCTCATTGAATCGTGCACAGACCGAGGCTCGGCGGGTAAAAAAGTCACTCGTAGCCGCCCGCCCCATCGGCTTGACAGCAGAGCAGAAGGTAACAGAATTCATCCTGGAGGAGGTGGGGACAGAGGATTTTTTTTTTTTAATAACACGGTAATAGAATTTCATCCTGTTTCCTTCCTCCTTCTCTGTGCAGATGACAGACAACCCTCCGTGCCTCCGTCAAGCCCACTGACCGGCCGCCCCCTCCGGTGACAGCGTGGTCAGACAGTTCTAATTAAGGATCATCACACACCATCCTTTCCAGGGGACAGTGACAAGGACAGCTTCCTTCTGTCCTGCACCGTGACCCTTCCTTCCAGGTCCTTGCCCCCCAGGGACCCAACACCGTCACCAAGATTAATTACCCCTCAACCCCTTTGGACGGGAAAGGAAATCACTGGTATTAAGTTCGATGAACGTTTCATCAGGAGACGGTACCAGTGGTCTGTGATTTGCTGACAAAGCAGGCTGCTTTATTTCTGGAAGAGACAAAGTTTGTGCAAGAAGAGTCATCCCACCCTGAGTGGGCCACGTGGCCTTTGGGTGTCACAGGGTGAAGTCCAGCGCACCGGGGTGGTCGTCAACAAGACAAAGCGAAGTCAGCCGTAGCAGGGCTTGAGGCCCCCCGGGAGTCGCTGCTTGGCCTTGGGCTCGAGCCCCGCTCTCCGGGGTTTTTCTTCCAGGTTCCTCCTCAATTAGACACGATTTCCTCCCACCCACCCCTGGGAGTCCTCCTCAGGACGGCAGACATGGCGACCATAAGGAGAAGGACCCTCAAAGTACTCACCCTCCTCGTCCTCTTCATCTTCCTCACCTCCTTCTTCCTGAATTACTCCCACGTCATGGTGACCACCACCTGGTTCCCCAAGCAGATGGTCATCGAGCTCTCGGAGAACTTCAAGAAGCTGATGACCTACTCCCACAGGCCCTGCACCTGCGCCCGCTGCCTCAGCCAGCGCGGGGTCTCGCCCTGGTTCGACGAGCGCTTCAACTGGTCCGTGCAGCCGCTGCTGACGGCGCAGAACGCGCTGCTGGAAGACAGTACCTACAGCTGGTGGCTGGTGAGCGCTGGGGCGGAGTGGGGGCCGGGGGCGAGCGGGGGCCCTGGCGCCTGGGCAGGCGCACCTGGGGCCCTGCCGGGCTCTTGGCAGGAATCACAATATTCGTCATTCCTTCACTTGTTTGTTCATTCAAAAATTACTTACTGAGGACCTGTTATAGATAAGCCAGAGCAGAAGGCACTGCGGGGACACTCTGGCCTGAGCACTTCGTGATGTTGGGGTGCACAGGGGCCCCTCCTGGTGGGGACCTCCACTGGGGCCACTACCCCAGGGGTTTGCAGAGTGTGGTCCCCGCACCAGCAGCGGCGGCCCCATGGCCCGGGAGCCTGTTGGACGGGCAGGATGTGGGGCCTGGCCCAGCCCAGCTGGGTCAGGATCCGCCCGGTGGGGCGACCCTGGGTGGCGACCCACTCAGGAGCTCGGAGCTGCCCCAGGAGGTCTTATCAGAAGCAGGTGTTTAATCCTGGAGTATCGCTTTTCTTCTGTTGTGATAAAATAATATTTATCACCTTAACCATTTGTAAGTGTCTATGTCAGTGGCTTTAAGTACATTCACAGGGTCACACAAGCATCACCGCTATCTATAACTGGCACTTTGTCATCAACCCCCAACGCCCTGTCCCTAAGTCCCCGAACCCTAACCCTCCCCCCAGCCCCTGGCAATCGCCGTTCCGCTTTCTGTCTAGGAACTTGACTCCTCCAGGAACCTCATGTGAGTAGAGTCACACACCCTCTGTCCTTCTGTGCCTGGCTCACGCACTAAGCGTGTCCCCAAGGTCCACTCCTGCCGTAGTTCGCCTCAGAATTTCCTTCCTTTTTTAGGGCGGAACGACATTCCACTGTTCGTACCCTCCGCATCGTTCGGTCCACTCATCTGTCACTGGACATGTGGCGGAGCCCCCCGCCTGCCCTCCCCCCTGCCCCCACCAGGGGCAGCACGGCCCGGCTGACCTGTCTCCTTTGGTCCTCTGCCCACAGAGGCTCCAGCGGGAGAAACGCCCCAGTGACCTGAACGACACCATCAAGATGCTTTTCCAGGTGGTGCCGGGGAACGTGGACCCCCTGCTGGAGAAGAAGTCTCAGGGCTGCCGGCGCTGTGCCGTCGTGGGCAACTCGGGCAACCTGCGGGGCTCTGAGTACGGGTCCCAGATAGACAGTCACGACTTCGTGCTGAGGTGAGCGCCCGGGTCCCCCCTGGGCCTCAGTCTCCCCATGCACGCACGACAGGATGGAGACGGGATCCTGGGGCCTCTCTGGAGGCAGAGGGACCGGTGGACCGGGAGCTTGACCCCAAGAGTCCTGGCGAGACAGCAGGATTGACGTGAAGATTCTCATTTGATCTTTACAATTGTTCCCATTTTGCAATCTAGGCCATACTATAATGATGGGGATCCCAGCTCCTGGGGTCCACGGCATTATGGATGAGACAAGACAAATTCACACAGACTACTGAGTCCTGTGGAGGAAAAGGGACCGGGCGGCTTCTCTCTCGTGGGGAATGCGCCTTGACCCTTGCCCTGACAGGCTTTTATTGGGTTCAATTTGCACAGGAATACAAGGTGTATACGTAAAGCTCATCAATCATTGTCAGGCAGAAATGATTAAACGATAGATAACATTCAAAGAACTCTGAAGGTTTATGCTGAGTCAGGGTCAGATAGCTAAAGGGCCATAAAACTTCCGGGAACAAACTCATCTCATGCTTGAACCCTTATCATTTAACTTGAGGGGATTAGCAAAGCAGGTTTCATAGGATTTTATGCATTCTTTCTTAGGCCTGATCGCCCTAGGGAACCCGCTCTTTCCAACACAGGGCCACACCCACCTCCACCATTGTTTCAGGCTTAAATCAGGCATGGGAAGTAAGGCAGCCAAGAGATTAGGAGACTTCTTGCAGACAGAACGAGGACTCAGGGTACATCAAAGCCGAGGGGAGAGGGTCCATCACCTTCTTTTTCTATAGCCCCCCAAGTCCTTCCCTGAGGGCCCCTTCATGACCGTGCCTGTCTTAGGTCATCCCTCTTTTGAGGAATCCTACCCGTCGTTGGCTAACCAGTCATCCGCCTGGGGCCAAGCAGGGTGAAGAGAAAGGGGGCAGAGGTGGTGCCCCTACAAGGAAGATAAACTTTGTCTCCTAAGTGGCTTATGGTCCCAAGGTCCTTTGCTCAGCCTTAGCCACAGGGGGTTACAGCTTCTGAAACCAGGCAGAGGGTGGTTCCCAACACTATAACTATATGTTTTTAATGTAAAATATATTTTCCTGCCACCAAGTAAAATAGATATTTCAGGAAAGAGCGCACCCCGCCCCCTGCCATCTCTTCTGGGTTTCTTGTAATTGCGGTTCTCAGAGACTCAGCATACACCTGGAGGTCAATGGGGACATCCGCGGTGAGGGGGACAGAGTCAGGTTCCGGGTCAGACAGACCCGAGTTCGAGGCTGCCACTCGGTAGCTCTGTGTCCTGGAACAGACTGTGTGCTCAGGTCTCCTCGACGGTGAAATCGCCGCCAGGCACGGCATCCTACAGTTTAACGAGGTGTGTCACTTGGCCATGGCGGTGCTTGTGCTTAGTGGGTCATCAGGGGTGGTGACGGTTAAGCTCACTTGAGGTCATAAAAGAGAAAAAAACAACAACAAGTCTTTTGAGCTATTTGGTGACTGTCTCCGCTGGACAGACGGGGAAACTGGTGGGGGGAGGGCGCTGGCCTGAGGCCACAGCTGGCCCGTAGGGTGGTGACTGTGTAATACGACATGTGTCTTCCCTCCCTTCTCCTCCCAGGATGAACAAGGCCCCCACCACGGGGTTTGAGGCCGACGTGGGGAGCAAGACCACCCACCACCTCATGTACCCCGAGAGCTTCAGGGAGCTGGCCGAGAATGTCAGCATGGTGCTGGTCCCCTTCAAGGTCCTCGACCTGGAGTGGGTGGTCAGCGCCACCACCACGGGCACCATCTCCCAGTAAGCTCCCTTGGGCTGTCTGGGTGGGGGGGGTCCATTGCCTGGCCCCTCGCTGACCCTCCTCACCATGTGGGTGCCCCCTGCCCCCCCCAACGCTGCTCCTGCCCCTCCGCACCCGTCCTGGGAGGCACCATCCCTGCAGGCCAGCTCTGACCCCCCACACTCCCTGCTCCCTCACCTCCCATCACTCTTAACACACCCTGAATTTAGCCTTTTCCCTCCTCCTGACCCGCTAGCAGGCCAGCATGGTGGGCTTCCCAGGAACCCTGGCAACTCCTGGGGCAGGGCCCGCTGCAGGGGCTCAGAGCACCATACTTCCGCCCCCTATCTCTGCAGTGCCACCTCGAACTAAAAGTGGCCCTGGATGGGGTGGGGAGCAGGTGGGAAGATGGGGTGCTGAGCGGGTCGGCGCTGGCGTTGAGTCACCCATCATGCGGTGCCTCGAGGCTGGGGAGCTCACACCTCCTGGGCATCCGCTGGGCACGGGGCCTGGGCTGCGTGCTGCCTGGCCGAATGGCCCCCACTAGTCGTCACCTTACTTCCCTCTGCCAGGGAGGACCCTGAGGCACGGCCGGGCATGGCTCCGGAGCCCAGCTGCTACCTGGTCCTCTCCGTAAGGCTGTACCGTGTGCCTGGAGAGAAGTGGCTTCAGTGTCCAGATGGCCAGAGCCTCCTGGTGTGAGGCCCAGTGAAGGCTGGGGTGCAGGACACGGGAGGGGGCTGTGCCTTCAGGAGAAGGGTTCTGACAGTGGAGAAGCCTGGTGGTCTGGGCTCAGGGCCCTGTCCTTCCTCCTGGTCCCAGGGCTCAGAGCCTAAGTTGCACCTGAGTTAGATCTGGAGCGAAGCCAGGTGGCCTTCATCTTGGAGGCACCCAGACCTTTGCAGGTGGGAGAGAGGCGGCACAGGCCTCATCAACCAGCACCCCCAAGAGGGCAGTAGGTGCTCTGGCCTCCATGTGCTCCTTCAGGCTGCCAGGGGGGCTTGGAGCAAGTGCCCCTTTTTATCCTTCTTGGGAGAAAGCACAGAAAACAGTTGAAGGTCCTCGAATGAGCCAAGATCGCCCTCTGGTGTCTGTCACGGGCCACTGCAGGGCTGTGGCAGGGAGGCTCTGTCCTGGAGAATCAGAATGCCCCCCAAGCCTGGCCCTGCTTCGCTCTCCAGCCACCCACAGAGCTGCCTGCATGCAGGCAGCTGGGCCGCTCCCAATATTGACGGTCTGCTCTCTCCTCCCACAGCACCTATGTGCCTGTCCCTGCGAAGATCAAAGTGAAGAAGGATCAGGTGAGTGGGGGCTCAGCCCACAGGTGAGGCTCTGCCTACCGGAGAGACAGCACCATCCCCTCCCTCCCCTGCCCCACCCCCCATCAGCATCTGGCTGCCAGAGCCCCTGGGCTCGGCTGGGGGGATCCCTGCTGGGGAAACTTACTGGGAAAGCTTCTCCAAGTGCAGGGACCAGGGCCAGCAGCATTGCCAGGGGGACTGTCCCTGAGGCCGATCCCCAGGCTCACCCCAGGCCCCTCTGGGTTTTGGGAAAGCCTCCGGGGGTGCCGAGGAGGCTGCAGTTTGAGAACCACCACTCTACGGTGTGAGCTTCTGGAAGCCAGGCTCCCCCTGTGTCTGCAGACCGTACCTGCGTCTCGTCTTCTCCCGGGTGGGGTTGGCCGAGGCCAGGCGGAGGGCAGAAGGTCGAAGGAAGGGGAGCGGCCACCACACTGGTCCTGTGCCCACGCGCTCTTATCTGAGGGGGAGGTCGGGTCAGGGGGGCCAAGCAGCCTGCCCGGGACCCTCGACCTGGAGGGTCAGCCCTCGGGCCTCTGGCACGTGCCTCTCGCACGTGCCTGTCGTGTGGGGCTGCCGTGCTGCGGCGAAGAAGCCGCGTGCGAGTCTGTGGGGCACAGCGAGGGCAGGGGCTCCCAGGGAGGCCAGGCTGACAGGTCACCGGGTCCGAGCACAGCGCCCCCTCCGGGCCTCCCTGGGGGCTGCATGAGGTTTCCTGTACACGCTACTCTCTGCTGCCTGATGAGTCCCCTCACTGTCCTCAAGGCCACCGTGGGTGGTGGGACCAAGGCCACACCCGATGCCAAGACACTCTCTAGCTTGGCCACCGCTGGCTGTGTGGCCTTGAGCTTGTCTCGAAGCCTCCTGAGCCTTGGTGTCCTCCTCGGTAACAGGAGAAGAGGGGAAGCTTGCACATAGGGTCATTTTAGGGACCAGAGTTCACCGTAGCTCAGTGTGTGAGCTTTTCCTGCAGCGTGGCAGGTGTGTCCTTGTCCCTCCCTACCCCCTGTTGTTCCCTGGACCCTCCTCCTGCGGCCCCGCGGTCTCACTCAGCCTCTGTCCTCATTGGACTGTTGTGAGACGTCACCGGCTGGTCAAGCCTCCTCCCCGCGGGGCTTCGGGGCTTCGTGCCTGTCTCCGCTTATTCCTCTCCCCCGCCCCACCGTTCTTCTCTAGCATCTTCTCCGTCTTCCCACTGGAGTGCAAACCCCACAAGCACCTGGGCAGTAGTTCCTGTCACGTGTACACCCCCCCCACCCCGGCTACAAGCGTGTGTCCCACCTACAGGTGGGGGTGTCCTTGCCCAGCCGTCTCGCTAAGGCCGTGTGCTCCCCTCCCCCAGATCCTGATATACCACCCGGCCTTCATCAAGTACGTCTTCGACAGGTGGCTGCAGGGCCACGGGCGGTACCCGTCCACGGGCATCCTCTCGGTCATCTTCTCCCTGCACATCTGCGATGAGGTACGCCACCCTGCCCTGGGCCCGCTGCTCACACTGGGGGCCAGGGCCCCTCATGCCTGTTCCCAAGAGGGGCGGTGAGAGCAGCTGTGGTCAGGCTGACCTTGGCCCTGAGCCCAGGCCCCGGGGGGCCCGCCAGTGCCTCCTGTGGGGTGCTTTAGGGAAAACGCTCTCAGGAGGGAGCTCTGGCTCGTTCTGCCTGGGCTCCCCTGGCAGAGCCAGGACCAGTGGGGGGAAGCGCAGATGGTGGGGGGGGCCAAAGGAGCAGATTGTCGTAGGAGATCTCTGTTAGTCAGCTCCTCCGACCTCGGAGCCGAACGCCCGTACCCGGGCCACACCGAGCCCACCTTCTCCAGAATTTCTGAGAGTAGGGCCAGGCACCCAGGGGTTCTACTGTGCCCCAAGATTGACAGCCAGAGGTCTTGGAAAGAGTGTGTCCCCCACCATGGACTTTCCTCAACATCCGCCAGGCAGAGCTGGGTTGCCGTCGGGGTGTTCACTGCCAGCCTGGGCAGAGGAGCAGGACGGGGACACGGCAGCCCCCACGTTCTCCCTGGTCCTGGGTTCAGGCAGGACACTGTAATGTCCCTTCTTGGCACTATAGCTTGTCCCCACCCCAGCCTGTCTGGCTCACGGTTAGAAATCCCAGAGAGGAGTCGAGGGGTTGCTAGACAGGCCCACCATCCCTGCCTCACTTGTCCGTGGGCCATCCTTGTCTCTTTAACCAGCAGCCTGGGTGTCCCTCCTGAAAGCCATATGTCCCTCCTCTCCCGCCCCGCCTCCAGCCAGCTGGCCCCAGACCCCGCAGGGCTCTGCCTCAGAAATGCTGCTCCCGTCCCTCCCGCCTGCTCTGGGGCGGGCTCATGTCCACTCCGGCGCTGACCGCAAAAGCTGCCCTTGCTACAGAGCTGTCCCCTGACCGCTCCGTCTGTCCGCGCCCTTCAAAGCTGTCACCCATGCTGCAGCTCGGAGAGCGCTCCTCTCCCTGGGAGCCCCTCCCCGCGTCCCTCCCTGCCCGTCTTCGAGGCACTTTCCACGACCCAACCGCAATGTCGCCCGCTCCCTGCCGTGTGCCACCCGTGTCCCGACGTGAGCCCCATCCCTCCTGGACTGCTCAGCGGGCACGTTCTGACCTTGACCTTGATTTTACCTAACTCACTTGTGTGACGCCAAACCCCCGCAGTGTTGGGAACCTAGGGAAGGGTTTCTGTGGTCCTGGGAGACGAGGTTTGCCGGTGCAGGAAGGCCTGCAGGGTTCCTTTCTGAGAGGCCCGACCTGTCGCCCGCTGTCTGGGCCTCACCTGCTGCCCCCCCCCGCCCCGCCCCCACACACAGGTGGACTTGTACGGCTTCGGGGCAGACAGCAAAGGCAACTGGCACCACTACTGGGAGAACAACCCGTCCGCGGGGGCTTTCCGCAAGACCGGGGTGCACGATGGAGACTTCGAGTCCGTCGTGACGACCACCTTGGCGTCCATCAACAAAATCCGGATCTTCAAGGGGAGATGACGCCGGGAAGGGGCACGGACCGGTGCACCAGAGCACGCCTGTCACGCTCCATTCCGCTCTGGGGGCTTCCAGGGCCAGCCTCAGGGGTGTACCCGCACGCCCCTCGCAGCCTCCTGCACCCCAGCATCTGCCGGCATCCGTGCAGTAGGGTCGCCAAGTACCACCGGGGCTGCAGAGCATGGTGTCTGAGAGCCAGCCCGGGCGAGGAGACCCCTCACTGCTTCGGAAGATGGGGGACCCCACCTTCTGAAGATCCCTGTGTTTTAAAAGGAAGGACTGTTTCCCAGGGAGGATGGGCAGAGACCTCCTCGGCCCAGGGGTCCCGGGCTGACTCCCAGACTCCGATTCTCACTGGGGTGTTTCTGAGTGAGGACGGCCTCCGGCACAGGACCACCGGGGGCAAGATGACACCTCACTGGCATGATGCCTGGCCTCTCTCCCACTGGGCGTGGCCACCCCGTCCGCTGGCCCCGGAGCTCTGCGTCCTCGGCGAGCCGTCTCTGATCCCAGCGGGTGTCTTCTCTCCAAGCCCACGTTCTCTTGGGTGATCAGTCCGTCGTAAAGTCACGGCTGAGAGCGGATCTGGCTGCTTCCATGTGCCTTTGTATTTGGGGAGAAGTGCGTGTGTCGGCTGAAGTGAGGCACGCACCCCAACTCGGGAAAGGGGACCCCTGGCAACCACCCCCGCTGAGTCAGCCCCGAATTGGTTCAAAGCTCAGAAGCTGTGGAACATTCGCTGCTTTCCCCGCAGACAGTCGGACGTGGTGCTGTCACCTCCGACGCCCACGGAGAGGGCCTTCCCCCACCCGCATTTCCCCCAAGGGCCCAGGCTCTGGGCCCAGTCCCTGCTGGCCAGCTGCGCGGTGCCCCAGGGGTGGGAAGCCCCTAGGAATGGGACCGTCCGAGCAGGGGAGTCATACCTCATTCTCACTCTCCTTCTTCCTCGTCAACCTTCCTGATTATTTATTGATTTGTTTCGTTGTGTTCAGCTGACATATGTGCACTTTCTGGCTCTGGTGCTGGTCCGGGGTTTTAACTAGGCTTCCCCCGCTCTGCACAGCAGCTGGGGGGTGGCGAGCGTACTGTGTGCTCTGCTGGAATCCTCAGCCTCGGGTGGTGGGAGTACCTGGGGGGGTAATTCTTGGGGCAGGTTGGCGGGTTCGTGGAATTCCCCGTGCCTCCTTCCCTCCCAACTCCCCCTTCTCTTTTCTCTTCGGGATCGTGGGTCCAGCCTCAGGCCAGGACCCTCCGGAACCCTTGGGACCGGTGAGAAGTGGAGTCCCAGGCATAGGGGGGAAGTGATGGTTGGCTCCAGTTACTAACATTTCATCAGAAAGTCCATTCTTTTCCTGTTCAGAGCATCTCCCACAAGGCCACCGCTACCCTGAGGAGGTGGGACAGGGCCCTTCGAGGTGGCGTGTGAAGGAAGCCAGTCTCGGAGCCAAGGGACCGGCCTCCTCTGCTCCCTGCAGCGCCCGGGCCGGCCCTGCTCTCCTGGCCTCAGTCTCTCCTTCTGCAGATGGGGAGAGAGGAACTGTGGGAGCTCAGGGGCCGCAGCTGGTGTCAGGCAGCTCAAGAGAGTCCCCAGAAATAGCAAGCCACATTTTTTTTCCGAGTCGATACATAGGAGCATTTTCCCGAGGAAAGGTTCATAGCTTTTATTAGACTCTTAAAGATTCAGGATCCAGAAAGCGTTTTTTAAAAACAGACGTACATACAAACAAACAAAAAAAAACCTGTCCCAGCTGTAAAATCCTCCCAAACTTGAGACTCTCTTGACTGACGCAGGCTCACGGATCGCTGTGAGGATAGGCCGTCATAGGGCAGGCTCGCAGCAGAACGTGAGATTCGAGGAACTCGGCGAGCGGCGGGTGGCTGGCCGGTTCATCCAGGGACAGACCTGAGGGAAGGTGGTCCCTGGACAGGGAGCAGTGTGACTGGCTCCCGAGCCTCTCTCCCTTCTCCTGCAAGCCGGGTCTGTTCAGCGTGTCACGTGGGGGACCAGGAGCCTGCTTCTTCGGGCTCTGCGGCCCGAGCAGGCCCCCAAAGGGGGGACAGGTCCCCAGCTGAGCTGCACGCTGCCCGGATCCGCTGCCTGCTCCCGGTCCTGCCTCCCTCCTTCCCACCAGGCTCCTCAAGCTGCAGGGTTTCTTCCAGCCCCAGGAATCGGGCTCTCCCACGTCACAGATGAGAACAGCAAGGCCCAGGGAGGGGCATGACTTGCAGAAGTGGGCTGATTGTGACTGATAGACAACCCCGATATTTTGAGCAAAAGCAGGGTGCAACTGACTCCATGTTTAAAACGTCCAGGGATGGGCTTCCCCGACAAGGTTCATCCCATATCTCAAGGCGTTGTCCCGGGGGGCAGGCTGCTGGCTGCTCAGCCTCTGGCCACCGGCTGCCTCCTCAGGCTGCCACAGGGGCTCCAGCAAGCTGGAGTCCCTGCCTCCCCAACGCCATCCCCCTCAGGGAGGGGACAGCTGTGTGCTCCATTAGCCCCTTGTGTCTACTCGATTAGCAAAGGGGAGTTAAAAAACAAACACCAGTCATTGTGGCTGGGATTACAAGTAAACGCATTGATTGGCTTAAAGCAACAGGACCCATACTGTGGGTAAGACCCGCTAAGGGTCGGACAGTTGGGCTCCCCACAATCGGGCTGCCTGGGGCCCAGGGCTCACCTGTCATCCGCCCTGCAGGCAGAGAGCTCCTTGGAGATCAGCCAAGGGCCCAGACGGGGTGTAGAGATGCCCCTGCCTGCAGCGAACACTGCTGAGCCTGAAGCCGTAAAGGGGGGGGGCTGACAAGAGAGAGAGAGCCCAGCAGCACCCCAGCCTTCAGCCCCGCTCCCTGCCCCTCCCCCCACCAGAGGGCCAGGAGCAGGAGACACCTGTACGCTCCTCTCCCTGGATGCCCTGCCCTCACCCACCTGCTGAGGGAGAAAGGGGGCAGGTGTGTAGCCTCTGGCTCCCAGAGGGACCTGGGGCAGAGCAGAAAGTGCTTCCATGGGCGCCGTGGAAACCCTCAGGTATTGCTCAGCAAGCCACTTGGGCCGGGCTTAGCGGCGGAAGCCAGCTGAAAGGGAAGGTGTGCAAGCCAGACCCGGCGGAGGGGGCGGCGCGTCTTGGTCGCTGCTGCGGCCCACCTGCACGGGGCCTCTGGGTCGAAGGTGGAGTCAGTTCACAATATTGCAACTGCTCTTTGCTTTACCTGTGCTCTTCAAGGCGGCCTGAACCCAGAGAAAATGAAACTCAGGAAAGAGTCACCTAACCTCTCGGAGCCATACCTGCCTCACCCATCGTGCACGGTCCCTCGCCTGGTTGTCTGGGAAGCCCAAGGTCCGAGTGGCTGCTGTCTGGTGTAAGATGGCTGGACGCCAGTCCTGTGTCATCCAGAATCAGCACTGCCCTCTCCCTCGGACATCTGGGTTGCAGCCACTGGGCCACAGGCCACCAGCTAGCTGGTCGCCCTCCCCTGGTGCCCGGGCTGGCCAGTGTTGAGGTAGAGTCAGCTCTCCTCCTCTCGTTTGTCCGGGACACCAGCTCCCGACCCAGGGGTGCAGCGTGACACCTCTGTGCGAGGAGAAGAAGGGGGCTTACGGGGAGCGGCAGTGACGGGCAGAGCGCACCTTACCCACAGCAGGCTTTATTAGCACTTTCTTTCTCGGCAAAAAGCACCGCGCTTCCTCCAGGTGGCCTCCCTCCTGATGTCCCTCGGGACTCGTGATGTTTGGGGTTGGCTACAGTACGGATCAGCCATCAGGGGCCCACAGGCCCAGACCCTGAGCCAGACGCCAGCTTAACCCCGCCCATGCCAGGATGAGCCCGGCGGTGCCCCGGCCACGTTAGCATGCCACGGAATTCACGTCAAAGCCAAAGTCTCCTGAGCACTTTTTCTTTCCGGCAGTCCTGTTTGCTTGGTTGTTGGTGTTTCTCGATTCTTCCTCCGCCCCCCGCCCCCCTGCCCCCCCGGCCTCGCCTCGTGTTTGGCAGCCGAGCGTTGATCTGGATGCATTTCGGGTGAGGTTAGCGAGTGTCGCCTTCCTCAGCCTCTGCTGTGTTTTATTTATTGTTGAACATTTCCAATGATCTGAATCAAAGTGAATTAAAAAAAAAAGAGCTATTTTATTTGTTTGGGTGTGTGTGTCGTTTTTTCTAGGATGGCCGCGCCCTCAGGCTGCCCCTCACGGTTTCCACGTGGGAGAGATGGTCAGTCCAGAGAGGACACGAGGCTCCACCTCCCGGGCTTCCTGGGTCAGCGTCCGCCCCCATTACGAGCCCAGGGGTAGAGCTGCGCCCCTCCCTGCTGCGTGACTGCGGGGCGCCAGCAAACCTCTCTGAGCCTCAGCTGTCCGCTCTGTGAAACGGGAGCGGCAGCCGCAGCCGGGGTGAGGTCAAGAAGAAACTCGGCTTTCGGGGCCGATTCACGCCAGCCGCTCTGCGGAGGGCCTGGCTGGTGGCCTGAGAGGGGCCCCCCCTGTGGGGCCAGGCGGCCTTGCTCGGCCCCCACGCAGGTGAGGTCTGAGGGGGGGACGAAGCTGGAGGCAGGGGATGAAGAGCGTAGAATGAGACCAGCTGCCGTAGGGGAACAGGAGGTGACGGGCGCTGCCGGGGCAGGAGGAGAGGCAGGCGGGAGCCTGTGGAGGAGGCACGTGGCAGAGCAGGGGGCTGGAGCCCTGCAGGTGTCAGGGCTCGGGACACCTAGACAAGCCGCTGCGAGAGCTGGGAGGCTGTGGGCACAGGTGTCTGAGTGAGTGGCCCGTTCTGGGTGATGCGGAGGAGGTGGGGGGAGTGGACTCCCGGGGTCCCACTCCTGGAGTCTCCTCCGCCCAGGCCCTGTATGTGAGCTGCACGAGGACACTGAAGTCACCAGGACAAGGGCACAAGCTGGTTGGCCGTAAACACACATAATGTACAAAGTCTGCCGGGAGGGTAGGAGGGGAAAGTAGGCCACGAGGTGCTGGGTGCCCTCGGTAGGAAAAGGCTAAATACTATGTAGGCAGATGCACCCAGGAAAAACTAGGGGCAGGGGGAAGTCCAGAAACATCAGTGGGTGCCCACAGAGCCGCTGTCCTCACCCCAACATCACGGCTGGGAGCTGGACCGGAGTCCGTCCCAAGGACATCTCAGAAGTCGGGGCAGGGATCCTGCCTCTTTGCAGGGCCAGCAGCCCCTGGGATGCCACACACCGGGCACAGGTCCTGGCGCACAGAAGACCTTAATCAAAGGGTCTCGATTGCTATCAGTCAACTCTGGGCCTCCTCTCAGGAGCCCTCTGGCAGGAGAGCTCAGGCACACACCTTTGGCCACCGAGGTTGAACGCCCTGAGGCACCTTCAGATCCACAGATGTCCAGGTTCGGCTTTCTGTGGCCCCACGCATTCTGAGAACTCTTCCCTCCCTCCCTCCGTGCTTTATAGCGGCTGGACCGGCTTTCCTGAAACTTTGTCCAAAACGGAGGTAGCGTTGTTAGGGATTTGCAGACTGCTGCAAGATTCCTGCCCTGTCCAAGTTCCCCAAGGAGAGGGCTCGGCTGGGTCCGGGCGCCCACAGGTCCCGGGAGTCGCACACCCAGATCCGGATCTTCTCTGAAAGGTGGGAGCGATGCCTCCTGGTGTGTCTGCTTCCTGGGACTGCGGGGAGACTAACCTATTTCAAGTATCCATTCATTTCCTTGGACAAACATGTATGGAGGGCCGCTGGGGGCTGAGGGTACGGAGATGGGTGAGCCGACGTCTCTGCTGCCGGAGGGGCACAGACTAGTTGCGGGGCAGGCAGCCAGCGGCACCACCGGAACAATTGTAGATGACCATGAACGACCGTGACTCCCTTTTGCATGCCATCAATTTGGACTAAGCGTTTTGCCTCCGTTAATCTCACTCATTCCTGCAACAGTTCTGGCAAGAGGCACCATTCCTGCTGCAGGACGGAGAAACTGAGCCTCGAGGAGGCGAAACAACTGCCAGGGAGGAGAAGGTTGTAGTCAGGACACCAAAAGCAAGGTGCTGAGTTCAGGAGCGCTGGGTAAGGATGATAAGCCTTCGTTCCCCTCGGGAGCAGGGGACACTGGGTTCTCGGCTTCGCTCAAGCTCAAGCACTTTGGAGAGGAGCCCCAACAGGCTGTTTTGTTGCCTTAGAGCCTGCCCTGCTCTGGGAATGCTCAGAGCTCCCAAAATGTTCCTTCTGACCTTGGCCAGGAGTGCAGACCAGGCCTCCTACTGACGGTGGCCACCGGAGGGCGCCATGGACCCATGGTCAGCCCCTGGATGACTTTCCACACAGGGTTTGGTTGGGCACCAACCACGGGCGCAAACACACACTCGGGTGGATAAGGTCAGAACTTACAAAGGCTTGGCGTTAGGTGTTACCGAGTCCAACGCCCTCCGGAAAAGGAGATGAAGATACTTACCGCTGGGCCAAGAAAACTGGGTCGAGTAGAAAGTCCCAACCAAGTCGGAAAAGGTCAGAACCCCAGGCAAGTGGACCAGCTGGAAGGCTTTGTCACCCAGCACGGCGGGCCCCGGGCCAGGCTGGACCCCAGACCTGGGACTCCTCACTCCCAGCCCTTCTCCGTGACTCGTCTGCTTTGTAACCTGAAGGGGAAAGCTGACCCCTTGGGGTCTGGGTTTCTTGGTCTGTAAGATGGTTATTAAATGACAGAGTGCATTTGCGACAGGCAGGGCAGGCGCCCTTTCCTGAGTCCCGTCCGTGCCTGGCGTCACCCTGCATTTTCTCGTTTACCTCTCGCAGCAGCTGTGTGGATGAGACCGCGTCCTTCCTCCAGGAGGGGCTCAGACGCAGGCGCTGGAAGAGGTTTGCCTGTGGCGGCACTCTCCCCAGGGCTCGGGGGGTGGGGGGAGGGACGGAAGTCCGGACCTGGTCCCACCCGCCAGGAGGGACAGCGGGGCAGACTTATAAGGCCATGGTAACCGAGGAGCGCCCCATCCCGGTGACTCAGAACGGGAGGCGCAGGTTTATTTCCTGCCGAGTCAGAGTCTCATGGGGTCTCCACCGTGGTCCCTCCGTGGGGTGACTCGGGCTTCCTGGCTCCTTTCATCGCACAAGAAGGCCAACTTCAACTTGAACACGTGGGCTTCAAGGTCACTGTGCAAGGGGAAGTGGGGCGGGACTGTTTGCTAGCTCTGAACTGTCTCCACTTGGAGTCACCACGCATCCCTTCCACTCACGTGGCCGCAGTGGCCCACGTGGTCGGAACAAACCTACAAGGGGGGCTGGGAGCCGGGAGAGTCGGGTGCGCTGACTCTCTCTTCCCAAGTCTGTTCTTGATGCTGCAGACCCAGACCCTGGCTCCGGGCTGGTGGGCAGGAGACCCCTGGCCCTGGCCGGTCGGTCTGGAGAGTCCCTGGGCAGAGCGCTCAGGTTCACAGCCCAGTGAGCTGCAGGCTGACCAGGGAAGACCCCGGGGAGGGCTCAGAGGCAGAGAGTGCGGGGCTGGTCCACCTCCCACCTGTGGACACTTGCTACTACCCGAAGGGCTGGTGTGTGGACAGGGGGCTGCTGTTATCCCCACCACCTGTCCCCTCTGCCCGGGCCTGTCCCCCAGCACAGACCCTCCCTGGACAGCCTGGGGGAGTGAACTCTCTCCTGGGGACTGTTTCAGGGAGATGCTTGGGAGTAAGTACTCCAGACGTCAGGGAAGGTGCCTTGGGAAGGGGGTGGGTCCTGCCCATGAATCCAGCCGAGCCTGTTCCAGCAGCCGTTCCCACGTGCTGGCTTCTGCAGCCTCTCCCCCCGACTGTGTGCACTCAGGTGGGGTCTCCGGCATGAGGCAGAGCAGCCGGCGGGTCGGTGATAGCAGAGCCACCAGGACTCAGGGCCCAGGCCCCACGCTGCCAGCTCTCCAGACAGTCTACCGAGTCAGGGTTCAGGGAGGGGCGGGTGCCCCAGCTGGGCAGCGGGTCCCCGGTAACTGGGACCACTCAGGTCCCTGGAAGCAGCAGAGAGCGCAGCCTGGGGGTGTAACGCAGGTGTGAGGAACTGAATGGGATAGTGGATGGATTCCCAGTGGGGAGGCCGGGCTCCAGCGTGGGCAGGGGCTCTCTCGGGGCAAGGGGCTCGACCGGTCTGCTCTGCTCTGCTCTCCCGGGGACCTTGAAGGGGTCAAAATGTTCTAGAAGTTGGGGCTGGACTCTCACACTGAAATAGGAGGTCCTTTCCCTTTCCCTGTGATGAGAGGGAGGGAGACGGTGAGAATGAGGGGCGGGGGCGGGGGGAGGCAGGAGGGAGGAAGAAAGGAGAACCCAGTGGGCCCCTCCCTTTCCTCCCTTGTTGACACAGGTGTGTTTTAAGAGATGCCGTCATACAGGGAGACCTATTTTTACATTTTATTGGTTGGTGATTTTGTAACCAGTGTTTTCCACATCAAAAGGTTGTTTTCTAATCACCATTTTCATAGCAGCAAGAACCTCTGTCCAGGAGACCACATGCCTCGGTGAGTACCCACTCCGCCCAGGGCCTGGCGTCAGGAAGGGAGCGCCACGTCCTCAGGGCGGGGCAGGAGGGGTAGGGCTGCTGGTCTGTGTGGGGGGAACCTCACAACTAAACAGGCAGGCCTGGTGGGGTGGGAGGGAAGGAAAGAGGAAGGAAGGAAGGAAGGAAGGAAGGAAGGAAGGAAGGAAGGAAGGAGGGAGGGAGGGAGGGAGGGAGGGAAGGAAGGAGGAGAGGAAGGAAGGAAGGAGGGAAGGAAGGAAGGAAGGAAGGAAGGAGGGAGGGAGGGAAGGAAGGAAGGAAGGAAGGAAGGAGGGAGGGAGGGAGGGAGGGAAGGAAGGAGGAGAGGAAGGAAGGAAGGAGGGAAGGAAGGAAGGGAGGGAGGGAAGGAAGGAAGAAACAAAGGAAGGAGGGAAGGAAGGAAGGAAAGGAGGAAGGAAGGAGGGAGGGAAGGAAGGAGGGAAGGAAGGAAGGAAGGAGGGAGGGAGGGAGGGAAGGAAGGAAGGAAGGAGGCGGGGAAGGAGGGGAGGAAGGAAGGAAAAGAAGAAAAGAAAGAAAGAGGAAGGGAGGAAGGAAGGAAGGAGGGAAGGAAGGAAGGAAGGGAGGGAGGGAGGGAAGGAAGGAAGAAACGAAGGAAGGAGGGAAGGAAGGAAGGAAGGAGGGAGGGAGGGAGGGAAGGAAGGAAGGAGGGGAGGAAGGAAGGAAAAGAAGAAAAGAAAGAAAGAGGAAGGGAGGTGAGGCAATGCTAAAGCTACTGACATATAACATTAAAATATTTATAATTGGTATTAAAAATGAATCCTTTTTAAAAATCCATGGAATAGGAGAAAATGCTTCAGAACCATGTACCTGGTAAGAGTCTAGTTTCCAGAATATATAAAGAACCGTTCCACCTCAACTAAAAGGCAAACAACCCAATTTTAAAATGGGCCAAGGGTCTGAATGGATATTCCCCCGAAGAAGACAGACGCACGGATGACACGCACATGGAAACCTGCCCAACAGCACTGGTCACCAGGGAGATGCCCGCTGAGCTGCCGTGAGCTCACATGTCACCCCCAGGAGGAAGCTGCAATCAGAAAGATGGCCACGGTGAAGGCGGAGAAATGGGCACCCTCGTCGGGGCTGGTGGGGGGGAGAGCGGTGCAGCCGCTGGGGACCGCAGGCTGGAGGTTCCACCGAAGGTTCATGGAGGACCCGCTGTCTGTCTCAGCAAGCCTGCTCCTCCACACCCGCCCGAACGAGCGGGGACAGGGGCTCGGACACACGCACGCTCGTTGCGGCACCGCTCACATCAGCCGAAGGCGGAAACAGCCCGAGGGTCTAGCAGCAGAAGAGTGGACAGGCGGTGATGCGTCCGCACGGTGGAATATTACTCTGCCATCAAAAGGAACGAAGGACCGGCGCACGCTGCAAGGTGGACGGGCGAACCTCAGAAACCTCCTGCCGAGTGAATGGGGCCGGACCCGAAGGATCCAATCTGTCCGATTCGGTTTGTGTGAGCTATCCGTGATCTGTGAGTCCTTACGGGCAGGAAGCAGCTGGGTGCTCCAGCACTGGGGTGGCTGGGAGGGGCATGGGAGTAGCGGGTGCAGAGTTGCCTCCTGGGGTGCTGCCAGCGTTTTGGGCCTGGGGGAGGGGGCGGTTGCCCAGCCTCCTGAAAGTGCCAGGTGACACCGACTCGTACAATTGAAAATGGTGAGTCGTACGTTAGTGGATTTTACCTGCATTTGAAAATTTTACAGTAAATAACTCTAAAATAGTAGTAAATGAAATGCTTTTCTCACACGTATTCTCATTTGAAGAAACGAGCCCCAGGAGGTGGGCAGAATGTGTGTGTGGGGGTGGGGTGAGGAAACTCAGGGTGAGTCAGTGAAGGGCTGACTGCTCGGAGCCTCCCAGCGAGTTTGGAGCAGGAGGAAGAGCGACCCGGCTTCCTCCCTCGCTGAGCCCCCTCCCCGCTCCGGGCTGAGTGCTGAGTCCAGCAGGTGGGGATTCTTCCCGAAGCCTGGACAGAGGAGCTCGGGTTGATTCCACGTCCCTCCTGGCAGCCAGCCCTCCCGGACAGAAGGGAGGGAAAGAGAGAGAGGGAGGGGGGAGGATCAGGACCAGGAACAATGGGAGGAGCTGCACCCGCCCTCTGCCCGCTGGCTAGCAGGGGCGGCTCTCGAGTTTTCTAAAGAAGTCGGAGCCCATAGAATTGTTCCAGAAATAGAGCTGGGACTGCGTGGCGGGTCCTGGAAATCGGCAGACTTCCGGTGACATAACTGTGCTTGCCTTTACCAGCTGAACTTTCTGAGTCAAGGCGGAAAATTCACAGCGCCGGCCCCTCCGGGTCACTGTCGGGCAGGCTGGGGAGCCTGTCCTCCCAGCACACCCCTCAGGCTGGGAGCCGGAGGGTTAGCGGGAGCAGAGCTTCAGCAGACGACCCAGATTCTTCCCAGGGCTCCCACCCCATGAAAAACCAAGTCCCCGCACCCACCCCCACCCCCAACTCCCAGCCCCTGCCCCTGCCCTCCAGCTCCTCTGTGCCCCTGGCTGTGGCCGGTTGCCCATTGCCTCCTTCTGTGCTCTTCCACCTGCTGTCTCGCCTGGGACCGGAGCAGCTTGCTAGACCCCTGGGAAGTCATTGCTGCCCTGACCGGGGGATTGAACCCATGACCTTTCCGTGTCCGGGACGATGCTCCAACCAACTGAGCAGTACCAGCCAGTGCAAATCACCTTTCTGTATAAGTATTCCCAAATACTGCACAGCAGGCACACGCATAAAAAAATTGTTGTTTATCTGAAGTGCAAACTTTACGGGCTGTCCAGTGTTTTATCTGGCAACCCTGCGTGTAAGGCTTCTCAACACTTCTGACACAACTGTACTAATTCTCTGTATTGAATGTCCTCTGTTGAACTTCCTGCTGGGGGGGACCTTTAGTTGCTGGGTCCTGTCTGATACAGCGCTGGGTCCGCCGTGAGCCAGCGGCACACCTCTAGAATCCTAAAGTTACTCCCGTGCCCCTGCCTTCTATTCACCTTCCGGAGCCCCGGGAGTTCACAGAAGAAAGGTGGAATTCAGCACTCACATGAACTGAGCGTCTGTACGTGCCAAGCTCTCAAGAACTTGGCAGAGATAAAACCGTTTGCTATCTTAATTGCTGGCATTGAAACACCCCTCAGAGAGAAGTCTTGTTTAGGAAAATACCTTAACCAACCACGTGGGGTGAAACCGGAGGCCCCAAGGGCAGAGACCAGGACAACAAAAGAACTGGCCAGCCTGCCAGGCTTAAGAAAGTGAGGGGAGTCTTTTTTGCCTCTGAGAGAGCAGGGAAGGGGGGCTCCAGTTGCTCTAGCACCGTGTAGCACTGCGCAGCAAAGCATCCCCAAACGCCGAGCCGTGAAACCTCAGGTTTATTATGCGCACGACTCGTGTGGGTGGGGAACTGGGACAGAACACAGCAGGGCGTCTCACGTGGGCCCCAGGAGGCCTGGGCCTGGGCCTCAGCAGAACGACTTTTGTCAAAGTGGCAACGGGCAGAGGCTGGCACCATAAAGGCATTTGCATTCACTAGTCTGGTGGCTGATGACGCCTCAGCAGGGGGCCGGGGCCGGGGTGTAGGCTGCTGAGGGAGCATCTGCGTGGCCTCTCGGTGTGGTCTGCGCTTCCTCCCAGTGTGGAGGTCTCAGGGGACTGGGAGTCCTTACATGTCTGCTCAGATTTCCAAAAGCAAGCACCCCAGCGCAGGAAGCGGAAGCCACGTTGCCTTTTATGACTCAGGCTCAGAAATCTCAAACCTGTTACTTCCTCCACGTGCATTTGGGAGGAGTCTCAGGCCTGCGGTGTCTAGGGGGGAGGAGAGCAGCGCCCCCTCTTGACCAGAGGGTGGCGAAATCACGGGGGAGGAGAACTTGAGATGGGGGATGTGTTTCCCACCATCTCTGGAAAAAAGCACAGTCTGCCCCGCCCCCTACCCCCAGACCCCGAGAGAGGAGAGAGAGAAGGAAAGAGAAGAAAAAGAAAAGTAATTAGGATGCTCTGTGGAGGGAAGCAGCAGCGAGAAATGCCCAGGCAGAGGGTGGCTCACTTCGCTCGGAGGTTGCATGCATCTCTGCAGCATAGAAGTCCTTCTGTGCTTTCCCCAAACTTCAGTCAAGGGCCTCCAGAGCCACAGAAAGGCCTCGGGCTGGGGTGTGTGTGTTTCACAGGAAGGAAAACTCCGAGTGCCAGTGGACGGGGGTCTGAGGAAAGCTCACACGCACTGTGCTCCCCCCAATAATGGCCCCTCTCCAATGACGTCCCCACCCTGACCCAAGTGCCCCGGGAGTACGTTGCCTCACGTGGCAAGGGGGAGTTGGCAGCTGTGTGATTAAGTTAAGGGTCTTGAGGCGGGAAGGCGGTGTCCGGCTGGGCCCCATGCAGTCACAGGACCCTGGTAAGGTGGAGTCCAGGACAGAGGCGTGGGGACAGCGTGGGGTGCGGCCTCGAGCCGGGGAGCAGTGGCCGCCTCCAGAGCCTGGCAAGAGCGAGGAAACGAAGTCTCCCCCAGCGCCTCCGAAAGGTACCAAGTCCTGCTCACACGGTGCCTGGAGTCCCAGGAGACCCATTGTGGACTTCTGCCCTCCCCTCCCTCCAGAACCATCAGACACCAAAGCCAGGCTGGTGACAGCCCTGCCGTTGGTCCCCGCAGCCACAGGGAGCTCGCACACCATCCCTTAAGACAGTGCTGTGGGGACGCGGAAGCTTCCAGAACTTCTCTTTAGCTATTAGCTGCTTCTCTTGATGGTCCTTTCCTCCCTTTTTCTGTTTCTCCACAAATATTATTCATGAAAGCTTTGAAGCCAAGAAGACCTGTGGGCTCGTCTTGGCGATGTCAGAGGATGTTGACCCGTGTCCCTGGCTTCGAGCCAGCTTGAGGGCCGGAGTAGAGGTGGCAGCTGAGGCCCTGGGTCCAGGGGACGAGGAAGCAGCAAGGTCCCCGAATGCCGGGCGGTGGGGCCTGGCTGGAGGGGCACCTTCTCCCCACGGTGTGGGCTTCAGCAGGACTCAAGGGGGAGCCTGTCCCGAAAAACACCCGCCGTGGAGCTTTTCGGAGGCTCCAGGAGTTGGCGCCAAAGTCAAGGGCCCTTTCCACCGCCAGCGTTCAAGATCCCTGACAGCTGGGCCAGAAAACAAGCCCAGCCTCCGACCCTTGGCCACCTTGGCTGAGGTGGCATTTCTGGCCTCCCCCAGGGCTGCTGGGCAGCTGGCAGGCCTGCAGAGCCGCAGGGCCAGTTAATCAGTAGGCTCTTGTGTGTCTGGCTCGGCCTTTCGGTGACTGAGCACCCTCTCGGTCTACTTCTGAGGGTTTGCCATATCAGCGTTTCATAAAGTGTAATGAGTAACCAGGGCCCCGCGGGCTCCACACCTGCCTTTGATAAACACAGCTGACCTCCCCGGGGACTTTGGGCAAATCCCACGTGGTCGAGAACTTGGGGCCTCCTGTGGGGCTGGGGGCTGGGCCCTGATGGAGGGGGCTGGTCTTCAGTCCGGCACCCAGTTCTTACCCCACTGTGGGCCACCCAGCCTCTCGGAGCCTCTGCAAGGGATACGCCTAGTTCTACAGCTTAGGCAACTGAGGGCCCAGGGAGGACTTGACCAAGGCGACAGCCAGGAATCCACACAGATCTCCAGAACCGTGTCTGAGCCCAGAGCAGACCCTGGACCTCACAGGAGCCAGTCCTAACCTTTCGGGTTCCCTCCCCGAGTCCCCAGGCTCCAGGGCCCGATGGCGACAAGACCCAGCACTCTACGCTGGGCACTCACAGCCAGGTCGTTCCAGAGCACAGGTGGGAGGTGTGCCGAGGCCTGAGAGCAAGACCCAGGCCCCTCCGGGAAGCTGGGGCAGCGCGGCCGTGTGGCGCTCCGCAGCGGGCAATGGCGGAGGGCAGGAGGTCGAAGGGTGCTGCGACAGGAAGTGACCCAGCATCGGAGCTGGGGGATTCAGGGGATCTGTCCTCGGAGAACAAAGTGACCTCTACAAATACAAAGAAAGGGGTTTCCATACCATGGACATCGTGATGCAGCCTTTAAACATATTGTTGTATTTCATTCTCGAATAAGTGTTGCTCAAAGAGGCCACCTGTCAGAAAGAGGTGTTCCCCTTTACTCTCCAACTCAGCACTGAGCTCCATTTCTCATCATTTTGTTTTTTATTAAAGGCATTTATTTATTCATTCGACATATATTATTAGGTCCCTCTTATCCGCCGGAACTGAGGGTAACATGGCAAGCAAAAGTTTTAAGAGCTCTTGCTTTCCTCTCGTTAATCTGTGAGTCCATGAAGACAAGGACCCAGTCTGGCCTCTTGGGACAAGTGGTGGGTGGACTGTTAGATGCTCAAACCATGTCTTAAATACTCAGGAATCTTGCTATCCAGGTCAGTGATCAGTTGCTTGAAATCGATGGTGGTGGGAATATTTACACCACAGAAATCGGCAGAGGCCACGGACCAGGGCTTATTCCTTCTGGAGCTGAGGGTGAATCACCAGCACACGGTCTTCCCCTCTGCGCCCGGGCCCGCCCACGGTGAGAACGGGGTGAGCACGTTACTCAAACGGATGAACACACGAATCTACCCCCGTGAAAGAGGCAGGCACTAGGCCCGTTTTTCAGCTGAGGAAGCAGAACTATCAGAGTTTTGTCATTTGCTCAAGGTCAGACAGCTCATAGGGGTGAAGCTGGAATTCAGAGACCCTCAGGTCCCTGGGGTCCCCACTGCAGGAAAGAGGAGGGGAGGGGCCCAGTGAGGAGAGGAGGGGCTTGTCAGATCCGATCTGGGTTTCTGAAAGTCAGGACCAGGCCCCTGAGAAGCGGAGGCAGAAAATGCTCTTGCCTATTGTTGATCAGTCTTGTTTCCAAAAATATAAACGTCCACCTGAGGGGCCTGGCGTCCTTCCCAGCCAGGCACATTTAAAGCCGATTTGAGGTGCGGTCAGCTGACACACCTCAGGGCTGATGGCTTCTGTGTGTGCAGCTGTTGGCGCAGCGGCAGATAGACCGTCAGTTTTTGTAGCAAAGGTGGTTCGTGAAGGCTTCTGTGTCACTGGGCCGGCCGCTGGCGCCTCCATCGAGCTGAGAGCCTGCAGAAGGCACTGCCACCGGGCCTCGGTCAGCTGCCTGATCCCAGCACCGTCACTTCTGCCCCCGAGTAGGCTCCTGGCAGGTGGCGTGAGCGAATGAGGCCGCGTGTCTCTGGGTCAACAAGTAGCCTATGTTTATTCTGCTTTGAAAGTGAGTATGATGTTATCATATACTTAGTATGATGTTATCTTGGAAAACACAGATAATTATAAGAAAGAAAATAAAAACTATAACCCAGTCCCAGAGAAAGCCATGTTTATCGTTCTGGTGTATTTTTTTAGAAATAGGTGTGTCTGTGCGTACGCCTACAAAATCACATAGTTCGTATACATTCATATTTTGCTATTTTGCTGTTTATACCGAATGCTTTATCGGAACAATTTCACGTGATGGTAGAGTCCTATAAAAATTGTTGTTTCATAGTCTGCTTAGCATACTATCATATGGAGTTACCAAAATTTATTGTATTTCACTGATCCCCAATTTTGGATATTTATGGTTTTTATTCTTCAAAGGTCACTGGGCTGGTGGCTTTTTCTACACAAACCTGTGTCCGGATGTCTTTCTGTCCCTGTGTTCCCTTTGGATCAGGGTCCTGGGAGTGGGGTTCCTGAATCAGGAGGGAGGAGGGTTCATAGTCAGGCGTGAGGCTAACGTTCCTAAAAGTGGGGTCCAGGGCCTTCCGGAGCATCGTGCATTCGCGTTCGCGCCTTCCAGAGCCAAGGTAACCGACGTGTGCTTCTTTGGCGGCCTGAGTGGGGAGCGCCAGCCGCATTTCCTCCTGCCCTGCTCCGCGCGGGGGGGAGCCCAGGGCGCAGCCCTCCAGTGCTGACCCTGCAGGGGGCGCTGGCCCTGCCCCTGGTGGCCTCCCCTGTCCCCAGGCCCATGGCCCACTCTCTGCCTGGTGCTGCCTGCCGACTTGGAGGCTGTCACAGAAGCAGAGCCAGCCCGTCCCCTGGCACAGGGCGGTGCGCATTCCGGGAGGGTTGGCACAGCCTGACACCTTCTCGGAAAAGCCATAGCTCACCTGGCCAGTGCCTGAGGCTGACGTGGCACCTTAACGTGTCCCCTTCTCAGTGGGAGGCAGGACTGGGGGCGGGGGGCACGGGGCAGAGGCAGGGGTGAGGCCTGGCTGCCTCCCTGACCTGCCTCTCCACTCCCGTGGCTCCCAGCGAGGCCGAGCTGCAGCTGCCCCCTGGGGGGGCAAGTGGAGAAAGAGAAGCTCAAAAGTGAAGGAGAGGGGGAAAAAGAGGTCCCTGCGTCTGGGGTCTAGGTTGGGAAAGAACTGGGATCATTCCAGATTCTCCCTCAGAATCGACACTAAAACAGTCAGCTAATGGGCCTCCAGTCACAGAGACGCAGTGCTCAGCTTCGCCTGCAAAATGGTATCAAATTGTTCCAGGTGTTTCGGAAGGAGGCATACTATTCGGAGGGAGGGAGGCCCAGAGAGGTTAAGTCCTGTGCCCAAGGGCGAGCTGCTGGGACCTGGGAGAACCGGACCCACCGCCGCCCACCACCTGCGTGGGCCCGGCCTGCCATCAGAGGAGGCGGGGAGGAAAGACACAGATGCCTGAACGTCCCAAGGTGGGTGGGGAGCGAAAGGCGTTCCAGGGGGCAGGAGCAAGAGGTGCCGAGGGGCCCGTGGAGGGCTAGGGCCGGCCGTGCGGAAGGGCTGGGCCTTTGGGTCGAGGTCAGCCGGGAGCTGTCAAGGGCACGCACTGGGGTGGGAGTGGGGTGGCGGCAGGATGTCAGTGCTCAGTGTGGACCTTCAGACAGGTCACTCCTGCCTCAGCAGGGAGGGGACACTGGGTGCAGGTAAGAAATGGAGGAGGTGGTGGGAAAAGAGAGGGAGTGTGACGTCAAGAGATGCCTCCCTCGTTCCAGCAGCGCGCACACACGGCTCAGCTGTGCCGGGGCTGTGTGGGGTGCCGAGGGCAGAGTGGACACTGAGAGGTCCTTCCACAGAGAGCTGGCCCTGGAGGAGACAGAAATGACCTCCCCATGAAGGCGTCGCCACCCTCACTCCACCACGGGGGGGGTGAGCCAAAGTGGGAGTGGCTTCCCCCAGATCAAAACATGGGGAGAACAAGAACGTGAACTCAGACACAGTGCTCTTTCCTCTGGAACCCCCTGACAGTTGTTGGCAAAAGGGAAGTGCTGTCGATGTGGGGGGTTGCCATGGTCTAGTTCAGGAGAGGAAGCCAGGGAAGTGAGGGCTCCCTTCGGCAGCTGTGCCGGGGGACCCCACCTTGTGCCTGGTCTGTGCCTCCTGCCAGGGCCTGGGGACTGCAGAGGAAGCTCAGTCTGCCCTGAGCTCGGGGGCTCACAGACCAGTGACAAGCTCCTGGGGACTCTGCAAGGCTCAGCCCCTTAGCACTAGAAATGCCTTTGTGGAAACCGGAGTAGCAATGAGATCGGAGTTAGAGGGGGTGGTCTGCTTTGCTCTCCTCAAGCCCCCAAACCGCCACCGAGGTGGCCCCCCGGACACGCCAGCTACCAGAAGTCTTCCCGTGGGAGCCACCCTCTCAGGCTGCAGGGAGATCCCAGACCCGAATCACCTGCTCATCCTTGTGTTCGCCTGGAACGTTCTCCCGAAAGGCGGCCCCAGTACCCTGAACACTTACTTTTGTCACGTCCAGCACGATATTCTTCCTTTGAGGATCTGCGACAAGTCCAAACAAACCACCCTCTGCACAATTCATCTGCTGTTATGAGTCAGAACTGCCGATCCCAGTGGGAAAGAAGCAGTCGCAGGGCATCCCCGGTGGAGTCCACAGGCCACGGGCAGAGAACACGCACGGTGGGGGGTGCCCACCCGGGAGAGCCAGGCTCCCGGTGGGACGAGGGCGGGGCGGCCGTCAGGAGGCCTCGGAATCGAAGAGCAGGCTGGAGGGGCAGAAACCAGAGCTCCGGGGTCTCAGCTTCGGTGTCTCATTCGTTTCCTGTGGCTGCAGTAACAGCCCACGAGCGACTCAGGGTCATAAGCAGCAGGCTTGCGGCTCCGCAGGCCAGGAGTCTACACCAAGGCGTCAGCTGCGCTGCCTTTCTTCCGGAGATTTCAGGGGAGAGTCCAACTTTCGCCTTTTCCCGTGTCTGGGGGCCGCCCACACTCCCCGGCTGGTGGGCCCCTCACACATCGCCTTCGTGCCCCTCCTGTGGTCTCAGCATCTCCTGTTTCTGACTCTGACCCTCTGCCTCCCTCCCTAAGGGCCCTTGGGATTATTACCTCGATGCATCTCAAGATCCTTCACTTAATCACGTCTATAAAGCCCCTTCTGTAGAATGACATACTCGTGGCTTTCAGGATTAGGAATGCGGACATCTTTGGGGGAGGGGGCTGTATTCGGCCGGTCGCTAGGCCGAGTCCCGGTACAAGTGGTTTCTATCTGTTTTCTGTCTCGGGCCACTCTGCTGGGGACCTCAGTCAAGAGAGGCAGTCCAGTGGGCCTGGCTTTGGCCACAAGCCTGCAGCTCAGCTAGGACAGTGCGGCCCACCTTGCTGTGGCCCCACAGTCTGCCCGCAGTGAGGGCGAGTAAGACTTCAACCAAAATTCACCGACCCTCATCAGACTCAACGGGACACGGAGGCTGGGCAGCCAAACACACATTTGCTACATTCAAGTGGACACCACTGCGAGGAAGGCACTGTCGCTGTCTGAGTATCGACTCCGAGAGCCTGTCACAGCCGGGCGGAGGTCACCAGGTTCCTCCTCGTTCAGGGGAAAAAGCCGATGCCCAAAGAAAGCATCATTCTGTCTAAACTCACCAGCGAGGAGGTGGCAGGGCGGTTGCAGGGAGAAGTAAGAGAAATTTCTGGATTCCCAAAGAAATAGAACAAGGGCAAGGACTGTTGCAAGAAGGCCCCCAGCGTCGTGGCTGAGTGTGAAGAGTGGCTGCCCAGCGCCACGCCACGCCTGCCATCTCCGTCACGCTGCGACCGTGGGTGCCACGCCCGGGACTACACGGGACTGATGGCTCGTCCTAGAACATGCTGCCATTTTAACCGCAGGGAGGGAGGAAACTGAGGCTGGGAGAGGTGGAAATGCCCAAGGGCGCCCGTTTAAGGCGGTCAAGTGCAGAAGCCCGGCTCTGAAAGCCTTTAAAACCCACCCAGGAACCGACCAAATCGAGGGTTAGGCTGCTTTGTTTTTCTCTTCTCTGTTTTGTTTTCCATGAAATCCAAGGCTGGGTGGGTGCAGAAAGGAATCCGATACACTTTCTCAGGCCTGGAACTTGTCCCAGAGCCCTGGGGGCAGAGAACCAAGCTGTGCAGACACACCCTCTTGGCCGGAAAGTCCTTTACACAGCTCTTCCAGCCGGCTCAGTGCCGGTTTGTCCCATGGCGAAGGGAGGTCAGGGTGCAGGGAGGTACCAGTCAGGGCTCACGGAGGGCAGGACAGACCTCGCTCCTGGGCACCCCCGAGCCGGGCAGGCGGGAAGCACAGGGCAGAGAGAGGTCCAGCTACCTGCCTCAGGCCACACAGCAGGAAGAGCTGGTGCCAGGATACAAGTGGGTTCTGCCAGGTCACAGGGCCCCTGTGACCATCCTCCTGAAGCAACTTAAAAGCGAAGTAGCCTTGGAGTCAAGGGTCCTACTCTCTGGAGGCTGGTGGGAGTCACGCTCTCTGCTCCGGCCGGCGGGGCCCGGAGTTCCGACCAGGGACATCTTGCACGGAGCCCTCAGCCCCAGGGGCCAGGCGGGCGCAGCCTGTGAGCCGAGCAGGAGCCTGCCCAGCCTGTGGCGTTGCTCCAAACCTACACAGAGCGGTCCAGCCGGCACATCTGCCCAAGGACCCCGGGACACAGCCCGGGCTGGGGCCCCTCTTTCGGAAGCAGGCTCTGACCCAGGAAGGCAGGCAGGGCCCCCCTCTCAGGACAGGTCACAGGGAAGGCAGCTGTGGCTCCTGCGGCAGGGCCTCCTTTGACCCCCCTCCGCCCCCGCCGACATCTCCCGATGGGTCGGCCGTGCGTCCGGTCGGGGCTCTTGCCCTGCCTCCAGTCGGCCTCGCTCAGCACCCATGTCGCCCGGGGCCGCCCGGACCTCCTTCCGGTTTCTCCGACCAGAAACCCTTCTCACCCCAGGGCCTCTCCCAGGTGACACGAAGACCCAGGCTCTCAGCAGGGTCAGTGACTCCCGGGGTAACCCGGGCTCATCGCTTGGTATACTCGGTTTCCTCACCTGGCCCCGGGGAGCTTGGGGCTGCGGCGGCTAGGACCCCTCCATTCTCAAGTGGGAAGACCCCCATTACCAAGGGGAGGAGGCCAAAGAGAACTCCATGACCCCACTGAGCTCACCAAGGGTCACCGCCCCTTCTGCTTGGGTCTCCCAGGGCCCCGAGAAAGAGCCACCATCGTCCTCATATCGGAGAGATGGTGGGCAGAGCAGGGAGTGGGGCCAAAGGCACAGGGGAGACCCCCTTCGGGAGTCTGGGGGAGCCCCGTGATCCTGCAGGGGGTTGAATGATGTCCCCCAGCCCAAAATATATAACCACCAGGGACCTGTGAATGCTACTTGGTTTGGGAAAGTTCTTTGCAGGTGTAATGAGGGCTCCCTCGATGAGATCCTGCTGGGTTAGGCAGAGCCCCCAATCCAAGGTCAGGTGTATTTATGAGAGGTGGGGGGGATCAGAGGCACAGAGGAGAGCCCATGAAGAAGGAGGCAGAGGCTGGAGCCATGGGCGTGCCCCCTGAGGAACAGCAGGGTTGGGGCAGCCACCGGGGGCTGGCCGACTCCCCTCTCCCCGGGCCTCCAGAGGGAGCCACCCCGCTCACACCCGGAGTTCGCTTCCGGCCCCAGAGCTGTGAGAGGACTCTGCGCTGTTGCTTTAAGCCCCTGGGTTTGCGGTGATCGCAGCCCAGCCGCAGGAAAGGCATGCAGGCCTCTTATCAGAGCAGAGCATTTGCAAACAGACTCTCACATACCTGGGGTGGTAAAGGAAACCAAATGCCAGAAAACTCCCACCCCTCCCTGCAGGCCCCCGGCAGGCCCCTCCCTGAGGTCAAAGAGGAAGGGAGTGTGTGTGGTGTGAGTGTGTGTCTGTGCTTGTGTGTGACGTGTGAGGAGGGTCTGCGTGTCCATGTGTGTGATGTGTGTGGTGTGTGTGTGGAACCAAGAAGAGCCCAGCTGCTGTCCTTCCGGGCTCATTGCAGGCCCTGTCCCCCCACTTCCCGGGGGAACCGAGCACTCTCCTGCACCCCAGGGCCGGGCGCTGGCTCGGATCAGCAGCTGTTACAGGGCAGAAGCACAGCAGCCCAGGGTGGGCGAGAGGCCGTGCAGTCTCCGCACGCAGCCCAGTCGTGGGCCCCGCGCCTCTCTGGCCTGTCTCTGTGGGCGCCCACCGCCTCCCTCGCAGCCCCATGGGGAAGACAGCACTGTGGCTCCCAGAGGTCTGGCCTGGCCTGCAGTCTCCTCTGAGGACATCTGTGTCGCGCCCCACAGGCGGGCAGGCACGACCGGAGCACCTGGCCGCGGCATGTCCTAGCCCACTCTCTGCCGAGCAGCCCCCGCCTGGCCCAGAGCCTCAGCTGGACAGGAAGAGAGGACTGTCCGCTGTGTCGTGGTAAAAATTCTTCATGGGAAGTGACATTTCCCTTCCGCCCAGGCAGCTGGGTCTGGGCTGAGCTCAGGAGTTCCAGAACGTATGCCCTCACGACCGGGGCTCAAAACCAGGCTCCCCACTCCCAGCTTCCAAATGGCTCAGTTCCATCTCCCCAGATGCAGTAGGGCTGGGGGGCGCTCCCAGGTGCCCAGATAAAACCCCAACCCCCCCCACCAGCGCTGAGGCCCTGTGGTTCCAGCCTCCCCACTCCCCATTCTTATCCTCACCCGCCTCCTGGCCCCATTTACTGCCTCTGAGTAGCTCAGGCCTTTTCCTCCTGCTCATGTGCTGAGTCCCCCCCCAAGGCTCTCCCCCACCCCAAAACTCAGCTTCAACACTTCCTTTCCAGACACGCTTTTCTTTAACCGCACTGTCGAAGTCGGTTTCCCATCCCCGTTACTCCCTCCCTCCTCGGTCCTGCACTTCCCCTTCACAGCACAAGGGACGACGGCATGAGAATGTGTGTGCATTTGTGGGTTTGTCCACTTGTGCGTTGCATTGTGCCCGCACACAACTGTACGCTTGCCAAGGCTAAGGAGTATGCCTTTCCTGTTAACCAGTTTACGGCAGGGGATAGTTTCCGGTACGTAGCAGAGGCGTGTGTCGGCCAGGACAAAAGGGGTTATGCTGCAGGGACGAAGGCCTCCAGATCTCAGCTACTCAGAGCCACGAAGGTTCCCCTCCCACTCATGCTAGGTGTACACTGTGGGTGACTAGGGACTAGGCGCTGGGGCCGAACCGTGAGCCCTCACGGCCGCCGGGCCCCGAGTAGAGGCCCTGTCCTGACCTTTAGCTCTCCACAGAGGAATGTGGAGCATCACGCTGGAATTTCAAGTTTCATCCAGAAGTGACATAATTCACTTCCTTTCAGCACCCAGAGCAGCTCACACAGCTCAGAAGAAGACCCAGAAGGAAACAGAAGCAAAACATTTCACAACGGCCCCACGCAACGAGCCCGGGGCAGCCTACTGGAGGGTGGGACGTGGCACTAGTCGCTTGGGTCACCTCAGCCCCTGGGGAGCAAACTGCCAGAGAGACGAGCGAGGCCCTTTTATACCAGCCAGCCTGCCTGCAGCCGGTCTACCAGAAAGCCCAGCCGGGAGCAGCCACAGCCTAACCAGAGAGGCACCATTGCCCACCGGCCTGCGAGCAGCAGTAAAAATGCTGACTGTTTCCAGCCCCCAAACGTGGAGTGGTTTGTTGTGGAGCTCAGTAAATATTTGTCGAGTGAGTGAAGAGGAGCAAAGCAGCTTCTTTCCCTGCTGTGCCTTATCTACCGAGTCCAGGCTGGGCCTCCGGAACTGGGAATCCTGATTGGAAATGTCAAGACCACTGCCAGTGGGTAGAGAGAAGGTTTTACCGGAAGGCCTGGATTTTGCTCTGACTCTGACGCTCACTTGAGTTGTTCTTGGCTAAGTCTTTTTCCTTTTGTGACTCGGTTTACCTGGATGAAAATCAAGGGGCCCATTTTAATGTCCTCCAAGGTCCCCCCATCCCCTGCTCAACCCTGCGGGGTGGGCTTTCTACGTTGTTCCCCACAGGCTGGGATCTGCCAGGAGACAGGCCACTGAAAAAAGGGGAGGACAAGGTCTGGTGGCTTCCCAGCGGTGTCCTGGGCCAGCTCGCTGGAACCGGAAACATGGTTCTGTCCCAGGGAGCTGGGGTCATGCTGCCCGTGGGTTTGGGAGAATTCAAGCCAGGGGGAGATTCCAATTTCCTGAGGGCTTCATCTACCCTTCAGGGGCTCACAGCCAAAAGCAAACCCCACCAACACGTAAGCACACGCCTCCACAGATTCCGGCCCAGGACCGAGTCCTTGGGGTGCAGAGGCAGCCACCCTAGACCCCAGGTGTGCAGGAGCCCTTGGTGCATTGCAGGAGGTGAAGGCTCCTTCCGAACTTAGGGTTACAGCTTAATTCTGCTGCTGAGTCCGTCCACTGGGCTTTTCATTTCACTTACCGTATTTTCCAGTTCTCAAGTTCTGTGTTCTTCTGAATTCTATTTCTTTGCTGAGACTTTCTGTTTCTTTGATGAGGCTTTCTTTCTTTCTTTCTTTTTTTGCCAAGCATGTTTATAATTTACTCACTGAGGCCGTTTTATGATTGCTGATCCGAAACCTTTGTCAAGTAACGCTGACACTTCCATCATCATGGTGTTGGCATCTATTGGTGATCTATTTTCAATCCCTTTAAGAACGGCCTGGTTCTTGGTATGATGTGACTTTCAGTTGAAACCTACACATTTTCGTCGCATGGTATGGAGACGCTGGATCTCATTTATACCTTCTGCTTCTTTCTTCTGATGTCACTCTTGTGAGCAGCGGCGGACGCCTTGTACTGCCAGATGAAGGTGGAAGTTTAGGTTTACTCTCCGACGTCTAAGGCAGAGACCCTGGAGAGTTACTCAATTATCTCTGCTAGTCCCCATAAGGCCTTAAAAGAGAGGGGAAGCAGCCCTGGCTGGTGTGGCTCAGCGGTTTGAGCGCCGGCCTGTGAACTAACGGGTCGCTGGCTTGTTTCCCAGTCAGGGCACATGTCTGCGTGGTGGGCTGGTTCCTCAGTTGGGGGCGTGCGAGAGGCAAGTGATGTATCTCTCCTACATCGTCAATGTTTCTCTCCCTCTCTTTCTCTCTCCCTCCTCCTCTTTCTAAAAATAAATAAATAAAATCTTTTTTTTTTTTTTAAAGAGGGGAAGTAGGTACAGTTGCTGCCCCAGCTGTGACCGTGAAACTGAGGAAAGGAGAAGGTTCGTTAGTTGCTCAATCACGCAGCCGCCATGTCGCGTGACAAGGCCGGGAGCCGGCCTGAGCCGATCCGTTTTCTCTTTGGCCTCGCCATCGTGGCCGTGACCAGGCCGCAGCCGTCACTGAGTGCTGAGGGCCCGGGGCGGGGCCTGGGGCGGCGCCAGTGCTCAGCACCTGCGACCAACTGAACTGCTGATCCCCGGAAACGCAAACGGAGCGGGCGAAGAAGTGACTGCTCAGGCAACTCGGGGACGTCCTGGGCAGGGCCGGGCCCAGGGGTCCGTGCAGGCTCTGCACCCCTGGCTCTCCCTTGGTCTGCTTTCCCATCCGAAAATTGGGGCTCCTAAGACCTTTACGTTTCAACGAGAGAAACGCGTAGTAAGATCACGCAGCACAGTTCCGGGGGGGCCGCAGGTCGTCCACGTGTCTCCTCTCATCCCTGCTCGTGCGAAGCCCTGTGCAGTCTGGAGGGAAAGGAAGCCACTGCGGGCCCGAGGGACGATGACCCACCAAAGAGCTGGGGCCCAGAGAGCCTGGGAGGAGATGCAGGGGCGACCTGGGGACGGACTCTGCACGGAGGAGCCCCAGGCTGGCCTAGCTCAGATTCCAAACTCGGTTTAAGGAGCGCCCCAAAGGACACTGCAGCCTAAGAGGCAGCTCTCCAGGATAAAAGGCACTAGGCTCCCCTCCCTCTGCAGAGAAAGAGGAGGGACCTGGCGGTTGGCCAGGCCTGCGCTCCCAAGCCCAGGGCGGCTGCTCCCTGAGCCAGGGGAGTGCCGGGGGCTGGGGTCCCTGCAGCAAGAGGCCCCCCAGTCTGCGTGGCCTGCTTGGGATTCCTGAGTAGGTTTTCAAGGGCCCGGGGCAGCTTCTCCATGAGGTCCGGGTCCAGGCCAGGAGAAAGGACGATCGTCCGTTGCTTCAGTGGAAGCCAAGGAATGAGGAAGGTCGTCCATCTGGTGGCACAGGCTTATTCAAAACCGTTTCAAGACAGCTTGGCTTCCAGTGGCCTCCCAGACACCCTCTGTCACCCAAGGTCTTCCCGTGGCCAGCGATGCTCTGGGGCGCCCGGGGAACTGAGGCCTCTCCTGCCCCACCTGATGTTTCGCCCCGTCACTGTCCAGGCCCTCCCCGGAGGGCCCTCCCTTGCCCCCTCCATGCAGACCCGCTCTTTTCCACCAGAAGACCTCCCCGGATGTCTCCCCTCTGCCTGGAGGGCCATCTGTCCTCCCCACCCAGGGACAAGCCTCGTGATTTAGATTTCAGCGGCAATGTCATCCCAGACCCCTGCGTCCTACACCCCCTCTGCCCCGGGCTCCCCCTCAGCACCCATTTGTCTTCCCGGTCACTGTGAATTTTGGGACTACTTTTCTTATCTTGTCGCTTCACTTTGCGATTTGAGTCCAAATTCCTTGCAAGTGGAGACGTCAGGTTTTGCGTTCCCTCGTGTGTGCCTGCTGTCTAGCAGGGTGCCAGGGCACAGTTGTGCCCACAGATATTTCATGAACAAGCAAAGGAACCACGCTTGGCAAATCCACTTTTCCTGGAGGTCAGGGAGCTGAAGAGAACTTGCTAGAAGGGGAAACAAAGTAGGCCAAATAGATAAGTAAGTGTAAGAAGACCCCGGACAAAATTGGGAATTTATTCCAATTGTGTAAATATTTATTTCAATATTCATGACGGACTTATGATGTGCCTACTATGCCAGGGAAGATGGTGAACTTGACAGCCAGACCTTCTTTTTGTCCAGGACACTACCGTAGAGGGCTGCCTATTCCGAGTATTGGCCCTGATACCCACTTTGTTATGTAATGAGATAAAACAGAGTCCTTGACCTACACTCAAGTGAAGAGCAATTGATTCGTAGGTGAATTGCCATTTGGCAGGAAAGTGGTGATAACTGGAGAGGTTCAGAGAGTGACAGAAGGCCTGAGGAGGGAGGAGACTTTGGAGGCTCCTGGGGGCCGGGTGGCTCAGTCCCCGTGGACTCTGGCAGAGCCTGGAGCTGGATGGGGGAGGGGTGGGCAGGGACCACAGCAAGCTGGCACACAGGACGTGGCGGAGGATTCACGGTGGAGGTAAACTTAGAACCCCTTTCTGCCCCCGGTTTGCCTGGTCTTTACAGCCACGTGTCTGAGACCCTGTCTGTTCCCCTTTGTACCCTGGGAGCCGTGCTCACTGCCCGGCCAATAGTTCATACTCCGTGCATGAGAAATATCTGAGTGTCAAGAGTCCCAAACAGGTAACTTTGAATTCCTTTCTCGCGCCCATCTTGGTGAATCCCATCTGTCTTTTGAGGAAGCAGACCAGCTCTCCAGGACTCGGGGAGTCAGAACAAAGACCAGCGGGTAGAAGCGTCGAGAACACGATGTCAGAAAGAACATTCGGTACTCTCCAAAGATGGCAAGAAAGGCAGGAACCTTCCCGACGACAGATATGGTCGAGCAGAGACTGGCGGAGTGCTCTTTCTCCACGGCTGCTCTGAGCATCCCTTCAACCAGTCTGCACCGCTGCCAAGCCCTGGGCGAAGAGACGAGCGGGCCTCGGATGCCCATTGTGATGTTTCTGAGGCGTCGCTGCCGTTGTCTGTCCCTGGTTGTCTGTCCCTGTTACCTCTGGTGCATCATTTTCCAGGACCTCTCTTGTCTCATCTGTGAAAGGAAGATGTGTGGGGAGGCTGCAAAAGGACTGGAACCGGTCACCCCACGCTGGCTGGCTTTGCCAAAAATCACCGCGCCGTGGTGAAAGATCTTGCTTGCATCGATGTCCGTGGGAGCAAGGTCGATCTCAGTTGGAAAACAGTGCCCAGAAACCTCAGTATGTCGATAGGAAGATGGTTACATAAGTTATGATATATCCTTACTGTATCTTAGTAGCTTCACATTGAAAAGGTTAGGTTGGGGATCTGTGTACGGGAACGTTCGATCTCGATATATGGTTTTCAGCAATTGCGAAGCGTGGCATACAGCACACCACCGCTTTGTACGCGTGCGTACGTAAAGCTGTCTTCGCTGAGAGCAAAGAGAGACGGGTAGCAGGATGCGATTGTGAGCACCAGGCATATCGGGAAGTGGGACTAGAACGGGCGGAGAGGTTATCAGTTCTCATTAGATCCAGGGCCACACAACCAAAAACTCGGAACAGCAGTGGCTTAGGTCAATAGGGGATTTCGTTGTCTCTCGCAAAAGGCCGTGCACTAAGGAGGCTCCGAAGTCACTGGCTCGCTCTGTCTCTCTTTCTGCTTCGCCATCCTCGACTAATGGCCTCTAGCCTCAGGGTCACCTGAGGTCAAAGATGGCAGCTGGGGATCCAGCAGCTGTGTCCAGGCAGGGATTGGAGAGAGCTGGGCCCGCCAACCACCCCTGATTGCAAAGGGGGCTGGGAAAGGTCGGGTTTTTTGTTTTTTTTTTTAAGCTGGCTATAATAATCATATTGTATTATATCACATCGTATTATATCCCATATTATATTTTAATCTATTGGGCAGCCCCAATAATAAAGGGCTGTACTACTAAGGAGGAAATGGAGAGTGGATATTGGGTGGCCACGGAGTGTCCCTGCCGCAGGAAGATTATTACCTGTTCAATTGCCACAGCACCTGGCCAGCTGCACTAGGAGCACCTTGCTGACCCCTTGAAAAATCCAGTTGGGGGAGGTGTTGACAACAGGAGGAAGGAACTCCCTTCTCTTGGCACATCCCGTGGGCCCGCCAGGGGTTGCCCCTGTTACCTCGCTTCATCCTCACGCTCGCCCCTTCCCCTTTGCCAGAAGAGGAGTCCAAGAGGCAGAGAAGGGACGCAAACGTCCAACAGTGTCCTTGTCACCGAGGGGCAGAGCCGAGGCTGGGATCCAGGTGTGCGTGATTATAAATTCTTCGCTGCGGTCTCCGAGACCATTTTCCGGATGGGGAAACACACACACACACACAAAAAACGAACTCCTGGATAATTCTAGAACCCTAATCTTGACAGGGGCTGGATGCCTTAGCCGGATTATTAGGACGGCAACAGGAGGGCAAATACCGGTTTTGCTCCGACTTCTTGATCTCTGACGGACGTCACCCAGTTACCCAGTGGGGAGGCTCAGGACGCCAAGCTGTTTTTCCCTCTAGCATGGATCCATTTCCCGGCAACCTGAGTCTTTTCTTTCCTTTTTTTGTTCCTCTTGTTAGTTTTCGTGCCAACATTCAGACAAAGACAAGGAGGCAAAAAATAAAGAACACGTTTTCTCCCCCTCCCCACCCCAGCCCCATTTCCTAACTTAAGTCTAATTTCCTAAGAGTGAGGAGGACGAGCTCTGAGCCCTGCATAAACACCGGGCCCCCTCGGGTCTCCGGATCTTCGTCGACAGGAATTTAGGAGCGAAGCCCGGAGGGGAACCTTCGGGACGAGAGCGTCCCAGCCAAGCCGCTGTCAGCCGCCCGCTGTGTGGGAAAGCACGAGGGCCGTGGGTGTTTTCCTTGAAGCGCTTTCAACTCCAGACAGCATGGGAGCCAACCCAAGGAGAAGGTATTGCATTCCTGCATCCTCGGCCAACTCGGGGCTTCGTTCTCGCTCTCCGTCTTACCAAGATACGATTTCAGCCCTGAAAGGCAGGCAGGCCTTCCTCGGAGAAACGTGAACCTTCTTCAGTGGAGCGTATCTTCCCCATAGCAGGCTCCTGCTGGTCCTTATGCCCGTTTCCAAGGCACTAGGGCTGTCCTCGGGAAGCCCGGGGGACAGGCGGAGCTCCCTGCTGCACCGGCCCGCCGGGGGCTGGCTCGGGACTGGTGTCTCTGTCCTTGCCTGGGGCGTGGAAAGGGGTCAGCCCGACCCGAGGCGGAACTCCGCTGCAGCCGGGGGACCTCGGCCAAGGGCTGCATTTCCCTGGCTGGGTTTCAGTAGCGGAGAAGTGGAGAGTGGTGCTGTGTCCTCAGTTTCCCTGCCCTGTAGACGGTTGTAAGTCCTTCAAGGCGGGCAGAGGGTATCTTACTCCTCGCGGGGCCAATGCGGAGTCGCTGTGAAAATCAGAAAGGAAACAATAATGAGCAAAAATCAGTACCACCAAAGACTATATGCCCTTAGCCATGTCTAGAGGATGGCTCAGAGATAACAGGATAGGAACATGTTACTCTAAAATACTCCGGAACCTAAAAGCCCCAAGTTCAAATCCCAGCTCTACCACCTACCTGCTGTGTGACCTTCAGCACATGAGCTCTCTGACCTCTCTGTGCCACAGCTTTCTCATCTAGAAGTGGAACTAGTAACAGCGATGAGCTCGTCTGTGAGTTGATTCAGGAAAGGTGCTTAGAACAGTCCCAACAAGGCAGACTCGATAAACACGGACCTCAGTCTACTGCTCCTTCCGACGCAGCTCAGGGCAGCTTGGGGTCCTTCCACACCACATTCCCTCCAGGCAACTGCCACTCCCAGAAAAGGTGGCTGCTTCTGTGGCCAAAGCTCAGAGGGGCAGGGCGACCACTCCGCTGCCCCTCGCAGCGTCCCAAGACCCACTGTGGCTCCCCGCTCCGCCCCGCAGTGGGACCCACGAGGTGGAATGCCAATGAGCCAATGCTGAACTGCAAAACAGCTCGTGTGAGACCAGTGACTGGTGCCAGGATCCAACCTTTGCCTCCCGACGGGGCTCGCGGTGCAACCTTAGGCTCAGACAAAACACCGATTGAGTGAGGCGAACACCACTTTCTCAGCAGGGAAGATGTTATTGGACGGAATCCGAGGTCCCTCCAGGGCTCACTCAGGCCACTTGCACTTGGTGCGTTTACCCAGCATCCTGGAGTGCTGGGTGATGTGCGGCTTTATCTCAGGCAAGTCCATTTACTGAGCTCCTCCTGAATATCGAGCCTTCTGGTAGCTTCTTTACACATTTAATTCTCTCAACAGCCTAGGCTGGATGTGTGGTCAGCCCTACGAGCAGTCAGTTAGGGAGCACACCTGGCCCTGATGTAGCACGGGGGTCCAGCTGGAAGATTCTGGAATCAGTCTTCAGGGTGGGAGTTGTGGGTCCGCTGCTCCCTGACTCAGTGCCTGGGGCCACCGACCGGCCCCCTGGGGACCTCGGCCGTCTGGTCGGTAAACTGGAGACGGTGCCCGTGCTGTGGGTACAGAGTGAGGAAAGACGCACAGTGGGCCTGGTACACAGAATGCATTCAACCGTGGCAGCGAGTGCCAATGATCGGGGCAGCGGTGGGGGGAGGGGGTCAGGGCCTACGTGGCCTGGGGCCCCTGGGATGGGGAGGTGGCCAAGGCAGGGTCCCCGGCCCTGAGGCGATGGTCTGGGGGAAGGGGAACGAAGCTTCGCATCGGGCTCCTGTCTTGGAGGCCCCGGAGGTCCTACGAGGCTCAGGATGTGTCCCAGAACCCCACAGCCCCGAGGGGTGGGTCAAGGACGGCCCTCCGTGTGCTTCATGCTGCCCTGGGCTGGTCCCCTCCACACACAGGTTCTCTACCCCTCCCGGCCCCGCCCCCACTCCGGATCGGGTGTGGTCTTTGCAGAACCCCCTTGGGGAGACCTGGCCTAGTTGAAGAAGATTTGCTTCCTCCACCATCTCTCTGAGTCTGGGTGCGCCCTTGATGTGGTCCAGGACAGGAGCCGTCCCCCACCCCCAACCTGCCCAGCCTTGGTGGGTCTGCGTTTGTCTGAAGGCCATTTGTCTTGCACATTGCAGGGAGTGGGGGCCCCTAGCCCCATGGCTGTGGGAGGGGGAGCACTGGCGGCTGGGGAGGCGCCATGGGGAGGCTCCATGGGGAGGCGCCATGGGGAGGAAGCTGGTAGGGGTCAGGGAGCCTGGCCCTGGGTGAAGGCCTGGGAAGGGGCCTCCGGAGACATGGAGGGGACCTTGCCTTGTGTGTGCTGCAGCCGGAGCCCTGGCAGCCCCTCCCGTGCCCACCTGCAGGAAGGTCTGCAGCGACAGAGCTACCCAGGGACGCTTGGCGCGTGAGTCCTGGGAGGGAAGCCCAGAGAAGAGGGGGCAGGCACTGCCACCAGGCTCATATAAACCCCTCGAGAGTGCCCGAGCCTGTGGGTACCTCAGCTCCCTCTGAACCACTCTCCCACCCAGCCTCCCTTTGCCCTCCTCGTCCTCTGCAAGTCTGGCCACTTGGCCGTGGCCTCCACCCCTACCCCTTCGCACTGCCTCCGTCCAGCTGGACTGTACAGCGGCGAATTTGCCCAAAGGAGCTAAAGCCCATGCCAGCTCTCAGGACGAGCAGCCTTGGGTGGGTGACCTATTGCTCCGTGTTTCTCAGGGGTCCCATCCACAGAGCAGCAATCACAACAGCGTCTCCCCGAGACGCCCTTCGGTGGGTGGGGGCGCAGGGACAGCTGGGGCCTACGGGCTCCACCCTGACCACACACTCGGAGGCAGGTTGCAAACGTGTGGCCTCTGTTGTGACAGAGGAGGGAAGCAGGTCCTGGAGGGCTGGGGAGGGGTTACGAGTCCGTGCGAGCTGGGAGCGGAATGGGCTGTGCAGATGCGGGGTCTGCGTCCTCCCCGAGGCGGGGGTTCAAATTCAGCCCCCGAGTGCAAAGGCGCTGAGCTCTCTGTGCCTCAGTCTCCTCCCGTGGCAGCCAGAGCTGAGCCTTGAGGAGTTTTTGACAGGGTGATGACTTCCTCTGTCAATGGAGGCTCGCTGTGTCCTGCGGTGGAGCTGGGATGAGGATTCACGCCAACGCCCAGCGTGGCGCCCTGGCCTGGGTCAGCCGGTCCTGAGGCTCAGTCCGCCACAGGCGAACGGGTTTTGTCTTCCCAAGTCCGTTGCGAAGAGGGAAGACCACCCTTCCCTTCGGACCCCCACGGCTCCCCCCCCAGCCTGGGGAGGGATGAGCAATGCTCAGGAAATGCTGGAAGCCCAGCGCTCTTGGAGGCGCCTGCCCCAGGCTGAGCCCTGTGGGAGGAAAAGCAGAACAGAAACAGCCGGGGGAAGTGAACGCACAAACAAACCCCCAGACAAGGGATGCGCTTGTTGCAGAGAGAGAAAGGGCCCATTCAGCCCTAGGCCCTGGGCGCCCAGTGCTTCCTCCAGGCCTGGCGCTCTGGGCAGCTCACACATCTGTCCTGGGGCCTGGCTTCCCCAAAGCCACCTGTGACCCCTGGCCGCAGAGTCCTGACACCTCCCAGAGTCAGGCAGGGCGAAGGCAGCTTTGCATTCCCCAAAGGCTCACATGCTCGAGGGCGGGCTCTGCCAGGCCGCCTGGCCTGGGTGGCGTCCCCTTCCCACTTCCTCTTCCTTCCACTCTTCTCTGTCTCCTTTCCCGCCCTGGCCTCTGAAGTCCCGGAGGCAAGCGGTGGGTCTGGGAGCTTAAACAGAGAGAATTCTTCCAACCATTTTGTGGGGGCGGGGGAGAGAGGGAGGTAAAGTACTGTTTGTTGAGCACCTACTATGTGTCCGGAACTCTGCTAGGCCTTTTCATCGGCTACTTCTGGCAGAGAAGGAACTGATGCCCAGAGTATGAATGGGCTGGGTCTGACCGAGACTTGATTTCATTTCCGGCACAAAATTTACTGAGTGTTGTGGGGCGAACTAGGGCAGAAAAGAGGAAAAGCTACAATGAATGAGGAAGCAGCTGGCACACAGTAGGTATTCAATAAATACATGCTACGCCCCATCTCGGAGTCTCTACAGCATGTACTGAAGACTCATTTAAGGGACAGAAAGAGAGAATGGCTGCTCTGGTTCATTCGTTTACTTCATTCAACAAATATTTCCTGAGCATCTACTATGTGCCAGAAATGAATATAGCGTGACAGAGACAGCGAATGCTCTGCCCTCGTGCAGTTTACGTTCTAGTGTGATGCTAGGGAGAGGCAGTCCTTCCCTGCATTTATCTGACGCAAATGTGTTGAATGCCTACTGTGTGCCAGGCTCTGCTCTCTGCCCTGTGTGCTTTCACCACATTCGGTCAGGTGAGAAGCAGCAGCGCCACGCTGCGAGGGGGCTTGAGGAAAGGTGTCTTTTCCTCTGACATCTGCCAGACAAGTTGTCCTAATTAATACTCAAATCAGCCAGAACGACAATGGGAATGGGCTGCTCAGAAGCTACTTAAGAGACCCTCCAGCCCCAAGGAAGTCCCTGTTAACAAAAATCAGAATGAACATTTACCGAGGGCTCGCTCACATTGCAGAGACCGTGTTACACATTCCTGATATCACCGGGTCCCCCCAGCACCCAGTCAGACAGGGCTGCGGGCAGAACTGTGTCTCCCTCCAAGGTCATGTACTGATGCCCTCACCTCCAAGACCTCAGAATGTGACTGTGTTTGGAGACAGGGTCTCTAAAGAGGTGATTCAATGAAAATGAAGTCATTCGGGTGGCCCCCGATCCAATCTGACTAGTGTTCTTGTAAGAAGATTAGGAGGCAGACAGGGGACAGAGGAGGACTGCGGAGACACAGGGAGCAGGTGGCCGTCCATAGGCCAGAGAGAGGCATCAGACAAAACCAGCCTTGCCGACACCTTGTTCTTGAACTTCTAGCCTCCAGAATCATGAGAAAATAAATTTGCATCGTTTGAGTCTCCCAGCCTGTGGTACTTTGCTAGGGCAGCCTGAACAGACTAATACAAGTAGGCACTTTGTCCCAGTGCACAGACTGACTCTCAGAGAGGTGACACACCTCGTCCAAGGTCGTGCAGCCTGGAAAGGAACCCAATGACTTTGGGAATTCAGATCTGTCCGATCGCCAGGCCTGCGTGCTCAGCCACACAGCACCGGGCAGGCTTTTGTTCTCCGAGACTTCTTGGGCCCGTTTCCGAGATGTGCTTTTTAAATACCTCTCTGCCGGGAAAGCATGTCGGGGGAGGGAGCTGGCACGGGGCCCCCTCCACACCCACAGACCTGCCCCTGGGAGGGCCCTGCAGCACCCTGGGCAGTGGGCTGACTGCCATCAGGCCCCAGCCCCTGTAGCTGGGACAAGCTAAAAGAATTCTCCATGCATTCTGTTTTATTTTCTAAACAGTCCTGATCTTCAGAGGCAGTGACCTTTGGAGAAAGAAAGAAAAATGCAAAATATTCCAAAGATAGTGAGTAATCTGAAAAGACAACTCTCTAGACCAAGGCACTGCAAGATTTTTCTTAAAGAGACAGAGAGTAAATACCTCAGGTGTCTCCATAGCAACTCCTGTCTCCTGTATTGCAGCTGGAGGCTGCCAAGCGAATATGTAAATGAGGGAGCACTTTTGTGCTCCAATAAAACTTTATTTATAGATACAAAGTTTGCATTCGACATCATTTTTGCTGTCATTAAAAGATACTATTATTCTTTTCGGTTTTTTTCTACCACTTTAAAACGTAGAAGTCCTCCTGAGCTTGCAGGCCCTGTGAGAGCAGGCCCTGGGCCAGATTTGCCTTGTAGTTTGCCAGCCGCTGGCTCGGTCATTGTATCCACCATTTCCGGGAAGCAGTTTAAGACCTTTAGAGCTGGGAGGGCCAGGCCCTCCCACCCAGCCTACAGATGGGAACACCGAGGCTCAGAGTTGGAGCTGACTTCAGGAGCTCTTGGGGACCCGGCTCCACCTCTGGCCTCCCAATCTGAGCTCCTTCTCCCACCTTGGGGGCACAGGCCCCACCATGGAAGTGATGGTGTCTCTTTACGAGGTCAGCTGCACACCCAGGTGCGCACTGTCTCAGCTCCTGATGAGAGCTGCAGGACAACCACCTGCTCAGGCTCAAGTGCTGTGAGTTAGAGTTGGGGAGGGGCGGGAGCGGGGGGCCGAGGCACAGGGGGAGTGCTGCGTGCAGGCTGGTGAACCCCCAGTCCTCGTGAGTGCTGCATGGGGTGCTTGGCCAGTGTCATGGCAGCTGCTCCGTGAGTCCTCGGGACAGCCCGACCAGGTTAGTTACCGTGTTCGCTTTTCAGATGAGACCATCAAAACCCAGACAGGGCACGTGCTTCACCCGAGACACAGTGAACAAGGGGCCACCCCAGGCCCTGCTGGCTTCATTGCTGGGCGGACAGTCAGCGGTGGCACGGCAAGTCTCCACCTCACCCTGGTGGCCCCCCCAGGCCAGACGTCGGGCTTGGTAATCTGGTACCTACTGACCCCAGGGCTGAGCTAGTTAGCATGTTTCTGGTGCATTCTCGGGGACATTTCTCAGCAAAGGCGGCGCGCAGGCAGCCAGTGACACACCCTGGAGGCACAGGAAGGCCTTATCTTTCTGTCACCAGAAACTCTGATGATATCATAACCACCTTCCCTCTCTGTTCTGTCGAGACCGGGTTAAAATCGATCCTAACAAACAGCCACGTGGCAGAAGACCTGCTCTCCAGGGATGCCTACGGCCGTGTGGGGCTGAAGCTCTGGCAGGAGAGCAGCCCAGATGTCAAAATAAGAGCTGAGTTGAATCAATGACGGTCCATCCACATGGCAGAAGGGTGCACGGCCGTTCGAGTGAGACCAAGGAATATTTACAGCTCTTGCCTTGGAGAGGTGCTCACAGCACTCTAAGGGATACAACTGTTGTGCAATGATGTGTCTGGTGAGAGCTCATTTAAATGAAAAATGTATGTACGTGGGACGTACGTGCCTGGGAAAAGGTCTGGAATTTTATTTGCCAAAGTGTTAACACACTGTTTGTTTGGGTTCATTCATTCATTCATTCATTCACCCCACTAACATTTAATCAGTACCTACTATGTGCCAGGAAACATACTAAGAGCTAAGAACAGTAAAAAAATACAAGAGAAAATTCCTGGGATGTGGGGTGGTTTTTTAATTTTAAATGGACCGTATTTTTTAGGGCAGTTTTAAGTCCATAGCAACACTGAGCAGAAGGGCCTGAGGTCTTCTATGTAACCTCTGTCCCCATGCGCACAGCCTCCCTCTCTATGAACACCCCCACCACGGGGGTGCCTCTGCTACAGCCCGTGAGCCTGCTTGGGCACATCGCAGGCCCCCAGAGTCACGAGGGCTCACTCCCACTGCCGTCCATTCCGTGGGTCTGGACGAGTGTATGATGACACGTACCCACTGTGATGGTGTCACACAGGGCACTTTCGCTGCCCTGAAAATCCTCTGGGCGCTGCCTGGTCCCCTCCCTTCTTCCGTCCCCCTTCGTCCCTGGCAACCGCTGATCTTCTTACTGTCTTTGTAGTTTTGCCTTTTCCAGAATGTCACAGCGTTGGGATCAGACAGCGCGTAACATTTTCAGATTGATTTCTTCCACTTAGTAATGTGCGTGGAATGCTCCTCCGTGTCTTTTCGTGGCTGGGCAACGCGTTTCTTTTTAGTGCCGAGTAACGTCCTCCTGTCTGGCTGGACCAGTGTCCCCAGCCACTCACTGAAGAGACTGTTTCCACCCTCCATCAACGTAAAACACACGGAGAGGCCGCGTTCCTTTTTCACGAGGCCTCTCCGAAACCTGGTGCGCGTGGCCTCCGCCAGGACTCTCGCGGCCCAATGCGCATGCTAGGTTTTCATCCCAAATATTTGATCTGTCGTTTGGTATCATAAAATTTGCGGTTGAAAAAGTAGATTCACATACCCAACTTGGTCCAAGCACGCTTACAAGTTTTCTAATATCGGAGTTAAGTATCGGTTTTTACCATTTTATTTTCATGAATTAAAATGGAACCGAACTTATAACTCAGGTCCTCGTTTGCGCCGGCCCTCCATCCAGTGCTCAAAGGCCACGTGTGGCCAGTGGCTGTCACTCCGACACGCGTGCTCCAGCGCCGTGCGTGTGCACTCGTCCATCTGACCGTCCGCTCACTCACCCGCTCACTCACCGTGCACGCGCTGGGAGGCCACAGCCCTGCAAGCCACAGTGAGAAGGAGCACAGAAGACGCCATGGCTCTACCCTAGGACCACATCACGGTGTCCCTTCTCTCCCCCACCAGTCACTTCCCCTCCCCATGCCTCAGTCTTCCTTTCTGTAAAACGGGCAAAAGGGGGTGGAGTCCGCCTGCAAGCCCCAGGGGCCCACCCCACCCCACTCAGCGTGACTGCTATGGGGGAAAGCACACAGGCCTGGGGGCAGGCTGAGCTGGGTCAGGGTCTCGGCGCCTTGCCCAAGTTCCGCCTCCTCGCTAAGCTTCAGTTCCCCAACCGGAGCCTGGCAGGGTTGCAGGGGGTAGCTTTGGCGGAGCCTTGAGCTCTGCGAGCCGGCGGCCCTGCCCTAACGCCCTGGGAGCGAGGGTGGCTGACAGGAGGGCAGGACAGACGTGCGAGGCCCCCACCGAGCCAGTGGAAGGGAACCGGAGGGAGCAGCAGGCGGGAGCAAAGTCTGGGCGGTGACGCAGGTGCAGCTGGCAGGAGGCACGCGGGCGCCCCACCTTCAACCCTCCCGCTCCCCACCTGCCCCACTGCCTGGCTCTGGATCCGGCAGGAGGCCGGGCTCACCAACTGCTGACTCACCCCTTGAGGGATTCCTAGGAGGGGTGTGAGGCTCAGCACGTCCCAACCAGGGCGGGCGCGAGCAGGGAGAAGGAGGGCGGCTTTCAGTACCAGGGCCCCTTTTTTGGGAAAAGACATCAGCCAAGGGCCCTCTTGGGGTTCAGGCACCCAGACCCTGTCCCAGCCCTCCTGAAGGCCATAGTTCCTTGCAGGAGACAGACATAAGTTTACCCCGAGGCAGAGGGATGTGGGCGCCAGGCCGGGCCGGCAGCAGCGGTGACCCCGGCTGGGGCTCTTTGCTCTCTGAGCTGCAGTTTGCACGCTGGCCAAATGGACACAGAAACACTTGCTCTGCCCTGTCCCTTCCACACCGCTAAGGGCAAGTGCTGTGCAGGCGGGCCATGGATCCCCCTACAGCCAGAGGGAGAGCTGGGTGGGGATGGGGGGCGGACTGGGGAGGGTGCCCCGGGAGCGGAGGAACCCAGTTCCGGTAGGCAGCCGCTCCTGGCCTTGCCATTTGGAGGGTGGAGGGTGGAGGACTTGGGGTCTCACTTCCCCGCCCCACCCCCTCGGTTGCCTTCTGTGCCGAATAGCTAAGTTCTCCCTTCCCCCTGTGGCGAAGCTGTCCTCACGATGAAATGAGACGGTGGGTGTGAGGCCGGAGGGGAACTTCCTGACCACCCGGGGGGCCTCCCCCGACTCATTCTTACGTGTCATCGCCATCAGGCATGCTCGTCTTGTTCAATTAGTTTTGTGTTTCATTTTCTAGACTCTCAGCTCCATGAGGGGCTTGGCTTTGTTCCCCACTGCGTCTTCAATTCCAGAGCTAAATGAGCCCTAAGGAAATGTTTGTTGAATGAATAAAAGAGAGCGAATGGCAAAGGGCATGCTGAGAATGGCTGTCCGTGGTCCCAGCCAGGAGGTCTTGTGATTCCAGCACCATCAGGAGAGTCCCAGGGAGACCCCAGGGGGGTCCTCAGGAGGTGAGTGAGTGTAGGCTGGTGGAGCGGAAGGTTCCAGCAGCCTGAAAACAACAAAGGAGAAGAAGACACTCACTCCCTCATCCCAGGCGTCCCCGAGGAGTAACTGTGACACCAGAGAGGGGACCCACAGCAGAGCGAGCCGGACACGCGGACAGGCTCCGAGGCGTCCGGGTGCAGTGGACCCACTTGGGTCTGGTGACGTTGACGTGCGGGCTCGGCCTGCGTTCTGCACGGACCACAGGGGCCGAGGTGCCCTTGTCTGTGAAGCGTGTGATTGAAAGTGAAGCAAGTGTCGAGATGAATGAACGTTATTGTCACACAGAGAAGACAGCAGGTTGGGCCCAAAGGGTGGACTTCTGCTGCCTCGGATGTCACCTATTGTTGTTGGTTAATTGAGGAATGACTTTGATGGGGCCAAACGCACAGAATGTGCATGTCATAAATGCATGTGCTACGGCTTCGCACCATGGAGCCGCTGCGAGGATCGAGGCAGAGAATCCCTGCTCCCCAGGGACACCCCAGCTCCCCTTCTGGGTCTACATCCAGCCCTTCTGCAAGCTGTACCCCGATTCTGACCTCTCGCTCCGTCAACGGCCTTCTCTTGAACGTCATAGAAGTGGAATCACACAGCGAGAGGAGGGGACGCCCAGACTTCATTCATTCATTCCTCAGCCCTTGCCATGCTGCTCGCAGAGAGAGCCCCCGCCTCCGGGCCTGAGCCCTGTCCCCACGAAGTCCCACGGAACCCTCCCAAGGTCCCTGTTTCACAGTGGAGGACATCGAGACTCAGACAAGACTAGCAGCTCACTCAGCGTCACACAGCGCGTCGGTGCCAAAGCCAGCTTCAGAACCCGGTGTGGCCTGGCCTAAGGCAGGGCCCGCCCACGGCAGGGGGGTGCCAAAGGGGTTCCTAACGGAGCAGCCGTGGTGCATAGTCGTGCCCCAGCCACGTCACCTCCGTAGTAAAAATCTTGCCTTTGCCGTAAGCAAGCCCCGTGCATGGTCTCTGCGTGTCCAGGTTAACACACCTTTGAAAGAAGCCGCAGCACCCTCAGGAGAGCACGTCTCTCTGTAACCACCCAGGGAACCTCCAGTCCCCACCTTGCTTTCCCCACCTCCAGGGAACCTTCCTCCTCGCATTCCCCGCTCACTCCCAAAGGCCTAAAAGAAACTGCGAAGCTGCCTGTCCCAGAAGCTTTGTCAGCATGACTCCCACGGTGCTGCAAACACTCTTGACGCGGGGTTTGGATGTTCGGACGCCGCGGGCTGCGGCGAGGAGCTGGACGCCCGGAGGGCTCCGGGGTCGCCACCGAGACAGCGAGCGGGCTCTGACCTCCAGAACCGCCTCTGCGGAGAGGGCCTGCAGTGGGCCGTGGGAGCAGCTGGAGACCAGGAGGGCCCCGACCAGGGCCAAGCCGGAGAAAGGGGCTGCCCGGGGAGGTGCCCTGGAACCAGGGCAGACCCCGCTTCCTCTGGGCTCTCCGGACACTGCAAGGGCCCTGCCTTTTCTGCGTCCCCTCTCCGCCCTCCCTTCTCCTTTCTCACCACCCCCCTCTCTCTCCTCCTCTCTCTCTACCCTGCCCTTCCCCCGCTTTTACTTTCTCCTTCTCCCCCCACTACCCACCCCAAAGACACTGTGCCTCCTGCCTGTGCCCACAACCTGTGATTTTAAAACCCTCAGGCCCCTCCGCCTGGTCGTTACTGGGCCGAGGGCTGGCTGACAGACAGCAGGATGGTTTTGGAAACATTTTACAGCGTGCACAGCCAGGAGAGGCAGGGACTGTAATGACTATAATCCAGGGCAGAGAGTGATAAGGGTCTCGGAGATAACAGACCTCCTTCCTCAGTCAAGGTCTTGGCCCTCGGGTGTCCCCAGTTCCCTGGGACAGAGACCTAAGCAGGTAATTATGGGGGTTGAGATAAGGGTAGTAATAGAGGCTGTGCAGGGATGATGTGGGCCAAGGAGAAGCCAGAAACTTCGCTCAGACCCATCAGGAAGCTTCCAGGAGGCGAGGACGGCGGAGGCGGAGGCGGGGGTGGGGGTGGGTGGGAATGTGATCTGGGGGTGGCAGAAAATGCTGGCGCCTAAGGAGCTGACAGGGGGCGGGAGGGGGGGCGGTTCCAGACTCAGGAGAGGCAGGGTGAAGGGGCAGAGGCACGGAGCGGACTGACTTGATCTGGAAACAACCAGATCTCCAGGTCTGCGCGCCAGGAAGCGCCCCGTGCTTTCCGGGTGACCGGGCAGGCAGGGCAAGCGACTGCAGCTGTCGGAGACTGCAGTGCACGTTCCCTATGCTCGAGGCTCCTGTCAGAGTCGGGGTGCTGCGGACGGGAGCCCCAGTGCTCTCAGGGGCTGCATTTCCACTGGGACTCTCTGTCTCCCCCACCAGAGGAAGTCGCCAGTGCCAGGGTCTCTGAGACCACGGCGTGCCCTCAGACCTCCTCATGTCTAAGGAAGGGTGACAGCTACCCCATATTAAGTGCCTATTGTATACCGGTGGCTCTACGGGCTTCATCTCCAACCCTCACAAGAAGTGCAAGTCGAGGTCAACATCCGACTTTACAGATGAGGAGACTGAGGCACAGAGACAAGCTACAGTGCCCTGGGCTTGCACAGCTGGTAAGGGACCCAGCTGGCGTTCAGACCCAGACCTATGCCTGGGCACAGGGGTGCTCAGGAAATGTTTGAGGACCCCATGGCTGTGTGTAAATGAAGAGTGGAACACCCAGAATTTGAGCATTAAATCCTAAGGGTGAAGGGACAGGTCACCAGGCAATCCTGAATGCTCCCTGACAATCTTTCCACGGTTGTTCCTTGATTACCGTCAGCCACGGGGAACTCAGTCAGGAAACCCGGATTCTGGGCCTGGTGGCGGGACCCGAGGACCTTGAGGGAGGCCCCTGTCCAGGCCTGGTCTTCCGTCTGAAACAGTGGTATAGATCACTCCAATTAACAGACCCTGTCCCCTGGGTAAACGTGAGCAAACATTTTATTTTAGGCGGTGTACCTATGGCCAAGATAAGCAAGGCAGAAGCCTGGCCCTATCCTGGACAGCGGGTCATGGGAGGAAGAAGCAAATTCCTTCTGTTTTGTTTTGAATTGGGGTGGAGAAGGGAGGGAAGGGGCAAAGCGTGGAGAGGCGGGTGCAGGGCGTGGTGTGAGAAACTCGGCCGCCAAGAGCCGCTCTCCGCTGGGTGCTTGGGTGGTCAGGGGGTGGGTGGAAGGCTAGGGGCCGGGGGCTTAGGGAAAGAGGACCCTGTCTCTGCCTAGTGTGGAAACTTCTAGAAGTTCCCTGCTGCCCCCCACCCAGCACTGCAGGAGGTACTGGAACCCCCACACCTCTCCTTCCTCAGCTCCTGCCCCCTCCCCCTCACTTCCACTCTCTCGGCAGCAGGACAGCGCCCTGACCCCAGCCCTCCCTCCGCAGGCCCCCACTTCCGCCCCTGGAAAGTCCTCCTCATCCTGCCACCTCCTCCAGGAAGGACCCGGGGCCTCCTCGTAACCTTCCCGAGCCACCTTTGAATGCAGTGAGGTGTGTGTGACGTCCCCTCTCCTGACTGGGTCCCTCTTCCTGGGGCAGCTCCAGGGTGCCACTGTCCCCATGCTGAACAGAGATATAGAGCAGTGAGGACAGAGGCACACATGTCCCAAGCACCTCAGACACCCCTTGGACCTGCCTCAGACGGCCACACTGCATGGGAAGAAAACAGGGTGGGGACCCCCAGGGTGACACAGATGTGGGCTGGCTCCTCAGACTTCCTGGCAGTGCTGTGCTCCTTCTCCAAGGCCTGAGTGAGCCCACAACTGTGACCAGGAGGAAGGAAAACCAGGCTCCCCGCCGTGGCGGTGGCGGCTGACTCGGTGGGTGAGGGGCGGCATCACAGCTCGGTCCCCAAGGACCCCACCCGCCGCCCTCTGCCTCGGGGGCCACAGGGGCAGACGGGGTCCTCGGCAACATCCCTGGAGCACGTGCCATTAGAGGAGTCACACCTTCCACAGCGGTTCAATCACACGATTCAGAGGGAATCTTGTAAAAATCGAAACTGCTCTCTCCACACTTGGAAGCTGCCTGTGAATTGCAGCCCAGGACGGACTCCTCGGTGCAGTGACAGGCTCGTGTTTCCTGCTCCGGGCCCGGCTGCTGTCCCCTCTGCCCGGAGCCCCACAGGGCCTCCTCCACGAGGGCTCCCTGCCGTCACCCGTGTCCGCTGTGGTCTGCTTCCTGGTCTGCACACGATGTCCCACATCCCAGGGGTCCTCTCAACGCTGAGCAAACCGGGACAGCTGGCCTCCCAGCACCACAGCTACTCAGGGTCAAAGCCAAGTGGCCCCAAGACCTCATGAGAACTGCTGCCAACCGTGTCCTCCCACCGCACCCCCGCCCCTCCCCTTGTCCTCGCACCCACTGCCCCAGCCGCACTGGCCTCCCCGCTGCCCCTGGAACACGCCATGTTTCCCATTCGGGGCCTTTGCACCTGCTGCTCTCCCCGTCTCCCAGAATTATTTTCTCCCTCTTGTGCGTATTGCCGTCTCCGTCCCTTCCTTACGTGCACCCCGTCCAGTGAGGACTCCCTCGTGTGAAATATTTAGCATCCCTCTCTGCGGAGGAGAGTCCCCAGGAAAGGGCCTGCAAGCCCTTCCCGGCCTCCAAGCACCTGCCACTCGGCATGCCAACAGGAGGAGCCTGAGCTGGCTTTGGGCTCTTTCCGCCATATGACGGGGTGGGAATGGCCTTGTGCCTGTCCAGGCCTACCCTCTGAGAGCTGCCACTTCCTCCTGCTGAAAGCCAGGTGCCGCGGCAGAAGTGTGAGTGGCTGAGGCCACCGCGCGGCAAGGGAGCCTTTGCTGGCCGTGTGTGTGTGTGTGTGTGTGTGTGTGTGTGTGTGTGTCTGGGGGAGGTGGCGCCGGAGCAGCCCCACCTGTCCAGCCACCTCTGACGAGGGGCCAGCTCTGTGGACGAAGGTGCCGTCCCAGCCGGTGCAGCGAAGCCCCGCCCGGCTGAGCCGAGCCTGTGTGACGGGATTGAGAGAAGTAATAAACGGACTTCATCTGAAACAGTCCCATCCGAGGGTTTGTTACGCACTAACTAATAACTGGGGAACCTCCACGGATACGAGCATCGGCAGCAGGCAGCCCGGCGCCCAGGCTGCCTGTGGCCAGGCCCCCTCCGCCCGCTGTGCTTCCCTTGTCTCCACCGTCAGCCACGCAGCCGGCAGCCTTGGCGTCGCCTGGGACCGTGTAGAACAGCGAGCTCGTGAGCCGCCCTCCGGAGACCCTGGGGTGGGGAGCGGTGGTCTGTGCGTGTGCCTTCTGAATAGGTGTTTTGTTGTTTTAGAGTGGTTTTAGGGTCACTGCAGAAGTGAGCAGAAAGTCGAGATTCCCGTATCCTCCAGCACCCACACAGGCGCCGCCTCCCCCGTTATCGACACCCCCACCGGGGTGGGGGGCCCGGGGGGGACCTCATTCACCGTCGATGAAGCCACATCGACGTGTTCCAGTCACCCAAGGCCCTTGGGTTCCAGTAGCGTTCGCTCTTGGCGCTGGACGGCCTGTGAGTTTTGACAAATGTGTGGTGACATGTATCCAATTTGACAGCATCCTGCAGAGCAGTTTCACCGCCCCGAACATTCCCTGTGCCCCGCCTCTTCAACCCCCCACCCCCTCCCCACCACAGCTCCTGGCCACGATTGATCTGTTTACCGCCTCCATGGTTCTGCTTTCCCTGGCATGCCATGGAGTTGGAATCACACGGTATGCAGCCTTTTCAGAATGGCTTCTGTCCCTTGTTCACATGCGTCTCAGATTCCTCCTCCATGTCTTTTCCTGGCTCGATGGCTCACTCCCTTCCAGCTCTTATTCGTACTCCGCTGTCCGGGTGCACCGCAGTTGTTTATCACTCACCTGTGTGCTCACACACCCTGCAGGTGACTCCGATGTTTACTAGCATTTAAAAAAAATTTTTTTAACAATATAGCTCCACAAAGTTAACTCCGTAGCCATTCCTTGGCTGTTTTCTATGTCTGGATGCCTTTCCCCCCCCCTCTCTTATCTTGCTTCTATTTGGAGGGCCCCTAAAATGTCATTTCTTGCAGAAAGTATCCTCAGGTCCCCACCGTCTGAAACCATAGCTCCCTGGGGCTGTCTCCAGGGGGTGTCCATCCCTGGGGTGCATTCTGTCTGGCTCTGCTTGCCACCCCCCATCCCTGCCCCGCCCCGGACTATGAGTTCTCGCAGACAGGACAGGCTTCCCCCAGCCCCCGGCTCCAGGCTGGGCTTCCAGTGGTGCACAGTAAATGCTCTAGGCGTCCACAGTGTAACAGGGCGGCGGTCCAGTAAGCTCCTTGACAGACTCCCAGAGAAGCTAGCAACGTGGCAGAGTGATTTTTATCCCATTCCCAGGAACGACATCTTACAAACACATGCCTCGCCAGACCAAAATGCATTTCTAAAAACAGAACCGATAAAATTATTTCTTTCTAACAGTGAGGAAAAGGGGAAAAAATAGCATACATCAAGCACTGTCCATCTGCCAGCCCCGTTTTCGCTGTTTTTCTGTCTTATTATTCCTCACTACCCAGGCGGATATGTGGGATCCTGCCAGTTGAAGGCAGCAAGGCCCAGGGGTGCTCGTGGCTTGTTCCAGGTCACACAGCCAGGGCGGCCACGTTGGCCCAGGACCCGGGGACGGATGTGCTATTCCAGTACGCCAGTCCACTCAGAGGAAGGACCCAGCGGGCTGAGAAACAAACTTTCTGCAGGCACACACCCTTCTCGGCACCACCCTCAAACTGCCACCTCTTGTGGGGGGGCGCCCCATCTCCGCCAGTTTCCGTCTTCGGGAGGCGTCACGGGGGTCCCGGCAGAGGCAAGCAGAAACGTTCCTCGGCCCACGGGCTGTTTGCCCGGTCAGGTCTGCTCCGGCCAGGCTCCAACTCCGTTCACAAGTGGGAGTCGTGACTCGAGTGCGGTGCCAGTGAGCAGGCCGTTCCCGCTGGGAGGAAACAGACTCCGCAGCGTCGCGGGGACAGGCAGCGTGGGCCGAGGGCGCGGGGGCAGGCCGTGCCTGCTCGAGTCTGCGTCTCTGGGTCCTCGCGTGCAAGCCCAGTGTGCGGTGCATGCAAGCGGGTAAGGTAGTGTTCAGTACGCCTGCCGGGTGACCTGGGCTGGAAATGCAGGGGCCGCCGCTCCTGGTGGGGCCCTTGCATTGTCCTACATCTCAGTGATAGCTCCACCTCTGGGCGGCAGTGAAGATTTGGCGACTCGGTGTTAGCCACCCTGCTCAGTGCCCACCCTGGGGCGACTCCGCGGATCTTTGTGATTGCCAGGTGGGATCTGGGGCAGGGTTGGCACACAAGCTGCTTCCAAACGGTTGCAGCCAAACTGGGAGAATTTGACTCCCAGGGCTCAAGAGCGGACACTGTCAGGGGTGGAGGGGGTGGGTAAACGTGCATCGCCCCAATTCCAGCGGCAAATCTTTGTCTCCCAGCCCAGGTCTCCCGGCCCCACCCAGACTCAAAGGCCCAGACCGTGCTGAGTTGAGGCAATAAATGCTCCGAGCTACGGTTAGGTCAAAGTCCTTATCTGAAATCCACACGCCGTGGTTTACAGGATGCAAAGTCGCCCCCCATCCGTGTCCCTGCAGGGCTGTGAGGGATGTCCATGGTGGCCAGAGAGCGCAAGTGCAAATTTGGGTTCAGACTCCAGCTCTGCCCCTTGGGCAGATCCTCGCTCCCTCCAGGTCTGCATTGTTTCCTTCCCCAGAAGAGAAGGGGGAGAGGGTCCCATCTGCTCTGAAAAGACCTGCAGGAATGCACACCGCCTCCAGGTACAGAGGAGGCGGAGGAGGTGCCCGCAGACGGTGGCCAGTACCCCTCCACGCAGGCTAAGGCTGCGTGGTCAGTGCCTCGCCCAAGGACGCTGGAGTGGTGAGGGGCAGAGCTGGGAAGCGAGCCCCAGAACTGCTGGGTGGTAAGCTCAGCACTCCAACGCCCCTGCCCTCCCCCCCGGGCCTGCCCCGCCTTCCACCCCCTCTGCCCTTAGGAAGGTCCCCATCTCCCAGGGAGTGGAGAGGCCACTCACAGGTGGCCGAAATCTCGGTGAGATCCAGCACCTGCCAAACAGCACAAGGGAGGTGCAGGGTGTGGCGGGGCGGGGTGCGGGCAGGGCCCAGGAGGGGACAGTCCCACTTCAGAGAAGAGCTCCAAGCTTTCAGGAGGAGGTGGTGCAAGGTGGGGTCTTGGAGAATGACTGGGGCTGGTGCGGGGGGGAGAGTGGGCTGGCCCCCAGCGTGCAGCGTGTTGGAGCCCGACAGTGCCCTGGCTTTGGGGCAGCTCTGGGGCAGCTCTGGGGACGGTGGCCAGGTGGGACTTGGCCACCACTGAGGGCTTTGGCCAGGCTGCACCGGGAGCCCAAAGAGGTGTTCCTTTCTGGATTCTTCCACACAGCCCTCCTCCCTCTTGGCCCCACCTTCCTACCCTCTCCCCTGCGCCTCGCCCCGGCGCCCCTGAATCGGTGGCGGAACTGGTGTTCGTGGTGCTCTCTTAGCTAGGCACCTGGATGCACCTGGATACAGGGGCAAAACTCGGAAACGCAGGACTGGAGCAGAAGAGGGAGTTGCTCGAAGTCACACGGATGGTCGGGGACGGTCAGGATCCCAGCTCCCTTCCCTCTGGTTCCCGAACCCGGCATCTGTCCACTCAACACGCTGCCGTGAAAGCCAAGGGTGCCTGTGCGGTGCAGACAGGCCCGGGGAGGGGTGGTCGGGCCTCCTCGGTGACCGCCCAGCAGGGTAGCGACGGCCCGTCAGCCAGCGTCTGGGGTTCTTTGCTGTGTGGCCTCTAAGGGTTTCAGGTGGTGGAACTTAACGCTCGCTGGGGCCGCCCTGGACGGGAGCCACTGTTACTGTCCTCGGCTTCCCTTTCACAACTGGAAGCTGACACACCCAGTGTGAGCGGCGTGTCCAAGGGGACATGCTCGCTAGGACTTAAAGGCAGCCTGGGTGCAGCTCACCGCCCTAACCAGAGCAGCGCCTGCGGTTGGCCAGCCTGGGCCCTGCACACGTGGAGGCTGAAACCCAGCTTGAATCCTGCTCTCTGGGGCTGTGCCTGCTGGCAGCTCGGAGGAAGGGGCACCTTGGTGTGACCAACACGCAAGGACAGCCCGGCCAGGCTTGTCCTCCTGGGAACGGCAGCTGCTGACCACACCATGGCTTTCGTTATTTGCATGATTGATTTTTTTTTTAATCATGACCTTCTCCGAGCCGTCTAAGAGCAGAGATAAAAGATGCCGAGTGCATGAAGGCTGTGAAATGCAGGCCAGGCACCTGCCCCTGCAGGGAAGGCATTTAAACATCACCCGCTGAGACGGCCTTCCTCCAGCAGACGGAAGTGAGCCCCAGGGCAGGGAGGCTTGGCGGGCCCATCCGGGTGGCGTGTCCGCACCATTGTCCCAGCTGTCCCTCTTCTAGGAATCCGTCTGGCTGATATTCCCACTGGCCTCTGCCAAGACCTCTGCAGAAGCATTGTCTGTAAGAATAGAAAACTGGAGACCACCCAGAAACCCAAAGAGGGGATGGATCGGATCCGGGATGGTGTGTCCGAATTGGGAGCACCAAACAGACTTTGAAATGAAGGAGGTAGATTGGCTTATAACAACAATGAATGGCGTAAGATTTGCTTCGAGTGTAGAATATTCAGTACACGGTGAGACCGTTTGCATACATATTTTGATGTGGGTGTATATATTTAATCAATGTTGACAGCAGCCAAGCGTGGGGTTAAGTTCGAGTGTTCTGGAATAAGACCGCTTGGGTGCAGGCCTGGTCTCCCACACCGGCCAGGTGAGTAGCGGTGAGGATGATGAGTGAGTTCCCTGACTCCCATGTCTCAGGGTTAAGGGCTCAGACCCGGAGCCAGGTGTCTCAGTTTTGCCACTTCCTTCCTGTGTGGCTGGGACCAAGTGACTGGCTCCTGCTGTGCCTCAGTTTCCCCGTGGGAAAAAAAACGAGCAGGCTGATGATCCCCCCCCCCCAGGGCATGAAATCAGTGAAACCACATGACACTTTCTTGCAGCCTGGAGCCTGATGCGCCCCCAGGAGTCTTCATCAGGCTGAAGCCTGGGAGGAAATGCCGGAGCGATGTACACGGCCGACCCTGCCATCGGACCTCCGAGGAGTGTTTATTGTTGAGCTCACACATTTCATAACATCTGAGATGTTTGGGAAAAAGCATCACCTTTGCATTCAGAAAAAGAAGTCGTGGATTTCGGAAGAAGACACTAGCAAATGGCCCTTCAAGAAGAGGCCCGTGTGTGTCCTTGCGCTGTATTCCCGGGAATAAAGCGGGGTGGACTCGGGGTCCCGGCGCAGGGCTCACTGCCCCCTTACCCTCCAGTACCCTGTGCTCATCACTGTTGCTGCTCTCCCCCCGGGGCTTGTCCCTCCACTGGCTGGCCTCCCCCAAAGCCCCAGGAGCTCTCTAAGGACGCAGATCGCATCCACGCATGTCCCTGCGTCTCCAGGCCTGGTCCAGAGCCTGGCCACAGCGGGAGCCTGAGGAGGGTTTGCTGAGTACTGGGTCTCAGACGTGTTACCCAAGGGCTTGTTGAAGGAAGTTCCTTCTGCAGCCTGACAGTAAACACATTCCCTTCTGACCCTTCAGGAATGCTCTTGGCGCCGACTCCCGGGTCAGGCCCTAAAAATGAACACTGTGCACTAATTACACAACAAAACAGAGCATTCTGGACTCGGCCTCCAGGCGGCTGACCCTCTGCTCGGCCATGTGGTCAGCCAGCTGCGGCACAGGCTGTCCCCGGGGAAGGGACCTGTAGCCCCTCCAGTCCCGGGCAGCAGTCGCCGGGACCTCCGGGGCAGACAGACCGCAGACCTCAGAAATGAGAGACTCACTCTGCTGATTGAACAGAAAGAGTTTTATTTCCACCCACAGGTGCGAGAGTGTGTGTGCGCGCAAACAAAACAGAAACAAAGATAAAAAATATGTACGACAGGGAACAAAAGGTGAAATTACCCTTTCCTACCTAAGGTTTATATCTGGCTTTTATGTTCCCTCTCGCAAGCATGGAAAATTATTTCTTCCCTATAAAAGGCCACTTGGACAAGCATGTTGCTAAGGGCAACAGGCTGGCTCGGCCTGGGTGCACCACAAAAAGCGGTGGGGCTGGGAGCCCGGAGAGCTGTCCTGGACACAGGCGGCCACACCTTGCTCCAGCCCGCACCTGTCTGCCCTGCAGGAATGTGGGCCCCAGGACACCAGCATCCCCGCTTTCAAGTAAAAACCTGGAGAGCTGGATTTCTTAAAATGCTGCTGGTGGTGGTGGGCGGGGATAGTCACAAAAAAAGGAAATGAACAAACACGTCTCTGTGGTCCTGACAAAGCCCTTGAGCGCCCTGTTCCTGAAGCTGCCCCCTGCCCCCATTTTACAGTTGAGCGAATGGAGGTGAGCGCACAGCCAGCCCACGGTCCCTGGGAGTCAGGGGGTGGTCCAGCAGGAGGTCTCTGGTCTTCCAGCCCAGCCTCTGCCTTTGAGGCCCAGGGTCTGCACACCCCAGTGGTGGGGTCTCTCACAAGAGGAGCCGGGCCCACCTGTCTGCCCCTCCATCCCCAGCCCCCTCTCTTCCAGAAAACCTCATGAGAGGGGGTTTGTGCTCAACGTGGGGTAGTGAGTCCCAGGCTGTTCGGTGGCCCCCACTTGTAGCCCGAGGAGGAAGTCCAGAGGTACAGGACTCGGGCCATTACAGAGACACCGAGGTCAGGGGAGAGGAAGGCTTCTCTGAAGTTGGAGTTCAAGGGCAGGAGGACCGATGGCAGCTTCGGAGGTAGATCCGTGAGATAACACGCCAGGCTGAGGGCGAGGGTTACCTTGCGCCCTGGGCTTGGGGGAGCAGGACGATGGGAGAGTCCATCACCCTCGCTCCGAGTGGGGAGCAATTTAAAAGGCATGAGTCACTTCAGGACGTTTCCATTTAACGTTCCTCCGTGGGAGTTAACCGCAGGTTGCTGAAACCACTTACCAGGAACTGAATCTGCCTTGATCTTGAACTTCCCAGTGCGCAGACGTGTGAGAAGTGAATATTCTTTTTGAAGCCACCCGGTCTATATATTTGGTTACAGCAGCCTGAGCCGGCTAAGGCAGGGAGGAAGTCAGTCTCCTGACACGACTGGGTGTCAGGAGACCGAATTTGCATCCCTGGTTTGCTAGGTTTCCTGTCCGTGCAGGGGGGACAATAACCTCTACAGCGAAGGAGATGTCTGCACCAAAGCTGACCAGCCCTGGGGGTCCCGATCAGAACAGCTGCCTAGAAGCACCCCCCCCGACCACAGCGGGGGAGGCAAGGACGCCCAGGGAAGGAACCTCACGCAGCACTTGTCAGGAAACGTGTGGGCTCTGGGAAGCACGAACATCCCGGTCCCCTCCCTGGTTATCCATCTGCCTGCTTTGGCCCCGACTTCGCAGGGGTTTGACCAGTCAGCCCAGCAAATGCACTTGGACATGGCCCTGTGGACGCGTGCCTTTGGAGCTTAGGCAGCACTTTTGCTATTCAGGTTTGTATTTTAACTAGAAGGAAAAAATACTTACTCCCTGCCCCCATACCCCCCGCATAACTGCCCAGCTGACCTTGGCTCCATTCAGGACCGAGGTCAGCCAGGGCCTGTCAGCCCACCCTCACAGGGACAGGAGCTGCATGTCCTTGTGCCCAGAGTGCTGGGCCTGAATTCTCGCTCTGCCTCCGGTGATGAGAAGGGCGTGCTCTTCGCAGCATCATGGCGAGGATTCAAGATGATGTACGTGCCATGCTGTGTGAGAACCGGGCTTGATAAGATCAGCACCGCTATTAACGACATGTCGCTAAGCCCCTCTGCCAGCTCACTGCCCTCCCAGCCCCCTCCCTTCCCCTCCCCCCCAGGAGAGGTAAGACCCTTCCTGGTCACTCCCGGGCTGTGCTTACCCCTATAAAGCACACCCCACGATGGACGCTATCATCATTTTTGCTTGTGATAACATTGAGCGCCTCCAGGCCGAGGACCAGGTCTCAGTCTTCAGACCCCAGGTCAACAGCCCTCGGTCTGAGCCAGTTTCTTATATGAATGAATAATTGGGTGAATGAATAAATGAACTGCCAGTGACCTTTCCGGCTCCATGGGGAAACGCTCTAGGTCCTCACCAATCGATAGTGATCTGTGCCCCACTTTCCAGGCCACACCCTAGAAAACGATCGCTGGGTTTGAATGCATGACCTAGTCTTCAGCGCACTGAACGGCCTGGCAGGGCAGAGGCCAGAGAAGACCTGTGGGCCAGGCCAGGGCAGCCCGGACGGAGGGCGAAGCAACATCGCACGTGACTGTGTCTCATTCAGCCCGCCCCCGGAGTGGGCTGCCTGTCCCGGCTGCACCCAGCCCTCAAAGACGTGCCTTAAACTGCATCTGAGGGCTGCTCTGGATGAGTCGGTGGGATGCCCAGCACGGGAGTTCAGCTCCCGTGAAGGAGAGCAACCTTCCTGCCATACCCAGGTCCCCCCCACCCGCTTTTTGAAACTCAGCCCTGGATGGGCCTGCCTCCTGTAGTACCACTGAGGCAGATGGGCGTTTTTCCTAAGGATCTTAATAAAATACCAAGATAGGACCCAAAGAGATGGCATCTGATTTTCCTTGTCACCAGGTCCGTGTTTTAATTTTTTGTTGTGCTTTTATTGTTTGACAACAGTGCCATGATCATCCCCACACCAACTCCCTAGGATTCAGTATTGTTCGAATTTCACTTTTCTTCTTGCTTTTCTTTGCTGGAACATGCGGAAGTAAGATAGAGACCCCGTGATCACCTACCTTCTAACGCTTCAAATATCTTCTAAAAATAAGGGCATCGTCTTCACGTAACTGCACTCCATAATCTCTCCCGGAAAACTAACAATGCATTCCGAACGTCCTTTCATACCCAGTTTGTATCTGAATGTCCAGAGCTGTCCCCCAGACAACTTTAACGGAGGTTTCTTTGTTTGTTTGTTTCAAATCAAGTTCATACCACGCACCGTGGCTGATGCATTCTGAGCCCCCTTTAATCTAGAAGCCCCTTTCTCCTGCCTGCAACCTCTGCGTTTTGCCTTTTTGATGTTGACATTGGCCACGGGTCCACAGCAGGCCATTCTCAGAGAAGGCCACGCACCCTGGAATGGTCCACCGGCCCCTCATCCACCTAGAACTGGTTCCCAGCTGGGCCCGAAATGGGCCCCGTTCAGAACTGGCTGTGACTGGCCATCAGTGAAGGGACACTCCGTGACACCCTCAGAGGTAGGGGGCGGCGCATGGAGCCAGGTCCCAGGGGGCCCGAGCAGAAGACACACTCATATTAAAGGGAAGCCAGCATCAGGCCTGCTCCTGCCCCTCACCCACTGTGTCACCTGCTGTCCCCTCCCCCGGCCAGGTGCACTGTCTCACACAGTTTCTCCTTCCCTGTCCCACACGCCCACTAGCTTCTCACCTCACAGAGGTCCAGGAAAAGCCCTGGGCACCCACAGGCTTTTCCTCTCCCCCTGCCCTGGTTCCATAGAAATCCTAGATGGATGAGAACTTTCACCATGGCAAAAAATAAATAAATAAATAAAGAGGTGGATAAATCATACGTAAATAGGAGAAACAAGAGCAGAAATATAGGTGAGTAATACTGTACTTCGTGGAAGTGAGGACGAGCTTGAAGTGGGCCCCGCACAGGTCTGCCTACACCCGGCTCCGATGGGCCTGCAGGTCTCCATTCCACAGGAAGGGGGAGGCCCAGAGAAGGACAGGGTCCCAAGGTCAACCGCAGGGGAGCCTCAGACCCCAGTCTACCCCTCCCAGCCAGCCACCTTTCCCTTTAAGGGTCAAAGAAACCCAACTGTACCCTGAATAGCAAAGAAACTTATTCTGGAGACTTGCAAGGGCGAAGGTACCGGGATGGTGCCTGTATCTTAGAGGCCAGGACAGAAAGCACATCATGTGACACCCCTTGGGGACGTTTACTACCTGAGAGTCCACTGTGACCATGCCCCCCTGCCCCCCACCAGAAGGCACTTCTTCTTCCCTAGAGAAAACTAATGAGTCCGTGTCCCCTTCTACAAGCCAAGGCCCTTCACTGTCTCAAAATCAAAATCCTGGATAGTGTGACCTGCTGGCAGGTATAATTTCAAGGAAATACAGAGAAGGCTCTAACTTGAATGCAAATGACAGGAGAACGATTTGTGATACAGTCACCCATAGTTCACTACGCAAACGTCTGGGCAGGGCTGTGCTGGGAAACTGAAGGAAGCAGTCAGATCGCCTGCACCTGTACACAGATAAAGTCGCCCTGCGTGCAGGTACGAATGCAGGTCCGCGGGGGGGTGTTTTGCTGGCGACTCCAAGGACTTCTCTGAGTGACAGGATTTTCCAAAAACAGCAAATGGCTCTTGAGTAAACCCCAGAGCCAGGAAAGCTCGATGTCTTTTGATTTGCATGGCAGTGGCATCCTAGGAAATTCAGGGGACATCAACCCTGTGCACAGCCCCTCTGAGCGTCTGTGCAAAATGGACACACGTTCTGGGCCCAGATCATTACAGGAAACTGCATTATTCGCATGGATGTCTAGTGGGGGATGTTTAAGTGGGTGGGATGGGGGGGTCTCTGTTGTACAGTACATGAGTGGACCAGTCCAGGGGGGTAGCATGTCTATGTAATTTACACCAGCCAGACCATGGGGTAGGCAAGGGGGGGCGGGGGGCAGCAGGTAAATAATGACAATAAAAATAATCGCTAATCATTTACTTGGATAATTTTTACTATGTGTCAGGGACTCTTCTAAATGCTCCTGCTATATTAACTAACTGAATCCTCACAGTGAAGTTGGTCCTGCTTCCACACCCATTTTACAGATGAGGAAGTCGAGGCATGGAGAGGCTACCGGACGTCCTTGAGGTTACACAGGTGAAAGGTTTTAGCTCATGAGTACCTGCTGTAGGCAAGGAATGTGCTAGGCATGGGGAGTGTGGAAATTACAATGCTTAGGGTCCAAAGCAAAGAGAACTGCTGTTTATTGAGCATCTGTTATGTGCCAGGTTCTCCTCCGAAACGCATCCTCTTCTTAGGAAGGCAGCCGGTTGTTCCAGGGCGCGGGAAGGGGGCTTAAATATTCCCAAAGCCAAGAGGTCGTGTGTGGGGCTGAGAAGCAGGTGGGAGGGGGAGCAGGGAGGAAGAGGAGGGAGCGCCTTGTGCATTTCCCACAATGTATCGTTTGCTCAGGGCTTTCACATTCTGTACCGTGTCTGTGCCTCACCAGCAATGGCACAGAGAGGCTAGGGAGTTCTCTCTGGGACACACAGCTACGAGGATCCCAATCCAGGTCTTGGGATTCCAACTCTAGGCTGTTCCCTCTGGCTCCAGGCACGTCCCAGGAGCACCTGGGGAAGCTCCACATGTGGCGGACAGCACGGGGGTTGACTCTATGGGACTTTGCCTCCTGACTCTGCTGCCCAGCGCCTTCCTGGACACCAGTCTCAGATCCCACCCGCAGAGCACGGCAGTGGAACCCCGTTGTGGGGCCGCTGTCTGTGCAAAGCCTGGCACGGTGCCTGGCACATACTCGGCGCTTCCCACAAAGTAACCGCCTTCCAATCATTCTCCTGGATGGATGGGCCATTTGTATCTCTCATCTTTCTCCCACAGAAACCCCCGGGAGAGGTGATAACAGCAGTGATTCATTCCCGGGAGGAAATCTCCGTTTTGCGCAACTTTATCAAAGAAGCCATAACTCCACTGTTTTCTCCCCTTCCAAGATGCTGGCATGCGGTGGAATGACGATGTCATCGGCACAAGGCCACCCTGAACGTGGTGACAAAGGGGTTCCGTGAGTGAGCACCCACCGCTGGCGGCGGGCATGCGCACCTCAGTTCCCCCAGGTGAGCCCCACCTGGCGGAGAGGCCGCCCTTCAGCTTCGCTCTTCCTGGTGTAGGCGGCTGTGAGCTCGGATCTGAATCGGCTCTGCTTGCGGGGCTGCGGAGGGGAGGGTTAAGGGAGTGAACGCATGTGCTTCGTGAAACAATTCTCATTGTCCCCCCAACGCAGGGAGCATTCTGTGTGCACTTCCAGCTGCTGTGGCTGACACCGCTACACTCTATGTGGACAGACGGTAACCAGTAGCTCACGCTCAACCCCTATCCATGTGGCCCCCGTCAGCCGGTCTGGGACCATAACATCTATTTCACGCCTGTGGCGGGCCTGCGCGGGCCCCTCCGATTCCAGGCCCACGGGCCAGGGGCCGGTGCAGGCACTGACACTCTGTGGAAATGAGCAAGCCCACAGCGTGCTGGCAGCCCTGAGTCAGCAGCCAGCTCTGCCTACGCACGCAGAGAAATGACTTTCCAAACACAAGTCCGTGAGGAACATGCTCTGGGCCTGAGCTGAGCCGTCTGGGAAAAACAGCCCCAAAGGCATTTCCCAACCACAGGAAGAACCACCCAGCTGTGTCCCAGAGGCAAAGCAAAGCCAAGTGGAGGCCTAGGGTTCTTAGACAGCTCGGCTCGGGCAGAGGGACCTCCTGCCCGCTGCCCAGGCCGAGGGCCCGCCCCACTGCCTTGTGGGAACACGGCGTGGCTGAAGGGAAATTCCAGCTCTGCCACTGCGGCCACTTAAAGTCAATAAAGATATCGAGTCACCTCCTGGCAGGTCACTTAAAGTCTCGGAAACTCAGTTTCCTGATCTATAAAATGGGTATGCTCGTGCCTAGCTAGCAGAGTTGTTGGAAGGATCAGAAATAATGGGCTTAGAGTACTTCGTCATCTGTGCTCAGTTCTGGGTCCCTTAACCTGGGACCCATGCGCCCACATACGTTGTACTTCCAATTCTGCGTGGAGGAGAATGGTCATGGTGGGTAAGAGAGCCACGGAGACCCCCCAAGCCAAGGTGCGAGGGCTCCAGGACAGTTCTCGGTGAGATGCACCATGTGGCTCAGGCACATGCGCTGTGGAGTTGGCAGCCTGGGTTCAAATCCTGGCTCTGCACGGTGAACCCTACAATTTCCACGTGGACATCCTGAGCCTGGGGCCCAGGACGATGGCTGTATTTGGAGACAGGGACTTTAAAGATAAAATTAAGTTAAAATGTGGTCACTAGGGTGGGTCCTAATCCAGTATGACTGGTGTCCTTATAAGAAGAGATTAGGACGGAGACAGGAACCCACAGAGGGAAGACCCTGTGCGGACACAGGGCGAAGACGGCCATCTACAGGCCAAGGACAGAGGCCTCGGGAGGAGCCAGCCCGCCGACACCACGGCTTGGATTTCCCGCCTCCCGACGTGCGGGAGAATCGATTTCCCTTGTTGAAGCCACCCAGGCTGCGGCACTTTGTTACTGCAGCCCCGGCAAACGAACACAAGCCGTGTGACTTTTTTTTTTTTTTTTACTTAAACTCTCTGGGCTCACTTTTTTCATTTCTAAAAAAGAGGCTGTAATAGCACCTCCCTCATCAGCATGTTCCGAGGCTCCGAATTGAGAAAGCCCTCAGAACGGGGCTGGGGCAGACGCGGCACTCGGCGAGTATCAGCTGTGACTCTGACGGCGGTGACCTTGCCCCCGCCCCGTCCCCTGGACCCCGAGGGCAGTGGTTCATTACCCACCTGGACCTGAAGCGTTCAGTGCCCAAGTAGACTACTCTGCTCGTAGTAAGGACTGTTGTTGGACAGATGGGTGAGGGAGGGAATGAATGAATGCATGAATGCTGTTTCAAAAGTTTCTTAGGAGACAGCAGGACTAGTTTACGGTTTTAAATGCCATAAAATTCTATTTTCAGTGGACACCTCTCTCATATCTAACAGGAGAGGCTTAAAGACAAAGTAAGTGCCCAAGTGTAAAGATGGAGGATTGCTTTATTTTGGCAGGGGAGGAGGGAGGGTGTCTTGCCAGACACCCCTGGGCTCCAGGCAGAGGCTTACCTGCACCTTGGGAGGCGGGCGCAGTGCTCGTGGAGGACGTGGGTGACGAGGAGGACGTGACTGAGCACGCGGACAGGTGTGGGCAGGGTGAGGCGAGACCGGGATCCAGGGGCCGCCCACGAAAACAGCGATCTGCCCCAGCGAGCGCTGAGCAGACGGGCCCGTTTACCCCGAGTGCCCGCCCACAGCGGCCTTTCTCCAGCTCTTTTGTCCATTGAATGTGAACCTTCTCCTCCTGGAGGCCCCCCTCCCATTCCCGTTTTCTGGGCCCTGATCTCTCAGCCTTCCTGTCTGTGCCACCAAAGCCAGTCCGGGCACCTAAGAAAGAGATGGAGAAAGCTCACATCGCTGCAGAGAACCCGCTGGCTCTTAAATCTAGACGGTTGTGCCCAGAGTCAGGGATTATGGTGAGCAAAGATTTCCTGGAAATGGTGAGGTTTCAATGCAGTCACGCTGGAGGTCCAAGTCGGCCACCCGAGCCAGCCCGCCATCTGCCAACGTGTCCCTCCATCTGGTCACCATTCGTAGCAAGCATCTCCTGAGTGCCAGCCAGGCCCTGGGTGGCGGGTGTGCGCTGCTGACCAGGAGATTTTTCTCCAAGACTGAACACCCAGAGAGAAGGGACAGACCCACAGACTGGAAGTGACGTGTCAGTGTGACATTGCCAGCCCAGAAAGGCTTCTCCAGGAGCACAAAGGGGGATCATGGGCAACGGAGACACTTTACCCCCGACGACACCCTGGGGGAACCTCAGAAGGAGGGACCCGCAGATGCGTCCATGTCTCCAGGGGACCACGGGCGCCCCGTGTGGGCTCTCATGTGTAGAGAACATCCGTGGACCCTTCTCCACACAGGGTTGGATTTCTCCCAGCGCCTTTTCCTGCTGATGGTTGCAGATGGTTGCAGACCATTCCAGCCGTCCTCGAAACTCGATGTAGGTCCTTATCTGCTGTCAGTCGGGGTGAAGGAAGTTTGCTTCCCTGTGTCCCCTGGGGAATTGCCCTGTGTTACATCAGCCCCCTCGAACTCTCCAGGACGCTGGAGCTGTGTGCTGGCTTGTACGTACTCACTGGTCACATGGGGCTGATGAATACTTGAACCGTGACTAATTTGTCATTGCATTTCATTGGGATTATTTTAAAAATAGCCCCATGTGGTTCCTGGCTATGGCATTAGTCAGCCTAGTTCTGGGCACTGAGGAAGCCACCCATGGGCCCCGCCTCCTCGGCTTCCTGACGCGTCGGTCGGTCCTCAAGGTGCGCTGTCCTTGGGGCGGGTGCTCCATCCCATGCAGGTGCGTGTGTGTGTGTGGGGGGGCAAGATGTCAGGGCGCCCACGCAGATGCCCGAGAAACGTCCATTTCCCTACCACCTGGAAATCAGCCGAAACCTGGTGTGCCGCCCCCGCATTGCCAGTTCTGTGGGCATTTGGTCTTGGTTGCGAGTGGGTATCACGCCTCTCCCACTTGGGGCCAGGCAAAGTGTCCAAGGTTATAGTGCGGAGCAGCCAGGCTTTGGACAATACCAGCCTCCTTCCTCGGCAGCAGAACCTTCTGGAGAGGGTGTGTTGAGGATACTGCAGCAGCCCCTCCCCTTCCTCAAGGCGCTGGGTCAAGGGTCCCAGCCCCTAGCGGAGCCCTAGACCTGTCCACCCAGGTAGAGGCGGCTTCCCATTCCACCTTTAAGCTTCTCTCCTTCCTGCCGGTGTTACTGGCATAAAACCTCGCTTGCTTCAGGCTTTACCGAAACAAAAGCCAGCAAGGGTTGTGCCTTGCTTTGGGCCCAGGGACCCTAACCCCAACCCTGACCCCTGAGTTGGGTGAACTCAAAATGGCCAGGTCAGTTTGCTGGATCCCTGCTGGAAAATCGAACAAAGACTCCCACTACTAATACCGCAGACAGTTATACTTTCCCACAGGACGGTCGCACGCCACGTGGGGGAAAGAGCGAGAGGCCAGGAAAAGACATTTGCCGCCAAGGGACTAGCACGGGCCCGGGGACAGAGGCGTTCAGCCCTGCGGCCACCAGATCCCAGGGCAGCACCCAGAGTAACTCATGCTAATGGTGATGGCTTACGGAGTGTCCGCTAGGTGATTATCTCCGTCAGGCCTCACACCCAATTCAAAGGTGAGAAGACTGAGGCTACAGGAGGTTCCACAGTTTGGCCCAGGCCCCTGGGATGTAAACCCGGCCTCAGAGCCTAGGAGTTTCAGTTCCCGCAGCCAGCCTTGGACCAGATGAGAAGCAAGGAGGGAAGGGAGGCGGCAATTTGCTTTGGGAATAGGGGTGTCCCAGAGGGGAGAGGCTGCGCCCTGAGCCAGGGGATGAGTCAAGGGAAGCAGACGACCGAGAGTCTGAATCATCCAGGTGACTGCAGAAATGGGGAGACCAGGCCAGCCCAGTCTCCCAAAGCCCTGGCGTGCCTCTGAGCAGGCACAGCTTTCCCAGCCGCGCTAACGATCAGTCACAGGAGCCTCCCCAGTTAATGAGTAACCACGTTATCCCTCCTTCGCAGAATACAGCCCCACTGCCCTGGGCAGTGTGGGGGAGGGGACACCACCAGCAGCGCCCTTTTTCCCTCAGAGGAGTGGATCAGGGTGCGACTGGATTCAGAATCCCAAGACCTGGGACCTGGGGCCAGGTGCTCACTCTTTGGCAGTCAAGGTCCCCCCAACGACAGAGAGGGAGCTGGCTCCAGGCATCTTCCCACAGGACAGGAAAGGCTGTTGGTAGAGCTCCTTGCCTTTAGAGGTTACTTGGCAGTTTAGAAGGAAGAATGTGGCTTTGGGGGCCATCCAGACTTGGTGGTTGAGGACAAACTTGGAAGCCAGGTTGCCTGGGTTCGAATCCCAACTCCACCACTTACCAGCTGGGCCATTTTGGGCAAATGACTTAATTTTTTATTTTGCTTTGGTGTTTCCATTGATAAAGTAGGGATGCTAAAAAGAGTATCTAACATCTTTTATTAGATGTGGTGAAAGTATGATGATTACATGCAACCGTTTATGAGCATCTCCAGTACCTAAATACTAAACAAGTATCAGCTGTTCTCATAGCCAAGAACCCTCAGTCCACGACTTCACCTGTCTGAGGCTCAGCTTCCCAACTGCAAAATGGAGACGTAATAACTTCTTTGCAGCTGGGCTGCTGATATAACTAAAGACCCAGTTGTAGAATAGACAGATACTCAGTCCCTTAAACTCCCCCCCCCGCCCGCCCACCCCATCCTCTCCTAAGAATCCTCAGGTGAGACGTTCTGACTTCCCATCGGCCTCCTGGACAGGTGGAATTCAGAAAGGAGAAGGAGATGAGGGAGGGGTGAGACAAGGAAGGGCACCAAAGAGAGGTTGGGCACTGTCCCATCCTTGAGGAGCTTGGCTAACAGGGGGCCCTGAGTCACTGGGAAGGTCTCCCGGCAAGGAGCAGTCTCCCGCCCTGGAGGTGCGCATGGCAAACTGCGGTGATACCGCTGAGGGAAAACTCGGAGAACGCGATTCTCCGAGACAATTCCCAGACTGAAGTATAGTATCTTCCAGGTGCCGTTTAATATTGGTGGTCCCTCCATGTGCCCGAACGCAGCTGCTGCTGGCGCTGGGTCCTCCAGAGACAACGAGTTCTTAGGAATCTGCGAGACTCAGTCTTCCCAGCTGTGGGGCCTTGGGGAAGCCACCTTACCTCTCTGAGCCTCAGTTTCCTCATGTGTAAAACGGGATGATCACACTCGCTTGGCAGGGATGTTGTAAAAGCGAGAAATAAAATGCATCGAGCGGCTGGAACGGTACCTGGCATACAAGTGGGTGTTCAATGAATGGTTGTTTCAGAAATAGAGTTCATCCTTCTTTTCTACTTTTGTTATTTTCTAAGTTGCTAAGCCCATGTCGGCTGAGGAGCCTGAGGCTCAGAGAGGGAGGTGGCAGCTTGCCCCCCACAGGTCCTTGTTAGGGGAACCAAGGACTTTGCCTGAAGTGACCATTGCACGTTTGGCTTCAAGTCTAGGAGTTCCGGACGTGGGGAGAGAGAGAGAGGAGGGCTGAGAAGGGATTTATTTTTTAATCTCTTATGGATGAACGTAGAGATGGGACAAGCTCTTGAGATGATATGTTTCAACCATGGACCTCCCACTTCTAATCCTCGGAGGCCAAGTGTCAATACACGAATAAATGGGCTCATGCAGACTCACCAGCAAACGATGACACCAAGACACAGCGAATGTGTCGAGATGACGACGAGACGCGGGCCTTCTCCTACCAGACAGGCAAACACTGACAGAAGAGGAGCTTGCGGTCACTCAGCTGGTGGGACCCACCTCCTATCCTGCCTGTGGAAGTCAGGTTGCAACAATGTGTCAAAGCCTTGAAATATGTGCACTTTTTAGCCCAGAGATCCCCCCGCCCCCACAAAGGCTTTCCCCCCAAATGTTCTTGGAGGAGTGTACAAAGATGGGGGGGTGTTCACGGCAGCTGGAAATTGGAAATGCCCCGAGTGTCCAACCACCTGCAACACGTTAAATGAAGGGTGGTCCCCCCTTGTCGTGGGATAAATGTCGAGTCTCGTTAGGAATGATCTGGAAGCCTCCTGGGTGATGGCGGCAGTGGAATATAGCTGCCACGGGGTGACCCCGTGCCCGGTCCCGCCCCAGGTTGGTGCTGGATTCTTGGGTGTCCACTTTATAATTACTCTGTGCCACAGTGCGCTTAAAGTGCATGCGTTTTCTGTTCTGTGCGTACCGTATTTTATAATAAGAAACTGAAAAAACATGTGACAGATTTTTCGAATGCAAAGATGTTCCTCGTGTATGGCTGTGTGAAGAAAGCAGGTTACAAAAATGTCGGTCTAGTTTGAGAGCAGTTTCAAATGCTGTCATCCAAATACCTGCTTATAATGAAATGCTACCATACATTTTTAAATAGATATTTACACACACCTACGTGCTCCCCTGCCCCTATGCAAATGTCAGGGAAAAACATACACTAAAACATTAAGAGAGATTATTTTGGGGTGATGGTTTGTTTTATTTTAATGTCTGTGATTTATTTTCTTGGATGTATGTAGGTGCCTACGTACTACGTGTGTTTCTGAATTTCCTCACAGTTCTCCACGGAACGTTTATTTCTGAAACACTTTTATTTCTTTATTTTTTACGTGAGTAACAACCATGTCTATGGCACGTCCCCGTTTATAATAAGCCAGGATGAAACCAAGGCCTGCAGGCGCGACATGACAATGAATGGAAAGTCGCCGTCTACCTGGGCAAAGAGACAGTTCACCGTGCCACGAACAGGCGCTGGCTGTTTGTTTCAGGCGGGCCGGGAGCCCCAGATGCGGCTCGGCAGCCTGTCCGTTGCATCGCCGGGCAGGCTGCTGGGCTTTCGGCAGCCACACTTCCCCTTCTCCTGACGCCCCCTGTGCTTCCCCTTCCGGACAGACAGCCATTACTTGGATGTTTCCGTGAGGTCCAACAGCCTTCTTAGGTCACCAGCATCCTGTCCAGCAGCCATGCAGCCTGTGTGTCACTGGGGCCACCGCCCCAGGCCTGGACAAAAGGCTGGATTGCTTTGTGGTGTTAACCATGTCTTAGCCTCAGCTTCCTCATTTGCCATATGGGGCTAAAAGCACCGCCCTGTCCACAGAGCAGGTGGGGCCTCCCGCTGAAAAGTGCCTTCGCTCCGCACGGGTGAGAAGGAATACTGCATGCAAACCTGTGTGCCTGGGTGGGTGAACGCTTTGAGCCCAGTCAGGTTTTCAGTAAGGGCTTGATGGTGTCCCCTCCCATCCCTCCCGAGTTTGCTACACCCTGATCTTCTTGTACCTCGAAAATAGCGGTAACCCCTCCCGGTCCAGCCCGCCCTCCCCCGGAAATATACACAGGTTCATTGTCTGATTCCTTGTAGCTTGGAGGGTAAATGCTTGGGCCGTGTCGCCCCGAGAGGGGTCCATTGCAAAATCCCCTCCTTCTGCATTTGATGCCGGTGGTGGTCAAAGGCACACGTGGCGAGAATGCCTGCGCGGGGTGAAAATCCCAGCTCTGTCCGGAAAGAGGGGACAGCAGGCCTCCCTGCAGAATCAGCGCTATCCCTGAGCGGGGTGTTAGGAGGCTCCTAGCAAGGGGTGAATCCAAGTCAGGGTTAGCTTCAGAAAGCATCACAAGTAAAATAATAATAATAGTAATAATAATAATAATAATAATAATAATAATGCAGTAGTTCCCCCTTCCTAATGGTAATAACATTGGGCAGGATAATTTAACTAACCAAGACGGAATTGACCGCCAGGTCCAGCAAAGGGGGACTGACTGAGGTCTGATTTAACACAAGGAATGCGGAGTCAGGTGACAGTCCTTCTCTAAATGCTTGTGGGGGACATGCCAGGGCTGCTACAGAACCCTTCTGCATTTCCTCAGCCCGGTCCCAGGTGACTGTGGACCAGAAGCCATCAGTCAGGAGCCTGGGGGATGGTGGGGGAGACCTACTTAGACTCAAGTCCGATTTCCCTACCAACAAAAACAATCATTTGCTTGGAGAGATGATGCAGTTTCGGAAGCAAGAGGAGTAGATAAATCTTAGGAGGTTCTAAAGGACCGTTCCACCTCTCCTAAACCTGGATGAGGGACGGTCGTCTCAGGCTGATTGTCTAAGCGTAAATTTGAATCTCCGTACTTCCTTCTCTTTCTCCCTCCTTTCTCCCATTCAGGTAGCAAACATCACTTCAGTTTTGTCTGCCTGGTGCAAGGTGGTGCATCCCCACGGTAGAGGAGCTGCTGGCCCTGCCTGCAGGGAGCCCTGCCCTGTTAGCAGGGGGTCCTGCCCTGCCTGCAGGGAGCCCTGCCCTGTTAGCAGGGGGTCCTGCCCTGCCTGCAGGGGGTCCTGCCCTGCCTGCAGGGGCACAAAGCTGGCAAGGTGCCTGGCATGACTGGGCAGGGCAGGAGGGCAGGTTCAGCTGGAAGGTGCAGTTGGTGCTGGTGCTCGTGCTGGGGCTGGTGGGGACGGATGGGCAAGCCAGGAAGGTGGGTGGACCCTGAAGGCTCAGTGATTTCACCATAAGTGCCTGTCAAGCATACCTGCAGACTCCTCAAAGCCTCTCCCAAGGCTTCTCAGAGAAAATGAGAGAAATTTCCCCGGGGGCTCTGCCCTCCTCAGAGATGAGAAGGTCTGCAGCAAACTGACCTAAAATTACCGGACAGCCTTCTGATTTAATCTAGAAAGGACTTGCCTCAGAACAAAGCCAACAGGAAGTAAAACTGATCTGAGAGATACCGAGAGCTAGAGAGACATGTCCGGTGACATCGGGCCCTGGATCCAGCTGTGCCTGAAGCAATCATCCTCTGTACTTCACTGTTACGCAAGCCTCTAGGTACGCCCTGCCTTTTATTACTTACGCCATTTGAAATGATGCCTATGCCACATTCACTGAAGAGTTCTAACTAATGAAAAGAAAGGAAAGCACGCAATGCTCTGGGGATCAGAGGACAGTGAGGCCGTGCTCATCCATGCCTCATCTATCAGCTCCCTGCTTCCCGTGTCCCCTTCTCAGGAAGCCTTTCCCAGGTGCCCCAGGGCCATATCGCTCCCTAAGACCCTACCTTTTTACTTACCACTCACAGTAGTTGTCATTACAGAGTTGTGCCATTTTTTATTCCTAGCACCTCACACAGTGCTTGATGGATTGTAAATGCTCAACAACTATGCATTGAATTAAAACAAAATGAATGGAGAACAAAATGAACAAAATGAATTAAAACAAAATGAAGTTGGAAAAGAACGAGGGGGATTTCCTGGAGCAGTTGACATCCGGCAGGGTCTCAGAGGACAGGCTGGGTCCTGGATGACTCAGTCAGGATGGGCTGGGTCAGGCTCCAGCGACAAAACCCCTCCGAGTCCTCGTGGCAGCAGGGTTTCTTCCTTCCCCCAGTCACAGGTCTGTTTGGGGTCAGCTGGGGACTCTGCTCATCCTTCCTCCCTCCAAGCCCCAGGGGATGGAGCCCCCACTATCCCAGCGTGGCTGGTGGCGGTAGCCGGAGTGAGGAGACTGGGGTGAATCACAGGCTGGCTATTTAAATTCCCTTCTGGAAGTGACACGGATCACTTCCACACCCATTCATTGACAGTGCAAGTCCATGGACATGCCTAACTCCAGGAAGGAGGGGTGGGAGGTGAGAGGCTGGAGCGGATGGCGAACACTCCTAGTGCTTTCCCCCGATGAGTGAAATCTCCGTAGGTGAACAGGGGTGGGAGGACTTCCTAGAAGGAGGAGCTTGCTTGGTCAAAGATTCAGAGGAGGGCGTGAGCAGCGTGCTCAAGGAAGAGCGGTGAGTAACCCAGGGACTGGAGGAGAGAGAAGTCCGGACATGCGCAGAGCCGTCTCCGTCGCCACACCTGGAGGGGCTGCTGAGCTAGGCAGGCGACAGGAGCAAAGGCGGGTTTAGTTGGGCAGGGCCTGGGAATCAGGTGGTCCGAGATGACAGCCAAGCACGGGATGGAGAGAACTGGAGAGGGCGGATGACAGGACGAGGCAGCTGCTGGGAAGCCAGGCACAGCTGTGTCATCGAGGCGGCTGGAGCAGGCCAATCAGCAGGTCTCTGTCAATGAGCTAAAAACATGTGACAAATACACGGGAACCAGGGACTGGGATGAATCGTGGCCTTCCCAAATTCCTTTCCACCCGGAACCTCAGAACGTGATCCTATTTGGAAACAGGGTCTTTGCAGATGTAATTCGTTAAGGTGAGGTCCTACTGAATTAGGGTGGGCCCTTAATCCAACATGGCTGGCGGAGGGACACAGAGACAAAAAAGAAGCCATGTGATGACCCAGGAAGAGACTGGAGGGATGTGGCCACAAGCCCAGCGGTGTCAGGGATCACCAGCCACCACCAGAAGCTGGGAAGAGGTGAGGAAGGAGTCTTCCCTGGAGCGTTCAGGGCCAGCACGGCCCTGCCTGCCCGCTGATGGTGGGCTTCCGACCCGCAGCACTGTGACGCAACGCACTTCTGTGGTTTAAGCCCCTGGGTTTGTGGTGATGTGTTTCAGCAGCCCCGGCGAACACTGCACGGCAGGAACGAAGAGAAACTGATTTTCTATGCGCCAAAAGGTGCACAGCTCTCCCTTTAGGCTCCCAGTAAGGATTCTTTCCATAGTCTGGACATAGGCTAATATCCAATGGCATCGGGTTCTTCCCAGTGCTCACAACCGGATATTATGGGTCAGGCATGCTCCCTCCCATAGGACAGGGAGAACTTCCACTGGTCCAGAGTGGGAAGTCTTTCCCCCTGCCCCCAACAAAGTCCAAGCAAGGCTGCGTGCGTAAGGTGGGGACAGGGCAAAGAGAAACTTGCATTTGCTCACTCGTTCCATCAGTATTTGCTGGATGGTGTGTGTGCGTCGGATACTGTGCCAGATGCCAGGGCAGACAGCGTTGAGGACAATGATGGTGGTGATGATAATGATGGGGAGGCGACTCAAGAAAAGCGGCGGGGTGCGGGGAGGGGAAGATGATAGTGCAAAGGCTATTATTTTTCCTAACAAGTTTTGTAGAATCATTTGGCCAGGTCCAAGGGGAACCTGATAAATTAAGCAGTGAAAAGTGAAAGTAAGAGGAGATAAGGAAGTGGAGACCACGTGTGCAGCAGCTGTTGCGAGAAGTTTGGGGAGCTCGGGCTGGGAGGCACTGGGCTACAGTGACTGGTGGCAGACTCAAGATGACGACAGGATTGGTCCAGCGGGTCCTTGACTGTATAGAGCATGCGAACTTGTGGGTCAGCGTCATTCAGAAGAGAGGCACACAGGGATGCTGGAGGAGCAAGGGGGTTGAGAGGGAGCCCAGAACCGGAGCTGGGAGATGCTGGTTTTTCAGGAACCAGCTTTCTCATCTCAACAGGAGGAAAAAGAATAGAGAGAGGAAGGGTAACTGACCGAAGGACCACACAGCTCCTAAGTGCTGAAATCAGGGGCCTCCCCCATGAACTGCAGCTGCCTCTTGAGTCTCTCTCAACCCCCTGTACTCACACATTGCAGGGAAGGGGGTTGGAAATAGAGGGTCGCTGTGGTCCTTGCAGTTCAAACCTTCCATGGTAAAATTTAGGGTGTTGCTAGATGCAAATCCCCAGGGGACATTAATCCGGAAAAATCCAGTCTGATCCTCTGATGGATTGGCAGCACATGCGCGTGTACTAAGCAATCCAATTCCATGGCTGACCAGCGAGAAAGAGAAGTCATTTGAAGAGCTCGATACAATTGTGACTGCACTTGGCTCCAAGAGCTGCTGCAGCCTCAGCGGACCAGGGTTGGGGGACGTGGCAGTGTGGGCACCTCTGACTTCCCGGGGGGCCGCTCCACACACTGAGCATCCTCCACCTGCGTGTGTGCCCAGGGTTGCACCAAAGTCAGTCGTTCCTAGAGCGTGACCACCTGGGCTACGCACGCAAAATCGGCTGCACCCAGCGCTCCGTGAGAGCAGCAGCAATCCCTGGCAACAGGAAGGAGAAACTGGCTGGGCTGGGCCCACGAGAGAGGGAGGGCAGGGTCAAGGGGCGCCTCTGCAGAGTTTTCCCAAGCTGATGGGGACTCTATCAGGGTCTCCTTTCACCCTGGTTTTAGAGCACTGCTGTACTGAGAAACTTCTTCACTGTCCAAACGCTTCTCTTCTCTTCCCTGTGCTCCTGGGACCATCCTTCCTTCCCCCTTCCCCGAATTTGTTCTCTACCCACTGTCTTCCAGACATCCGGGGCTCCTAAGCACAAACCCAGCCTCCCATTGGGCAGCTGGGGGCCTCTGGCTGCAGGTCTGGACTGCTCTGAGCACTCTGCCCCGAAAACTTCCCCAAAGAGGCAGGAGGGGACCCGGCCAGGCTGAGGGCCCTTCTCCAGCCCACACACTGGGGTTTGCATTTGTCACTGAAGGAGTAGACAGGCTTCTCCAGGCTTTTGAATTGAACTTTGTGTCTTCAGCAGGTAGCAAACTATAGGTGCTCCATAAATGTGTGTTGAAAGCCAAAACAGTGGAGGTAAGGGGAAGGGAGGTATGGGAGGGGTTCAAGAAAGCTGCTGTACACGAGTCTTCAGACAACTGGGTGGCTGTGGAGGAGGCACCATTTCGGTCGTTGCCGTATCCCCATGTTTAGCATGGTACCCGGACATAGTAGATCCTCAGTCCAGTTACCAAATGGACTAGCTCAGCTCACCCTTCCTGTGTAAATGGGGAATAGAGACTTCAAGCTCTTGGCTATGCCTTCGAAGGAAAGGACTTTGCCTTTTCGGTCCTCTCCCAGTGGCTGAGTACAGAACCTGGCTCAGCGGCAGCTCAGCAAATATTTGCGGAATGACAGGATAAGTAGATATCTGGGCCTAAGGAGGCAGGCGGGATGTCCAGAGGACAGCCGAGTCCCCTGCCTCGGGGCAACCTCGGGGCAAAGCATGAAGAGAATCCTAATCAGCCAGAAGAGGCAAGGTGGGGGAGGGGCACAGGAACCTGCAACCACAAGGGTGGACAGAGGGTCTGGGGACAACGAGTGTGTCCAGGCTGGGGATGGTGACCTTCCTTTACGACGCAATGCTGTTCCTCCAGCGCGGTATTTCTCCCTGGGGCTGCCCATCGGAATGACCTGGGAGCTTTTAAAACTCCCTAAAGCCTGGGCTGCACTCCCTGAGGTTCTGATTAAATTGGCCCTGGCGCGCCCTGTTTTAAAGAAAGTTCCACAGGGGATTCTAATATGCAGTGCAGGCGGAGAACACAGAGACAGTTGTTAAACAGAAACGAGACAGCAGAGAACAGCTAAGGGAGGAAAGGGTGCTTGTGTAAGTTCCAGGAACCGGGAGAGGAAGGAGTGAGAGGCTTCCCAGCCAACGCTCCTGGGGAAGGCCAGAAAAACCGGAGGGGCAGGGGGCAGGGCCCAAAGGGGCAGGTGGGTTTAGGACTGGGAAGGTGGAGGGGAAGGGGATCGCTTGGGCGTTAGGATGGGGTGGGCAAGATGGATGAGATTAAATGGGATGAATGGTTGCAGCGGAGAGCTGATGCAACAAGGCGAGGGCATGGAGCGAATCGCAGGGCGCTGGTCGAGGAAGAGCACAGGAGGCAGCCTGGGAGAAAGAAGCTAAATGGGGCTTGGGAGCTAGACCTGGAAGAAGTTGGGGAGTCCGTCGCCCCAAAGCAATGCCAACGCATGGCGCGACGGGACTTGGAAGTAGAAATTCTGAGACCAAGATGGGAGCCGGTCGGTCGCACAGGGACACATGGAAGTCCGCAGGCTCATGCATGAGCGCGCACACGTACACGCACAAGCACACAAACGCATTCCCTTCCCCGTGCACGTCAGCCCACTGCACACAGCCTCCCGGATAACGCGGGGACAGCAGAGACGAGCCGCAGCCGGAGCCGAGAGGTCCCTCCCGGCCGCGCCCCTACAGGAGCTTGCGCAACAGGCGGTGGCTCCGGCGGGCGCTGGCCGAACGCTGCCAAAGCTGAGCTAGGCGCGCGGGCGGGAGCGGGAGGAGCGACAGCGAGCAGAGCGCGGGCAAGGGGTGTGTCCCCGCAGTCTACCGGGCCCAGGAGGGGCGGGGCCGGGTGAGGCGCGGGGGCGGGGCCGCGGGGCGTATAAAGTCGCCCTCCTCCCGGACATAAACAAACCTCACCAGACTCTCGCCTTAGTCTCCGGAGCGCACGCCCATCCTCGCCGCTCTCCATTCACGCCAGGCACCGCCAGGCTAGCTCCAGCTCCTTTTGCCTTTCTCCCTCTACCCTAGGTAAGCCCCGTGCCTTGTTGTTGCGGGGCACAGGGGTTCGGTCGTCCATGCGTGCTGCTGAAACTCCCGGACCGCGCTTTGTGATCTTCGGGAGCTGCAAGTGCGCGGCGACCCCCCGCAGCGCAGGCGTTTGGAAGGTTTTAGGGTGCGGGCACGCACCCCTGGAGTGGGGGGTTTTGATTAGGGAAGAGGAGGAAAAAGAAAGATGAGTACCCGCGCTTCTTTCCTGTAGCTGAGGAGGTGGGGTCCTGGGGATCGTGGAGGCGGCGAAGAGCCGGCCGGGGAACACCTGGATCCCGCTTCCCAACGTTCTCCCAGAGTCGCCGCTGGCGGCTCGGGCGGAGGATCGCGCTGGAAGGGAGGGCCTAGGCGTGTGTGTGGATGTGGGGGGCTGTGTCGCTGGAGTGGGGTGTCTGGGGAAGGAGGGATGTACACGAGCTTGTGTGCAAAGGAGATGGGTAGGAGCTGGAGATGAGGCTGGAGAGGGGGCGTGGGTGTGTCTGGTCCCCGAACTGAGCCAGAAAGGATATGCATCTGAGGGGCGGCGGCCGATTGAGCCTCGAAGCCGGGGCGCTGTGTTGTGGGGGACGGGGTTGGGTCCGAGGTGTGTCACAGCTGGTACGACTGGCGCAGGAGCGAGTGTGTGCGAGGGCCGCCGGGCAGGGTGCGCCCCCAGATGTGGCCCGGGGTTGGCGCTGTGGTGGCGCGCGTCGTGCGGGCCTCTGGTGGCCCTGGGCTGGCTGGGGCTAGGAGTGGCGTCATTTTCGCCTCCGCCCACCCTCCCCAGCTTTCCCTCTCGCCCCTGACGCCCCACCCGCCTGTCCTGCTCTCCAGGGAAGAGAACAGCTGGAGTTGCTCCGACAGACATTCAGGGGGATCCGCCGCCGTCTCTGATTCAGCCTTGGGCAGGGTGTGCACGATGCGGTGAGGTCGGGGGAAAGGCGCTGTCCCCCGCTGTCAAATTAGTGGCAGAAGCTGGTTTGTCTCTACCTCTGGGGTCAGACACCCCTGCGGGTCAGGGGCAGCACCTGGCTGTGGCTTGGAAGGGGGAGGTGCCTGGCAGCGAGTGTGGGGAGATCTGGTGCCCCAGACCAACTCTGCTTCACAGATGTCCTGGGCACTTCCGTTTGTTTGGTCCCTTTAAGTAACTGAGAAAGACCCAAGATTCAGAGAACTCAGCCAGCAGCCTCATAAGAGGGCTTCAGTCTCCTCACAGCATCCAACAGCCATACTGAAGCTTCTCCTAAGCCACCTCAAATGAACAAAATATCTAAATGCGACTTTGTTCTGGCTATGAAGACCCAGTTTCAAGGCAAGCCTCCCAGCCCAGCCTCCTCCTGCATAGAAATTTCGGAGTCTTTCCCAAGTTTCCCAAAGGGGAATTGAAATCAGCAAGGTACAGAGACAGCCAGCCCCAGCGCCTGCCTTCCAGGGGCTTGCCAGCCAGCGTGGAAATGTAGGGAAGGCCCACAGCACAGTCCCGGGTGGCACAGGCTCGGGGTGGTGGCAGGGGGAGGTCAGGAAGCGCGACACACCTGCAGGGAAGCAGTGCTCTGGTGGCAGCAGCAAAACCTGGGGTGTCCCCTGACCTGCCACTTAGCTTTGCGGCGCCCTGTCTCCTGCTCAAGGATGAGCTTCGGGAGGCCGAGGAGGAAGGCTGTGCTGGCCTCAGCCTGGAACCTGGCACCTGGCCCAGGGCCTGGCACTTGGGAGGAGTTCAAATACGTACGCTGAGTGGATGGTGTGGCTCCTTCCCCGGTGATTACTCGGGTTCCTGGTCCGCCTTCCCGCTTTACAGATGGGAACTGAGGCCCAGAGACGGGGGTGGGGGGGGGACACTCACCAAGGCCCCGGTAGAACCGGAACTCGCCTCCCCAGACCCCTCTGCTGGGGTCTCTGGGGGGACTGATGGTGGTCAAAGGTGCTAGGCTATCAGAGGGGTGATAAACTGAATCTCTAGTGAGTTTCTGGTGAGAAAACTTCCCAGGCAGCAGAGGGGTGATTTTTTGTTTATTGACTTATTTTTAGGGTAAGCCAGGTATTCTTGAGTGACAAACAAAGCAGCCTAGAGAGAAGTGCCGGTGGTGGCTGCCTGGGTTCAGGCTGCCCCCTCCAGGTGGGACTGCAGATTTGAGCAGCGCTGGGGGCCCTGGGTGCACTGGAGCCTCCTGGCTGAAGCTCACCTCAGTGTGGATGGGGAAGAGAACCCCACTGTGTTTCTCTGCTGTCCTGAAGCTGTGCTTCTTTCAGGGCACCCAGCTCCAGAGCATCCCATCCACGGCCCTGTGCCTCCCAAAGACAGCCCGGGTGGCAACCAGACATCTGAGATTTAGGTGGGGGGTGGGGGGGGGCAGGGCATCTCTCTCCAGAGCAGCTGCTGTACCCCTCTTCCCCTTTCGTCCTCCTCGGAGCTCTGCCTGGGCTGCTTTGGCTCCACCGCATGGCTGAGGAAGCCGAGGCCAGGGAGTTGAAGGGACTTGCCTCCAGCCACGCGGCTCAAAGCGGAGGAGCCAGGCTTTGAACCCGGAGAGGCAGACTGGAAAGCCTTTGTTGTCCTCCCTGACCCCGCGTTGGGCTGACTGGAGACCCGCCAGAGGGAGAAGTGTACACACGCAGTTAGGGGCTTCCCCCGTCGAGTGAGAATAACACACTGTCTCGTGAGGACGTGGGATGTGAATGGAGCCGGTTCATGTCAGAGAGCTGACAACAGTGCCCGGCCTGCGGGGACACCACTTGGTGTCTGTGGACAGTTCTCACAAATGCATCATCCCCTTGGCCGTCGGTGTCAGGGGCCTGGGTCTGTCTTTGGCGCGGACCCGGACTCCTGGGTGCCTTTCAAGCTGCCCCACCTGCCTCCCAGGCTCAGTCTGGCCCCGGGCCTCCCTCTCATTGGCCCTTTCTCTTTACGCTTGGAGACCGAGGGGCAGGCTGGGTGGCAGTTTTTGTTGCAAGGCCCAGGGTTGATTCCCCAAACACTTGCTTGGCCTCCCGCTGGGCTGGCTCTGCTTGTGGAGGGAAGGCGTGCAGAGGGGTGGGGGATGCCAGGTGCCCGGGGAACCCAGTGCTCCAGGGGGGATGTCCTGGCCCCATGTGTGGGCTTTGCACAAACTCTCCCAGGCCATCCGGGCGGCTCATGCTTGTCCTTTGGGCTTCTGGTTATCACGTGCGTCCCCTCAGTCACCGAGCAAATTGTTCCCGCTGCCAGAACTCCACTGCGCAGCGACCGGAAGATTTCCCAGGGGTGTTGCAGAGAAGCGGGTGGGCGACATTGACCGCTGACGCCTTCTGCTTCCTGCTGCCCTGTCCCAGACCCTCTCCCGGACCCTCCGTGGGTTCTGGGCTCCATGCAACGCGGGAGAGTTCTGGGTCCTCTGCCGCCTCGCCCCCAGCGAGCGCGTGCAGCTGGCGTCCCCCTGCTCTGCGGGCTCGCCTTTGCCATCCGTTCAGCATCACAGGGCTCTGAATGCTCTTGAGTTTCAGGCTCACCGGGCCCTCGAGGAATTGCTAGTCTATTTGTCTTCCCAAGCATCATTTTATTGAGTTTGAGAGCCCTGGAGAACTCTCTCGAAGGTCCAGATTGTTGGCTAGGTTGATTACGTAAGAGAAAACATTGAGCGTTAAGGCCGTCAACTTCCTCGCCCTCCCCAGAGCCTTGAGTTTTAAAATGTCCAGAAAACATCCAGAAAGCCCAGAAACTGCCTCGTAGCGTGATGTCAAAATCTCTTTGGCACATAAAGGAGAAGAGAACATACCCACAGCAAGGTGGGGTGGCCAGGGCGTATACCCCGAGGCTCCTTTCCTGGAGGTTCACGCGGACATGGGGCAGTTGTTCTCTGGAACCTTCCGGGAAGACGTGAGCCAGAGGGCAGCAGCGCACATCGCCCCCCGCCGTCCCCACCCCTCTTTTCGGTTCCGCCCGATGAAGAGCCCGGAGTGCTGGGAGCAACACTGCTTTCATGGGGCTCTGGACCAGGCGTGCTGCGGACCGTACAAAATCCGGGCTGGCTGCTGACGGTCGCCATCGACGCTGACTTGTCATCCATTCCCCCCAGCCACCCTCTGTCTCTGCGTCCCTGAAGGCCTCCAGGGAACCGAGGTCGCCTGCCCCTCCCCTCCGCACCTACGCCCACCTCCAAGGAGTGAGTTTTCCATCTTTCCAGGGAAAGGGGAGGGGGGAGTCAGGCTTTGTGGAAGTCACGTGGACCTTAGCTCCCAAGCCTCGGGTCTCTCCCTGTAGGCTGGCGTGGTAACGCCCACCCTCTCCCAGCGGCCTCCTCGAGAAACACACGGAAGGACGCAGTGAACGCTCTTTCGAAGGACTGACCTGGCCGCTTCAGAAAGGCCCTTGGGGGAGGCCTGGGTACTTCGAAGGGACGATAGGAAATCTAAGACGCGGACTTTGCCCAAAGCTTGGCCTGCTCACGGAGGCTCGGTGGTGACGTTGGGGGGGCGGTGGAGAGAGAAGCAGGTGGCCCCCCGCCGTCTCACACTGGAGAAGCCTCCCTCCTCTGGGCTCCCTCCTGGACTAAGTGTGGGCACGTGTTTACAGCAAGCGGATGTCACAGGCAGCTACGCCTTATTTCAGCCTGTGCCAGCTGGATGCTTGGTGACCTGGGGAACGTTTCTTGACCTCTCTGGGCCTCCGTTTCCTCACCCATGGCAGGGTGGGCGTGATGGTGCCTGTTTTCGGGGGTGGCTGTGATGATGCTCAGAGGAAGGTGGAGCCCAGGCAGCCCCGGAGAAGCGGCCCCTGCTGCTGTCCTCTCAGTGGGCCTGTGCGGGGGGTCTCGACGTGGCCTCCTGCGGCCAGTCGTGCTGGGGTGGCTGCATCCTGGACACCCCAGCCCACGTCATGGATGTTTCTCTGCTGGACACCGCCTCTTCCCCACTGCACGGAAGTTCCAGGGGCCCAGGAGAGTTTGCTGAAGGGGCCGTCCGAGGGGTGCCCCTAGGTGGCTGAGTGGAGAAGTGCCGGAGCTGGACGGAGGCTCCCGGCTCATGGACAGGGAGGGGTCGGGGGCCGGGAGCAGAACAGGGACCTGCAGGCAGACCCGGGCGGAGCTGCGCGGGGCGGCACCCCGGTGAGGCCCCTGGGTACACGGGACCTGTGTGTAGCCCTGTCCCTCGGGGGCTCCCGTCTGCCCCAAGCTGCCTGTGGGCCACACGATGTCCGTGGGACACAGGCCGCGCATGTTACAGATGGAAGCTGTGGCCCACAGAGCGGGTGAGTCAGAGTCGTGTGGCCGAAGCGAGGCAGGGTCCCCACGCCCCGACTCCTAAGCCAGTGTTCCTGCTGCACCTCTGAGACTTTTGGGAACCATCAGCTCTGTGTCCCCTCACTCCCCTGGTGACTGGTTCACAATCTCGGGTGGCCGCAGATACCTGAGATGGTGTCTGCCCACTGCCCTCCTGGCCCTCGGGGTCACAGCCTCTTCTTCGCCCAGCGAACCCCAGTCTTGGCTTGTCCTGGGACCCATGAGGTGAAGCTAAGTGCTGACTGTCTCCTGGGCCCATTGAAGTGGAAAGGTATTTGCCCGGCCCCCTTGGGCCTTCAGTACTTCTTGACTGGCCATGATCAGACCCACGTGGGTGCCATGGGTCTGACCACTGGGGACTCGTGATGCATTTGCTGAACGTCTTCCCTGTGCGCCCCTTCTCACTGGGCCACTGTGAGGCTAGCAGCGTCTAAAACACAAGCAGAGTGTCCTCATGGATGTCCCTGCATCTCCGAGGCACTCAGGAAAGGAAATTGCCCTGATTAATGAGGCAGCTGTTTGCCGGATTCTGCGCACTAGTGTTTGAGCCCCACTGGTTCCCGCTGGGAGCAGGATTTTTATGCCCATTTTACAGATGAGCAAACTGTGGCTAAGAGGGGGGAGAACTTGCTGGGGACCACAGAGCTGATAAATGACGCACCCCAGTCCGCCCCGCAGCCTTCCTTCCTGCTCCGGGCTACCCTTGACTTGTCTGACTTTGGTTTTCTCTGAATTCCTTACGAGAGGGAAGTGAGAAAGGAAGAAGTGGGGATAGGACCCAGTGTGGCAGCCGGTGGGGTGACTTGGAGCCCAGGTTTTGGCACCGAGTGGGGTTTTAGTGGAAGGAGCCCTGTCTTGACCTAATCCCGTGTGTGGACGGGACTCCATCTGCACCTCTTAGACACAGGGCTGGCCGTACCTCCTCATCCACCACACTGCACGGTGGCATGGAGGCCCGGGGGTTGCATTTTGGGCTCCCACCCACAGGGTAAGGGTGGCCTGGCCCTGTCACCCCGCCTGCTAACTGATGGCCTTGTCCCTTTTCGGTCTGACATTCTGCACTGGGACTTCCCAGCAGGCAGTGGAGAAGGGCATGAACTGGCATCCACTGCTTGGCCTCAAGCCCAGCGAGAGAATTTGCTGAGCCAAGAGGGACCTCGTGTCGCTGGGGGCCGACCCCTGGGCGTGGGCTCCAAGGGGTGCCTGGCGGGGGGCAGTGGTGGGGGCCTCAGCCAGAGCACCCCACACCAGGTCACCTCCCAGCTGTCCCTCCCTCCTGGCGAAGGAGGTCAGTGTTGCCTGTAAGGCCGTGTCCACGGCGGGAACCGCTTCTTTGAGTGAGCCTCGCAGTCTTGGGGTGGTGAATTTGAAGCCCAGAGAGGAAACTTGCGGGGGAGAGCATGGCGAAGAAGTACTGGTGAGCGTCAGAGGCCTCCCCCTCTTGGCCACACCGACGATGACCTCTCAGGACAGCCAGTCACTGAGGCCCCTGGGACTTTAGCCTTCTCCCTCCCTGGTGAACCCGCAGGGTGGGCGTGTGCATGTGTGCGGGATGCGTGTGCACGCACACTGGATTAAATAAGAACCGCATCTAACAGGTACTCTCCGAATTTATACCAGGGTCTGCCCTCGATCGGCGGTCCCTACCCTCAGGCGGTTTTACCCCCAGAGCCCACAGAGGGTTTGTGTCCGCAGTGGGGCGGGGAGGGTGGTGGCTGCTATTGCCGCCAGTGGGCTGAGGTCAGGGGGCCGCTGACCCTCCTCCAGTGTCACACCGGCCTTGGTCACAAGGCGCGACCCACCCTGGTATGAGCAGGTGTCAAGCCCTTTCCCTGGCTTTATCCAAAGCTTGCCAGCTTCCTCCCACCTTGTCCGGTAAATCTGTTTCTCTCTATTGAACTTCATTGTAAGATTTCCTTTACGCAGACAGCTTCGAGAATAAAAGTTGTCAGAGGTCTTTGGCCAAGGCAACGGAGATGGAAGGGCGGGCCCTCTTCTGGCCTAGGTAGGCAGGATGGGGCAGCCCGCTGTCTTCCTGAGCATCGCCACTGGGCGGCGTGGAGGGGTCGAAGGGTAGCGCTCTGCCGCCGCAGTTCCAGCAGCCTTGCTCATGGCGGGCACTGACCGAGACAGAGGTCCGGGCCCAGCTCTCCCTACCAGGGCATTTGCTCTTATTAACCGCAGGCTGCCCCAGGCCTGCAGCCCCCCGCCCCCCAGGGACAAAGAGTACAGAAGCTTCCTCTGCTGTACTCAGTCTCCCTGCAGATTCCCGAGTCCTAGGGCGCTTACTGGGCGCTCCCTGGTGTAGACCGGGGTGTCTCAGCCTCAGCATTGTTGAGGTTGGGACAGGTAATCCTGCACCGGGGACGGTGCTACCCACTGTAAGATGATTGGCTGACTATCCGAGTCCTCGGTCTCCGCCCGCTAGGCCTGTGGCATATCACAGACACGACCACGGAAAAGGTCCCCAGACCTGACTTCTGTCCCCGGGGGGCAGAATCACCCCTCCTTCTCTCGAACACTGTAACGGTGCTCAGCAGCCTCATCTCTGAGCCTCCTCATAACCCCGGGCCAGAGCAGGGTTCCCTGAGGCCCGTCCAGCTCCCACCTTCGGCGATTCTCACGTATTATAGGGACAGGGGCCAGCTTTCAGCCTCTGCCTCAGTGGTCAGGGAAGCTGGGCTCCCGGAATGGAAAGGAGGTCTGGAGCAGAGAAGCCTCTCACCAAAGACTGGGGAGTCGTGAGGCTGGAATCCCGCCCTTTCCTGTTCCGAAGGACGACGAGGACCCTAGTGGGGACTGGCAGTCCAGGGTGATCCCAGCGCCTGGAAGTCAAGCAGAGCTGACCACGCCGGGCCGAACCGTGGCGTGGGCTTGAGTCCTTACAATGCAGACCTGCTTCCGTGTGCATCACTCCTGTGGGTGGTGACCGTTTCAGAGTGAGTTTAAGTACAAACCTTGCTAGTAAGCTGCACCAGCGTTCATCTGTTCAGCAAGTGAGCTGTGGCCTGCCTTCGCACCTGGTTCGCTGCTAGGAGCTACGGGCGGCCAAGTAGTGAGACAGGGAGTCTGCGTGTCCTGGGAACCCACAGGTAGGGCTGAAGGAGGCCTGCTTGAGTCCACCCAGGAGACAGAGGCAGACGCACTGTCACCCTGGGCCCAGAAAGGAGGAGTCCTTTCACCCTCAGCAGGAGGGCTGGCATTGCCTGGCCTTCTGGAAGGCTCCCCAGGCGGTGTAGGCGAGCTGTCCCTCGGGCCAGGGCCGTGAACATGCTGAATTAGCAAAGCCAACTGACCTCGGCTTTTCATGGCTCCGGACTCCAAGCTGGCCGCCGCCCAGGAATGCTCACAAATATAAAACTGACTTTGTTTTCAGAATGTTCTGGAGCCTAGGCTCCAAAGGCCGCATAAAGGCATTCTTGTGGGGCTGGTTATCTACCGGGGGAGATCTTCCTGGGGCCCCCGACCAGAGCATCCCGGGGATCCACCCCCGGAATGCCATGTGTCAGCACTGGGGCGGAGGGGCGGCGGCCCAGGCTCTGTTGCCACCTGCCCTCTGCGAGGTGCCCCCCAAAGAGGATTCTTGTGGGTCCCAGGAGCCGGGTCTTTGGATTGGTCCACCTGGGCTGCGATTTCAGTGGCCTGAGCTCTCTCTGGCCGTTAGATCCGGGGGCCTTGGGTAGTTTGGGGGCTGGGTTTCTGCCCTGGAGCGAAGCAATGTGGCAGCCTCGGTGAGGCTGGTTTCAGGCAGCTTCCCGGCTCAGGATTGTGAAGGTCTGGGTCTGTGGGCCGGAGGTGGGGGGACCTGGACTCCTTCTGTCACTACCTCCTTCTCCCTGTCCTCTGACCCTGCCTGCCCCTCACCCTGGGTTCCTCGCGCCTCCCCAAGTGTTGGGGGGCACTTTGTGCTTCTAGGCTGACTTTCCATCTGTAGGAGTGAATGTTTGTCTCTCCCGCTCCCGGATCCAGCTCCCAGAAGTGCGCTCATCAGTACATGTCACCGCCCAAGCCTTGCTCCCTGGGGCGTAGGTAACGGCAGCGTCCCACCATCTGGAACTCTGTTCACGCTAGCTCTGCGCTGTCATCTCCCGATCCTTCTGCTCCTGCCTGTGTTGGCGCCAGTGGGGGCCTCCTCTGCCCCCCACCCTGCGCTGTGGCTCTGGCTTCTTTGCTTTGAAAATCCTGCTTACCGTTAAGCCCAGCACCGCCCTCCCCTCCGAAACCTTGTTCCCCCAGCACGTAGCCAGGAGCCCTGCACAGAGGTGGGTGTCCCGTGGCCACCCCTCTGTTACGGATGCTCTGAGGGTGAGAGAGGTTGAAGTTTGTGCCAGGCCTGCTCAGGGTGGGCCTCCTCTGACCTCCTGTCCCCTTTCGGTTGCCAACCAGGGACTGCCTGACTTTGGGATCTGCATGCAGGTCTCCTTCTAAAATGAAGTGAGAAATGCCCCGGTGTGAGGGTGGGCCAGGACGGGATGTGAGGACCTGGTTTTGAGTTATTCCATCTGTTTCATCGGAAAGGTAGTTGTGTCCATCTCTGAGCCTTAGCTTCTGGTCCACGGGGGCAAGGCTAGGCTGGCACTGTGGGTGGGAGGGGCCTCGTAACCAGGAACGGGTGACCCGGGAGGAAGGAGCTGCTGGGCAGGTTTTCTAGCCTCAGCTTTGCTTCCTTTGGGAAACATCTCTCCGTGAGAAGTGCTAACCCCCTGGCCTTTGTCCCCTCACAGGCAGGTGACAGCAGGGACATGTCTCGGGAGCTGCAGGACGTGGACCTTGCCGAGGTGAAGCCTTTGGTGGAGAAAGGGGAGGTGAGTGGAGATGCTCCTGGTTACTCCCTGTTCACATGCACAATCACACATGTACACACGTGTGTGCATAATGTGAACACACACACATAGACACACCCACACCCGCTACTTCCTTGTTTCCACAAGTCCCCTTGACCAGGAATGCAAAGGGACACGATGTACCTGGTCAAGTCCCAGCGTGGCCACTGAGTGCTGTGGCAGTGTGGGCCGGGCCCCTCGCTCACCCCGCGGGGTATTCTGTGCACAGCTCACTGGTCCCATTTGCAAAGTGAGGGCACTGAACGAGCGTTCCTCTAAGCTCCCCTTACCCCTAGCATCCTGTGATTCTAGAACATGCAACAGGAAGCCCACTGTCCAGAGGCCGAGGCTACCCGGTAGCTTAGAGGTTAAGGTCCTGTGTGTACTCGGACCAGCCAGCCTGGGTTCTGATCCTGGCTGTGACGATCAGCAGCTTGTGTCCACCAGGGGCCAATCCTTCAACCCCTTCATGCTCCAGTTCCCCAACTTGAAAACAGTGACGCTAGGACTTCTGTCACAGGCCAGAGTGGGGATGGAGTATGTGGTTGATACGGGGCGGTGAGAACCTCGTGCGGCACGGAGGAGATGAGCCGCGCCCGTGGGCTCTCGTTGCTACAGTTACTATCGTCTTTTCTGTCAAACCTTGCAAGACAGCCAGGCCCCCGCCACCCCCTGCAACCTGAGGGGGCACGATCCATCCTGGACTGGTCGTTCTGTCGATGGCCGTCACAAGCCTTTACATTTGCTGTAAAGGTGACATTGTATTTTTAAACTATGCTCACATCCCAGTTCTTACTGAGCTGCAAAACGGCCTGTGTAACGCATCTTTTTAAAAATGTGAAGCTAAGGCTCAAAAGTGAAGACACTCTAAGGTCAACCAAATGTTTTCAAAAACAACGCTTGACATGTATGACCACGTACGTCCTGCTTGGCTGGCTCTGGGCAGCCGCAGTTCATGGGCTCCCTCACGCTGCCTGGCAGGGTGACTCTGTGGTTGGTTGTATACCGGGTTACAGATTGTTCCCATTTGACAGAAGAGGCAGTTGAGCCCCATGGAGTTAATTTGTCCTCAGTCACGCAGTTACAGTGTGTGGGGTGTGGAGGCACAGCCGGGCCAGCCACCTGGGTGAATGGGTGGTTCGTGCGATTCCTCTGTGACTCTGGGCGTGGCCGCCCTGTGTTAGGTCCATTGCCATAGACTTCCCATTCTGTGTTTTACAGATACAGAAACTTCCCTCTGACAGGAAGGGGATTACCTGGACAGGCGGCACACTAGGTTTAGAAGCCCGGGCAAGCTGCAGAATGCTTGTGATGATTTTACACTTGGGGTCTGCAAATGTTCTCTGCAAAGGGCCAAATAGTAATTGTCTTAGGCTTTGCGGGCCATACTGTGTGTTGCAATATCCAGCTTTGCAATGACAGCACGAAAGCTGGAAGTGAATGGGAGTCAACGGGCTTGCTGGGTTCCAATGAAACTTCGTCTACGAAAACGGGTGGTGGGCTGTAGTTTGCTGACCCATGCTGCTCACTGCGCATGCCCCAAATCCAGATAGCTCTGGTGAAAGATGGACTTGGGGCTGGAAACTCAGAACTGTAGGACCGAGCGAAATGCTCAGAGGTCTCCGCTCTCCACGTCCACCCATGAGAGAGTGAATTTTAATCCAGATGATGGGCATCCAGGGAAGAAATTTAAGGACAGCGACGTGGTCGGGCTTGAGATGTTAAAGTGCAGCAGATGCGTGCAGATCGGGAGACCAGTTAATAGGCAATTACAGTCGTGATCACGCAAGCTTGCGGTCAGCTTAGACCTTCAGATCTTTTCTCACCAAGGCTGTAGTCACAAAGGAGTCCAGTTAATGTGTCTACTTTTCTGCTGGCCTCTTCTTCGAGCTGAAAAGGAAAGTCACTCTCTGTAAGGAGTTCCGGGGGTAGATACAGACTCAGGGCTGCGAGAAGCCCGTGTGTTTGTTTCCTTCTTTCTCTGCCCGAGGAAACTCGATGGAACTGACCAGCTCTCTTGTCTCTCCGCAGACCATCACCGGCCTCCTGCAAGAGTTTGATGTTCAGGCAAGTAGAGCCCGTGGACGCCCTTCCCCTCCCCCACCCCATGTTCTCTCTTTCCTTCTGCCTCCCAGTGGTTTGGAGGAGATCACTGTCCAGACGCTGGGGGCGAGTGGAGAGGAGGAAGCTAGTTTCTCGCACTGGGCTCCTTCCCCCGGATGGAAGGAACTCCCGTAGAAGCAGGAGGGAGCCACAGTCCCCTTCCACACTGTCGAGCTGTGGGGTACGTGGGGGAGGGAAGTGGAGAGACCTTGGGTGGGCTGGGACCCCGGATGGGAGGGAAGAGAAGCAAAGGCTTGATGTTCTTGGCTCTGCTTAGGAAAGTAGAGCCGGCCTTCTCTGCGGCGTACTGGCTCCGTCCCTGCTCTGCGTTGGCCTCGGGGCAATCAGGGTGCAGGGTGGGTCTTGAGTTTTGTCCAAGAAGAAACTTTAAGAAGAGTGGGCTGGCCTCCCTCAGCTGAGGGGTGGGTCAGAACCCCAGGAACTGTAAACCCTGGACTCTTCGTTTTCTCAAAGTCTGTGTGACCCACAGGCGGTTTCGGGCCCTGGGGATGGGACAGGGAGCCTTAGTGCGGCGGGGGCACGTGGGCCTCGCAGGGAAGAGGACAGGAGCTAATGCAGGGAGATGCAGGCCGATATGCTCACCTGAACCTCTGTCTGCGCATCGCCCAGGTGTCCCCGCTTCCAGCCCACCGGAGTTCTTCGTCTCCATCATCTGTTCTTCCCCTCCCCGACCCCAGACAATTCTGCTCTTCCTCCTGGAACTTGTATTTCAATGACCAGCCCGCCACCCACATCCGGAGGCCGCAAGTCTTGGCCTTGTCCTTGGAGGGAGAGGGGGAGTGGGGAGCGGTTGGACGCGTGGGCCGTTGCGAGTAACGGGTGTACGAGTGTGCACCTGAGCTCGGTGTCCAGGCGCGTAGAGGCTCGCCCTTTCTTGGCTCTTCGATGCAGAGCAAGTGGCTCCAGCCTCAGGGTTCTCATCTGTGACGTGGGGAGAGTCACTCTAGTCTTGCGTCAGTGGCAAAGGAGAGCGGACAGTGACAGGGGCCCTGACGTGATGTCGCCCACATCGGTGTGGGGCCCGTAACACACCCTGTCTGCTGACTCTGTTGGGAGTTCGTGTCCCTTTTCTCCTTCCTTCGGCGCGTGTGCATGTGGTTAGCATCGCACAGACGCCAAAATTCACCGTGGGAACCCTTCTTAAGCGTGCCCTTCAGGGGCGGTCAGCGCATTGGCTCGGCTGTGCCGCCATCCCCAGTGTCCACCCCAGAGCTGTCTCATGCTGTGGAACTGCTCCCGTCCCCATGAGACACTGAGTCCCCGTGTCATTCCCCTCCAGCCCCGGCAACCACCGTTCTACTCTCTGTCTCTACGATCGCACCGGCTCTAAGCACCTCCTGGGAGTGGAATCGTACACTTGTCGGTCTGTGATTGGCTTACTTCGCTCACAGAATGTCTCCAGGGTTCGCCCACTCCGCGGCGTGGATCAGAACTTCCTTTTCTTTAAGGCCGGGGGCTCTTCCGTCGTGCGTAGAGGCCCCGTTCATCCGTCAGTGGGCACCTGGGCTGCTGCCACCCTTCGGCTGTCGTGAATACTGGCTGTACGAGTGTCTGTTTGAGGCCTTGCTCTGAACTCTTTTGGGCGCGTACCCAGAAGTGGATTGGTGGGTCGCACGGCTATCGCAGGTTTTTGAAATCTTGACTGTTGATCCGGAAGCAGGAAAACGTAGTCAGTGTGCAGATCGTCCCTGTCATGTGCGTTGTCCTTCATCATCTGCGCAGCCGGGTCCCGAGTTCCTGCCCCAGGCGCAGGTGGCTGGCGGAGCAGAGACCAGGAGTTCTGGCCCAGCTCCCGGGACAGGCCACCTTGAAGGCTGCTCAGGCTGCCGTGGGCCAGGGTGCTGCACCCTCGGGGCATCAGCAAAGTGGGGACCTGAAGACCCTGCAAGGAGGCCTCGGGGAGGAGCTGGGACAGGTGCGAGACCAGCCCGGGCCGAGCCCTCTCAGTCATGCACAGCTGTCCTGGGAAGCTGGGGGCACTTTTTCGGTCGTGGCTCCTTTGCCCTCAATGATGTCAGCCTGGCATGGTCATGGGTGCTGGGGACACAGTGGTGAGCATGACAGGCAGTGGTCCCTGTTGTCACGAACTTAAATTCTAGACTAAGAGCTCAGCATTAGTGAGCTTGGGACGTACCCCAAGCATCATTCTGAGCGTGTCACACGTTTTGCTCCCCTAATGCTTGAAACGAGTCTTATACCCATTTGACAGATGGAGAACCTGAAGTGCTGAGAGGTCAAGTAATTTGGCTGAGGTCACAGGGTTGGAAAGGGGTAGTAGGGCTGGGGTGCAAACGCAGCAACATGCTTGACTAGAACCAGCCCTCTGACTCCCTAGCAGGGGAAGACAACAAACGTAAGAAAAATTAAGGATACATGACAATCCCAGCTACTGCAGGGACTGGGAAGGTGATGGTGCTGGCTGGTGTGATGGGGCCTGGCCTTAGGTTGAGGGGTCAGGAAAGGCTTCTGGAGGAGGTGACATTGAACCGAGACCTGAATGCTAGATGGAGCCAGGCATGCGGCCCGAGAAGATTTGGGGCCGATTGGTCCAGGCAGAGACGGCAGCATGTGCAAAGGCCTCCGGCCGGCCTGGGTGCTGAGCCAGCCGGGGCGGAAGGAGTTCCTCCTGTGCCCCGGCCCAGCCTTCCCGGTGAATCCCAGTGTCTGAGCTGGGTCTGACAGCTGAACGATGCTTTGTGGAAGCTGGATCCAGGCTCTTTGTGTCAAACTGTTACTTTGGATTTGGCTCCTGGATCTCGCTGACGCACGGTATTTGTGGAAGTTCCCCCAAATTTCCCGCAGCCCCCAGGACCGTGGCTGTGGGGCGCCGTAAGGTACCCTTCGGAAGATGCTGTGCAACTGTGCAGCTGTGTAGATGATGCTGACGTTCTCTGTGCCCTGAGGGGTCACTGCTCCCAGGACCGGGAACAGAGAATGACAGAGCCTTGATGAAGGGCGGCAGCCAGGTCTGCCAGCCCAGGGACAAAAGGACAGTCTCCTGCATGCCGTGGATGTCAGCGTCCTCTGATGAGCCAGGCCGGGCGCCAGGCGCTCCCCGGCTCCCTGGCTGAATCTTTTAGGACTTGTGCCACCCTCCCTTCTTCACAGAAGAGGGAACCGAGGCTCTCCCCGGGCCAGCAGCTGGGAAGGGGCCCCGTGGCCCCCAGCTCTGTCGGCCCAGCCCTGCCCCCTCCACCACGGTGTGTCACCGCAGTGCCAAACCTGGACTGGCCACGCTAGGCCTTGTGGCCTAGATTTCAGCTCACCTTTGCCCTTTCTATCCAAAACACATCTGCTCAGGGAAGTAATCCGCGAGGAACTTTGATGGGCCGTTCAACCCGCCGAGGATGAGCCGGTGTGGGACTCAAGCACCCACGTGCCTTCATGGGGACCTGCTTTCCTCGCTCCCTGTAGTGGGTTCTCACCATGCACCGAAGTGGCCCTGTCCGGCCCGTTCCTCGGGAGTCCGCGCAAGGCGCCGGCGCTGCCCCCCCGCCTGTGTCCGCGAGCAGCGGTGTCGCTCCTTGCCAAGCACCTGGCGCTCCAGCGTGTGGGCTAACTCAGCAGACGCACTCTTCGTTTTCCAAAGTAGTCAGGGGTGTGTGTGTGTGTGTGTGTGTGTGTGTGTGTGTGAAAACCGGAATCAAAATGCGCCACGTCGTAGCCCAGAGCTCCACAGCGGCGAGGAGATGGGGAAGGGGTCCCCTGCCGAGTTGCTGGGTGGCCCGTCTCGAGGCAGCTCCGCTGACGGAGCAGATGGCCTCATGGCCTTATCTCTCCCTGGCTGACATCACCTTAGGGTGCGCTGTTTGTCTTGGCCTGGGTGACGTTGTAAGGCAGATTGACTGGTGCCCGGACATGGGAGGTCCTACCAGCTGCCGCAGGACTGTGGTTCGGGGCCCTCGGAGCACAGGACTGGGGGGCTGCTGGCCGGGGACGCTGCAGCCACAGGCAGGGCGCCGCGCGATCTGGCTGCGCAGGGAAGGCCTGGCACCGGGTTCGGAGCAGTTGTGTTTGCAAATCTGATGAGCGGGGTAGGTGGGAGTAGTTTGGGTTCCAGCTCCTTTCTTTGGCTGGAATTCTTGTACCCAAGACTATCCCAGTTGGCAGGTGCTTTGTGACCCAGCCTCACCCCTTCTGCTCCAGGTGGGCAGGCTTGGTTGAAGGCCGCAGAGGGGAGGGGAAAGGAGGGAAGGGAGCGAAGGAAAACTTGCATGCTCTCTCACTGGCTCGGGCCTTTTTTGCCAAGGTGGGGAGGCACTACCTCCTTGGCAGATGGCAGACCAGTCTGGGGGTGTTAAGGAACTTGCCAAGGGGCACCGTGGAGACAGCCCCACGTTGGGGCCCGTCTGCCTCTTAGATACGAAGTAAACATGGGGCCGTGATAGCTGATGTCTCTGCGCGCTGACCGGGAACTGGGCTGACCCCTCCCTGCATCGCCTCATCTAACCCTCACGACAGCCCGGTGAGCGAGGAATTACGGCTGCCTCCGCTGTGTAGTGGAAGAGCGAGGCCCAGAGAGGGTTTAAGGGATTTGCCCGGTGTCACTCAGCAATGAGAGGGATGATGGGCGCCCACTCAGTCTCCACGTCTGCAGCCCGAGTCCATGTCACTAAGGGGGAGGGGTGGCAGGCTTGAGGCCGCTCTCCATCATTCTTCCCGAGGCCCTAGAGCGCCTCTCCGGTCGGATTTGCTGTTCCTAATTCCTTCCACCTGGATCTTTCTTTACTCAGAGGGTTTGATTTGATTTGGTTTCCATGGAATCTGTGTTTGTGTGCTCACCAGGGCGCTGCTGGCAGTGAGCCGATGTTCCCATAGGGCCCCGGGGCGCTGGGGCAGGAGGGTGGTGGGAGGGTCTCCTGGAGTCTGGCTCTGGCTCTGGAGGTCGGGGTCCGGCAGATCTGGGCCTGGGGGCATCTGATCCTTGTTGGGGGGCTGCGGATGGCGCTGATTTCTTTCCCCTCTCTTGGAAGCAGCTCTGCTCCCAGGGAAAATGGAAATGGTGACCTTTTCCTAATTTCTTTCTTTCCACACAGTTGCTTCTTGGTTTCATGCCCCTTGACTGAAGGTGGGCGGAACTCAGAGGCTTGGAAATCCTCCACCCGCCCTTTCCCATCCTCGCCCTCCTCGCACCCCCCCCCAACTTCCTGGGGAAGTCACTGGGACTGAGAGCAGACCCTGTGGCAGATGGCAGTGGCGCTCGTCTGGGTCAGTGTGACATGAGGCTTTGCCTCCTCCACCCTCCTGGTGGAGCGGGGCAGGAGCGCCCCCGCCCCCAGCATCCCTGTGGTGGGGGGTCCTCCCAGGTCTGTCCAGCCCAGGCCACCAGGCTGACCTAGTGTGGGCACCTTCTCCTGGTGAACAGGGACAGGGGACACAAGCAGGTTCAGGTCAGCGCTACGGTTGCCAGCCAGCCATGCGCCCTTGGCCGGGGGTCCGGCCAGTTGCCGGACCTTCAGGGACTTAAGTTTTCCAACCTGCAAAACCGGGGGAGCATCACTGTCCCGGAGATGTCGCCCACGTGAAATAAACAGCCTCAGGCTCTGCACGTGGGCCTCCTCTCGCCCCCGCCCTCCGCTCTGTGGGTGTCCCTCCCCCACTCGTTCTTCCCCTAAGCCAAGAAAGACACTGCTCCGGGCTCTTTCTTCCCTGGAGAATCCCGCTCATCGGCGTGGGTCCCGTATTCACGCTGTATTCCCAGGTGGGCGCCTCAGTCCCCGCAGCAGCTCACTTCCCAACTCTAACTTCTTTTCTTTTTCTCGATGTGAAGAAATCCGAGAAAGGGAGGGAGTAGCCACAGGTCCTGCTTCGGGTCTTGCGGGGTCCCAGGGCCCTGCTGCAGCCCTGGGGCTCCGGGCTTGGAGGTCCGGGACCTTGCTGGGCCCGGAATTCTCCCTGCAGGTGTGTGCCTTTGGCTGCTAGGTTTCCGCCCCCTTGGTTGGCTTTTCTTTTCATGAAATGGCTCTCCTGGCTTTAGAGTATTTGCTCAGCGAGGGCGTGGCTGGCCTTATAGCAAACACTTTTGTGTTCCTGCCTCACACGTACCCCTCCTGGTCATCCTTCATTCTTTATGTGCTCCTTACCCAATGGAAAGGATGAGATCAATGGCACCACCCACCATCAATGGCCTTCTCCCCCCACCCCTGCCCCCACTGTGGACCAGGAGAGGAGCCAGAAAGATGAGGGAGGGGTGCGCTAATTTGCAAAAACATGGTGGTCTGGAGCCTCTGTTCTCATGGTTTGCCTCTCTTTCCTCAAGAAGCCTTGACTTAATGCTGGGTCTGATTAGCCAAAATCAGCTTTCTTTGCCTTGTCCCACTGGGTGCCCTCTGTGCTCGGGCCACGCCTTGACCTGGGCTCGCTAGACTGTGGGGAGGGCAGCCCAGCACGCCCCAAGCTGACTTGAGGCCTGTGTAAGCATGTCACCCTCTTAGAGTCCAAAGCCTTCAGTGTCGCCCTCGGGCCTGCCGAGCAAGGATCACAGAGGGAGGCAGCGGCAAGGGGCCTCAGAGCTCCCCTGGGTCATTCAACCACTGGGGCTGGCCCTGTGGCTTCAGACTAATCAACCCTGGGACAGGTGTCCATGACAATGACCATGGAGGGAAATCGACAATTTGTAGAACATTTCCCCATCGTCTCTACTGCGGTTTCAGTCTTGGGCGCGCTCGCCTCCGTGGCCAGACGGACTTGCTGTTGACCTCATTTTCGCTGAGGGAGGGAATCTCAGAAAAGTCTGGCAACAGGGCCAAGGGTGCATGGTGGATGTGTCATCTTCCGCCGTGGCTCACGAAACGCCCATGCCAGGACCGGCAGGCCAAAGCGGCGTTGGGTGCTGTTCTCACCACCGGGCAGGTGGCAAGTGGTGCGGACGGGGGGACGGGTGCCGTTCTACCACTTCCCAGCTTGTAGGTGGTGCAGACTGCAGATCTCTAGGTGCTTCCTCTGGGCCAGGACCTGATGGAGGCGGAGCCGGCCTTTCCCTCCGGGAACTGGCGGTCAGCTGTGGGAGGTGGCTGCGAAACAGGTATCCGTTCTTGCAAAGGTGCTGCAGGCAGAGAGCAAGGGGCCAGACACACGTCTGGGGAGGAGTGGCTGTTGGTTCTCTGTTCCGTGTGCTGGTGCATGGAGGTGCTGGGAGGTAAAAGCCGTCTACAGTCCTGTTGATGGGGGACCTGGCTCACTGCATCCCTCTTCCGAGAGTCACAGTGCCTGCCATGTCGTATTAAAGGTTTCCTTCCTTCACGCGGCTCCTGGCACAGAAACCAGGTCAACAGGCCCAGACTTTGGACTTGGATGGTCTCGGGTTCAGATCCTGCTGCACCATCGCAGCTGTGTGACCTGGAGAGAGTTCCTCCCCTCTCACGACCTCGGTCTCCTGTGGACAGCTGTGAGCAGGCAGCTGGGCCAGGGCCCGAGGACATAACAGTAAACAGCAGAGGCAGCCCCTGCCTTCTTGGACGGGTTTAGTTCTGGTTCCACAGCTGTATAATTTTAAGGCCTCCAGAGCAATGAGTCAACACCTGTTACTCATCCCCACCCCTAGGGGGCTGCTGGGGACATCCTAGATGCCAGCCAGAGCTGGGTGTCCCATACCTGCCACCAAGGGGGTGCCTGGGCCACCGTGTACTGAGACTCCCCTGTCCACCCTTTCCACCCAAGCCTGTCTCCTCTGCTCAGGAACCTGGGGCCGAGGGGGCTCACTCTTCATCTTACAGGTGCAGACCTGGAGGCTCGAAGGGGCTGGGGAAGAGTGGAGCTAGGATTTGAACTCTGATGTCCCAGGCTGGTGAGGACACTGCCTGGCCTCGCCTATTTTTAGAGGGTGCCATGTGGGTCAGCTAGGGAGACAATAGAGAATGTGGTCCCCACAATGCACCATTATTCCCGCAGCAGCTTCAGGGCCAGGCTGGGCCCAGCAGATGATCCGTGGCCCCCACTGAGGAGGGGGCGGGTTGGGTCATGGCCCCCAGGTCTGGATTTCTCCAGTGCTTGTGTAGGCAGGAGGGAGGGCGTCGGGGAGACAGGCAGCTCCATGTTCAGGGGACTTCCTTCCTTCCTTCCCTCCTTCCTCCCTCCTTTCTTTCTGAGACTTGTCCCTCAGATTGATAACCAGGGATTTCACAGAACGGGGAGCCGACTCGGTCCGACGCCACAGCCCCCTCGTGGGTGAACTCTCCTCTTTCTCTCCATCCGCGTCTGCTGCCCCTGCCCTGCCAGACTCTGGGACAGGGCTCTCCGGGCAGAGCGTTGCCACCCACACCCAGGGCGCTCCTGACCAAGTGAGTAGGGCCCTCGGTGCTTCCTCGGCACCCAGCTGGAAGCACCCTGGTCTCTGCCGTCTGCACGTAAGCCACGCTGACGCTGCACGGCCCACATGACAGTCCCCCCTGTCTGCTCTCTTCCCTCAGGAGCAGGACATCGAGACTTTGCATGGCTCCATTCATGTCACCCTGTGCGGGACCCCCAAGGGGAGCCGGCCCGTCATCCTCACGTACCACGACATCGGCATGAACCGTAAGTTCCAAGGACCCGTGGTTTTCTAGTGAGCCTGTTCCCGCCGAGGGTGGGGCGGGGGGAGAGGGGAGCTAGGGAGGGCCCGTGGTGGGGACTTTCTGGAGCAGCCCTGGGAAGAACTCTTGCCACATGTTAGAAGAGTCTGGAATACACTGCATGGGGCCTCGGATCTGTCTGTGTGCCTGGAGCTGCTGGGAACTTGGGGAGCCCCCACCGTCTGTCTGTGTGACAATGACTTCTTTCAACTAACGAATACAATGGTTTTTAGTATTTTCAGAGTTGCGCAACCACCATCACAATCAACTTGAGCGTGTTACCACTCTGAAAAAAACCCTCTTATCTATCACCCCCATTTCCCTTTCCTCCCAGCCCCTGGCAGCCACTTGTCCACTTTGCATCTGTAAGGATCTGCCTGTCCTGGACATTTCATAGAAATGGGGTCACACAGTAGGTCGTCTTTCTGATGGGACTGGTCTTGCGTGACGTGTTCAGTTTTCGTCCACACTGTAGCATCTCTCAGTACTTCCTTCTCTTCTGCCGAATGATCTTCCACTGTATGGATGTACCACATTCTGTCTGCCCGCTCTTTCTCTGATGGACGGTTGGACCGCTTCCACTTCTTGGCTCTTCTGAGCACTGCTGCTATGGAAGTTGAGACTGTGAATTCTTCAGATTACCAGAAAGTGTTACCATATGTGCGTTCCCCATTTTCCACAGATGGGAATGGAATGAGAGCTACTTTGTGTGAAAATCATGCCAAATAGAAGTGAATCCTCCCGTGAGGATTCGGAGGCACTACGTACGGGGCCCTCCTGGTCCAGTAATCTCTGTAAACGAACACGGCAAGCTGGGTGCTTGCTTGGTTCTCGATGGTCAGACCGCCTGATTTGCATTTTTGTTCTTTCAGTTTATGAACACCCTTGAGGCTGGAGGTGGTGCCAGTCACTGAAAACCACTTCTTTTCTTCACTCTCGTGCCTCCTTTATCTCACTTCCTCCGCTGTGTCCGTTGCGTATCGGATAGCCAGCCAGCACGGTGACAGCGATCAGCTTATTCCACTGACTCTGATGAGGAAATGGAATCACAGGTGGCGGTGTGCTGACTGCCGTAACAAAGACCCGAAACCTCTGTGGCTTAACACGATGTATGTTCTTTCTCACTCATTTAACAGCCCAGGGGGCATTCTGTGTGGCTCCTTCCACGTGGTGATTCAGGGCCACAGGCTCCTGATGGCTGTGGGTCTGCCATCCCCTGGAGCCTCAGAGGCTGCTGCTGGCTGCTCTGCAGCTGGCAGGTCGCTGACAGGAGAGAGAGAAACCTAGAGGACTAGTAGCAGGTGTTACAAGGAAGAGGCAAGACTCGCATGCTATTGGCCAGAACCTGAGCACATGACTGCCTCTAACTACAAGGGAGGCTGGGAAATGTAGTCCAGCTGTGTGCCCTGGATGCAAAGAGAAATGGTTTAGTAACCAGCTGGCTGTCTTTGCTTCGGGCTGTCAACAATTAGGAGACTCACCCACAGCCACATAACAAGCGGGAGGTCCATGCTTTGTCTCCTGTGCTCTTCCCCGCTGGAAAAATCTCCTGTGCCCTGGTCAGTGGCCCCCATAGAGGGTTTAGGAGACCCAGGGAGAGAGTGTCAGTAGAGTAGCCGCACTGGAAGTTTAAGGTCATCCACCAGTGGGTACAGGAGACTTTATGGACCATCCCCACCTCCACACCCCTCTCTCTTCCCACGGCTCACTCTTGCCTTTTCTCACCAGAGGAGAGTGGGACCAACAGGTACGCACTCTCTTGCATGAGTCCGTTTCCTTCCGCCGAAGGGAAGTGCAATGAACAAAATGAGTACGCTTTGCGCGGAGCCAGCCGGTCCATTCTGCCCTGACTTCTTCCTCTCCTCTCTCCCCTGCCTGATCTCCAGACAAAACCTGCTACAACCCCCTCTTCAACTCCGAGGACATGCAGGAGATCACCCAGCACTTTGCCGTCTGCCACGTGGACGCCCCTGGCCAGCAGGACGGCGCTGCCTCCTTCCCCATGGGGTGAGAGGGGGAGCTCCTGCCCCAGGAGGGGGGTCGGGAGGCCTTGCAGGCTGGAAGCAGGTAGTGGGGGGAGGCGTTAGCCTGGCTTTTAATTTTTATTATTGCGGTAAAATATACTCTTTTGTGAAGCAAAGTCTGTGATAGAACCCCTCGGCCTTGGTGGTATTTATAATCCTTATATGGAGGGAGATAGCATGGCAACCTCACTGGGTTGTCGCGAGGATTAAATGAGTGAACAGTGCTCATCAGATGCCCGGCGTGGGAACTGGAGCACGGGAAGCAATCGGTCAAGGGCTGTTTTACCAAGAGAAAGGTGGAGGATTAGGGATGGAGACATCCTTGCTGAAACAGAGCAGGCTGTGCTCACCGCGGTCCTCGCAGTGAGCGCTACCGGAGCACGTGACGGGGAGTTGGGGTGCGGTGGGCAGGTCGCCACCTGGGCCCTCCCCTTCAAGCCGGTCCCTGTGGCGTGGCTCCTTTCCGCCGGGGTCCCAACCCTCGCTAACTCTTCTGTGTGGCTTCTCCCAAGGTACATGTACCCTTCCATGGATCAGCTGGCCGAGATGCTGCCTGGAGTGCTTCACCAGTTTGGGTAAGAGCGAGGGCCCACTCCCCCACCAGCCGGCAGGGAGGGGTGGCTTCTAGCGTCCGCCTTTCCTTTGGCCTCAGTCTGACCTGACCACGGACGTTCAGGTTGGAGTGTGAAGCTCAGGGAAGAAATTCGCTCAGCTCACTTGCACTCACTGTCTTCACATTCTCTTTACTGCAGCCTGCTCCTTGTAAGGTGGGCTCTTCTCCTTGAGTGATGACATCACCTAAGGACAGCACCCCGCCCTCCTCCTCCCTAACCCCACCCCCAATCCTTCCCTGCCTTCTCTTTCCTTGCTTTGTCTTTCCCATGGATCGTTCTGGACTCGGGTGGCCCGATCCCTCAACTCTTCTCTCTCCAGACCCTTCTTCTTCCAAGACTCATTTTCTTCTTATCTGAGCCTTTTGTGTGAGGATGACACCTTAGACTTCTTGCCCAGTCCATTTTCCTGCCAAGTGTTAGGATCCAAAAAACAGCTCAGGAGGGGGAAGGAGCAGTGACGGGCCTTCCTGTAAATGCCAGACGGTCTCTGAGTGCCCGGGGTTCAGTCAGAGGGGAAGAGAGGGAAGGGGATGAGTCCCTCCAAGGCCATGGCCTTCTGTTGACCCATAAAGCAGGATGCGTTTCAGGGCCCAAGGGCACAGGACAGCGGCGTGTCCCCACTCTGCCTCACCTGCCAGCCATCCTCAGTGGTGACCAGGACAGACACTGGGGTGGACGAGGGGGGGGACGAGGGGTGGGGACGAGGGTTGGAGGGCGGTCAGGGCTCGTGTCGTCCACCTCTTCTGTGACATGAGTTTTTATTTCTGCTCCCAGGCTGAAAAGTGTCATTGGCATGGGGACTGGGGCCGGTGCCTACATCCTCACTCGATTTGCTGTGAGTTCCTGGGTGTTTTTTAAAAATTACATTTTACATATTTTATTTTTTTTTAATTTGATTTATTTATTTTTAGAGAGAGGGGAAGGGAAGGAGAAAGAGAGGGAGAGAAACATCAATGTGTGGTTGCCTCTCACACGCCCCCTACTGGAGACTTGGCCTGCAACCCAGGCATGTGCCCTGACTGGGAATTGAACCAGCAACCCTTTGGTTCGCAGACCTGTGCTAAATCCACTGAGCTACAGCAGCCAGGGCTAAAAATTACATTTTAAATGAAATTAATTCAAGGCAAAGGAAATCGGGAAAGCGTCAAAAATCCCAAAAGGAAAAAGGAAGTGACCCATCCTTCTATTTCCCAAGGGAGGACCACAGTTCACATTGTGGTGTGTGGTCCGGAGTTGTGTGTGTGTGCGCGTGTGTGTGTGTCGGGGGGGGGGGCGTGTATCACTTTCACACCGACCACTGTTATTTTCCCTTCACTGAAGTGCCCCACTAGACACACTCCGCACCATCAGCTTGGCGCACTGAGCAGTCGGCTCTGGGTGGGCCCTCATGTCCCTGAGTGTCCTACTGTGTGGGCCACTTCTTTGTGACAGCTTTTGTACTCAGGGGACTCTTGGATCCTGGCTAACTCTAAACCAGAATCAGAGCTCCCTGTGTTAACATGACAGTTGTCACGTTACTGCAGGCCCAGACAGGGCTGCTGCGACCCTGTAGCCAGTAGCAACTGTTTAAAAATGCAACAGGGCTCATTTTATTCAACCAGATGTGTTCTGACCGCCTTTCATTCGCTGGACTTGGCTAGAGGTTATAACGCTCACATAGGTACAACGTGGTCTGACTATCTAGGTCTAAACTATCGTATACATACACGTATATGTATATGTACATATGTTCTTGTAAAAGTAACGGAATTCTTACTGATTGCTGGAGAGCCTTTCTGAGCCCGTGTGATCGTGAGGTTGATGGTATGACATACCCATTTCACAGCTAGGACAGCTGAGGGCGCCGAGGTGACGTGACCTGTCCGAGGCAGGTCCGCCAAGCACGTGTGCATCTGCATCTCATATGGCTTCCTCTGCCCACTCCCTCAGGGACCCAACGCAGTGTTCCCTGAGCTGAGACCTCAGTTCTGCCTGGGGTGGGGGCTGGAGACTCTTGAGAGCACTGGCCGCTCTGGTGGCCCGCATGAGTCCTTTCCTGGTCCTTCTCTCCACCTTTGGTTTGACTTAAAGTTTGTAGTATCTCAGATTACCTGCTTGAGTCCCTCACCTTGCGTCTTGAATTGCAGCTGAACAACCCCGAGATGGTGGAGGGCCTGGTCCTCATCAACGTGAACCCTTGTGCGGAGGGCTGGATGGACTGGGCGGCCTCCAAGGTGAGTCTAGGGGCCTGGGCTGGTGGGATCCCCAAACACAGGGATGCCCTCACCTCTGCTGGAGGGGTGGCAGAACCAGGAGACCCCTCCTACTCACACCCTTTCACCAGCCCCGACTCGCCTCGCTCGGCCCCAAAAGCAGGTTTCCTCTGCTTTGCTTGGAGTAGTACACTGGCCTCAGGCAGCTGCCACTTGGATACCCACAGGACACTGCTGGGTAAGCCAGCAAGGCCGGGGTCCCCGGGCCAGCTTTGACAGGCACTGTGGGCAGAAGGACTTGCTGGGGACCGAACGTCTGCTGGGCTTTTCTCAGGACGTTGAGAATAAAAAGATAAACAGGACAAATGCCTCGAATCCCAGGAACCCATGTGTCATCGATGCAAAAGAAATACGTAGTCGGTACTCAGTTTTACAATAGTGATCGGCTAGCGTGCGTGGAATGGTTACCAGCGGCTCTTCATGCTGTCCGTGGCTGTGTGCGGGCACAGCCTTATTCACCCCTCGTGGGCCCGCCGGGGGGCGGGGCACTGTCATGCCATGCACAGAGGGGGAGACGGTGAGGGGGGTGGTTAAGGAAGCTGTCCAGGGCCGCACACACTAGGCGGAAGGAGAGTGGGGGCGGGATGCAGATCCCTTGGACCTGTGGCCCTCGGCCTCCCCTCCGCGCCTCGCTCATGGGCCCTGTGCTGCCCGTGTCAAAGGCCCCCGGACCCGAGCACTGCCGGCTGGGCACTGAAGGGGCGGGGCATGCTCCTTCTGGAACACGGGACCCCCATTATCTTGGGAAGCTCTACTCTAGCTGGTGGTCTAGGGTTCCTTGTTTACTAAAAATTATCATTTTTTTTCATAAAAGCCCCCGTATTTGCCAAAGAGACGGGAAACCATTCCAGTTGAAACAGGACAGAGCCTTCCAAGCTGGGGCTATCCTGGGGTGTGTTTGTGCCAAGGCCAGGGTGGCGGCTGTCAGAACAGGAGGGTCAGAGGGGTCGTGCCCCTCCTTCCTCCTCCCGCCCCCGCCCTGGCCAGCCAGTCTGATATTGCCTTTCTTCCTGGAACATTCTGCCAGAAGGCGGGAGCCCTTCCCTCCGGCCTGCGTGACGTTCGGGAGCGGAACACACTCCCTGTTTTTTATTTTATTTTCCAGCAAAGGAAGTGACATTCCAGGCAGCCACTTTGGCTCCTCAATAGCTGTTCTGAGCCAGACGAGGAGAGGTGGGGACATTAGCCAGGGGCTGAAGTGCAGCCTGCGGGATGGTGCGGGGTTTTAACATTGGCACCATAGCCTTCCTCTCTGACCCCCGCCCTGGAGGAAAAAGACCTACATCAAGGGTCTGCTGTGTGTCGGGCAGTGCAATCAGCGCCCATGACATGTGTAGTGGCTCCCATGATCCTCATCGTGACCTGTGACTTGGACGTTCCTGGCACCCCAGCTGCAGATGGGCAGTCTGAGGTCCAGAGGCTGTGCAGCCTTCCCTGGGCGCCCAGCTGGGGACCCCCTCGGCCCTGCCTGATGCTGCAGGTGGTCAGCACACGTTTATGGAGCTCCTGCTGTGTATCTAGTAGTTATGGAGCTCTTGCTGTGCAGCTAACATTTATGGAGCTCCTGCTGTGTACCTAACCTAGCGTTGTCGTTAGAGGTCAAAAGGGGGAAATCATTTGTTTCTTTAATAAGCTCAGTTTATTTGGAGAGAGCAAAGTGCCTTGACGAGACAATCTGTGGGATCACTCAGGGAGAGCGGGTCCTGAGGGCTAGCCTCGGCAGCTGTGCGTGATTCAGGGGACACGGATGGAGTCCTCCTTGCTGACCACCCAGTGCACGGTGCAGCAGGGAAAGCTAGGAGCGAGCCGGGCCCGTTTAGCACACACGTGTGCGTCTTCTGGGCCCGAGGCTCAGAGAAGAAGCAGCAGACGGAGACCTGGGCCCTGCCTGCCAAGGCCTCAGGTCTCAGAGGTCCCCAGAGACAGGTAACTGAGCTCCCCTCGACGGGACAGCCTCAGACCCGAGTGCTGGGCGCCCCGAGGGCCAAGGGGTTTGGCTGACCCCGTCTCACCACCTCGAATGCCCCTTCCTAACCCCACTGTTTCTGTCTCCCCAGATCTCTGGATGGACCCAAGCCCTCCCCGACATGGTGGTGTCCCACCTCTTTGGGAAGGTGAGTAGCGCGGCCCGGCATTTGGGCCTTCCCTCGGAGTGCTCGGGTGCTGCCCGCACGTAGGGCATGGGGACAAAGCAGACGCAGAGCCGATGCCACCAAATACTGCGACAGTGTTCATATTCACCAAGTCGTCTGTTCTATTTTTAACATACGTCTTTTTTTAAAACAAAAGTGTAAAATCTGACGGATGCTGACCACCAGTTCTGAAATACCCCTCGGCTCTCCGGGGCGAGGCGACTTGCTCCGTTTCCTCTGGGTGGCCCACTCGTCAGCGCCTGCTCCCGAGCTAACCGGTGTGACCATGTCAGGCGCGGCCGTGTGACAGCCCGGGGGGCTGGGGACTGTGGCCCCTGCGCTCAGTCCGGGCTTAGTTTCCCGTGGCTGCAGTAGCAAAGGACCACACACCGGATGCCGGAGGACCACGGAAATGAATCCTCTCCCAGTTCCGGAGTCCGGGACCTTGGACCTGAGGGCTGGCCAGGCCACCGTCCCTGCACGGGCTCCGGGGAGGGTCCTCCTGGCTTCTCCCAGCATCCGGGCGCTTCGGCGTTCCTGGGCTGTGGCCGCCCACTCCAGTCCCCGCCCCCGTCTTTACGCAGTCTCCCCTACGTCAGTTTCAAATCTCCTTCGGCCTTTTTCTAAGGACACTTGTCATGGGACTTAGGACCCCCCCCCCCCCCCGCCGGGATAATCCAGGGTGATGTCACTTCAGGATCCTGAACTTGATCCCATGCACAAAGACCTTGACCCCCAATAAGTTAATATTCACAGGGTCCAGGGATTTGGTGTGGACCCTTCTTGGGGGCCGCCATTCAGCCCATGGCAGGCCCCTTTCCTCTTGGGGCTCTCTTCCACAGTCTGGTGCCCATCCTCGCCCTGAGCGCCCCATCCGCGCTGGTGGGAACGTGGAAAAACCGGAGCCAGGACTGGACCTCCTTGTAGGAGGGCTGTCACATGTAGGGTGAGAGTCTGGCCTGGCTGGGCTGTAAATTACTTGGGGTCTCTGGGTGCCCCCAGGTCTCTGCAGCTGTGCTTTGATCAGGAACCCCAGCACAGCCCCTCAGACTACATTCTCCTGACTTCTCCCTGAACAGCCGGTTGGCCTCTTTGTGGCTTCGATGCTGATTTGATGGCGTCAGGCTTGATGTCGGCCCCGTGCACCCTCCTGCTCGGGCGCTGGCTGCCGCTGATGGCATCAGGCTGTTGTGTGGCCTCTGGCATCTGCTGTGGGACAGATCAGAGGCAGAGCCGGCTCCTGATGCGTTTGTCCAAAATCACAGTCAGGAAGGAACCGGGGAGAGGGGAGCCCCTGCAATGCTCTGGCTAGCCCCTCCGGGAAGCAGGATCGTCCTTCCCGGCAACCTCCTGTTGTACAAGTTGGTTTTTGTTTTGCAAACATGAAAATCTTCACCTCACCCTGTGAAAAAATACTTGCTAACAGTTGCGTGGATTGCTACAGTTTACAAAGGGCTTTCCAAAGCGCACAACCTCTGCTAAGCCCCGCAACCTGATGAAGTGGGCCATGTTAACACCCTCCCGACTGTTTTTTGAGGGCACCGAGGCTCAGAGAGGTTAAGGCGCTTTCCCAAGAAAGGGGCAGTGATGGAGTTGTGAGGAAGGAAGAAACTTTCTTTTGCCCTCAAGGTTCTTGGCTGATCGAATAATCCAATAGATGTGAGGCACATTAGCCAGAGAAAGTGACCGAATTTAACGACATACATATTGTGGCAATCCCGCGTGCGTGACAGAGGCAGAGACGGAAGGGGAAGTTGAGGTGTACTTGACCTTCTCAGCTATGGAGGAGGCAATGCCCCTTGGGGCTCAGAGGGCCACTGCAGGGGGGAAACACGGCCAGTAATTAGTGTGCCTGTCACATGGGTAGCTGAAAAGCCATTTCTGGTGATAACTCTTATTTTTGGGCCAGGTTCCTGATTTCAGTTCTACTGGAGCACAGGCGGCAAACACGAGGCCCACAGGCTGAACCCGGCCGTCCGCCTTGTTGTATCCGGCCCGGCACCTTGTGTCCACCCGGCCGCAGCGCCGAGCTCTCGCTTAACTGTTAAGGAGTGCTTACATGGACACAGTCCTAAAGTGACATTCGGCCCTTGGAAGGCAACCACGAGGCTGGTGTGGCCCCCCCGTGAAAAAGTGTGACACCCCTGACCTAGATAAGCAACGAGGGTGTGGAGCTGAAGTTGCTTTCAAGCCCCCAGGGTTTCGGTTGCCTGAGCTCAAAGTAACTTGCATCCCACCGAGGAATATCTTGGGGTGGCTTGTTCTGAACCCCTACAGAGTCAGGCTCAGAGCCAAGGAGACTGAGCCCAGAAGGGTGTGCGTTGCCTGTCTAGGTTTGTGTCCCTTTATGCTACCAGCTGACTGACGTTCGCCCAGCAGCCTGCACCTCGGAGTGGCTTCCTGAAGGCTTCCTTGGGGTCCACAGCAGTTTTGCGGCTCAGGCATCTTCACTTTGTGCCTGAGTAACCTGGAGCACGGAGAGGATTGTGACCAGCCCAGGGCCACAGGCTCAGTGGAGGGCGTTTTTCTCTCTCTACCTGCAGGAGGAAATGCAGAACAACGTGGAGGTAGTCCACACCTACCGCCAGCACGTCACGAACGACCTGAACCCTGGCAACCTGCACCTGTTCATCAACGCCTACAACAGGTATCGGATGCCTCGCGGCCGCAGCACGGCCCTTCTTACCAGGCTCCCTTCGTGGGTCTGGACCGTGGGGTGAGGCGGGGGGGACTGTAATGTTAGCAGAAGAAGCAGCCCCTGAATTGGAGCAAATAGAGGATCGGGACAAGGTGCCCTTAGCAAGGCGCCTCCTGGAGTTTGGAGCGCTGTGCAAGGAGCTGAGCCACCATTGTAGACAGCGGGGGATGCAAACACAGGTGGGACTCAGGCACGCCCTCGAAGGGCTGGGAGTGCACGCCTGTGACCATGGTGACCGTAGGACAGGACAGGTGAGGGGAGAGCTGGGAGAGAAGCCAAGCACTAGGGGTGGGAGGAACCCAGGGAGGCTGCTGGGCGGTGGCTGAGTCATTCCCAGGATGGCGGACACCTGCACACAGCCTTTGGCGAGGGTGCAGCCCTCTATTCCCTAACTCAGTCTGGGGCTCAGCTAGGGGAGGAGACAGCTTGGGGCCACTGGTGCCAGCCAGAAGTTCTGGGATCTCCGGGGAGATTCCACGCAGCCTGCTGAGCCAGCTCTGCCCTGCTCCCACCGGTGGGGCCCGAAATGAGTTCCTGGGCTCTGTCTCTCCATCCTCCTGTGTTCACAGCGTGACTTCATGATGTGCCTTACAGTCCGTAGGAAGTCCAGTGTCCGCTTCTTCCCCACAGCCTTCCAGGCGCTCAGTGCGGGAGGGAGTGGGGCTACATCCCCAGTGCAGGAGTGAAGACAGGGAGACTGAGGGATTCATTTATTCTGCAAATGCTTTCTGAGAACGGGAGCGGGTCAGGCTGTCGGCTGGGCAGTGGGCACACAGAGGGGCCCATGGAGAGCCCAGGGCTTGGAGGTGGGGGTGAGAGTGAGGCTCAGACTAAGTGCGGAAGCAGAGACTGATTGGGGGGCTAGCCATTGGTCAGGTGGGGGCTCCAGGGAGGCAGGGACCCTCTGTGGGGGAGGATGTGATTTATACTCTTATGAAAAGAAGGTGTTGGGGACCATGAGGTGGGGTCCATGGGAAATGTCCCTGAAACCACTTCTATGGACCCCAGGAGGCTGTGGTGTCCCAAAAGCCACATGACCTCACACAGGCTGTCCTGTGGGTGGCTTGCCAACAGCAGGACCTCCTGGGCTTGGCTCGGGGGGAGGGGCTTCCTCCCAGGGCGGGTCTGCTGATGTGATCAATGGTGATTTTGTCCTCTGTAGCCGGCGGGACCTGGAGATTGAGCGACCCATGCCCGGAGTGCACACGGTCACGCTGCAGTGAGTTGCTCCTGCCCCCCTCACGGTCTGCTTAGCTTCGCTCCCAGTTCCCGGCAGGGCCTGCTCTTCCCAGTTTGGCAGGACGTGGTGGCCAGTGAGAGCCTACCCAGGGACTGGCACGACCCTGTCTCACTTGTCTTCGCCCTGTGCAGGAGCTCAGCTCCCAGCTCCCTAGGTTGGAGCCTTGGACCACAGATGAGTTCTGACCACACTTTGGATGGGATTTATTGAGCACCTACTTCGCATCAAATACTGTGTTAGCTTTGCCTCACAGCCTGGGGGGTGACTGAGTGAGGCACAGGATGCTGCCCCCCTACCCCCAAAGTGCCCTATTAAATTAGCGGGAAAAGGCAGGTTTGGAAACATGCAACTGTGTTCCACTAGCAGCAATGGTGCCAATTGTTAGTTCCTTGAGTGAATCACATTATCGGAACCTGAACTTGGCGCATGCCATCTCCTGTATCAGCCATGTCCTTTTTGTCTCTGATCTTGATTGCTGACAAAACCCTACTCATCCTTCCTTGAGGAGAGGATGTTTAAAATAAAAAACATCAGGGCATAGAAATTCTCTGGTGAAATTCATACTAAAGTGTAAATGACTTACCTACCTATTTTATTCTAAAAATGAAGCAGAGGGTGGAGGGAAGATGTAGAAAAATGAGCAAAAAGTACTGGGGAAACCAAAATAATTTTTTTAGAACCTTGGCAGGCCTAGGAGCATGACAGTCTTTAAAATAAACTTTGTGTTAATCCCCCTTTTTCTCCCTGCTCCCAGGTGTCCTGCTTTGCTGGTGGTTGGGGACAGTTCTCCTGCTGTGGACGCTGTGGTATGTAGAAACCAGCCCCTGGTCTTTGTGCTTAATTCAGCAGTCCAGATCCGATTGGCTTGTATGAAGTCCCCCTGCACCTGTCCTTCCTTTCCTCTTCTCCTCTCAGGGCAGGTGACGTCTTCTAAATACCCTATTGGCCTTTGGGCAGAGGGCCTGGCCACCAGCCTCTTTCCTGGTGACTGTCAGCCCTGGTGGCTTGGCAGCGGACCCTCTGTCTCCTCCCCCAGGCTCCCTCACCTGTCCATCTGCCTTCCATTGGCTTGTTTCTATGAGTGTGTTTTCCACTTGGCTTTCTGGCCAAGAGACGTCCTTGCCATTTGGGAGACCTCGGTGGTGCTCGATCGCCTGACAGGACAAGGGGCACTGGGGAGCTTGGCTTAAGCAAGGCTTTCTGGCTCATTTCACCCCTTAATTTCCTCCCACGAGCTCATGGAGATGCAACAACGGCTCTGCCTTTCCAACATCCCCATGGTGGGGGACACAGGAGACTTAGGCGTCTCATCTCCTAAAGCCACATCTGTTTAGCCCTAAATCCCATGTGCTTCCTTCTATGCTGGTGGGAACACCGGGGCCTCTAGGGAGGCAGGGAAATGTTGGAACTTTGGCTCCAGGTAGAAAATGAACTAATTTCTCTTCCCTTGTCCAGGTGGAGTGCAACTCAAAACTGGACCCAACAAAGACCACTCTCCTCAAGGTACAATGAACATGATGAATTTGCACTTGTTCTTAGAAGTGCTGACGTTTTCCACGAAAATTGAGTTGTGCCTGATTTAGACAAAGCTGGTGGTCAGCAATGAGAGAAATAGTTATTTAACGTGCCTGTTCGCAAACATCTAGTGGGTGCTGGCCGGTAAGACGAGAGGATCCCTCTGTGGAACCGGAGGGGTCTCTAGGCCACAGCCTGTCGCCCTTGGGATCTGACCTGGAGCCTGGGCGTCACCCACTCTTACTGACTCTTTGCGTCCATTTCCCTGGAAGGCATCCCCGTGCTCCTGAGCCAGGGCCTGGTCCCCCCCGCTCCTGGGTCAGTGCTCACACAGGCCAGGAGTGACATCAGGAAGTGCCGATGGCTTTAGGTTTGGTGATTTAGTAGCGGCATGGGGAGCGAGCCCATTGGCCGAGGGCGGCCCGTCAGGAGCCCCGGGAGGCCTGGGGTCTGGCGTCCAGCAGCTTCTTTCCGTGGGCGCCTGTGAAGGGAGCGTGCGGCCAGGGCCGCGTGTGGCCCCCCAGCGCTCTCCGGCCCAGTTTCTGCCCCTCACAGGGCACAGTCTACCTTCCAGGGTTCTTGGGGAACAGAGCAAAATTATCCACAGGGCCTGGCAGAGTGTCCCGTGAGCAGAAGCTACAAGTCACGGTGGCCAAGAAGACGCAGTTCAGTGCTGAGACGGACAGGAACAGAAGCAGCCTCGCTAGAGGGCGGGGTGTTTCTCTGTCTGCGATGCGCCCGGCGCCCCTCAGCGGGCAGGGCGGAGGGCAGGGCGGGCACCCACAGGTGGCTGGCGCACGGGGCGGGGATCGCCATCCCTGGGGTCCGTGGCACTAACCAGCCTCCCTCTCTTCCAGATGGCGGACTGCGGTGGCCTCCCGCAGATCTCCCAGGTGAGTCCCCTGCCACCCACCGCTCCCCGGCATGTGCCTCCGAGACTGTTACTGCCTCTCCGTTCACTGCCTACTCGTCCCCCACCTCCCTGGGACCTCTGACGACACCCGTTACTGTGTGTAACCGAGGCTTGCCCCGCAGAACTCCTCAACCCCCCCCGGCAGCCCCTGGGATGCAGATGACACTGGGCTCCACAGGGTGAAGGCATGTGTCCAGGGGACACAGCTGGACAGTTGCGGACCCCGAAGACCACAGGCATTCTGTGTGGGGCGCAGGAGCCTCTCCCTGGGGAAGGGGTCCATTCTTTGCCTCGTTTCATGTGGCCCGGCCAGTTCCCAGGTTCTCTGGGAGAAAAGGGGGGGTCTTGGCTCTGAGTCCCCCGGTGAGTGGCTGATGGCTTTGAGGTCCATGCGGGCACACAGAATGCAGTCTTAGCTGCGGGAGCTGCCCCGGAAGCACACAGGCTGCTGTGGGCTGGTGCAGTACTTCGCTGGGCATCTGGACCGGAGGCCATGCGGCCCTGCGGCAGCCTGAGCTGCAGATCTCTGCATCAGGTGGACCCTGGGTCCGGCTCATTGCTCTGGGTCCCATGTCACGGCAGCCTTTTACCCGGGAACTCCGCACAGAGGTGTAGGTGCAGTGGGCGTAGGGGGTTCTCTTAGCCTCTCTGCATCGGCTACATGGGAGCAGAGATATTTTCAACATTGTATCTGTTGTTATGTTGGCTCATTTGCTAGCTGAGGGCAGCTGGAGAGAAATGAGAAGACCCAGTCACTGGAGGGAACAGATGAGCTCCCAGTAGCTCCCTGCTTAGAAGTGACCATGAGTTAATGCCCACACCTTAGTGATGGGGCCATCCCCCGTCCAGTCCAGCCTGACCCTGGGACCCCTGCTGGGACAGTGTGCTTCCAGGGCCTCCTTGGGTTGGACCTGGAGAAGAGGCGCCATTTTTCCTTGTCTCTCTCCTCCCTCCCTTCCTCTCCTTCTTTCTCTACTTGGCATGAGAACAGACCTGACCTTGGCCATCAGTAAAACATGCTTTAAATGTCCTGGCAGGAGCTGACCTAGCCCAGGGTTTCAGGAGCCCGGGGAGGACCCAGGACCATGTAATCACCCCTCCTCCAGCCCTGGCGAGCTGGGTGTTCCCATCCGCCCTTCCATTTGATCCCTGCAGCAGCCCTGGGCTGGATTATTTACCTCTCCACGTCTGATCAGCTGGGGAGCGTATTTGAAAGAGCACTGACCTCCTAAGGCAGTTGCCAGGGGAAAATGAGATGATGATGCTGAGCATCAGCCCGAGAGCTGCGAGTGATACACTGTCACTTACCTCCCAGATGCCGGGTAGGACCCGTCCCCGCACCTCCTGTTGTCTGCCTTTCAGAAGCCCTCAGAGGCTGGTGTGGCTCACTGCCCTCATTTCACAGGGGCAGGAATCGGCTCACACAGGGCATGGCACGTGCTCCCGCAGCTGTGAAGTGACTTTGACTTTTTCTCCCTACCCAAAGCTAATCTCAGTCCCTATAATTATGCCATAAATCTGTCCTTTCGAGTATCGACATGTGGTGGCCTTCTCTCCTGGGCCAAGGGCTTTAATGAAGGTGACCACAGGCACAGCTCATGTGGCCATTCCTGAGCCTGAGCCCCAGTGACTGACACCGCTGTCCCTTCTGTTCTCTCCCACACAGCCTGCCAAGCTCGCTGAGGCCTTCAAGTACTTTGTGCAAGGCATGGGCTACAGTAAGTATGGCGTTTCCCAGCGGGCAGGGGGCCGAGGGCAGGCGGGGGCCTGGGAATGCGGTGCCCGGCCCCAGGTTAGGGTGAGCACTCCGGAACAGCTCGGCCGGCTGCAGCTCTCTGCCAGCCGGGCGGGTCGGGGGTGGAAAGAGTCAGGGCGGGCGGCAGTGCTGACCGAGTGCCTCAGCCCGTCGGGGCCCCTTCTCCCTCCGTGGCTGGACAGGAGACGTGTTTCACACCAGGGAACATTTGCAGATGTAGGTGAAGACCATCCTTTTAAGCACCAAGAAGACAACAAACCACGAATCAATGGAAATCTTTTCTAATTTTGATCACTGCTTTCTGCAGAGATGAAATTTCAGTTGTAGTGCTGATGGTGATGATGGATTATCCATAAGTCCTTTATTTGTTCTCATTGAACCACCCAAATAATCCTGTGAGATACTCTTATCCTCATTTTACAGGTGATGACATTGAGGCTTTGAGAGATTAAGCAGGGGGCAGAGTGGGGATTCTGTGAAAGTTCTTTAAAAACGATAAAATAGCTCTGAGTAAGTGGGCGATGCAGTTGCTTCTATTCAGAACAGAGAGTGTCTTTCCTAGAACATTAGATCTGGGAGTTGAAGGGTAAGAAGCAGCAATGTGCTGCTGCTTATCAGACAGACAGTCCCAAGTTCAAGCACCGGCCTCCCCGGGAGCGGCTGCAGCTGGTGCTCCTTGGTGTATCAGCCTTGCCTCTGCCCGGTGTGGTTTCTTTGGCTCTTTCTGCCTACTGCTTGGAATTATAATTTATGTGCCCGTCTTAACTAGGAAGTCTTTGTACTTCCAATGTCTTTCACTTTTTTCTCTGAGACTTAAACTGTTTGCTCGTTTAAAATAGTAACAGTATGTCTGACCACAGTTCTAAGATTGGCCTCGGCCGTGTTTAGTTTCTCGTGAGGCCGAGAACGGACGAGGCTGACTTACCGGTATATGCTCGGGGCGGGGCCCGTGTCCCCGGGTGCCCTCGGCCGACAGAAATCATCTGTCTGTGGGTCTCCTGCCTTCCGAGCGGCTCTCCCTGAGAGAAAGCGTGCCGGCAAAGCCGTGGCCAGGTAGCGCCAGGCCTCCTGCATCTCCCCCGCAGGCTGCGAATCGCGACTCCTTTGCTTGGCCTCCCCTGGGTCCGGATTTCTGCTTGGAAAATGAATTTTGGGGAGAAAGGAAGCAAAGGCAGGCCTCGTTTATACCCCCATGTTGCCGAAGCCTCCTGCAGGTGACGGGGAGACCGCAGGAGGAGCTGGAGCCCCAGAAACGTCCCCCAGAGCGGAAGAAAGTGATCACGTATTGAGCGCCTGCTCCAGGTGGCGGGCCAGGAGTGACCAGCCCTTTGCGTCCATGACGCTGTCCTGTAGTGGAGAAGGGCGTTCAGTACGGCAGGGGTGGCTTCTGTGCGTGGGTGTCCGCCACAGAAGGCCAGCGCGTGTGCCCATGGAGTGAATGCTGTCACCTGACACGCATGAGCGTGTTTCAGCTGCCTCAGCGTGACGTCCATTGTTCCGCGTGGCCTTTGCTGTGAAGCTTTGGTTAGCTGGTGTGGCTGCCGTGACGAATCCCCCAAATTCGGTGGCTTGGAACAACAGAAATGGAGCCTCTGCCACCACGGCCGTTGCCGAGGCTGGAAGTCGAGTCGGGATGTAGGCAGCACGGTGCTCCCTTCACCTGCCTGGAAGGTTCCCTCCTGGCCTCTTCCAAGCTTCTGGTGTTGCCGGCAGCCCTCGGGGTCCCTTGACCTGTAGCTGTGTCGCTCGGATCTCCGCCTCTTACCTCTACATATCCTCCTCGTCTGTGTGACTGGACACCGGTCACAGCGTTAGAGTTGACCCTAACCCACTGGGACCTCACCTTAACTTATTATGTCCACAGAGACCCTCTTTCCAAACAAGGCTCTGCTCTGGGATCCCAGTGGACAGGAATTTGGGGACACTGTTCAACCCAGTACAGACGGGGGACTGTTTTGTCCTCGCTACATTTCATCAGCCACCTGCCCCATGCAAGAGCGTGTTGACCCCCAGAGGATGGGCAGCTGGGCAGCGCCCTGATAGTCCCTGGGAGCCCAGGGGCTTCTCGGGAGAGGGACGAGGTCGCTGACAGCCAGCTCTGCCGCAGACGTGGCGCGCGGCCTCGGTTTCCCCACCTGTGGCCCGCTGACCTTGCTGACATCCGAGTGCTGGCTGACAGGACAGGGCGGTGGGTGTGCACACGGGTGCTGATTCTGTGGGGTCCACGTGAGCGTTCCCATTTTACAGATGGGGCCGCAGGGCCCAGGGAGGGACACTCCCAGCGTCACAGAGCTGTTCAGCCAGTGGCAGAACTGGGAGTCAGACCCAGGTCTGAGCTGAAGCCACTGCGGTGGCAGCAAGTCCTGGCCCCGTCGGGGTCTCCCTGTCCTGTGTCTGTGAGACGATGTAAGGATGACAGGGAGCCCAGTGGCTGGGTCACTGTGAGGCTGGGCGGGACACAAAGCCGCTTGGCCAGGCGGGGCACAGAGGACCCACCGCTGCGGGGGTGCAGCTGCTTCCAGCGTTCTCCCACCCCTAACGGTTCTCTCCTCCCTCCCCAGTGCCCTCTGCCAGCATGACCCGCCTGATGCGGTCCCGCACGGCCTCGGGCTCCAGCGTCACGTCCCTGGAGGGCAGCCGCAGCCGCTCCCACACCAGCGAGGGCACCCGCAGCCGCTCCCACACCAGCGAGGGCACCCGCAGCCGCTCCCACACCAGCGAGGGCGCCCGCCTGGACATCACCCCCAACTCCGGCTCCACTGGGAGCAGTGCCGGGCCCAAGTCCATGGAGGTGTCCTGCTAGGTGGCCCGCGTGGACGGCCGGCCGCCCCCTCCTGCAGCCCCTTCCTGCCCCCTGCCTGCCACACTGCACGTAACTCGGTATTAATCCAAAGCTTATTGTGTAAGAGTGAGCTCTGGCAATGCCAATGTTGGATGGGATTTGTGGAGGGCCTGGCGGGGGTGGATCGAAGGAAAAGAGGCGCCTCAGAGGCCTGCTGGCCGCTGTCTCACCCTCCCTCAGAGATACCAAACTGCCGAAAACAAGAAACCCGGCAGGGACCACGTCAGGGTTCCAAGCCTGGGCTGACCTGGGCATCCTGCTTCTAAGGGCATTCTGTCAGAAGTCCAGCCCACCTACTTCCGGTTTCCTCTCCAGCGAAGGACACGCCGACCCAGTTTCTGGAAACAAAACCCCCTTCTGGTGTGGGGAGGAAGAGAACAGTGAATTGTGGGTTACTCATTTAGACAAAACAGGAAGTGGGAAAAAGAGGTGGGATTTATGCAGAGGCCAGAACAGTTTGGAAAAGCAAATGTACGTAGTTGAGTTGAAATAGATTTTTAAAGTTTGTGCATACGTATACTTAGTGCTGAAGCATACAAGTCTGCTTTTCTGAGGTTGCTGTAATGAACACGAAGGCAGGCAAGAACATCTCCTGGCTTTACAAAGCAACAAAAACAAAGACGGTCTCAGCAAACATTTGGTGTCCTGGATTTAAGGCACTGGCTCTGTTCTCTGCCTCCTCCTCCTCAGCCCCTGCTTCCCACCCCAAATACATGAGTGAACGGTTATTGCATTCATGGGGAAGATCCTTAAGTATGTGGCTGCGTTCCTTGAGATGAAGGGGACATTGGGAACAGCTGTGCCTGGCTGCCGGGAGTCTCCACCACAGTGGGGGCAGGGATGGGGGTGGGGCCGGGTGGGGCTGGGTGGGGCTTGGGTACTAGATGTAAGTTAGAGAGTCCTGTGGTTGTGACGAAATCCAGTGTAGTAGTGATTTCAGTTGATCCCATCCTGGCTTCCAGGAATCTTCTGTGATTGAGTTAAATCTTTGACAACTAGGGTTGAATCTCAGCTGGACGGCCGGCGTTTCTGGCCTGGTAACATTCCCGGACCTTCAGATGGCCCGTTTGCTTCCGGCCAGGGTGGGGACGCAGGTGAGGGGTGGTGGCTGAAGACACGAGGGTTCTGGAATGTTTGTCCCACAGGATTTCCTCCCCTCTCCTGCCCCCCGCTCTGCCCCACCCCTCTAACCCCCTTTCTCTGAACGGGGTGGCACCACTGACATTTTGGGGCAACGTCAGCATCGCCGTCAAGTTCCTGTACTACTGCCTTTTGATCTTCATTTTGGCTAACATGGATCTTATAGGAAGTGTGATCAGAGTGAACGGGACATTGAGAATCGGCCGCTGGGACTTCCTGGTTTCTGGGACCCCAGGGTTGGTAGAAGGAGGTTGCCAAACCTTGTGGGGAGCTTGAGGAGTAATGAATGATTCGGTTCACCTGCCACTTAGCACCTGGGAGGCTTGCCCTGGCCTTGTGCAGAAGGGTCAGGGTGGGAATGGCCGAATCCAGACAGAAAACTGCTGTGTACAGGTCTTTCCAGAGGAGTTTCTTAATGAGATATTTGTATTTATTTCCAGACCAATAAATTTGTAACTTTGCAGTGGCTTGTTTGTTTGTTTTTTCCCCTCTACCTGAGAGAGCGTGCTTGTTGCCTCAAGGCATAGGGACGGGTCTCTCCCTACCTGGGACCACCTGCCACGTGCCCCTCACCTTTGGTCCAGAGCATCGCTGTCCAGTACAAATGTAATGTGAGCTCCAAATTTCCTGGTAGCCACAGCAGGAAAGAAAGAAACAGGTGAATTCAATTTGAATAATGTGTTTCATTTAACCAAATGTACCCAAACTATTACTGTTTCAGCATAAAATTAATGTAACGATTATTCAGCTATTTCAAATTCTTTTTTTTTTCACGTTCTTTCCTTCCTACTATGAAAACCAGTGTGTAGTTCACATCATAGCACCTCTCCCGTCAGACCAGCCCACATTCCAGTGCTTTCTGAAAGCTTGGACGGTGCAGTGACAAGGGATAAAGCTTTTCAACCTATAATCGGAGGGAAACATCTTGTTTTACATTTTATTTTTATTTGAGAAATGCATGTGGGAGGATCACTCCTTTTCTCACATCTAATAACAACCACTGCAGTGCTTAGTTCTACGGAAAAGAAAATACAATAGGTTTTAGTATAACCTCCCATTTTTCTTTAAACTTTTAAGATGAGTGTAAAATTTACAAAACAGTTATAGAGTACAGTGAGCTCCCATATACCCCTCCCCCAGTTCTCATTATTATTAATGTCTTACATTACTATGGTACGTTGGTCACCACTAAGAAATCAACATCGATACGTTGTTATTAACCAAGCTCCACACTTTGCTGGGGTCTCACCTGGTTTCCCCCGTTGCCCCTTGCCTGTCCCAGGGTCCCTCCAGGAGGCCACAGCACGTTTAGTCATTACGTGTCCTCAGCGTGCTCTGGCCTGGAACAGTTTCTCACACCTGCCTTGTTCTGACCTCGGCAGTTTTGAGACGCACGGGCCGGGCATTCTGGGGACTGTCCCTCCGCGGAGGTTGGTGTGAGGCCTTTCTCCCGGTTCAGCCAGGGTTTCGAGTCTCTGGAACGAAGACCGCGGAGGGGAAGCGCCTTCTCCTGCTGGGTCAACGTGGCTCATTGCTGCAGAGCGGAGCCTCGATCCCCCGGCTCCGGTCGCATTTGCCAGGCCTCTCCCCTGCCCTCACCTTTCCCATCCTCCTTTCAAAGCAAGGCACCCAGCGCAGCCCCCACTGAAGACACACCCCGCTTTAAACAGCTGTCGTGCTGTTATTCATAACGGTTTCTCTTCGAGCCCCTTGGAGCCTGTCTGAGGGTGTGTACTGAGCCGTAAACACAAAGTGCATCATCGTTGTGGGGAGTGGGTGGGCTGTGCTCCCCAGCTCTGCTGTGCGGGAACTGGCTTGGGAACCGGGAGGAGGTGCGTGGGTACGGGCAGTGAGGCAGCATCCCCAGCCGAGGGCCCAGCGTGGGATCCCGGCACAGAGGGAAGCAGGTGTGTGCGTTCTACAAGAAACCTGCCTCGCAGACCCGGGCAAGGACTGTGTGCTGTGCGTGGCAGGAAGTGGGGCAGGAAGAGGTTTGGATGCGCACAATACAATACCTAAGATTACAAACGAAACCACCACCGTGGGGTACGGCTGCCCCGATGGTGCAATCGTGTCACCAGCATCATGTGCTTTAGATGAACAAGTTCAATCGGAAGGTGGAGGCAGGGCTCCGCTTAATTTCCTAGCAGCAATCAACACAATACCTTGGATATTTACCACAGTTGTACTAAGAAAAACATAATGTGATTTCAACTAGATGACATTAGGGTTTGTGCCTATGTTCACATAGAAAAAAATGCTGACTTGTAATTAGAGGTTAAGAAAAACAAAGATGCATTTTCCGCCTCCCAAGGACGTGGCCCCTGAACTCTACTGCTGGATTCTTGGTCTGAGGACCCAGGCTAAGAAGCCCTGCTCCGGGGGTGGGAGGAGGGAGTAAGCTCATCGGTATTCCGCATTCACAGTAAGTGCCTGTTCTGCCGCAGCTCCTGGGTGGCAGTCAGAGTAAAGAAGGGCAGGTGGTGGGAAAGCCAGCAGGCAATCCGCAGGGCAGTGGGCGGACACATCAGCTTTGAGGAGGGGGCGGCACCAGGGAGTGAACTGCCCGAAGGGCTTTGTAGCTGCTGGGTGTTATTTACACCCAGGTGCTCTGCCTGGAGGCTGTTTTGCCAGCTGGGGAATCTTCCCCTAGCTGCTTGTTTTGGTTCTGATGCCCTGGTGTGGGGGGTGGGGGGGGGCCCTGCAGCAGCTGGGAGACCAGGTGTGCACAGAGATCAACCACCTGCACGTGTGCAGGGTCGGCCCGGGTCTCCATACGCTCCTTCCTCACGGCACCTTCTCAGACACAGCCTCAGAGTGTGAGCCGTTCGGTGGGTTCTAGATGCAGCCTACATCCATTTCATTACATATTTGTCTTGGGCTTCCCGGGCTACATGGAAACCCTTCAACTGTGGCCCACGTGGAACACAAGGGCAGAAGGTGACCCTGGAGCACTTCTGGCCAAGATGGAGGTGTAGGTGGACACACTGTGCCTCCTCTCACAACCAAAATTAAGGACCACAAAGATTTAGAAACAAGAAAACAATCAGAACCTATAGAAAAATTGAACTGTATGGAAGTCCAACAACCATTCATCTAGACCGGTAAAAAGGGTGGAGTCGCAGCAGGAAAAAGTGGAAGTGCGGACCCAGGTGCGCAGGCAGCAGCGGCTGGCAGTTCCCAGGTGCACAGGGAGCCGCTAGCAGATCCCGGGCACGGGGTGGCAACGGTGCAGACCCAGTGAGGCTACTCAAGGCGGCTGGCTGACCAGGTGGTCCCACATTCCCGCACAGATAATCCAGGTGAAGGGGAAGCAGCGGAAGGGACTGGAATCCGAGAGAGAGTGGAGCAAGCGCCATCGTTCCCTCTCGGACCCTGCCCCCACATACAGCGTCACAACCCAGCGACTGGGCTTCCCTGCACTGGGGAACACCTAAGGCTCCACCCCTCACTATGTAACAGCCACGACCAGACTAAAAACAAAACAAAACAACACCAAAAATGGCTCAAACAGGAGAACAAATGAAATCCCCAGAGTCAATTCCTCTAAGCCATGAAGAGATAACCAACCTATTAGATGCACAGTTCAAAGCCCTGGTGATCAGGATGCTCACAGAATTCGTTGATTTTGCTCACAAATTAGATGAAAAAATGCAGGCTACAATACGTGAAATGAAGGAAGACGCATGGGGAACCAATAGAGATGGGAGGAAAACTGGGACTCAAATCAATGGAGTGGACCAGAAGAAAGAAACAAACAACCAAACAGAAAACAAGGAAGAAACAAGAATTCAAAAAAATGAGGAGAGGCTTAGGAACCTCTGGGACATCTTTAAACATCCCAACATCTGAATTATAGGGGTATCAGAAGGGGAAGAAGAAGAGCAACAAGTGGAAAACTTATTTGAACAAATAATAAAGGAGAACTTCCCCAATCTGGCAAAGAAAATAGACTACCAGGAAGTCCAGGAAGCTCAGAGAGTCCCAAAGAAGTTGGACCAAAGGAGGAACACGCTAAGGCATATCATAATTACATTAGCCAAGATTAAAATGAAGGACAGAATTCTAGAAGCAGCAAGGGATAAGGGGACAGTCACCTACAAAGGAGTTCCCATCAGACTGTCAGCTGATTTCTCAAAAGAGACCTTCCAGGCAAGAAGGGGCTGGAAAGAAGTATTTGAAGTCTTGAAAGGCAGGGACCTACACCCAAAATTGCTCTATCCAGCAAAGCTGTCATTTAGAATGGAAGGGCAGATAAAGCGCTTCTCAGATAAGGTCAAGTTCAAGGAATTCATCATCACCAAGCCCTTATTATATGAAATGTTAAAGGGACTTATCTAAGAAAAAGAAGATAAAAAATATGACAGTAACAAGACAGCAAACTCACAGATATTAACAAGCACACCTAAAACAAAAGCAAACTAAGCAAACCACTAGAACAGGAACAGAACCACAGAAATGGAGATCACATGGAGGGTTAGCAACAGGGGCGTGGGAGGAGAGAGGGGGAAAAGGTACAGAGAATAAGTAGCATAGATGGTGGGTAGAAAATAGACAAGGGGAGGGCAAGAATAGTGTGGGAAATGTAGAAGCTAAAGAACTTATGACACATGGACATGAACTACAGGGGGGAATGTGGGTGGGAGGGCGTGTGCAGGGTGGAGGGGAATGATGGGGGAGAAATGGGACAGTTGTAATAGCATAATCAATAAAATATATTTAATTTAAAAAAAAAAGAAGAAGGTGACCCTGACCTTATGAGGCAGCAGATGAGATCAGGGAGGGGTCCTCCCGGGCAGATGTGCCTCCTCCCTCCTAAGACCAGATTGTTCTGCATCTCCAAAGCCCAAAATGGGGGTCCTAAGACCGGGTCTACTTGACCTTTTGGCCCTTGGACGCAGAACCAATCGGGTATTTGTGTTCCAAAGGAGGAAGAATCTAATTGGTCTGGCCGGACTCAGGTGTTCCCACTCACTCTCCAATCAACTACGATTGGGTTCATGCCCAGCGCCTCCCCCACGTACAGGCAACAGGGGCTCCCAGTCAGTCATTGGTGTAGTTCCCGCAGGTGAACTGCTATGTCCTTGGAAGCATGAAATCCATTGACAGCAAACTGCCTGCTGCAGGACAGGCCCTTCCCCATCCCTGCCCTGAGAAGGGTCCCCGAAGGGCCCTCCTTCCGGGGAAGCACTGACCCGCAGACAGCGGCACCCGGCGGAGCTGGCCTCAGTGCGGCGTCTATATCATGCGTCCTCTTACATTTCCTCTTCCCGCTCACTAGCATTTCTTTCGTGTCTCCGGGGGCTGCACCAGGGTCCAGCACAGAACAAGAGGTTGTTGCTAAGTAAATAAGCACTTCCTCTGGTAACTGCAACATTCAGCTCATCTTCTAGTGTCTTTCCCCCTCTTCTCTTCATCTGCGACACTGAGTTATCCTCGCTTCCTGGAGAAGAAATTCAAGGCTCCAGAGATGGAACGGCCTGTCTAAACTAAACCGCATCTCTCCTGCCCTTAAAACCGTTACTGAGCACACGGCTCATGCAAGCACCCACCGATGTCCCGGGACAGGAGAACAGCGGTTCGAACCCGGGACAACCGTACCTCTACCTCGTGGGTGCCGCTTCAGGCTGTTACTGGCTGCGGGGGTGTTTCTCCCTCCGCCAACAGTCCCACCCAGCTGGGGCTGACTTCCTGTGGTCTCTAGCTCAGCCTCGATCCTTTCGTTTCCTCTGCTGCCGTTTTCTCAAGGCTATGGACGAGCCTGCCTCTAGTAGCTTCCTCTCCCTCTTTATGGGAGGGCCTAAGAAATCCTCTCCGCTAACACCGTGTGAAGAATAAGAGCTGTCCGCTTTAGCATGGAGGTCTGCAGATGATTTTTATGGACCGTGACACTCTCCGTGGGCCAGGCGCCCACTTTCTCATGTCCTTACAAGTCACTTTTGCTCAGTCCTCCATGTGGAAAGAACCCAGGTTCAGCCAGAACTTGGACCCCTGGAATATGCCCGCTTTGTGTTTCTCCCTTAGCAGTGAGGGGAGGGGGGAGGGAGGACACCGGCGTCTCTGCTCTACACTTTTTTACCTTCAGAACGAAGTGTTCTGGCCACTTCCTTCTGTTAAAGACCAAGGTTAAGCCGAGTAACTATGAAGATCTAGTTAAGTGGCTTTCTTACGTGGTTCACAAATCAGGCAGGATCCCGTCCAGCACGCAGAAGGGTGCTCCCAGAACTGGTACAAATGGAAGGTTTTGTGGGCAGAAAGAGGTGGGGATGAGAAAGCTTTTAAAAACTGGGTCGTTTCAGACAAGGTCACTTCCCTTAGGGAAAGGCAGAGGTCTCACCAGGCCGGTTGCCTCACTGGTGCGAACCAGGAAATTCCAGGCACATTTATTTACAACTCCGCTCCTGGCACGCTCTCACTCCGAGGAGAGTGCCCGTGCCTTTCTTCCCTCTCAAGTGTGCATCTCTGAGACTCGAAGGGTCCCCCCAGGACTCGCAGCCAGGGCAGCAACGGGCAGTCACAGCTGGTCCAGGGCCAGCGCCCTGCACCTGCCCCCAAGGCCCCTTTCTCCGCCTTCCCAGTGAGCCAGAGCAGCCCAGCCTCAGCGCCCTTCCTTGTTCCATGGTCTCCAGCTTTCATAAATAAATGTACTCTCAAAATTTTTTAAAAAATGGAAATAAAATTTTACTCCTGGGAGAGGCTGACACTGCGATTAGTTTAGGTGGTGAGTCTTGACTGGACTTGGCACGAGCAACGCCGTGTCTTTGTAACGCTTCAAATCTCGTTTTGCCAAAACTTCCGCTGCGTGCTATCTCCAGAACGCCCCGCCCCCCGAGTCTGCACACTCATTTAAAGGCATCCACGGGACGGCACTATCTAGACTCCAGTTTTGGAAAAATGTATGCTTCAGGATAGAGGTGTGCTTGGAAACAATGTATGTGGCAATTATTTTTATTGTAACTCAGTCTCTCCTTGATTTTCATTGTAATCGCACAACGTGTTTTGAGGAGTAGTGGGTGATGGGGATTTGGCTGGAAAGTACCGAACGTGTCACGCGTGTCATTGACTCCAGCCATCTGCACCTCTGCTCGCAGAGCTGAACCTGTGCTGGGTGGCACGCTGATTTGGGCAACAGTAAAATAGGACACTCTTCCTGCCTAAAAGAAGTCGACCATTTAGTCAAACGAGAGCATCCAGTGAAAACGTAAAAATCAAAAAGTTAAGGGGTCAGGCAGTAGATGATCGAAGTAAAAAAGCATTCAACTGAAGATTGGTGACCTTTGCTTCGTATTCGCTATTTAGAAATAAGAACGAAATAAGCAAACTACACAGACGTACATCGATCCCCATTTTCACCCACCTCGCTGACTGTCCCATTCACGAGGACACGGAGACTCGGCCGGTGACAGAGGTGCCCTCGAGGTGCTCGCCGAGCGCTAGTCTGGAACTCTGCACGCAGGAGGCCCTCGGTTGTCATCCATCTTCGCCACCACGCGCAAAGCACCGTCGTTTCCTACGTTCCACAGCGGAGGGAACTGCGGTGTAGACGAGTGGCAGACAGGAGGGGCCCCGGGAGGGGGTCAAGCGCCTAAGAGCCACTGGCCTCCCACAGCCAGACCTGTGCTTGCATCAGGCAGCCCTCTTCACACTTCTTCCTCGCCCCCTCGGCTCCGCAGGCAGCTGGCGGCAGCTGCTCTGTCCGGCCACCTCCCCACCCAACGGCTTACCTGGTTCCGCACAGGGGCCAGACGCCGTGCTCAGCTCAGAGGGCACAGTCATAGTCCCTGACCTCAAGGTACCCACGTCTCGGTGGAGGCACGGAAAAGCGCCAAATAAATGAGTGAGGGACTGAGTAAATGAATGAACGCTAAAATGTCCACTTTATGTTTAGGTGAGCTGCCTCTCAGCCTGGAGACCTTTGGAGTGCTGGTCTTTTCTGAATGCCAGAATTCCTGCTTCTAAGTGCATCTCCAAACTTGTAGCTATTTTTATCGCCATCTATAAAATAGCTGGGACCTAATTTTCACCATCTGCCCATTTACTGAAAGTGCTCAGTGCCTCGTCAATGCCTCATAACGACCGAACATCCAAGAGAACCCACCACATCCAGGAAGCACTTTGCTGATGATTTATTGCTTTGAGGAGAAAAGCTATAAACAGGGAAACAGGCAAGGAAAATGCTTCACGTTGAACAAACATGTTTTTACACCATGCAACTCCTGAGCGGAACGAGGAATGCAGTAAGGCAGGACAGATCGCCCAAGGGCTACTTCCCCTCTGGTGGGAAATTCCAAGACAATTTTTTGGTATGCGCTTTTTTAGTCACTTACAAAAACGGCTGGAGGAATACTTACATATTAAGTCACAGTTTGAACATCGATATAATCATACAGATATACAGACACACACACACATGTGCGTGTGCAGAGGCACACGACTGACCGCTTCTGACCACCCGGGGGCCCAGCTGGGCAGGGGCATCATCGCACTTACTTTGGAGCCCGCTAAGCCCTTCAGAAGCAACGACCTAATTCAATGCAATAGCCACGTAGCTTCCCCGCAACCCCCAGGCAGACACAGCCCACGCACGGGTAGTGCGATTGTAGACAATGACGTCATCTGAGTCTATGTCCTTTGATCGCTCTCTGACTCAGCTTCGGAGGTAAAATTGCAGCTCTTGACAGCAAAGCCTCTCTTGTTCCTCGTGGTCTGGGGCAGCCCGCTAACCGGGCTCAGCGTCAGGAGCGGTGGCTCGGACAACAGACTGACCTTGGTTTGCAATCGTGGCCTGTAGTTCAGTGGTTGGTGAGACCTTGAGCAAGTGCCCGAACCTCTGTGAACCTCAGCTGCCTTATCGTTAAAACAGGGCTGCGATAACGATGCCTTATCTCAAATAAGATACGGCAGTAAAGCACCTGGCACAGGCCTGGCAGCAGTAAGCACTCAGCAAACGCTTACGGTGATGTTTAGCAAGAATGAGGGATTTGGCAAATTCCGGTCTCCCTGCCCCACCCACATCGAAGCACACCAGAGAAGTCCACTCCAGGCACGAACACGAATTCCTTCATCAAAAGTTTACTGATCTTTAGTCTATCTTTCCCTTGGCCTAGCACATGGAGTTGCAGGGGCTGGAGAGATCATGGGTCTGATGACCTTGATCTCCTTTGCCATGGTGACCCTCTGACAGGGGTCATTTACGCTCTGTCTGGACTCCACCTTCCAAGGGCAAGGCAGAGTGGAATGAACTGAGATTTGGGCTTCAGCTTTTTGAGGGTTGATTTCTCAGCCTCTTTGAGTCCCCGATTTTCCATTTATAAAATGAGGAAGAAAAACTTACTTAAATTGCTGTGATAATTAGTAAAATCATAAACATTTAGCATAATACTTAGCACCAAGTAATCACTCAATAAAGGGACATTCTTATTGTTGTGATTGTTATTCTTGTGTTGAAGTAGGTCTTACGCTGCAGGCTAATTCCCACTGCTTTCTGACACCTTCCCAGTGGGGTCCTGCAGAGGGCAGGTCTATTTCTCAAAACAAATACTCACTGGAGCAGTCCAGCCCCCCAGCCCTTCCCACCCATTCCCAGGGTAACCCCCACCCCCTCCGGCCAGGTTTTCTAAGGTCCTGAAGCCACGCTTCAGTTTCCCAGACTGGGTTGTGGATTCACTGAGAACCTCGCCCTTGGGTTTCTGCTGAACTCCCAGTGGGATTAGCTGTCATCTGGTCCCTGTCATTTGCAGATGGCTGGTGACTTCATCCTTAGAAAAGCCAACACGGCCCACGTGGGCTTATGGGAGAGATTATTCTTGGGGAAAGTTCTCTTCACATAGAATTTTTTTTCAGCAACATGTATGTTTCTTGAAATACTGAACGCCTCTTTTCCTGTGACCTGTAAAGTAAGATCCAGCTGATAAAAATGAGATGGCCGCACCTATGCAAGAAGGGAGCTTCTGAGTAAACGCAGGAAAACGCACCCCCCGTTTCTTTTATTCGTCGAGTCCACGGCATGCCTTGCACTGGGCTGAGCATTCAGGAGGCCACAGGATGGAGAACGTGTCATGGTCCTCTTTGCCCGTTCAGGGCCCCTGTGCTGAACTCCCTCAGCTGCGTGCTGTCCAACATGCCGCACTGGGTGAACGAAACGGTCTCTTCAGTGCCCGGTGAGCATGGGACCTGACGTGAAGGAGGGGGCCATCTACGGGGACCCACGGATTTCGGTCCCCCGCCACCGTGTGTGCTTGGATGCCCAGGCGCCTGCTTGCTCTGAACGTCAGATTCTCGTAGCTTGCGAAGGGGCCTAGGAGGCGGTAAGGAAGAGCGAAGAGGTCGCTGACTTGAACCTGTTTTCCTGCTCAGACACGTTTGGAAGCTCTGGAAATCAGGAAACACTACGGCTTATGGAGTCAGTCCAGCTTGGGTTGGAATCCTGACCTCCCCCTCTTACCAGGTGGGTGACTTTGGCCAAATTCCCTTACCTTGCGGAGCTCCCAGTTCACATTTGTGAGAACAGAAATAGTAGTGGGCACTTTTCGACATGACCCCGAAGTGTCCACAAGCTAGCGTACAGAAAGCAGCGTGAACAGGGCACGTGGACGGTTCTGCATGAAAGAATGGTGACAGTAAGTACTTATATTTTACTAATAGAATAAATACTCGTCTCATCCACGCTAGTGATAACCTTCTCTTCTTGTTAGCTTCAGCCCCTTCCTTTGACTTGTATTCCCTGTTACATAGGTTTCTGTTTCTACATAATTAGTAGCCCGCTGTCCTCACTCCAGAATTGGGTTGTTTGGGTCAGCAGACCCCAGTCTGTAAAATGGGCCACTGCGGCGGAAGGAGACGTTGTATCCTGGGCCCTGTGACCCCTGCCACCCAGGCCGATGCAGACAGGACCCACTGCTTGGTTTGACCCCCACCCAGCCGGAGCTCTCTGTCATTTCGGGAGGCTCCGGCCTAGACTGCAGCTGAGGCTCCGTAAGTGCGGACAAATGTCTCAGGACCCCACTCTCAGGGGTCAGAGAGGCCGTCCCAGGGCCTCTGCCGACGCCCAGAAGCCCCCAAGCTGGGCAAAGATCTGGACTGGAGGAGGAGTCCGGTCACCCCCGGGTGTCCTGGTGGATAGCAGCAGGTTCATGCTACGGTCCTCGCTCCTTCTGAAAGTCGGCTGCGCTCGCGCTGCCCTGCGGTGCTGACTGGGGACTTTTCCACGAACAAGAATGAAATTTATCAAACTGCATTTCCTACCGAGGTGAACCCACATACCCTTCTCAGGGCAGCAACGGAGAGAAGCTCAGCCTCGACAATGCCCAGATTAATAGACATGGTGTTTCGTGAGAAACCAAAGCCAAGCAACCATTCACCTCACTTGGCGAGTGTTGGGTGACCTGGTGGCACGCAGATCTTTGAAACCAGAGGTGCTTCGGTGCGCTGTGCTCAGACTCAGCACTGTCCCTCATAGTGCCTCTCGGCGGGGCCCCAATAGTAGACTGTCCCATTGAGCTAAAGCCCGCCCATCCTTTGAATGGATCCCAAGAGTCCTGTGGTTGGCATCTCAAGAGGGAATTAGTGATATTCAATGTCCAGCTGATTCGGCCCCTCGGGACTCAGGAGGACGCCCCGTGACTTGCACGGGCCGATCAGGCCTCCATGGCATTGTCCAGGACAGGCGGGGACGGGCCCTTCCTCCGGAGCGTGTGCGGAACGCGGGCAAGGACCGGGTGGCAGTCTGAGCCTGAGCGGCAGCACGGCGTGTCATCTGGGTGGTCGGAGACAGGAAAGGGGCCGCGGGTCTGGGTCAGGGTCATCAGAAATGAATGGGAAGTGGGCAAGAGGAGGCTCAGTGGGGGGCCTCAGGCTCGATGGGGGGCCTCAATAGGGGGCCCGGCGCTTTGCCAGCCCTGGGCCGGGCCCGAGCGTCGTGTTGTGTGTGCCTGCCTAGTCGGCGATTTCTGAGAAGTCAGGGTAGGAGTCCAAGTCAGCAAAGATGTCATTGGGGTTCCGACAGGTCAGATTGCAGAAGCAGGCGTTAATCCAGAGCACCTGGCGGGAGAAGCCAGGCCCATCGGGGCACTGGAAGGAGACGCTGATGGTCTTGGACTTGTAGGGGATGCAGCACCTGTTGTCCGTGCAGACCCCGCAGTACTTGGGCCGGTAGACGCGTGTGCTGACGCAGCCGGCGAGGGTGAAGTTCATGGGCGCCTCTGGCTGGTATACAGCCAAGCACTTCTTCCCTTCCTGCGGGAAAGAGGTGTCAGTTGGGATGCTCCGAGGACGAACAATGACCTTCCTCCCCGCAGGCCCTCCATTGTCCCTCCTCACTCGCCACATGGGGGCCCTCCACCTTACTTTGAGACCTGCAGCATCTTCAAGCTGGGAAGGCCCTCCCGTGACCCACGGGGCCCAGCTGTGTCACACTGGAGCCAACCGAGGACCGCAGAGGGGGCTGGCTTTGCTCACTCAGGTCCTGCCTCTCACTCTGCAATTTCCCTTCCTTCCTCCATTTCTGCCCCGCCACTGCCCTGTCCTTCGTCACAGTTTCGCCAACACAGGATGCCTTTGTAGCTCCTTCAGTCAACCAAACGCCCCTAGCTGGTCAGTGGCAGAACCACCAGGGGACTCCATGACCGGCTACACGCTTTGCCGGGCCCCGCCCCTCCTCTGCCTCCCGGGGCCCCTCACACGCCCTTGCCGTGCCACTGACTCAGCTCGACTGGAATTACTCAGAAGGAGCTCCAGCTCTCCCCGGGGCCGCGGGCCATCAAGAGTGGGGCTCCTTCTGGGTGCCTACAGTCTCATTCCACGCCTGGCACATAGTAGGCACTTACCAAACCCGCTGAACTGACGGTTCTGGGGTCTACCGTGTACCAACGCTATGCCACGATGGGGCGGGGAGGGGGAGCAGATCCAGGCACAGGGGGCACAGGGCTCATACAATTTAAGGAAACGAAATTAGGTGGTAAAGGCGGGGGCTGGGGTGACGGAGGGAGGAGACTTGCATTAGCTTTGTGGTAAGCCCCGCCCACCTCAAGGGCACCCTGCATTCGCGGAGCGTGGGACCTTTGGTCTTATTTTTCTTGCGGCTGCTGACTGCTACGTTCACGCTTCCATGGTGAGATGTCTGCAGGGGCGCCTGCTGCCCACCAAGCGCCCCGAACACAAGGGCCAGTGGGGCGGGGAAATAACCAGAGAGGGAGGGCGGGGAAGGGGAGACACAAGGGAAGGAGGAGGCAGAGGATCCAGACTGACGGAGGGATACCTGCGGCAGGGCACAGGGCACAGGGCACAGGGCACAGGGCACAGGGGACAGGGCACAGGGCACAGGGGACAGGGCACAGGGCACAGGGCACAGGGGACAGGGCACAGGGCACAGGGCACAGGACAGGGAGGAATCGCAGGCAGCTGGGCTGTCAGGTCTACTGGGCAACCCTGTCTCCAAGAAACCATCAGTCCTGAGTTGTTCCGTTGTTTCTTTTCAGTGGTGTCGGGCGTACGGACAGTCCCAAGGCGCAAGCGAGGGGCGCTGGAATCAGGGCTGTCGGACGCATTTCTGAGTGGGGACCGGAGCGCAGCCTGCTGTGTTCCACTGCGGACCATCCTCGGTCCTTTATTTTCATTTTTTTCCACCCTCAGAGCTGGAAGGGCTGAGATCAGCTCCAATATCTTATTGATGTGGCGCCTGGGCTCAGAGATGGAGGAGACGGCCGCTGTCCCACGCGGTCAGCAGCACACAGGCAGGCGTTCGGCCCCAGCTGTCCGGCCCCAGCCCCATTTAGTGCCGCCCTGTCACCCGGCGTGGCTGTCATGCGGTGCATGGGGACAGCTGGCGCAGGAGCAGAGAGACTGGCGGTCAGTGAGGGTCCCTCAGAGTCATCCCAGGAGAGCCCTTCCGAAGGGCCCTGGGTCCTCTCCAGAGTGACCTTGATTTGAACAATCTGCTCACCACTCTCACTTCCGTTGAGTGAAACGCACAACGCTCCAACCTGGTGACACACGTTACCCCAGTAACTGTTGGGGGGGTGGGCTTATTTATTCCCATTCCACATGGGCCCACGGGAAAGTTTAGGAGCGGAAATCAAAGCCAAGCTTTCCTGTGAGGTCCAAGACGCATGCCCACCCCCGCCACCCCGGGAGGCGGACCCACCTTGATGAGTGGACGGATGTCCGCGTCACAGGGCCGCAGGTTGCAGAGGCGGCTCTCCTGCTCGGGCCAGCAGTGGGCGTTGGCATTGGAGACCCGCGTGGAGATGCCCAGGCCGCAGCTGGTGGAGCAGGGGCTCCAGGGGCTTGCGTAGGCCACGCAGTTCCTGTGCCAGGGCTCGAGCTCAGCCTCAGCCTCAGCCACTGCGGGTGGGGACGGCGTTCCCTGTGAGTCCCCAGCTCTGCCACCTCCAACGCCCCCACCACCACCCTACGCGCTGGAGCCCTGAAACTCAGCGGGGAGAGAGGTGGCAGGCTGGCTTTTATCTAGTCGTGGGCCCCCTGGACGAGAAGGACTTGCTCTGAGTTCCTTCCACTTCTCTGGGGGGAAGAGCATCTTTAAAGATGGAGGAACTGAGTTCAAATACTGCTCACGGGATCCTAGGCAACTCAGTCTGACCTCTGTCCCCTCATTGGGATCATCGCATCCGCCTCGTGGGGCTGGCGTGGCAATAAAAGGACTCTAGATACCGACTGGGTATGTTTCGGTCATCTGCTTGGTGCTGGGCATGAGAGGTTACAAGACACGGTTGCTGCCCCTGCGAGGTTAAGTTTATTTGGGGGAAGGCCAAATAAACTTCCCCCCAGTTCATTTGGGGTGGCCACTCCCTAGGACCCAGGGCACGGTGGTCTTGGGGCACACCGGCTTTGGAGTCGAACAGCGTGGGTTTGACTCGAGCAGAGCCACCTGCCGGGGGAGGGGGTGGGGGCCTCTGCCTCCCAGGGCTGGAAAAGATCGGCACACACGTTTGACAGCACTCCGGCTGGCCCTGGCCCTTAGTAGGCCCTCAGTAAATGTGGGCTCGAGCGGTTTCTCAGTCATCAGCCAGCAAACACCAACTCTCAGAGGGCGCTGTTAACATTTACGTCCCAGCGTCTGGAGCACGGTGAGTGCTCACTGATTCTCAGAGAGCTGGAAGGTGGAGAGAGCTAGGGATGGAGGCCCGTGGGAAGCCAGGGAGACAAAGGAGAGGTCCCACAGGAAGATGGAACGAGGTGCACAAGAGTCAGACCCGAGGACGAGGCCAGTCTCAGTCTGCGAAGAGAGGGGAGAAGGGAACAGGCAGAGGGAAGGGGAGTAAGACAGGTGGAGAGAGAGTGCGGGGAGGGCAGGGGCGGGGAGGGGTGGGGAGGGGAGGGGAGGGGAGGGGAAGGGAGGGCAGAGGAGGGGAAGGGAGGGCAGGGGAGGGGAAGGGAGGGCAGGGGAGGGGAAGGGAGACCAGGGGCCGGGAGGGGCGGGGAGGGGAGGGGAGGGCAGAGGGAGAGGGCCTGGGAGAGAAAGGTGATACAAATGGCGGGGTCAGGGGTGGGGGACAGGATCGGAAAGGGAAGACACCCAATCCGATGGGATGGATGAGGGAGAGAACGGGGTTGGGGGGGGTGGAGGTTTGGGAGACGGAAGGGAGAAAGCAGAGCTCTCCGAGGACCGAGGACCGAGGACCGAGGAGGGCTGGTCTGGCTGAGCTGCGTGCGTGGCTGTCAGGGTGGAGGAGGGCGACAGGCAGCCGGGGAGGGATTTGCCTGGGAGGATGAAAGGGCTTTGGTTTCTGGGTCACCACAGGCTCTGCTTGTGTTCGGTCACAACGGGGTCACTGGGCCACACACAACGGGCAGACGGCTGCTGCCGCACCTCCCGGTGACCCTCTGTGGCTCTGCCAACGGGTGGCCTGCTGGGGCTGCTGCTGCCCCGGGCTGCTAGGGACACCGCTTTTCCCGTCACCTCTTTCATGGGGCTGGCTCCCAGAGAGGCGGTCCCAGCCTGAACCGAGGCAGGGGGCTGGGGGGTGAAACCACTGCCCTTCCCGGTCCAGCCAGACCCACCCGGGCGCACCCTCTGCTTTCCTGCTCTCCAGTGCGTTCTGTTCTGAAACACTCTCTTCACTTGGCTTCTGCAAAATGTCTTCCTGTTTCCAACCTGCCTCTTGGATTCGTCTTTCTCAGCTTTTTTCTGTCCCTAGAGAAAATGGCAGTGTCTCGGGGCTGCCCCGGAGCTCCTGCTGAGGGCCACTCTGTCCCCCAGGACACAGGTGACATCTGCAGGGAGTTTTGGTCATGACTATTTGCGGTGAGTCGGGGTGAGGGACGCTGCTGAACACCCACAGTGCACAGGGCAGCAGCCCCCTCACCGAGAGTTATCTGGTCCAAACGGTGTCAGGACCCCAGGGGGAGCCTCCTCCAGAGGATCCTGGCGCAAGCTCACGCATCTCTCCTTTAGAAGCATCACCAGCAACCTCAGAACACGCAGACGCTGTGGCCACGTCTTCACTGCTTCATGCCCACGGGCCTGGCAGACACGTTCCTTCTAGAAGTGTCACCTGCCGTCTGCTGTGTCATCAGACGCTCCTGGTTTTCCTTCTACCCCCTTTCTCCGTCTCCTCCTCGCCCCCTCTTTCACTGTCCACCCCTCAAATGTCAGTCCCGGGCCTCCGACCGAGGCCCCTCCGTCTCACTGGACACACCTGGTCCCCACGCCACCCCACCAGCATCAGCAGCTCTGGTGGGATGGCTCCCAGAGCTCTCTCTGCCTGCCTCCCCCCTGCATGCTGCCCCCGCGGGGCGCTCCTTCGGGCCACCCCACAGGCAGGGTGCCCAGCCCCGGACTCCACCTGTCTCTCACAAGGGTGCTCTTCTCCTCCCCAAACGCACCCCTTCTCTGGGGTTGCATCCTGGGTCAAGACCAGCCCCAGGAGCCAGCCTCTGTGGCTCTCTCCATGGCTGGACTGACGCCAAGACCTGCGGTCTCACACAGCGCCCCTGTACCTGCCCCTCCTTTGTCACCTCTGCTTCCACTGCCCAAGTTCGTATCTCCATGGGCCCATCCGTCCATCCGTTTGTCCATCCATCCATTCATGTTTCATCTGTCCACCCATTCATGTGTCTGTCCATCCGTCCATCCATCCGTCCATCCATCCATCCATCCATCCATTTCTCCATCCATCCATGCATCTGTTTCATCTGTCCAGCCATTCATGTCTGTCCACCCGTCCACCCAGCCAGCCAGCCCAGCCAGCCACCCATCCACCTGTATGACAAACACTGAGTGGTACCTGCTATGTGACTGGCCTTGGCTAGGCTCCAATAAACGGTGGTGAAACAAAAAGGTCTGTCCCTGTCCTCCCTTGGATGGCATCCCTGTAACCCGGCTCACCTGGCTGAAGCCTCACCTGCCGCCACCTTCCATGGTGAGAGGAGCCATCTCCTCCCTCTCCTACCCAGCACCTGCCGCTCCTACCTCTCCTCCCCAGGTACCCACTATGCGCTCACTCCTCCTCCACCTCCATACCCCCCACCTACTCTCTTAAGGAGGATCGTGATGAATCGCCTGTGCGGGGCTTTGTTCTGTGCAAAGCCCTTCCTCATTTTACGCTCAGAGGGTCCCACACGACAGGCAGGGCAGAGGGTGTCCTTTCCATCCTTCCCATGGGCAACCAGAGGTCAGAGGAGACGAGACTACCAGGTTCACTCAGCTAGTGAGTGGAGGACTGGGAACTGGACTGTGGGCTTTCTGGTCAACCACAGGCGGGCAGTCCAAGCTCCAGGAGGGTCCGCCCCACCGTCCCCAGGGCCAGTCCTCCCCGGCCCACGCGCAGCACCCACCTGGGGCTCCCGTGTGGCGTGGTGCTGTCTTGCGCAGCCTTCTGGCCTCATCGTCGCACACCCACTGTTCACAGCAGCGGCCGGGCAAGCTGACCCGCCGTGGGTGGTGGCACCAGAGGCGTGGGGGGCGCACTCGGAGGCACAGCGGCGTGCAGCCCACGGCGCCGTCCACACACGTGCAGTTGAACTTGCAATTGGGCTGGAAGGACTGGCCATTGCTGTAGCGCACCCCGTCCAGGACGCAGCCCACGCCGACCACCTCTGCAAACACAGCAGGGCCAGGTCAGGCCTGGTGCCCCAGCCAGAGCAGCCTTCCACCATGGATTTCACCCAACCCGGGAATCCCCCACCATGGGGGAGGGGGAGTCAGCAAAGGCAGGGACCCGGCAGCGATGGGGAGTGGGTGGGACTTGAGCAGAGGGAGAGCGGGAGATCCTTCGGAGCTTCAGCTGCAGCTCATTGAGTAACAGCTGGTGCCAATATAAGAGGCTCTAGCATCCCAGGGCCGGAGACCCAGGTGGCCGGCTCCCTGTCCTGCCCTGAGCTCAAGGCACAAAGCCTGGTACGGACAGATATCACTAGGGTCATGGTTCTGAGTGGGGCAGACACGAAAAACCAATCAGAACACTTTGAAACAAAGATTCCATTCCTTCGCTGCATATTGGTGGGGTGTTCCGGGCATTGGAGATTCAGAGTAAACAAAACAGACCAAAGCCACACTCGCTGACCGATGGGAGGGCCAGTGTCAGTGACGCTGGGCGAGCCTCCTTCGCCCCCTCCTATCTCGTCTCCGACTCGCAGGTCCGGGCGTGGCCTGGCGGTCTTCCTTCTTACTGAAGGACTTCCAGGGACTCAGGTCACCCTGCTCTGCCATCAGGCCAGCACCCCCCTCAACGACACCCCCCAAAAGACAGCTGCACAGAAGCAGGGACAGTGGATCGGGCCTTGTTGGAACCCCGTCATTGTGTCTCTCTACAAATGCATCCATGGATGGGTGGACAGACGGATGGATGGACGGATGGATGGGTGGACAGATGGATGGATGGACAGATGGATGGGTGGACAGATGGATGGGTGGACAGACGGATGGATGGACGGATGGATGGGTGGACAGATGGATGGATGGACAGATGGATGGGTGGACGGATGGATGGATGGACGGATGGATGGGTGGACAGACGGATGGATGGACGGATGGATGGGTGGACGGATGGATGGATGGACGGATGGATGGGTGGACAGATGGATGGATGGACGGATGGATGGGTGGACAGATGGATGGGTGGACGGATGGATGGATGGACGGATGGATGGATGCACGGATGGATGGGTGGACAGACGGATGGATGGACGGATGGATGGGTGGACAGACGGATGGATGGACGGATGGATGGGTGGACAGACGGATGGATGGACGGATGGATGGGTGGACAGACGGATGGATGGACGGATGGATGGGTGGACAGACGGATGGATGGACGGATGGATGGGTGGACAGACGGATGGATGGACGGATGGATGGGTGGACAGACGGATGGATGGACGGATGGATGGGTGGACAGATGGATGGATGGACGGATGGATGGATGGACAGATGGATGGGTGGACGGATGGATGGGTGGACGGATGGATGGGTGGACGGATGGATGGATGGACAGATGGATGGATGCACAGATGGATGGGAGCCGGGGGAGCTGTCCCTCTGGATCACCTGACATCGCAAACGCCTAAAGAGACAGGCATATTTGTCCCCTTTTCCTTGGAAAGGGGCCCTTGAAAGGTTACTCAGCCCCAGTTCATCACCCCTAGTTTTTAGTTATGGTGCCGGGATGCGAGCTCAAGTTGTCTAGCTCCGAAGGCTGCGCGGTGGGTTTTCTCCTCCCTCCCTCTCCGCCCTGGGGTGTCTGAGCCTGGAACTGGGCCTGCCCCCTCCGAGGATGACCTCGGACAGCACTTGGCGAGGGGGTGTCACCGGGGAAAGCTAGCGCGCAGCAGCACCACTGTGGACACGGCAGCCGATCCCGTCTGAGGCTTGAACGCGTTCCCTTGCTGACTTTCGACAGCCGCATGCGGTTGGTTTGATCAAGCTCCTCCAGCGACGAGCCCAAGGTCACGTAGCCAGCAAGCGCCAGAGCCAGGAACCAAAACCCAAGTCTGTCTGCCCGCCAAGTCCACGATCCTCCAGCGGACCACGCTGCCCTGGGCCTGCCCCGGCGGCAAAGAAGGCAGAGCAGTGTTTGTGCAACAGAAATAGCCAAAGAGGAGAATTTAGAGGCTGCTCTCGGCCCACACAAGTATTTAGTTTGGCTCAGAGAATATTTAAAAAAAATCGTTTTTGGAATGTGTTGCCAACATGTACAAATTATACCCAAATCTGGATTTTTGGGTTTTCTTGAAAACTGAGCAGAATGGCCAAGACCAGGCTCGCCGCTTCTCTGCCTGGCCACCGGGGCTGGTGCCCGGGACCGGCCACCTCTCTAGCCGAAGCTTGCACTCGCCATTTCGACAGAGTGCCCGCCGTGCTCCCTTTGGGTTTATGAGCCAGTGTTGCAAGTGCTCATCTTTAATTACCCGCCTTGTCCTGGTCCAGTTACGGGCTTCTCTCCAAGGACAGGTTTAGCCGGTCTAGGCACCATCCTCCGGCTGAGCAGACCATTGGATGAGGAATTCTTCCTTCTCTCTGCCCTCTGGCCTTGCCCCGAGGTGTCTTCCTCTCTGTCACCGTCAGGCCCTGGGCTCTTCTTTCCTGAACGAGGGTCTCACGACCTCAGACACTACGGCGGTGTTTCTGGGAAGATGTTCAGTAGCACGACAGTGAGTGTGTGTGTGTGTATGGAGGGGTGGGCGGGCAGGTCAAAATCGACGGGGACAGAAGAGTTCACTGTGCAAACAAGCTTGAAAAGAAAAGCCTTCTGATGATGGCTGCCCTTCGGGAACTGGACAGCGGACATAAACATTCCAAGCCTCTGAGAAGCTCTGTAACACCTTTCGACTTTATTGATTCCAGCGTCTGCAAACCTAGGTGAGCGGGGCATCTTTGGCGAGCATAACACCTACGAAGCTCTCCTGCAGACCAGTCTTCCTTCCAAATGAAAGGAAGGAAGCACGCAGAGGTGTGTGGTGAGCGGGAGCTGAGAGGCTGCAGTGGGCGAAGCGGGGCCCGAGACACAGAGCGGTGGGTGGGCTGGGGCAGGAGGGCAGCTTTGCAGGCCCCCGGTGGGGAGGGGCAGGCAGGGGCGGCGGTTTGGGCCGGCACGATCTCCGAGGCCAGGAGGGAACACCTGCAAAGGCGTGGGGCCTGGAACATGGTAACATGTCAGTATAGCTTTGGACATTCAGGCGAACTAAATGACCTTTCCGGTGACCTCGAAGAACAGCGGTGGAAGGGGAAGAAATGATGAGACGGCCTCCTCTGCCGGGAGGGGATTCGAGTGCCGGAAGGCTGAGTCCAGCTTCCTTACTGGGTCTGGGGAGCGAGTGTGGGACTGATTCTATACAGTAGCACCTGCCCCTCATCCAGGGCTTTGTTCCCCACGGTCTCAGTCACCCGTGATCGACCGCGTCAGAAAATATTCCAGAAATAAACAATTCAGAAGTTTTCGATTGTGGGCTGTTCTGGATAACGTGATAAAGTCCCACGCCCTCCTGCTCTGTCCCACTCGGAAAACGAGCCGCCCTTTGTCCAGCGTGCCCACACTGTGGACGCCCTGCCCCTCACTCCCTGCGCAGCCGTCTTGGGGATCAGATCAGCTCTCACGGGGTCGCAGGGCTCGTGTGTGTGGGACCCTCACTTCACTTCCTAGCACCACATGCAGGTCACGTCCGTTACACACAGAACACGGCTGTGATTGCTCTGTTCACTAGCAGCCGTTGTTGTTGATCTCCTGCTGTGTCTCACGTGCAAATTCAACTTTACCGTAGGCGTGCGAATGCAGGAAAACGCACAGTGTGTTCAGGGCTCGGCACTATCTGTGGTTTCGGACCTCCACCGGGGGTCCTGGACGCACCCTGCAGATCAAGGGGGCTGCTGTATGTCCGCCTCGCACTTGAACACACCCAAGGATCACCCGGGAAGCTTGTTAAAGGTGTGGCTTCCACCCCCAACTCCTGGAAGTGCGGTGGGCTCAGGAGTAACGCTTTTAACCAGCACATCGGGAGAGTCTTTGCAGGTGGTGCTGTAAGTCCCACCTGAACACACGGCTCTGGGGGGCGAGTGAGGAGTCTGGACACCAGGAATAACAGAAGAAGGGTGGAGCATCGCAGGCGGTGACTGGCGGAAATGAAGGCAGACGACTTGCTGTGAACGGGGACTCATGCTCCGACGGAAGAGGGCAGACAGTGCTCCCAGGTTAACCCCGAGGGTCAGACAGCATCGTCTGAGTGGCAGCTCAGTGCGCACAACTCATCAACAGCCCCTCTCGGGAGGTGCAGTGGGTTGGCCGAGGCAGAGACCCTATGCTGCGTGCGACTGTGAAACAGGGCGTCTACGGCGTCAGCGTTACGGCGAAGGCTTGATTCATCACTAAAGGAAAACACAGGCTCTTGGGGTTGCGAGGCTTTGTGGGACTTTTCAGAGGTTGGGCTGCCGCGTCCTGACGCCTACTGACTTCTCTGCATCGTGCTGGGTCATGCTTCTTGGGCAAATGCTTAGATGACTCAGGCCAGATCAGTGCCAGTCAGACAGAAGCAAGAGATCAGAAAGTCCCAGAAAGGAGGCCTTTGGGACAAAAAGGGACATGATGGAGCACTCAAAGAGAGGACAGACAACAGATACCAGCAGCCCCCTTTACCCGAGGATATTGTAAAGACCTAGAGAAAAAAGAAAAAGCAAAGGCAAGTAGAAACTCCAGGAAACACACAAAGGCTTCATCGGAAAGGAAATTCAGACAAGCACACCACCTCACGCTGCAGTAAACAACACTCGCCAACGTGTAACCGCGTGAGTTGGGATGACCGAGTGAACAAAAATATGGCAACATTGGAAGACAGGGAGGTGCCAAGTGATGTTGAGGAGCTAAGTCATTAGTCCACTAGCTATCACATAAGATCGTCGATAGATATTTTAAGTCGATCAAGATAGAACAATTGATATGTATTATGTGGTTAGAACTACATACCAGAAGAAAGGGCTGAAAAGTCAAAAGTGTCTGTAGTAACTGAACGTGGGCGGGAAGTGGGAAGAAATGATCGCGGGCTGCTGGCTTTCGTTCTTTTGAGACTACGGAATTTTCAAAGCATGCATTATTTTAACTCACAACATCACGAAACTAGCTGGAGCTCAGCAGGGTCCTGGTGGCCCTGGGAGGCCACGGGCATCCAGCAAGGGGTCCAGCAAGGGGTCCGCTGAGAAAATGCAACCAGGCCGAGCCCTTCCCGGTAGCCCCTTTCCCCCTGGGGTCTGCCATGGATGTGCCTGCAGGTCTGAGGAGAGAGCAGGAGGCCGGGTGCCAGGAGCAAGAGGAACACAGGCATCTCCCCTCGTCCAGTAGGGCCCAGCCTCCGGCCTCTAATGATGGACAGGGGGTGGGGGAGTGGGGGGCACCTCCTGCAGAGCAGGAGCCTGGCCAGAGGAAGGCTCCAAGTGAGGGGCCCCGGGCCGGAACTGGGGGTGTGGGGGGTGGGGAGTGGCCGGAAGGGAGGGAAGGTGTCACTTACGTGCACACACTCCTATTGCGTACCTCGGGCGGTCCCCGCTGTAGTCGCAGTAGAGGCCCCGGTGGGGGTCGCAGGTGGCAGCCTCTGTGCAGTTGTCCCCGAGCTGCTGGGCGCACACCTTACAGCACTCGCAGCCATCGGTGATGAGGCTGACCCCCAGCGGGCAGCGGGGTGGGGATGGTGGGCACTCGCACGGCCACTTGCAGAATTGGGGGGGTAAAGACGTGTCCTCCGCGGGCGCCGGGGTGAAGGCCATGGCTGTGGGGACTGGAGACAGGGCCTGTGGGGGGGATGGCAGAGATGAAGGGGGGCTGCCAGGCTGGGTCAGAGCCCAAGGGGCCTGCCAGCATCTTCCCGCCTTCAGGTGTTCACAAGGCTTACACGAAGTTCTGTTTCTCCCACATGCGTCTGATGGTCCATCTCCTTTCTCCTCAACAGAAGAAATAAGGCCCAGAGCCCGGAGTTCGGGGACATGAAGCCAGTTGCCCGAATCCCCCTGCTGGTGGGTGGTGGGCCTGGACTCTGCATCAGAACTCCCGGCCACCGAAGCCCCGTGGCTGTGTCCTTCCCTCCTCCCTCTTCCTGGGGGTCTGTGAGTTGGCCTCGTGTGACAGGTGTGGGAGCTGAGGCCCTGTTTACTCCAGAGCTCACAGGGCCCCCAGACGCAGATTTGACACCTGGGTCCAGCCAGCCCACTTGTTACTACTACTACTACTGTTGTTATTACTTGTTATTATTATCTCCCCTTCTGAGCACCAGGAAAGGACAACGTGCACAATGGCTTCAAGCCGCCTCTACCTCTGGGACCCAGTCACCATCCCACCCCTCCCTGGGCCACTACCCAGACCCCCATGCTTTTCACGGGAGGGAACCCAGGCCCAGGAGAGTCGGCTGTGCACAGAGAGCAGGGGCTGCGGCCAGCATTCCGGGCCGGTGCAGTCCCTGCGGGGGAGCACCCAGTCTGGGCGTCTCACCCGTGACTCCAGAGTCTGAGGTGGGCAGAGGCGCCCAGGCCCCGGGGCGCAGGCGGGCCCCAGGCCGCCCCCTGCATCTGAAACCGGAGGAGCCCTCACGGTGGAATTTGCAGACCTGCACTTCATTGCCGAACAGCAGATGCCGAGACACGCAGACATCTGCTTTGCCAAGGAGGAAACTGAGTTCCAAAGAGGCAGAAGGACAGGCCAGGGTGACACAGTCCACGTCCCGGCCAAGGCACAAATGACTCTCTAAGCTCTCCTGTCTGCCCCTCTGCCTCCTCTGGGCTCTTTCAGTCACTCAGCAAACGCCTGCAGAGATTGCTCTTAGTCTCTCCTAAGTCGTAAGAATTTGCAGAGAAAGGGGACCGTTTCCTGTGCCCAGGGGACCCACGCTGACAGGAGAGACAGACGGGGGCGGGGGGGGGGTGATTTATCACAACGTGGGGCTGTGTGCGGTGGGCCGGGCCTCCTAGGGCTCTCTGAGCGCCGCCCTGCGTGCTCGGCTGCAGAACCAGAGGCCAGGACGGACGGTCCCGGCTAGGATGCTGATTTGCTGGACTCCGGTTCTGAGCCGAGTGCGTGGTCAGTGCAATAAATCCCTTCCACCACGGAAGGACCCATGAAAGTCAAAAAGGCAAGCCTCGCCTGGGGGTTTGGTCACCTCCGGGCTCGGTGTCAGACACGTCTGCTGGGTGGAGCACACTGCTCTGGGGTGGCCAGTGTCCGTCCATCTTCAGCTGGGAGGCAGGTGTCTGCCTGACTCGTTCGATTTTCCTCAAAAGCACCGCGTGACCGAGAACCCCCAAGTCATCAAACGCAACCCCACACACGCGCACGCCTCACTCCGACCGTATGGGGAGGGGAGGCTTCCGTGTGGTTCCGGGTCATGCGGGGAGTGCGGCCTCCCGCACTGGTGGATGGCGAGCAGATCCTTATTCTCCACCCAAGAAGAGAGCGTGAGGCCTGTGACAGGAGTGGCCCTCTGGGTGGGCCTTGGACAAGCTTCCTCACTGCTCTGGGCCTCAGTACCCCCATCTGTGACACAGTCAAAGGAATGCCCCCCGAGAAGCCGCTGGGGGGCCGAGGCTCACGGTGCGTGCGGATGCACTCATGCGGGGGCTGGCGTGCGGTAGACACTCAAGACTATGACTTCCCCTCCCCACCCCCTGTCCCCATAGTGTCCCCAAAACACTAGGGGCCCAGACGCTGCGAGCTGAGCTAGGTGAGCTGTAACCTGGTGGGACCCGTCTCCACACGGTCACTGTCCAGCTTGCCAGCTTGCTGTCTCCGCACCAAGTTAAAGAGCCCCAGAAGGAAGCGGCAGAGAGACCCCCTGGGTGGACTCTGGTCCTCTGCGCCAGGCCCTTGCTGTTGGCGCCATCTACTGGTGCAAAACCTCCCAGAGCCACGTGCACCCTCACACAGGCAGGATGGCACAGCACGTCCACTGGCCTTTTGCCCTGGTACCTGGACCGTTGTCGTAAAAATACAGACTCCCCCTTTTCAGCCTCAAAGGAGCAGGAGCAGCGGGTCGGCCCAAGAACAAAGAGCCACCCAGACGGTGTGTGCACTGACCCCCTTGAGAAGCGACCCAGACCCGGGTCCCAGCTCGCTGGCCCTGGCACGCCCCGAGGCCAGCCATTAGCACAGCTGTCATCAGACCTGCTGGAGAGCTCGTCCCCGTTGCGGGTGGCAGGAGGTGCCGTTGGAGCGCGTCTGTGTGCTGGCCTAGAATGCACAGTCTGGGGCCGTTTGGGGAGGGTGTCTCTGGTCACTCAGAGCCCCTGTTGGTGCCTGCGCAGAACGACATGGCCGTCGAACTCACATCCTCTGCCACGGCCTTTGCTCTGGTGACCACGAGAATGTATCTCTTGTGATTCTGTTTTCAACCCAAAGCAATAAACCTGTTCTTGTTTTATAGGAAAAACCCATAGGTAGGTGGTGACACAGGAAGATTTGGAGGGAGCTCTGTGTCACCTGCAGCCACAGGTGAGGTGCCAGCACCCTTAGGGCCACCCCCTGAAGCTCCCACCAGCCTCCTGCTTTTTTGAATTAGAGCCTGTCCCAGCTTTCCCAGGCCCGACAGGAGCAGACCGCGAAGCTGGGACCCTCCCCACACAGCCCCAACGGTTGTCCTTTCATCCATGGCCAGCCGCCCGACCGGGGCTGGCTGCGCCCATTGTACAGATGGAGAAACCGACCGTGGCCTGCTCAGTGCCACACGGGCCTGCACTGTTCTCATCTCTTCAGGGGCCCCTCCCAACAACCCAGCCCCTGCTCAAACAGAATTCCGTTCCTGCACCTAGAAGCTTTAATAAACACCCATACCTGGACACTGCCCCTCCCCCTGCAGCCCCGGACACCCTGACTTGGGTGGGCTGGGCAGAAGCCTGGCACTGGGGTTTTTCCAGGGGCTCACGGTGCACCGGCAAAGGCCTGTGGACCTTGTTGAAATGCAGACTGCCGGGCCCGGCATTGACTATGAGGCTTCCGTTCTACTAGGCCAGGCCCAGAGTCTGTGTTCCGACCTGGACTTCTGGTGATTCTTGCAGGATGGGAACCACCGCCTGGGTGCTGGGCAGGGGAGGCAAAGCATGGGGACCCCGGACCAGCTTCCTCTGGTAACCTGTGACCCGTGTGCCACCACCCCGGCCGCACACCAGTTGGCGCAGAACACACAGCACTCTGTGCCGTCCCAGGCCGCCCGCCGCTCTGTACGCAGGCCCGGCGCAGCCCACTGAGCGTGATATGCCTTGCTCGCCCTTGATGTCTGGTTCAAGTGATGTAAAAATGGAAAGAGAAAGGAGCATGGTGCCTGCTGAGGTCTAGGTGTTTGTGTTCCTCCCCAGTTCCTGTCTGGGCCTCTGAAGGGGGCGGTGCTAGGAGGTGGGGCCTTGGGAGGTGAACAGGTCAGGAGGGTGGAGCCCCCTGCCCTCACCCCTCCCACCCTGGGTGGACCCACGGAAGATGCCAGCAATGAGCCAGGAAGAGAGGCTGTCACTGGATCGTGACCACGCCGGCACCTGGAACTCGGGCTTCCAGCCTCCAGAAGTGTGGGGAATGGATTTCAGTTGTTTACCGGCCAGTGGCATTTTGTGACACCAGCGAACAGACTAGACCGGGTCAGACGCTTAACCATCTGGACGAGGAGGGGACTCAGGAGGCGGGTTAAAGGCGATGAGGTGATGCCCTTCGTTGCACTCGTTGGCAGAACTCGGCACGTGACAACTGGGAAGGGAAAGAGCAAAGCTGCTGCGGGGAGAGCGGCGGGCACGGTGCGAGGTGACCTGGAAGGTGAGCAGACACTGGGGTTGCTGGTCTCCGGCTCTCCGAAAATGCACCTGGGAACAGGCCAGTGTCTAATTGACTCTGACGCATCAGTTTTGCCTCATTTTCACAAAAACACGTGGCTGTGGGCATGGGAGCAGCAAGTGTGAGGCTGGCGGTGGTGGGTGGGCCCTGCAGGGGGCCTGAAATGTCCCCTTGGGTGAGGGAGATGGGCCCGCCCTCTGGTGAGAGAGTGTGTGGCTCGTCAGCGAATGAGGTTCTGGGGTGAAGGGCAAAGGGCATGACTTCTGCAGCGAGGGGAACCCCCTTCCCAAGCCCCCTGCCCTCCCAGCTCCGTGGCCTGTGACCACGCTCCCCTTTCTGAGCTCCCACCTCCTCCGTTGTAAAATGGAAATGACGACAGCACGTGCCAGCAGCCCAGGGTCGAGTCACTAGAATAATACCCATTTCACAGATACGGAAACTGAGGCCTAAAGAGCTGAAGCAACCGTAAGGCCTCAGAGCTGGGAAACGGTCCACGATCCATGTATCCCTCCAAAGCCCTTGTTCGTCGTAATCCAGGTGTCATCACTGCACTCCCCCATCATTCGTTCATTCATTCATCCACTCATTCATTCCTCCGCCCACCCACCCATCGCACCCCTGCACTAAGCATCTCCTGTGCGGCTGGAGCTCAGATGAAGAAGACCTGGCGCCTCACAGTACAGAGACATACCAAATACGACAACATGGGGGTGTTGAGGATTGTGTGGAACTGAGCCCAAGCTACCGAGGGTCCCCAGAAAAGGGTACGGAAGCCTAAAAAGCTGGGGGTGGTTTTTAGGGACGAGTTGCTCTTTCTGGCCTCTTCTGTGCCCAGCGCTGCCCTGGCCCACGCTGGGCCAGCTCTCAGTGAACAACAGGGCAGGTCCTAGCGTTGGTTTGTTGGAGTTGGGGAGGCCGCACCCAGATTCTCCACGAGGGGGCAGGGTTGAGACAGAAATGGCCTGAGCTGGCCCCGGCTGGGCTGGGGGCTTGGGAAGAAGCTGCTCTGTCTGAAAGCAGCATGTTCACTCCACCCCTGAAGAAAAGGGGTGGGGGGAGTGGGAGAATGTGACCCTGGGCGGGGGCCCCCAGGGCTGTGGACGTGACCCACTCACCCTCCCCACCTGCTTCACCACTTTGTTCCCCGTTGCTGGTGTGACTGACTGGGGCGGCCACCATGTGAGAGGGTGGACACCCCTTTTATGAGCACCTCCCAGGAGTGAGTCCCTAGGGATCTCGACCTGGGTCCCTGGTGGGCTGCCCTTCAGGTGCCAGCAAAGAGCGCCTTCTCCTGGTCCCCTGGCCATCCAGCGAGGCTGGGTCCTGCCCCAAAGGTGGGATTTTGAGTCCCTGCGGTCTCAGGAGATTCCCCTGCTCCAGACGCCCTCCCCCTCCTTCCAGCACTCAGCCCAGGGCAGGCTCACAGCACAGGTCCCTTGCCTGCACTCCTGGACTCAGAGAGGGATTCCGCAGTGCCAGGGGGCCCCTCCCTTTCTCTCACTTCCCCCTCCACCCCCACTCACACCCCCACACCAAAGCTCAGCAGACCCACAGCCATCCCAAGCCTGGACTTGCCTCCAGACTAGGGGCCTTGGGACGGGCGGGCACAGATTTTATCGCATCCCCTGGAATGTCCATTATTCACGTTCTGCGAGGCCCAGTTCCTCCTCCTCCAATTCTACCTCCCCGCCCCCCCCTTCTCTCAGGGGGAGGCCGAGGAGGTGGAGGACAGTGGCGCTGGCCGATTAACAGGACGTCAGGGCGGGAGGAGAGACTGGAGTCCACCCGCTGCAATGGTTGTTGAAGTCGAGTGTGCATGAAGGTCCCTGAGGCTCCCCTAACACGCGCTGCTCCCCAGGAGTTAAAGCTCAGGGCCCTGGAATTGGTGTTTTTCTCCCACAGGCCTCTGGTTCTCAACACGCTCCCCTCTGCTAGCGTAAAAACCATCTCCAAAGTGCGAGCCTCCCTCCATGGTAGGGACAGAGACAGCCGTTTATCACCGCATCTCCCGAGACAGGAAAAGGTGGGCCCGGAACAGGCTGTTAGAGTTCATGGAGAAATTATACGGACGGGCTATGAAGTCCACGGTCAGCGACAGGGGCCCTGACTCAGGGTTGTAAGACACAGGTCTCCCCATAAGAGTCATTATCAGCACCATCAGCACCATTACCATGGTCACCATCCCCACCATCATCATTAGTACCACCGGCATCACCCTCACCATCATCGTCACCACCCCCACCATCATCATTAGTACCACCGGCATCACCCTCACCACCGTCGTCACCATCCTCACCATCAGCACCATCCCTATTTCGTTCTCCTACATGACACACCAAAAGTGGTCCCTGACTCTTTTTTTAAACGTGCAGGGAAGCTGGCCAGGATGTGCAAACCCTGGAGCTTCAGAAGACCCCACGCCCCCAGCACCGAGCCCGGCGCATCCCACCAATTCGCCTGCCCCCTTCCTGCCCACCGGGCACCGAGGCGGGCCTCTCCAAACGCCTGTCCACTGGGAGGTGGCACTCATCGGCTGTCAGTGTTTCCGCCCAAGCTGGGGACCCCCGCCCCTGCTGCTGGAACACGGCAACCACTGTGTGTCTTATGTGCACTTCCTTCTTTAATTCCCCCAGCACCCCCGAGACGCGAGTGCTGGTATTATACCTTCTACAGACATACGCACTGGCTCAGAGAGGCCGGGCTCCTTATCCGAGGATGCACAGCTAGTAAGTGAAGGAGCTGGGATCGGAACTCGATTTTTCTCCTCCCTGCCTGTTATAATTCCTCTGTCTACACCTGTGTCTTTGCAGACTAACACTGTCTAGTAAAACGTAATGTGAGCCCTATATGGAATTTGACATTTTCTAGTCACCACTCTAAAAGTAATAAGGAACAGGTGGAATTGGTGTTAATAAAATATGACGTATTTCAATTAACCCAATATGAAAATTGTCATTTCAATATGGAGTCAATGGCAAAAAGAATTACGAGAGTTTCACAGTCTCGTATTCACGCGGAGTCTTAGGGACCGGCGTGTTCTGGCTCTGACCGCTCCTCTGGGGCTCTCCACAGGTCACATGCTGAGCAGCCTCAGTGCCGGTCTGAACTGTGACACCTGCTGGCCTCACAGGCGTGTGGCTTTGGAGTTGGTGCACGAGGAGCGCTCAGGACACGGTGCCCAGACCCAGTGAGCTCTGGTCCCGGGGGGCACAGGGAGGTCCGTCGGTGCTGTGGAGGAATGAGCACGGTGTCCACCGTGCTATCGTGACCCCTCCTTCCTTTCCGGGCTGCAACTGGCATGCTGCCCGGCCCCTCCCAGGGCCCCGCCCTCAGCCATATGGAACCCAGTGAGTGTAGCAACCCTCCCCGCTGCCCCGCTGCCCACTGTTTGCACAAAGCCAAAGGCAGCCTCCTGGCGTTCGGCTGCTTTGGTGGCAGGGTTTGGGCGGGGCGCTTTGCTGAAACCTGGGGGAGGGGCCTCTCCCCATCCTGCTCAGGAGCCCAGGGAGACTGCCCAGCCCGAGGTCAGGGTCTGGTGTCCCAAGGAGAACACTTCTGTTCCTGTTCCAGAGAGCGAGCCTGCCAAGGGCTGTGCCAGGTGGGACCATGAGCCTGTCCCTGCCAAGCTCCCGCCAACGCACCACAGAAGCCGTGGGTAGAAGGGCCCCGAGTTCGGAGCAGCGTGTCCAAGTGGCCAGAGAGGCTCTGGGCAGGGGACTCGTGGGTCTGGGGTTTGGGGTGGGATTTGAAATGCTTGCTCAGATCCCAGCCGCGGACAGGAGATGTAACGAAGGCATTACCATTCACGGTCTCACTCTTCTGAGAAAGGGCTGAGCCACATACTCAGGCCCACGCCTTTCCACAGGGGGCGCTCTGCGGGGAGGAAGAGTTTGCATCGTACACCCAGCATGCCCTCTCAGGCATGCACGCACACCGGGGGCACTTACACGCTCAGGCAAGCCTCGATCACGCGCACACGTGCACCACACATACATTTGCATGGGAGACGTGGTATGGATGGCCGACCAAAGACCTCATGTTCGCCCAGGAACTTGTGAGCGTGACATTTGTGCACCCAGTCCCTGCTCTGACCCTCGAGGGGTCCCGTGTTCACTCCCCAGCCACAGGGAGCTGGGGGCTGCGGCCGTGGCCCCCTTAACAAGGGAGGACAGTGAGGCCCAGAGCAGTTAAGGGACTTACTGAAGCTGGACAGCCAGGGCCCGCCCCAGCCTCTCTCTTCTGGTGACATCTGCCCTCTTGCCTCATGGGCCTGTCAGCTCTGGTAGGGACAGAGACCACAGGCTTGTCACCTCTGCACAAGTACGTGGACCTCGAAGGCAGTGGGCTTATGGCCAACATTTGAACCCCATTTGAATCAGTGGGGTTCAAATGTTGGCTCCACTGTATCTGCGCTGTGTGAGCTTAGACAAATGACTTAACTCCTCTGAGCTCCAGGTTGTGCATCTACAAAGGAAGACAATGACATCCGCTTAGTAATATTGCCGTGGGAATCGTAGCAGGCACTTAATAAAGGTCTCTTGGCTGAACTGAGGAGGGTCTTAGTTGTTTACAGATGGCATTTGGCCCAGGACCGCTCGGAGGGCCTTTCTCTTAGCGCCTGTGGGCGCCGAGTCCCGTGGAAGGACGGTGGGGGGGGGGGGACGGCGAGGGGGGAGGCGTGTCCGCTCTGCACGCACCTTTATCACGCATCAGGTTCCCGAATAGACTGGGCTCAGGTTCTGCACTGGCTGCCCGCCACACCCCCTGATTTATCTCTTCCTGCTTCGATTACAGACCCTTCAGATAACGCTGCTCCCTCTGATGGAACAGCCCCCTCGCGGCCCCACTTCCTCGAGACTCTCCCGGCCCTCCGCACAGGCGCCTCCTCCCACACGCACGCCTGTATCGTTTTTTCCACTGGAATCCCACCGGGGCTCCCCACTCCCCTTACAGGCCAGTGTGTGTGTGTGTGTGTGTGTGTGTGTGTGTGTGTGTGTGTGGCCGGGGGCGGGGGGGGGCGCTGGGGGAGGGCGGCCAGGGCTGGGATTTGGCTGTAAGCACAGCACTGGTTGCCATTTGCACCACGACCCTCACAGAGGAGGGGGTAGGGGGCAGTAGGATACCCCAAGTGGCCTGGCGGTAGGGAGCTCCTGAATTGGGGTACAAGTGGGTCACGTGGGGTTCCCGGAGACGGTCCCAGAGGGGCCTGCGCAGAGGAGGGGCCGCACAGAGGAGCCTCGCCCCCTCCCCCCGCCCCCGGAGCCTGCCCTCCGTCCTGCTGCCCCGGACCGCCTGGGCTCCTGGGTCCCGTGCGCATCCCCTGGGCTGAGCCCACGGCTCGGCACCACCTCCTCCCCGGTGCCGGTGGACCTGCAGAGGCACGTGGGGCTCCAGCATCCAGACACCCCGGCAGGCTTGTCCCCTCCCCTTGTCACTCAGACCTCTTCTCCAGCCAGCCCCTGCCCTCCCAGCCGGAGCAGCCCTGAAAGGAGGGCTGGTTTGACTCTTTCTGGTGCAGGAAACGCTCGGTCTCCCCTAAACCGGGAAAGCTCTGGGAGAAAGAGTGCGATTTGGCAGGAGAGATCTAAGTTTGCACTCTGGCCCCGGATTGATTCGGGGACCGTGGGCAAGTCCCTGACCTGCTCTGTCTCCGTTTCTTTCATTTGCAAAACTATTGATATATATATTCTGTGTAGGGCAGACAGGCACCACGCAAGGCACGGAGGACTTAACGACGAGTCAGACAGACCCTCCCTGCCCTCGCCACACTCTGCACGGTGCTGGGGGAGCCCACCACCCCGCTCCCAGGAGGCACCTGGTCCACAGGCAGCCGTCGGCTCTCAGCCTCAGGTCCGGTCCAATCAGAACCAGTGTCTGGGAGCCCACAGCTAAGCTACTTGCTTCCTGAGCCTCAGTGTCCTCATCCATGAAAGGGACCCATTGATCCCAAGAGAAGCTGTCCGTCAGTGTGAGTGGGCAAGAAAGCCCCTCTCGCCATCCTCCCTCCAGCCCTTGGCTTCCCGACGGGCCCTGGCGGGCGGAGAGATCCTGGATTCAGAGGCTCTGCCAGCTGCCCGCCCCCCCCACACCCGTGCCTGCACCCACACCCACGTCCAGCCCCGCAGACGGCCTCTGTGCCGCCACGTGTCTGGCTCCCTGGGCTTCTCGGAGGTTCAGACCTTCCTCCCTTCCCCTTGGCGCGCCCTGGAGTGGAGGTGGGAGACAGAGAAGCCGAGGCGGCCCCGGAGACCACGGGCATCGTGCGCAGGACCCAGCCGCGCACGCTGCATACACTAGAGGTCCGTGCCAGCCCGGGGCCGTGGCGGTCGGGGGTTAGAAATCACCCCCAGCACTGTTTACTCAAGAGGCTCTTTTGTTGAAAGCTGGCATTTTCCTTTCCAACTTTTCTTGGCATTTTCCACGTCCCCTGCCTGTAGTGTCCCCAACCCTTGGGGACTCATTTTTTCCAAACCAAAAGACCCAAGAAGTCTGCTAACAACTTGTTCACTTTATGCTGCTCAGAGAGGGTGAGGGACTAGCTCAAGGTCACACAGCCAGTCCTGGCAAAGCCCAGTCTGGAGTCCAGCCCCAGCAGCTCCCGGGGCTCCTTCCTCTCAGCTTTGTTTCAGGTGTGAAAGGAGGCATGGAGGGCTTGCTGGTTTCGTCCCTGCAGGTGTTGCCCCTTCCTCCTGGCCCTGCCCGAGTCTGCTGACCCCATGCAGCCCTCCTCCTGGCCCTGGGCCTCGCCCTTGCCCCCCCTCCCAGCCCCTCTCACCCTGCTGGGGCCCCGCTCTGAGCCCCCCCAGGCAGGACTCACCGTGGCCAGGGCGCTGCCCGCGGCTGCTGCGGTCGCTACTGCCAGCGTCCAGGGCAGGAACCACCTCATGCCTGGAAGTCAGTGGCAACGGCATCGACCGAGCAGCCCAGAAGACCCACCACCTCTCGGGGCTGCTGGGCCGAGACTGGCCAGCCAGCCCATCAGGAGCACCAGCTACGGCTCTTCCCGCAGCCCTCGGGGGGTTTTATTAAAGCAAGATCTGACGTCAGGGGTAAGGACAAACCCTGCATTTTCCTCTGAAAAAAACTTTTCCTGCCTCTCTCTCTCTTTTTTCCCTTTCTTCCCTCTGTCCCCACCTCCAGCCCAGGCTTGGCCGGCCTCCCCGGCTCTGACAGTCTTAAAGGGAAAGTTACAGGGCTATGATTTCACGCTGGGGCTGGGCGGCACGTTCTCACGGAGGACCTGGGTCATCCTGGGGAGTACGTCACACAGGTGGGGCGGGGGAGGCCCTGGGAGGGTGCAGGGTGGAGGCGGGGTTGCGGGGGCTGTGAAAGCTCCCCCAGTGGGGAAAAGGAACCCGCTTTCGTTTCTCCCGGCTGCTCCCACTTCTGGTTTCCATTGGCCATCTTTTGCTCTCTTCCCCGGCCGTCAGCGAAGAGGACGGCTTTTAGTGCGAGATCTAGAAATGATAGGAATTCACCAACGCGCGCAGCGCTGCACTCAAGTTCATACCATTCTCTCCACTGCAAATCGAAGCTGCGGCTACGCAGCTGCAGGAACTGCCTTTCCAGCTGCGGAGCCGGGCCCTCTGGGGCTGGTGCCGTCTCCCCACACCTGGGCGCTCGTTGTCCTGCTGGGCTCGCGGTGTCTGGCCTTCGCCCCCTGCTGGATGCCTGCCACACAGGTGAGGGGTCTCCCGTGGGTCCTGTTCCGATCCCATCCAGCTCCCTCGTCCCCATGTGGACTTCAGGCTCGCGGACAGCTTCCTGGGTAGTCCCCCAGCCTCCCTTCCCCCGCACTGTCTACCGTCCATGCTGCTCAGAGCCAGCAGGGTGGCCCCCGGGACATCGCATGAGGCGTGGCCCTCTCTAGCCTGCAGCCTCCCCAAGTCTGCCCACTGTCTCCGAGTGGGGTCCCCAGGCCTGTCCCTGTCATGCCCTGCTCTCGGCCCCCACGGCCCCCTAGCCGTCCCTTCGCACCCCAACAGGTGTGCTCTCTGGGCCATGGCGTGCTCCTCCCAGCACCTAGATGGACCCGTGGCCCGCGGGATGTCTTCAGAGACTCCTCTCCGAGACGGAAACAGCGAGCCAGTCCAAGAGGGGAGCTGCGCAGGGGCCCCAGCAGCCTGGGCGACGGTCGGCATGCGCAGGGTGGCGTGGGGGGGACAGTCTGCGTGTTCCCGGGTGTGAGGCCAGGGCGTCACTCGTTCCAGTCATCCTTGGTCATTTATTTTCACCTGCGCTGCAGAGGGTCCAGGGCCCCCTGCCAAGGCCAACAGGCTCCCCCGCCCCGAGTGTAGCGTTTACCTGCTCGCTCCCACCCACCCCTGCTGCCCACGCCTGTCCCGCATCCTCCCCAACAGCAAGGATCTGCAGCCTCAAGTTTGCCCGATTTATGTGTGTGTGTCCTTGTCACATAGGGAGCATGGCTGTTGATTTGACAATGTAACGCACCTTACTATGTGTTAAGCACTGTTCTGAGTACCTTGCCGGTAGGTGCTTATATGATCCCCTCTTTATATTTGGGGAAATCGAGGCACAGAGAGCTGAAGGAACTGGCCCAAGGTCACACAGCTAGCAGGAAGCAGGGAGCAGGTTCAAGGGCGGGCCCCTGAATTCCGTGCACTTTCGAATGGTTCACGTAGGTAAACGGTAGGATGCTATGCTTCCTTCCCTTTCTCTTCATTTCCACGGAGCCCTGGACTTTTCAGACCCCTCGGGCTGCCTCTTTCTAGTGCACTGCTTCTGACTATGGCCTCAGTTTCCCCATGTGTGACTTTCAGGCCCTGCGTCATCTCATCCCCCTCGTGAGGGGCCCTCATGTGACCTCCACAGACACGGCCCCCTACAGGCCTACTGGGCTGTTCCCTGGGATGCGCCCCTCACCATTGGTTGGGACCGCAGCCGATGACATTCCCACGTGCAGGTGGTCCAGCGCTGTGGGCACAGGTCTGGGTCAGACTTCCATCTCTGGCTCTTCACCCGCTGCGCGCCCTTGGAGAAGTCCCAGAAACTCTCCGTGAGCTGGTTTCCCCATCTCTGAAGCAGGGATGACAGATGGGCTGACCACTCGGAACGACTCGTGGCACGGGGAAGTGCTGTGGAGGAGGCAGGAGGCATGCTGAGCACATAGTAGGTGCTCAATAAAACGCTGTGACTGTGGCGAACATTCTTCCTCAGCCTCTACAGTGGGAGCCCCGCAAGGACAGGGTCTGGAGTGGCCACTCTGTGTGCTGCATTCTGCCCTGACGCACAGTGGGGGAGGATGAGGGCCCGCCCAGCCCGGGGGCAGTGTGGGGGCCAGGGTCTCACCTCGCCCTGCCTGGGATCCCCGATCCAGCTGTCCGGTCTCCCTCTCAGCCTGAGCCAGCTCCCAGGCGCTTCCTCCAGCAGATGTCCCAGGGAAGCTGTAAAAAAATTCCAAAGTGGGGCTGGCGGGGAGGGGGTCTCAGAACCTAGGCCAGGCGAGAGCTTTCCCACGCCAGACAGAAAGGCCCCCTTGACCGGAGCCAGATGCGCAGAAGATCCCAGGAGCTTGGAGGACCGGGCGCCTGGAGGCTCCAGATCTGCTCACAGCCTGTTTGTTTGTCATTTGTTTGTCTCACGAAGGCACATGGAGCCCACAGAGGGCAGGCAGCATGGCGCCAGGTCCTGGGACCCCTGAGTCATGGCGTGTGACTTCCTGGGCACAGAGGCTGCATCTGCTGAGCCACCCCAGCTGCTCGAGAAGGCGGGGCATGGGGCGGGGGCCGCCTCAGCAGCCCAGGTGGGGCTCTGCCTCGCTTGCCAGGGCCCAAGCGAGAAGGGTGGAGCCACTGAGGGGTGTCAGGGTGAACGTTCTTCATGCCCCAGCTGGGGCAGCTGGCTGTGCTCTGCAAGGCTGAGCCGCCGGGCTGCCCCTGAGGGGCTCCCATGGCTGCCGCTCGGTTCCTGCGTCACAGCAGGAAACACCTCTGGCGTCAGCCTTGGGTGCAGGTGGGCGCCCCCAGGACTCCCCACTTCTCACCTGGGAAGGTGGAGGGGAAAAGCAAGAGCTCTGGGGGCAAGCTGGCCTGCACTAAACCCCCACTCCATTACGTGCCGGTGGGAGGTCTTGGGGAAGCCACGTCGCCTCTCTGAGCCTCAGTTTACCTGTCTGTCACATGGGGGCAATGAGGACATCTGCCTCCTAGTTGCCGTGGGGAACGAACTGTGTGGAGACCATGCAGATGCTGAGTAAACGGTTGTCAGGAATGTTCTTAGGTGCTCTTCTGTCACGGAGACCCCGCCTGCGTCCCCACCCAGCACACCTCAACACTCGCTCCCTTTCCGAGTCCCCGCTCTGCAGCACGGCTGTGGGTGGGGACACAGTGCCCCCATTCCTCTCTGTCCCTGCCCCCTCCAGTGAAGCCCCAGGGCTCCCTGTCCCCTGGGCGAGGTTTTCTGTCAGTCTCCCCGATGACACTAATTGCAGCGCAGGCAGACAAGGAAACAGAAACGGAAATAAGGGGACAGGCACAGCAGTGCCACCGGGTCTGACTCCTGCCCAGCAGCCCCTGGACACCCGTGGGGCATCTCTCCTAAAGCGGAGACGGGTTCAGCTCACCTCAGACCCCTTGCATGCAAATGCCCAGGTGTCTTGAACTCTTCCGCCCAGAGACACCCTTCCCCCCGGGACCCGCAGGGTCTCTGCGGCTCTCGACTCAGAGAATCTGGGGGGTCTCGGTTTCCAAAAACCAGGAGGCAGGTCCTGCAGGGCTGTGCCTGCCCGGCGGACAATCTCTGAGACGGTCAGGTGGCCTTGCTCATTCGTTCAGCGCAGGTGCACTGACACGGACTAACCCTTATAGTACAAACACTCTGCGCCCCACCCGTGCGCCCCTCCCTCCCTCAGCCCCTGGCAACTATTGATTTTTTTTTTTTTACTGCTACCACGGTTTTGCCTTCTCCGAAGTGTCACAGAGTTGGAATCACACAGGACGTGGTTTCTTTCACTTCGCAACATGCATTTATGGTCCCCCATGTCTGTTCACGGCTTGACAGTGCGCTGCTTCTCAGCGCTGGAGAGTGTTCCGCTGTCTGGTTGGGCCGAGGTTCGCTCACCCACCCACCTACCGCAGGACCCCCGGCAGCTTCCACGTCCCGGCAGTGATGAATAACGCTGCGCGTGCAGGTTTGGCGCGGGCAGAAGTTTTCAAGTCCTCTGAGCAAATGCCAAGAGGCACAATTGCTAGAGCAGGTACGAGTCTGCTTAGTTCTGTAAGAAAGAGCCAGTCTGGCTTCCAGGGTGGCCGCACCGTCAGCGCCCCACCCGCAGGAGTGGGTGCTCCCGCAGCCCCACGTCCTCGCCAGCACTGGGTGTGGTCAGAGTTCTGGGGTCCGGCTGTTCTGATCAGGGCGCAGTGGCACCTCGCTGTTACTTTAACTGCTCCCCATGTTGGAGTTCACCACCTCAGAGCCACTGGAGGGGGCAGGTGCTGACATCGCTGCCCCATTTACCGAGGTGGAAACCGAGGCTCCCAGAAGTAGGCATCGCCCAAAGTCACGGGAGGGGTGGAGCCGGGGTTCAGACCTCAGACGGCAGGTGCCCTCGCTCAGGGGTGCGTCTTTCCGATCCGGAGCTTCAGAGTGTCCTGGGTGGGGGGGAGTCCTGGAGTCCTGGGCAGGTACGGTTGAAGGGCTGGGCGCCTGCTGGCTCACGGTGGCCTCGCTGGGCTCGGGTTGGCAGCAGGCAGGCTGGACGCGGTTCCAGGCTGGGAAGTGGCCAGCAGCCCTGCTGTGGAAGGGAGCATCGTGCTACACTTGTCCTCAGGGCAGAGGCTTCCCAAAGCACCCAGGCGTGAAAGGGACGTCAGAGGAGCAGGTTCAAAGCCAGCCTGTGCCTAGAGACACCCCAGCAACGGGGTCATCCCGGGGCAGCCAGCCAGGGGCTGGGTTGGGCCAGCGATCGCACTGTCCATTTTCATCCTTGACCTCCTGGGCAGCTGGGCAGCTGAGATGCAGCCCAGTCTCGAAGTAACTGTGCTTGGATTCACCGGGAAGCGTTGACGTGGGCCGGTTCCCAGGACTGCGGCTCAGAGGTTCCGAGTCAGCGTGTCTGGGAAGCACTGCGGAGTCTGCCTGGAAAGGGACCCTTCCCGGGGCGTGTGTGGGGGGCTTCCTTGGAGCCAGCCCTGAGAGACCCGGCAGAGCGAGCAGGCGTGCGTGGCGGGTTCCTGCGGGCCGGTCTGGCTCCAGCTCCCGCGGTGGAGCTCCATCTCGGGGGTGGGGGGTCGGGGAGGCTGCTGCTCACGTGCTGAGCCTCTGACTTCCCACCTGTGAAATGGGCAACAGTGCGTTCCAGCTGGGCTTGTGAGGGTGCAACGAAGCGGCCACTTTAGCAAATCACTGGGTGAAGGAAAACCTCAGGGACGGATTCTCCCGCAGTTCTGGAGGTCTGAACGCAGAAACCAAGGTGCTGGCTGGGCCACGCTTTCTCCCGACACTCTGTAGGAGAAGGCTTCCTGCCTCTGCCGGCCTCGGGGGGCCCCAGGGGCTCTGTGACTTTTGGGCCCATAACTCCAGTGTCTGCTTCTGTCTACACATGGCCTTCCCTTCTCCTCTGCGTGCCTCTGTCATTGGGGTCTCTTATTAGGACAGCGATTGAGTTTACGGACCACCCAAATAACCCAGGATGACTTCATGATTTTAGACTTAATAACGTCTGTAAAGACCCTGTTCCTGGAAGGGGTCGAGTTAGCCGGTCCCGGAGCCTGGGACGGTCGCCGCTCAACCCCCTGCACCGGGTTCTGTGAAAAGCCCGAGGATGGTGCCTGGCTGAGTGGGGGCTGAATAAACATGACCGCCCTCCTCCCGCCGTCCTGGCTTCTCTGTCAGTAAGTCTGTCATCGCCACCTTCCCAAGAAATACCCACCTGACCATTTCTTATCACCTGCACGGCCACCATACAGGTGGGCTCACCAGGGACGGTGCTCGTCTTGGGGTTGGCAGGTGGCTGTCCTGAGAAGAGCCACAAGGCTACTCTGATGGCGGAGTTGCCAGCTGAGGCTGGACGCAGGGGTTCAGGGTAGTGGCCACGGTCAATTGTGGGGCTCCCCAGGTACAGCGATGGAGGCTGGCTGGCCCTGAGGGGGACTGGGGCTTCGAGAACCAGCCCTCTGCCCAGCATTTCCTGAGGGTGTGGGGCAGATCAGTGGCCCGCTCCGGGCCTCGGTTCCCCCTCCTTGGGATGAAGAGGAGGCCCCCAGTCTGCAGCATCGAGGCCGAGCGACTCTGCATTCAAATGATTTATCTCCACGTACGGACAGCGCTGGTTCAGGGGAAGGGGCCATGTTCAAGTGGGAAGTGGGGTTTTCTAGACGAGAGAGACCAGTTCCCTTAATCCCGTACCCAGCACCGTCCCCGACAACCTCCCTGCCTTGTCTCATGCCACACGCAGCTTCTCCTTTCTCTCAGCTCAGGCCAGGCTGGGTGACCGGCGGCTCCCAACGAGCCTCGCTGCACCCACTGAGCCGCACTGCACCCAGCAAGCCATGCTGCACCCACTGACCCTCCCTGCACCCACTGAGCCACGCTGCACCCACTGACCCTCCCTGCACCCACTGACCCTCCCTGCACCCAACGAGCCATGCTGCACCCACTGAGCCTCGCTGCACCCACTGACCCTCCCTGCACCCACTGACCCTCCCTGCACCCACTGACCCTCCCTGCACCCAACGAGCCGCGCTGCACCCACTGAGCCGCACTGCACCCACTGAGCCTTGCTGCACCCATGGAGCCGCGCTGCACCCACTAACCCACACTGCACCCAACGAGCCGCGCTGCACCTGAGCACCGGCTCTTCCCTCGGAGCCTCTGGCAGGTTCTTCACTACAAACTCTTACTCATCCTTCAAGGTTCTGCACAGGGTTCATGTCCTCCAACAGGCTTCTGTACCCCCCAGATTCAATGGGGGAGCAAAGAGTTGTCATAGGGACTCCATTTATATTGCAAATGGGAACATACTCAGAGCGTCGACTGCACACGGAAGTTTCAGGCAGTAGAGCTTCGCAGATGAGCATGGAACAGGGCCGGTGAAGGTTTGGGAGGAGGGAGCGTGCGCAGGGAAGTAGGGAGTGCTGAGAACGCTCCCTTTTCCGTCTACCAGGTTTCGATTTTGACCCTGTTGCCCATCAGGGTCCCCGTGTCCATCTGGTCTCTGGAAGTTTCCACTCTGGACCTTCATGTCCCTCCTGAACTCAGGGAGCCCACTGGACGGGAGCCCCTTCCTCCGTCAGCACTGATGCGGGCCTCCTGCACCATGCCTTCCCCTGGGACTCGGAGAAGGGTGTGTCCTCCGGATACTCCACCGGGTATGACTCCAGGGTGGGTGAGAAGACTGTATGAGACCCACTCCAGAAACCCCGGCCCCCTAAGTCCATTACAGAACACCAAGGAAGTTCTGCACTTCAGCTTCCGCCTGTACTGTCTATCTTTGGGTCCGCGTTGCAGTGAATCTCCCAGACAAACTGCCAGGACCGCTCCCAGCTGCTTGGGCTGACACAGTGGATCCAGGATCTCTCCTTGGTGAGCTCATGTCAGGAAAAAAGGCCTGCTCCAATATCATGTTCGTTTCACCCTGACCCAACATCCTTATGAATCGTTTCAGTACTCGTGACCCAGGTGCCTGCTGATACAAATTAGCAGAATGTGCAGGTGACGGTGCACCTCCCTGAGCGCTGCTGGAAATGGCACCTGGCCGTAAATCTCGAAGCAGGGAGAGGTGGTGGAGGTGGATCCTGGGAGAACTGCCACCCCGCTGCAGGCAGCTACCCCAGGACATTGCTTAAGAGGTTCTACAGACAAGGAGGGTGTTCCTCTCAGCTGGGGAAGGAGGGTTGCTTCAGCTGAAAAAAGGAGGCTTGTCGAGGGAGGGAGTTGGGGTGGTCCTCAGACTCATTGGAATTTCCCACCTCCAGGTGGAGGGCCCCCTTCTCCAATCCCTCCTTCCTTGCAAAGCTGTGGATTCAATTTGCATTATAATTCAGCCACCCCGAATATGCATTAAAATTCAGGATTTGGTGTTGGGCGTGGCTTCTCAACCCTGTGGCCACAAAAGACAAGGATTTCTTTCAGGACCACAGTACAAGTGTGGGTGTGTACACACATGTGCGCACGCACACACAACTCCCACTGGTTCACGGTTGTTCTTGGTAGAAAAACATTCTAGACACACGACAGCCTGCTATATTCCCGGTCCTCCCAAGCTCTGGATGGGGACTGGGTGTGTCGGCCACGGCTGGTCTTGTCTGTCCGCTGTTGAATGCTCGGGGCCAATGGCTGCGAGTCAAGGCGTTCTTAAAGCCACACCCACCCACCGCCCCCGCTTCCTGGCGATGATCCATTAAAGATGAAGCCCGCATGGCCGCACGCCCCCTGGTGTCGGTTGGGGAGGTGGTTCTGCAGAGCACTGGGGCATGCGCCCTGTGGCCCAGCAACCCCAGTCCCCGGACATTGTCCCAAGGACCAAAGGGACACGTGGAGAGATGCTCATCTGGGCTTCGCTCACACTGGGGAGGATCTGGGGGCAGTCCGGCATCCATCCGGGGGAATGGGGACGTTCAGAGTGGACGGTGTATCCCCAGAGCCCCGTGTGGCAGTTAGAACAACACACAGGTGGGCACAGAGCAACAGGAGAGAACCTCCAGCCCAGAGCTGAAGGGAAGACACAAAACTGGACTGAGGTCTCCGGCCAGCTCTGCCCAGGTGAACGCGACCCAGCCACGCTCCCCTAGTTACGAATTTATGTGCATGTTCAAGGGCACACGCTAGAGATGCTGCCCACGCAGGAGGGAGAGAACGGGGGGAACCGGGGAGGAGGAGGAACAACATGGACCAAGAGAGGCGACCTGAACGCATTAACGCTACAGCGCGATACGCCACAAAATACTGTCGACCTCACCTGACTGCTCCCCGGGGCAACAGCACGGATTTAAGAGAAATTGGAAAAGGAGGAGGAGGAGGAAGAAGAAGAGAAAGGAGGAAGCAGGGGGAGGGAGAATGAGGAAGAGGGGGCGGGGAAGGAAAAGATGTGTTTGCACAAAAACCTGCGCAGGCCTCCCCACAGCCGCTTCGTTTGCAAGAGCCCCAGACTGGAAACGACAGAGGAAACGCCCACCCCTGGGCGGGCGCCCAACCCGGTGGGGCTCAGCCGCCTGGAGGGATACTGTTCAGACCGAAGAGCAAACTAGAAACTGGTCACAGTCCCCGCCTGCCGGTGTCGGGAATGAGAGGCTCACCTGGCTGGTGGTCGAGGGCCTAACCGGCCCTGGAGATCGGACCCCGGGCTCTGAACTGAGGGCTTTCTCCGCTGGCGAATCTCTGTGTGCCCAAACAGTAGGGAAGACCTCCGGTATTCCTGCTTAGGTGGACTTGGAGCAAATGTCTGAACTGCTCAGTGCTCTGCTTCCCTTTCTGTTAAATGGGGTGCGGCACTTATGCCATGGGGGCGGCATCCATGCGGCCGGCCGTGAGCTGGAGCTGTGACCTTAGCCCACTGTGGGGGCCTGGCGCAGGGGCGGGGCGCCTCCCTGAGGGTCAAGGGCACGGGTTGCTGGCTTCTGCAGCGCACTCGGGCACTGCTGCGCTCTGAGCCCCTCTCTGGGCCTCAGCTTCCTGTTCTGTAAAGTGAGAGGCTGGAAACTTCTGCCTCTGACTCCCCCTGACTTGCCTGGCCAACCTCAGCTCCTTCCTCGGAACCAGGGGGTGAGGGAGAGGGGCATCTTGGGCTCTGCGTGGGCAGCCTGGCGGGGGGCAGGTGCCTGGTCCCCACTGTCCCCGGCCTGCATGCCTCGCTCAGGCACAATGCCGCCTGTCTTCTCTTTTTCAGATCTGGGTTAGATAAACCGTCTGCTTTTTCTTTTCCCTCCTTTGCTAGGAGTTTCAGCAAACGCTGCCCCTGAGAAGGCTGCCAGGTCAGTGGGGACCTGGTATTTTTCAACAAATTGAGCTCCATGTGATCTTCCAAAGGAAAAACAGCCCAGACTGGTTTCCGAAGCCACTCACCCAATCCACGTGTTTCACAGAAGCGGGAGGGTCCCGGGTGCAGGGCGCGCCGGCGCTCTGGGCCTGTGGAGAGAAGGTTCCGTGTGAGGCCGAACCCTGCTGCTCATTTGCGGGGCTCTTTGAACAAGCTCCTTCCTCGGCCTTCCAGTTTCTTCCCCTGCAAATGACAACGACTAATAATAGCCCAGAAAGGGCTTTTGTGGAAATTAGACTAGAACATTTAGAAGGAATCTGGACAGGTATCAGGCACATAGAGAAACACTGGTTATTTTAATACCAATTTATGCGTGTGTTCATCTGTGTGTATATGTATATATGAATACGTAATTTATAGTTCTTTAAAAGTAATATTTCCTTATCAAAAAAAAAAACCCTTTTAAAGAAGGAATTCAAAGGTGCAGAAAGATTTACTCCCAGAGATAAGCACTGTTGCCATTTTGAGTGACTTGCAGTAGTTTTTACGCTCATATGTTATAGGTATGTTTAGAAACTGAAGTCACGCCACTTTTATCTACTTGCTCGTTATTTGAGATGTTGAGCTACACGTTGCTGTGCCTTCAGTGCCCTGGGGGGCCTAGTCGGAAATGGCTGCCTGACGCCCCCTGTGTGACAACGCGTGAGAGCAACCCCATCAGCAGGCACTTAAGTTGTGTCCAGCCCTGCCCGCCCTAGAAGCGCAGGTGCGGGGCTTCAGCCCGGGTCCGTCTGAGACCGAAGCCCAGGAGAACCGCGTTACCCATGAGGCCCTCCCATGGGGCTTGGGCTTCAACACCTGTCAATCTCTCTGACGTTTCTCAGACGCCACCTGACGTCCGTCTGACGTCCGTGGTGGCTCCTCCCTCGACCTCTCTTCAGAAACCCAGGAGCCTGGTGGCCACCCACAGCCCGCTGAGGAGTTCCACGTGGAGCCCCTCCTTCCTCACGTGGCCCGACTGGGTGGAGGGGAGGAGAGGGGCCTTTTGGGATGGGGCGGGGGATGGTGAGGGACGATGCCAAGTAAACATGGGCAAGAAGAAAAGTATTTGCTGAGTTTGTTTTTTGTCCTTCAGGGCTTGGGCCAGAGCTTCAAAGCACCAGTTCACAAGTTTCTCTTTTTTTGAAAACCAAAATCTGTTTTTATTTTCCTAAGTGGGAGAAACCCGGTGTCATGTGTTTCTGAATCTATTTATTCCACATTGCAGAGAACACCGCGAGGGGCGGGGAAAGGCTCAGGGTCAAGGTAGTGGTGTGTGCAGGAGGAAGCTCTCTCCCCGCTGGGCACGGACTGGCCTGAAATGACTCTCCAGCAGCCAGGTGGCTGGTCGGGGCCAGAACTTCCCACCTCTCGGGCTGATCTCTGTGCCCCCAAGACCCCCTCTCCCAGCTGCCTGAGCATCGAATTCCCTTTCTTAAAATCCAGTTTTCTTTTTGTCCTCAAGGTATGACCGAACTCCCAGAGCTTTGGGCTGAGGGATGTGTCCTCTCCCGGCCCTGCACCCCCAAACTCCCACGCTCCGTGCCGGACCCCGGTGAGGCGCTGGAGGCCTGCGGACTCTGCTTTCTGGCCTCTCCTCCTGGCCCTTCTCGTTCTGTTCTCTTGCCCAGGAAGACACACCCCTGATCTTACCTTCCCTCACAAGCCCCTTCTACTGCCTGCCTGCCTGCAAACTGTAGTCCGAGTGGGCTGTGGGTCTGGCGGTCTGGGTTCCAGTGCTGGCTTGGCCACATTTTCTCTGTGTGGCATTTGGCAAGTGACTCAACTTCTCTGAGCTTCACTTTTTATGCATTAAAATGAGGCCCATAGTTATAGCTCCCTCTGGGAGTTCGTGATAGAGGTTAAGGGAGCCATTGCCTATGCGGTGTTCCGAACAGCGCCTGGGCACCGGGGGCAATCAGCATTAGAACATTTCCAACCTCGGGCATCGCCTCCTTCGGGAGATTACAAATGGTTGGAGATTCTTCGGTAATCTTCCAGTACAAGGCAGAGTCTACTTCTACTCCCCTTGAATGTGGACCGGCGTGTCACTATTTTGACTAATAGAGTGCACAGGAAATCCCTCAGTTCGGGGCCTTACTGTTGAAAGCGGGTAGGGAGAGTCTCCTCCTTGGTCTCTTGCAGCCGATCGGGAGGGCCCCAAAACTATGTGGACTGGCAGACGTGCCCGCCCAGCCCAGCCTCCAGCTGTCCCCGCCAAGATGCTGCCTCAGAGCGGTCCCAGCTGTCCCAGCTGTCCCAGCTGCTGTCTGTTGTGTGCATCAGAGATGAACCACCCAGCTGAGCTCTCCACTGTTCCTCATCCATAAAATTGCGAGAAAAATAAAGTGGTTGTTTTAAGACCCTGAGATTGGGGTAGTTTGTTATACAACAACAAATAACGGAAGTGCCTCCTCCGGGAAGCCTCTTGGATTTTCCAAGTCTCAGATTTCTGTTCCAACATAGATAGTCCCAGGAGTCCCCTCCTTCTGCCACCTCCGCACTTTTGTTCCCTATTCTGCAACTTGTCCTGGGATGGGCTCACTTTCGGGACTCAGCCCTTGTCTTCACACACACACACACACACACACACACACACACACACACGCCTCTGCATGTCGCAAATCTTACCATAAAGCCTGGAGGCTGTGGAAGGGAGTCTACTCACAGTCATACATGCAACTTGGAAAGAGAGAGAATCATAACCCTCGCTCACCTCACCTCTGGGGCTGGGGCTCACTCTTCCCTTGTCTCGCCTCCCCTCAACCCTGCATTCATCTTCATTTCTAACACCTCCGGAGTCCTTGTCTCTTATTCATTTATGCCCTCAAGCTTCCAACATCAGCTCAAGCTGCTGGCCAAAGTCCCTTCCTTATTATTATTGTCCCTTCCTTTATTATTGTCTCTCCCTCCCTCAGACTGTAAACTCTAGAAGTGCAGGGACTTTGTTATCCTTACAACGAAACCCACAAAGTCCAAACCGCTGTAGACACATCACGGGCTGAACCGGTATTTTTTGCCAGTATGATGAATATGTGAATGAATTGAAGGGACTACGGTGCAAACTACCAGTACCTTTCAAAGAGTGCCTTCTGCTACACAGTTAATAACCTGGAGCCTGTTGTTGTTAGAAATTGCCCATCCGCGGGCTGGGTGGGATAAGAACACAAGGGAGGAGGGGCCGGCAGCCCTGGTGTGTTCCTGCCCGGCCCTGGGCCCGCACCGCCCCAGCTCCCCGCCCCCCGACACCGCCTCCCTCCTGCTCTCCTGCCGCCTTCCTTGCTCTGGGCCTCACTGCGGCCAGGCCGGCCAGGCCGGCCAGGCCGGAGAGTTGCCTCCTCATGCTTCAGAGTTAATGTTCTCCAGGCTTTCACATCTTTAAGGCGGACCCGTGACCCAAGGCCATTCCATGGGTCTGGAACGGGGAAGTTCTCTCTGATGGCTGGACAAGATGCTGTTGCAATCCAAGTCCAACCCGTGGCTCCTCTGTGGTTCACCCACCATGAGCTCACTTGTGGGGCATTCACATCGCCCCCAATTTGGCTAAGACAAGCCTGCCTTGGACTTGGGCTAGATCTGTGGTTGGCCGGAGGCATCCAAAGCCAACATTGAACCTCAGACTTCAACCCCCTGAAGCTCGTGTACTGGACTTGTTGGTTTCGTGTTCTTGCCGGGAGTAACTCTAGAAGGACAGCCAGACAGCCTGGGAGTGGAGAGGGTCCCAGCCTCAGCCAGGAGTCTTCCCAGCCCAGCGTGGGTCACAGACTGGAAGTGAGAGGTCGGAGTGGTGTATAGATGGGGACACTGAGGCCACGAGAGGCCCAAACAAACTACCCAGGAAAGCTGGCTGACATGGTCATGCCCTCAGGCCAAACGCAAACCCAAGAGGAGGCAGAGTGGGGCCTGGGCCCCGCTGTCAGCGCAAGACAGGCACCTGAGTCCTGCTCTGCCGCATCCTACTGTGGCTTCCAGTGGGCCTACCAGCTGCTCCGAGTCTCAGTCTTCTCATCTGTAAAATGGAACAAACACACTCCAGAGTATCTGCTGGAAAGATTAAGGAAGAGCATAGACTTCGTTCAAAAATGGTTCAGCTTCTTCTTGAGATACTGAGCTAAAGACTCCAGCGCCTGAGCCCTGGCCGCAGAAGGACTGCGGCGGACTCTGCGGGAGTTGTCCTCCTGTCCCAGCCATTCCAGACCGTCGGGAATTCTCTGATGTCCCTACGGAGCCCAGGGCTCCTTTGGCCGCAACATACTCTCCTTGGTCGTGTCCACAGTCAATGTGGAAGGCCCTTTGCGTGTGACGGGCAGGACCCAGAGCTCTGCCCCCTACTGCAAGTGGCCACTGAAGGCTGCCCCTGTGTGATCACTTGGGGGCAGGGTGGTCAGCTGAGTCTTTGCTGTGTCTTTTGGGGAGTACATGGTAGGTTGCAACGGTCATCTTGCTGGTGTTAATGGTCTTCAGAAATTAAGAGGACTCATTAATGAATGAATAAATGAATTAACTAACACTTTCTCTCTGGCAGGTCCGGTGCTCAATTATGAAAATGCGGAGATGAGCAACACATGGTTTAGTAAGGAGTCCAGTCTTGTGAGGAAGGCAGACAAGCAAACCCACAGAAATCACCCGAACGCCCTACCTTCCCCCCGCTGGTCCTACTACTCCAGGCGGCCCACCTCCATAGTCTCAGCTGTCACCCTGTCCCACTAGAACTGTGTCCTCCTCTGGTCCCTTCAGCAGGTGGTGTGATGTCCGCCATCGCTGGGTCCCTGGTATCGCCACATCTGTCCTTTGCCACTGCATCAAGGGTCTCTCTGTTCATGCCACTTCCAAGCCCCTCTGGCTGTGTTTCCTGTTTCCTTCAGGGATCCTGGCTGATGTATTCGTGGGGATGTCACCACGGTCACCCATTTCTTGTTCAGTGACCACTGGGCCACCACTGCTCTCTGTGTCGCGCATGGCGCTCAGCACTGGGCGCACAAAGTCCCATCGGCACAGGCTCCTGCCTTCACAGAACACACAGACCAGCTGGGAAGCAGTAAACGAAATTGAAGAACACAGCACAGTGTGAAAAGCGTCGGGACAGTATAACAACGGGATCGGAGAGGAGGGACCCCTCAACCAGACCAGGGGGTGGGAGCTGGAACAGCCAGGGGAGGATGAGAACCGCAAAGTGGGAGGCACCAGACGAGAGGAACGGCGCGTGGGCAGGAACGGAGCTGCAGGATGGCCGTGAGCCGCAGCGGAAGGACACGTGCATCACTAGGCTTGAGGAGAAAGGTGCGGGGGGAAGGGAGGCGGAGTAGACTGGGGGGCCCTTGGATAGCTAAGGACCTTATTTATTTATCTTCAGGGAACAGGCGGACTCTGGCAGGGTCTTATCTTAGAGAATGAGATTCATGAATTAGAAAGATCAGGCTGCTGTGTAAAGGTGAGATTGTGGTGGTTGGAAGGGATTTAGGATGATGAGTCTCCAGGCAAAGAGAGGCAAGCAAGGATTGCTGGAAGCCTGGGCCGAGGTCCTGACAGTGGTTACGCAGAGGAGAGGACTGCCATGAGTAACACGTCACGTGTCAGAGCCCACAGAATTCAGAGCCTGTAACTGACCGTGGCCATGGGGAAGGGGAAGGCATCTTCACTGATGGTCCATCCTGCCCTCTGACTCAAGCAAGTTGATGAAAATGATGCCATTAACAGAAATGAGCAGGACTACGTGAGGGTCAGCTTTAGAGGAAAAATAAAGCATTGAGACCTTTGCGTTGGGTGTAATAAGTGAGAAGCTCCCGAGACAGTCTGAGTGGAAATACCCGGTAGGGAGCTGGCGATGCAGGGGCAGGTATCTGTGCTGAGAACAACCTTGAACATGGAGGTGAGGCGGCGAGGCACTCGGTTTCCTGCAGCCACGCTCTACCTGAGAAAGAAGCCCACACCGCCTTCCTCTCTCTGCAGGGTCCTCTCCCTTCCCTGACCTCAGAGTGGTCCCTATTCCTACATCCGCCTTGCCAGCCCTCCTCCGGCACCCACGCCTCTGGTCTTCCCTGAAATATAAAATCCCACAGACCTGGCTTGCTCATTTCCGTTCTCGATGTTTGTGACTAATATTAACTGAAGCGGTAGCACATGAAAAAGAAGGCAGAATGTGGTTTTGAAATCCCAAGAACCTTCCCAGAATTTTAAGACCAAAGTCCCATTGTCTGGGGGCAGGGGTGGAGCGGAAGGAGGGGGAAGGGAGGAAGTGGGATCTCGGGGCCTGGCACGGGGACCACTGGAAGGGACGCAGTTTCCCAGTGGGCTTCGCACCGCATGGGCCAGCCAAGGACTGGGGCCCGAAACATCACTCCTGCAGCCAAAGATGACTGTGGGGCCAAGCGCTTGGAGGGGATCCTTCTAAAGCCTTTATTTACAAAAGCCCCAGGTATCTGGGTATTTCGTTTGGACATAACTGAGCTGGATTTTTAACTTCTTCAGGGTCTCTTTGTTGCTTCACCTGTGAGCTCATGCGTTCCAGTGCTTTCAAGCATCAACTGTGTGCCCGGATGTATGCTGTCTCCCGGGCACCGTAGGCTCGTATGTCCAATGAACGTCACAGACATCTCCAGGACAGCAGGGCCAACCTGGGCTCTCGGCAGGCCCTCCAACACGCCCCTCCCACGGTCTTCCCCTGGCAACAAAGGCGCCACTAACTAGGCACTTGCTATGCCAGAAAAACGGGACGCTCCTCCACTCCTCGTCTAACCCCTGGACAAATCCTCTCGACTGTCTCTGTCAAAGGGATCTTGACTCTGGAGATGCCTGCCCTTCCCCACTGTGCCAGCCTGATCCACCCTGCGCCCCTGGTGGCCAGGGCGCCTCCTCATCGACCCCTCGTCAGAGACAGGGAGTGGAGTAGCATCAGGCCCTGGGAGTTTGCTAAGAGCTGAGATAAAGGATGTGAACCTCTTTGAAGTTTATGTTGACCCGGGATACACTTGCACATATGAGACTTACATGCCTGTTAATTTCAGACGAGAACGGGCATGTTCAGGGTGGCACGGCCATGGACTACATGCCTGTAAATTTCAAATACGTCTGTGTGTGTGTGTGTGTGTGTGCACACGCATGTGTGTGTGCGTGTGCACTAACGTGCTGATTCAGTTCTCTGGAATTGAGTCCCAAAAGTGGTGGGATCGCTGGATTGACAAACACATGTTTAACGTTTTTAATAGATGTTCCCTTGTTCTTTGTAAAGCTGCTATGGCAATTTGCATCCCCACCGGCATCGCGCGCCAGCATCCTTTTCATTACCTTCCACCCACAGTAGATGTTACCGATCTTTTCAGATCTGCCAGTCAGGTGGCTGCAAAGTGGAGGCTCATCATCGCATTCGTTTTTGTTTCCCTGATGCCTCGTGAATTGGAGTACCTTTTCATATGCTAATTGTTCATCAGGATCGCTGTATTGCATACTCCCGCTCGAGTTTTTTTCAGCGGCGTGTGTTTTCCCCGTGAGTTCACAGCGGAGATCTCTGCAGGCTACAGCCGCCCACCCTCTCCCCGGTGCCTGCACGATCTGCCGCAGTCAGGTTTTGTGCGCTGGGTTCAAGGAACACTCTGAAGAGTTCTGCACTGGTTAACCCCCCGAAAAGTGTTCCACGCCTCCCACCTCTGCTTCCTTCCCCTCTCTCTCCCTGGGCTTGCTTCATTTTCCCTCACTCCCCCAGGAAGTGGCCAGGGAGGAAGGGAGGAGGAAATGGATACTGAGAAGCACACTCTAAGTGCCAGAGAGTGGGCTGTGTGATTTGGATGTTACCTTATTTCCTTAAACGAGATTCAACAATTGTAACCACCATTTTACAGATAAGGAAACAGAGGGTCGAAGGGGTGAATTTCCGCCCAAGGTCACAGACATGGCAGATTAAAGATCTCAACCCATGACTGTCTGGTTCTGAAACCTGTTCTTTCAAATGCCCTCCCCTGGCGCCTGGCCATCGGAGGCTCACAGCCACCCTGTGGGGCGTGAGGCAGGCGCCATCAAGCCCTTTCCTAGACTCAGAGAGGCTGCGTGACTTGACTCTGTCACATAGCAGGTGGGCTGGAAACCTATGCTTTCCGTCATCAAATCCAGAATTACTTCAACTGTGGCGGTGTCCACCCGCCCTTTTTCTCTGGGGTTGGGAGCCCTGGGGCTGGATGGGAGGGTGTTATTAGATGCACCTCCATTTTTTTTCAGTAGATTTGTCCCCCCGGGGGCTCAGGTGGGTGGGAGAGAAAGGGGCGAAATGTGTACAGGGAGGGACTCTGAAATCCCCAGGACAAAAATAACCTCACTTTCCCCCACCCGCACCCCCACTCCCCATCCAAGGAGAGGAGCGGCAAAATATCTGAAACCCTGAACGACTAGAAGCAAAAGACAAGCATTCCGGGTGCCCGATATTTACACAAGAATGCTTTTACATTTTCCCTTCCTGTTCTTCGCTTACGGGCTGGCAGGCAGATGTGGACACCCACACGCATTTGCACAAGGACGCGTGCCCAGAGACACATCTCACACACGCAGGCCCCGTGTGCACCGGCAGCCCTCCCCCAGGCCACAGACCACGGACACAGCAGTGCCACCGGAGTGTACTTCCTCTTCTCCCCAGACCTGTGTCTGGTCTTCATACAAGGAGTCTAGAGCCGGGCGTGTCCGCAGAGGCGGCCCCTGAGTTCAGAGTTGGAGTGCAAGGGGTTTACTTGGGAGGTGGTTTGGGAAATACCACTGAGAGAATGAATGGACACATGAGTCAGGGACATTTTCAACCCACGGTGGGGACGTCTGGCAACAGGGCCCATTCCACTGGCAGCTGTGGGAGAGACTGTAGAACACGTCTCGGAGTCACCCGCCCCCCCACCAAGGGGGCAGGACGCTGGAATACGCACCGACCAACCTCCTTTCTGCTGCAGCTGGGGACCAGTGTAGGGGGAGAAACCGACTTCCTTATCGGCTTGTCGGACGGGCAGGCACACGACACAGGCCAAGAGACCTGGCCGGCACACCAAAAGGCTTCCGCGCCCCCTCTGTTCCTCCCTTGTCTGGTGCCTCAGAGAACCCCGCCCTCGTCTCTGAGCCTCACTTGCCTTCATCTATGAAGTGGGCACACACTCTTTCCCCCAAGACTGGGGTGGAGACGAACCGCTGGTGAACTCACGCACGTCGGCACGGACCTCTCGCTAAGCTGACTCTGAAGACAGCCCTTTCCTGACTCGCACCCGCGCTTCCTTCGTCCCCTTTCCACCTCTGCTTGTTGGGAGGCCCAGGGCGCCAGGCTCACGCTCTGTCTTCTCCGGGACATACACCTTGGTGACCTCAGGGACCCAGAAAGCTCTGAGTGTCACCTGGAGCAACACTTAGGGCTGCTCCCACCCTCTTGCGTGCTTTCTGCCTCCTCCAGAAGAGATCTGGGAGCTGACACTTGTCACCTTGGCTGCTGTCACCCTGGCCTGGCCCCCCGTCACCTTTTGCTGGGACCCCGGCAATAGCTTCCTGACTCCTCTCGCCCTTATTCCTGTTCCCCTGAGGGTCCTTTCTTCACAGGAGAGCCAGAGGGGTCCTTTCCTGATATCGGTCAGATCACGCCGTGTGTAGTCTCCTAACACCTTCCCCTCTCACCTAGTGGAAAAGCCACAGTTTGGCTCACAAGAGGGCCTGGACCCCGGGACCCAAGTCTCCAGTCTTACCTCCTGTTTACTCTTCCACAGCCGCTCTGAGCCCCCCACCCCGCTCCTCCACCTGTCCCAGCACCCTCCGACCTCAGAGACCTTGCGCATGCTGTTCCCCCTGCCTGGACGTGCTCCCCCAGACACCCACTGGGTTTGCTCCTTCCCCGCCTCCCAGCCTTTGCTCAGATGCCACCGCCCAGCGAATGAGGTCCGCCTTACGCATCCCATGGCAGATGGCAGAGATGGCAAGGCTGCCCCCGCTCGCCTCCTCTCCCTTCCCTGTAAACCGTCCCGCTTCATAGCACGGGCTGCCGTCTCCTGGCTGCGGCATGTCTGCGTTCGTTTTACTCGCGGCTCCTTTCAACCCATGAGGTCACGTCTTTTTTGGCCTGTTCCGATCCCTGATGAGTTCTAGAGCAAAGCCTAGCGATAGCGAGTGTTCCGTCTTCTGCCAAACAAATGAATGAACGGACGGTGGGATTCAGAGCCTGACTTCAGGAGTCACATGCATCAGCTTAGTCTCATTTCCACGACTGATGATCTGTTGCCTCGCCAGCATTACTTTGCTCACCTAGCTCAGTCTCCTGATCTGTAAAGTGGGGGACACAGCAGTGCCCCGCTCCTGCGATGGTTGTGGGGGCCGGTGAGATAGGATACGTCAGCCATGCAGAAACAACACGGACATTTTTAAAAATGTAAAAGATCATAAAAATAAACAATAAAAAGTTACTCATAATCCTACCAGAAATTCCAGAAATAGCTGTCGTACATATTTTCACGTGTTTTTCTTCTGGCCTTTTGTCATGTACATTTACATGATGGAATACTAGGCAGCAGATAGAAGGAAGGGGCTCCTACCCTTCGCAACAGCACGGATGGAACTGGGGACCATTTTGCTAAATGAAATAAGCCAAATACCATATGATGGTGAGGGACAAATGCCATATGACCTCACCTATTGCAGGAACATAATGAACAAAACAAACAAATGAGCAAAATAGAAGCAGAGACATGGAGACAAGGGACACACTGACAGTGACCAGAGGGGAGGGAGGAGGGGGATAAGGGGACAAAGAAGGGGAAGGGTCTGGTCAAGGACCGTGTATGAAGGACCCACAGATGCAGACAACAGGGCGGGGACCCACTGCAGGCGGAAGTGGGGGGATGAGGGGGAGCAGGGGAGAGCAACAGGGAAAAACCGGGACAACTGTCACGAAAGAACAATAACCAAATTTCCGTAACAAATTTGTGTGACTGTCACAACGGAAAACAAGCAATGAGCATCTCACGAGAAAGAACACAGGCCTCCGCAGCATGCGGCTCTTTGCTGAGGCGGACTCCTCACCCCTCCGGGTCTGCATCCAAGTCAAGAGAGTCTTTTGATCGTGTTCTAATTATTGCGCTTCGGGGAGCTCACACTCTTATTTACAAACCCAATCTGTCTTCTCCAAAGCCCTCATTCCTACCACATATCAATGAACAACTTCTGCATACTGAGGCCAAGTCTTCCTCTCTCCAGCACCTTCCTTTAAACGGCCCCTAACACCACTGGGCATTACAGTGCAGCTCGACCAAAGAGGACGTGCAGCGTGTACTCCAAACCAAATGACCCATCGCTCCCTTCTTTCCTGGTCGCAGCCCGAAGAATGGCTGGTTGCGGCCCAGGAGCTGGGATGTATCCGGCCCTGCCTCTCTCACCCTGGGCCAGGCCTGCATGGCCCCCGGGTCTCTGAGATCCCCGTACGCAAAGCCCAGATCCTGGAAGAGAGTCTCTATACCCGATAGGTGTCATTGGGGGACAATGGGAGGGCACAATCCAGACATCCGATCCCCATCCTTGGTGTGCCAGCTAGAGGACAGAAAGAAGGAGATGGCAGAGCAGGTATGGCCACCAGGGCCTGCGGGGTTTGGAAAATGCCCCAGGCCCTCCAAGCCGAGTGGGGGACACTTGAACCCAGAGCACAGAGACGGCCGAGGGAGCTGTGTTCTGGGCACAGCAGCGGCAGCAGGAGACAGCCAGGGCGATGGATGTGGTGGAGGGTTTCCACGGCCCCTCTGGGCTGTTGGGAAGGAGCGTGGGTCCTGGGAGGCCCACCCTGAAGGCAGGGCTGAGCTGACGGGAGTGTGAGGCTCGTCCGCGGCAGGCCCGCAGGCTTTCGGAATGAGTCAGGGGCTGGCTGCTGACAGTGGTATTTTCCACCCAGCCATATGGGCTGATGCTGAGCTGCAGAGGAAGACGCTTGGCCAAAGGCAGCCTGAGAACTCTCAGATCGTATACAAACTTCTCCCTGCCCCACACCCCAGCCGACCTCCGTCTCTAGCATATACGAGCGCCGCGCCTCGCCTCCAGCCCCCGGCACCCTGCGTTCACATGTGCACACGTACGCAACTTCCAACCCCAGCTGATTAACACACCCCTCGCCCCCGCACGCATAGCGAGACAGGGTTTACTCACTCGCACTGGGCGTGTGTAAAAGGAAGAAGTCACACAGCGCATGACCAGGGGGCCTCCCCGGGACCTGACACCTTGCATGATCAGTTAGTGGGGCGGGGCGGGGGGTGAACCCGCCCGAGTGCAGGCGAAGGGACTCCCACAGCTGCAAAGCCTCTGGAATGTCTTGATGGAGTGAACGATAGAAAAGATGGAAGAGACTGTCAGTGTAGCTAGAGGTGGTGGGCGGCTGGCTCCTGGTTCATGAAAATGCCGCAGGGGGCCTTTCGGATTCAGAAAACCAAACTTGGCTCCCCCGCCTACTCAGGACGCAGACGGGACTGGCTAATATAGATAAAGAGGACTCACTTGATCATGGAGTAGGAATTCCGGATTTTTTCCTGATGGGCAGGGAGGGGGAGAGAGGCCAGAGTCTGGAGAGGGGAGAAGAGGGGAAGAAGGAAGGAATTCTCGCTCGAAGGGCCTGTGGGAGGCTGGGCCTGGGCAGCGGGTGGAGGGAGCGAGGTGCCCGGCGGCAGGGCGGCTGAGAAATCAGACGGCCGAGCGCCCTGCGCCGAGCTGTCTCCTGCCCTCGGTGGGCCGTGGCTCCTGCCCGCCCTGCAGCACGAGCCGGCCGCGCCAGCAGCAGGGCTGGGGAAGTGAAGAGGGAGGCTGGACGCTGACAGAGGGCCAGGCCCTTGGGGGAGAAGGCACCAGGGACCGGGCGAGGTGGAGTGAGGTGGCTGGATTCAGGGGTCACGCTCAGGAGAGGAGAGGGCATGAGAAGGTGCGCGTGCGGGGATTCTCCCTGTCACACGTGCGGGGCCACGGCTGGGGCGTCGCTGGTGTCCGGCCGTCGGGGCTGGGGATAATGCCACAAGGCCATGGGCATGGAACCGGTTTTCTTGCTGAAGGGGAACCTCCCATCACCGCAAAGGGAGGCAGGGGGCCACGGCGCACAGGCCTGCGAGGGGCGCAGGGGAGGGGAGCACTGCGTCTCCCAGCGGGGGGCTGCACAGGCTGCCGAGGGCCGGCGGGTCTGCGTTTGGGCACCTGGTGGTCAGAGCCGCTGTCTGGGAAACCAGCCGCCGGTGCTCGGAGGACCACAGGGAGTTGCAGTCCCAGCTGCAGTGGCCGCGGGACCCAGTCTAGGGGGCAGCTCAGCCTGGGCACCGCCCCTCTAGCCAGGAGGAGAGGGCTCCCAGCCCTGGGCTCACCATCGGGGCCGCTGAGAGTGGGTTCCCTGGAGTTCACGGAGAGGGCGGTGGGCTTCCCAAGGTAGGAGGGGAGACTGAGCTGTTCATTCTCGTGAAAGGAAAGGCAACCACAAGAGAAACGGGGGAGTTTGGGTACAGGAGGTCCTCCGCACAGACTGTGAGTCGCGGGAATCAGCCAGACACATCCCTGGCCCTCGGACTGCTGCCTCGGCCTCCAGAGAAGGAGACAGGCAAGTAACCGACGACAGGTCAGCGCTGCAAAGGGGACACGGTGACGGTGACGCTCTGGGGGCGAGTAGAGAAGAGGGTTCCTAGCCGCCTAGAGGGGCCAGGCCAGGCTTCCCGGGAAGGAGGGCGGGAAGAAGGGAGAAGTGGGAAGGAGCTCACCGGGGAGAAGAGGAGAGGGTTCGGGCAGAGGAGACAGCGTGAGCGAAGGCCCACACTTCTTGGCCCTGAGGCTGGGGCTGGCCCTGCTAAGAAGCACCTCCGCACCACGTTCTGCCTGACGGCCCCGAGCTCACTGCCTGCAAGGGAGGAGACCGAGGCCTCAGCCGGCAAGGGCTGGCCGTGGACGTCCAGCCGCCGACGCTCCCACTGCCTTCTCCGGTCGTTTCCCCAGCGGGGCGGAGGCGCGGGAGGTGCGGCCGGGAGAAATGCTGCATCTCAAGACGTGGGCAGTGACCTGAGGAGGAGACGTGGCTTCCGCACGTGGGTGTGTGCGCACAGTCAGAGCGGTAGGGCCCTGCGGGCCGCAGACGAGAACCCCGGTGCGCGAGCAGGTTCCGTTCCCGTTAGGGACAGCGCAGTGGCCGACATCCGCCCTGTCTGTCCCCAAGCCAGGAGCCTGCGGGGGCCGCCCCAGAGGGGAGCACCTCTTTCTAGGTAACCTAATGCTCCATGGGGACAAGCGAAGGCCCCGAGGACACTGCTGGAGTGCAGAGTCTGTGTCTGCCCCCCCCGCCCCCGCCTTGGCCAAACAGAAGGTTCTGCCCCGACTCCGCTTCTGGGGAAGCGGGTCTGTTTCCCCGCCGCCTTGTGAAACACCGCGTGGCCATGGGTCACAGAAGGTCACGTGATGGAAAACACCCTAGAACAGGTTTCCGATGACGACGCCCAGGAGGCCCCGGGGAACAGCTCTGTGACATCGGACAACTCACTCGCCCTCCCTGAGCCTGAGATCTCCCACCCGTAGAACGCAGGTGCCACTCTGTGCTCTGGCCTGCTCGCCAGATCAGACGGGTTACGAGCACTTACACCCTGTGAGCACTCCCGAGAAGGCGGTATTTACCCCGAAGAGGCCAGAGGTGGAAACCAGGCGACCCCACACGGCCGAGGGACCCTGGGGCAAGCCACTTGCCGGGGCCCGGCATCATCCCCAGTGTCCCCGCCGGGCCTGCCAGGGGGCCCTGCTAGCCAGTGGCCTAGCCACCATTGGGGTCCCCTCTCTCTCCGAGCCTCAGTGTCCACCTAGAAAATGGCAGAGGGGGACAGGCTGATGCCAACGTCCCTTGGAGCGCTGACATTGCCCAGGACCACGGTGCCACGGGACGCCACCCCGGGTGGCGCTCTCCTCGGTCTGCGGGGCGGAGTTGGAAATGGGGCTGAGGAGCGCCCGGCAAAGGAGGCGCTGCAAGACTGCGTCCGGGCGCCCCGACCGTGTGACTATCGGGCTGCGCGCTACACCAGCGGTGGTAATACGGTCAGGCGAAAACACAGAAATCGTTTTAATCTATAAAGTCTATAAATGCAAGCCATCTACTTCTTTTTCGTGTGATCAACCAACCAAACAGGGACCTGCCCCAACATCAGAGAAAACACGGACACGCGTAAAAGGGGGCGAACTACACCAGCCCTGCTGGGCGACGCGGAGGTCTTCAAGCTTAACGTGGACCGTGGAGGGTCTTTATTCGGGACAGCAGGGTAACCGCCCTCCGAGGATGCGAGATTCAGGGCTAGAGCGACCCTAGAGCAACGCTGGTGCCAGCCCAGGGTCAGGGCTGGAGCACTCATGCTAGTGCTAGTGCTGGCACTCGATTCTGTACTGCTGTAATGAACTGCAACTAAAACTTACTCAGAAGAGTGATTGATGGCAGAATAAATGTCCCTATGTGATTTGAAAGTTTTTTAAAAGGTGGGCTACAAAATAGTATATAGCATGGGGGATTTTCTTTTGGTTGAACGCACAGAAAACTCCATGCTATAGAAATAGTTTTCTAAATATGGATGAAAGAATAGACTCCAGATGTTGCACGTGACTCTCCGAGCCTTGGGGTTCGGGGTGACTTCATTTCCCGGCTTCCTGCTGGCTTGCTTTCCGTCATGCTTTTTACGCCTCTGTCGCCCAAGCCGAGAGTTACCTGCCGGTCCGAGAAGCAGCCGGGGAAGAACTGCCAGAGATGCCAGAGGCACAGCGTGGTTGGAGCCGATGGCGACCCGGCTCACTCTCTGACTGCTAACTCATGTGGGAACTATTTGGGGCCTGTGATGTCACCCGGTAGACCAGCCTGTGGCTGCGACGATGACGTCATCTGCTGTCTGGCTGGGCGGCTCTGTGGCCAGTGAAATCACTGGGTGGGGGCGTCCCTGGGGGCCCTCTTGTCCCTTGCCCAGGGAGCTGTCTCGTCTGGACTAGGTCCACAGGGATGTGCCCCAACAGCCCAAGAAGTTCTAGGGCTGCAACGGAGCAGCTGACTGGGCCTGGGGGCGCGAGGGGACAGGCCTGCACCCTCCTCGGGGCCGGGACTCGCAGGCCCCCAGCCCTGCCCAGCCTGCTGCCTGACTGCCACTCGACCACTGAGAGGGTTCCTATCACAACTGTGTTTACCGGACTTTGATGGAGATTGTTAAGGTCAGTGCTGACTACTCTGCTGTGCCCCCGGCATGCTGGTCCCGAATGCAGCCCCGAGATGGGCCCTCTGGGACCCCGAGTGTTTAACACCAAACCACCTTCAAAGAGTCTGGTCGAAAGGCCCCCTCCTCCTCGGATCACCTGGAGGCAACCGGCATGGAGACGGGTACTGGGGCTCCGGGCCTGCTGTCAGAGTCCTAGGTCCAAACCCCTCCCACAGGGTGTGGCCTCGGGCAGCCTTTCTTCCTCCTCTGCGTTTTGGGGAAACGAATGCTCATCCCCCACTTCGTGTGAGGACGCAACGAGGACCACTCCAGCTCGGCCCGTCGGGGACACTGCTCACGGCGTGACAAGCAGCCCTCCCGCCTCTGCATCTCGCCACAGCTTCTCCTTCTGGATGTTTCCGAACACTCTGGCGACTCGCACTGAACCCTCCAACTCACTGTCCCATCAGTAACGGGCGGGCACAAGTAACTATGCAGTCAGGACGGATATCTCATGTCAAACCTGGGGGTGGACTCGGAAAGACACGTTCGGTGGGGTCCCTTCTCCCCAGGCACCCCGGGGATCTGGACAGAGGAGTCATTGAGCACCAGGAGACTCTGGGGTTCCTTCTGGCCCAGCGGACTGAGTTTGCGGGTCTCTGGCTGAACCATCAAGCACGCCCCGCCCCCCGTGTTTGACCCACATTCGGCCCCCAGGAGCCGGAAACGAGGTGACAAAGGAGAATGGCGGCTGCTACCTTGGGGGCACGTGAAGCCACAGCTAAAGATGCTCACCCCCACGTGTTTGGGCACGACCTACTTGAGATGTCTAAGTTCAAGGTGGAAGGAGCGACACGTCTCTCCCCAGTAAGGTCTCCCCGCTGCCCTGCTTCCTGTGCCCACCCTCCCACGCCGTGACCCATCGGTGGGTGTGAGGCCTCTCGCGGTGGTGAGGGGGTGTCAGCAGTGGGAGGAACTTGCAACATGGGGCTCACAGGGTCCGGGGGATGAACCTCGGCTTTTTGGGGAACATTCCTAGATTCCTAGAGCATGAAATACGCTTAGTGCTAATAAAATTCCCCGATGGTCTCCTGGTCAATAGGTCTTGGTCTTAATTTACCCTGCCTGGGGTCCAAGGTCTAATGGGCCACGGACTTTGATAGGTACACAATGGGGTATCTCGAAGGGTAGCACGACATTTAAGGAAGAGAGGTGTGTGGGAGCCACTGGCACGGTGCCTGGCTTTCAGGAGGCACCCCCAGTGGTGGAGAGGGTCACGCTTCTGGTACACTTGCTAAAAGCATGTATTAGCCAAGAGCTGGGTGGTTCTGACTTTTTCATAACCTGGAAGCCCCGTATGTCGACTTTCTTTTGCTGGCAAAACAAATCAGCTAACAATGACATAAATGTGTTCTCCCTCAGTGCCCGTAGGTCAGAAGTCGGACACAGGTCGCATCAGGCTAAAATCAAGGTGCTGTCAAGACTGCCTTCCTCATGGGGGCTCCGAGGGGGAATTCGCCTCCAGGGTCCTTCAGGTTGTTGGCAGGACCTAGTTCCTTGTGGCTGTAGGACTGAGGTCCCATCTCCTTGCTGGCAGCCAGCCGGGGACCAGCCTCAGGTCCCAGAGGCCTCTGTGCCGCCCTTGGGTGGGGTCCTCCCATCTTGGAGGCAGCAAGAACTGAGTCCTCCTCAGCCTGGACTTTCCATGCCCTCACCTTCTGCTGCCAGCTGGAGACAGTTCTCTGCTCTCAGGGACCTTGCGATTACTCCGGGCTCCAGCTACGTGATGCGGAAATCTTCCCTACGGAGCCTTAATCACATCGGCAAAGTCCCTCTTGCCACGTAACAACCTACACACAGGCGCAGGCATCAGGGCGTGGATATCTTTGCGGCCGTCATTCAGCCGACCGCCCTCGACTGTGGACTCTGGCCCACTGTGAGAAGTCCCTCGCAGGGAGACTCTGAGCTGGGGACCTCTGAGTTGTCCTTTCTTTCCAAAGCACTCCCTGAACACCCACTGTGTGCTGGGGACTCACTAAGTGCTTGGAATGTAAAATGGGAACGTTTCTACTCCTAAGAGGACCGAGGAGGAGGAGGAGGAAGGGACGCTGCGTGTTGAAGCCACAGCGTGTCGGGTGCAGCTCCTGCACGTTCTCTAACGGTCAAGGGCATCCCACTGGACAGATGGGGAACTAGGGTTCCATAACTTGCCAAGGTCACCCAGCTGATACATGGCGCAGTGGCCTCTCTGACCGTCCAGGTCAGGACACCAGTCCACACAGGGCAGCACCACGCCTTCTGAGACCAAGGCCTGCACCTCCCCCCCACCCTCCCAACAGAGGTGACATCCCTCTTCCCCCAGCAGGTGAGGCTGTCTGGGTTTGTGACCTTCTGGAGGGACCTGGGGGTTTCCTGAGACAGCTGGAAGGGACAGCCGAGCAGCTTGCAGCCCCATGTCTGGTGGCCCAGGGTTCTGCAGAAGCCAGGGGAGGACCGTGGTGACAAGGGGGCGCTGGGCCCTGAAGTCTCCTCCGGCCGAACTGGCATGTTCTCGGTGGTCCAGGTGCACTCCTTCCTCTTTCTGATGAGCCCGTGGATTTCTAGATCGTCCTTCAAAGGGCAGTGAGCTGTGGGCCTCAGCCTTCAGACGAGAGTTTTAGGGAGAACCGGGAACCGATTAGGTGCTTAATGCCTGCTGTTGAACAAAGTGAGGAGGGCCCTGGCACAAACGCGGAGAAATCGGAATGAAAAGGCACGCATCCTAGGAGAAATTCACCTGCAGTCGTGAACGCTCTCCTGAATCATGGCAGTCGCCTCTTGAGCAGGTACTGAGTACAGATGCTTTCACGGGCCCGTGGCAGGTGTTAATTTACCTGCTCCTCACAACGCCCCTGATTTCATCACTAACGCAGGAGGTGCTCAGAGACATTAAGTAGCTGGAGCTGGCAAGGCGCAGAGTCTGGGTGCAAAGGCAGGTGCGCCCTCTGCCGGCTCACGGCCAAGCTCCTCCCACCGGGGCGCACGGAGCAGCGATGCCCACGAGGCCCTGCCCGCCCTGCCTTCCTGCAGTACTCGGGGAGTGGCTGCCTTTGTCCCCCTGGTGTGCGGCTAAACACGCCGAGCTTCCGGAAGGCTGGAGGACCTGGCTGAGGGCACGGTCTGGAGGGGCGCTGGGAGGGGGGAGGAACAGAACCCAAGGCCAAGCTTCGGTGGGTCCACACTGGGTTGGCCTTGTCTGGGGCTGCAACAGTCCGGAGCCCGGACGGGTGTCTGAGGTCACACTGACTCGCCACCCAACGGGAAAGACCTGGTTCTTCTTTCTGCTGCAGGACTGGCTGACGGAGGGTGGGGTGGGGGGTGGCTTCTCCTCATACAGTGTGCCCGTTTGCTCTTTTTTCTACTCACAACATCCTTCCCCCAGCTCTTCCGTGGCTGGTTCCAACATATCAGTCAGACAGATGATGTTATCTGCTCTCGAGAAGGATCCGAGCACCCCTACTTTCTCATCGCCCCCACCTCTGGCCTGGCACACGACGGGACTCAAGGATGCTTGGGGACAGCTGGATGAGGGCAAGAGCGAAAGGTGGTCTCTTTCACGGAGGAGAGATCTAATGAGCTCCCCAGGAAGTGTAAGGAAGCAAAGAGGATCCCAGGGTCGCCTTAGAAAAGGACCGGCTAAGGCCTCCGACAAACATGGGGCGCCTTCTCGCCTTCCCAAGCAGACACACCCCAGGCCAGGCAGCGCTTTGGTGTGACCCTGAACGTTGGTCACTGTCCCACACTCACTGGTTAGCCCCACCTGTTTCCCACGGGGACACTGACTCGCTTTCTGACCTTGGACGGCCCAGAACGTTGACTCGCATGGGCACAGTCAGGACGGGGCGCTGGGGCTCAGTGCAGACTCTGCAGTCTGGCTCTGGGGCTGGAGCCTGGGTTCTGGGTGGGGGGGGGCAGAACCACTGGCGGGGGGCAGGACAGGCAGGGCCCCAGGAGTCCTGGGAGGATGAGGGGGTGATGAGCAAGCTGCAGGGGGCGGGGGAGCTGAGGCAGCTCCTGACCACGACACACTGCCCGGGAACGAGCTGTGCCTTTGCTCACGCGGGGGTCGTGGAACATCACCCCCACGTGCCCGAGCTTCCCACGCCAGCTCGTCTCTCTGCGTCCTTTGTGCTCAGCCTGGTGTCGCCTTTCTGGAGAACGCTCTCCGCTCTGACTTCAGTGCCCTCTTCTGGTTCCCGAAACTTCTGCTTTATCTTGTCCCTGTCGTCACCCGCATTCCGATGCCTTGTGACCGGCCGCTGGCCTCTCTGAGCCCCCCTCCAGACTTTGGGCTGATCAGGCGTCAGCACCGTTTGTCTCTGTGCCCCGGGCACTGAGCAGAGGGCCTGGCCAGAGCGGGGAAGGAGCCATACAGCGCTACAGAGCGGCAATGAAAACATCTTTTAACCACTGTCTGCTGGCGTCGGCTCATGCCGGACACTCACTTCCACTGTTTGGTGGGAACTTCCCCTCAGTGCTCGGAGGGCCAAGAACGTCCATGCCTTCCAGCTGGAGCTGGTGCCCGGATCGGTGGAGGAGCTCGTGCTGAGTCATTCAGCTGGGGAGCTGCTGAGTCAGAACTCCGACTCCTGTCTGACTAGAAAAATCATCTATTTTGCTGCCTTTAAGGCAGTCATACCCAAACCTGTCTGAGCCCCACTAAGGGTGATGCAGAGATACAAGCATCCCTTGAAGATAGGATACAAGTGCAGACTTAATGGGAGAAAGAGGGAAAGGAAAGAAGGAGAAAGGAGAAGACAGCAAGGAAGGAAGGCGGGGAGAAGTTGAAGGAGAAGAAGGAGGTTAGGGTTAGGGCTACAAGAAGCATAACATTACAGTCTAAAATGCATCACGACTGTAAGCAACTGATGCACTATAATAAAAGACAACCTATCTGATCTAAGACCCCAGGGCTGTATCACAGACCAGGGGAATATGACACCAACCTCAAGCACATCGCTTGGCCTGGGAACAAGTTACATGAAGTCTTAAGGTGGTAAACGAAGTTCACTGGTTTTCGACGGATGGCATCACCCTACGGAGCAAAGTCTGGAAGGCCTAGGTGAGGCTGAAGGACAAAGAAAATGTAAGGGCATGGACGGTGAAAAAAAAAAAAGAAAGAAAGAAAGAAAGAAAAAAGAAACAAAGAAGGAAAAATGAGTTGGTGTAAGGACACGAACACACTCGTTTAAGTAGCAAGCTAGGAAACTGATGGAATGAGAAAACTATATTCTTTCGAATTATAAAAGTAGCCAAAGGAAGAAATAAGAAGTACGCTGTGCACCAGCTTTTGGAGGAACCTGGGGAGAGGCTGGTGGGATTCAGGGACCCGGAAACCAGTGGAAAATCACACAGAGGAAACAGGCTGCGTGGAAGCTCAGGGTGACCCAGCTAAGGAGCAAACTGTTGAAGGAGGAGGTGGCTTCTGCAGAATGGGACAACGGCAGACTGGGGACCGCAGGGGCTCACTCCTTCAGTACGGGTCTTGTTAATTTGCAAACACAGACTTCCAAGCCGTATCTTAGCCCACTTATTCTCAAAATTTGGGGGACAGAAATCTGTTTTGCACAAGCCTCTCCGGTGACTTTCATGCCTTCAGACCTGCTGTGGCACTACTGCCCGACGGCCTTGGGCGGCCTGGGAGGAGCCGTCCTTGCTGCCCCAGCTCCAGTGGGGACCGAGGTGTCCCTGAGCCCCTGGTCCTCTGCTGCCTCTGCGAGGGGGCTCGAGAGGAGGCGGACCTCTCAGGCTCGCGCTGCAACTTCCCCAGCTGCTTCCAGCTTTGGAGGAAGATGACTCAGAACAATGACTGTACTCAGGGCGAACGTCTTCACTCCGTTTCTCAACTCCTGCCGGGCTGGTCCTGAAGGGCACTCTGATTGAGGGGCTGCCCTTTTCACCTCCCGACTCAGTGGCGACCTTTGCCTTCCTGCCCTTTGCAGGAGGGAGGGGAGTTGCCATGTCTGCAAGGCTGTCTCCTTGAGGTAGGAGAGTGAGAAGTTAGGGAAATTCCTGGACAAGTGGAATAAAGGAAACTGCGACCAAACGATTAAACAAGGCCAAGCAACTTGAGCCATTCACAGTCAGCTAATGAATCACACGGTTCTATCCGCCCTGACCAAGGACACTCAGAAGCAAATGGTTTATACTTTCCCGAGTGTCCTGGGAACAGAACAACCTCAGTCCTGGTTCCTTTTCAGTGACATTCTTGATGACGTTCTTTGAAAACAAAACTGACCAGAAAATAATCCTGACCCCTGTAGCCACACCTTTTGATGAAGCAACGTATTGAAAGACACACCTGGAAAGCTAACGAACGTTCTGTTAAGACCACCCCGAGACCCCCCTAGGATTCCTGCCACCAAAGAAAGATACGAAGCCTGCAGACAAAGGCCCCGTGGCGTGCCCTCGCTAGCGCACTTCCACGCCTCGTGTCCCTGCTGTCTTTCTCCTGAACTCTGAGGGTCCCCGCAGGACCTGCACCCCAGGGAGCGGTGGGCAGTGGCAGCTTGTCCCAGGCTTATCCCCGGCCGTGTCCCCACGGCCCCCCTTTTCTCTTTTTCTCTCCTGCTGCTGCTTCTGTGTTCAGCCCCTGCTTTGCCTCACTGCCCCCAGCTCTGGGAACACACCCTCCAAGTCACCCGCACCCACTTCCCAGCACGAAGAATCCACACATCACCGACTGGCCCGAGGCAGGGCCACTCCGGGCCCAGACGCCGACCCGTATCCACCCCCCACGTTAGCCCATCCCATCTGGAAAGGGGTACGGGCTTCAGGGGAACCTCAGAGAAATACCAGAGTGGAGACGCAGCCTGCAGTTCTGAGAGCAGCCCTGATGACAGGGGCCGGGGCGGGGGGACCCCAGGTGCGCTGTGTTCCCAGCCTCTTCTTCACGAGGGGCCCAGGGGGCCTTCTGCCCCCACAACCTGACTCTGTTGTATGTTGTCCCTGTGGCCACACTTTTCTGAGAGCTGTTCCGGCACAGAGGCCATGGTGGCCTGGCCTTCAGATCCGTCCTGTTCCCCGTCCCTGTCTTCTCTCGGGCTGGCGCATCACAGGGGCTGAGTCGGCTGTGAACCATAAGGGCTTTCTGAACAGCACTTCATGGTTTTCTGTGCGCATACCCGAGCACCCTCCATCAGCGGCAGCGACTCTGCAAAGTGGGCGTCGTCACTACAACAGGATGTGACAATGGGTTGTTTTTTCTCACATCTTTCACAGGCTGAGAGCACAGAGCAGGTGGCACCCTGTGGTCAACTGCACGCCCAGGGCGCACAGAGCAGGCTGCCCAAACTGGATCCCCCAGAATCAGTCCACCACGCCCCCCCCCCCAACCAGCAAACGGCACACTTTCGGGGCCAGTGACAGTGGAGTCAGGGTTTTGATATCGGACCGCAGTGGACTTCTTTAAATCAGGAAAATAATGAGCTGCGCCTGGCGTTTGGTCCAAGGGCAGGATAAAATGCACCCCTGATGGGCTTATAGCGACGCACACCGACCAGACGATGGCGCGGTAGGTTAGAAATCCGACATGAATCCCGGCGGCTCAAATCAAAATGTCCGCTCTGTGAATTTCTTTCTAGAGGAAGAAATTTAGTGGAAAATTCATGTCCTTGCCTTTTTCAGCTTCTAGAGCTTTCTCCCAATCCTGGGCTCCGGCCCCTCCTCCATCTTCAAAACCAGCAACATCGGGCCAAGTGCTTCCCCTGCTCTCATCTCTCTGCTCCTCCCCCTTGTCTCCTTCTTCTACCTTTAAGTACCTTTGAGGTTACGTGGGACCCCCCAGGTCAATCCCAGCCGCTCTCCCTATCAGCCGACTCAGCCGTCCTGGTCTAATCGAACCACGGGGAGCCCATCCCCTCAAAGTGGGGACACAAATATAGATGTAAAGGGAGTTCTACCAGTGACTTCTGGGAAGATTTCCCTCCACAAAAAGAAAGGAGAACTTGAAGGGAAGGTCTTGCACCCTTCCCGGATTGCCTCCAGCACAGGACGCTGTCGGGAGGGGCTGTGACATCCGGAGCTGTGGTGGCCGCACTGCGTCAGGGAAGCGAGATGTTATCTGTGTGCTGAAGGGGGCAGAGAGGAGGCGGGGAGGGGCCTGGGCCTTTGAGGACGTGGCTGAGCCGTATCCCAGGACCACGCGCCTCTGGGGGCGCCGTTAGGTTAAGGCACTTCGGTTGGGTGCTGAACACTTCCCATCCCAGCCGGCAGAGCCTATGAGGTAGGTTAAAGGTCACCTAGGGTTTCTGGGGCTACCAGGGGGCTTCCAAAGGAAGGGCACCTAACATAGCTGTAGGCTAATTTGAAGTCCAGGAAGTGCAAGGAAAGAGAGAAATCCGAAAACCCGGGTTGAACTCTGATTCCCTGTCTCCTCGCCGTGTGAATTCAGACACACCCTAGACCTTCAGGAGCCCCGCCTTCCACGTCTGCGCAGTGAGGTGACAGTCCCAGCACACGACAAGTCCCTGAGTCGGGTCTGCGCTCAAATGAGGTGATGTGGGTAAACTCATCTCTGATGCGCCAGGCAAATGACAGAGGCTGTCAATCAGCTCCACCCACTTTCACTTCAGGTTAATTGTGCGTGTGTGTAATGGAGAGACCGACGGACGGACGGACAGCTGTAAATAGGAGATGTGCCTTCACAAGTGCATCCCTTAGAAGGGCGAGTGAGAAAATCAGTTGCTTATCTGAGAACCCAAATCAACCAAAAGCTGGGGTCCTGATTCCATCTCCTCGCATGTGCCCCTCACATTCAATAAAGTCCTATCGATTCTTCTTCCTAAATGGTTCCTCTCAGATACACTCCTCCCCCGGTTCCTACTCCCTCGGCCTCGGTTCAGCTCGTTACCTCTTGCTTAGAATGGTGCACCATCCCAGGGGCTCTCCTACCTCCTTTCTGGAACCGTCACAGGAGAGCACTTTCTAACACGCAGGCAGCACTCTGGGCCTGCCCCTCCATGGACCCTGGATCCAGAGTTACGTCTGTTCGTCTGCTCTCCTCTCCTTCTGGGGGGCGGGCCTCTTGCCTCCCCAGCACCCAGCACAGAGCCTGGCGCACAGAGGACGCTACAGAAATATTTGTTGGGAGGAAATGGCAGATAGCAGCCTGGGGTTCAAGACGCAGGAAGATGAGGTAAGATTAGAAGATTATTAAGACACAGTTTGGCATCTCCCAAGGAGAGCCTTGAATGAACAAATCAGAGTCACCGATGTGTGACTGCAAGTAGACACTTTATTGAAAGCCAGTGGCTGTTTTTTTTACAACGAGGGGCCTGGGGTGGCAGCCTGGGGGTGGGGGTCAGCAGGGTGGGTGGAGGCGTCAGGTCACTTGCTGTAGCTCTTGGAGCCTGGATCTGGGAGGTCCAGGAGGTCTTCTCTGGGGCCAGAGCCAGCTGGCTGCTCCTCATCCTCACTGCGCGCGGACAGCCCATCCTTGGCTTCATCTGAAACATGAGGGGCAAGGCCGGTCCAATCCAGACCCAGACTTTCCTCCCTTATCGCTTTCTCTTCGACCCAAAGAGACCCAAGCCTCTGAGGGGCACTCCCTGCCGATGCCCTACAGAGGGCGGTTCCAGATAGCCTGGCCGTAGGGACAGGCTGAGGATGTAACGGGACTTGGGAGCATGGACAGACAGCCTCCGGGTCTTAGAAGGTAAAAGCAGGGGTGAGCGTCCGAAAGGTATTGGGCAAGGTCCCTTCCCTGACGGATGCACCACTCTTCCAGGTCTCTTCGTGAAGAATCCCTGCCGTTGCGAAACTCAGCCCAGCTCCCCTCCCTGGGAAGACATCCCGGCCCTCGCTCGGGGGCAGACTTCCCGCCAGCTCCAGGAAGCTGAAGGCCAGTCACTGGGTTCGGTCCCTCCTCCCCCTCCCTCTCAAAGCTTCTTAAGGGCAGTGCTTGTATCCTGATACTCCCAGCGGCCTTGTTATGGTTCTTTTTCTCTCCTTAACACCTCTTCAACAGGAAGTTCTCTTCGAGAGGAAGTTTTCGACAGGAAGTCCATTTCAATAGGAAGGGGCAGAATGCCCACTTCTCCCCTGGCTAGAGCTCACTGTCCACGCTGTTTTACCCAGCCCTTCAAGGGCAGCAAGGCGGAAGTTCAAGGTCCTACCTTCTCTCCTGACACCAGTGTAGCAGGCTGGCTCCCCACTCAACTGTCCCACAGCGCCCCCCCGCCCCCTGCCCAATTTCCTCTCTCTCACATCCCCCTCCTGCCCCCATCAGAACAGGAGGCCCTTGGCAAAGAGGAGCCCCCCCACCCCCCCAGACTGGGAGCTCCTCACGGGAGGCAGCTGTGCTGACGGCCCCCAGTGACCTGGTGGCTCCGGGATGCTCAGCTGACACACAGCACTCGCAGGAAACGCTGAGCATCGACCACCCGCCCGCCCTCCACCTGGCCGCACCTGCTCCAGGCTCCCCTACCTGCAGGTGCCTTCAGGGACCTGATGTACTTGGACCAGAATGAGCAGTCGGCCCTTTTCAGGCCCTGGCGATTGGGGAGCAGGGCACTGAACTCCTTGTAGCTCTCACCGTCGGCGCCGGGGACAAAGTCAGGCCAGGGGACCTCGGACTCGAGCGCTTTCCTCGAGGACTCATGAGGGTGGTTGGGATTTCTGGGAGAATCGGAAGAGAGCGACACTGTGAGGGGAACTGTCTTCCCTTTCATCACTCGGATCACTTCCACTTGCACGTGGTCTCTGATGACCCGCTCGCACCGCGTTGGGGTCCGGGCAGGATTTTCCTGCTGCGCTGCCAACGGTTAAAGGTGCGAAGGCCCAGACGCGTGCTCTCAGGCCGTCTCTGGAAGAGGAAGACCTGAGGTTGTGACCCAGCAGCGCTGCTCAGGACCTGGCCGTGTCCTTCTGGGTTTCCGAACGCTCAGGAGGCCGCTGTGCCCCCTTCTCCCGTGGCGTCCTTTAACCTGGACGCCGCAGCCGGTCTCTGGGGTGCCCCTGTGTGCCGCAGGCCTGGGAGGGAGGGCGGGCCTAGGGCCAGGCAAATGCGTCCGCCACCTGCAGGTCAACTTCCTTCGGAAAGAGGATGTCACGTGCCCCCCGAAACAGGCTCCTTCTCAGACTTGTCATCCGGAACCCCCTCCTAGCATAGCCACCCCCCATGCTGGCCGCGCCCCGGCCCCACCTGACCGCCTGACATTCACCAGGCCAGGGCTGTTTCTCGCCCCTGCCCTGGCCCCCACTCGCTCCTCCCCTGGAGGGCCCCCTCTCCTCAGTACCCTACCTGAGGATCCTACCCACCCCTAAGGCCCAGCCTCCATGTCACATCCTTAGTGAAACATTTTCAAATTCCAAATTAAAAGGGAGGTCTTTCTATTTAACTCCCACCCAATACTGTGTCAAGTTCTCTGTTGTCCTGCTTTTAATTATGGTTGGGTTTTACGTTTCCGACTGCCAGTAGCTTGTCTCTGAAACATGACTTTTTGACCTGTTACCTTTCCGGGGGTCCTGGGACCGTGCTCGGTGACCAGGGCATGTATGGCAAAGGGCGAAGGGAGACGGGTGAGCTGCAGGTGGGAGGAACAGGAGGAGACAATGTCGGGGGCGGAGCAGTCGGTCTGCTAAAAGGGCTGGAGGAGAGGTGCGTGGGGGCCGCTGGAGGCAGATAATGACGATGAATGAGTTTTTTCACTGAATTCGATAATCCAACACCCCCTGAGAACACCCCCTGAGTTCTCAACTCAGGGTGACGGTGCCCTCCAGGGGCCATCGGGCGAGGTCCGAGATAGCTGCAGTTCTCACGAGTGGGGCGGGGGTGAGGCAGAGGTCAGAGATGCTGCCAAGCAGCCTCCAGTGCCCAGGACGGTCCCCGCACAGAGAGCTGTCCAGCCCCAGGGTCCGCAGGCCTGAGCCTGAGAAACCCTGACCCAGGGCCGTCAAACGCGGTAGGACAAGGCAGAGTCAGACTGAGACTTCTCTCTGCCGAGATGAATCTACCCAAAGGTAGTTTTGGCCGGAAACGGGAGACCGAGCCGGGGGGACCAGGGGCAGGCGACTGCGGGATGGAGGGAGGCAAACACGAATCCATCAACGCAAAACTCGGCCCCTGTGCCCAGGGCGGGGGGCAGGGGAGCACAACGAGCGCATCGGGGTGCACATGGTCCACTCACCCGGATCGGACGAAGTTGGCAAAGTACTGCATGATCCGCAGGGACATGCCTTTCTCCTCCCGGGTAAACTGCCCGCCGTAGGCAGGGTGAAAGGGCAGTCCGAAGGCGTACTGAACGTCGGCCAGCAACGCTAGGCTGAGGAAACACACGGAAATAAGGAGAGGCAAAGGCGAAGAGGGTCATAAACTGCTGGAAAACCGAATGAGCTGGAAACCAACATTCCTCCCCAAATGAAGACTCTTCTCTCTTCCCGTTTAGGCTTCTGTTCAGTGCTTCGGTCAGCTGCGGTCCGGCTGGACCTTCCGCTCGGCGGCCCCCGGGGGGCGGGCCTGCGGCCTCTCTGTTGGTTAAAGCAAATGCCGTGCTGATGGCCCCAGTCTCCGGGAACGGCCCTGTAAGTAGCTGTCCGAGAGAACATTCTTCTGACCACCCCCGGCCGCGGTACTCCCAATTTCAGCCGAAGACCTGTTTGTTCAAAGCGGCCTGTGTGCTGAGCCCTCCCCTGAGCCAGCCCTTGTTCAGACACGGCCTGCACGCGCCTGCCCACAGCGGCGGTCACCCAGTATACGTCTGTTCTGTGGCCGAGTGAGTATCTAACAGGCTGCAGGAGGAAGGAGACCAAGATCTGGAGGCCAGACGAGTGGTTTGAACGGATGGAGGGGGAGCTGGCACTGGGGAGACCAGCCCGGGGATGCGTGGGGCCCTGGGACTGAATGGGGGAGAGGGGGGAGCTGGGGGGGACCTTATAGCTGAACGGTAAAGAATTTGGCTTTCCCCAAAGAGAGGTCTGGCTTTGTCCTCACCGTCAGGGGCGTAATTGATGTCATCCCTGATAGGAGTGTCTCTGTTCAGGAAAAGGCTGGCCTCACCGGATCGCCCGGTACGTGCGACCACATCCTACCGTGGTAGGGTGGGGGCTGGCCACGCCGAAACACCGACCACGTGACTTGGGATGGGGGATCTGAGGTGCACACACGGTCCCAGACAACTTGGAGACAGAGATTAACCACGTGGGCCATCAAGCAACCGATCAGTCACGCCTGCCTAACGAGTCCCCAGTAAAAGTCTCCCGAGTGGCATTACTCGTCACGTATCAATGCCCAGAGAGTGGCCCCTTCTAATCCCACAGGAGACAGCGACGCAGCTTTGCGCTGGGAACCTCACCCCCACCCCGGGCTCCGACTGTGCCGCTCTTCCTCCGCCGACCTTCGTCCGTGCCCTTCCATGTGAGAAGCGTCACCACGAGCGTGGCGGCTCTCAGTGCGGTCTGTGTGACCTTCTCATGAATGATCAAATGGAAGGTGGTGTGGGGACCCCTTTGAACTCGCACTTGGGGTCAGCACTGACGTGGTCTTGTGTGAAGACTGTGTTTTCTGACCTTGTAGTTGGCCCCAAACTTATGTCAAGAGCCAGTCTCTAATTTTTCAGACAAGGAAAACAAAGTCCAGAGAGGTTTCTCCATTTACCCAGAGACACACAGTAAGTTGAACAATGGAGTCGTATCAGGAGTGTTGCTAGGAAACACGATGCTAACCAAAAGGCCCAGGGGCGTGGCCCCTCCCTCTGCGTTAAGGTGGGGGACGTCTGTCTGGCAAGTTACCAGACCTCCCCGGTCCCCTGCGTCATCGTCTATGGAATGGGTGTTTGAATACCTGCTTCACAGGGATGATGGGGAGACCAGAGCAAGATGGTGTACGGAGCGGGTGCCTCGAAGGTAGATGCAGTGTGGCCCCGTTCCTTCTCCTTCCTCATGCAACCAGCTGTTGTTAAGGTAACGGCAGAAACTCTGGGCAGGGTATAGAGGGTCGCCAGCAAGTCTCCTCTGCGTGGTGTAAGGGGCGGAGCGCCCAGTGGACAGATGTCCCGGGCACAGCCTCAGACTCGGTGGGTCCCGGATAAAAGCAGCTTGGGCCGAGGCTGGCTGAGTACGAAGGAAGACGCTTTGCGAACACGCAGTGTGGCTGTGGCTCTGACTCAGAGCGATGTCCTCCAGTTCCCCCAGACTGGGAAAAGGGATCCTCGAGCGAGGCTAGCGACTGTGGGGACCAGCAGGGACGGGGCTGGGGCCCAAGGGCCAGGTCCCAGCTTAGCCGGGGGACTTCTGAGGAACTCCAGAGCCGAAATGCCTCCTATGACCACAAGCATCATCATCACCAGGTGTACATGTGACAGGCAGCAGGCTGAGTCACTGAGCTGAGACTCCGCTCAGTCACTCACTGCCTGTGTAACTGGATGTCATCTGACTTCTCTCTGTCTCAGTTTCCTCATCATGAGAAAGCAGACCGAACCAGCCACAGCGTGGGGCAGCTCCTCAACACCACCGTTTTCACCAAGGCCAGGCATCGTAACGGGTGCACTGCTGTTGCGTCCACACGGGGCCCTGACGCCAGGGGGCCCCGTAGGAGGGACAGGGGACGCGTGCGACCTACAGGACCAGCCGCAGTCTGTCGGGAAGGCAGAATGAGAACCGCAGGGTGCAGCGCTCCATCGCCAGGCGCCCTGGACCCCCTTAGAGTGGGGTCAGCGTTGTTCCTGAGAGGGAAGCAGGAAGGGGCCGGGCCATGAAAATTTACAGGCTCCTGGGGCCTGAGGAGCAAAGTCCACGCCCAGGGCCAGGACTGCTGCGTGCGAGCTCAGAAAGAGCCGGACTCTGCGGGCGCCGAGCTGGCCTGTTTCGCCGCCGGCTCTGCTCGGCCCGTCACAGCTGTCGGCTCCTGAGCACCGGCGAGGTGCCAGGGACCCGCAGGCCTCTGAGCGCCGACCTCCAGGATCAGCCGGCCAGTGGATGCATCGTCTGCCTGTTCTCCGGGCAGCAAGGCTCGGGAAAGAGGAGAGGCGGGCCAGAGACAGGGAGAGCCAGGGCTCGAAGCGGCGGGTCTCGGCCTCACTCTGCGCTCTGTGTGCTCTCCCTGGGGGCAGGGCACCGAGGGCCACCGACAGGTATTCACGGGCTGAGAGCTCGGTGTTGCTTAAAGGTCCAGAAAGGGAAAAGGAACACAAGGCGAAGGCTGCCAGGAAGATGGGAGTTGTGACAAGGCCCACGGAAGCCGTAGCTCACACAAACCCACCCGGGGTAGGTGATAAATCACTCTCACCCGTGTGACCGCAGGGCCCCTGTACACAGGTGTTATGGGAGCAGTTAGCTCAGTTTTTACACGGGAGGAAGCGTGCGGTCCTAGAGGCTGTTTTCTCGGCAAGGCCTTATAGCTATTAACGGCGAGGCCAGGACTTCAGCCCGTCTGTGGCTCCAAGGCCTGCTGCGCCCGCCAGCCTCATTGCATGGGCGTCCTCCACCAACGTCACCACTGGTCACGTGGAGGCCTGCACCTCCTCAAAGCTGCCCCCTTGGCGCCAGCAGCAGAGAAACCGGGGAAGGAACGGGGACAGCCCTGTCACCTCTGCTGAACCACCGGGGCCTGCTCCTTCCTCTCCCAGTGGGCGGAAGGGGAAACGGCCCTTTCCTCATGAGGCCCTTTACGGAAAGTGCTGTGTTTGTTCTACTGCTGCCCCAAGAAGTCACCACGCACACGGTCGCTTCAGAGGACACTCGTGCACTCCCTCAGGGTCTCTGGAGTTCGAAAGTCCTGCCTCCACCTCGCTGGGCTGAGACCAAGGCGTCTTTCCTTCTGGAGGCCTTGAGAAGGACCCGCCTCCCCATGGGGGTTGTGACAACACGCGGTTCCTGGAGCCGGAGGGCCCAAGTTCCCCTTTTCCCCCGGACAGTAAACCCAAGGCCATCCTGAGCGACCAGCAGCCACCACCCACGCTCCCCTTCCTCTAGCCTCAAGGCCAGCAGCAGGGAGTCGGGTCCCTCACACGCCCCACTCTGACATTTCCCTCTGCGTTCCTTCTCGTCTGCCATCAGGGACCACGTCATCAGACTGGGCCCACCTAGAGGACCCTGGACAATCTGCTGTCTCAAGGTCCTTCCCCTTGATCGCATCCACCAAGTGCCTTTGCCGTGGAAGGTCACAGAGTCACGGGTTTAGGGGATTAGGATGTGGGCATTTTGGGGGGTGTCCTTCTGCTCCCCACAGTGGCCTTGTCTCCTGCTTCTTCCAAAGAAAGCTGCTTTTTGAATGAACAGAGACAAACTTTCAAGACCAGTGTCCTCAGTTCAAATCCTACGTCGATGGCTTAGTGTCTGTAAAATCTTAAACGAGATACATAACCTCTCTGGGCCTCAGTGTCACTGTCTGTAAAATGGTGACACATTCATTGAATTCCAAACATTGAATTAGGTTTTGCAATAAAATCTTTCAAATCTCTGGCCCAGGTTCTGGCTCATATGCCCATTTATTTTTCCACGTTTCCTGGGAGAAGAAATACCTGAAAGCTTAAGAATGGGGGGTCTTTAACCTGGGAGTTCCATTCCAGGGTTTCAGAAGGCCGCCAGTTCCTTGATACTATGTCGGAGTTGGTATGAAACGGTCCACGTGCCTCTCTGCCGGGCGAGGTGACACGGCTTCGATCACGCTCTCAGGAAGCGCTGCGCCCGTGGCGGGCTGGTGCACGGCTGACGGCTGGCCTGCACGGCGTGGTGAGAGGTCCTCCTTTGCAGCACGTGCCAATTTCCATGGTGTCAATACTCCCGCCACAGACAACTTCAAATTACCAACAGATGTCACGGAACACGGAGCTGGGAAAAGACACGCACGTTGGCTCTCAGGAGCCGGTGGAAGCCGGCGCCAGCCCACCGCTGCCGGTGACCCGGGAAGGCTGCAGGGCACGGCTTCGGGGGCCAGGCCTGGCGTTCCAGTCCGTCTGATGTGTCGTGTGCGAGGGCTTCTGCTTTGTTTTTTCCTCAGCAGGGCTGATCTTTATCAGGACGCCGGAGTTATTTTGAGCAGTTTAAGGCAGACATCTGGAGGAGGGACGGACGGTGGGAACCTTGGATGACGGCATTTGGGAGCGGAGGACCAAGCGTGCAGTGAGTCTGGGCCCCGGCCGAGAGTCCCAGGACCGGCTGGAGGAAGAACAGGGGATCTGGACGCAGCGTCAGCAGGAGGAGACGCAGGAGAAAACAGCAGGGCCTGACCAGGTAACGGGAGAAACTCGACAGCTGGGCGTGTGCAGTCTGGGGGCAGCCGGTCCCTGCACGTTGACTCGGCCTCTTCGCCCCGTGCTGCGTCTGGTCACTGAGGCGTCAGATGCGCAAATCCGCTGCAGTGACACGGGAGCGTGGTCCTGCTGGTTTTACTTAGCTTTCAGTGGTCATGTGCGGTCTTTGGTCACATCTTCCCGAGTCTGACCGTTGCTTGTCTTGTGCTCAGGCCAGGTCTGGATCTTCTCACTGTCAGGCGTGGGTGCGGGGCTTGGGGGCGCTCCCTGCCCAAGCCGAGTGGGCTCGGCTTAAACCCCACTTCCGGCACCGGCTCTCCAAGCCCTGGGTTTTCTATTTGTACGTCGGGTCTCATCGGGCCTAGGCAGCCTCCCACGTGGCATCATCGGATGCTCGCAGGCACAGGCTGAATGGATTTCCTTTACAACGCACCGACGGCCACCTGGGGAGGGCTGGCCCGTGCTGGCGATGTGACAGTTGGCCAGACTGGGGAGAACTGGCCAGCCACGTACCCTGAGGGGTGACTCTGTGCGGCTCGGTCTCAGGACGGGAATGTAGTTCAGAGAGGACGGTGGCCAACCATAGGGTGTCGGGACAAGGCCGCTCCGGAGCCACACTGGGCAGAAGCTCACTGCGTGTCCCGCTCCGAATGGGCGCTGGGGGTAAAGGAGGGGTACGTCAGCCATTCTGGGAGGGAGCTGCGGCCTAACAGGAAATGCCAGGTAGCCAGCTTTAAAAAACAACACCACAAAATGCCATGAGTTGTACGACTGATAAAGTGACGGATGTGGAATGACAGAAATATTTACGAAGTGCCATAAGAGGAGAGAAAAAAGTGACATTATGTGTTTCAGACAAGGAGATGGAGAGGAGTTTATAGAACGTCGGAGAGATGAAATCACAGCTGACTTAGGCCTTGAAAGGGGAGTAAGGGCTCAGCCAGAGGGCCACTCGGGAGGGGCATTTCTGGCAGAGACCCAGAGCGTGGGGTGGGTCCTGTGCTTTGTGTGGAGAGGGGGCAGGGAGGGTGCCTGGGCGAGGGGGTGGCTGCCTGGGACAGCCCCCGGCACTCTGGGCCTCGTGTGTCACACTGAGAAGTACGTCACGACGCTGCAAGGTGACACTGGAATTGTTCCTGGTCCAGAAAAGTGGGAAGTCTTTGAATTACAAAATGACATGCTCGATAGGGTCCTTCAGGTTCGGTTCTGTCGAAGGCGTGAGAACTGAGTCCAGAGGGACAGGGCCACGTCTTAAAGGGGACGGGGACATCGGCCTTTTCTAAGTGGGCCATTTGCAAGCTGCCTTTCTCGTAGAACCGTTCCTGGAGCGGTGGGAGAATAAAGCTTGGAAGTGACAATCTCAGGGTCCCTGAGTTGTCCAGGAAAGGCAGAGGCCGATCCTTTCCACATGACGCACCCCACCCCTGCCCACCTTACCTTCCAGCCATCCCACTCGCTTTAAATCCTGCGGGTGGGGGCCACACACTTCAGAGGTTATTCATGGTACCAGCTTCTGACGAGAGCTGTGACGTCAGCAGAAGGGACCCTCACTGGCGAACACTAGGAGCTAATTCGGGAGCACTGTGACTGAGACGGTGTCACCGAAGGAATGCACTTGACCTTGGCCATGCTGACGCAGTGAGCTGAGCTGGGAAGACGGGTTGAGCTTGGCAACCCTTGAGGTGAGGGGAGAGCGTGGGCAGGCTCTTTCTTGCACGATGATGTGGTTCTTCTAAGGAAAACGGGTTCAAGAGGCTTAGGCTGCGAGAAGGTCCCTCACTCTGCCCATCTGGTTAGACCAATCTGAGAGCCTGTTGTTCCAGAAACTTCTTCCCCTGTTGTTCTGTCTGTAGGAGGAAGTTTATTGACCTCATTCCCATAAAACAGACTCCCCTTCTTATCTCCAGCGGGCATCTCTAGATGACTTCCTCCAAAGGAAATTCGGGAACCGGGGGAATGAAAATCCCCCTGCTTCCCAGGCCTTTCCGCTGAGGGGCTGAAACTCTGTTAAGTCACTCGCACGTAGAAGCCTGTCGGTGAGCTTCTCTCCGGGCACATCTTAGCGTGCAAAAGTCTGAATTCTGCCTATGAATTATGGACCAACCCCTTCTGTTCTACAGAAGGATTCCTACGCAATTCCTTAAAAAACGAGCTCCCCGACTGACTTAAAATACTACAGTCCCACCTCCTGCCCCGAGTGAAATGCTTGCAATATTTCCCTAATTCCCTAAAGCCCAGCAGAGCGGGATGATTTATCGTGTGGCAGCGCCGTCGAAGCTTTCAGTGGCCTTGCTGGATTAACCCGAACTTTTATTCCCGACATAAAGCACGAAAAACTGTGGCTCAGAAGAGGCTGAACTTTCCTGGCCCCGAGCATCTTTCCCACCAGGAAGTTCAGTGTTTACCCAGAGCCAACTGTGTTTGTCTCCAACCTGTCTACCCCGTAGTGTTTGTTATTGCAGTTAGAGAGCTTAATCACATATCATGCGGATGCCCTACTTTCAAGAAAGCAAGACTGGCAGTCACAGACCACACATTACGTTTCTGCTTTTGCAGGAAGCTCGAAGGGAGAGCGCCAAACGGCATTTACCTGCTTGCTCCTCCGGCCTCGGGCTGAAGCCATGCCGGCTGAGCACGCGTGCTTAGAGGGAAACCTGAAGGTGTGAGGTACAAACCCACCTTACTCGTTTTCCGTGAGTTCCCATTTTAATTGGATTTTCCGATGAACTAACTGACTATGGCATGGGAAACCAGGGTTTCTATTCTACATTCTATTTAGGGAAAAAAAAAAAAAAAACACTTGGCTTTTACAGAGCTGGGTTCTGAATGTGAAAGAAAAGACCAATGGGCAGTCCGTATACTGTGTCTTCTTAAAAACCTCCAATGCCTTTCCATCGTACTCAGATAAAATACTACTTTTCTGCACACCATTGTTTATAAACTTCTCTGGGAACGACAAGACCCTTTTTGCCCCCTCCCCTGAATCGGCGGCCACTTCCCTTTTCTTCAATAGTCTCCCGCTCTGGGCCTCCTTCTTCACCCTCGAGCGTGACAGGCCTTGCCCCCACCCCTCCCCGGGGCAGGTGTCTGGATGAGCCCTGCGTGCTTCCGTGGGTGCTGCCTGTTCTTTGCGCCCCATCCCATCAGCCCCAGTCCCTGGTGTGGTGCCAGTTTCCAGCGGCGGTCCTACCAGTTGTTCCATCTCTAGGATCTAGGAGACGACCAGGGGCCTAGGAGGCAGTAGGTAAATACTTGCTGGATCGGCGCGGGAGAGAATGTGCACCAGAAGCTGGCCCGTATCTCCAGGCTGGAGCGGTCGGTTTCCGGAAATGACCCACCTCTATCTTTACCAGGAAATAATCTTGTTAACGACACAGGATGCAGCCAGACCAATGGACCCAATTCAAGAATCCAGCCACCAAGGATTATTTTCTTTGGTTCGCTAATTCCAACAAACTCACCAAGACAGTCAACGAGAAAGATAATATTCTGAATCTGAAATGTTAAAGCCCCTGGAATGCACAGAACCGTCTCGGATGCGAATGCTGTGCTGTACAAAATGTCCTCAGTCTAGAATTTATGGCTCTGTTTTCCAGGGTCGGGACAACCGAGGAAGATGGAACATTGCTGCCTATTCAGTCACTTTAAGCTTGTTTTTCTTCTCAGAACCTTATTTTTCCTAAAAGGAAAAGAACCAATATGGAACAGCTGCAGTGCGCCTTTGGTTCAACATTCATTGACTTGAATCTTCGCACTCTGAAGAGGGTGTGACTACACCCATTTTATAGGTGAGAAAATCGAGGTACAGGCACCTGCTCGCGTGAAGAAAACTCATCGTGGAAGGGATGGCATTGACCCCCAAAAGTGTGCTCCTCCAGTGTACTGAGCCACTTCTCCCCAAGTTAAAGCGTGGACTAACATCCTACAGGGAGCCTGGCTAGACTTTCAACCCCAAGAGTCCTACCCCACCCCCCACTCAAAACAAGTGAAGACCTTCCTCACAGAGTCCGTCCCTCAGTTTCGGGGATGAAAATCCCATCTATAACCGAGGTGAGCCGTTACAGAGCCGCACTCCTCTGTGACTCACTAACCACAGTCGGGGAGAAAGTGGTAATTCATTGGGCTGGCTCACCAGCCACGCCAGGAAAGCGAATGAGCGCCCGCAGGGAGGGCGGGAGGGCGGGCGAGCCAGATGGCTGGGAGCACACGGCCTGCACTTGCACTCTACGCCTGTGTAGGCCTGAGCCAGGAGTAAACTCGAGGGGTGTGACAGCTCCAGGGCACAGTGCGAGACACCTGCCACCGAGCTGAGTCAGATCCCGGGGCTCGTTCAGGGATTCGAGTGTCTGCTCCGTGGACGGCGCCCACCGCGCCTGCGGCGGGGAGAGGCAGACAGGCACGCCTCCTGAAGGACGCGAGGAAGGATGCTCTCGGCACTCACAGTTTGCCAGGCGCCATCCACACAGGTTGATCGCCACAGGGACTCTCTGAAGGAGGGACCACTCTCCTTATCCCCATTTTACAGATGAGGAAACTGAGTCGCCGAGGAGGTAAAGTGGCTGGTCTAGGTCACGGAGCTAATAAGGGTCAGAGCTGGTTTCCAGCCACGGCGGTCCGCCCGGGGTCCCTGCTGCAACCGGGACACTTTCCTCCGCTGTTCACATCGCCACTGCCCCCGCCTGTCAAACGGGTCGGGGGTGCTGAATGCCTCTCTCCTCCAAAAATGACAGCGAGTTAGGAGGCACCTGCAAGGTGAGCGCACTGGCTTTTCACACTCTCTCAACTGCAGACCGTGCGTTTCCCTCGAGGCTCGGCTATGAGACCGTTGGAAAGGGGCTGGGGGCTTGGGTCCCCCACCTCGCTCCCTCCCACTGGCAGACCTGGGTGCGCCCCTCCACTCCCATTTTGTAGATGGCAAAACCAAGGCCCAAGGAGCCTATACACCAGGTTGGAAAGACCCCACTGCCACTCCCGCTCCCACCCTGTCGGATGAGGCAGCTGGATCCCCTTCTGTCCTGTGACGCAATTTCCTGAGCACCCAGGAGACCCCCCTCCCCATGCCGGGAGGGTCCCTGGGCCCTGGGGGGCATGACTACGAAGACCCAGAGGGTACTGACTCTAACACAACTGGTGCTCTGATAAAAAGGAGCAATTTGGACACAGACGCGGAGCGGGCAGACGGCCACTGCTTGCCGGGAAATGGCTGGGGCTGTCAGAGGTTGGGGTCCTGGCCTCCAGAACCATTCACTCGTGGGGCGGGAGACCCGGAAACTGCTGCGGTGCGGGGTGAAGGCAGCCCCAGGAGAGGCAGTCAGGTGGGCACAGAGCACCGTGGGTCCCGGCTGGAAGCCCGTGGATCCTTTTGTTTTGCTTTGGCCTCCCACTGTAGATGCATTTCTTGTTTATTTATCCACTTTTGCCGGTGTGCATTTGGGTGGTGAAAGGTACGTGTGTATTTTTTCAGGGTTTTTATGACCTTGCCACAAGAGCATCGTACCCTTTGTCATAAGGTCTGCTGGAAAGGGAGGGAGGCAGAGGATTGGACGCAAGGACTTGCGCCCAGGGTGTCCTTGCATGCCTGAGAGCCTGGCCTTCGGAAGTGACAGCCAAGGCTTATGCTACGGACGCTGGCCCACACTGGGCCTCCCTGGCCGTGGGTGGCCACGGGGTCACCGGGACTCCTTACATCCCTGCCCGCACCACCGGCATCCTTCCCATGCCTTCTCCCCCGAATGTCTTCTCACCGGAACCCTAGCCTGCCCGTTCCTTTTCCTCCCACAACCCAGATGCAGATACCAGATCAGGTTGAAACTATAAACTGCGTTAAGCAGAGAGACCACGTGCTCTAGTTGAAAAGAGTTCTCAGGCTCAGAGAAGCTATGGGTAGGTCACTGCTAGTCCTTGGGAACATCGTGCGGAACTACTTGAAGCTCACTCTCTTCATCTGTAAAACGGAGATGAACTTTAACCCTACCGACCTCACCCAGGTCCTGGACGTGTTGGAAAGTGCTGTATAAACCGAGTACACAGGGGAAACCAGGGACATAATGGAAGCTTAGGGAGCCAGCGTGCCTTCGGGACCGTACTAGTTTCCCGTGGCTGCTGCAACTGATAACCCAAACCCGGTGGCTTAAGAGAACAGAAATGTACTGTCTTGCAGCTCTGGAGGCCGGAACTCCAAAATCAGTTTCCCTGGGCCCAAACCAGGTGCCCGCAGGGCCGAGCTCCCTCTGGGGGCTCTGAGGGGGGAGGCATTTCTTGCTACTCCAGCCCGGGGGTGGGTGCAGGTGTGTATCGAATCTCCCCCGCCTCTCTCTAACAAGGATTGCATGTAGGGCCTACCGAGGGTGGCCGCCGAGAATTTTCCACATGTCAAGGTCCTTAACTTAATTGCATCCGAAAGACTGTTTTCCTACAGGTGGCAGGGGTCGGGGCCTGGTATCTTTAGGTGGCTATTAGTAAGCCGACTATGGAGATGTTGCCAATTTCAATGAGAAATTATGTAGGTTAACCCCGTACTATTGCAAAATAACTCAGGTGAAAGCCATGTAGGAGCTGGACAGTTCGCCTCATTTTGCAGATGAGGACACCGCAAGCAGAGAGGCCAAGGGGCCGGCCCAAGATCGCACAGCCGGTGAGCAGTGGGGCTTGAGCTCCACCCTGTCACCCACAAAACAGACCCCAGGCTCAGAGGATCGATGACCCTGTAGCATCCTGGCTTCCACTGCCAGATAAAACCGAACCGCCCGATCCCGGGGTCTTCCCGGCTCTGAGCCCCGACATTCGGTTACTGGTGGATGTCTCCCGGAGGCCCGGGCGCTGCTGAGTGGCTGGAGCTCGGACCCAAACCCCAGCTCTTCTCTATCTTTCCACCCTTCTCCTCGGCTCCCGAGCAGCAAGGGCCGCATTCTGCCCCGCTGGTGTCCCTTCTCCTTCCTGTGGACTCCATTTTCCCTGTCCTGTACCTCCTATTTCTCTTTTCTATGTTGATCATTTCATTGCAGCTGGAATTTTATTATAAGGTACATTAAATCTATTCTGGGAGTGAGAAAGGGCCACAAAGTAGGTGTAAACAAAATGTTTCTTTTGCTGCCCCCAAACCCTCCCATGCCTCGGAGAGTCATTCGGTAAGCGAAGCTGAGTGTTCTGTTTTCAGACCTTAAAGCCTTCTCCCCAGCAGGCTAGCCCATTAACGGCTACCACTGCACTTTCTGTACCGTGTCACTTGGCTTTCCCTTCCTACAAGGCTATAAAATACAGTGGCTGTTACTATCACGCCCACGTCTCAGATGATGAAACTGAGGCTCACAGAGATTACGTGACAAGTCCCACGTCCCTGAGTCAGGACTTGTACCTCGGTTCGGCCCTCTTTTCTCTGCCATCCTGCGGGTCACAGGAGCACAAGTGACAGCCAGACTCCCCTCACTCGCCAATACCCACTGCGGCCACACAGCCACCTTACCTGCTGCGGCCATAGCTTTCGGGAGCGTGGTACATGAAGACGTTCCCTCGGGCCGTCCTTGCCCAGAGGCTGGCCATGTCGATCACGGGGCAGGTGATGAAGTAGTCCCTGGTGGAAGGAGGACAGAGGAGGGGTCTAGTGACACGTAGCTCTACAGGCAACTGTGCAGGGTAAAGGCTTCCCCCAGGCAAGGGTCCCTTGGCCACCAAGCCCCTGTGCACAGGCTGCAGGGAGCACGCACCCTCCTCAAACTCCCCAGCTGGCTCTCGGGGGCACGGCGCACGGGCCAGTCTGCTTTAGGGCCATTCATGGTCACACGCTGGTGTCCACAGAGACGCATCTCAGGATCAAGACACTTGTGAGACAGGTGTCTTTGCAGAACATCAGTGTCACTTAAAGATTTGGGAGCACAACATTTTATGGTAAAATAATTACAACATCCTACGGAGCAGCACATGCATGAAATAACGTGCATCCTCAAACGCAGACACCTCGAGGATGCTTCGTGCACCTGGGCTCTCAGCTGGGAGGCCCTCACTCCAGGGCACGCGTGGCAATGTCTGGGGACTTTTTTAGTTGTCAGAGCTGGAGGTGGAAAGGTTTCTGCTGGCTTCCGGGAGGTCGATGCCAGGGAGGCTGCTGAACGTCCTACCATACACAGGACAGCCCTCCCCAGCAAAGAATGTCCTAGTCTGATGTCAACAGTGAGGAGGTAGAGAACCCTGCTCCCTGCTTTAGACTCCCCAAGTTTCACACCTGCTCCCCCTTTGGGGGGACGAGAATGAATTTCAGAAGCCCCAGCTGAGCACAGTGGGCCCAGCACGGGGCAGTGAATCGGGCAGACCTCAGCGGGCCTGGCGCCCAGCGGGTTTTGAATCCCACTCAGCCCCCTGCATCTCCTTGATGCTCCATCTCCTCAGTTGAGAAACAGGGCCCATGGGGTCCCGCCGTGCGGAGATGTCACGACCAAGCTTGATGACACCGGTGGAAGTCCCTTGATGAGGAAGGCTACCGCCCCCTTAGCCCGTCTGCTGGGCAGCTCCAGGGTTTGTAGGGAAGGCTCTGAGGGGGTGGGGCCGGGGGTGAGGGTCTGGAAGGGCAGGTGAAGGCAGCCCACCTTCTCAGGGCCTTCTCAGGGCCCTCTCAGGGCACGGTCCCCCTGAGAGCGGAGGGCAGGACAGGAACGAGAGCAAACCTATGGAACAGTCATGCACTGGCGGCTCTGTGGGGGGCGTTGCCAAGGGGATTGGAGGCAGGGAGGCCATGACCTCCCTGAAGAGGTCTGGCCAGAAGAGAAGGAGGGCCTGAGCCAGGGGAACACTGGAGTCCATAAGGAAGCCTTCCCGTGTTACCTGTCCTTCCTCAGACCTTAGCTCTTGCCTAGTGCACAGACTGCCCTCAAAGCCGGTTAAAGGCAAACCTGGGGCAAGAACTCTAGCCCTGAGCTCTTTCTGCAGCACAGATCCGAGCCAGGCCCGACCTGGTTATGAGCCTCTCAGGACTCAGGCGCCTGTGAGTTCTCAGTGTGCCCTGAGCCTGGGCCTCCAGGACTAGCGGCTGACTGCGTGGTGTCAGGCTGAGCTCCCTGCTGGAGGGGAAACTAAAGCCTTCTGGTCCCCGTGATCCCAGTGGGCGGAACAGAGGTTCATCCTGAGCTAATGGGCCTCCGTTTGGAAGCCACGGACTCTTGGGTGGAGAGACCGCCCCAGGCAGTGGGTCTCGACAGGCTTCAGTCCATCCCTTCCAGCACAGTCAAGTTCAGCACAGGCCTCTGAGCCTTGGCGTTGGCTCTGTGCCCAGGGACAAAGAGCAAAGGCGAGGGCGGACCTCCTGGAGGGGAGGGAAGAAGTCACAGGATGTCAAAACCACCGACCACATTCTTCCCAGGGAAACAGCTCAGCAGCATGTCGAGGGGCCTGAGACAGGCTCCACGGTGATAGGCAGCTGGAGTCCCCACTGTGGTCTCGTCCCCAGGGGGCTCCGCAGGCAGAGAGAGCCAGAACCTTGGCTAAGTTCTGATTCCTTTAAAACTCCCTTCTCGAGCACCGGCTACGTACTCATATAAGACAGCTCTAGACCCCAGCGAGCCCGCCACGGCCTGAGGGGCAGGCTGGTCCGGACAGGTGCAGTGGGGTGGGGGCAGCACATCCTCTGGCAGATGGGGCAGGGGCGCCTGTTAACTGCTCCTGGGATGGGACAGTCAGGGACGGCTTCCCTGAGGCAGGGAAGCTTGAAGCAATGAACTTGACCAGCAAGACACACAAGCGGTGAGCTCGGGACGAGCACCCCAGGGGGGAGGGGCTGCGTGGGCATCGGGCAGAACTTTCCCCTGTGCAGGCCTCCACTTCCCACGTGCAAGGTGACACCTGGCAGCACTATAGAGTCACCTGCGGCAGCTCTGAAAGATACCGACGCTTACGGGGCCTGCGTGCCCGCCGCCCTCTGAAAGCTCCCCACGCGGTCCTCGGGGGCGGCCCGGGCTGGGCGCAGCAGGCTCTCTATCGGCGTTGGCTGAGCGGCTGCTGCTCGGCGGGGGCATCCGACAGGGGCCCTGGCAAGCACTGCCTGTGCCCCCCGCAGGCACCAGCACTGCCTAGGGGAAGAGTCGGGTCAGCCCCAGCTGTGTCCTGACGGAATGGGGCAAAGGAGAGTGGCCGTGCCAGGTCCCACGCCTCAGGTCTCTTTCATCACCTGAGCGCCACCTTGGCCCCGGGGGACAGCAGCGGAACTGCGTCCCCAGGCTCTTACCGGGTGGCATTCTCCAGGGCCCAGGAGAAGGAGGCGTAGTCGTCGGCGGAGTGCTCCAGGGAGTAGTACCACGTGGCGGCAGCCTGCACGCCAGCATCTCCGCCCTCACCGCCCAGCGAGTTCTGCAGTGCCTGGTAAAAAGCTGTTTTGCTACTGGTCCGGCCTTGACTTTCCTCAAATTGCTTTCAAAAAAAGAGAGAGGGAGAGAGAGATGAAAATTCCCGAGACTCTGAAAGCCTTGGGTCAGCATCCCTCGAATCCTGGCTCTAGAATTTTCCGTGGGAAACAGTGGGGCATGGCATTAAGCCCATGGGGGCTGGAGTCAGACTGCTCGGGTGTGAACCCCAGCTCTGCTGGTTCTAGCCGTGTGACCTTGAACAAGTGGCGTGGCGGACCCCTCTGTGCCTTCCTCTCCCCGCCTGCAACAGACACCGTGGGAGGGCCTCCGTGCAGGGCTGTGATGACGGCCGAAAGCATCACCACGTGAAGTACAGCGCCCGGCGCCCGGCGCCCCCTCAGTGAGATCTCAGTGAGCGTGAGCAGTCACCGCAGGCTGAGGACAGGCCACACCGGTGCTTGACTCACTTCACCCGGACTGCCCGCGTGTCGCCTGGCTCTGTGAGCAGAGCTAACTTCAGTGTCAGTCAGTGGCTCCATCTTTCAACACAGGATCGCTTCCTGCACACTTCTGCAGTGATACACACTCTCCGACTGGCGCCAGCTGCACACCCGGCCTCGGCAAACAGCCGTGAACATGCCGATCAAGCTTTCTGCTCTCACGGGCCTCATGTTCTAGTGGGTGGAGATGGAAAATAAGCAAATAATTGTACACTGCAGCAGGGGACAGGTGCTGTGACGAGAAACAGAGCAGGGGGGGAGCGACAGGGCAGGGGCGGTCAGGGAGGACACGCGGCTCTCTGGGCGTGTGTGCGCACATGGAGATACGTCTCTCCTTCCTCTCCCTTCCTTCCTTCCTTTCCTTTCCTCTCCTTCCTTCCTCCCTTCCTTCCTTCCTTTCCTTTCCTCTCCTTCCTTCCTCCCTTCCTTCCTTCCTTTCCTTTCCTCTCCTTCCTTCCTTCCTTCCTTCCTTTCCTTTCCTCTCCTTCCTTCCTCCCTTCCTTCCTTCCTTTCCTCTCCTTCCTTCCTTCCTTCCCTTTCCTCTCCTTCCTTCCTCCCTTCCTTCCTTTCCTCTCCTTCCTTCCTTCCTTCCTTCCTTCCTTTTTTCCTTCCTTCCTTCCTCCTTTCCCTCCTCCCTCCCTTCCTCCCTCTCTTTCCCCCTCTGTCCCTCTGCCTTCCTTTCTGTCCCTGCATCCCTCCTGCCTGCCCCAGGGGAGTTTAGGGAGGACCATCTCCCTCCCCCAAGACTCAGTTTCCTCCTTTCTGGAGACAAGGGCGGCGCAGTGTCAGAGACACAGCTGCTGAACCTGAGGTCCGACCCCGCCGCCCTGGTCCAGCCCTGAGAAGTGTGTTCACGTAGCCCTAAGCTTCCACGTCAACAGTGAGATGTTCTTGTCAGGACCCCCTGGCGTGTCTACATTGTTCCTCCGAACACTTCCAAGCACGCAGGGCCTCTGACCAGTCAGCAACCCCTCCTGGCTGAGACACCTGCGGCTGATCCTGGGGTGAGCTGCCTTGGCCTGGCTCACCAAGGAGAGGCCAAACCAGCTGGCGGAATGATTGATCCGAGGTGTGTCCGTGGGCTGCCGGGGAGGAAGGAGAACAGGGAGAGGCACGCGAAGAGGACTTCGTTTTAGTTCTGTCTATAATATGTATTTCTTGGAAAAAGATCTGAAGCAAGTATGACAAAATATTAATATCTGTTAAACCTGAATAGAGAACACACAGCATTTATTATACCAGAGACTCTCGAATGTTTCTGACCATGATCTATGTAGTACGTCATCTTACACCAGGGGTGTCAAACCCATTTTCACCAGGGGCCACATCACCCTCTCGGTCACCTTCAAAGGGCCGAATGTAACTTTAGGACTGCATAAATGTAACTACTCCTTGACAGTTAAGAGAGAGTAGAAACAGGTGCCGGGCCAGATAAAACAAGGTGAAGGGCTGGACTCGACCCACGGGCCTTGTGGGTGCCCCCTGTGTCTGATACATACAGCGCACACACACACACACACACACACACTCACCCGTGGACCTGAGATAACGTTTGTGAATCATGTTTACACTTGTGGTTGTTTCCATATGTAGTGCATCCAATCGTTTCCATTCCCCCCTGTTCTAGTCTATTCAAAAATGCACGCCTGTAATCTATTAAGTTGACAATCTACTAATAGTTCAGGGGGGGAAACTGCCTTACGTTATTCTCCATCCGTGTTCTGAGCTTCTGGGATATTTCACAACAGAAATGATGCTGGTAATCATTTTCGTATCTCCAGTTATTGCCAAACATTTAACAGGTGTGTTTCTCTCAAATATCAAAATAATTGCATAGAAGTCCTGCCAAATTCCAACAGAACATGCATATGAAGGACTTAGTACAGTTCTGGGCACCTGGACAATAGATGCGATTATTATTAACCTGTCCCCAGGCGAGGGCAGGGGCTCCTGTGTGCCCTCAGGATGCTGTGCTGTTGTTGCCAGAACGGCCAGGGGGCCGAGGGGGCGGGCAGCGCTCCGTACAGGAGCAGCGCCTGGCAGGTGCTCAGAAAACATGTGCTGGACAAGGAACAGGGGAAATGCTGGCCTCTGTGGGGGTCATACAGGCTACGGGCTACAAGTAGAAGTCCAAAGTCAAACCTCTTGGGCTCACATCCCAGAGGTGGAAAGACTTGGGATTGGTTGTGAGCTTTCCCACGCATTAGCTGTGTGACCTTGGGCAAGTGACTTAACTACTCTGTGCCTGTTCGCCCATCTGTCAAATGGGCTTCATAAAACCGTCCTGAGGTTAAATGAGATGATACCTACAAAGTGCTTAGTCGTTCCTGTTGCTAGATATTGGTAGACTCAACCTTTTGCCTAGTCCAGATGGGCCAGAGAAGCCACGTCTTAGAGGAAGTCCTGAGCGATGCTTGTCCCATTGGCCAGGAGCCCAGACCCTTGGAACCTCTCTTCCCAATCACAGCTGGAAAGTGGTCGACCCACCCAATGGGCAGAGTCTCCTTTACGGGTTTGCAGACACTTCTCCCACGATAAGGCTCTCAGGAGCACCGGGGCACCAAGCCTGGGCACTGCTGGAAGTCCCTTTAACGCAAGCCACTCTGGACAGACCCACAACTAGGAAGCTGAAGGGAGGGGCCCGGTTTCTGCTTCCTTGCACTTGTGATGAGTTTCACATTTTAAGGGGATCGGAGCCCCAGAGACGAGCTGGGGCATGGCCTCGTTCTCGGGTCCACATTCTGGTGATGGCTGGACGGTGAACCCAAGCCCCCTGGGGCCCATGGGAATGTCAAGGGGCCCCTTTTCATCAGGACCTGCTCCGCTCCATCCTTGGCCAGGTCAGCCACACAGATGCTGCTGCTGGTTTAATTAGAGAGTCAGCGGGAGGCAGCGGGGCCCCCGCCCGACTGCCCGCCGGCCAGTGCCAACTTCCACGGGCTGTCATTACAGGCTAGATGGGCCTCCGCGCGGGCCTGCTGCAGGCTGAGCTTCGTTAAGGGCCATCCAGAAGTGGCATGTCCTGCATGTGGATTTTTAAAGGACTGCCGTTCCTACGTCCCAGAGAGAGGTGACAGTCCCTCGGAAACAGAGACAACAAGGGCTTCAACTGTCAGCTGTAATGCCTGGTGGACTGAGTGTGGCCCTGGTGTTCAAGAGACCCAGATTCCTGTCCAGCTCCGGCAGGTGACTGCGGAAGCTTCACTGCCCACCGGTAAGTCCGTTGGCTGCACAGGGCTGTCGGTGCTGGCGTGGACGTCAGAGTCAAACGAACGAGCGATCAGGAAGCGGCTGACACTTGGGTGACAGTGCGTATGGCTTCTCTCTCCCCTCTGGGAAGTCAGTCATTAAAAGTAAATGCCCTTAGGCTCAGCTCCAGTTCGAGAGACAGGAGGGAAAACTCTTAGCTTCAGGGTCTTTTCATCTTCAACTCACCATTCATTCATTTGACAACTTTCTACCCAGTGCTGACGCAGCTCTGGGCATTTGGGACAATGCAGACTAAGTTCTCTGCCTCCAGGGGCCTCTGGTCCGGCCGGGGGTACTGACGACAGGCTCGGTGGTAATAAGGGTGAGGGCACGAGCTAGAACGGCAGGGCAGGAAGGGCGCTGGGAGTTCTGGATGGTGAGGGCAGAAATGGATGCGCAGCTGGTGTGGCCTTACCCTACTTTTGCCTCGGGAGTGGCCCGGAGAAGGGTCCTCCATTGGGGTCCACGTCGGGGAGAGACAGAGGGCCACCTGCCAGGTGTCCGAGTCGGCATTTCCAGCAATGTGGGGCCTCAGCAGGGATCCCGCCAGCCACTGCCTCCCACTGGCTCCCTCCCTGGCCCCACCGATCCCATGGCGCCACTAAAAAACCCCACGAACCCTTGGGGCTCTCCCCACCTCCGCATGGCTCTCTGCTGCTCGGGGAAATCCCCCTCCACGCCCTTCTCGACTCCCTGCCCTCGTCTTGGACCAAGGCACCCTCCCTCTCTCCCTCGGTCCAAGACAAGGGCAGGGTCTCCGTGTGCCTGCCCACCTCTGAGTCTGTGCTCAGCGAACATGCCCATCCACCCCTCCCTCCACAGCTGGGCTCCCCCCACCCCTGCACCCGGCTCTGCTCTCCAGGGCACTGGTGGCCGCAGTGACCCAGCCCAGCCCACACGGGTGCCGGGGCCACGCCCATCCCGGCACTCTTTCCCCCTCGACCCACCTCCTCCTCCCTCAACTGCTCTGTCTCAGGCTCCTGTCTACAACCCCTGAGGCTTTAACTTTGAAAACACTTTTAAATGCTAAGGCCCCCGGCTGCCACCCCCGTCCCCTTTTATCCCCCTTCCATCCACGCATGCTCCATTCCCTCCCTTTGCTTCAACGTCAACCTGTGAGTTGTTGATTCCTAAATCTCTCTCCTGCCTGCACCTCGGACCTACGTGTATCCAAACGGGTCCCCTCTCCTGGGGCTCTCTCAGGTCCCTCCAACTCCACGCGAGCACAGTGCACCTTCCTCACCTAGAAGTGTTCTTCCTCACTCCAGAGCTTTCTTCCCCTCCTAGCTTCCTAGCCTCAGCGCCTAAGACCAGGAGGACTCCGTTGACTGATGAGAAAAAAGAGACATCTCTAGTCTCCTTCCATTTCTCCATCTCCCCACGTTCTTTTGTACCCCAGTCCAGCTGACTGTCCCCCTGTCCACTCTGCTGCCCTGTCCTGCCCTCATCCCCTCCTCCCCGTCATGGGGCAGGAGCACCGATGCTGTTTGTGGCCGGTGGGGGTTGGGGGAGGCATGTTATGTACTCAGAAAGTCCTCAACGAATCTCTGTACACTGGTTACTCTCCAAGTTAGGCAAAATGGTTATGACATCACAGGTCTGAGAAGAGACCCAGAGCGGAATCCCCAAAGGAAGGGCAGGCAGCCTTCACCAGATTCCTGTAAGCCTGTTGGATGGAGAGAGGAATTAATGAGTGTCCCGAGAATTCTCCAGAGCCCTGAGTTAGACGGAGACCAAACACTCATCTGTTCATTTAAGGGACAGAATCGAAGGACTCCCTGCTGGCCAGCCGCTGCGTATCTGCAAGGAATATGATGCAGACCTCGCCGTGGGACAGAAAGGGTAACGCCGGGGAGGCCAACGAGGGAGGCGCCCCCGAGAGCGGGCTGAGTGTTCGAGTCCAGTGGGAAGACGGTGTCGTGGAGGCAGTGCGGCTTTGGCGTACGTAGCACAGAGCCCCTGCCTCGCGCCTGTGGGCCCGAGGCCTTCTCCCAGCTTCCCTTCCCCTCACTCAACCGAACAACCCCCCGCCCCCCTCGAGTCACCCGGGACCTACATCCTGTCAGGTCCGGCGGCCAGACCGCTGTCCTCATCTCACACCACCTCCAATGACATCCGACACTGGACCTCGGCTTCCTTTCGGAAGCTTTCTTTCCTTGGCTTTGATGACATCAAATTTTCCTGGCTTTCTTCCAAACCCGTGTCCACAGCTCCAACATCTGTCCTGGCCAACCCGCTCAGTCCCCAGGGCCAATCCGAGACAGACCCCAAATGTGGTTATTCCTCGCCCATCTGCTGCCTCGAGCCCTTACGGACTCTGCGTGCTTGCTCTCGGGACTTCACAACAGAGTGCAGTCTGGCCTCCACTTCCTGCGCTGCCCCCCAGAGTCAATTGTCCATAGATCTGCCAGATGCTCTTTTTAAAATAGATAAATCAACATAATCACTTCCTAGCTTAAAACGTTCCCGTGTCTACCCACTGCACGTAGGATAAAACCACTGTTCTGATGATGAGGTCTTATTTAACATGTTCCTCCAACACGCCCAGCTTCCTCCCCACCCCTGCCCCCGTTACCCACTGGGCTTCCAACAGTCCGGCCTCCTCTGGCTGGGAAATGAGTCCCACCCCAGGGCCTTTGCACCAGCTCTCCGCTGAGCTGCCCCGAAGCTGGCCCCTTCTCATCATCCAGATCTCAGGGCACAGTCACCTCCCCGGCTTCCCCGCTAAAGGAATTCCCTCCATTGCCTCACTTCCTCTCCCGTTACCATGTCATTTTCAAGACCTGAAATCCTGACTGCATTGGCTCACGCAGCACGGCTGTGTTCCCCCACTAGAACACGAGCTCCGCAACTCAGGAGCTCCGTCTGTTGGGTAACAACTTCCCCCGGAACCTCGGGGAGAGCCCCTCAACAAATAGACATTGGGCATGTGCGTGAACTGAGGTGTGGGTGGCTCCACTGACGACCGTGGGTGTTAATGGCCGGGGGGGGCCCCCTTCTCCATCAGGCACAGCAGGCCCAGGACCCACCACATACTTCGGGGCCGTCATGAAAATATTTTCCTTTAAACTTCCTTTAAAGTAGTGACTGTACCATGAAGAACCCAGCCGGCTTGCATTCCTTTTTTACCAGTGCCGAGAGGAGGAAACATGATCTGGGAAATGGTCAAGATAATCACGGCTCTCATTAATTCCGTAAAGGGTGAATGTGATTTTTTCTATTTGGGGGGGGGGCAGGTCAATCCTGCTGACCCCCAGCTTTCTCTGAACCGGTGTGTCTGTCCATGGGGATTTTTAGATGAGGTGACAGTAAAAGGGTCAGCTGCAAGGGCCTGGCACGCAGGGCCCATCATGTGCTCGGGACGCCCAGAGCCAGGGGCCCGGACGGGCCCCCCAAGTGCTGGGCCTGGAGTCCGCTCAGCACTCTGCTGGTTGCACTGCGCCCACGGGGAGGGCAAGAAACTGCAGTTCGCTGGTTGAGCAACTCGCCGTGATCGCTGGGCGGAAGCCAGGAGTTGAGACCCATCTTCTGATTTCAGGTCCTGGGCTGGGTCAGACTCTGAGCCCGCCGCACACCCATGAGTGACATGGATTCGGTACAACAGCGCCTCTTTTCAGGAAATTGTGTGTCCTCGCTGGGACTCCTGCTCGGTCCTCTGCTGTAATCTGTCACCAGAGGCTTGCTTTTCCCACGCTGGGGCCGGTGCCAGTATCTTGAGCTGCCAGGTGCCGCTTCCCCACTCTCAGGCGGAGGCCCTCCCCTGCCCCCGGGGCCCCCCTCCACCTGCTCCTGGACGAGGCCAACTCCTGGCCAAGGCAGCCGTGGCCACACGCTATTTCTGATTTGTCTTGCCTTCTTTGAAGATGCTTGTGCTTGGAGGGGCAGGCAGAACATTGCATCTTGGAACAAATCCGCTTTGATCATGCAAATTAAAGCTGGTTAATGTAGGCAGACTGTCAATTTCACCAGTTAGGAAGAGAGAGAGAGAGAGAGAAAGAGAGAGAAGACGGAGGGGGGGAGAGACTCCCACCACGGCCGGCGATGGATGAGGAATTTCAGCAGAAAGCTGCTACTTCAGAAAATCAGCTCATTCTCTGCGGACGGAGCCTTCCCAGGCATCTCGGGCAGCCCTGACACGCCACGGGTATGTCGCTAACTTGGCAGGTGTGGTTAGGACGCCGTGGGTGGGCCACGGCGGGGTGGGATGGTAGGTGAGAGTGGGGGTCTTCACTCACTTGGTGGAAGCCCCACCCACCCACCCTCTTCGGTCATCAGAAATTTGGTGGTTCTCCACTGCAGTGACAGATGGGTCCCAGGGGCTGCGCTTGGCAGGGGACCCACTGCTCCTCCTGTGACTCCCCAGGACTCTGGACTGTGTGTGCTTGTGGGCTGGGCTCCGATAGTCCTGATGTGGGCTTGGCGCGAGGAGAAAGCGTGTGGGTGTGTCTGCCACAATCTGGTCTCAGGTCAGGGAAGGTGGCTCAGTGAGTGGATGTTCTGTGCATTGCTACTGCTTCCTCTGGGTAGTTCTCTGGGCCAGGGACAATAGTTCTGAACACAAATCGTAATAGTGCAGTGACAGAATGAAGTGAAAAACTAGTATGTACTGAGCACATCCTATTTGCCAGACAGTGGGGCCCGAGTCCTCTCCGCATGTGGGTATTCGCTAACAGTCTCCTGACCGCACAGACAGGGAAACTGAGGCTCGGGCTCAGGCACTCCGATGCTCCTGGCTGCAGTCCGAGGACACTGTCCCTGCTCTGTTGGCAGACAGTGGGGGGCGAGGTCCTGGCCAGCTCCTTCAGCACTGTGTCCCTCCTGCCGGCCGTGGCCCCTCCCCCCCCACTGTCCTTGCAGTCCCGCAGTCGGTGTCCATCTCTCCAGACCGAGTGCATTTCCTTTTGCTCATTTTCTAGCTCCTCACCCAACTGCCAGCTCCTTGAGGGCAAATGCAATCGGTACGAACACTCCAAACACAGGACACGGTGTCTGGCGCGGAGGAAGGGACCTCGTTCAGGGTAGCGTGACTGGACAGCTGGGTAACGTGCTTGACACCCCACTCTAGGCTGACGTGGCGATTTTCCACAATCGATGTCCTGCTTCTCCGCAGAGATGAGTGGGGGGCTGGGCTGCTGTTGAAGGCGAAGAAATCACTGGGTCGAGGCCTCGGGAACTCGCCATCCTGGGTTCTTCTCAACTAATGGTAGTTGGACCCAGGTGGTATGGAGCCTGCTGGGCAGCTGGCGGAGGGGGGGATGGAGAAACACACAAGCCCAACCCTAAATCCAGGTCATGAGTGGGCAAGGATAAGAGAAGGTGCCCGGAGGGCGTGCTCAGGCAGGATGTTTTGAAACAAAAGAGAAACTCTGATATGGGGTCTACAGGGCAGCTGGCAGCCCAGTGTCCAGCTGTGTGTCCACGGCACTCCCTTGCAGCTCTGCGTCGGGCGGGATGCTGAGCCTGCTCTGGGTTAGGTCATGATCACGTGTCGTAGGGCACGGGTGGTCCGGCTCCGGAGTCAAACACACTCGGGCTGTGGGCCACGCACCGCGTTTGGAGCCAGAGAACCGGAAGTGGGGACCTGGCTTCGCAAATGACTAGTTACACAACCTTGGGGCAATCATTAACCCTCTCGAAGCCTGTTTCTTCCTCAGTACAATGGTATTCAATACCGTTCGTGAGTACTGATGGTACAGCGTTCTGGTTGAGATAAGGAAGAAGGTGGTTGGAGCGGCAAAGCTCTTGGCCCACAGTGGCCCTGGTAGTAGCTGCGTCGGTGTGCACACGAGCACTCAGCACGTGCACCGGGGCAGGCTTTTCCCAGGGTGCTGGAGAAAGACAATGCCTCTGGGGGCGGGGAGGCCTGAGTTTGAATTCCGCCTTCTGCAGACCTCGTGTCCTGCCTGAAAAAATAGTGATAAACATTCCTGTTGCATAAGGTTGTCTGGGGAGGGACTATTTCATGGAAGCCTCCTAGGTCAGATCCTGGCACGTGGCTGATTCTCTCATTTCATTCTTTCAATCTAGTAATAAAGGGTCACTGGTCACTGACTACACCAGACCCTTTCCCAGGAACCAAAGACGGAGTCTTGGTGCTCACGGGGCTCCCACTCTAGTTGGGGCAGAAACACAGCAGACCAGTACATGCTGCGTCCGGCGGTGTGAGTGCTGAGGACAGGGAGCAGGGTCCGGGAGAGAGAGTGCTGGGGGTGCGGCCGCCCTTCCCATCAGTGCCACCACTCTAAGGAAGCAGACCCTGAAGGAAGCGAGGCAGTGAGTTTACCTGGAGAAGAGCATCCTAGAAAAGGAAGAGCAAGTGCCAAGACCCTCGGGTGGGAATGTGCTCTGCAGCATTGAGGAATAGCAAAGGGACCAGGGAGGATGAAGCCCAGTGAGCCAGGGGCAAGCAGCCAGAGGTGAGGTTAAGAGAAAATAGAGGCCACATCAGGTAGGACCTTGGGGTCATTGTAAGGACTGTGGCCTTTACTCTGCGTGAGATGAGGCCACTGGAGGGCTTTGAGTAGAGGAGCAACAGGACCTAGTGTGCACTGTGAAGGGACGGCTCGGGCCACTGTGGTTCTCACGGATCACAGGGGCAATGGCAGAGCGGGGGGCCCCCTGAGGGTTATCACAAGAATCCTGGGCCAAGTGACGGTGTGGATGGAGCGATGGCAGAGAGGTGCTTGGATTCTGGGGACAGAGCCCATGACTTACTGGCAGACGGCTGGTGGCACGGGAGAGAGCAGAGTCCAGAGGGACTTCCGGGCTGAGCGTGCAGACGCACGTCTCTTACGGAGACGGTGAAGCCACAGTGGGGGAGCACGCTGTTTGGGGGCGGGGCGGGGGGACAGGTGGAGTCAGCAGCTATTTTGGATGCATTAAGAGTGCGAAGCTACGAGATATGGAAATGAAGATGTCAAACAGACCATGTGGGCTAAACCAGACCACAGTCCAAAAGACAAGTGCAGGCAAGAGGTGTAACACGGGGCTGGACGCAGACACGGAGGAGGTGTCAGCACGCAGCGACGCTGGAAGGGTGGAGCTGGCTTCCAGTCCGGCCGTGTCTCTGGCCCTCTTCCTCTCGATTCCCACATCAGCACCGAGATGAAGTCCAGGCAGAATAGGACCCAGGCTCACAAAAACGACCCAGTGGCCACACTAGCGTGTGTTCACAAAAGAATGAGCAGAGAGGAGTTATGAGAGGACCTGTCTAACCAAGAGTAACTGTGCAGAGGGGATGCATCCAGGACTGGGGTTTGGATGGCAGCCATGGCACTGCCACTCCCCACCCAGGGTCCCCCCATCCTGGACTTGGGGGCACACTTCCCTGCCAGGGCCAGTGAGCTCACGTCCGCAGACACTCTTCCCTTGCATGTGGACCAAGGAAGCATCCCCCTGAAACCCTCAGAGGAAAATGCAATGGGAGGAACGAAAATGCACGGTTGGGGAGGGGTCCCAGTCCTCCGGTCAAGGTGCCCGGTTGGAGGGGCTCAGAAATTGAGGACAGAGGTGGGGAACTCCCAACCACACTGCCAGGAGAGGACCAGGAAGACCAAGGCAGCCGCCTGACCAGGCGGCCCCTTACAATGGGCCAGAACGGTCAGAGGATGTAGACTTGGGCTGCGCCTCGGTGGGCCACAGCCCCAGAGCCGCCAGCAAGAGCCCCCTCCCCAGCCCCCGTGGACGGCTTTTCCACGGCTGTGGGAGGGGACGGGAAGTAGCCAGGGCCTGCTTCCTCCCACCCTTCTGGGGTTAGCCCCAGGCTCCTGGGGTTACAATAGTTCTTCCTCTTTTCCTCAAGTCAGAGATGGCAGGGACACATTTCCGGCAGTGGCCCAAAGAACCAGAGCTGTGAGAATATAATGTCTTCTGCACAAAGATCCTCACGGCCTACCCCGCAGGGCAGCGTGAAAGGCGGCATCGCACGGTGGACAGATGAGGGCTCGGGGCCCATGGCCGTGGGCCCCCACCGTGCCCCGCTGATAGGGCGCCGTCTCCCATGCGGATCCTGGGGAGGCTATGGCCTGAGTACAAGAACCTTCGTTTCCTGGTCCTGCTTCCTATTTCTGTTGCATTTGTGAACGTCTCTCAATAGCTCAGCATGTTAGCCCGGGGAAACGCATGGGTATCGTTTATACTAAAGTGACTCTGCTGACTGATTTTTAACCAATGAGGGGCCCGGTCAACAGTGTTTGAGGGCCCCTATGTTAGAGGTAAAAAGCTGAGGCCCAGTGGGGACGGCGGCGTCTTTATCAGCACACGGTGCGTGCTGGTCTGGCTCAGGCACCCGGCTGCAGCCCACGTGGTACCACGCCAGCTATCCGTGATGGACTGGGCGGAAGGTCTTCGTCCGGGGTCGTGAGTCGACTGGATGGAAGCCGACTGCGACTGAGCTCTGCTCGGGGCCACGCCTCTCCCTCTCACACACACGCACACCCAGCACTGCTCTTTCCACACACGCACAAGCACATAGGTTCTGTAGGACATATATTCTTACGTACAGTAACATCAGTAATACTAAATTCACAATATTCTCTTCTCACACTGCCTCGCCTCCTGAGACAGCCAATGTTCATTGCGGGCTGTGTATCTTTCCGCACCTTCATTCTTTCAGATAACTCACTTAAAATTACACTCACATAAGCACAGGTAGATACAGGCTGGCTGTTTTTTTTTTTTGTTTGTTTGTTTTTTTTTTTTGGCCTGGGAATGCTATCTTCACTTCCCATTGCTTGGCCTTCTTAATTTTTGTTTCCCATTTAACAGCATGTCGCAGGCATTCTGCAAGCCAGCAGAGATGGACCTAGTTCGTTCTCTTCACCACCTGCATAATATTTAATAGTCTGTGTGGATCTTGATTTATCCCGCCACTTCCCTGCTAATGGACGTTTGAGTTGCCTCCAGTGTACCGCTGCCATAACCCACACTGCGGCAAACGCCCTCGCGTGGCCATGACGTCGAGGCGGCGCCTCTGTCGAGGTCAGACAGACCCCCTGAGCGAGACAGTACCCGAGGGAGCGGACTCCTTCAAGGCAGCCGAGACCCCGTTCGCATGAATGGCTTTGTTGTCGCCAACCCCAGCTATGGCCTTGGACTCGACAGACCTGGACGGAGCCCCGTGTTCAGGGGCGTGTCCTCCCCGTGTGCGTGCACTGGGCTGCCAGGCGTGACAGCCTACGTGTGGGCCTGCCCCTGCCAGGAGCATATTGACCGGGAGGGCCGGGCGGGCCGGGCAGAGTGTGCTCGGCTTCTTCCAGGGTGGGCCACGCCCGAGTGAGGGGCCATGACCGCGGTCAGGGCAGGAAGAGTGTGCCCAGGCCGATAAAGGGCCTCGCGGTCATTCCCGCTGGGCTGTGCTGACTGGTACCCGCTTTCCCAGCTCGGAAGGCTGGGCCGGGTGGCCCCGCTGGGACTGGGAGGCGGTGCCCTCCGTGCACCTTCCTCGCCCTCTCCCAGTCTCAGTGGGACAAGCACCCTGCACAGGGCGGAGGTGTCCACAGGCTGGACCCTGAGGCCGCAGAGCTCCCTGCTCAGCCTCTGCTCGCCGTTTCCCACGGGGAGTCACCCACGGAAGCCATCGCAGGGTGTGGCTGTGTCTGTGCTGCTCGGAACTCTGCACATGTCAGGTTTCTGCGCCCCAACCCCAGGACCACCTCCCCCACACCCCAGGGAGCCCTTACACGGAGTAAGTTCCTCAGCGATTGTTTTGCAAATGAGCAAGTAAGGCAATGACTCTTGACCAAGATTAGACCTTGAGGACCAGAGCCAGGGCCACAACCCTGCAGGGGACCCCGAGGGGACCCCGAGGCTCCCCCTCTCGCCCCCTACCTTCACGGCCTTCGCTCGGCTGATGAGCCCGTCATCCTGAGAGCTCCCGATGAGCAGGTCGGCCTTCGCCTTCGGAGCCCTCCGCAGTGCTCTGGCTGGAGCCTCTCGGAGGGACTGGCCGTCGACCACGGGACCCCAGTAGTGGAAAGGGCCACTCACAGCCAGCAGCTGCATCAGGTGCAAAGGAATGCCATGGTTTACAGGGCCTTTGTTCTTTTGAGGAGAAATGGGACTGAAATGACTGGTTGCATTGCTTTGCCTAACCATGTGGCACACCGGTGGTGGTTGTCCACCCAGGTTGTCCACCTGGGTGCTGGTTGTCCACCCGAGCCTCCACTGGGGACCCAGAGCACAATGACAGGACGGCAGCAGGCAGGACACCAGGTGACAGTGCCAGGGGTGGGAAGGTGAGTCTCGCTCTGAGCAGTGATTGGTCCCCAGGGCCCCATACTGAGGTGACAGCATCCACAGGAAGATGGGTAAGCCTGAGCCCAGGGGTGCCAGTACGGCAGGAGACACTGATCCGGGGTAGGGGTGGCCAAAGGTGGGACATGCCAGGGAGGTGGATCGGCTTTGGCCACTATCCGCTTAGCTCCCATCTGGGGGGCTGAGGATCAGACCCACTCCGGGTCTGTAAGCCCAGGCTCACTGCCGAAGGCCGCCAGCCATCAGCTCTGATGACGAGAGGTGCCCCTGCTAGTGCCCCTTTGTTCATAGCAGGGCCAGCCAGGGCCAGCGGGCAGGATCTCCGCAGGAAGGGAAGGGGAGCACTCAGCTGCCCAGGCCAAGGGGCAGGGTGGCCCAGCTCCATTGCAGCATGGCCGCGTCACTTAGTACACTCAGTTGTGACCTGCCACCACCGTCCCCACACTGGCTTTCTCTACTCCACAAGGCCCGCATCACTAGTCCCACTTTACAGGTAAAATCCCAGGTGCAGAGAGACCTGTGCGTCATTAGTGCCAACGCTTAGTCCACCATATGCTGGGTCCGTGCACAGGGCTGGGGGCAGGGAGTGTGCATTGTAGCGCCAGCTGGCCGTCCACCACCTGAGTGGCTTTAGGTGGGCCATGTCCCCTTTACAGGCCATTTGTAAAATGTCCCTTCCCAAACTGCACACCAGTGCCCACCTTGGTCTGGGCATCATTGAGGACGTCGGCGGGCTTCTGACGGAGGCAGGATGCCATTTCTCGGGCGGACGAGGTGGGGCAGCCGACCTCCTTTGCCAAAGCAACAGCCTGCTGCCGAGCCGTTTCCTGGCTGATGACAGCGGCGGGGGAGAGTGGGGAGCCACCCTGGAAGAGAGAGCAGACGCAGCTGACAGTCTGATACTCCTTCCCTCCTGCTCAGCCCAGAGACCGCAGGGCACAGCCCAGCACATCCACACTCAGGGGCCAGGACCCGCTGGAGATGCCCGCAGGCACTTGGGAGGTCAGCACTGATCCGCATCACATCAACACGCTGCGTGACCTTGAAAGAATGTCTCCTTCCATCTCAATTTCCTTCTCTGCGAGGTGAGGGCGCTGGACAGGGTGGGGGTGAAGTTCGGTCTTCACGATGAACTAAGGTTGCATACCGAGGAGAGGGCTGACGGTGGTAGAACAGGGACCAAGACCAGGACGCTGCCCAACAGGCATCACATCCCGCCCCTGCTCCTGGGGGTCCTCTAATAGCACGCTTTCCCGGCTCAGTGAAGACACACTTGGACTTGACGGTAGATGCCCACCTAGAAGCTGACAGAAATGCTGACTGCAGCAGTGAAATCGCTGTGTGTGTCTTCTAAAATTGCAGGCTGCCGGGAGCATGTCCTCCCTAAGAATGCAGGCAGTGGGAGCCAGGCTCCAGGAGGAAACTAGAGCACAGAGAGGCCCAGCACCTTGCCCAGCATCACACAGCCTGGCAAGTGGCAGAGCCGGGTCTCCGGTGCAAGCAGCCTGCCTCTGGGTCACACCCACCCCCCCCCCCCGAGCTCTGCCATGGGCGTTTTTATATCCAGAATAACACGGTGTATCCTTGAGCCGACTGGATGCTTTTAATCCTGTGTAAAGACAGCAGGAATCTGGCTGACTCTACGGTGTATGTCTCTGCCCCGGGCCCCACCCCGAGTCACAAATATCAAAACCCAAATGAAACGCCAGGAACACAGCGCTCGGTTTCCTCGCGCATGGAGTGGGTGGAGCAGAGGGTGCGTCTCTCGCTGGGCTGTGAAGAGGATCGTTGAAGTAAGGCCAAGGAAAGCCTTCTGCAAATCGTTAGGTGAGGAACCCGTGCTCACCTGGGTCATTCCTGGTACCCTGATGCCAAAAGGACAAGACAGACGCCCAGAGAGGAGGAGACCCATCCTTCCGCGTGCCCAGCTGGACATACGTCCTGGAACAAGGGGGCGCAGGCCAGCCAGCCCTCCCCTGGAAGGTTCCAGTAGCCTTTGGGCTTCAGAGTCAGGACTGAGGGTCATGGGCAAAGCACGGACATTTGCATGGAAACAGGCCATCCTGAGGGCAGCCCTGGGAGGAGCAGACACCTACAGGGCCAGGAGAGGGCCCAGGACCAGTCCTGGCCACCAGGACCGTCGCAGCTCCACACCCCAGAAGCTCACTGCAGCGCAGGGTAGAAGCTCTGTGCACCAGGCCTGGCTCCCAGGTGCGAGGGATAACTTCACGGTGACTCCGAGCCCCTGACCCCTGGGCCACACGAACATGGGGACCGATGCCACACAGCGCCTCTGGGCCGAGATGCCTGAGCGTCACTAGAGCTGACCCCGGTGGAGTGTTTTGTGGGTCCTTAGTATTGGAAAGACACTTAAGTGTCTGAGTTTACTTAAGCCTCACCACCTTCCCATGAGGCAGATGATACGACCACCTCATTTTTGCGACGAGGCAGGTTGCGGCGCAGAGAGGGGAGCAATTGCTCAGGGTCACAGGGCAGAGGCAGGGCCTGGGCTTGGTGGCCAGGCTCCCTGGCCAAGCCTTTCCCCACTCGTCAGCCTTTCATAGACACCTGGCAGGTCCTTGATGAGAGGTGACAACACTACAATCACTGTTACGTCTACTTCACCGTCAGCCTCCTGGAGGGACCTTGTGGCCAGAATCAGAGGTGAGGCTGCTGGCTGGAAGCGAAGCCAAGGGAGGGGACAGCGGGGGGTGGATCCTGACACAGCCGCACCGTGCCGAGAGCTCTGAGCTGCTCAGCGCGGGGCAGGCGGCCTGGTCTACAGACCCGAGACAGGACGGGCAGCATGCGCGTTTTCCTGTCCTCAACCCGCCCAGGCAGCCGAGGCTCCTGCCACCGGCGAGGTGTGTACAAAGCTGCCTGCTCTGTCCCGTGCCAGCGGGGCTTGCTCTGAGCTCAGCATCTGTGAACAGGGAGAGCCCCAGGCTCAGGGGAAGAATAAGCAGCAATTATAATAAAATGTCCAGCCAGCCTGGGACAGGGATTCTGCACAGGTGACAACAAACAGGGTCGGGATGATCAGCCCGCAGGTTTATCTTTCTGATGAGGAGGGGCCAGCTTTTCTGAGAATCACTGGGTGTGTTTTGTCTTGAGAGGACGGTCTCTCTCTCTCTCTCTCTCTCTCTCTCTCTCAAGGTCCTCAAGGTCAAAGCCCCACATTCTAGGTTGCGAAATGACCTGGCATGCGGCGGGTGGCGGGGGTGGGGGGCCCCTGAGCCCGGCCCGGCCCACAGTGGGGCCGCAGGGAGACGTGGAATTCGGGATGGGCCCCTCTGATGTTTTGCACGCTGACTCCAGCTATAAAAAGCCAGAGTTCCTGATCTGGCCAGGAAGTGGTTAGAAGCGTGGGTTAGGCTGATACTGCAAGACGGCTCAGAGAAATTTCCTCTCAAAGTGTTTAGTTTTAATTGATCTTTCTGAAGGAGACCTTTTTCTTCATGGAAAATCAGTGGTCGAACAAGCAGGCAGCCGGCTCAGCCCTCGGGTTAAAGCACCTGGTTGGAGACAAGGAACTGGGGGGCGGGGTGTCGTGCAGAGGCAGGCAAAGGACAGGGACTTTGGGGGCGAAGGACCCGTTCAAGCTGCAGCCCTGCTGCCCCTGATGAGGTGACCCTGGGCACAGGCAGGTGACTGACGTCCGGGGCCTCAGTGTTCTCATCCGGGAGTGGGAACTGTAAACGTACCTCCCGGTCATCGCCGGGACGCACGGGAGATGGTGGGAGCCCGCTGCTCGGGGCGGGGGCAGAGCGCAAGCTGCTGTCTGTAGGTGGCGGGGTGCCCGGGCGTTGTGCGGGGCTCGGGGGGCCAGGGTCCTGTCGGCCCTCCGGGTCATGCCAGCAGTCCCTCAGCCCTGGGCAGGCAGCTTATCTAAATCTGAGCTAGCTATTAAATGGCAATGAGTTTCCGCTTGGTTTTCTTTTTTTTTTTTTTTTTTACTTTAAAAATAGTGTAGGGCAAAACCACAAGTGCTGGCCACTGCTTTTTGTCCCTGGAGCCTCTGAGTGTGGTAAGGTGCCTTGACCTCAGTGAGCCACCGACCGAGGTGACCTGGGTGAGTCACCTCAGAGCCAGGATTTGCCCGTTTAAGCACACATACAGACACGCGCAGTCACAGACAGCAAGATACACTCGCACGGACACACAGACACACTCAGAAACACACAGTTACAGACAAATACACACAGACACACACAGACATGCAGGCAGGGAGAGAAGCACACTCACATGCACTCAGAAACACGCAGTCTCTCTCTCTCTCTCTCTTTCTCTCTCTCTCTCACACACACACACACACACACACGCTCAGACTTTCTTGGAACAGACACCGCCACGTGTCCCAGTCCCAGGAGGAAACACTCATAGGCCTTCCGTGGACAAGCTGCTGACCACGACAGGGAGGGGACGGCCTCTGTGACAAGTGCGGTGGTCCCAGCAGGACCCACGGCCCTTTCTCCGGGGGATCAGCGAGCCCAAGGACGTAGCCCCAGGTGGAAAGCGAGTCCTCCAGGAGTCAGCTTGCCAGTCTCCTCACACGTGAGGGCTTTCTCACCCATGAGGGGACGGCGCGGTGGCGTTTGTTCTGTGGGGCAGGAAGGGTGTGCGGGAAGCTTGGTGCCCCTCGGGCAGCACATGGAATCAGGAACTCCACTCATGCAGACCCCCTGCCACAGGGCCCGGCACAGGGACGTACTACGGATGCAATAATTATCATTTTGTAAAATTGTGTGTCATGGCCTAAAGTGCCACTGAATTGATGCCCTCTTTTCGAACAAGGCTGATGGGCAGCCGGTCCCTTGCAAGCTCCTTCCCGGAGGCGTGCTCACACTCACGTCTGCGTGAAATACGGACCACGCCCAGTGGGACACAGATACCAGCGGCCTCAGGATGAGGCTCCTCAGCACCAGGGCCAGGAGGGAGCCAGGAATCCCCGTGCTGGGAGAGCTCAGAGGGGGCGGGGTTTTCTGAGCACCAGGGGGGCCCGAAGGAAACTGCTCTGAAGTACGACTTGAGTGGACTTGGCTGGGAAGAAATGGCTGGAGAAAAGGGAAGCGGGTGGGCAGCTACGCCTGGAGGGGGGGTGGCAGGTGTGTGCGGGGACCTGATGACCCAGAGCAGCTGTACGGGGGAGCGGCTCCTCCCACGGATCCCAGCACCCCCGGAACAGGGGAGCCCATCACGTGTGAGCGAGGGCATGGCGGGTGGATGGATGATGGATAGACAGATGGAGTCACGGACAGATGGATGGTGGATGGATGGATCAGTTGGTCCTCCTGAGTGAAGAGAGGGTTAGTTTTTCCTGCATCCCGGAAAAGCCAGGTGGGATGAACCAGAATCCACCCTGTGGCTCTAACAGGCATTTATAACGAACTGTACCACGTTACGCTTTATACAGAGCTCTCGTTTGCACAGTTTCATTTTCGTACCTATAACTACCCTGAAAAGTACAAAGAACTGATACTATTTACAAAGAAGCCACACAACTTAAGTAGTCATTCTTTCCACATTCCCCACTTCGTTCCAAAAGGAATTTGGGGTATACGCAGCTAGGAGGGTCAAAGCAGCTCAGTAACCTGCTAGCACCACATGAAAGAGGTTAGGAACCCACATTTTCTGACTCCAAGACTCCGTGGCTTTCCCATGATGCCATGGCGCCTTCGCTGATGGCAGAGGCCGTGTGACATTCACGGGCATTGGGTGCCCCCTCGCCACCTCCCCATCACCCATCATTTCACCGGGTCTTCGGAGAGTCCAACTTCGTCAGTTTCCAGGGTCCTCTACCAATTCAACAGGAGGGAGGGATGGGTGAGTCGAGTTGGCTTTTTACGCTTTTCAGGATATTCTAACTTTTCTCCAGTGAATTTCTATCATATTTGCAATTAGAAAATAATTTAATTACATTTAAAAGAGTAATTCCCTCCCAAAATCTAACCGACTCTCATCAAGAGGAAAGTGCTCATTCTTACTTGTCACGTCCGCCAGTCAGTGGACCCAGTGCCACGGCCAAGGCCGTCTGAGAACACTCTGCCAGGGGAACAGAGCGGGACAGAAGGAAGACCCCGGAGGGAGGAGGGAGGGGTCCCTGACTGAGAGGACGGGTCCCCACAACAAGGGTCCCTCACTGTCACCACAGGCTGGCCCAAGCGAGCATCCTCCTCATACCCTAGAAGGCTGGGGAGCGCTGCTCCGCACCCACCTGCGTTACCTGAGCGCGCAGTTCAAGGCAGCGCAGAGCCACTTGCGCAAAACTGAGAGCAACTACAGCCCCAAACTCAGGGCAGGCGTGAAGGAGAGCAACACGGAGAAAACGAGAATGACACGCAGTCCTCTCAGTCCCGGGGGACGGCCGCTCCTCGCCGTTCGTTAGTTCTGCACGTCTGTCTCGTCCGTGGCTGTGCGGCTATTTATACACGTACTCACATGCACGCAGTAAGTGAGACCCTATGGGTCCCGCACCTGTCTTCCTCACCCAGCAGGCCATCACGAACGCCACTGTGGGCTGACGCCTCGTAACTCGCCAGGCTGTTTCTACTGCCAGCGTGCAATCTGGTGTCAGGGCTGTTACGGAGACAGTCACAGTCAGGAGCACCTGCCGGGCCCAGAGAGTGACAGACTTGGATGCCAGTCCCAGCTCTGACTGCTAGCTGTTTGCTTTGGCTCTCTCCTCCTCTGTCAGAAGGAGCATAATGACATGGATAGGTTCCCTAAAGGATCGTTCGCGCAAAGAAATGAGATGATTTTCATGCAACACTATGGCGGACTGCAAATTCTAAGTATTCGATAAGGGATAGCTATTGCTTCTAATTCTATGATGTTTTAGGCAACACCGCAACGTACATCTTTATAGCTAATCTAGTCACGTATTCGTGATAATTTCCTCCTACCATGGAATTACTGGGTCAGAAGGTGTACTTTTCCCCGAGAGATAATAAAAATGTATTGAACGAACTGTTTACGTAACATTTTAATAGTTTTCCATTAACTATATATATGTAAAAGTCTTTTTAAAGGAAGATAGTTTTGCACTACGCAGGTAGTATTTTAAGCGATGTTTCTTGGCCTCCACAGCTCACTTTTGAAAGGTGGTTTTGTTGCGCTATAACTTGTATCATAGTGCTCACTCATTCAAAGCACGTGAGTCAACGGTTTTTAGCTACATGCACAGTCACGTGACCATTACCATAATCTAATTTTAGAACATCTTCATCACCCACAAAGAAACCCTGTACCCATCAGCAGCCACCCCCTACGCCCCACCCGCCCCGTCAGCCCCCGGCAACCACTGATCTACTGTCTGTCCCTGCAGAGGCCGCTGAGAACAGGCCGTGCTCTGAACATTTCGCACCGAGGGGTCACACCACAGGCGGCCTTTTGTGTCTGTTTCTTTCACTCTACCCGCATCGTAGCACCCACCAGCACCTCGCTCCCCTGCGTTGTCGGCTACTGTTCCCTTGTACAGACATGCAATATTTTCTCCCTTCATCAGCTGAGGGCACTGGGGTCAGCGACTGTAAATAATGCTGCGATGAGCACTCCCGTTCAACTTTCGCGTGGATGCATGTCTTCATCTCTCCCGGTTGGGTACCCAGGAGTGGAACCGCTGGGCCCCACGGTAACTCTGCGGTTAGCCTTTGGAGAAGATGCCGCAATGCATCTGAAAGCGGCATCACCATTTCACTTTCCCTCGGGCAACGCAGGCGTGGTCCGGGCTCTCCGCATCCTCACCCGCACTCACGGTCATCTGTCTTGTCCCTATGACAGCCGTCTGAGTGGGGACGAAGTGGTACCTCACTGGGACTTCGGTTTGCATTGTCCTGAAGTCTAAGGGTGCTGAGCACCCTTTAGACTTTGGAGAGATATTCTTTGGGGAGATGTCTATTCGAGTCCTTCGCCCATTTTTAAATTGGGTTATTTGCCTCTTTGTGGAGTTGTGAGCATTCATCATATGTATAAGTGTTCGCTATGCATACGTGTTCAGATCGGAGTCCCTTATCAGACAGATGATTTGTAAACTCTCGCCCCCGTTCTATGGGCTGTCTTTTCACTTTCTAGAGGGGTCTCTTTTGCAACACAAACGTTTTTAATTTCGATGAAGTCCGTTTTTTTTTTTCTGTGTCTGGCTTTGGAGTCATATCCAAGAAACCATTGCCTAACCCAAAGGCCAGGAGTCTCACCTTCCAAATATACAAATTTTAAAAACCTTCCTCCTTTTCCCCATGTGCTGCCAAGCTGTCCTGCGGGAAGGATGTACCTTGGTGTATTTTTATGTGCAGACTTAAATCACCCACCAACTACCTTCACCTGGAGGAGAGTCAGAAGGCGCTAGCAGGGAGCAGGGGCCTGCCGTGTCCTCAACACGTCACACACTGCTCTTTGTGCTGAGGGAACCTCTGAGCCAGGGAGCCACGCCTGTGCCCCTTGTATTACGGAGGCACAGTGAGGGCGCATGACGTGCCCCAAACCACCCGCTGCCTGGGAGGTGGGTTCAGGCCGGTCGTCTCAAAGTCACCGCACAACCCAGCTTCCGTGCGCCGAAGGAAACGGAAGGAAGTGACCCTCTGCACTCCCCCTCCCTCCTTCAGACACTTAGTTGCACACTGTCCCCTTTCGCTGCGGGCATCACTGTGGGGACCCCTCTATGGGGTCCTCCCAGGCGAGGCTCGGAAAAGGGGAGGAGCTGGGCCTTGGCGCTGCCCCTTTAGAAGGGAGCTTGCTCTCCGCAGCGTTTTCCTCCAGGTCCTTGCAGACCCGACAAAACGCCTTTTTCCATCCGTCACAGCATTGCATCTAATTGCCTCAGTCACCTCCTGGCTGTCAGAAACCATTTAAATGCTTGGCACTTGAGAAGAACTGATTCTGCAGGCAAAGGTGTCTCCCTTCACAAGTGAAGCCTGAGTGACAGCCAAGGTGACAATGGGAGTGCGAAATGCAGGCTCCTGAGCTGTTCTGTCCGTTCTCAATGCACAATTCCAACACCCACCTTGGGTGTGGGTGCCCTTTTAAAATAACCCCATCGTTATAACTTGTACAAGTGCCCAGACGTGTCATTCCAGTCATTCACTCCCGTCACTTTGCTTCCCAACTAACATCCGGACCAGAGAGGCTGCCGTGGACACACCCACGGGGGCTCCTGAGGACAAGCTATCTGCTTGAGCAGCTGGGCGGAAACCCTTGGCTCTGGCCTGTCCTGCTGTCCGTCTTCGGGCCGGAGCCTCACCCCCGGCCCCTACGCTTGGCCTCGTGTGTTCGGATGGGCTCAGCATTTTCCGCTGTGGTGACCATGTCCTGATCCCGTATGCGCTCCAGCTGGCGTGAGGTCTGAGCCCAGTAAGGAGCCCGGCCCCGACAGCCCGGGGCCTGCAGTTCGAGCAGAGCCTCCTCCCGGACCCCCTGAGCAGGCACTCCCAGGGCTCTCGCCGAGGTGCGGCTGCATTTCTGTGCACCTAAACAGGTGCACGCCGAATCCCGGCCCCGCACCGCTCCTGGGACCCATGTCACACCCTTTCCAACACCATCCCCTCCAGGTGCGCCAGGTGCAAGCAGGTGTGAATTACTGTATTGTAGAGAAAATGGACCGGCAAGGGCTTCGGGACTAGAGAAATCGGAGCGTGTCCTACGCTGACAAATCATCAGCTGGCTTTGCTCTTGGAGCCTCAGTGTTCCCATCTCTAAAATGGGTACAGAGTGCTGTCTCAAGGTGTGGCATCGAGAGCATGGGCCACGGGGCCTATCAGCCCAGGTTCAAGTCCAGCTTTCCTCTTACTTGCTGTGTGTCCTTAGAAAAGCTATTAAAGTTCTCCACGCATATATAGGTTTCATGTATGTAAAGAGTGTGTTTATTAGTGTACCTAGAGAAAGTTAGTAAGACAACTGGTGTAACGTGAGGGTAAAAGCATCCTTTCGTGGAAATGAAATGAGACGACGCGCGCAGTGCTTACGTGCATTAGGCTTCCAGTGAGCAACAGCGATCATCAAAATCGTAGTCAGTATTTCACAAAGTTCTTGCAAAAGTAAATGAAAGAACGGACTTGAAAAATATAACCTGCAAGGCACTATACGGACGTCAGGTGTTATTGTTTACAATGTTATTGTCACTCAAACCGAAATAAAAAATAGTGAAACATTCTTCCACTGAAGATCAGGTTGGGAGTTGAAATTTTGTTTGGCCCAAGAATTTTCAGGCAACTGAGCTGGTCCGTCCTCCCCGCCCCTCCCCCAGGCTGCCTGTGCTCCTGGTTCAGAGGGTAAAGAAAGAAACTCCGGCTGACAATTTCACAAGCATCATGCAGACATTTGTCCCCCAGTGGCACCGTTTTAAATCTCGAGGCCAGTTTTGAACTTGGTCTTTTTCAGATAATGACAACAGCTTCTTGTCATCTGTGAAAAAGCGCATCTCCCAGAAGTACGAAGGCATCATGGAATGAGGAGTTTGAGGGGAGTTTTGCCAAAGCCGGGCTCATTCCGTTACAGATCACAACCTCCTTTTACGCTGCTGCTAGAGCACATTAGTGGAGGTTGGGCAAGTTGTCTCATCACTATTTTTTATGAGATGAAAATACCAGGGCAGAGCAGTTTAAAGGCCTGGCTTCCGTCACGTGGGGCGGCTAATGGCAGAGGCCTTATCTCTCCCCAGCCAGGCGGCGAGGCCGCTCCCTGGGGACACCAGCTGCGCTGCTGGGAGCGGGTCTGTGACCGGGATGACCCTATCACATCCATGAGCCTGGGAGCTCCTCTTACCTGCAGATGCTACCGGGAGCCAGAAAGTACTGAAGTCCTTAAAGAAGTCTGTAATCAACAGAAAAGGCCGTTTCTTTCCTTCCCCGATTTTTTAAAAACCTGCTCCCCCCTCTCCCACGCAAGCTCCCTTCTTCCCAGTAAACATCTGCTGGTGGCTGTGGCCGTGGAAGGTGCCAGTGCTAGGTGGCACTCACTGACGAAATGGCAGCCCCACCTTCAGGGAACCTCCAGTCTGTGGAAGTCACACCAACACAGACATGGGAAAAGGCGCTGCGAGAAACCCTTCGCGGGGCCCGACACCAGCCGGGGCCCCCCACCGTGCGCTGAGTCGTCTTTGTCACGGGAAGACTGAGCCTGGCCTTTGTTCCTAGGCAGAGTTCACGAGGATCTCTGCGCCTTTCCTGGAAGACAGATTATGTGTTTGCATCGAGAGATGACAGGAGGCGATAGTTCAAAATGCCCTCCTAGGGTCCCTCTTTGCTTAGAAATGATGCCTGTCTCCTCCTTAATGTTCCTATTCCAACCTCGGTTCCCCGCACCATTCACTGGAGCATGCGAAGAAAAGCCTCGGATATTACTTACAAATGTTGAGCACCCTCACCCTTTCTCAAACTATTTGCATATTTATAATGTATACGTTAGTAACCTGTGCATATAGTTAATGACCATCTGCATATGCAGAACCCTTTCACTGTCGAGTATGTGATCAACCAGCTTGGAGGCGACTGCGCCCGATACCAGAAGAGGCCGTTTTCCTGGAGGGCTGAAGAAAAGAGAGCTGAGCTGGGACGTCAGGACAGACCCCGCCCCCCCCACCCGTGTCTGCTCCGCTGGGGGGAATAAAAGTGATCCACACACTTTGAGCCACTGAGACAGCCCCCGGTCATTCTGGCACTACCTTGGCCACCTTCCCACCTGTGTGTGGCATGGGCCATCAGGGCAGTTGAAGAATCTCACCTTTGGGCAGAGGACAGACGAGGGGGCATGTGGCTGGACCCCACCTCTTGCAGGGGTCAAGAGAGCAAGCGCCCTGTAACCCGACTCTGAGTCAGCTGCGTGGAAGGACCAAAGCCCTAGAAACCCCGACAGAAGACGCACTCCTGGTTCTGGCGGACCCTACAATGAGGGGAACACCCTAACATGCCGTTCCAGGTCACTGCAACAGCCACAGGGAATCCAGAGGCAAAGCCCGCAGAGACTGTCCAGGCAGTAGGAGAAAGTGGAAGGTCACTGGGAAGGCAGGTCAGGGCATCAAGGACCCACTGAGGAATCTAGACAAATGCCAAGGACAATATGGGGGGGGGCGGGGCTGGAAGGCTGGGGCAGATCAGGACTGAGACTGAACTGAGATTTGAGAAGGGCAAGTTCATCAGCCTGTCCCAGGTGCATTTGAGACGGGCCAGGAGATCCCAGGAGGCAGGATGACTGATGATTGGCAGATACTGAAGTTACTTCCAGCTCCAGAGAAGACGCAACTGACATCATCCCCAAATGAAACAAAAAATGAGAAGGCACAAATTGAACATCCTGGCTAGCACTGCCAAAGGCCTAGCCTTAGTGGACTCTGCTCATGTTCAAGGTTGAGCTGAACATCATCCCTCCATCAAGCCTTGGGGCCACTGCAACATCGAGAGAATTTCCTTCGTGTGCCCTCCTCTCTGGAACCCCCGCCACGCTGCCTGTCGTGGTTCATCCCTGGTCCGTGTTTACGGAGCTCCCAGGTGGCAGGGCACCCGTCACACTCACCCTTGCCATCCTAGAGCTCGGCCTCATGGCTGGCCTGAGGCGAACATTCATTTACTCTAATATTCATTTAAATAAGACAATGCCTAAGTTAGACATCATAAATAAAAGAGTGTATATATTAGGGTACCTAGAGAAAGTTAGTAAGAAAAGCAAAACTGCAAAGTTGCCAAGACGGAACGAGGGCCCCGCTCAGAGGCCTCTGCAGACTCTGGGAAGTCCTCTGACCTGCTTTTCAAACCCCCCCCCCCCCCCACTGCTGAGGAGCATCGAGGCCTCCCCAGGTGGATGCAGCAGGGCTGGGTTGGGCAAGACCAAAAAGACTGTTCTAGTGAGTCAACACGCTTGAGCAACTCCCCGCAGCGAAACGGACAGTGGAAGTGAAGCTTCTACTTTTCTTTTTCCGGAGAACACTCCGTGCCAACAGATCCCCCCAAGGTACGCGGAAAGGTTCTGATGACATAAGCATTTAAGTTCCGCTCCCGCTGGGAGACTTCGCTCATCGAGATGGACCACTCACTCATCCGACTTTGGAGATGGCTCCAGAAACACGAACTCCCATCTCTAGAGGAGCGATAGCCTCTGACCTCTCCCAGCTGATTTCCATGGCTGGCTCACCGTCTTCCCCAGAGGGGGAAGGACTACAGTTACAGAGCACGTGCTCTTGTTTAGAAGGCAGCCCAACTGCATTCCTGTATGCATTCATTCATTCATTCATTCATTCAATGGGTGACTACTGATCATCTCTTTGGGGCGAGGCTCAGTGCTAGGCTCAGTGGTCGTGTGTTAGGTGTGTCCCTGCCTTCTGAAGCTTATGGTCCATGCTGAAAGGAAAGGGAGGTGTCCATAACCAGGACCCCCACTATGTGCCCTGCACTAGGCCAGCTCATCTAGATGCTTTCTTCCATGGACCCTGGGGACCCGGGAAGGAAATGGGAATAGTAACAATGCTCAGGCTCCCGAGAGATTCGGAAAACTTTGCAAGGTCGTACAGCTCCCCGAAGCTGCCCCCTCCTGTTCTCGACTCTAATATGCATGTGTCCTGTCCCTGTGGGGCAGGTAAAACTGCCAGGGGTATTCTGAGAGGGGAGCAGGCACCTCTGGTTGGGGGAGGTCTGGGGGTACATGTGGACAAGGTGAGCTCGGGACTGGGACTTGCAGGAAGGGGGGCATTCCACACAGGTAGGGGATGGGCAGTGGCAAAGTAAGTGGTGAAGAGGTGGGAGGCTGTCTAGGTGCCAAGGGACACAGAAAGTCCCTGTGGGGCGTGGGGCGTGGAGGCCTGGCGTGGGGGCACTGTCGAGGGAGGATGGTGCGGAACAAGCTGTGATGAGCATTGAATGCCAGGCACAGGGATGGAGTCAGTCGCGGGGCAAACAGAAGTGTGCGGCGGGTGCTGCGGGAAGATGGCGGCAGGACCTGTCTTGTTTGGGGGAACAGGGCGGGGACGGAGGAGCGACGCCGTGGGAGGGCCCCAGAGCAGGCCAGCACAGTAGTGACTGTGAGCTCACCCCCAGGGCCACTGAGCTAGACCTGGGTGGTGTCACTCATCAGCTGGGTGACCTAGAGCAAGTGAGTGAAGCCCCGGGAGCCTCGGTTTCTTCAGGCGAAGTCCAGACACACCGAGCGATTAGGGAGAGGCAACAGGTACCACAAGCCACAGCCAAGTTTCCTTCCTGGCTCCCCAAGTGTGAGTTCCCTTTCCCTTTTTTCTTTCCTTCCACGCTCCTCCGGGCACTGGCAGCCCTGAACCCTGGCATCTGACATTTGCTTTACCTGGTCCCTCTTCCTCTTCATCTTCTCACTGGCGTCACCTGGGGCTCCACACTGAACTCTCTTCCCAGGTGACGGTCGTCCTTACTGTCCCCGTTCCCTCGGCAGCCTCCTGTACGATCGCCCGCTTGTTTCTCTGACCCTGACCCTATAGCAGTGCCCACATACGGGAGCAGGTGCTCCACAAATACTTGTGGAATGAATGAATGAATGAATGGGGCAGTACTTATCCAGCCAGAGAAGGGGCACAGACTTGGCTCTCAGAGCACTTCGAGCTTGCACGGGAACTTGACGGTGGCAAGCTTTAAGCCCTCGCTGGACACAAGAATCCCATCAGCCGTTCTACCGCACCAAGAACGCCCTGCGTTCAGTCCACGCGCATTGCACTGCCCTCCTGAGTGAACTAACTTACCCTTGATTCTCTCCTTTGAGAAGGAGCTTACTCATTCTTGAGGTTGCCTTTTTCATCTTCTAACCTTTCCCACGTTTCCATAGAAAGAAGGGAAAGTCCTTTGACTAGAACTGGGGATCGGGTCATCCTGGACCAAGCTGTAAACTGCAGGGCTTACTCTCACTGCATCCCTGCCACATGACACCGAACTGTCCTGAGCCTGGCAGCTGGAGAAATGGGCTTCGTTTGCTTGGGCGAGGCGACACCTGCCATAACCCCGGCTGGGGAATGTGATATGATATCTGGCTCCCGACTACCCAAGTGTGCAAAGCTAGTTGTTTACACGGCGGAATATTTCACTTTTGTAATTTGAGGACTCAACCCTCTGGGGAGTCCTGCTGGTCTGCCCAGGGCCACCAGCCCGGCCTTGGTAGCTAATGAACTGACAGAGCCCCTGGAAATCAGGGGCTTTCTACACCGATGGACCCGAGTGTCTTCCTGAGCTGGGAAGTGCGGCCCCGCGACACGTCGCTGGGCCAGGGCTGACGCCGTACTTCCACTTGCGCATCCGCTGCGGCGGGGGGAATCCCTTGCCAAGTGTGGGCTCCAACCTCCACACCATCCTCCTGCATGGGCAGTTTTGGAGCACGGTCTAGAACTTACTCCGATTCCTGCCAGGCACCCCAAAACTGAGAAAGGACATGATGAAACATCCAGGCCGGGGGACGTGAGCAGCAGGACCCCAGGTCACTCAGTTCCCCAGTAAAAAGGGGCAGAGTGGGCACCGCCACCCTGGCCCTGGGGGTCCGCATCTGGAGCTTCTCCTCTGCGGCAGCTTCTCCCGTTGAAACGCGTCCTCCGATGAATACCCCACTATGGTCCCTGCCTCTCTGCCCTCGGACTGGGCGCTTTCTCAGGGCCCACGTGTCTTCCCCTCAGCCCCCAACGCCTGTGTTAATGTCGCAGTTTTTTCTGCATGAGCCTCTCACGCCCTGGCCCCTCCCGAGGAGCCCCTATAGGTCTCAGCCGAGGCACCCCCGTGGACAGCCCCTCCCCTGCTGCTGATCGCCGGGTGGTGGGGGGGAGGGGAAGGAGCGCCCCGGGCCTCTCTGTCACAGTGACCGTTTCCTTTCCTTCCAGCTGTCACCGCGACTGGCAGCTGCCGTAGTTCCATCTCTACGTCATGGCTCCCCAAGAGCAAGTAGGCTCCACCGGCACGGGGTTGCGGTGCGCAGCGGCACTCTGGGGCCTGCGACTGGCCCCGTGACGTTTCACAGGATAAAGGATTAAATACGGGAATACATTCAGAGATTCTCAGCAGATGTCTTTTGGAAAAGTTGCCCCGAAGATCATGCTTTTTGACCATTGGCCCAACCTCCTTTGTGCCTCCGCGTGAATTTTGGGGGAAAACTCCACGGAGGCCCATCTCTGCCCTTCCGCCCTTCCCCTGGTAGGCAAACCGCCCACTTGGTCTCCTGCACCATTTCCTCTGTCCGTTCCCAGGGTGCCGTGCGCCCTGCGGGTGTTTGCACCAGCCCTCTAAGGAAGCATCTATCTAGTATAGAGTTCCTTCTAAATTTAGACGTGGCCCCGATGTTTTCAATTCATCTTCGATAACTACACCAGGTCAGGTTTCTAAATGACTATGCCCCGGCGGCCGTGTCGGCCCTGCTGGGTTGGGCTTCCCAGCAGCAGAGGCAGCCAGAGAGACACAGGCCCGGGTTCTGCTCCAGGACCAGCTGTGCGATGCTGGCAAGTCCCTGGACGCCCTGTCCTGTCGTCTCTGTGGGGTGGGGCATCGTCCAGGGCTCTCAGAAGCAGCCCCAGCACACCTGGCTCAGGCAGACGGCTCCCGGGCCCGGAGTGAACATTCGGCAGCTTCTGCCTCTGCCACCGCCAACCCCGTGGGCCCCAGGTGCCAGGTTTCCTGCGTGAGACCGGCACGTTACGAACGGGGAGCTGTACGGTATCATTTGTAAAAGATTTAACCCCATCGGAAAGTTGAAATGCTACAATGCACCTTCACCTAGACTCCTCCCATGCTACTTTGCCGCATTTGCTTTCCGTCTCTCTCATGTTCTCTTTCTCTCTATTTAAATTTATAGTTGCTTTTTTTTCTTTTAGTGCGCTGTTTAGCCGTTCTGACGCCTAACCTCCAAAGACATCAGCATGTATCTCCTAAAACCAGCACGTTCTCCCACACAACTACAATGTCATTATCACACCCAGGGAAAATGATGTTGACACGCTATTACCTAACACTCAGTTTATGCATTTGAATGCCGCGCTGCCGTCCCAATAATATTCTTCCCAGTCTGTCTCCCTTGATCACGCGTTGTGTTCAGTTGCCATGTTTTCTTAGTCAACTTTAACCTACAGCCTGGTTTTCATCACCTTCCCAGTTTCTCCTGATGGAGCACAGCCAGGGGCAGTGTGCCTCGTCCTGGGAGGCTGGTGGGCAGCTCCCTTCTGCAGAGGGGCTTTGACGCTAGTATTTTAAGCCTCTGCCAATTAAAACCTAGTCCACAGCAGAGCGGGGCCAGCCGCTCTGCTCTGGGGTTGACTTGGCAGCAACACAAGGAAGCAGAAATAATTGGGAAACCCAGAAAAGAGAAGCTGCGGCTCCTTGGACCCAGTGAGTCCCAGGGACCGTGAGCACAGCCCCTCGGCCTCTTCTGCCTTTTACCTTGAAACAAAAATGTCCCAGGCTCCCCGGAATGTGCCCTGCCCTTTCAGAATCCAGCTGCCCATGCTCCCAGCGCCTTGCAGAAAACTCCCTAATGCCGCTCTCTTCCCTGTCCCTGCAGAGAGAGGCTGCTCAGAGTGGTTACTGAAAACAGGAACCTGCCCCTCCGCGAGGCCCGCGCCTTCCTCGTTTCTCACAGAGGAAGCAGGCGGCGTGTGTAGCAACTGCTGCTCCTCTTGATAGCATGGGCTTGTCTACACCCGTGGGAGGCCCGGCCGCCTGCTCACTCTGCTGGACCAACTGCAGCTGACACAGAGGCGCTGACGGCGATCCTGGCACCCCCTCGTCAGCTACTCCCAGGGGAGACCATGTCCAGCCTGTGAAGGTATCTTGGGGCATGTGGCAGGGGCTGGGCGGGGAGAGACAGCAGGGGCCCTTAGAGACACAGCTGGCAGAGGGGTGACTTTTGGGAGAGAGAGACGCTCTCGGAGAGAACAGGCAGGGCACCGTCTGTGGGGAGGCCCGGCACCACACTCAGGGCTCAGCACATCCCAGCTGCTCAGTGGATATTTAATGCGTAATTACACGGCCCAGAGGGCTGGGGAGCTGGGGCTGGCTCAGTCCTGCCCAGGGAGACTTTGAGGCTGCAAAACAGCCTGGCACACAGCGGGCTTCTTGCTAAGGACACCTGCTGCCAGCTGTCACACTTCTGGCGGTGTGGCCTCGGGCAAGCCAGCCTAACCTCTCCAGGCCTTTATTTTCTCCTCTGTGAAGTGAGAGTAATGGGATTCCATCCACACAGGCATTGGGCAGATGTAGGTGCTACGATGTACAAAGTGCCCACCAGTTTCAGACACGAAGAAGGTGCTCAGTAAAGTCTATCAGTAAGGAGTCCTGGTGTCTAAAGGTGCAGAGAGCCCAGAGGGGCCAATGCTCATCACAGTGCTTCTGAGGGTTCAGCTGCGGGAGCCTCCTTCAGGAAAACGCCAACAATGACTGATATAACGAGCAGCAAACACCAAAGGACGTGGTGGGAGTGAGTGCGGGGCAAGGGGAGGAAGGGAGAGGATTTGGGGAAGTAGGCTTCTCTCAGGGATATGGAACACTCCACATTCACTACAGTTCCTAGGTGTCCAGAAGTCCTGGTGTGTCAGGGAAATGACCATGGCTTTGGGATCAGAATGTCTTGATTTGGGGTCACGTATTCAAAAGGGAAGGGACAGTGTCTCCCATGCCAAGTGGCTGGGGGAGGCTCGTGGCCTGAAAAGCTATTTTCCTGCAGCCCTCAGAACAATTCTGTAAGACTGCAATTATTATTTGCTTTTGACAAATAAGAAAATGAAACTCAGAGAGGTTAAGTGGTCTGTCCGAGTCACACAGCAGGGAGAGGTGCTGAGGGTGGGGTGGAGAGAGTCTCCGTGAGAGTAAGAATGTCGAGGGCAAGAGGGTACATTTAAAGCAGGGCTCTTCGCGTTGGAGGAAACACACCCCATATTCTGCAAATTGTCATTCCGTGGTTTGCTCTGAGATGCTGAGCCGCAGGTCTCTAAATTGGGCTGTGGTCCTTTTAACATTGGGGAGGTAAGACCAAATCAAAGCTCTTGCAAAACCTTTTGCAATTGATATTCTCCAGGTAGGCGAATGCTATTCAAGAGCATTTAGTATGTTCTGACCAGCATTCCACTACTAATATTAAAAACCCACGGGGTGGATAGACTGAAGTCTCTTTGGACTCCAGCACCTTAAACAGGTGCAGAAGCAGAGCAGTAAGACGGCTGCATGGAAAGTCTCTGACTCAGTGGGCCACCCCCTAGTCAACATTCTGGGCCAGCCGCCAACGCACTGTGCGACTGTGGGCAAGTCGCTTTACCTCTCTGAGCGTAGTTTCCTTTTCTTAAAAAGAAGGCCAGCTTCCTCATGTGTCTGTAACAAGATTAAATTATACTTGACATGTAGGAGATGCTAAATACCGAATCATGGCTATTAATATCAATCTTCGCCCAGACGACGGAAGCACCTCAACTCACTCGGGTGGTTCTGGGCTGGGTTCACTGCAGCGGGTCAAACGACACAGCCCACTCCTCCACTCTCCCGAGTGCTTACTTCTGCTCCCCCATCTGATACAGTAAGGGATATAGACAGACCTGGGAAGGTCTGCACTGCAGCAAACCGAAATCATTTTCCTAATACAGAAAAAATTTCCCCAAAGTTTTGAGAGCTGGCAATGCAGTTCAAGGGGAGTGTACTTCTTGAAGACTTAGAAATTATGCATTCTGGTAAACCCCAGGCAGCTTCCTGCACTCATAAATGCTGCCTGATTTTAATTTTTCATCTGACATTCAGCAAGAATTTATGTCCCCCAGCGCAGAGAGAGGCTAGAGCTCAAAAACCTCATTAAGGATTCCCAGCACGTCGGGCCAGACCATTTGGCTCTTGTCAGCAACCTGAGGGCCCTGGTAGGACTTGCATCCAGCCACCCATCCCCTCATCCATCCATTCCTTCCACTAATAAATATGCTCTGAGGCCACACCATGTGACTCTCCCCTAAGGAAATAGCACTCTGGGTCCAAACCACTTCCTCCCATCTGAGAACCACCGGGGGAGGGGGCTCATTTCATTACGGTAACTCGGTAACTCGAGCTACAGACAGAAACTGGGGCCTCGAGGGCTCAGCGACGCACTTCTGGTGTCAAACAGCTTGGCGAAGCCAGAGTTCCCTCCTCAGCCCACTTCCAGGCGGCTGAGGCCAGGGCCAGAGGAGGACTCAGGTCTCAGAGGGGTGCGGGAGAAGCCGGGAAACTCCCAGGGCTTCAGAAGAAAGTGGGGACTGTCCTCCCGATTGTCCTGGGCAGGGGGTGGGAGGAATGACCACCCTGAGAGGGACAGGCTACCCCTGAGAGCACAGCCTGGTCCAGGCTCTGTACAGACAATACCTCCAGCCACCAAACTGCATTAAGTGAGCACGTGCTATGTGCCAGGCACCTGCTCGATCGTGGTTTTTCACTGAGGACTAGAACAGCACGGACTGGGTTCTCAGGGAGTTTACGACCTGGGGGTTGGAAACGCTTAGAGAAATAGATACACGATGACAAGTGGAGGTGTGTACTACGGAGGGAGCAAGGCAACCCCAAAACAGAGGTCAGAGGGGAACCAGTGTAGTCAGTAAAGTCTGTTGAATTTTAATTGCCACACTAACCCTGGGAGGAAGCCACATTCCTTCCTGATTTACAGACGTGCCAGTTCCCCCTACTTTTCTCCGCATACCCCTCCCAAGTCACAGGGACAATTCAGTTAAAACTTACATCCTCTGAATACAAACTCCAAGCACCCGAAGTGTCAGGACCCAACTCTTGATTTACTACTGAGTCAATACACAGATGGGCCCGTCCACTGAATGCCTATTATGCACCTGGCCCTCCAGCCCACGGAGAAGCCCGGCGTGAGCTTGCCCTAATGAAGGACAGAGACAGCTTTCTGCAGTCCTGCATCCAATCCCTACACCTGACAGTGTAGCAGTCAAGGGCCGGCCGGGCGCCAATCCTGGCTCCTCCTCTTACCAGCTGGGTGACCCCAGACAAGTTATGTAAATGCCCTGACCTCAGCTTCCTGCTATTCGCAAGGCACAATGAGAGCGGCGGGTCTCTCCCAGGCGCACTGACTCTTCCGCGCTCATCTGCCGGGATGTTTCCTTAAGGAGTGTCTGCCGTGTTCCGGCCGGAAGTCAAACCACATCTGAGGTCTCTGTCCCCACAGCACTTTGTCACTCATCAAGCAGTGACACAGACACTTGACGTTACTGTCCTCTTGGAGGGCCACGCATGTGTTTGAGGAGGGAAGAAGAGAAAGGAGAGCTGAAAAGGGGGTGAGTGAGGGGCGAGGACCCTGAGCAGGAGGCTCGGTGTACACAGAGGCTGTTCAGAGGCAAAATGTACTGTAGATTTCCATCTCACGCGAGGCACGTGGGAGCCACACTGGTAACTCACGTGTGGGGACACAGCAAAGCTGAGTCTTGCCGGGACACGGGACACGTGACACGGCAAAGCGATCGCTGACTCGGCAGCCCTGGGCCCTGACGTCACGCTGCCGTCAGCGCCGCCCGAGACTCCCCGTCCACTCCCCCTCGAATGAAGCCTGCGTTTTCTAGGGTCCACGCTTGAAACGGAAGGAAAAAGCCCACTTCGACCTCACTGTTTCCCCACGCTGTGAAATGGTGCATCTGTGTCACCTAACATCGAAATAGTTGTCTTTACGGCTGCTTTTCCATTGTCGACGTTGATGGCGTCAGCCGGCTTACGGGCACTGTGGGCGTCCAGGGCCTGGCCGGGGGTCTAAGCCCATCAGCAGCCTGGTTTTTGGCAGAAAATATGTTCCGGGTCCAGCAGAGTCACAGACAAGGTGGCACCGTATCCCACCAGCCCCATGTCTGGTGGGGGTGGGGGGAGGGGGCCTGTGCAGGAAAGGCTGATCTAGAAAAGAAAGAACTGGGGGGATTTCTACTTTTGATTTCAATGAGCAATAACGCCAGACACCGCTTCCCAGACTCCTGCCAGGCCTGGGCAGAGAAGGCACGTCCCTGGTCACACGACCTGTCTGCAGCAGGGGCAGGATCCTCGGAGACCCCTGTCACGGGCTCACCCTGTACCACCTGCCTTCTAATCCGACTTGGGAAAACCCAGCCAGGCAGAGACGGCTGTGTCCGTCTCTAAAACAAAACAATGGAAAGAAGTTTAGGGACTTAATCAGGGGTAAAACTGGAACTTTCCCCAGCACCAGCTTGCCCCAAAGCTGGCTTCTTCCTATCGTACCCTAAAATGACCACAAACTGGTTTGTACTTTATAAGATGCTTCCGTGCTGGTCTTAGGGGAAGCTGAGCCTCCCTGTTAGCCTCCTGGGCACCTGAGGCAGAAGGGCTCAGAGCACAGGCTCACGGACACAGGCATCAGGCCTGAGAGCCCCGCTGACGAATGGACAACAGCCCTCCCGAGGCGGACAGAGGGCTGCACACACACACAGAGCCTTTCCGAACTCGCTGAGAGCGCCTGAGCAGGCTGCTTGCCCTCTCTGGGCCTTTTCTGTGTAACAACATGAGGATGCTGAATTGCTATTTTTCCATCGGTGCTCTAGGAAATCCTAGGATTGGGGTGTGGTATCAGGAGGCAGTGAGAGGCCAGAGTGCTGCCCCGAACAGCAGCTTCCATCCGTTTTATGTTTGGAGCTTCTGGAGGGACTTTCTTAGGGCAGGTTTCAAGCCAGCAGGTCTGGAGTGCCCCGGCTGAGCAAATCCCAGGGTCTCCTCCACGTGGCTCTCGGGGCCCCCGGCTTTGTGTCGGGCAGGAGGAGGAGTCAGGGTGGTGGTGCGTCTTTCTGAGCTGGCTCCCCGATCTCCGTTGGTGCTGCCCTGCCCGGTGCCCCAGGGCCCAGCTGAACCGCAGCCTCCCTCGGCACGCGGGGAAAGGAGGACAAGGCGGTGTTGGTTGGCAGGCCTGCGGCTGCACCTGCCCCAAGAGGCAAGCAGGGAACAATTGGGTCACAGGGCAGGTGCACCTGTCGAGCGAGGTCAGGATGTGGTGGGGTACCCCCGGAAATCCTGCAAGATCCTTGGCAGGGAAACCAACCAGTGTCAAGCCCTGTCCCAGCTCTTACTGTCCCTGCTGCAGAGTGTCACGACACAGGCAGCACAGGGCAAGTCCCAAGTCAACAGGGAGGGCAGTGGGTACCAGTCGCAGAGCGGGGATAGTTGGGGCCAAAGGGCCGAGAACCACTGTCCGGCCCAGCCTTTCCCCATTGTACGTGAGGACCTTGAGGGTGGGCAGGGACCCGCTCAGCCTGCACGAGGCTGAGTGAGCGGGCTGACCCCCCAGCCCCTGGCGGAGTCGGCTTCGGTAAATCTTTAGCTAAAGATTTGATGATCCCTTCTCATCAAACTTATCTTTGCTTTGGATGTAACCTGTAATTTAACCCTCGGAACAATCCCGCAGGGCGTGTACTTAGACCTCAAGTTCATAGGTTTGAAAAATCAGGGCTCAGAGAAGTGCAGTAACTTCCCACAGGACGCACAGCCAGAGCGGGCAGTCGCTGCAGTCTGAACCCAGTCGGGCCTGCTTTTCAAAAGCCTTTCAGGTCCCCCTCATTCTTCCCGGGTTCTGCTCATGCATGTGGAAGGAAATCTGGAGATTTCAGAAAGGTGTAAAAAGTAAATTGACAAATTCACCTTGGAGACGTCTTGGAAATAATTTCCTTTAGTATTTTTTCCATGCGCGCGTTAAAGTTGTATAGAATCGGAATGGTGCAGACGTAGCTAGTTTTTCTTTTCCTTTCCCCCAGAGCATGAAGAGTCCTTTCAAATGGTGCTATGACATTGTCCCCATGACCTGCCGCTGCCCTGAGCCCACACCGGGACACCGGAGAGCGGCCTTGACAGCTGAGGTCTGAGCAGGCCCCAGCCGGCCTCTCCCTCCTGTCCCTGCCACTCCCCGCAGCCAGACCCCCCCAGGCCTGGGCTTCCGCACTTCGCCGCCTGACATCCACAAGACCCCCCTTGTACTAAAGAGTCGCCCAGAAGTGTACCGTCCCCAACGGGCGCTTCGATGACTTTTGAAGATCACTTTTCTGTTGCACTCGTAGCCCACCGGTTTTGGAGTCAGCCAGACCTGGCGTGAACCCTAGCCCTCCCCTCTCCTGGTCCTGGAACCCTGGACAAGTCACTTCCCTGACCTCACCTGTCCCGTGGAGGGGTGAGCGACCCAGAGCACGGCGGCTGTGAAGGGCTCAGCCCAGCGCCTGGTGTGGGGTGAGAGCGGAGCGCTGGGACGGAGGTGGGACCAAGGTTCTGGGAAGGCTGCTGGGCTTGGGCCACAGTGCGTGGGAGAGCCCCACTTGTGGCCTCCCACGCACGCATTCGAGGCAGATCCCGTGAGTGGGCTGGGGGCCGTCACACTGTGCGGAAGACGCTCAAAGGCCGAGGGGAGGACTAAGTCCCTGAGCGGGTTTTCATAGTCCCACTGCCGCCACGGCTTCTCGGCCGCCCCCGGCTTTCCTGGAGCCCAGACCTGCCTGCCCCTGGCTGAGCCCCCTCGGGCTGCTCCCTCCGCCTTCGCCCCTTGGCACCCTGCAAGGCGGTGCAGGCGACCCTCCGTTCCAACAGCGAGGTCCCGAGAAGCCTGACCCCTGTGTTTACAAGACAATGCAGAGCACACACCGAATGGAGCCCCGGGCTGGTCCCGCAGAGCCCTAGCCGGGGCGGGCACATCCCACATTCCTGCCGGCAACTCCCTGCCGGCTGTGGCCCCTCCGAGCCGTGCGTCCCCTCTCATGGCGGCCGGCCATTCGCTGACCAGAGTCCCTGGTGATCTTTGTCCCCGTGGAGAGACAAAGCGTGGCCCTGGGGAAAGGACGCGGGTTCTGAAGTCAGGAGAGGTCGGGGGGGCCCCTGGGTTTCCAGTTCTGGGCGCGTGCGCTGCTGAGCTCCCTGGCTGGCCTCCACCCGAGGAGGTAAAGGAGGAGCCTCTGCCTCGGGGGACGCGGGAGGAGGGTTGAACGCAGTGGCCGCTGGTGGCAGAGCACACGTGAACTGCCTCCCTGATCCTGACAGACAGGAAGACCAGGTTTGCTTTCCGTCTAATGGGACTTCCCACGAAAGGGACGATGGTCCTCTTCTCTTATTGATAATGTTCCAAAAGTCACCGAATCTTGATTGCTACCGTCAATTAAGTGGCTCTCTCTTTGGAGAGAAACTTTTCCACTCATCTCATTTTGCAAAAGGAGTGAACTGAGGCCCAAGTTCACACAAAGAGGATAGCATTGGTCCAAGGGCTGGGGGGCTGGGGGGCTGGGGGGGAATAAGAGGCAGGGACGAGCTCTGATCCTTGGACATCACGAAGAGAGGGAGAGAGAAATCAAGAATTGTTAGCACCAGAGTTAATTAACTCGTTTCCCGTTTGCCCTCTCCTCGTTGTTTCTAGAAGCAATTATGTCTCCTACCCTCTCCCACCTCCTGCTCCTGCACAAAACTGTCACAGATTAAATCAAATTGTTCAGCCGTTTCATTAGGGAGACTCCAGCTCTCATTCTCTGGGGCGTTTTTCACTCTTATCCAATAAAAGTCTCTTTCAGAGAAGTTAACTCCTTCCTGGAGACTACAGGAAGCCCGAGAGCGCCACGAAGGGGGTGGTGAGTCCGATGGGTTTCTCTGACCAGTGTGGGATGTGGTGAGCTTGGGCCCCGGCCCCGGCCTGCACGCCGACTGCCAGACAGCCGGGGGGAGGGGAAGACTCCGGCGTGTCAGAGTAGAAGACTCCAGACGCCCAGGACCCACTGCGCCTTTCTCATCCCTTGACCCCGGGTATGTTTCTTTGCTTGGAGGGTCCCCAGCTTTCCCACCTGAAAATTGCAAATTTTGAGTCTTTTTTGCCCTGTGCTACATTCCATGAACCCCCCAAACCTCAGGCGGGTCTCTGAGGGTTGCAAAGCCGCTGGAAGAGAGGTGAAGTCAGAACTCACCTGCATGGGCGGCCACGTCTCTTCCTGAGGAGGGTGCAGGGGTTGTGGTGTGAAGGAAGGGACGGGATGGACATGAGAGCCGGAGGCCACTGCGCGGCTGGGACTCAGAGGAGAGCATGAAGCAGGAGGGACGAGAAGACAGGCCAGGGCGACGGGGCCCGGGGGTGTCTGGAGGGGTGGGCTATGACACCCCAAGTGGTGCCCTGAGCACAGGGTTAAAGGAGCAACTCTGTCTCCGTTGGTCCTTGACACCAAGTGCCAGGCTATAGGAAAGAGGATGGCACTGTTAGGAGAGTGGGGGGACAGTGCAGTGGGCTGTGGTGTGGGGACACGAGAGAGAATGAGGTGGGGGAGGCCTGCGCACACGGTTCAGGGTCATCTCTGCACGACGGCCCTGCTAGGGCCTCACCACACAGGTCCTGGCAGCTTTCTGCAGCAGGCCAAAGGCCTTGGCGATGACAGAAGGGGAGGCTGGGGGACGGGTGTGACTGGCGGGCTCCAGGAAGGCATTGGGAATAGGACAGAGATGGAGGGTGGCCTCGATGGGACATCTGTGCACACTGATGTCAGCTCCTCCGAGTCGGAAGCTGCTGGCTTTGCTCCTGCCCCAACACACCTAAGGGGGGCGGGACCACAGGGGCCTGCCTTTCACAAGGTGCGGGCTCAGCGCCCGGCAGAGCAGACCCTCGGGGAGCGTCTGCTGGACTGCAGGGGAAGAGGCTTCCCGTCGCTCTACCACGCATGGGCCCCCAAGCACACTTCCGGAGCGTTGTTTTCCTTGACTCCATGCAACGAGCTAGGGGCTGGGGACAAAGGAAACTTGTCCCTGTCGCTGGAGCCAGGCCGATGCTGTGAAAGGCTGCCAGCCTGCAGGAGAGGCCCTGCCCGGGTCAGGAGTGTCCCCTTGGCCGCATTCGGGGCAGGGCAGGCAAGATGGAGAAAGAAGGGCCCGGCCTCGCATCAGGAGAGGCTCACCCTCGCACGCCGCCCTGTCGTTTCTGGGCGCGGAGACCCGTGCCATCAGAGTAAGATGGAATTCTTAACGTTGAACGCGAGGCCCGTTCCAGCCACACCTGCTATGGTGCAGAATGAGCTTACAGTTTTTGCAAACTCTGTAATTATCTTAAGAGCAGCACCTTTATACTATATTACTTTGAGTTACAACTGACAAATGGTTCACGTAAATATTTGAAATACGTTCAATTCCAAAAATCCCTCGTGGTTTTCCTTGTTCCCTGATACACGCGAAGCATCCCGCCTCTCCCTCTCTCCTCCCAGATGAGGAAGTGGTGCAGCCTCTGAAAGACCTTGCTCGGAGGGTCCCGCAGGCCAGGGGTCAGTGCGCGGAGGAAGGCTTTGAGGCCGAGTGGGGTTGGCCTGGCTGACTTTTGGACCCTTTCAGACGCTCAAGGCCTTGACCCTAAACGGCACACAGAGCCCGGGAGGCAGCTCGAGTCTCTAGAGAGGCCGCACTCGGTGCGGGGCGGGGCGGGGCGGGGGTGCTGCCACAGCAGCTCTCCTCTCTGGCCCCAGGAGACGGATGCTGAGAGCCTCGGGTGTGGCCTCTGGGCTTCAGGCACCTGGGAGGATGGCTTTGTCCTGCAGTCACCTGCGCCCCTTTCTAAAATCCCTGGGTGAGGCCCACAGTCTGAATGCTCACCCTTAGGAAGAATCAGAAAAGGCACTTGAAATGGCAATGACTAACGTGGCTTCTTCTGTCGGGCCATGTTAAGTGTTTCTCGTGGTTTGCCCGTTAATTTTACAGACACGACCCAGTGTCATTTTCTTCTTATTCCCCAAACAGGCAGGAACGAGTCATTAATGTGCCTAAGGTCACCTAGCTTGTATGTTCCGATACAGAACCTGAACCATTATGGAACAAACTAGAGATTTAGCATCTGTGGTTCAAATCCCAGCCCCGTGGTCACATGCTGTGTGACCTTAGATAAGTCCCCTACCTTCTCTGAGACTCCGTTTCCTTCACTGCATTGGGGCCAGGATGCAGGCACTTTACAACGATCAAAGGTATACAAGGGAATCTGTATGGATTTCACTGTACAGGGCAACGGAACGTTGCTCAACCACAGACAAGAATGAACTCTTTCCATTTGCCACAACATGAGTGGGCCTGGAGGTGTTCAGCTCAGCGAGATAAGCCCGACAGAGGAAGACAGCGAGCACACGATTTCACTTACGCGTGAAATCTAAAGAACAAAATAAACAAACCCGAAACAAACTCACGGTACAGAGAATAAGCTGGTGGTCCCCAGATGCGGGGCAGGCGGGGGGCAGGGGCGGCGCTGAATAAAAAAGGGTAAAGGATGGAGAAGTACAAATTGCCAGTCACAAAAACAGTCACCGAGATGTAAAGTAGAGTATGGCAGACACGGTTGATAATATAATAACCGAGTATGGTATCAGGGTGATCACCTCATAAGCTTATAAATGTCGAATCACTGTGCTGTATACCTGAAACTAATATAATATCGTGTATCAACTGGCATTGAAAAACAATGTTTAAAAAGTCCCAGCAGATGTAAAACTGTGACGCATGCAGCAAATTCAAGGTTTTATCTCGGAGTTCTCCTTTTGTGCTGTCTGTCGGAGCACGCTGAAGAGCTCAGACAGAAGAGAGGAGGCTGAACCAGTGAGCCCCCCACCCTCCCCATCTGGGCTGGGAAGCAGCACCCGAGTGCGGTGCTGGGAACCCCAGTGCCCAGGGTCTGGGCCTCGGGAGGGAGAGGCCCTGCCGGCCACGTGACCTTCCGAGCCTCTCACACAAACACGGCTGGCAGCTTTCTGTCACCCGGCGTGCAAGGGAATGGAAACTTTCGCCACCAACAGCATTTGCTAGCAACTTCCCTCTCTGTGGTTTTTCTCTGTCATTCCCTTGATAAAAGAACTTGCACTGCGTAAATGTAACCAACATTCACGAACCTCATCTTCACATGAAAACAGCCGCCTTTCAAGAGCGAGCTACTTGAAACATGAGGCACGATGCGCCGTAAACTGGGTCGCCCCCCACCCAGCGGGCTGGGCGCGTGGCTGACTGTCTGTGTGTACCCCCTGTACCGCAGGCTTCGCGCGCCGTCCGCAGCCCGGGGACCCAGAGAGATGGGAAACAGCGTGCGATCCACCCCGGCGCCTCCCGAGAGGACTCCGCCCAGCCCAGACGGTAAGTCCGGCTTCTCTGGTGCGGCGCGTGACTCTGCCCCACGCAGGCTCGTGGCAAAGATGGGGCGACGGGGGTGCGGGCCGCTGTGCGGACAGAGCGATGGGTGCACACGGGTCCCTCGTGCTGCTCGCAGTTTACTCTTTCACAATCAGATGTTTAAAAAGATTGGGCAGCGGCACCCTGGACGGATGCCGATTTGCTGGTGGTCAGGGACGGACCTCAGAGAAGAAGGGCTGGTTCAACCTTCACTTTATAGGCAGAGGCGACTGAGGCCCACAACGGGAACACGAGCTCTTCGTGGTTCCCACCCAGGTGGGTCTGATTCTGAAAGCTGGGCTCTGGCCTACCCTAGCCCCGGCCAGCCTGCGCTCCACTATTTTCACGTGTATAATATCATCATGGGCACGTAGTCTGTGCCATCGAAGCTCTGCTCGGGCTTTCGTGATGTGACTTGACAAAGCTGGATGCTAGACCTAGGAAATCTTCCGGAAAATAAAGGAATTCTTGTGTTCCATTGGTAGGATCACAAGGGTCAGGCGTTCTTGGGGGAGGGCACAATGTCCCAGGTTAATCAGTGATGACGAAAGTCAGCCTTCCCCAGAGAGGCCGTCTCGGCTCCCCAGAGACGGCCAGCCACAGTCCTTCAGGGGCTGGCCAGGGAGCTGGGAGGACACCAGCAAGCAGGAAAGGGTGGCCGAGAGTAAGACCCATCAGGCTCTGGGCTCACGGTGCCGGCTGCTTCTAACAGCCTGGCTTTATTTGTTGAGCACAGCATTGGGGGACACATTGTACGGGTCCTCTAGGGAGTTGGGAAGGGGGTGGCCAGGAGGTCAGGTGCTGCACCAATGTCCCCAGGCTGAGTCACTGGAGACCTTGGGACACTCCCTTCCCCATTTCACAGCACAGCACTCGGGGCCTGGCCTCCCTCTCCTTACAGGGGTGACCACGCCTCATTCCTCATGCCCCGTGTGCCGCGGCCCTGGGCACAGACGTCCACCGGAACGTCTGCCAGGCCGAGGCTCAGCACGGGAGTGGACAGAGCCAGGTCCCTGCCCGGCCTCTTCCTGCTGCTCATTCCACGACTTCTGCGGCCCCCTAAAGAGGTGGCCTTCTCCCTTCTTCCAAAATGGAGATAGCCAGGCTCCGCACGGTCTCACGGCCCCTCGGACGTCCCCATGGGGGGTGTAGGTACCCCGCTGCCCTGCTCCCCACTGTGTCAGATGCAGGCACTTCAAGGGGCCCCCCTTTCTAGCCCAGTAATTGTCCCCCCCACCCCAGTGAAAGAGGGGAAAAAGAACAGTTCCTGGGACAGAGGGGCTGGAACCATGTGATGGGGTGGAGCGGAGTGTGTGCCCCCGGGGCCTCTGACAAGCAGGGGGCCCCTGCCTCCCACGCAAAGCTCAGCACCGTGCAGAGCTGCCAGGCCCATAGCTGCTGGGAGAAAGCCTGGCTCCCCCCGCCCCCCGAACGTCTCCAAACCAGCCCAAGCCATGCTCCCTCCCAGGTCACGGCCACTGCTAGAAAACGGACCCTGTGAGGCCGAGGGCCCAGGCCGGCTGAGCGGGCACCTGCCCACCAAACCCGTCTTGCACTGTCGCCTCTCACACTGGGGCCAAGGGGGCCTGCATGCCTGAGCGAACCCCATGAAAACACGGGCCTCCAACACTCACTCATCTGCCTTCAGGTTTTACATGCAAATCGTCATGAAATAAGTTTCTCTTTTTCCACTGAGTGGGTGGGAGGTCACCTCGAGAAAGGAGGTAGAGGGGTCTCCCCACCCCTCCACCCCCCTGGGTAGAGAATTCCCCAGGTCAGACCCAGTTCGTAATCCAGAAGACCACATCAAGGGCTGGCGGGTGGCTTTTCCATCCCCCACCCCTCAAAACTTCCCCTTGCGATCAGCCCTCACTTGATTTCCTCTTTCTCTGACACCTACGAGGATGAGGGAGAAGACAGTGGCACCGTTGGTGCTGCATTCATTAGTCTTTATCCAAATGAAGCAAAGGGCTTGGCCTTGCATGGAACACGCACTCGCACTTACTCATCTAGTTAGTCCCAGATACCCGGAGGTGGCGCGCGGGGCTGCTGCTTCAGCGCCCCTGCACTCGGGGCCTCCTCGCCAGTAGCTGCAGCCATAGGGAGCTAAGCACCAAAAGCCCCACGGAAGGCCAACCAGCAGACTTCTAAGACAGACAAATTTTCCGAGCTTTCAGGAGCTCATTCTTCCCTCAAACCGGAACTGTAACTCTTCTCCTAAACTGAGCTTGCTAGAACATTCTCGACTGGTCTAGTTTCCAGAGACGAACATCATAATAGTCAAAGAGGTAGCAGACCCTGTAGAAACAGGGCAGGTCTCAGAGGCTGATGACCTTGTGGAGCTGCTGGGACTGTGCCCTAGAGGCTGCGGGGCCTCCCATGAGGCGGGACTCAGCTCTCCAAGGTCAGAACGATCCCTCCCTCACGGGCCACAGCACCTCGCGAAGGAGCTCGCTGATAAATGTGGGTGGAGGCCCTGTTTCTCCAACTCCATTTGGGGTTATCTGGTTGCCCGAGGCTGTGTTTGAAAAGGCTACCCCCCCAAAAAAAATTGTAAAGCAGTAGAACAATTTTACGGAGGACGCTGGGCTTGCTTGCCAGTGGTCCCGAACAGCTCGTTGTCCTCTACCGTTCTCCCCGTGTTCCAGACGCCCGCTCTGCGTCAGACACAGGTGGCACGGACTGGAACAGGGAAGGCCCACGTCGTGGGGAGACGGCACGTTGCCGTTTTATAAAGAGAGAGTTTAGTCTCGTCGCTGGGGTCTTGAACCCCTGGTCCGTTCTCACCCTCACACAGCCCGACCTAAAGCAAGGCCTCCCTGATGGGGTGGCGGGGGGAGCTGCCACCCCCACCGCTGCTCTGCGGACCCCCTTCTGGGCCAGGATGGAAACATGCTAAGCAGTGTATTTACATAGCATCGAGGGTGCTGCCCTGGTGGAAAAAGGGGCGGGCGGGGTTCTGAGGAGGAAGAAGGGGGCAGGGAAGTCTCAGACCCGGCCTGGCACAGCTCAGGGAGTGGTCCTCAGACCCTGGCCTCAGCTCCCCTGGGCAGCCATCAAATGCGGATTCCCGGGCCCCACCCCAGGCCTGCTCATCAGAATCCAGTGACGGCGGGCGGGGGCAGCACGCTTAATGGCTCACAGGCCGCCGGTGCATCTCGAACCCCTCAGCCTGCAGACCACAGACCTAGCTTCTAGTGAGGCCCTTACACGGACACCCAGCGGGAGATGGGAGTCCGCAGCTGTCTCTGCCGTGCTCCCTGTCCTCGCTCGTGCATCGGGGATGATCAGTTGCTTGTGGCCCGTGGTGCTCGAGGCACGATCCCAGGTGCTTCGCCCACAGCGAGTCTTAGTTCTCATGATGGCTGCGGCAGGCCATCACCACTGTCCTCTCCACTTTTCAGCTGAGGAAACTGAGGCACCAGCCGGTTCAATTACATGCCTGAGGCCAGCTCGGAAGGGGACAGCTGGGATTGGAAGCTAGGTGGCGTGACTTGAGAGTCCCTCCCTTCACCCCACCACGACAGGCCAGGAGAGGACAAGGACGGACGTTCAAGGTGCCCGTGTGTCCGGAGAGGGGAGGGGCACTCTCTAGAGCGAGGCAGAGCGTGGCCCCCAGGTTTAACGGCAGAGCCCTGGCGAGGGACACCACGGACAGGCAGGAGGCTGCATCCGGTCTCTGACCGGATCTGGATTTCCACAGCTGGGACATCGGGTGGGTCGAGATGGGACATGATCGTTTACATCGCTGTGCACTTCATGGGTGTGACAGAAAAGGGATGAGTCCGTGACGCCCACGACTTCGCACTGATGGAACGGGACTGAAGGCTTTCTAAGGCTGACAGGCAGGAGAGCATCGGGGCGTGAGGAGCAGGGTGGGCAGCACGCGGCTGGGACAGGAGACGCTGGTGGGGGCAGCAGAGTCCTTCTGTGTTCTCCACTGACAGTCGCCTGGCTCTGGGACGGGGCACTCGACTTAGCAGGTGTGAGCCCGACCGGTTCTGCAGTCTGTCTACCTCCTCTCTGTGGCGTCTAAGCACCGTGGGGTCTGCTCAGCTCAATCAGGCCCATCTAACAGCTAGAGAAATCAAGGCTTTGCACAGAAAACAGCCTTTAGACGACTGTGTGTCACCTTCCAGACCACGGGACAGGATTCACATGTGCTCCGTGGTGACCAACAGAACTGGGCTGGCCTCCTCTCAGGCCAGCCTGCCCAGCCCTGTCTGATTGGTTAGTCATTTGTGCACGTGTTTTCTGGAAAAGCTACGAAAAGGCAGGCCTGCTGTGACCCCTCCGGAGGCCATGAGCTCGGGCGTGACTCAAGGGAGGCCCGAGCAGAAGCTGAAATCTCTGGCTTTCCATCCTTGCCCACCAACTCCCCTGAGCTCCTGTGCCAATTCTGATGCCCCATTTAACCCAGCCTTTGCCCCAACTTGCCAAGGATCAAGTGTTAACTTGGGGGAGCCTGGTAATTCAGCGCCAAGGAGAGCTATGTGGCTTTGTGACGTGACCATCAATTTAGAAATGTTCATAATCTCTCCTGGACATGTAACTAAAACTTCCTCCAGCCTTGGTTTCTTCACCCTTTAAATGAGAATAGATGTTCCCTAACGAATGCCTGCTTTTGCTGGATGATTGTAAATAGATCTACTAAAAGGTTTTCAGCATTTAAAAAGAAATAGTAACAATGCTCCAAGAAATACTAATGCAATAAAAAGGGAGGGGGGCGGTCATCTTTGACTTCGTAATATCTGTGGCTGGTAAGTTCTGCCTGGGTTTCCTTCCTTTTTTGGATTCGTTTTCTATTTTTACACTTTTGTACATTTTGTTCAGTCTGACTCATTTTTGAGTTAAGCTATCAGCAAATATTCAGTGTTTTGAATTTCGTCTTCTGTTCTCACCACATGGAGTTTGTTTTTAGCAGATAAGAATATTTTCAAACGTACGTGACTAAGAGGCTTTTGAGAATGCGGGCTGCCGTGGCCCGCAGTGGGTCCGGGACCTCGATCGGTAACCCGCCCCGCCGCACATGAACGATGGCGGGCTCCGGGCGCTTGCTGGCTCCTGTGCCTGGACCCGCCCGTGCGAGGCCGTTTGGATGTTTCCCATTTTTATATATAAAGACATCAAGCTCAGATTAGTTAAAAATAAACCTTTTCCCAAATCGCAAAGCTATTAAGTGTCGGAGGTAGAATCTAAGACAGGTCTGATTGATTTCAAAGCCCACCCTCTCTTCTGAAAATTCTCTCTGGATTTCTCTTTTCTTTCCTGGCACGTATTTCGTCACTTAATGTGTTGTCTTATCTTACGTCCGCAACAATCCCTTCGGCTCCTCCAGTGCTCCTCCGGGTCACTCACGGATCTGGTTCACTTCCAACGCCCTGCTCTCCATGAATCCGGGGCCCCCAGGAACACATGACAATACACTGGAACCTGATGAGCAACTAGGACTTAAGTGTCCCAGTTGCGTTTGTTGAGCTGCAGGGGCCAAAGCTCAGGGATGACTTAGGTGGGGTCCCACCACCGACTGCACACAGGAGGACTGCCCCTCCATTAGAACCCCTAACAACACCCCAGTGCCTCCTCCCTTGTCTGTCTGCAGTTTTTCTGACGCTGGTGACAAGGTGACAGGGTGGGCCTGATCTCTTGCAAAGGGCCATGTGAAGGCGACTACCTTTAAGCAAAAGCCTCAGTGAAAGATTTATCTGATTGATGTTTAGGTGTTATAACGGTAAACACATTGTTATTACGGGAAATTCCACAGGAAACTCACCTTTGCTATTGCGAAATTGAAACACTCCAGCCCCTTAAGCCTCTTCACCACCCCCCATTGGAACCGTTGTTTTTATAATGAGGTTTTGCTTTTGTTTTTGTTTCTGCCAGTTTTTGATTCTGATGTTAGGAAAGATGGTTTTTCTGTTTCCCAGTCTTACTCTGGAGTCAGAGATCAAAGCCTCGGCCTGCCCTCGGACACACGCTCTAGGCCAAGGTTCTCTCCGGGGCCCAGATGCCAAACTCGGCGGCTCTCCTGCCAACACTCACCTTTCCCAGGGCCGGTTCTGTGACGGCCTGCTCCCCACGCTACCTGCCACCCACCAGGGGTGCTTCTGCTTGCTCTGCGGGCACCGGCAGATAGGAAGGAGCCAGTACCACTGGCACCTCTCCCCATTGTCACTCAATAAGCCTGCCTTGAGTGTCCTTGGTGTTGCAGGCACGATGCTGGGCCAGGGGCCAACAGATCGCTGCTCCTGGGCTTCACGGTCATGCCCCTGAGAGTCACAGAGATTCAAAAATATGACCCAACCTGGAGTAATTGCTCCAAGGGAAAGTCGGGGTGGGAGGGGTAGGAGGGGGATAGCAGGAAAGCCTGCCCCTTGGGAGGGACTTTGAGTGGATGGAGGTGGGGGGGATGGGAGAGGGGAGAGCAGGGCGTGTCCTGGGCAGAGGCTCTGAGGATGCGGAAACCGGCCAGCTGAGGAAAGCCTAAGTGTCTGTCACTCTGCTCCAGAAGCAGTCAGTAGGTGGTCTGCCCACATACAGGGCCATTTGTCCAGATTTCCACCACGAAGGCTGTTTCCAAACCCTCATTTTCCAGACTAACCCAGGCCTGCGTGGGGAGGACGCATCCACACTCAGACTGGGAAAGTCAGCCCCCGAATCGGGGCAGAGTGACCGGGAAGCCGCACAAGCCGTGTGCATGAGGCCTCCTCACTGGCAGGGCACCTCTCCGGGGCCTGTCCCAAATTCTTACTTGCAATTTCACATTCTTTTTCTTAAAGAGGACCTCCAAATTTACATACGCTTCATGCCCCACCAACTCTGGACCCACCTCTTATTAGAACTCAGGACTTCTGCCTTCAAGCCCAACACACACACACACACACACACACACACAGACACACTTCAGCGCTGCCTCTGATTTCTGGGGCGGGGTCCGGGCTACACACCCCAGAAGGACTCCTTTTGTTAATTCAGCAACGTGGAATGTGAGGGAGGTCTCCCCACAGACTCAGGGCAGGCCACAGGCCTCACTGGGCCAGCCCTTCTGCACTGACACTGCTCCTTGTCACAAGCCCGGACCCCTTTCCGTGACCACTGCCACCGTGAATCACCTTTGGTTTCCATTGCCTACCCGGTGACGCTTCACTCTGCAACTCAGTTTCCCCAAGTGACTCATTTGTTTATCAGTTGATAAACAAATCCTATGTCAAAAAGACCTCATTCACCTTCCTTACTCATTCTAGTATTTAAGCTCTCTTTTGATTTGCCCTGTCTGGGGGTGACTGGACCATAGAAAGTGGCCTGTTGGGGCCACCTAGGCTGCCATGCCCGAGTGCTGGATTCTCCAGATTTTCCTGGGTGAACGGGGCAGGGAATGGCCCCTCCTACCATTACTTGTGTATTCTTCAAAAGAGTGTAGAATGTGGGCTCCATCAGAGCAGGGAGCCTTGGTTTGCTGCGTCCATCATGCTTGGCCTATGGGAGGCGCTCAGTGAATAATTATCAATGAATGAATAAACGTTACCCCAAATTCTGAGTTCTGATGCCCAGCCAACGATGGAGTGATAAACATCATTGCAAACAATTAGTGTATTTGATGATTTGTAAGGTACCCCAATGTCACCCTGAATCCAATGCGTTAGAATTTGGGCAAATCACTAAGGCTGTGAAACAAGAACGTGGCTTGCTGACAAAAACCAGACTCCTATCTCACTGCTGTTTCTGTCCTCTACAGTAAGCTCACATCTGGGAAGGAGTGTACTTTCCTTCTCAGAACCTCACCAGAATTACTTTCGATTTACGGACGATGAAAAGTACTGAATTTTTCATTCACCCCCGTCCCTAAAGTCTCTGGTAAATAGATCCCCAACACGGCACCTCATGTTCTAGAAGGAAGAGGTGCTTTATTGAGATTCAGAGCCAGTCTCTGGGGCCCAGTGGGCCCTCAGAACTCAGGTAGCCTAACCTGACACCCCACCATGTTATCTGTGTGGGACCCTCAGGGCCCAGAGGGGGCACCCAGGGCGATGACACCACAAAGGGATGGTTTTAGAGCCCCTTGTCACTTACAAGGTGGCGCCACCCATGTCCATCTCATCTCCTAAGGACCCTGGAATGGGGTGTCGTCAGCCTCGTTTAGAGGTTGAGACACTGGGTCTGGTGGGTGTTTTGGGACTTGCCGGAGGGCGCAGGCGTCAGTACACATGGGGGCGGACCCTGAGGGCAGGTCTCGTGCCCGCAGCCCACGGACCGCTGGATCCCCGCTCCTCAGATGAGACCATCAGGGCCCCCCCAGCGCCCTGTGCTGCCGTCCCTGAGGAGAGGAGGGCCTGCTGTGGAAATTGCTGTCTCAGAATAAGACAGTTGTCTCTAGCTGCAAAGTCTCATCTTTGCGGCTGCCCCTTGCAGGACCCCCCTTTAGCTCCTTGTGACAAAGAATACTGACTGTCCCTGTTTCCCCAGGACTGGACAGCGACTACCTGGCCGTGCTGAGTGATTACCCGTCTCCTGACATCAGCCCCCCAATATTCCGCCGAGGAGAGAAACTACGTGTGATTTCTGAGTGAGTTGGCGTGCATGAACTTTCCCAGTACTCTCCAGAAGGGTGAACTCGGTTTGCGGGGGGCATGGGCAGGTTTTAGCTGTGGCTGTCCAATCCCACCTGATCCCACGTGTGCCCTGGCCCTACTGCGAGGGGAGACATTTGGCCTGTACAGAAATCCCTAAGGCTTTATCCTCCTCAATGCTGCCAGTGTCCTGAAGCCTTCAGCGGCTCCCCATGGCCTCCTGGATAACAATTTAAATTCATCCTTTATGACCCAAACTCTGCTTTTCACATTAGCCTCATCTCCCACTGCGTGTGCAGCGTTGGTGTTAGTTGCTGGTGCAGACCCGGGAGGAAGGACCCGGAGTCTGAGAAAAGTGCTCCTGGTAAACCGACAGTGTTGCCTCTGTCCCACTGTCTCCCCCCGATTCGAAATATGCTGTCGAGCAGACAGGGGTTCTCATCCCCTTTTATTTCAGTCTTCTTGGACACAGACACGTGAACCTGTCTTGGTTATATCACAGGGTGTAAATCAGTGCAAGCACACACAGCATGTGGGAAGACTTCCTAATTGGTATGGAATGGGGGGGGGCACTTAAAAACTAAATCTTCCTGTGGAGAAATCTGGGCCAACGTGGCCAACGACAGATCTTTAAAAAGAACGTCCCAACGCACCCCGGGCTAAATCTGATGATTTTGTTCATTCATTCGTTCACTTTGCCGTTTAGCTGTGACGCTTTCCTACCTGTTCTCGTTCTTACAGTGAAGGCGGCTGGTGGAAAGCCATTTCCCTCAGCACTGGCCGAGAGAGTTATATTCCTGGAATATGTGTGGCCAGAGTTTACCACGGGTGAGTACATGTCTCAAGTACCATCGATACCGTATGATATTTATGCTGGTGACGCATGCGTATGCATGGAGGGCTCCCAGTTTGGTAGAATGGAAAGGAAGGCATTGGTTTGAGAAAGTCATTTCTACTCTCAATACAGTTCATAGGGAAGGGTGCCATCTTGGGTGAGCCCCTCCCACTGTCTAAAACTCAGTGGCCCCATCAGTAGGACAAAGGGGGTGAGACCTTTCAGCTCTAACTTGGCGTTCCGGGCACATGGCAATTAACGCCCAGGAAAAACAGCGATGCAGTCGGTACAGTGGCTAAGTCAGTCTGCCCAAGTTCCAATCCTGCCTCTGTCTCTCACCGGCTCTCACAGTAGGCAAGACATGCAAGATCGTGCATCAGTTTCCTTTCCTTGCCTGTCAGCTAGCGATCGTAATACAGAATTATAGGAATAATAATACAGAATGATGGGACCAAAGTGGAGGGTTGTTAGGAAAAGGGAATGGGATAATGCATGCACAATTCTTGGAACAATGCCTGGTACTGCAGTGAGCACTCGGTGCACATCAGCTATATTCTTATCAAACCATATGCAAACAACACTGAGCACCGAGAACGCTTACGCTCCAACTTGACACATGGAGAATCAAGCAGAAAAGGAAAGACTTTAAAAAAAAATGAGGCGTGGAGGATGAGAAACCGCGCACACCGCTGTGCCCTGCAGTTGTGTTGGGGAGGCCTTGCCACCCGGAGGGTGGCTGTGGAGGCCTGCGCCCCCGGGCTGGGAGGTGTGTGGCTCAGCTCCCCGACTTCCATGCAAGAATTTTGGAAAAGTTACATAACCTCCTGAGCCACAGTCTCCACATCCGTCAGGCGACCAAGGTCAGATGTTGGCAAAGAAGTGCACACCAGGAAGGAAGGAAGGGAGGAAGGCAGGAAGGCAGGAAGGAAGGAAGGAAGGAAATAAAGAAGGAAAGAAGGAAGGATTATTTTTAGCTGGAGGGGTCCAGAAAGAACTAGATTCAGAGAAGGACCCCGCATGCCACGCGCTGCTCCGAAGAGGCAGAGGACTGCCCGAACCGCGTGCGGAATGCGGTTCGGCGCCTCTGCTCACAGCATTCCGGATTCTGATTCCGAGTACCAAAGCCTTTCCTGCGCTCGGGAGGGGGAGGGAGAGCAGAAACAGGACGGCAGCTGCTCCCAGAGTTACGTCCTACAAGAGAGGTGAGTCACGTGACTCTCCTCGATCCTCGGTGTCGTTGATCCATTCATTTAGCAAACCTGCCCCAACACCTTCACGGTGAAGCCGAGGTGCTGAGTGCAGCCAGGCCCTGGGGCTGGTGAGGAAGCCAGATGAGCAGGATGTAATCACGACTGTATGGAGTTTCCAGTCTAGTCAATGCAATAAATGTCCTTAAAGCATCACGTAGGCGAAGAGGCAGTACAGTACAGTGGTTACAAAACTGGATGTCCCAGAAAAACACATTCCAGTTCAAGCTCCAGCGGTTGCTGACATAGAGGAACTTGGAAAAAGTAATCGCTCTGACCCTCAGTATCCTCACTGGTGAGACAGAGATAACGCACTTGCCTTAGTGCATGGTTATGAGGATCAGTTTTCAAGCGCTTAATATGGTATGTGGCCCACGCTCACTAGGCATACGTGGCTACTGTTACTGTCTTCATTTTCATAAGCGGAGTTTCCCGTCAGGACTTGAAAGGACGAACGTCACATACACTGAAATACTTGAGCTAAAACGTTCTGCAGAACTAAGGAATAGTTAAACTATTTGGCCTATTCTGGCATAATCCTAATCTTGGCAACAAAAGCCCAGTACGTAAATAAACGGGACCCGATGTTAGGTCTGTGGGTCTTCACACGCACGGCGCTTCAGGAGCACCGAGCCGGCCCCGTCGGAGACCAGCTTGCGTGCCATGGCGAACGTGAGAGGCTGAAAGAGCAGAGCATTAATGTTGGCCACAGCGTGCCCTAATTCCCGCCTGTAGATTAAAAGCCAGGGTCTGTTCACTGAAACACAGCAAGCGGTTAAAAAAAAAAAAAAAAAAAAAAAAGATGTACAAACGCTCTGAGGACACGCCAGCCAGCTGCTAACAAAGCATTTCCTCCCACACGGAGACCCGGCCAGGCCTGCTCTGCAGCACGAGCGAGGGCCCGTCCGCGGGCTGCGAACACGGACTGCCTCACGCACAGAGCTGCTCCTGAAACGCGCTCCCAAGCGCCGGCCCTCCTCCGGCAGGTGCACACCCCATGGGCAAGCTGGGTACTGCGTACTGTTCTACAATGGCTTTTCTTTAAGTGAGAAAAGCAAGAAACACGTGTGAACACACAGAGCAATGACAACTGTATTTAAAATAGGCTGGGAAAAAAAGGCAAGAAGGAAATACAACAAATGTCAAATGGTGCTTGCTAAGTTGATACAACAAGGCACCACCATTTATTTATTTATTTATTTATTTGTTTATTTATTTCTCTCTTTCTTTCTTTCTTTCTTTCTTCCTGTGTCCATTTATTTATTCACAAACATATATCAAGCTTGATGTCCTGGACACAAAAATAGAACCCCAAAGGACAGCCAGAGTCCCCGCCCTCATGGGGCGGTGAGGAAGGGGCCGGGTAGCTAGACTGTAAGGGAGAGAGACGTTAGAGGAACTACCAAGGTGCCGTTAGAGGCACCTTATCAAGTTTTAGAATGCTCATGGATTGCCTAATACAGAACAGGCCCGGTCCAGGTGGCATCTGAGAAAGGAGAGAAGAAAGCTGTTTTTTGGTTTTTGTCTTTTTTTTTTTTTAGAGAGAGGAGAAGGGAGGGAGAGAAACATCAATGTGTGGTTGCCTCTCATGCACCCCCTACTGGGGACCTGGCCGGCAACCCAGGCCTGTGCCCTGACTGGGAATCAAACGGGCGACCCTTTGGTTTGCAGGCCGGCGCTCAATCCACTGAGCCACACCAGCCGGGGCAGAACGATTGTTTTATGCATCTTTGTGTCCTTGTTACTCAGTGTAATACCTGACAGGCAGTTAACACTAAGGAATTTTATTTGAAAAATTAAAAGTATGAATGAATGAACTAGTGAAGAGTCCATCACCCTTGTCTTTTCAATCCCAACCGTTTTACATTAACTGGCCCGAGATCTTAATTTCTGAACCCTCCTGTCTTTTGTGGGGAGGGTTTGCCCCGCATACTCATGGCTGTCTTCCTATTTCCCAGCTGGCTGTTCGAAGGGCTGGGCAGAGACAAGGCCGAGGAGCTGCTGCAGCTGCCCGACACGAAGGTTGGCTCCTTCATGATCAGAGAGAGTGAGACAAAGAAAGGTGAGCGCCTCCAACGCATCCTTTTGTGCTTGGGTCAGACGAGCAGGTTGGGCTCACTCACGAAATGGCTCATCTTCCCTCCTCCCGTGAAGCGCACAAATCAGACCGATGTGGTGAGCTACTGGCAGACCACACACCGCCAGTGAGGCCAGTATCAACTCGAGGGGCCTAGACCCAGATAGTGGGGACCTGGATCCCTTTCAGGCCCTGCTGACTCCTCCCATCAACTGAGAAGAAAAGCAAACGCCAGGTGTAGGCAGCACCTGGGCACAGGATGCGGCTTTGAACTAGGCCTGGCTTGTGCTCTCAGGCTCTGAGACTGGGGCGGGTCATTTACTTCTCTGAGCTCAGTTTTCTTATCTGTGAAACGGGAAGAAACCCCTCCCTTGTAAGGTGGTGGAGCAATTCAAACGTAATATATTTGCGCTGGTCTTGCTACACGGGAGACCCCAGCACTAGTTCCCTCTGTGCCCAACAATGAAATCAGATATCTTCGAGAGTGGGAACAAGCAGATACGGACTCTTACGCACTCACTCTGGTCTTACATACTCACTCACACACTGTAATTTCCTTTCATCCTACACATTGAGTGATGCAGCAAAAATGACACGGGAGGGCTTCGCCGTGTTCAGAGCAAGGGTCCCTAACTCTAGTTTTGGCTGCATGAATTATTAAGAGGTCACCTCCTCTCTCTAAGCCTAGGTCCCCTCATCTATCACATGGGAGTAAAAAGAGGAGAGTGCTCAGCATGGTGTCTGGGACGTAGTGTGCGCACTTAAGCAGACGCAAGACACTTAACAGCCTGGGCTTTCCAAGACCCAGTAAGACTAATAATAACTACTTAAATATAGAAGATATTTTCCAGTTCTTGGCCTGCATCTTGCACACTTGCTATCAAAGAAGAGGAAATACAGAATCTGAGAGCATTTTTCCAGCACCCATTAAGCACCAGAGCTGCTTGGTGCCAAGACCCTTCACCAAAATGAGCAGCAACCTTACTTTGGGGCAGCAGGGACCACAGATACACAGTACAGTCCAATTACAACTTTCCCCTCAAAAACCTTACATGCTGGAGGAGAGCAAGATCAAAGTGAAGGCAAACTTCCTGTGCATGTCCCAGGGTCCCCAGGGAGGGGACCCAGAGCCAGAGCCTCTAAGCTGGCGTGGCCGGGACAGGGAGAGCCCAGCCTGAGGCACCTTAATTGATCTAAAAATAAAGCTGTCTACTGGCAGAGCTGCAGCTGGGCTGGGGCTGGGGCCGGGTGGGGCGACAGGCCCCACTCCCTTGGGTATGCAAAGTTCTCATGAGTTTCCACCGGCCCCCTTCGGCCTCCTCGCCGTACTTCAAGGCCCTGTCGACATTACCGGAAGACACATGTGGGGCCGACTCAGAGGGCAGGCCTGGGCCGAGCTGGAGACGCCCCTCAGATCCTAGTCCAGAGCCCTACTGGGGGCCGGGGTCCAACCCCAGGTCTGCCGTTCCCAAGCTGCATACTTCTGGCCACGTCGGCCAGGGGCTCTGAGCCTCAGCTTCCCCATCCGTAAAGTAGGTGAGGATAACGCCTCCCCAGGGCTCTCTGAGGACTCCTGGAGGTGTTGCTCGAGACAGCAGAGCCCAGGCCAGCACAAGGAGCAGAGACTTGGTAAAATCCAGTACCCTCCCCTCTCTCCACCTCCTGACCCTTTTACCCCTGGACCCCTCAGAATGCAGCGCAGGAGGGGCCCCTAAACATGCCCTCAGTGACCCTCCAACTTCCCACGGGCCAGTCAAGGCTGGGAGAGGGGTGGTGCTGGCCCCGCGTTCTGCTCCCACTAACCCACGTTGGGTCATGACTCTAACAGTGCTTAAGGAGAAAGAAGGCACTTTACACATTTCTTAGGGAGACCGAGAAAAACGTCTCAACTGCCACTTCTTCCAAATTTCTGAGCACACCAAGCCTAAGTCAGAGGGAGTTGGGATGAGAAAACAGGGGCATCACTATGAGGCCCTCTCAAAGGGGTGGTGGCGCTGGGGGCACAGGGATGAGAGGGCAGCAGGGACAACTTAGAGAGTGTGCTCCGGAAGAACCCAAGGATGACCCCAGGCAGACCCTGCCTTGCAGCAACCCTACAACCCTAACCACCTAATGCAGCCGGAGGGCCCAGAAAAGGGTGCGGAAGCACCCCACGTGGTCACCTCACAAGGCATAGACGAGGCCTGTGCGCCTGAAAACGTGTCCTGCAATACGGTTCACGCAGTGTGGCTGCTGAACTCTCACGTGGTCACTAACGCAGGAGCCGCGCCTGCACAGATGGGGTACTCGTGGCTGTTGCTCCAGAGGGCGGGCCTGCATACCATCGTCGTGGCCCAAGGCCGAGAAAATCTCTCTGCCTCGGTGGTGCCAGCTGCCCTTGGGCGGGTTCACGCGGAAGCCACTGACTCATCCTGTGTCCTGCAGGTTTCTACTCTCTGTCGGTGAGACACCGGCAGGTGAAGCACTACCGCATCTTCCGCCTGCCGAACAACTGGTACTACATTTCGCCCAGGCTCACCTTCCAGTGCCTGGAGGACCTGGTGAACCACTATTCCGGTAAGAAACGCTCCGGCAGGACTGGTCTGTGGGGCCTCTTTGCTCGCTGTCCTGGGGCTCCCTCCAACCAGGGGGCTCCTGGGTCACGCGTACAAGCCAGGAGATGCACCTGGCGCTCTGCCCCTGCTGCCGGCCCCACGTGCTCTTTTCCTGTCCGTGCAGACTGTGGATTTCAGGCTAAACCAGGGCGCCCGCTAATGCCGCCCGAGGGAGTGAAGCACAGCTGATGTCAGGTTCGCCCTCTCTCTGCCGTGAATGAAAGCGGCCGGGATGCCCCCGTGCGCACAGCCACAGACAGCTGGGACTTCCTGCAGTGGGCCACGCATTTGCAGGCCTCTGGGGATTTGTTCTGAGATGCAGCTCATTTCCCCTTTTCTGCAAGTCAGAATCGTCCCAGGCCTTCAAGGGTTGAGTCTCTGCTCCAGCGGATGCCAGAGTTCTTAGAACTCTGCTCGCTCTGCCTGGCGGCCTCGTTAACTGTGTTTCCCAACGAGCTCTTCAAGAACAAGGATTGTGTTTCATTCATTCACATGCCCTTCCTGGACCCGGGACAGAAGTCAAAATGGTCCACGCTGACCAGGACGGGGGCCATCTGCCAGGACAGCAGAAACAGAGCAAGGACTTTGACAGAGGAGATGGGCGAGGGTGGAATTAGATGAAGAAAGCTGAGTCAGACTAAAAGACCCAAGTGCCAGGTCAGGAGCTGGACTTGCACCTTATGGAAAAGGGGAAATAGTGAAAAGCTGGCTACATCTCTAAACGCTGGGTCTGGAACCTCTGTGTTCGTATCCCAGACCTTCTGGGCAACCTTGGGCTGGTTGTTCAACTCTGTGCCTCCTTTTCTTCTGTGTCATGGGGATGCTAACTGTCCCTACCTCAGGGCACTGCACGATTCAGAGTTAGTGTGTGCCAAGTACTGGGGCTCCGACTGTCCCTCAGCCGGGGCGGCCCCTTCCCCCTCCTTCCCTGAGTACTGGAGAGAGAAAGAGAGGAAGTTGCTTTCACTTGGTCAGTGTCTTCCCCCTTACAGGCTCAGAAGGTCCGACCTCACACCCCCAGGGATCTTTAGGGCATAGGGTCTTGAAGGGCATTTCAAGGAGAAAGGAAGAGTCCGCAGGGCCCGGATTATTACACTGGGCCTGTGAGGAGTACAGGTCATGAAGGAGGTATGGCCGCATGGGGAACACAGGCCTGAGCTCACATGCGGGCTCTGTGGGGCCCTGGACAAAACCCTCCACATCCCCTGGACTCAGCTCCCCGCTCACAGAAGGTGGATGCAAGCAGCCCTTAGCTGTAATGACTGCTGAACACGCTCATTCACGTACTGTAGGCGTCACAGCCTGGCATGCGGCGGATGCAAAATAAACGATAACAAGTATTATCTCTGTGATACCCGAAAACCTAGCAGCTTGGCTAAAAATGAAAGAGGAAGGGAGTCCTGGAAACAGTCAGCTTTTACTGATTACGAGTAAAGATTGGTTGTGGTACTTGGCTTTTAATAACAACCATATGAGAGGTGTGCAGACCGTGAGTTTTGCATAGGCAAAAGCAAACACCAAAAGGACGCCACCCCCACGAAGGTCTCACACACAGGGTGGTCCACGAGGCTTCCAGGCCAGGGACACCTCAGCACGGTGCACAGCACGGGCAGGGCCTTCCAGAACGACCTGCCAGCCGCCCCATCAGTTAACAGGCTGCGGTCATCCATTCGCCCCTGTGAGTAACTGACAAACAACTGAAACCCTGAAGTGCTTCCTGTGGCCCCCAGGACCCCAACGTGGAAGCCACATGGGCAATTTCACCTCCCACTGGAGTCTTCTTCAAGGAGCAGAGTAGGAGCAGCTGTGCGCAAAGGGGCTGCTTACACTCATTACCCTGGGGCCCTGGGGCAAATGACCTGACATCTCAAAGCCTCAGTTTCTTCATCTATAAAATGGGATGAAAATGCCTCGTATGGGGGTGTTGTTAGGGCCCCCCAAACATCATGCATGGGACGTGTCTGGCATCAGAAGTGTTCCGTGTGCCGTGGTGATGGACAGAACAGAGAGGGCGGGACGTGAATGCAGTTAAAACAGGGCCAGGAAAACGGAGGCATGGGAGGAGGGGACCCTTGAATGTAGAGCTGGAGCTGAAAGGTGTGAGAGGAATGAGTGTTCTAGAGAGTTCTGTAGACAGGGAGAATCAGACGAGCGTGTCCAGGCCCCAGAGGCCTCACGGGAATTCTTACTTCTCCATTTTGGAGGCAATGAGTTGCCTTTAGAACAACTGCCTGGTTCTGAGTCCATGAGACAGTTTGGGTCCCACTTCCGTGCCCTTGGGCAGGTGACTTGACCCCAGGATCCTCGGTCTCCTCATTCCCCAAACTGGGTCTCACTGTCCTGCCTGCTCAACGACAGGGCCTCGCTGAGATGACACGTGACAGGCTAGCTCAGCACTGGGCACTCAGGTCAGGTGCTCACAGGCACTGGTTCCTTTCCTCTTTGCCACACTTTCTTTTTCACTGGAAGGACCAACCTTCCCAAGGCAGGACTGTCTCCAAGTCCCCCACTGGGCCGTGTAACGCCACCCCTTTCTTCAGTCTTGGTGTCTCACTTGGTGCGTCCCCCCTAACCTGGGAGGCCATTCAATTCCCAACCCATGACAGGTAGTTATTTCAGATCCACATCCAATTAAGCTCCCTCTGACCTCAGGGTCCAGCCTCACATTTCGTGGGACAGCGTGGGTGGACATTCAGGTTCATGGTGAAAGGCAGACTGAACGCTGGAACAAGGTGTCACCGACTGCCACCCTCTGATAGCCTGGGCTTGCTTCCTCACTACAATTTCCCTTCATTCTTTGGCGAGGTCACCCCTGGCCTCGCACTCCATAAGCAAGATGGGAGGTGGAGACACCCATCGCTGTAACGTGCTCCCTAAAACCTGGTGACGGCTTCACTCGAGCCAGGGTGCTGTGTCCCGCTGGAGGCGAGGAACACCCAGCAACCTTGGCGGCCACTCCACTGCCTTGCGACATGAGAGTAGAGAGCTCACAGCCGGAGGAAGCCCACTCAGAATTTGCCCCACGTATCGGAATGTCTGAGCGCAGCCAGAATCCACCTTTTTGCCATGACATGGGCTAGGAGAAGGCTTCCAAGAGATGGGGACTACCCCTTAATGTCCCTGGAAAGGGGACGGACCCTGGAAGCTCAGACTTGTTATACTAGCTGAGGGAAGCAAGAAATGGACTTAATTTCCACATGAGTATCTAGGGTAAAGAAGAGAGGGTTTTGTTCACTTTTTATTTCGTCCCCTCTCTTTCACCTTGAATCTTTGTTTTTCTCCTCCTTTTCTGTGCCTTTTATCTTTTCGGATTTGTCTTTACTTCCTCTTCCTTCTCCTCTTTCTCTCCCTCTTGCTTTCTTCTTACCTCCCTCCTTTCCTTCCTCCTCTCTCTTCCTTCCCTGTCTTCTTTGTTTCTTTCACCTTCCTTTCTTCCTGTACTCGTGTCCAGCCCACCATGCTGAGTTAAATGCTGTTCTGCATGCGTTGGGAAAATCAGTGTTGCACACAGCGCCCCCCCAGCCCCCGCTGCCCCACACACAACAAACAGCTTCACTGACATCGCTGGAGCTCTGCTAGATGGCCCCTCGGCCTCCCCCCCACGCCAGCTGCAGCACCTCGGCATCACTGACCAGCGGTCTGTTTCCCTCCTCAGAGGTGGCCGATGGCCTCTGCTGCGTGCTGACCACGCCCTGCCTCACTCAGAGCACAGCTACCCCCGCCGTGAGAGCCACAGACTCCCCCATCACCCTGCGCCAGAAGACCCTGGACTGGAAGAGGGTGTCCAGGTGCGGTGTGTGTTGTGTGTGTGTGTGTGTGTGTGTTGCGTGTGCGTCCTCCATAAACCCAGGAGCCTGCCACATGGAAACCGGGGGGCCAGTCACAGCCGTCCCTGCTGAAACATGACAGAGGGCACGCTGAGCGGGTACAGACCCCTGGAGTCCCCCTGTCCCCTGGGAGGCAGAGCAGCCTCGGGCCTCACGCAGCAGGTGGCACGACCCTGGCGACTCCCTGCCAGGGCCCTCGGGCCCCCAGTTCTGCAAACATTTCCTGAGTCCCCATTCAACGTTAGCAGAGCATTTTCTAGCTGAAAGAAACCACCTTCGTTCTTCTAATTGTCAGGATCCCAGAAAGTAATGTACAAATGAATCTTGCATAGATTTAGTATTATTTTAAACTCGCTCAGAAAATTGAAACATACCAGCAAAATCTTGAGGTGGCATCATTTTTTTAAAGGCAAAAACATCTTCCACTGATTTGTTTTCTTTGAGTGTCAGTGCTTGCATTTTAGGGATCTGTGCAGCTGTGGATTGCTGGGTTGTCTTATTAATTGAGTGCTGATCTAGACAGCCCATTGGCAAATTCAAAGAAAGCTAGAGGTCAGAACTGCCTGAGAAATAAATAAAACTGCTCCTCCTTATAATAGACATATTCACTACAACTTGCAGTTAGGCATTTTAGCCATTTAAGGAAATGGTGGTTAAGAGAGGTTAAGTGATTTACCTAAGATCACACAGCCACACGTGTAAGAAGCAGAGTTAGAACAGCAAGTCAGTGAAATGCTAACGAGGCTCTTTTTTCTCCTCCTCTTCTCACTCTCCTGCCCTCCATCCCTCTACATCCCTCCCTTTTCTCCTTTCCCCTGCCCCTCCCCGTCTCCCCACTCACAGACTTCAGGATGACCCCGAGGGGGCAGGGAACCCACTCGGCGTGGACGAGTCCCTTTTCAGCTACGGCCTTCGGGAAAGCATTGCCTCCTACCTGTCCCTGACCAGCGAGGACAGCGCCCCCTTGGACCGCAAGAAGAAGAGCATCTCCCTGATGTACAGTGGAAGCAAGAGGAAGAGCACCTTGTTCTCGTCGCCGCCCTACTTGGAGGACTAGCCGGCGCGCGGAGGCCGTGTCATGTGCCCGGAAGGAACAGAGGTCCGGGCTCTCCCTGGGCTCCTGCAGAAAGGCACGCTTCCCTGGCCCTCGGGGAGCCTCGCGTCTTCCAGGAGCCCAGAGAAACTGCGTGAGACTCACACTCCCACCTTCTCTATCCACCTGATGACCTGCGGAACTCTCTCTGGCGTCGGATCCGTCCTGGCAGGTCACAGAATGTTGCCTTGTGATGACTTGACTTGGCAGTGTTTCGGAAGGGTCCTACTTCTATGCTGTATGTGTGTGCCCCTGGTGTTTGTGGGAAAGACGGACACTCTCAATAGACAGTGCACCAGGACCAGCCTCCGACCAACTGTCCACATGGCCGCACTCTGAGCTCACAGAGAAACATCTGAGAAGAAGATGCCAAATGCTATGTCCTGGCCAAATGTCTGGGTTTGCAAATCGGTCTTGTACCTGGAACTCTCTTAGCCAGTCCACGGAGAGACCTTTGGTACGAGTCTTCTCTCTCGTCAAGGGGACCCAGTGACACTAAACATTAGCCTTCCTAATTGGCCCCGAATCAGGAGATCTCCCTGCCCTGCTGGTCCCGAAACCACGTACACAGAAGTCAGACGGCCTCCCTACCTCTGCTGGGGGCAAGGCAAACAGGAGACGGGGAGGCTGCTGGCTGGGGGGCGCAACGCGGGGGCCTGGAACTGCACGAGCTTGTACCACGTCCCAGCCGCAGCTCTGCGGCCCAGAAAGAGCTCAGGGCCATGCGGAGATTCACGTCCAAATTAATGCATCAGTGGTTCGTTCATGAAGAACTGCCTGAAGAGGCACTGTGTTATGCCCTGTGTAAGGTGTCAGGCAAAAAAAAAGAAGAAAAGAAAAGAAAATGAGAGAGAGAAGAATGACTGAGCCCCAGGTCCCGGCAGAGGCAGTCATGGTGTGGACAGGGAGAAACGTACTAACAAATACTATGCATGTGGGGTGGGAACACAGAAATCAGCTCCTGGTTTCGGGGGGACAGGGGTCAGGCTAGGGTGACCCAGGGGCTCACGTGTCAGCCAGACCTTCAGAGAGCAGAAGTCTCAGCTGGACTGAGGAGGTCAGAATGGTTGGATTTTTTGAAGGAAAAAAAAAAAAAGAGAAATTGGTAAGTTTTAAAGAATTCAACTCTTCCAGTATTTTATTCTAAGAAGGGTCTGGCAACCACATGAATGAAAGTGCTGAGCTCTGGGAAGATGGCGTCGGAGGGGCCTCGTCCCCTCTATGTCATTTACGAGACTCGGTCAAGTAGCCCTAGAGGAGAAACCCGTGTCTCCAGGCTGCCGCCGGGGCCCTGCTAGGAAGGAGGCTGCAGATGAAGCTGTGACTCATTTTCCCCTTTGCAAAGGGGCTCAGGGGAAGGACGGGTACACATGATGTGGTACCTCTCGCTACCCGATGGAAGTCTGTCTGTCCACCACACGCATTCCGTACCTCTGAAATCACGGCACCCGTGGTATGTGTATTTACATGGTCTTCTGTACCATCGGATTCCAGAGTGTTTAAACAAGAAGACATCTGTGGTTTCCTTCACGATCCCCAAAGGCTGCTTCAAAGGGCCTGGCCAGCGTTCGGGAAGTGAATGTGACGCTGTGGACGCTGACGTCCGACATAAGGCAGAGTGGCCTGGCGCACCCCAGATGTTCGTACAGTGTCTCGTGTGCTGTTTTCTGTTGTGACTCATGCGGGTGGACCGTGTGGGGAGGACTTGGAGGGATTTCTAGGTGGGAAGCATTAAGTTTTGCTAAATCATGTATTTATTCCTGATTAAAATAAATCTAATGCATATTTAACCCCTGGAATGTAAGGAGAGCTTCCTGGGCGGGCTGGGTGGGTGGCTGATTCAGAAGCTTCCGAGGGTCTCAATTCCCAGAGACACTTGCAACCGGAAAGGGAATAAAACACGAAACAGCTGGGGGAACCTCGCCAGCTAGTATCCCAGCTCCTCCTTGAGGTGCAGCCTGGAGCTAACCAGGTGTTACAGCTTCGACAGTGTCTTATCACACTTGAAGGTGGATACAAAACCTCGGTGGTGGTTATGAAACTTCTGTCTCACCTGGACACCTCCCTGTATTCTCTGTGATACCCCTGCAGTGTGTTCTCCCAAGGATTTCCTTCCCCAAATATCTCTGGGCACCTACTAAGCACCAGACGCTGCTGTGGGTGCTGGGGCTGCTGCCATGACCAGCGGACGACGTCCCCGCCATCGCAGAGTGTGATACCGTAAACGAGGCAACTTCAGTGTGCGGAAGGGAGCACCAGCTGCTAGATGGGCGAGTGCCCCGTGGGGGCATCGCTTAATCCGCTGCTTAGAAAAAGCCCCGGGGGGGGGGGGCATTTGAGCCGAGGCCCAAAAGATGGGAAGCAAAGAGCCAAGCAAAGACCAAGGAAGAACACAAGGCAGTGGGGCTGGCGAGGTGACTTCCAAAGGTGGGGTGCAGGGGCTGAGTGAGGGGTGAGGGGCTCTCTGGAGGGAGGTGGGCAGGTCCATCGGGGCCTGGACTGGACGGGAAGGGGTGTGGGGTCTGTTCTAGGAGAAATGGGAACCCCCTGGAAGGATCGAAGTAGGGCAGGGTAATCATCTCAGTTACATGCTTCACAGAGTGCACTGGCTGCTGGGTAGAGAATGGATTTTCAGAATTCCCATGTTCTGTCCTCTCCCTGCCCCGTAGTTAAAATGAAAGGTTGCAGAGTTTGAAAATAAAGGGGTGGCAATGTTTCCGTGCAAAAATGAACAAAAGGGACATCTGTGGAATGTTGAGGCGTAATGAAATTTAAGTGGAAATGCATTTTTGCCTACGAGCAAAGAGGGATTGACAATAGGAACAATACTCGAAGGAGATACAATGATTGAACCTAGGTTAACCTAACACATTTCAAAGTATGTTAAGCAACGATTGCAGGGACAAATAGATAAACCCATAATTTTATTTGGAGATTTTAACACAACTTTCAGAAACTGATAGATTAAGCAAAGGAAGTAAGTAGATGATTTCAGTAACACTAACTTCCCTGCCAACAAAGAATACATTATGCCACAGAGTAAGTCCTAATAAATTTCAAGAGTCAACATCCTCTAATTCATGCCCTATGATAATAATGCAATAAAACTGGATATCAATTTCCAAAGAACAGGTAAGAATTTTATGTCTCTGAAAGCTAAAATTAAAAAAAAGAACAATAAAAAATAAAAATACCCTTAGGAAAACACAGGGCTTAGCTTTAGGTTGTGATCCCTAAGGCAGTTCCTTCTTTGCTGTGTGTTCTTTAGTAGGTCACTAAGCATCTCTGAGCCTTGGATTTCTTATCTCTCAATGGCTGTTTAAAAAACACTCCGTGTGAATCAATGTGAGGAATCTCTGAGGTAATACACTGAAGTTCTGTAAGGGCCCAAACACACTACACAAACAAATGTAAGTAAGTAGTTACTGCAGGAGTCTGTCTCACCTGCTAGCTCTACCGTTCTGGCCCCAGGATTTGCAGAAAGATACAGTTCTATCAAGAATGTATCATCAGCTTGCCTTCACTCCCCAAGCATCTGCTCGTAAAAAACACATTGAGGAACCGCTAATATGTTGAAGCACTTTAGTTCCCTGGATTCCAGATAATTTCACATGCATCGCAAAGACTGCTGGGAGCAATTGTAAAAGCTTCTCCTAAATGACTGGAACAGATGGCGAGTTTATTTTTAAATACACTACCATTTGTTAAAACAGATTCGTTTTCGAAATTCCCCAAACACCTAAACTCTCCAGAATTTTCAAAAAGGAAAGTCTGCCTTCTGAGCCTACTAGAAGACATTTCGGTGTCTCCTGGGTCCCACCGAGGGTCTGGTTTCTGAGGGGGCCCTGGGGAAACACCTTCGGATCAACTCAAAGTCCGGACGGTCTGCTTTCAGTCCCAGAAGCTGAGTGTTGGCTGGGCTCAGACCTCCTGCCACAGAAATGGAACCCCCGGCAGAGGGACAGACTGAAGGAAACTAGACTCAAAGGACGGGCAACACACGAGAGGGGAGGGAGGGAAAGGAGCTAGCCTGTGGGGCCCCCCCCCCCGGCCCCGTTCATCGGCTTGCCCCTGCCCAGATGTTAATGATGCAACAGTTATGGTAAGCCAGCTGTGCTGGGTGCTGGGGCCCCACGGAGAACCCGGAGCTTCCGGTCCTGGGAGGGGGGCAGGCTCGGCCGTAGGAACGATTGGGCACCGGTGGGAATTCACGAGGAACGAACTCTATGCGGAGAAGTGCAGGAGGCACAGGCCGGCACAGGGGGTCTGATTCGAAGCTGGAAGGTCTGGGAGGGTTGCCTGAAGGACAAATGGGGCCAAGAGAAAGCCGACCGGCGGCGTCTCATGCAGAGGAAGGTGCCTGCACGGGGCAGGATGGACCGTGCACTCCACGGACCACGAAGGAGACAGGGGAAGCGGCTGGCGGCAGGTGCGGCTCCCGGTTGGGGACGGGGCCAAGGCTGACCCGGCACCCGCTGTGCCCAAACGGTGCCACCCCCAGCCTCCTTATGAGCAGCGGCTTGGACCCCAGGAGGGCTGGGCAGGGCAGCAGCGGTCTGCTAGCTGGTCTGGGGCATGAGCCCCAACGGTCTCCCTCTCTTTGAGTTGTGGTACGTAATAACCTCCTTAGCGCTCTCGCTGCCCGCAGCACGGTCCCCCCTCCCACTCATCCCCCGCCCAGCTCTAAGAGAAGTCCCCCTGAAGGGAAGCAAGTTCCCCGCCTGCTCATGAGTGTTCGCAGCAGCACGATCCACAGGACCCAAAGGCAGGTACGGCCCCAGTGTCCATCGACAGAGAATCGAAAAACAAAACGTGGCTATAGGTACAAGGGAATATTATTCAGCCTTAAAAAGGAATGAGATTCTGATGATGAACTACAGCGTGGGTCATGGGAGAACCTGCAGACATCCTGAGTGAAATAGGTCGGGCGCGAAAGGACAAATCTTGTGCGATTCTGCTGACGTCAGGCACCTAGACAGGCAAATTCATGGGGACGGGAAGGAGAACAGCGGTCTCAGGGGCCGAGGAGAAGGAGGGAGGGGAGAGTCGGTTTCACAGACACAGAGTTTCCGTTTGGGATGACGAGAAGATCTAGAAACGACGAATGGTGCCGACTACACACCCGTGTGAATGGACTTAATGCCCCTGAGTTGCACTCTTAAAAGGGATTAAAACAGTAAACCGAACCGAACGACAAGTGAACAAGCAAAACCTTTTAATGACAACGGCTCCCGTCTGCTTGCGATGAACCCCAAGGGGGTCAGCACAGTCCGGCGGCTCTGTGCCCCCCACCCCACCCCCACACTGCTGCCCAGAAGACCTGTCACCCACGGCATCTCGGGGCGCTGCAGACCTCAGTGAAGCGTCAGGCGGTCCCCGGGCACAGGACCCTGCCGGCTCAGTCCTGCGCAGTCCCCAGCTTTCACCCACACAGCGCCTCCCCTGAGAAGCATTTCCCAACACCCCCCCCTTTCCCCTGGGTTTGGTCGGGGCTTCTCTCAGACCAACGCCAAGGCCCTCTCTCTTCTCTTCCTATCGGCTTCAAGTGCTTGCCCCTCACCCCACAGCCTCCTGAGAACCAGGACTCGAACCGTTTACCGTGGCGTCCCCTCCCAGGGCCCGGCACAGCACCGGCGGAAACCTGGACACTCAGTAAAATGAGGAGCTCTTCAATGGCAAGACGGTTTTCAGCCCTTATGCTGGGGTCAACCAGGTTATTTCTTCCATCGTAATTATTGTCATCACCAACATTATATCATAATCATCACTATTATATCACCATCATCATCACCACCACCTAATAGGTGCTTCAGTCCACCCAGCAGACCACCCAGCAGAATTATGAGTGCTGAGTTCTATCTTCGCCTTCATTCAACGGTCAGGAGGTCAGCCGGTCAGACCTGTGGAGCTCTGCGCCCAGCCTGGGGCTGCTGACTCAGCTGCCTGCGGCTCCGTGAATGCTCACGTGGCCAGGGAACATCAGCGAGGGGAAGCGATCAGTGAGAGCAACGAATCACCCAATACTGTCCTGCGGTGAAATGCCATCGCAGGACAGCACTGGCGTTCCCACGCTGTCCTACCCAATGCCATGGGGATGGGGGGGTGGGAGGGGTTATGGGCTGGTGAGGAAACCGGACAGCATAAGGGAAGATTCGGAGTTGGAACCCGGAGATGAGGAAAGCAACAGTGGGAAGAGGACGCGAGTTCTCTCGGTTTGACTTCTCTCCCGTTTTGGATGACACTGCCGGGTGCAGTTAGCACAGTGTTGGCCAAACTCTACCCTCGGCGTTAACTTCCTCCACCATCTCCACCGGGGCCTTCTCGCCCTGCATCCCACCCGCCCGCCCCCCACCTCATTGGCGCCTATGGACAAGGGAAGTGGAGGAGAGTTCAGACCATGAAACTCGAGTGAGACCCCCTCGCTTGGGATTATTAGCACCGGAGGTGAGAGTAGGTGGCCCTTGGGGAGCCCCTCAGCACCCAGGCTCACGTGTACATGGAGAGACGGCCATGAGCAGGACACGCACCCAGAACACAGGATAAGGGAATCCAACCAGTGGAAGCCAGCTGGCCTCAACAGACAAAAGCAACCGCTGGCCCGGCGGCACCGGTGGCAAGGTGACACCGGAACGGCAACTCACCATCAGCACGGCTCTCCGGAAGAGTCTGGAGCCGCCAGCCCCGGTGGTCAGGAGGTGGATGCCAGCTATGTCAGCTCCACCGCGGTCGGCTGCCACGGCCACTCGCCGAGGGTCCCCGCCAAACGCGCCGATGTGGGTCTGCACCCAGGCCAGAGCCGCCACCTGGTCCAGCAGCCCCCAGTTGCCACTCACCTCGTCGGACCCTTCGGAAAGAGGAAAGCCTTTTACTTTTTGTGATTTTGCGACTGAAATTTATCCTGGTGCTGTGCAGGCCACCCACGTGGTACCCCCGGGGGAGACCTGGACTTCTGTCCACCCAGGTTACGGCTGTGGTTCCAGATACAGCGTGGCCAGTGGGAAGAGCCCAGGAATCAGAGCACCCAGGCGTGGGGTTGGAAGGCCTTGGACATGTCTCTGCACCTCTCTGGACCACGGCTTCCCCATCTGAGACAGGCGGTGGCTAGGGTAGCTGCTCCGATCAGAGACAGCTCCCGTTCAGGCCTGCCCCTGGCTTGGCCCGTCAGCAGGGAGGGGATGAAGGGCCCGCCCCACGCCTTCCCCCACTGCCGGTGGCCCTCCGTGCCCCTTCCCCCCAGCGACAGCCAGGCCCAGCCGTGGCTCTGGACCCCCTTCCTTCCCACTGCCTCATCTTCCATGACCTTTAGTTGCACTGAGCTGAGCTGATCTCACCTTCCTTTTTTCCTAGACTTCGGTTACCATATATTGAAAGCTCAGCACTATTCTTTCTAATGGAATGAATCAGACACACACACACAAATGCACAGCAAAACACGCTCTTCTCCTTGGCATTTGGGACACTACATGTCCATGTCATTCCGACCCTCCTCTGAATTCAAAGGATTCTTCTTTTTTTAAATTTAATATATTTTATTGATTATGCTTTTACGGTTGTCCCATTTCTCCCCCATCACTCCCCTCCACCCTGCACAACCTCTCCCACCCACATTCCCCCCTTTACTTCATGTCCATGGGTCCTAAGTTCTTTAGCTTCTCCAGTTCCCATACTATTCTTGCCCTCACCCTATTTTCTATCCACCGTCTATGCTACTTATTATCTGTACCTTTCCCCCCCTCTCTCCTCCTCCCACGCCCCTGTTGCTAACCCTCCACGTGATCTCCATTTCTGTGGTTCTGTTCCTGTTCTAGTTGTTTGCTTTTGTTTTAGATGTGGTTGTTAATAGCTGTGAGTTGGCTGTCTTTTCACTGTCATATTTTTATCTTCTTTTTCTTAGATAAGTCCCTTTAACATTTCATATAATAAGGGCTTGGTGAGGATGAACTCCTTGAACTTGACCTTATCTGAGAAGCACTTTATCTGCCCTTCCATTCTAAATGAAAGCTTTGCTGGATAGAGCAATCTTGGATGTAGGTCCCTGCCTTTCAAGACTTCAAATACTTCTTTCCAGCCCCTTCTTGCCTGTAAAGTCTCTTTTGAGAAATCAGATGACAGTCTGATGGGAACTCCTTTGTAGGTGACTGTCCCCTTATCCCTTGCTGCTTCTAGAATTCTCTCCTTCATTTGACTCTTGTCTAATGTAATTACAATGAGCCTTGGCATGTTCCTCCTTGGGTCCAACTGCTTTGGGACTCTCTGAGCTTCCTGGACGTCTTGGTAGTCTATTTCCTTTGCCAGATTGGAGAAGTTCTCCTTTATTATTTGTTCAAATAAGTTTTCCAGTTGTTGCTCTTCTTCCCCTTCTGGTACCCCTATAATTCAGATGTTAGGACCTTTAACGATGTCCTGGAGGTTCCTAAGCCTCTCCTCATTTTTTTGAATTCTTGTTTCTTCCTCGTTTTCTGTTTGGTTGTTTGTTTGTTCCTTCTGGTCCACTCCATTGATTTGAGTCCCAGTTTTCCTCCCATCTCTATTGGTTCCCCATGCATCTTCCTTCATTTCACATATTGTAGCCTGCATTTTTTCATCTAGTTTGTGAGCAAAATCAACCAATTCTGTGAGCATCCTGATCACCAGGGCTTTGAACTGTTCATCTGATAGGTTGGCTGTCTCTTCATGGCTTAGAGGAATTGGCTCTGAGGCTCTGAGGCTCTGATTTGTTCTCAGGTTTGAGCCATTTTTGGTGTTTTGTTTTGGTTTTGGTCTGGTTGCGGCTGTTACATATGAGGGGTGGAGCTTTAGGTGTTCCCCAGTGCAGGGCAGCCCAGTCGCTGAGTTATGACGCTATACGTGTGGGCGGCGTCCAAGAGGGAACAATGGCACCTGCTCCGCTTTCTCTTGGATTACAGTCTCTTTCGCCACTTCCCTTTGCCTGGATTATCTGCGCGTGCGCTATTATGTAGTGAGGGGTGGAGCCTTAGGTGTTCTCCAGTGTGGGGCAGGCCAGTCACTGGGTTGTGACGCTATATGTGGGGGCAGCGTCTGCTCCGCTCTCTCTTGGGTTACAGTCCCTTCTGCCTCTTCCCCTTCGCCTGGATTATCTGCACGCGAGAATGTGGGACCACCTGGTCAGCGAGCCGCCTTGCGCAGCCTCCCTGGGTCTGCACAGTTGCCACCCCGTGCCTGGGGTCCGACAGGCGCTGCCTGTGGGCCTGCCAACCGCCTGCACACTTGGGAACTGCCAGCCACTGCCACCTGTGCTCCGGGGTCCGCACCTCCACTTTTTCTTGCCTCGACTCCGCCCCTCTTACCGGTCTGGGTGAATGGTTGTTGGACTTCCGTACAGTTCAATTTTCTATTAGCTCTGTTGTTTTCTTGTTTCTAAATATTTGTTGTCCTTAATTTTGGTTGTGCGAGGAGGCACAGTGTGTCCACCTACGCCTCCATCTTGGCCGGAAGTCTCAAAGGATTCTTCTTGTCATGCAACACCGATAACCACCCCAGAGCACAGGCCTGCTTGGGTTTGAGCTGAGGTCCACACCCGCTTCATTCTAGAAGCCCCGGCAGACCCCACACTGTCACTGACCACGTAGATGCAGGCGATGCTCAGGAGCGGGTCAGTGCCCAGAGCAGCCCCGGCTCCGGTCCCCTCACGCCTCCCCAGGGGCCTCTCCCACGGACACTGCAAGGCCAGTCGGCCCCACACAGGGTCGACTCCGAGTCTCCTGAGCGCCCCCGTGGGCAGCATTTCCACAGCGTCTCGCCTCTTCCTTCCAGTGCAGTGCCGCCCACCCATGGGGCTCCTGCACAAGCCCCCAGTCCCCGCCACGCCTCTGCCTACTGAGTCCGCACGCCCTCCCCGGCGCTCCAGCTCTCTGCACGGACCCCGGCTGCCCCCGCTGCCCAGAGCCGCTGGCCAGCCTCCTGGATCAGCACGTTCCTCCCCGCTTCCTGCCCACATCCGAGGTGGTGTTTACTTTTTTAATGAATTTGTTGGGGTGCCATTGGTTAATAAAATTACATAGGTTTCAAGTATACAATTTATAATACATCGTCTGTACACTGCATTGTGTAAGTCAAGTCTCCTTCTGCCACCGTTTATCCTGGTCCTTTAAACTTGTATTTTGATTCTTTCTCTCTCTCCCCACCCCCTACCCCATCTCCCTCTCCCTCTCCCTCTCCCTCTCTCTCTCTCTCACACACACACACACACACACAGAGTGCCCTACCCTACCTAAAATCTCTCCCATCTCGTCCCCTTGTCCCTGGGACATGGCCTCAGTTTGTGCAGCGTACTCAAGGCCCCGTGGGACAGGGTCACACTTCCAACCCACGCCTGCACCGCAGCCTTCCAGGTTTCCCACCACATGCTCAAACACACGGCACCATCCTCTCCCAGGCCCGCTGGGCATGTGGGTGGCCTCGGCCCAGAGCCCTTGCCCTGTCTTCCCTCCCTTCCCTCTCCTACCCAGTCCTCCCTCCCTTCCTCCTGCCCAGCCCTCCCTCCCTTCCTCCTGCCCAGCCCTCCCTCCAGTCTCAGGTGCAACCTCGGTTCAGGGGTGGCCCTTGGGTGAAGTAAGGTTCGCCTTTCAGGGTATTGTCCCCAAGGCCTTCCAAGCTAGGCTGAGCCCCCACTAAAAGCAGTAACATGTAACAGGTGCTCAATAAACGGTATGTGACTGAAGGACCATAGTTAGGAAGAACAGGACTTGGTATCAAGTGAGAAACTTGACCTCTATTCCCCGAGAAAAAGTTCTTGCATCCCCGTCCCCAGCTGGTACCCCAGAGCTGACGAGGACGCTGGCTCAGTGGACAGAGCAGCAGGAACGTCCCTTCCTGCTGGGGAGACTTTCAGAACTTCCCCCAGTGTTCTTCACATGCCAGGGTTGGAGTGTCACTGGCACCGCCCTCGCTGGGGACTTCTGCATTTGTCAGGACGAATGCGTTTGCTTCCAAGGCCTTCGGCAGGGCCGGAAAGTGGGATGCCCACCGAGTCAGTCCAGCCCTGCAAGTCCGGGAAGTGACATCCATGGCCTGCATGTCCAGTGACAATGCGAGTGTGGGGAGGGCAGTGCAGACTCTCACTTCCCAGCTCTCAGCGTCCCAGTCACATGATAAGGGCCAATGCTGCCACTGCGGGGTCTACGGACCCTCAGGAGACCAGAAGTGAGGCAGCTTTCAAGAGGCTGCTCATCAGACATGTCTGGATTGGACGGGACCTCATGCCAGGCAATATGCTAGATTCGGCAGAGGGCGAGACAGACAGGAGGCTGGCCCTCAGCGCACACCGCCTCAAGGACAGGCACAGAAGGCCGCCAACCAGCTGGTCTGAGGTTCACTAGTCCAACCCTTTACTCCACTGGTGAGGGACTGAGACTTTGAGAAGGAAAGAGTTTGTTTGGGTGCCAATTTGAGATAAAGTTCAGACTTAAACTTCAATGCGCACTCAGAACGTTTGGTCCTAACATACAATTCAATTCAACAAACATTTGCTAAAAAGCTATATGCATGAGGCACTGTGTTATTTTCATTAAAGAAATCAGAGTGCTCTATTTATGGAACCTTCTCTGCTCCAAAGCCTTCATAACTCCCTCCTTCCTGCTGCATCGAGTCCAAACCTCCCCGTCTCCAAGCAACGCCGGCCCGTGTAAGCGGTTGGGGGTCCCTGGGTGCGACGCCGGCCCTCGCCAGCCGTCTGGGCCCACTCCCCGTGTCCACGTTCATTCCCCTACAGCCCAGCGGAGGCTGGGCCCCGATCCCATCCCACCCGGCTCAGTCCTGTCCCGTGATGCTGGGGATGTGAAGATGGGGGGCACTGCTCTCCACTGCCCAGGGGCAGGCGGTTCGGTGGGGAGATGGGTGCGAGTAGAAGGCCTCCGGGCAACATGACAACGCCGCTCCCCATGCAGCCCCGCTGACCTGAGCCAGCCCTCCACCCCCAGTCTCCTGCCCCTCCGGTCAGAACCACCCTGGCAAACACTCGGTTGCTCCTTCATTGTGTTCCTGGCTCTTGCCTGCAAATCTGACTTCTTCAAAGATCCTGCTAAAGCTCCTTAGCACAATTCTGGGCCCACAGGGGGTGCCCACCCCTGTTGCATTGATGGCCGTCAGTAAAAGGCAGCTCGGAGCGCCGGCTCGGCACATGGCTACGGGGCCCGAGGAGCTGGGCGCAGGCCGGGCTCCACCACCTAGTAGCTCAGGGGGCCCTGGACGAGTTCCTTAATGGAACTTGATTGTCTCCTTCTGTAAAGAGGGGATGATGATAGTACCTACCTCATTCGGCTGTTACCATCATTAAATTAGTTAATATTGGCAAATGGAACGGAACAGTGCCTGGCATAAAGCTCGGCAGAAGTTGTTTGTTTTGTCCTAAATAGAGTAAAATGGGTCCGGGCCCCAGTGCTGTCTCCGAGACGCACTTTGCAGGGCCAGCCTTGTCTTCAGAGGGTCCCTGGGACAGGTCCCTTGCTGGGGCCGGCCTCCGTCCTGTTGTTCTGGCTAGGGGGCGTGGCAGCCCCCCTCCAGAGGCCTCCAGAGTGCCCCAAGGGTGATGAGGTCATGGTGCTGGGACCATGTCTGGCCATTGGTCTGGCCCCCCCTGGCCGACACTCGCTACCTCTGTTCCTGGTCCCTGAGCAGGGCCTGCGGGCACTGCCTGGAGCACCCGCGCGCCCTCTGACCCTGCACGCCACCAGCTCCAGTTGCCCTCGCTGTGCCAGGGAGACAAGGGCAATCACTGCCCCCTCTGCCCCCGGGGCCCATCCCTCCTGCAGGAGACAAGGGCAATCACTGCCCCCTCTGCCCCCTCTGCCCCCGGGGCCCATCCCCCCTGCGGGATTCAGGCTGGGCCTCTCCAAGCCCAGCATCGACCCCTCACTTCCTCTCCGACTGCTCAGTTCATCAGGAGCCACCGCTCCCCGCTGGGTCTGGCTGCCTTGTCCAGCAGAGGGCACGGGTTGGGCTAGCGGGCCGCAGAACTGGTGCCAGTGTGTGTGGGCATCCGGCTCCCGGCCCCTATGCACCGTGCTCCTGGAGCCTGGAGGTCTCGGGGCGCTGCCTGTGCTCTGGCTGAGCCACCGACGCCACGCGCATGTACCCGATGAGAGGGCGCACATCACTACTGGTGGGTTTCAGGGATGGACCAGAACGTTCCCCAAGGTCCTTCCTGAGGTCCCCTCCCGGCTGAACTGCCAGGAGGTGCCGAGGAAAAGATGCGACGTCCCGGGAAAGTGGGGAAGGCTAGGAGGTCTAGCAAATAACTCAAAGAGAAACTGCCGGAGCAGAGAGGAATGTGAAAGACCGACCCAGCTCTGTAAGCCCAAGGGCTATTTCTAGACACCCGGGGGAAGAGGCTACAGTGTGTTTCTTCTGATTTGACACCGGAGTTCATCACCCAGCACGCCACTGCGAACTGCGGGGCGTAGAGCTCCCTGCCCTCTCTGAGCTTCGTGGCCGCGTCTGTGGAACGCCACACTGCGCTGGCCTCCCAGAGCTGCCGTGGGGATGACACGGGCTTGCACAGGCCAAGGGCTCAGTGAGCGTAGCTGTCCTAGTCTCTGGCTGATGGTTTTAGGCACAATGGACAAGGCGCACTGCAAATCAGGACGGGAAGGGTTGAGGGTTCTGGAAGTTCCCTTGGCCTCCCACACCAGTGTGCCCCGCCAGCCGCTGCAGAAATGAGTTTCCCTTCCCAGAAGCACGCAATTCTCAGTGAAACTGCAGTCCATGCAATCATAACCCGCCCCCCACTCGGGGACAGACAACATATGGAAATTCTTCTGTCTGGGAGTGCTCTGAGCCAGGAAGCCGCCACGCCAGCGGCAAGCTGGGCCTGATCGCAGCTCACCAGGAGAAGGTCTGGGTGCCACCTCTTCGGGGAAAGGAGCTGCTAGCCCCGAGTGTTGTCATCGGGTCTTTGAAAGGGAAGAAGCCCGGGAAAAGTATTTTCAGGGTGCGAGCGGCCGACGCTGCTCCCCCGAAGGGGCTCTGAAGTCCGCTTATCGCCCACCTCTCCCACCGAGGCAGCTGGTGGCACTCTGTCGTAACTTGTTGCCAGTTTCACGCTGGTTGTGCAAGCCCAGAATCTTCTTCGTGGCACTCACGGCCTCATGCCAGGTGGCCCATCGGCCCTCAGTCCCAGCACCCCAGGGGGTCATGCTGAATGCCCACCCCCTCGCCCACATGCTAGTCCAGGCTGTCATTCCGGTCAGACTCCCTTCCGCCCACCAGACCGCTCTCAGCAGGTGAGACGCCCCAGGGGTTAAGTGGGGTCCCGGGAGAACAGGGACAAGCTCAGTGCCCGCCCTGGAGTCTCGGAGAGCCCTCTCCCACGCACTACCTCACCTGAGTCTCCCAGCAGCTTTGGAAGTTGGGTAAAATGGTTCTCGTTTTACAGAGGAGAAAACTGAGACTCAGAGAAAGAAAGGGTTTTGGCCAAGGTCACGGAGACAAGGGCTGGCTCTCCAAATTCCCAGACTAGCATGTCAGCCCTGTGCCAGACACCTGCCTACCACTGGTGGGGGCGGGAGATGGGGAAGACGAGGAAGGAAAACGGCGGGTTGGCCCAAGCCGCAGGTCCGCCTCGGGGGGGGGGTGCGGGGGAGGATAACATCTCTAAATGGAAGGGACACAGGCCGATGTTCCCGAGGGAGGCGGGAACTGAAGGGAAAGCACGCTGCTGATGCCGCCCTTGTTCCCGGGCACACGGCTTCCCTGCGGGCCCCGGAGCCGCTGCCCGGCCCACCCCTTAGAGTTCCCCAGGGCGAGCGGCCCTGGGATGGATCCCGGCTCTGCTCTTTCCTGACTGTGTGGCTTTGAGCAAGCGTCTAACCTCCTGGGGCCTCAACACACACACACCCCCACACATCACAAGGTAAGACAGGCAACGTCCTTCGGACAGCTTCAGACACAAAGTTCCATCGATGGCAACTGTCCCTGTGTCCGTGGGTGTCAGCATCCCTGGGGGGCCTCCTGAGTGTGCTGGACGTTTCCCCGTGTGCTCAGCTGGGCTGGAGGAGGGCCAGGGACCACGAGGGGATGAGGCTTTGGGAAGAAGGAGCCAAACTCACACAGAGCGAGCCTCAGCTCAGGGATCAGCAGTCCCCACCAACTCACCAGAACTCAGGAAGCCGAAGACGCCCACTCGGTAGCCAGCGGTGACCACGATGAGGTTGCCAACAGCAGCCAGGAAGGAGCCGTCGAGGACCAGGCTTCCCCCGCCAGCCCGGCCCTCTATGGTGTTGTGGAAGAACACCAGCACGGATGCGTTAGGGGCCTGTAGGGGGCGGAGAAATACGGGAGCTAGATGTTGGCCCATTTTCACCCCCAGGAGCTTGGCGGGGGCTCCTTTTCCACGTAGGAGCCAGGTTCTGAGCCTGCACAGGACTTTGCCCATCAACTCTGCCCTGTAGGCACACCTGACCCCACGCTATGGGCTGAAATGGGTCCCCCGCAAATTCACACATCGAAGCCCTAACCCCTAGGCCTCAGAATGTGACTGTATTTGGAGATGGGGCCAGTAAAGCGGTAATTAGCTAGTGCTCCCTAATCCAATACGATGGCATCCTTATAAGAAGAGATTAGGACATAAACACACACAGAGGGGAAAGACCACGTGGACACACAGGGAGGAGGAGACCAGCCAAGGAGAGTGGCTGCAGAAGGAACCAACCCTGCCGACACCTTGATCTTGAACTTCAGGCCTTTAAAATTACGAGAAAATAAATTTTTGTTGTTTTAAGCCTCTATTTATGGTACTTTGTCAGAGCAGCCCAGGCAAGCTAACAAACCCCCCTTCACAGATGAGGAAACTGAGGGTCACAAAAAGGAAAGACACTTGGCCCGCACTGCAAAGTGCACACGTGGCCGGAATGGCAGCTCACGGCAGACGTGTGGCCTGCGTCATGGAGCCACGCAGTCATCCAAGATCCCAGCTCTGGCCACGAGTTTACTCCAGAAGGAGGTTCTGGGTCCTTGGAGGTCCTTTCCGTTCGGCCTTTCTGACTGAAACCCCATCCTGGTAACGCAGAGCTGCCTTTGGCTGAGCACTGACCGACAGCCAGGCGCTGTGCTAAGAATCTTATTCATTCAGTCCTCAAACCGCTCTGCGAGGTGGCGTGTCCTTAGTTTTACAGACGAGGAAGTGGAGGCTTAGAGATGTGAAGTAGCTTGTCTGAGGTCGCCCAGCAGCCGGAGGTAGCAGGGCTGGGCTTTGAGCCCAGGCTGACGCTTTTATGTTAGGCTGCAGTGTTCCAGCCAGGGGACCTGACACCCCACCCCAGGCCGGGGTATGTGCAAGGCCCCGGGTGTCTCCTGCCATCCGGGTCCTGCCTCTCCCTGCTGTGACTCCCCCACTCCATGGGCCACGGGCTCCGACACGCCGACAGCAAGCGCTGACCGAAGACTGGCTCGATGGCTGCTGTGCCCACCCGGAACGTCTCCTTAGGGCCACCACCCCACGTGGGAGGTACTCTGAGGACCACGAGCAACCCATTCGGCAGGTGTGGGAAGAGGCTCAGGAGGGTGAAGTTGCTTCTAAAAGAACCTACAGAAGAAAAGGGGCTGACCCCGAATTCCGACCCTGGGCTCCCCTCCCAGCACACTCTCCTGGGTCCTTCCATCTCTGAGGTGTTGAGCCTTCATACATGAAGACTTTTTAATGTCCTAGAAAAGGGCTGGCTGAGCGGACCCTGGTTCCACTTGCCGAGGGCTGTCAGACAGGTCAGGGCGGGACCCTGTACCCCCGACTACAGCGCCCCCAGTTGTCTTCATCGGGCAGCACACGAGCAAGAGGGAAGGCGTCACCGTCCGGACGGCTGCAGCAAGAGTCAGCACAGCGAGGGCCAGGCGCGAGGTCGGGGTCCGCCCTCAGCCTCCCAGACCCCACCAGCCAGAGGAAGTATCCACGCTGCGGGCCCCTCCTCTGTAGGGTCTGTCCCTGTGGGGCCCACGCACCGCTGTGGCATTCCAGGCTATGGCAGCCACACTGCTCCCGCCATGGCCAGGATGGGGTGACGGAGCAGCCAAGACAGGAATGGCAAAGCACTCCTGGACCGGGGACATCCCTGCAGGAAGGGGCGCTGCGCTTGGAGCCGGGAGACGGAACCAAGCCCCCACGCAATCCAGGCGCTGCGTGTCCTTCGGGGAGCATAACCTGAGCGGAGAAGAGGGAAGGGCGCTGGCAGCTGCGGGGGTCGGGGGTTGCTGATGGCGGTTTTCAGGCCAACACAGAAAAGGCTTCAGAACTCACCATGGTCTGAGGGACAAACACGTTGAGATACAAGCAGTCCTCGCTGACTCCGGACGACGTGGGCGTTCTGATTCCTGGCTGCCAGCAGCTGGCCCTGCAGGTACAGACTGTCTGACTTCCAGGGGAAACGACTGACCGAAGAGGCCTGCCCAAGTCCCCTTCCCACCCAACACCAGCAGCCAGAGCCCACCAGCGCGGCAGCAATCAGGCAATTATGTCCCCGAATCACTGCATGGAGCCGAGCACACCGGCCCCTCCATCACCACACGGACTTCATAGGAGCCAGGCCATTCTAAGCCACTGACACTTGGGGGTTCATCTGCTAGAGCACGCAACGTCCCCTTAACCATTCACCTCCCTCCCCGTGGGCCGCTCAAGTTAGAATGCACTGCTCTGCCTCCGGGAAATCGGAGATGAGAGTGGCAAGTGAACGTCAGGGAGAGCTGGGTGGCCACCAGCGTCCCCGCCGGGGGCCTGTGGAGGAATGTCCTTCAGAGACGAGGCGCCAACCCAACACAGAGAAGAGACAATGGACGCTGCTCTGGGCCTTGGCCTTTCTTTGCTCCCAGTGCTCAGACCTGTCTCCAGACGAGGTGTCTGGCCTGCCTTCTTCACCAGCACCAAGTCCAAGGGTACCCATTTGAGCATCTCCTGGCCTAAGAGCTGAGACCCTGTCTGGGACACACCTAATGTCAGCGTGACAATAACTGCACCAAAAGACCCTATGATCCTACTCGCCCCCCAGCCTCATCAGCCCCGGGCTCCCATGAACCAAGCTCTCCAGTTAATCTCCACTTAAAAGCCCATGTGACTCAACCACCGAATCTGTCAAATGGGTATATTCCCGGATGGTAAAGTGCTCTGATCAGGGCCGATTTGTTCCCTTTGTTTCCCAAAGGTGGAGAGTTATCCGAGGCATTCTGTTCTGCATTCTTCTGCCACAGAAGCCTTTGGCAGCCCCGCCTGGAGTGCTCAGCAGCCTCCCATTCCATCACCCCTTCTGGTCTGGGCCTATGGAGCTGCCCAGGAGCTGGCTGCGGGTGACAACAGGCAGGGAGCAGGCAGCGGCCTCGGGAGAGAGCTGTGCGCGCCTGCCGGAAGGGCAAACGCACGAGGGGACGGGAGCGAGGACAAGCAGTGCACCCTGACTATGATTTAACTGGAAGAGGCACAAAATCTCTCTAACACGTCAGCCGCTAAAGTGGTACAGGCAGGGGAAAGAAAGGGGCAAAACAGAGTCGTCGATGAGGGAGGGAAACAGGATACGCGTGTTTTTTTCTCTTTTTTTTGAAAGTTTCTTTCACTATTGTCTCCCTTAGGGAAAAAGCCCTCTTTAAGTTTTTTCATTGCCCACTTTTACATACACATTTCCTTCTCTGCTGTACTTCTCACCAGAACTGCAGTCGGACGTGGCCAGGAGATGCAAGTGACGTGTGGCCCCCACCTGCAGGCGTGGCCCCTGGAAACCTCCCCCCCCCCACCGTGGCCTCTTCCACAGCCTCTCTCCCCTGATGCAAGGTCAAGGGAGGTTCGTGCTAAAGAAGGCAGAGCCTCCATCCACTGCGTGCCCGGATCACTGCCTGGAGCAGAACACCCTGACCCCTCCCGCACCAGATGGACTTAACAGGAGCAAGATCATGTTAACTCACTGATACTGGGGGGTGGTCAGATGTGGGAGCACACAACACCACCTTAACTTTATATCCCATGGCCCATAAACCGCTCACACCACTCCGCCACCAAGTCTGACTTTGCTGGAATAGAATGGCAGAGGAATTCACCAAAGTGCATTGCACTCGATACTTACCGTGGCTCGGTGGCAGCCCAGGACCCTGTCCAGTTGAAGGGCTCTGGTGCCCTGAAGCGGCTTTCCGCCAGGGGTGGGGCAGCGTACGGCACTCCCAGGAACTGGTCCACTTGCCTCCACGAAGTGCCCACCTGGATGGCCTGGGACCTGCCCAGCAGCTGGCCGTGGGGGGCGATGGTCACAGAAGGTACGGACGCCCCAGAGCCGAGCAGAGAGATGTCTGTGGGGACAGGGAGTAGGGGAGGATGAGGAGGAGAGAGAACGGTGGGCGCTCTATTCACAAGGAACATTCTGAATGTGCTTTAAGAAACAAACACTGCTCTCGGCCTTTTAAAAATATGAGTAATTCATTCAGACCCCAAAAGCTTACATCGAGTGAGGTTAGTGCTCAAGGTGAGGGGAGAAGTAACAGCAGAGACAGCTGGTCTTTCCCAGGCACCGACTGGGCAGAGCCCCGCTCTGATCCCCTCTCTCCTGGCCGTCGTCCTTCTCGTCAGTTCTTCCCAAGAGACCGACCCGGGCCCTGGGGCCCCTTCCTTACTCAGCGCCCGGGGCCAGATGTGTGCCGAAACTCAGAATTGTCTGGATTTTTCAAAGAACCAAAGGACACAGACACGCAATGTGTGTCTTCCCTGGGAGCTCTGGAGGAAGACCCCCATCCTGGATACACGTATTGCTGTGACAGGACGCTACTGAGAGGAATGAATAAAGGCGATCACTTCTTCCGTCACAAAATCCAGGTCGGATTTTGCCGCCAAATGAGTTTGACACAGACTTAAAGAAAACTGTTTTCTGATTTTAGACTTTCAGAAGTCAAAGTCACGGCAGCCAAGGAACGGGGGCCACACGTGCGTTTCACTGGTGAGGGAACAGGTGCAGGGACCCAGGTGGGCGGCTGCCAGGCCTTCGAGCTGATGTGGGATTCAAGGCCAAGCCTTTCTGGACCCCAGCTCGGATCTTGCCCCGTTCACCCAGAGTCAAGGGCCTCTGCAGGTGCCTGCGACGTCCTCCTTCCCCTTGCTCACGTCCCAACCCGTCCCAACCCACCAGGTCTGCTAGGCCAAGGCTGCTGCCCCCTGCCATCAGAGAGCTCCGTGCTCCAGGGCGCCTTCCACCCCTCACTGCAATGCGGGTCACCGGACACTGACGGGCCACTCTGAAGCCCCAGCTTGTCTCCTCTGACCACTGTGCCTTCCGGTCATTCACTGATTCCATAAACTGCCAGATACCACTTTCAGGGACCTGAGACAGGCTTTGTCTGATTCCTACAGGGCTCAGGGCCTCCCTTCCTGCACAAAGGACAGAAGTCCCGGAGATGACATTCTCTCTCTCTTCCTCCCCACCCACCCACCGTGTGTGTGTGTGTGTGTGTGTGTGTGTGTGTGTGTGTGTGTGGTTTCTTACTATGTCCATCAGGTGTTTCTGCTTTGCTCAGCTTCATTGTCCACTGACTGAAAGAAGCTTTGCTGTTCCCTCTGCAGCTACTTCTGTTTGTAATACATGTGTGATGACTACCAGGAGCCTGGGACAGGAGGCAGACAGACAGACAGACCAACCCACAAAGTCTATCCACTTCTCAAAATCTGGGTATAATGCAGCGGTTCCACTGAAGGTGACTGGGCCCCAGGGGACATTTGACAATGTCTGGAGACATTTTTGGCTGTCACAGGGTGAGGGAGAGAGGCTGCTGGTGGTGGCTAGTGGGGTGGAGGCCAAGGATGCTGCTGAACGTGCTGCCCTAGATAAGATTAGCCCCTCGCCGCAAAGGGTTCCCCAGGGCCCGGCTGTGAGTGGCACTGCGGCTGAGAAACCCTGGTGTCCCGCGTGTCGGTGACCTCCAGACCCCTGAGGGTCAGCAGTGAGGAGGATCCGATGGGTGGTCTAAGGAGTCAAGCAGGCCTGTGTTTTGTACTATGGACCAACACTTTGGAAAACCTCCTAATTTTTTGGACCCTCCATTGTCCCACCTGCAAAAGAGAAGTAATAGCAGTCCCTACACCCCAGAGATGTCAGGAATAGGTAACATCATGCGTGTAATGTCCCAAGCCCAGTGACTGGCAAATGGCAACTCAACACATGGATGGATGGATGGAATGAATGAGTGAATGGATGAAAAAGAGGGAGGGAAGAAAGAAAAGAGGGAAGGAAGAAAGGGAGGCAGCAGGGAAACTGAATGAAACCTTCTCTGTTGCAAAAACAGCGGAGTGTGAGTTGGAACTGAAAATGGAAACTCAGGATGGAAAGAAATCGTTGCTGCTTTTTAATCTGGCCTCCGTCGCAAATCATGACTGATCTCTCCCCCGCAGCCCCCGCTCACAAGACTTCCTGCTGCAATTGGAAATCACAGGGGCCCGGGCAGGCACTCAAGGCTGTGCGCACTGCAGGTGCAGGACTTTCCAAGGCTGGCTTGCTTGCTCTGCAGGAAATGGCCACATTTCATGAACGTGGCATCCTCTGAAGGGGAGCGAAGACAGAAAACTCAAAAGCAAAGAATTTCGAGGGAATGCAAGCCGCCTTTCCCACAGACAGCGGTGCTCAGCCCTCCCTCACCAAGGCTGCCGGAGCAACCCCGGACGGAATGAGAGCCAGCCTGGGGAAAACGTCAGACGTGCTAGTCTCCCTTCTGAACTCTTTTGCAGAAATGGTGGATTCTTTCCAGAATATCCACCTATTTAGCCCATTCAGCTATTTCGTAACTGCTTGGGTGAAGAAAACTGCCTGCAGCTCTCCAGGTGCCTTAGGTACCAGCAACGCCTCTGTGAATACGTGTGGGCAAGCACCTGCTGCTGCAGGTCAGCATTTCATGTAGAATTTAAGTCACGTGCAATTAGTAGAGAAAGGGCCTAATTTATTTTACAGAACTCACACCTCAAAGTGAAGGCCTTTCTCAGCAGGACTAACCCGCAGGTTAGCTACACTGTGGGCGAAACGTGCAGTTGAAATCCAACGTGACTAAATAACAGAAACGTCCAGACAGAAGATGAGACTTGAGATCGAGGCCCGAGATCTCAGTATTCCCAGGCCTGGGCGGGGGGTGGGGGGGGGCACTCTCACGGTCCGAGTTGGAGGAGGGGCAAAAGAGGACCATTATCACTGGATCAAGACAACCCTGAAGGGCCATGCATGTTCCAGGATGGGGTGGGGCCAAATCCAACTGCTACCCAGTTTTATAAATAAAGTTTTATTGGCATACAGCCACGCCCATGGAGTTACGGACTGTATTGTCTGTGGCTGCTTTCCTGGCACAATGGCAGAGCTGAGTAGTTGTAACAGAGGCAACAGATATGACTGTGGAGCGCTGACCTCTGCTTTTAAGATAAGATGGCAGATACAGCCAATATTTCCAAAAAGTTATTAATTTTACTCAAGAAGCCTGTTTGGGCAGGCGCACCCCAGGCCCCCAGCTCCCGTGTGCCCTCTTACACAGACCTTACCAGTTTCACCTGGTGATGGATTCAGGCACCTGTTCCCAGCCCCTTGCCTGCCTCCTCCCTGCATCCCCAGGGCCCGACGATGTCTGACACGTAACAGCACCTCACTGGTTGTTTTCAAACTAAACCGAGCCAGGAGCCGCCCCCCTTTCTGCAGGGACTCTGGTGTGGTCGTGAGGCGGCGTGGTCTTGCGGGAGAGGGACTGGAGACCTGGCTCCAGTCCCTCTTCCGTCACGACTCTGTGTGTGAGACCAGAGGAGGAACTTGACTTCTCTGGGCCGGCGCCTCCGGGTCTCTAAGGTGGGGTAAAAACCCTATTGTACTATCTCACAAGATGGACGTGAGGATCAAACAAGAAAGGCCTGTGAGAGAACTTTCTACACTACAAAACAGCAATACAAAGTGGTCTGTGTAATTATTTCACTAAGAAACTCAAAGGCCAGAATGGCTTCTACAGCTAAAGGAGTAAATGAACAAAGATGGCCTACACTAGAAGGAGGGGTTTCCGCCTTCCTTCGGTCCACCCCAGGGGAGTGCCGCTGAGCCCAGGATAACTTTGGCTGACCTTTCCTTAAGGACCTCAAAAGTCACTGCCCACAAGTCACCACAGACTTGGACGGTCCCTCTCAGCCATAGCCAGGCTCCCAGGAACGGCCCCAAAGGCACAGGCCTGGACTTACTCAGCTTCCGGTAGATGTAGGTGGCCTCTTCACGGAGCAGAAGTTGGCAGTACGGGGCCTGCAAGCTGTGTCTGCAGATCTGGGTATCAGCGTAGAACATACACCTCAGAGCACCAGGTCGGGTCTGCAAAGTGGTGACCAGGCAGGCTTGGTGACGGGAACACTCTGAGGATTAGAGGGAGAAGAGTGAAGGCTGGGCCGGAGACACCGCTTAATCATCCAACCGTCCATCCATCCATCCATCCATCCACCCATCCATCCATCCATCCATCCACCCACCCACCATTGATCCATCAGTGACTTATTCATCTGAGCATCTGCTACACGTCCCAGACACTGCTGCAAGGACTAGGAATAAAATGCTGGTGCAGGAGGACCCAACTCTCCCATCGGTCTGTTTTCCTTACAGCAGCCAGCTGTTGAGTAGTTTACTTATTCATAAAAGTGCTCTTGTCATTCGCCTATTTGAAATACTCCCCAGCTTCCCGCTGGTCACAGGACTGAGCCACCCCGGATAAAGCTCTCTGTGCTCCAGCCTCTGCCTTCGTCCTCCACCTCACCTGCCTCCCCGCTAGGGGGGCATTTCTGCAACGTCCCACCAGGGGTGATGTCACTTCCCACGTGTGCCAGCTCCTACACTGGATAATTTAAATTAGGCATGGCGTTTCAGTCCTAAGAACAGCTTTGAAAACAGTGCTGCCTCATTCGCTTGGGCCGGCCGTGCTACGCCTAAGGGCCTTATTTACACCCAGTCGGTGCTATGGAGGCCCTTGGGCCTGTGTACAGGGCATGTCTGCAAGATACGCATAGTGTTACCCGCCCTCATAGGGGAGGAGACCCACGGAATGCAGGGTTGGAGGCATGCGACCGTCACCTAACCTCCATCCCTTGCAGAAGCTAGTCTTTGTAGAACATTCCTGTCGAGTGGCCACCTAGCTTTCACCTCCAAATGAAGTAGGCATATGTGGACAGCTCTGTCTATAGAAAGTTCTTTATATTGTTCTGCAAACTGTCCCTGGAAACTTGAGCGGTAAGCACAGGCCTGAGCTTCGCCCCGAGAGCTCGGCCAGGACGAGCACATCTCTTCCTCGCCACGACGGCCCGCCTGGCATCTCAGGACAGCTGCTGCAGTTCGATCGCCGCCTCCGTCTCGGACCAGCCAGCCCCCTGGGGCGTTCCCCCGACCCTCCTCCGACCTGGTTCAATGTCGCTCATTTTCTGTGTGGTGTGTCCCCATGTAGACCGTGACTGTGGCTGACTGCAGGGCCATGAGGACACCGCAGAGGGGAGCGCACCCAGGGTCTCCCCCAGGTCAGTCCCTGCCTGCCAGCACCCCATGGTATCTTGGGGTCTCCTCTGCGTTCCTGAGCTCAGAATCTTGAGCCGCACTTGGATGAGGTCCCGTCCCAATCGACTCCACTGAGGCAGGGTGGGCTGGGAGACTCCCCTTACCCAACAGACAGAGGTCTCGGGCAGCAGAGAAGTCGCTGATGGCAGCCGTGCTGATGTGGGCGACGTCAAAGTCCCTGACGGACGGGTCGACGGCTACTGAAGAGAGGGCCAGGGTCCGCCACGAGTCCAGGGCAACTGGGGGAGAACACAGGTGACCGAGGTCACACACAGTGGTCGCCTGGCACGTGAAGATAGCAGAGTGCCACCTGATGCCCCCAGCAGGCAGCCCCGGGGCGCCCTCTCCCCGGTCTTAATTGTAGTGTGATACATTCCTTTGTCTACTCCTTCATTCCAAAACCATCTGTTGAAAGTTTTTTTGTTTTTTTTTTTAAGATTTTTATTTTTTATTTATTTATCTTTAGAGGGGAAGAGTAGGAGAGAGGAAGAGGGAGAGAAATATCAATGTATGGTTGCCTCTCGTGTGTCCCCTGCTGGGACCTGGCCTGCAACCCAGGCATGTGCCCTGACTGGGAATCGAACCGAGATCCTTTGGTTCGCAGGCCCGCGCTCAATCCACTGAGCTACACCAGCCAGGGCCCATCTGTTGAAAGTTTTTTATGGGCCAAGTTTTGTACCCCAGCTTAGGGCTACAAAGGCTGAAAAAACACAGGATGAACAAAAGCATGGCTGTTTCTTTTAAGCAGGTCACGGTACAGCAGGAGGAAGTCAACAAGAAGGCAGACATCGTGCACTTGCGAGAATGCAATGATTAGAGCAGTGCCAGGAACAACGGCAACAACAGACATACGCATTTGCACCTGCGGTTAGGTCTTCACGGCACGATGTCGCGAAGCCCTCCCTCAGCCCACGGAGGGAGGGACTACCGTCACTCTCCACGTGGACACTGTGCTGTGCTGCCCGGGCCCCTTCAGGGCCGAGGCTTTTATTTCCCCAGCTGATGGGAAGTTGGTGGCTGGGTGCTCCCGGCTGAGTCCCTCCCTAGGAACTGCCTTTAGTCTAGATGAGCTGCTGCCCCTCCCCAGGGTCAGCCTGTGTCCAAACACTAGTCCATGTGGGAACACAACGGCCCCGGCCCTTGCCTCAACATAGGGCAGCTCTGAAGGGCCAGCCCAGCGTGAGAGCTCGCTGAGGCACCGGTGGGGCCGTGGCTTGGGCGGCATCGCAGATGGACTTCTGCCCCTGCCCAGTCCGTCCCGCGCTTCCTTGCAGCTGTGGCTCCTGAAGGCGCCACACCCAGAACTCCCGGCCTGCCGATCTCCATCCCAGGGCCCGATCCAGGAAAACCCCGGCTAAGAGGGGGACCACCGAGCACGGCGCTGTTCAAACAGCTTGCCAAGGGCACGCCCTCCTCAAGGGTGGAACGAGGTCGAAAGTAGGTCTTTGCCCTCCCACTGGCCTACGCGCTGCCTCCCACATCCTGTGCACAGGTCACGCTGTCATGGCAAGTGGGAAGGACAGGTGGTGGAGCTGCGGGGAGGAGGGCTGGCAGCTCTGCCAGAGCAGCTGGGTCCCTGCGGGGACAGAGGTGACCCTGGACAGGGGGCTGCAGCCTCCACTGAGAGGAAGGGCTCGGGGGCCTGGTCAGCGGACACATTATTCCGTCTACAAACAGCGTTCAAGTGGCCAAGCGCCGCCCCCCAACACAGGCCTGCGTGGTCAGTCGGGGGCGCTGCCTCGAAAGCCTTCCGGGGAGCTGCTCGGTGGGCGCACCATGGATAATTAGCGGCGGAAATGTATTTACTGACTCTTGGTTTTGTCTTTGACTTTTTCCAGAAGCTCACAGTACTTTGCCTTACAATACATATGTACGAGCTTCTACCTTGAGCTAGCAGAGCTCTGAGGTGACCTGGGGACAGGACTTCGTAGTTTACAAAGCGCTGTCACTCACCAGCCAAGCCTTTTGGGGTGTACGCGTCACACCTGATCCCCAAAATGTCCCGAGGGAGGGGTGGGGTAGGGACAGCAGTGCCTCCTTCACAGATGAAGGGTTGGAAGCTTGCAGAACTCACGTGACTGTCTAAGAAAAAATGCTGGGTGGCGACCGAGCCAGAGGTAAACCAGGCCTCCTGGCTCTACGATATCCCCCTCCCGAGCTGAACAGCCTTTCCAGAAAATTGTCTCCAGGTTAAAAATAATAAATAAAGGCCACCGTTTCTAACAGCACCACGCTGTGTGGGAGAGCCTGCCATTTTTTTTCCCAGCAAACCTGCTTTTGACACCAGGCACGGGGAGCCGCTAGAATTAGGATGGTAACAGAGGACTGAGACAATCTAACACCGTGACCCTTCCTTGTTCTTTTTAAAAATAAAAACAGAAAAGGAGAAGTCACCAAAATACACCTCCAGACTTCACATGGACTTGGCAAGAAGGCAGCAGACCCCACACTGGTCCTGGAGCCCGGGGGCCGACTTCAGAACCAGGAGCCCCATCTTTCTGAACTTGGGGCACGTTTTCCCGGCCGGAGATGCTATACATTCATCCTCTTAAGCGTCTTTCGCATGCTGCCGTTCTCACGGTCAGTACAAGTGGCGCTTCTGCAACACGGCCAAACTGAGCAGCACATTTTCAGATGACGAGCACACCGCAATTTCAGAGAAGGGTTATGATGGGGCTCCTGGACCGAACCTGCCAATTACGGTCTTAAAATGGAAGCCCCAGCCGCACTCTCATTTTGACGGATGTCGCGGGGAAAGCGCTGTAATTGAAGGATGAGTTTCATCTCCAAAGTGAGAGCCAGCTCAGCTGTCGCCATCCTGGGGCCTGGAGCTGAGTCTCTGCCACGCCCGCCACCTGTCCCCGTCCTCCCACCAGCAGGAACCCCCAGGATGAGAGATTGCTGTCACGCGGAATCCAACATCTGGGGTTCACGCATCTCCCACACACGCTGAGGACAATCTCTTTGTGAACGCCCAAGCATGGGAAGCATGAGAGCTGGGCATCTGCGGAGCATTTCACGAGTTGCCAAGAACCTAGCAACACCCCTGCATCGAACACGCACTATAACCCAGGCTGAGGCAGCTCTACTGTGCGCGCATTATCGACAAGGAAAGGGATCCAGGAACACTCTCGAAGGCCTTTGCTGATATGGCGGCATGCCAGGGCATGAGCTCACATCCTTCAAGTTCAAAAGCCAGGGTTTACTACGATGTAAGATCTTCTTTCCAGAGAATAAGGTAGTGAGAGCTTTCAGGCACACCCAAGGGATGAGTCTGCTCTAAAGCAACATCTGTGGCTTGTTAATTAGCTTTAACTTTTTCTTTTGTTTAAAATACATCTTACAAATTGCAATGCTAGCATCGCTTAATCTTTTTAAATCTCCTCTTGAATCGGGAATGCCACATTTAGCACACGTTATAAGTCAATGACTTTTGGTGGGCAGCCGCTCTCTCTCACTCATTTTGTTAATTCTGGTTCTCCTCGCACTGCTTAAGCTCTAGTCACTTTATAATATAGCTTATTGTCTAATGGTAAAAGTCCTCCCATATTGTTTTTCTTTTAGAAATAGTTCTTGGTTACCTTTGGCTATATATTTCTCAGATGGAATTCAAATCATTTTGTCAAGTTTCTAGAATGCGCCTTTGGGACATGAATTGGAAAAATGGATTTGAGAAAAAGATTTAAAACTCTTTAAGTTAAATTTTTGATGTCATTAAGAATGAAATAGGATTTTTTTCATTAGAAAGATTTTTAAATGGTTATTATTGACCTAAAGGGAAGCTATTTCTGGGTGTGTATTTCTTTTCTAACGGGATGCTGAGTTGCAATTTAGCCTCTTTTCTCTGTGGCTACTTTGAAGACAGGCTCCAACTGGATTCCAGATTTAGCGATGACATGCCATCAGACCCTGTAACTAGTCGTTGGCTCTGAGCACGCATCATTAATAGGACAGACTTTGATGGAGCAGCCAGGCTTCTGGAGTTTTACCCCAGCTCCTCCCCTTAACAGCTCAGTTAAGTCAGTGACTTTGGGCAAAACACTCCTCTTCTCTGAGCCTCAGTTTCCTTGTCTGTAAAATGAGGATGGTATGAGATGCTCTCCCCTAGAATGGAGATCAGGAATCGATGAGTTCCTACTACACGGGGTCGGAAGGCTTAGTGAGTACAGCCACTTGCCTTGCCTCTGGGCCAAGCTGCATCTGAGTCACTGTCTTATCCAAGCTGTGGAGGTCTGAGCCTGACTTCTGTACCAGGGGGCGTTCTCTAAGGGGTACAGGAGCCCCAACCATGGAGGCAACACCATCGCTGCGTCCCTTGCCACCCCACCTCCCGCCTGGTCTCGGAGCACCTGCTTTCTGCCCTCCAGCCTCTGGTCCCGTGGCTCCTCAGCCCAGTCATTAGCACGGCAGCCCCAAGAGTGCGCACGCCTGCCTGGCCACGGCGCCTCCATCCCCACAGGAGACCCGCCGCTGAAAACAGCAGCGTTTGCATATGGCGCCTCGAGGTTCTCATGAGCCCCACAGGTACCCAAATGGACCCGTCCCTGCCCGCAACCCCCACCCTGTTCTTCACCCCCACACTGCAACGCTTCCTCCTCGGGGAATGCGTGTAGCACCCACCCTGCTGCCCCACCCAGAAATCCTGCCATCCTCATCGCCTCCCCTTTCCTTGGGGGCCTGTCCTTCCTCCTCTGTCCAGATTCCGGCCTCATCCACGTCACTGAAGTTACGGGCACTCCGGTTGCTGAGACCCAGCCGTGCATCCCTGTCGCCAGCCTCACCCACTCTCACGTCATCGCCATGCTCCACCCAGGGCCACCTTCCAATCTGACCACCCCCATCCCTGCTCGGCACCCTCAGGGTAAGAGGCCGAGTCCTCGGAGTCTCCAGCTGCACTGCCCCTCCCACTTGCGGTGCACCCCAGACACACCATATGGTCAGAAGACATGGAAAGAGATGCCACCGTTCTATGAAATTTGAATTGTTGACTCACAGCAACCGTCCTCACAGCAGGAGCACCGGCCACAGGGAGCAAAGATGACAGGATAGTCCCCACGGTCACAGGGCACTCCCCGAAGTCACAGGGCAGAAACTGGGATCAGCATCCACTCTGTCCCCAGCAGCCTAGGTCCTCCTCCTTCCCAGCAGCCAGAGCACGCCCTCTCAGCCCCTGCCCCAGCCCCTGCATGGTGGTGGTGAGGAGTCTTGGCGACAACCTAAGTACGAAACACACCTTGGGGAACACCTCCTTAGAGGTAAGAGGCCTTGCGGGCTCATTAGCAGAGGGGTGACAGTGAGCCCGAAGGGGACAGAGAGTGTCACACAGCCCCTTCCCTCGATGACAGGATATCCTAGCGAGGGCGCTACCATCTAGTGAGTAGGCACAACGTGCTTGGGAGTTCAAGACTACCTGACCCCACCTCACACTGCCCCACCGAGATGAAGAGCAGCAGCCCTGTGCTACAGAGAAGAGCCCAGAGGAGGCCGATGACCTGCCCAAGGTCACGTGGGCAGAGTCAGCACTTGCACCCAGGGCCGCCCACGGCTTTAGGCCCCACAGAGCAGCTGCGGGTGGGCGGGGCGGAGGGGAGAGCGGGGCGGGGGGCAGCAAAGAGGCAGGCGGCATGGTGGGGACAGCTGTGGGGGGGCCCCTCCGGGACCCTGGGGCCGCATGGGCAACAACCTCGGCATGGGCAGGCTTCGGGGGCCTATGGAGGTTCTTTACTCCCATCCACAAACCGTTGTATTCCCCTTTAACAAAGTTTTTTCTTTAAGTCACTAGATGAGAACACGTTTGGAAATTTCCACCAATATATGGAAAACTATGTTAATTTCATCTTTTTCTTCCTCCCTCCCCCCGCGCCCTCCCTTCCTGCCCTCCTTTCCAGACATCGTTTAAAGGAGAAATGTTTGATTTGAGTTTCAAGGCTTACTTAAGAGTAATTGCTACCATTAAAAATAGCTTTAAAAAAACCCTAGAAAACCACGTAACTGCAGGCGTGTGTTAATGCAGCAGGGACGAGTCTGTCGCTCACCGTCGGGGTAACCAGAGGTAAGTCCCTGCTCGGGCCTCATTTTCTCACTTCAGAAACGGGGAGGATGTGTTTTTCGATGTTTTTGAATCAGATCAAAGTGCAGAAATGTCAAACCAGTAGCAAATGCCAACCTTCTTTCCAACATTCAAATAATTCCAGACCCGTTTTTTAAAAGAAAAAAATACACGAAAATGGGCTTTTCTTAACGATCACCAAGAATCAAGATGACAAAAGCATAAGCCGCAAGGCTTCCAAGAATACAGGATTCTTCCTGCTCTTCACGCAGTCAGAACCAGACACAGTTCCTCTTGGAGCCGAACAAGGGAAAAGCCTGAGGGAATGTCAAATCGGAGGGGGCTTCCACGCCCCTGCCAGCTGGCTGGGGTGAAATATCAAAGTCTTGACGCCCTTCAGGAAGGGAAAGCGTCTTAGACACCGGTACACGGCCGTGACCTCGAGCCTAAGCAGAAAGGAACAGGCTCCCTCACTGATGCACCGAAGCGCCCAGAGCTGAAGGCCCCCCGCACTCATGGGGGGAGGCTCCCCAGTGCCACAGCTGGCTGCTGTGGGGCAGAGCCCACCCTCAGACATCCTGACTGCGCATCACACACGTCTTTCAAGTGTGAACCACGTCACGCTGGGCTATTTTCACCCTGCCAGCACTCAAATAAAAACCAGATGTTCCTTTGATAACAGAAGGAAGACAAAGAAAAAAGACACTTGTTATCGTGCGTTCATCTGAGAGGCGGTGAGCGCGGGCCCGGTCTGCCTGCTGATTGAGCATTTCTCCGGAGAGGGGGCCCCGGCCCCGCTGCGCCTCTCCCCACGTTAACAACACGAGAAAAGTACCTGTTCTGCCTCCAAATGCCCACCTTTCGGCTCCCCGGTGAGCCCGCTTTCATCGGTCACTTTTCGTCTGCATCTCCAGAGCTCAGCCGTGGGATGACAGTGATGCCACCGCAGGCTGGACTGTGTCTCCCCAGGACCCTGAAGTCCTAACCCCACCCCGGTGCCTCGGAATGTGGTCACGCCAGGAGTCCCGGCCGTGACAGAGGTGACTCAGTTAAAAGAGGTCATTAGAATGGCCCTTCACCCAGAATGACTGTTGTTCCCATAAAAAGGGGACATTTGGGCAGTCATGCACAGAGGAAAGATACGTGACACGGGAAGACACGGTGTGAAGACTGTCATCCATCCACACGCAACGCGGAGGGTGCCGGAATGGATCCTCCCCTCACAGTCCAAAGATGGGGCCAGCCCTGCCGGCACCGGGACCGTGGACTCGCAGCCTCCGGGGCGGCGAGAGGATGAGTTTCTGTTGTTTGAGCCCCTCGTTTGTGGTGCGTCGCCATGGCAGCCCTGGCAGACAAACGCTGCCAGTGACTGCACAGTAGGAACGAACATCCATTCCCTGACACCCAGAGAGCCCGCTGCGCCCCACGGCCGTGCTCTGGCACGGAAAGGCTAATCCTGGCGAAAATCCTGATCGCGTGGCCTAATACACATTACAGTGGCCAGTCGTCATTGAGCAGTTCCTGTTTTCCAGACACACTGCGATGGGCCACCTGTGTCGTTTAATCCCTCCACACACGGCCAGGTCGATGGCTGCTCCGGTCACCCTGCTGGATGAGGTGGCTGGCGTTGCACATTGTCAGGAGGGACCACTTTGAGGGCACCGGGTGCGGCCCAACCCCAGCCCCGCCAGCTCTGACTCTGGGTAAATTACGTTCTAGGTCTCAATGGCTATTTTGTTTTCATCTGTAAACTGGAATGGTCATGTCACCTGTGCCATAGGACAGGTCTTCCCGTATGTTCAGGGGCACAATTTGCCAGGGATTGTCCCAGCCTTCCTGCGGGAGGGGCAGGAGGGGCTGGATCTGCCGCCTCACCTGGTTGTCACCCCCAGTGTGTGCACGGCGTGGAGAAGCCAGCGCTCCAGACGCAGGGTGAGGGCTCAGCAGGACAATGCCTGCAAACTGCTTGGGGCAGAAGAGGTGACCAATAATAATATTGAGTAAAATCTGGCCCCTGTGTGTCGGCCCCCAAAGCCAGAGCTCCTACTCTCTGGCGGGTGGCTGAGTGCCCGAGGGCATTTATGCCCTCGCTTGTCGAACAGGGTGTTTCCAGCCCGAGTGCGACATCAATAGCGCTGATGTGACTGCTGCTTCCCCTTCAGCTTGCTGGTCAAGAGTGTCACAGTGGGGCACAGCTCTGGTCGTGTGGCCAGAGCGGCCAAAAGAGACCCACTCGGATGACTCAGGGACTTGGGAGGAAGGACAGAGAAGACAGAGCATCTTCGGGCGAGGACAAGCGTCACCGAGATTTCTCCTGTGAAAGCCAGACAGTAACTATTCTAGGCCCCTCTAGCCATGTTTTCTCTCCATCACAGATTATTCTACATTCTTCTTACAACACTTTACAAGTGTCTGCGGCCCATCCTCAGCTCAGGGGTCAAAAGCAGGCTGCAGGCTGTGGCTTGCGGACGCCCGGTCGAGAGGCAGAGGCTGAGAAAGGGCATGGGCTCGGCCGCCAGCCCCGCAGCGGACGGGAGCCAAAAGCCCCGCAGGCAACCCGACGGAGTGTGCGCGCCTCTTCCAGGAACGAGGAGGAGCCCGGAAGACGCCATCTGGAAGGTGAAATGCCGTCATTTCACATGTTGACAGTTGTCCTTCCTAACTTGGCATCATGTTCGAGTCCTTCTACAAAATGGCAACGCGTAGTTTGTTCTGTGTTTAAAAATTAGTCGGATGTGGTGGAATGGAAAGCTGGCGGCCAGGAGCTGTCCTCCAACCCAGGAGAAGAATGTGAGTCCCGCTGGCGGTCTCTCACGTGGCCTCTGTCGCTCCTGTCCTGCCTCCTGCTGCTCCTGTCTCCATGAAATCACCCTGCCGCCGTCACAGCTAAGCCCTGAACTTGTCTCATCCTGCCCCACCTCCTGTGTCCTGGAAACAAGGGTCCTCCCCATGACCACAGTGTCCCTGACCCTCATTGTGGGTCACAGCCTCCTGGCTATGGAACCTTCTAATCCTTCTAATTCTCAACTGTGGGTGCCTGGTCATTCTCCCGCATTCTTCAAATTCTTTGCCAGCCAGCTCATAATCTTCATCTCCATCCCCATTCCTACTAAACTCTTGGGTGACGTGACCATCTCTGGGGATAGCAGATGGCCTAGTCCATACTCTGGCCTCAGTTTCCTGACCTCTTCAATCCCTGAGATTTTTACTTCTATCCCTGTAGCCAAACACCTCCACGACCACATCCCAAACTCTGGCAGGGCCCTGACTGCATCACCCTTTCGATCTTAGTTTTTCTCAGCTCTGCTTCTGTTCCATCTCATGATCCTCTTTGCTTTGCGAATTTATCATGCATTTATCCCACCAAACCCAGCTTTTCCATTGCACTGTGATTTCTAATCTCCCAGCCCCTCCGGGTGACCCATCGAGACGGACTTCTCATAAACAAGGCCTCCCACTGGCCCACCATTTCAACTTCCCTGTTCTCAGTGCCCCGGCTCCCTTCCGTCCCAGGTGCATTAATCCAACAGGCCTGCTTTCTCGGCGGCTTGTCTTGGCCGCTGAGCCTGACTAAAGACATGTCTGCCGGCCGACAGACGGTGCCTTTACCACTTTGGATCCTCGGCCTCACCCGAAGGAACTCCCAACACTGCCTGACAGCTCCATCATCTCCCTTCCACTCCACAACCCAACTTCCAACGCCTGCCACCCTCCGCAGGCGCAGGCATCACTGCCCCTGTACTCTGAGCACGTGCCTCCCAGGGAAAGGAGGGACCCCCGGCAGCATCTGCCTCAACTCCCTGTGCCCTCTCGCTCTGCGGCCCAGCCCATCTTCCCCTCTGCGTTTCTCCTGAGCAGCAAGGGCAGCTGTTAGGAGCTAATCGCCCATCTGTGCTCCCGAGTGTGCTCTTTCTCGCCCTCGGGGGCACCCATCTATCGGTCATTCCCCACTCCAGCCCCGCCCCTACCCTTCCTATCTACCTGCACTCTGTCCCTGGGCACAGACCGGTCACTCTGCTGAAAAACACACTCACATTTCTATGTCTTACTCTAACCCACAAATTTTTAACGTGGGATCTGGGTCTCGGGAGGCCTATTTCCCTGAAAACACAGGCACAAATTTGGTATGTCCGGAGGGGCACAGTGTTTTTAATACAGCGTCATGGGTGGCCCGTGACCTAAAAATGGATGGTCACCAACTGATAGGCTGCAATTTTTTTTTAAATGTCAATCTCACTTTTTTTCCCTCAGAGCCAAGACTCTTGGGGAAAGCTTGTAGTTCCCACATTCTGAAGTGCAGAATTTGTGTCTGGGTACTTCCCTCATCACCCCGCTCTGCTTGCGAAGTGGTATTTACAACTGCATCAGGGAATGTTTGTGGTCCCCGGCTTCCCTGAAATCACTGCCCACAGCTCCCTCCCCTGGTTTCCATGACAACACATGCCCATCTTTCTAGCTATTCTTCTGGCTTCTGTTCTTCCCTTAAACACTGCTGTTTCTCAGGGGTCTGTCCTTGATCTTCGCTATATACATCCGACACCCCCCATGCATGATCTCAGGATCCCCACGACTCAAATACTACTGACCTGCTAATAATCATTAAACATATCTGCAGCCACGCCATTTGCCCAAGATTCATGCTGAGATATCCGGTGCTCACGAGACACCTCTAAGCAAATGTCCCCCAACCCAGCGTGTGGAGAGCTGAACACTCCCTCTGACTTGCACCCTCACCAACACTCTTCGCCCGGTTCCCCCCTATGTTCTGTATCGTGGGAATTGGCCCAAGAAAACCACTCCCCACGGGACTGCCCAATCTGAAACATTAAACACTGTCCTTGACTGGTATTCAAGTAGACTGTCCATGAAAGCCGGGGTAAGTACTCCTTCAAGTCCAAATTTCTCATTCTCCCACTATCGTCAGAATGCTCCCTGGGGCTGATACATCTTACCCGAATTCCCAACAACTGACGTGGCCTCCCGGGTCCCTCTCGGTCCGACGGCTGCCTCCCCCGCCTGCTTCTCCAGCCTCATCCATCATCAGCCTACCCCCAGCACCCAACACTGGCACCTGGTGGTCGTCTGACTTTGCTCACTATTCCCTTTTTGTCGGCATCCACTTGCAAAGTCAAGTCAGCTTATTCACATGAGAACCTCATATCACCCTTCGAAACCCAACTCCGATGTCACTTCCTACAGAAACCTATCAAACACTCCCTCCGCCAGGCCCCGAGCAGGTTTTCTTCAGCTCAAAGCATCTTCTAATATGTCTATTGTTCCACTAATACGCTGCATTGCAACTTATTTGTATTTTTATCTGTTGAAATATAAGCTCCTTGAGATCAAGGAATTCGCCTCAGTTTTTGTGAATTCCCCAAGACCTCTCATAACAGCATATTAAAAATGTTAACAATAAGAGTAGTAATATAGTTGTGGCTATCATTTATTAAGTGTTTTATGTGTTAAATAGGAATGATATCACTATTTTGCATGAACAGCCTGACTCAATCGTATGTATTAAATGAGTTAATTACCATATTTTTGGGACCATAAGACACACCTAGGTTTTAGAGGAGGAAAGTAGGAAAAGAAAATTTGAAGCAAAAAAATGTGGTAAAATATTTAGTAACATAAATAACATAATATTTCACCAACATAAATGTAAGCAGAACTCAAGAGCAGCATTAACAACCATTATTCCTCCCAAATTTGGGGGGGAGTGCATCTTATAGTCTGAAAAATATGGTCAAAAGTTAATTAATAAAAGAGAAATGAGACACTAATTTTTTTTATCTCAACAAAGATTAATTCCCATACCACAAGACTTCAATAATAATTATTGAATAAGCCAATTAGCAAGCCGATAATGGCCAATTGTGGCACATGCCAGTTTATGAAACACTTTCACTCATGCTGTGATATTTAATAACTCCATCAACTTGTGCATTAATCAAATTGCTAGTACTAGTTTGCGCGGGGCTGGCCTGCAGCTCAGAGGTGGTGTGGGACACGGCCCAAGTCACAGCTCACAGCTGGCAAACCAGGGCCTTGACCGGAGTGCCGCTTCCCGATCCCCGCTCCGCCACAACTGCCTCTTTCGCCTCATGACTCAGTGGCAGTCTCCTCAGTGGTTCCCCTTTAGTGGCATGTACATCGCAAGCAGAAGTTTCCAAAGGCATCTGAAATAGTCCAGTATCTGTTGAGGTTATGAGCTTGTGGGTTGGTGAGTAAGCATCTATTACACTGCTAACATCAAAGACACTTCTAGAGAAATGTCTAAGTTCCCAGAAACCACAGCCGAGGAAGCGGACCTGGGGCTGTGGTCAGCCCCTCTCTGTCCTCACGACAAATTACTAGGCTCATCACAAGCAAAACTCCTGGTGGACATTCAAAGGCATGGATTAAACCGGATTTCTCTCTAGGAAGTTTGACTCATATCAAGTGGATGCCGTTCAAACTCCCCCCGCAAACAAAGGCTACTTGGGAGATGGCATGACAGGTGGGTCTCCTGAGAAGACCTGCACTCCCCTTTCTTGGGGTGGCTGTGTGTGATCCTGGGTAGCTGCGTAAAACTGCAGGAATTCAGAGGCGCAAGTGCACACAGAGAACCAGCGTGAGCTCAGCAAAGTAACTCCAATCGTGCGGAGTCCTCCCTAGGAACATCGAACAAGAGCACTGGACAGAGGCCCACCCGACCTCTCAGCAGGCTGCAGGTAACCCCCTCAAGGTCACAGAGTGGGGCCAGACCCCCGAGACTGCACTCCCACCCTCTGCCCCTGCCATCGCTGTGGTTCATCAACATGCTGTGTGTTAGGGATCGGGCTAAGCGCTTTCCCTGCAAGACATCAGCCAAATCTCCCAGCAACCTGTGGATGTAGGTGATGTTATGAAGTCCACCTTAAGGACACGCGGGCTCGGAGCAGTGAAGTGACTTGCCCTGGGTCCAGCGGCGCGACCTGGAGGAGACTAGAACTGGAACTGAAACCCAGATTCGCCCGGGGCCAGTGTCTCTGCTTCACCGCTTCTGCAAATATCTGCCACGCACCTTCTGTTTACTGTGGCTGAGTGAGCAGCAAAACCAGAAGGAAAACAAAAACCACCTTCGAGTATAACTGAGCCAATCATTGGAGATGCTAAAATAGGAAGTGTAAAGGGAAAAGCAGAGGCCATTTAAAACACCCCCTCGCAGTGAGGAAACCTCCAACATCCTTGAATCCTCCAGGGGTGGGGAGCTCATCACCTCAGTCGCCATCACAGCAGAAAAACCAATGCCTTGTCCCTCCATCATCTGAGCCCATGCCCCCCTCACCTCGCCTCCACCGGCCCTCCCAGGATGCCATGCGCTCCATCCACACTGAAGCCTTCCCTTAGTCCCTCCTGAGCTGGGCCCCTCCCGCCTCCTGGGGCGGGGAGGGTGACTGTGTCCTTGATAAACCAAGTTGCTTTCTTCCAAGGAGGTCAGGGAATTCAGCAGAGACCAACAAATGAGGACTGTCCAAAGGGTCATTAAAAAACAACTCTGAGTAGCACTAGCCACTTGTAACGTGATATTACCATTTTTAATCAACTGCTAAAATTAGCATGAGCCATAAAAATAAAGGAAACCCCCTGATGTTGGTGGACTGCATTCAGAGATGGTTTAATTCATAGTCAGCTACACGGGATGATTTGAAAGGCCCTAGGAAGGGCAACCTGCCCAAAATATACCCCCCACGTGCTTGTCAATGGTTTGCATTTTCACTCTTAGGAACGAACACTTTCTGGCTTGCCTCCCTGTTCCAACATGAACACTCTCGGGGGAAATGTCTTATTAAAAAAAAAGAAAAGGGAGGCCCTATGTTGGCATATTTTGTCCTGGACTTTTTCTCCCTTAAGTTTGAGCACATCCCTGATGGACCAACCAGGTATAAAAACACGCTGTCTGGGGAGGAAGTTACTGAGGGGAGTCCCACGTTTTCTCCATCCGCTAGGACCTAACAAGGATGTAGGACGCAGTCGTGCAGCGAACGTTGGTGCACTGCCTCCGGGCACACTACCTACTCTCACACGGGCTGTGCACCGTCCCGCTGCAGGGGCAGTGCTCAGAAAGGCCCCCTGGCAAAGGGTCCCCTGCGCACCGGCAGGGCTCGACGTGATCTAGCTACTCCAACACTGCCGACCACCACTGGGCACCGAGGGCAGCGATTCTGACACATGATAGCTCTTTCAAGCTTAATGAACATCTCTGAAGACGACATCATCATCTCCACATTACAGGTGAGGCAGCTGAGATGCAGAAAGATCCTCGAAACTGGCCAAGGTTACACACCTGAGGCCTCCCACAGGCCACGTGGTTTCCGGAACTCCACCACCACTCGGCAATCACTTCGTTCTTTTACGGATTCCTTCTTCCAACAAATGTTAACTGAAAGACTGTTAGCTTTAAACACTAACCCAGAGTAACGTAAATGTACATGTTCTTTAAAAACAATATAAATATAATACTGAGCACCTACTGCGTATTAGGCATTTTGCTGAATGTTAAAATTAAACCGTGAATCATAAAACTTGTGCCCTGGGGAATGTTGAGTCTAGCAGACAAGCAAGAGAAATTCATTCATTTGCTCATTAGCTCATTCATTCATTCACTCATTCAGTTTTTCCTGGGTACTGACTGGTACCAGTCACACTTCTAGGCGCTAAAGCACAGCAGTGAGCCAGACAGATGAAGTCCCTGCCCTGCGCAGCTTGCCTTCCAGAGGAGGGGCAGGCAAACGTGGGAGAAGTAATCAAAGGAGAAAATTTTGTAGCAATAAGCTGTGTGAAGACAAGGGAGCTGGTGAGGAAGTGCGGGGGGTGGGGTGGGGGCTGCTGCGACAGGGTGGGTGGAGGTCCGTTTGAGGAGGGGATGTCAGCTTGGCGCAGAGGAGGAGCAAGCCCTGGAGGGAGATGTTAGGACGATGCGCCGCGGGGCTGGGCTTCCTGCTGGCTCTGCACGCCGCCACGGCCCCATGCGCCTGGCGCGGAGTCAGTGCGCACTGAACGCTCGCTGAATGAGTGGGGGCAATGGCAGCTGTGGCGGAGCAACCGTAACTCCTTCCCAGAACCAGCGCCTCCGCAGCTGGCCGGAGGCTGCCTCCTGCAACCGTGGGGAGAGCGAAGAATTCCATGCTGGGGCCAGGTTCCTCCCATTTCCTGTCCTCCTTGGATCTGCCACCACCGTGACCCCAGGGTGCCAGCTGCGTCCCTCTCCTGCCCTGACCCTGGGTCTCAGAGAAGCAGAGACGCCGTCCAGGGAAGACGCCACGTGCAACGCTGAGCTCACAGCACACTTGGCCGCCCCGGCAGCGTGGCACACAGGCATCTGGGCTGCACCCCTGGCTTGGGCGTGGAGTTTGCCGGACGCTGTGGCTGCCACCTCGATGACCCCCTCAGCACTCCTGAGAGAAGGCAGGAGCGGTGTCTGCCGCCAGCCCTGCCTCGCTGGCCCCTGGGATGGAGCCCTGTCCCCGGACAGCCATTCCCGTGAAGTACCAACGGGGCGCACCGTGAGCTCCCTTGAGGGTGTGTGTGTGTTTGTTTACACAGCTATATACACATTTGGAAAGGAAACTGAACTTCCATACAAACATCAGACACTTTCGGAGTTGGCGCCCGCTCACCTGAACCTCGCAGCTGAGGATGGAGGAGTAACAATTAGCTTTGTGTAGTCCAGCGGCTGCAGTGGGAGGGGTGCCGGGGACAGTGCCCCTGGGTTGGTACGGGACACCTGCCAAGTTCTGCTACCACCCTCTCCACCCTCTGAGGTGCCCCCGACGAGACTACTGAAGTACAACAGCCCTGGGATGCATGCTGCGATGCCCCTCCAGGTCCCCCCGCCCCTTAAAACGGGGAGAGCACTCAGCGCACTGACTGGCAGAGCACGCAGTACAGAGGAATGTTTCAAATATGCAATTTCATGGCTCTGCCATTAGCTGGCTGTGACTTGGGAGAGGCGCCTTCTCTGGAAAAGCATGGGTTTGGACTTGGAATCAGTGCTGGCTTTTCTTAAGCCCTCGCTCATTACCCCGTCTGCGCTGAGCACTGTGTTGTATTTATTTCCCGACACAGGCTGACGGCTCTAGTGTTTCACCGTCACCCTCGTTCCCCAGAAGCAACTGGAGGCATCCCCAGGCTGGGGATGCGGCCCCAGGGCACTCAGTGGCTCAGTGATGGAGGCAGCTTGGCAGCCGGGCAGACGGACTTCAAAGCCCGTCGCTGCCGCGCCAGGAGGTCCCCCGCTTCCCTCGGTTAGATGTGCGCACGCTCCCTGCCGGCGCTGGCATTTTTCAGGATCACACGACTCTGTCTCCGGCTTAATGGAAAACATTTGCTGGAAAGATCCGCTGAGTTCCATCAACCTACAGGCACAGCCGAAAGCAAAGGACGGAGGCAAAGCAGACAAAGGGGACAGACCTCCATCGTGGCCCCAAAGACCATTCTTGCAGCCGCCTCCAAATTCGGGCTCCAGGACGAGGGTAGGGGCAGCACTGGACAGCCGAACAGGCCAGACTTTGACGAGGCGCCTTTCTTAGCACCCTCGCGCACCCGCTCAGCCACGGCCTCCCTCACAGCTCTCTCTGCTGGCAGCAACCTGTGCTGCACCCACCCCTCCAAAGGCACTCAGCCAAGGGCTGGAGCATGTCCAGAGCTAAAGGGGCTTCTGAGGTTCCGCAGGTGAGAAAAACTTAACACAACAAATTTCTAAAGACTCGCATCCTGTGTTTCCCTCTGGCTTGCAACCCAAGTGGTCAATTTGCTTCAGCGGCACCTGTGAGCAGCGTGCTCTGAAACAGCATGTGAAAAGCGAAACGCAAAGTGTTCTGGGACTAGAACCGAGGAAGACCCAACCTTCGTGTGTGCAGGAAAGCGGGGGAAGCAGTCGGCCTACGGGCAGGCTCCAGGGCCTGAGACTGCAGCCTGTGCTAATCCGGAGCACCCTCTCCAGACCGGGTGCTGTGGGTCTTTTAGACAGCAATGCACATTTTTCTTTCAAGAAGAAACAACATCTTTACCATTTTGCTTGCTTAAAAAGGAAAATGGACAACTTTTCTCCCAAAAGAGTAATTTGATACTCTGTACCCGGATGACACAATTGACTTCATTTGCTCAAAATCTACCTTGTCCATCCCCTAAGGCATCATCCCCTTCACAGCCCAAATGTAGAGCATTGGAGCAGCTTTAAAGCTCATTGCGCCATCACTTACAGCCCTTCGAGGACATGTGGTACCCAATGCACTCTACTGCTCGGGCCCTGCCCCGCCCCCTCCTGCCCTACAATCCTGAACGTCTTATATGCACATTCCCTGCGTGTACTGTGCTAATGCGTGCCCCTGGGGTTCGTTCATGCCACCTCCTGCCCAGGACACCTCTCTGACCCTCCTGGCCACCTGACAAATGCACGCTCACCTTCAACGTCCTAGCTCAGGCATGATGTGCTCGTGATGCATTCCTGCCTGGCGGTGGTAAATTTGGGGGAGTCTTCCCCCTCCTGCTACAGCCTGAAAGTAGGTTCACTGTGGTGTAAGTGGTCCATCTCCCTAAGTTCTACCATCCCGTGCCTTCCTCCTGCCCAGAATGTGGACTCCCACCTTTGCCACCAAGACCTCTGGCCCCCAGCACAGCACCTCTCCTGGAAATGAGTGAGAACCCCCCAGCCGTTATCCGAAAGTGGCTGGCACGCACGCGTTCAGTGCCCTGAACTCAGTGGAGTCGAAAATGACTTGTTCTGCCCTAACACCTTTCCAGACTCACTGGCCCTAGAGCCGCTGTCACTTTCCCACTCACCTGCCCACCCCAACAGGTCTTGCCAAGACCAGGGAAGTTCCAAACGCAGTGCAAAGGCTCCTACACCAGCTTCACGCTTGGCTGCAGGATTTTCCTACTGTTCATCTTCTACCTCATCCTGCTAACGGCCCTGCATCTGCCCTACCAAACTCTCCAGTCTCCGATTTCATACCCCGGGGCCTTTGCACAGACAAAACCCTCTCTCTTCAAAGACATTCCAAAACGTGCCCATTTGACAACCCCCCACCATCTTCAAACCAGCCACCGTGCACTGTGTCAGAAGCCCTCTCTGGGGCAACACCAGTGAAGCGTTTGGAGGGGGTTCGAGCACGTGGTTTGCGCCCAGGCCTGTGAGCGTTCAGAAGTCCCCCTCCTCTTCACACCATCCCCATCGACCAATCAGAGCATCAGAATCCCCTTTCACGCTAGACTTCGAAGGGGCGGCTTATTCACACACTCCTACAAGAATCGAGGCCAAGAGATTAGGTCCCCAGACAAGGGCAGGGACTCGGATGTCCACCTCTCTCACCCTGTCCAGAAGCTCAAACCGAATATTCTCATCTAACTCGGAGGGGCCAGAAACACCCCAGGGTTCAAATCCCAGCGGGGTCACTGAACTTCGCAGGGCCCCAGTTTCCTTATTTGAAAAGCAGACCTTGCCACCATCAGACTTTCTTGTGAGCACTACACGATTTACGAGATGTTTGGTATTTAGTAAATATTCCCTTTCGTCCCCGAATGGAAACCGCGTGAAGATGAACGGTACGCACGAGCAGAGCAGACACACACAGACGCGTGTGCGTGCACAACCCGTGTCAGGATCACGCTGACACGCCCATATCCTGGACACAGAGCTGCACCCCCGTCCGGTTCCCATCCCAGCCACGTGCTCCCACTCCGAATTCCAGTTTGGGAACTCTCAACACAGATGGAACGTCGGCGCTGATGTCTCCCCTGCTTGCCAATCACGCTTGTCAAAGGCGCATTTAAAAATTCTGTGGCAGCTCATTCTGCCTTGGAAACATCTCCTCGGACGCACAGCATCTGTGTGTGTGAAGGGAGGTGGGCTGTGCTTTTTCCTGTAGGTAATTCACATCTCAGTAACACAAACGTTTAGCAGAAAGAGCAGGGTGGAGACACATAAAATCACTCCAAGATATTTACGGTTTGGTTGGTTTGTGTGTCTAACAGTACGCTGCTGACATTTAGCTATCAAGGCGCTCTTTAGCTATAATTTTAATAAATAGCATTTTTAAGTGATAATACTTAAGGATTACTAGGATGTGGTAGGAAAAAAACCAACTATTTGAGACTAATTTTGGCAATATAAATCTAGACTCTTAAAAAATAAAGTTCCCAAAGGCAATTGTCTCCCTTTGGAGAATGTGCCCCCAGGAAGTAAGCTGGACACGGGCAAAAGCGTACGCACCAAGGTATTCAATGAGGTATTTTCCTAATGGTGAACAGTCCTAAACAATCAAACACCCAAAAACAGAGGGATGAGTTTGCGAACTGCAGTGTGTCCACCCGGTGGAACAATGTGACAACTGTCACTGATCACCCTGCACTGTCCTCACCTGTTTCTTCATCACCAGACAGGGAGCGTCGTGAAAGCAGGAGCACATGAAAGAACAGATGAGGATATACAGGCATGCGTGATGTAGAGAGACAGACCCGGTGGGCACAAGGAAGTTTACATTTGTGAGCGCGCAGAACACACAGCTTGTTCGTGCATTATTATGTATCAGTGATCTGTATTATGTTGCATACCAACAGCTGTACACCTTCTTTTGCCCCGCCCTGTGTAACAGTTTGGAAATATACAAATAATGCAATATTAGGTAAAAACAAAGAAGAGACTGCCTGACTGGAGTGAATTCCTAATACCTCTGTGGCTTTTCCTTCTACATCTCTGCGTTGTTTCAACTTTCTATAAGAACATCTCTGCGTTGTTTCAACTTTCTATAAGCAATACTTGTTACATTAGGACCTGTCTCGAGGTTTGGGCGAGGAGCAAATGCTTACCACAGTGCTGAGGGCAACACAAAGTTGTCATGAAAGGTCGAAGAGTTTTTTTTAATAGGATATTACTGCTTTTAATTAAACATGGCACATCTCTCTTCTCTCCCTCCGCAAACCCCTACAAACCAGAGTAGTAACTAGAAAGTCTAAACCCACAAAGATAACAGAAGATGACAGTGCAAATGAGCAAACAGCAGCAGGAGGATTTTACAAACGTGGGGACGAAGAAGAGAGGAAGGCATGCCGACGGGCCCAGCAGCATGGAGTAACTAACACGCCGGGGACTCACAGAGTGGGGCGCGGGTACGGCCTGCATCCTTCCAGGGGCGGCCCAGGCAGCCCAGGGCGCAGGAGGCCCCCTGGAAGGCATAGGTGAAGCCTGGGGTTGGAACGAGGAGGCTCAGCTCAGACCCCGTTTTGGTGGTTGGTAAGAGCAGGCACTGGCCACTACCCTGGGGGCTCCCCAGTGACCCATGTGGACCTGTTCATCACAGTGAAATGCACTGTCGCAGCCCCACGTCTCGGTATTCCTAGGCTTGGAGAGTGAAAGAGGAAGATTAGAAAAAGCTGATAAAAGACAGCCCTGAGCTGTCACCGAGTGAGGCGGGAACTCAGTCGTCACTTCCAAAACTGACAAGTCGAGGAACAGCAAGAGTCACGTATTATCTAGGGACACGAGGCCAGAATGAGAAAAGATAGCTGAAGGAGTCGAAGGTGGTAGCCTCGGGGGTGCAGCTGGTGAGTGGGGGAGGTGCCACAGGGAACAAGGTGATTAAAAAAGCCCATAGACCTCTGGGGGGCTCTCTGATTATTTCAGCTGTCTGCATGCCCTCTTGATAAAACTGGCCTGGACAAGCATGACGTGTTTGGCTTTGAGTACGCTCCTCTCTCCAAGCCCCACCTCTGTCTGTCATCGCGACGTGGCACTAGGGTGGCCCACTCACAGACAGGGCTCCGGGAACCTTGCCCCACGCAGGCCGTGTGGACCAAGAGCCTGAGGCACAGCACCCGGAGGTGCTGGGACCCAGACGTTCCAGGTGGCGTGTGCAGAAAACGCCTGGACGTACGATCTCCCAAGTCAGCCATGCCCACTGAGCGGAGGAAAGGAGGAAACCGAGCACGTGGGCTGAGAACATTTAAACTTCCAGCCACAGCCTTGACCACAAATGACTGCCTCCCACTGAAGCTATATTCTGTCACTTCAGCCGGGACGGTAATGACAGACGTCTAGAGTCCCTCAGACATCATGTCACAGGGCAGGAATGAGCGCTGCTGGGGCTCTTGGAGCCTCTCACTTCCCGACTATGGGAAGGCAGCGGAGGGACGTGTGGGGCAGCCCACGCCGGCCTGCCCACCCCACCTACCCCATCCAGAGCGGCCGCCTCCCCGCACCTCCTGCTGCCTCGTGACCAGATGGGGGACAGCAGCCTCAGGCTGGGCCGTGCTACCAGGCTCAGGGCCAGTGCGCTGCCTTAGATGTCACAGTGCCACCCAGTGTGCTGATGGCTGGGAGCCCAAACTCCCCCGCACTAGTGAAGAGCGGAGTTCTTTCCCTTGCGACAAGTGCCACCGGTGCTGACGCTGCCCTGGGACCGTGCAGGTCTAGCTGCGCCGTGACAGCGTGAGACAATCCTTAGAATGCGCACTGGGAGGGTGGGGCTCAGGGCCCACTCTGCTTCCAGGCAGCTGCGCTGTTTGGCTGAGTCGTGGCACTGCTGTGAGTCGGGTTCCTCACCTGTGACATGGGCTGGTACCTGCCCGGTCTACGCACGTGTGCGTGAGGACTGGGGTCCGGAATTAATGTGTGAGAGGGTCCAGCGAGCTGTAAACCACTGGACGAAAGGAAGGAGTACGAGGAGAAAGAGGAGGGGACGCTGCCGTCAAAGACATTGAGGAGACAAGGACTCACCTTTCTCTGTGGGGGCAGGCAGAGCCGCAGAAGGGCAAAAACTGGGAGTGTCATTCTGAGCAGCTGCCAAGGACAGAAAGACAGTCTGTTAGTTCTCCCTCACCCTCAGTGTCCCTGAGCACTGAAGGCATTAACAGAGGAACGATCCAGTGACAGCAAAATTGGGCGTGGAGGGCCGAGATCACATCCGACTCCCAGCACACCCTGGGTCCATCGGGGTGGGCTCGGGTATGCCCGAGTGGCAATCGCAACGCCTCAGGGGCTTGAAACAACAAAGTGGTACCTCCCCTGCGTACCACGTGCCAACGGGTTGGGGCCTGAGACCTGGCATTTCTAACAAGTTCCCGGGACATGCAGACTCTGCTGGTCCCGGGACGCACTTTGAGGACCGCTGACTGTGGCTTCTGTCGTCGGTGCTCTCTGAGCTCTTCGGACAAGTCTCGGGCCTCCTACCAACTGTCCACTGAGCCCCATTGCCCCCAGCCGAGTGGCTGGGCCCTGGCACGCTGCTGGTTTGTTTAAATGTCCATCTTTCCTGGAAGACAGCAGCCCTCGGAGCAAAGATCCTGAGCACTGGTGCAGTCTTCAGAGAATGACCAGGCCCTCTGTCGAGGGCCTTGAAATGTCCACGTCCTGGTAACTGTGCTTTTGGGAATTTATCTTGCAATTCAAAGTAAGCTTGGTTTGCGAAGCCACATTTAGGCAATACAGATGAAACGCTGGCGAGATCACACTCTGACGCCCCAAGAATGGTTAGTTGAGAAATACCACACGGCTCACCTCCGCAGAGAACGGGGCACCTAGTTCTGCTGCTGTTGGTCACTTGCTCTTTCTCGCCCACCACCAGAGTTACATGACAGGGTGCCACTCATCCTTTGCGTGGGACCTTCTCACTGCACAGGAGTAGCTGCGCTGTGAGGGTTCTCAGCTTCCCTGGGCCCTTGCAGCACTGAACCTTCAATGCCCCCCGTCCCTGGGAGGACCGACATTGCCCTGGGGACCCTCCTATGGTGTCATCTCACTCTGTAACCTTGAGCAATTCGCTCGGCTAATTCACATTAGCAAAGGATCACTAAACTTCCTGCTTCTTCCTGACTCTGTCTTCTGGGACATGAAGTTGGTAGCTTAAAGCTGGCCATGGTGGGAGCATTTACACCACGGCAAGTGGCAACCACTAGAAACCAGGCTTCCCTCCACCTCCACTGGTTGTAAAATATCTGCCAGTGCGACACTGAGGGGGTGTGACAGCAGGTGCTACCTTGCAGGACTGTGTGGGGACAAAATAAGATGTTTTCTGCAAGATGCTAGCCTAGGGCCTGGAGCCAACTCTGTGCTTAGCAAATGCTTTGCTAGCATGTGAATGGTGGTGAAGAATGGATTGTACAGAAACTCTACCTACACGTGGCAGCTTCTGCGAAGGGTGCAGACAGACCTAATTAGAAGAGCTTGTCACTTCCTTTCCAGGTTATGTTCCCATACCTAGAATTGCTGCAGGGTCCAAGTGCTTTTGCTTGGCAGAAAAGAAAAACTATGAGGTTTCTACTGTATTTTTAGAAGCCACGTCGGACTTTGTAAACAAACCAGTGACCCTGCTCTGCGTGCAGGCCTCACCCAGCTACAGAGAGAATGGGCAGCGGTAGTTTCTTCAAAGAGCAGGGGTACCCAGGCTGCAGGGCCCCACTCCCTCCAGGAAACCCAGGTCTCTGGGGCAATGCTTGACCACAGAGCTGCCCTTGTTCCCCTGCCTTCCCACCCTGGATGTAAGAATACTTCCTCTCTGGGTCCTGCTGCCAGGAACGGGCAGCAAATGGCCTCATTCGCATTCACAATTGCTCATCTGGGCCGTCAGTTCTGTGCTAAGACGCATGGATGGGACCTGGTGTTCGCTGTGGACAGCAAAGTCAGAGAGCGCATTCCCACAGGCTCTGCGGGCCCCCTCTGGGAGGTGTGCGCCCTGCGGGAGGTGTGTGCCTCTCTCCTCCCGGAGTCCCCCTCAGCCTCCACTTCTGTCCTGTGAGCGCAGCTCTGGCATGAAGGTCACTGCGGGCTGTGATATTTCTGAACAAATGGATTCTGTCTTAAGCTTCTTTTGACCCAGTTCATCCCTGAGCAACGTAAGGATGGAAAGTGATATAGTCCGGCATTAGGCGGGACGAGGAGATGGGAGGCCATGAGGAAGGAGAGACGTGTCACATTCCAATGGACAAGCGAACCAAGGGAACCCGGCAGAGTGAGCATCTGCCGGCTCCCCGCCACCCAGTGACAGCGCCTCAAGGACACTGTGAGGGACCCCCTCCTGACCAGCGCCTGCAGCCTCACTGGCCTGTTGCTCAAGCTGCCCCACCCTCGAGGGCGGGCTCTCAGCCACGCAGGGCCCAGCTCACCCCCTTGAATTTAAAGCTTGAACGCAACCACCCAGACCTTCCGGAGGAGGACAGCGTTGACAGTGACGCATGAGGACGTTGCCCACTCCTTCCCGCTCAGCCCATCCACGCCACTGAGACTTCGTTGGTCATCTTTCCTCCGAGTCTATGTGTAGACTTTCATACACTCCTTTACTGCTTCTGTTGTTCGCACCCAGCGAATTCCGAATAACCTCCTTCCAGGCCCAGGACGCCATCCGAATACATGTCTGGAAACCGGTCAACTAAAGATGCCCACGGAGCTGCCCCGGGCACGCTACTTACCAGGCTTCTGGTACCACCCGAAGGGATAGGTGCGGACCTCGGTGTCGGGAGGGCCGCAGTCCCACATGCGCCAGGCGCCGCCGCCTTCCTCACTGCAGGTCTGAAGTCCCAAGCTGTTCAGAGTTAGGCATGTCACCTCTCCACCTGGAGCGAACGATAACCAGGACCAGGAAAGTGATCAGGACAGAGATTCTAACTGCAAGAGGGAAATTCTGCCAACGACTCTTTAGCAGGTATTTGGGGTTCACAGCTGTATTCTAGGTGCGACCTTACCCACAGATGAAAAACCTGGTGCCTCCATGACCCCTGGCCTGACAGCACAGGAACGAGGGCAACTAGGACTTAGGGAGCACCACCCCGAGCCCAGGGCTGTGCGAGGGCTGTCTCATCGATCCCTGGTCTTCACCCGGCCCTGCAAGCCGGTGGCATCTTCATCCCCACTCACAGTCGAGGAGACTGAGGCTCAGAGATTCAGGGACTTTTCCGGGATCACACCACTAGCACGTATTAAATACGGATCACGCGGATGGATGAGAAGGCAGCTGGGTGAAGTGTGGGAGGCAGGCGGTTCCCACCGGGTAGACAGGGTGCGGAGAGCTGACCGGGTACCGGACCAGGAGCCGCGTTCCAGCCGTCACATTTAGGAACCAGCTCCCTCTCCAAGCCCCCGCTTCCCACCTGTGAACGAGGCTCGCACCTCCCCACCCACCACACGCAGGTGCTGAGGAGCAGATCAGGTCGTAGGTGCTAACATGTTTCCTGGACTGCCAAGTGCCCTACGCAGGTGGGGGGTGGGGCGGGGGTTGCTACCACCTTCACCTTTTAACTGGGAAACATTTAGAAAGCCAAAGCCGGTGCAGCAGGGGTCCAGGTCGCACAGTCGTTCACACTCGAAGAACCTGGTGTGAGAAGAGAAAGGGCACGCCTGAGGGGTCTCACTGGCAGCCCAGGACCTGGGAAGGATGCGGGGGTGGGGTGGGGGGCTGACTGTAGTCATTGCTACTTCGGGGGGCCTACTCTCTTCATGACTACCTAAATTGGGGGTGCTCTGGCCAAAATGCACGAGTGGGTTCCTAGCTTTGAAGGGCTTTCTGAAAACACTCTACTCCTTTCTCGGGAATACTGCCTTGCCATCCTTCATTCATTCCCTGAGCAAAGTTCCGTGCCTGTTCCACGCCAGGCCCCAAGCCAAGCCCATGCAGCATCCTGAAGGTATTCCTACGGTCCTTTTGGACAGGGAGAAAGTTCCTGCTACGGGTTTCAGGAAAGGGAAAAAATGGGAGGGAAGGTGTCTCAAGAAATATGTGTGTGTGTGGACGGGGTCCCATGGGCTTACGGTTGGAGTGACCCAACCAGGTGCCTGTTGAGGTGGCAAAGAGCTGTGTGCTCTGCCCCCCGCCCTTGGGCACTCCGCCGCACAGGCTGACCACACTCCACAAACACACCTCTGTTCGCTGGGCCACTGTGTCCAGGCTGCCCCTCGGGACCTACTCAGTGTGGCTCCTGGCCCCGCCCTCAGCTTCCAGGACCAGCCCTGCCAGGAGGAACCCAGTGGCTCCAAACCAGTGCCCCGACCTGATGTCCGGGTTCAGATCGCTCGTTCCTGACTCCTGAGAGCTTACTCCACCTGACTCTGTGGGGACCCCGCTCATTCTTGGTGTTCCCCTCCCCTTTCTAGAGGCCCGTGCACCCAGGCCATCGGCTGCGGGGCTGCGGAGGGGGCGGGGTGAGGCAGCTTACCCATTGGAAATGGACTTGTCAGACATGGGCACCTTGTTTCGGATGGAAATCCCCATCAGCTTTCGGAATGGCAGGCGGGTGTAAAAGTTCTGCACTTTATCTTGCAGCACAACTACTCGGGGGAAGAAAGAACTTAATCATTCAGGGAGCAATTGGTTGTCTCCACAAAAATACGAGGATGAAGGTGCAGGAACCAGACGGAGAGCTTCCCATGAAAGACGCATATTAAGCTGCCACCCCGATCTCCCTAAAACAATAGCGAGGGGACTCCGGGAAAGGCACGCCGCACACAGAGGCAAAGAGACAAGGACAGGGGGTAAAGCGACACAATTTCCCAAGCCTAGAAAGCACAGAGAGCACAAAATTGAGTTAACGGACCTAAAAACCTTTAGGTCTTTTCTGCAGGATTAAAACCGAGAAGCAACTCCCTACACCTTCCGGAATCCCGAAAGGGCTAAGCAGGGCAGGATGGGGGTGGGGTGGACTGGGCGGGCGCAGCGTCCCTTCAGGGAGCAAGGAGGGCTCCAGACGCCCTCCTCTGCTGTCTGCAGGGGGTAACAGCCCTCCCCCAACACAGAGGGAGATCGAAGCCTTGTTTGCTGAAGAGGACAAAGGAGAGAGGGTGTCGTGGGTGCAGCAGGTACAGTTAGTGGTGGGAGCACCACATGGAAACTAGAGGATCCCTTCAGGTCGAAGTGCATGGTGAATACTGAAATACTGAGACTCTTTCTCCCCACCTTACTCCGCAGCCATACCGACAGCCCCCAGCTTTATGCCCCCAGGCCAGATTACAACTACAGGCAGGCAGGGGGGAGTCCCCAGAGGGTGGCCCTTGACCGACAGGATTAGCCTGCAGGAAACCTGAAGCCAGCAAGCTCCCGCTGCACACTGCAGGACCCTTGTCTCATGTCTGAGTGGAAAACCGAGGGTCCCCGGATGTCTGAGAAAGGCCTCCAGCAAAGACGATAGAACAGAAAATGCGAGAAATGGAGACTGCATAGAGTGAAAAAATCCCCCCGCCCCGGCAAAAAAACAGAGTCCTCAATGCCCTCGGAGAGAAAAATCCACCGTTTTGCAGGGCCCCGGTGGGTGGGGTCTGCCGTAATCCGGTGGAATTCCAGCTGACCCGGGCACTGACGGCAGCCTTCTCCGAGGAAGTCCTCTCAGAGTAACCCCAGGGCAGAATTATCCCCGACAGTCAGCCTGATGCGTTCCTGAATGGCTCCCCATCGCTACAACGAGCACGGGTAACTTTATTTTTTGTAAAAACAGACCATCTGCCCAGCAGTCGGGCCGCTGCCGGCAAGCGCTCACCTTTCTTCCGGAACAGGGCGCTTGGCCGGGAGGGCAGGCGAAGTCTGCAGCCCGTCGGACTTGACTCCAGGACATCGTCACACACCTGGGCCTCCGGGTAGAGGGTGCAGGTGAAGTACGAGGTGGCGCTGTCCCTTATCTCTGCCAGCCGGCAGAAAGAGGGCTCCCGGACACAGCCTACAGGCGAGAGGGCACGGGGTTCAGGGCCTGGAGGGCTTGCAGGACACGGCTCCCTCCGAGGGGCCTTCCGAGGAGCCAAGCCTCCTAGGATTCTTCCCGGGCGGGACAGAGGCCGGGACAGCTGAGGCTTTCCAGGCTGGAGGGCCCGAGAGAACCCCTGGTGTTCTGAGGGCGGGGAGTCCACGGGCTCTGCGGAAAGGCTGAGTCTCGCAGGGAGAGGGTGGGCGGTGCGGGAGGAGAGACTGGCTCTCCCGGGACCGCCCAGGAGACAGTCCGGACCTTCAGACCAGAGGCCCCGGGACTGCGAAACCACTGAGAGCTTGCTGAGCGCCTCCCGGCTCCCACTCCCGTGCTGGGCTTGGCCACGGGCAGGCGCGAGCTCTCCGACGGGGCATTTCCCCCAGGCTAACCACCCGGCCCAGAACTAGGTTCTATCTGCTGGGCGAAGGGTGGATGACTGGATGGGCGGTGGAAGCATCGTTGCTGGGGGCAGAGTAGAAATGAACTACACCGCAAGCCTCCTGAAGGGATGCGTTATGTCCTTTCTTCGTATCACCCGTGGTACTAACACCGAGGTGACCTGGGAGCTATGCTAGGGACCTGGATCCTGAACGAGGCCTGTGGCGCCGGACCAGCCTCGGAGGAGGTGTTGGGACACTTACGAGACAGGCACCACAGGTTTGCCTGCTGCGGTGAAAACAGGCGTTTGAAAAGCCAGTGCCGCTGGCTGGGCAGGGTTCTGTCCCCAGCGACGGCGACCTGGCTGAGCTCCACAGGCGCGAAGAGCTCCGCCGCCGCATCTGAAACAGAAAGGAGGAGTCAGCCGCTCCCGTCCTCGACTCCGCAGTCGATCGGTCTCTCTCTGCTTCTCGAGTCCACAGAGCTGGGGGCCTGGGCAGGCAAGGAAAGTTCAGAAAGCCCCAGAACGTCCTGAAAGCCATGGAGTCACAGAAACCGCAGAATCTTGGTTTGGAAGAAACCTTGGGAGCCCTCTGGTTCCGCTTCTCCCCAGCGGGACGTTCTCCTGTGCTATTTCTGGCCGCCACCCTGCAGCCCGGCAAGGCGCATCTGTGCCCACAACCGCAGCAGCGCGCCCCATCGTTAGGAAGCTGCGGGGTCCGATCCGACTCTGCAGCTTTGAAGCTTTGACGCCACTCTGTCTTCTGAAGCCTCATGGGAGTCCCATCCCCCTCCCAAAGGGCAGCCTTCATCTGTGAGGACAGCGGTCAGTGTGGCCCAGCCCCAAACCTGAAAGTCCCTGCCCATCCATCCCCCCCAGGCTCTTCTTGTGACTTCAGACACTGTGATCTACACGTAAGGCTCCTCCCGGGCACCCTGCTCCCTGAAGGCCAAGTACAGGCTCCCCCCTTGGTCCAGCCTCTCCCACATTTTGAGCCTCATCCCCAGGAGCCTGAACTCACGATCCCGAAGCTGCAAACCCTGGTGACCTCATGGCTGCGGCCATTGCCTGTGTTCGCCTGCACTGTACACCTTCTCCTCACCCACCTGGCTCCTGGGCTTCAGGGACCAGGCTGTCCCGTCCTGCTCTGATGGGGGGTGGCTCCTTGTGCACCCCAGAGGGGCTTAGAAGGGGGCCTGAAGCAGGTCACAGAGATGAGCTGGGGCCCAGTTAAACATCCCCGAGTGCATCACGACCCACATACACCCCACTGTGCCTTGGAGTTTCCTTACCAGCAACAGTCCCCAAAGGGGGGAGGGTTAAAAGATTTATGAGCATCTGCCAAGGCCAGAAGTCTAGTGTTGGCAGACGCCCCAGGGACCGAGTGGCCACGCTCTCCTCCAGGCCGCCCCAGCCCTGTGGGTCACTGCATCTCACCCTGCTGTATAGCGGCCTGTGGTTTGGGGAAGAGAAAACGAGGTAGCAGGCCTAGAGGCTCCCCTGAAGTGCCTCCAATCGCACTCTGCCCTCAGAGCCTGGGCATAGGCTATCCCCTGACCTGGGGCCCCTTCTTCCAGGTGCACCCCAGAAATGTGGGGCAGATCCTTCCAGGGCCCTCGGAGGAGCCTTTCCTGGCTTCCTCAGGTTGCTTAGCATCCTTCCTCCCCGGCACCCTCCCTTCACCCGCCCCCTCTCAGCCCTTGTCACCGTGTGTGCAGTGACGAGCACGTGTGACTTCTCCTAGTCTGTGGAAGCCCCCTGTGGCACAGCGACGTGCTCTGGGAAGGTCTGGAGGTGACGGAGGGAACACTGAGCTACCCAGTGTCCCTGGTTTACATGTCGTGGGAGGAAGAATCCACTTTCTTCTAGTTCTCTCAAACTTGGCACTCCCCACACCTCCTGAAGGCAAGAAGGGTGTTCTCGTGACCATCCCTGCGTGCCCTCACTCAGCCTGACCGCAGCGCCCCTGAGCGGAGAGGGGCAAACTCCTCCCTGTCTGTGAGCCTGAGAGGCCCAGTGAGCGAGCCCGGGGCCCATCACGGGGGAGCGGATCCAGGGGCTTCCTGCTGCTGGGCCTTGTCGCTTTAGGTCCGGGAATGCAACCCGCTGAGAAGGGAGAACGAGCAGATCTCTGTCCACTCGTGCTGAATCCCTCCCGGGGCTAGGGTGGGAGGGGCAGCTCCCCTTCTGGTGGGGGAGGGTGGGAAGGGGATCCTTCCTCTTGGAATCATGGGCTAGCTTTGCAGGTTGCAGATGTGGCCCTGGCATGGTGTGTAAGGATGGATTTTACAGCATTCACACCGACGTTGCCACGTGTCACCTGTCCACGCTCACGGGCAGCGCCAAGGCTGAGCACGCCGAACGCCCCAGGGCGGCAGGAGCGTAGGGTGCTTACTGCGTGGGGCCAGGGCAAAGGGGAGGGTCCCACCCTGACGCTTCCACCTCAGCTCATAGGACTTCGGGTACCAGGTGGAAATTGGAAGCCAGTGTTACCAGGGCTTTTTCTGTTTTTCTCTACAGAAGCTGAAAGTCTGAATTTTTACATAAAAATCTCCTGATTTAAAAATACCGGCTTAGTTTAAAGAAAAACAGCCGACCCTGCGAATCAAACAAAACCCCCCTGCTCTGTCGGCTCAGGAGTCCCCGGGACTCAGCTCCCAAGCCCACTCTGCCTGTGCCGGGAGCAGCGGGTGTCCTGGAAGAACCCAGGCTTTGGCGTCAGCCATGCGCGGTGTGCATCCTGGTGCTGCTGCTTAGCGCCACACTGGCTTCACCAGGGCACACCGGGGCACACTTTTCCCATTTGGAACGTGGGAATGACAATGCCGACTGGCAGAGTTGCCATGACGTTGGCAAGATGATGCCCCTAAAGCACCAAAGGGCCCCCAGGCAGAGCGGGATTTGAACCCTGCTCTCCTGACCTGAGAGCCCACAGTCTACACCAGACACAGCCCTCGAGTCCCATCCCTCCAAGAATGCAGAGTGAAGCCATAAAATCCAAGCAACTGCGATGGGATGAGCCCATCTGGGGTGGTTTCTGTGCATTATCTCATCTGATCTGCACAAAAGGCCCGCAAAGGGGAAGACACTACTGTTGGCGGGGGGGGGGGGGGGGGGGGGGCGAGTGGCAAGTACCAGGCAACGCTCCAGGCGTTCCAGCTGGAATGGAACCTGTAACAGCAGGAGCAGAGAGCAAGGTACATCCTACACGTGAGGAGTGCAGGCCCTTCATCGGTGAGCAAAGCACCCACGGCCACGCACTTCGTCTGCCTGCGGTGCAGCGGGGTGTCTGTCCCACAAGCCCTGCGTTCTCCCTGTGCCGGCAGAGCGGCCTGCCTGCCCTGTCTTCCCCTCAGCCCTTCTCTGCCTCCCTTCCTCCCTCCCTCTCTCTCGGTTTTGGCTCTAGCTAAGGAGTAGCAACCGTAGATGCTGGAGAAACAGCCTCAGGCATCACATGCATTCCGCCCGTTACTGCACGCATTTATACTTTCCGCAGCACCAAACGACTCCCTCTCAAAAGGCTCTCCTGGATGGCTCACTCTCGAACAATTCCACAGGGTCCCCATTTTGCTCCCACTCTTCAGGGCTCACCTAGGGGAAGCCACTGACCCCAGTCGGATGAACCTGGCCTTTTAATAAATGTTGCTGGTTTTGTCCTTATGGTTGTTTTCTTCCCAGGAGTAGGGGTGACTTTGGAATGACTTCACCTTACTATCTGTGCCAGCTGCCCCTCAGAGGAGCTGTCCACACTCAGGGTTACGTAACCGCCCATGTCACTGGGTCGCAAGCCGCAGAATGAGGCTGTGTTAATGGGTCCATTCACCGATTATACCCTCACATCACTGTCCTGGCTCCACAGCTACACACCGATGTCCAAACAAAGGGTTGGGGTTGGTACCTGTTTCTGATGGCGATGTTGACCTTGGTTCCATGTCCCTTCTACATCCCATAGACTCAGGCTGAGCCCCCACATCAGAATCTAGAAGAAAGAGAACTTCTATTTCACTGCTGGGGGAGTAGGAGGGTCAACGAACGGCACTGGCCATGGGAGAAGTCCCCCTGGTCTGTGCCAGGTGCCCAGGGCAAGACCTGGGACAGACCCGGGAAGACCGTCTGCACTCTCTTATGGACTGTCAGCCAACCTCTCAGTATCAGAACTGTTTTTGTCCTTGGTATTGAACTTAGTAATATTCGCAACCCTCTTTAAAGTTAAGGAGCTACGGTCGTAAGGAGCAAGACTTCCATCTTACTCTCGGAAACACCGAGACTCGGAGAGGTCAAGTAACTCATCCCAGACATGCCGGTGATAAGCAGACAAACGTCCATGCTGGGAGCAGGAAGCAGGGTGAGCCGATGGGGGGAGCGGGGCATTAGACAGGTTGGAAGGGGTGCTTCCGTTTAGGGTGGAGAGTATCTTGGGGAGAAGCAATCTCTTAATCTTTCATCAGCTGGTGCATCATTGACCAGAACTGCCTGATAACTGGGAAGCGCTGGACTTGGAAACAGTGCCTGAGCCCCACCCCCGGGCCTCCTGGGGGCATTTCACTCAACACCCCAAGTCTCATTTTCCTTGGCTGAAAATATGAACAAAAATGTCCCCCCTCCATGTACTGGCCTTATCAATAGGACTAAATGAGAAAAGGAGTATGTGATCTCATCAAATCATTTCTTTCTCTGTCTTCCCTGTCTTCCTCTGCTTCCTTCTGCTCCTCACCATTCGCCACCACCACCACCCGCCTTAGTCAGCATTCACTGCGTGCTGGCACAGTTCCAAGGGCTCTGCCTGCAGGCCTTGCCAACGCTCACGCAGCTCACGTAGGAGGCGAGTACTGTTCTTATTGCTGTATTGCCCACAGGGGGTCTACGCTTAGAGGGGCTAACTGATGTGCTCAAGGGCACACGGGCACTAAGCAACGGAACCAGAATTCACACCCAGGCACGCTGAGTCCATTCTCTGTGCTCTTTACACCACTTCACAAGCACAGAAGCAGGTCACTGGTCCTCTCTCTTGGGGGACTAGAGATTGGTAAGGAGGGACCATGGGGAAAGGAAGGAAGGAAGGGATACGGGAGCCAGGGATGTTTTCCTCGAGCCTCTCACCCAGCACCTCGGGCCGTGACGTGGAACGGTCCCCTCCTTGCCTGCTCCCTCCTGCAACCGGAAGCCTTACTGGTCCAGGCTGTGCCTTACCCATCCCTCTCATCCCGTAGTCCTCAGACTCACCCCAAATGCCTGCCCCAGTCCCTGGCTCTGAGTAGGCACGTGGTCAATGTTCAGTCAACTCCAAGGAGGATGAACACGCAGGAGACGCCAGACGTGCACTTAGCTGAGCCTCCTCACTTGACCCCCACCTGCGCTATGCATCTGAAGTAGCAGGAGCCCATGTACCACCCACCTGGGGGCTTGTCCCCTCACCCTGACCTCAGGGAGAGAGGCACCTGTGGCCAGGTTCCCTGGGAGAAATGCCTCCTGCAGTTGGCCGCGCCCTCAGAGCCCCCTCCCAGGAACACGGGCAGCCTGTGGTCATCGAACTGGACCTCACGGGAACCGGGGCTTCCTCCCTCCACCCTTCCTTGGTTTCCACACTTTTCATTTTTCTTTCCAGCTCTGGTATCTTATCTGATGAGAGCTGAGGCCCTTCTATTGCACACAGAACACGAACTTGGAAAGAAAGTACCATTTTCTCTCTGGGGGGCAGAGTGCCCTGTGAGTGAGGGTTGGGGCCAGACAGGCTCGTGCCATCACCCCCACCCCCCACCACCGCCGAGCTTACCTTTCCAGAGGTAAACCTGCTGGAAACTGGTCCAGGAGGCCCGAGTCCCTTCTGGAGGCGAAAGACCTGCAAAGGAGGGTGTTCATGGCTCTGACCCTGAGTGGGCTTGCCCTCGTGGGCACCCACACGGCCACACTGCCTCAGTCCCCCGACTCTGCCCTCTCCTGGGTGCACCCCTAGCACCTCCTGGAGCTCCCTTCCAGCAACCTGGCACAAAACCAGGCTGCAGAGCCCTGGTGTCCTGCTCAGGGCACCAAAGAGACTGTCATGGTGAGGGGTCACAGACCTGCGACAGAGAGAATCACTTAAGGAACCGGAGATTGGCTTAAAAAGAACAAAACACCTAGAAAACTTGAGAACTCTCTTAATATTCTGTCACTTAAGTCCCCAAGACTCTTGCCTCCTTAGCCAGTGGGGATGGTGATTGTGAGGAAAGGACCAACATACAGACGGTTTTCTGCAATATTTGACATGCACCCTATTTTACTGGTCGCTGCCATTATTTAATTTGCTTCTAGTATTATCGCGTTTCCTTTTCTGCCGAACGACACTCCCCTGGACTCCACCCCGGTGAGACTGGGTTTGCCTAGCCGTTTCCTGATGTCCGGGTTGCCGCTCTTGTCTCTGTTTGGCCCTAAGATGCTGCCCACTTCCCCTGTGGTCTTAAAGGCGCAGGACAGAGCTCAGAAGGCACGGATTCAGGAGGCCAACCACCCACACATGGCAGGAGACAGCTGGCTCACAGCTTGAGACACTAAAAATGATCACATTTGACCTTTAATATTAGTAAGAGCTGCAGATTACGGTAGCCAGTGATCGTTAGGAGCCTTAGCCAGTGACCCAACACCGTAATAAGCACCTTCCACGTATTGTCTGATTTCAACCTCATAGGTCGGCGTTTAATTTCCAGGTGGAGATCAAAATGCCGGAACTCAAATCCCATCTCCCTGGCTCCACATCCCAAGCTCTAAGCACCACGCTCAGGAGAAGATCACGTACTATTTTAGAATTCTGTCCATCCAAATGGCAAACACCCAGAAAGGTCCTTGTGTTGAGAGAGGTGTGTAAGGAAGATTGCAGAGGGTCCGTTTAACACGGAACTAGACGGAAAACTCAGGTGTTAAAGGAATGAGTCCCACCACAAGGATGGCCGTGCCCCGGGAGCGAGCCCCCAATACTGAGCTGTGCTTCCGCTCGGTTTTGCTTCTGAAATGGAAACAAACGGTGACGCTGGGACCCCTCGGGCTGCCCGACACTGAGGCAGTGTCCTTAAGGGGCCCACTCGGAATTCTCTCCTGGCCTTCTCCAGGGTGTGGGAGGCAGTTATAAAAACGTGGGGAGTGGGCCCTGGCTGGCGTAGCTCAGTGGATTGAGCATGGGCTGTGAACCAAAGGGTCACAGGTTTGATTCCCAGTCAGGGCACATGCCTGGGTTGCAGGCCAGGCATTGATGTTTCTCTCCCTCTCTTTCTCCCTCCTTTCCCCTCTCTAAAAATAAATAAATAAAATCTTAAAAAAAAAAAAAAAAAAACGTGGGGCGTGAACGCCTACGGCGTCTGGGGGACGTGCACTTGGACCTCTGAAGTTAGAGGACTCGCTCTACACCCCACGGAGGAGACCACACCACACGCTCCTGTGACACCAACACAGAGCGGGCCATCTGCTCAGGTTGTGTTCCATTTCCACCATGAACTTGAGGTAACATCTGTTCATTATGAAGGTCAGGCTAGGAGACCTTGAACCTCATCATAAGGGAAATTAAAGAATTTTAAAAATGTATGTTTTTACACCCCAATCTATTTGGAATAAGTCTTACAAAACATTACACACATGGTTTTTTAAAATATAGATATAAAAAATAATAGAACTTCAGGCCATGCATTATGATTCTTCGCCTGTGCAAGTTGGAGAAGTGACATCTTATCTCTGGGGTACTTTATTGCTCTCAAATCTGAAACTGAAACCAATAACCACTTTGAGACATAGCTGATCTTGAGGTAACTGAGCTGAGCATTAGATCCCAGGTTTCCAATAAATATTCATCCAGATCCCCACTCCCAGCCCTGCCCACGAGCAGTGACCCTTTGGGGAACCCCGAGAGGAGGGGCTGCACCACTCAGCAGTCCCCACTTCTGATGCGGGTGAGTCTCTGAGCCTTCCACATGGTCCTGAGGTTCTTGACTTTGTCTGGTAAGTGTGACCTGCTTTATGTGGAGTGGAAGGAAAAATCGCACGTGCCCTCCACTGCGCAGAGCAGAGCAGGTGCTCTACATGGAAGCACGCAGGGATCAGGACGTACTTTGGCCCAGAACGCACCGCAGTGTGTTAGGAACTAGCCCTTGTTATGCACTTCTGGTCCATCTCAAGACAACGGAGCCCTGCTTCTTCCAGCCTGGTGAGCCTTAACTTCATCCTTGGTTTTGGCTCATTTCAACACAACTCAATGCAACAGAGTTCAGTCAAATTCTGCACGTGAGTGTCAGCACCTCGGTAGAGACGGAGATCACCTGACCAGCATGCACAGAGACTACTGAGTCCTGAGAAGCACCTTGGTAAATGCCCACAAGGAAGTTACAACGCCGTCCCTGACAGCTCTGATTATCAACACAATTGCCTAGAGCCTTATCCCCTTTTACCCAGCTGACCTCTGCACACTGCTTGAGCACACCGCCTTCAGGAAGGCTTCCCGGAAGCCACTGGCTGGTCTCCATGCACGGTGCTAACCAAACACCTGTCTTCGAGCTCCCACTTGACGGTACCTGTCCAGCTCCCTGAACATGCCAGAGCTTCCTGAGGTTGAGAACTGGGTCTTACTCCCTTTCGTGTCACCCACAGCCGGTGTAAGCCCCGCGGAGCACTGGCGGTCACCACGTAAATGAAGGCAAGGAGGAATGAGTGAGGGAAACAAAGCCGTCGATGATACGCAGAGCCCGCCGAGTGGAGCAGAGCCCCACCCACCCAGGGACAGCCGCTGGCCGCCGAACGAGTTTTCCTGATGCAGACTTCGGGCTCGTCACTCACTCCCAAACGCCGCCTCTGCAGTGCTGCTGGCTGTGAGGAGGCACCGGAGCCCAGGCGAACGTTACTCCTCCTCTTCCCTGCTAAGCAGTGTTCTCAGGTAGACTGTTTGGGCTGTCCAGGCGTCTGTCGCATTCCTTCCACGACAGCTGTGTTAGGTTGTCCCCGATACGCAGACAGGCCTCCAGACTGACTCATCACCCCGCCCTCTGCACTCAAGGCTGCAGGCGCACGTACACATTTAGGGTGTTGGGGGCTTGGCCTGGAGCCAGGTTCTCCAGGGTTGACGGGTGTTGCGTGGTCCTGATTTACCTCAGAACACTTCGGCAGAGGTCGTGAGCTGCAGCGGGGTGGCCCGTTGGATGCGCAGTCTGGGATGGGCAGGGTTCTGCACCGGACTCCCCAGGGCTCCGGGCCACCTTTGGCTGGCTACCTTCCCCTCTCTGCATCACTCCTCCCACGTCTCCACTCCTGTTTCTTGCCTTTCCTAAATAAGCTGTGCTTCTGGGAGCTTGTCCTGAGCTCTGCTTAGTGCTGAGCGCACGGAAACCCGCCACCGATGAAAGCTCCTGTACAGAACTGATAGGGTCACCCTGCTTGCAGGGACTCAGCAGACACCGAGTCCAGGGTCACTTGGCGATAACATCGTGGATGCGCGGTAAGTTTCTCCACCAAGTTCCCAGCACCCTGAGATAATGACAGTCACCGATGCAACACAGACTCCTGTGACAGGGACACGAGCCACCAGGCTGGGCCTCACCATCGCTCAGAACAAGAAGCCCTTGCAACTCAGAATAAACCTGGAGCGGCTCCGCCCAGGCCTGTTTCTCCTCCCGAAAGTGAAGTCCCTGTGGGCGTCAGGGGACATTCAATCCGCCTGTTTTCCATTCATTTACACTTCAAGACGTCAGAAATGAGACACACGAAATGAGAAATGAAAGCTCTTGAAGCCTTTTTTCTTAGAAATAGGATGGTCTGACCGAATCACTGAACACATTGAGAGACGCCCCCTGAAAGCTGAGGAGGCACGGACCCTGCATGGATGCCTCTCAGGTCCCCTGGACACTGGCTTGGGAACAGATGGCATCTTTGCCGTCACACATTTTTCACAGACGGTGCGGTTCCAGCCACTAAAGGGCTAGTGTACTTCCCCTGCCTGGACTTCTGGTCGGGCCACGTGCTCTGCCGTGGTCGCCGTAGCCCGATCCAAGCCCAACGTTAATGGGCCTGGTGTGTCTCTCCTGGCCCTCCGCTGACTCCACCATCCGCAGGAGAACGTGCTCATGCTGAAGAAGGACGAGAGACCGGGCCGCCCCAGACCCGTCCAGACCAGCCACGGGCCCCCAGGTGCACGAGTGAGCCAGGCCGGGCTCAGCAGCGCCGCCCGGCCGAGGCAGCCTCCCTCTGGCCAACCGGCAGCCCGGAGAGCCACCTCGGCGCTCCCTGGGTGACGCTGCTGCGATGCCGTGGGCGCGTTCCCGCGGCATCTGTGGCGCGGCTCCTCTGCAGAAGCACAAACTGCTCAGGGCGCAGGGAGCGCTCCTAGGAAAGCAGCACAACACGCTGCCGGAGAGGAAACTAGTTCTGAAGGACCTCGGGCAGACGGCAGGGACTTACTCTTGAACTCCTGGCCTCCCAGACGCAATGTCACCTGGCGGCTCCCCTGGTCATACGTCACACCAGGACATGTGGCATTCGCCTTGGTCTCGGAGGGGTCCCTCCAGTCTTCGATGTTGCAAAGCAGGACGTCGGGGGAGCTCAGCAGTCCACAGATGATGGGACCTACAGGGTCACGAGAGGGAGGGGAGGCTGATGTGATGGGAACAAGCAGAGTCCCCGCAGAGACTGACCTCAGTGCCCTGATAGGCTGGGGACAGGAGACAGCTTCCTGGGAGTGGACGGGGACCCTGGGGCTGGCAAGCCTGGTTTTCAACTGGGTTGTTCCTCCCCGAGAGTCGTGCTGCTGTCTCCCTGGCAAATTCCCAAAGGAAGGGCAGCCACCATGCCTACTGACCCTTCCCTCCCTCATTAGAGCCCTCCTTCATGGGCCGCAGTGACAATGATGCCTCGTGTGCCATGGGGCGTCTTTCTGCCAGAGCCTGCTGTCCCCATTTCCTGCCCCCACCCAACAGTGATCTTTCCGAGCCTTCAAGGAGCTGAATGGCAGCTTCTCTCCCTCTCTCTCCCTCTCACCAGCGCCCCACCCCCCGCCACACACACAGACAGACACAGACACACAGAGGAAATCAGCCTCAAAGGGCCTTAGAAAGGAGTATTTAGATTCAAAGTCAGGAACTATCCCAAATGCAGAGCTGTGCACCATTAGCACAAGCTCCCCTGGTGGGAAGTGAGCTCCTTGTCCCTGGAGGCACCCAATCAGGGCCCATGCGCCCGCCTGCCTGGGACGTACACAGAGAAATCCCTGACAGGGGGAAGCACTGGAATGTTTTCTCCTGAATATGTCTTCTAATTTTGTATTTTCAAAACCTGCCCTAAAAGGATGACTTGGTTTGGCATCAGGAGGACCGTCCCCCAGGCTGGCTGAATTGCACAGTGACTTTAGCTACATCTCTGCACCGGGCCAGTTGTGCTTCATGTGCTGTACGTGCTTTAAATGTGCTAATCCCCTTACTTCTTACTGACATCATTATTTCCTTTTTCCTGATGAAAAAACAGAGTCTCATATAAGTTCATTGCCCAAACTTACATAGACCTAGAAATCAAATAATGTATATATCTATTCAGATGCATAATCTTCTTAGGTGACTCAGTTGTTCAGATTCTCCTAGAAAAAAAATATGTAACACCGCACAAGCCCTAGTCCCTTCCTCTCTTGGCTTACGTCCAAACCCAGATGCAGCTTCAAACCCATCTCACCGAAACGTGCCCAGAGCAGAAGACTCACGCACACCTGGCGGGTGGGTCTGACGGGAGTCTGCCCGCCTCCCTCCGACCACTGCGCCCCTGCGGTCCTTTCAAACTCACCAGCAGCAGCAGCATCTCTGTGTACAAAAATCTCCCTCAGAGCTCCTCTAACACGGTGGTTCTCAAGCCAGGGCACTTAGACTGATAAGTAAAGAATGCTGGGAGAGCTTTAGAAATGCTTGTTCTTTGGCCCCAAACCCGGAGTTCCTGATACGACGTGGGGCGGGGGAGGTGGAGGCCTGGGGAATTTATAAATGGCACCACAGATATAGATGGTTTTAGAACACAGACAGATGCCAGACCCCCAACCTGCAGGGACTACTTCTCAGATGAGGAAACGGAGTCAGGAAAAGGAGGGCGGTCTGGCTGGTGATGAGAACGGGAACAGCCGGCCAGCTGGCAGTGGTGTGTCCACCAGGCCCAGGCAGGGGGGCAGTCAGAGCCCGCCGAGGACCCAGAGGACATCTGAGCGCCAGGCTGGCCCCTGTCCCCAGCCAAAAAGCTCATGGAGTCAAACAAGTGCGGGTGTATTGTCCCTCTGCTCCCAGACCTCGGGAGAGAAGCCCACGCAGCTCTTCTCCAGGCACGAGAGTATCGATGAGAACTCCGAGTGTCTGAGAGGTGGGGCCCGCTGGACAGGGGAAGCCACTTTGCTGGTCACACTGCCAGCTGCCCTCACACTCCCACGGAGGCCCTCTGAACCCCACTTCCAAGTAGTCTTGACTGAAACATAGGTCTGGAAGCATCGTGCGCGTTCTTGAATAACTACCAGTTGAAATTACGCCATTTAGGGGTTGGAGGTGGGAAGGGGTTGGAGGGAGAGGGGAGGAGGGGGAGTCCACCCGAAAGTTAAATGGCCTCCCAGACGGCAGGGAAAGGATGGAGCGGGCGTCTGCCCCTGGTCGTCAGCGGGTCCAGCCAAAGCTTTACAGTTAGAACGACACGCCCGCCCACTGGACGGGACTGGGGAAAACATCTGCCCGGTGCTTTATGCCTGTCTCGAAGAGAGCTTAACTCGCAGCCCGGCGAGGCGGCCGTTCCACTCCCCAGAACCCACAGATCACCGCTGACACTTGCCGGGAAAAGCGATCAGGCCGCCAGCCAGAAGCAGCGTGGAAAACAGGGTTTTGTGGGCATGCTGCTCCGTGGAACAACATAACTCTTCCATATATGATCCAAAGGAAAATGAGGTCAGCCTTTCCACCTTGAAAAATCATACGGTCTGGTGAGTCATTAAGCCTCTGGGGAGACTGGTGTCCGCAGAAGAGACGTTTAGCTCAAAGGAGGTGGAAGGCCCCCTGGATTTGAAGTGCGGTGTCTCTAAATGCATGTGTACATAAAGACGTGTGTGTACATACATGCATGCTATATACATGTGTGAGCATCCGTGTGCATGTGTGTGCACATGCATCCATAATCTATCTGTCCTTTGCTTATCTAAATACCAGCATGATGCTCACCATATGATCACAGAGCACTAAACCTACAAGGAAGGTAGGGCACCACTGACCCCAGTCCGGCTGCCCGCCCCCCCACGCAAACACGGCATCCTCATCTCAGCCCCCACCGACTGCTGTGAGCCAAACTCTGCACTTTCGAGTCATCACCTTGGGGCCAGGGACGGATGGCTATTTCATCCTGCCAGAAGTTATGATCCACTAGGGAAATGGACAGGCGAGCTTGGATATGAAGAGAAGAGAGAGAGCGCTGTTGCAGGAGGAGAAAGCACATGGCCTGGTATCAACGGTGGGGAATCGAGCATTGGGGCTGGGGGCAATTAAGATAGTAACGCAATTGGCGATAATAATAATAACAGTAATAATAACAATAATACAGTCCAGATTCCAGACAGCAGAAGCAGGAACGAACTTAATCTCCATCCCCAATGTAGTAAGAAAGCAGCGGCAAGAAATGGGAGTGATGAATCAGTGCAGGGGAAGGAAGCGTGGAGGGGGATTCAGCACGATTCCCAGACTCTCGGCTGGCGGGCTCTTCCCCGAAACAGGATTTATAGCAGAAGCAGGTCGTTTAGGGTAGAAGTTACCCGCCGCTGCAGAGACGTGTTGACTCTGAGATGCTGGCAAGACATCCAAGGTAGCTGTGCAGACAGCAGACAGGTGTGGGCACCTGGACCTCTGCAGAGACTCAGGAGGGGTGAGGGCAGAGCTGGCTGACAGTTAAGCTCAAAGGAACGTGCTTAGGACGCTGCATGAGACGGAGGGGACTGAGTAAGAAGAGAAGGATGTCAGGAAAGTTGGGAGAGGGGAGTTTAGAGAGCTGGGAAGTGGTTGGTAGTGTCAACAGCTAGAGACAACTGGGCCAAGGAGAATGAGAAGACAGAGCTGTAACTGGGGCGGAGCCACGGTAGGAAAGGAGAGAAACAGAACCAGAGTCGGAGGGGAGACCCAAGGTCAAGAGCTCTGTGATGCTGTGCTCCTCTCGGCTTTTAAGGAGACCGAGAGTCCGAGAACCTTGGGCATGCGGCACAGGAGCTGGTGAAGGGGGTGGCCGAGGACAGGCAGGGTGGAGAACAGGACTGACGGAGGCAGAAACAGGCTCTCCAGCACCCACAAAGTGGGGTTTGCTCTCTCAGGAGGAGTGTTCTGCAGGTGCTGGATAGGAGCTGGATTCATCACAGGTGCTATAGAAGGTCGGTGCTTTAGGAATGTTTGCTTACTGAGAAGCCCAATGTCATGGTTAACATTCTCCCGAACACACACAGTCTCCCTGCCTCTATCTCAGCTCACACGAAGGCCTACCCTGGACCAGACTGTCTCTCCTCTCGCCGTCTAAGCACTACCCAACCCACAAAAATATCCCACATGTCCCCTCTTCCAGGAAGCTTTCCCTGACTACCAAGTCCCACTGGTATCTCCCTCCTCTGCACTCCAAGGCTCTCACGGTCTCGACACTCCTGCTGCCTCATTAATCCAGCCCGGTGCACAGCCGTGCTCGGTGCACGCTCCCTGATGGCGGCACAGATGCACGAGTGAAGGTCATGGTCCTCTCAGGGCACACCTGCCTCCCCAACCAGGCTCTAAGCTCCTTTTGTCTGTTTCCAACACCGAGCACACGGACTTCACATATATGGTGGTCACCGGAAGTGAGGTCATGGAAAGATACATAAGGCTACTTCAAATTGGTTTTGATCTTCAGAATTCTCCGTAAGCTGAATGCAACGGCCCCACAGGTGGTGTAGGTGCATCCCTCTGTTACTAAATCCACAGCATACAAGGGGCCAAACCCACGGGGGCCCACTGTCTTTGTAACAGTGGTCCAGCAGGAACGATCATTATCTGTTTTATCATCCACATTTCATGGGCACGTGAACTGAACTCAGTTTGTCCGACAGCGCACAGCGAGCAAGGGGCAGGGTGGTAGCCAACGGCCAGGTGTGGCTGACTCCAAGTGCCTTCCTCACCACCCGTCTGCACAGCCAAGAACATGGATTTAGTTCCACAAACGGAAGTCCACCCCCACTGCTGAGAGATGACAGAAAATTCCAGTCCTGGTGATCACAGAACCCGGCATTCTGTAGGCACTCGGTCATTGAATGAGTGACCCTGGACGCTGGGAATGACTAACGTTTTTGACCACCGTGGCCAGCCCAGGCTCTGGAGCTGGTAGTGAGGTGCTGTCGAAGATGCTCCTGGGCTCGGATCTTGGCTCCGTCTCTTGGCAAGCCCTGTGTCTAGGAGCGAATGGTTTAAATTCTCTGAGCCTCAGTTGCTCGGTCTATAAAATGGAACTCGTAATACCTCCTCTGAAGACATCAATAAGGAAAAAAAACCGGAATTACAACGTAAAGTGGCCAGCAAGGCAAGCGCCATGTTGAGAGAGGCACCGCATGTCCCTGACTTTGTGTCCGTGAACATCCCCTCCTACGTGGATGCGCTCAGCTCACGCCCACAAAGTCTCCCTGTTGTACATCCTGGCTTCTGTGACCCCACGCCTCCCATCCTTTGGCATCTACGTTACCTCCGAGGACTTGCGTGAGGATGAAGCCGTCACAGCACGCGTCACGGTCACATGCAAGAAGGCAGAAGAGATGAACCTCCGTCAGACTGGTCCCTGAGGCCGCAAACACGGTGGGGCTGTACATTCCGGAGAGCGTGTTCTGGAAACCAGTTGGTTCGAAGATTTTCTGGCTCCTTGTGGTGAATTCGTGGCCTGGGGAAAAGGCAGAAAAAAAAATTTTTTTTAAGATCTTAAAACAGTGCAGAGTTTTCTGTGCCATGAACCTTGGGGACATGTCTGTGCAGGGGGAGCTTGGAGCCAGCAGGCCAGGACACACGCCCATGACCCCTCGAAGAGTCTAAAGGTGATGTGCGGAGAGGTGGTGCTTGTGACTGCCTTTAGGGGGACCAGCCGATACCGAGCTCCAACTGTACCCCCAGGCGCCATGCCACGCGCCTCACCTGCAGGACCCCATCGCATTTCACCGCCCTGAGAGTTACGTCCAGCCCGCTCCGCGATCCCGTGCGTTTCAGTAATGCAGCTTCTCGGGCACCTGTTGGGCAGGAAGCTGGGCCCCTGCATGCTGGCCTGGTGCCCACAGCTCGAAGGTGGAGGCAGAGCAGCAAAGGCAGAGAACCGGGCCCGGACACGAGGCACCTCAGCCTGCGTTCTTCCTCCCGCCTCAGACTGGCCGCTGGCTTTGTCCCCAGTGGGACGGCTGTAACTTGCCCTTTTCTTTGTGCCTCTGGCCCTCGGCTCCGTAACTCAGGTGCCCGTACCCTTCCCCGCACCTGCCCCCGCCAAGCCGCCTGCCTTTACGTTTCCCGAGATGGGTTCAGCGTGTCTTTTTTTAAACTGTAGATTTTTCATTTTAAGTGGAACTGTTACTGGTTTTTTTAGCTCTCTAGTTACAAATGTCACAGCTTAGGTTCTGCCTCTGTCCCAGCTCTACTTCTCCGGTGAGCCCTGTTCTTTTTAGAGCGCCGCTTTGCAAATGCGAGATGACACATCACGCTACAGCCAATATGTCTGTCCTACTTCTACGTCCTTTGTGTGTTTGAGGGAAGAGAGCCTCACCTAGCTAACGGTGTTGCCTCGGTCCACACAGCTGGTGGGCGGCAGGGAGAATGCCGGAGCCTGGGCTTGCCACCACCCCGGCCTCCCACCACCCAGCATCCACCGTTCTTAACTGCCTCGTGCACCTGGAGCCTGCACAGGGTGTACAGAATGAGGCCCAAGCGCACAAGCTGCAGAACGAGGCAGACCTGACTGGGAAGCCCTACGGCACCCCAGGTTAGCCAGTTCCGAATTCCTGAGAGCCTCAGCTTACCCATCTGCACAATGGGGGTGACCACATGCAATCCTCATGGATGTTGAGCGGATGAAAAGATAGGCTTATAGAAAAGGCTGAGCCACGGGCCTGACCCTTAGCGGATGCTCAGCAGCTATCTTGCAGGTCTCCAACGGGCCAGTGTCTCCTCCCTGCACGGCCTGGCTCACTCCTCCCTTCTCCCTGACTAGCCGGCAAAGCCCCCGCTCACCCTTTACTGAAGCCCAGCTAACCCTGAAGGGTCCCTCCCTTTAAGTCTTGCCCCGAGCGCTGGTTGCGTCGGATGCTCCCTCTTTGTGGACCTGCTCTGTGAATGAGGGGATGGGGCTGCACAGTCTCCGGGGAGCCTTCGAGCACTCTCTCCTCCGATTCCGAAAGACCTCGTGGCCACTCCTCCGAGGTCAAGGCTGCAGACGAAGTGCGTGCAGGCAGAGGTGCCAAATGCCAAATCAAGCTGTCTTGCCCTCTGGGTCAGTGGTCCCCAACCTTTCTGGCACCAGGGACCAGTTTAGTGGAGGACAATTTTTCCGCAGACCAGGATCAGGGGGATGGTTCCGGGGCGACTCAACCGCACTGCCTTCAGGCTCACCTCCTGCCGCGCGGCCTGGGTCCTAGCAGCCTGCGCTGGTACCGGTCCACAGCCCGGAGGGTGGGGACCTCTGCTCCGGGCCACGTAAGCTCAGGCATGCGAACGAATGTGCGTGTCTACCTGCCCAGCTGCCACAGACTGTGCTGGGGACATGCAGAAAATGAGTCCTTTCCCCCTCAGCTGTGACCTTTTACTCCCGTTGTGCAGAAAGACGAATTTAGAAGTCATCCCTGATCAGAGCGGTGTCTGATCCCAGACCCCGTTCACTCTATCCCCCTTCTCTTCCCGCTACACTGGGGTCTAGGATGGCTGGGTCTCCGAGTTTTCTGCTTAAAAAATAGAAAAATGTTTAAAAGCCAAACAAAGACAAAAATAAAAAGAAAGAAACAAAAAACAGTGCTGCCCTTGATTAGTTTGGCAGCAAGGAAGCTTCACAGCTTCCTTTGCAATCCCCCCACAGTACACGCTTTCAGGGGAGTGGGGGGCGGGGAACAGCAACCACTTAAAAAGAAGTAGAAATGCATTTTTAAAAAAATGTGATAAAAGGCCAAGGTACAGCTTGAAAAAGAGAATCGAGAGGGGCTACTCGCTGTATTTGTTTTCCCTTTCAGAAAATCGTCTCCACGCTTTGCTGCTTTTAACGTGGAGTAAACGCCAGGCAGGAGCCCCGGGAACCCTGGCTGCCGATCAGAGCGCCGGAACTCCACCGGCCTCCGCTGACCCAGGGCGCCGCCCCCGACACCGGACGAAGGCGGGAGGGGGAAGGAGGACTGGAGACAAAAACAGGAACGCGCCCCTGCTGAGGACGGCGGTCAGAGGCAGCACGGCCCCCACTTGCTGCAGGCTGTTGGCGGCCCAAGTCGGAGGCTGCTGGGAGCCAGGCCTCCTGCCCTGAGTTCCAGACCTGAGAGAACGACATCCTGCCCGCTCCGATCTCAGCCCCCAAGTCCCTGGTCCGACCCCCTTGGTTGTCTTCCGGTCCCAGCCTTAGCCCTGGGTCATCGGGAAACTTTTCGGCAAGAATGAAAACAAATGCAGACATCTCCTGCACCTGCTGTTTCCACGTGCCAAGCACTGTCCGGAAAGCCTCACACGGGTCCTCTCGTGACTAGTGACCCCTATCCTACTAGAGAGGAAATACGAAAGCCTAGAAAGTCCGGGAACGTGGCCCCAGTCCGCAGGTCACACGGCTGGTGCGTGGCAGAGCGGGGACAACCCCGGCAGGCGGCTCCAGCATCCTCACCCTGACCGCATGAAGGGCGGTCCGGGGTGCAGGGACTAGGGGCGGCTTCAGGACCCGCAGGGCAGCGCCAGCTGGGGCCCAGGGCTCAGGCCGCTGCACCGAGGGTGCTCTACTGGCCTGACGGACCAGGAGGCCGGAGGCCAGCAGGACAGGGCCCAGGCTGCGGGGTTCCAGGAGAGGCTCGCTGTGTCTCACTCCCCACCTCCCACCCACAGGCTTCCATGCCTGGAAGTGTTTCCCTGCCCACCCCTCCGTGAGCGTGAGCTGTGCAGGGGAACTCAGACACACGGAGGTTCAAACCCAGCTCCCCATTTACTAGCGCTGTGCCCTCAGGCAACTTTCAATCTCTCTAAGCCTCAGGTTCCTCATTGGTAAAATGAGGATTATGATCCTCTTTAGGCCTTCCTCCAGAAATTTCTGCAAGGGTGGAATGAAAAAGTGTATGGGCAAGGGAGCTGCGAACTACTGAACACGTACGCCCTGGCTGCTGAGAGCGTGGCCCAGGCCCCGGCCGCTGCGGCATCCCTGAGAGGTTGTGCAAGGGCAGGATCCCGGCCCTGCCCTGAGGCAGCAGCGAGGAGGGATGGTTTTACAAGCCCCCAGGCAGCCCTCGGGCACGTGCAGCTGGAGGAGGTCCTCTGGGTGGTGAGAGAGGAAGGGCTTGGAGGTTTGGACGGGTTGTGGGAGGGTCCCACCGCTCCCGGGGGTGGATATGGAAGGTCAGCAGAGCGCAGCTCCATGCGGGGGAAGGCCCAGGGGGCACGGCTGCAGGAGCCCGGTGCCCAGACGCTCCCACATGGCAGGCAGCCTCCCGGGGTTGCGCGGGGCACGCAGTCTGGACGCCGCCGGGTGCGGCCCGCCACCTTCGTGCCTGCTCTGCGCCGTAGCTTCTCCCCAGTAGAGTGCCCCTCCCCGTCCCCGTGAGAGGCTCAAGCCTGAGGGCATGGACGCGAATGACAGGAAAGGTCCTTAGCACCTGCCTGTCTGAGGAGGACAGCGGAGGCGAGTCTGCCCTAGGAGCGAAGGAGCAAAGGGCGGGAAGCGGGTCCGGGCGCGTGCAGGCGTGTGCAGGCGTGTGTGTGTGGGGGGGGGGGGGGTCTGGCGCCTCCCGGACGCGCCTGCTGGGAGGCAGCTCCTAGCGTCACCCAGGGAAAGCTACTGAGCCCGGAGCCGCGCGTTTCCGCCCACTCACCCTTCTTCAGGTGCACAGCCAGCGCGTCCCGCTCCCGGCTCCTCACGGTCACCTGGCAGCTGAGCCCGCCGAAGCCCGTGGCCTGCGAGTTCCCCAGCGCGCCTTCACTCTGGAGACGCGAAGAGGCTGCGTCACCCTATCCCGCGACAGCGAATTCAGCGCACGGTTAACGGCCCTGGCCCCGGCGAGGCCCTGGGCTGGCGAAGGTGACAGGGGGACCATCCCTACTCAGGATTTCCCCCCCGTCTACTGGGGCACACAGACGGCGGGCCGACCACCGCAGCCCCCGGTCCCGAGGGCCAGCTGCGAAGACACATGCCACTCGAGAGAGGGTGAGACAGAGGAGGGACAGACACGTTCTATCACGAACAGGGAGCTGGGCGAGTGCTGCCTCTCAGGGGCCCACCCCCACCTGCGTGCCTCCAGCGTGTCGCTCCTGAAAACGCACTGGCACGTGGGCACAGGTACAGGATAAAGAGGTCCTGCTGTCGATGATGCTGCAAAACGGCTAACCAACGTCCTTAACGAATGTAAGCCAAGTTACGTACATCCATAGCAGGGACTGGATGTGCCGTTCGAAAGAACAGGGTTAAGTATTAAGATACAAGGGAGAAAAATACATATTGTACAATAAACGAACAAACAAAAAAAGATGCTTATACTGCGCAGAAATTTCCTGGATGGATCCAGGAGGAGCTGGGGAGCAAAGCGCAGGTTTGTGTGGGGGGAGGGCCCAGAGAGTTAGGAGACAGGGGTGCGCGTGGCTTCGCTGCACGCCCGCCTGCCCTAATTCTCGGGAACAATGGAACTGCCGATGTTCTACCAGCTTTGACTCACAGAAGCAGCCGTTTCACATGGCTCTAACTAACTAAAATGTAGCTGTTTCCTGTTCAAGCCACAGTCACACTTCCACGATGGGAAGGAGTGTCTGCCGGGGTCCGGGGTCCAGGGCTCAGAGGGACTGCAGGCACTCAGGGCTCTGGACGAGGGCCGGTGGTGCCCAGTGCCGGTGGGGGGGCGGGGCCATGAGCAGGCTGGTGGGAGCAGAAGGGGCCGCTCGTCCTTGACACTCCCTCCTGACCCCCGCATCAGGAGGCGACACTGCTCAGGGGAGCACGCCTTGTGTCCGTGTCACCACGAGCCATCGCAGGTTTGCCGCTGGCTCAATTTTCCAGAGTTTTCTAGAGTCTCATCACTTTGAAGAAATGGAGGTAACATGGGGTCGGCTATGGACGATCTCATCCCTTTGCCTCGTCGGCCTGGTGTGGATCCAATCAGCACGCGTCCGACAGGCGGAGGAGAAGCAAAGGTGCCACACGGTGGCCACGACTCACCTGACCAGAAGCTGTGCAGGCAATGTTGTCACTCGTCCAAGCGTAGAAGTCACACGAGACATCTGGTCCCACCATGGACACGGTGAGGAAGCTGCAGGACTCATCCGAGGCACAGTCTGCAAGCACCATGGGACCGTCACCCATCTGTCCCCTCGGGGTGATGCTGAGGACAAAGGGACACCCCCCCCACAACCTGCCCCCAGTACACCCCCCCCCAGACACGAACACGCACGCCTGCAACACGGGGTGATGATGAGTATCCACAGCTGACTGCAGGGTTGTGAAACACTCCTTACACAGACACACACTCAACCAATGAACGGCAGTGGTCACTGCCCGCCTCCGGCCGCACTGTTAAAATAGGCAGATGCAGCGCCAGCTCGGACACGCAGCTCCATACGGAACCTGCGCCGTGCACTCTGCTCCCAAATCTTTGGTGTCACGTTGTCCTCGGCCTACAGTAGATGCACTGTAAACCCTGAAGTGAAATTATGAGCTAAGTGTACCTTTGGGGGACCAGCTGACTGCAAAGTGTTTGGATAAAGTGTATTTTTTGGGAGAGCGTCAGTGGTTTTGTTTGACTTGCCTTGTAGATCAGATCAGCAGAGCGTATTTCAATACCACCCTCCAGGTGCCCACCTGCCCACACCCCTTACCTGCCAAGCACTGCACCAGCGGGGATTCAGAACCAGGAACCTTGGACCTGACTCCCGTGGCCACGTCGGCGTTGAACATCACCTTAGAGCCTGGAGCCTGCTCAAACTTCTGCATCACTGAAAGATAACGTGAAACTCATGGAATCCGACGCTGAAGCCTTGAAGCCAAAACGAGTGCTCGGTCAAGAAGTCCCCTTCCGGTCACAGCCCTTGGTGACATGGATGTCCCACAGGGAGAATTCCTGCTAGGTTCGGCCCAGCATGCTGCTTCCTGTGTAATGACGAGAGCTGTGACTTCTGTCTCCACTCCTGTACCTCACTGGCAGGAAGTAAGGAGAAAATTCAGTACTACACTAGTCCTTACAACTCACCCTTTCTCACGGGTAGTGGCTTTCTATCTAAAGTGACACTTCCCTGTCCTTATCTCTACGTGCTGATTATTATTTCTAATTTTTTGATGAAAATTTTGTTTTTAGCCCTGGCTGGTGTGGCTCAGTGGTTGAGTGCCAGCCTGAGAATCAAAGGGTTGCTGGTTTGATCCCCAGTCAGGGCATGAGCCTGGGTTTCGAGCCGGATCCCCAGCAGGGGGTGTGCAAGAGGCAACCACACAGTGATGTTTCTCCCTCCCTTTTACCCTCCTTTCCCCCTCTAAAAATAAATAAATAAAATCTTTGGGAAAAAAAAAGAAAAAAGAACATTTTCTTCCTGTAAAACAGCTTGACGTCGTTCTGGAAAGAGGCAAGTTGTTTTTAAAACTTCAAACAGACTACGTGCACGTGGGCTCAGGGAAACCCGAAAACGTGGCATGTGGCTCGGGCACTTCCGTGACAGTGTTTGCTCAAAGGGGACCTCGCATGTGTTTTTCTAGCTGCCATCCACACACCTGAGCTCTGATCTGGTGGGACTCACACCGTCACACGCTCTGGGAACCGGACGAGGGAGGAAAACAGTACAACTTCTCAAGGCTACGAGGCTTGGGACTCACTCTTCACCAAGAGAAAAAAGCGTCGTGGTAACTCTCCAGGAGCGAGCCTAATCTCAGAAGCCGAAATGCCCAAGGATGCCAATATTTTGCCAAAAAACAAGCCCCAAACCACACGAGTACTACTTTTTCCCAGATACACGAGTCATTGTAAGCATGTATGTACGCACTGGTTCTCATACACATCTGCTGCTTTATAAAAGTGATTGCATCTGGGTTGGTTTTCATTACGTCAGTAAATTCAAGGTCATGCAAAGCAATCTTTTCTCCGCTTTTGTAATAAGCGCAGGAAAAAAGTCGATTCCTTTTGGGATCGGGTTGGGAGAGGGGAGTGTCAGTATAATAGAAAAGATGCACTTTACGTCTTCAGGATTGTTTGATGTAGAACGGAATCCCAATTTCACACAGTGGCTTTCACGCCGACCACTGAAGTTGTCAATTCCGTGTGCTCCAACCACACTCAGCCCCCTGCTCCCCTCCGCCCTCTCGCCCTCTCCCCTTCTAATTCTCACACTCCTCGTTACTGTTTATACAGACTGCCATCGCCAGCCCAGCAAACACCATGCTACACGTACCCTGGGTCCCTGCGGCTTGACTGGTATAGACCAGAACCTCACAACATTCTAGAAGACACAGTGAAGTTGGAGAGGTCTTTCAGTTTTCAGTGAAAGTCTTTGCCGTCACCAAACATATGTGAACTGAGGACCTCAGTGAGAGAGCCCCTGGCTCTCGGGAAAGGGACACATGGGTGACACAGAGCTTCCCTCTGCGGCGCTCTGCGAAGCGGCGTGCGGCCAAGCAGGACAGCAACTGTCCGTGAGCTGGGCTGCGGGTGGCTCCGTGGGGTCCTGAGTTAGGTCTCAGAGTGGTCACCCTGCTGCTATAATTCCCCACACGCCAGACTGCTACTTGGCACATACGGGCAGGGTCTTGGGGACAGCACGAGGGTCACCATCAGAACGCACTAGATCATGACTCTCAGTATTTATGTGCCTGTTTCTTCCCAACAAGGACAATGTTCTGAGAATATCCGAGCCTCCACTGGCTAGGAGAGTGACGGACATACTAGTTTTCTGTCTATTGGACGGAAGGATGGACAGATAGAAGGAAGAACAGACACAGGAACAGATGGACGACCGCCGAGATCCTCACACCACCAGCAAATCTGGAAAGCGTGTTACGAAGGTGCTCTCTGCGCATCTCCGTTCCCTGGTCGTGAGGACTGAATGGCACGGACGCGGACACCCGACACACAGGAACGACTCAGTGGGCACCTGGTCCCCGTACTGCCTACAAGGGCACCTGCCTCAGTGCCGGGGCTGGTGAAACTGGCTGCAGGAATTCCAGTGACAAGAACCATTTGTTCATTCTGACAACAAGCCCCACTGCCCTGGAACAGAACAGAAAGTAAGACGCAGTTCTAGCCCCAAAGGAGAGTCCAGTCTGACAAGGCCGAGGCCAGAACAGAGGCCGAGGTGCATGGCTTTACCCTGTTCCGGGAGCAACTTGGGACCTGGGAGGAGTCTTAAGGGGCGCTGCATAAACAGAATTGCCTTTTAGAAAAACTGCACTGGGTGAGTCATAGAAAAAAATCACTGGAGGGGGCAAGTCCGGCTCGGGACGGAGTTCGGTGGCTACAGCTGTATTCCCTGTGGGTGATAACCCAGGCCTGAACTATAAGCAGGAGAAGGGGGTGGGGTGGAGAGGGGGCTTTTCCTCTCAGGTAAGAGACCTGCTTGGGAAGTTACACAACTAAATTCTACACCCTTTGCTTTCTCAAGAGGACAAAACTGAGACTGCCATTTCACCTCCAAAGACACAGTCCTCTCCAAGGCAAGTGAGAGGATTCTGAGAAAACACTTGCTGGCGCCCCAGTGGGGGCCCGGCTCCTTCACATGGAGACCCTGCTGCACACCCAGACAGGGAGGCGAAGCCCCGTGTGCCGCTCCCTACACCCGAGGTGCGGACGCTCTACCTGTGGGCTCTTCCTAAGCCATCCCCGAGGGAGGCGTCACTCAGGTTAGCGGGCTGAGCTGTTCCTCGTAAGTGCTGCTGGTGCCTCTCGTTAAGCTGTCCTTTCTGCCCCAGAAGAACACAGGGCAGAACAAGGGCCGCTCGACAAAGCGCGCACTGCCGTCCGTGGACAAGGACGCAGAGGGCGCTGAAGGTGAGACGCGAGCACTTTGGGGACGACCCCAGAATGGCCGGAGTCACCGAGCCCTCGGTTGTGAAGGACAGCAGAGAGCCACTTGGCCTGCTCCCCTCAAGTCTTCCAGCTCCCACTCCCCGGGTTGCTGCATCTGCCCAAGAGGAGGAACGATGGAAAAAACTAACGACTTCCGTAGGATTTGCAAATCTGCCCACGGGGACAGATGCGCACAGGTCCTTGGGATCCCGCGGTGCTTTGCTAGAGGAGAGAAACGACTGGTCTGGGTATTAGAAAATGAAGTGTGCTCGCTTGCGTTTTCAGGTGTTCTGGGTTGTCAGCGGCACCAGCTTCCCTAGAGAGCAGTGTGGCTACGTGCGCGAGTGTGCATGCGTTGTGTGTGTGCGAGTGTGCACATGCAAGCCCGTCTAAGGAAACAGACAAATCCAGGCAGGAGCGGATTGTGCGACAGAAGGCATGGGTTGAAGGGCCAGACACACACCCATTCACAACTCACTGAAGCACTCTTTGCCTCACTTTCCTCAACTAACGATGGGGGCTGACGCCATCCGCCCCTTGCCCCTTCGCCCCTCCAGTTTCCACGTGACGGCCTAGAGGCACCGCCCCGTGAGCCCGCGCGCCTCCTGCCTCTCCTTCCACAGACAGCTGAGCGGCACCGGCAGCAGCCGTGCAAAGGGACGCCACGGCCTTCGAGCAGCAGAAGGCGACTGCGGAGAGGAGGACAGAGCTCTGCCGACGGGAGGGTGGGATGACAGCCGCTGCACATTGTCTCAGCCTGCTCCCTGGTGAGCGGACGAGGAGACATGGCAACTAGTACTGAGACCGCTAGTCCTTCTGAGATGCGCATCGCCCGCTCGGCACGCCATTGCTAACGCGCTCAGTTCCCCGACGGGTGGCCTTCACGTCCCCATCTACAGGGGAGAAAACTGCTGAAGGCAAGTGACTTGCCCAAGACTGCGCAGCCAGCCGAGGGCGCCATCGGGACTAAACCAGCGTCACCCCTGCTCCCATCACTCTGCCTGCTGCAGGAGGTTGCTCCGCCCGCCAGGACTTCCCCGCCCGTCGTCGTCCCGGGGCAGGCCTGTGCCTGGACACTGCTCGGTGAGCGCGTTCTTCAGGGGATGGCTTGGCCTTCTCGGTGTCTCAGGAGGCCACTGTGGGGCCTGTGGACCAGAGAAGTTGAGCGACCTGCTCTGGGTTGCCCAGCAAAGAAATTATGGAACCAGGCCTGGCCCTCAAGCCTTTCCGCAACAGCCCACTGAAGGAAAACCTGCTGACCAGCTGTTTGGAGGCAAAAGGAAGCCTCAGAAGATTAATTTTTAAATTCGTTTCTCCTGCATTCACAGGTATTTTTGGGGAGACTTTTATGACGTCTAAAACTTACTTTCCAATGACTAAAAATAAAAGAGAACAAAAGAGCAAAATACTAATGACTGTTGGACCTAGGTGATAGGTATTTGTTCATCCTACTACTTTCTTTCAACTTCTACACAGATTAAATTTTTTTACATAAAAATTGGAGACAAATGCCTCTCGCCTGCCGGTCCCTTTCGAGGAAGCCATGGAGAGTGCCCCTCCCCCAGTGATGCAGCTGGTCTCAGGGCCACACGTACCCAGACACTGGGCGTCCGTGAGCGGGGCCTCTGTCTCCGACCACGGCAGCCTCCGCCCCTCGCTGTCCACACAGAAGGCCTTCCCACTGTCCCCGTCCCTCTGGCTGGCTCGGTACTGGCCATACTGGTCACACTGCAGGCCCATCTCATTCCTCTGACAGTTGGTGACACCTGGAACCAAGACACGGACACAGCGGTCAATGATCGGTGACAGGCCTCTGGGGTTCCACCTCTCAGACTCCTGGGCGCCCAATCGCCGGTCAGAGGTGCAAGTCACGGGTCTGAGCCAGACGCTCTCTCGCTTAAAGCTCGTTGACCCCACCCCGACCACGCATGACATCCGTGACACCACGCTGCATTTAAATACGGGAATGTTTTCTTCTTTCTATCAGACTCCTAACACCTTGAGGACAGGGAAGGAATCTCTGCTTGCTTTGCTTTCCCAGTACACACCTGGCAGGAGGAAAGTGCGTGGATGTTCAGAAGGGAAGGCCTGGACGGGCCCCCCTGGACCCTTGCTGGGAGGGAAGTGGAAGGTACCCATCGCAGCAGCCCAGACACTTGGCTAACGTCCAATTCTCTGCCCCCTAACACTATTAGTCACGTGACTAACCACTGCCTGATAATGACGTGTTTTGCAAAGAGATACAAAGGTTCCTTTTTAAATAACATGCTTTATATGCCATACATGCTATACATGAATTAATTTATCAATCAATAGCTACTTGGTTGTTAACAGAACCTCAGAAATCATCCACTGGACCTGCAAGGTTAGAAAACAGGAGAAAAATGTTTTCAAGTACCAATTATAATACAGACCATAACTACGTAGAGAAACTGGAATCCTAAAAGCTATCCCAACACAAAAGGAAGCCCATGAAATATAACTCTTGGTATCACGTAAAACTCGGCAGACTCTCCTGCCCTGTGCTTCTCTTTAATCTGATCCGTCTAAGAACACAGACCAGGCAATGCAGCAGGCAGAAGGGCAGAGGTGACGAGTCCTGGAGAAGTTCTGAGGTGTGAACACACCCTCAGCATAGGCCCCGCCCCTGGCCCTGGAGACTGACCCATCGCTGACATCTCGTCTGTGACTCAAGATGTCGGGAAGTGTAATCATGTGACAGCCCCCCCACCCTGCTGCATGGACTTCTGCCAAAGCTCATCCCCGCAGTGGGATGGGGGTGAATGCTCATTGTTCTTCATAAACATATTAACGGATTCCACTTCACTGTGGACCGAATGTTTGCCTCCTCTAGTTCATAGGTTGACACCATTAACCACAGTGTGACGGTATCTGGAGATGGGACCTTAGAGAGGCGATGAGGGTGGAGTGAGGTCATCAAGGTGGAATCCCTATGACCGAGTTGGCGACCCCACAGAAGGGGAAGACCCGGGAGGCCCCTCACTCTGCACACACGCACCCCGAGAACCTAACCACACTGGTACGCGGGTCTGGGACCTCCAGCCTCCGAAACCGCAAGCAATCAGCGTTGGTTGCTGAAGGCACACGACCCATGGTAATGTGGGTAGAGCAGCGTGAACTTGACAAAGACATGTTTTATAACCACCCTACAATGCCGTACCACTGGCCTCATGTAACAAACTCCCTTCAGAGAAGGGAGGCCACCCGGCCTGCAGGACAGCGCCAGGAGGAGGGAGGGCAGGGAATGAGAGGGTCTGCCTAGGACCTCGTCCCGGCCCCTTCCTCTGGCCCCCGTCACGCTGGTAGCACCCCTCCATCGGCAGTATGATATGCTGACCCCCTTAAAAATACCTTTCTCTGGCCGTGTGACAGCCCCTCATGCCACCCCAAACCACAGAGGCCGGGGTCGCCATGGGCACACGGGGGGACGATGCCCCGATGTCAAGGGCAGGGCGCACCTGCTGAGGACTGTCCACCCAGGAGGAAGGTCAGACTCCTGGCCCCAAAACTCCTCTTACTCTCTCAGAATTACCACCCTCCTTCCCTGCTCTCCTGACCAAGGAAATTGCCTGCATCAGAGAAGGCAACTTGATCTCTTTCAATTAATTATTTTCAAATTCTAGGCACTCTTCCGTTTTGAAGTAATATCAGTTTTTCTCTTGTTGACACAATTTCAGGCTAACATTAAAAAAAAAAAAAACCGCACAAGGCAAGTGATGAGTCCCGGGAGGAACAAACCCAGCAATACCCAGGTGACTGCACGTAAGCAGGCCCGGTGAAATCACGTGACATATGGGAAGCCTGAGAGTGCACGCAGCCCTGACGAAAGGACGGGGGACGGGCCTGTGAACCCCACGGTGGCGAGGCCGGGAGGTGGAAACTGTCTTTCGCTTCTCAATCTGATAAGGCCGACGTGAAAATCAGAGGTTTCGGAAGCAGACGACGCCAAGATCGAAGGCCAGCCACGTCACTTACTGGCTGAGTGACTTTGGCTAAACTGCTTCTCTGCGTCTTAACCTTCTTGTCTGTGGAAGGCCAGCTCACGCTACTTCCCTGGAAGGGGAGCGGGGAGGACCGAGGGAGACAGCACAAGGAAAGCCCCTGGCCCAGCCCCTGGCAGGCATGGGCACACACAGACAGTGCGGCAGAGGCCCCTCTGACGCTCAGCTGTGTGCTTGCGGTGTTCAACGTGGGCGATGCTGTCCCCGTGCGAGCCACTCTGGCGATGTCCGGAGGCACGTCCGGTTGTCATTAGAACTTGGTGGGCAGAGGCATGCCTCTGTCATCTAACAGGTAAGAGCCAGTGATGCTGCCGAATCCGCACCCCGCCATACAAGGGACAGCCCCCCCACCTGAAGAATGCTCTGCCCCGGATTTCAGCGGTGCCAAGGCTGAGGCCTTGCCCTGTGCCCCGTGCACTGCAGGGTCTGGGCTTCCCCGCGGGACCCTGCGGGACTCACAGTGGGTCTGACGGAATGCTCCGGCGGAGACGGTCGTTCTGCCCCCGGGACAGGGGACGCAGGCCAGGCTCCCTGCGCGCTCCTGGTAGAATCCCACAGCACAGGGAACGCACCGCTCCTCCTGGAAGTAGCTTCCTTCGGGGCACTTGACTAGAAAAGGTAAACAGGAAGACGACGTTCAAGACGAGACACTCGCTTTGCAGCGAATGCTCACAACACGCAGGGCCTGCACGCGGGACCCCCACATCGGTGCCCGACCTCGCCCCTCTGACACACGTGCCTTGAGGGCCCGCTGCGGGCCAGGCCTGGGGGGGCCAAGGGCCAGCTGTGCAGAAGGCAGACGGGGCCCCGCCCCGCAGGAGGTGACAGGCCAGTGGGATGAGAGGGTGCCGGACGAGAATTCCAGAGACGGGTGAGATGAAGCAGGGAGGGGGGCTTGCTGGTGAGCAAGACCCCGCTGACCGGTGACACCTGAGACAAATGATGAGAGGCGCCCCAGGCAAAGGTCTCAGGGGAGGGACTTCCAGGCCAGTGCACAAACCCCGAGGTAGGCATGAGTCTGGACCACTCGCAGAATGGGAAGAAAGTAAGCCACACGAAGCCAGCTCTGGAGAAACAGCTTAGCAGACCAAGGGAGGAGGTGACACCGGAGAACCACCGGAAGATGCGGCGCAGCCATAAGGTACCACGGGAACACTTCCCAAGGGGAAGGGCACGGGGGAGCACCGCGTGGGGGAACAGATGACTTCGGATTTGAGCCCCCTTCTCTGCAAACCGAAGCCTTTTCTCCGTCCACCAGTCCAACCCACTTCCTTTGACCAAGTAGTTAGCACAGACGTGTGGGGCAGGCTAGGATGAAGCCAGTGTTGACTTCACGACTCCCCTCGCTCGCACGCGTTCACCCCGGCGCTCCTGAGTAAATCAGAAACTCGAGATACACCCTGGAAACTGAACGACGTGCTTTCCCGCCCGTCCTGAGCAGTTGACAGCCTCACGCAGAGACCGTGGTTTCGCTCCTCCTATGAGTCAGGCCTCTGATCATCCCCAGTGTTTTAACCCCAGGGCTGGGGCTGTTTTTTCAAGCGGTCTCCAAATTCATGGCTGAGGGAAAACAAAACCTTTTCGGCCCGCCTGAGCCACCCGCCTCCAGGTCCGAGGTGCGGGTGAAGGGGCTGCACGCTCAGTCAGTTGCAGGCCTCTGGGCGATGCTCGGGGACACGCATTCCGTCTCCCTGCATCACAGACACTGACGGTCTCGTCCGCCCGAAGGAGGCCTTGTGGAAGCCAGAGCGAGGCGGTGGCTGCATTATCGTCATCCTTCCCTCGGCAGGTGGGCCCTCTCAAAGATCCCCAAGTCCACGGCAACCACAGGGCATCCGCCCTTCAGGTAAGCCCCTCTGTGACAGTCACCAGAAGCCCCCTGTGCCCTCTGTTCCCTCCTCCATAAAGCCAGACGTGGCCTATTTGCATTTGCAAGTTTCACAAAGCGTTCGGTCACGCCAGCTCGGTCCCCTCGTCCTGCAACCACGACGGCCCAGTTTCTGCTGCAAGGAGTATCTGGGAGGAACCTTAATGGTCCTCCACCCCCTAGCCTGCCCTGCTCAACGCCGTGCCTGGAGCCGCCACTTCCCAACTTAATGCCCGTCCATGATGCCTCCCCACCAGTCTCAGCCCCTGGCTGTGCCCCAAGGCCCCCCGACTCTAGTCCCTGCCTGTCCCTCTGGCCCCGAGTCCCGCCACGTTTCCTGCACACCCCATTCTCCGGCCACGTAAGTCATGTGTAAGGTCCCCATAAAGCCATACCACTTCATGACTCTCTGCTCTTGCACGAATCTCCACTTCTGGGATGTCTTTAGCAGCCTCCACACAGGTGGGTGCATGCACGCACAACACACACACACAAGCACATGTACACACACAAAACGTGTGCACAGACACATCCCTGCTTGTCCACTCTTGTCGAGCAGCAATTGTAACTCACCCTCCAAGTTCACACCAGTCTTGTTCCCCCAACGAGCCGTCCCTGGCTGCTCTGCCTGGGGCGGACAGAGCACTTCCACGGGATGTTTTAGCTCTCTTTTCATTTACCTCTCTCCAACCAGACCATCAGTTCCTTGAAAGTAGAGCTACAAATCTGCTTCCCTGAGTATATAACATGGTGTTCGACAGAGAATTACATTTTGAAAGCTTGGATGGATGGATGGATGCATAGAAGGAAGAAAGAAGGAAAGGGTAGAAGGAAGGAAAGAAGACACATTGCTGCAGAAAAATCCCATCGAGAACTAGCTCCATTATAAGAACCTATAGTGAATAAATAAAATTTAATGTTCTCCAGAATGGAAAATCCAGGCGATTTCTCTGGGATCCTCTTTAAAGGGCCAGCCTTGCATGCAGCTACCAGCAGGTAATTCCAGGGAAAACCACAGGACTGGCCTTGAGGCCAAAGGGTGAACAGAACTGACCCACCAGAGCTACAAACACAGCCCCGAGCCCCCGCAGTCTCCGGTCCCTGGATCAAGGCCACCAGGCCTACAGGAGTCACGGAGGTGGCCATTCCCACCGCCCTCCAAGGGGATCACCCAGATGAGCCCCCGAGGCAGTCCCAGAAACCCCACTTCCCTCCACAGGACAATGTCCTGCTTGTAGCCTCACAGCTGTGTTCCAGATGGGCTTCAGAAGGAAAGAGAGCCAGTAAGAACAGAGAGAAGAGCCGCAGTGTGACCTCACTAAGGAGCCCCTGGCTGAGTCAGGAGACGTGTGGTGCAGAGGACGGAACACGGACTTCGGGATCGGAGATGCTGAGTTCAAGTCTCAGCACAGCCGACCGACAGCAAAGCCTAGCTGGCCCTTTGGAGGAAAAGATCGCCGACTCCCGCCCTGGAGCGGGTCAGCGCAGCCCAGGGAAAACTGCTCACTGCCCCCTTCCCTGGGCACCCCCGCTGCAGCTCCCCTTCTCTCTGAAGCCCATCCCCCTGGGGCCAGTTCGGACCGAAACATGCGCAGGTGTTCCCCCTGCAGGGAACAGTCTCAGCCTCCCCCCAGCTGAGCTGGGGGACCCTCCTAGCAGACAGGAACTAACAACCTAATAATCCGGTTCCATGGAGGGAAGCTTGGGATCAGATCTCCAGTCCAGCTCCTTTACTGTACAGGACACGGTCCCTACTTCCCACCCCTCTCCCTTCTTCCCCCAGCCCTGCCAGCACCCCGCCCCCAGGGAATGGGACTTGCTTAAAGGCACAGGCAGAACAGGTGCCTTGACGGGACCCCTAACTGGCAGCCAGGTCCTGCACCTCCTACTGCTCCACCCTTAAGAGGGCGCACCTGAGTCGGTGAGCCTTGGAGCGGGGCTCCCAGAACGCTTTGCCAGCTCTCCCTGGAGTGACTAGAAAAGCGGCTCTGGCCACACACGCCCGCCTCCCCCACCCCACTCAGAGACGGCGGTGGAGCCCAGGGCTCTCTGTGGGGAGTCGGAGGACCCGGCGGCAGGTGCTCGAGCACACCTTCGTCCCCGTGACCCCGCTTCCCCCACCCCAGCGGGTGGTGCCATCCACTCCCTCTGCCAGGTCTTATCCTCGGTGTCTGGCTGCTCTGGTCCCAGAGGGCCTGGGGTCACTCACCCTCAGACCTTCGCTTTCGGGAACCTGAGTCCCTCCTTTGAGTCACCCCTGCTCTGGGCTGAACACGTGCATGACCTCATTTCGTGCAAGCCTCAGCCTCTTCCTCTGTCACACGGGGACGTTCCCTGCCACCGGGCGCTTCGGGAGAGGGGAATACTCGTGAAGGTGTAGTCAAACGGCAAATCCTCTGCAAACGCCGGTGCGAAGCAGCTGTGTTGCTGGTGTGTGTGTGTGAAGACATGGCTGCATCTTAAGCTCCGCAAGGAGTTTAGAACTTGGCGTGGATTTCATGAAAGGCCACGTAGCTTTTGTGTTGCAACCAATATAAACAACTAACGAAGAAGCATCTCCCTCAATAACAATAAAAATGCCTCTGTTTCTCGTGTCACGTGGGAGGAAGGCTTTTCTTCATGAGACCCTGGAAGTTTCTGGAGCAGGCAAGACAATGGCTGTCAAAGCTGTCCACGTCCTCATCCATGGGACCCGAGACTGTGTTCAGTTACACGGCAAAGGGGAAGTAAGGTTGCAGGTAGAATCAAGGTGGCTAATCAACTGCCCTTAGAACAGGGAGAGCGTGCTGAGGCATCAGCTGTCTTTAACTGCAAGGGCTGAGAAAGGACAGAATCCAAGGGAGCTGTGACCACGGAAGAATGGTCAGAGGGCCGTGATGCTACCGGCTGTGAAGGTCAAGAAAGGAAGCCGTGATCCCAGACGTGTGGGCAACATCTTGAAGCTGCAAAAGTCAAGGGCGGCCTAGGGCTTCCAGGAGGAGGGCCGCCCAGCTGACACCGTGGCATCAGCCCAGTGAGACCCAGGTCGGAGTTGAAACCTGCAGAACTGTAAAATCGTGAATGTGTGCTGTTTGAAGCCACTAAGTTTGTGGAGGTTTGAGGTGGCAGCAACAGGAAATTCCCACATCTCCCATTCAAGGAATTTGCAGCTGCATTCTAGCAAAGATGGCTTCCAAATCTATTGATGCGCAAGGCCAAGGGCAAGCCCCGTCAACCCCCACCGGGAGCACCCCCCTGAGCGGTCAAGTCCTGGGCTCATTGACGGGCCTCTGGCAGTGGTGGCAAGCAACACGTTGCCACAACCAGACTAAGACGTCTCATGGAGCACACAGGGTGGGCCCTGGCCTTTGTCACAGAGACAGCGCAGCCTGGACCCCAGGTCCAGGCTTATCAAGAACCAAGGGGAAGGGATAACTTCAGTCATTGGGGTTCTTCCCTCTGTCCTGCCACCTGTGCCTCTAGCTTCAGCTGCTACCTACTGGGCGATCTGCCCACGCGTGGCAGAGGACCGAACAACTTTCAAACCCATAAGCGAACAATTCTCCACTCTGTATGCCCATGCTCCGAGAGGGCCCCGGTGGCCTTTCCCGAGGCCTCACACAGCTCAGTAACAGCGGTCCAGGGAGGGGGGTGGACCTACCGCACCCCAGTGGGTCCTGAGTGGCATTGCTGGCGGCTGAGATGAGGTAGAATCCTTCCAAGCACCCATATCGTGTCCTGGGAGAGGTGCCAAAGCTGTCCCCTTGGAGGAAGCTAACAGAGGTGTCTGCAGAGAATGTCTTGGAATCCAGATGGAGCTGGAACGTCCCACTTTGGATCAGATCTGCGAAGCGGCCAACCAGATCCTTGCCCACTAAGGGTTCCTCTGTAAGACACAGGATGGACAGCGGTGTCATCTCCCTGTTCTCTGCAGGGGCCAGGAGGACCAGGGACAGAGCCAGCCAGAGCGTCCACACCGAAAGCAGACACAGGCATTATCCAGTGCACCACTGTACAGAGGGGGAAACTGAGGCCCACAGCAGCGAACGATTGGCCCAAGGTCACCCAGAGTCAGAAGCCCAACTAGCCCTCCAACCCGCACGTGCCACATGATCCCCGCTGACACAGGACATCACGACTTCAGTCACTAATCTAAGGCACGTGATCTCTGAGCCTCCTTTCCTCAGCCGCAAGATGGAAAGGCCCCTCTTGCCGTCGCTGAGGATGGTGAGAGAGAATGTGCAACTGGGCCACCCCAAGCGAAGACACAGCCTCAAGGAGACAACGAAGCCTTCCGCCTCCGTGTTTGCTGAGGAGGCCTCCAGCCGCTGCACTGCAGGTGTGTCCCAGGAAGAGGGAGGATGAGCCCCACAGCTGGAGCTGGGAGGGGCCCCAGCATGCAAGGAACGTTCACGGCAGGCTGTCGTAGAGCCAGCCGAGGCCTGACACTGGGAGAAAATACCTCTGCCTTTGGAAGCTCCAAACATACCCCAGTTATCTGGGCTCTTCGCAGAGGAAGACAAAGGAACCCTTCATTCATCACGCTCCGGGGTGGGGGCAGTGGATGCAGTCGCCCTCCGATTGCACCCTGGCCACCTCTTCCAGAAGCTCCCCTCGCAGGACAAAGGTGAGGTCCGGCAAGTCCTGACCCTCGGGATATCATAAACCCCACCGTGCTTCTCCGCAAACCTTTCTACGCTCCCAGTTCACCCTTACGGCCACCGTCCTGCTTGGACAGCGTGGGAACGGGTTCAGCAGTGTGAGCGGTCTCAGAAGGTTTACCACCTGAAGTGGGCAGGACGTGGACGATGAACCAGTAGAGAGTCTCCCCCACCAATCCTTCCCACCCCTTCTTCACACCTATAACCCCTCTCTGTGCCCAGAAAACCAGGAGGGGAATTAGGAGATGTTCACAGAAACACAATCAGGCGATACGAGTGAACTCCAGGGAGCTATTGACCAGAAATCTACTGATTTTTGCAGACTGTTCCATGCTTCACTCCCGCCGCGGGCCAGGTGGGTAACTCTCACTAGGCGCTCACAGGAAGGCATCACGAGTTCCCCAGCTCCCCCTGCCCGAAGAGGAAACTGCGACTCGGAGACCCTGCACAGCTTCTGTAGGGCAGCAACGCAGGAAACATACCAAGGTCGTGCAAATCAGGCAGAGAGGCCGGTGGGACATCCTCAAGCCGCAATTTCCACGTGACATTCACTCCTAAACGCTCCGTGGTCAGACACTCCACCCGCACCGCGGAGTCGTCGCAGACGGGAATGGAAACAGGGGTCCCGAAAGTCGGCACCTACGGAGACGGATGCCTTCAGTTCAGGAACCCAGGAGGGAGCCGGCTTTCCTGAGCCCGAGGCAGACCCCAGACTCTGTGCCGCTGCTGGAGGAGGTCAGCGGGAGGGCGTGACTGCAGGGCAACCGGCCAGCTGCACCCGGGCCATCGGAGGCTTCGCACCCCGCCCCCCATCCCCACAGTGGAGGCTGCTTCAAGGACGCAGCCTTGAGGTGGACGAGACTGCACCCCATGAAGGTCTCTGCATAGACCCTGAAGATTCCGGCAGGCGGCGCGGAGACCTCCTCATCTTGCCGCCGCCCCAGATGAGCCAGGCATGTGAGTCCCCTGCTTACGGGCGCTGCCACCTCCCGAGCTGGAGCAGTCTGCCTCTCTTCCTCTCTCCCTGCCCTCCACACGGGGGCCAGTCCTTTAGTCCTCCCTGGGACCCTCCTCAGGGGGCGAAGCATGATCGACCCTCTCTACCCCACCTGAGGAACACGAGGCTCAGAGAAGGTGAATAACCCGCCTTGGTCACACAGCTTACAGACGTAAGTGGAGTGAGCACCGAGTGTCCCGCGCTTCGAAGCCCGGAAGCTCCTAATCCGTGGTGCCATAGTTCAAGAGTGAAACGCCTTCAGCCAACTCGGCAAACGTCCTCACAGCAGGTACACCCGGCAGGAGGGACACAGCCCTTGCTCCTCACACGCCGTAGTGCCCACAGGCCCCTCCGCTGCAGCCCCCCAGCCTGGCTTCTCCTCCCAACCTGGGCGCGGCCGCCTCCGGTGCCCCCCGAGTGTCTGTGACTCCAAGGCTCCCTCAGGACGAGTGGTGCTCCGGACACCTGGGGGACAGCTCTGGGGGCAGCCTGTGCTTCAGGACAGCATCAGCACGGCACGCCATGCCCCCGACTGGCACCACACCCAGGGTGCAGGTGACGTTCCTGTTGTCGTCCCCGGATGGCAAACGGCTAAGTGCCTGCCTGGCAATGGGTTCCGTTTTTTAGCATTCTCCATGAGTCAGACCCTGTGCAAAGTGCTTTAAACACATGAGCCAGTTCAGTCTCTAAAACAATCTATGGCACCTGGATCATCATCACTGCCCATTACGGATGAGGGAGGAATCAGCCTCGGAGAGGCTGAGGAACTGCCAACAGTCACACAGCCAACAAACCGTGGAGCTGGGATTCGAACTCCTGCCAACCCAGAACCTGTGACCTCAACCCCTCGGCAGAGCGTAGCAAGCAAGAGCTTTGGCTGCACAGTGTCCCACTTAACCCGACCCTCCAGGGTAGGTGCTCCCGGCCTCGCTGCTCAGACGGCTGACGTGAGGGTCAGCGAGGCCGCTCAAGGCCCAGGGCTCGCGGGAAGGAAGCGGGGGAACCAGGCTTTCGACCAGATCCGTCCAACCTGGAAGCCTGCGTATCATCTCTGACCTCTGAATAACACCTGCCCCTGACCTGAGAGGCCCTCTGTCCATGGTCACACCCTGACACCCGTTCCCGGAAGCCCCCGCCACCCGGCCCCTGCCCCAGCTGCCTTCTCACCTGTCTGTCTCCAGCGGGCTCCTCTCTCAGGTCTGGGGATTCTGGGACAGTTCAGCCCTCGCTGTGCGAGGCTTCATTTCCTCGTCTCAGTACATGGCGGCGCCGTGTCTACACCCAGCCCTCGAGCCCGAGCCCAAACCTTCCTCCCCTTTGACGTTCCCTTTCCCCACAGTGCAGTGTCCGCTAACGAAGCCGTCCAGGCAGTCTGCCTCCCGGATGTGTCCCAAGCCCTTCCGCTTCCAATGTGGTGGGAAAGAGCCTGGACGGCCCCGGACGGACTGAGCAATGTGTAATCTTGGGTGACACTCTCTGCGGCCTTCAGGAAACTCTATATACACGGAGGGCAATGGCACCGCTGGTCCGCGTGCCGGAGTAATCAGAGATAAGGAAAGTACAGTTCCCCCCACCGCTGGGCTCAGTAATTTGCAGGGAGCACTGGGATCGTTGTCAAGTGTGTTTCTTTGGAGCAAAGGGGACAATGTATGTTTCTGTTTGTTTTAGAATCAACACTCTCTGGTTTGCTTGTGTGAAAACGTGCGTTCTGCAAAACTGTTAGCACCGGGTGCTAAACACGAGTTGCTCTGTGACTCAGCAAACTGAGCGGAACAAGGAGTTACTGAGTTGAGTGGCTTCTGAAGGCTCGCTCTGTGAATTCTGGTGGCTTCCAATCACCCGTGCACACTGCACGGCTAAAAGCCTGACGTGCCTTATTTATGGTTCTCCGTCTTTCCAGCTGGCACCTACCGATCTCCTCCCAGGGAGGACCCCTGATGCCTTCTCCCGGCTCTGCCAAGAGACGCGTCTGTTCCGGCGGTGCAGGGAGGGAGGGAGTGGGCTGCGGCACCTCCACCTCCCTGCCCCGCGTTCCCAGGCTCCTTTTCCACGGGTGCTGGCTGCACTCCGTGGCATCGCAGCTCTGCCCTCACGGCAGCTTGCTCTGCCATCGCCCTGGACAATCACTTAACACTCTCATCTTTACTCCCCCAATCTACAAAGCAGCAATAATAGGGTCCCTCTGAGGCCTGCACAAACCCATCCATGCCAAGGGACGCACGGTGCCTGGCACATGAGAAGTGCTCAGCACACGTCTAGTTTGACATCTTTACGTAGCGAGAATGGCTGGGGATGAGATGGCTTCCGACTCCACCTCCGCCGCTGCACAACTGGCCTTGGCTGAGCTACTTTCCCATCCTGGGCCTCAGTTTGTCCACTGGAGAAATGAGTGGGTGTCCAACTCCAGGTTTACTTGAGCACTGAGGGTTTCTGACACCGCGCCCTTGAGGGGAGCCCGCCCTGGAGAGGGCCGTGCACCTACCTGGACCCGGCAGAAGCCGCGGGCCGTGAGCTCGTCCAGGATGAAGACCCGGAACGCCAGCAGCAGGCCGGCGTAGTCCGCACTGCACATCTTGCCCGGTGGGAGCCGGAGCTGGAACTGCGCCTGGGTTTGCAGAGCCTGCCACAGCTGCAGCCCTGAGGGGAGTGTCAGAGGTCAGCAGGCGCAGGTGACAGCCCGCTGGGATCCTTTGCTGTTCCCTGTTGTTCCCCGCCCCCCCCCACCCTGCAAAAATGACCCTCCTCCATTTAGTTTGGAACACGCAAGCACTGCCATCTTGCACTGTCATCCTCGGAGCCTAAGTACGTCCTCGCCTGACAGCTGGTTCTGAAATTCCGAAGCGCTCACAGCCCGCACAGCCCGCCTCGGTCTCTCACCGGGCTGCGTTCCACATCGGGGGTCCCAGCATTCTTCTCGGAAAAGCTTCCAGACTGTCTTGCATTCCCACAGGGCAACGCCGTGTGGCTCTGCCAGTTTAGAGCGGACACCACAGCCTACAGGAAAGGCGTGCCCCAAGGCTGTTCGGTGCACGACCCGCACCCCTGCACACAGCAGCCCTGCACTCGGCTTTCGGAGTTGTGGACCCACACCCCTCTCCTCCCCAGTCCCTTGCTCTAAATCCACTTGTGACCAGCCTGCTCTGGATTTCAGCTCAGGCCATTTTGTCGTAGTCAGGGTGACAATCCTCTTTATTTGTCCACATCACATTTGGACTTTTTCAGGATAGCATTCTCTATCCCAGAATGCTTTGCAACAACTACTGTCCTTTGACACTCTGCCGGCCACTCAGAGCCCTGCGCCAGTCCCAGCGCCCACCCCTGCCTTGTCTGCTGAGTAACGACGCCAGCCTTTGCCCAGGCAGATGCAGGCAGAGCCCGGGGCTACCTCCCAGCTGGTGCATGTGGAAGCGTGCTCGTGGCGGGGCAGGACGGGAGCCCTGCCGGTATTCACACAGGGCGCAGGCCCACAGCTCTGCCAGGCGCTGGCCCCAGAGCTCCAGACGCACCCGGGGGAGGGAGCAGCTTGTGTGGGAGAGTCACACTCAGATGCCAGACAAGCAGCTTGGAGCTTGTCAACACCAGAATAACCAATACGGCCACCGGAGCACCTGCGAACACAGTCCTCTACCCAGGGCATCCCAGCGGCACGGGCAATGATGGCAGTTCTCCAAGGAGCAGGTGGCCCCCGAGAAGCCACAAAGGGGTCTGTGAAGCACACCGGCTCCTTCTAGAACTGCTCCGCCAGGCCCTGTCTCCTGGCCCGGAGGCCACCCGGCGCACATGGAAAAGCTACGCAGGCGTGGAAAATGCAAGGCCACTCACGCTGGCAGGCCCGGGGATGAGGCGGCTGGGACAGCCAGCGTCTCCTCTCGGGGCTGCACACCAGCGGCCCTGCTGGGAACACACTCCGGGAGCCTGGGAGGCACAGCAGCCGGCACAGCTGGACGGCGGCGCCTTCCGGGCCGGAGGCTCGCTCACACAGGACCACTCCATCAGCCACATCCGACGCGTTGAACGGCAGCGGGCACTGTGGGCCTGGGGGAAGGAAAGAGGGCCGGCTGTGGGCCTCCGCCCAGCACCAGGGCTGAGCACCCTGCCTCCCCCCGCCTCCTCTTCCCTGCCCACGGACACGAAAGGCTCCTCCGAACCCGGCCCGGGCCTGCTCCTTCCCTCCCTGCCCTCTTCTGGGAGGGGCCTGTCCTCGCTCAGCTTTAACAGCCCCTTCAGCAAGGCTGATTCTCAGACCTTCATCTCCAGCCCAGACCTCTCGAGCTCCTTCTCATCTCAAATCCGATCACCAGCCAGTCCGCTCCACCTCAAGGCCAACACGTTGTAAGTCACTGCTGCCCGCCCCCCACGCCTATCCTTGCTTCAGTACCTGGCACTCAACGCATGGCCCCTCCCGCCACCCAGCTGTCCCAGGCCAGAAACATGGCGGCCCCCTTGGATGGTCCCCTCTCCTCTGCCCGGGCGTCAGCGAAGGCTGGGGCTGCCCGCTTCTCAACTTCTCTGCATCTCCACTTCACTCCCTTCATCTTTTCTTGGGACCATTAGGGACGAGCTTCCTCGTCCAATCCGGTCCCCACTGCCAGCAAAGGAATTGTAGCAAAGCTGGACGTCAACCCTCAGTTCCCCAGGTACCTGCTGACCCGGCCTTCCCTCCCCGCTCTCCTGTGCCCCGGTCCCCTCTGCCCCCAGGAATGGCTGTCTTTCCCCCGAACAGCTCCTTGCTGCGCCCCTCAGGCCCCTCCCTCTGCCTGCTCATCTGCCTAGAGGACGCCTTGCGCACCCTCAGCTGTCAGCCTGACACCCCCAGCTTTCTAACACCTTCCGTGGTTCTCCTAGGCCTTCCTAGGTCTCCCTTCTCCAAGCTCTCCGGCAGCTGGCATAGCTCTCCACGTTATCAACGAGTCGAGAGTCCCATCACTGCCCACCGTCTTCCCGCTGGACAGAGCCACAGCGGGAAGAAGGTGGCTTTCCTCTGCTCACCCAGACCACAGCACAATGCGGACCGTGAATGTGGGCGAAACAAGAGGGTGAACGAGCAAATTAAAGAGTAGACACACTCAGCAAGATGATGTCTCACCTGACTAGAGAGTTAGTTAATTATCTGACTCTGGGGCACAGCCTCCCCGCCTGTTTACCTCTGGCTCGGTGATTTGCAATTCACGTGTGATTCACGGGACCTCGGGGGCCTCAGAGATGGACTCAGTCTGAACTCCAAGGTGAAGCCTTGACTTCTTTCTAATGAGAACAATAGCCTCTGGCCCAGAGACGGCACTGTGATTTGCAGGGGGCTGACGGAGTTGGTTGCTACCACAGAGTCGGGCCGTGGCTCTGGGGCCAGTCAGCCAGGCTTGGAATCCGGGCTCAATCATTCACCAGTTGAGAGCCCTAGAGCAAGTTCATTAACTTCTCTGTGACTCAGTTTCCTCACCCATAAAATGGTGAGGATAGCGAGAATGCCTACCTCCTAAGGGTGGAGTGACTCAAAATTAATTAAGGCATGCAGGGGGCTTAGAAGAGTTGCTGAAACATGATAAATACCCAATAAATGCCAATTGTTTTTAACAACAAAGGGAGTATGCATTGCTGCCCACAGTGACAAGTTTAGGATGCGGGTGTTTGCATAGTTGCCCTTGGAGGAGACCCCCTGTCCCACAGATGCAGGTGCTGGAACACGGGAGGCTACCCTACCTCTTCTGCCCTACGGCCACCTCTTCTGCCCTACGGCGCACAGCAGCAGTGGAGAGCTGGGTGTGACCCCAGAGGCTGTGCGCAGCACCACCAGGCTAAGCAGTTTACAGAGACTGTTTGAGTTAACCCTAACGATGACTCTCAGAAACAGCTATGATCCTGCACGCTTATTTCACAGAGTGGGGAACTGAGATCCAGAGAGGTTAAGGGACCAGCCCGAGGTCGCACAGCAGGGAAGTGGAGCGCTGGCATCCCAGTCTGGCTGGCTGGCGGGCTCCCACCTCTGAGCTTTCTCCAGCGCACTCTGCGGGAGGCCAGAAGGAAGAGCCCTGGGGGGTGGGGCTCGTGTTAATGCTGGCCGCTCCGCTTGCTAGCTGTGTGCCTTGGGACACGCACGCGAACCTCTGAGCCCCAGGTCTGCCATCTGTAAAAGCGTCGGACTGCCCTATCCATTTGCCTGCATGGGATAAGGGATGGGAGAAGCACCTGTTAACAGGTGACTCTCCGCACACACGAGCTATGATCACGGAACCCTGCAGGACCAGCCACGCAGGGGCTTCCCGACCCCTGAAAGAGCTGCACTCCGAGGCCTGCTCCTGGAGGAGACACATCGGTCTGTTCCCCGGGTCCCAGACTGTGCGGAACACCCTCGGGTGCCCTGGAAACTGAGCGTGGACTATTTCCATCCTCGGGCTGATACCACTTCCCTCGGAAGCACACGGCAGGGAGTCCCTCTCATAAGCACCCACTGAGCACCTGCTGTGTGCCCTGCACGGTGGCAGCTGCTGAGGGCACGGAGGTGAGTGTGACAAGGTCCTGCCCTGACCGCGGCCCCGCACAGAAGGGGGCAAAGCGGGGCTGGGGGAAAGGGAAGGCTGGGCCGTGAGACTGCGGCGCGGCACAGGCTCAGGGCAGAAAGGGGTGGCCTGGAGGGGGAAGTGCCCCCACCAGGACTCGCACTTTCCCTTTATAAATACAAACATAAATTCGAGAATACAGGAGATTCTCTTCACATGTGTAAATCACTAGACTTAATCAAAGGTCTCTGCAGTTCCAAAAGGTTGCTCGGAGACTGCAAAACTTAAAAACAACGCCGTAGCTCAGGAACAACAGAAGAAGGCTGCTTCCAACAAAACCAGAATGACTTCGTGCAGCATCCTTCAACCCCATCAGACCCGACACCCCCATTTGTGGGAAATACTTTGCAATGTCTTTATTTACGGTCCTCAAATGAAGTTCCGAGTCTGCCCTGCTTGCTCAGGTGAATTTTAAAGTGATTACAATGCCCTGTGACTTGAGTAGATAGGAGAAATAAAAGGCCAGTGATTCATAATTAAATAATAGATCTGAACATACAATAATCTAGTTCAATATTCTAATGCATACTCCTATGATACAGTTTAATATTCGATATCCAAATAATCTTTAAACTAGAAATAAAAATAAACGAGTCAACACCTGCCCAAATTCCCCCAACGCAGGCTGAGATGGACCCCTCCCCACTGAGAATGTGCTCTCAGGCCTCTCCTTCCCCCTTGGCGTTGGGAGACCAGGACCTGGAAGCCCCCCCGAGAGCCAGCCTGAGCTTCCTGGGTGCCCGCTCAGGGGACACCCCCAGGGCCTCTCCCCAACCTCAGCTCCAGGGCTGAGCTCTTGCAGGAAGCAGGCACCAGTTTCGACCCCACGGGAATCAGTGGCAACCCGGTCCCCATGCTCATCCCGTCTCCCTGGCCCCACTGTCCTGCTCCTTTGGAGTCCCCCCCACCCCCACCCCACACCCCCAGCCCGAGTGGAGGAACAGATGAGCAGGGCCCACGGCTTACTCTCACAGGCCGGCTGGCTCCCGGCCACGCGGGTCCCAGGCACCTCCTCTCCACTGCCCAGGACACACCAGCAGCTGCCCTGGGCCGGGTCACACTGCACGGCGGAAAGGCCTCCGTCCTCTGCCTCGCAGGCCAGGGTGTCGCCTGGGCCGGCTCTCCTGGAGAGGACGCCGGTCTGGAGTGATCCACAGGGGCCCAGGCCTGGACACAAAGACAAGCCTGATGGAGCATCTGCCCACTGAGGCCCCAGAGCCCACTCCACCCACAGGGGCTACCCACTGCCACCTGTGTTCAGGGGCCTCCTGGGTCTGCGCTGCCTCTCACTGGGGCGCTGACCTCGGGCAGGGAAAGGCTGGGCCTCACTCCGCTGTGCACCCCACCACACACCCACATGCACACACAGAGCCTGCCCTCAAGGAGCTCAGAGTCCGCAGGAAGATTTAACATGTGAGCAACTGGGAGCATCTGATATCTTGCTTCCCAGCACACGTCATCAGTTCAGCTCAAACTCTTGTAAAAAATATAAACAAATAAGTGGGTAACTATAGTTTGGAGTGGAAAGAGCAACGATTGGGGGTGCACAGGGCAGTTTAGGGGCCGCAGGAAGGCGCTGAACTCAGCTACGGACGAGAGGCCTGCAGGGACTAAGCATCAGCCAGCAAGGGTGGGGAGGGGTGGAAATGTTGCAGGGGCAGAACCGCAACACAAGAAGGCCCCGGAGGAAGCGTGTCGCCTTCTTAAAAAGCCTGACTACAGCTGATTACACCCGGATCCTGAATGGGGAGAGAAGGAAAAACGGGAGACACAGGAGCCACGCGCTCGGGGAGGGAGGTGAGCAGCGTGGGCCTGGCCCTCAGGACCACGGGGGTGTGGGTGGCTCTCAGGCAGAGGACGGACAACAGCACATCTGCACTTGAAGGACGGCATCTCGACTGCACCGTGGAGACCAGGCTGCAGGGCCAGGCTTGGAGCCGAGGGACCCGGCGGGGGCCTTCGTGTCATCAGTGCTGTTCATCTGGTCACCCCGCAAAAGCGCGAGTGCCCATGTTAACTGGGGCTAGCACCGGCTTGTGCTTCGGGGTTACAAAGCACGTCCCCGCTCCCTGCCGTGTGCATTTCTCCCAAGAGCCCACTGAGGCGGAGGAGTATCTGTCCCGTTTTACAGGTGAGAAGACTGAGGCACGGTGAGGGCAGAAGCTGCCACGGCTCTGGAAGTGGCAGAGCTGGGACAGGCAGCCAGCTCCGGACGCCACACCCAGGCCCGGGTGCACAGGAGGAGCCGGGGGCACAGGGGGGAGGGGCGGCTACTCACACTGGGCACTGCTGTTGGTGCCGGGCGTGGTGCCCTCCCCCGAGGCCCGGTCCACACACCAGACGCCAGCCTCCGACGCCTGCAGCCTGGCGAACTCTCCTGTCTGGGACAAAGCCAAGGGCGAGTCACCCTGGGGAAGGTGCTGGGGCTGCCCCCAGGCCGGTAAGCAGATGGCAAGAATGTCCCTTCCAAAACTACCAGTGACGGAACGGTCCCCCCAAAACTTCTGCACACGGCGGGAGGCGGTGTGGGGGAGGCGCTATCCTCATCCAGACCCCCTCCCCACATCACCGGAGCTGATGGCGGAACCATCCCAGGAGGCGGGGCCGGGGTACCCTGTGCTAGGGAGGTCACCTGACTTTCATAAAGCCCCTGGGGGCTGGATGAAGCAGGCGGCGCCGCTCCTGCCAGACTGTTTGAGGGCGAGGAAACCGAGGCCCAGGGGCTTCCCTCGGCACGTCAGCAGCTCAGGGTCGAGCACGATTCCTTTCTCTGGGAGCTTCACTCCCAAAACCCGCTGCTGCCCTGAGTTATTCCAGCCGCCCAGGGAGCCAGGGAGGGCCATAGAATGGTGTTTTCCATGGACGTTGAGAAACTGAGGTGTAATGTGCATTTGACTTTGCCAAGACGACTTTAGGGAAGGCACAGACAGGTGCAGACAATTTTTCAGAGAGTCTTCATGACTGGTATTTCCTTGGGCCCTCAAAACAATCCCAGCAGCAGGCAGGGTAAAAATGTGGCCTAATCACATGATTTTTAAAAAACTGAAGCACAGAGAAGGTAAGTAAATTGGCCAAAGTCCCCCAGCAGACTCTGCCAGGGCTAGGACAAAAATCCAGACCTTGTCCCTGTGAGTTTTTAACAAAAACAAATTTACTGAGCACTGGAAAACTCGTCCTTGCCCTGTGGGAGCGAGTTCTGGCTTCATTCGCAGCCTTCCTGGGCCCTCGGAGCCTTACCTGCAGGCAGGTTGGGATGAACAGGTCTCTTGGCGAAGGGTTTCCTGGGGATCCAGCCTGCTTCCAACCGGAAAGCAGCGCGCTGGCTCGAGATCTCTCACAGGCGGTGGGGCCTGCGGAAGAGAGAGACGGACGCTGTTGGCAGCCTGGCGTGGGTCCAAGGCAGAGCAGTGGGCCCTGCCTCTGGGTGGACGGAGGGGCCCTCACGGAGCGCTAGAACCTCACGGGGGAAGCAGGCTGAGGTTCAGGGCAACAATCCATGGGAATGCATCATCCGTGAGAGGTAAAGCGGGCGCTGATTTCCTGGGTCGGAAACCAGGGAGAGGCTCCGCTGTGGAACAGAGGGGAGCTGGTGAGCGCAACCACAAAAGGGGATGGAACCGCCCAGGAAGCGGGCTGCAGGGAAGCCCAGGGCCCTTGGCCTCCCCCTGCTCTCTCCCCTGGACCCAGGAAACTAGGAAGGACCAAGGTCTGTGAGGGGTCCTCCAGACCTGGGGACTGGGGAAAGCGTGGTCTGGCTGCAGGCAGGGGGGGGGGGGGCCATGGAGCCTCCACCGGGAGGGCCACAGCAGCAGGCACCACCAGCCCTGAGTGCCCTCTGCCAGCCCGGGCAGGGGGTGAGGGGTCTGTATCACTTACACTGCGGGGCCTCGGGGGAGCGGGCCGTCAGCGAGGCAGGGATGTACTCCCCCTCCCCATCCACACACCAGCAGTCCCCTGGAACAGAGCCACAGCCAGAGCTCAGGACACGCCCGGGGCTCGTGCCCTGGTGTCCCGCAAACCACAATCCATCTTTCCATTCCTAGCAGGGCCAGAACGGTCCCTCACCCATCCCCCTGCCCGACACTGCTCACAGTCACAGGCCTTAGCACCCCAACCCCCCCAGCAATCATCCACTTGACCTTCAGGCCGGTAGAGAGTCACTCACTGCTCCCCTTGTACAGGTGAGTCGCCCAGAGGCCAGAGAAACTAAGGGATTTGCCACCAGCTACCAAAGAGGACCCTGAAGTCCAGCTCACGTGCCCTAGTGCAAGGCTCTTTCCACTAAATGAAGATGGGGTGCACCCCTCGGCCTCCCACGGGTGCCCATCCCCCTCACCAGTCCCGGCGTGGCACTGCACGGGCTCCCAGCCTCCAGAGGCGTCGCACCGGGGCACGTAGGGGCCGGGCCGAGGAAGGGGCGCTCTCGAGGAATTCCCCGGGGAGGGGCGGCGGCTCCGGTAGAAGTCGAAGGCTGCAGTCGGAAACAGAGGAGCAGCGGTGAGCCCCTGACCAGGACAGCGCCGCGGCAGGGGCTCTGCCACCGAGAAGAGCCACGCACGTCCCTGCACCAGCATGCAGCGGGGACAAACGTTCCCACCCAAAAAGAGACAGCGGCGCCTCGAACAGTGGCCAGGCACCCACCAGACAGCCCCCGAAACTGAAAGTGTGGGCGCAAGTCCGAGGGGGTCTTTGTTGTCCCCTCGCCGTGACTCCCACGTGGAGTCCCTTAGGTCAATGACGTGCCTTCGGCACATGAGGTGACAGCAGTGACAGATGCGACCCTCTGACATGCACGGTGTCCAGGCCCAATCGACGGGCCTGCTCTGAAGAACTGGATCCTCACAACTTTCCCCCCCCGAGAGGAAGCCTTTCCCCCGGTGCCGTGGGCGAGGAAGCAGCCCGCCCGCGGTCTCACCGCCCAGAGTGGGGGCGTTGGCTCCGGACACAGAAGCTCGTCTGCGTGAGCGGCCCTCTCGCCCTCTGCCAAACTCTTCCAATTTGGGTCTTTCCCCCTCAGACTTGGTTCCCCGTGACATCTCTTTTCTTCTCTTCTCTTCTCTTGTCTTCTCTTCAATCAACTCCCTGAGGTCGGAACGCCCACCCCAAGGCGAGGGAAGGGGCTCAATGAGGAAGCTCCGAGATTCGCAGAGAGTCACCTGGCTGATCGCGGCACCCCGTCCTCGGCTCCCCACGCCCCCCGGCCCTGCTGGCTTCCCCCCACAGCGTCCTCCACCAGGGACATACCGGACATCTCGCCTGCCATTTTGTTCAGGTCTGCCTCTTCCACGGCAGCCTTTATGCCCTTTGGTGCAAAGATTCAAGTTTATCTTGCACGTGGAGTAGTGCTGGGTCATAGGCGCTCAAGAAATACTTGGCGAGCAAAGGAAAGCAAGTGCTTGTGTGGGCGAGGGAAACGGCCACCTCCCAGGCAGCCCCGCCTCATACTGGGGTGCTCTCCCAACTCGCCCCCTTTTGGTGATGAGCCTCGTGGCTCCCAGAGCAGAGAGCTCACCAAGCTCAGGACGCTGCCACCCCCAGTCACAGCCCACTGGAGGAGACCAGGACCCACTGGGCCCGGTGGATAGGACTCAGGAGTCCCGCAAGCTTCTGCCTGATCCCTGGCATGCCATCGCTCAGCTGTGTGATCGTGGGCAACCTGCCAACCTCTCTGAGCCTGAGCTTGCTCATCTGTGAAGTGGGTCTAACACTTAACAGGCTAAGTGTGATATTTGTATCAGAAGAGCTTATGCACCAAGCCCATGCCGGGTACAGCTATGGACCTTTCCACCCACACCCCTCACCCGGGGACGCTGCCCCCATGTTCTGTTGGTCAAGGACACTTCGTGGCCCTCAGTCCCTCCTTGTCCCGGGACTCCAGTCCTCAGGCTCTCCGGGACCTGGAGGTCTACACGCAAAGCCTCCTCTGCTCTGCAACAGAAGAGACGCCTCTGCCCATCCTGAGGGACCCTGGGAAAATGAGCCGCTCTGCTCCTCCTCAGCAGCCACTTCCTCTTGGTCTACCGCCCCCGCGAGGGGAGACGCGGGCATGCCGCTACGTGGAGGGTCGCGCCCTCAGCTGGACGTCGGCGGAAAACGCCATCACTGCCGCTCGACAAATGAATCTCTGTGGCTCTAGCAGCTTCCTGTCCCCTTCCCTACACGTCCCCCACTAACCAAAGGGGTCCCAGCTCCCGGGGCAAAATCCCACTCCTAATCACACCAAATCCTGTCCGTGCGCCCAACGCAAAACAACTGGTTTCTTGCCCGAGGCGAACGTCCTCAAGCCTCCGAGAAGCAGAGGAGAAAGAAAGAGGGGAGGGCGGAAGCAGGAGAGATGGCAAAGCAACATTTGCTGGACTCCTGCCGCCTGCCAGGCCCAGGATGTAAGGATGAGCAACACGAGGCGCAATGCCTTGCCTTCCAAAAGTGATGGCAGGTGACCCGGGGAGCAGGACGCAGAGCTGGCACGTGGGAGGTGCTCACCTCAGGTGGGCTTAGGGGAGCAAAGGCAACAGACCCACCCATGGGGCAGCAGACATCTCGGGCCGGGGGAAGCAGGGCGTGCTGGCCCGTGGAAGTGGGCACCGTCTGTCTTGGCTCAGACGGTGTCCGGAGGTGATTGCTTTGCTGTCTGTCACCCAAGACCAGAAAACTCCAGACAAGAAGTCAGCTGAGATCACCTGACAAGGGACGGGGAACTCGGGCAGGCTTGGCGACAGGAATCTTTTGTCCCTCTCGAGTTGGCCCGGGGTCAGGGAGAGAGCCGGGAGGGGCATGGGGCCCCGGGCGGGAGCAGCTGCGGGCAGCGGCGCACGAGCAGAGGCCCTGGGGTGAGAGCAGTCTCGGCTGAGTAGCGGCCGGCCAGGGCACAGAGGCTCAGGGGCAGACGACGCTGAGGCCCAGGCTGTGCCAGTTGCTCGCTGTGTGAGCCTGGGCCTGCGACTTAACCCGTTTCCGCGTTTTGAAAAGCAGCACAGACGGCAATTACAGCATCGTTCTCAGGCAACTGCTGGGCAGGCAAATGTATGTAAGCTCAGTAAGTGCCTGGCCCGGGTGAGTAAGCACCCGGCAACCTGCAGCTGTACCACGGGCGAGAGCACTGCGGGCTCTCTGAGCTGCTTCTCTGTCCCACGCAGGTAACAGGCTGGTCCTACCGAGTCGGCATCAGGCCTGGATGAGCTCGCAGGGGGAAGGCGCCCCACACCAGTAACGTTTCAGTACTGAGGGTTCCTCTCCTCCCCTTCCCCCTCGGGGTGTTCCTAAATTCTCAGAAATGGAGGGAAGCTTGGGAACTGGCTGTGAGGAGGGTACGAACCTTGGGGGCTAGAGCCCCTCACATGTTAACGAGTGTGTCTGGCTTCATGGGGGGCTGCAGGCACCTCAGCGATGGGTGAGGTGGCTCTGCCGGGGGCCTGGGGGGCATCTTGGAGAGCCATGCATGCCCCAGCTTGGACTGGCCCCGCAAAACCTTGGCCTTTTCTTCCTCGGGAACCCACCGGCCTGGGGAAACCAAGGCGGCAAAGCCCTGACGATGACCGAGGAGCAGCCATCCCAGCTCCTGCTCCCGGAGAGACAGGAGGAGACACGGGACGTGCGCGACACTCACTGGACTGGGCTGCCAGACGCAGGGCGTAGTCGCCCCCACTCAGAAACCGCTCGGAGAAGGTCTCCCGGGGAGGCGAGAGTGGAGGAAGGGCGAGCTCCTCGTTGGCCAGCCTGATGCCCTTGGCTGCCAGGAAACTCTCCCCCAGAGGGAACCAAGCATTGTTGGAAGCCAAGACCACCTCTTCCGTTTCCTGAATGAACTGCAGGACACGAAGCTTCGCTTCTTCACAAGAGCCGGGACCTAGGGGCGCAAAGACACCGCAGAGGGGTGCATGAGCATGCGTGGCTCCCCGGCCCCTTCGAAGCGTGCACACACGGGCACACACGGGCACACACAGACGTGTCTGCCTCAGCCGTTTCCTTCTCACCAGCTCTCTCCACAACCTGGACTGTTCTCTTTGGTCTCCACAGTTTCACTCACTCGAGATTCATGGAGGGCCGACCCCTGAAAGAGGACTGACTGGTAAGCGTGCACGTCTGTGCCCCCCAGGCGCGGCCCTAAGCACGTTGACGCAGACTATCTAACCTAACTGATGCAAGAGCCGACATCTGTGCGTTGACTTCGAGCGTTAGCCTATGTCTAGAACGTGACATTTTAATGGAGAACCCAGTAGAGGGGTCTCTGGGCCACTCCGGATGCCCAGGGCACAGCAGCTCCCGTTCCACTGCACATTCTTGTCACCAAACATTCTAAAACCCACTGGCTGTTAAAGCCTACATTCCAGCTAATGTTGAAACTGTCTGATTAATTCTAACATTGTCCAGAAAGGGTGGGCAATGTTGAACATCACCACGAATGAACGGAGAGACGTCAGCGGACCTGCGATAACGCCTGTAACATTAGTTACGCTGGCTGGGGAGAGGCTGCTTGGGGTCTGAAACCGCGGCGGGTGTCTACTTGGTAATGAGGCATTTTAATTTGGCACCGTCGGCCTCATCTGTTTATGCCTCCTACACCGCAGCTTTCTTACAAGTCCACTGTCACAGACCTGAACTTGCGGACCCCGTTCAGCACCTCTCCGGTCACTCCTTTAATCAAGTTCCCTCAGGCAAAATAAAGGCAATGTGAAGGCAGGAGCACTCCCTGAGGTCCCAAGCGCCTGGCGGTGTTCTTGTAAGTAACAAGACCGCTGCACTAGGCGCTGGCTAATTAAACCGTGCCCCTGATTTCCGAGAGAGGCTAAAGTGTTAGCCGTAGAGGGTAAGAGCCGGGTCGTACTCCCCTGAGAGCCGTCAGCAGGCCTGAGAGAACGCTTTGTAATCAGAAGACATCTAGCAGTTAACATTTGAGGCCCTGGTGTAAATAACTGCATGAAAATTTAAAACGGAACTCCGTTAGCTCTGTCAATCCCTGACCGCACAGATGCGGGGAAATCGCTTCCCTTCCACGACCCTCAGCGTTACAGATGAACGTTTCTGTGCCCCCAAAACGTATGTGTTGAAGAAGTCCCAACCCCCAGTGTTCCAGTATTTGAAGGCGGGAGTTCTGGAAGGTGACTGGGTTAAGATGAGGTCATGCAGGTGGGTATAAGAAGATGAAGAGACCACGGCTCTTTCTCTCCCTGCCATGAGGCTCCACAGCAAGAGGGTGGCCACCTACAAGCCAGGAAGAGGGCTGGCACCAGGAACCAAATCTGCCAGCACCTTGACCTTGGACTTCCACCCTCCAGAACTGTGAGGAGTAAATGTCTGTGGGTTAAGCCACCCCGTCCATGGTACCTGTTTTCAGCAGCCCCAGCTGGCATGCATTTGGTTTGCTCTGCCATACACTGAAGGGTGAACCTGGCCGCCCCTACACTCACGTCCCGCTTTGGCACCCAGTACCCTGCCACCAGGCACCCTTCCTTCAGAAGCACAAACTCCAGTCTTCGCATGGTTTAACTCACATGCTGGGACCTTGCTGGGCTCGGTCCGGGTTCCTCCCAGCTCCTGACCAGCTTTGTCCACACACCAGCAGGTCCGGAGGTCCAAGTGCGCCAGAGGGGCGCTGAAGTCGGAGTAGGGCCCCGGGTACCGGCTGAGCTGGCCCCTGAGCATCTGCCAGAAGAGGTAGGGCTCCAGGAAGACGCCCCCTTCGGGCTGGGTCCGCTTCCCTTCCAACACTGCCGGCGGGACGTCTTGGAGAGAAGAGTATCTCGCCAACTCTGGGAAGATGCCCTGTTGGCCCGCCTCATACAGACTTTGAAGAAAGAGACGGAAGCTTTTGGAAGCTGCCTCTCGGTAGCTCGTGAGCTTCGAGAGCAGCTCAGTGGCAGCCGGGTCCTGGCCAGCGTCGTTGTGAGCCCTCCACCGTTCGTACCACTCGAAGGCCTGCTCACGGGGCCCGTCGCACTGCACCTGGCGCCACTGCCCGCTGGCACCGCACTGGGGGATGTAGACATCGGAGAGGGCGGAGGGCCGGCTGGAATTGGAGGCCAGGGCCCGCGCGGCCCGGACGAACGCTTGCTCGGCCTGCAGCTGACAGGGTGTGGGGCCTGCAGGGGAACAGCGAACGCGTGAGTCAGGCCAGGGCGTTTAAAAGCACAGAAAACAAACTATAGAAATGATCCCTGAAAGTGTAGCCTTTAACAGGCACCTAATCAACAAAACGAACAAACAAGCATAATATAACCAAAGACACCGAAGTTGAGAACAGGCTGACAGTGACCAGAGGGGAGAGGAGAGGGAACTTCAGGGGAAAAGGGGAAGGGTTTAGAGCAACAAGTATAAAGGACACATGGATGAAAATTATGGGGGGGTGGAAATGGGAGGGCTGTGGGGAGGGCTGGGGTGGTGGGCGGGGGTGGGAGTAAAAGACAGAAAACTGTACAAGACCAACAATTAAAAAATACTAATATAAAAAAATAAAAATAAAGATTGAATTTATTTAGAAAAAAGTAAATAAATAAAAGCACAGAAAACAAGATAAACAAGATGGAAGCTCTTGATGGCCCGAACGCCACCTGACACCTTACGCAGCCACAGAGGCCATCACGTCAGCACGGGGAGCCTCCCTCCGGTCACGGAGCGGGCGCCGCCGAGACCCGCTGTCGCCGCCACGGCAGACGTGCACACGCCAAAGCCCGAAGGCCACGTACATCTGCCTACTCACCCCTTAGAACGGTTAATGTGATCGAGACCTCTCTGGGCAATTTTTAAACTAACCAGAACATTCTGCCATGAGCAGAAGTTTGAAACCTAGCTGTGACTGAATTCTTCGTTCTCTGCGACCCCTTGTATCAGGGCCCCCAAAGAGAACCCGAGTTAGTAGGTCGACTACCCAGCAGACTCACATTGCATGGCTTGCCCGGGTCCACTCTGCGTTCCGGGGATGGCCTGGCCCTCGGTGTCCACACAGTAGCACATGGAGTCGAAGCACTGGACAGGCAAGAAGTTGCCCTGGCTGGTACAAGAAGGCACGAACACACTGGACCCCACAGGCTGGCTGCGCGAGAGCCTTTGCATCTGAGCCCTCTGCTTTTCACACTCCGTGGGGCACCTGGGCCGCTCCCCTCGGACCCTCGAGCTGGGCAGTTCTTTGCCCTGCGAGTCCACACACCAGCACTCCCCGGCAAAGCACTGGACGTCCTCGTAGGCTCCTTCTGCCGTGCAGGACGGCACAAAAAGGCTGCCGGGCACCTGCTCACAGCCCTGGGAGCGGAGCGCCATTTCCACCACATCGCCTAAATCCCTGGCTGTGTCTTCTGGCACGGAAATTGCATGTTGCAGGAAGAGGAGGAATTCTGGGAGGTCCAGGAGAGTAGCAAGAGATTTCAGGGCATTTTGGTTCTCTTGTAAGTTGACTTCAAAGCCAAAGCTGCCCACAACTGGCTTATTCATAGCACCGCCCTCCTGAGTGGCTCCAGGGGTCTCCACGGCCGGACTCAAATCCAACCCCACAGGGAGGGGCGTAGCCACATCAACAAGTCCTCCCCGGTTCTGGAAGCCTGGGAGACCAAGCTGCTGGAAAAACTGACTGAAGTTAAAGGTGCCTCTTGTGCCAAGGGCTCCAGACAAGTTAAACTGGCCAACATTCACCAAGAACTTCCCTCCGAAGAGGTTTTGCTGGAGTCGCTTCGGGTTGGTGGTAAACTGAAGGGCGAGACTAGCCAGCTCTCGGGAGGGAAAAAGCATGCGGATGGCTTCTTTGAGGAGAGTCCCTGAGGCCAGGAACTGCTGATTCTGCCCTTGGACCATGGGGCGGAGGACCCCAGAGTCCACGAAGAGCTCCTTGATCCAGGGTGGGCAGGGCGTGGCCAGGCCAGCTGCTCCGAGAGAGGCCTGCCTTTCCCCGGGTGCCCAGGGCAAGCTGCGCTGGCCGACCGGGGGCCCAAGGCGGAGTCGGGACAGGGCCTGCCGCCGCTCTGTGGTGCAGGACTGGTCCCCAGCTGCGCCGGACAGAGCAAACAGGAAAACGGGTTTTAACATCACAAGCAGCTGGGACAGCCCCTCAGGTCTGTCCGGTAGTAAGATGTCAAAAACTCCTGTCTTTTTCCCCTGTATCATTTTGCATTTAGCTGTCACTCGGAGCCACGTCCTCGGAGGCCACTTCGGGGAATGAGTTTTCCAGTGGACGTGACTTCCTCTCCTGGCCTTCACTAGTGCTGACCCCCGCCCAAGGCCCCGCTCATCGACAGCAGCCCCTTTCTGAGCACCTGACCACACACAAGCACTGGCTTCGTGGGTACAGTGACGTCTACCCCACCCCGGCACTTCCCCCACCCCGCCCTTGATTCACGTCCGCTGGAACCTCAGAACGAGCCCTTAGTTGGAAACAGGGTCTTGGCAGATGGGATTAGTTGAGGTGAGGTCCTAGTGGATTAGAGCGGGCCCCGAACTCTGTGACTGGGGTCCTGACTGGAGGGCCATGGATGACAGGGACAGGCACGCAGGGAGGACGCCACATGAGGGCAGAGGCTGGGGGCTCAGGAAGCGCCAGCGACCACCAGGGCAGGGACAGGGTGAGGAAGCGTCGTCCCGGAGCCTGCGCAGAGGGCGCGGCCCTGCCGACACCCTGATTTCAGACTTCCAGCCGCTAGAACTCGGAAAGGAGACATCTCTGCCGCTTCCCGCCGCCCAGCGTGTGGCCACGCGTCACCACAGCCCTGGGAGACTGGCACACCAACAGTCCCTGTCTTCTTAATGCAGCGAGGCTGGCTTCCCAGCATTCTCTCATTGGAACTCTCACTGGCTTTAATGCTTCCTTGTGTGCTGTTCGTGGGGCTGCCTAGTTCTTCCTGTGGGTCGTCTGGTCTGGTCTCAGCTAACGAGTTTACAGTCTCTTTGAGGACAAAAAGCATGCTTCCAATGCGTTTGGTGTTCCCTATAATAAACACCGTTCTGTGTAATGTTATTATCTACCACAGGAAACAGGGTATTTCCTATAATACAATGATGCACATTTGGCAAACACACTTAGCATATTCTTCTAGGCTTCCTGACCTTTCCCTGAAATTACTAATTAAATAGCGATCCACTCAGTCAGCTCCCAACATGGTCGGTTATTCTACCCAAATATCCCAGGTTAACTAGAGTCACAGAAGAACATTATTTTAAATTCAGATTCCAGCGTCCCAGTGCACAGGGGAAAGTAAATAAGGTCTCTTTCTCTCTGCAGGGCCGGAACTGCTGGAGCTTCTGGACCACCCACCACCCCACCTGCTTAGAGCAATCCGCTCCCTCGGTTCACGTGGATGCTAAACAGGAAGTCAGCCAACTGCCTGTGTAACCAGGCAACAGAGAAAGAACGGGAACGTGTGGTCAGAGAGAGGGAGAAAGGGCCGCATCAGAACGTGTCGCACACCCCTGGGCGAGGCCAGGCCCCCTTCAACAGCCGCTACAGGAAGGCCTGGGCGAGGAGCGTCAAAGGCTGTCGGCAGCCACCACAGGCTGGGACGAGGCCAGGGAGGAACGTCCCCTGGAGGCTTCACAGGGAGCCTGGCCCTGCGGACACCTTGATGTCGGACTGCTAGGCCTCAGGACACGGAGAAAATACGTTTCTGCTGCCCTAAGCCGCTGCCTTTGGGGCACCTTGCTGCAGAAGGAAGGTCACAGGGCCCCTGAGCTCAGTTCAGGACACTGCACTGACCTTCAATGCTCCTTTCAATCCTGCCGCCAAACTCTCTTCCTCACAAACCCATCACGGTGCTCGCCAACTCGAATCCCCTCAGCATCCTCGCCTGTCCCCAGGATGGAGCCCCTAAGCCTTTGCTTTCCTATGAAAGACCTCAACGTCTTAGCCTTGCCTTCCCCCGGCCCCATCTTCAAGTTCAGAGCCCCAGCCTGAAGATGCCCGATCAGGTTTTCCCTCTATTCTTCTCGCAGACCCAGCGGCCATCAGCTGACCAGTGTCGTCTATTGTCTACATCCTAATAACTTTGTTCCTCCGGCTCTCTGCAGAGAGCGCGCCTGTCCTTATCTTCCTCCTCCGGGAAACATCTTTATTTCGGAACACTACTCAAGCATTACCTCTTCCATGCAGCCTTCCTGAATACCTCCCTGTCATGCACTCCGGGAGACACAACCGACCCTGCCTTGCTTTGGGCTGCACTGCTCTCGCGGCAGATGGAAACTTCACCCTCCTTTCTTTCTCTTTATCTGCAAGGCCCTGGGTATTGGCTGAGCTCCCTGAGGAGGAAACTATGTCTGACACAGGACAAGACGCGTGCGAGAAGTTAACGATGAGAAGTGTGTTTTCCATCGTGACCAGCTCGAAGGGCCGGGGGGTATCAGAGCTCCCAGGTCCCGGGGTGAGAGTCCCGACAGAGCACCCACCGCAGGACGGCGACTGGTCCTGCCGCCGAGTTCCAGCGACCTCCTTCCCCTGCGCGTCCACGCACCAGCACGGCCCCTCCCTCTGGCACTGCGCGGCCTGGTAGTCCCCACTTCGGAGGCAGCGGGGAACGTAGGGGTGGCCGAAGTTGGTCGCTGCGAAGCGCTCCACTTCACATTTTGTGGGGCCTGGGGGAGACCCACGCGGCAAAGAGAAGTCAGTCCATCGCCCTTGCTGTGCCCCCAGCCGGCGCCCTGTCTGCTGGGAGCACTGACTTACACCCCCGCCCCCACTTGGCTGGGACAGCCCCGCGGAGACCGTGGGGACGCTAACGCCCAACTGCTTTCCTCCTGGCAGAGGCGCGCACACGTGTTGTCGGCTCGTTACTCACATCGGAACCTGCCAGAAAGCACTAGCTGAACTGCCAGGAACCGTCTCCGCAGGATCCGGTACAGGGTGGTTTCGGCGAAGGTGGAGGCGCGGTCCAGGCCCGCGAAAATGGTGTCGTAAATTTCGTCCAGCAACAGCTCCACACCTGAGCGAAGACAGCAAGCGTTTCGGGGCACGACGGCCTCGCTCGGAGAGGAAATCCTGATCTCCCCGCTTAAACGGATATCGAGAGGGGCGGGGCCTCCACCAGCCTCGCTGCGCCTGGGGTCTGATCCAGCCTTGCACCGTTCCCCGGGTCAGGGCTGCCTGCCGTGTTCGGCTGCGCAGGCCGCTCACAACGAGAGCAGCACTGATAAGAAGAAGCAGGAGGCCTGTCTTCCACCTGCCAACTCAGAGGGGCGCCTGCCAGAAGAGGGCGCCTCTCTCCCATGCACACCGGGGCTCCCCCTGGGCCAGAGCAGCCACATTCAAAGCACCACAGATGGAAGTTGGCTAGCCATGCCCACACTGCGACCTCTGTCCGGCAGGTGATGGTGACGAGGCGGAGGCTCGCGGGCCCGGTGCATGTCACGCCTCCCCTCACACTGGGCTCACCTGTCTCAGCCAGTTCGCGCCCTTGGCTGTCGGCACAGTGGCAGTACCCGGACACCTCGGGGAACCTTCTCCGGAAGGCTCGGAAGGTCACGAATGCATCTGGAAACCTGAAAGGGGAGACCGGTGGTCACCACGTCCTAATAGGCACCGCCTCATGAGTTCTCCCCGGGCAAACACAGGAACGTGGCAGCCTCCCCTCTGGGGAAAAGGAATGTCTGATTCTTCAGCTCGTGCCATTCGCTCCAGGCTTCCCGTGGTAAGTGTCTTTCTTTCCTAACTTGCTTTTAACTGGCCAGAGCGAGGCTGGCCCCATGCAAGTAAAGCTGTGCTTTGCTGCCCTCCACTAATTAGCCCTTTTCCTCACTCTTGACCTTTGACTGATGCATATACCCAAGCCCGTGTCTCCTGGGATCAGGCAGAAAGCAGGTGATGAACATCGCCTTCCTCATCCCCGCACTAGAATATAACCAGAGTCCGAGGCCACGTTTGCCTCGCAACCCCACGGCACATCCCAGGTGCTCTCCTTCGGGAGATCGAACAACTTCCGAGCCCTTTGCAACTGTTCAGGGGCTTGAGAAGGAGTCAGATCCCCCGACCGGAAATTCCTGAGCAGGACATTTCCCAGCTCCACGGTCTGAAAAACACACAAAATCAGCGTGGCGTGACTCACAAGGGCCGGCCACGCAGCCTTTCCGAAAGTTCAGGAGTCGTGCCCCTAACTCAGGTCTGACCTGGCGATGGCCATCGGGAGCCCCTTGGGGGGCGGAGGGGGGCGGTCCCCACCCTAGAAGTACTGTGAAAGGAGGAGCTCCAAAGCCACAGGAAGGAGTCCTTCCGTGGGCAGTGGTTCAGCGGCCAGAGGGGAGTCCTTCAGCTTTACACTTACAACCCCGGGAGGTCTGTTTTCTGCCCTAGGATGCAGCCAGGTCAGGAGACCCAAGCCTCATGGGTCTCCACCTCTACGTGGAAACACGTCCCCAAACGCTGTGGAATCTAGTCTAGCCACCTACAGAGAGGACATTCATGTCCGAGGACAGGAAAACTCAGCAGTGAATTATAGTGCGCCCCCTAAGTGGCGTGCACCTAACATCACGTATAAAGGACGGAGGCAGATGCGGAATGGCCCGCACGCACCACACGCTGCTGTCAATCAGCTAGCCGGGAGGCAGCACCTCGTGCAGATGCCACGCGGAGCCGGAACACGCAGCACAACAAGTATTCATTAATTTGAATGCAAATGAATATGCACAAAAACCCAGGAAAGCGCTACAGAATTAGGGATTTTTTCCACGTCGTTGGTCTATTACTGTGTGTACGTGAGTTAAATACAAAAGAATGTTATAGTAAGTGAGTCATGCTTAGTAGAACTAAAATCTCACTTTGCTCAAGTCGCCATGGATTGGAGGTCTAGGATGAACGTTCATTAACTGGAGCCGGGGATAATTCAATTCTAAAAGTACTTTTAATACTGTAAGAATTACTTGCATTTATTCAGCCACTACTGTGCAAAATGTTTGATATGCGCTGACTTGTTTAATTCAACTGAACACTCCTGAAAGACAGATGGTACTTTTCCATCCCCATTTTCACGGGCATCCTGAAACAGAGGTGGGAGCTGGGGCTCAAATCCCGGTCTTGGGCTCCAGGACACGCTGTGCCTGCCGCTGGCGCCACCCAGGGTGTGTTTGGCTGCACCTGGCTCCTGCCCCACAGGGGTTCCCTTCTGTTCTCTGTTCCCTTCTGACACTCTTCTCTGTACGCCTGACACCCGGCTTTCCCTGGCCCCCAACGGACAAAGACATGCATACCAGATGAAGGCATAGATGGGTCACCTGGCTGGCCGGGGGTTCTGAAACCCACTGCAGCACAAGGCGCAGGAAGTTTAAATCACTCTCGTCCCAGGTGCTGCTCATTCTGCCCACAGGCCCAGCTCCACATCCCGTCCCGGGGCCAGCAGGGCCAGCAGGGTCTCGGAGCCGTCTTCATCCTGTCGCCCTAGGGTCAGAGTCCCGCTCTCTGGGTGTCTGGACTCGTAAGCTGCCCTGCACCGGGCCCTCCCGGTGCCCTCCCTGTGGGCATGCCCCCTTCTTGTGTGCTGGAGAGCACCATGGCTTCGGCTAGAGGAGGGGTCTTCCCATCCTCCCGGGAAGACCATCTTAAGGCCACCCCCACCGCTGCCTGCTCCCTCCTCGGGCTGGCCCCCGCGCCCTCTGGGGAAGACCCCTGCACTGTCATCTTTAAGCCCTCCTTGCCATCCTGCGCGTGGTGAAGAGAGCGAAGAACCTGGAGCCAGGCGCACCAGCATCGCGATCCTGGCCTGACCAGCCTGCATTCAAGCTGAGGGTGCGGCCGGCCTGGAGGCAGAGAAGTCACCCATGAGGCTGTGTGGCGTGTACAATGTCAGTGCCAGCCGGAACTCTAGGCCTGCCTATCGGCTCAGGCAGCGGATGGCCGCCCCCCCCCACCCCCACCACTGGGCCAGATTCTCCAACTCCTCCACAGATGGTCCCCCCAGAAATCTAACCATCGATTAATAAATTAGCAATGTGTTTGCCTCCCTCCTGTACCAGAGCAGCTCTCCTTACAGCAGGAGCTGGTGCCTGGCGCACAGACCCCCGCAGCTGTCTCATGGGAGGGCCACCCGATGACCGGTCCAGGAGGACCTCTCCCCTCGGCCACTCACAGTCAGGTTACGACGCCCCTCGCCCTTCTCACTGACGTATCTGGATAGCAGGGGCCGCCAAGGCATTGGAGGTGAGACTGGTCACCAGGGAGGCTGGGGTGAGCGCAGTCACTAAGGACAAGGGCTGCTTTTTTACAAAACCCAATGAACTGAATTTAAATTCAGATCGCGAAGGCCTTGGTAATGGCGCTAGCTCTTAACACCCTCACCTACCATCTGCTTCGCCAGAATACATTTCCCTAATTTTAGTGTTGGGCAAGGGCCCACGAAAGAGGGGGAAGAGTCAGAAGAACTGGCAAAGCTTATTCCCCAACACGGCAGGGTTTTCTTTAAGTCACCAGCCAAACAGGTAGGGTTAGCAGCGGCCTTCTTCCAGAGGCAAAACAACGTGCTTCAAATAGGCAAACACTATGGCCAAGTTCAAGTGCAGATCATCACCCACCACAGGTTGGCCAATGAGCTGCCCACCGGGCTTCCATCCTCCCTGTGGGCCCCGGGAAGGAAGTCAACTGCCTGATGCCACTTCTCCACTTGAACTTCCTGCCAGAACCCCCTCGGATTCAATATTCCAAAACCAAATGTGAGGCTTCCCCTTTCTGAGCTCCTCACCTACCCTCCACCTAGAAACCGGGCCTCGGGGTCACCCCGGCCTCTTCCTGCCCCACACGCCCCCTCTCTGTTCCTTCGCCAAGGTCTGAGGATTTCACCCCACCTGCCCACCTCCGCTCCATCACCTGCTCCAGTCCAAGTCACCCCCTCTCACCTGGACCCGCCCAGCAGCCTCCGCACGCCCAGAGCCACCTCCCAGCCCCCGCTCGGCTTTCCTCAATCCCAGTCCATTCTTTTCTAAATCTAAACAGGGTGATTATTAAGACTCTCCCAACCCCTACCCCAGGCTTCAGATTCTTGGTGCAGTCACGGGGAGGGACACACTTATACTAAAGAAATCACTCCCTGCTTATCGGAATTCAGATGTAACTGGCCATCCTGTATTTTTTTTTTTAATCTGGCAGCCCTAGGTGCGAGTCTAGACTTCCCATGCAGCCTCCAGGGCAGCTGCCTGGTGGTGGAGTCCCTGGGCCTGGCACGGCCCGGGTCTGCTTATCGGAAAACTCCCCAGTACGGCTGGGCTTCCAGGAACCAGCTACCTGACCCTTCCCAGGACCTTCCTAAATCAAAACCCGCTCTGAGGCGTGCTTGCTTACAAAAAAAGGAAAGGATCCATTTCAGGAGTAAATCTTTCTGTTGGTCTTAAACAATGCATGCTTAGTCCTGAACTTTTGCGTTTCACTCGACTGCCCTCTCGTGGAAGGAGCTGTGAATTGCGTCTCAACCTGGCACCTGCGGAGTTCTTTGAGGCTTGGATTACCAGCATTAATTGTAGGCCTACTGTGTGCAAAGCTCTGTGCTATGCACTGTAGGGCAAACAGAGGAATCAAGGTTGTGCAGGATAGTAAAAGACACCAGACAGCTCTAGCACCCACTGAGTACGCCCCTTAGGGTGAGTTCCTTAACCTCTGGTGTTTTGGATTCCTCATCTGTATGCTAGAGACCGTAATTATCCATTCAGTTATTTTTCTAAGTATTAACGTGGGCTGAAGGATGTCAAATTCCCTGTCTGTAGAAGCCCTCACTTGAACTTAAATTGAGCAATGAAGAGCACCAGTTAATCAGACTATTTGGAGATTTATATGTGCTCACAGACAGGCTGTTTTCTGGGCCTGGGGGTGGAGGTTAGGGGAATCTAATTTGCATTTGCTAAAGCTGGATTATGCATAATAATTCCCTACAGATGCATAACGATTTACAATCCTCGAAGTGGTCTCCAGAGAGATTTCATCAGATCTTCACCCTGCCCTAACGAGCAGGGAGTTGTCTGCACTTCACAGATGGGAGGGCCGAGGCCCCAAGAAGGCAAGTGACCAGGTCCCTTTGCCAAGCAGTGTCACAGCCCGAATGGGACCAGGCAGATGTATGGAGCAGACCAGACTAATACAGCAACAGGCCCCAGCGGACCCCCGAGCCCTGGCGGGTATGCAGGGCGTCCAAAAGGAACAGTTCAAGCCCCCGTTTCTCGGTGCTGGAGGGGAACGCGCACAGTCTCCCACCTGGCTGTTCAGAATGGGAATTCCGAGTTTTGCACATCAGGCTGAACAGACGAAACTGCGGATGTTCACGGCCCTAAGAACCCCTCCGACGCACGGGGAAAGAAACCGGCTGTTTGGAAGCCAGTTTCCAAAGGCTCGGGTTCCCCAAGAGAATTCCTGTCAGTGTTCTCCGCCTAATAGTCTTACTTACTTTTGTCATGGACCCCCTTACCCCTGGGGGACACGTTCTAAGAACCCCAATGGATGCCTGAAACATGGAGAGTGGCAAACCCTACCGATACAGTTTTTCCTACTCATACATACCTATGATGAAGTTTAATTTATAAATGAAGCACAATAAGATATTAACACCAATGACTAAGAAAATATAACAATTATAATGAGGTACCGAAATAAAAGTTACGTGACTATGGTGTCTCTTTCTCAGTATCTTACTGGACCGTACTTACCTTTCCACTTAAAGGAAGTACTTTACGGCTTCTCCATGGCATATCCGAATTGCCAGCATCGCTACTCTTGCGCTTTTTGACCATTAATAAATAAAACCAGGGGGACTGGAACACAGGCACTGCGACACCGCGACAGTGCACGGATCTGACCGCCAGGCCGGCTCCCACGTGACCACGGGCAGGTGGCGCGCCCGCGGCCGCGCGGAGACTTGGAGACGCTGGACGTAGGGACGATCGCGTCCAAGCAGGACTCGCGAGATTTCATCGCACGACTTAGACTGTCGTGCGATTTAAAATTGATTATTTCAGGAATTTTGCATTTGATACTTTTGAACTAAGGTGGACCTTGGGTCACTGAAGTCACGGCAGGCGAAACTGCAGATAAGGAGGGACGGGTGTGCCCCGGACGCTTCCCTTCTCCCTGCCGTCCCCGCGGGCGCTAAAGCAGCATCCTGAATACCCAGGCTAACCCGATTACGTGGGCCGAGATGCACGCTGCACCTCCCCTTCGATCCTTGTTATTTAAATCCCTAAACTCATTTCTAAGTGCATGCATACACGCGATTTACCAAAAACAAGCATAAATATGATCATAGCCATGCTTTTTACAGCACCGACTTTTTTCCTTTTCTGCCGATTTCCTTCTCCTCGGCAGCCCGGACCCTGCCGGTGCCCGGGACCGACACCCAGCCAGTGCTTACTCAGCCCTCTCCGTGCTCGCCTGGCTCTGTGCAGACACCAGCATGCTCATATACTCGGGGATGCACATGCAGAGGTCCACCGGCTTGTGTGCTTCCTAAAAACTAAATCACATCTATTGTCTGTGCCATGCACCCTACATCATGTAATCATGCTAGGCTGCAGAACCCTCTCCCAGTCCACCGGTGCGATTCTAATGCGTTGTGTTTAACGCTGTGTAAATATTTATGGTGGGTACCTCAGGCGGCTCAGTCACTCAGTTTCCAGGGTTCCCCTACCGTGAAAACCGGCGCAGTACACACCCCAGTGCTCATGTCCCCGCGTTCTGGCTGGGCCGGAGAGCTCCTGTGTCTGTGATTCGCATAGCTGTTGCCAGCTTGCTTTGTTAAAAATGCTGTGGCTCTTCAGCTCAGGACAGTCAGGCCTCTGTCAGTTCCCTCCCCACCAGGGTGCATATGTGACGTGTCCCTACCCCCAGCCCCAAGGTGGATGCGAACCCTGGCTGGAGATAAGGAAGGACTGGCCAGTGATGGGCACGCCCCAAGGCCAGCTCGCCTTACCTGTTGTAGCTGTGCACCAGGTCGAAAATCATCATGTCCGTGGTGTTCACAAACTTGCACTGGACAGGCAGAAATCCGCCATCCGGGGAACACTGGGGTGGCGACTTGTCCCCCACCCCGTGGAGAAGGCGGCGGTTTCTTATCTCACAGCTTCTTGGACCTAAACATTTCCAAGGACAAGCGTTCCCTTTGTATGCATGCACAGGTGCAGACGCTTCTGCAGCCTGTGGGCATGCTTCCACGCTGCATTCCAAATAGGGACGAAGGTCATCGAAATCCTGCCTATGCTTCTAAGAACCAGCCAGCGAACAGTCCTCATCCGCCCGACGGAACTAGGACGAGCGCAGAGATCTTCCTTCAAGGCTTTGATCTCTGAGCCAGGTCCTCTGCCGCGCGGTTGCGGTGGGGAGCGCTGCACCCCGCCCCCCTCCCCGGGAAGCTGGTGCCGGTGACACTTACATCTCGTGGGCCTCCCCAGCTGGCGGGTCCCGTACACCTCCATCCCTTCCGTGTCCACACACCAGCACTGCTCCCGCCAAGCGTCACACTGCACGGGCGCGTACGCCCCCGAGTCCCGGCACTGAGGGAGGTAGGAGGCAGCCGTGCCATTGAGGTAGCCGCTCAGCAAGACTTGCTGCTTCTGAAGCTGGCAGAAGGACAGGCCTAAGGGCGTGAGGAGCAGCGTCAGGTCTCAGCCCCGGAGAGCTCCGCTACTTCCCTGGACGAGGGAGGTGGCCCTTTCCGCAGCTGGGAGTTGCCACCAGGCTGTGGATGCTCAGTGAGCAGGGGGCAGGCTCAGGGCCAGCCTTCCGACTGAATGTCCACCTTTATCCCAGGAAGGGCAGCTTTCATCCCGCCCCGCCAGCCTCCAGGACCCCCCACTGCCCCGCTGCTGCAGAGGTGGGTGCGAATGGAGTCGGGCCAGGCCGTCGACAGAGCTTGTCTGAGTCTGATTTCCCCATGTGCTTGCTGTGCAACCTTGGGGAAGTTGCTTCACCACTCTGTGCCTCCCTCTCCTCCTCTGTAGAATCCAAAATACAACTGCCCTCTTCAGCTACGTGAGGGTCAGTGACATTAACAATACTGCCCCTAGTGAATAGCCACGTGTGCCTGGTGTTTCACATGCGTGTTAAACCCTCACGCACCCCGTGAGGCCGATCCTGTGTTCCTGTGACAGACGAGGAACCAAAGTGCCCTGAGGGCCTGTGAGCGGCTGTCAGCCGGAGTGCTGGGAACCACCGGCCGGGACAAACCAGAGCCCAAAACCGAGCCTTCCCCCACTGAAGGCTCGCTCGGTTCTAGGCTCAATTTCACCGTTCAAAGGTGGCCGGCTCAAGTGGACCTTGGTTTTAGGCTTAGCTATGCCATGCTCTAAATGGGGACTGTGTTCCTTTGACCACTCAGCATAATCACCGTGTTAACAGGAAAGTTCTAGATCTCAGGGACACCTCCGGGGAGAACGCACGTGGTGTGTACCCAGCGGCTCCCTGCTCAGAGGCCTTGGATGTCCACTCACCGCCGTGTCCTCGGCACCAGGCCCAGCCCCTGGCATGTGGGGGCTCAGCAGCTCTTTGCTGCACACGTGACTTGACTGTCCCACTCGATTTCACAGCAGTCCTGCAGGACACGGGCCTCGGCTGCAGGACGGCCAGCCTAACCCGGGGGAGAGCCGGCAGCCCCGAGGGGCACTTGCCCGCTCACGCGCCGAGCCCAGTGCTCTCTCCCAGATGCGTGCGGTCCTAGCAAGTCCCCCCTTCCCATGGGACAGCCCTGTCCCCGCCTTTCACACTTACACGCCACCGGCCGCCCAGGCTGCCTGCTGCCAGGCACCTCCCTGCCGTCGGCACCCACGCACCAGCAGGAGCGGCCGTCACTCCTGCACTGGACGGTCCTGAGGGCGGGAGGGACACAGCATGCGGACAGAGCTAGGGGCTCCCGAGGCCACTGCCCAGGTCGCCTTCGCTCTGTCCCTCCAATCTCCCAAGTTTTAATTCATGCACGTTAGGGAGGGAGTGGAGTGGAGGGGGCGGGACTCGGGAAAGGGAGCGGACTTCCTTCCTGTCCTGTGACCCCCGCAGCCCTGGTCATTCACTCCCCAGCTCCATCCGCAAGCCCTGTAGCAAACGCCTGTCCTGGTGTGTGACGCTCCAGCCACGTGGAGGCTGCAGGCGGTACAGTCGGGGTCTTCCTTCATAGACCAGAGATGGGGACACCCCGTGAGGGGTCAGAGAGCAGGGCCTCGGTTACAGTGACCCAGGGAAGCACATGCCTGGGGCTTCCCGGGGGGTCCCCCAGGGACAGTAATGACTGAACTGAGCCGGAGGGTGATCAGGTGTTATAAGAGGAGTTTCGGGTAAAGAAAGGAGGGTGGGCCTGAAACTACGAGCAGCTAGAACCAGGGAAATGCCGCATAAATAAGGCCAGTGACGGTGAGCCGTCCTGACTTTTCCGCTGCCCCAGAATCCCCCGGGGGCTGAGCAGGCCCCGCTGGACGAGAAGCATCACTGGCCTCTGGGGCGCATGTGCAAGTGTTGATAAGCTCATTTGGGTGCCTATAAAATGGAGCAGGGAGAGCTGTTCTGCATGGTCTCCCAGACAGCAGTCCGACAGAGGGAGACCCCAAGTTCAAGGTGACTGGAAGAGCCTGGGAGGATGGATGGTATTTCAGACAAAGGAGGACTCCTGTGTGTTCCGTGGCGGTGGTGTTTAGATCATCACTCCACTCTACAGGGAGAGAGTCCGGGACCCAAGTTCATGATGGGGCAGCGGAAAAGCCCTTTCAGGGGGAGCTCACTGGGGACCCAGCAGCCTCCCCGGCTTCGGCTCCCTCCACCTCTGGCTTCTCAGAAGGGTAGGAGGGGAGGGGAGGCACCAAGGCGTGAACCATTCCATCCCTCACACCTTTTATTAAAGGAATTACGGCAAAAGTTTTGGCAGAAAAGGGAGGGATGCCCTGGTCCTGCCTGAGGAGAAGCATGGATTGGGGAGCTCTGGGCCAGTGGCTCCAGGGCCGATTAGGGGAACCGAGAGGCGCCCCTCCGCGTGACAGTGGCCGTGTCTCAGTGCAGGGAGGAGAGGGAAGGGCATCGCCCCAGGGCAGGGGAAATGAGATGCTTTTATGAGGCCTCTCTAGACCCCAGGAGCCCACGTGGCCGTGGCCGGCGCAACCCTTACTGGAAGCTGCCATCTTCAGCGCACTGGGGAACGTAGTCTGCTCGCTTCTGAAAGGCCCTTTCCCTCTGCAGCTCGCAGGGGCGCAGGGGCTGGGCGTCCACTTGGTATTCTACAGAAAGACGAGGGACTCGTCAGAGAAGGGGGTGGCCTGGACTCCGGGAACAAAGATGGGCTCCCTCACGCACAAACACTCTTTCGGGCTCTTGTTTCCAGCGTCGCCACCCACCGCTGGGTTCCCACTTGCAATTTTGCAACTATTCACATTTTTCCAAGTATAACATTAGCTCATTTAATTCTCAACACACCCCGTGGATGGGGCAGAGGGGCGTTTGTCCATGTCACACCGAGGCGGGGACAGTGAGAGTAACCTGCTACAGGCCACCCTGCTGGCAATGGAAGGATTCAGAACAAACCCCTGGATGGCCCGCTCTCCCTCCCCCCCCACACACAGGCTGTGGCTGGGTTAGGTCAGAACACCTTATAAAAGGGCTGTTTCTGAATGTATCATCCCTCCCTGCACACAGAGCCGCTGCCTGGCACAGAGTAGCAATACAAATTGATTAGTGCGTCTCACGTGTCTTGTTTTCACTGAGAACGCGCAAAACATGTGGGGTTTGCCCAGAAACCGCAGCCACGTCAGCTCAGCGTCATCTGCTGCCTTTTCCAGGGAGGACATGGGACCTTACGCTCATCCAAGGTCACATGGTAAGCGGCTGCGCCAACCAGAACATAGGTCCACAGGCAGGTTCGTTCTTCCCCTACCTGCTGACCATTCAAATCCCTCTCCTGAATGACCCAGACCTTGAGACAGCTAGGGAAATTTCTGTAAAAAGTCAAGGTCAAAAACTTATTAACAGTGTGGGGTCCGAGGAGTTAGAATCAAACTCAGAAGCTCTCACTTCCCATCTTCTGTCCTCCAAACACTAGCTCCGTGACCTCAGACAATTGAGTCTCTGCCTCTGCAAAGCAAAGCGCAGAACACCACCCAGGGGACACTGCAGGGATTAAAGGAGATCGCAGGTGTTCACGGGCCCTGGGGTGCAGCCTGGCTGGCTGATTTCAGAGCTCTGGCCTGAGGATGCCCTCCTCCTCCCGCTCCATGGCCTTGGGCTGAGGACTCACCGAAGATGTTGGCCGACACCAGGCAGGCAGAGCCCAGCAGAGGGAAGACCCACAGGGCCAGCGCCATTCTTCTGGACCCTGCTGGGGGTGAAGGGATGGACGCTGCCCTGCCCAGGACTCCGGCCAGGGAGGCTTTATGCGGCTGCAGTGCCCTCTCCCCCGCCCTGTCCCCGCTCTCAGGGAAGCAGCACCGCCCTGTTCTCTCTGCAGGTCACAAGGGCTCCTCTGCCTGCCCTGCTCCCTGAGGACACTCGTGTGGCCAGTGGGGGATGAAAGTCTTGCTGAGGAGATTGGGGGGCAGGTAGAATTGGGTTGGGTGGCTTCAAAATTCATCTTTATGTACAAAAGTCGGAGCTCCGTGGCTTTATGGGTGACAGGCTCAGGCCCACCGGGAGAAGAGCAATCCTTCCTTTCCGCCCTCCTTCCTTCTACCCACATTTATTTAGAGCTGGACAGTAGCAGACACTGTGCTAGGCACTGAGGGTGTAGCAGAGAACAGAGGCAAAATCAATAATACAGAATGGAACGCTATGTGGAAAGAAAGAAGGAGCTCCTACCTTTTGTGACAGTGTGGATGGAACCGGAGAGCATTATGCTCAGTGAAATAAGCCAGTCAATGAAAGACAAATATCTTATGACCTGACTTGTAACTGGAATCTAATGGACAAAGTAAACTAACGAGCAAAACAGAACCAGAGGCATGCAAACATGGAACAGACTAATAGCTTCGGGGGGTGGGGGGGCGGGGGAAGTGGTGGAAGGAAGGGGAAGGGACGAGTCAAAGAACATGTATGAGTGACCCATGGCCATGGACAATGGAGTGGGGATGGACTGTGGGCAAGAGGGGTGGGCTGGGTGGAGAGGGGCAAAAGGGTGAAAAGAAATTAGGACAACCATACTGGAAGAAACAATTTAAAAATGTAGGTTTTCTTCATTGAAAAAAAAGTGTGTGAGCAGGGCCAAGTGCACACACGCACGCACGTTCCTGTCCCCCCTCCTGCTGCCTCTGCCCCGGCCAGACCTCAGACGCCACCGGCCTAGAGGGTGCGGGAGCTGCGTCTTCCGTGCAAACCTCTACGTCAGCGTCAGCGTGCTTTCTCTTAGCAAAGCCAGCTTCCTTCCTTCGCTCCTGCCCCTGCGTGGCCTGGCAAGATCACCCCGAGCCCCTGAGCCCCAGCCTCCTTCTCGAGAAAACAGAAATGAACGGAGGACAATAATGTGTGCCTACTTGCGAGGGAGGCCACAAGGGAATGCATGAGACTTTGGCGAGTATGTGCCCCCAAAATGCTCGTCGTTACTGTAGATTTTCTCACTTGCAAATGACCCTGTGCCAGGGGATGACAGGTACATATGTAGAAGTACCCAGCAGGGTGGGGGGCCAGGGACAGATCGGGACAGGCAGGGGGTGGTGGGCAAGCAAAGAGGATGTGGCACTTGAGTGGAGCAGAGAATCTGGAGGGACATTGTTCAGGGGAGAGGGGAGGGCAGGGGACAGGCCGGGAGGCGGGGCCCGCTCCACTCCAGGGAGAACGATGAGGGAGACGTAACCACAGGACAGAGGACTGCCCCACGGAAGAGGGCTGCTTAGGCGTTGCAAGAGTTAGCGTTGGTAAGGCGCTCGAAACAGTGCAGTATGTAAGTAAGCAGTATTGGTTACTGTCTCATTTTCGTGTGCGTGATGCAAACTGAAGGAAGTAAAACTCAATAGTTATTTTAACTGACAAGTGTAGGATTAAAACCAGGTGAGAAACCTGCTCTGCACATCCTTCCTGAGGAATCACACCCGCCCACGGCTCCAACATCTCCAGCTCCGGCTCCAGCTCCAGCACCAGCTCCGGCTCCAGCACCAGCACCAACTAGACTTCTCAGCCTGGATGCTTCACAGACATTTCAAATCCAACGCATCCCAAGTGGGACTTCCCAACACCTGTAACGCTGCACCTTAATGTTACTGCTGTCTCTAAGAGTAAACCTGACTCTGCCATCTTAGACCTCTGCCCCCATCTCAGCAGCTTCGAAATCCTACCGGCAAGCCCTCGTGCCCACCCCTTGGGCATGGGCCCTCCTCCGCAGCCTCGCTGACCCTGCCTCCTTCAGGCCCCCACCTCCAGACTCACTGACAAGCGCAGCCTCCTACCCGGCCTCCCTGCCTCACACCCAGGCCCTTGCCAGGCTGCTTCCCCAGCTGTAGAGGTGGGGAATGGAGACTCACTGCTTGGGTGTTCAGGAGGAAGCACGGGCAGGTCTTGGCGACCATGTAGCCATGGGGAGGAGGCACAACCAAGAAGGAGACTTAGGTTTAGGTGGTTTGACACGTGCTGGCATGAGCTGGTAAAGAAGACATGAGAGGCAGAGCTCCCTCTGCCCGTGCCTCCCCGCCCTGCCTCCCCCAGCGCCCCGGCTACACAGGCCAAGTTGCACGCCATGCCGTGGACAGCCAGCAGCCTGTCTTCACGGTAGCAATGTAACCATCGTAGGCTATGTAACAAGCCCACCCTGAAGTGTGTGCACAGAGCTGGCACAGGTCAGCCTGTGCTGAGTCATCCTCGCTGGCCCGGGAAGCAACAGAATGGCATCAGCAGCTCCTGCCCCGCTGCGCCAGGGGTGGGGGGCTCCGCTCCACTGGGTTTGGGGCTTTGGGGACACGGAATTCATAGCCCTGGGGTGAAGAGAGCTGTGAGGTCACGGAACTGCAGAGGGTGAGCTGTCTGCACTTCAGACTGTGCCTGGAGGAGGGCAGTGCTCAGATGGCCGGGGCAGCCAGCGCACTCAGTGGGCCGGAACCGCAGGCGCACAGGGTGCGACCAGCACCCAGAGCCTCCGGAGAGGTGCTTCTCTCCGCGCAAGCAGCAGAGCGGTGAGCTGAGAGAGCACCAGGCCCCCTCACTGCAGAACCGAGCTCTCATCGTGACTCAGCGGCTGGTCGCTGGCTCTCAACGTGTAGCCTCTGAGCTGGGAGGATGAGCAGGCTTCCATGGTAACCTGGGTGGCGATGCCCTGGTCTGGTCCACTCCTGACTCAGGCCTCCGTCACTCCCGCAGGGTCCTCATCACCAGCCTGCCACCTTCCCCCTCTTCTTGGCCCCAAACACAATCACATAACCTCCTCTTTCATCCCCTTATAATGCACGCTCACTGAAGATTTGGGGGACATGGAGCGTGAACGAGATTCAGGGGAGGACACTGCGTCAGAACACCATGTTTCTGGTCTCCAGCAGCTGCTGCTCGCCACAGGGAATCGCCTCTGCCTCAACTGGGCCAAGCCCCCACCTCCCACGCCAGGTGCTCAAAGCCACACCCCTCCTTCCCCTGGGTTGCCCAAGGATAACACAAATTTCTGGTACTTGACTTCTACTTCCAGAAAGATGAGCAGACAGGAACAGACATACTTTCCCTGCTCCTCCTGCTAAGCACAGCTGAAAACCCTGGATGCAATGGATAAAACAGAGCACCCTGAAAGGTGGACCAAGGAAGACAGCCAGCCCGAAACCTCAGGACCAGAGGTGCAATGTGGCAATAAGTTGCCTGGGCTGAATTTTGTCTCATGTATCTCAGACTAGGCATTGGAGAAGCAGCAATCTAGAAAGTTCCAAAAAAACTCAGAGAACACCCCCTCTGTTGCGGACCGTTCAGCCTGGTCTCAGGAGTTGTAACCCTCACCCCATGGTGGGCTGTGTAAGAGTCGAAGGACCCGCTTCATCTGGGTCTGTTCTGTCAAGAGGACGTGACCTACTAAGGAGACAAAGCTTATCTCCCTGTAGGAGTGCCACTTCTGCCTCATCCATCTCTGGCCCCAATGCTTGGTTGGCAGCCCATGACGGGTAAGACTCCTCATGGGAGGGGCAACCTAAGCCAGATGTGACCACTTGGGAGGCCTCATGGAAGGACTCCGGGGGCTGCAGCAAAGAGGGGGTGATGGACCCTTGCCCCCTCCCCCCCCCCCCCCCGGCTATTCTGACACAGCCCAAGTCCTCATTTCTGTCTGGGAGATGTCTCCTGCTTCCTAATCGGCTTAAAGCCTGAAACTGTGGGGGTGAGTGGTGCAGCCCTGTGCTGACCAGGATGGCTTCCTGGGTGATCAGGCATAAGAAAGAATTCCTAAAGTCCTGTGAAACCTGCTTTGCTAAGAGTGCTCTTCCTTAGGTGATAAGTGCCCCAGGAGGAAATGGGTATGTCTCCCAAAGTCTGGCAACCCCCTTTCCTGACAAACACTGACTCAGATTAAGCCCTCAGATTGCTTTGAAATGTTAACCATTGTTTGATCCTTGCTGCCTGACATACCTGTATTCCCCAGTATTTGAGCCCAATAAAAGCCTAGTGAGGAAGGGGCTCTGGGTCATCCTCCTCTGAGAGTTTGACCACCTTTCCTCCCCAAGCAGATCATGTCTTGGTAGTTTTATTTTCATCCGTGACGGAGGGATGGGGCTCTGCGGGCGGATCCCCCCCCCACATCTGATGCCCAGGACAGGGGCCCCCACACCCCTCCCCAACAAAGCCTCTGGAGCCAAACGTCCAGGAAAGGACCCCACAAACCTAACTGCAGCTCCACTACCCCCTTGCTAGCAGTGGCAGACTGGGGTGGTCTCCCCTTGGCAAGGGGTAAGGAGGTGGTTCCACTGGGCCCTGAGCCAGAGACCTGTGAAGAGCCAGGGCCTTCACAGCAGCTGGGCAGCAAAAAGCCCCTCTCGCTGGGGGGTCCACAGAGACCACATGGGGCGCCTGGACTCCCACCCCCACCCAGGGTCTCTGTCTTCTGGTGGTGGGGTCGGAAAGGGCCTGGGGGAGAGGCAGCGCTATGACCACTGCCCAGTAGCAGCAAAGCCACCTCCCGGTGGGGTCCCTGAGGGTCACTTGGGGAGCAATAAGGAGGCACTGCACACCCTCCAGGCAGCACAGGCCTAGTGGGGAGCCTACCACCCCACCCCAACCAGCAGGAACCTGGGTTTCTGTCCCCACCGCAGCCAAGGTCAGTTGAGTTCTAACAAGGAAAGTTTAAAGGTGACCTACAGTTTCTTATAGGACACCCAGCTGTCCCAGGTCTGAACCAGAAATCCCTGGTCACGCCAAGAACCATCGAAACGCCAACTTGAAAGACTGGCTACACTGGACCGTGGTCGGTGTGCACAATACCTGGTACTGAGCAGAGCCCTGGGCACGTGGCAGTTTTGATAAATCAGAACGCACACGAGGTTAGCGTTCCAGCAGCGATAGCGCCACGACACAATCCTGATGAAAGCGGCGCACTACCGGCGGGAGCAGCAGGAAGCCGACAGTCCATCCTGAGGACCCCGCACATGCACTGATGGAAAGGTGCACGAACACGCTGGGTTTCAGGGCAGGCTCTCGGAGCGGTGCTGTCGCCAGAGAGAAGTCCCCAGGAGACCCGGGTGACTGCAGCGGAAATGGGGACTCTGCTTTCAACATGTGGAATATGAACATCTGGGAGGAAGTCAGCCCATCAAAATGTGTGTTAGGAAAGCAGGCTATACCTGAAATGATGAGAATAACCATGTTCCCTGAAAGAAAGAGGGCTTTACCCTTAAGTTTGAAAATAATAATCCACTGGTGTGGCTCAGTGGATTGAGCGCAGGCCTGCAAACCAGAGTCGCTGGTTCGATTCCCAGTCAGGGCACGTGCCTAGGTCGCGGGCCAGGTCCCCAGTAGGGGATGCACAAGAGGCAGCCACACACTGATGTTTCTCTCCCTCACTTTCTCCTTCCCCTCCCTTCTCTCTAAAAAATAATAAAATGTTAAAAAAAAAAAGCCAAAAACACAAAAGGAAATAGTAACTCAGGAAAAGCACACACCACTATGAGGAAGTGCAAATTACATTTATCAATCACACACTGAGGATGATCGCTCCTCACCAACGTGTGGGTAGCAAGTTACCTTTTCAAGAAACACCTTCTAGTTTTATTGTTTATATTTAAATACATACCCTTGTGGGTTTTTTAAGAACTTTTAACTTTTTAATCCTCACCCAAGGATACATTTATTGATTTGAGAGGAACGCCAATGTGAGAAACATCAACTGGTTTCCTCCCGCACCCACCCCGACCAGGGATCGAACCTGCAGCCTTCTGGTGCACAGGATGACGCTCCAACCAACCGAGCCACTGGGCCAGGGCGCTTGCGGTTTTAAAGTAAGACGAAGCAGCTCATCCGAAACCTCCCATGGTAATAGACTCACGCTCTCTTCAATAAGCAATGCTTAGCCCACTGGTTGCTCAAAGCCTTCAATCCTTGATACATTCTATATTAAATGGACGTGTACAAATAATTTGACTTAGATGTATTTTTTAAATTGCAACATAAGAACTCGGACTTCCAATTCACGTGCATCGGAGCAGAGTAAAAACCTCGGCGATCCGACCTTCCGGAACTCCCCCTTTGCTGCCTGCTAACAAACGCAGGGACCGAACCGGAGCGGCAAACCCCGCCACGGTCGCCGGGGGCCAAGAAGGCGAGGGCTCCAGGGTACAAAGGGGCTTCTTCAGATGTGACGGGAGTCTAGGCACCGCCACTGTCAGGTGACAAGTTCAACGTCTGGGACTCGCCCACGAGAGGGAGAAGCGCAGAGCTATTTTCAAACACGAAGGAAAGATACGGCATCGGTCCTGAAGAGACGTTAGCAAATTTACTCCACACGTGGAAAACAGGCACTCTTTTTCTTTAATATGAAAATTTAAGCAGCTATCCCAAAATATCCCCTCTACTAAAGCTTTTCGTCTCCCAGTAAGATCTTCGACAAAGTCAGTGTATCACAAGTGAGCACACAGGACTGTGTTCTACATATGTTGCTCTTTGGCACATGGTCAAATTAAAGAATCTCAAAAGGCAAGAAAAACTTTTAATGACTGTTTTGCACATTCTTTTAATCATCTTTACATCAAAATATAAGGCCGCAAAAAGGCAAGCTGAAATTTTAAGATATGTGGAATAGTTTTAATAAAGAGTTTTACATACAGTACCTTACATGTAGAACAGTGTGTTTGCAAATTTAAATAATATCTGAATGTACAGTGGCATGTATTCTTAGCAAAGATAAATCCGTATTTACTGTCTACCAGTTCTCAAATGCATTTATACAGACTGCTAGAACTGATACACAGAACGAGGCATAAAATATTCAAGTGTTATATGCCATCAAACAGCCTCCTCTTAAGTCTTTTGCCCCCTTTTTAAAAGAGTTTCAAAACCTGTACATACATTATTTTTAAAAACAGTCTGTTAAAAGGTAACATTTCATGTTAACCACCAATGCTTACAGTCTACAGTAAGAAAACTAGGTATGTGTGGACATAAATACGTGGAGGCCAAGCACGCACGCACGCCGAATGTCGGTCCCAAGCATGCACCCACGCGTCCGCACCCCTGCTCGCGGAGCGCGCGCGCGCACCTCGAGGGGCCCCGCGGACGGAGGGCCTGGGCTCTCCAGAGTCCAGCAAGAGCTAACACAGCAACTTAGTTGCCTTTGGTTTCAGAAACGTGTCCATCTGTGATCAAAGCTAAAAGTTCTGAGTGCGCATGTATTTTTTAAAAATAAAACTCATCTTCAGAAATGAAGCTTTTCCAGTATCCCGCTACCAGCAGTTCGGAAACCCGCCGCCACGGACCCTTCCGGCGGTCCCGTCACTCCTCAGCCCAGCCAAGACTCTCAGCGGACTCAGGGCCGCGCGAGCGCCGTGAGCGATCCCACGTGTCGCACGCAGCGCCTGTGACACCCACACGTCGGAGGGACTGCCGGCACCGCGTGAGACCGGGGGGAGAGTGCCCCTCACACCCGGACCCCCGTCCCGGCGCCACCGGCCCCGTTTGGCACACTGAGCCTCCGCAAGCCGTGTGGTTTGCCATGAGCTCAATGCCCGTGGCAAATTCCAACTATTTGGTGTGTGTGTGTTTAGAAGGTATTCGTAGTGAAGTAACAATTCCAAATGGCTCCCCCAGAAGTGAGACTGCTACGGTCAGTTTCCTGATTAAGGACATCTGTCGCCTAGGAAACAGCTCATGATCCTGTGGAAGTTTCAACCCCCTGGAGCAGCTGCGGAGAAGACAGTTCTTACGCGACCTGTCGACCCCTCCGGAATTTAGGTTCCCCCCACAGCTGTGCGTTTGGCCAAGTGCTGGTGTATAAACGAGGGTCTTCCGATGAAAAACTACATAAATGTACCATGTCTTTCCGCAGGTGTCTCGAGCTTCATGTAATCCACTACTCAAAAACCCTGCCGACTCAACTCCCTTAGCATAGATTACATTCTACTTTCACCCCTGGCATATAATACAGTATCATTTGTAGCTTGTTCATAAATTCTTTTTCCTATTTACTTCCTTGACAAAGTTGCTCTTCACTTTCTTTTTCAAGGTACCATCCTACCGATGTCACAAGTCAGTAAGTGACCAAACACCACTACGCTTGTTAACCATCCACCCAGCAGGCACATGGGTAATAGAAGCTATTTGGCTGCAGAGGGCCACCCCTTCTCTGCGGGTTTTCGCAGCCGTCATACAGAGCAGAGAGTTGCTATCTGCTGCACTTTGCCCATGTCCATTAAAAGCTGCTTGATGTGGCGTTTAAGTTGGGGCAATCTCGTGAGAGGGTCGGGTGGCTCCAACTCCCCTGTGAAATCCAGCCAGCTTTCCAGAACTGAAAGAGAGAACACACAAATTTAAATGGACACTAGAAGAACAGTCACGAAATGGTATAACGAGAAAGCTGGACCCTAGCTGATATGGCTCAGTGGTCTGAGTGCTGGCCCGCGAACCAAAGGGTCACCAGTTTGATTCCCAGTCAGGGCACACGCCTGGGTTGCGGGCCAGGTCCCCATTGCAGGGCGTGAGAGGCAACCACACACTGATGTTTCTCTCCCTCTCTTTCTCCCTCCCTTCTTCTCTAACAAAAATAAATAAATAATTTAAAAAAAAAGGTTGGAAAAGTGATGCAGACAGAGGTCCCTTCCTGTTTTCAGAAAGCTAACATGCGCAGCCCTTCAGCTCCCTGTATACCTTACCCCACAGGGCTGCAGTCCCTCTTGGTAACCTCCATCTGCTGTTATTTCAGGTAACTCTCCCCCGCATGAACCTGTGAAGTAGCTTCATTTCAAATGCCCCCTTTTACGCTCGTCCGGACTGGAAAGCCACGGCACCCTGAGCCCGCTCGAGCTTTCTCCTGACTTCGGCTTACACCGTGTCTACTGCACTCTGAATGGAACTTAGCTAGTCGGACTATTTTTGTTTTAAATCCAGAAGTTCGTTTTAACCAAGGAAAGGAGGTGGCAATTTAATTTCTCAGTGTCCTTTTCAATTCTATTATTGCCATTACTTTTTCAAAACATGCAAGCATATTAGAAGTCTCGGCAGAATGCAATTAATTTGCATTCTACACTTTTTATTAATAACAGGGGATGTCAAGTCGCATTTTGTTCTTTACAAATCGACTCAAAACATTAAACTAATTCTACAGTTAGCTTGTAACCAAATGGGAGATGCTTCTGAGATGAGTTTCCACTTCCTCTCCTCTCAGGAAGAACAAACAGGTAGGAGCTCTAACTTAGCCTACGATGAAAGTGTTGCATCCTTCTGCCAGTGCAAACAAGGGGGGGCTGCGATCTATGAGACTAGGTGGGGACAGGAGTCAGAAAGCAGGGGGAATCCAGTGGGCTAGGAATCGAGCCATCCGAGTCACTCTGCTTTCTCTCTGCAAAGTGGGGACACAGTCTTTCCCGCCTGCTTCACAGGGATCCGGTGCAGTGCACTTAAAAACACATGTTTTCAAAAAACTAATGAAAATCTGTTTGCAGACTTAGGTTTACTTAACCTCACAGGAATTTTTTGTTGTTGTTAATTTTACCTAACAAATGTGACCAGTGTGAAAACAAAGCTACAAAATGTTTTCTCCCAGATTTCAAATATGCTTGAAGTCCTTAGTTTAACCACAACAAAAACATCCCGTATATGCTCTATACTGAGCTTGGCAGATGGGCAATATTTAATAAATATCTACCTTAAAAATACCAGCAACTAAGATCATCCAGTTGTACTGTCGCGAACTTCACAGACCCCCGCCCCCTGCCAGCCGCTGCGTGTCCAGCACCAAGTCCTCGGTGGTTCCCCCCCCCGCACTTGAAAAAGCATCAAGTGACTTCACACAGCAGAGCAACTGCGTTTCATTCTCCCATTGATTACCGTCAACTTCCTTCTCGATCAGGTCCATCCTGCTGGTGACTTCGTTCTGCACATCCTCTATGTGTGTGAGCAGGTTGAGCTGCCACTGGAGGTGTGAGTCCGCCGGGTCTTCGGTGCCCTTGTTGTCATGACACCCAGATACAGCACTCTTTTCGGCTGGGCTCTTCTCCAGGAAACCATCGGAGAAAACAGAGTGGGATGAAATGTGCCATCATAAAGAGAAAGATACACCAAAGTCTCATCAGCCGTAAGGATCAGTGAAATCCAATCAAACTCTTGGATACTTTTAAAGGAAGTTTAGCCCATAATGAAATTGCATCTGATGGTTCAAGAGGAAGCCTTTCCACTACGTCTCTCTACAATGCCAAGCAGCAAAGTGCTACACAGGGTCAAGTGCAATGACTAAAACATGCTAAGTAAATGAAGTCACTAGTGATACTCTACAATTAGAATGCCCAGCTAATGTAGACCGACCCCTTCCTCAGTTCACCTAAACTAGTGACATAAGCAGATAAAAGGGAAAGACAACGATGCAAAAAAATCAGGAACATTGGCAAAGACCAGTAATGAAGTCCAATCAACCACAGACTGGCCCACGCTGATGCAGTTACATCAGTGAGGGGAGAGGAAGGTACAAATCTTCCAAAAACACAAAAAATGTAAACTGCTTAATGCACCCACACCAAATCTTAACTCGGAAATTACCTATTTCGTAAAAGGGGTATTAATTGACAGCATAATTTACCACCAGTTTTATGGAATACAAGCTTCCCAAATTCAGTCAAATACTTTTATTTATACTGATTACTTGATAAAGGAAGCCAGACAAATACATAACTAATTTTAAAGTAGCAATGCTAAGGGAAACTCAATTTTTAAAAAATGAAGGCACATCTCTAAGACGATCCCAGTGAACGGGAACTAAGTTCGTAAGTATTCATTGTACACAGAGCTCTAAGAATTCAACTTACTGCGTAAGGGGATTGATATGCATGTATAAATATGCTAATATTTTTAAAAGGATTAAAGTGCCACCTTTTATCTAAAACACGTAAGAAAAGACAGATTATATTAAAATAAGACACACCCATGTGCACGTTCATGTCCTCACAGACATTTTCATTTGGAATAAAATGCGGCTCTTGCTTTTCCTGGGTATCCAGGTACGCTTACAAGATTGAAACTTCTGTTAGGACCGAAGTTTACTGAATCACTACAATTCTGAATCAGGGAAAAAGTAAATGTCCAAATTGCCAGTGCTTTCTTGTGGAGAAAGCAAAAACTGCCTTTCCCCTAACAGGATACCTGTGAACCTGGAAACAAACCTGTGCATTGAAATCTGGAAGCTCAGTACGTGTCATTCTACCAACTCCCCCTTTGCTGACCTAGCCTGTTTTCCAAACACAGACAAGCAAACCAGCGATACCTTCGCAGGCGCCCCATCTTCTTTCCCTGAGTACTCTAAGCGTCTTTTCTTTCTCACGCAGAACCCTCCTTCATCTTCAGAACCCTCGTCGTCGTCCGAGCTCCCAGGGTCCACCGGAGGTCTGCGGTCCTGCCCGCAGCTCTGCGGCTTCTGGTAGCTGTGCTCACTTGTTATGTAGGTTCCTTCCGTTTTCAGGGGCGCACGAGGTGCTTCCTTGTGGTTTTGCACATGGTATTTCTTTTCTTCCAGATTAACTGTGTCTTGCACCGTGATTTTCTTCTCCACCCCAGCAATGATTTGATCTTGTTTTTTTCGCTTCCCAGAACAGGCCCAGAGATGAAGGTCAGGATGGTGTTTATTCCTTAAAACGAAGTTGGAGAAAGAGCAATTCAAAAAAAAATCTCGTAACAAGTTCACACCGAGTTTCCCAGCGTGAAGTTCTGCAGCAGCTAGCCCTCCGCCCTGCCTGCCGTTTGTTCACGGAGCGGGCCTGCCTCAGGCCCACCAGCCGACTCTCCAGCAGGGACCTAGCCCGCCGCCGGCGAGGGGACCAGGCTGGGAGGAGAGCAGAGACTCCAGACAAAAGGAAAGATAGTCCTCAGGTTAACCTGCCTCAGAGTTTCATCCAAAACCTGAATTCTCTCAATTTTATAGAAATAGTTCTCAGAGGGAAGAGCAATAATGAATTTAATTCTATTGATATTTTTCATCATTGGATATATGCAGTTCTTTTTCCTACTGAATTTTCACTGTATTTTTTAATTTACAACATGAAAAACCTTTACGTAAGCATATTTTAAAATCTTCATCCAATCAGAAAGCGATACTCACTCAGACAAAGTCCAACTGCAACACACGCACAAAGTGAAAAGCGCTCCGCCACGGCCACCCTAACACCTGAGCACGGCCTTCGAGACCTTCCTACACACGCGAAACCCTTTCACAACAGGCAGGTGTACGCTTCTCCTTGTTGTACACAGATGGAGTGCTCACACAGTCTGCGTCCTTCGCGTGTGACACTCGCGGGCGTCTTGCCATGTCAGTGCATACAGCAACAGATCTCCCTCATGTGCCACAGGCTGATCATCCAGCCAATTCCCCACTGACAGACACGTGCGCCTTCACACACCAGCGAGAGTAAGTCAGGTAAGTTTCTAGTAGGGAACTGCTGAGTACTATAGGCACATTTTTATTTTGACAGGTGCTGCCCACGTGACCCCTGGGGGCGAACGAAGGCCTGGAGCTACGGGGTTGCGCCCTGGCCGGGCTGGACCCCTGGGGACAGGAGGCGAGGGGAGCCCTGGCGGTGGAGTGGCAGACGGCGCGGGAGCCCTGGCAGGACTCCAAGCGCACGCGCAAGAGCTCCAGTCCTCGGTCACGGAGCCGCGGGAAGGCACGGCGGCCTCTCTGGCTGGAAAGAGACAGGCTCCTAGTTGTCTGCTACTGAGACCACAGCGGCCACTGCATGGGAACCGGACTGGAAGAGGGCGAGACCGGCACTGCAGGGGCCGGAAGAGGAACGGCGCCCGTCCCTAGGAGAAGGGCAGCCCGGGCTGAGACGGGGCCAGTGAGTGGAGCCAGGCGTGGACTACACGCACGGTTGAGTCCGCCGGATGGGGGCACCTCAGGCAGCAGGTCCATGTGGGGCACCGGGCTGGGGACGGAGAACAGGGCATGGGCAAGTGGGCCCAAGTCAAGGAAATCTCGTGAAAACCAGAGATGCATCCGGTTTTTATACAAACGTGTTTCTTTACTGGGTACTGAAAGCTGAAAAGGACGTCGAGAACATTCTGATACGTTGTTTGGGGAGGCAAACTGTGTTTTGTCTGGGACGATTGTCTGGGGCAACTAAAATACACTTGGTACACAGCAGAGGGATGGACCGCATGATCCATCAGCAACCTTCCAAGTCGACCTTAAGGGAGCTGAAAAGCAACGTGGCCGAGCCTACTTCATTTTGACAGCATTCCAGGAGGAGGACACAAAACACAGGGTTCATGGCAGCAGCAACACCTGTGACTTCGGGCACCAAGCACTGGGACGGGGCCTCGCATTTGCTAAGACACCAGATGCGGCCCCTCCCTTGGGCCTCACACACCTGCTCTAGTGCAATAGGTGGGAAGCAGCAGGTCATCCAAAAAGTTATCAATCTTTCCTCTCTTTTTAAGTTAAAATTTATTCAAAGAACGCTTCTGCCTTCCTAGCTGCTAGTCTGGATCTTCAAAAGGCCCAGGGACCCGGCCCGCACGGGAATCTGGACGAGAGCGGGCTGGCCGCACTCTGCCGACTTACTTGAGGAGGCCGATCTTCAGCTGTAGGCCGTGCAGGACTTCGGTGACGCCGCAGACGTCGGCGAGCAGGTGATGTGTGGACACGATCTTTTTGGCATTTAAATGAGAATAATTCTCTTTTAAAAATGATAACCCACACATTCTCCCATTATTCAACCAGTCCTTATCATAGCGGTATTTTGCACTCCACCTCTGACCTGGGGAGGAAGTTGACATGAGTCACAAAGGAGACACTCATCCAGGACGCCTTTCAGCCCCCTCCTCACATTCCTCGGGCAGCAAGGCGAGCCCCACGCGAAGCCAATCGCTACGGAAGGGCAGCGACCGGCACCGGGAGGAGACTTCCTGCCCACTGGGGACAGGCTCCGTGAAGGAGCGTCAGTTGCAGACGGCGCCTGCGGAGGAAACCTTGAGTGCGCTGCTTTCCATTTTGGGGCAGCTGTCATCTGTCCTCCAAAAAGGCTGAAGGGGCTGGAAAGGAACTAGACAGGGACAGGTGCTTCTCTCACTGACCTTTGTTCTGAACTGGATGACACGGTTCTGGGTAAGTGACAAGGGCCCCTCCCCGACGGCTGAGACCTCTGAGCATCCTGGGTAACCCTGGAGCTGCCGGGTCAGTAGTCACTATACCCCAGTACGATGAGCTGTTTGTTTATGCGCCTGTGTCCCCTCCTGCACTCTGAGCCAGTGGAGGTGTCATTAGAATCAACTGCCTTACCTGTCACCAGGTTTAACAAACAGAGGCATCAGCAAATGCTGCTGCCTGAACCAACGTCTCCGTTCACAGAGATCTGAATAACGCCCCCTTCTTAACGTCACTTCATTTTTTTTATCGTCACCCGAGGACAGACTGACTTTTTGTTTTTATAGAAGAGAAGGGAGGGAGGGGGAAGAGAAGCACGGATCGGTTGCCTCCTGTACATGCCCCGACCACGGATCAAACCACAACCCAGGTATGTGCCCTGGCCAGGGATCAGGCCAACGACCTCCCACTCTGGGGACATGAGAGCAGTCCATTAGCCTTCTAACAGAAACGTCTAGCTGTTTTCCGGCCCCGAGGCTGGAAGTACGCGCACCACACAGAGCCCCACTACCCCGAGAGCCAGCGGCAGAGGGCAGCACTACCTGCACAGAACGGGGCTCGGGGAGCCCCGAGGTGCGGGTCTTCCGCTCAGTCCTGCCACGCCCACTACTATCCTGTCACAAGGTATTCAGCTCTCTGCGCCCCGGGTGCCTCATCAGTGAAACAAAGGAACCACAGGTGATAATCTGAGATTCCCTGGGCTCTAAAATTCGTTGGACATACAGCACTATGGGAAACTTTGTAAGACCATGTCAGGAGTGTAAGTTCAAAACAGAGTTCCATTCAAACAGCCATGCACAAACCTATCTAGATAATCAGTGCGCAGGAGCATCCTAAGGGGCTGATCCTCCTTCAGGAAAAAGCCCTAACTCTGTCCTTCCAGGAAGGCAGTAACTCTGTTGATGGATTTACAGGAATGTTTTGCCCAAGTTATTAGGACGAAAAAGAAAACTCTAACAGTGGGAAATAGTTGGAAGTTTCAACGTGGAAGCAGGGCCTCCGTGGCAAGGGCGGGGCGGCGGCTGGGGCAGCTGCGCGGCGGGACGTGGGGGGACGTGGGGGAACCTTACCGGGAGGGTCTCGGCAGACGTAGCAGGTGTACTGCTCCGGGATGCTCTCCTCCAGCAGCCCCAGGCACACGCTGTGCTGCCAGCACAGACACTCGTCACACTGCGGAGACACGAGCCACCATCACCGTCAAGTCCTCGTGCGCGTGCACCACCACGACACCCCACGCCACGCCCGTGCCACGCCCGTGAGCGCGCCCTCCCTCCATCTCACTCCACACGGCAAGAGCAAGTGATACGCGAGGACAGACTTTGGGCAGCTCCCTCTTTTGCACCTATTAAAATGTGCTTTGATAAATTATTTGATTCATAAAAAAGTCACGAAACTACTTCTCTCATTTATTTCCCACTGATTTTTTTAGGCAATTACATATTTAAAACTCTTAAAAATAGGTTAGTAAAGTGTGCAGAAATTTTCTTTTAAAAGGCAAGTTTGTAGCAGTACCTGTAACAATAATCTCTTAAATTTGTAGTTCCCTTATTTTAGAAAACTACTAAAAAGGGGGAGGAAAAAGGAGATTACTATTTTTTCATTCCTATAACTCTCCAAATCTTCCAAATGTCATCACAAAAATGTGTTATATTTCCCTTTCTTAAAAATACTCTCTCTACGGGGAGAGGCTGTTCGCAAAGGCTCACCCTGGCGACAAAGCTTCCCTTTCATCTTTGAGAACGGCGGGGACTCTCATGTCTCCACAGCTGCCTGCTGGAGGGGGCTGTATAATGTAAGTTATCACAACAGGCGTCCAGACCAGAAAGAGGAGGGCTTCGGTCCACCTGGGAGTGTGGGCGCTGGCCCATCTGAGTGGCTCTTGAAATGAGTTTCAGCTTGACGCCCTCGAGCTAAACAGCCTAGCAGAGGCAGAGTGCCCATGAAATAAGGAAAGTCTCCTTCCCTGATGAAGAGATGCCCCAGTCATTACCACTGGTGCTGTGAACCTTATGACCAGGCAGAAGCCTCCACTTGCGACAGGACAGCGAGTCAGCAAAGCCAGCACAAGCCTGGGCATGCTTGCCGAGTGCCTGCAATCGCTGAGTCTGCCCCACAGGGAGGGGGCTTACCTGGATCATGAAGCCGTTCTCCTCGTCCATTTCACAAATGCATCGCACGATTTCATTAAGCGCATCGTCTTCATCCTGAGATTCCTCAAAGTTGGTTGAATCGAAGTCCTGATTGTACTCATCCCCACTGAGAAGCAAGCTCTCTGTTGAAGAGTCATCTAGGAATTCCACATCTGTTAGGTCTGGAATATACATTAGAGTCCACTCAGCATATTTTCCCATTTTTATGGGAAGTGATTACAAGCTATTGCATATTTAGTAACTAAGGGCAAACAAATGGGAATAGGTTATCTCTGGACAAAGAAACAGATGATTTTTAAAGTTTAGGCAATCACAATTGCTTTACATCTTAATGTGTACACTATTACAGGTAACTCAGAAAGTATCCCCTAGTCTTAGAGTTTAGAGGTTATAGCTAAGGTTGATATTGGGTTGGCCAAAAAGTTCATTAGACTTTTTTCTCTGTAAGATAGCTATAGTAGCACTTCGTTGTTAACTTCGTTTGAAACAGTTCTGTTAGACTGAATTGTGACAGCTGTAGTATCAACGTGCATTTAAAAAGCTCACCAAAATTAGTGAATTTTTGTGTGGCCACTTTAATACTGAAAGAAAGAAAATACACAACATTTCGGCATATTATTCTTTACTATTTCAAGAAAGGTAAAAACGCAGCTGAAATGCCAACGGAAGATCTGTGCGGTGCGTGGAGAAGGCGCTGTGACTGATCGGGCGTGTCAAGGGCGGGGTGTGCGCGTTTGCGCTGCGGGTTTCCCCCTGGACCACGCTCCACGGTCGGGCTGACCAGCCGCAGGGGGTGGCGATCAAACTGAGACACTGAGAACAAGCAGTGTTCTACCGCGGGGGAGAGAGCCGGCATACTCAACACACCCAAAGCAATGAAGTTACCGGTGAAAATGAAAAGTGCGTGTTTTATTTTATGGAAAAACCACATGGACTCACTGGCCAACCCAGTACCAGTAATTTAAGTCTGCACAGGTCCCAAGTGCTCTCACACGTCATCCCTTCGGTCCCGCCGTAAAGAGAACAGGTCGCATTACCTGTGCCGAACAGCACACTTCAGCGGGGGAAAGGGGCTCGCTCGCCTGGGGTCTAACACCAGCATTCTTCTCCCTAACAGCGTCGGTATCACCCACTGCCGCTGCACTTAACACACCCAGGCGCAGTGCTGAGCACTGGAAGTAGGAGACACACAACCTGCTCGGGGGGGGGGGGGGGGGGACACGCAGCCAGCTGGTGACAAAGCCCAATGAACACCAGGCCGGCCTGCCTGGAGCCTGAGTTCTGAATGGTCTCCCCAGTATTTCTTAAGCTGGGATCATGAGTTCCCTTGGGAATTTAAAAGATTCGTTTTGACAATAATCTTTAAAAAGTTAACACGTATATTCTAGAAATCAGATTACGTGGAAGACCACTACGTACAACTTGATTTAAATGTTAGGTTTCAGGTTTGTATTTATAAATGGGAAAAGGGTGGGAAGGGGGCATGACGTTTTCCTAGCCCACCTCCTTCCAATCTTTTTTAATTAAAATCCTCAGAAGTGCTTGTGCTTATTTCAGGGTAAAGAAGATGCTTTTCCCCAGTGTGCGAGAGGAGCCGGGCCTGGGAGACGGCAGGCCGCAGGCCGCAGCCGCGCAGAGGAGCGCCCGACACTCCGAAGGAAGGGAGCCGGGAAGCCAGCTCTCCAGGGTCGCGCGCAGGACGAAGGCCCCTTCCCTTGCCCTGCATCCCTGACGCTGGTTCCCGCTCTGCTGGGGCTCTGGTCTCAAGCCACTGCCATCAAGGTCTGGACTTGGGGGAGTCTCTGCTCCCCGTGCTGAGAACCCTGAAAGGTAAGGGCTCGACACCACCCACTGCGAGGACCTGCAGGAAAAGCTGAGAGTCCGACCGCAGGGCTCTGCCACCTCCGAGGTGGCCTTCTGCCCACGTAAGGGTGCCCAGAACCTGACTGCTCAAATCACCGCTCTGACCGCATGCCCAGACCTTTGCTTACGATGGATCTGTGAGCACGAATTCAAAGTCCATTTTTAATACTAGATAAATATTTAGATAAAAAGCATTATCTTTGGAGTTAAGATCAACCTTGGTTTGAATTTTACCTCTAACTAGCCCCAAAAGTTACCTAAATTATAATCTTCTCCTTGTTTATCTTTGCAATGTAGATAAGAATATCTACTTTATAAGTTGGTAGTGAAAAATATGAAAACATATGTAAAAACACCTATGGAAAACCAGAATATGGTAGAAACCAATAGTTTCTTCCTACCTTCTGTTCTATAACTAAGTATATAACCAATTTTACTTAATGTAAATTAAAAAGTAACTCAAAGTTCTGACTCTGACATTTCATAGTTTACAAAATAACTTTTCAAATTGTGCGCACTGCCCTCAGGTAGACCCTCAGTAAAGTACGGTTTATGCTTAGTTCTACATTTAAGAATCTTAAGACTTGTTTTCAATGTTGCATGGTTACACATACTTTCACCACTAAGATCAACGGACAGAATTGCCCTTGGGTACTGATACGTTGTATTCTTCTCCGTGAACATGCTTCGCAGAGCCAGAGAACTCCCAGAAGATCGAGTTAGTGGAGAACAGCACCTTTCCAAAAATTCTAAGGAGCTGTCTTCATAGTCTGAATAGTCTGCAATATAAGACACATAAAGAAATATTAATAAAGCATCAGGTAACTTCACCGTAAAAAGTGAAAAAGTCAGCTTTAGGATTCATAAAGTAAGGGTGCCACCACTTTCTCTTGTCACCCAGGAGCAGCTGGATGACTGTGCATCTGAGCAACCGGGTTTGGCGGGAACGCTGGGGGGACACAGCCCAGACAGCACACGTGCAGCGGGGACCACTGCGCCCTAACGGTCCCACCGGGTTCTTGCTGAGCAGCCCAGAGTGAGCAGTGCCTGCGCTAGCCTGCAGTTCGGCAAAGGGAGACGACTAGGGTTGCAGATGGAATTAGGACTGCTGCTCAGCTGACCTTACAACAGGGACACTACCCTGGATTATCTGGGTGGGCCCGGTGCAATCTCAAGGGTCCTGAAGTCTGGGACAGGGGCAGAAGAGTCACGGCTGGAGTGATGTGAAGTGAGAAGGACTTGAGTGGCCACCGAGCTGGCTTTGAAGATGGCAGGGGACGCAGCCAAGACATGCGGCAGCCTGGAGAAGCTGGACAAGGCAAGATGGGTCCCCCCTAGAGCCTCCAGAAAGACAAGCAGTCCGACTGACGCCTTGGCTCTACCTAGTGAGACCCATTTTAGGCTGCTGACTGGCAGAACTTTAAGGTAACACATCCACGTGGCTGGAGATGGCTGATGTGTAGTAATCTGGGACGGCAGCCACCAACACAGTGGTCATCACATAAAGCCCACAGGAGAGCCCGCCCCGCCCGGGGGCGTTCCGTGTGCCGAGCATGGCTCCGAGTGCTTTCAGCATAGTAACTAAGTGTGGTAACTCTCTCGATCCCCGCAAACAACCAAGAAGGGAGCTACAACGGCTGGAGCTATCTTACAAATGAAAGAACAGAGAAGGAAAGACTAAATAAATTGCCCCCAAATACACAGCTATCAATAGCAAAACCAACATTCAAACCCAGACAGCCTGACCAAGATGCCTTATTCCTAACCAAAAGAAGGGATCAGTGCACTTCAACACCGGGAGCACACACAAAGGGGAGAACTTATCAGAGCGGACTCCTGGGCCCCACCCCCTCCCCCAGCAGGTCAGGAGTGGGGGCGCTCTCAGATGACGCCGATGCCGTCAGACCACAGAGCAACCTTCGGGCGCCCCACAATAGTCCGCCTCCCTCGGCCGTACCCGCTCAGACCGGCGCGCCCCGCGGTGTCCAGGCGCAGACGCTAAGAGGGCACTCGCTGCAGGTCGGCCAGGCAGCGTGCTAAGTGTAAGTACCCACCCTGATCACCCTACTGAATGTTGGCAACAAACCTACGAAGTAGAAACTAAGCGGAAACTGTCACTACCACTTCAGAAGGGAGCAAACCGAGGCTGGAAGAGTTTGAGTGACGTGTCCAAGGTCGCCCAACTATTAGGTGTTGCAACAGGATCCGTACGTCCTCCACTTTCAACGCTGCCTCGGCTAGTTCTGCTCACCGCATTTTTTCTATACTTTTATTTTCAACATGCCTCTGTCCTCTATCCTCTGATTTAGATTTGCCTCTTAAAAATAACATATAAGTGGGTTTAAAAAGACCTATTATGATAATGTTTCTCATACAGTTATAATTACTGATCTATTCAGATTGTTTTCAAGTATTATTTTGTAATTCCTATTTTTTCTTTTCTGTTTTTCTCTTATTGTCTTCTTTTGGATTTTTTTCATTACGTTCCCCCCCCCCCTTGGATGCTACACCCTATGTCTCTATACTTTCAGCGTTCATGTTAGAAATTCTAAAATGCAGATTTAACTCATTTTAAAAGTGCCTTCACTCTTCCAGGCCAATAAAAACACGGATATCTCAATTTACAAGCTATTACTGTGGTTACACAGTTCTCTCTACCCTTTGTTTTGTCTTCCCCACACAAGGCGTGTGCACGTAACCGATGTTTCGATGCCTCCACAGACTCACATTCTTCGCTCAGGATTTCCTCTGGCTTCTCAACCGTCCTTTGTCATCCTATTCCTCATGCCTTTTAAGTACAGGCAGAGAACATCCTTTGGAGATATGCTATCCAATAGGCTATCACTTCATTTTCTCAAGTTTTCCTGAAAGTTGATTCAAGGCACTACAAAATTCTAGAGTAAGAATAATCCCTTCAGTTCGCTGAAGGGTGGTGCCTGGGCAGAGCATCTAGTCCACCGTGAGGATGGAAAAGAGAGTCTCCGACTGCCGCAAAGATTCATCTGCAGACTGCTTAATTTACAGATCTAGTAAAACATGGCCTCATATTTTCAAAATTAACAAGACAAAGGAAAGCTACAGGAACTTCTCAGTCCTCATCAATGTGGGGCTCTCGTCCTACCTCTATTGTGTTAAAAGATGAGAGGCAAGTTAAAAAAATCTTTCAACTTTTAATAAATGGGAATCGCCATTTTAACATGCTTACCATGCTGCTTAGACTTCTTTTTCTTTTTCTTCTTCTTCTTCTGTTTCGGTTTGTAGTGATCTTTGTCTCTCTTCTCTTTTCTTTCTTTATCCTTTTCTTTCCTCTTACCTAAATGACAAAAAGAAGTAGGTTAGTCGTGTGATTGGCCCCTAGTCTTTCCGCTGTGGTTAACCTAAAAGCAGCATTTACGTTTTAATCAGCTATTCCAGTCACCTGCCCAGAGTGGACGGATTCAATTAAACTGTTCCTGTCATGAGTCTGGAAGTCCTGCTTAGCTTATTGGACTATAAGAGGGGATCTTCATTAGCAGTGCTGAGAAATCCCACCTCCTGACACCTTGAAGTTAACACAGACAGCAGTTAAAACCTTTAAATGAGTAATAGAACTCAGCTTCCTGATATGGCAAGAAATAAGCTCCACAATTTAAGACCTGTCTGAGGAGACTCAGCATTTCCACATTTAATAAAAATATATGAGAAGATTTTAAAAATCTTGATCTTTTTTCTTTGGAAAAATAAGAGATCAAACCAACACATAAATTCATTCAGTCTTCCAATACTTTCCCAGTATGTACAACAATGAAGACTAAAAACACAAAGAAAAAGCTTATTTCATTCAACGTATTCTTCCCAAAATTTTAGAATATTCCTTTTTCCAAATTATAATGTACTTTAAAGAAAATAAATGGATATATTAAAGTAATATCCTAGAATATTTTATTTTAAATTAACCCATCACATACATTCACTATTGTCCCAACTCAGAATGAGTTAGCCTGTAATTTATCACCCATATTTAATCAACTTTCAATGACCCAAGCTCCAGTTAGCTGATCCGTAGAATAATTAAGACTATCATCCATTATTACAAAATGTCTAGGCATCATAGCACAGAAACCAGGAAAAAATAGCAGAAAACTTAGTTAACTTTTTTATACGGTAGTTTAAAGAAGATAGTCTGAAAAAAAAAAAACCTTTTCATTTATCATCCATTCTCAAAGTCTCAACAATGCTAAATGGTAGCTTATTTTTAAATAGCCACAATTTTAAAGACGTTTAAAAGCACACAGCTCTCAGAGAAAGCCTGAAACTCCGTGACAAAAACGCAAATGACACTCTAAGGTGCGCACTCCAGGAACCACGGGTCTGAGGGCAGTGACCCCACCGCCGCCCCTCCAGGGGCCAGCAGGTAAAACGTAAGGGGCAGACAAGTCCTCCCACTGCCAAGCCAACTCCCGTCTGTGCTTAAAGATTACTTTCTGTTCATACCAAATGCTGTTGAGCTTTTTTCTTCCAATTTCACTTTTTTTTCTGTTTTCGATATTCCTGCAGGTTTAGGGGGAAAATACGTAAGTTTAGTCAGAATGGGTTAAAAGCATGGCACCAAGTTTTACGTAACAATCGCTCACGAAACTCCACAGAAGACTCTCCCTCCTCCCAAGGTCCCATTACTTTACTGCCTGAACTAGTAACAGAGACGTGGGATTTCTGACCTCAAAACACTGGGAAGCGCAGGGGGAGTTTTGCTCCTCCGGGCTGCCGGAGTAAGGCCCACCACCTCTTAGCCGCGCAGCCCTGCGTAACTAACTCATCGAACCTCTGAGCGCTGGCTTCCTTATCCGCCCCGCAGGGATGAGAGTGTCTCCCTGTGTTGTTACCAGAACTCCCGGTCCGAGTCTGTACACTTAAGTGGTGGGGCAGAAATCTGAGACGACGGCATTTCTAGAACGAACGCGGGCCCAGATGTAAAAGGGAACGTTATGCTGCATGCTCTCGGCGGCCACGCCCGAGATGCCAACGTGCACCCGGTGCGGGTCCCCGCGATGCCCCTGCTCTGGAGGCAGCCCTGACGCGCGCAAGCTGCCCGGGCCACGCACAGGACGCCCCGCGCCCCGCACAGTGCGCTGGCCTTCCCTGCAAAACTTCTCAAGCGACATTTGACCTCTGTCGCCTAAAACAAACGTGCACCTTGAAAGCCATCATGAATGTGGTGTCACGTGGCAGTGAGTGCCAAACTAGAAATAGTTCACAAATTTCTGGTCTTTATCTAAATGTAAAATACAAAGGCTTATTTACACTTGAAAATATTCAACCTTAATGACATCTGGGTATTACTATCTAATTGTCCAAAATACATTTTTAAACCGAGTGCACCTCAATAACCGTGCAGCTGACACAGATACATTTAAACAAAGCTTCTCCACTCATACTCCACTAGTCTCAATGCTAGTATCTTACTTGTGTCTAGGATTAGTATAAGAAAAAATACTATAACACATTTAAAATACAGTTTCAGTCCACTAAATTATGCTTTAATATCACCATTTACAAGTTCTTCAATTTTTAGGTAATTTCAACACAGCACCAAAAAAGCTAGTATTTTATCATCTGCAAGTATTTTATATAATTTTATACAACTTAACTTAAATACAATATAGATATTAAAATGCCATTCAATTTGAATTAAGTTATTAACTTCTAATAAGTAGGTTTTATATTAAGAATACTGATAATCTCCGTAACAAAAAAGGACATCAAAGAGAAATTCAATTAAATTTGTTCATCAAGACTGTTGAACAAATGTATCACTTCCTTTTACTAGTGTTTACTGACTACTAGTAAGTGTACCATGATAATTCTACAACTCTGATGCAATTTTCATAAATATGAGAAGGCACTTACAGTGCAAGTCTTTTATTTTTTATTTTTAAGATTTTATTTATTTATTTTTACAGAGGGAAAGAGGGAGAGAAACATCAGTGTGTGCCTGCCTGGAACCCAGCATGTACCCTGAGTGGGAATCGAACCAGCCACCCTTTGGGTCACAGGCCAGCGCTCATTCCCCTGAGCCACACCAGCCAGGGCTGAAGCGGGCTTTCTACAGCGGGCTTTCTATAGCTCCGATGGTACATTCGGAAGCTGATCACAGCGATCAGTGCCGGGAGGCCTCTAATTCCCTGAAGCTGGGACTCTCCGGGGAGAAAGTTGGAGCAAGGCGGGGTCACCTGGGGCCATCTCCTGGGGCTGCAACCTGCGGAATCCCTCGGTGCCTGGAAGGCACATGTAGGAGTCAGGGACCACTGCGCGGCCGCGGGTCAGCGCCGCAGAATGGGCACAGCCATTCCCAGGGTGCTGTCACCTCCGGACCCGGTCCGCCCAAACCTTTTTATTTCTTGAGAAAATTTCAGAAGTAAAATTGGGGGACTGACTCACAAATAAGGACCGTAAAATAAATATTCATATATACAACAATGGCAGGACTTTATAAAACATTCATGCCCAAATACAAAAACAAGAGAGACCCATTCAAGAATTCAACAAAATAAACTCACTTTCACAAGAGGTTCACTACCTTGTCCTCATTTCACCACACGGCAGAACTGAGGAACCAAAGGACTACTTTATAGAAGAGTGGTTTTTAAACTAAATTGTATCAACAAAACATTTTCTTCAAAAAAATACTACACAACATCCAACACGTAACACACACACACAAACCCCCCGAAATGAACAACAGATTGAAACAACAGGAGCTATCTGGGGTTGAGTAAGAGCGGTGACCTCTGAGCCGTGCCTGCGTGCACCAGATTGAAAATCTAGTAATGTGGTGGTGTCTCAACCCCCTTCCTGCGTGCCAACATCTGATTCTTCTGGGTGACATGAGGCTGTCCCTGAGACTCCATGGAAACCCCAGGCTCTGTACAAGCCAGAACATTTGGTGTGGGGGTAGAGGTAGATTACAGAGTCCCCAGTCGCAGTTGTGCTTTGTTTGGTACAATTCTGGTGGGGGGGGGAGGGACTGAGAAACGCTTCACAACAAAAAGGTTTTAGAAAGCAGTGGGAAGTGGAGGTGTGACGTCAGACCGAAAGCCGTCTATCTGGGGTGCTAGCGCAGCACAGGGCACCCCAGCAGTTCGCAGGTCAGAGCCTCTGGGGTTCCTGGCTTGCCCTTCACACTTGAGCTTCCATCTCTTTTAAACTCCTTCAAGAGCTTAGAGTAATTTGGTGTTTGTTATGCATACACTCGGTAGAAAAATAAGACGAGGTACCAGTCCCATGCAGTGACAGAACTCCTCGTTAACACTAAAAGTAACAGAGCTGAGACCATCGCCCGACCTAACGCTGGTCGGCTCTGTTAGATAAAGCATTGATAGTAAAGTGAACATAAAGTCATCGGTTTATAATGGTAACCTGAGCAGCAGTAACATTCTTAACCTTGGTTAGTCATAATGTGGTATGCAGTGCAAGGTCATTGTCTCTACTGGAAAAACAACTACAAGCAAATCTTACCCTCTGCAGAAGTGTATGTACTTGGGTAATCTGCATAACCTCATCAATCCTTTACCAGGACAGCTAAACTCAGCAGTGGGCACACACCTCTCACATTAAAATAATAATAATAATAATAATAATAATAATAATAATAATAATCCAACTCTGTTAAACTATTTCACAGGTAATTACTAACATCCTCCTAGTTCTAAAACATAAGAGTTTCAATTTCACGGACATAACCCACACAATACCTTTGACACAAGTTCTAGTAAATAGTAACTAATGTTTTGTACAAAAGTTTTAAAATCCAACAGTAAAAAATTCACTTTTATCATGAAGGTGGAACACCAAGCGACCACACAAGGGAACACGTTTAGAAAAACAGCAGCGGCAGACGCAGAACACCTGGGGCTGCGACTCCGGACACTCCGGACCGAAGACAACTTGGGAGCAAAGGGAAGTCCGACCAAGCCTGCAGACCAGCTCAGAGACGGGGAATAACAATGAGGATGAGGGCCGTGGTGGGGTGAAAACGGAGACAAATGTACGTGAACAACAATTAAAAAACGTGGGTGGGGGGGAGAACTTGGAGAGGATCTAACAGGGATGTGAGTTGAGAAACCTCTCTAGGCTGAACGCCTAGGGGGCAGAGGTGATTCCGCCAGCGAAACGGAAAGACGCACAGGGCCGCCCACCGCGCCAGCGCCTCCGGCAGGCAGACTCCGTGTCCAGACCTGAGGAGTGGGCGTTGTGTGACGGGCTGGGGTGAGAAAGAACTTCCCCCTTACTGGGACTGTGAAGGTCCTGAATCTGGTGAGGAGGTAGGGGTGGGAAGATTGTCAGGGAGACTGAAGAGAGAGGATTACTAAATAGTGTTTCTGCTAATATGTTTGAAAGTCAAGGTAGTTTAAGGATAAGTAAAATTATGCCGAGTCAGGGTGATGGTGGGCTTCTTCTCAGCCACCTCTCTGGCCCTGAGTGCCCCTACCAGGACTAAATTCTACCCTGTTGCCCTTGAAGGGCCAGGGAAGTGATCAGGAAAAGGAGGCGGGAGAGAGGACAGTGGGAAAAAAAAGGTGACAGTAATTACGGGGGCTGTGGGGGGGCACACTTCAGAGTCTGCTCAGGAGAGCAGCAGGGCCTGGGTCCCACCTGCCAGCTCTGCAGTGGGCCCCAGGGTCCCAAGGCAGTCTGCATGCCGGCTGGGCAGCCCTCCCTTTCCGGCTGCAGTGTCCTGTCTAAAATGGAAGCCCCATGAGGACAGGGACTCAGCTTTATTCACTGTAATGTCCCTAGGGCCTGGCAGAGCACCTGGCAATACATATTTCCAAAAAAAAAAAAAACAACACACCAAAAAACACCAAGAGAGGAAAGCAAGCAGATCATTGGGGTTTCAATGAAAGTCACGCAGGTTCACGAGGTTGTCAATCAAAAGGAGTGCCACTAGAATATGACCTGAATTCTAATACTTCCATCGAAAAATGAAAACTGAAAGGAGTAACAGAAATAGAGTTCCTCCCACCCTGCATTCAAACGTTGTGACTATGTTCAACCCTCTAAAAACTGGACTTTGAAGTAATTAACACTTAAAAGCACGCATTTCCTTGACTTCAACAATTAAACCGCCAGCCATCATTATCATCTACGTGACCCTGACCCTGTAAGTTCATATTACAAACCTACGCTGCTCTCTACCTTTCACTTTTCTAGAACACTGTGTTACTGCTGTGACTTTCCCAAATGGTTACTTACAATACCTAGTACATTTTCACCATTAAAGAAGTAAGAACCACATTCCAATGGTAATTAGCCATTATTTCCGTAAATATGCAAGATTCTTGAAAACAGACTAAGTTAATTAGTCTTTAATGAGTCTTAATTAGAAGCAGAACCATCTAAACCAGGCATGCCAGCGCCCAGTCGCCACTCTGACATTTTAGGATATAGAAGCTGGCTAACATCACTCTTCAGATATGACACAGCTACTGATACGGGCACTTCAGTCTTGTCACTAGTATTTACATGTACAAAGAAAATAAAGATATTTCCAAGTGCACATCCAAAAATAATCTCCCCAATGGACACAGTGCAGTCCAACTTCAACACCTTTTTCATATATTCGGTACAGTAACAAATTCCATATTGGGAAAGAACGCTAGGAGACCTTCAACAGGAAAAATATCTCGAAGGGTCAATGTGATAATTACGAAATCTTGTGGGGAAAGGGGAAACAAAATTAACTACCCTAGCACAGGAGGGGCATAGAAAAAGAGTCAAAAGACAGTGGATCAGATTTAGAAAATGACAAGTAATGCTTCAAAACCCATAAATCTTCAGATATGGGTACTGATTTTTTAAAAATAAACTATGGTAGCACTACCAACCATTATTAATAATATGGAATTGTAGAAAACTATATACTTAATATTAACTTTTACTTTGAAAAAAGAATAAGAATGTAAAGGCAGTAAAATTTAAAAAGTATATGTTCATTTTAATATATACCACAACCAGAAAAAAGCGAGTTCTATTTTATGCTTCATCCAAGGAGTTGATAAAGTGATTTCAGGGAAGATGCTATTAAAAGCAATTATCCTCAACATTCTTGGTTGCAAATCTTACTTTTTCTCCATTTCAATCTAGACTTCCTTCATCCATCTAATAACAAGTTGGTAATTTACTGGAAAAACATTTGAAATTAGTGTTTGCCTTCTTTTTATTATATGTACTCTTCAGTTGAGGTTAAAATTCAATAAAAATTCTAAATAAAACAATGTAATCTTATGAAGGAAATATAAATTAATATTCTATTAGATTGAAATATCAACTTGATAAAACACCCCTGAATGGTTTCAGATTACAATATCATAAAATCATCCTCAAAATGTGCTGAGCATGGCTGATTTTACATAACACTCCCAAAATAACACTCTAACAAATTAAATTTGAGAGATTCTGCCCCGAAACATGGGATTATATTTACGATACAGGTATACATTAAATTTAAGGTGTTTCTTAAGTATTAAATCCTATTAAAATCCTTAAGCTCAACTGCTGACCCCATTAAGTATTTTCTGGCTTCAAAACCAAAAACTTTCGTAATTATACTTAGCTTTAATTCCTACTTCGTAAAACAGGATGTGACAAAGAAGCAGGGAGGGGACTTCCGGTCGTGATGGCGGACAGGAAAGATGCTCCGCGCTAACTGCCCCATAAAACCACAGCAAAATTACCCCGGAGTTACAGAACGACCACCTTCGAGGATCACCCTGTGGCTGAACGGAAGTCCTACACCGAGGATATAAAGCAGCAGCCGCGCGGAGACCGGTAGGGGGGCGGGACCACCGAAGGTGCTGGTTCCAGGCCGTGCCCCGCGTTGAAAACGAGGACGGGTAGCTGGACTGCGGGAGGAGCCGGGCTTCCCAGGCCCAGCCGAGCTGCGGGGCCGGCAAGTCCCCACCTGACCTGGCTGTAAGAATCAGCGGGGTTCCATTCGGGATGGGACCCAGGGCTGCTGGAGTCCCAGGTGTGGCTCTTGAAGAGGCCCCGCCAGACTGGCTGGCTGAAAGGACACACCCAGCGCGCGTTCCAGCGCGGATTCCAGCGCGGATGAGGACTAGCCCGGTGTCGGGGACCTGCGGTAAGTACGGAACTTTCTGGCTTCAAGGCGGGGCGGGCTGGGCGTCTTTCTCCGCCATTTTATTCCTTTGCCAAGCCCTCCCCAAACTCAGCCGTCAGGCACAGGGAGTCTCCATTGAACTCACCCCACCCCACCCAACTAGTGCAGAGGCGGGAACCCCTTCCAGGGGCTGATAGAAACAAGCGGTGGCTTCGGCCCACGCTGTGGACTTGCGTGAACCCTCCCCAGGGCCCACAAATCCCGAACCAAGAGCAGCAGGCCTCAGCGTGCCCTGTGTTTCTTGCTAACCGACCCCAAACCCGACACTCGTAGCCGCTGGCCTCGGATCACAGCATAGCCTCTCCCGGGCACCTCCAAGCCCTGAACAGGCAGCTACTGACCTGAGATCGCTTGGTAGCTCCCACCAGGGGGCCTGGGCTGAGCACGGGCAGCAGCCGACCTGGGCCTACACCGGAACCCCACCCAAGAACCAATACACCCAACTTCCGGCTTCAGAACATCACCCATTTAGTTCCACAAAGGACACGCCCCAAGGGTGGACTGGGCAGGCACCAGAGTACAGCTAAAGTGAATCTACTTAATGGACTCAGCCACCACACCACCCCCCCCCCCGCCCCCCGCCAGACACACACCAGCTCGCCAGCTACGGTCAGGGCTAGTTCTCACCGTCAGCCTGAGGGTCCAGCCCATTGACTGGCGTGCCTATAGCAGTCAAGGCTCAATACAGCAGGAGGGTGCACAAAACCCACACCAGGAACACCCAGGAGCGCCCAGGGCAGGTGACCAGGGAGTCTGCACCACCGAACCCGAAGAGGCCCATACAAAATACATCATAATTAAAGGCCTGGCTGGCGTAGCTCAGTGGATTGAGCGCGGGCTGCGAACCAAAGGGTCGCAGGTTCGATTCCCAGTCAGGGCACATGCCTGGGTTGCAGGCCCAGCCCCTAGTGGGGGCCACATGAGAGGCAACCACATATTGATCTTTCTCTCCCTCTCTTTCTCCCTCCCTTCCCCTCTCTAAAAATAAATAAATAAAATCTTTAAAAAAACAAAACAAAACAAAATACATCATAATTAAAATTCTAAAGGTTAAAGACAAAGTCACAAGAGAAAAGCATAGTTACATAGAAGGGAGTTCTCATAAGGCTGTCAGCTGATTTCTCAACAGAAACTTCGCAGGTAGAAGGGATTGGCAGTCAATATCCGAAGTGATGAAAAGCAAGGACCTACAACCAAAGTTACTCTACTCGGCAAAGCTATGTTTTAGAACTTAAGGGAAAAAAGTTTCCCAGACAAGAAAAAGCTAATGAAGTTCATTACCACCAAACCAGTATTATAGGATTTAAGAAGAAAAAAATTTAAAATATTAAATTGAAAAAACTACATACCTATCAGTAATTAATGTAAATGGACGCAATGCTCTAATCAAAAGACACTGACGGGCTGGGTGGCTGAATGGATAAGAAAACAAGACCCAGCGTCCACTGATAAACGACTGTATGGAGGAGCTACGGTGCGCTCGTAAAAAATAGTCTCACTCCACGCAACGACATGAACGGGCCTAACGGTATTAAGCTAAGTGAAACAAATCAGAGAAAGACAAATACCACATGATTTCACTTCTATGTGGAAATCTAGAAAAACAGCAACAAAACCACCAAAATAAATGAACAAATAAAACAGAAATAAACGCAGATACAGCGAACAAACTGATGGCTGCCAGGTGGCAGGGGCTTGGGAGTGGGGTAAAGAAAGTGAAGGGACTGAGAAGCACAGACTGGTAGTTATGGAACAGCCATGCGGACGTGAAGTACCGCGCAGGGAACACAGCCGAGTAACACGGCGATGACCTCGGGTGGCCCCGGGTGCGTAGTGGGCTTACTGGGGGTCACTTTATAAGTAACTATAAATGTCTAACCAGTATTCTGTACACCTGAAACTAATATAATATTGAATGTCAACTGTTATTAAAATTCTGTTTTACCTTAAAAAATTAGAGAAAGACGGGGGGTGGGGAGGGAGAATCAGATTAAAGTGAAAAGAGGTATGTCCAGGGCACGTGATAGCAATGATGGCACAACAGAGCTCTACACAAAGAAACCCTATCTCCCACAGATGTTAAATAAAAATGTTTCCGAAGAGCAAGTACATATTAAAATAACGTAGTTACACATCACAATGTTCGCAGCCTGTAAATGCAAGCCTAGCTCCTTGCAAAATCGAGCTTGTTTACCTGATGCTGCTGGAGTGCCCCTTCCATCAGCTACCGCTTTGGAAGAAGGGTTTGTAAGCGTCTGTGTATCTTCCTTTTCTGCCCTGGGACACTCATTATGGTAAGAGGGAGCTGGGGCTAGCGGTGCTGTAACTTCCAAACCACGACTTAAGTCAAGAGGGAGACAGGGTCCCAGCTTCTCAAGTGACAAATGTGCAACATCAGGCACTACACAAAATAAAGAATGTAATAAAATATTAACATAGTATCAACCAGCTCAGTTAATATCCGTGTGGATTTAAATGTTTATATAAACTAAACAGTGCCTGGCACAAAGCAGCAGTCAATAACTATTTGTAGAACAAATGAGTGCTTTTAAGTCTAAAAGATGTAAGATGGAAAAAGCAGAAATTTCTTAATATTTAATAGTCTTTGTCTCTTAGTATTTTCATCTTCCCTTATGTTTGGTTCTATAAGAAATCAATATACATTACCCTCTGGTACTGAAGACTCGTGCTGATTTTGAGAACTGATGGAGAATACTTTCCCATCAGTGGCTGGACAGGGAGGAGGAACCTTTTCTACAGAATCATCAGGCATAGGCAAGGTGGCTAAACGCTGAGATCTTCTTCTCCGCTCACTATGCTTGAAAGGTCTAGGGGGGTTCACAGGCTGTGGAGGACCTAGAAAAAGATCTTCAATGTTCACGAAGCAGATACATTCTGGGATCATCTTATCATATTTAAGAAGATAAATGGGAAAAGTTATTTAAATACTACCCTCTGAATTGTAAGGTATCCACAAGGAATGGCATGTTCCAAAAGTAATCAAAGGCAAAAACTGTGCCCTCATTCACAAAAAATTAATCAAAACTTCTAAAGTCAAAGCCTACTAGAATCAAAGGAAAATCTCATGGAACATTCGTTTCAGTTTCCCCATGTGATACTGCAGTTAGTTCTCTAACTGCGGATCGTCGTGTTAGTCGCCATTTTGCCTTTGGGAAAACAGTCTCTGCGTAGCCAAAGGTTAAAATATATAGAAATATAGTTCCGTTTGCTACATTACAAATCTAGAAATTCTAAGGGGGAAAAAAGGCAGGGGCACAGGCGACAAAACCCTGTGACATGCACTGGAGAGCTAGCGCTCCACTTGCCGAAGTGAAATACCGAGGTAAGTGGGTTTTCCCCACCCTCACCCCCCAAGGTGGACTTTTAGAAGCATATGTTTTGGGCCTGATTCATTAAAAAAAATTAAACACAACTTTAAGTACCTCTTATGGGCAAGTGATCAGGATTTTAGAAGAGAGTGACACTGTTCCTGGTGACTCATTTAAGCAACTTCTAGCTATGTAACACAAAGTTTGAAAATCCCTGTTTTGTTTTTTTAATTCATTGGTTTTCTTCTTTCTGCATGGCATGTGAATGTTTGATTATTTAGAACAGGCAGGATGACAAAAGGCCAATATAGTTGTATTAACTTAAAAGGAGAGCATTTATAGTAATTTTACAAAAATCAACATTCAAAAACATGGTGATAATTTTAAATAATAAAGAATAAAACTGCTCCAACATTGTGGTTATAATAACAAAATACAAAACAATTTCAAAATAAAATAATGTCACGTGACATTGTTGTCACTCCTGACATCATTTCATGATAAATGCCACGAGGAAACATTTGAGTTTTTCTGTTCCCATCCTTCTATCCGTTCATTAAAAAGAAAACCAAAACAAAAAAGTATCAAAACCTAATAAAAATTGATAAATATGGCTTAGTAGAAAATATGGCAACCGAGTGGAAGAGGAGATTAATACATTTGACCGAAAAAAGGCCTCTCGATGCCAACATTGTAGTTCTGTGGAAGGGGCGCTGCCGACAGATTCGTAAGGAAACGTGTCGTATCTATTGCTGATCGGGGTACCGATTCGTGTATAAATAGCCAAAGAAAAGTAGCTTTTACCAAGTGATTTTACAGGTTCCCTCTTTTTCGTATTTTTCTAATTGTAGAGCACTGAACTAGTATGAGAAACAGCCAATAAAAATCGTGTCATATATATCTAAACCCATGAGGACAGGCTATTTTTAAAAAGGCTAAATTAACTCTTGAACAATTAGTGGTACTGAAACTGTAAAATCTTTAAAAACATATCAAGGAATCATTCTTCTTTCACTCATTAATAAGCTTAACTGAAGTCTGCATTCTAAATCCTGGAATATGAATGCGTAGAAGGAACTGCAGAGAGGAGTAAGAAAGTGGGAGCAGTAAGTGCATCTATCCAGAACAGTCTTAGGACTTGAGGGAAAATCCCCATTACAGGTTACGTATACATATTTATTATTATTTTTTGTAATGAATCAGGCCTCTTGCTGTGCTTGGGTTATTAGCGGAGCAGAAGCAAACTGCAGTGGGACTTGCGGTATTCAGTACGATTTCTCAACCAGCAGTGGTCTCTGCACAGTTCAGCAGTCAGAAAGGTCTATGACTTTTGCCCCTGAAATAGTTGCAAGCCTTCCCTATCAGAGCCACTTAAGTTTGAATTCTTAAAAAGCAACTTCATAAAAATACAACATAACTACAATCAAACTGTTTTCCAAAAATGTATCTTACAGGATAAGTAACTATTTTTTAAAAATCTGTGCTCACTAGTTTTATTTATCACTGAAGAAGAAAGCTGAGACACAAGCGTCAAGTCCTCGACTTGTATTAATTCTGGGGGCAGTGGTGATTTAGGGGGCTTTATACACCCGGAAGAACCTCCAGATTCATGTTTGCATTTCTTGCTGCGAGCCTTCCCTGAAGACAAAGTTGAGGATAACAGTGCAGGTTTCTGAGTGTTGGCAGAACTGCTAATGTCAGCTTCATTTTTTTTCTGACTTTGAGGTTTAGGTGAAATCGCCTGAATAAATAATAAAAAATTGATATTTTTATTTTGGTTTCTTCATTTTTGTTCTTGTATTCTATTTTGACTGTTAAGCAACTTTAGTATCCAAAAACATTGTTAAGCAACATATAACATTTCTATTACAAATGAAAAACCAAAAAGAACCCCACAAATTATTAACTCAAAGTTGAAGAGGCTGTCTTTAAAGGGATTCTGCCAACTATGTCCCAATTTGGATTTTAAAAATGTATTATTCGTAACATCCTCAGAATATAAAATGTTATCTTACTGAACAAATTTTTTTAGTATTAAATTGAAGTACATCTCTTTTGAAGCTGTAATTACCAATGACATTAATAATAATTAGGTAAATAAACAGCATTTTCATATTTTCGAGCATTAGGGAAATATATTTAAACCTTTGACTTCAGATGTTTTCTTATGAAATAATCTCCTTTATCAAATAGAATGCAGACGTGTAAGTAGACAGTTCCCCTTTAAAGAAAGATCTTAACAGGAAAACAATGATCAAATTAATGAAACATTATCTTTAACTCATTTTAGTGCTGAAAGCTAGAGTTTCAGAAGCATAATGCATCATGAAATCAAGCCACCAGCAGTTCAGAGTTAAAAGACTAGAAAAACAATACAAAACAAGCAACAACAACAAAAAAAACCAAGGAGTAAAACCAAGTGTAAGTTAAAAACACTGGATTTAAAAACAAAATACGTCGCATTCTTAGGTGAGAATTTTTACCTTCTTCTTGCCAACTGATACTTTTAAAAAAAAATTAGAACTTTGTCAGTTCTTTATTTGGCAATAAAATTTCCTACATGTGTAAAAATGTATGTGAACGTGTCCAAAGACAACAGAAAATAGCCACATTGGATGGATTTGTAATCTATGGTGTTAGAATGCCTATACTGTATTTTTTTCTGATATAAGAATATAAGATGCATTTTTTTTGTTTGTTTTATATCTACACTAGATAGGCCTCTATGAAGAATCACAGTGCTAGCACTCTGCACAACATACTTGTCCCTAAGAAACCTTTCAACTCCCGAGGCTTTTGTGAGGGATGACAATCGGGCCTGCCACCTGCAGCCCTCTAGAACATGAAGGATCATTGCTGGGAACCAAGCAGCATCCTCTTCCTACTAATGCACAGGGCATGCAAATTTGGTACAGAAAGTACCAGGTACAGAAAGTACCAACAGTGTCTATTTGGTATTAACAGCAGGGTAGCTCCGAATGCTCTACAGCGGGCATGTTGGACATACCACGTAAAAGGGCCAGTGTCAAGTGTCCCATTTATTCGGCATCATTTCTACTCTTGAATCTACTCATCACACACACACGTGTTCCAGTGCAGATTAATCACTTGAAAAAGTACTCCATAAATGGAAAGGACTCCTAAGCTTATCATAAAAGGTGTTGCCAGAAAAGTAATTAGAGCCATTACTTGTAAAGAAACAATTTTATTGTTCATCTTCACATATGTGAGAGACATCACTACAGCATCCATTACTTTCGAGTTACAAAGTTATAAAACAAGATTTTAAAACTTAAATTAATATTTTGATAAGGTGCTTAACTTCTAAACAAGGACAAATTAACATTTTTAAAAACTTACTGAATTATGCATCTAATGCAGGTTTTATCCAAAAGTAAACATAACATAACAATTCCCTAATACAATTAAGTAACTTATAATTAATAATCTGAGAATCGGGGTTCAAGACCACAGAGTCTGAATGTTTTTAATGTAAATAAAATAAGTCCATTATTAGCACAGTAAATTTTGGCTGTAGGCCTGTTAGAAGTCTATGTCATGAGTGACATTATTTTACTCATTAGGACAACAGAGGTTAGTGACAATCAACACCTTTCCTTTGAGTCTACTGTTGATACCAATCAAGATGTTATTAAGAGTTTTACAACTCGGCTTTTTAACTCTGAAGCAGAGCAAACAGCATAAAAAGTAAAAATTTGGTTTCAAACCATTTTCACATTGAAATCAACCTGAATGACAAAAAAATGAGGAACAGCATTATGTTCCTTAAAAATCCTGAAACAATTCACATTTTCATTAGTGATCATTGGTCTCTCTGTTACAAAACTGGCAAGGACTCTCAAAACTTTTTAAGTTATGCAAACAGAAAGAGCCGAGTTACCAATTTTTCCTTCTTTTCTTTTTAAACTCAATTTCAAATGCACTTCTGTTCTCTCTGAAATGGGCCCCGCCCTCCACACTGACCTCCACGTCTGACATGTGATTTTCACATTCACCTCAGCAGGGTTGTGCATAATGAAAGATTGACATTGTAATGAATTTTCCAGAAACATTTTATTACCCATGTCCCTGATTTATTGCATTCTGAGAATACCATAAACAGTGGTGAAAATACAAAATAATGTTATATCTGGGACGTTGAATATAGTAATACACAGTAAAAAAAAGTCACTTAAAATTTGGTTGATATGCTGACAATAACAGCAAAGACTTAACCGTTTGATGATCACAGAAAATCAGAAGGTATGATTTGCTGACATATGAATCAATTTAAAAGACCATTGATTTAATACAACATAATGGAGGCACCAAAGCAACGTACTATTATCAAATCAGGCCTAAAATAACCCTGAAAAACTCAATACAATATCAATTAAATTTGGAGTATTTTTTAAACGCATATAGGTTAAGAGCAAAAGATACTCATTTAGGTTCTTCTTTATTAGGCTACTAATAAAGAAAATTAAAATAATACAAAAAGCATATATTAAAACTACATTAAGGCTCAGATTTTAAAACAGGAGAACCAAGGAAATCCAGTTATGGCTATTACTGTGTTCTTATAGTCTTACAGTGCCCAAGAAGTTAAGCCCTTAGAGAATGTAAAAGCATGCACAGTTCGTTATGTACAGGTATTGTGGAAATCTGAAGGCAGCCAAGGCAAAACCTAGCAACTGCAACCTTCACTTTTAAATTCCTCTATTAGGTGGTTTAAAGACAGACCCTTAATAGTTTTTTAAAATTTTTTTGTAGTTATTAAAATATACATCCTAGCAAAAAATGTATGGCTCATTGATCAATTCATAAAACACATAGTCTACCAACACCAATTGTTACAATATAAAAGAAACTTCTTACAAAAGAAGCTTTATTAAGATGTCAAAAACCCTGTTTTAACTCACAAATGAAAAGTATCTGTGTGAGGGTCTTTTGTAAGCTAGTTAAAGGCGATCCAGCTGGAAGCTTACACCCTGGGAGACCTGTCTGCAGGCCTTCCAATGTGGGAGACAAAGGCTTTACTGCCAGTCTATTGAAAACAAACAGGAATGAAGTCTGTAGTTCGTATGCCTTAGAGAAGGCAGAATTAAAAATATATCGTCAGTTACTTAGCTTCCTACCCCCATATCTGACCAAAGGGCAATTGCAATTACGTGGATATTATAGCTCCGTGATCATTCCAGTTGGGAACCTCGGAAAATATCAAATGCTACCATTCCATACCTGCTCCAGCATTGGAGCCGTTTCACTGTAGTCTTCCTTTTTTTCAGCACCGTCCACCCCAACGGCTTTGGATGCCAACAAACCTTGAGGAAAATTGTACAGAAATTGCTTATTAGAAAAAATGTTGACTTTCGCCTAATGAACTTCCCAAAAAGTTTAGCAGCTGAAATCCCCCATACTTTTTAATATATAGAAGTAAATATTCCCAAAAGTTTACTTGTCAGAAATACAAACGCCCTTAATCATGACTCAAAGAAATGAACCACAATTTGAAAGCTGCCTACATAATTAGTTTTAAATATTACTACTAAAGATACTCTTAAAACACTACACGCATACACATTTAACCGGTAAAAATGTAAAATTCTATGGCTTAACATCCAAAACCTGATAGTACTTAGATTGTTAGTATTCTTAATTACGGGCTTTGTCTATACAACTGAAATAAAATATAAAATTAAGATATGAGAAATCATCCCAAATATCTAGAGTGTAAAATTCTTTTGTTATTGTTCTATTATTAGCTACAAAAAACCTTCCGATTCTTATTTCACCTGGACCCTGTAACCTAAACTTGACAGATGGATCTCTGTGCTCAGCTGTAGTTTATCATCTTGCAAAGGGGCTGAAAACACCCACGGGCCCATTCTTCACTGATAGGAAGAAAGTATGCCCACTTCCTGCAATGTTTGAAAGCTTAGTGTTACAGCCTCCACAGATGATGGGATCATTCGGGAGTTCCAGTTTTCTCCAGAGTATACCGCTAATTCCCAATTTTAGAAGACAGAATATTTTATCTGGAGTAAGTATAATTAATTTTACAAGACATTAAAACTGCTTTAATTTATAAATTAAAGGCACTTACTTGACAAGTACCTTCAATGAAGCCAAGTTTACAAGGCTTGTATAATAACAAGTATTTGTTTTTGCTTATAGCCACTGGATACACAAAAGGTCACCAAAAATCATTTTTATGTCACTTCAAAATTAGCCACATGAAAACTGCATCAAAGGATGCTTAACAGCCAAAAACATAATAGTCACTTACTACAGCAATTATACCAGATGTTACAGAAGCTGCCTACAGCATATTTAATAGGAAGAAAAAAGTGCGCCCCCAAATGCCACGTAACTTCAAGAGAGCCACAAGGCAACTTCTCTTGACTTTTTCAGGTCACTATCTCAAAATGTTAAGCAATCTAAGTAGGAATTCAAATACTAAAATTGTACTCTTAAAGTAATGCTTGCAGTCATATGTTAAACTAAGCAAAAATCACTTTTCCTTTATTAGAAAGTTGAGTCTCTACCACCCAGAACTGTAATTTAAAATAGAAAAGGCAAAATGTCAAAAAAAAAAAATGTCAATACATCAATGATTGGTATCAAAACTGACATTTCATCCAGTTTGAGATAACAATCCATACATAGTTGTTCAAGTCTCACACAATATCAAGTGTAGACTTAAACAGGGAAAAAAGTAATATATAAATCATTTAAAACTGCATTTGCTAGGTTCTTCTTCTCTAGCTAATGTTTTATTATTGTTGAGAATCAATACTTCTAAAATAAAAAGAAAGAATAATTAGAGAATCAAGTTCTTTTGTAGGGAACTGAGAAGGATTCTACATCTAAGGGCTAGTGAAATAAGAAAGATGTTTGCTACTCAATCTATTAAATATATCTTACATTTTGTTTCCGTTCATGTATGAGGTAGAAATACTTTTTAAAATCTCATCAATAGATGGACTAGATCTCAAACTCCAAAATTAAAAATAAGGTACTATACATTAAAAAAATAATTTAGTCTTACTTTGTGAATTGAAGTTAAGATATAGACCCAATTAAGTAAAAGCAATTTTCACTTAATGGTTTGTGAAGGAAAAATAAAGCTTTATAATGTTCTTATAAAAAGCAATGGGGCATTAGTAAGAACTACCTGAAATGAGATTAAAAATACTCATTGGGATCTAGTGAATTCAAAGCCTCAAATGCGATCCGTAAAAAGCGCTCACATTTACACGCACGCCACCTGACAAAGAGCGGAAAACGTAAACAGTGAAGAGGTGGTCCAGAGTCTGCTCTCTTGACCTGCTGGTGTTCTCGAGAGAAAGGCGGTAGACTCCGAAAAGGAGGATTAATTGTAAGAAAATAGATGCAAATGAAATTAACTTCAGTTATTTGCAAATATGCATTATCAGCATATCGCTAACAGGTCTTCCTCCAGAAAAATGCACCTACAGAGTACCTTAACGAAATGCATCCGTAAGATATTACTTAAATATCAAGTAGAAACAGAGTATCAGATGTTCATGAATCCCACCCACAAAGTTATCATTTCTCAGCACTCCACACTTCAGCGATGAGACACACAGTAGGTCTCTCAGTGCCACCAGGAACGAGCGGCACAGAGACCAGCGCACCCTGGAGGAGGGCAGAAGGAGGGAAAGCGAGCGGAGCGCTTACGTTTGTGACCCACTTTCCACCCAAGGGTTCCAAAACACAATATTCTTCCTGGGATTAGAATCAAATATTCTTGGTACTATTACCAGTAACCTATTACTGGCCAATTCAAACTTCTTGGTTTTTAAAAATTACTTTTAAAATTCCTTAAGCTTCATGAACAAATCTGACTGATCTGGCAGAAACTCCTAGAACTATTAGAAACAAACCACACACCAACTGCGGACGTTTCTTCTACTCCCCTGACAATGTGCATTTTAAAGTTACTCAGATTTGCTTGCAGTAGGCTTGCAACTTTGTCCAAAATATGGACTCCTGATTCTCCCTGTAAAATTGTCTGTTCTAAATCATTATGCATAAAGTTTCTAACTATCCATATAGTACATTACACAATGAAAAATAAGGCTCTAGAAGAACATATATATTGTGCTAAAATTTCAATGTCCACTCATTTGGAAACATGAAAAAAGCCATCCTATACCACTCTCTATAAAAAAGTCAGGTTTCGAATCTCTATATGTGTATATGGGGAAGAGTAAGAGTGAATAAATACATGAATTCAATTTACCCAATTCATCCAGTGCTTGGTCCACTGAATTCAGTTTGAACTATTTAAAAAAAAAAGCGCAGGGCAACCCTCAGTGGGCCGGGATGCTGCCACAGGCGCAGCCCTGCACCTCTCCGCAAAGGGACGAAAAGGCAAGTATAAGTGAGCCTGGTAAACTTAAAGTACACCATAATTCCACAGCAGAAATTGCTGTTTCTGTATTAGTTCTCACCTGTGTTTACGGACTACAAACAAAATTTACTGTACAGAGGCAAGCTTGACTTTCACTCATCAAAGACAATCTCATGTCTATTGTCTTCTTGTGTGATATAACTAACATGAAACCAGCACTAGATGCAAAGAGATGAACTAGTAAAAGGATTATCATACATTTAAATCTTCTGAGTAAAGAAAGGGAAGAAGTTACACTGGTTCCACATTCTAAAATCTTATGCTCTTCTACCGATGCCAGACTGTCATGTCCTCGTCTGGATTCCTGAAGGGAAGTGAAGACGAAGTCCCCCCACAGAAGACGGGTGTTACTGTGCAACCAGTACCAGCGTTTCCCTGAAGCACAAGGTAAAATCGTTCCCCCGCTCCCCGCTGTCTTTTCAAGGCCATGCAGAAATAATGCATCCTTGTGGAACAAGCTGTTGTTCTTTTCTCACTTCTTGAAATGTTGAGCTTGAACTTCTCAGTAAGACACATATATGAGTATGCTGACTGAAATTAATAGCAGGTTATCTAGATTGTAGGAAACCAGGTGCTGGCAAGCCGGCAGCCATGTCAGGTCGGTGCCCCTTCCATCTTCCTTGATTTGGGCTCCTCCAATAGTGCTGCTTCAACCTTCGCATCCCAGGAGCTTGGCATCCCAGGAACCTGTTAGCACTGGTTCAACCGCTTCTGCCACACTGCGCAGCACTAGGGTCCATCCTTCCAGTGCAAAATGGAAGTCTCAAGTCGCCATCATAACAATTCCCTGGACAAATTTTGGCTTTCTCCAAAGCTAATAATAGCTTTAAGGAAACGGTGGAATGAATGAGTTTATTTTTAAATATTTCCTGCCCTGAGACCAAATATATCCTTTATCAGAGAAAGGCACAAAAATAAAATTAACAAATGGGAAGACTAAGAAGTCTCACCTGTTGAAACCAATATAGTCACTTAAACACGACAATAAAACGGTGGTTCTGAAGAACCCTCAGCCCCAGAGTCACCCTTCGGAGGCCTTCCACTCTTCAGATAGTGGACAAAGTGTTTCATGTACGTTTATTCTCGAATCCGACAAGGAAACCAAGCTTCTTCAAGTTACTTAAAAGAATGCCAACGAAGGTTTATATAGTTTTATTTAAGCCAAAGGCACTAAAAACCATTCTGTCCTTAGAATAAGAACATATGACTGAATAATTAGTGTTTTAACTGCCCTTTTAACATTGCTCACGAAAATTATCTACGTTCACAATTTCTTTTGAAGACTAGAATCATTACGTTGAATAGGCATATAGGTATAGGAAGTAATGGGCTTCCATTCTAATCTTTAAATCCCTTCTATGAGCACTAACCAGGAGAGGATTTTCAGTATTTTTCATCATCCTAGCATGGTACTTCTTAAAGTACAACAAAGCACAGAGAAATAAGACCAGATTCTAGAGATCCACCTGAAGATAAGGATAGAAATTTTAAAAACTAATACAAACACTTTTACATCGGGAATTGACAGATTCACTGTTCATCTTTCCAACCATCCTTAATGAAACTGATCAAGAGTAATACGAATATACAGTATTTAGAACCTCGGACATTATGTCACTGCAGGTTGACAAAAGCAAGTAACTCAGCTGTTAGGGAAACTCTTCCCATCACCACGTGATCTGAAGACTGTGGAACTCCTAACTGTCAATCCCATCGACCCTCACAACACCCCTGTGAGGTAGGTAAAAGACATGTGACACCTTTCACTTCGCAGAATGCAAAACGCTTAGTTTCAAAAGATGTTGACCTTGAAGAGCATAAAGAAACTGTCATTCTAATTAACCAGTTATACAACTCAAAAGATACTTGGTTTTATTAAAGACAAACTACTCTAAAACCAAACCCTCCATTCCCCCCAAAAGAATCATTGTAGTTTACCAGTAATCTTGTTAAGTCGAGCTCTCTTTGCCTGAAATGAGTTGCCTGGATTATTTTTCCTCTTGTTTGATAATGTGCTCTCTGGCTGTGGAAAGACCATCTTTGGAACGTTCTCTACATGAAGTCCTACTTTTAATAGAACACATATATGAGAGTTTGTATAGACTCCAAAGGTAAAACACATGATTTCTTTAAAACAGTTTAATCTAGTGCTTGACATGGAACTTTAAGAAAACACAACCCCCTCCAGACTGATATACTACGGTAAAAATAAAAACTACTGAGCAGCTGCTCTTCAGGACTGAAAAGCAAGAAGAGAACGACGAGCTGCATCTTCCATGTCATATATTATATATTGAAATACATGCAGAAGCATTTAACAGGTTTTAGAAAACACAAAACAAAGAAAACCCAAAAGCCTACTACTATAAGTTACAGATCAAAATCTCTCATTTCTATTCAAAAATATTGACAGCATCCATTATCAAGTACCCATATTAGACCACTAACCTTCAGATCTGTAAAATGCTAAAGGTTAACCATCATTTATACTAGGGAAAAAGCCTAACGATTCAACTCTGTGTTCAGACTACAGGTAGTCAAGGGTTTTGACTTGTTCATTATTCACTGTGAATTTACCACCGCCACAGGAGTGAATGTAAGAACATTTTGTACCAAAGGCATCACTAGATGTGGGCAGATCTTCCTTCTTCTCAACTTCCGGTGTGCTTACAGAAGCTGAAGTTTCTTCCTTCTTTGAAGGTACTTTAAACCATTTCCTCTCATCTTTCTCTTTCTCTTTATTGCTGTTAGCACTGGTTCGAGGTTTGCTCCCTGTTTTATTCTTGGCTGCAGCTGCAGCAGCTGCTTTGACTAAAGCTATCCAATCCTCCAAAGGAAAAACACAAAACATGTGAAACATTAAAAATCAATCAAAATTGAATTACAAAATTGAATTAATGAGTAAAAACATGAATCACATTTTCAAAGCTACTTTCACATGCACACAAATTTAAAAATCTAATTAACTATATTTACAAGGTAGATCGTCAACATGGTAGATCACCAAGTTTAATAATCTAATGAATTAGTTGGATTTATACTCTTATGTAAAAGAGAAAAATATTCAGTGAGAAATAAATGTGCCTTCGGTACATTTTCTCAGGAATAACGACGAGAAACCCATGACAAATAGGGAGTATGACACGACATTCGGCCTGAAAACTTTAGGGTTCAAATGCGGAATTGCAATTCTTTTCTGCATTACAAAAGACCATAAAAGAAATGAGAAAAATGTTTACGTTGCCATTCTGCAAAGATTAAAAGAAATGTATTTCATTGAGTAAATTACTCTTCCTTGTTCAGAAGAAGGTACTACTCAAAGTATGGTCAATTTCATAGAAATCAAGGTGTGACTTGATTAATTTTTAAAGCCTTTAAAGCTCAGATACCAATTTATTACAACTGCTTTATATTAATAATAGAGTAAAAGAAGAGCCACTTGACCACAGCAGGGTCCCACTGTCAGGGTCCAGATTCATGTCCCCCCTCCCCCCACAGCTTCCTGGCGCCTGTGGTAGTTGCTGTTCCCCTGTGATGCAAATATTTATTTTTACTGTATTACATTTTTTTTGGTTTTTTGCTAAATAAGTTTTACTCTTCCATTTTTAACTAAAAATCCTTATAATAAAAATATGGAAAGATGTAAAGAAGTGGTGCTAACATTTAAATTTTCACTACTGAAGATTTAAAAAAAAAACTATTTGTAGTATCTCTAGAGAGTAACCCCTTCCTCTCAGGCCACTAAGCTGTCAAACAGACCACCAGAACTTAGATTCAGCCAAAATGAGTAATCCATTAAATTCTTAGCCTGAGCAACTAAAAACAACTTCGCAGCATCAAATACATTTAATTCATGGCTTACGTTAACAAAATAGGTCATTAAGCAATACGAGTTGATAGCTGCTCAGTCTTGAAAAAATACATGGTGAGGATACTAAGCCAGGAGAAACAGCCTGTGTCCCTCACTCTCCGGCCTGACCTGACTGCAATGAACTGAAACACCGTGTGACTGAACCTGACGCACCCACTACAACATGCCAGCAAGCAGGCTAGCCAGTCACAAGACGGCGGCTGATAAAAGCTGCTTCCTGAAAGCCCCAGGAGTGCACCGGCCTTGGAGCACCACATCCTCGCTCCTACCTGGAAAAAACCCAGCGTGCATCTCGCTTTCCCAGTATTTTAAACTATGTCCGAATACATGTCTTATTAGAACGTGGGTTCTGACAAAGTTGTGAAATACAGGTTTATATTTCTAGTTTTTAAAGAAAAACAAAAACAAGATGCACCAGTACTGCCCAACGCCCGTTTTACTTACAACCACCCGCTATTTCGGTCCTGCCCATAAGAAACTGACAGGCAAAATAAAACTAACTGTAACACAGTGTGACAGGAAAGACAGTAGTGGAGTAAACGAGAGATCATGGGGGATCAAAAAAGAAAAGATTAATTCTGACTGAAGAGGACGACCAGTGGGAGGCTTCAGGAAAAGTGAGGGGCGAGTGCAAGCAGGAGGTGGGGTCTGCTGGGGAAAGGGGCCGAGGAAGGACAGCACGGGCACTCGGAGCAGAAGGAAAACCACTGAACTCACAAGAGCGCGGCGGCCCGAGTGCACCACACGCGGTGCAGGCGGATGGGAAAGGGGGCTCTCGGGGTCCATCTGCGTAGCTGACGTAGGATGGCGCAGGCGAGCCTTGAGAGTGGCGTGGGAAAGGAAAAACCACCACCAAGGAAAAGGACTGAAAGAGCAATGAACGCAGCAGACAGAGAAGCCAAAGTACCACAGGTCAAAGGAAATAAAAGTGCTAACCCCGCAGAGACACGTCTGTAGACTTATTAAGAGCAGAACATTTAATTTTGGGCTGCACACCATGGGGAAAATTTCAAGTTGTTAGAAAAATGCTGAAAAATGCTGAAAAATGCCAGATGTACATTCCGTTTCCAGTGGCTTCCCATCTCCAATAGAGAGAAAACTGGGAGAAATCGAGATTCAAGCTGTACCTTTGAAAACTAAAAGCATGTATGAAAAATAGTTTTTGATCACACGACTTGTTAATCATGGGATCACTGCCGTTATGTGATGAAAGAACTCTCCCACTGCTCTACTGTTCCATTTGTAAGTAGGAAAGATTCCCTGTCCAAAGTAACTGGGGCGCTCGTTCCACAGATCAGATCTAGCGTGTGTTTCGAAGGCCCCTGCAGATACCCTGGTGCTCCAGGGCGAGCGCTCTCTGAAATCAGGCCCGGGTTCGGAGCCGCCCTGCACATCACGGCTGAGTGAGATGCTAAGTCGCTCACTTCTCTGAATTCTAGAACTATCCGCCGTATCTATGTCAAAGCATTTGCTGCAAAGATCCAGTGAAAGAATGTATGCAAAATATGTTTTAAAAGTGGCGAAAGGACCTTACGAGCCAATCCTCAACGTTATTGAATTACAACGTAAAATTTTTTATCAGCACCCACTCAAGAAAAAAAGAACAGGGGAGAAAAATCCATAGAGAGCTTAGAGAAGGGCATTTGCATGGTGCATTTATTTGCTAGTTTAGTGAAAGAAATTTTATTGTGTATCTTATTAAGAAATTCTCAAAGTACTCAAGCTGTGGAAGAGAATACGCAAAGCTGGGTTCTCTCAGCATTGCCCAAATGACACCTGATTTAGTATGTTCCCTAGATGAAAACAAGTCAAAAACTTGTTGGAAAAGAGACTCATAAAATGAGATAATTTTATTAAAAACAATTCTACAAATGTTTTAATGTGCTTGTAGTTTAAAATTATAGAGAAAAATGAAGCATTAAAGAAAATATACTGCCACCAATGCTATCTTTCAGTAGTTTGTATTCTGGCATTGATTTTAATTTAATTTACATTATGAGGTGACTAAAATACTTATTAAAACTAAACTATTATCCAATAAATTAATTTTTACAACTCGTAAATTTTACCACAAACTAAATTGGTTCAATGTCTCAATTTGGAAAATAAGTAGTTTTAGGGCTAGGGCCATCTCACAAACATTTGAATAACCAGAATAACAAAATAATAGTTTTAAAGCATTAAAGAGAGAAAAAACAAAACTAGGGAGAGAACAAGAATTTTGTTTAATTAAATGGGTATATATCAAACCAAATTCACAATGTTTTACTCAATGTTTCTATGCAGTAACCAAGAAATCACACCACTGAATGCTTAAAAGAACATTTTATTTATACATACAAGTAGAAAAACACAGCAATTTATTGATCAAAAGCATTTCCATTTTAAATTACATTTCTTATTAATTAGAGGAGAAAAAACTCTGCTCGCTGATCATTTCAAAAGTAAATTTTTGAAAACCTGGTGATTTAAAATAATCGTACTTCCCTCAAGATATCCAAAATCATTTTCTTTTTAAATGAGATGGTCTACATTTCTAGATTTCTAAATGTGTACCCTTTTCTGCAGCTGACCAGGTGATTTCAACACATTTCAGGATGACATTTTTAACTTCATGGTATGGAACAAATATGTAGCATATTTCCACATTAGACATTTGTACAGCTTACTTTCAATTTCTTAAAATTAATTGTAGGTCCAGGTGCTGAAAATCCCAAATAACAGCAGAACATAAAATATTTTAAATTTCTACTGGCACCTTTCTTTCCAGTATTTCCAGAAACACAGTCAACCAGAGGAATCACGGTTCTAACTGCGTCCCAGACTCTCCCGCAAAGGCGTACCGCTCATGCTCGCTGTGAGCAGTGCCAGCCACGTAACACGCTGCTCACGTCGCACGGCTCCGAGAGCCCTGCCACACGCAGCCTACAGAGTGTCAGGTAAGCGCCTTTTAACGAAGATTAATGACTATGATTTATAGAAGGAAAGGAGAGGATAAGAAACTCAATATAAAAGTGTATTATTAAAAATTAACGTTCTAAATGATACTATATACCAGGAAAAACAAAGCGAAGTTAAAAAAAGGCACTTACCTCACTTCCCATAGACTGGTTACACGATCCAGCTGGGTCGATAGGACAACACCAGCTTAGTGGATGCTGGGATTTCACCTGGAACAGAAACTAGTGACCTATAACTTTAGCAGGTCTAAAACCAAAGGAGCAAAAATCAAGTGTATAATTTACATTCTAAGCTTCTGTGTCTTGCTGCTATTTGGGGCTATCAGCACATAATCCTACAATTAGTTCACTTTATAAACACACATGTACGTTTTGACCGGTCACCATTCAGGAAGGCATCCCTGTGGGTAGCCAGGAGGGCTGCGCACTCTTACCTGCCCCTTCGCGTCCTCGGGCATGGCTTTAATGTGCATTCGTTTTAAACAACGAATTACTCCATCGTAAAACTGAACTGTGAATGTTCCTGAAAGAGGAGCAAGTCAGAATCATTAGAAAATATAATGCAACCTTGCAGCAGCACTTGAAATCTAACGAGTAACGTCCTGAGAGATGTAAGTATCTGTGATTACAGTAACTGCAAACATACCACCCTGTTCAGGACTCTATCAAATTCAGTACGTTTGTTTTCTCTTTCCCTCTAAAAAGTACACAAATTAAATCCTGATAAGTTAGTTGCATTTCTGATTTTTACTAAAATATTTCAAAATTTATTTTGTAATAATTTAAATATGTTTAAGTAACATGTCAAGTAATGTTATAATACACCTGGACAAAAACAAAATCATTATTTACAAAAATGTGTAATATTTCTATAGAAGTGTACTCCCTTTCTAAGTCTCTCCCTAATTGACAGAAAGATCTGATAAAGGAAAAAACCATTTCCTCAGGAAAGAATCATTCCTTTGGCGACAATAAACTAGCAAGTAAGAATTGCAGATTCTCAGGCTTTTAAGCCAGGCAATACTTTACAGGCCACCAGATGAGAGTCCTCCAGTCCGGACGCCGCCGCCAAACCCGGAGGGCAAAGGCTCACCCGCTGCCGGTTAGCGGAGCAGCAGCAGGGCCGTCACTACCCCCCAGCCGCCCGCCTCCCTCTCCCCCCACCCCCTTGTCCTCCTTGGAGGACTCCGGACACCGTCTGCATGGCTCGTGCAGAGCATGTCGTCTTTCTCGTAGTAGACCTGTGCGTGCTGGCAAGGCGCTACAAGTCAGCACCATCAGAAAATGTAAGTTATGTGGATGTTACACTTATGGAAATTCCAGTATTTTTCTATCATTTCCTGGACAAACGAGAGTAGAGTGCCACTTTGAGTCAACAGACACCTGACCTCTACAAAAAACATACGAACGATAGACGTGATAGTTCGCATCACCGGCTTTGAAGTTGGCACACAGGCAATGACATGCGTATACAAAAGTTCTTTTTTTATAATCTGAATTTCCTATTTTCCTATAATGAGTGTAATACATGATATTACAAATATAAAAATGCAGATCCAAGTTAGGAAAGAAACTGCTTGAACAGCCGGGAGACCAAGACCCGGGAGGCCTGCGAGCACACTGCGCGCACCCCCCACACTGCGCGCACCCTGCCCTGCGCTCTTCCCTCTCCAGCATGCTCTCAGGGGAGCAGGCTCCTCGCCGCCCCTCCCCTCCCTTTCTGATCCCAGCCGTTCCTGGTGGGTCAGTCTTCACACCCCACACGTCCTCGTCCTCGGAGAAGTGCCCTGACGGCTGCAGCCATACGCCTCTTCTTGTCAACCTAAGACACAGCACAAATACCTAAAACGTTCGCGTTTCTTCTGTCAGACTTTTGCAGTGAATAGAGGGCTTCCTTTGCCTTTTTTTCTCTCTGTCCTTTTCTGGGGGGTGAAAGGGCAGGCTCACCCACCATGTGGGGCATACAGAAATCACAAAATGAGTACCTCTAAGAGGAGATTTTCAAAAAACAAGTTGTATCTGCTCATGTTTCTCTAAGGGCTCGCTTAAACTACTCCGAAAACGGCAGCAGCTGCAATCAGTATCACCACTCTGCCGCTGATGTAAGCCTGATGTTCCGTGCTCCATGCCCCCGGACACTGTCAGGGGTGAGGAATGCGGGCGGTTTGGTTTCCGAGTCGGATGTGCACATTCCCGATGCACTTTAAGCACGGAAGGAAAATGGCAATGCGGGCGGTTTGGTTTCCGAGTCGGATGTGCACATTCCCGATGCACTTCAAGCACGGAAGGAAAATCGCAATGCTCACTCACTGCTCTTAATGAAAATTACATTGTTTAGTACTGCTATGCTTTGCGTTGTTTGGGGTGGATACATCCAACAGAACTGATTCATTATTCCTTCCTTTCCTTCTACAAACGGTTACTGACTGCCTGCTCTGTGCTAGGCCCTGGACTTGACCCTGTGGAAGCCCAGGTACAGAGAACACAGGAATGTGGGCTCCATAAGGGAGCTCCCCAGAAGCCTCAGTGCAGCACAGGGAGAGCACGGCCCCACCAGAAAAGGCGAAGTAACCCACAACGCTGAGATGTCCCTCAGCTCGCCCTGCAGTGAGGTGACTAGTGGTGATAAGATCACAGCCATATTTGCTGTTTCAATTCATTAAAACAGTAAATGGAATAAGACCTTTGTAAAATTATAATCACAATTTCTAGCTAGATGACTATGACTTACTTTTTCACACATAAGTCTTTTTTAAATATTTTTCTATCTTCTTACCTATTTATCACAAGTTTGTTGTTAAGTTTAAAACCTCAGTTTAAATCCCTTCCATGGTTCCCTTCACATCCAAATAAAATTCAAATTTTTTTAACCTCACCGAGGTCATTTTTTTCAGTGCTTTTTAGAGAGAGAGGAAGGAAAACAGGGAGAGCGAGAGAAACACTGGCTGGCTGCCTCCCACACGTGTCCTGACCAGGGGCTGAGCCCGCAACCGCCGTATGGGCCCTGACTGAAGACTGAGCTCCCAAGTTTTCGGTTTACGGAACGACGCTCCCACCACCTGAGCCACACCAGCTCGGACAAAATTCGCATTCTCTAGCAAGATTATAAGACACTCACACCTATCCTTGCTTCTCTATGAAACGTCTTCTCTGGCTGTTCTACTCCCTTTAAAGGAATCCCTCACTACAGTCACATTGGCGACTGAAGTTCTTAACGAGTGGCATGCCTCTCTCCTTTAGCGTACACCATCCCTTCCATCAGAAAGGCACTTTTACTCCCTCTGCATCTAGCTTACTGGCTGGCCTTTCAAGATCAGTTTAAAGGAAGTGTCCCCTCACTTCGATTAACTGTCCTTCTTGCAAAGAAGCTATCATTCATTGTGCTTCTTTAGTATTGTAAAAATGAGTGGTCAAGTTTGAGAAGTAATTTAATAGAAAAACTAATGTATTACCAACTTGAAAGATATATTTACAACTATTTTACAATTGTTTTAAAGGCTATTTTAAGTAATAAATTTTAAAAATTAGTGTATTTCCTATAGATCCAATATTCTCATACCTTTTCAAAGGAATTGTTCTACAAGTTGTTTTTTAAGTTCATTACCTGTACAGAAGAGTGACTAATCTTGTGCCACACTGACACACCTGAGTTCTGTATTATTTTCAACAGTTCTAATCAAATCAGTATCAATATTAGATACCACAAAAGGTTACTAGAGAACAATTAACCCTCGGTTATCTACAGAAATTAAGAAAAAGTGCAGGGGAAAGACGCAGTAGAGGAAACCCTCAAATTAACGAAGTTCCATTCTCCGTCCTCGGGAACAGCGCGCGGTCTTTCCCTTCCAAGTCAAACTGGTCTGAACTGCCCTCTGCCTTGAACCTTTCCTCACACTCTGGCTGAGACGGGCACCTAACGGCAGCTCAGACAACCACCTGGAAGTAGGGAAGTAGAAGTAAAAAGCATGCCACACAGGCCTGTGAACTGAAAACTGAACCAAAACTAACCATCTTTTTACCTCTACTAACTTAAACAGTCTAGTCAGGCATTCATTAAAATTAGAAATACAGGTAAAACTTTACTAGTAGTCCCACTGGAAATCTCCAATCACTTCAGATACATACCTTCTTTGTTAATTGCTTCAATCTTGGCAGGGTAATAGCGACAGTCTGTCCAACGAGCCAGAACTTCTTCTCCAGCTTTAAAATCCTAGTTTAAACAACTTTTAAGATCAATACCATGCATAATAATGAGAGTTTCCTTAATAAAAATGAGCTTTTGTAAACTTTAACAGAATTCCTTTTAAAATATATCATTACCTATCTAGCAGATGGAAAAAGCTTGCTACTTACAAAGAAATCTTCCTCGTCTTTTAGACCTTCTTTCCTTAATGCAGGCCTCTCAAGGGGTCGCAGTCTATTGCTATCCCAGTAAATCCACTCGTCGTAACGATGACTCCAGCGCTCAAAATGGACCAACATCTTGCCTTCCTCATAGTCAATTTTTTCAATTCGTGATGGATACCTCAAAAATAAAAAGGAGCTTCATATCAAGAGAAAATTCTTACATTTCCTTACACAGAGTATGAAACAGTATCAACTATCGCTTACTGTAAAAGCCACAAACCAAACAATATGGGTCCATATTTTTAAACTATTCAGTCAACAAAGTTGGCTTTCTTATTTTTGTCTTTTTTTAATGATTACTCTCAATACCTGATAAAATAAACTTTGATAAACTCCTAGTGTAAACAATTACAGCATGAGAGTCCTGAACATATTCCTTTTTACCCAATTAATTCCAATCCTAGAACTACATATACAAAGTTATCAGTAATAACAAAGAAAACAGAAACCATCTAAAATATGGTTAGAAAAACTGAAGACTCTTTATGGCTATACTGACAACAGTATATCCACTGAATGGAGTTGTTTCCTTTATTTTTGAAGATGACTTATGATATTTTTTCCTTTATTTTTATTGTTGGCACTAGTACAAATGGCCCCCCTTGTCCACTTCCATGAAAGGATTATAGTACATAAAGGTGGTGTTTACGAATCATTTTTCCATATTTTCCAATATTTTGTGAGAATCAATGGTGGTAGAGAAGGTGCAGTTTAACTTTAAATTTAAAAACATAAAAATGACGAAAAATGACATCATATTGTTCTGTCTTCATGTGTGATGATTCTCCTACAATTAATTAAAAAAAGTAAGTTAACTCTAAACTTTTAAAAAGGCAAATTATCATTCCTTTTCTTAATTTTATTGATTATGCTATTACAGTTGTCCCATTTTTTTCCCCTTGCCCCCTTCCACCGAGGCCACCCCCAACTCCCTCAGGCAGTCCCCACCCTGTCATCCCTGCCTGTGGGTCACGCATACGTTCTTTGGCTACTCCATTCCTCCACTGTACTTCACAAGCCCATGACTATTCTTTACCTACCAATTTGTGCTTCTTAATCCCTTCACCTTTTCTGCCAATCCCCCTCATTCCCTCTCATCTGACAGCCATCAAAATGTTCTCTGTATCTATGATTGTTTGTTCTGCTTATTTTTTTAGATTCAATCATTGATATGTATTTATGCCATTTTGTTGTTCAGATTTTTGATCTTCTTCTTCTTCTTCTTAAAGAAGTCCCTTTAAGATTTCATATAATACTGGTTTGGTGATGATGAACTCCTTTAGCTTTTTCTTGTCTGCGAAGCTCTTTATCTGCCCTTCAATTCAAAATGATACCTTTGCTGGGTAATCTTGGTTGTAGGTCCCTGCTTTTCATCACTTTGAATATTTCTTGCGAATCCCTTCTAGCCTGCAAAGTTTCTTTTAAGAAATTAGCTGGCAGTCTTATAGGAGCGCCCCTGTGGGTACCTGCTTTTCTCTTGCATTCCTTATGTATATGTTAAATGTTCACAGACAATTCAGTTTTTTTTAAAAGAATCATTAAATAAACTTAAGAACTCAATAGCAGCGCACGGTAGACGATTGTGCCGTAACAGTTTATCTCATATTTTTGCTAGTTTTGGAGTAATCTGAAATTTTTCATTTCCTCTGGAAAATTCACTTTGAATATACAATGGGACAGACCTGACTTAACTGAAATTTAGAAAATGACTACTGCCTGCTTTACAGACCAGTCACGCGACTCAAGGCTTCCTCCACAGTCAGGGGCCCTGGCTCATCCTCTGCTGTGGGGTAGCTTCCTCCCCTACTTCGGTTTAACAACACTGAACTACGTGGAGTCTCCCGAGACACACCATGCTGTCAAGCATTTGAGCTCTCGTACATTCTGTTTTTTCTGCCTCGCCCTAAGCTGCCCTTCCCTTCCTTTGTACACTCATCATTCCAAACTCGGTTTAACGTGTAATCACTTGTGTGAAGACTCCCTGACTGCCCTCCCCGCTGCTGACTACACCCCTCGCCTCGTAGTCAGCTCCGGGCAGCTTCCTGAACCACGCGCTGCACGGCCTTGACAGCCCTCGAGATGTTGAGGCGGGCACCACAAAAGAAGGGTCCCGTGGTCAGATAAACTAAGAAAATGCTGGATTTGAAAAAGCTAAACCACTTTCTTCACTGAAAGACCTCCTGGTCCCATCACCAAGGTGGAGATAAAGCATTCACTATTATCGAACTTACAGGACTGTGTAACCTTTCACCACAGAGTGTTTATTAACATTTCTTGGGACGGGGGAGCTCTGGGAACATGCGGTAAGCACGCTTTGGGGAATGAATCACGCCCATCTTTGCATCCCCCAGCGTCTAGCACGGTGACAGACACAGACCAGTCACTCAGGAAATGCTGATCTGCACGTTTCTCCAGAACCAAGAAGTCTGTCAACCCGGTCAGACCTTTAAGTTAGATCTTACCCTTAGTCTTTGGGGGAGTGGGTGAGAGTGAGGAAGACTCTGTCTAAAAAAAGCATAGAGCCAAGAACACTGAGGTCCCCGCGTCCCTCAGGTGGGCACGCTGAGCGCGCCCGCCCACTTAGAACCAGGGCTGCGACGCCGGTCTTCGGCAGCGCTGCTCAGGGTGGTCTGTCTCTGCTGCTCGGGCTTTCCACAACACAGAAATGTCCGTAGCACTACGGGAGACCTAGAAATAGGCTTGCATTTGTTTTTCAACATTCACTAGCCATTTAACTGCTATGGAGATTTTCTGTCAGTTACACAAATTGATTAATTTCTCCCCAAACATAAAAGCCTCTCACTTCACATATTTACTTCCACATCTTTTAAATTTTGAATAAAAAATAAGGGGCTTACTCTTAGGTTCCTTCACATTCTAAATATACCCAACCCTATATACTTGAAACATTTCTCAAAGTGAGAACAGTCACAAAAAGAGAATTAGACATTATCTTTAGTTGTCACATGATTCAATTCAATAAAAAAATCAGAATCTTCCCTGGCTGGTATGGCTTGGTGGATTAAGTGACAACCTGTCTGCAAACCAAAAGGTCACTGGTTCGATTCCCAGTCAGGGTCAGATCCCCAGCAGAGGCTGTGCAAGAGACAACCACACATTGATGTTTCTCTCCCTTTCTCCTTCCCTCCCCCACTCTCTAAAAATAAATAAATAAAATTAAAAAAAATAAAACAATCTGAGCTCAAATAATTTAAATCTGGATTGCATTTTTAAGTAACATACTTTTCCTAAAATATTTCAAATTCTTTTGGCTAAAAGGATACCAGATGTAACAAGACTAAAAATTATATTCTGGGGAACTTCTTCAGGATAATTTACAGTGTGTTATACTCTTTACATAAACATCCAGAGATGTGTAAACTTTGGATGATGCTAAAGAATTAAGTAACACAAATACCTAAGATTATCTATTTTAATTTTTATAATGTTTACAAATCTAATATTGAATCTTAAATAAAAGTGTCATAAATATTATCATCAAGAATGTCCAAGTTTCTGTTCATTCATTCATTTATTCAACATATATCTGGGCATCTGCTAAGATTAAGGCACCTGCGAGGTAGTGCTGGTAGGAAAAAGGACACATCATTAACCCCTACCTTCCAGGAGCGAAGCTTAGAGTCAGATGAGCAGACCGAAAGAGAAGAATCAGAGTCGGATGTGCATCAGGCCCTATGTTCTTTCATAGTGAGTGTCAACGGCTCTTTACAAACCTTATCTCACTGGATTCTGGTGACCATCCCAGGTACAGTAACACAGTCCCCACTTAACAGATAAAGACTGACCCAAAATACGTGCAGGTAGAGTATTCAAAGCCAAACTAACTGACACAGAAGCCTACAGAAGAAATGGGATAAGGCCTATATCAAAGTGATTATATCATACACAGTAAACTAGTAAGTATACACAACAATTTTACATAAGATGCTATTATTAATAGTTCAGAGAAAATTGGAAAGTTCACCAAAGGTCCTTGGGAGACACTTTGTGTTGGTCTTGCGGAGGGGCACTTGTAGGGTTTGCCCTTAGCGAACCTGTGCAAACCAAGGCGAGGTGTCTCTACAGGGCATTCCTCATCTACTCACTCGGTGTTCGTTTACTTTAAATCATCGTGTGACTCAAGGCTGGGCAACAGGCCAAGACAATGAGGATTCAGAGACAAGTCCAGACCTCAAGGACCTCCTGATCAGAGAAGGAAGGGGCACTTCAAAAAACAGTAAGGTGAATGAAGGAGAACTGTGGGACACAGACTAGACCAGTTAACTAGATTCCAACTAAAGGGCTCTGAAATAGCAAACTAATAAAATGATCCTTTACTCTACAAACAACAGGGAATTCCGTAAAGTTTATACTTCATTTGGTTATCAGTTATACCCTAGGAAAAAATCCTAACATCAAGATCTTTGCTATACTTGTTAAAATGCACAAAATGGCAGTTTAACGTACAGTTTTACACAGTGAAAAGGTTTCTCTGTTCTAGCATATGGCCACAGTAATAATGCTTTGATCTACAAAATGAATGAAAAATACTGTTGAACAAATATATTCACAAATGCCTCTCCACCTTGAGTTACAGCATTATTTTGATGCACTATTTATGTTTTATATAATTTTAGTGTTGATGGGACATTAGATTTTCGGTACTGACTTTGGAAGATGTAGTGATAATGTTTCCATTTTGTCATTGTTTAAAAGGCTGAATCATGGAAAGCTGTTCAGTAACAGTGACTAGGCTGAGTCCCAGGCTTTTACAAAAGATGGTTCAGGTTAAGATGATCAGCGATATGAAAAAAGAAAATACCATGGTTGGCATCACTCAACAGCTCAAAAGAAAGACGGGGAGAAGGCAACGTCATTAGCAGTACGATTCATCAACGCCAAAATCTGCATACAGCTCTCTTACCCCTTATCATCCGTCACTGCAAAATGCCGTAAAATTCCTCTGCTTTCCCCATTATGTGCATGTACCACTTACATAATATTCACTTGTGTAGAAAAAAAGGAACTGCCTCCATTGCTCTGCATCTACCTCATTCTCCCATGCCTTCTGCACTTGAATCCTAGAGAAGAGTTCACTCTAAGGAAACTTTACAAAAAAAAAATGATCCACCCTAAAACTGGGTCTTTCTAGTTTACTGGGCTTAATGGAAACAAAGGCACTCAGAAACACTGAGCAGACTTTATACAGATTCTTGCTGAATTTAATAAAATTTTCATACATGCAATTCTACTACTGTAATCTCTCAACTGATTTCTTGAATCACCGTGGTCATTCTCATGAGCAAGAACCCTAACATGGAAATGGCCACCCCAGAGGAACCCCTACACCGGCTCACACCGCTCACTGTTCCACGTGGGCAGGCCCTGACCCGCCCAGCAGATCAGGACACCGTCACCCTCGGAGGCTGCACGCTAGATGTTGTGCGTTTGGTATGGATGTACCCGAGTACTCTTTCGAGGTGGGGTTCCGCCCTTGAATCACACTTTCAAAGGGGTTCATGACCAAAAAAGAAAGCCTTCTAGAAGGCAAAATCATCTATTAACACTCTAACTATGGTGTGCCATTGTTTTTGGAAGGAAGGAAGAAATGATGAGCATGCTAGAACTATAACCTGATGGGTTTCTTTAAATCCCTTTATATTCAATGTAGTAACAGTAAAACAAACTGTCTTTGAATTTAGGGAACTCATCCTGATTTGCCATCTAGTTTGATAGATCCAGATTTTTACCTTTATTGGTAAAGAAAGTCAACCACAAGAAAAATGACAAAGAAAATCCTTGGTACACTTAACAACCTAGGTTATCGACCTAGGATATCCTATGCTTAAGCCGAAGGACAGAGCTGTGAACTACTCACTGATAGGTTACAACGCAGTAAGCAAGGCCAGACAATACTGCACACGCATCATAATTCACTTGGAGATTTAGCTAACCATTTAAATAAATGCTATATTAATCAAAAAGGCAAAGTATTTTTCAAAATTGCCCCTAATTTCAATAAATTATTCATTGAAAATATATACTAAGGTCTGTCTGGAAAAAGTCCATCTATTGTTACTATAACAAGAATGGTTTGCACGGCATCACTGTGACCTGGCAGCCAAGGAGAGTGGACTGGAATGCGCATGTGTGAACAATGATGCCCCCTCGGTACTAGTCAGTGTGGGCAGTAGATGCTGCTGAGTGACCGTGTGCACTGCATGGCCATCATATTCAAAATGACCGAGTGAGTAGAGCAACGAACCTACATCAAATTTTGTGTTAAGCTGGAACGTTCCTCCGTGGAAACTATTCAGATGATTTAGAAGGCTTTCAAGGATGATGCAATGAGTGCAGTGCAAATAAAAGCATGGCACAAATTCTTCAAAAATGGCTGAGGATCTGTTGAAACTGATCCACATTCTGGAAGCCCTGCAGCAAGCAGAGCACCTGAGAATGTTGAATGTGTGCGGGCTGCAGTCAATGAAGATCGGCGACGGACAGGGCGAGAACTAGAAGCTGACCTGGGGATTCCAAAAACTACCGTGTCCAAGATTTTGGCACAAGATCTTGGCATGAAATGTGTCGTAGCAAAATACGTTCTGGGACTCCTGCACCCAGAGCAGAAGGCACATTGTGCTACAGTTGCTAATGACTTGATTCCAACCACTACCAATGAACCAGACCTCGTCAACAAGGTTGTAACTGGAGATGAACGGTGGGTCTACGGCTATCATCCGGAAACGAAGGCCCAGTTGTACCAATGGAGTTCACCGGGTTCTCCATGGCCAAAGAGGGCGCAGCACAGTTGCAGCAAGATCATGACCATGTTAACAACGCTTTTTAATTGAGAAGCTGTTGTCCATCATGAGCATGCTCCTCCAGGCCAAACAATTAACAAGGAGTACTACCACAATGTTCTTCAGCAGCTGAGAGATGCAATATGATGAATTCACCGCAGCTATGGACAACTGGTGATTGGCAGCTTCATCACAACAACATGCCCGCTCATGCATCGCATCTCAGGCAGAGTTTTTTAGTAAAACACCAAATCAGGAAGCTGACTCTGTCCCACTTCAGCCCAGATTTGGCCCCCTGTGACTTCTGGCCTTTCCCAAAACTAAAATCACCTTTGAAAGGGAAGGGATTTCAGATTCAGGAAAATACAACAGGGCAGCTGACGGTGATTCCAACAAAGGATTTTGCAGACTATTTTCAACAGCGGAAGAGATGCTGGAAGAACTTTGTGAGGTCCCAAAGTGCATCCTTTAAAGGAGACTGAGGCATCATTGTTCTCTGTACAATGTTTCTTATATCTTGTATCTTCTTCAATAAATGCCTTTATTTTTCATATTGCATGGCTGGATACTTTCTAGACAGACCTCATATTTTCAGTAAGTAATTTTGTTTATGTTGATAAGACAAAAATTTTCTAATTTATGTAAATTTAAGAATTGACACTTTCTCATTTACTTCATGTCACTCAACAAATACTGTCTCTAATTTACTATGGGATAAAGCTACATATACAAATAAGATATTATTCCAATCAACCAAATTCGGGAGGAAAGGAAGAGAAAAAGGGAATAAGTTAATGCATTCACAATATAAAGTAGTAGCTAGCTCACACAATAAAGATCTATTACAGTTGCGTACAGAAAGAGCATGGAAATCAGATGTTCTCCTGGATAAGAGAGTTCTTCAATTTTCAAAGAATGAAATACACTTGAAATATGATTTAAACATAATCTAAATGTCTGCAGAATCTTAGGGAGTTAGGATAACAGTTCAAAATAGTTCTGTGGATAACATCTTTATAAGCAAGAAACTAACATGGTGTCATACAAAATGACTAATATGTATTAAAAGAACTAGAAATAGTTAAGAACTTCCTTACATATATGATTGTCATGAGAATTATTTGCCAAATAATAAAAATTAATGTAGAATGTATCCAAAGCAAGCATAATATCCTTATAACCTAGTAACCTCCTAAAAATGTTTGCTTCCTGGGAGCACTTTAAATTTACATTATACTTTGCAATTTGCAAAAGTGTTTTCTCACTCATTCACTCATTGATTAAACTAAAATAACAATGTCACCTAATAATACTACAGTATTTTTCAATAAAGTATGTTAATCTGTTTACACTTAAGAACACATTGAAAAAGAAAAACTGTTTTGATTATTCAAACTCTGTATTTCAAAATGAAGTATAAATACAAATGACTCGAGGCTTTCAAGAGTATTCTGATGACAAGAAGTCAAGATCACATCCTCTCTAATACTGAATACGCAGAGTCTGGTCACGTTATCCCTCAGGTGCTCCTTTCAGGTCCGTGCATCCCCCAGGACGCAGACCCAGTGCCAACTCGCCAGCCCCGTGCTTCCTGCCTGTCCACAACCTTTGCAGGAGTTAATGGGTAAGATCGGAGTTAGCTGTGTATTCTCCTTTTGAACCTGCCACCTTTCAACTTCAGGTTTCATTTCAGACCACTTGGACTGAAACTCCCATTTCTTTCTACCCCCTTAGCACCTGAATCTCCTGCCAGCAATTCATTCATACCATGAGTTCTAACCAAATCAAAACACCTACCCCACAGCGTTTACATGCATTACCATCTCCCACAACAAGAATCGGACTATCCAAAATTCCTTTCCTACTCTACCCAAAAATGCCACCAGTATTTTACTCCAAGTTAATGTAGTACATATAATCTGTTCAGGCTAACATGACCAAACTCCTTATTAAATTTTGTCACAAAGCACGAAACTCTAGCAGGGTGCAGTCCAACCTGTTCCTATTTAATATCTGGCACTTAAAAAATTACTTTACTACTGCAGTGCCATACATGTTTACATGCCCACTGACTACTGCTGTAAGAATTCACACTGACTTGTCTCCCATCAGGTCCTAGTTTCTTAGGATAACTAATGTTTACGACAGTATCATTACTGGAGCCAACATTCCCGTATTAAGTGCCCACCAGGTGGCAGGAGCCATGACCAGCCCTTAACGTGTGCTGTCCTGCTCAGTGCCCACAGAACCTCACGTCAGGGTCTGCCAGGGAGGTCACTGAGAGTCTGCAAGGTTAAGGAATTGGATCAACTTTTAAGGTTTGCCTGTCCTTAAGGACTGTTTTCAGCTAATATATATTCTGCATCTTTCAACTGGTGATTTCCAGCTCTACTGCAATGCTACAAATACAGGGGCTCTTATCAAGAGCCACTGAAAACAGATAAAAACAGTATCAAATCATATTATCTGTTTATTTTTTCTTGAAATTTAATCTTCTGCTTTTGACACAAGTAAAACTCCTACAGTTAGTTTTTGTAGGCCTGAAGAATATAAAAAACAAACTTTATTATATATTGTACAAAATAAACAAGCAAAAGCAGCTTAACTTTTATGATGTTTAAAAATTGTCCTAATATAACTTTAAAAATTGACAGGAAATCTAGGATGATGTGTTACAAAACTAAGAAAAACACTTAGTGTCTTCAAAAATGAAATTAAACCTGTCAATCTAGTTTGACAAATATGTTTAGCTTTCAACCAGTAAGTCACAACTCATTTGTCATAATTTGCTCCAATGGTAACCAGATTTCATGCTATCCCCAAAACTTTTGGGTTCATTCTTTACCAACTCACCAAAGTTCAATAAACGTTGCTGGGCACCTTATGTGAGTACAAGGGGCCAGACCTTGCCTACATGCCATTTCCTGTAAGAAACCTACCCTTTAGTACCTTACCTAACGATGATGTGCAATACCAGAAAGATTCGTTTGGTATTGAAGAGGACTGGTCGCGGGGGCTGCGGGGGAACAGATTTTCAAGGCACACTGAATGTTATCTGAATACCCACATCCTTTCTTCAATTTTATTGCAACAATTCTCTCAAAGTTGAGTTACTTATAATTACTGAAATAACAATATTTACACATCGATGTCTAATTTAATAGAAAATATCTATGTGTTGACTAACACATGCGTCATGATCTGTGGGAGGCAGTGGTAGGGATGCTCAACAGTTCCTCAAACATAAAGTTGTAGAAAAATGCTAGAGTCAGGTCTCGTGAAGAATAGCAAAACTAAGCTGCCTTTTCAATTATCACGTTAATCTGTAAAACTACACTACTGATACGTAAAACTTAAAACTAGTACAATATGTTCTCTCAGTTTAAAAACAAAATTAAACACCTTTAAGCAGTTATTCATAACAATATATATACTCAGCAAAACTAGAATTACTGAACATTCTTTTTATAAGGAAGCATTTTACTTCTCTTGTCGTTTTTTTGAAGATTTTCTTTATGTTAGAGAGGGGTGAAGGGCGGGAGGAAGAGACGGAGGGAAACAGACCTGCTGCCTCTCCACACACCCCCACCAGCCGCAGGACTGGCCCGGCCACCCGGGCATGTGCCCTGACAGGGGACAACGTCCAACTGAGCCACACCGGTCAGGGCGCAAAACATTCTTTTTAGTAGAAATGACTTGCATGGCAGATAAATTATCTCCCAACCTGTGGTTTTAATCAATGCCCCACCACAAAATAAAGCATTATATAATGCGATGTGACAAGCGTTAAATCTCACAATTCATAATAACAATATTCAGCGGGAATGATGTAACAAATAGGGAGCCGGATGCCTGCTGATATGTGATGGTTGAGCTTCCACCAAAAGTGAGACAAATGGCCCTGCTGGTGTAGCTCAGCAGATGGCACCGGCCTGCGCGAACCAAAAGGTCCCCAATTCAATTCCTGGTCAGGGCACGTTCATGGGTTGCAGGCCAAGTCCCCAGTAGGGGGTGTACAAGAGGCAACCAAACATCAATGTATCTCTCTCGCTCTTTCTCCCTCCCTTCCTCTCTCTAAAAATAAATCTTTGAAAAATATTTACTTTCAAAAAAACTTTTTAAGAGTCAGATAAATAAACAGAACTGTCTTATTTGTTAGCCCAGCCTGTGCCATTACATGGACACACAAAGCCCAGCACAAAAAGCCTGAGGTTCCTGGGCTTTACACTATCATGCATTTATGAAGGAGGCCAGGAAACCACCAGCTCGGAGGTTAGGCTGGAAGCTAAGCTTGGGAGGAAGACTCTAGGGTAGGCAGACCTGAAATTAACCAGCCTCGCAGAGTGCTGCGATTCCCTGGAACAAAAGTGACATGGGCACACTGGACTTGCAGGGCCCTTTCACGTGCCGACACACGCGTATCACTAGAGCGAGTCAGGAATTGGGGTGGCCTGTGGACGTGGAGACCATCTGCTCCTGCAGCTGAGCCTCACAGCTTCGGGGCATCAATATATGAAGCAAAGGGGTGCAGTAAGAGATCCTGAGACTTGAAGCCAAAAGGCCTGGCTGCAGGACTTGACTCTTTTGGCTAGATGAACTGGAATTTAACAGTTAGCATCACAGAACATCGCATCTGTCATTTCTAAACTGGTAAAGATCATCCCTCACCTGACAGGCTTCTTACAAAATCCAAGTGACTTAATGAATATCTTCTAGAAATCCTAAATCATCATAGAGATCATCTCTCTTAAAGGTCAATCCACGATTAACTAAAATCGTGGACAGTGTTTTGTCTTTAGCAGCAAGGACCTGAACCATGACAACTACCCAGCCAGGTAGGGCTGGAAATTGCAGAAAGGGGAAGAAAAAACTTGAAGCACGTCGAAGTATAAGCAGGTCAACAGAGCCAATTTGTGAAAAAAGAGCAAAAAAGTATTTCTGGATCACGCGTCACTTTGCAATGTACTTATATCTTGTTTCCTCTAACATACAGAATTAAAAACAGATTACAAATCCCGGGTATTTCCATTGCTATTCACCTCAAAAACTTTACGTTCGGGTCAATAACTGTGTACAGAACAGACTAGTAGTTGTCGTACGTGGTCCGCCGGCCAGCAGCATTAGCGTGACCTGGAGACTTGTCAGAAACACAAACGCGTAATGGGCTCCCTCAGACCTACCCAGGCAGAAATGGTGGGTGCTGGGCCCAGCAATCCGATTGGTCTAGCAGACCCTCCAGGTGAGTCTGATGCAGACTCAAGTTTAAGAATCACTCTTCCAGACTTTACCTGAATCACTTGAAAAACTTTAGTATCAATGAACTTTGTAATAGAATCAATTTGTTAGTAAATTGGTACCACACAGAAAGTTAGGGAGCTAAAGTATCCTACTGGACAAATACACTTTTTAAAATCAGTAGTTATGATTGTAAGTAACTTCAAAGTTAAACAATTAACGGAAAAGCATTTAGATGACGGCAGGTTGGATAAAGGGCAACACCCTGCCCGATACCACTGAACTCCAAGCAGTTCAAACCTCTGTATTTTTGTTCCAGAACACGTTCGCCTTCGTTGTCCACTTCTTCCAACTTCCTTGTCTTCCAGTGACCGGCAGTTCTGAACAAACTACGTATCACTTCTACCCTGACTGACTTCTGCCTCAGGTCTGTGATATACACCTGTGTAAGATTTAAAAAGCTGACACCACTGAATAGGCGGAAAGGAGATGAAAAAATTTAAGTTTCTAATTTAAGGGAACTGAAAGATCACCTAGTAAGTCACACCTTCATTTTAAGGACATTAAAGCAGAGAAGTAACTCTCCAAAGTCACACAGTTAGTTCATGGCGAACCGCACTTACAAGTCCGGTCTGAAATTCTCTGCAGTTAAGGTCCTCAATCTGGAATCCACGGACAAGCTTTCTAGGAATTATTTTCATTCCTAGTATAAAGTAAAACCTGTATAAAGGTGATGATACAGGTTTCTGAGTCAATAGCTGAAACTGGGTTTTCAAAGGCAGTGACTCGAATTTCTACAAATTTCAAACTCATCTAATTTAAATATGATTTGTTTTTAAATTTGATTTGCATACTATTTTCAAGAGTGTTCTTCTCCAAGTACAGATAATACAACTTATCCCTACTAATGTTTTCTTTTGAATAGCTAAATCCAATTAGAAAAAAGCAACCCTTTTTATTCAGAAAACATGTACTCTTATTTAAATTAGAAGGTATTTGTACTTTCTACAATCTAAATTTCCTCAACTTTCCCACTCTATTAAAATTCTGTTCACGAATATTTTAAAAACGCACATTTGCAAATGTTCCATACAGTTCAAAAACCTCCAAATGTGAGGAAACAGCATTTGCCAATTCAAATTTATACTGTTCTATCAAACTCTGATACTTGGAGACATCTCCGCATTTTTTTAATCTTCCATTTTCCTTCCCTTTAGATCTAGAAGAGAAATAGTCCCCAAAAGTCAGAAGAACATAACTTATCTGAATGTTTTAAGCTGACACTATATCTCAAATTTCTTTTTCGAATAACACAGAGCACACTACATGATTTGTTTTCCTAATTAAAGCACATGCTACAGAGTAACCGTTTTAATTTCAGTCACAAGACAGAAGTTACCTCAGCAGTCAAAACCAGTCTGATTTTACCACTCTTCTTACTGACAATACGTAGAATGATTAGATACTTTAATATTTGCAAGAGTGCTTTCTAAACTATAAAACTCTAGAGAAAAAAAGACTTTATCACCTCAAAAAGAAGGATTATAGTTTGTTGCAATGACATGATTTTCCTTTTACATTCCAGGCCATTTTTAACGCTATTTTATCTGACCCTTAAAATAACCCTGCGAGCAAATGCCAGGAACACCGCTTCCATCTTAATGGTGAGCAGCGAAGTTCGGGACTTACCGCGGTGTACCAGATCGGAAGGTGACAGTCTGAACTGGAGCCCGCCTCTGCCGTCTGTAGAATCCACTCAAGCGGGTCTCCAGCATAACTCAACTCTGACCCTTCCTTTCCCCAAACCCAGTCCCAAGTCCATGACCTGTATCCGTGCTCGTCCTCATGATGCTACCGCCCAAAGAGGGTGTGAAACGGACATGTCCAGGTTTGGACGTACAGAGCTTATGGTGGAAACAGGACGGAGATGAGAGAAAATGGCTGATCGTGTTAGCTGTAAACATTCGCATTTTAAAGGTCTTTTAAAGGACCTGTAAACTAAAAGGCTATTAAGAAAGAAATTAAATGCTTTAAGTAAAATTACAAAATTTTTAAAAATTAAAGCAGCCCACACTACTCAGTCGGAATCAGGTTTAATCAGGACAGGAAAAATCCTAGTATCAAAATCCACCGATGGAACCGAAGGCGCCTGGCTCCCGGCGGCGACTGCCCGGACCGGCCGTGGTAGTGCCAGGAAAGAGCCCAGCCAGCAGGGAGTTCTCTAGCGCAGCTGTACGCTTGCTCCGAAAGAAAGAAAGAAATCGCTGCTTGAAAATGCAGAGTGTGCTTTCAGAGCTCAAATATCTTTATGAACTTTAAAGAATGTGGACTACAATTCACTCGAGCAGTGATAATGTACTTTTCCTAAGAAAAACCCATTGAGTCTTCCTATTAAACCAAAGCTACCCCAAATGTAAAAGTGGGAGCGTAACCTTCAGTTTATTTCTACCCGCTAAACTGAGAGTTCGTCCTTTTATTTTCAGGGCACATAATAAAATTACTGTCCTTTTGTACACAGGAAAAACTTTTTACACGTAGGACAAATTCGCATTTCAGGTGCTCAACTACTGCAGCTTTCCCCTGCATTTCTCTTTAAAAGGTCATGTACCAACATGGGAGAAGCTATTTCCTGAACAACAGACGCAGCACTTACCCTACATGTCCTGAGTGCAGTGACAGTAAGTAAGATTTGCATTCCTGCTCCTCCCTCCCTGTCCAATTCCTGTAGTAATTCAAGAGACAGGTGTGTCAAATAGGGACTCAACACCTTTCGGACTTGGTGAGTGAGACCACACGTTCAATGTGGGTGCGGCAGAAGAGACCGTGAAAGAAAGCGGGGAGAGAGGGTTACGAAAAGGAGGGGACTCATCTCAGTGTATTTTCAGGGATTAACTATTTGCTCTCACAAGAATGTCAGAGTTTCTCGGCACTCAAGCTTCTATACCTTTACCTGATATTAAAGCAAAAAGAAGTAAAATTTGCACGAAATACAGAATGGCCCTTAAAGAATGGGACAACATGAATGACGTTTCTCTCATTTAGAAATAAAATCTGTTAAGTCTCCCTCAACAACTTTTATTGTCCTACGATAAAGCACTTCAATCCTAAATTATAGGATCGCCCAAGTCTAACTAGTTCTTGAAACTACTAACATTGATAAACAAGCTCACAATATTTCTCTCAATTGCCTACGATATGTGCATATAACACACTTAATTCCTTTTCAATTCACACGGCAACTGTAGCAGAGCACAAACACATTCACATAAATAAACACATAAAAAGCCAACCTGATGGCAAACCCCAGTAATGTTTACTTAAAGAGGCCACTACTATTGGGGTCACTGAAATCAAATCTACACTTAGTGAGTACACATGCATGTTATCACCCTGCCTAAGCACTTAAGAATTTCTTGGTGAGAAGCATAAGACAATGAAAAGTGAAGCTACAACTTTCATTTGTTGTCTGAGATTCCAAATACTCCAAAAGCGCACTCGGGCCGACCTTTAAAAGTGGTACTCTTTTATACTCTTTTTACTCTAACTACTGGATCACCAATTTAACAACTGTTGAATAAGTAAACAGTTCATCACCAAGTGGATTTCTCACCAATACCGAAGTTAACTATGCTAACATCCCTGAAAGTCACTGAGAAAGCTAATGAGCTGTATGCTTCTCCACAAGTGGGTGTTAGTTCAACTGCAACTTTGTCAGTTTGAAAGCCTAAGAAAATATATTAATATGAATTAATAATTCAAAAAGCCAGTAATTAAAAAAAATAAAAACTTCAGATTCACACCAAAGTAAGAAGTAATATTTCTCATACTCTTCTATCACACAGAGATTCAAAAAGTGTGCCTTCATAGTAAAAAGCTTCCTTTGGTCAATCAGAGCCCCAGGTGGCCCATCACTGGCCAAACTAGCATCTTTGGCTACAGGGTCTAACGCAGTGGCTCTCAAACAGGAGCGTGTGTGATCCCCCAACAAACACCTGGCAACGTCTGGAGGTGATTTTTTCCGACCAGGAGGGATGCTGGTGCCTGGTTCCAGGTGCTTCCCAGGCCCCTCCTGGGAACTACCGTGTACACTTTCAATCTGAGTAACAATTATGTCCCCTACAAAGAAGGAACCGGGGGGATGGAGCGTGAAAGAATGCGGCCAAACAGTTGTGCCTTGCCACTTCAAACTGCAGTTTCAAACTGTCCCAGAGCAGAGGCCCAGGCAGAGGCCATGAGCCTGGGGCTCAGGGCCCCGTGGAGAGTTCCATCTCCAGAAGCTGAGAGACAAAAACCCCTGTCCAAAGTCAAATACCAGGACAGAACAAGATTTCTCTACCTGCCACTGACAGTCCAGGAAGCCGACTAACTACCAATCAATCAAAGGCAAATCTACAAAGCGCCCAGTGTGTTCTAAAGGGAGTTACAGTGAGAGGAAATGTCAGAGAGTCCGGCAGACAGTCCTCCAGGCGCTGAGGCAGCACCCCCCCTGGGAGAGAAGCCCCCCAGCGCCCCTCTCAGGGTGCAGGGCTGAGGAGGGCAACAAGACGCCGCGCTTCAGAGAGGGGAACTAGGGGCCAGCGAGGCCGAATGAGGAGAGAGGACCCTCGTTACACCGCTGCGGTCCGGTGACGTTTGTGTGTTGTGTCCTCTTCTCTCCTTTCCAGGTGGTAATTTCACCCCGTGTAACTGATTTTCCTACCACTATGAGGGGTGTGGGGGTGTCTGGACTCACCACCTACCACAGACGGCCGGGACAGGAGAAGAAACAGGAGCAGGTCTGAGAGGACTGCCCATTCCGTACAGAGACAGTGACGACCTGCCTGTAGGCCGCTGCTCTCCGGGGAAGGAGGAGGCCAAGTGGTTTCTGGTTTTCGCTGAACTAGTGAATAATGGCTGCGCTAACCATCGGCATACCCTGTGTTTTGAAAGTTTCACCCAAAACCTGGGAAGCTGGTTATCTGGACTAATCTCCTCCTTCCCGCCACAATACAGCTTGTGTTAAGTACACAAGGATACAGATACTCTTTATATCGCATTTCCTAGTTAATTATTTGCAGCTCTCAAACACCTAACACGATGGTGACTAAAATGACTCTGATTAGCCGTAGTGTTTAAATGCGGCCTACAAAGTGTGTTGAAGAGCAGGAAAACTAAAACACAATCTATACGCATATTAAAAATGTGAACACATTAATGTTCCTGCCACTGTCAGAACAGCAATGAACCAGCATGTGTAAGACTACAAGTGACGTGCTTTAGGCAAGAGCTCCGTATTTTCCATACCATTTCTGTAAGTAGTCCAGTGCCTCCAAACGAGCACCGATCTCAAAAGTGATTCCGGGACGATTTGGGGGCTTTTTACTCATCTTGAGATCCTATTCTTCAGTATTCTCTTTTCACTACCTCAAGAGGGAAAAAAAAAGTTAGATTCTAATGTGAAAATGCATAACAAATTAAACAAAATTTTAAAAATATTACGAGAAGTTAAAATAACTGCCAAACTTTTAGGAAATTTGAATGATGATTATCAATATCTCTAGGTGAAATACTGTGCAATTTACAAGCAATCTTGATAATGAATTAAGAAAAAGGACATTAAAAAGATTAACTACTTAAAAACAATAAATACAACAGCCTTAAAACTAGCTAATGGCTACAATGTTTTCATTTTAACTTGGAAAATACCCCCAAAAAACTCTCCACAAAAACAACTGAAAATGCTTTTCTGTCTTTGATATATCAGATGGCTGAGTACCCTGGAATACAAGTACTGAAATTCTTAAGAGACTAAATTAACCAAATTTTTCAGAGGATATTTACTGAGTGTCTTTTAATACAAAAAACTTTTGGTAAGACACTGAAGCACACGCGGAGATGGGAGAGGCAACAGACACACTCCTCTGCCAGCGAAGACTCTAATAACTCCTTTTGTGATTAGGGCTTTTCATTCCTTATGATTTTCCACCTCAGTAGCAAAGGACTCAATAATTTTAATCTAACATAAAGTTGCAAAGGAAATTTCTTTCTTACACTTCACATTCAATAAGCCACAATGATGGGGACTTTTTTTAATCTGAGAATTCATTTCTGCAATACCTCGGGATAGATGGTGCCTGTCAATTTCAATATTGACAGTAACAGTGGTTGCAACGTTCAAATAGGAAAACTACAAAGCTGTGTCTCTTCCTCTCCGGAGCACAGAGTACTGTGTGAAGTATTTATTTTCCTTTTGGCCATGTGGGCCACCCAGCACACTTGAGGTAGCCTCTTTTTCCGTACCACTTAGTGTCTGAGTAATATGAATGCATGCATTTGAAGACAGCTTTATCAAAATATAACAGGTAATCAGGAGTGCAAAGGGATCCCTAAAACCTTTGATATTTACCATTACTAAAATGACAATGCTCCCTCCCAGTTTAACTAGAAGAACACACACATTTAATTTGTTTTTGATGGTCTGGTCAAAATTCAAAAGGGACAAAACCTAACAACAAACATAAAAACCAACTGTCCTTTACTCTTTGAAAAAATTCGACAGGTAAGGAGGAGAAAAATAACACCGATATTTGCCAAAAAAATATGTAAAATCAAACTTAAGTACTCTTGGTTGGAGGAAACTATCGTTCTGCCCAGGCAGCAGGCAAAACTTAGTGCATTAAAGTTAACAGAAAGCTTGGCCAGAAGGTTATTTGGTGCAAAAGGAACACAAATATGAATATTTTTAATAGAGATCTGGTCAGTCTGCAACATACAAGGCAGTTACTTAAATGTGTGAGTAGTAATCTAATCAACCTTTCTGCTGTTCATCACAGCAAGAACTTACTAAAGCGTTCATTAACGTTTTCTAGGCTCAAACTTAAAATCCCTAAGAATTAACACAGTTAAGGCTTATCATTCCCCAGTGATACTTCGGTGTGAGTAAACAGAAAAGACTAGATTTCCTTTTACTTGGGTGGAGAGGGGAGGGTGAGGAGGGATTTGAATTAAGGAAAAATAAAACAGTGTGTAGGGGGGGTGCTTAGAGCGAAAAGAGAAAGGGGGGCAGAGAGAACGGAGAGGAGTGAAAACAGGAAGAAAAGCGAAAACTAGCGGGAAGAAAGGATAGTTTAAGTTGTGAGAGATGACAACTGAGTGGGAAGAGAAAATGAGCGAGAAGATGCTACCCTGGGAAAGTGAAGCACTGGTCAGAGAATGGCCGCGGAGCCAAAAAAAAAAAAAAAAAAAAAAGGTGCGGAGCGACGCGGGGCGGGAGGAGGGTGGCAGGAGACCGGGAGGAAAGGCTCCGACAGGGCTGGCGGGGAGCAGGAGACGCCTCCAGGTTTGACAGCCGTCCGGCCCTCAGCAGGGGGGAAGGAAGGGAGGGGTGAGGGAGCGGCGGCGCCCAGACAATAGGGGCGGCGAGTTCTGGGAAGGGACGCGGGAGGGGAGCGGGCCGGAGAGAGACACCAGCGTCGGGGAGTCCCGGGCGGGCGGCCAGGTGGGGCCGGGCGGCCGCCAAGCCCAGCTGCCACCGCCTCTTACCGACTCGGCCTCCTGTCCGCACAGCAGTCGGGCCGTCCGGGGCCGAGCCGGGGCACGAGCAGGGCGGCCAGCCCGGGCCTCCGCCACCGCTTCCAACTCCGCCTCCGCCCTGGCAGCGCCGGGGAGGGAGCAGGAGCGGGTCAAACTGGGACCTCTGAGACCGGTCGGGCCACCGGGCGGGCGGGAGGGAGCAGGTCCGAACCCTCAAGCCCGCTCGGCGTCTGCTGCCATCGCCGCCGCAGCCACCGCCGGCCAGCCCAGACGCGACGCCGGTCCCGGGCGACGTCAGCCACCCGCGACGCGCCGGAAGCGGGCCTGGGAGCGCCCGGGACTCGAGTGGGTTGGGCCCGGGCCGCGCAGCCGATTGGAGGAGCGTCCTGGGAGGCGGGGTTTGCGGCGGTTGGCTGACAACTGGCGGGCGGGGCCGTAGTTAGCGATTGAAGGGAGGAGAGCTTGGGGAGCCCTTCGGCAGTAGTGAAGTTTTTGACCTTTGATAGATCTGGACGAAGCCTGTTGAATATTATTAGTGTTGATTTGACGGAAACTAGGTTCTCACAACTTTTCAACCCCAGCACCTTCAACAAACTTATGTAAATGCAGTACACGCTTTCTTAGATGTCCACCCCTTTCCACATTAAAAATAGAGCAAATGGTTACTGTTACAAAGTCAATAAACCTCTATTGAATGAATACCTCGTGGCAAGCACTGTGTTTGCTGTTAAGTACATCACACGACAACCACAGTCACACAATTGTCTAGGAGATCCTTGCAATACAAAACAGATGCAATATTACTAAGATGTGTGTGTGACTTCCCCAATACTACACAGCTAATGATAGCAGAACTACTTTAATTGAATACCTACCATGTCCCAAACTGTGCACTAGGTGCAAAAGAAAGTGTCTCCACTGTAGAGGAAACCAACAAATGAACACATTTGAGGCCGCGTTGGAATGAAGCATCTTTTTTTTCTCTCCTTCCAGTGTACTACTCAAGCTCTCAAGCTTTCTAAATGAAACATTGCATACACATAACACTTATATTTATCATGCTTTGCAGCGTGGAATTAAAATAGCAAAGCATCTCTCATTAAGCTTCCATTATAGTGAATTTTGGAAAGTTAAACAACCATATTCACATCCTTTTATTCAACAGACATTCACTCATCACTAAGTTACCAATAGCTACTGATCTGGACTGAGAATGACAACATATAGAAAAGATACATAAGACAGTCTTTAGTGGACATTTGTCCCCGTGCATTTCGGTTGCTCAGCATCTGAACTCCCTTTCCACGTTTGGGAAATTGTGCATCATAGTTACACCATGTATTTCCAGAATCTTCTGGAAACACAACGGTATTACACTTTCCACCCTCAGAATTATGTGTACCCATGTAATGAGCCCAGGACCAACTGCTAATTTACACCTGATAGATAGTATAAGGAAAAAATAAATATTTGTTGTTTTAAGCTATTGAGATTTCGGTGGTTGTATGTTATACAACATAAGCTAAGCCAACTGACAGATACACCCATCCTATGAGTCTTGAAGGCAGAGTCAACCTCTCACTAAATAAGATACAAGTGTTAGCAAGTCCCATCTCCAGTCTCCATTGCAGCAAAAGGGCTGTTTTTAGCCAGGCTAATTACTCTCTAACTGAGGACTGCGTATAAGATGCTGCTAGTGAGGTTCAAAGCAAGGAAAGCTTTCTCCCACAGCTTGGCAGTCCAGTGATCAATATCTGACTTTCATCGCTTCTCGGCCTTTTGGCTAAGATCAAGTGTAGTATCTGTTCTTATCAGTTTAATATCTGACTTTCAGCCTAGAGTTAACTAACTGAACCCCGGCAGCATCCCCGCTGACCCACAAGGCAGTAAGTGAGAAAGAATAACTATCTGTTGTTGTGCATCGCTGAAAAGTTAAGGTTGGTTGTAATTTAAATAAAATACGTACATAGGAGTACATAGATTCTATCTGCTAGCCACTGTTTTCTGAGAATCCAAAGTACCCTGAAAAACAGATTCTTTCATTTAAATTGGAATTTCATAAGGAACCTCTCCAACAATTTGACTTGAAAAAAATGGAAATCATTATGTAAATGATTCCTGGCTTGGGTGCTCTGTATAGGTGAGTGTTCTCCATGGAGTTAATGCCATCCTCTTAGAAGACACTTTGAGAATAGGGATGCGTATATTTTTAGTTGTCACATGGTTGGGGGAAGGCACAGCTGCAAGTTAGTAATGAGGGACCAGGGCTGCTAGACGTGCTGAAATGCATGGTGCAGTCCTATATCTTTAAGAATCACCCCAGGCCATACGCAACTTTTGAATGTCCCTCTGGACATTCATGTAGACAAACCTGTTTATAATGGAGAAATAGGTAGAAAAACCTGTTTATAATGGTCTTAGCCTGGAACTCAGTTTTACAGATAAGAACAAAGTATCTTTGCAAGATTTTAATATACACTCAGTTTTCCAGGAAAAGCTTCTGTGGAATAGGAGGGAAGATTGTCCTTTTTATGAACATTACCAAGAGTTTATCCCACTTTTAAAAATCATGTCACCAATGGCAAAGCTACTCACAGCATTTGAGGCACTAACAGAAGGTGCCTGTATCGCTCTGCATTTGTAGCTGTTACATTCAGGGTAAACCTCAATTTAGATTCGAGTACTTGGCCACTTTATTATGTCTCCATGAACCATGACCGGACACTTATGAATTGAAATATGTTATTTTTATTATGAATTATTTCCACAGTTTATTCATATATTATGTTGTCATTTTATTAATGTTTAAAAGGATATACATGCATGCATTAATTGTATCATGTATGAATTTAATTTCAGAAAAGTGCAGAGGGTATTCCATAATATTAACTCCAAGATGGGGTTATTAAGTCTAATGGAACCGGTGAGCTTGTGCAGGCTACCATTGCCTCTTTAGACCATGCGGAGTCAAAGGTCAGGAGCAGGGTCAGGTTACCAGATACAGAAGAGTCTAGAGATGATGCCCCAACCATGCAGTGAAGCTGTGCGCAGCCCCTCCCCTCTCTCTCACCCGCACACCCCCATCCAGATGGTTAATGTTATCCATCAGTCGCTCCATCTCTGAATATAGAAAGAAAGAACTTACAGCTGTGTTTGAGCAGAACCAAACAAGCAGTTTGGGCAAATTATCTTGAAACAACAGTCCTTAGGCAGAAATCACTGAACTGAAGTCCTCCAACATTAAAATATGAAAATGGAACCATAATATCTCCTGGAATATTTAACAATAGTATACACCTACTTTAGGGGAGGAAAAAGTCACTACTAAATACCAGATATCCCCCAATTACATATAAAACACAAGAAAGCTATGTTTTGTGCATTGCTTTAATATTTATAATTACCACCAATGAAGTAAATCAAAGCAATTCAAAGGGTTTTTTTAATAAACTAGTAAAAATTTAAAATGCTGTGATAGACAACTTTGGCACATTGCTCAATTCCAGGTGCTTAAAGTCTTTGGAAATGGCAATAACATCACTTCCTCCACCTGCCAAAGACCTTGCTTGTCTCTCTGTCACCATATCCCTTTGTCAACTGACCAGAAGTGATAGTTGTTCCAGAATTAACCTCCAGCAGTCCGACCTCTAGGCCAGGTAGGAGCCCGACAGGGAGACCCCGTCTCTCACATCTGTCCACACAGTGTCCTGCTCGCTCGCACACTCTATTTCCCACTGATTTCCGGGTTTTCACCCAGAATGAGGAAATTCTAAGGATGATGGGATGGCTAGACACCTTTATTTTATTCATTTATTTTTTTTCCTGGAAGTTCATATACTATTCAGAAGCTATTGGAGATTTTTAAGAATTTTAGACTTGGCAATAATGATTTTAAGATATCAGTCTCTGCTAACAAAAGTCATCATATATATATATATATAGCCATATATATGTATATGGCTCAGCAAAAACTTGTAAATGCAGCAAGAGTCCTGAATGACGAAAAACTTCTTTTTTGTGTGTAGATTGCCCTGAAGCAATGGGGTGACCATAAAATGTCTCATCCAAGCCTGGACACTTTTAAGGATGGAAGGAAGTGATATGAATGATCACACCAGAACCACAGGTGGGTTCCCGGGCAGCCCTGGGCAAACCCAGACGTGTGACCATGCCGCCTAACCCAGGATGAAACGTGAAAGAGGAGTTGGGTAAAGATTTCCTGAATGGGAAGGCATTGACTACGGAATCAACTGCTGACTCCTCGGTGGATTTTGCCCTTCGCATCCCAAGACCAAGCCTGGGCTCTCTCAGGTATTCGGTTGATGCTTCTTATCTCCTTTGATTTTCACAGTTGACTGTTACATTGTCCATGAACTCTATCAGTGTTTCTCATGGGTCCGTCCACAAATCATCTGTATTAGACCTTCTGGGGCTGTTTGTTAAAATGCAAGTTCCTGGGTCGTAACCTGTATCTTGGGTTTGGAGACTGGAAGTCTGCATTTTGAAAGCGTTCCTAAATGATCATTATGTACAGGAAAGTTTTGGAACATCTGTTAGGAGTCTTCTAGTTGCATGTGATTGGAATTCAACGGAAATGGACTTAAGCATAAATGGAATGTATTTATGGAAGGAAGATGGGAAAGGGGAGGAGTCTGACTTCTGGGTCAGGGATCAAATTATAACACCTTTCACTCTGCTTCGTATGGTCTGGCTTGATTCTTGGGGTCCTCATCTGGGCCCACGACAGCTTTAGACTTGTCGTTACACAGCCTGATAAAATAAAAATAACTCCTAAAAGTCATTCTATCGCTGGCCTAAACTAAGTCAGGTGCCCATCTCTGAACCAAGCGTGGTGGTCGTGGGAGCAACTTGCACTGATTTATCCTGGACCTGAGTCCAATCCCCGATCAGGCAGGTGGGAGTTGAGGCTGGCTCTCATGGGCTGACACATGGGAATGAGTGGGCCCTTTAAAGAAAATTGGGGTGCTGTTATTTGAAAGAAAGGGAATGGAAGCTGGACAACAAAAATAAGATTCATCACAACCAATTTACACCAACCGTCACTCCAAGTCACAACGCACAGCCATCCAGCAAAGCCGAGAGTACTCCTCCTTGTGTGCAAAGCTAGAAAGGCAAACCAAGTGAGAGGCAAATCCAGGGAGAGACTGACTTAACATTTATATTCCTGATTTCTTCAGTGCTGGCTTTTAGAGGCAGTCCCTACGATGCAGCAATGCATTGCAGGGGTTATTAAACCTGGGGGAGGAGAGGGTAGGCAGCAGAACTCAACAGGTGTACAAATTACCAGTGACCAAATAGCCAACACCTTGAACCTTTCAGTGATCGTGATTTTTCCTGAGAATGAAGCTAGCTGCCGTTCAGTGGCATCCTCGAAGAGGGCAGACAGTGTGCCTGCAGGCATTCTTCCTTCGTTTGCTTGTTGATTCATTCAACAAACTTACACGGAGGTTCTACCTGATGCTAGAAAATGGGTGATGCAGACAGAACAGAGAGAAAACTCGAACTAGGTCTCCAGTCCTCAGGTGACATGCCACGATGGGGAGGTAGGTGCAGAAACAACCAAGTCCAACAGAAAACCGAATGCTAATCAGTGTGAAATGGAGATGATGCAGGGTAGGAGTGTGCTCATTCTGACTCAGCAAATCAAGGAAGACCACACAAAGGAAGTGGCATTTGAAATACCTTTTGAAAGATGAGTACACTTCAAATAAGAGTTCTACGCAGACTCCAAAATTATTATTGCCCTATGCTTCCTTAGAGTTGCGATTCAAGCTCTGACAAATAAAAAACATCATCCTACTTTCATTTCTTTCCCACAAGCATTTATTGAACATCTGCCAGGTACAGTGCTTAGGTCTAAGGAGCATAACAATGAATGAACTCAATTCCTGGTCATAAGGCACTTAGCAGTGTAGTGAAGGAGACCGACATATCAAGGGGTGATTTCGATACAGTGTAAGTATCAAAAATAAAAATTGTAAGTAGCATGCAGGGTGAACGGGGTTGGAGTGTGTGCTCTAACTGGTCACTTGCAATTTGTCTAAGTGTCTGTCCTCTTGATCAGTGCCAGAAAACGATACCCACATCTCCAAGGTAAGTGCCTGACGTTCAGATGAAACAATTGCCCCTGCGGGGGAGGGAAGAGGGTTGGCCGGGGGCAGAGGCTGTGGTAGCAATGGTGTTGCCACAGCCCTTGGTTTTGCCATAGTAGAAAACACTGAGGCAACACAACTTTGTGGTCGGGCCTGGATTGCTTCCTCTTTTGTATTTTTGCAAAACACCCACCCAACAGGGCCAGTTTCACAGGGCTGAGGGTAAACGCCCTTTGATTTTCACCTTTTCTTTCTCTCTCTCTCTTTTTTTTTTTTTTTTTGAACAATAGTTATCACGAAGATCACAGGAGACTGTAGATTTGAAAGAAATCAAGAGATTAACTTGCTTCTTGCTACTGTTTTTAAACAGCAGCTTAAAATAAGTAAGCGGCTTAGGGCCAGCGATCCGGAATAGGACCAGGAGTGGTAAATTAGACCTGACGCTGTGACCAGAGAGGTCGGAGCAGAGACACTTCCCTGATGCTCCTTTCCTCGCAGGCAAATGGGAACTTTACACCCACTTCGCAGAGCTGTTCTGAGGATTAAATTAAATAGAACGAGCCTTGCATGTTGGGTACATTATAACTGATAGGCAAATGCGAGTGCAAGGTGGTTCCCAGCCTTCCTTCCCCACCCTCCACGGGGGCCGTGTGTCTAGTCAATGTCATCCCTGAGGGTCATCCCAGTTTCTCTCTTTCCTGATTCCATGAAAACACACGTTTTCTGGGGACTTACTTTGGGGCAAGCCCTGAATTTGCTCCTGAGGATGACAGAGATAACTGACACACTGTTCTTGTCACCAAGAATGTAGCTTCTCTCAAGACTGTATTACGGGATTCTCATGAGATAATCAGTCTCTCTCAATCCTCCTCCGCCCCACCCTTCATTTCTCAGTCCGCCTCTCTCCTTCTCTCTCCCTCTCTCCTTCTCTCGCTCTCTTTAAGAAAAAAAAATATTCCCATTGCAATTCAAATATGAACCCCGAGCAAACAGTAAAGACATATCTGGAACATTTTTGAGAGACAGGAATTCTTCCAGTTGCAAGAAATACTGTATACATCCTTAAAAGACACATCAGCAACAACAGAAAAAAAGCTGGAGATCATCAATGATAACAAAATCAAATCGAAAGGCAAATAATAAAAGTACTGCAATGAATTTGTGTGGCAATTGCGGATTCTAAACATCAAACAGAAACCCTTAGAGATCTTATTCCTGTCTCGCCATCTGAACGTGACAGACGCCAGCACCATGACATGGAAGCCCAAGTGGGCCAGTTTCAATAGACCCTTATCCATCCTGGCTCACCATTTCTCTGAGTTCTTTGTCTTTTCTTAGAATACCACTAAAATATTATTTTCTCCAAATATTTATATAGTTATCCCTTCCCTCCCATTCCCTGCAGGCAACATAACCCCCAGTGCCATTCTGATCTTACAGTCTGGTCCCAGCTCATATTGCCAACATAACATACTTGCCATAAAACCAAACAGTTCGAAAAGTGCTCCAAGGCCGTGCCCACAAATTACTCATGTGACACGTGACGAATACCCCAGAAGTGGGCGGTCAAGCTACCAGAGACAGAGACATATGTTGCCCCAAAATGTAGGTCTGAGTACTGGCACAGATGGCTGATTGGAATCAAATAGACAAAAGGTTGTTGACTATTTTTGTGCAGTCAGAGACCTGCTGGCTTGGTAGCAAAGGAATTACGACAATTCGAGGCCTTGAAGGACGTCTCCACTTTCCAATGTCTGGGAACAGAAGGTAGGCTGGGCGCCGTGGGCAGAGGCAGAGCAGCGGGCCTTGAAGAAGTCAAAAGGGGTTTCCCCGCCTCCTCGGGACAGCAGTGGCCATGGCCAGAAGGAGAAGGATGAGGAATAAAAGAGTGGGAGGAGCAGGAAGAGGATGAGCAGGAGGAGAGCTAGGAATTACAAGGAGCAGCATCCCGGGCTCTCAGAGCAGCTGTAGAGCAAGATGGCTATCTGGTAAACCTTGGCAGCTGCGACTAGATGCAGTCCTGAATGAACGTGCCTGTGTTCTAGCGATGGCACTGAGGCAGCAGAGACGCACTGACCACGTAGCCCGGAATAGTAGATGGCTCAGAAGGTCACCTTTATGTTAATAAATTAGGTGATAATAATAAATTAGGACTCTATGTTACTAGTTATCTATTGTATAGAAGGTTCCCCAAAAGTCAGTGTCTTGAAACACCATTTACAGTCACACAGTGTCAGTGGGTCAGGAATCTGGGTACCGACCGCTAAACGGGCTCCTCTGCTTCTGGGTGTTTCAGGGGCTGCGATCAAAGTGTTAACTGGGGCTCGGCTGGAGACGGATCCCCTTCCAGCCTCACTCCCATGGCGGTCCGCTGTAACGCTGAGGGCCTCAGTTCACTGGACAGCCATCAGGTCTCTGCCGTGTGGGCTTCTCCAGCCGTCAGACTGTGCAAACCGAGAAGGTAACAGACGTCGCAGCAAGACAGAAGGTGCAGCGTTTTGTAGCCTAATTGCGGTTGGTTACGACCCAGCACTTTCATCTCATTCTGTGCATTAAGGAGAAGTCAGTTTCAGCCCACCTTCAAGGGGGGGGGGTGGGGATTACAGGAGACTCCTTGAGGGTCAGCTTTGAAAGCTGCCTACCACAGGCTAGGTAGGCTCTCCTAACAGCTTGCACTGCCTGGGGCGGGTTCTAGAGAAGATACTGCCTGTGGCATTATCTGAGGGGGAAAGGGAACCCCAAGAAAAAATGAGATTAACTTTTCTGCCAGCCTGACCAACGGGGGCCTCCGAAGCTGGTTTACAGAAAAAAAATAAGAAACACGTCTCGCACATCACTTATTTCTCATTTTTTTGCTCTCATTTCATTCTCCAAGCCATCCTTTGAAATATATTAATACGTCTTTATACTTGTCATTGAGAAAATTGCAGCTCAAACGGGTTAGGTCGAAAATCTGCGCACACGCCACTGGTACGGAGGAGAGAGTTTGAACCTCAGTCTGTGTAACTCCAAAACCCAGCCTCTTTCCAGGACTCCGTCCACCTCAGTGTTGCTTGATCGCATATTTCTTTGATCACTTACAGCAGCAGAGATCTGTAGGCACCCACCAAGATCAAGTTCTCTGAGCTCTTCTATAATGTAAATCATAAAATGCAAACTGCTACCCATAGGTAGTTCCTGTACAGCCCAGCCTTGGGTGGGTCAGCATAGTTCCAAGGCAGACATCTCACAAGAGCAAGCTCCTGGTATTCAATAGCCTTGTGCATCGAGTAGCATCAGTGCATTATCACTGATTTGAACAAAGCACTGCTATGCACTGTTTATACTGAAAATGGCCAGAAGACCATCAGCGGAAAGCGGGGCTTCTCTGAGTTCCTCTCCTGCTCTCGCAGCTAGGGATGCTGAGGGAGCTCAGAAAAGCATCGCTCGGTGACCACGGTGTAGCCAGCTGGCCTGACTCATGGCCGCACGCCCCCCGCTGCTGGTCCAGGAGAGGATCTGGAGTCTTCACCAGGCTCCTCAGCGTGAATGTCACTGATGGGAGCCCCACAGGAAGTGTGACCTCATTCTGCCGCTCAGCCTCTGGTTTCGCAGGCTGTTTTCGAAAGAAAACAAGAGCGGTTTGAAAGCTGACTTTCCCAAGAGCTGTGTGCTCTTCTATTCTAGGAAACAACCGAAAGAACAAGAGGCGGCTGAAGACAAAGCTTCTCTGCCAACGCCTGCACGCGGCAGCGTGTGCGGGCATCTCCCAGAAGGAGGGGAAGATGGGATTTCCCTTTATTAGGAGATGTCTGCACCTGTTGACATTCTGACATTATTTTCAGCTGAAGATCTGCTAAGTCCTGGATTTCTGCACTGACTGTCAGACTCAAGAAGCTTCGCATTTCAGTAACTATTTTATTATCTATCAGTTGGAAGGAAGACTGGGAACTCCCTTTGGAAGGAACATGTATGGGCAAATTATTTTTCAAAACAGATTTGTTGCTTAGAGAGGATCTGTTTCTTGAAAAGTTTTAGAGCTGTAACTGAAGTCTTTCTCGGTGTAACTAATACTTAGTTAACTGTTCATGCACAGCCTGTAGCTTGCTGTGCGTATTTGTAAGACACAGCCATAAGACCTGGCTTTCTGCCTTGGGACTTGTTAGCTTCAAACTAAACTTAATGCTTGGGGAAAACTAACAATGGATAATTTGGGCTGGACATGTTCATATTATATTGATCAAAACTCAAAAGGACAAATGATATACCATTACATTACAGTGAAACAGAATTATTTTATATTCCAGACAAACGAAATCTATGAATGTGCGAATCAAATGCTTTGATTTAGAGATCGGTCAAGGAATGCCAGAAAGTTCTCCTGACTTATCTAGAGGTGTGTGTAAGCCAGGATCAACATTTCCAAACAGGTTTTGTATATAACTTATTGGAAGAATAGATCTAGAGCTATGGAATTATCCTGGTTTAATTTCATGCATCACAGCGATTTAAAAAAATTGCATTACTAACTATCACATTTAAAAAATGTGGCTAGAGGTGGTGAATCAGAAAACCATCTAGTCCTACCTTATAACGCTGTTAGGATAGTGACAGCTACCAGTTTAATAACGAACATAAGGTAGACCTCTGGGATGAGTGGTAAATGATCGTAGTTTACATAATTCGCATACTCGGATGCTTGTTTAATTTGTAATTGAGAATGTAAATAATACGTGCGTGGGAACTGAGTTTTGAAATCTGCACAGTGGTGTATCATTTTTTGTGCGATGCTGCTTACGCAGCTCAGGAATGTCCGGGCCGATAACAAGTACTGTACCGAAGGCCGCTGGCCTTCTCTGTGACTACCTGTCAATGGTTCAGGGTGCTGGACGAGGGACAGGCACCAGTCCCGAGCATTATTTGAAACTGGATAATAAAGTGGATGTGTTTTGAATGATGAAAACATAAGTAAGTTTGCTTAGAGGGCTCTAGAATAGATTTTTTTTTTCAGATTTCTTAATCAACGAACTCATTTTTATTATTTTATTTTGATTATAAGTCAACCTTTACAAGTCTGGCTTTCCCAAAGAATATGTTGATCTTATTTACAGCAAAAAAATTATTTAGATGCACGGAGCCAGACCGTGGAGAATGTAATACGAAATCGTAGAGGCAGGCCCTGCAATCTGGTCTCCATCCTCTTCCATCCGATATCTCTGTATTATTACAGCTCAGGGATCTGACTAGTGCAATTAGTAGATGCCATCTGTTTTGGCATCACTTTTCTATTTTTAATGTGTAATCCACCTTTTTTTTAACATCTTTTGCAGAAAAATCTGTGAAGTTTGAACCAGCAGCTTTCCCAAAATGTACCGAATATCTCAACTGATGTCAACACCAGTGGCAAGTAAATGTGGGCGAATTGCTATACGCAATTATCTTCTGAATGATTAGACTTCTTTTAGCAATTTCCTTGCTTTGATTTTGCTGATACTCATACCATTAACCATCTGTCAGAAGCTTCTGCTTCTTAAATGCCAGTGTTCACTTTGGCAATGATTTTGACTTCATTTCTTTCCTTGAGAGAAACGTGATATTTTTCCTTTTAGTAGAAAAAAAAAGCACTGTTTTTTTTTTAGATGCCTGTGCACAAAAGTGAAAGAAGATGGTTTATCAGCTACTATTAAGATGCAAAACTGTTTGTCTATAAAAAAATACTAAATGATTTTGATAGCTACTGGCAGAAAATAGGGCGTAACTTGTTAAAACGGTAGTGGTTTCAAGTTTCTTCCTTCCTCTGTCGTTTTCTGCCCCAACCCTGCTTCTGCCCCTCCCTCAGGCACCTACTGTTCTCTCCATGTAAATCAACCAGCCCAAGCTGAATGTCGAAACTCCTTCCTTTACTTAGATATGAATTGTCAGTGACGGAATCAAGTGTCACGGAGCCTGTCCAGTAGGAGTGTGCATACCACTTCTGTATAATACAAAATTCTGCTTCAGAGTTTAGAGGATTCATTAACTACAACTTTCTCCAATTGAGATCCGTTGCCACACTTTGGGTTAAACTGAAATGACCGGATGGATTTTTTTTTTCTTAATGACGAATGCTCACAGGCTTTGTACATTAGAAAATCACTTATATAAAACAAAACTTCACTTTTTCCCCTCCACGACTGCCTTTTGCTCAGTACTTTACAGTAGAGGTGCCTTAAAATGCACTAACCAGAGAGCTTCTGAGCAGAAGATTGAATGCCTCAAAGTACTGAGTTCAGCTAAAATAACCCGGGCAGTTGATTTTGGTTTTCTACAGCTTCACACGAGATGTTTCTTCCTCCTTCTCATGAGTCAGCTTTATGCTGACGACTTCTTATTGCCTCATCCTGCACTAAGGGACCTTGACAGGAGTGTGAGTAGGGGAAGAAACGGAAGACGGAACCCCCTAGCATATTCCTGGCTTCCCGCGGAGGCCCGGTGACAGGTCGGGTTGGTGCTGACTCGCTGGACGGCCACGCCCGCTGGAGTCTCCGCTGAGGCGGGGCATCGGCGGTCCGCGCCTTCCTCGCAGCTCCCACCGTTTGCGTCACGCGTGCGGGGTGAGGGTGACAAATGTCGGTTCTCTCTCGTTGGCTCGTGCAGGTTCTCCCGGGTCCGAGAGAAAACATGCTGGAGAGCTGTCCCCCACGTGCATTTTCCCAAGGTATTCGATGGGCCTTTTCCTAAGAGACAGCAATCACATTCCCTTCCTGTATGCATTACTTTGTTGCCTTCCTGGTGCAAAAACATTAATTCTAGGTATTGGGCGGTCAGGGATGGGTCTATATTTTCACTCTCATGCACATACAAAATGAAGGCTTGTCTAAGCTAATGATGGATTTTGGGGGGAGAGAGGTGTGAATGTGTAGGCAAATGGGAATTGTTTGTTGGTTCAGCGAATGGAGAAACTACTGAATAATGACGTCTGGTTACTTTTTCTCAAATTTACATTCTCTTAAATATGCTTTTTCGGTCTCACTTTACAAAAGCGACAAGATTTTGTCCCAGTGCGCAAGCTGGCCAAAGTTCACGTTCCACCGAAACATGGGAGTCTACCATCTCGTGCAGTTTTCTGCACTGAAGTCTCCCTTCCTTCCTCCCTCCCTCCCCCTCCCGCCCTCTGCGTCCCTGGCTGTCTTTTCCTCCCTGGGCAGGTGCCAGCTGGACCGGGCACTGGTGCTGGAGCCTGCCCTTTGCGTCAGTTCTCAGCCTCCTCCTGCCTCTATCAGCGAACCCCCCCAGGAGGAGCAAACAGGCCGTGTGGAAAGAGCACGTCCTTTCGAGTCAGGTGGGCCAGGGTTCAGACTCTCGCCCTGCCACTCACTAGCTGTGTAAAGTATCCAAGTCGTTTGCCCTTCTGCAGGTCATTTTGTTCCCCTGCTGCACAATGAAGATAATACGACTTCGGTTTTCGGGAGGTTTGTCTGAACCAGATAAAGAATGAAGGATGGGCCAGGCCCACAGTAACTTTCAATACTGAACAGTATCCATTTAAAATAGTATTAGTAAATTTAATGCACGTGTTCATTAGGAATGGGCTTTTACATTTAAAAATGTATCAGAAATTCAGTAGTGCATGAGGCTGCCTTCCAGTCGTACAGACGAGTGATGGTTTTTTCAAACCTAAGACACACACAAGTTCACATAACTAAATAGGACACTGGATCAGGAAAGGCGACTCCACAAACATTTGTGCGGCTGACTCAGAGCGGAACCAGCAAAGGCTGAGGCTAACGGGACCTCGTTGGCTGCACGCTCGCCCTGTAACTCGTATGTGTCTGGTGGCTGTGGAGTTATAATCCATCTATTACTACGAACTCCCAACACCCCACAGAGGCTGCTCTGCAATTTTCCATCAAAAATGGGTCAATGTCAAGGGTGCAGGTGCCCTGCATGGTGAAGAAATGGTGTTTAAAACAGAAAGAAGCCCCAAATGTTCTGTAGCCCACGCTCTCACAGGCGAGGAGATGAAGACCGGAAATCACGAGCAACATTCTTAGGGTCGCCAAAGTAACTGGTAGCCACGAATACGAAGAGGCGTTTTCCTTCACGGCGACTAGGGTTATGGATTTTGTGTGACTGGGCACAAAATGGAAGGACTTTCCTTCTTAATCCCTTCACCTTCTTCACCGACCCCCAGCCGCCGTCTGGCAACCATCAGCCTGAACTCTGTGTCTTTCACTCTGTTTCTATTTCGTTTGTTCATTTACTTTGTTCTCTAAATTCTACAGGTCAGTGAAACCGTGGCATTTGTCTTTCTCTGACTGGTTTGTTTCCTTCGGCACTATACCTTCTAAGTCCATCCATGCTGCTGCAAATGAAGATTTCATTCTTTTTATGGCCACGTGATATTCCACCGCGTACATCTTTGTTCCCTCTTTAGTTTTGCCTGGGACTTCCTGGATGGTGACAGCTCCTTTGACTGCTGCTCCACAGACCCCCTGACGGGCTCCCACCTTCCCTGTCGCCGAAGTCCCAGGCTCCTCACCAACGGCTACTACATCTGGACAGAAGACAGCTTCCTCTGTGACACAGACGGCCACATAACTCTGAGCCCGTCCCAGACCAGTGTGATGTACAAGGAGAACTCGGTTAGGTACGCAGAAAAGGTTACACAGAAAAAGCAAAAGTCCAACCCGTCCACCAACGCACTCACTCATTCCCTCGTTCGTTCAACACGAAGCCCAGCCCTGCCCCCGACTGTGGGGGGACACACAGGCTGACCAGGGGCAGGCAGAGACAACATGGTGACAAGCAGAAGCGAGTCACTGACGTGGGGGCCGGGCTAGAAGTCCGCACAGGGCGAAGTGAGGGGAGAAGGCGGAGGGCCGATTTTACCCGGGTAACAGGTTGAGACAAGCTTCCTGGAGATGACTATGATCGATGTCAGCCTTGAGAGAAGTAGGGCGTTAATTAAAGTGGACATGGGGAAGCAGACTTCGGAGAGAGCTCTGAGCAACCCTGACATTATTCTGGGAACGGCAAGTAGTTTGGTGGAAATAGAACTTAGGGTGAAAAAGGCTGGCCGCCGAAAGACGGGGCTCAGAAGCGGGGGCTGGGTGGAGGGGGTTACACTCCAGGCTAAGGAGTCTGCGGTTTATTTTGCAGATGAAGAGGAACCAGTGACAAAGTGTCAGACTTCTCCTTAGCAAGACAACACTGAGTACGGTGTAGAGGGTGGATTGTGGGGACTGTGGGTGTGTGTGAGCTGTCAAAAATCTTTCAGAAAATGCACACAGTCACATCACCCCGGCCCCGTCCCCTTGACATACTTCAGTGATCTCCCTTGGCTGGAACCTTAAATGCCAACTCCTTCCCGTAACATTCAAGGTTCTTCATTATCAGCCACCCCTCCTCCCCCCCGCCTTTTTTTTTTTTTTTTTTTTTTACCTTTCTAGCCTCAGTTCCCAGCATGATCCAATATGGGACCCACTTGTGCCTCCGGGGGCAGCTCAGACCCCCTGTGCAGCTCAGAGCTCAGCTGCCTCACAGAGCATCCCTGGACCCCCCACGAGCACCGCCCCTCCTGTGCTCTTGCAGCTGGTGCTCCTAACGAGACCCCCCGGGCAGCTCTGTCAGCGCTCGAACCCCTCCCCCCCCAGTGACGGGGCAGAGACTGTGCAGCCAGACTGCCTCGGTTTGCCTCTCAGCTATGACCTCAGACGAGTTACTCAACCTCTTTGTGCCTCAGTTTCTCGATTTGAAAAATGGGATAAGAATGCTGTCTTCTTCACAGGGCGATTCTGGGGATACTGTGAGTTACTCTATGGAAATCACTTAGAAAGACACCAGAATAAGCTCTGTGAAAGCATTAGCTCTGTCTGCATTTTTCCTTTCTCTCATACTCAACTGTTTGTACCCAAGGTTTTATCTTTTGTCTTGCTGTCCCTGACACTGACCCACACAGAAACTTAAGAAACTTCTGTGGAATTTATAGAACAAATAACATGAGCTTCATGGACCTGAATTGTAGAGATGTGCTCTGTTCATCAAATCACTTTCACTGGATTCTCTGTTTTGACCTGAGGTGACTGCTGGTCATTATTCACCATCCGACTTTCCTTTCTCTCCAGGATATTTAGAAAGAAAAAGAGAACTCGCCGTTCTTTCTCTTCTCTCTTCAACCTCGGAGCCTCTAAGTCCTGGCTGCATGGAAGTACCCTTGGTGATGCCGACTCTTCCCCGGACGAGGACATCTGGTTGGAGGGAGTCAGCAGGCTGGACACGCACCATTGCAATGCAAATGGTGAGTTTACATCTCCTTTTCCACAGTGAAATGTTTCCAAACAGGCAGTAGCAATGTGTGGTCCCAGACCAATGTAAGATCCAGAGACAACAGTCATTTTGATGGGCAGGGTGGGCCACATGCTAAACATTCGTCTAAGTTCTCTCTAGTACTTACATGACTCAAATACATGTGTGTCCATGTCCTGCAAAACAGACCAAAATTTAAATGCGTAAATTAGTAACTAAAACCTGGGAAATGCTTGCACATCTGCAAGGTGCCTTTTCTGTGCGGGGTGTGGGTGGAGAAGGGATATTGGAATCAGAATTCAGGTCCCAGTTTGGGCACATTGTGATTGTTACTTAACTTGGCTAAATCTCAATTTCTGCATTTTTAAAACAAGATATGTATGCATAATGTGATAATATATTTATAGATTATAACATATATCAGTATATATGATACTAAGATAGGAAATATCCTGTTAAAATATGCTGGATGTATATATTAGATATCTCATATATGTGTATTATGTAATACATATTATATGATATTATTCTATGTAAATATTTATGTATATATAATATATAGGTATATAAAACACAGTAGTGGAAACTCAAAGCATATTTCAATATTAAATGGGACAATAAGCATCAGGGATAGTTCAATGCTTGGTCCTCACAAGTTATAGTTATAACTGTTTTTTTACTAGGAAGGAAACAATGAGTATTTATTGTGCACCTACTGTCTGCCAGACACTGCACAACTGTAAACTAGAAACAGCATAACCCTTGTTTCTAGTTTACTGGGTCAGGGGATGAGGTTCGGGCCTTTGTTAAATAATTGCACAAACAAATACAAAACAATAATTGTGGAAAGTGCCATGAAGAAAAGTTATATAATGTAACAGGATTTGCAACAACACAGAGTACATATTATTGTACACGCATTTTACAGAAGTGAAAACTAATGCAGATTAGATACTTTTCATGGGGCCTCACACCAGTAAATAGCATAGGCTGGATTCGAACCCAGGAGTCTTTTTTTTTTTTTTAATATTTTATTTATTTATTTTTTATTATTTATTTATTTATTTACTTATCTTTAGAGGGGAAGGGAAGGAGAGAGGGAGAGAAACATCAATGTGCAGTTGCCTCTTGTATGTCCCCTGCCAGGAACTGGCCTGGCAACCCAGGCATGTGCCCTGACTGGGAATCGAACCGCGATCCTTTGGTTCGCAGGCCCGCGCTCAATCCACTGAGCTACACCAGCCAGGGCCGAACCCAGGAGTCTTGAGCAGGTGCTCACTGTGCTGCATCCAGGAAAGACTCTGTAGGGAAAGTTTCTCAGGCAGGGAAGTGGAAGGGCATGGTATCACCAGAGAAGAAAAGATACAGAAATGCCTATAGTCAGCCACAAATAAAGGTGAGAGACTGCCATTTGGGACAACATGGATGGATCTTGAGTTACAGGACGAGTAAAATAAGTCAGATGGCAAAGGACAAGAACCTTACAATTCCACTCATGCGTGGATTATAAAACAGAAAGCAACAAATGAGAAACAAAACAAACACGCAGGCAAACAATCTCATAGACACAGACAACAGAATGGCGGTTCCTGGAGGGGAAGGAGGGTGGGGGAGAGTGAAGGGGGTCAAAATACGCCGTGCGGAAAGGAGACTAGATTCCGGCGGTGAGCACCCAGTGGAGTATACAGGTGTTGTGTTATAAAGTTGCATACCTCAAACGTACACAACGTTGTTAACCAGTGCTGCCCAATCAATTTCACAAAAATAAAAGTAGAATTCCGTTTTCAGCCTCGTGAAGCTATTAAAAAAAGAAGAAATGGCTAATGGTGTGCAGCTTAATAGAGAGGCTAGTGCCAGTGTTCTGCAGCCTTAAAGAAGTCTCCAGTAAATGAGTTGAGTTTGGAGTCTCCAATCAGAAGGCTGCGTGGAGCTAGCTCGTCTCACTGAAGGCCAGCACCCCTGGCAGGTTGGCACAAGTGCGCGTGGAAATAGAGAGCGCTCAGGACTTTTTCACTGGGTTATAATTCACACATCATAAAATTTACCATTTTAACGTGTAGATGTGGGCGATTTTCTGAAATATATTTACGAGGTAGGTTAGGCCACCGGGACCACTTTCTAATTCCAGAACATTCTCATGACCCCCAGAGAAACCCGGCTCGCAGTGTCAGCTGCTCCCCATCCTCGCAGGCCCCTCCCAGCCCCGGACGGTCATTAGCCTGCTTCCCGTCTCCCCGGATTTGCCTGGGTCCGACTCTCACGCCTTTTCCAGCTGCGTCTTCCTCTCATCGGGAGCCCCGCTGCAGAAGTGGCTGCTTACGCAGACCTATCTTGCGCCTTTGAAAGTTTGCATCCCCTGGTTCTAGACTGGCTTTCTGCCGCACGAAGGGCAAGCCTCTTCTCTGCTCAAAAGCTGTATTTCCCGAAGTGTGGGCTGGGGCGGCCAAGGCCTCTGGAACCTGGTGGTGAGGAACAGCATCTCCCAGTGAGAGAGCGGCTGGCAGTTCTCTTGCAATGCTGCCAAAATCAAGGAGGGTCCGTGTGGAGCCTCAGTAGCTATAAGACTTTTGAACTCTGTCTTTTGTTTGAACAAAGTTCTTTTAGCAAAGGACAGTCTCAGAGCTTTCTGCTCAAACAGTATTTAGCGCAAATTAAATAAGGTCTCACGTTCATTGTGCTTATTTTTGCATTTATTTTCTCTTTAGGGCAGTTAAAGGATTGATATAGAGTTTCCTTTTAAGTAAAAGACTAAAAAGGGGCCAATTAGAGGAAAATGGCAAATGGCTAAGGGCGAGCAGGCTCTGGGGTACGGCAAAACTCGGGAAAATGACTCTTGGATGCCTGGAGTTCGGGATTTTCTGTTCGAAAGGCTGTGTCTCACAGAGATGGAAACTCACGTCTAGTGTTCCCGTAATTGCCTCTTCAAAATAAATATGTCCAAACAATTTTAAAGCAATTGGACCACAGCAGAGCTGCACATGCATGAGGTACCTTGTTAAAATTCTCATGGTTTCCAAATATCTTCTAAATATAACAAATCAAACCACCCCCTCCAAAGGCAGTAATTAGTCAACCCGGGTGCACACACGACTTTGAAGCCTCTCGTCTGGGCTGTCAACTGTAATGAAATCTCCCGGACTCCTTTTCCGGATTTACCCAAGGCCCGTGACTTTGATCAGCAATTTATTTTCCTCTGGAAATGTTGCCTAGTTAGAAGACTCGAGAATTCAAAATTGTTTTGCTGTTTTCTCTCTGGGCAATGGATGCAATCAAAACTTACTTCCCCCGATTTTCTCTTCATTTCTTCGGGCTAAAAAGACTGTTTTCCTTGTTGCCTCTTTTGTTTATCCTCGGTTCACCCCTTTCGCAGCTGTGTTGAGACACCTTTCCTCGTTAGCGGCAATTCATTCTTTAGCCAGCTTCCTAGACCCCAGGACCGCCACTGGGGATCAGCCCCAGAGCCCTGTGGGGATCAGTCCAGAGCCCTGTGGGTCACACCGCAAAGGGGCAGAGGACTCACTCAATGCAGGGAAGACCGGGCAGGACTTCCCGCTCTAATTCTGCAGTCCTGGGAAAGAAAGACAAGGTGGCCGAGGCCTGCCTCGCCAGCTTGAGGTCTGCGATGTTCCCAGAGCTGGTGACCGCCTCTCCGTGCACACCTTTGCTGGACACTCCTGCGTGAGGGTTTGTGTCTCCAGACAAGCACGTGGAAACGTGCTCGGAAGAATTAGATTCCCCTTCCCCAAACAGAGAAGTAAACTGCACCCAGTCGACCAGGAGACACGGGATGGAATCAATATCTTCAAATCCACGACCCAAGGGCCAACTGCTGAAATGTTTCCTGCATTGCGATCCTTTCATTTATTATCAAGGGTGGAGAAAAAATTAAATGTCAGTTAGGAAAACTGTACATTGGGGGCAAAAACTTGTCTTTTCAGAGGGGAAAGCTCCTTGATCTTTTTTTTAACGTTAAGATTCTTTTGTGGTCACCCCCTTTAATGCCATCTCTTCTTTCAGAAAAGTGTGTGTAGTATTTCCAGGACTCCACGTAGGATACAGCTTTTCAATTTCGTCCACTCTCGGTGGCAAAGCTCTAAGCTCAGCAGGGCAGCTGGAGGCAAAGGCATGGGGCTATTTGTACTGGCGGCACAGTCTCCCCTACCTCTCTCCAGGCCATAAGGAAGTGCCTCTCCTGAATAATTAATCAGCTACGGAAGTTCCCAGTTCTTTCTCACGTCCACCTTGACTTGACCATATAGCCTCTTCTCTGTGTAAAACAGCTTTGTGGAGGGACAAGTGATACACGAAGAACTGTACGTACTTGATGTGTACACTCGTCAGGCGGTGAGTTTAGACAGAGCCAACACCCACGATACCATCACCACGCTGAAGGTGACAGACATCCGACAAACACCTCGGGAGTGTCCTTGTGTCCCTTCGTGGTCTGTTTGTTTCGGTTTCTTTGTTTTTCACACTAAGGGCGTCTGCCATAAGACCTACCTTGCCGACACACTTTGAAGTGTGTAAAACGCCGTGTCGTTAACGATAGGCACCGCGCTGCCCTGCAGGTCGCTGGGACTTACTCATCCAGCACAGCTGGAACTCAGTGCCCTGTCCCCCATCCCCCGTGGCAAGCACCATTTTGCTCTCCGACTCTGCGCAAATGACGAGTTCAGACACCTCCCGTGGCATCTGTCCTTCTCTGACTGGCTCACTTCACTTAGCAGAATGTCCTCCAGGTCCATCCCTAGTGTCACAAAGGACGGAATGGTTCTGACGTATTCCCCGATGGGCGAACCCCCGGGTTGTCTCCGTGTCTGGGCTGTTGTAAACAGTGCCGCAGCGACCAAGGTCCGGGACCTCCTCTGCTGTGCGGGGTGGTCATTCCTGGATGGTCCGCGGCTTCCTTCTCTATGGCAACCGGAGGGATGCTTCTGCATGGAGTGGCGGCAAGCTGTGGGAGGAGCGCTGGGAGGGAGCCTGCAGGGTTGGCAGGCATTCCTGTGTCCGAAAGCACCAGCTCACTGGCTCGGTGTCCAGGCTGGGCAGGAGGGCTGGGCCACCGGTGGAGTCAGCCCACAGGCCGGGGCCGGGAGGCTGTCCGACTCGAAGCCTTCAGTTCGGTCAGCTTTAGCCTCTGTGAGGGTGAGCGCTGACCTGCTGTCTCCATGGTTACCGTAGCCACGGACAGCAGGCCCAGGCTAGATTTGGGGCACGGAAACTTCCAAGGTCTGAGCCTGCCCCCACCGGAACGCTCCAGTTATCCACGTACCTGATTGAGTGCTAACCGTAAGCTAGGCGTCATTCGCTGGTGTCTGGGACAGAGGAGGTGACTTTTTCTTCATGGAGCTTGTTAGTCTAGTGAGAAAGGCAGACTTGAAATAAAAAGTCGCACAAATTACGTAGTATACAGCATGTGCTTACGTAGTAATCGCAAGATCACAAATTATAATCTGCCCTCCAAACGCGGAGAGCAGGGCGCTTTGACGAGACTGAGAGGAGAAGACACAGAACACGCGGGAGCATCCGGTGTCCTCACCGGGGGCCGGCGCATCTGCCCCCCCCCCCACGCTGAGCTGGGCACGCCAGCATCTCTTTGATGCCCCGCTCCCCGCCTGGCGCCATACACTAACTCCGCACTGAGCGAAGGAGCAGCCCAGCCTGCGCCACGCCCCCAGGGCTGTGCCTTCTCCTGTCCCCTTGCTCCAGCTTCCAGGCTCCTCTGGCCTGGGGTCTTTTCTGGGGGTGTGGCCTGTGGGCGGCCTCAGTCTGTCCTCTCCACTGTTTTTTCCCTCATCACTTTGCCCACACCCCATGGCAGCAATCAAAGCAGAGAAAGCCTTTCCGACTTTTCCTGATTTTTTTCAGAACCACCTGCATTTTGATGCCATATCAAACCACAGAAATGCACAGACGGTTGCCTAGGCGCCACCCTCACCCTGAGCTGGTGCGTCACCTCACTGGCTGCCGCTTAAGTTCCAAACTCCTCAGCAGGAAGTGCAGGCCTTGGGTGACCTGCCCTCCACCTGGCTCCGCAGCTCCCTGCTCCCCTGGGTCCCCTCGGGCACTTGGTCTCTTTGCTCCAACGGCACTGGCGCTGGCTTCCTTCACCGAACCCTCGTGCCTCTGGCCTTGGCAGGTCTCTGAACCAAAGATCCTTTTCCTCTCCAGCCTTCCGGGATGATGACGGATGGAGATGCCATCTCGTCTAGACACTATTTTTAGCATCACTGGCTGCAGCGCACTGAGTGGCTGCGCACGCACTCACGCACGCACATGCACACGGAACCCTTTTGCTTTTCCAGGAAGGGATTGTGATGGTTCCCTGACCGATGACTGGGAGTCGGAGAAGGCGAGAGCGGAGCCTGGGAAAGCCTCCTCTTCAGGCCACGTCACACCTGAGACTCCCAGGAAAAGTTCCCACAGCTCGTCCCTGCAGTCCCCACTGACGGCCTCTGATCATCTCCAGGGGAATGTTTTGGATCGTTCAAGTGAGTTTTGTTTTTTTTCAGTCTTTGCCACACCCAAACCATTCTTCCTTCCAGGGCCCAAGAGTGACGTAGCGATGACTAATGTTCACTTAGGACCTGGCATCAGTCTCCGTCAGGAAGCTGGGGCTTGGGGTGCAGCCAGCACCCATGTGACGCACTCACAGAGGAGGTGACTGTCTTTGGGGTGTCACCTTAGAGGCGTCAGAAGGACCAAACTTGCAGTGTTTCATTTGTTTTTGTTTTTTTTTTAAACCTGAAGACATTCAGCAGAATGTTAAGCTTTGCTAAAGCTGGGCGGTGCGTGCACAGGTGTCTGTTATTTATCTTCATACTCAGCTGAGCATCTGACATGGTCCACACGAAGAAGAAAAGAAAGGAAGAAAAATAGCCTTCAGTGCTGTGTCCCTGGCAAGGAAGAGTCAAAAGACGTACAGTTAGTGAGATTTCCTCTCAGGAGTCGGTCTGAACTAGAGCCGGCAAGCGGGTCCGTTGATCTCCAGTCGGCTGAAACCGGACTGATCACGGCGGCACCCAGTGTCACACTGCCTCTCTGCCACCCACTGGCTTGCCACGGCTCAGAGCGCCACCCCCCACCTGCTAGCCGTGCCTCAGAAACAGTTCACCTCACCCTCTAAACTTAACATTGTCCTCTGCGAATGGGGATCATCAGAGTTCCTACCTTAGGCTGATGAAAACAGTTCAGGTAAAGTGCTTAGCATCCTGTGTCATGTATATTAAATGCTCAAAAAATGTAAAGCTATGATGACGTAAGGTTGGGGTTGAATGGAACGATGTCTTCACTTTATTTGCATTTACAAAGTCATGAGCGTTCCCTTCGCTGGCCATCTCTCCTTCTCCCAAAGGCCAGCGTGCCCTGCTCCACACTGTTCCCAGGGCAGCTATCCAAAATACGTTAAAAAGGGGTTTCCAGCTTCCTTTCCAGGTGTTAGGATGACAGGGGAGCAGCTTTCACGGTTTAGACAGTTCCCAGGTGATCAACCCCTACTAAGGGTCCATAGCCACCTCCTCCAGGGAGCCCACCATGTGCTCTTGGGGAGGGCATGTTAACTGACCCCTCTCTGTGCTCCTCGGCTCCCAGCACTCCCCTCTCTCGTGCTCGTTTCCTGCGGCACGTTTACCTCTGCATCTTGCCCACTGGACCGTGAGCTCCTTGAGGACGGGCACTACGTCCTGGTCATCTTGGACGCCACGCTGCCCACACAGTGCCAAGCACAGAGCAGAGCCTCCATGACTGGGGCGGGACAATTAAACGCACTATCTCCTTCTTAATGATAAGAACAGTCAAGTTCAGACAAGTCCAGTGAGCCTGTGCCCGTGTTCTTCGCTGTGTCTCCCACTGACTATAGCCCAGCCCCTTCTTTAAGGTTAAATCAGCCAAGCCCTCCCCTGTGTGGCGTTCTCTGGCTGGCGGAGGTAGCGCTTTCCTTCCCTAGCGCTCTGCATCTCCCTCCATCGGAACCATTTTCCTCTTCCTTCCTCGCCTGCCCAGGAAGCCTTGGGTGGGCGAGGTCTCCACCGAATTCCATTTTGCCTCCTGCACAGGTGGGTTTTGCGTGTGCATTCTGTTCCAGGTGACACTGCACGTGCTAAGCGTGTAGGCACCCGTGACACGTGTTTATCAGTCTGGCGTGTTTGAGTTCCAGCAGGTGGAAACCCAACTCCAAATGCAGTATCAGCACCAGAATTTATTGCTTCATATTAAGGACAATTCCAGGCAGATTCCAGGTGTCTGTCAGTATCGACTCTCATTCTCTCTTCTCTTCGGTGTCAGCTTTTCTCTTTAAAAGGCTATTGGCCTGTGGTGGCCCTCCACGGCCCGGTGCCTGCAACTTCCCAGGCTCCAGTCCAGCAGAAAAAGATGATAGCCTCCTGGAGCAATGTCATGAGGCCCCTTTCCGTTGGTTCTAGAAGGATCACATTTATGTGACAAAACCAATCACCATCAATAAGTATGCAACACTCCAAAGGGCTTGGAGCGGGCCAGATGCCGGAGAGAACTCAGTCTCTCACACGAGCCATGAACAAAGAGGAACAGGGGGTGATTCCCATGGAAATTGTGGGCACTGCCACCAAAGAACAAGAAATAGATGTCAACTGTTCTCAGTGAGCTGCAGTCTAGTGGGGAAATAGAGAGAAATAAAAGAGCAATCTTGCCTCATTGTGAAAAGAGCACCAGTGGGGACATGCATGAGCCATGGATCTTGGCTAAGGGCCAAAGGGGAGTTGAAGAAATCAAGGAAGGCTTCCTGAAGGAGGTCACACTCCAGCGAAGCCAAAACACGTACTAAGTAAGTGGCCACTGATGGACTTGAATCAATGAACACCTTGTCCAAAATTGCATAACTCATATCTTTGCAGAACGTGAGTTTAAACCCAATCATCCCTTAATATTCATGTCTAGTGATCTTTGCAGTTTGTCAAACTAGGCTTGTTTCCGTGAGAAAATGTTTTCCAAATTCCACATGCCATCGGCGGGGGCTAAGAATAGAAACAGACTTCAGAAAGATGATCGCGTGCCCAGCTGAACCCACAATAACCTATTAAATGTGAGTGTCCATGAAAGACGTGACTTGGCCGTGACGTCATTCACGGCTGCTATATTCTGCACGGCCTGTCTCCAGGGTTCTGCCCACGCAGTGGACTAAGTGCATCCTACGTGCTGACTCAAGTTTTCCTTCACAGCATCCACAACAACAATGAATGCGTTCAGAGCAAAGTCATTCCGAGTTTTCCACAACTTGGAAACTTGCTGAAGTGACTCTCAACTGTTGAAAACTCGGGCTTTTGAAGCACTGGCAAAAATAAGTTGGGGTGTGTTTATGTGGTAACCCTCAAGCCAGTTCTGATTTCTTTTAGGCGATTAGACTAAGCCTCAGGGTTTCCATTGGTCTAACTCGTGCTTACCCCTGCTGGAGAATTTGCAGTCAGTGCCACGGCGGCTCGGCAGCAACGCTTTGCTGATAGCAGAGGGTTTGTCTGTCAGCCCATGAGATACATCCTCTGTTGCCCTCGAGAGACTCCCATATGCAAAGTTGCAATTCTCTTATTCCACTCCATCTCGGGCAGAGCATTATGTTCTGGCTGGCTGGGGTTTCTAAATCTTGGCTTTGGCCCCCCCAGAGCTGTGTGACATTGGACAAATTCATCATTCCTCCCAGTCTTGGCCTTCTCGTTTCCAGAGCTTATGCTGATGCTGCCTACCTCCTAGGTGTGTCGTGCTGATTAAACGAACTGATGCACGACAGCTCTGGGAATTACAGGGCACTCTACACATTCAGGCATCATCATCATCATCATCATCATCGTCGTCATCATTATCATCACCGTTACATTTCTGACTTTCGCATGCATTCTGCAAACCCTTTCCCCAACAGCAAAGTAAAAGGCAAGCCCCAAATTGTTTATGTAGCAGAATCATTTACTTTTTTAATGATAGAAAAAATCTAATTATCTGCAGTATTTTTCTAGCATTTCGTAATATTATTGTGTTTCTTCTGACAAGTTGTTTGGGGTGACGTACATCTTAAAACTGTTTTTGGCATTAGAAGAGAAGTTTTAGTATAATTTAGCTGTTCCAATCATATTTAATCAGCCATGATTTCTAATTCATTTATTTCTACTTTTCCTATTAGAAGCCCGTTCGTTGGGAGAGATCTCTTTTCAAACAATTCTGTTTGCTGCATGCTTGATCGTTTCTGCATGTGCAAGGTAATACGGATTTTACTTTCTTGCGGTAGTGTTTCATCATTAATGAAGCTGTAACTGACTGGTGACTTACTTGCCTTATTCCACAAAGCATCTGCAGGTCGCTCTGTGGTTAAGGTTTGCTCATTCGTCTACGGGCTCCTTTATCTGTCACCGTCCTCCTCTCACCCTGTCACAGAGCGTACAAAAGCCTGTGCGTCTTGCTAGAAATTGGAGTTTACTCTGCATCATCCTTTGTTTAAATCCCCAGAGACTCTGTTACAAATATAGACTAAGTATCTCTGCCTGGAGTTCAAGGGCACTTAAAGTTCCCACTAGGGGACCTGGAGTCCTGCTGGGACCCCACCGCTTCCATTATATTTTTATACCCTGAAATAAAGTATCTGTTCCCGGGATACCTGCTCAGCATCTCAGAGCACGTGATGCTCTTGCCTGATTGCGACCGTGTTTGTTCCAGCCCCTGTCAAGCGTGTCCCTCCTGTCCTCCTCTTGCTCAAGTCTCCAGGCCAGTGCTCACGTCCCTTCTGTGCTAAGCCCACTTGTGCTTCCGGGCCTTTGCACGTGCCGAATGCTCTGCTGCCTCGTACAGTCTTCTCTGGAATCCGTTCCAATGTCACAGCATCAGAGAGCCCTCCCTTCACAACCCTGTACAGCAGCATGCCACCTCACTCCACTGTTCTCCAGCGCACCGATCATATGTTCACTGGTATACATGTCAACGATCTACTTCTCCCTACAAGGACGCGAGCTCCCTGAGAGCCGAGACACTGCATGTCACCTTCGCCACTGCAGCGCCGGTGCCAGGGGCTGATCAGTGTGTGTTGAGTCAGTGAAACGGGGAGGAATGGTACAGTCCCGGGGTCTTCGCAAGTGCTCCTTGCTCTCAAGTCCCGCCTCTTGAGGGGCAAACACCTCACGTCTCTCAGGGGAGTTGCGTTTTCAAATTCAAAGTCCTGGTTTCCATCCCTTGAGATACTAATTTAGATCTAGCGAGACTCAATATTTTCAAAATGAGCTCCCCAGAGAGTCATGAGGTTGGAGAAGTATTTTTAGATCACAATGGGACCGAAGAATGAAAATGGGGGAGAGCCTGTGGTTAAAATCCTGCCTTAGCTGCCACGTTGGAGGATCACCGGTGCTTCCGCGTGATGGACCCACTGGGAAAGGATGTAGCGAGGGAACACTGAACTTGGCGTTTCCTAGACAGAGTGATCATGGAACCCTTTCCTTTACCTCACAGGGCTGTTACTGTAACGTTCCTCTTAGGTTAATTTCTGTAGATATCCCCTCCTTAAGCGGGGAGCTTAACCCCCATCCCTTGAGTATGAGCTGAATTTACAAACTCGCTCCCAAAGAGTAGAGTGTGGAAAGAGGAAAGAGAGGTAGCTTTATAGCCGACGAACCTGACAAACACGACCTCACATGGTCAAGGTCAACATCAACACGGGTACGTTACGCTGACAGCATGTACCCTTGATACGATGTGATAAGAATGGCACCTCCCCTCGGTGGTTCCAGACCCCAGTCTAAGCACAAGAAGAACCCCAAATGAGGGACAGTCCATATGTGATTTGACCAGCAGTCCTCAAAACTGGCGAGGCCATCAAAACCAAGGAGCGTCTGAGGAATTGTCACAGCCCCGAGGACCCTAAGGAGACATGATGATGGAATGTGCTGTGGTGTCCTGGATGGGATCCTGGGACACGGATACATCAGGGAAAACTGCAAAGTCCAAAGGAAGTGTGGAGTAAACTAACAGCGAGGCGCCCCTGTTGGCTCCTTAATCACGGCAGCGCACATGCGTTGTAAGATGCTAGTGATGGGAAGGGCTGCATGAGGGTACGTGGGAACCCTCGGTGCTATTTCTTTCTTTTTTTTTTTTTTTTTTGCAACTTCTCTAACCTAAGAAGGTTATTTAAGTAAATAGCTGGTTAAAAAGGAACTATTCATATGGGCAACAGCGTGGATGGACTTCACAGTACTGGGTAAGGGAAATATGGCAGGCGCAAGAGTCTGTGCGATTGCATACGCATATAAACCTCAAGAGAAGGCAAACGAATCGGTTGTTAGTCAGATGTAAGGATGGTGATCAGTCTGGGCGGATAGAGTGGGATAGGCCAACAAAGGAAACTGTACGGGGTGCTGGAAATATTCTGTACCATGATTTGGGTAGCAATTACAGGGGCTTAGGTAAAAAAAATAAATAAAACAACACAACATATGCACTTTATATGCTTTAGTGTACCTTTCCTAAGCTCAATTTCAATGCATAATTTAAAATTAAATTAAATAACTTAAAGTGAAAATGCTCCATTTAAAAATGCATATATAGAGGTGTCTAAAGGGATACGCATCAGATTTGCATACTGGCTGCTTTAGGGTGATGCGATTTTTGGTATTTTCCTTTCCCCCTTTGTATTTCTTTGTAATCTCTTTCAATAAGTCATAATTTGAACACAAAAGCAATAGAAGCATTATTCTTTAAAAAAGTAAATCCACCCTGTGACAGTCATTCATCTGATTGGCAAAACCCCAAATGCTTAACACACTTTGGGGCAGTAAGCACACACATTTTCTCCTTTGTTTTTTCCCCAGAAGTTTTATACCTTTGCGGTTTATATTTTAAGTTAAATTTTGTGTTAAGGAGAGACATAAGCATGCCAGTTCATTCTTTGCCCCTGGATAGACAATGTTTCAATACCATTTGCTGAAAAGACTCTGTTTTCTCCACTGAACTGCTTTTGCAACTTTGTTAAAAGTCACTTAACTGTCTCCGTTTCTGGGCTGAGGCCTCCCTTCTTCCTTTGTGTTTCTACCCCTTTGTCAAGACCACACTCTCCTTGTTACTGTAGTTTTATACAATAGCACTGATGAATCCTAACTTCACATGTCTAGAGTCAGTCTAAGAGAACGTCCCCCGTGCTGGGAATGCGAAACGAGACCACTGACCCTGAGCGCTTCCTTGTTGCAGGTGGTTTCCGGGCGGAATGCTGGCCACTGCCTTCGTGTGCTCCTGCATGGTGACTGTTGCTTGTAAGTAACCGTTTCCCAAACGACTCCTCCGATTCGCCTGTTCCATTCCAACTTTGGCCGTCATTTTAATGTATTTTCTCTTTCTCATCCAAGATGTTGTCAAGTTACTGTTTCTCAGCCTCGCTGGCTTCTTCAAAGCCACCCCCTGCGCTAGGAGAGTGCCACCTGTGTTGTCATCATCTAGACCAAGATGACTGTCGTCTGAAATCTGGGACTTTGTGCTGAGTAAGGTTGGCACGACTGCATACAGGAAAGGCCCGGATCGTTTGTCCTGAAGAAGACTTCCTGTTGGCGCAGAAATCCAACAGTGTTGTCATCCTGTGTCTAAATTCTTACATCAGAATAGATAGAATTCACGTTTACGGCAGCTAGACTTAGGAAATAATGTGAATTTTAAATTTTTAAATAGTATTAAAGGTCTTTTACAGATTCGTAGCACTGCGTTTTAACAATGCCTCATGTGAAGAGGACTTTTTCTTACAGTTTCTCAAATAACCGGCAAACGGCCCCCGAAATGGTCTCAGTTACAAACCGCGGTGTCTCCGCTGTCTGTCGGGCACTTAGCAATCCCCCTGCAGGCTGACGGCCACACGTTAGCATATTTCAAAGGATGACGGGGTCTGGGCGAGAGGCTCTCGGAATTTCAAGCAGCCCACAGAGCGCCATCCGCTGCAAGATGGATTGTGTTAATTACCTTCCCTTCAACATGGCGGCCGGAGGCCAACTCCCAGAGCTGGGAGACTGAGGTCTGTGATTCAAAGCAGTCCGCAGGCCTTTGCTCCTGCACCGTGTCGCCCCTATTTACACACTCTTCGTTAATTCTGAAATCACAGTGCCGCCGAGGGAAGAATTTATTTTGTTTAGGACTCCGGCCAATATTGATTTACTGACACTTTGAGTGATGCGTCCCTTAGTTTCCTAGCATTCCGGGCTTCTGGGTGCAGGCATTAATATGGCTAAGTTTTGTTTAATCTGATAGTTAGGAAATTGGGTCCTGAGGCCACCTGCGAGAGAAATCCTTATTCTTTAGCCCTTGTAAATGAATGACATTTGTTTAAAGCTCTTCTAAGGTAGGCAGGTGCCCCCTCCCTGGGGCTGCAGGTGGCTCTCCACCTCACACGCTGTTAACTACAGGTCTGCATGCGTGCTCAGCTTTATGGGCGGGGATGTTGCCCTAGGCAGGGCTGGCCTAACCCAGAGTGTCTGGACAAAAGACTCTCACCCAGAGAGTCCTTTTGTGACCCAACTTTCAGATGTGAAAATATCATTTTTTTTTGTCAGATGGGGTGAATTGTATAAATCCATTCTCTGTGGGTTTGAAGATGAACATGTACCATTAATCTGAAAGACAATACCACGTGGTAGGAAGCTCTGTGATGAGGGCAGAGCTTCTTGGAGGGCGCCATGGCAACGACCTCTCTAAAGTCAACTGGGGAGCTTGTTTAAGGAGCAGATTTGTGTAACCTGAATCCAGACCCTCCCAGTCCAAACTTCTGAGGGGTCTCCACTTTTCAACAGCCTCTCCACGTCATTCTTTGTACATTAACTATGAAAATCTTGGAAAGATGGTTTGTAAAAACCCTACAGTGGCCTCACTTGACCTCCCGAATCTTTGCTGAGGACGTACACGCTCTGCGCGGGACTGGGTGCCCAGCTCTGCTCTGCAGACCTTTTATTGTCTCTACCAAGGGTCAGACACTGTCGCTAGGTGACGGGGTTGCATGCCAAGGCCTTAAGAGTTCCGACTCTAATGCAAAAACACGGAAAGGGCAGAGTGAAGGTGACTTTTAATTTGGAATGTGGGCAGTGCAAGTGGAGAGTTGGCACAGAGGCTGTGAGGACACCAGGAGGGAGGTGTTTCCAGACCAGGAGTGGGGGTTGGGGGGGAGGTCGGGCAGGGAAGGCTTCTGGGAAGAGCCAGTACCTAATCTGCTGCTCTGAGGGCAGCGGCTCCGGCTATTCTGAGCTCCTCCTTCATTCGTTCGTTTGTTCTCTCCTGAAAGTAATTAGGTCAGGCCCAAGATGCCATTTCCTCCGGACCGCTCTCATCCACAGCCTCATTTCTGGAACGACATGGCTTCTTTGATCCTTTGTGTACATACTCTCAACGTGTTCTCTTGTTCCCTCTCCATTTTGACCCACTCCCTGCCCACCACAGACATACACACTCTTGCGTTTAAGACCTTTGCAAAGTCAGCAAGGACTTTTGACTTCCTTTTTGTCTCCATCTCAATGCCTTGAAAATAGTACACATGCCATAAATATTCATTAAACGGAATGTATTCGCTGCATCATTTCTCATTACATCCAAGGGCTCTGTGCCTACATGGAGTAGATTCTGCAAGCCTCTCCCTCACATATAAACATGCCCAGGAACTAATGAGCCAGAGACATGGTAATGACCACTGAGAGTCAAGAATGACTCATAAGTCTGTTTCAACCGTCAGGGATGAGGATCTGAGGGGCGGAGGGCAGGCTCTGAACCCCGTTCCACAAACGTTGATGGAGGAGCCCTCCCTCACTTGCCCTGCACTCTGCGTACCTTAGGTTAGGTGCCAACCCTTTAGCACTTCGTGTGTGTGTCTCAAGTCACACCCCTTTTCATCCCATAGTGCGATTCTCATTCAACCACCTTCTTTGTTAAAGTCCGTGGGTTTGGGACTGTCTCCATTGCTCACCATTGGCCAGAGTGTCCCTTTCAGATGAAGGTCATGACAGGTGTCCCACTTGCCAATAACGTGTTAGCATCAGCAGTCCGCATTTGCAAAGTTATGGTTTTAGGGTAACATCTCTCTACACGCGTGTGCAGGCAAGTATGCTTATAGAGGTGGTGAATGGATGAATGAATGAACCTTAGGGAGTAGAAACATGGGGGAAACCCACTCGTTACCCTCCAGGCATTTCCCTTGTAGAGGAGGTGGAGGGAGAAAGCAATGTGGAAGGGCACTGAACTAAGTACCAGGCTGGGACTAAGGGCAAAAACTCGGTAGCCTGTCCGAGGAAAGGGAGAGAACTGAGACCTGCTAAGGCAAGAAAAAAATACAGACAAGTGGCTCAGAGTTGAAACTCCACTTTCCTAGTTACGATCACTCACCCTCGTTTGTCGGTGCGAGCGCGCACGTGTGTGTGCAGTGATTAGCACAGACACCGCATTTCCTGTGCATGCAGATGAATTATGCATTTCCTCTCTCCTTCCTCTGATCTAGGTTTGCCAAAATTTGACAGCCATTCAGGAGAGTCTCTGATGAACGTCTTCAATCTGAACATCTGGAAATTGTCTGATTTGCAGACGGCTTGGAATCAGCTGCTTTATTGCAAGGGAGTGAGCAAACAGATACTAGAGAAACACCTTTTTAATTTGGTTATGTGATAATGTTAAACATCTCAGTTTTGTCCTCATAATATGTTCGTGAAAATAATATGAATTCATCCTTCCTTTGTCAACACTAGCAGGGGAAAGGGAAATGGAATAGAGAACAGGACACCCGGGGAAAATATTGTCCTATTTTTCCCTAAAGCCACAGTGCTCAAACATTAATTTTCATTTGAGAATTCTGGGGGAAGAGACAGCAAACTCACAGCTATTAACAACCACACCAAAAACAAAAGCAAACAACTAGAACAGGAACAGAACCACAGAAATGGAGATCACATGGAGGGTTAGCAACAGGGGAGTGGGAGGAGGAGAGAGGGGAAAAGGTACAGAGAATAAGTAGCATAAATGGTGGGTAGAAAATAGACAGGGGGAGGGCAAGAATAGTGTGGGAAATGTAGAAGCTAAAGAACTTATGACACATGGACATGAACTAAAGGGGGGAATGTGGGTGGGAGGGGGTGTGCAGAGTGGAGGGGAATGATGGGGGAGAAATGGGACAACTGTAATAGCATAATCAATAAAATATATTAAATTAAAAAAAGAAATGGTAAAAAAAAAAGAATTCTGGGGGAAGCGTGTAACAGTGCAGATTCCTGGGCCTGCCCACATGCACTACCGTCCACTCAGCTGAGTTAGTTGAATAAGGAAAGCAAGTTTATGTGACTGATACCAACTTGAAAGTAAGCAAACGCAGTTCATACTTAACATATAACACGGACAAAGGCACCCTTTTTCCTGAAGGAGTGGCTCGATATTTCGTGGTGACCGTGGGTAACGGTTGATGGGGAACAGGCAGCATGGAGCCGCAGTCGGGAAGGTCCATCCTTCTTCCGAACCGTTTCCTTTACCAAGTTTCCCGCCTCCGTGGGGCTCCTGAGTGTGTCTCACTAAAACTGCAGTTAAGATTCAACACAGAAAAACTCCTTGAGGGGAAAATGAAGGAGAGACACCAGGGCGCTTTGCAAGACCGGCTGTGGGTTGCAGACGACGCCCCCCTCCATCCCTCTGGCCTGGGATACGTTCCCGAATGTGCCTTGCAATTCAAATCTGTTCTCTGTGATATTCTCTGAGTGGAAACTGGGGTGGGGAAATTTGTCTTTGCTGAAAGCAGTCATGTCGAAATATCAGTTCTTGTGTTATTTGTATTTAGGGCATTTGGGGTTGGAAAACGTGGCGCTCTTCTAAATAGATGGGGGTGACGGCAAGTCATACGTGCGTGCGGCCACACCAGCCACCACGGGTACGGAGGGGCGTCGTTCACGGAGAACTGCACTAGTTCCTTACAACTTCTGGAACCGATGACCACAAGCCAGGGGCTTAAACAGCACAAACTCGTTGTTTTACGTTTCCGGAGGGTCGGAAGCTAAGGTCGAGGCCTTGGCAGCCCTGCTCTCTCTCGGGAGGCTTCGGGGAAACAGATTCTTCCTGCCGTGCTCTCCCCACTGCCTGGCTTCGGTCACGCTGCTCCTGTGGCCGGGTGGCCCTCCCCTGCCTCTCCCTCTTGGAACCTGGTCATCCTTCGAGAGTCCCCTCAGCCCTCCCCGCCTCTTGCGAGGCTTTCCTCGAGTGCCCCAGGTTGATCCACAGCCTTCCCCCCTGCTGCTGTGCTCTTTACCACGGCTCCTTCAGGACATTTCTGAGGGTTTGCTATGCTTGTTTGTTTCTTCAAAAATAGTTGTTGACTGTGTTTGAAGACCATGTGGTCATCACGGCCCCAGGCTCGTCCAGGCCTTCGCGGCCTCTGCTCTTCTGTGACTACGGAATCCCTAGAATTTCTCCCCAAGTGGTTTCTGGAGTGTCCCACGTGGCCAGGCGGGGGAGCTTGCGCTCTGGAGGGTGAAGCACAGGGGAAAACGAGTGGGCAGCTGCTGGTGCGCACGCTAGGGCTGTGCCGCGGCCCTGGCAGAGTCTCGGCGGGTTTCACGTTCGCATTCCAGCTCTCCTGGCTTCTCGAAGAGGCTGGGGCTTCGGCGTCTGCTGACTTCGCTGTCTCACTTTGTTAAATGTTGGTGGGGAGGGTCCACTAGCCAAATGTGACTTCAGGGTTTCCACAAAACTCTCCTGACCTTTCAGTGCGTCGGGACGTCCTTGTGCCTCACTCAGACTGCCGGGACCTTCAGGAACGTCGTGGCGCCTTCTCTGCTCGGGAAACAGCTGACTTTGGAGGGCCACATGCAGCGTCTCCCTCTCTGCTGGTGGAAAGACCTTCCACAGTGCGGCGGTCCGTGGCCTTGGCCTCCCAGCAGGTGCTAGTCAGCACAGGTCAGCTGCTCAGTGGTTTATGGTCCCGTGGGCCCCTGGGTTCCCTTCTCTCCTTTCCTGGCAACCTTCCAGACCTGGAGCCTGCCAGGCGGCCGCGCTGTGCTTGCAGCCCAGTCAAGGTTGGCCCGCGTCCGTTCCAACAGCATCACTGACTCAGTGTCCAAAGGCTGGGGTTGATGGGGGAGGATGAACGCAGATGGACTACTTTCACTCTGCTGTTTACAGTTCCCATGTGGACAAAGCGATCGTGGTTTTTAAGCTTCATTTAAAGCATTAGAAAGAGGTAAAAAGAGCTTGGGCTTCAGAAGGAACCCAGAGCTGAAACTGAATCCTGCTCACCGCTTATTTGGGGAGGTTCCTCAACTTCTCTGCGTCTCAGTTGCTTTATGTACGAAATAGAGACGGTAATTCCTACTTTTCAGGGTTGCTCTGAAGGGTACCGAGAACGTGTTTTGTGAGGGGATGGCTTTGAGACTCCCCGAGTGATACCTGCATTAGTCATCTGTTTCTGAGTAACAATGTTAGCACAAACTTGACAACTTAACACAGCCCCCATGCATGACCCCACGGCGTCCGTGGGTCAGCAGACTGGCACAGCTCGGTCGGGACCCCTGAAGCGTGCGAGCAAGGTGCCAGTCAGGGCTGGGGAAGGTTCTCCTTCCAAACGCACATGGTCGTTAGGACAGCTCAGTTCCTGTGGCGCCCTGGCCAAGGCCTTCCCCAGGTGAGCCTTCGGATGAGAGCCCAACCCTGACACGTCTTGTCTGCGGCCGTGCAGAGAACCCAGTGAGCCTGTTTCTAGACGCCTGGCCCACAGGAACTGTGGGACAATAGATGCGCAGCCTAAGCTGCTGGTTTGTGCTAATGTTGTGACGCAGTGACAGAGAACACAATATCCGCGAATCTCCAGTAAGTCACTTTATGAATGCGACACACATAAAGGCCGCGTGTTGCTCTGCGAAATGACTTCAGAACAAGTCCCCTTGCAGCCATCTGGAGCCAGACTGCTGCCCCTGAGCCTGGCCATGGAGAGCAGCTATTCCGACCTTGACCTCCTGGGCTCCTCCCTTGGCGGGGGGGTGCAGAGGGTCCGACTGCTGACCCGTGTGCAGTCAGGAAGACTTCTTTCCCACGGGCTGTCAGCCTTCTGCTGACGGCCAGCCCGCCCCCTCTGAGCACCCCCTTCGCCAGCGCAGCCCCAGCAGCGGGCAATGTGGTTCTGCAGAACGAGGTCTGTAGCACGTGATAAATTTGCCGCTTCCTGGGCGTGACTGACCTTGCTGGGGTTTATAACAGTGGTCGGAATATTACCTGAGCTGTGTCTTTGACCCTATAGTCTCACTTATTCGTTCGGTAAATACATGTTCAGTCCCTGCCAAGTGCTGAGAGCCAGTCTAGCGCCTGGGGACACAACAGTGAAGAAGACAGGTCAGGTTTCTGCTCTCATGAGCCTGAATGTCTATGTCGCTTCCCTGCACTCTCAGAAATAGGCAAAATAGCCGCTTAAAATTTTTTAAGGGTTAAAACAACATGAATACAGAAAACGGTAGAAAACAAATATGTGATTGGATAAATTAGTATGAGTACAGACAAAATGCCTTTGTAAGAACCAAACCGGAGAGAGAACAATGCTAGCACCCACACCAGGAGCCCCCCCCGGGGCCGGTCCCCACGCGCTCACCCTCAGGGTAACACGGCCAGTTTGGCGGTGCTCACCTCTGTCTGCATCCTCCTTGGAGTTTTTGCACCAGTGTTTATTCCTAAAGATTGTAGGACAACTCTGTTTTGTCAATATGTCTTTGGGGTCTTTTTTAACGTGAAGATTCTCCCTCCAACTATCTCCCTACCTTTGAAGCTGGTCTCTTGTGGAAACTGGGCCCCTTGCCCCTGGGAGTTCCCACAGTTGGAATGCGGCTGATCGCACTGCTGGGGTAGAGGTTTGCGCGTTGCTGCATCCTCTGCATTTCCTGCCGAAGGATGGCTGATGACCGGGGCTTACTAGGTTGCAGTTTTTAATTTTCCAGGGGAGGGGGTACAACTACCTCACAGGCGATGTCACATTTCTCAGCAAGAGGCACGTAACATCTCCTTGCGCTGTCAGCGGCCATTTCTGCCCGATGCTTGGGGCCTTAATCCGTGAGGGGTTGAAAGTTGATGATATTCCCGTTTGATTCCTTCATTTCCCTGCTGGGCTATGTCTTTACTGAGAAACTGCCATCTGATTACCCAGCACTTCAGCTTTTATAGCAAAGGAAGGATGAATGCTTGAGTCTTTCCCTTTATTCATAATTTTCAAAACCAAAGAGTTAATTCCTTAGCATCTTTCAAAAATGACCAGGATACTACTTTTTTTTTTTTTTTCATTTTTAAAGACTTCGTTTTTTAGAGCAGTTTTAGGTTTCAATGACATTGAGAGTACGGTACAAAGGTTTCCCATATGCGCCTGTCTCCACGCACGAGTAGCCTTCCCCTTTATCAGTATCACTCACCAGAATGGTACGTTTTCTTCTTTTTCTTCTTTTTTTTTTTAACCAAAAATGAACCTAAATTTGTTACAGTAGGTAGTGATTAACAGAGGAAGGGAGCAAATGGAATCACACATTTAGCCTGCTTAAGTGTGGCCCTCCAGGGGACAGCCGCATTGCCCTGCCGGGGGGCTCAGCTTCCCTCTGTCCCACTGACGAGAGATGAAGGACCAGCTCCCCAATCTCCCTCAGGAACGACTGGCCTGTTCGCCAGGGTTATGGCGAGGGTGGGGGGCAGCGTGTGCAGCAGAAGCCAGGATGGTGCAGGGGGAGGTAAGGTCATGGCCAACGGGAGCCAAATGACTGGGCGGAACTTGGAGGCATGTGCAGCAGGAGCCACAATGGTAACATAAGGGAGCGGAGTCCAGTCTGGGAAAATTGGGGGGAAGACCAGATAGGACAAGGTCACGAAACCCTGAAAGATCCAGGATAGGGGTTGGACGGGGGGAGGCCCAAGCCCAAGCCCAGGAGGAACTAGGAAGAAGATTGGTTGGTGTGAAAGGAAGCTTCCTCCTTCCCAAACCCGAGGAGATAGAATCAGAGCTTAATGGGGCTCATTCATCTGAGGGCTCTTGCTGCGTAGCAGCCACGTGGGCCCTGCAGCTGTGTGGCCCGAAGCATAGGCCCAAACGTGGCGTGGGGCAGGGCCTGGGCGCCATTGGGCCTTGGCGCAGATGTACAGTTGGGAACAAGAGGCACAGAAAAGTTCTCCCTCTCTGCGCCTTGGCCCCCCTGGGCCTGACAGGCACAGGTGTGGGTCTGAGGCCCCAGAGGCTGGCCTTCTTCTGCAGTCGGGTGGAGCTGAGCCAGCCAGTCATGGGTGCGACATCGGGCCCCTGGGGGCAGTCCTTCATGGCTTCAGTGAATGTTCCCATTACTGCTCACATCCTCCTGCACACGGGTTCCTGAAATGTTTTTCCCATGACTCTGCCGGAGAATCCTGTTTCCACAGGCAACAAACTGACACCTCAAATTCACCCAAAGTCCAGAGATCACCGGAGGATTCATTCTTGGTGTTGTACACCCTATGGGTTTGGATAAACTGATTCTAAAATTTATGGGCACATTTTAGTAATAAATGAAAATGAGAATTAAAAAAATCTGTGTTTAAATGGGCCCCCATAGTCCAAACTCGCCCTGTTCAAGGGCCCACTGCATTTTTTTATCCGTGGTTGGGAACCCACGTATGTGGAGGGCCCGGTGAATTTGCAGGTTATTTTCTTCTCCTTGGGTGGTCAGCGCCCCAAACATTATTCAAGGGTCAACTGTGTATCCGTGTGCAGCGTGTATGTTATTGGTCCTGTTTCTCTGGAGAACTCTAATACAGCCAGCTCCATCATCACCGTGTTATAGACAACCTTAGGGAGGTTTGGCAACTTTCCCATGATGCCGAGGGGAAGCGGGAGGCGCACACCCAGGCGGTGCGACCCGCAGCCCTGCGCTCCCACGCCTGACTGCTGCTGAGAGGCGTTACGGGAGGTGAGGGGACGCGTGGTGCCTTGAGGATCCATTGCTGTCCAGGTCGCTCTCTCCGGAAATACTAACTCAGGAAAATGTTCTCCAGGGGGCAAGAGAGTAAATGAAACGAGCCATTTATTTATTTAGTCAGGGACAACTGTGACCTTTATGCTTTTCCTCGTATTTCAAGTTTCTCAAATCCAGATCCAGAGATTCGGTGCGAACGAGATGTGTTGTAAGAGAGAAATCACCAAACGCTGTCCGGTCCTCTTTAGGACCTTTGCTTGTCGAGGCTTCAGTAGCTGCAACTGGCTCACAGAAAGAGCTGCCATTTTGATGAAGCTCCTACTATGTGCCAGATGCCTTCTCTGCCTTATCTATAATCCATGCCACCGCCCTGCCAATAATTACTTTCCGTTTTAGCTGCCTCAACAGGCAAAATCAGGTAATACCTGTGATGTGGGACAGACAGCCCTCCCCGGTGTTAGGACAACGCCATGGGCCATACTCGGTCCCCAAGCCTGCCTGCTTAACTGCCTCTGACGGGGAGTGGCTTACCCCTTCCCTTGGCTGCCAGGAGGGAGCCTTAGTCACATGACCCCACCCACACAGGGGGCTGGGAGGTGTGGGGAGGCATGTGGGTCTGTGGTGAGCTCCAGCAGACTCTGCCACACCCTCATGTTCAAGACGAAGAGGGCACATCCGGGACAGGATGCGTGGCTGGGATGCGCACCTGAGGTCCTTAAGGCTCCCTCGCCATTTCCCTCACCTTCCCTCCAACCTGCAGCGCTTCCCCCAGTCGAATCTACTGTAGTTACTTCCAAACAACTCAGATACAGAATAATCTGCCTGTGCTGCAGAGACACCAAACACCCCCTCCTCCCCACCGAGAGGAACCCCACTCTCGCTCACACAATACAGCAGAGCAGACACCTGCTAACTTGGCTTACTGTGCGTCAGCGGCACAGATCCCTACCAGGCCTTGATGAAAGACTGATCATGTATTTTTCAGAAACCTGCCCCGCTGTGATGGCTGTGTCCCCTCCATCTGTCCCATGCTGGGGAAAACCAGCCACAGCTGCAAGCTACACCTGCTAGGGAGCCAGACGGGTACCTTGGGGGTGGGGCAACTTAGCAGGTGGATGCCAAAATCTGGCAACCACTTGCAAAGATTTTCTGATCTTTTTGTAGCCTTAACAAAAATAAAAACAAAGGAAATGAAATGCAGGGGTGGGGTGTGTGAAACCAAAGACTGACTTTTCAATGTGAAATGTCATTTTGCATTTGCATCGGGGAAAGAGAGGGTGACCACCCTCCACCCCAGCCCGAATTGAAACAGCATATTTTTGTGTGGGTGAAACTCAAGTTCAAGCTCAAGTGATCTGCTCCAGTGGCTTCATTACCCCCCTTATTTTTAGTAAAAGGGAAAATCGAGGACCACATTCCAGAGCCTTCTACCTTCCTCACCTTCCTTGAGTCCTCCCCAGCCGATCGGATCCCTCGAACACTAGCACCCCAGCACAGTACGGCATTCCTGCGCCGGAGTCCGACTGGACTGGGGCTGGGCTCCGACCCCGCTCCAGGTCTACCGTGTCACTCCGGACAAGGTCTTGCACGCCTCATCCACATGACAGGACGAAAACACCGCCTAAATCACAGCATTGTCGTGAATATTAAATGAGCCCCTGCAGCAGACTACTTCAAGCCTAACCGAGTGCTCAGTACAGACTAAGCTCTTCCAAAGCGGGAGCTGCCATCATTACCATTATTATTGTTGTTGTTGTTATTTATTATACTAGTAATAGTAGTAGCTCCCACTAGTGGAAGTAGTTTTTCTGATTCCCGGGACCATGTGAGGTTTTCAGGTGCAAGGTGAGAGGTAGGGTGAGACGGGCTGTGGGCTGAGGCCATGGTGAGGTCAGCCTAGCTCGATAAATACTTCCTCCACCATTTCCCACAAGGCAGAGTGGCCTCAAGACAACATGAGTTTTGAAGTTGGACATGGGTCTGACATGGCTGCTCCATCAGGCACAGCTTGGCGATAGTGGGCCTGCGGCTCAGCCTCTCTGAACTTCCCAAGCTCATGTCCTGTGGTTCTCTCCGAGGTGGAGTATAACTGTATCGCCATGGAGGAGGCCAAACAGGAGAGAGGGAGGTGACAGAGTGGCGTGAGAAAGGATTCGCTTTAAAAAGAAGTAACTTGATTTTCCGGATTTCGAAAGTGATTCCCCATTACTTTACTTAAATAAAAATACGAAAGTTCAAATAAGCAAAAGAGTTGCCCACAATCCCTCCACTCAGAGACAGTTCTGCCAACACCTCGGTGTTTTTCCAAGAAAACTGTTTTGGTTGCAAGGTCGATGAGCAGGAAAGCAGGCCACCCAGTGAGAAGGACTTTGAACATGGAAGCGGCCACCATCTGGGGCGAATCGCGTGGCCATCGCCCTGTTGGAAGCAGAAAGGCCCAGCAGATGACAGGCCCAGCCCCCTGCTATGATTTACTTTAAGGGCAGCGCCATCAGCTGCCACCCTGGAGGAGGGTCATCCCACTGCCCGCCCCCACCGTGGGGTCAAAGACCACACAGTTAGTTCTAAAGGCCCTTTGTCGAAAGGGAGGCGGGACGTAAACTCACGTCTAGTGTGTCCAGTACGTCAGTGTGACCCCGCCTCCCTGCAGCCCCTCCTTTGTCCAGCTCTTGCCCCTGCGTCACTTCTGAGCTCCACGCAGCTCGGGGTTCGAAATTGAAGGAACAAGATCGACAAAGAGGCGGTGACATCAGTGATGAGCAGTAAGCCAGAGGGGAACTGCGGCTATTACGCTCATTTTAGAGTTGAGGGTCCCAGAGGGTAACACGGCTGCCTGAGGTCTACCGCTAACCCCTGCAGCAGTCAAAACTAGGCACCGCGTCCAGCTCCCAGCCGGGGACGTTTCCCGCCGGCACCTCCCGGCCTTCCTCCCACCGTGCTGCTGCGATGACTCATTATGAATGAGGAGCACGTGCATCCGTCATTCTTGTATCGCTGAACCCAGAGGAGGCGGAGGTGACCTCCTTGCTTCTCGAGGCTACTTCTGGATCATGGTCCCTCCTTCCCCTGGGCGAGTTTTGGAGCTCAGGCCGCCAGACGGCGCCATCTGCTGCTGTTTCTCGGTGCAGTCACCCACCCTTGAAGACTTACCACTTCCCTCATCGTCTCCCTCTCCAGCGAGACTTCTGTCATTCTTGGTGGTTTCCACACAGGCGTGGATGCCCCTCCAGTACTCTGGCCACTTGGTGTCTTTCTTTCTTTTATTTTTCCTTTTTAAGCCCCAGGAAACCCCTCATCCACTTTCTGTCTCCATAGACCTGCTTTTTCTAGACACCTCATGTAAATGAAATCATACAACACATATGTGGCCTTCTGTGCCTGAATTCTTTCACTTATCGGAATGTTTTCAAGGTTCATCTATGAAGGAGGAGCACAAATAGCTACTTCAATACTTTTTATGGTAGAATAATATTCCATTATATGGGTACAGTACATTTGGTTTATGCATTTGCCCACTGATGGATGTTTGGGTTGTTCCCACTCTTTGGCTATGGTGAATAATGCTGCCATGAGATTCACGCACAAGTCTTTTTAGGGACATATGTCTTAATCTCTCCTGGGTAGAATCCTAGGAATGGAATTGCTAGGCCATATGGCTAAATTTATATTTAACATTTTAAGAAACTAATTTTTTTTTTTATCTAAAGTAGCTTCACCATTTTACACTCGCACCAGCAGTACAGGAGGGTTCCAGTTTCTCTGCATCCTCGCCAACACTTGGGAATGTCTGTCCTTTCATTGTAGCCGTGCCCTGGGGGAGTGAAGCGGCACCCACCACTGTCTGGACTTGCACTTCCCTGGTGGCTAACGGTGTTGAGTGCCTTCAATGTGCCTCTTGTCTGATGGCCTCTGTGCTCGTCATTGGGTCTTCCCCCTCCATCAGTCGCACAAGCGCACAGTCAAACCCTGGACCTTGTCATTCCCTCCGTCACAATCTCCATTTTGAACATTCCGCTCTTCACCATCACCGTCTCTCCAGCTCGCTACCTCTCTGCCTCCAACAAGTTATCAGTGTTCTTGGCATCAGATGGTATTGATCTTGACTCCTTCTCACTGTCTCTTGGGCCTCTATTATGTTTTCATTTTTGTTCTTCTCCTTGGACTCCATGGCCTAGCCTTAAAGTCACTCCCCGTACCTCCCCCTGTTCATTAAGTTTCCTGGTAAAATCACAGCTCTGGTTTGTTGGGAACCACCCTGCCTGGTTTCAGAAGCTGTAAACGCCCCATGGCTAAGGCTGAGTGAGTGACCTTCGGACCATAAGCCACTGAGGAGACAAAGCTTATCTCCCTCTTGGGTCCTGGACAGATGACTGGTTAGCCAATGACGGGTAAGACTCCTCAAGGGAGGGATGACCTAAGACAGGCATGGTCATGAAGGGGTCCTCAGGGAAGGCCTTCAGGGGCTATAGAAAAAGGGGATGATAGGCCCTCGCCCCTCGGCTTTGACATAGCCTGAGTCCTCATTCTGTCTGGGAGAAGTCTCTTAATCTCTTGGCTGCCTTACTCCCCCTGCCTGACTTAAGCCTGAAACAATGCGGGAGGGTGGTGTAGCCCTGGACAGGAATGAGCAGTTCCCTGGGGCGATCAGGCCTAAGAAAGAATGCATAAAATTCTGTGAAACCTGCTTTGCTAAGAATGCCCTCAATTTTCTGATAAGGGTCCAAGCATGAAATGAGTTTGCTTCCCAAAGTTTTATAGCCCTTTAGCTATCTGACCCTGACTCAGAATAAGCCCTCAGAGTTCTTTGTATGTTATCTATTGTTTGATCCTTACTGCCTGGCAATGACTGACGAGCTTCACCTGTGTTCCTGTGCCAATTGAACCAAATAAAAGCCCACTGAAGAAAAGGTTCTTAGCCTTTCTCCTTTGAGAGATCAGCCACCTTTCCTCCCCAAGCAGATCCTGTCTTGGTAGACTTATTTGCATCCGTGATGGACGGGGGCTCTGCAGGCAAAGCTCCCCCACACTGGTTGCTTCCAATGCTACATCTATTACACAACTTTACCCACACTGAACGGGGCTTGAGAAAAAAACACACACGATCAAGCCTTTCTTTAAATTCATGACACAAACCCCAGGTGTGCTGGGTGGCACTCTGCCACCGTCTCAGTCCACCCTGTGTGCTTAGTCTCCCGTTCCCCCAGGTGACTCTTTCATACCTTGTCCTTTCTCCTTACACCTCTGGGATGTCCCTTCTGAGTCTCCTTCTTGGCTGATGTCCCTGCTTCCCACTCCGCTGAGAAAAGAAAAAGTTATGAAGACACAACTAGCCACTGGCAGCCTGTCTGCACACCCACAAGCATCTGCTCCTACTCTCGTGCCTTCCTGCTCTGCAGATGGAAAGTCCTCGCTGCTACCTAGGGCCAGTGCAACACTCATGGCTGCCACCCACCCCTCCTACCTATTCATGGAAGTCACCCCAGGAATTGCCCCCGCCCACACCCGCCTGCTCTAATAACACCTGCCTTAATTAAGCCCCCTTTGACTCCACACCCCTTATAACCACCCCCTTTGTCCACTTCTCTGCCCCCAGTAGCAGCAAAATGCCTCAACAGATTTGCCTGATGTACATCATTTGGTCTTCAAGTCTTCTCCTCTGAGTCTTCCTCGAACCCACTCCAGTCAGACTTCACCCCGCCCACCCACACAGCCGCCCCTCCCCCATCAGTGTCGCTAAATCCAACCCGTAATTCCGAGGGCTCATTTGACCTGACCTACAGCCGCATCTGAGATAGAGTCCCTCCCTCCTCCTTAAAGCACTTTTCTTACTTGGCTTTTCCTATTAATGATTTTGTCTCCTTTGCTAATTCTTCCACATTTTGCCAGCTTCTAAATTCTGGAAGGCCCCCAGGGTTAGTCTGCGGACCTCCTCCCTGTTGAAACTACATGGGTAGCCTCACCCACGTGCCTGAGTGTAAATAGCTCCCCAAACCATGGCCCCTCCAACCCCTCTGCCGCTGGGCCCTCTGCTCCTCTCACACTCCCAGCTGCCCTCTCCAAGTTCCCGGAGGTCTAGCGCACATCTCAAACTGAACCTGCCCAGGACAGAGCTTCCCATTCCAAATCCGCCCCTCACTGACCTCACCATCTCAGTTAACAGACATGACCCTTTTTTTTTTTTTCCAATTCTCCCAATAGAAAATCTGGGAGTCATCCTTGATTCCCACATTAGTTTGCTGGAGCTGCTATCACAAAGTGACCCAAACTGGGTGGCTTCAATGACAGAAATTGGTTTTCTCAGCGTTCTGGGGCTGGAAGTCTCCGATCGAGGTGGCGGTAGATTTGCTTCCTCTGAGGGCCGCAAGGGAAGGGTCTGTCCCAGGCTAGCAGGTGGCCCCCTGTGTCTTCACACGGCCTTCCTTCTCGCCTGTCCGCGTCAGTCGCTGGGACTCACGCCCTGCCCCCGGCACGCCCCCGCAGGAGTGTGCACCTTCCAGCTGCCTCTCACCGGCGCATTTCCTCCGCGCTCGTCTGCCCCCTCATCCCAGCTGCCTTTTCCTGTCCCTTGCACATGGGCCAGGTGCTCCCCGGTCTGAGAGCCTTCGCTTTCTCTCTCCTTGGCAAAAATCTTCCCTTAGCTCTCCCCTAACTGGCTCCTCCTCATGCTCAGCCCTCACCTCGAACGTGACCTACTCTGACTGCCTAAGGTGTCCCTCCTCCTAACCTACTCTATCAATGGACCTTTCTTTCATAACATATATCATGGGCAATCACCTTACGTTTACTTGTTGACTGTCTGTCTCTTCCCATGAGTATATAAGTTGCTGGATGATCCAAACTTATCCGTCTTGGTCGGTCACTAATCTACCCCCAACCCTAGGGGCTCAATACATGTGTATAGGGGAAATGTGAATGAACATGTTAGTGGGACCCTCTAATGCCCACCCAGATTAGTGGTCTTTATACCAACTGCATCCTGTACTTGAAACAATTACTTGGACACACACACACACACACACACACACACACGTTTGGGTGGCTGAGAGGAGACACACAGGTTGAAGATCAGATTGAAAACAGAGTTTGGAATAGACTACGTCAGTCTTCTTTGTTCGGGTCACCAAAGCCTTGAAAAGACTACTTTTCTGCCCTGGCTGGCGTAGCTCAGTGGATTGAGCGCGGGCTGCGAACCAAAGGGTCGCAGGTTCAATTCCCAGTCAGGGCACATGCCTGGGTTGCAGGCCAGGCCCCTAGTGGGGGCCACGTGAGAGGCAACCACACATTGATGTTTCTCTCCCTCTCTTTCTCCCTCCTTTCCCCTCTCTAAAAATAAAATAAATAAAATATTTTTTTTTAAAAAGACTACTTTTCTTAAGCTGAAACGCGAAGCCATGGATTCGAGAAGATTTTGTGGGGAAGGTCTGTCTCTGCCTTTGGACAAATGGTGCCCAGCCGAGCTGTGTGACAAGGAAGGTGAAATCACTTCCAGCAGCTGCCACCCAACTTGAAAAGGGTTGATTGATATGACAAAGTCTTTCACAAAGAACATAAATCAAAGGAGATGACTGACAGCGGAGTAAACAGGTTAGAACTAGAGTAATTGGGAATATATTAGCAATTAAAATAAACTTATTATCATTAGCGGAATTGGCAGTTACTTGCAATTTCCCCAGGGGCCTCATTTCAAGTTTATCCTTGCAGATTATATTAAGGCAGAATTAATGGTTTTGGAGACACAGTTTTGATTTGTCTCACTATTCGTCACAGCGCTCAGTATGTGCAAGGCACTTGATGAATATTTGCTGACGGAAGGAAGGTGGAAGGACCGGAGGAAGAAAGGGAGGAGGCAAGGAGGGAACCGGAATTCTAGAAGGGCTGGCAAACACGGGGGTTTGGTCACCTGCCGTCAAGTCGCAATGAGAAAGCTCTTCGGAAGGAAAATTAATGTAAGTACGGTGGAATTCTGGCCACAGTATTGGCTACTCATCATAAAATACTAAATTATATACAATAATGAAGATAATAAGAATAACTTTCTAGGGCAATGTCCCTGGAATTTGTCCAGCACAAAAGAAGTAGGAAGGCTGTTTTGCTGTTATTGGAATTTCAAAACACTCTCTTCAAGATTTACTTCTCCCACTTATGTGCACAGAAATGTAGTTAGCAGTTTCCTCAGGAAGCGCACGCGTCTTGTTATATTTCCAGGAGCCAAAGAAACGAGTCTATTTTGAATAATGATTTGCATAAATAGACACACACCATGACTCTTTAAACAGTCTCATTCGGTTTGAGTGAAATGAACTTGACTTTGCTTGGAGCTGTCACATCGTGTGATTGATTTCCCAATTTCCCTTCCTGTCACCGGGCTGTGGCAGTCACAGCCCATTTGTACACCTGTCCTTCATGCCCCACGGGTGACTGTGATGCTGGCTTGAGGAAGGACACAGCACGACCAGCCCAGCCTGGCCCATGACAAATGACTAAGTGAGATTCCTGGTTTTGCTGATTTATTACCCAAGGCTCTTCTCTGTGTCACCAGAGTGGTGACAATCTGTCAAAGTCCTGCTCCTGGAAGGAGCTCTTATCCTAGATTTTAGTGAAAAGGTCCCAAAGACAAGGAAGTGTCTGATGACACTTCATTAGAAGTACCACCTTCCCAGGGGATCCTGCTAGGTCTCCTTAAACAACGAGCACCTTCGTGATGATCCTGCTGAAGTCAGGAGTCCCTGCATCCAGGACAGCCACGCTCTTGGGGAGATTGACTCACCAACTCGTTCATTCAGCCATTCGACAAACAGTCGCTGGGCACAGAATGGGAGTCAGGAGGTGGGCTGACGGCTGGGATTCAGAGAGGAAACACAAACTCCCTCCCTGCCCTCAGGTAGCTGCCTGTCTCGAAAATGACGCAGCGTAGGATGCGGGTTTGGGCCCAAGAGCCTGGATCCACTACCCCGGTCACATAATCCCACTGGGCCCCAGCTTCCTTACCTGTAACATGCAGGGGTAACACTGCCTATCCCCAAGGGCTGCTGTGAGAATTAACTCGCACCTCAAAGTGCGGGCAGCATTTATGACATACGCAGGGTGACGGTTCCCTTGTTTAATGTGTGCGTGAACCAACAGAGACCCCCGTTTCATAGACATTAAGGTTTTCAGGAAAAATTCAAGGCCCCTGTGACCACCAGAGAGTAAGAGTGAGGTTCAGGTTCAAGAGCGAGTTTCTCTGAAAGTGAGGATAGAAGCTCAGAGTCCATATATCAGACCCCTGGGTGGCAACTGCTCTCGAGAACTTTCTAAAGCCCTGGACTGTCTTCGTCTTTTGACCTAGACACTGAGGTCCTTTATACTGGACTTGACTTCACGCCTCTGTCGTCTCAGAAACTATCTCTCTATCTGGAATACCCCCCCAGGCCCAGCTTCCTGCCAGAAGCCAGATCCTTTTGAGCCCCGAGGAACCCTGTGTTGTCACAATGCACCCCTTCCGCACAGCCATATTTGCGGAACTAGCCTGCCACTCAGGGCCAGTCACCTCCTCCAGGGGTCATCAGACACCAGCGCACACCCCTGTCAGGGGCACGGCCTCAGACAACTGTCTGAATTGTTACCTGCGTGTGGAAATGGTGAGTTTTCGCTCTGGAAGGTGGAGTCGCATGTACGATGCCACATGAAGACACATCTGTGGGTCTGAACTAGATCTCTGAACCCAGAGGCCGTATTCTTCACCCCACACTGCCCTACTTCCAACAACAGCCAAATGACCAGAGCCGAACTTTGGGGTAGAAGCAGTGGCTAGTACCTACATTTACAGTCCGAGAGCTTTGGGGCATCTCCTTTGAGCTCCAAATACTTCTCCCACTGTGGGGACACAGTGCCCGAAATCCCTCTGCTCCGGTTCCCTTCCTTCCCCCCGAGGGCCTCCATTACCCTGCAGGGCAAATCTCTCAGGCGGTTGTCTCTGCAGTTGGCCCCACCTTCACACTGGGTAGTCCCTCCCTCGCTCTACCCGGGTCGGCCTTTCCTGCCCCTCCCCCTCAGGCCACGCGCTCGCCTCCATCCTGCACACCCTAGTAACGCCCACAGTAAACACGGAACAAGAGGCTGCCTAAAGAATACATTTCTTTGCACTCAACTTTGCCCTATGAATCTTCTCTGAAAATGCAAACATATACGCATATGAAGATAAGGCTACAAATAGGGTGGGAGGAGGTTTTTGTTTTAATCTTTTACATATTGCTTTTTTTTTGCAAATGGGGTAGAGGGTAATACATTTCTAATAATAATACTCAAACACAAAATTACTCTGGGGAGGTCTCAGACATTAAGGCGCTACCATCAGAACAACCGAGGAGAAATGAGTTTACTTATATCCTTCCCAGTCCAGAATTGGGGGGCAGTATAGGAAGTTCTTTGGGACAGAGGCTTGGGTTACTGTGAGCGGAGTACTGAGACCGTAGCGGGTAGACTTCCTGTACTCTCCATTAGGACTGCGGCTTAGGGAAAGTTGAAGGAGGGGACAGTCATTGGCTGAGGTTTTCTGAAAACTTTTTGGCAGGAAACTGATGGGTGTTGCGCGGTGACTCTGGAGAGGATGACTAACCTTTACACCGAGCCCGTAGTTTTTAAAAAAGTGTCTCTCAGTCACTCAGATTTTCTCGTTAAAGCTTCACAACAATCCTCGAAGTTATTATCACTCAGCTTACAGAGGGAGAAACTGAGGCTCGGGAAGTTTAAAGCCTCACCGCTACTAAATGGAATGAAAATCAAATCCTGATCACCTGGTTCTGGAAGGTGTTAAAATACAGAAAGAAAAAAAGGTAGAGGCCAAGGCCAAGCGACAAGCCTGGGAGGCTACGAGGTGGATCCCACCGGGAAATGGGAGTCCGTGCGGATCTCGGTTCAGCCTGGCCGGGTGATACGCCGGCGGGGAAGCGGCCCGCGGAAGGCCAGGCGGGGCTCGTGGAACCCAGCGAGGTCTGGGGTGGGGGCAGCCCTGCCTCCGCCTACGAGCCCCTCCACCGCGGGGTCTCACCTCCCTGCTCCTCCCGAGCTCACGGAAGGCGGCGCCGCTTGGTCCCGCGCGGCCTCCGTAGAGTCTTCGTTGCCATGGTCCCCAAGGAGCGGTGAGGACGCGCGGGGACGAGAGAAGAGAGTCCGGGGATCCTGAGTCAGGCTCCCGGGACACACGAACCACAGAGGCGCCATGGGCCGGAGTAAGCCCCCCCTTCCGCCTTCCGCCCTCGATCCTTCCCTTTCCAGGCATCGTCCGGGGTCCGCTCGGACCCTCGGCGCCAGCCCTGACCTGAGCCCAGCGCGGCGCAGCCAGTCCCTTCGCCCTGTGCAGACCCAGCTGGGCCAGGTCCTCTTCCGACCCTTCTGGCAGCCTGGCCTCTGAGAGGCTCGGGGTCACCCTCTGTGAAATGGGGTACGCGTGGGGTGGATAGAAAGGAGCAGTGGGAGCGCAGGGGTCACACACACTGCGTGTGCCCCCGCGCGTGCCCTTGCCTGCTGTGTGGTCGCGGGCTTGTCGCTGTCCCAGAGCCGCAGGTCCAGACCCCTTCGAAAAGGCAGTGTGCCCGGTGGTCCAGGGATCCCCATCCGGCCTCCCTGCTCCACCTGCTCCCTAGGAGCAGTGACTTCACCCCTTTGGGCCCTAGCCTCCTCATCTCCAAAACAAAAACAAGGCAAGAACCATGTCCTTTTACAGACATAGTGCTGTAAAAGTGCTCCTTCAAGGACACCGAGAGGACCCAGTTAAGTGATGGGATTAACAGGCACGCCTGTCAAGTGGAACCGTTTATAGTGGAAGGACCAGTCTGACGCCGGCACCGTATTTGTCCTCCCTGAGAGGCGATTTGGTGCAGTCCGACCTAATCGGTCACTTATAGTAAAAAGTGTTACAGTCAATAGTTTAAAGCCAAGAGACTGTGCTAGATGATGTGATTTCTGCTGCGGAAGAGCTGACATCCTGGCCGAGGAGGGTTCGGGTGATTTGTAAACGTGACCGCCCCATTCCTAAACCAGGTACTGCTATTTCCTCTCGTACACATTCATAAAGCAATGGGAAAAAATTCGACAGTCATAAAAACTTAAATGACAATTTCCTTTCTGTCCTGTGACCCACCCATTTTACCCCTGGATGTTACCGATGAAAAAGGAAATCCTTTGTCCACACAGAGACTTGTACATGTCTGTTTACAGCAACTGCTCTCCCAGTAGCTAAAAAGAAAAAGAAACAACCCAAATATTCTCCAACACTTACACTTACTAGTGGATTAACAGACCGTGGGCTCACTGCACGCTGCACGTGGGTGTGACTGGACGGTGTCCCCCGCATGTCCCCACTCTAATAAGGATACCTGGACCGTGCTTTGTGTTTGCGGGCGTTGTTGGCAGCCCGAGCCCCTTTTCCCAGTCTATGGTTATTCAAGTAGTGGCCATCGGTTTGTTTTTTTAAAGGACTGGAGGCATCGTTGCCATGTAGTCTTGTTAGGGTCTTGCAGAGGCCTTCCCCTTGGGGACCCAGCCTCTCTTTCAGTCAGTGGGCTGTCAGGTGAAATACAGGACAATGTGTGTGTATGTGTATGTCTCTGTGTGTGTGTGTGTGTGTATCTGGCAACCCTAAATCTGGCACCCCTAAATCTGGCACCCCTAAATCTGGCAACCCCAGTTTCAGGTCCAAGAGCAGGCAAAGGCCTGGAAACTAAGCAGGAACCTGTGAATTTTTATGGAGATGTCCTTATCCTTCAGGTCATCGACGCTTGTATGTTGATTGTCCAGACTGAGCAGTATCGTCGTTGGCTGCCCATCTATATTGTCCTTAGGGGTGTCATGTTCTGTTAACCTTCTCGCCGTGGGTAAACCCCCCACTGGCTGTCACTTTGACCTTGCCCGTCATCATAACATCTACCCAACAGTAAGGGCAGGTGTCCTCGTTGCTGCCTGAGCATCAGGGGATCTGACTTCAAAGGCCCGTCTTAGCCTCTGCTTTTGGTACCGCTTCCGGCATTAAGTCTTCCCGGGTGCGCTGCCCAGGAAGCAGACTTTCGGATGGAGAGCAGCGTGCAGCAGGTTCCTGGGGAGCGTTACTGGAGTGGCTAGGAGGAAACCGAGGTTGGCCGGAGAGGGAAGCTCGGCAGTGATGCGTCTTAACAAAGGCTTTAGCTAGCCAACGGGACACTTGCAAGGAACTCCAAACTCGGAATGGGGGCCATCGCAAGCTGGGGTGAGTGGGCTGCGCCTTTGTAGCCCCATGGCAACCGGTCATTGGAGATGGGCTTTGCTGGGGAGGGGTGTGAGTGACCTCTTTGAGGTGTCTTCATCTGGTCTGGAGTGACTTCTGAAGAAGGTGGGCAGCTGGGGGCAGTCTGCTGGCAGAACGCCCAGCAGGAGGAGTTGCTCTGTCAGAGCTGCAGGGGGAACCAGGGGCAGCCGGGCTGCTCTTTCCTCCTTTGCCTCTTGGCAAACATCTCCTTCCAGTGCCAGGTCCAGCTCGGGCTTCTCCTTGAGGCCTCTTTTGACCTCCGTCTTGTCGCTCAGCAGCACCGATCACGCCCCCCGTTGTGTGTGCTGTGCTGTGGACTCTGTCCTTGCCCAGTTGCACTGGACTGATGTTTCCAATAGCGGGCTCTCGGCCAGCACGGTGCAGGACGCGCATTGCGATAACAGCAGGAAAAGGCGGGCCAGATGAGTCGTCCTGTTTTTAAGAGTTTCTTTAAAAAAAAAAAAAAAGTAACAGAAGAGTCATTAGATGCTTCAAGAGGTAACCACTTATTTGTAACCCCTTAATTTCTATTAAATCTCTACTTCATGAACAGGATGGAGCAAAAGCAGGTTTGCAGCTGCGAGTATGCAAAACGCAGTTTAGTCTTGTACTATTATTTATTAGTTATTGTATTATTTTGCACACGAACAGCAGTAAGCCTGCTTTTGCCCATCCCTGCATGTATCCGCTAGGTCTTTCAAGATGTTTAACAATTCTGCAAAAGCTGCCACAAACATATATTATTGATTTCATTCTAATCCAGCGAGAAACAGAGGCCTGTTTACAAAGCATGAGCTAAATAAAGGCTGAAGGAATGGACACTACATCGTGGGCTCGGGGAGTTGCTCGTTATACCAGGAAGCTTTGCGGAAACCAACCCGGCACGGCAACGCCCCACGTGCCGCCCTCTGCCCTCTGCTCCCCGACCCACAAGTCGTTTCACTGACACTCCCTCAAGGGATCAAGAATCCGGTCTTAGCAAGGATTTGAAAGGAGGCCTAGGCTAGCTGATCAATTTTGGTTAGACCCCTGGATTCCTCCATGGAATGCTTTTGGTGAGAGAAGTACGAAGCTGTGGCTGAAGCTGGCAATACTGTTTATGGGCCACCCATTCCTCCAGTTGTGTGACATTGGCTTGGGCCTTCTGTGGCCGAGACATCACTCAGAATCCAGCTGAGTCCTGTATTTGGCTATTTGCATCTTTCTAAAATAAGGAATCAAAAGCAATATGTTGCATGCAATGCCTTGGAGTGTTCTTCTACACCATACAATAGGCATTGTAAATTGCCTCTCTCGAAATAGTCATACGAGGACACATTAATGCTTCCAAAGCATTTTAAACCCCTAGAGTGATTTCTTGTAAACACAGTGCTTTATTATTTAGAGTAGGACTCTCTGAAGGTGAACAACGCTCCTTGGGGTTAAAGAGCGTTTGTTCTAAATTATGGGGTGAATAAAACTGCAAAGCGCTTTTGCATTGAAAAGCACGAAGCCCTATAATCTCCATACAGCATGTAGACTATCCCGACGGGTTTCTTCTTGGGGACTCCGGTTTTGGCGCTGATGTTTGCCACCACAGGCAAGGCCGTCCTGCGTCACAGTGGTTTCCCGAGTGCCACAAACGGCATGCTGCCCATCAGCTTGCTTATTATAGAAGAGTTCAGGAAAGGGCCTCTGGGAAATTCAGGACCTTCCCAGTGTACTGGCTCCTGTGATTCTCCATTTTTTTTTTCAACCTATGCTAATTGTGTATTGTTGCCGTTGAGCAGACTTCCCTGTTGTGCTGAATTAACTCTGAGCTCCTCCTCTCCCTTGTGTCCGCCTGTGTGCAAACTAGTTATTTACCGTAAGGGAGATTCCCCTGCCCCACACCCTTTTCAACTGAGAACGATTACCACGTTAATTCTCACGATCAGGAGAGATGGATCAACATAATTCCTTCCTGTTAGCTATGTGCCCCCAAAAGCAAAGATTTGACAACTGCATGGGAATGATCAAATTCACACATCTAATAGCATAATAAAAGAGTTTTTTTTTTTTAATTTGAAGAAAGGTGGAGCAAGAGAACACAAGAAGGGTATGTGGCAGCAGTAGGAACTTGGTCAGCCATTGGAGGAACGTGCAAGACTTTAGGTTTGGATAAATCGAAAGAGCTTTTCAGACTGTAGAGCTGGGGGTGTGGAGTGGGCCTGGGATACCTGTAGCATCCCCAAGACCCAGGAAGCCCTCTGGGGGCTGAGCAGATGCTGATGCAGCCACCAGGCCAGGGACCAAGTGAGGCCTAACAGAATGCTTTCGGAACCCCCCCCCCCCCAATCACATCCGACTTAACCAGGCCTGCAGCCGGCAGCTCCTGTGGAGTTCAGTTGGGCTCAGACCTTCAATGTGGATTGAAGCTCAGCCTTCCCAGGCGCCCGGGCATCGCATCTGGGAAAGAGTATCAGTGCAGGACCATGTATCAAGTTGCAATCAAACTGCCAAATATATTACATATTGTCCTCCCTAGAAGAATGCCTTCTTAACAACCCAGAAGGCTACATTTCATACACGTTTGTCAGACTCCTCAGGGTCTGTGCCAGGGCAGGGCCGCTGGGGTAGCTGGCTCCCTGGCCCACACTTAGAGCTGCAGGGATGCTCCCCCTGCAGGGTATTTTAATCTGTCCACCTCCACATTTCCCTTGCCTCTCTTCCAAAGGACTGACATTGCAAGCCACCGCATCCCCTATCCCTGGAAGTAGCAGAGGGTCCAGCCAGCTGTGCACAAATGATCGGATTCGTGCACGATTCCCATTTCTTGATAAAGGCAAACTCCCCGACAAGGGTGCAGCACGGCGGTGGGGCCGTGAAGAGCTTAGTCTCAGCTAGAGCAGCCTGCGCACGTAGGACCTGAGACATCGCGGGAGGTTCCTATTAGTGCCCGCCGGGGACAGTGTAGCCGGTTCAGAGCACCAGGTGGGCGCTGCACTCCTGCGTGTAACACGTGGCTCTAGCACTCCCTCCGAAGCCCTAGGATGAGTTGACGGCACTGTGCCTTCTCTCCTCCTCTGACAGGTATAAACGGATACTGTGTCTACTCCTGTTATTAGATGCAAAGCATGTAGGGTGGTGCCCAGCACCTTGTAAATGGGCAATAAATGAATCTTTACAGTCTCTTGGGGGGAGACAGGCAGTACTTTCGGATCCCTAAAATACAAGGGTTCACACGGATGGATAGTTTTTCATAGCCCTGGGAAGCAGGTTTCTCCGTCGTCATCCCTCCTTGACTCGAGTGCATCTTGTGCAGATAATTCTGTGTCTGGTCTGCGGCTCGAACCGTGGGCCCCAGGGTACTGTCGCCAGTCCCTTGGTGCCAGCAGCAGGCCAGCCCCGAGCCACCTACCTGTCACCGGGGAGCAGACTCTCGTTACCTGTCTTGCTGTCGGCAGCTTCTTGCATTCCTCCGGGAAACGGACCGGTGGCGGTGGCTGTATCAGACTGCAACGCGAAGTCGGGGTGTCCCTCTCTTTTCTCTTCAACTCTAGTTAAAGGAGGGCTGGTCAGTCGAATGAGTGAGTGGGTGAGTTTCCCTGTGGCGTGGTGGGACATGCTTTCCTGGTGCTGCCCTCTGCCAACCCGGCTGCACGGTGCCTCTCCGCCGCGAGTTTCTCTGTCTTGGTTTAAATTAGTGGGTCTCACCCAGTCTGGTAGGCACCCCCCCCCCACCGCAAGATTCCCTATCCACAGTCTTGTAGTCATGACCCATCAACCTTGTCTCCATCCGCACAAGACCCCGCGCACCGGAGACAAAACTGTGGCATCTCTGCCCTCGGACCCCATCACGGTGCCACAGAACCTCCAGCAGGGGGCAGCACTTCCCCGAGCGCTTTCCTTTGGAAAATGCCCTGGGCCTGGAAGTCGGGGGTTTCCCTGCCGAGAAAGACCCGCGTGTCGCTGACGCAATAACCCGGCCAGGGCCCCGCGGCCAGGTGCGGGGTGTGTCACGCGCGTTCTCTCAGTCACAGAAGACCTCATCAGACGGAACGCCGAGCACAACGACTGCGTGATCTTCTCGCTGGAGGAGCTCTCCCTGCACCAGCAGGAGATAGAAAGGCTGGAGCACATCGACAGGTGGTGCCGGGACCTGAAAATCCTCTTCCTGCAGAACAACCTCATCGGGAAGATCGGTAAGCGTTCGGGCCTTCGTTCTCGCGGCTTCCTGGGAGCCTTTGGGTGGGAGAACCCGGGGAAGGCGGTGGTGTTCTCGGAGGAGGGCGGTGGCTGAGAGAGAATTGCCCGGGGCTGTGCGTGGAACCTTCCCGAACCTTTCCGTGGGTGGTCAGTCTCCCTGCCCCGGGGGATCTCCATCGAGGAGGTGGGGGGCATTCAAGGCGGGGGCGCGTTCGTTGACCTGCTCGTGTAGAGCTGGGTTTTTGAGAAGTCGGCCAGGGAGGAGGGGACGCGATCCAGGCGTCTGCGCCGGCTTCACATCCCGCTAGGAGACGGGGAGGGTTTTGTGGGGACTGAGTGAGTCCTTCTCGGGCTGCCGCAGCCCGGGGTGGCTAGTTCTGCCCAAGGCGTCTGGGTGTTTATTTGCAAGGAAGGCACAGTGCTCGGAGTTTGGTGTTGGGGGGCTTCCAGGATTACGTCTTTGTTTACTGCTCCAGTTTGAAAAGGAATGAAAGGTAAACAGGAGTCAGGCGGTGCAGACCCAAAGATCAGCATTGCGATGGACAAAACCCTTTAGCAAACGTGCTTGAGGCCCACGGCCCAGTGGGCTTCCACGCAATCCGCGCAGCAGCAGGAGACCACCACAGGCTTCCCTTACCTGGCCCTGGGCCCTTGCTTGATGGCAGCAGCCGGAGGGGACCCTGTCCCCTTCACGGCAGGGAGCTCCCAGAAGCCAGGAGAGAGGGTGGGCCAGGGCCTGTGCAGTTCCTTCTCCCCAGTCATCCCGGGGAGCAGTCGGTCCTCCCCCGCCCCACCCGGCCAGCAATGAGTTAACGCAGGCAGAGCCGGAGGCCTGTGGAGTCCTTCTAACAGGGCACCTGCCTGCCACATGGAAACAGGAGCAGCGTCCCGTCCCCCAGCACTCAGAGAACACCGGTGTCACTTAGGGGTTAGAGCAGGCGCAGGCCCTGGCGTCAGGTAGACCTGGGTTCGAGGGACCCTGCTGACCGCCCCAGGACGGCACCGCACACACGAGGCACCAGGCCTGCAACGCCAGCGTGGCTGGGAGGCAGCAACCCCGGGTGACGTGGTCGCCTCTGGTTTGGTGGGTCATTCCAAATGCTGGAAGGTTCCAGAAATCCCAGAATTTGCATCATTCGGGGGGGGGGGGATTTATGAGAGTTCTTGACATTTCTCCAGAAAGTTATTTTCGGCATCTTTGACTATCAGAAATTCAGAACTGGCGCATTGCTCCATGAAAAGGCTGTTACAGACAACCCCCGCTTCACGCCTGGGGCCAGGAGGGCTGTCCTCACCGCACAATTCCGAAAGGGTTCCCGAAATTTTAGTCTGTGCAGCTGGGCCCGCCACAATGACTAATTAGCAGCATAGCATTTCTGTCCTTTCCAGAGCTCCGAGAGGGCCTGCATTCTTGCTTCCCGAGTATTCTTCAACTGAACACCCTTTTAAATCGCAGTAACGGGGGTTGTCGGGGGCTGCTCCACCCACAGGCACTCCGGCACTTATTTAGCTCGAACTGTTTCTCTTGGATTCGGACTAGCTCCTGTGTCCTGGAGGCGGAAGTCTGCAAAATCGGCTCTTTCCTGAAGCTCTGTTCCTCACTGGGAAAGACCGGTGGGCTCGGGGGGAAGGCTTCGTGTTGGTCCGGGAGTGAGCTGCGCACCCAGGAACCCCCGGGCACGCACAGGCCCCCCCCAGACCCCCGGACTCAGAATCTGTGGGCGTAGGCTCGCAGCGGTTTCCATTTGTAAGGACCTTCCAGCGAGCCTGGGGTGGGGCAGACTTGAGAGCCCCAGAGCCACCTGAGTCAGGGAGGGAAAGGTCTGGTTACGGCAGCTGGTGACACCTGCTTCCAGGGTGGTTTGGGCCAGGATGCTCAGACGTCCTCCCCGCTGCCGGGAGGCTCTGCGCACTGTTACTCATGACACGTGTTCCGTCCTGGCCCTTTGGCCCATTGCTCTTGGGTTAATTTAGGACATCCTTCTGGAACGAATCTTCACTTTCTTTTTCTACAAGATGACTCTTTCAGCATTTAGAGGGTTCTACGTGTGACCAGTGTGGGGAAAGAAGAGGTCTTCTATGGCGGGCTGGCAATTTTAACAATGTTAACGTCGGGTATTTTTGTTCAGGATACAGACTAGACACTCCTGTCTGTCAAAACCCTCAGCGCTCAGAGCTCCACAAATCTGTTGCCTATGGGATGCTCAGCTGTTGCCTAGAGAGCCTTCCCTGAACGTCAGCATTACTTAGGATAATCTTACCGCGGAGAGACGCTTGAGAAATTTTTTTCTAAAATTCTCATTGTGAAAAAAATGAGTCAACTGAGACTTACAGAGGAAAAGTGTTATTCTTGGGCCTATGGCAACACATATAATATTTTGTAAATGTTAAATGAAACGGGATGACAGGGGAGATGGTTATAAACAATCCTGCTTGGTCTTTATACTGTCCCCGAAAAGTGGGCCGAGGAGCCCCTCCGAGAGGGGGGCGGCCCAGTGACGCATTTCCCAGCAGGGTTTCTACGCGCAACGTCGTCTTAGGAAGGACCGCTCTTTCAAGGTGCAGCTGGTGGCTTACCGCCAAGCTCCGCAGTCAGATGCTCTGCCTCTGCCACTCCACCTGCAGCGGATGGGTTACTTCTTCACCCCTCATTTGTAAGGGGGAGATAGTAACAGAGTTTTTACCTTATAGGGTTATTCCGAGGATTGATGACATCATACATGCAAAACGCTTAGAAAATTACATGGCACATAATAAGCACTCAGCTGGGTTAGCTATGGTGTTAACTGTTTTTATTTATTTTTTAAAAAAATCTTATTTATTTTTAGAGAGAGGGGAAGGGAAGGAGGAAGAGAGGGAGAGGAACATCAATGTGTGGTTGCCTCTCACACACCCCCTAGTGGGAGCCTGACCTGGCCAGAAACCCAGGCATGTGCCCCAACTGGGAACCGAACCAGCGATCCATTGGTTCGCAGGCGGGCACTCAATCCACTGAGCCACACTAGTCATGCACCGTTAGCTGTTTTTAAAAAGCCCCATCGTACGTTGGTTTCTTGACTGACTTGTGGTCGTTGTTTTGTCTATACGGGTTTTCATATTTATTAAGAACGATAATCCTGCATCAGCATGACTTGGGCTTCAATAAGGAAAACTCACTTCAGCGTGGCTTTCCAGTCAGGACATCTAGTATCCTCCCCGACGATGAGTCTAGCGACAGGGCAGGCCTCGTCTCTGGGTTGCTTGACTCCTTCTCTGCTCCGCCAGCCACGGCGGGCTCCGTCCTAGAACCGGTCCCTCCTGGTTGCAGGATGACAGTGAGTGTCAGTAGGGATAACACTTCCTTCTTTTTTTTTTAACAACCAATAGAAAAAGAGAAAGGGTTGGTTTTTAACAACCAAGCACGAAACAGATCTTCCCCCTTCCTCTGGTAGGGAGCACCGGGCCCGCCTGCCCTCTCCCGCATCACGCGTTGCCAGGAGACTGCCGTGGGCGAGTGGGCTCCAGCCTGAGCCCCTGAGCTGTCTCTAGCGAGGGACACGGGACTGCCATGCACTGGCCCAGCGTGGCCAAGCCCAACGCCTGGAGGTGGGGCCGGACAGCAACGGGAGCAGCGCGGGCTCCCATCAGGAAGGATGGAGGAGGCATGGATGTGGCGGAGCCAACCCACAGTGTCTGGGGTGCGGGAGCGGCTGGGAAAACCCAGTGTGGTCTGGGTAACCAGAATCATTCTTAGGTCCTCTTTATCACCGTCCCAGTAGATTATGGAAACACGTCTCTTATTTCGAAGGTTAATTACATTATTTGTGTATTTCAGAAAATGTTAGCAAACTCAAGAAACTCGAATATTTGAATTTAGCTTTAAACAACATTGAAAAAATTGAAAATCTGGAAGGTAAGTGTTTTATCTTATTTTGCTCATTAGAATTGAGATTCAAAATTTCGTGTAAACAGTATGAGTTAAAGAATATCTTCTCTCATGTTGCGGGGTTTCCTACCAACTTCCTCGATGGTGTCCTTTGGAGCACGATCACTCTCTTTAAACAGTGGCTTTATTGGGGTGTAGTTGGTACACGAGGTTCGGCACGCACTCACACACAGGTTTGACGAGTTCAGACACAGGCGCACACTCGCGAAACCCTCACCGTGGTCCAAGGCGGTAGACACGCCTGTCACCTCTGTTTCCTCGGGTCTCCCCTCGGGTCTCCCCTCGGACCTGTTTTAAAAGTATTTGGGGTGCACCAGATCGATCCTCCGTGCCTTTTAACCTGAGTTCCTTCCGTAAACCTCCTTGTCTTGTTCTACATCCCGGAAGGTTTCCTGTTTTACTCGCAGGCTTCTAGTTGGTGCTGTTACTTTTTTCTAAGTGCCTGTTCATAGTCACGCAGCGTTTGGTGGATCCGGGGGCTGGTGTGGGCTGTGCGGCGGTTGGGAGGTTGGGTCCACGTCCAGCCCCTCGCCTGGTGGGCTGGGCCACGCAGGCTCTGTGCGAGGGGCAGGCACAGGGCTGCCCGAGCGCTGGTGCCCTGCAGGGGCCCCGGGGCCGCGCCTGCCTGCCCATCCCACCCCCAACTGCCAAGAGCTGAGATTGGGAGGGTTTTCCGTGGGTTATGGTAGATTGTAGCCTATTCACCTCCTAGTGTAGAAACTGGTATTTCAGTGACTGTCGAAGTTATGCACCAACAAAGACATAAATATTCATCGTGCATTTTGAATTTTCATCCTCAAAACCTCGTATCTCGTCACCGCCAGAGCCCCCAAGCCCGCAACAGCGCTGGAGGTGAGAAGGTTCTTCTGTGTTAGAAGGGGAGGCCTTGCTCTCTTTCTCCCAGCTACGGCTCTACAGCCCTATTCTCCTGTGAACAAACAGCGTTATAAAAGTTACTCAGTATCCATGTTTTGTGGCAGTAAAATATCAATCTGAGATATCGGAGGAACCACGAAAACTCTCTATTTTTAAGAAAGTATCTGAAAGGCCAGGGAACATCCTCTTTTTGCTGTGTGTTCTGGTCCTCTGCCACTAGAGGGCAGCATTGCCACTATTGTCTTCTTGGGCTGTGGGAACCCAAGTCCATCTCTGGCCTGTTGCCTGGATGCTTCTCCCTTCTGGAGCTCCACCTCCCAGCTCTCCTGCGGATGCTCTGGCTGCAGGATGGTTTGAGGATGTGGATGGCCGATGGGCGTCTCATCTGCTGGCAGATACGCACTTTTTGTTTAATGTTGAAGATGAGAGAGGAGGAAAATGGATACACACGCTCAGCCCACCTACTTGAGTAAATCTCAATGTAAATTTAAACATAAGTTATAAATTTTTGTGTGTAGCTGGATGGCAAATAAATAGCCAGCACCCTTTTATTTTCCTGTTGTGGAATCACTGGGACAGAATAAAATACCTTCTTTTTCCATCCCTCCTCCTCAGCCACCCTACCCTAGAAGGAGAGGTGGGGCCCCTAGCCATGTGAGCACCCTCCTTGGGAAGTCAGTGCTGTTGATTTCAGTGACCTTCAGGACCCCCCCCCACCCCCCGCCAACCCCAGGTCACTGAGCTGGACCATCACAGTATAGGAGAGAAAGAGGGTGAGCCCAGTTGGAAGAAGGGGTGCCTCACCCCAAAGAGGAGGCTTTCTCCAGCCTGGCTTGTTCAGCGAGAATTGTTCTTTAGGATGGCAAATGTGGTTTAATTTCTCATGTGCAGGCTGAGTAGAAGAAAAAGTAAGAATTCATCACTCTGAAAAATATGATGAACATTTGGAGGGTCCTTCATCTACAGCATTCCAGCAAAATCCAAAAATACATAAATTTTCGAACTTGTTGGAGTCGTTCAAATGTCAGGCTGTTCTTATATGAAAGAAGACATGTTTGAAACGGCTCCCAGAATCTGTCAGAGTGAACTGGGAAATACCTGGTCACCTGCGCCCCAAATTAGAGTGCCCCGAATATATACCTCACTCTCCATAAAACTTTTTTCCCAATGTAAAACAAGCACACGTAGAGACATAAACTTCATTATCTTTATATACACATGTGGTTCCATTCTTCATGTAACCTCTGAGTCCACGTTTTAATACTTGCACGACTGAATTACCAGATACGTTGATGTGTTTCAAATAATCCGTGTTGCTTGGTGCTTGAAGCGTTTTAAATTATGTTTGTTATTGTGAACAAAACTCTTCAGAACAGCTTGGTACAATTTACCTGTTTTCAGTGGATGCATCCAAATGAAATCCTGGATCCGGGGAAAAACATTTAAAGGCCCATGTTGTGTGTTGTCAGGTGGAATGCTGAGAAGTATACTTGTTGCCTTACAGGCTGAACAGTATTTTTTTTTTAAATTTGTCCCTATTGTCGCTAGCTTAATAGAAATAACAGTTTCGTTGTCCTTTGTCATAGACATGATTGTTTTTGAAGATGTGAAGTTATGAATTTCCTTCACCTCTAGACTCTGGAATGTACAAGGGTTGTTTATTTTTTCTCGTACATTTGGACGCTCCTCTTCTTCGTGACTAAGGTTCACCATAGTAGCGCATCGCGCAGTTTGACAAGTCCAAGTGCGCTCTGTGCTTCTGTTAGGAAACAGTGGTCTTTTATTTTGCCCTCTGGCCCCTGAGTCCTGCCCCTGGAGGTGGCCACCCCCAGCTCCCCTGCTCCTGCTGCGGCTTCCACACCGTGTGCTCAAAGAGGGCTTTGTCCGTGTGTCCCCGACAGCTCCACTTTGGGTGCTGTCTGTCATGCTCCTGACGTGGAAGATGCAGACTTTGTTCTCTCACATCTCGTCCAGGGTTCTCTGCGACCTTCCGCCCACCTGCTGACATTTCTGTGTCACACAACGGGATGCCCTAGTGAGAGATGGGGTGTGGCCCCGTGTGCGGTGACTGGTGTTCTGCGCTAACGCTTCGTTGGGGGAGAGAGGGCGCTCGCCTTTGCTGGCCCCCGTCCAGCCGCTGGCCTTTCTTCTCCGCGCCCCCCACCCCAACCCCCACCCCCTTCCTCCAGCTACCCTGACTCTCTCAGGCCCTGCTCTGAATTGCAGGCTGGGCCCACGCTGGGCCCGGCCGTCCGCCGGGCGTGACCACTGCTGCGTGCACTTACACACCCCAAGCTGGATCCTTGTGGGTACATCTGCAGGGATGCCTTTCTCGAGCCTTGAGCTTGAGGATTTTAAAGTGATGATGGTGGTGATGAGGCTTCATTAGTAATAAGTCGCTCACATTGGCAAAGAGACCTTCCGAGGTACCAGTTTCGAGAGGCTTGTCTGCTGGGCAGTTCCCCGTGCCGCAGCCGCGGGGACCTTGGCAGTCCCTTAGCTCGTTGGCTCCCAGCCCCAGCTGTCTGCTGCAGTGAAGAAACCGACCGACCCTGCAGCTTCCTGCCTGAAAGCAACGCCAGGCGAGGGTGGGTTCTCCGGCAGGGGGTGCCCTTCTTTGCCTCGGGGCACCTTGTCCAGGGTCCACCTGATGGTCACGAGGGCGCTCGTTGGGCTCTTCCTACCCCTAGCCCATGCTTCCCGAAGCTCTCCAGATGGAAGGCACTTGCTAAGTAAAGGCTTTGCTCGAATCCTCTGGTATTGTCTTCACGACAACCCCCGCCCCGGGCACCAGTGCTGCTCCCCTCCTGCAGGCCGGAGCGCCGGGGCTCGGAGCTGTCCGACAGGGCTTGGTGGGCAGGGCGAGCGCTCGGCGGGCTTAAAATACGGCGACTGCTACTTCTGTTCTGTGCTGTCGCGCACGTTACTGCCGGTGTGATTTTTTCCTTTGTTTCCATTTCTCTCGACAGGCTGCGAGGGGCTGGCAAAACTCGACCTGACCGTGAACTTCATTGGCGAGCTGAGCAGCGTGAAGAGCCTGCAGCACAACACCCACCTGAGGGAGCTCTTCCTCATGGGGAACCCGTGTGCCGACTTCGAGGGCTACCGGCCGTTCGTGGTGGCGGCTCTGCAGCAGCTCAAGGTGTGCTCATTTCAGAGGTGCCGGAGTCGTGGAAAAAGTGGAAACTGGCGACTGCAGGAATTCCCGATTTACTCACAGCGTTGTCAGGGAATGTGTTGCTTCAGAGAGTGAAATGTTCTAGGAAAAAAAGAAACAATTCTTTGAGTGAGCCTTTAAAATTGTTTTAATTGCTTTCATAAATCTCTGAAAAAGTAAATTGCTTTTCTCCCTCATTCAGAATATACAGAGCTTAATTTAACTTTTTTTTTTGATGAATTCAAATCGTTGTTACAAAGAGCATTCATCACCACTAAGAGCTGGAGTTTTTGAGGTGGCTGCAGTTACAAGTATATTTGGCTTTCCTCGTCTTTTGCTCCTCTGTTCTGATAAGTTTTATAATTGTTACTTTATTATTGCTTTCTGTTACCTTGATCTCTGTGTCAGCTGTTCTCACACTTTGGTAGGTTATTGGAACACTGGGGTGGCGTTTGCCGGGCCCCGCCCCCAGAGCTTCCGATGCAGTGGGTGTGATACGCACCCAAGACTTGCATTTCTTTCTTTCTTTTTTTTTTTAATTATTTTTTGGTTGTTCAGTTACAGTTGTCTGCATTCCCCTCCCCCACTGCAGCCAAACCCACCTCGCATTTCCAACCGCTCTCAGGTGATGTGGGCCGGTCTCGCAACCTCATCTGAGAACCAGTAACTGTCTGTGTTCATCTCCCATGCGGTCTCTCCCTTACCTGATGTTTTTGGAACGGGGAAAAAGCATATGATTTCTCTGAAAAGCACGTTAAAGAAGTAATGCTAATTTCCGAGCAATCCCGAGAGCTCCCGACGGGCGTGGGCCCTGCGCCTCCGCACAGACCCAGAGAAGGCCCAGGGGTGTTGCTCTCTGACAGGCGTTCTCTTTGATGCTCGGAGGACGCTCGTTTTCAGGCCGCTGTGCTCCCTGTAGCTGGGGTTTCTGGGTTAATGGGACACATTTCTTCCCCTGTAGAATTTCTTTAAGAGAATGAGTGACTCAGGGAATGGAATCCAGGATGTAGGTTTAGAATAAATGAGGAATTGTCTCAAACAGACTCCAGGTTGATCCTCTTTGTACGGCGACTTCCTGGAAGGGGAACTGGCTTGGACCAGAACGCCGCAGGCAGGGACCTGCAGCCTCCTGCTGTGCTGGGAGTCCTTTGCCTGGGAAGGTGCGGGGCTGCCCCAGCCGAGCCGGGCCGGCCCCGCCGAGCCCTCCTCGCTGCTGCCGTGGTCCCGCTAGAATTCCGTGAGCGCCACAGACAGGGGCCTGGACCCCAGGCCAGGCTGCTCCAGGTGCTCTGAGCACAACCTCCCCGATGCTCCTGGGCCCCAGCAGGGAGATGAGCAGTGCTCTTGGAGATGGGGAAGGCAGGGCTCGGAGTGCTGGTCGCCCTCGTTCGAGCCCACACACTGGCAGGTGGCTCAGGTGGGACTCAAGCTCGAAGGCCACCGTTCGCACTCCAGCCATTCTCGCTGCTCTCCTCCGGGCTCATGCGCAGACTTCGGAGCAAGCCGTCCTTCTCGCAGAGCCTGCTCCGACGCCGCTGTCACACCGGGCAGGAGCCTCCCCTTGATTGACAGCACGCATAAACGTGCTTACTGGTATCTGGAAGTAGGCTGATAAGCTTTAGAATCTTAATCGCCACTTACTTCATGGAAAGCTGGGATCCGCTCGAAAGGAATTGTGTTGACAGAGGTATCGCTTTCCCGGGGCCGCCGTAACCAAGTCCCCCAGACTGGGTGGCTCAAACACCAGACATCTGCTGTCTTCTAGTTCTAGAGGCTAGGAGTTCAAGATCAAGGCGTCAGCAGGGTCGGTCCCCTCTGAGGGCTGGGAAGGAGAATCAGCCCCCTGCTGGTCGGCTCTCCTAACTCCTGGTGGTGGTGGGCGATCTTGGACGTTCCTTAGCTCGTAGAAGCATCACTTCCGGCTCTGCCCCCATCTTCCCGTGGCATGCTCCATGGCCCTCTGTCTCTGCACCCGGCATTCTTGTTATGGGGACCCTGGTCCCATTGGATTAGCGGCCCACCCTCCTCCAGGATGGCCTCAGCGTCACTAACGTGTCTGCAGTGACTATTGCCAGATAAGGTCACAGTCTGAGGTATTGGGGGTAGGGCTCCCACTGTTTTGGGGGAAGACACACTTTAACTCATAACAACGAAGTAGTTAACCCGGCAGACACAAGGAAGAGGCGCGAGGAGATTCAGCCCTTTCCAAGTGCCCTCTTCGAGTGGCCGAGCCAGTCCAGGTAGCGAGTGGGCGCGGTAACACGTGGGGGAAGTTGGGCGGCGGGCGGAGCAGGGCGTGACTCTCGTCCCCACCAGCTATGAGCCGCCTCGTTTCCCTCACCTGTCACGGGGCGATAACTCTTCCTTTGAAAGAGTTTTGCGAGGCTTTCTGTAAATCTCAGTTTCTTTTTCTCTTTGCCACAGCTTACGTTCCATGGTTATCAGTAAGCGTGGGCACTCCACCTCTGTGTTTCAAGAACCCTAAATAAAGACCAAGAAATGCGTATTATGATGCGCAACTTAAAACTTCATTCATCTCTCAGTTCACAAGGCCGTCTACACTCACGTGTGATTTCGGCCTGACGGAAACTTGGTCAGTTTCAAATACCACCTAACGGAAGCTGTTAAATAAGTTGAGATCCAGTGCGAAGACCTCGGGGACAGGGGCTGGCAGGTGTGTGGCCCAGTCCCAAATTCGTTATTAGTTTCCAATATGAGCTTTTCTGTTTCCCATCTGTGTAGTGATGGGGATTCATTTATCATGATCTTTTAGAAATAGGAGGTCTAAATTAAGTCAGTATCTACTTAACCTGAAGTAGAAGGACAGATACACACACAGTTATACACACGTACACATTTTTTAAAAAGTACATCTTTAAATCCTTGTGTCCCAGATACAAGTGAGAAAATAGCACTTTGCTTCCCAATATTTGTCAAAATTCCAATGGAAGAAATTAATATATATTCAGAATTTTTCGAACCATTTAGATCTGAACTCTAGATTGAGTTAGGTTAATTTAAAAAAAAAAAAGGGCTAAGTCCTTGGACCACAATTACTTATCCCCGGAAGGAGCAGGTAGTCGCAAGTCGGATCTTCCCCCGGAGGAGGCGGAAGAAGCGACTTTACGAAGCCCACCACCCCGCAGACGACGCTCGACGTCTCTCCCGGTCTCCACGATGAAGCTTGACTTCAGGAATGTGTTTCGGAAATAAATATTAAGGGAAAGCTGGACGCCAGAATATTTTCTCACGAAAGACAACACAAGGCATGTCACCCATCACGCTGTCCTATTTTGCTTCGGCCTCTGGGTGTACTTTTTCCTTTTGCATTAGTTTCCTGTTGCTGGGGCAAAGAGTTACCGCAAACGCAGTGGCTTCAGACGATGCAGACGGACACTCCTGCGGTTGTGGATGTCGGAATCCAAAACAGCGGTGTCAACAGGGCTGTGTTCCCCCACAGGCTGCTGCTTCCCTGCGTGTTTCAGCCTCTGCGCAGCGCCAGCAGTGCTGAGATCGTGGGCCCTCCCTTCGTCTTCAAAGCCAGCAGTGAGGCGCCTTCAGACCTCTCCCTAACTCTGACCTTGACACTTCCGCCTTCTTCTTTCCCTTAGAGGACTCTCGGGATTACATTGGGCAACCTGCATAATCTCTCCATCTCAAAACCCTTAATTTTATCACATCTGCGAAGTCCTTTATGCCGTATAAAATTAGAACGTGTCTATTCTTGGGGTTCTTTTTCGGCTGACCACACCTTTCGAAATACCTCCCCTCTTTCTGCAGACCGAAGCTGGGTAAATAAAGAGGTGTCTTTAAACTGGTAGCTTTGAAGCTGTAGGTTTTGGGTTGATGTTTTCTTTGACTATTTCAACTTGGAAAAATCACTGTAAAAATACCAGTGTCGACAGGGACCGTAACAATTAATAGTACACTCGGGGTCCCTTGGAGGAGGTAGGACATGAGGTCATATGTATTAGAGCTCAATTTTGTGTGATGTACAGTACAAGGCCCTTTCTTGCAGAGAGTGTTTGGGAAGGGTCATTATTACACTTTGGAGCTATGGGTTGACTCGGGGCATTGAAATCCTTGATATAGTGAGTAGTTACAGAATTAATATACTTGCATTCGGAGAGCTTGTCATTAATCATCGGTTTCCACAGAAGGCCTACTTATTAGAGACCGTTTATAATCTGTGTCGATGGCGTGAAATAAACATTGACTTAGATCAAAGTGTCTGATGTTTCCCATGTCCCTCTGGTGCATTATTTATTATTTCTAAGTTTAAATATTCCAATCAATGTCACCTTGGGGCCAGCACAAATTGCAGCTCTTGAATAATTGCTCTGTATTGGTTGTTTTTCATTCCAGTGGCTGGACGGTAAAGAAATAGAACGTTCCGAAAGGATTCAGGCGTTACAGAACTTCCCGGAAATTGAACGACAGATCAGAGAGCAGGAGAGAGCTTACTGCCGCAGGCGCGCCAAGGACAAGGAGGAGGCGCAGAGGAGGCTGCAAGAAGGGCGCGAGAGCAAAGCGGAGGACAGGCGCCGGGCCTGGGACAGCTGCTGGGACGCAGACGACAGCGGGGCTCCTCTGTATGTAAATTATCAGTTTACTTTCGCGTTAACTTTGGTTAAGAGCAGCCAACCACATTCTTCTCCCAAGTTGTTCACAGCATCACGCGCATTCCAGACGAGGAATGTGAAGAATATATTATCATGTGAATTTGTGGAGGGGGGGAGGCTGTGAGCATCCCATTGTTTTTGACAACCCTGTGAGGCTTTCTTCCCTTTGAAAATAGAGCCTTTCCAAACTAACTATTTAAATTCGCGTCTAAACTTATTCTCAGACAGAATCTGTCTGAAAGATGCACAGTCGAGATAAATTAACAGGTGTGTTAGACTCTGATTTGTAGAGTACGGGTATTTTAGATAAGTCAAATGCAGATCACATTATTATAAATTGCTTACTTTTGATTGCATCGTAAAATATTCTATTTATGAATTACACAATGAATACATTTTAATGTGATTAATAAGCCTTTAATCGGTCTTTTTTACAAACATGAATTATTCTTGTTCAAGTGAATTGCAATTATAGTCAGTTGATTTGATTCTATACAATAAAAGCTTTAAACATTTTGATAACAGAATCTCTTCAACTTGAGAAAATAATGATTATAAAATTTTCAGACATACATACATGTTAAAAAAATTAGGCAGCTATAATCCCACCATCCAGACTTAATAAATGTCCATTGTTTGCATGTTTGCTTTGATCTCTCTCTCTCCTTTAAAGATTTTATTTATTTATTTTTAGTGAGGGGGGAACATCAATGTGTGGTTGCCTCTTGCCCACCCCCAACTGGAGACCTGACCCGCAACCCAGGCATGTGCCCTGACTGGGAATCGAACCAGTGACCCCTTGGTTCGCAGGCCGGCGCTCAATCCACTGAGCCACACCAGCCAGGGCCGATCTCTTTTAAAATAAGAATTCAAATATCACTGACAGAGCAGAAGCCCCCCGAGGGTTCCCCCTGTACCCCATTTCCCTTGTGGTCCGCAGTGGCGTCTGCCCCCGCAGACAGCACACACTGGAGTGTGCCGCTCCCACCCCTATTTTCTTATATTTACTAGGGGATTACGCCTCCTCACACAAGTGTAGTTTGGTGTGTGTGTGTTTTTAGCATGAGTGATTGTCTTTCCGCCACTTTGCTTTTCATTCAACGTTATATTTTTTTGAGATTTATGTGTACGGAGACACGCGGAACTAGTTTCTTCGTTCTGACTGGGGAATAACACTCCACTGGGTGAATAAAGCACAATGCATCCCCCAGGCGATGAGGAAAACACCTAACAGCTAGCGATTCGCTGGCCCTGACACTCAGAGGGTGCACTGGCTCGGACACCGGGCTCGGCCCCCCACCGTGGCTGCCCGCCGAAGACCAGCCCAGGGGCAGTGCATCCTCCTTTGGGTGGCTGTCGGGTTGTTCTCCCTCTTTCATCTTTCCAGACGATGCTGCAAACTCCTTCTTGTGCAGGTGTGAAGGCTTCTTCAGGGTGTTCAGCAATGATGTTGCCACATCATCAATTATGAGCATCTTTTCAAGTTTATATGGATTAATTACCAATTGTTTTAGAAAGCGTATTATTTATACACATATAATCTTTGCCAGTACTAGATAATGTGATATTTAAAAACATCAGCCAATCAAGGTGGTTATTGCAGTACTTTATACTTAATTTGAATTTGTAGAATTACAAGTGAGTTGAATATCTCAAATATCTTCTGACATGTTATTGGCTATTTAGATTCCTTCTATTTTGGTTCTACTCGGGTCCTCTGCCTATTTTAAATAAGTTGTAAGTTTTTTTTTCTTATGGACTTATAGTTCTTCTGCATTCTGAATGCAGTTTCTTCAGTGGTTATACGCTTTGTAAATGTCTTTTCCCAATATGTGACTTCTTAATTTTAATAAGTGATTCTGCGTCATAGAATTCAAAACTGTCCGTGTAGCTAAACTTATTTTTTACTCTGCGGTCTTGTCTCTGAAACTCTTCACGGCCTCAGCATCGGTCTGTCTGGGATTAACTTCTGACTGCAGTGTCGGGTGGGGTGCTGGTCATTTCCTGGGTGGGTAGCTGCCTGTCCGCACCACTTACTCGGGTGCGGTTCTGCTCCCACTGACCTGCAACACCGCCCGTGCCATGCACCCCCTGCTCATGGATTTGTGGGTCCACTCTGGCTCCCCAGAATGTTCCAAGGGAGCCCCTTCACGGGGTCTGAATTCCTATCCCTTTATGCTAAGTCTTGGGATGTGATAGGAGATAGTCTCAGTTTTCAAAATTATTTTGGCTCTTCTTAAATTTTTCCTCTCCTTTAGAATTTTAGAGTCTGCCATTCAGATTCCCCTGGACCCCCAGTGTGATTTTGGTTGCAATCGCATACAATTTATACATTAATTAGGGGAAAGTCGGCATCTTCGCAAAATTGGTTCCTTTCACGCTGAGCTTTTTAGAATGGCTATTTATTTAGACCTTTTGAGTCCTTCAGTAAATTTCGTAATTTTCCCTATAAAGGTCTCACACCACATCTCATTAGATTTATTCCTAAGTATCTTGTGGAATGGGATTTTAAAAATAAACCTGTAATTGGTTCTTGCTGATGTATAAAAAGACAAACGATTTTTGCATACTGATACTGTGTTAAACTATCCTGATGAACTTTTTAAACAGATGCAATAGTTTGTCAGGAGATTCTTCTGCCTTTTCTAGGTAGAAAAACATTTTTTTTTAATAAATAGCAACTTAATTTCTTCCCAAGCTTTCTACCTCTGCTCTATGTATTTTTAAGATTTTAATTTATTTTTAGAAAGAAGGGAAGGAAGGGAGAAAGAGAGGGAGAGAAACATCAATGTGTGGTTGCCTCACACATACTCCCAACCAGGGACCTGGCCTACAACACAGGCATGTGCCTGGACTGGGAATCGAACTGGTGACCTTTCGGTTCTCAGGCCCGTGCTCAATCCACTGAGCCACACCAGCCAGCACTGCTCTGTGTTTTCTTTAGGATGTTTGCTAAGCCTCCAGAATGGGGCAAAATATCAGCAGTTAAGACTGGTGGTGGTAGCTCTTCCTGCCTTGAAGAAGAACGCTCCCAAAGCTTATCATTAAATATTATGTGTGCAGTGAGGTTTGGGTAGCGTGAAGTAAGTTTTCCTTTATTCCAAGTTGACGAAGAGCCTTCATCATCGCAGAGTCTGGGTTTTCACTGGATGCTTTTCCTGCGTCTGTTGAGATAACCATGTCTTTCTGTTAATGAGTTGAATCACATTGATAGCTTTTCCAATAGTAAACCATTCTTGAATTTCTAAAATAAACTCACTTTGTCCCTGATATATTTTTAATGCACTGCTGTATCCATCTTGCTAGTGTTTTAAATGATATTTAACCTATGTTCACAAATACGTTTATGCCACAATCTCCCTTTTTCATTGTATTTTCCCTGGTGTTTTGCATCAGAGTTATAATAGGCACATACACTGTGTTGGGACCACTTCCCATTCTTGGTTGACAGAAGTTTACAGAAGCTTAAGATGATTTGTTCTGTACATTTTAGTGGAAGCATCCAGTTGGGATTCTTCCAGGCGCCTCCTTGTTCCCCCACGGGACTGGCTGTCCCTCGGGCATCAGCCCTTTCAGAACCTCGTCGTCATTCTGGAGGAGACTCACTGAAAGTGAGGCACCCACGAAGTCAGGGTCGGGGAGTCGGGGGCTGCTCTCCTGTCCAGAAGAAACACCATGGAGATTTGGGGCTGCTAGTGGGGAGACGAGCACTCCATGTCTTGACTAGACAGGGTCTGCGGCCAGCCTGGAACAGAGGACCCAGGAGGGAGGGCGTGGGAAAGGGCCCACAGCAGGCACTCGGCAGGAGCTGCACCGGAGCTGCCTTGAGGGGGCGCTGCCGCCAGGGAGAGTGGCCGTGGTGAGAGCCTGGGGCGGCTTGTCAGGGGCAGGAGCTCCGGAATCATCACAAAGGACCTGCCAGGTCGTAGGTGATCACTCTGGCAGGAGCAATGAACTTGGAAGGCTCTTGTACTGTCTCCAGGAACCAAACAGGCTCATCAGAGAAAGCCAGTAAGTGGGTATCGGCCAGGCCCAGAGAAGGACCAAGGCCCAGGAGTGACAACATCTTTCTCCCAAGAAGTGTTTGCCTTCTCCTCTCCATCCCTCCTCCCGGGCCCACATTTCTGAAGTCAGGACGAGGCTGGAGAGGCCCAGCCAGATGGGGTACCTGTCCCTCTCCCCACACCAGGCCAGGCTTGAGCTGGGCAAGGGGAGAAGGGTTTGGAGAGGAAGGGCAAGGCTTCGATTGGTGGGTAAGTCTGGAGTTTTGTTGAAACCGTAGACGTTTTAATACCTAACAGAGAGTGTCAGCTGAGATGAGGCTGTGCCGGAAAGTGAGCGCGGGCTTTGCTCAGGAGTGAGACGGGAGGTCCAAGAGAGAAGATTGGAGGGAAGTGGCTGAAGAGCAGATTTTTGTTCATTTTCTAGCGGGCTCAGTCTATTTCACCAACCAGCTGCGTGCATTTGTACGTGTTTGGCCTTCGGAGACTTATGTTATTTAGCTGAGATTTCCAAAATTTTTTAAGTACAATTATTTTTATGTTTAAAAAAATTTTTTTTTAGCTTGAGAAAGGTAAAAGTAAACCAGTTAGTCACTTTCTGGCAAAAACAAATTATTTTAAGTGAAAATGGAACCAAGTACTTCAGTTACAATTAGCTAGAATATTGCAGAATATTAGTTCTCCTAAATAGATTGTTTTTATACCGTAAAGAATTATAGCTGTATGGCAAAACGTTTATTTTCAGTGATTTGCATTATGTAGCATATTAAACTCTCCAGCTGGACTTTATAATAAGTAAAGAATCTAAGCAGAATGTTATTCTGTGCTCTGGTTATACTATTTAAATTTCATGTCTTAGTATTTTTGGTGCATCCCTTCAAAAAGTACCTCATTGGAAGGTCAGCAGAATGAGCCTTTTGCGCCCTCTCGTTTCAGTCCGGAGACCGCCAAGGTGGGCGTTTGCGCATGCGTGTGAACGCTTACCGCTCGCCACGCTTGGCGCTGCGGGGTCCCCATGGGCGTCTTCAGCTGGTGTCACTGAACTAGCGTGAACATTCTAGCGTGAGGCGAGGGGAGAGCGGCTGTTCCCGTGTCCTGTGGGGACGTGCTCACTTCCTCTCTGCTAGAACACACTCTCCCAAGGCAGGGTCCTTGTCCGTCTTGACGGGGCTTGTGTCCCTGGTGCCTGGCACGCAGAAGATGCTCAATAAAAATTTCTTGAGTCCGTATTGAACAGACAGTCAATATCTCATAAAATACCGATCTGATGCCATGTAGAGGTATCTAATTTGCTGACAATCCACAAAACATGAATAAAAAAGAAAACACAGTAATCTTACCCTATAAAGCCACAAAGTCAAGTTATCCACGAGAAATAGAGGTCATGCCACGGAGGACTTCACGGGTCCCACTTGGGAATTTCGAAGCTAGAGAACCTGGAAATCATATGACCTGGTTTTTCTGTTAGAAAGGTGCTCTGGGAGGGTAGGATTGAGGGGTGCAGTTCTGGAGAGGGGGTGATTGCCAAGGCTGAGCAGCCCCTTAGTTTGTCAGCTCATCAGAGCCTCCTGCAAAATATTATAAAACACAGATTGCTGGGCCTCACCCCAAATCTACTGAACTCGATTCTCTTGTGGGAATTAGCCTGGGAATCTGTACTTTTTATAAAGCTCCCCAGCAATTCCTGTCGGCCTGGGTGTGAGCCCTTGCATCGGATTTCTGCACCCTTCCTCCTGGTGCCAGACAAGGAGGGGCCTGCCCTGTGCTGTGGCAGGAGCCCTTCCAGCCTGGCTCAGGTAAGCCCTGGTTCAGACACGTCTGGTCGGGGTGGGAAGACAACACAAGGGAAACGTGTATGATATTTACGGGGCATCCCTAGGGATGAAGCTCACACGGCCACCTTACACGCTGGATGTCTTTTGGTTCTTTCCTAGCCCGACCTCTGCAGAGAGCAAAGATCGCCTCCAGGCACTGGAAACGCAAGGCGGGGACCCAAACAAAAAGAAGTTAAGTGACAGCGAAGATGACCTGGAATTCTGGAATAAACCCTGTCCGTTTACTCCTGAGTCTAGACTGGAAACTCTTAGACATATGGAAAAACAACGGAAAGACCAAGACAAATTAAGGTATTCCATTTTCCCCCTATAAGCTAGAGTAAGCTAACACTCTTTTGTGGACTACATTTCTATGGTTGCACACCATTTTTACTCGTGATCTGTGTTCAGCCTTTGTTAGCCATCACATGTACGTTTTGCTGGGTTTTTTTAGTTCAGTTTTTTGTTGAACGGTGTGCACTGACATGTATTGATATCAAACGACCTTCTGTAGAATGTCTTGAATGAATGGCACTTTAGGTAGGCTTCGTTTGCGTGTCTTTGGTTTCGTAACCACTTTAAGTGTGTGGAGTAAGAGCAGGGCTGGGTTAGAGATACAGGCTATCTCGGGACCAAGGGCAAGGCCTCCTTGTGGAATGAATGAGTTCCATTCAATTTGCCAAATCAATAATTAGAAATTAGTTTCATTAGGTGCTATATTTTTTCCTCATACAACTCTCTTGGACATTTAATGGTATGCCTTCACTTTCAAATTATTTAGATATAATTTGTTAGCAGCTAGAATGCTTAAGCTATTATTTTCAGGGCAGCTTTTTAAAAGATAGGCTCTGCATCATTCCCCTTCATGTCGCTGCTTAAGTCGACTGCGTAAAATGTATCACTTAGGGGAATACTTAAAATTCATGAGCTTGGGAAGGCGATCAATTAGCTCTGAAATACAGTAAGAAACCAGAAGGGCAGCAAAGCAATTAGCAATCTCTGCTGCTTTCGTAACATTTTCTTTATTGATGAGGTAGGGACGTGCAAAAACGAGAGCCGGATTCTGTCACAAAACGCTTGTGTGTAAAATTCGGTGGTTTGTGTATACTGAGAGGCCAGTCAGTGCTTTGGGGAGAGCGTTGAATCCCGTCAGGAGGAGTGGGTCCATGCGGCCACTCTGCTGCTCACTTGGCGTGGCTCTGGCTTGTACGTGACTGCTCCTCGTCAGTTTCCTCATCTGTTAACCAGGGACTCGAACCCCTGCCTTCCCTACCCCCTGTGTTGTCAAGAGAATCAGATGGGCCAATAAACGTAAAAGTGCTTTGCTGGCTCACAGACTCTTTGAAATGGAAATTCCACATGTTTATTGAAGAAGTACCATATTTCTGATGTATATGCATATACATCTATACTACCATATATATAACTTATATCCCATCGAGCCTGAGAGCTGGAGAGATTTTTCTTCCTCTGATGTGAATGAGAATGAGAGCCCAGCCGCTCTGTGCAGGGCGCAGAATTCCACCCACACGCCCGGGTTCCTGAGACGTCTGCGCTTTGCGGACGCACCTTAATCGTCCCAGCTCCTGGAGAATAATGTAGTTCATGGGAACATCAACCGATTGGACCTGGGGGCCCCGTTTCAGAGGCAGGAAAGTTTTAATAAGTTTCCGTTTTCAAATAAAGTTAACTGACATAAAATCAACACGAAAAGAACAATAGAGAAGATGGTCAATAATATTGCAGAAACTGTGCACGGTGCCAGCCGGGCGCTGGATGGAAGTATCGGGGGAAACGCTTCGTAAAGTATCTGATTGTGCAGCCGCTGTGCTGTGCACTTGAATCTAATGTAAAATAACGTCAAATCTAAACCACGGTTGAAAAGTAAAATGAAAGAAAGAAAAACAGAAATCCAAGGCAAAGAATTGCCTGCAATTTTGTTATCTAAACACAGTTGTCCATCTGACCTTCTAGATACATGCCTATTTTAGTTTTCATGTATTTTTGGTAGTGTTTTAAATACATAGACTCGCAGTGCCCGTTTTTTCACGTTATCCGTGAGTCCTGTCCTCTTTGCTGCATTTCTTCGCCTCCTGTCCTTACACCTTCAGCACAGCGAGTGTTACGGCCTTAGGTCGATCCCACCAGAACTTCCTCTGCCCTCGACAGTTGTATGAATTATTGCTGCCGATGTGGGATTTGGAGTCCTAGTTTAAAAAATGAAAATGGACTTCTATTGGATACATTTGTTCTCACTGACTACATCATTCACACTTTCCTGTCGCCTTTTAGAGCAGTGGGTAAGGAGCTAGCACACTTCCAACCACGACGCAAGGCCTCCCTCCCTCCCTCCCGGCAGGACGAGCCCGCCCGCTGCTGGCTGTCTCTCCTCCGGGGGCGGGCATCGGGCCCCGCCCGGGCTCGCCGCCGCGGGTCGTGCCGAGGGGAGACCCCCCTTTACTCGGGCCCTCATGGGCTGGTGTTTTCATTTCTATAAAATCGATGCTACTTGGCGTTTTAAAAATTGCAATCTTAACTAAAGCAGAAGCTGGGTACACAAATGGAGAATTGACAGTGATCTGGGTAAGTCATGCATAAAATAGACTTATTTAAATATTAATGGGTATTTCATGAAAAGAGCTCCCCCTTCCCGCCCATTAAATCATCTGGCAAATTGTCTCGGTCCCATTTTTGCTTCACAGACACAGATACAACCATGCAGATGTCCAGCTTGACTGTCGATTTCCAGCACGGAATGGACTTCTCAGCAGTCAATTTGTTGACATGTTCTCAAATATCTGATTAATTTTTCCTGAACCGTTTCTCAAAAAAGTATCAATTACCCTTATATTCTCCTTGTTTGTTTTCCCCTCTTCCCTCCGCCCCGTGTTCCCACCTACCCCCACTCTGAAGCGAAAAGAAGAAGAAAGGGAAAGCACCCAGGACTTTGATCACGGAAGACGGGAGAGCCCTGAACGTCAATGAGCCCAAGTACGTGAGGCCAGGGACGCTGCAGGCGCTGACTCTGGGGGGTCGGTCACTGCAGTGACGGGTGTGCCTGGGGAGAGGATATTTGACCTCCTGACCTCCCTCACAAGCTCCATGCCTAGTAAGAATGACATGCATGCGCGCACGTCCAAAAGCAAAACGTTCATTCTGTTTTCAAGTGCGTACTGTCCCGCTTTGTTTTCCTGGTGCCCAGAAAACGGTCTCGACCTGCCGAAGGCCTTGTTATTCGTGCACGCCCAGGAACTCCGGATCGTCTGAGAATTGCCAGTGCGTTATCGCTGTGTGTGTTCATTTTTAAAGCTCTGCCGTGAACAAGCTGGCTGAGAGTGTTGACACATCTCCGTTCCTTCGACTTTATACCGTGGAACACATCCTCAAAGCATCCCAGAGCTAAGGAAAAAAATCAATATCAATATCTCCATGAAGTTAATGAGAAAGGAACAAATATTCAAATTGGGGAAATTCTCAAATATGATAATACAGGATCTACCCCCTATCTGGCTATCTTAAAATTCAAAACTAGAAAGCCAGCTATTAAAGGCCTTTTGTAGCCAAAATACAGACCAGCCTGTGGTCTAAATCGTGTTCACCTCATTTTATTACTCAACACCTGTGTACTTTTGTCATTGGTTTGCTAGTCATCAACCATGATAGAGGTACCATCCTGAACAACTGCCAGGCATTATTCATTTCTTCTCTGTGGCAATCCTGCATGATGGGCCGTGTTTCTCTTTCAAAGATCCAAAGCCTGAGCCTGAGAGAGGTGAAGTGACTTGCCCAAGATCACATAGCTGATAGGTGGTGTGTCCGACTTGGTCATGCTAACCCAGTCGTAGTGATGCCCACAGTCGAGGTTGTAACCTTCCTCACCCTGCCCTGCCCATATGCCCTCTTTATCCAGCAGGCATGAATGCGGCACAAGCCATGATGCTGGGCACCGGTGACACAGCAGTGAATGTGACAGGTTTCTTCCTTCATGGGGATTAAAAATCACCTCTGACAGGGCTTAGGAGACCCCCGGAGCTCTCTGTGCCCCTAGTGAGACCACCATTTTTGCCACCACGCTGACCACTTTACCTGCACCTAAAACTCATACTCTTCAGGAGGATTCCATGAAGCCCTAATTACCTGTCACCTCTACCACCTACATCTGTCATGCTGTGGTTATCCTTCCCAACCCTCCTGGGTCATTGTCATCATCCAGACTCTTATTCCCACATGACTCTGTACACCTTCTAATCGAATTCATTCTCTTTCCCCTCTTAGACTGCCCCCCTGCCCCACCCCATCCACTGTGCCCTCTGGAGCTTATGCATTGTCAGCAAGACCTGGACAATTACAATAGCGTGTTAAGCAGTTTCTGTGGTTCCTCTCTTGGCCTCCTATAATCTCTTCTACTCAGTTGAATGAAGAAGGAGGAAGGGCACACACCAACTCTCTTTACGAAAATTCCTGGAAAGTGCCATGTAACACTTTCCTTTATAGAACTAAATCATATGACCTCATCTAGCTGCAAGGGAGGCTGGAAAAATATAGTCTTTATGCTGCAGAGCCATGTTCCTACTTAAAACCAGGGGTCCCATTCCTAGTGAGAAAAGGGGAGCAGATAGAATGAAGTGAAGGGAATCTCTGCCATAGAAAACCTTTCTGAAATGACCTTTCAAGTGATTTATGAAGGGAGAATTTATGTTGCCTGGCTGGAAAATTGGGGAGCAGCAATCAAGGCAAGGGGCCAGCGTGTAAAACAGCTCCTGAAATGAGATAAAAAAATGCATAGGTCATTGGAGCCGCTAAAGTCCTGCACAGCTGGACTATTGAAATTAAGGACAATGACAGCCACAAGCAGACATCCTGCTGAAAGTCAGAATATATTTAGCTTACATTCTTCAATATTGTTTGGTTATGTGTTTTACAGAATAATGTGATAAGTGAAGTGCTCAAAATAAAATTGACCAAGTAATTCTGCAATAGTCATTCTGAACAGTGTGCAAGTGACCCCTGGGACTCAGCCTCAGGGTAGAGTCGAAAGACTTAGGGCTTTAAAATCCTGCCTCTCCAGGCTCCTGTGGCCTCTTTCGCAGCTACAACAGCTTCTCCAAGCCTCTGTCTCTTCATCTACAAGATGCAGATGATTAACCATGGGCAGTGTGTCCGCATTCCCCAAGGTGACAGAAAGGTCAACGACGAAAGGAGAAAGGATGGTGAGGAAAAAGGAGCCGAGGCTGTTTAAAAGTTAAGGAACAGAATATTGGCCAAGGGGAGAAAAGTGCAGCATTTAGTTCTCCGTAACGTTGGCAGTGTTTTAGTGTGCTCCTAGCAACTCCAACGACATGGAGAAGAAAACTTTAACCACCAGATGTCCCTGTCTCCGCATCAATGCTATTTTTTTGTATGTAATTTACCTTAAGATTCTCACATTTAAGCAGTGTAAACAAATAGTTTATGAATGTATTACAGATTTCTGTTGAAATTTTTTTAATTAACACAGGCATTCTATTATTCATCCGCCAAAATGTTTGTCATTGGAAATTATTATGTAATTACTATGAAATTTACTTTTGATAGTAGGATGAGGCTGTTTTGTAAAGTATTCCTAAAGACATCCTCTTTTTCTTTTTTGTCTTTTTCCTGAAATGGATTGTTCCTTAGACTTGATTTCTCTTTGAAAGATGATGAAAAACGTAACCAGATCATCCTGGACCTGGCTGTGTACAGGTAAAGACATTTTATTGTGCATTTATTTAATGGCGTTTCTGCCTGTTTTCATTCTCAGTTGCACTGTCTTGAGTTGTGAAACCTTTCGAAATGACACTTGGTTTGCTATAAAACAGCACCTACCCCTCTCCCAGCACTTCGTTCTACTCCCCTCCCCCGACGCCACGCTTTTTGATTTCTACCTGACAAGCTATAAATTCACTTCTATTTTTAAAAATCTTGATCAAGGCAGGAACTTCGTTTTGTTTGTTTGTTCCTCCTTCCTCATATCTCCAGCACCTGAAACAGTTCCTGGCACCTGGTAGGAACTTAGTAAGTACAGGGATGGATGGATGGATGGATGGATGAATACTGATGATAGGAACCAATGAGCATTTATACGCATGAATTATAATAAAGGTTTTTCTCTTTTTAAGGACTGTTTTACATGCTCTATTTTACTTAATCTTTTGTAACCCAGTGAAGTAGGAGGGATTATTATCCTGGAATTATCCAGGAAGGGAAAAATTTTCAGAGACTGAGTCTTGTCAAAGTAGAGAGAGTAATTGGAGAAGCCAGAAGGTGAACCCCCAGGCTTAGTTCCAACTTTGTTTTTTTTTTAACTGGTAAATACATGAGTTCAAATTTACCAATTCAACTGTTTCAAGTGTGTAACTCGGTGGAATTTAATAAATTCACATGTTGTGCAACCATTACTACTATTTCTTTCTAGGAAGTTTTCATTGTCCAGAAAGGAAGCCCCAAACCCATTAAGTAGTCACTCCTTGCTTCCCCTTTCCCTGACGACCCCTAATCTGCTTTCTGTCTCCATAGATTTGCCTCCTCCAGATATTTCCTATGCACTGAACCACATGTGACCTTTGTGTCTGGCTTCTTTCACATAGCGGGATGTCTTTAGGCTTCATTGGTGTTGTGGCACCTGTCAGAAGCGCCTCCTTTTTCATGGCTGACTAATATTCCACTGTGCAGACATACCACCTTCAGCCACGCACTCACCAGTTGATGGGCGTGTGGGTTGTTTCCGAGTTGTTTCCACCCTTGGCTGTTGTGAATAGTGGCTGGCTCTCGGTACGGTCCCTTCTTCTGCACCCCAGCTGCCGCTCCTGTGTGCCTGTCAGTCCTTCAGCCGGCCCCCTAACTCTGTGTGGCCCGGTCACCTGGCATGCCTTGAAAAATCTCCCAGCTCTTCTCCGCTGGCTCCCTGCCCTCCGTTCCTCCAGCTCCCCAAGCTGCCCCCTCACTTGTTTCTGCAGTTAAGCATTCTCTGGTAAATCTTTTTCGGGCCTTTCCACTTTTAGGCCTTATTCCTGGAGTTTAATGAATGTGCAGTCTTTCCTCTTTTTAGCTCTGCTGACTGCTTCACCTTCAGTCTTTAAAGGAAAACTTTCCTCATCCTTATGTGAGTGCACTTCCAAGGAGCAGGGATGGGTCTCCCGTCTAGGAGAACGTGAAACCCTTCCGTTCCCACGATTTTGTCTGAACCAATGACACTAAAATCCCTCGTTACCTTCATCGTGGCCGCACTCACGCGGTTCACTCATTCACTCATGTATCCTTCCTGCCTTTATTCAACGGGTACCGATAGAATACCTACTGTGTGCCGGGCACTGGGAGACCGTAACTGGCCAGTTCGACACACAGTTGCCACTCTCCTGTAGCTTGAGGCGCAGCGGGGCAGACAGGTGGTCAGCAGGCAGGCAAATAGTAAGTCCTTGCAAAGGGAAAAGAGCGCCCTACGGGAGCGGGAGAGGGACCGGGGACAGGGAAGGACGATGTGTGTAGTTCGGTGGCCGGGGGCGTGGTCAGGGAAAGTCAGCCGTGTGGGCACTGAGAAGATAAGGATGAGAGAGCAGCAGCGAGGTCCGCGCAGCACCGTCCGCGCAGCACCAGCGGGAGGTCCTTTTCAGGCGCAGGAAAGCAGGGCCTGCCGAGGTCTTGTAGGTGGGACAGGGGAGCACCCAGGAGGCCCTAAGCATGGAAAAGAACCTATCACCCATTCGCGTGGTAGATATCACGCGTGACATTTCAGGAGACCTTGGCTCCACTCCTTATTATCCTAAATTTTAAAAAGATTTTGTTTATGTTTAGAGGGAAAGGGAGGGAGAGATACGTTGATGTGAGAGAGAAATATCGATTTGTTGCCTCTCGCACGCACCCTGACTGGGAACCGAATCTGCAACCCAGGCACATGCCCTGACCAGGAGTTGAACCGGCAACCTTTTACTTTGTGGGACGATGCCAACCAACTGAGCCACACTGGTCGGGGCTATTATCATAATTTTTATTAAATAAAATTGAATGATGCTTTATAAACACTATGTACTAGGCACCACGCATGTGTCTTCATAGCAATCTAAGGGAATAGGCACTATTCATATGCCCATTTCACAGATGAGGAAACTGAGGCTTAGAGAGGTAAAGGAACGTAGTCCATGGTGATGAAGCAGGAAGGTGTGGAGTCCTCCATCACAGGACTGTGTGACTGAAGCCCATGCCTGTAGCCCCAGGGTCACCTACCTGCTGGGATGTTTCTGATTTTTGAATCCTCACTGAATTTTTTAATGCTCGCCATCACTATTTTAAAATGTGTAAAATGGTTATTTGACTAAAGGAGGGAGGTGAGATCTGCATGTTTCATTTGTTCAGGAAGCGGAGGAGAGTAATTGCCACCTGATCCTGGGGACAGGGCCACAGACAGATGCTTTGCTCGCTCAGCAGGATGTGCCTTCCCAGGGGGAAGTGAAGCCGGTGGGTGGGTGAGGGGGAGTGGTATCAGGGCAGCAGCAGGGGGCGGAGAGCCGCTAAGGAAGCAGGGGCTGGGGGTGCCTCCCCTGCACCCCACACAGAGTTCAGTCAGCAGTCCTGGCTGTTCAGGTCGGTCTGAGGGGCTTCAAATAAAATATTCATGAAAGAGCATGGTGTGCTGTGTCCTTTGCAAACCTCGGGTGTTTCAGGCCTCCAGTATTTCTGGGCGAGGGGCACTCAGTGCCAAGCGTGCTGGTGGGTCTAAAAATGGAATCGCTGATGTATGGAATTTCCTTTGGTCTGAGGATTTAACTTAAGGCTGATTCCTTAAGATCTGTTTAGTGTGAAAGCTCCGTGCATTTACAAGGGTAGGTCCCACACGTGGGAGTTTGCATGTGTAAATTAACCTGCACACCTAACGTTTTTGAAAAGTCGCAAGATGTCGTATGTTCGATATGCTGGATTTTCCAGGTACATGGACACCTCTTTAATCGACGTCGATGTGCAGCCGACTTACGTGCGGGCGACGGTCAAAGGGAAGGTAGGTGCGGCCCGCACTGTCTCGGCTTCCGGAGCCACGCCGTGGCCGAGCTGGGTGCCTGAACCTTGTTCTGGGTGATGTTAAGGTAGAAGAGGGGAAGCCCGGTCAGAGAGTGGTCCTTCGGGCGCATGATTTTATGCTTTGGGAACAGTGCTCAGCGGGCATGGCTGCTGACCGTTGTGCCGCTTGATGAAATCAATGTTTTTCACCTGTGTCTGTTGCGCTGGTACTTTCTCCGAAGCTATTATGTATGCTGTAGCCTATGCTTGAAATTAGGTTTAAATACTATCCCAATATCATTTTATCTATTTTATTGTGTTTTTTCCCACTACCATTTAGTCCCCTTGTACCCCCCACCCCACCCACTGCAATTACCGCAGCATTGTCCCTGTCCAGGAGTCGTTTCTCCTTTTTGCTCAATCCCTCCACCCCTACCCTCTTTTAAGCCGAAATTGTCACCGCTTTCATTCATAGTAACTGTAATTTCATCATTTTTGAAATCGTAGTTTTTGCTAATTCTAAGCATTCATGTGAAGTAGCTTGAAGACTTTTAAATGGAAATATCTTGATGTTTTATGACAGTAACATTTACCTACAAACCCTTTGTCAGCCACGTGGACATAAATGGGTCAATGAGTGTTCCATTGTTTGTGATCGATGATTGTTCTTTAGACTGTTCATCAAAACAGGTAAAATAGTTCATGCATATCAAGCATAGCCCATATATTATTTTTTTCTAGTAAGTCTAAGCACATTTTAGGAAATGGAATGATGAATCTTAAATCCATAATGAAAATACCTCTTGAAGTAACTACTCTCTCACGTGAGATGCACCTACTCTCCCTAACACGCCCTCTTCATCTTCAGCCCTTCCAGCTGGTCCTCCCGGCAGAAGTCAGACCTGATAGCAGCTCTGCCAAGAGGTCTCAGACCACAGGGCACCTGGTGGTCTACATGCCCAAGGTAGGTAATGCCATCTGGGTCAATTTCAAGTCTGGTTCTGTTGGTGCCGGCAGGCACTCGACCTGTCAGAGTGAACTGTGACTTCTGATCAAAGTTTTGTTTTGGTTGAGAGAGCCAGAAAATCTACGCGCACCAGCTTAGGCAGGAGAACAAAGACCTGTGAGAGCAGAGACCCAAGACTAGGACGTGGCTGGGGCCCAAGGGAACTCGTCCTGCCAGGAGTTCCTGCCTCTGCAGACCAGGGTGTGGGTGGGAGTTGGCTTGTGCAAACCACGCGATTCTTCGAGCATGTCCATTACATGGTGATCAGTCCTTCCCTTGCCTGTAACTGTGAGAGATATAGTTGGCCTTGGCTATCTAAAAATGTGCTTGAAGTCCAAATATCGAGCTTACCAGTTTTGTGACTTTGGGAAAATTATGGACCATTCTAGGCTTCTCTGTCCTAATTAACACTTAAGAGAGATAATACACATAAAATCCATAGTACAGTGAGAGTACTCCACAAATATTGCTGGTATTATTTTTCGTATTTTTATGATATAGACAAGATATTATTTTAGCTAAAATTCTTTATTATCTATTTTTTGAGGGAGAGGTGATGTAGATATACTTTTGATACAAATCACATAAAGAGATGAAGAGATCTTTCCAATCACTGTGGAACGAAAGTTCCTCTGGATTGACTATGCCCGTTTAGCTGAAAAGTGCAAGTCTCTAGCTAAACCCTGGACAATTCAACCCATCTCTGGCCAAAGAGATGGTAGCATTTTGTTTAGTTTCTGCTATTTTATATTTGGTTCCTATTATCTCATGGCAGGAGCTGGGGGTGGGGTCAGCTTTGTCCAGGTCACTCAGGTTTCAAAGGAGAAGAATAGATAAGCCGTTAAAATGAGGTTCTGCTTCTGAAGAAAAGGTGAATGGGTCAGGCATGTCCACCACAAAGAGTATAAACTTGATTAACCAATCAGGTTTCGATGGTGATTTAATAATCCTTCATTTTCCTATAGCCGGTTCTGCAACAGATAGATTATGGATAATCATTTATGTATTTTTGCCCTGAGGCAATAAAACAGCAAATATAATTTGTTGTCAAGCAAGAAAATAAACACAACTGTAAGAATTGCATTGTCCTTGGTGGCTGCAACAAATTAAGGAAATGTATGCTAATTAGAACGCCCCATAGGGAAATGGAAGCGATGACTTAATTACCACCACACTCTGATGCAGACATTTGCGTAGCCCTACAATCAGCAGGTTTTGGGGTTTTGTTTTGTTTTGTTTTTTGTTTTGAAACTTTCATCCTGACGGAAAAGCCAAAGTCTGAACGGTAGCTGCTGCTCCCCCAGAAGAGACGCAAGCCCTGGCCGGTGCACCTGCTGCAGGGGCCGGGCAGCTGACCCGAAGGCCTGGCCGTCCCTGCTCCTGGATCCTGTAAACAAATACGGCTTTCTGTGTCCTCCTCCTTTTGGTTTTTATACCTGTGAACTTTTCACGTTCGGTACACCTGGGAAGTGCGAAAATTGTACATCCACTGATAAAGTTTTTCCATTTTTGGTTCTTATTTTATGTCCCTTAGAAGTTTTTTCCATAGTCTTTTCTCTATAGCGGCCACGCACTCTCTCAAGTTTATTTACAGTTACCGTATGTACGGTTTCAGTTCCCATGTCCAGTGGGAATGCTCGCCCATCACGTTTTCTTGGAGCTTATGCGTGGCCTCCCGTGTATTTTCTCAAGTGTGAGGTCAGTCCGAGTCCTGTGTCCATAAGCGATCTTACCGTCAGCAGCCTGGGCGTGCTGGGCACCTGATCTCATCACAGGCCAAGCTAACAAGATTTTACTGAAATTTTGCATTCGCTGAAAAGCTTGCATCGAGTCATTAAATTAAACTCCCATCTAGATTCTCAATTGACAAGTTACAGGAACACTCCAAGAATATGCTTTATGATTTCCTTTGGGTGTTCTTGCAGAATAATTAACTGAGATTAAGGAAGTTGCCATGTGAACAGAACAGCAAAATGTATTTACAGCTTCTGGCTGGTGAACATATTGCTCGGTTCTGCTACACTGAGCGCAGAGGTGAAGGTCACATACCAAGGTCAACATTACAGACCGCGATTCTAAAAAACACACAGCCTCAAGCTCTCTTCCCCTTATTAGCTGGACATCTGTACTTCCTACTCAGATACGCTTGTCATGGCCCGTTGTAAGTTCATTTTTAGTCTCTGATTGTTCATTTCCAGCGGGTCTGTAGTGAGGGCTGCTAGGTGGTTCTGTCCCATTAATACTTCTACTCTGTTTAGTGCATTATTTCTCATTCGTAAAACTTCCAGCAGCAGCGAAAGTTAATTTCCACAGACTCCAAGCATCATCTCTTCCCTTGCTTGGCCTGCCTTCCCGGCTCTACGAATAAACTGTCTGTGGTCTACCCCGCCTCTCCAGATGTGTGTTGGGTCCCGTTTCCCCTTGTCTTGGAGAGACCATCGTCCCCCTCTGACAGTTCCCTGTTCTCTCGACTGCTTCCCTGAACTTCCCCCCATCGGCATTTCACATTGGAAAACGTGCGGACTCACCTGCCTTCTTAAAAACAGAATAAAATGAAAACACCCACCTCCATTGCCCTGGCGTGCTTTACAGCCAAACTCTTCCAACAGACATTTATGTTTGCTTGCTAGTTCTTTCTCCTCCCTGGGCCCCTGGAAGTCGGTGTGTCTCCTCACTGAATTCTGGGACCCTCTTCTCTCCTTTGTTTATACGCATTCCCTGCACAATCTCTTCTAATCTGATGACTTCAAATACCCTCTCTAGATCTCCATCATCTGCCAGTTGCCAATTGGGTAGTTAGGAATAGCAAACACAATGAGGAAAATTTAGGGAGATAGAATATGTATTTTTAAAACAGCTTAGTAGTATCAACACCTATTAAGAGAGTGAGCAATCTCTGTCCACTGGTGCCGGAGAAATGGTAGAGAGGGTAAACCATATTTCCAATGAGTACGCAGAGGTGAGAAGAACAGTGAATTTCAGAGGCTGCCATGGTGGGGCTCTTGTAAACGTCCCCCACTTTGCCGTATGACTCTGAAGCATCATGCCCTAAGAGAGAAGTGAACGCGAAGCCAGCCGATTCTCAGAAGGTCTTGCGACTTGTCTAAATGGCTATCTGAAGGGCCCCCAAACTGGACCTTGAACTTGAACGAAGTTAGTCTTAGATGAATACCACCCACACATGCCTCACAAGTAAGCACTACCATGGATTCAAATAATAGATAGACAGATAGTTATTTTTTTAGAGAGTACACAGCATGCAAAGTTAAGCTAGGCACCTACAGAGACATGAGCGGGACCAGTGGAAACCCAGCCGGTGTTTTGGAGTCTGGTCATACCAGGTGGTTCTCTTCCTCCTGAGAGTCCCGCAGTTATTGCAGATATTAAGTTGTGAGACAGAGGCTGTAAAACAGTTTTAATGGGAGGTCTCCCAGAAGTGGAACCTAGTGTAGGGCTTTGAGTACAGCAGCCTACTTGGTAAGGAGGGAAAGCTGGTCAGGAAGCAGGGACAGGAAGGCAGTGGAGAGCCAGAGGCCTGGTGAGCCGGAGTCCCCAGGGGAAAGCTCCGTGCAAAACACCCGTGTCAGGGTCGCTCCGTGACTGGGCTGATGGGAGTGGGATGGTGGCACACGGGCCCCTGAGACCCTTCGGGTGCCAGCTGCCGCTCCCCTGTGCGGGGGTCTGGGGGTGGGGGCGGTATAAACACCCCGGCGTTTCCGGACTGGTGCTGACGTAGACCAAACAAGGCAATCGTGTGGATGGAAGATATTTTCAACAGAGACTCTTCTAGTAAGATTGCAAAGAAGGGTATTTTCTTTTCTTCCAAACGTCATTATCATCCCTGATGTTTGTCCTGACTTCACAAAATATTTTCAGTCTCAGGCTGTGTTGCGTAGGTGATCCTCAGTGGAGACCTGTCAAGTGAGATTGCGCTTCACACACGTATCAAAGCGTTTCGAAGGAGTCATCGTTAGTTATATTTGTTCTACTTTTATTTCAAAGTCTTGTGACTGTCAATACTGGTTCCACATATTAATATCAGTAATCGCACCTTTTAAAAATTTCCTCCGACAACTTGGGTAACTTTGCAACCAAAGCTAGTTATTTTTTATCAGTTTTCAAAATTTAAATCTTTGCTTCCAAGTATGTATTTCTTTGAGACAGAATATACTTCAGAAATGCCTGACTTATATAGGTATTGTTATCTGTTCAAAGATTTTATATATAAATGTAGTTTAATAAAAATGTTTTATTGATTCTAAAGTTTTATATTAATAATATTCCTTTATGGGAATCTGAACTTTGTATACTCAAATGTTCAATGCCAGAATTACAGACAGTTAACTAATCAATCTGAACACCAGAGACACGTAAGAAGATGCACAATTCACGAGTGACCCAGTTCCTCTGAAGCCGACAGGAGGATTGTTAGAGAGTAGCCGTCCGTCTCACTCCCAGGGCTGGGCCGCATTGCCCAGGATGGTGCTCCCAGCAACCGACTCCGCCCATCGGCCCTCTGGGTCGGGTCGCTGGCTTACAGCAAGGCAGCCCGGTGTCTAGGGGACCTAGTTTGGGAGACTAACTGGGAAGAAAATAACGTGGAGACATTTTTAGAAATGACATCATGGTGGAGATGTTAGATGTACGCACTTAAGCAAACTGATGATGTACCCGTAAATAAATCACATGGAAGTTATTAATATCAGATTAGGGAAGTGAGGTGCTAGAACTCAGAAACCGAGAACTTTCTGCAACATTATGGAAAACTGTAGACAATTTATGAATTACTAATTAATCAATTTAAATATTTATTCAATTCTTCAAAGACTCATTAAGAACTTAGCACAAGTAAAGCCCTGTGAGAATTGCTGTGGGAGAGAAAAATGAATGATACAGGTCTCTGCGGTCCTTCTTCCTGTCTTTTCCTTCTTGACACCACTGACCTTCAACCAGACCTGCCTTCACCCGGTGCCTAAGTCCCAGTTTCAGAGAGGCTCATGCTCTTGTCGAGCAGCTCTTCTTCTCTTCTGCTTAAACTTGAAGTTCTGTCATTGGCTCAGAGACTAGTGTCCCAGTTGTAACTGCTGGGGTCTCCCACGGGCTCCCCGAATCCATTTCCCCCTAGTTAGATCCAGCACCAGCAGGGCCCTGCTGCCTGAAGCTGCAGCCGGTGGAACTCCCGCCTCCTCCCTGTTTGTAGACATGATGGGCAGGAGTGGGCATCCTGAGGCGGTCCTCTCTTCGTTCTAGTCCGTTGACATTCATTCATTCATATTCACTCATTCAGACACAGCGGTATCTTGGTACTCGTTGTTAATTCTTTCCGAGTGGCAAGCAAGAGACAATTGATGAATCATTTTTCTCATCAAAATGCGACAAGTACCAGGTTTGACAAGTTCCAAAGCCGATGAGTACCGGGATATGACTGTATTCTATACATTTTAACAAATACCTACCACATGCTAGGCATCTACGCAAAGTTCTTGGAAGTGCAAAGAAAAAGGAAAGACCTGCACTGAATGAGACACCCGAGGGGCGTCTCTTTGCAGAGTTAGGACTGAGCCTCTTGATACCTTCCTGATGCGCAGCCTTCAGCTGAAGACCCAATGAGGGCTCCTCTGTCGCGAGTCCCCTCTCCACCCCTCCCCCATTCGCCCTCGGCTGCTGAGACACCGTGGTCTGTCTGCAGCCTGGCAACAGTCTCGCAGCCATAGCTGTGGTTGTTCCGAATAAGTTGCTGAAGATTCGAAAGTTATTTTCTTTGGAAGAGCAGTGAAGGTGATAGAAGGAAGTTGTGTGATTCATAGAACTCAGATTAAAACATGAAAGTGGAAAACTTGTGAGTGGGAACAGCGGCCATACAAATACTCTCTGTTTCACCCCCCCACATATATGTAATTTGCATTTTATTTATGTTGATGTTTAATAGAAAATTTTCAGGGAAAATGGCTAGAATTAAATAAAAATGTGCAAATTACCAAGAATTACAGAAAATAAATGCAAACAAAAGTCAATACAGTTACACAGAATAGAAAAACATGAGGAAAGATGCATAAAAAGCAGAAAATCTCTAAGAAAGTAAGAGGCACAAAATCAGTTTTGCTGCCCCACTTACAAGAACGTGCCTGAATCTAAAACACAAGAAATATATAAAGAAAAAATGAGTGAAGCTATACTAAGTGATTTCAAGCAAAATTAGAGTAGTCATGGCAAAATTAATGTCAGATAAGACAGACTTTAAAGCAAAAACCACATTAACTGAAACAAGGATTATTCTGTAGTAACAAAAATAATATAAAATGAAGATGCGATTGCCTTTTAGTCCCTGGATTGTATATTAGTTCGGTGTCTAAAGCATAAGGTCTTACGAACATAAGGAAAAATCAACAGAATCAGCTCTAGAGGATTTATGACTAATTTCCATCTTTGATAGATAGGATCAACAAAAAATAAGACCACTTATTATTGGCATAATATAATGGAGATCGTTTGAAAAGTTCGTAGTAGACAAAACCCTATGAAAACTTCAGTTTCATTTCCAAAAGAAAAAAATTATGGAAATTACATTTAATTACAAGCTGATAGAAATACAGTTGAATAGACAATGTAGAGTAAACCAACAAATAAAACTGGGAAATTCGAAATAACATCCTAAAATGCTACTAAACCACGACGAAAAATTTAAAATGTAATTATATATTATTGGGAAAACAAAAAATGTAGATGTTAGCAAGCTCTGTAGGCTTTAGAACTCACCCCCCCCCGAGTGCACCCCTCCCCCCGTCGTGCATGTCCGTGGGTTATAGGATCAAAGGCACTTCAAGTGCCAGCTGAGAGGCCCACTGAGTGCATAAGCGGCAGACTAACTTAAAATGGCCAAACGAACCCATCATTTCGTTCTGCGGACCTGCTGCTCCCACAGTCTTCCTTGTCTCAGAAAATGGCATGGTCATCTACCCAAATGGCCGAGTCAGGGCGTCAGAGGCAACCTTGACTTACCTCGTACCTTCCCGACTCGTGTCTTGTTGGCACTTCCACCCAGAATGCCTCCTGCACCAGTTACTTCCTGCCGCCTCCCCCCCCCCCCCCCCCGGCCTTGTCCCAGCCAGCATCCTCTCCCACCGGGACCTTGGAGGTCCCCTCTCCCTGGAGCCCCTGCTTTGTCCTGCCCGCCTTGCGACTGTCTCTCTCCGCAGAGGCCGCAGCGACCTTTTTGAAACACAGATCGGCTCAGCGTATTCTTCGGCTTCAAACCTACTGACGGCTTTCTCTGCACTTGGAATAACATTCCGATTTCCCTGCCGTGGCCCCGAAGACTCTGCATGAGCGAGTGAGCTCCGGTGTTTCTAGCATCTTCTTCCTCTCCTTACACACTTCGCAGACGTGGCTGTTTTTTTCTCTTCACAGTAGCCTCATCTCCCCCACCAGACTTGTTCGTGCTACTTCTTTTTCTGCTGAGGGCACTCGGCCCTTGTCCTTGTGTTCCGTGTCTCCTTGGTGAGGTGCAGGCCTTCGCTCCAGCGTTCCTTTCCACGGGCGCGTTTCCTGATTGTCAGAGCGGACGTGGCCAGCCACACCCATTCCCCCAGCTATCTTCCCCAGCTCCTCGCTGCTGCCTTTATTTACCACCGAAAGGAATGTCCTTGCTTGTCCAGCTGTGTGTGGCTTGCCTTCCCCTGTCTAAGCGTCGGATCCACGACAGTAGGGGCCGGGACTGATGCGATGTGTGGAGCAGTACGGGGGTCTAGTAGGTACCTTCGTGGGTACCCACTAGCAGTATGAGTACTGTAGTAAGTGCTACAGTCGTCGAAAAAGAAAGAAAAGTGTATTCTTATCTAGTGAGGAAAGACTGTTTTCCAAAGCCCCGACTGCAGTGGACTTGGTGTTTTTGTTACCTTCACACACATTGGCTTTAGAACGACGTACTCTCTCACCCGCGATGAATAGCTGTATCACGGAAGGGCGGGGGAGGGGGCACTGCGAAGGATCCCATCCCTCTCGGGCAAAGTCAAGTCCCTTAAAAGGAAGTCTCCCAAGATCCGACCTCTGCCTGGCTCTTCAGCCTTATTTCCAGCTGTTAGCTGCCTACGCTCTCGTGCTAGTTGATGTGGTTCTTCCCCTTCCCGTCTTTGTTCATGCTTTTTCCTCTCCCTGGGATGCTCTCCAGCCCCTGCATGACTTCCGTCTTCTGACAAATTCTCACCCACTCTTTAAAACGCGTATCCAACCTCGCACCCTGCAGGGAGCCTTCTTGCACCCCTGTGCCCCACACCCCCCAGGATGTGTCCCTCGCCTGGACTTCCCCATAGTCTCTGCGTGTATCTATCAGTCGCACCGTCCTCAGTGTATATTCATTGCTTAGGCGCCTCTATCCCATGTGAGAAAACCAGGGATGGTTTTTTAATCTGTCATCCCTTATCTACCCCTTATTCCTATGCTTGGCACAGAGTAGATGCTCAGTAAATACTTCTCTGAGCAGAATTAATGGAAATAATGGTTGCAACTATGATGCAAAGAGAAAGAGAAATTTACTTCTGATTTTCATGAATACTGGTGTTTAAGAAGCCAGGATGAATTCGCAGGAAAAAGTTAGAAGGTCGATTGTTTTGTATTTTCTTTCTCGACAAATACTTCTGATTATGGGCATTTTCTTGGTCTATTCACTCTTTCAGTTTACGACTAGCAAGTATTCATCTGAAATGGAGTGACGTTTGCCCATTCCTATTTAATGTCATATACACAACTTTTAAGTCGAAAGCACCACTTTGTGGGTCAGAAATAGTCAGATGTTGGTAGTTCTATGGTTCAACCTAAATATAAGTATTAAAGGTTGTGTCTCTCTCCCTTGCATCTGTTTACTATCTTTTTACACAGCTCACCCAGCCTGGGATTCTTGTGTTAGTAACGTCTATAGTTGGTAAAGCCACCACCTGCGTTTGGGTAAAGGAAACAGAGGTTGTCTCTGTGCAGTGTGCGGCCTCGGAGGTCATGGGCTCCGTCCCAGGGTACTGCTTAGGTCATGGCCGGATAGGCGCCTGTTGGGAAGGCCTTGGAAGGGACTTCCAACTTCCTCCGAATTCTGTAGGAGAGTGGGCTCCATGACCACCTCCACGGTCTCTCCAGTCCACTGCAGGACTCTGGAAGAGTTAAAATAACGTTTAACATCATTGAAGCAGTGATTTGTACCTTTGTGCCTACCCCACAATCAAATTTGCAAGTAGCTGCTTACACTTCTCTCTGTGGATTCAGGAAACCATTAGTCCTGCATTATCTGATTTACTGAACGTATTTTGGCCCTTACAGCTATTCCATTAGTCACTCCTAAACACACTCAGCATAAATGAATAAGATGCTTGGTGATAATGAGCATCACTTCCTAGAGGAGGACTTGCCCTGTGACTGCAGGTACAGGAGCAAAGCCAAGGTCAGGCTTTCAGGGCCTTGGAGCTCTGGACCTGTGGTCCTCTGCCTGGGGAAATGGGGCCTCTTATCAGCAGAGTTGTACCTGCCGTTTCTACGAATGTTGGTGTTAACATTTTCCGTACTGCTGGTTTCTCAATCCCTTTTAACTTTTAAGCTTAAAAGAGCCTTTGAAACTAACTGAGCTGGCTGAAAATATCTTTTAAAAATAAGAAACACATTTAGATTCTGGTGCACAGCACATTCTCTGTGAAGAAAAGTTCCAAATTTGTGACTCTATTTGCATTTCCATAAACACAGGGAATCTTTGTCTGAACTTATGATATGACAAAGAACAGTGCTGGAAACGGGTGTTTTAAGACTAATTAAGCCTCTGCTCCCATTCTTGTTAGTGCGCTTTCAACATGAAACAACACAAAACTTGTGTTTGGGGCTCAAGGGCTTTTTTCATGAAGCTGATATTTTAATGAATATCATTAAAATACTGGGTTGATATTTTCACCCCTATTGGCCTCAGTAATGTAATTAGAATATTAGAAAGTAAAACGAGGGGCTGAGTCGCTGTTGCCCCGAGGAAGCCGGTCCTGAGGTGGAGGGGAGTAGGCAGGAGTGCGGTCGGTTGTGGCCTCGGGACCAGGGCCTGTGGCAGGGCCGGGGGGAGCCGGGGGCTGGCTGTGACCAGGGCCCAGCACTGGCCTCGGCCAGCACCCCCACGAGCTCTGGGCTGACCCCGTCCCTGGAGTTGTCCCGCGTCGGGTGAAGCGGGCAGCCGCAGACCCCACATCGCGCAGGGAAACTGGAACACCTGGGCTCAGGGTTCTCACACCTGCACAGGCTTCCGGGTCCCAGGCAGGTGGAGGAAGGAGCAGAGAGTTCCAGGAGTGCACCGGCCACGCAGTCAAGGACCATGATGAATTAATTCGGGACACCTGGTACAGGTGACGGTGCTTCTTTTCCACGGGGAACCGAGCAGCCCGCACCTGGGCCTGGGCTCAGCCCAGTCGTGTTCCCAACTCTCGGGCGTGGTTGATCCAAACTAAAATTACGACGTCGGGGTTTCTGCTGCCCTAACCGAGTTTCAAATGCTCAGCGGCCATGCTGGATGGCAGAGAGCGTTCCCATCAGTGGGGAAAGTTCCGGGGGGCCGCGCTGCTCGAGTACCAAGCAGCCTGTCTCTCCCAGTGTTGCCGCCTCCCCGGACGCTGCGGGAGGAAGGGGCGGCATCTCACTGCTCAGATGACGCCTCTCTGCAGCCCTCAACTGGGGGGCAGCTCCGCTTCATCCCCTCGACCCCATCTGTCTTCCATGTTGGACAATGATGTGGCTTAGTGCACCAGAACTGGGATGGATAGCAACTGAAAAATATTTCCGTTTCCGTAAGGCTAGGCCAGACAGGTAGGGGAAATATTTGTATTCGTCGAGCCAGTTCCATTAGAGAAAAGGAAGAAAACCAGTTTAAATTCATAAACATTCACACCTTGCAACGGTAACATCCAAAATTATAACATTGTTGGCCAGCAGGAAATTCGCGGAAAGCAATCCAATTGCGGCATGAAGCAGATTTTAAAGCAGAACAAACGAAACATTTTAGAATCAGCCTCCTCGCAGACGAACTGCATTTGATGGTGATGTAACCTGCGCTGTTGGGCGAGGTTGTCCGTGAGTCACTGCCCTGAATTCTTCAGTCAGCGTGGCAGGGGCGGCGGCTGCTGCTGGTTCTGCCACCGTGTTCCGCTGCGAGTTTTTGCTCTGCAGACTGTACCCCTTTCAAAACACTGCTGAACAAACTCTTCCAGGCTTCCAGTTTAATGCCTTTAGCACATGCAATATTCATAGTTTTTGTTTTTCTTCTGGAGTCTCAGCAAACGTCTGGCCATTGCACAAAGCATCTGCGATGCTTAAAGGTATTTCCCCCGGCCGGCTGCTCAGTACGCATACTGAGAAGGTGGTGTTTAAGTGGATCTTTTTTTCCGCATTGCATGTCGGCCTTCCTGTGGGGTCTGTGGGGAGGAGGGAAAGGCAAACTCACATCCATGTTCTTCTGTGTAAGGGAGCGGAAGTCAACCACCCAGTCACACACAGACTGAATTTTTATAAAAACATGATAGAAAAATATACAACTGCGCCAGCTTAAAACAAACAAACAAACAAACAACAAACTGGTCCTTGTGCTATTTCATGGAACGATGGCTGCCGAGGGGTGGTTATCCATAACAGCACTCACCACAGGTGTGCTAAACACGAGCCAGGCTTTCGGGAGTTCTGACCCACGGGGCGCACCACGGAGAATCGCTAGTCAAGTGGGAAATGCTAATGAGAGTGAGTCCAGCATTCCGATGTGAAGGCCTAGGAGAGGTTGGGTGGGAGAATCTGCTGTCGACTGGAGGCTGAACAGGGCCTCCTGACTTCCTTCCCAACCTCATATGGTGGGTCCGGTTTGCTTGCCTGGGCCCCCAGATGGGAGCGGGGGTCGGGGCTGGGCCTTCAGGGTCCAGGCCTGGTCTTTCTCCGTCATCAGTTGCACGGATGTGACCGCCGCTCTGCAAGTCTCAGGCAGAGCAGAGAAGCGGGGTGGGTGTCCCTCACCTGCCGGAGGAGTGACCCAGGCCACCACCAGTCAGATGTGGCCAGTAAACGAAGCCTTTCCTTGCCAAAGAGAGAAGGTGCTGATATGGGTGGGGAGAGGCGTGGACACCCACTTCGGGTTTCTCCCTTGAAAAGCAGGGGCAGAAGCCCCCACCTTGGTCAGCAGACCACGGCAACATGAGGCGAGAAGTTTTCCATTTTCTTCTCTGCCTACAAGTGATCCCTGTCTCGTCGGAATACTGGGAAGTGAGGGGAGGAGTGAATAACACGCGTGCAGCACCTAGCTGGCGGGGGAAGCACGTGCCCCGCCTCCCCCCGTTGTCAGGGCCTGACAGGTACTCTCAGGCTCTCTTCTCTCGCCAGCCCCTCCCATCTTTGAGCTTCCTGAGGGCCGGTGCTGCCCTGAAGGATCTCTCCTGGGTGTTGGTTGGACTGAATCGATCCGATTTATTTATTGAAACCTCACACGCTTAGCACTGAGGTTGCTTGGCTTTAAAAAAGTAGTAACATTAAAGGATTTTTCAGACCCAGGAGGGACCCTCGGGACCACTCTCATTCCTCCACTTTAGAGAGGAAGAGACCAGAGTCCAGCGGGCTGGGAAGACGGGGGGCCCGAGCCCCCAGCTCAGAGCACGCTCGCCCGCCGCACACTCACAGGGAGCTGCTCCATGGCGGTGTGGCAGTCACACCTGTGTTCCCAGCTCTCCCAAACACGTCTGGCATGTTGCCGGCTCTCGGAAAGTTCATCGTGAAGTGAATTAACTCACCACGTCCTCCTGCTTGCCCTTTGGCAAACGCAATGTAGCTCGTGGCTTTGCACGACTGTTGTGAACAGATATTGTGATACAACCTTCCATGCCCCATAGAGGCTTCAAGTTGGACTCTGTCATGGATCACGTAGTGAACATCAAAATACTTTAGCATCTTAAAAATACGTATGTATATAACGTTTTTAGAGACATAGCAGAGAGCAGTACACCACTGAGCACGTGCTGTGTCTTCCTTTCAGGTCGGAGACGTCATCGCCGGTGGCCAGCGAGCCTGCAAGTCTGCGAAGAGGGCTTCGGACAGCGGCCGAGAGCAGAAGCAGGAGAGGTACCCGCTCCCGGCTTTATCACAGTGTTCCCTTCAGTGTCGTCCATGGCTAGGTGCACCGCCCAAAAGATACAATTACATAAAGTTTTAACATGATTCCCGCCATGAATGCTAATCCCCAAAACGCAGATGTCTGATTCACAAGGTGCTCGATCCCTAAAAACAAACCGGTGCACACAGAGGCCCCAGTTTCTCGCGATGGTCAGGGCGGTGACGTCCACACCAGGGACCGGCTGGCGCCCTGGCTTTGCCCTGGGGTACAGCGCGCGTACAATGTGCAACCTCAGTTTACAGACGGAGAAAGAGGGGGAGAGGGACATTCGGAATGGTTCAAGGTCATGTAGCCCCACACGTCCGGGCGGCTGCTGAGCCCTGCTCCTAATGACTCGGCGCGCACTGTGTGCCCTTCTGCGACCCACATGCCACTGCACGGGCTCCGGGTCTCTCCAGGCTACAAGGGCCAAGGGGCCCATCACGGGTCCCCTGCCAGCCTCCTACTCACAGGTCCCCTTCCAGCCTCTGCTTACGTGTCTTTCCATCAGGACCTGCACCCTCTCGCGAGAATATTCACCCCCTTCTGAGCATTTCCTGGTGGTAGGAGGGCTCTCCGACTCCTAACTGGAGATTCCGGCTCTGCCGCTGGGGACCCTCGGAACAAAGCCCACCCCCATCAACAGGGATACCCTGTGAAGTATTTTGGACGAAGCTCCCATCATTTCTCGGTCTTTCCTTGCAATGAACGTCCCAGTTCTTCCAACTTCCCCTCCGCTTGTCATGATTTCCAGACCTTACGCCCAGATGGCAGCATCTATTTTGAAACGGCACAGACTATCTTTGTGGGACACATGCACAGGCCAGAATTATCATTACAAAAATACCTGAACAGGAGCTGTATTTCTGTCTCGCATGATCCAAGCAGTTAGGCATGTGTATATTCAAAGACAAGCGACAGGGCTCCGTGGGGTTTGTGTGAACAGGTATGGAATTGAATTCCTGTTGAAAAGTAGGGAGCTGTTTTTAACCTTGGAGAGCCACCTGCATTTCCCAGTTTGGTGATTTCCATCTCAGATACACGCGTGATTTGCAGAGATTCAAGGGCATCAGGACTGTCGTGCACAGTCACAGTCATAATTAACCCCCAGCGGCTTCTGACTGCATGGAGCGGTGAGTCTGATTTGTGAGGATCGCACCCCCGTGGGAAGCCTGGTCGCTGCAGGCCACCTGGAGCCCCAGCGCCAGGAGTTCTCAGGCCCCAGGAAAACCGTCCTCGCTGGGATTACACGTGGTGACTACGGATGTCAGCTCACCATCCTTCCCGGCCGCACCTCCGGTGTTATTGTTGGAGAGCGTTTCTTTTTCATCTTTATTGATAAGAAATGATCACCTCACAAGCATACGTAATGCAGGGCGAGGCAAAGTAGGTTTACAGCCGTACGTATGGAAGTAATACAATGATAAAGAAATCATAATACAAGAAAACACTGTTTCGTGTACTCACACCTGTAAACCCACGGCGCTTTTGCCCACCCTGTGTGTCTGTGTAAGGTGCTCCTGAATCACGGCCGACTTCCTGATCCACATCACCTCGGCCTCCAGGCGTGCAAGCCCATTAACCAAAGAGCTGCCTGCAAAGACCGTGCACAGGGCCAAGCGGGCTGGCACGTGGTTTGAGGGACGACGAGCCGCTGACACCTCAGGACCAGGGAGGGCTCTGGGGCCTCCCCCGGCCAGGGCTGTCCTTTCCTCATGCTGTGGAGACAGGGCTGGGGGAAACGGAGGGACAAGTGGAGGGGGGTCTGGCTCACCCAGACTGCAGGGGCTCGTGCTCCGGGGGGAGGTGGCTGGTTCAGTGAGCCCAGTGGGCCTGCGGCCCTGTGCAGTGAAGGAAGACACCCGCTTCCGCACACACGGGGTTGCGGAGTGTTGCCTGTCTACCCTGCGCTGTGTGATGCTCTGCGTTGTCTTGTCTTCGGTGTTCAAAGTAACGACGGGCTAAATCCCCGGATCCCTGGCATACCGAGGTGCAAAGAGACTGAATAATTCGCCCAAGATCACGGAGGCGCTGAGAGAGTGGCAGGACCAGGGTCATAAATCTTGGTGCGTTCTTGGGCTTGCCTCCTTCCTCTCTCCGTGGTGTCTTTTTTTTTTTTTTTTTAAAAAAGCTTTCTTCTCAGGAGCAGTCTCAGGTTTACAGCAAAACTGAGTGGAGAGCACAGAGGGTTTCGCAGGCCCACTGCCCGCGCGTGTGCAGATGCCCCACTATCATCCCTGGGGCCCCACCTGAGTGGTGCCTTTGTTACAACCGGTGAACCTACGCTGACACATCGCCGTCACCCAGAGTTCCTCGTTCCCATTAGACAACACCAGACCCCGTGTTGTTCACTCCGTGGGTCTGGGCAAATGCACAGGGACGTGTATTCACCATCGCACTGTCCTACAGATCCCTCGCACTGCCCCCAAAATCCTCCGTGCCCCGCCTACTCAACCTCCTCTCCCTCCAGCCCCTGGCAGCTGTTGAACTTGTTGCTGTCTCCATAGTTTTGCCTTCTCCAAAATGTTGTGTAGCTGGTATCAGACGGTGTGTGGCCTTTTCAGATTGATCTATTTCCCTTAGTGGTAGGCATTCAAGGTTCCTCCGTGTCTTTTCATGATCTGAGAATGCATTTTTTAGTGCTGAATGATATTCCATTGTCTGTATAGACCGCAGTTTATTTACTCATTTATCTACTGGAGGACATCTTGGTTGCTTCTGGTTTTTGGCAGTTATAAATAAAGCTGCTATAAACATCGTACGGTTATAAGTTCTCAACTCCTTCGGGTGAGTGCCGAGGAGTGCCGTTGCTTGACCGTGTGTGTGGTTTTGGAAGAAAGAGCCAGCCTGTCTTCCAGAGTGGCCGCGCCACTGTGCGTCCCCAGGCACAGTGAGGGAGCCCTCCCGTTGCTCCGTGCCCTCGCCAGCATCTGGCGTGGCCGGTGTTCGGGGTTTTGGCCATTCTACTCCGTGTGTCGTGATCAGTCCTTGTTTTCATTTGCATTTCCCTGATGACGTGCGGTGCGGAGCATCTTTTCTGGCATTTATCGCCAGCGGCACATCTGCCCTGGGAGGGTTCTGTGAAGGCCTTCGGCCCATCTTTCGATCGCGTTTGTTCTCTTTTTTTTTAAGATTTTTTTTTTTTATATTTATGAACTCTGTATATATTGCCTAATAAAAAGATAAAGGTAGCACAAAGATGGTATAATACATACCTTTAAGTTTAAGCACTTTTTGAAAAATTAAACATATAAATCCAAATACATGATCACATGCTTTGTTGAAAGAGACACAATATAAATTTTTAAATAGAGGAAGTATTCTCAAGGAGAAGAAGCTAAATGCAAAGACTGGAAGTTCATTTGACTTTTGCTATTGTAGAACTCTAAGCAGAGTACCAAATTCCAAGTGTTATTGGATTTTTGGAATTTGATAGTAGTATTTCAAGCCAAAAATTTTTGATAAACAATTATGCCTTGATAAAATTTTATATAATTTAGAAGAAGACATATAGAAGTATTAAATAATTTTATTATGTATCTTCTAATAATATCATATTCTGGGACTATATTGACATCCAAAATTTATTTTTTCAGTCTTGCAAAATATTTATGCGTTTGTTCTCTTATTGTTGAGTTTTCTGAGTCCTCTGTATGTTTCGCATAACAGCCTTCTATCAGATGTCTCTTGCAAATATTTTCTCCCAGCCTGTGGCTTATTTTGTCATTCTCCTGAAATTATCTTTCACACAGCAGCAGCTTTTCATTTTAATGAAGTCCAGCTCGTCGCAATTTCTTTCACGGTTCACGCCTTGGTGTTCATCTAAAAGTCATCACGGTACCGAGGTTTTCTGGGTTTTCTGGGTTTCTCCTGTGTTATCTTCTAGGAGTGCTATAGTTTTGCACTTTACGTTTAGGTCAGCGGTCAAGTTTGCGTTAGTTTCCGGGAAGGCTGTAAGCCCTGTGCCTCGTTCTTTTCTGTTTGTCTGTCGTTTTTGCGCGTGGATGTCCAGCAGTCCCAGGACCATTTGTGGAAGAGACCGCCCTTGCTCCGTGGCATTGCCTTTGCCCTTTGCCCGAAGATCGGCTGACTGGATTTGCGGAGGTAAATCTTTCACAGGTGTGTGGGCTCTCTGTTCTGGTCCATTTATCTAATTTTTGTTGTTGTTGTTGCCAATGCCACTCACCGTCCTGATTGTAATAAGTCTTTATATTAAGGAGTATCAGTCCTCCAAATTTGTTCTTCTGCAGTGTTGTGCTGGCTGGTCTGAGGCTTTTGCCCTCCCGGTAAACTTTACAATCACTTTATTCTGTGAGCTGCTCTATTGCTTAGAAAATAATCTGGGGGCTTCTCAGACGCCTGGGAGGTACTCAGCCCAGAAGCCATGTGCTTTGGGTGGACCCTATGGGTGCCAGGTGCTGGTTCGGAGCCGTTTCACTCTAAATTCAAGTCTGAGGGTCTTTAACCACCCGCTGCTATAAACTCCGGGAGGCGTCAGCTTGTGGTGACCACTCAGCTTTCCCCGTCCCACTGAGTCCACGAGTCCACTCTCCTCGCAGCCCCGTGGGGCAGTGGGCAATGTGGGCCTACATCCTATTCACTCTTACACGAGAGAGAAGCCCTTGGGGACCCACCCTCACTGGGGAGAGGGCCTCTGTCAGGCTGCCCACCCGGCATGCTCGGGACCTCGACCTCTGTCCCCAGACTCCATGTGGCTGGCTTGACCAAAGCACAGCTTCAGGGGCTCAGGAAACATCTTCTGCAAAGGTGGCATCAGCACCCAAGTCCCTCTCTGGGTTCCTCCATTCACTAAATTCTGACCTCTGGTAGTTCCTTATTATCTCGTCAGATTCTTGATGCTCTCAAGGACATTTCCACTGGAAATGGGAGTCTTTGGGCCAGCCCGCCATATTGCCGGAAGAAAGTTCTTATGTTCTTTAATACAAGGAATCAATCTTTGAGTGTTGTATGCCCAGTAATAGTTTTGTTTTGCTTCCTTTTTTGCTAATAACAATGTTCATTTTGTCTTCCAGTTACTCTTACTAGACTCTAGCGGGCCTGGTCCTGGCAGCCAGGTGGTGGGTCACCTCCATGGGCCTCTGTCCTGGGCGCTGTGACTCGGAGGCAGGAGGCAGCAGGGAGCGAAGCCCTCTCCTCTTTGTTTGGGGGGTTGGTGCACCCTCCAGTGCCCCGGGCCTGGCTGCCTGCTATTTATTACTCAGAGCTTCAGGGGTAACTACAGTCCTGCTTGCCTGTGGCCCCTCCGCCCCCCTCCTCCAAGTAGGGGAGTGCAGATAACTGCAAGCCAGCCAGGCTCGCTCTTTATTGCCGAGATCTGGAAGTTGCGGCCCCAGAGACAGGCGGGCAGTAAGACAGGCTGCTCTCTCTCAAAGTCAAGGACAACATCATTATAGCAGATGAATATGGGTATTTACTTACTTAATCCACCGATGTCATAGCCTTTCAAAGAAGAATATAGTAACTAAAAAGTAGACCTCTAATCATGACTGTAATGTAGGTCTTTCAAAACTCATAACTTCCTGCAAAATTTATAGATGTGGGTCTTCAGAATATGCTGTTTTGTATACTCTTTGCGTGCTTTGTATTTTTATACACTGGGTTTGTGTGTGTTAGTCAAAATGCTGAGAGGAATCAAAAACTCAAATGCCTTCTCGGGCTGAGCAGATTACAGGACTGAGTGGGGAAGGGCTTCGAGAACAGTTGAGAACTCACACTTTCCAAAGACAAGGAGATGACCTCCAGCCCCTAACTCCCCAACAAATTGGGCCCCCTGCAGGAAATGGGTGTAAGCGCTGCTGCATTAGACTGACTGTGATTTCCTCTAGATTACAGATAATTTCTTAGTTAATTTTGTTTTCCCACACACTGATGTTTTTCTTTTTAAAAGTATTTATTTTTCAATTACAGTTTACATCCAATATTGTTTTGTATTAGTTTCAAGCATACAGCATAGAGGTTAGACAACCATGATTTTTGAATTTATTCACCAAGTCTTTTTTCAGTGAAACTGCATGCCAAAAGCACAAGTTGAAAAAGACACAGTTTCTGCCTCTAAGATGTCCGTCTGTAGAGAAACAGGCTGCTCATGGGACAATTACACAGCAATGTGATCACTTAATCAGGGAACTTGCCTGTCCACTGCGACTGTTGGACTTCTGGTGTCTAGAACATAGTAGGCGCTTAATATACGTCCATGGAATGACTGAGTGAAGGGCGCAGTGATTCCAGAAGAATGCAACTGATTGGCAAACCCCCTGGGGGAACTTTAGGTGAATACCAACTACCGGGCCCAACTCCCAGCCTTTGGAATTGAAATCACCAGAAAAGCAGCCCCTCGACCTGCGGAATCTCGAGATTCTCTGACCATGATGATGGCTCCACCGGCCAGCGGCCTTCTCTCTCGTGGGCTCCACTCTGAGCGTTGCCGAGAGGACTGGGGTGCGGGCAGCAGGAGCAGGCTCCTGGGCTGGGTGGTCTGATGCAGCAGCAGGGTCCCTGAGCCTTACGGGCCACATCCAGGAATGAGACCTGCCTGGGGGGACTCCGTCGTGGTCCTGGCTGTGGGCTTTGACCTGGGCGAGCAGACCTCTGACCCGCTGACCTCTCCGCCAGCTGCCTGGGCGTTCGCAAGCCCAGCGGCACCTTTTACCATCGTGCTATTACTCCAAGGCAACACTCTTGCTCCCGCAAGGCTCTAAGCTACTTAAAACCCAGCGCAGTCTCTTATTTTTTTGTGTTTATGCTACAGGGATCGAACCCTGGCCAGCGTTTGCTGAATACGTGAATGAGGGAGCTGTATCTGTTTGAAATTTAATTGTAAATGATCTATCAATTTCCTTTGGCCTTTTTTGTCATTATAGGAGCAAGCAAACTGAGAAACTAGAAGTGGACCCTAGCAAGCACTCCTTCCCCGATGTGGCTAACATAGTTCAAGGGGGAAAACACAGGCCCAGAAGAGTCCAACCTGAACCTGAAGTTATACCGAGTGAGGAAGACCCAGACTTTGAAGATAACCCTGCAGTACCTCCGTTGATCTGACACATCAGGCTGCACTGGCCGTGACCCTGGGCCCATTCTGCTCGGTGCAGAGAGCGTACGCACATCATTGATGGGATAAATGTAGAGTCATTTATCAATATTGCTACCCCAGTGTTTTAGCTCCTATTTCTGCTCTAATATTCTTTCTTAAACTAGTTTAAAATTAAACGGTGTACTTTAAATATGCCATAACTCATTATTTGTCTGGATAAAGTGTTGGCTAGTGAAGATGTTCAGTAAATCATAGAACTAACCTAATGCAGATATCCCTTGAATAACCAAAACAATGTGCTTTTATGGACTGAATGTATGTGCCCCTCCCAGTTCGCATGTTGAAGCCCTAACCCCAAATGTGGTGGCATTCGGAGATGGGGACTTTGGGAGGTAATCAGGTTAGATGAGGTCACCAGGATGGGCCCCCATACTGGGATTAGTATCCTCAGAGGAAGAGGGAAAGAGACCACAGCTCCCTGATCACAGCCTTCCTTTCTCTCCCTCCCTCCCTCCCTCCCTCCACGCCCATCCACGGGAGGACACTGAGAAGGCAGCCATCTGCGAGTCAGGAAGAAGGCCGTCACCAGGAGCTCAGTTAGCCAGCACCTTGACTGTAGACTTCAGACCCAGCCACCAGAACTGTGAGACACAAATGTTTGTCATTGAAGCCACCCAGGCTGCGGCGTTCTGTGAAGGCAACCTAAGCAGACTAAGACACTGTCCGCTCCTCAGAAGGAACACACAGAGTCTTGCATGTCACCTTATCCATCCTCAGGTGACGGTTATTCGTCCTCTAGAGGAGTCACACCTAGATGTCGTAGCACCTGCCTGAACCTTAATCCAGGGGCAGGGAGGGTTCACTCAAGGTTAAGAAAGGGCAAAGGTGGCCTTGGCCAGTGTGGCTCAGTTGGTTGGAGCATCATCCCGTAACCACAAGTTGGGGGTTTGATTCCTGGGGTCAGGGCATGTACCTAGGTTGTGGGTTCGATCCCTGGTCTGGGTGAGTGCTGTCCCGGGTCTGGGCACGTCTGGGGGGGAACCAGTGGAATCTTCTTTCTCACATTGATGTCTCTCTATCTCCCTTCCTCTCGCTCTAAAAGGAACCAACGAAGGTCCTCAGGTGAGGATTAAAAAAAAGAAAGAAAGAAAGAAAGGCAGGATTTCGGGCCCTACCCCTTTAAAAACCAAAAGAACAGGCAGAGGCGATGTGGGAGACCAGATCTGTGGTGTTCGGACCACGGCTGCAAGGCGACCCTTCGACCTTCAGCTCATACCACCAGTAACCCTTGGGCCTGGGTCTCCCTGCGAGCCCTCCTCACTCGGCCCTCGCCCATTCCTTGCTGCCAGAAGGCTCCTTGCCTGTACCCCCGAGTCAGCCCCCCGAGTAGCCCCACGAGCGCAGGGAGGCCTTCTGTCCTCCTAGTCCCTGTTCTCAACGCCCAGACACTCTCCATCCGGGCTTTTTTTTTCCCTGGTTTTCAAGTTTTTCCTAAGCAGCGCGATGGCCCATCATGTCTCCAAGTCCCCAGCACAGCCACTCAGGTTTCTGGGTCGTGCTCCTAGCTACCACAAGGAGCCTTGCAGTGGGAGCCCCTGCATCCAAGTGGCCCGGGAATGTCACTAGGAACCCGGTGACAGCACTCGGAGGACACGCCCTCCTTCCCTGCTCGCTGCGGGCCTGTCCTCCGCATGACTGCCACAGGTGCTGCAACAGGCAGTGTGTCTGTCAGCGGGGACAGTCTGTCGCAGCTTGCCTGACACTTTGGGTGGAAAGTGCTGCCTCGTCTCCAGTTGACACGCAACAGACCAGTGTGTCTGTCACTCGTGTAGCAGACCTTCGCTGAGACTTGCTGTCTCTGGGACATCTGGTCCCCAAGTTTTGCTGCTTCTGTGTAGTCTGGTGTTTCCCTGGTGTTAGAGATAAGCTCAAGCTGGCCCTGCTGACAGCTCCATCACTCAGCAAACTGGTCCGTCCGGAGCACCTACTAGGTGCAAGGAGCCGCACTGTGCCAGGACAGATGCTCTCCCGGGAGTCCCTCTCCAGGTTCCTGTCCTCTCCCTGCTGAGTGACTGCTCCCCGTGGCCGGCACAGTGTGATGGCCGGGTGAGCCCTTCGGCACCCTGCTCTCCGTGCGAACGCTCGCCCTCTCCCTGGGCACCCCCGTGCTCCATCCCGTGGCTTCTGCTCTAGGCGGACCCTCGCCCCAGCCCTTCTCCCCACCCGGATATGCATGCCCCTTTGCTGCCTAGAGGACAAGATCTGGGCCCCAGCCTGTTGTGAGGGCGCATCTCCCGCCACTTCCCCCTGGGCACCCGGCCTGCCCACTACACCGAACTTGTCACCTTTCCTGATGGTGTACGTGACCCTCTGTCCAGGGCATCACTGAACTGAGGCTGGGGATGCGCTGGGTCCCAGGGCCCGGGTGAGCCCTCTCGGGGGTGCGCGGGAGCCGCGTGGTGGTGCCGGGCCCGGCACGGAGTGCAGGCCCAGCTCGGGGAAGAAAAGGAAACTGGACCCCACCTCGCACAAGCCTCAACGTGGGAAAGGTCATTTTTAGATCTGATTGTGAAAGGTAACACAGGAACTGCTAGATCACTGCCACCTTGCTGGGACCTTCCTGAGTGGGGAACCTGATTGGGCGAGCCCGTGGCTCACGGAGGCGCATGTGAATGGCGAGCTGGAAGCGGGGGCAGCAGCTCGATGCAGGTCTCCCCGCCGGAGCCCTGCCTGCCGAGGGAGCAGCCGCGGCTGGCGTCCGGGCCTTCCTGCGGAAGCTCCTCGTGGGAGGGAACGTGTGGGGGCCCGCCCCCCGCAGGTCTGCCCTTCCACATGGAGGAGCACCCTTCCGTATCGCACTCCTTGGTATGAACTGAGGCAGGGAAAACCTGGGTGCTGTTGATTGTACCCCCATGTACTGCAACGCCTTACATTCTTCTGGGGTTCCCGATTCCCCTCTTCAAGGACACTTAACCAGTCTAGGTCCGTACTTCTGTACGCCTTACTTCCCGCAACAAGCTCGGGATTACGCCACTTCCTTCTCTCCTCCCCTCCCCTGGGGGCGTGGCCTTGTTGTTCAGCGGTGGCTCCCAAGAACCTGCCCATATCACACAGTTTGAGTGACTGTCCCACACTGACCACTGAGTTTCCATCTTTCATGTCACTTCCCTGCTCAAAACCTGCAGAGACTGAACGTTCTGGACGCGACAGCTTGGTCCCCCATCCCGCCCCCCCCCCCCGCCAGTGTAGCCCAGCGCTGCTGAGAGCACCCCTCCACCTGGACCCAGTAGGCTCCTCAGCGCCAGTTCAGCTACATCTTTGCAAAGGAAGGTAATGTGATTTTCATGACTGAAGAGCTCTGGTTCCCAGAGTCCACTTCAAGGATGCTTCTCTAGCCTGGGAAGTTCTCACACCTGACTATTACCTGTGAACCACGTACAAAGAGCCTACTGTGGGACCAGTGCAGCACTGGGTGTGTCTCACACTGTGGTCTCCAATCAGAATGACTGCAGTGTTGGGGGCATTGGCCCCATTTCACAGATGAGGCACGTGGGGTTCTTAGGACTGAAGGACTCCTTAGTAAGAGCAGTCTGGCTTTAAACCTGAACCTATTGTATTTCAAACCTATGCACTTCTCACTATGCATGTGTCTTTTATATGACACCATACTAATTTATAAGAAAAATATACAAAGTTCCATATATGTGCATCAACAAGATGATACCCTCAACTCCACTGGCATACAAAGAATCCCAAACCCTCTCCTGTATGAAAACATTTGCAGTTTTGTTGTTTTTTTTTTCATTGCAATGTCTCTTTAAATCAGCCCTTTACTCTGTTTTTTTTTCCTATTCATTAGCCAGGTTGCTAAGCTGGCACAGTGCAGTGGTGTAAAAGTGTCCCCACATTAATAGTGCCTCATCAGCACGGAGGCAGCGTGTGAAATTACCTTCGGAAGTGTTACCTGAATGCGGTTAGCACCCCCCGCCACTGCTGGCTGCAGACAAGAATGGGAGCTCGGCAGAAACAGCATCAGGCCCGCCTTAGCCGTCTGCAGAATCCTGGGGTTGGAGAAGGTGAAGGCCTCCCTGCCCACCAGTGTCCCCCCTGTCCCTCTGCTCCCCTTGGCTGCACTATCCCCTGTGCCTTCAGCCCGCCAGCACTGAGGGGCCAAGGCCTCCAGCGCTGGCTGCTCCCGACTGGAATTTCTGTGTAGGGGGCTCACCCCTTAAACACAGCACATTGCGTCTCCAGGCAACTGGATAGATCAGTTGTGAGCTGTGCTAATGGGACAGGTTCCCTGGCACCAGGGACACCTACCCCTGCTTTCAGGGCTGGGTTTAACCTCCCAGGAACCTCCACGCTGCATGGAGGAGGAGCTGGGGTGTCAGGATAAAGGGGAGCTCGGTGGGAGCCCCTGGGGGGTTTCTTCCGAGACCTTTAGATAACTCAACCTGTGATTAGTCCTGCCTGGACCGTGAATTTTCTCCCCAGTGTAAACCCCAGGGAGTCCCAAAGTGCCAGTCTTGGCCTTTCAAAAGTTTAACAAGTTCCATCTTAATTGAGATGAAAGTTACTTATTTATCTGCTCATAAAGCAGAGTAAACTCAGGGCAGATCTGTCTGTCCCACGACCAGAAACAGCCTCCTCTCCACCAGAGACGGGCCAGGTAACTGGAGGGCAGGTAGTAGCTGAGGGAGGGACTATGGAGAAAAAAGAAAGCCCTGGGTGACATGGGGGCCCACACAGGGGACACCTCCTTGTTTGCCGATTACTAGCCATGTGATAGTGGGAACGCCGTTCACCTTGTTGGACCCTCAGTTTCCTCCTTTGTAAAATAAGGGTTACAGTGACACCGATCTCACAGAGGTGGTTAAATGCATGTGACACTACTGGTACACAGTGATCACACCAACAGCTGTTAATTATTGAGGTGATGATGGTGGTGGTGATGGTGGTGATGATGGTGATGAAGGTGGTGGTGATGATGGTGATGTTGATGATGATGATGATGATGATGGTGATGATTGTGATGATGATGGTGATGATGGTGATGATGATGGTGATGGTGGTGATGATGATGGTGGTGATGATGGTGATGATGATGGTGGTGATGATGGTGATGATGGTGATGATTGTGATGATATGGTGGTGATGATGGTGGTGATGGTGATGATGGTGGTGATGGTGGTGATTGTGATGATGATGGTGATGATGATGGTGGTGACGATGATGGTGGTGATTGTGATGATGATGATGATGATGGTGATGATGATGGTGGTGATGATGGTGATGATGGTGATGATGATGGTGATGATGGTGATGATGATGGTGGTGATGATGGTGATGATGATGGTGGTGATGATTGTGATGATGGTGGTGACGATGGTGATGATGGTGATGATGGTGATGATGATGGTGGTGATGATGGTGATGATGATGGTGGTGATGATGGTGGTGATGGTGGTGGTGGTAATGATTTTGGTGACAGAGAAGAGTGATGTGTACAAATTATTTAGTAATTAAAGGTGTGCTGTTGGAACTGCCTAGCATCTTTTCTAGAAAGAGGACCGTGCCATACGGACGCTTGATCTAATATAACAAAGGAGACACCAGAGAGCAGTAGGGAAAGAATGGCTTTTTCAATACATGGTGCTAGATCAAATGGCTATCTATATAGAAAAAAACGAAACTCGACCCCAAGCTCACATCAAACCCAACATATAACAGATTTTTAAAAATCTAAATGTGAAAAGTAATACAGAAAGGCTTCTGGGACAGTGCCCCCTTGCTGGGATCTTCCTAAGGGTTAATGCAACCTGTCTGAGCCTGCCGTTCTTTGAGGCACGTTTGAGTAGTGAGCCAGATACTATGTCTTAAAAGCATGAATAAGGGCCGCTGCTTCCTGGTTTACTTCCCCCAATCCATGCAGTGAGATCTGCTCTTCCTATTCCCGCGTGGTGAGCCTGCCTGAGCAAAACTCGGGATGAGTCTTGGCAGGAAAACCATTCTCTGTCCTTCCTGCAGCCACGTCTGTGTGTCAGGCCCCCCCGAGTGGGGTCCATGTGTCCCAGTGGGTGAATGGTTTCCGAATCTGGTCCCCAGGACCGTTCATGTCTCTCAAGGTATCGTTAATATCCCAGTGCCACAGTCTAGGTTCAGGGGACCGTCCTTTTCCAGATGGCCCTACTTTGAAGCGCCAGGGGTTTTCAGAGATGAAGTCAGTTCCTATTTCCCACATGGCTCACGATCTTTGTGGGCGGCTCCACTGGTCAGAGCCCTGGCAGGGCAGGGGGTGAGGGTAGGATTTGGGTTGTCCAGCTTCCTAGGACAACCTGGGGGAGGCAAGGGGGGCTGATGGTCTCCCGAGGGCCAGCAGTGCACTAAGCATGGAGCTAGGAGCGTGCAAACCTCACCTCCACTCCATAGAGCGATTCCACGGGGTTCTTATTTTACAGGGAAGCAGGTTTCGCGGAGAAGGTAAGTTACTTACCATGATGACACAGCTCATCAGCAGGAGAGGCAGGATTCGAACCTGGGCCTGGAGACCTCCTTGGGGCACAGGGTGCATTGCGAGGGCTATTGGCGAGGGCCTCGGCCGTCACAGCGTGGATGCGAGCTCTGCCAGCCTCCGCTTATCCCAGAAGGGAGGAATGAGGCTGCTGGGCCTGTCTTCCTGCTCCTCTGTCCCTCCGCAAGGTTCTGCCAGGGCCTCCGGAGAGGAGGGGGTGGGGGCCGTGCTTGCTGGAGGGTCCTGAAGAGTGGCCATCGTTCTCGTTAGACCCAACGAAGGCCATTCTGTGAGCGTTGGGTGGCATGTGAGCAAGTAAGAGTCCTTTTAGTCAATCCTAATGTTTAAGGAAGAAGGATTTTTAAAAATACGGTTTAAATTTTTTTCCCATCAACAATTCCGTATTAATAATCCACCATTAATGGGAGAATTGAGCTCACCTAGCCCATCCTTTTTGCGGCATGTTTGGTTAAGTGAGGCTAATCTCATATCATAAAAATGATGCTAACAGCTAACATTTACTGAGCATCTACTGTGTGCCCTTCGTTGTATTCTAGCCCATATTGGTTGAGCATGTGCTGCACTCAAGACCGAGGGCAGAGTGATAAACAAAGCAGACAAAGATGTCTAGCCTACGGAGCTGACATTCTACTAAAAGGAGACGGAAGACAAGGGAGCCAACAAACGAATGAGGAAGGGGGCCAACCGTGCGGTGTAAGAGGTGTGGGGAGAAGTGAACCCAGAGAGCAACGGAGCCCGGCGCCACAGGGGCAGGGCTGTTGAATGACGTGGTCCCGGAGGGCGCACAGCGTGGAAGTGAAGGGCTCCGCGAGTCCTCAGACCCAGAATGGGCCGCTTAGGGAAGAGCGCTCCAAGCGGACCGAGGAATACAGGCAAAGGCCCTGTGGTGGGCATGAGCCTCGTTCCTTGGAAGAGTGACCAGGAGGCCACACGGCTGGAGAGGGAGGAGCGAGTCATGTGAGGGAAACTTGGTCAGGGGGCTAATGGCACCTCACAGAACTGTCACCTCTTTATTCCATGAGAAACAGCAGTGGAGGCCCCTGCAGGGTGGGGCGCCGTGCAAGGCTGTCTCTGAAGGCTCACTTAGGCTGCTCCTTAGGGGTAAGGGGGCCTGTTAGAAGTGGCCGTGACGGTACAGAGAGAGACAGTATTGGCTTGGATTGGGGGTGGTGGCGAAGGCTGGGAGAAGAGATGATTCTGCACTGACTTCGAGAAGAGATGCTTCAGGATTTGCAGCTGCGGCGAGCATGGTCTTTGAGAGAGAGGAGTCAAGGGTGGCGCTGAAGTATTCGAGTCAAGTTTAACGGAGATCTGCGAGAGCAGGAGGGGTTTTCATCTGGGGCAGCAGAAGGGGGCCGTTCAGCCTGGGGCATGCTGAATCGCCAACACCACCTGGACAGCCAGTGCGGGGCGTCTGTAGACAGATGGAGCCTAGAAATCAGGGGAGAGGGTTGGCTGGGCAGGAGCATGTTTCTGCAACGCTCAGGGGGGAGTCTTCCTAACCGCACCGCACAGTGCAGACGATTCCGCTGCAGAGGCTATGCATGACATTCAAGACCAGCTAAGGAGTCAGAATTCGAACCCAATGTGGAAACCACCTTTTAATGCTAAATCCCTGTTCTATTGAAGATGGTTTCAGATGTAAAAGGAAAGTCCTCACGTGAATCTCTCAATTACAAAAAAAAAAAAAAAATAGTCTCTCAGCTCAAACTTGCCTCCGTCTCAGCTCAGATCCAGAGCCAGCTGGCCTCCCACTCGCTTGAAAAAAAAGGTAAAATCCCACTTTAGAGAACCTCTCGTTGGCGTAAAAAGCAGTCACGCTTCACAGTTCACCCAACAGAGAACCGTTTTTGGCAGGGACTCTGAGGAGATGACGTCATTCTCTGAGGCCAGGGAAAACCCAGGTACCTTCGGTTGGTTTCCCCTTCCAGACCCGTCCCACACCTGGTGCTGGCCACCCTGGACGCCAGCACAGCATTTTTGGAAAGACCATTTTCAAGATGTAGCAAGAATATTAAGTATGTTCATGCCCTATGACCTAATTCTGATCATCTAATCTTAGGAAATAATCAGACCTCTATAAAATTGTCTTATGCTCAGTGAGGTTCCACACATCACTGATTTTTGATGCCCTATTTATGATGCTAGAATTTTTTAAGGCATCTAATATCCAGTGGAGAAACGGTTACATAAATATGGATGCCGAACATTATTTTCAGAAAATGTCAAAAGTCATGGAAAACAGTTCTATTAAAATGTTCGGCCCTGGCTGGTGTGGCTCAGTGGATTGAGCACCAGCCTATGAACCAAAGGGTCACCAGTTCAATTCCCAGTCAGGACACATGCCTGGGTTGCAGGCCAGGTCCCCAGTGCGGGGGGGAGGGGTGAGAGAGGCAACCACACATTGATGTTTCTCTCTCTTTCTCCCTCCTTTCCTCTCTCTAAAAATAAATAAATAAAATCTTTTAAAAAATGTTTGGCTTCAACAGCAGGATGCAACACTGTATTTTGGTACCATCTTCATCTATATTGCAGTGATTTTCAACATCAATTGGTAACTAACAGAATAGAGAAAATGTTATACCCGAAAAGGGATGCTGTTAAGGGTTGAATGGCACCTCACTTTCTTTCCCTAGGATGAAAACTATGGGCACAACTCAGAACAGAAGACCTGAGGAGCCTCACCTTCTAACCAGTCATGGCCTTCCGGCTCCCAGAGAGGTGCCACGATGCCGCAGCCACCCTGTCACCCCCCCATCTTCTCCAGCACCCTCCAGCCAGTGCCCGTGGAGTCTGGAGAGGCTGGCGGGGACAGCAGCTCCGGAAATCCAGGGGTGAAACCTAGAAGTTCTGTTCCTCCTTTGCTCCGCTATCCCCACCCACGGGCTAGGGAATGTGGGGAAGGCCCCATCCTCACAGCCAAGGGGGAGAGGGGCCAAGAGAATTGCTCCTAAAAGCTGGGGCAGGTGAGAAAGAAGGAGAAACTGGTTCCTTCCTTGGCCTTCTGCTCGGCCCCCACCCCTGCTGAAGGAAGGAGCAAGCGACAGGCACTGGGGCAAAGAGAGCCAGGTCCCTAGCACGGCAGTGACAGAGAGAATATGGAAACACTCCTCCTCCTCGACCCCAGAAACCGTGCAGCGTGTGACATGGGAGGGGAGCGCGGGAGAACTGCTGCTCGGACTTGCTCTGTGCCGCCGGGAATAGTTCATGAAGGGAAGTAAGGGGAGCGAGCGTGCACACAGACCCCAAATGTCGTCTTCCATCAGGTCTCTGTGGGAGGACGTCCGTCCCCTCCGTCCGTCCCCGCTGTCACCGCAAGCTCTTCTCCTGCCTCCGCACCTTCACATGCTCCTCGGAACAGCCCGCTCCCTCGCTAACAGTTACTCATCCCGCAAGCATCCGTTTCAGTGCAACTATTTCCACAAAATTTCCAGGCAAAGTTAGGGCCTCTCTCGCACATGCGCACAGGGCTCTGAAAATATTCCCATTACAGTCGTTATTTCATTACATCCTAGTCACCTCTGCGCCGGCACCTGGTGATTCCACACCAACCTCGAGCATCTCCGAGGCTGGACCGGCTCGTACTCATTTCATCTCAGCACCGCACAGAGAGTCCAGGCTATTGGTCAGAGCAGCTGCGACCTCCAACAGGGCTGGTCCCTGGGGTAGAAAAAAGCAGAGAGCGTGGCTAGCTGCAGCCTGGCCCAGAAATGACACATCAGTTCTGTTTTCCTTGCCAAAGGAAGTCCCACGGAGGCACTGAACTCCCAGGGGCAGGCACGTACCACACTTACATGCAAGAGGGGAACCGGGAGTTAGGGCGCACAGTCCCAGTGACTGCCACAGTGGGTGAGTGTGGCAACAGCTAGTGGAATCATGGGGTACCTTGTCAGGATTAAATAACGCATCATACAGAGCTTAGACGCCTGGGAAATGCTGCACGGGTATTATTTCTAGGTTGTCATCGAAGTGTAAAGGTACAGGTGTTCAGACGAAGGAAATGTTCAGACCAGCATGAGAAGCCAGGCAAGGCTTCATGGAGGGAATGGCGATGGTAAGACGACTCGAATGTGGACTTGTGCAAGTGGTAGAGCCGGCTGTCCTGGGGGCGGAGCAGCGCAGGGCTGGGGCGAGGCCAGCAAAGGGCCCGTTGGAGGAGCCCGTATCTTGGGCAGCTTGAGAAGAAGGCTGCGCTGTGGAAGCCTTCCTTGGCCGAGCTCCAATGGCCAGCTGGAAAGTGAAGTGCCACTTTCAGAAGCAAAGGTGCCGTAGGCAGGGACCCAGGTGCCATGGAGCCGCAGAAGGCAGCCCAAACTCAAGATCAACTCACGTTAGCCATCTGAAGAGCTCATCACCCTCCCGAGAGCTCATGACACAGCCTGGCATGTGACAGGCCTCTCTGCCATTCATCCCCACCCAGACAGAACCACGGAGATGGGATGATCCTCATCTTTTCAGAAAATCACCCCTGAAATAGCAGAAATGCCTGGCCTCCTGCTGGCAGGAAAGCTGTCACCATGGAAAGGAAAAGGAGAAAGTCCCCCCAAATTAGTGTTGAATCTCATCCAAGAACCGCCAATATTTTTGGAAGCCCCCGGAGAACAAATGCTTTCTTGAGCCTGGCAAGATCCGCAGTGTTGAGAAGAGAGTGACTCCAGGCTGATGGATGGTGGCCATTCAGTGTCACGTTCGGTGGGGGACATCTAAGACAGGCAGTCGGCAGCTTGGAATGAGAACCAAACGTCCCCCAATAGGCTGATGAGAACACATGCAGATTCTCTCAGAAAACTCAGAGAGGGGTGCCTGCGGCGTGCCTGTGTGTGTATGTATGTGCAACCCGAGAGTTGCTCGTTTTACATGAACCTGCTAAGCAGAGCGGAACCTTAAAACGCTGCCTCCTCCAAATCACTTATTTATGGATGTCCCATGGGTGAGACAGGCTTGCTGGTCATTTTATTCATTGGAATCAAGACCTTCTCAAGTTGGGATACTGAAAGGGGTGGGCATTAAGAGGAATATTATATCCAGAGGCCTGGGAAAGCTGTGGAGGAGTGAAAAGGACCAGTGATATTGGGATTGTCACCTTGCACTTGGTCACACCAGCTGCTCCGCAAAGGGCGTGATCCTGGGTGGGGGAGCTCAGTCTCACCCCAAAGAGCAAACCTCTGGGACGTACATGCCACCCCCACTCCCTGTAAGTGGCAGGAAGTTCTTCCTGGGAAAAGCATCTGTGCAGCCCATCCGCGTGGTCCTACAGCACCCCCTGCCCTGCCCACATCCCCTTCTCTACCGACGTTTGGGGCCTGGTGGGCTTCACGTTGGCGGCCATACTTCCTCACTTTCTTCTGCTGGCACCAGGTGAGCATTACTCTCACCTCCTGCCTGTCTGTTTTGCCGCAAAGGATGCCACTTGGTATTAAGGATGGTGTTGACCATCGTCGTCGCCCTGCGTGCCAGGCCCCCTTGCCTGACCACTGTAGTAGTGGCAGCCCCTCAGCGTTTGATCCTTCAGCCTGCCACCCAGCCTGTACTGTTTCAGGGCCCCATCACCCCACGGCCATCTGCCAGCCCTGTTCTTGAGTAGCCCGTCCTATGTCAGCGCTGACCCACAGAGGAGACCCGCCACGTTCTGTGGTGCGGAAGCCCTCTCCGCAGAGGAGTCCTCATGCGTGCGGGAAGTGGTTTGTGTTCTGGTTGGAGCCTTTCCCTGGATCCTCTCCTGGGTCCTTCCCCAGGTGGAATGGGTACGCCAATCCCAGGTGCCCGCTTCCCCGTCCCTCCCTCACCACCTGCCAGGCACTTCTAACTTTTCAACTTTGCTTGGCTTAAGGCCCTGCCTTTTTTAAGTTTCCAGGATCCTGAATTCACCCCCTCTCCCTGGGTTCTGGCAGGGTGTTAAATTCTACACCTCAGGAAAGTGCACCCTGGTCAGTAAACTCCACCCGGTTGTACATTCTGCCTCCCCTGCTCAGGCACCCTGAGCCTTCACTCCCTTGGGTGCTCTCTGGCTGCAGGCGGGAATCCATGGCTCCATTACATGATGTCTTCTTGGCACCAGGGACCCGTGCACACCTCATTCAGCGGCCCCAGTCTTACTTTGTTTTATTTATTGTATTACAGATACTGTTAGTAATTATCGCTGCTGACGAAGTAAATGCTCCTATTGATGGGGTTGAATTTTGTGTAATCTTTGAAATTTCTGTATCTTGAGAGGCCCAGAAGGTCCAAGGGCCACCTCCCTGCAGACATGATCACAGGTGAGTGATTCTCAGGGTGGGGACTGAGCCAGGAGAAACCGAGGAAAGACTAGCTTCGTGGAGAGGATGGCCAATTGTGTCAAAAGGGCCAGAGGTGAGACCCAGAGAAGGCTCTGGGAGGGAGACGAGTAAGAGCAGGCAGAATAGCCAGGGCCCCGAGGACACCCTGGGACCTTCCTGTTGGTTACAAGCCTCCGCTTTCCTCCTTGCTGTCCCACTGGAAGGGGACTCAGTGCTGGCAAAGGGAACTCTCTTTCCTCTGAAGATTAAGTGCAACTGGACGGCCCAACGTGGAAGCAGTTTGTCCCCTTTTCTGAATTGTGATATCCCCTTTCTGTATTTCTCCGGGTCACTTTCGATATTGGACTGTTGGTATTTGCATGCAGGTCTTACTCTCTCTTTTCCTAAATTGTAAGCTTTATGAAAATAGAATCTTTTATTTACTTCCACAGTACCCTAAGGGCCCAGCTCGGAGTCTTGTACATACTGTTTCAATGGGCATTTGTTCAGTGAATGAATGAAATAGAGTGAATAAGTGGTCAATGGTGCTCCCTTACATGTAGGTTTGTATTACATATACTTTATTGACTCTATGTAGAACATCAACACCAACAAGTGGAGTGGGTCAAGAGAAAAATTCTAAATATTAAATATTAAGAACATCTATGTAAAAGAATCTCTGAAGGTGTTTTGGAAAAGGGAGTCTAGAAAAGGGAGCCTTCTTTCCATCTGTCACTTCTCATTTATTCATTTATTACCCCAAATTTCTAGTTAAATGTTGTTAGTGTGTCTACTAAAATTATCTATTGATTGACATGATAAGGTAGCATCTCAGAGCTCATGCTGCAACACCAGCTAGCTGGCTGCTCTCACACTGCTCATTGCAGTGAGACTGCAGCGAGGTGAGACTAAGCACCCAGGTCTGTGAATGCCTGAGCCTTTAAAATTATCCTGCATCCTTAGGCAGCACCCACCCCCTAGTTCCCAAGGAGGACACATGGATACCAGCTTGGGAGCCACATCTTATGCCCAGGTCCTGTGTCTTAATCTTCCCAAGACCTGGTGAGATATGAACGTATTCCCTGCTTTACAAATGAGGCTTCTAATCACAGAGATGAAACCCTGGGCTCAAGGTCTCACAGTCAAGAACTCTCAGAGCTAGAGTCTGAGCCTAGGTCTGCCTGAGTCAGCACATGCTCTTCCTCTGCTCCGAGACCCGGGTCTCAGACATGCGTGGAGGCCGTGCGGACAGAGGCCTCTTCGAGAAAGAACAGCTCTTACTGAGTTCACCCTGGGGGAGGGGCAGAGTTGCGGTACAGCCCGGTCTGTTTCTAGAGCTTACGTTTGTATCCTCAGGGCTACGTTGCCTTCCAGGAGCAGGCAGCCAGGCTGGCCTGGGAAGGTAAGTAGGAATGACAAGTGAAGGCTGCCATAGCACATCCGGGCAGGGGGCACTGTGTGAAGGCTCAGCGTTGGGTCTGGGGACACACCAGAAGTTCAGATGCCTGGGGCAGAGAGTCCATCTGGAAGAGTTCGCATGAAATGATGCTGCAGAAGAAAGGGGACGGACCTGTGTTGGCCACAGGGAGTATTTGGGCTCTAAGAGCAGAAAAGGGCAGTCCATGAGTTTTCTCAAAGGTGAGTTGGCTGGAAGGGCAAGAGGGAGGACTGGCAGGTCATTGGTTTTCTCTTATCCGTTCTTGGTCCAGTGAGAGCGCAGGCTGCGTGCAAGGAGGCTATGGCCGGGCTGCTGGAAGCAGGATGTGTGTTCTGCGGTAAGCTCGCTCCGCAGTCAGGAGCCCGCATCTGAGGCGGAGGCCTCCCCTCATTCTGCAAGTAGGCCTTCTGGCAACTTCCTTGCCGACAGCGCCTTCGCCTCACCAGAGTCTTACCTTCCATGCCCCCTAAGCAGTTGGTCTCCGTAGGGGATGTTTTAGCAAACTCTCCACACGATAGATCAAGCCTGAGTTGTGCTTTAAGGTGCAAAAATGTTGATATTTTTAGAAATTGTTCTTTTTCCATTCACAAGAAGGATGTCATTGATCCTGATCGTGACCCCATTAGGCAGGCACACTCATTTCAGAGGCGTGACAAAATGAGGCTCCGGCAAGTGAAGAGGCAACGAGAAAAAATTAGGGACGAGCAGATGCAACCAATTAAAATAACGTTAATATCAGTTCTGCCAGGGAAAGATACCTTGGACTGATGGGTGGAGCAGGGGGAATGAGAAGTCATTGGAAAGGACTTTTTGTGAGTGGGATTCAGAGGTCTGTTTTGTTCATGCCTGACTTTTGTTTTCCTGTGCTGCTGCGTCTCTTCTCTCCCTCAGGCTTTCATACCTGCCGCTTTCACGCTTTTCTAGCCCAGACGCATATCCTTGGCGCCCTGAGCTCACACGCTGCCTCCATGCCTACGGCTCCCCCTGCTCCCTGTCACCATGGCAAGGATTTTCTGGATGTCCCGCAAGCAGACTGACACCCAGACTCACCTTCCACACCATCTCCTTGCTTCCCAAGCTCACCACCCACCCAGTCTCCCGAGCCATGGATGCAGAGTGAGCACACGCTGTGTGCACAACTCATGTCCCGAAAACATTGCTAGCTCACCCACTTGTCCACTCCAGAGCTTCCTGTCATGTGCTGGCTTATCTATGCTTTTTATTTTGCCTCTCAATATGCTTTTATTAATTAGGAAAATAACATTTAGAGGAAAAACAAAGGAATATGAAGACAAGAATGATGATTCAAGTCTGAAATTTGAATTTAATTAAGTTGTTGTTCACCCAACATGACTTTGCTGATGAAATAAGGGAGTGGTAAAGTACCGGGTGGCTGGAGGAAGTGAGGGGGAGTTCGGGAGATCGATCACCCTTGCGAAGGGCACATTTCGATGGAATTAGCCTGTGGAGTTTTGTAAAAAGATGCTGAAGTGGGGGAGGAAGCCCCGGCAGAGAGAGCCACACATCACTCCTTTTGCAATTATTTTTACAGAAGGCGGGGACATTTTTCCTACTTTCCACATACACAGAACGGTGTGCGATCACTCTTCTAGGGCGACTTGACAGGTGTGACAATTGCTTGAGCTCCCCTCTTTCTCGCTTCCCCCGATGTGTTTGTTGAAATGAATAGCTCCCTGACCTCGATGTGGAAATCACCGAGGGGGTGAGCAATGACTGACTCATTTCTGTACCCTGGTGCTTCGCTAGTGCCAGGTAAATAGAATTTCTGAGTCAATAAATGTCTATTGAATGATTGAATGAGTGGATCAATAGACAATGACATCTATTATTCTCAAGATTACAATACATTGTCCAGGGGAGGGAGCATCCTTGGAAGGAAGGTTAGAAGGTCCACAAGATCCAGGGCACAGCTCTCGGCACAGCCAAGGGCACTTTATGTGGGAACAATGCGGAGGTGGGGGAGTGGTCGGCCAGGGCTTCCATACTACGTGGAAAGTTACATCTGCACATCACATTTCTTCCGTGGTTTGTTCGGCCTTCCAGACAACGCTGCCAGTTGTCTGAAAACAGTTGTTCACACTACAGCACAAACCCAGCATGTTTGTGGTGAGAGCACTGGATTTCTCGGACACGTTGCAGGTCACATCAGGATGCATCCTCACAAAGTGGGGACTGTTAGGATGGAAGGGAACAGGAAGACCTTTCAATGCATCTTCCACATTAGGGAGGAGTAAAGAGAGGCCAAGAAAAGGAGGCGGTTTGGTTAAGAGCTGTGTAGTATAGTTTTATGAGAGCTGTTTTGATCTGGTTTTGAGATTAGTTAGTTCACGGCTTGAGCAGCTGGTTAAATCCACACCCCAACCATCTTTCTTGCTGGCATCTCACACTCTGGGCTGTTACGCCCCCACTAATTGCCCCAGGGCCAGGGCCCAGACATCCAGAGAGAGTCCTGACCTCCCACAACACCCTGATATTGTTCCAACCTGCCAATCCCAAGCCTGCTCACCCTGCCTTGCTGGTTACTTCCCATAGAAGCCACAATGAAGGAGCAGCAGCCCATCTCTCTGCCTCGTGTCCCCAGTGGGTCCCCTGAGTGACCCTGCCTGGCATGCTGTGGTCTCCCCAGAGAGCCATGAGGCTAACAGAACACTAAAACTCCTTCCAGTTTGTCTTTCTCCATCCACACTTGGGCCTCACCCTACCTCACCCATAGTGATGTGGTCAACACGGCCCCACAGCGAATGGAGGCCAGGACAGACGTTCTGACAAAGAAGAATTGAACCAGAAGACACGTTGCCTGGTTCAATACCTTCCACCTCCTTAAGATGCAGACGATGTAATTTCTCTCCTAAATATATGATTCAACAATTGTTTCACCCAGCTTACTCTTCTTTTTCCAGATGCCCTTTGCTCTCGGGGGTGAGAAGCTAGCCCTGTTCCCCAACACTAACTCCACAACAATGAAGATTCGCGACCACCTTCCAGCAAAGCCTCTTTAGCCCATGCAGCGAGAGCTGTGCAGTTGGGCAACACCCGTGCTCAGGAAGCCCTGCTTTGCGGCCCATTTGAGTACCTTCTGCGGCTGCCGCTTTCTTTCAGCTCCTCGGTGGGGCTGGAAAATGCCCCGGTGCTCGTCTCCTTAAGGACGTTATCTCTTCCTGCAGACTGAGGCGTGACACGTGCTTTCCCCTCCCAAGTGCCCGAAGGTCAGGGCCACGGAAGGGGCCTGTCCAAATGGGTTTTTAAGGGGAAAAAAGTCGTCACGTCAGTGACAGATACATGCATAATTGAATCACTAAATACAACTTCGTTTTTCAAATGGGCATGCCCTTTACATATTTTAATCATCCATTTCTTACTGACAAATCACACACATAGAAATCTTGTCGTTGTTAATAGCTTGTTTATTTCTCTTTTTTTTTTTTTTTTGCAGAATAAGGTCACGTTCAAGGTGAACGCTTGCTTAGGATCCGAGAACGGGCCTGGAAGGGAAGTGAATTCATCTAACGTGATTCCTCCATCTGATGTCTGGGTCTGCAGTTGCGGCCTCTTATTCTCGGTTTCACTGTCCCCGGTCTCAGTTACCCACGATCCACCACAGTCCGAAAATATCCAGTGGAAAATTTCAGAAATAAAGAATCCGTAAGTTTTACGCTGCGCGGCTCTGAGTAGCGTGATGAAATCTCGCGATCCCGCTCCACCGTCCCACGCTGGACGTGACTCGCGTCCCATCGAGTCTAGTCGCTGTACATGCTCCTCCCATGAGTCGCCATCTTGGCTCTCAGGGCTGGGGTCTGGTTATCGCGGTGTTTGCGAGCCGGTCCCCGTGATTTCCCTTCGTGATGGCCCTGCAGCGCGAGAGCCGCGATGCCCGCAGCTTGGGTACGCCGGACAGGCGCTGCAGAGTGCTCCGTTTGCGTGCGAAGGTGCGTGCAGTTGCAGCGAGATGTTTCGAGACAGACACCACATTCACGTAACTTTTCTCACAGTATATCGTTATAACTGTAGTGTTTTATTACTGTTAATATCTCACTTGCCTAATTTATAGATTAAACTTTATTTTATGTGTGTAAAGGAAAAGACTTAGTATACAGAGGGCTTGCCACTACCCGTGGTTTCAGGTGCCTTGAAACGTATCCCCCCCCACCCCCCATAAGGGAGACTGCTGTGCTAAAATTATTATTTGTAACTTTTTCAAGAATGAGAAGTCACTTTCGGGGTCAAAAATTTTCATAGATGCCTGCATAACGGTAGTTGTGCTTTTTTACTTTATCCGCTGACTAAGAAACTATGCTACTCCCATCAGTGACCATTTTTTAAGAAGTTTTGTGTTCTGAATCATAACAGCGTTTGAGTACATTTAACAGTGTGCATTCGCAAAGGCGTGGAGGCAGGTGAAGACCAGGGTTCAAAGGCTCAGCAGTTGCTTTGCCCACCCTTCCTTTCGGTTGCTACCACCCTTCCCCGGGCGTGTACAGTCTGCACCGGTGCTGGAAAACAAGTCAGCCAAGTGCAACAGTTCTGGCGTCTGCTTGTATACGCCCTGTGCTGGGCATCTCACTGCTTTGTAGAGAAGTCCAGCGTATCTCTGAGGTGCTGTTTCTCGTAGTGGACGCTTCTTCCTGGTGCTGATCTGAAATTGCTTTCTGTGGTTTTCACGCTGTGAGCCCGCCGAGGACAGTTATAATTCTCTTCCACACGACAGCCCCTCTTAAGGGGGCACGTGTGCTCGCAACCCCCAATAGGGTCAGGCTCAAGTGGGTCCAGAGCAGGCTGCTGTGAGGGAGAAACGAGGAGATAAAAGCCCTGGGCATTGAAAAATGAGAGGTTTTTGCTGAGGATCCATCTTTGGAAGTGCCAGACTCTTGACGTCAGGGGGGCAGAAGGATACAAGTCAGGAGCGTGAGGTGACCATTCAGAAGCAGAGAAATGGGAACCCCAAGTGGGTCCCAGCAATTCCAGGCAGTTAGGATCGTGATGAAGGGTTTATTAACTCAGTGGCAAAAGGCGGCCAAGGTTAAGGTCAAGTAAATTTTGAACTAATATCTCAATGTAGCAGAAAACCACCGCACCTAGAAGAAATGATCATTGAGGACGTCCTCACGCAATTTCAAGACGTTCTCATTCATGCTCTCACCTATGATTCCATATTTATAAAATCCCACACAGGTGCATGCACACGCACACACCCCTACGCACACGTGGCCTACTTCCATTCTTGCTGTTTTCTTCAGTAATGAAACACAGTGGCTTTTTACCTGGTACATGACTCCTTCAGTCATAAGTGGGGGTGGGGGTGCGGTCAAAGAGAATACAGTGCCCTGGCAATTTCCATCTCCTTCCCCTCACATCTCCTTGACTTCCAAGACTCCCCCATTTCTGCAGAAATGTACCTAGCTCTCTAAAAGTTTTCAAGACCCCTCATCTTCCCAGGTTCTGGTCTCTAAATATGCTCCCTGTGGTTCACTGAGAATTTAACTCATGACTCCATGAATGGACTGGACAGTGCAGAATAAAATGGAATCATCGACTTTTCCCCTTTATCTCTGGCAGCCAGTGTCTTGCACACAGACCACATACTGCACAAGGGGCTAAGCCCCCACCTGCCTCATGCCCAGCCAGGCAGTAGGGCACGGCGGGCATTGGGCTCAGATCCACCTGGCCTTGACACCTGGAAGACCCCTGTCTCTAACTAGGAGTCATTCTGTCTTTCTGCACCCCAGTATCTGCCCCCCAAAAAGACTGCTGGATTTTGGTGAAGGTTCCCGCCCACAGGGGAGATGCCTCCAGGCTCAGGCCCCTGCCTGGGTGAGTGGCTGGGTCACCATAGTCTGGGCCTGGGATGATGGCATTAGTTGTCAAACAGGTGTTCACCTTTCGTTTCTGTGAGGCTGTGCTGTCAGCGCCCTCCAGCCAAAGGCCCCTAGGAGCACACCTGTAGCTGGACGCTGTAGCAAGGGCGACCGCACACACAGGGAACCATGGGACGGGGGTGGGGTCTCAGTAGATGGGTGCTGGAAGGACCTAGTCTAGGATTTGGGCTTTGTTTCGGGGGTCGGGGCACGGCTAAAGAAGGAGGGATCAACTCTAGTGGGGTGACGTCGGAAAACGGGGACAGTTGTGTGATTGGGTGTCTCAGGAAATCTTACCTGCACGGAGGGGCACACTGGCCGGCGGATCAGACCGTGACTGAAAAAGAAGTCATAGTCACTCGTTTCAGCAAAGAGAGGGATGTGGGCTCTTCGTTTTCGTCTGTGCCCAGACGAACTTAGGACGTGGCCTGTTTTGTCTCACTTTCCCATAGTCTCGGAGCAGCCTTGTGTGATGTTGGCATTCTGTGAGCTTGTCTCTGTCCGAGAGGAGAATGATGGCCCTGCTGTGAGTGGCCACCCGGGTCCTGGGCAGCAGGACCTGCTGGCTTTTCTTTCTTAGCGCTGGGGAGTAGAGAACAAACAAACGATCAGGCCCTGCCCTCAGGAAGCTCAGCCTGGAAGGAAGCTGATACATACAGTGCCCTAAGAGAATAATGCAAATGCCCTCATCATTATTGCTGCAGTAATGGGGGTATATCTGCAGAGGGGAGGGCTCTTCGGGAGCAGAGGGGAGCATCAGGGAAAGATCCACAAAGAAGGATATATTTGATCTGGGACAGACAAGGGCAGGGAGGGAGGGAATCGTTGACGTGCATGGCAGGCGGTGTGTTTCAAACTATAAATTCAGTTCAAGCCCCAGCAACTTTGCAACAGTAGATGTTTCTTTTTTCCTTCCTTCCTTTCTTTCCAGGAAGAAAAATAGCCTTTCTATTTTCATCATTGAAATCACCATTTGTCATTCTCAAGGTGCCTCGGTGCCTTTGTCTCTTCCGTCAGCTGGCAGCCGTGTTGCTAAAAATAGCTGGCGGAGGGAATTGCTACACACTGAACATTAAAAATAGAAAGGGAAGCACTGGTGTGAATAATGCATAGGAGAGAATCCCGCTCACGCTGGCCTCCAGGTCCTCGGGGTATGGATGGGGCAGGGGGGTGGGGGCTTGGCTGTAGGCAGAGCCCCGCAGGACAAGTGGGGATTAAGGCCTTTGTTTTGCAGGTGCTTCAGCAAAAGGGCATCCCCACAAATTACAGCTTGCTTCTCAGCCTGCTGCAGGCGGAGAGGGATGAGAAGGAACGGAGGCTTGGACCAGCGGCGTTCTGGAATGCAAATCAGGTGTCTGATGAGCAGGTAGGAACTCCAGTTCTATCCAGGGCCAAGGCAAAGGAGGGCGTGCCCTGTCTTAGGGCATGTAGCTTCTTTACAAACTGCACGCTGCTAGGCAGTCAGAACTGGTCTGCGAGGGGGTGGGTGCCGAAATCATCAGATTAAGATCTCTCAAATCCAGGAGCTGCTCATAATTGAGACCCGTATTACGTCAGCCAGAAGGGTGCTCTCCCCGCCACAGGCAGGAACATCGCAGGTTTCTTGTCAGTCTGGTCGAATACCCAAACCCTCTTAGAAGGACACACACAAGATCTCCCTTTGCGCCAAGCTGTCCCCCAACACTGGACCCCGCTCTCCTTTCAGGTAGCCCCAGACTGTTGGAGCTGAGATCACTGGGATTGGCAGGGAAATTAGAGGGTGCTGAGGTCCAGGGAGGGGAAGGAAGTTGTCTCAGGTCACACGGTGCCCCGCCTTCTCACTGTCCCTGACGTCATCCTCCCCGTGGTTCTCGCTGAGTCGCTTCTTCACATCCTTGGAGAAATAGGAACCTTGGTCCCAAATGCAGACTCCTTCTGCTCCTCCCGTCCTTGAGGCCGGTGGAATTTGTCCTGTCTGAACGTGGGTGTACCTTGGGTACAGTGTGCGGTCCCTTCCTGGTGCTGGGGTAAAGGGTCTCCTTCACATTCTGTCTAGGAAGCAGGGGCTTGGTTTGAGCCAATCCAGCCTCCTAGCTCTCCTACGGAAGGGACACTTCTCCTTTCCCGGGGGCAGGGCCTCACTCTCAGCCCATGCCCAGCACCCTCGCCTAACGGCTGGGAACGCACTTTGGAATCTGCTTGGGCTCCAGTCCGGTTGCACCCTTTGCCCTCTGTCCAGCCTCCAGCGGCATATCTCACGTCTCCGGGCTCCTGAAGTGCAGCCCATCTGGCTGGTCCATGGGGCTGTCACGGTGCTACGGCCGCTGACTGCGGTGACCACGCACAACTGGTGCTGGGCCGACAGGCATCCCCCAACGCCTTCCCAGAGCATCCTGCCTTCCCGCCTGCATCGCAAGCCTCCCGGATTCCGGCCTGAGAGCTGGAGCTGGACTCCAGGTCGGCCACACACTCCCTAGGTGGCCTCAGGTAGCTGGGACTTCTGGAGTCCATTTTCTCGCTGGTCAGCACAGGCGATCAAGCCCCACGTGCGGGTCGCAGAGCAGGCTCACGTAGCGCCCTCACAGAGGCCGTGCTCACCAAAGGTCAGCTGTGATGACACTCACCCCAGGCCTCCGGGGTGTGGACCGAGGTTTCCACGCAGGGGTCATAGAACCAGCCTGGAATTTGCTTAATTTGAGGGCCTGTCCCCTTTGCTTCCCTGTTTCCCCCACAGAGTTCACTAATTCAGGCATTCTTTTCTCATCCATGTTTTCTTTAACTCATTCGTCAATCCTTTGGTCAAGCCCCCCAAACTTCTGCCCTGGGCTGGCTCCTGCGGTGCCTGGTGTGCAGGCACTGTCCCTGCTTCGGCCTTGGAAGCTCAGCATCCGGGAACCCCCTGGGTCCCCGGAGTCTCCGGGAGGTCGGTGGCCCTCAGGTGAAAAGCTGCTCACCTTTGCTGTGGGAGAGAGGTCTGAGGGGCCTCGGGGGCTCTTTTCAAATATCGGAAGGGCTCTCAGGTGTGAGAGAGAAAGAGCCGGTCTGTGTGGCTGCAGGGGGCGGAGGCAGAGTGACTGAGTGCAGGGAGCAAGTGGAGAGGCAGACTGTCTGCATGCATTACAAGGACCGTTTTTCTAACAGTGCAGCTGTCTGGGGGCGGAACTGGCTTGTCAGGGCAGGGGACCTGGCCGAGGGGTCACGTGGTCTGGCCCAGGGTGGGCAGAGCTGGCTGCGAACCCCGGCTCTGCCCCTCGCCAGCCGTGGGGCTTGCCCGTATCAGCGAAACTCTCTGATCCCGCTTCCTCATCTGCAAAATGGCGCTGACACCAGCACCTGTTCGCCCCGGTTGTTGCGAGGATGAAATGACATGAAGCTACCTGAGTCCTCGGCAAGTTCTAGTTATAAATACGGAGAGGCTAGGGGCCCCGGTGTCCCTCACTGAGGCTGGACGATCCCTTGGGACCGATATTTTAGCTGCAAATGAGAACGTCTTAGGACTCCACTGAAATTTGCTTTCTAAGCATGACTCGTGTTTTGATTTGATTTTGTATAAAAGATGTTGCTGAGAGGGCCGTTTCAAGATGGGTGCTTGCGATACTTTTTGACAGATCTTCCTTGTGAAGCTCTTCGGGGCTCCCTCGAAATACATTTCACTGAGCTTTAAAATGAGTCGCATCTGTCTTCTCCCAGCTGTCTGGATCTGGGGTCGTTTCTGCCCTCAGCCACTTGGATGAAGTTGTTGGAATGACAAAGTATGTCACTGGCCACAGCTCCACAGGGGGCTTGGGTCAGGGAGATGCTCTTCAGCAGTGGCCCCGGGACGAGGCAGCCAGCTGAAGGGGTCTCTGTCTCCCACCAAACCCACTCTGGGGGAACCTGGGGCAGTTTAGTTATAACAGAGGGGGAGGTATCATCCTTTTATTTCCTTTACATGTTTGGTACTTGAAAAAAAAAAAGAGGTATTGCTTCCATACAGAGAAGTCAACACATATTTAATGTGCATCCTAGTGATTTTTTAAAAAGATGTACAAGTATTCCTTCCTATAACCATTGCCAAGAGCAAGATGGAGAACACTTTCATCGCCTCGAGATGAAAGATTCCCTGTGCTCTTCCCCAGCCGTGACACCCACAAGAGGTAACCACAGCTTTGACCTCTGAGTCCGTGCATTGCTTTGCCCATTCTTGTCCTTTGCATGGACAGAATTGTACGGTATGTGCTCTTTTGTGTCCAGCTCCTTCTAATCAACATAAAACCTGTGAGGTCCGCCCGCATCTCAGCATCTATCAGTAGTTTGTTCTTTTACATTGTTACTATGTAGTCGCCATACATCTAAATTATATAATTTTCCAAAGAGAAACATGGGATTGTTTTACAAATGTAAATTTACCACGTAACGAGGATTTTATTCAACTCATTAATTAATGAGTGACTCGGTAGAGCCTTAAAAACAGGTTCCAGTAACAGTATGACTTCCTGAGATTTATATTCTCTGAGAGAGAATGTGTTGGCATTGCTGTGAGCAGGAATTATTTTAATTGCTGTTTTCCATAACTTAACGTCTGTCCTTCCAGAGGTGTAAGGTCACATAGTCAACAGAGGCACATCCCCTCAGTACTTGAAAAACCCTGGAGAGTCTTCTGGACGACACCCAGCACTGCACTTAAAAGACACCCTCTCTGGCTCTTTTCTGAGTATTAGAAAATCTTTCCCAACAGTATGAACATGCCTCCATTTATTTCTCCATTTGCTTGTTGAAGAGCATTTGAGTTATTCGTAGTCTGGTATCATGAATAAAGCTGCTAGGGACATTTTTTGCACATGTCTTTTTGTGGACATATGCACTTACTTCTCTTGATATATACCTAAGAGTGGAGTTTCTGGTTCACAGAAAAATTGCTTATTTAGCTTCAGTAAATACTGTTGAACAGTTTTCCAAAGGCTTCATAGCATTTTCAGCCCCCACCCCAAATGTGTATGTAGTTGGTCTGCTTTCTTGCCAACACTTGGTGGTGTCAGTCTTTTTCATTTGAGCCATCCATGGGTTGTGCAGGGACCATCTGTTTTCATCATCTAAGTCAGGAGTTTTTCTACTTGCATCGCATAAGAATTACCTGGGCTTCTCATTTAAAGTGTGGTTTCAGAGGTTCTAGCCCATCCACTGAAGGTCCGATTTAGTAATTTTGCATCGAGCTTAGAAATCTGCATTATTGACAAGCACTCTATTACTTAGGAAGTATTTTGTGAAACACCAGCTTAAACGTACCTTTGCAGCATAATCTGTGGGTTTCTGTTGTGTTTCCCTTCTTCAGAGTGTGGAGAGATGGTGAGAGCTCAGGTCAGCTCACAGATTTTCTGAGTGCGGAATAATGGTAACAACCACTTGTTACCTGGGTTTTCAGAACAGCCCTCCATGTTGAGACTTGATTTTTCCATTTCGCAAATGGGGGCCTTGAGGTTTTGAGGACAGGTAAGAAAAGAGAGAAAAGGGAGAGAGGTAAGGAAGCTTGCCTAGCAACTCATGATAGAGGATGGGGGGTTAGGACCAAGAATGGTTTTATCCCCTACCAGGGGTTTTTCTGATATACTAGTAGCTTTGACATTTTTTTTGTTTGTTATTTTTGCTAGCAGAGCAGTATATATATTCTCCAAGGTGAGGTTTTAAGTAAAATCCCAACATGTGCAACATACTGTAATTAACTGTGCTGCGGGGGTGGGGAGCGTGCGGGCCAGGAGCACAGCGTGCATAGTCTGTGCGGCCCCCCTGAGCCCCCGTGTCCTCAGCTTTCTACCTGCTACGAACCCGTGACCCTCCTCTGGGCCCTCAGACAAGAGCTTACAAACCACAGGACCGCAGCACTGTCCCTCAGAGGCCCCGCGCACAGATCCGCAACGGATACAGCACTGCATTTTTTATTTAAGAAAATATCCATCCCTAAAATTGGGATTCTCTTTCACTTAAACCTAAATACAAAACAGAGCAAAACATAACCTGGAGAGCGGGAGAGTGCGTTGCTGAGAAAGGTGGCGGATTTTGCGGGGCGGCAATCGGGTGGCCCTGGAGGTATGGATTGGCAGTCCCGGTGACAGTCAGGCCTCTCCAGGCTTCATTGCTAAAAGCAGGTGGCAGAGGGCAGAAGGAGTATTGGGAAGGGAATTACCCCGAAAGGCCAAATGAATCCCTTTCTCACCCCGGTGTCCTCTGGTCCTCCAATAGCAAGCCAGTCTGGGTGAGGTTAGAGCTCTCCTCTAGCATTCTTCGCCATGCTGGCCCTTCATTGTCCAGCTGTGTGACCTCTGACCAGTCATTTTCCAGCTCTCATCCTTAGTTTTAACGTCTGTGCAGTTTTATTAAGACAGTGAATGGAAATGATGGGAGAGTCACAATGCCCGTGAGAGTTCCAGGCCACCGGAGATGCTCAGTGAAGATGTGTCTCCCCACCGCCCCCCTGCTGAGCACAGTGTGCGCCCTGCAGACCCACCAGCCGTGGCAGAGCAGGGTTGTGGTGGCCGTGTTGTGGCCTTCCAGCTGGGATCTGGATGAGCCATTCCGCACTCTGCACAAGGCACAGGGAGGGAGGCAAGGATGATGTCTGTGGGAGGAACCAGAGGGAGACAGGTGTGCAGCGGATTCCGTAAACACGGAAGGCGGAGGTCACTGCTCCGTCTGTTTCAGGAGCAGAGGGAGCACCCCAGACAGAGGGAGTGGGCGGGACCTGGAAAGCTGACTTGTGATAACAATAATCACGAAACCCAGTGAGCTCCTAGTATGTGCCAGCCATTGTGTAAGCAGCTTACGTGACCTCATTGATCTTCACGCCACCTTACAGCAGAGGTGCCGTTGTCACCTCACTCTGGAGCTGAGGGAATTGCAGCACCAAGGGTCAAAGGACCTTCCCCGGGGTCGCTCAGTCAGCAGGCAGTGTGTTTGTGCTCACCTGGGCTCACAGGACAGTACCAGTTAGGGTGCAGGTTTGGTGGCTGTAGCAGAGGTTCGAATCCCACGGCTTAAACGAGTCAGGAGCCAGCTTTTCTCACATGTCAGTCTTCTGTATGGCCCATCTGCGTGGCCCCCGAGGACTGACCCTCAGTCATATCTTTGTGCCAGGAAGAGGGCAGGGGCAACGCCTTGCACTGTAGTAAGTTAAAGTTTATTGTTATCAGTGCAGTAGTAACAAGGGAGTAGTAGTTACTCGGTCTCCTCTTGAGAGGTGTTGGGCAGAGTATGGCTAGGACTTGGACATCTGAGACAGAGACATGAGCCACATCACAAACAAACGTTTTGCGAGTACCTGCCTTGGGCAGGGAAATGTAGGGGGTGGCATGACTAGGACTTCCGGGCTCTCGCCCTGCAGACAGGAGGAGAGCAGGAGTTTAGGTCCTACTTAGTACCCGGGACTGGCCCGGATGCTCCCCAGACAGCATGTCATTCCGTTGTCTCAACGCAGCAGCTGAGAGATGGGGCCACGGAGGCTCGAGGAGGTGAAGTGACTTGTCTAAGTTCACGTGGGTCATACGTGGTCAGGTCAGGATTTAGAATGCCAGCAGCGTGACCTTGGGCTGCTTAACTTCTCTCTTAACTGCGGCTGCTTTAATGTAGTTAGTGCCCTGGGGAGATGACCTGGCCCACAGCACACCTTCAGCAAATAGATAGACGTCATTATCGTTGTCACTGACGTTGTTGTTGTTAATATTAGTACTAGTGTTGTCTCCACACTCTGCATCCGGTCCTAATCCAAGCATGATAGAGGCTACATTAGGACTCCAGAAAGCTGGGAATGTCCACAGAGAGGGTAGAAGCCTTTCGATTCTAAGACAAAAAAAGCCTCCTAGGGAGAGAATTGGCTGGACTGAGGAAGAAGGGTAGGAGTTTACCAGGCAGAGAGAGGGGTGAGGCTGGATGGAGGGGGCATTCTGGTGAGAGGGATCATCTCGGAAAAAGGCACCGAGCAGGGAAATGGCAGGTGTGCCGCGGGATCGTGACACAGCGGAGGTGAGGCAAGTGAGTGGGAGGCGAGGCGGGAAAGGCGGGGTGCGCCAAAGCACGGAGCTAATTTAAGGAGGTTGGCCTTTTACCTGAAGGCAATGGGGAGTCCTCGAAGGTTTTGATCAGCACTCTGCCAGGGAAGATTGCCATGGCAACAGCTCTGGGGAAGACTGGAGGGTGGAGAGGCCAGCTCAGTAACTAGTCCACGGTTTAGGTGAGCGGTAGTGAGAAGCCGAGTTACAGCTGTGGCTCTGGGAAAGGCGAGGAGGGAACTGAACGAGAGCAGTGTGTCGGGGAGAATTACGGGGTCACAGTGGCTCTGTGCGCTGAGGGGAAGGCACATGGAACAGGGAGGCCGGACTGCGCAGGCTCACCGTCTGACGCACAGGCTCCAAATCATTCCAGCCCCACGGCACAGGATGCTATCTGCTTATTGTGACAGAGCTCTGAATTATTTGTCTTTGTTTTTTCTGGTTGATTTTGGTTATGCTTTGAACTGTCATTCATTCACTTGGTTAACTCATGTGCTCAGAGGCTATGTTAAGCAAGTTCAGCCAGCAGAGAGGTCATGTCTGCGTTAGGGGACCCATTGGTTTTAGTGAGGTATAGGATACGCTGCTGTAACAAAGAGGCCCTGCTATAGACTGAATGATTGTGTCCCCCAAATTCATGTGTTGAAACCTAGTCCCCAATGGGATGGGATTAGCAGGTGTGGTCTTCAGAGGTGGTTAGGTCGGGAGGGTGGAGCCCTCCTGAATGGGATTTGTGCTCTTACGGGAGAGACCCCAGAGGGCTCCCTCAGCCCTCCCACCCTGTGTGGACACAGCGAGAAAAGGACTGTCTGTGAGCCAGGAAGAGGGCTCTCACCAGACACTGTCTCTGCCAGAGACTTGAACTTGGACTTCCAGCCTCCATGACTATGAGAAATACATTTCTGCTGTTTAAGGTCACCCAATCTGTGTGATTTTGTCATAGCAGCCTGAATGGACAGCCCCACCCCCCCCCGTTCCACCTGCCCCCAATACATTGGTTTGAACAAGGCACTCATTAATTTCTCTTTCCCATGTAAGTTTAGAGTCAGGTCAGAGGTGGTGTGAGGGCCCGATGGTGAAGGGAAGTTAGCCAGTGTCTAACCTGTTCTGCCATCTCATGCTCCAAAGTGGCTGCTCCCGTTCCTGCTGTCATGTCTACATTCAAACAGACAGGAAAGTGGGGCAGGAGGGGCTCCCCTCCCCTTTAAGATTAGGACCCAGCAGGTAAACACATTGCTGCTGTTCATATCCCGCTGTCTGGGACTCATTCACATGACCATGTACCTGAAAGGCAGGCTGCAAATGTACTCTTTAGCGGGGTGACCGTGCACCCAGATGAAAAAGGGGGTTTTAGCCAACAGTTACAATCTCTGCTACTCTGCTGTATTCCTAGTACCTGAGAAAGTGCAGGGAATCTAGAAGGGGCTCAATAAATTTGTATTGTGAGTTAATGAAAAGGCTGCGATAGGAGCTGGAGATTCCAAGGTGAAATAATACGCTTTCTCCTTTGAAGGAGCTTTCAGTCTAGATTGGGGGTTAGACAAGTAAAGAAACAGGTGCAATGGAGTGAATTGCTGTGTGCGGCAGGTTAGCAGCTCGTGCAGGGTGCAGCAGTCGCCATGGAGAAAGGCCTCAAACCCAGCTGGGACCAGAGAGGTCAGGAACGACTTCACGGAGAAGGCGATGCTCAGCTGAGTCTGGAAAGATGAGTAGGTGTTGTCTGCTGAGCCAGGTGAAGAAAGCTCTTCAAGGACAAAGGAAGAGCATCAGCAAAGACAGGAGGGTTTAGAAGCGACCTGAGACATTCAGGGTGGGGCAGGCCTGTCCACCTGGGACCGCACAGGAAGGGCAGAAGCAGCAGCAGGAGCGGGGTGGGGGCCAGCTCTAAGAAGCTTAGTCTTTTTCCCACAGGAAATGGTGGCCCACTGAACAGGCTCAAGCACAGGTGTTTCAGATGGCGGGGATGTGTGGACGTAATTGCATCTGCGTTTTTGGAAAATTGCTTTGGGTCCGCTTTGCGGAGGATGAGCTAGCAGTGGAGACAAGACGAGCAGGGGGAAAGCACATTTTGTGCAGAAGCCTAGCTTTCTTCATAAGCCAAATGTTTGATGCAAATATAACTTTCAACAGTCTAATATACCTCATAAATAAAGCTAGACATATTTTATTTGAAATCAATTAAAGTTGCAGTTGACTATTTTGAGACCAAGGTTAATGGATTACTTTGTCATCAGTTTTTCTTCTAGTAGCCCTATTTTTACTTCCTCTGTTGGAGGCTGCCTCTCCCACTGAAGTCTGTAAACTGATATTTAGAGAAGAAGGGAGTACCCTTGGGAAGGTCTCCTTAAGGTGCCCTCCGCACCTTAGCTGAACTGGAAGTAAGCCGGGAGGGACGGACTGCAGGACTTCTTCCTCTCCACTGTAAGAAGAGCCTGTGGCTTCCAGGCCGTGGAAACGATGAGAAGTGAGGACTCTAAGGGCTTAACAAACGTCTCCTTTAACAGTGAAGAACTGAGCACGGGGAGGTTCAATGGTATGCCCAAGGTCAGCCAGCTAAGTAGCAGGGCATGGGTCCTCTCCAGTTCAAGGCTCTTCTCACCAATAGGGCCTAATTTCACGGCCCCAACAAGGACTTCTGTAACCCTCCAGCCTTCGCTGACCTTTTCTTCTTCCCCACCAGAGCAGGTGTCCTGAAATGCTGCCTCCCACTAAGGTTTCTTCCAGTTTTAGGTTTCTGGGATTGACAGGGTTTACTCTGAGGGTGTTTTGCGGACCTTTCTCTGCTAGTGATTTTCATACCACATTCTTTGACCCATTCGTTCACTGGCTTGTTTAGTGAGCATTTTCCAGTCCCATTATAATCTTCATCAGCAGCACGTGGAAGGATACCCTGTCCTCCAGGCTTACAATGCCAGACGTCGTGGTAGCTTCCGGTTTTGACTTACAAATGATGCAATGAAGAAACTCTTCGGATCTTGGTAGGCATTTCCGGTCATTTCCTTAGGACAGATTCTAGATGGAGAGTGCTCTACCAGGATGCCTAACGCACACTTCACAATTCACGAGGCCACTGTATAATCTCGGCTTCCTGCCCACCCAACACCCCCCGCCCCCCCCCCACACACCCCATCTGCTTTTTTCTCAGTCTTACTCATCCATGAACAGCACCGCATTGGACCTCATTACTTAAGCCAGCAACCGACTCGTTGGCCTCCATGCCCTTCTCCTAGTCACCCGCCCACGGTCCCGTTCGCAGGCCCTGTGAGCCCACCTTCTTCTGTATGTGCCCTCATTCTGTCTGTGTCGCAGCATCCCCACGCCTTGACCCAAGCCCCACCATCTGTCCTGACACCCAAGACAGCCCCCGCCTCACCTCCTTCCAACCAATCTTTACCGCGTGTTCCTTTCACCCTGCAGCAGTCGGGGTACTATAAAAAATGTCGGTCAGTTCATGTCGTTCTTCCACCTACAGTTCTACAGTGTCTGTCAGAGAGGTTTAAGAGAACCCTCCAAACTCTTCAACGTGGCGCTCAAAGACCCCTGCCCACATCTGCTTTTGCCCCCTCTCAACGCATTCATTGATTCCATTACAGGAAAGGCATAGTGTTACCCACTCGCAATGTTTCAGTGAGGGAAAAAGACCCCTAAGCTATCCCTGTCTCGTGGAATTTACCTTTTCACCAGGCAAGGCAATAAATACGATGTATGTAAAGCTTAAGGAGTCTGTTACGGATGGTGGGGGTCGGGGGGAGAAGAAAGACGGAAGAGAATAAGGGGAGAGGCAGGAGCCACAGGACGGCTGGAGGGTACAGCTAGGGTTGTTGATCAGGTGATGTTTCGGTGATGCTTAGAAAAGGTGGAGAAGCGAGCCGCAGAGATGTATGAGGGAAAGAGCTTTCTGGGCAGAGAATATCCATTTTCTGTATAGCAGCCGTAATGATATACTGTGCATCTGACATTCGAGTCTCTGAAGTTCAGGCAGTAAGTAAGTAAACAAACAAACAGGAAAACTGGAAAACGGTCAGACAGCGATCAGTGGTTTATGAGGTGGGTTTTAGTAGCCTCACTGCACAGATGAAGAAACCAATGGCAGAAAGACTTTAAATCGTTTCCCCAAGTTCCCTGAGCGGATCCTTCCTCCTTTGTGGTTGCACAGCAGGTTCCCAGAGGTGTCTTGATCACAGGTTCTGTCACGTGACCTTCCTGCCAGGCTGCACGCTCCGTGGTGGGGGGGCCCGGCCCCCTGTTCAACACAGGGCCCCCAGCAACAGCCCAGCGATGAACACGCTGTGGGCCTCTTGCAACATGCGCTACCTGAACGAATACACACACGCCTGGCCCAGAGTTCACATCCTGGTCTCGTTGACCCTAAACCTGAAGTCTTCCACCCCAGTAATGTAGTGGCCCTAAAGCGATGCGGTGGTTTGAAAACCAGTCACTGGTCCTTTGACATCCTTTGCATTGAGTCAGCATCCAAATCTGAGGGGCTTTTGAGTCCTCCAACCAAGGGAGGACGTTGTAAGGGACACTGTGTGACTTCTGAGGCCAGGTCACAAGGGGCCATGCAGCTTCTGCCTCGTTCGTGGGAACACGTGCCACTGTGAAAGAAATCCCGCTGCCCTGAGGTGACCCTGCCAGAGGGGCCACGTGGAGGCACTTTGGCCAGATGCCCCCGAGGCTTCCAACCATTCCCAGTGGGGAAGCCATGTCGGAAGTGGAGCCTCTCACGCCCGAGGGCCTGGCCCCCTCATTTGAGTCTTCCCAGCTGAGGCCCAGACATCATGGGGCAGACACAGGCCATCCCCCCCGAGCTCTGTCGGAGGTCCTGACCCACAGAACCCATGGGGATAACAAGCAGAAGGGCCCCTGCTTTGCACCACAAGTTCGGGGTGGTTGGTTACACAGCAGCAGATGGCTGAACGTGGGGTGCAGTCTCACTCTCGTCTTTCCCTATTTGTTGTGCTCACTGTTGATGTCCGTACCTGAATGTAGGCCTGCCCAGTGCCGGGATCTTTGTCTGTTCCGTTCATGGCTGCCTCTCCAGCACCTAGTAGAGAACGGGCCATAGAATGATCGCTCAGTACGAAATAAATGAATGGGTTTTTAAGCAATGCACGGAAATAAGGAGCAGGAAAAGTCAGGTCTTAGCCTTTTCCTGGCCAAAGCGAAAAGGAAGCATGAGTTTCACCAGATTCTCAGTGACTCCAAGATACAAAGCATACCACATGCTTTTGAAAAGCCTAGATATTTCTGGAACAATTTCTCGCCGTCTTTTTCATTCGTGCCGTATCCTACCCCCCCATCTTCCTAGACAGTGAGAGCTGTTCCATGGGTTGGGTTCCATGTACCTCTTTCCTTGCCAAGCCTGGAAGCTCCTAGAAACTCTTAGGTGCTCCAAAAATACCGAGTGAATGAGATCTCCCCGAATCCAAAACCTCGGAGCCAAGTTTCATATCTGTGCAAGCAATATAAAACTGAGCTCTTCATTTGGAAAGGAAAGGATCAGCTCATTAATATGCACCGTCAGCAGCCTTGTATAGTTCACGGGTCCAAGCAGAACGCCTCGTCCCGTAGCCAGTTGATTTCCTGTTTGCTATCACATTCGACCTGTTCTAAGGCGGATGGAAAATTTGAAGGACAGCGCCAGCCGTTAAGACTGACATCGACCTTTCAGAGCCGCATCGAAACACGCAGTCCTTCCCATTACGCTTTCAAAATTAGGATGTGTGCAATTCCTTGGTGAAGGGGGAGCTCTTTGTTATCACAGTCCTGTTCTTTTTGACTGAGAGACATTGCCCACCCCCACCCCCGGTCTGTCGCTGTTGGTCCCTGTGGGTCTTGGTCCTGTCCTCACTATTTGCCCCTTTCTCCAGAAGAGGAAGAAAATGTGGCTGGCCAGCCGAAGGTTAAGTTCAGAAATGAAGTCATTTGCACACTTGGGTTCGTGACATCATCTCCCAACAGGCAGGGGACTGGAGACATTTCACGGTCTACCCCGGAGTGTCAAGCGGGTCGCAGCCGCGGAAAGTCGGTTGGGGAACGTGTTTCTTGTCTCGCCCTTCCTTCGGGGTCGCAGGACCGTCCGTGCCTGCGGGGATACAAAGTACCGGATGCTCCCGGCACGTCACCCTGAGGGGCCGTTTTACTTGAAGACTTTTGAGAAATATTTTGAAGTAACAGAAGACAGCTATAGTATGGCACATGCAAAGTTGATAAATGGTATTTACTATGTAATGGATTATTTTAATAGGTTGTTTCATTCTCACTTTTGCCACAAATAATGAACAGGGAAACACTTTATGGTACGTGAGCGAGGAGAAAGAAGGAGGGTGACAGCCGCTTGGGGCATCTCCCACAGGGAGAGCCGAGACCAGGGTGGGAAGCCCAGTGCCATGGAATGGGGGGGGAGCCTCCCTGTCGAGTGGGGCTCAGTGCGTGTGTGGCCCTTTATGAGGCCAAGCAGATGGGGAACTAATTGAGGGAGCCTTGCCTTCCCAGAATTGGGGGTCTAAGGGTCTCCCCCTCCTTCCCTTAATTCTTTTTGTTCTTCCTCTTGGCGCTTTGTGTCACTGTCCCCACAGCCAGACTTGCCACCGCTGGTGAACGGTCACGAATTGCTCCCTCTTGTGTTAGGAGCGGTGAACTACACTTTACATAAGCTCCGGGATTTGAGGTTGCCTGCCTGGTCCTTCCTCACGGACCCAGGGATTTGTAATCCTGACCTGAGCACTTTTGCCCAGGAAGCCTGTTTGAGATGGTCTCAGAAAATTCACAAACTAACATCCATTTGAAAGGAGGAGCGTCAACTTAAGATAAAAAAATCGTGGCTGTTCTTCCTTTGAGAAAGATGTATGGTATTCTTTTCATTTTGAAAAATAATCGGTTTGTAGCATCAAAAGAACAGTCAGGACAATTAGTGATCTCATCTTTGAAAAGGCTTCTGAGGAAGTTGCTGTGTATCTAATATTTAATGTACAACATGGGGATACTAATAATGATGGAAAACGGGGTTCATAGAGGTTAATAATGGGTCAGACAGTAATAACAATGTTGCCCCCCCCAAATATGCAATGCAACAAGAAGTCCTTTGGGTGTCTCTAAGTTAGCTTCGAACTTCACCGCAACCACATTGCACAGATGTTCTTAATGTCTCCCTTTTCCTGAAGGGGAAACGAAGTGTGAGAAAACTCACACAGCTGCCCCAAGGCCACCCAGCCAGAAAGTGTCAAGGCTGGGACTGGAGCCTGGGTCCGCAGACTCTGAAGCCTGGGCTGAGGCCACCCTCCGCGGGGACACCAGAACCCTCGCACCTTGCTCGGTGCGCACCCGCTGGGGAAAGTGTGTCTCAGCGCGAAGGACCCTCCGAGGACAGGAGCGCGTCTTCTGGGGGTGGACACCTCTCTGCCCAGCAAGTGTCCCCTGACTTCGGACATACATGCTTCAGTACACATCTGTGTAACGGCGCCCCTTCATCGGGCAGCTGTGACAACTCACTGGCGAGGCAAAGACGGAGAGGTCAGCCTCACGGTAGGGACTCGGTAAGTGGCGAGTGTCTTTATTCTTCAACGTCAGGATTCCGTGGGAGGCAACTTGTTGGAGTCACGCAAGGGGAAAACAGAGGGCTGGGCTGCGGATTGAAGTGGGCTGACATCCGATAGGCGAGGGTCACGACCCCTTAGTTGGGTGTGACATTGCTGCAGAGGAGTCATGTTTCGGGCTCAGTTCGTTGTGTCCTCCCCCAGTTCCCTCGCTGACGCCGAGGCACCTCCAGTAGTTCAGGGTGTGACTGTGTCTGGAGACGAGGCCCCGCAAGGGGCGACTAAGTTGCGGTGAGGCTGTTCCGTTGGGCCCTGGTCCTCTCCGACTGGCGTGCTCCTCAGAAGAGGACGTCGGGGCGCACAGAAAGAGACCCCAGGCACGGGCACTCAGAGAGGAGGCCGTGTGAAGGCCCGCCCGAGCGAAGGCGGCTCATCTGCAAGCCAGGGAGAGAGGCCTCGGGAGGAGCCAGGCCTGCTGACCACTGGGCCTTGACCCGCTGGCTGCTGGGACTGCGAGGAGACACGTTTCTGTGGTTTAAGGCACCCAGGCTGTGGTTGTTTTTTTTTTTTTTTTTTTTTTGCAGGGGGGTTCATTTTTCTTTGGCAGCACTGGTGAACAAACAGGTTGCAGTCAGCGCTTTGTGATCAGAAGGTGTCATCACAGTCACGATGGCGCTGCCTCCGTTAGTTGTGTGGATAGTATATGTATGATGTCGCCTGGGTTGTGATTGAAGATGTCACTGTCACCGAAGGCGGTGCAGCACTGGATTCGACACCCAAAGCTGTGTTCTAATTTGGATATCATCGTAATAAAAAGTGCTGTAATTAATACGTTAGTAGTCGTGGCATATCAGTTACGTATATTAAGTGCCTCTAAGTGTGCAAGGTTTACAGATGCTAACTCTCTTACTCCTGAAAAATCCCCTCGCGGTAATTATTCTTCCTGTTTGCCAGGTGAGGCTGAGACTGGTTATTTGACCTATCCAGGATCGAACACTGAGCATTTTTTCAGGGACGGGATTCCTGCCCAGAGCAGACTCTCTCAGATGCCTGAGTTTCCTCTCCTCAGTGTCATTGTGCTGCTACCCATAATCCTCTGTCCCGTTACTTAGCACCCAGGCATCAGCTTGCCCTCTGCAAAGAATCAGTGATGGAAATCAGGGAGACCTTGGACATAATAGGCTCTGCGCATGGTGACTCGCTCGGGTACAATGGGTTTTCTGTGATCTCGGAGGCGCCTCTCCAGTGGGCATAGGGCTTTTCTTCTTGTCTCTAGGGTAAACGGAGCACTCAGGTGTCTGGGGGGGGTGGCTAATGAGGTGCTCCTTGTCTGAAGGCACCCTGAACAGCGTCTTTGCGGTTCACTTTCAGCCCCCTTGCCCAAGCAGGCTCCGGCCAGACGCCCCTGAACGCAGGTACGAGGGCTCGTTAGCAGGGCGATGGCGGTGGGTAATTGGAACGTGTACACGCCATGGCAGACAGGGTGTTTGAACAACCGAGGCCCCAAAGAGAAGGGGAGTGATTTGGTGGGGAGGGAAGGAGCAGCCTTCCCAGGGAGCCCATTACTGTAGCCAGAGGAGGGGTGCTCAGCTCAGCAGGGAACCAGGTCAGGCTGCACGGAGGCTGGGACGTGGGGTGAGTTTGTTTATGCCTCCGAAACGCCACGTGTGTGACCAGCCCTTCTCTTTCCAGACCCCAATTCTTGGGGACGCTCCTTCCTGAATACCCTTTGCAGCCCTCCTCCCTCTCGTTTCCAGGACCTGCCACAGTTCTCCTTCTGGACCGCGGCAGCCCCCAGCTGGGCTCCACCAGGGGTCCTGTAACTGCTCTCACGGAGTCAGTTCCTCCCCCTGCCGACCTCCCCTCCAGGCAGGCAGCCACAAGCCCTTCCCGAAACCTCCTGGGGACCCATCGGTCTATGCTGAAGGGCACCTGTGGGCAGTCCCTGAGTTTGCAAGCCTGGTCGTGGGCCAGCCTGCCCCGCACGCCCCCACTCCATTCGCACCTGCCTCCAGCCTCCTGAACCTCCTGCCCAAAAACTCCACCTGCTGCCCCCACTCTGAGCCTCTGCATCTGTAGAAGCTTCCACAGGCACAGCGTTCTCAGCAAGTCATAGGGTTTCAGCGATTGAGAAGACTTGGACTGCTGAGTTGGATAACCCGAGTTTGACTCCTGAGACGGTCATATCTCAGCCACGAAACCTCGAGCAGGGTTCGTAACCCCTCTGAGGGTCAAGTCATCATGGCGAACATGGAGAGCAATCAGGGCGATGCCTGTGTCACACCTGTGTTGCCAAGGTTACATCTGTAAATACAAAGCACTTAGCTCAGTGCCAGGCATACAGTGAGCACTCAATAAATGTAAGTAATGATAATGATGAATGACCATCTATTATGAGCCAGGTCACTGGAGTGCAATGACAAGAGAGATGAGCAAATGGTTTTTGCATTGTTTGTCTCATCTTTTCAAGTAAATATGGAATTAATTGCTCAATTTTATTTTTTTCCTCTGGTTTCCCAGAGAGAGGGAGGGAGAGAGAGAGTGAGAGAGAGCGCAAATGTAAGAAACAGGCAATCAGCAATGCTCCCTGAAAAGCTGAATGAATGAATTCATTACGTGGATGAATTGAATATTTTATCTAATATAATCACTTAAAAGAAAATAACAGAAATGACATTAAGAAACATGCAAAATAAATTTAAAGGTTAATGTAAGGATTGCAAATGCAAGGCAGGGCAGAGAAACGCTCTTTGCGACCGAGAACAGTCTAAGCGGAGCCCTTTCTTTCTCGCCATCTGGAGCGAAGGTGAGTGCCGTTTGGCTCGGAGCCCGTGCACTCCCCATCACGCCCCGCTCGAGCTGCCTTCCACCGTCCTGCGTCCAGACGCCTTCAGGTGACGTGGTCGGTGTGCACAGCTCCACCTCCACGTGGGGCTCCGAACGGTGCGCAGACCAGGTCTGAGGCAGGGAGGGCAGAAACCCGATCGCAGCTCACCGATGAGGTGACTGAGGGCAGGTGCGAGTCGAGCACAGTGCACAAGGCCACTAGCTTACAGTCCCAGAGCCAGGACCAGAATTTGGGTCGGGGTCCACCTTCCACACCCGCAGGTGCCCTCATCCTCTTGCTGACATGCGCCAGGGCCTCCTCTTGCCTCTCTGTCCTCATTCACTCCCAGGAAAGCTTCTCACCTGCAGGGGGGCAAGGGTTCAGCTGCCCTCAGGTAGGGTGAGGTGAGGTCTTGGGAGAGGGTGCCAAGCAAAGGCATGGAGGGAGGGAAGAGGGCAGCAAACTGGAGCCTTCCCTGTCTCCTCCAAAAGAGCAAAGGGTGTCTCCTTAGCTGCCAAGACCTGTCTCCCTGCTTCCTCCCACAGGTAGATGTCTAACCAGGGGCACTGAAAAGCATTTGGGGGGTGGAGTACATGACTTGATCAGAAGTAGGTGTGTTTGGAATCCTGTGATGGTGAGTGAGGCATTTTTAAGTCCATGGGTGGTGGTGATGGTGGAAGCATCACGGGCAGGGAGACAAGGAGGTATCTAGGTGATGTGCTTATTCCAGTGAGGACCACCTCTCCCCCACCAGCGCTGGAAGGTCCAGGGTACTCGAGCTGCCCCCAGGTGACCAGCTGGACCCCCTGAGAAGGTGCAGCTTTGGGGGCTCACCTCTCACCCCCCCACCGCACTGTTTGCAGGTCAGGTGTGCTGTAGGAGCTGCACCACGCCTCCAGCCCAGCCCCTGTGAACACCCTGTCACTGAACTCTGTCTTGGGACCATGCCTGGATGTTGGGAACCACCTGGCCTGATTTCAGAAGCTGTAACCCCCCCCCCATGGCTAAGGCTGAGTGAGAGACCTTGGGACTGTAAGCCACTAAGGAGACAAAGCTTATCTTCCTGGCAGGGGCACTGCCTCTGCCCCTTTACTTCACCCTGTTTAGCCCCAAGCCTGACTAGTTAGCCAATGACAGGTAAGATTCCTAAGACAGGTACAGTCATGAGGGGACCCTCAGGGGAGGACTTGGGGGGCTATGGAGAAAGGGGGTGATGGACCCTCACCCCTCAGCTTTGGCATGGCCTGAGTCCTCATTCTGTCTGCAAGAAGTCTCCTAATCTCTTGGATGCCTCACTTCCCCTCCCTGATTTAAGCCTGAAATAATGCTGGAGGTGATGGGGGGGGGGGCCTGTGTTGGAAAGGGCAGGTTCCCTGGGGCGATCAGGCCTAAGAAAGAATGCATAAAATCCTGTGAAACCTGCTTTGCTAAGAATGCTCTCAATTTTCTGCTAAGGGTCCAAGCAGGAAATGAGTTTGTTTCCCAAAGTCCTACAGCCCCTTAACTAACTGACCCTGACTCAGAATAAGCCCCTGTAGTTCTCTGTATGTTACCTATTGTTTGATCCTTACTGCCTGACAATGACTGATGAATTTTACCTGTATTCCTGTAAATAAAAGCCCATTGAGGAACAGGTTCCTGACCCTTCTCCTTTGAGAGATCGGCCACCTTTCCTCCCCAAGCAGATCCTGTCTCTACAGACTTATTCTTACCCGTGGCAGCTGGGGTGGGCGGGGCCTGGGGGTGGAGCCCCACCACACCCGGTTGGTACCTGAGCCTCTCAGGGAGGTTACACTCCAAAGAAGCTTCCTTCCTGTGGGATGTAGGATGTGTGATTTCCTTTGGCTGCAACCTGTGCTGTAGCGTTGTGATTACACAGCCCCCCAAGTGGCACTCAAGTGCGCCCTGCTTTTCACGACGTTTCCAAACCCTCTCTCTGAACCACTCTCTCTATTGGATTATAAAGCCACTGGAGCAAATCAGTTTCCAAACAGCCCTCACAGCCTCCCTGTCATTGGATTTAATTGAATCAAGGCTATGAATTTGTTATTGACTTTACCTCACCCTTTATGGGAGGCATGAAAATAGCCCCTGCACTTGATCTTAAAATGTTAATATTTGACAGTCTGTAGCTCTCATCAAAATAGAAGCCTCTTCATGTGCCCAAGGGCCCCGACTGCCATTCTGGAAATCTGAACTTCTGATTAATTGCACAGTAATGAATTCTGTCTTCTTTCTCCCTTGTCCTTGACGAGTCTTTCAGCCTTATCTAGTGAGGCTTTCTAAGCTCTGTCAAAATGTTTCTGTCACCGTGTCACCGAAGTTGCAACGAGTACTAAAACTTTCTGAGAATAAAGACTCGCACGAGGACAAAAGACAGAAACAAGATTCTCGTCCACAAACATAAAGCGAAGCCTTCCTCGTGCGCCGGGCGTCGGTCGGTCTGGGGGTGCCCGTCCCGCACTCATTCCTTCCTCACTCATTCATGCCGTGAGGAAGTGCAGAAAGCCACTGTGTAGCGGGCAGGCATTCTCCTAGGCTTCGGGGATAGGCTGCCGAGTCCCAGCTGCTGTTGAGGGACAAAGTAGGAAACAAGTGGACGAAATGCAAATATGAGCAATATAATGAATAAGTAAACCAGGAATGGGTACGGATGACGTTAGAGAAGGTGCTCCAATGTGCAGGGTGGAACTGCTGCCTCGGGAGTTGGGGCTGGGCCGGGCCAGTGCATGTGTGGCTGGGGGGGGCTGGGGGTGGAGGGCTAACAAAAGTTCAGAGCATGCTTTGGGGTACCCAGGTTCCACTGAAAGCTTTTTATTTTATTATTTTTTTAGAGGGGGAGGGAGAAAAAATCAGTGTGTGAGAAACACATCAGTCAGTTGCCTGGAGCGCGCCTGCATGCCCCCAGCTGGGGACCTGGCCCACACCCAGGGATGTGCCCTGACTGGGAATCAAAACGGCAACCTTTCAGTTTGCAGGCCAGCAGTCAGTCCACTGAGCCACAGCAGCCAGGGCCATTGGGAGCTCTTCAGACCCAAGTGACTCCCTTCCTCTGGGCTTGCGCCCCCTTCCAGAGTTTGCGCCGACCTCCTTTGCTCCAGCTCACAGCTGAGCGCTAAGTAGCATTTAGCAGAGCCATTCGTAAACGTTCACGGGGCCCTCCTGTGCATGGAGCACTGTACTATGCATTTCAGGTAAACCTCACAGAACCCATCCAGCAGCCCGCTGACCAGCGAGTCACCTTTCTCCATCGGGTGGTGATGACTCTTCTTATTTTATCAAGTTCTGAACAAGCTATTCTATTTATTGCATCAAGCAGTTCATTTTGGGGCCAATATAAAACGGTTTTGATGATTTCAGCCTCATGGTATAGGTTAACCCCCTTCTCAAGACTCCCCCCTTCTTGGTCGTGAAATTGCCGAGGTTCTCCCCTCTGACAGTCCTTCAGAAGTGTCCTCCTGTGACACCCCTCCCCACCCATACACACACACTTCCTTCTCTCCTCCCCCATCCCTTCTTCCCTCCCCACCCCTTCTCCCTGCTCTGCCCTCCCCTCGCCTTCCCTTCTTCCTTTCACTCTCCTTGGCCAACTCCTCCAGGCAGATCCGGGGCTGGCATTCCAAGGCGGGCACTCTGATTACTCTTCTGGTACCTACTGGGGATAGGTTCTTGGCTTGGCCTGGCTCACAGCCCCGCCCCCCACCCAAGCCTGCGGACAGAGGTGGAGACGTGGGAAGTGAAGGAAGCACCTGTGCGGCAGAAATGGAGGGCTTCTCTAACCCACCTTGGTGGCGATGATGGAGGGAGGGGGAGTTAGGTTCCACCTGCAGGATCCGCGCGGGCCTCTGCCTGCGCTTTACAGGATCCAGCCCCGCCTGCCTGTGGCCCCACCTTCCTCTGATCCCCATGGTTCCCTAACCCCAAGCCACACCTCACTCACCTGTGCACTTGCCATCCTGCCACCAGGAAGGCCCTCCTGGACATTTACATCCTTGATCCAGCTTGTCATTTAGGCCTTACCGCAAAATGTCACCTCTGCAATGAGGCTCCTTAGGACAGGCCGACATAAAGAAGTCCCCCACTTTTAGCACAGCACCCTATCTTGCCTCCTCACAGCATTCACCAGTATTGGCAATTATACCGGTTACGTCAGCTGTTCCGTTACTGTCTCGCAGCTCTCACTAGGACGCAAGCTGTCTGGGCGCAGGGACCGCCGGTGGCCTGGTCTGGGAACACTGCCCCTCTCGGTAGAAGCTCACTCTGCTGGGTTTAGTAACTGATTCTATGAATGAGAACAGAAGCTCAGGCAAGATAGGGAATGACTGGCCTGGAGCACAAGTGAGGAGCGAAGCAGGAAACTAGGATTCTAACCCCATGCCCTCCCTGTCTCTCCAGCCCTCTGTCCATCCAGGCTGGCGGAGGGGCCGCTGTCCAAAGGGCCGAGGCAGGTGAGCGCCTCACTGTCCACCGGAACCGTAAACCATGAGCCAAAGGGAACTGGAGCCACGTTGCTACGACGGAGCGGCGGCTTCGCGGTACTCTCGGCCTTGGCCAAACCAGCAACTTGGATTTTACTTCCGAAGCCCAGATGCCAGGTTGGGGGGTGACCAGAACCGTAAAGCTGCAGTAGCCAGGAGAAGGCAGAGAGGGAGACCCCTTCCCGAGCTACCCTCCCCTTTGCCTCTTTCCCCCACTCCTACGCCCCGCCCGGGGGAAGCCCAACGCCCACTGGAGCGCAGGGAATGCCGCGAAGGGGCGGGAGAAGGCCCAGGCTATCCCCCGCCTGCGGGGCGCGCAGAGGTGGGCGCCGGGAGGAGGGCGGGGCGCCGGCGGGGCGGGACAATGCGGCCCCACCCCACGAGGGCGGGAGCGGGGCGGTGTGAGCTCGGCTCGAGGCGCTAGCTCACTCGCAGGCGTCTGCTGGTGCGGGGCTGAGGCTGGAGCAGGCGGGAGGGGTGCTCGGGGAGCGCGGAGGAGGGAGGAGGCGGCGGCGGCGGCGCGTGTGGCAGGCGGGAGGGCGGCTGGCATCGGGCTTGTAAATAAACTGCGATGCTGTCTCGGGCTCGCTGGCCTAGGTTCCGCCGCCGCCGCCGCCCGGGAGCGCCGGGGCTAGGCTCCAGCCGCCGCGCGCCCTAGCGCCTCCGCGCCAGCCTCGCTCACCCTCGCCCGCTCCCCGCAGTCCCCTGCCCGCGTCCCCCGGGTCCGCAGCTGACCCGCGCAGGATGTGAACCTCTTTCCCCCCGCCCGGCCTCCCCTGCCCCCCGGGGGCCCGCCTTTGCCTGCTTTTGGGGCGGTGGGTGGGGAGGGGCGCGCGGATCATGGCATTGGAGTTCCCGGGCTTGCAGCCGCCGCCGCCGCCTCGTCCACGCACCCCGAGCGCCCCTTCTTCCCGGAGCAGCAGCGAAGAAGGCGAAGCGGCCGGCGGGGGCGAGGCAGATGGGGCTCAAGGCGCGCAGGGCGGCGGGGGTGGCAGGCGGCGGCGGCGACGGGGGCGGCGGAGGCGGCGGGGCGGCTAACCCGGCCGGAGGGGACACGGCGGCGGCCGGCGACGAGGAGCGGAAAGTGGGGCTGGCGCCCGGGGAGGTGGAGCAAGTCACCTTGGCGCTTGGGGCCGGAGCTGACAAAGACGGGACCCTGCTGCTGGAGGGCGGCGGCCGCGACGAGGGGCTGCGAAGGACCCCGCAGGGCATCGGGCTCCTGGCCAAGACCCCTCTGAGCCGCCCTGTGAAGAGGAACAACGCCAAGTACCGGCGCATCCAAACTTTGATCTACGATGCCCTGGAGAGACCGCGGGGCTGGGCGCTGCTCTACCACGCGCTTGTGTGAGTACCTGGCGATCCGGGCGCCCCTTGGCGGCGGCGCAGGTTGGGGTTCGGGGTGGAAGCTGGAGCTGAGGAGCGCTCTGGGGCTTTAAATTGAATTGGAGACCAGCCTGCCCTCAGTACGAGTGTCACTGCTGGGAAGGTCTGTGTACCTGCGAACCACTCTCTGGTGTTGGACCCCAAGGCTTAAAAGGTCCAAGCGTGGTTCCTTAGACAGTTTGGAGATTGGATTGGCGTGTTTATTGGCGTGCGAGTGCGCATTTATGGCACCTTCTCCAATGCTGGTATCAAAGCTTAAAATAATTAGGTGGTTTTCCCAGATAACGTGGAGGTTGAACAGGATAAAGCGGATCCTCCCTAACGCGCTGTGTTTCTGCTCTGGGGCGGGCCCCTTCTCGGGATCCTTACTGAGTTTCGATGGTACATCCTGGAGTTGGGGATGGGAGCTGCCCACAGTGAGGTGTGTGCGTTTGTGTGTGTGTGTGTGTGTGTGTGTGTGTGTGTATGTAATGCTTGCTCACCTGCTTGGGCCACTCTGCTTAGACTCCATCCTGATATAGAAAATATCCTAGTGTTGCTCTAACTGCGGACTTGGGCTGGTCCAATTGCATGTCTTTGGGTTCTTTTTAGGGAAGTTCGTAAGAGAGGAGGAGAGAGTGTGTATGTATCTCAGGCTCCTAAGCCTAGCCTGAGAGGCTGGGGCTTAACAGTGCCTGGAGGTGAGGGCCCTGGGGGCTTATCTGGGTTAAGACATCTCTGCGAGGTGGTCCTGAGGTCCCCTCAGCCTCAACTGCTGCCTTTTCTCTTGCTTTGGTTGGGCAGAAACACGGGGATGTGAAGGGGCCTGGGCTGGAGCTTTGCCCCCAGACATCCTTCCCCCAGGAAAAGCCTCCTTGCTAGTCCGGATGGAAATGGAAATGCGTGGCCAGAGGAGGATGGAATTCCCCCCTGCACCTGCCCCTCCGGGTGGAGAACCCACCTGTACTTGGGCAGAGGGAGAGGATGGTAGGGGTGGCTCCTCCGAGGGGAGGGGAAACCGGGGCGTCATCGCATACCTAGGGCTGGCAGGGTATTTCAGTTACCTCTTGCCTCCTCTCTGTGGCTTAGTCATCCTGATGGCTGCTTCTTAAGAGGCTCTACCTGACCAGGATTTGGGTGGAGAACTGGCCATGACCTTGACCCCTCTCCTGCATTTAGCCTTGGATATTCCTTTCTGCCCTCCTCCATGACTGGTGGGGCCTGAGGGAGTTGGGGAAGCCTGGGAGGCATACCACCTGCCCATCCTCCTTGGTTGGAACGCTCTTCCAGATTTGGCCACCAGGTGGGGTGGTCTGCGCGTAACCTCTGAGTTGGCAACAGGTTTCCTAAGGAGGTTACTGAACCCTGGAGAGGGTGCCTCCCTGGAAACCGGGAACCCAGCAGGAGGGAGGGCGCTTCCAGGCAGGGACTGGATTTAGGCTGGTCCAGCCTTTGGTGTCCTCATGTATTTGCAGGTGTTAGTGGTGGAGAGAAAGGTTAGCAATTGTTGCCTTTCCACTTGGCTTTCTTCGGGTGGTAAAAAGGGATTAAGAACGCATTCATCTGTCTGTCTCTAGCAGACAGATCTGTCTGTCTTTATCTTTAGTTAAATTGAACTGAAGTCAATATTGGACTATGTGATAGTAAAAAGGGCACAACAGATATGCGAGTGCACACAGACACGCACAGGCTCACGTATTCTTTTGCACATAAATGGGGTTCAGTACATATTGGCTGACTTCCGAAACTGGGGTCCCACTGGAGCTTGTGGGCTCTGTCTTTCTGCTCCCACCTTTTCCATCCCGCACCCCAGCCCTGCCCTGCCCACTCTGGGGGAGGGGTAGCCAGGGCCTGTGATTGCCAGAGCTTCAGCGATCCTTCTCTAGAACTATCCCAACCAGCAGAAGCAGGTTTGAGGATGCCAAACCTGGAGCCTCAGTTTCCCAGAAGGACCCAGGAAAACGTTAAGACTGTGGGAGCAGGGAGAGTTGAATACCTAGCCAGCTACTTTTAACTTGTCGCCGTGGACCTGTGAGGTGGGAATTATTACCTGTATTTCGTAGGCGAGGACATGAAAACTGTCAGAGACAAAACCACTTGTCCAGGATCCCCCAGCGAACGTTTCTGGAGCTCGCATCCGCATGCAGTGGGCCAGCTCCGTGTCTGGGCCTGGACCCTGGTTCTGACCCCCTGCCAACAACGGCAGGATTCTTGGCATTTCACCAGGTGTCAGGGGATGCCCCTGGCCCCATTGGTAATGCAGGGCTCTTAGTAATGGCTCTGCCTCCCCTTCCCAGCTCCCAGTTGGCAAATGGCTAGAGATGGGATTTAGAATCAAGCCAGGGGCTGGTCAGAATTAGGGAAATGGGGGCTGGGCTGGTGGAGGGGACGTGGGTTCCCATTAGTGAGGAGTCGCACAGGAACGCCCGTGCTGGCGTGGGTCTGAGCCCCTGCATCTGCAGTGAGCCTCGTTAGTGGAGGCATTGGACAGCCTTCCTGCAGCTGAGGAGGAAGCCCAGTCAAACGAGTAAAACTGAACCTTTCATCGATGATTCGGGATTTTGCAAGGCTCTGAATTTTGTGCTCTGCACCATCCGATATTCTGTTCTGGGCTGTGGCTAACGGTGTGGGGGGGCAGGAACTTGGGCTAACTGTGGGTTCACAGTCCAGTGCATTTTTTAAAACGAACCAGGCCTGGGAGATGCGATTTTTTCCTCCCCCTCTTCTAGAGGCAGAATACAGCAAACGTGGGAATCAAACTGCCCCCCCCCCCACAATGCTCCTTTTGCCTTCAGTGCCCCTCCCCTACTTTCCCCTGGCTACTCACTTGGCCCAGCTCTGGTGTTACCTTCTCTGGGAGAAGCTCTTCCCTGACCCTCCAGGCTGAGCTAGAATTGTGCCTTCTCTGCAGCATCCCTAGCCGTGGGATTTGGCACATTGCATTGAATTGATCTGCCTGCTCATCTTCCCCATTGAACTTGAGCTGCTTGCAAATGGGGACTGTGTTGTTCTCTAGCCTTCTCGGTCCTCAGCGGGCTGTGGGGCTTATGGCAGGTACTCAGTGGGCGTTTACCGAGTGGATGAGTGGAAGACTACTCTCAGGTTAACTGAGGCTGCGTTCTGTGCGGCTTTCCTATTACCACCGCGAAAACACCGAGTAGCCAAGGTCGGCGTCGTAGGGCTATAATGATACGATTGGCTCTCAGAAGGCTTACCAGGAACTCTGGGGAGGAGAGACAGGAGGGAGACCATGCTCTGAGCCCAGTAAGGCTGATCACTGCTCTGCCTTTTTAGCTCTGTGGCTAAAAGGGATTCTGATGTTATGGACAATGCACTGGACTTGGAGTTCATGCCTGGCCTTTCATGAGCCAAGTTGGGGATGACCTGTAGCGGGCTCTGCTAACACTGCACTGATACAATGTAGTTTTTAGACTTAAAGGAAATAGTATATATGAATGGACTTAGCCCAACACTACACTCAGTATTCATTAGGGGGTTTGGAACAGGGGTCTCCTGACGTCGTATACACTGGCCACTGCACTGCTCCGACATTGTCTGGGGACCCCCCTTCCTAGTCTGTCCTATTTCGGCATCGTTGCCGGGTTGGCACTGCGCAGGCATCCCGCTGCCCTGACCACCTACCTCTCCGTGGCCAGCTGGGTGTGACCTGTTGCTCGCCTCTGGACTGACCGAGGGGGAACAGTCACAACAAATACCCATGGATTGCCTTTTCATTTTTGACAGCCATGTGTTTGGCAGCGTTACTATCCATCATATTACAGGAACTCATGCAATGCAGTAGCAAGAAATCCAATAATCTGACTTAAACAAAGGGCAAAGGACCCGAATAGACATTCTTCCAAGAAGACATGCAACTGGTCAACAGGTACATGGAAGGGTGCTCAAGGTCACTGATCATCAGGGAAATGCGAATTAAAATCACAGTGAGCTGCCGCCTCGCACCCGTTAGACTGACGCTTCTCAAAGACACGAGCAGCGAGTGTTGGCAAAGATGCAGAGGAAATGGGACCTGTGCAGTGTTAGTGAGGCTGTGAGTCGGTGTGGCCGCTGTGGAAACCAGCGTTTGTTGAGCTGAACGCACTGTCTGTTTTTATAACTACAACACTTAGTTACAGTTGATATACGATATTGTATTAATTCCAGGTGTACAACGTAGCGATTAGACATTTATATAACGTACAAAGCGATCACCCCTGTCAGAAGGGCTGTCACATCAATGAATCAACAAACAAGTGCTGGCGAGGATGTGGAGACAGGGGACCCTTGGGCACTGTTGGTGGGAATTGGTGCAGCCCTTGTGGAAAACAGTGTGGGGGTTCCCCCCCCCAAATAGAACTGCCTTACGACTTAGCGATTCTACTTCTGGGTATTTCTTTGACAAAATCCGAAACACTAAGTAAAAAAGATACATGCACCTCTGTGTACATTGCAGCATTATTTACAATAGGCAAGATTGGGAAGCAATCTAAGTGCCTACTGATAGATGATTGGATAAAGAAGTGATGCATAGATACAATGAACACGCTTTCTTAGATTCCTGGATTCTATATAGACAGTGTCTCAAGCTTCCTCTCTGCCTTGGGCTTTGTCCAGATAATGACAAATATATAGTAGAAAGGTGCATTCATCTCAAGGCCGCACGTGCTGAGTCATGTGGCAAGCCTTGCTCCAGGCCGTTGAGGGAGATAAGCCATAATTCTTTCCCTAGAGAGAGATTTGAAACAACTCTATTGAAATAGCCGAGCAAATGCAGTAATAGAGTGGGAGCGAGGGACCGAGATGTGTAGGAAGGGGAAGGCCCTGTGAAGCCTCCCGTGTTGTGTTAAGGAAAACTATTTGGAGATGACAAGACTGAAGTCAATATGGAGGTCCAGGCCACCTCTAGCTTTGCAGGTGTCCTTGGGTGCCAGTCGATCCCGTCCAAACTGTTGCCATGGAAGAGATAAAGGAGTTCGCTTGAAATGTTTTCTTGAGAAAACAAATTGGGTTATAACTCAGAAACAAGATGGCTTCTTGCATGAAGTTTACAAATGAGCGAGAGTAAATACTTACACAGTTGGCCCGTGGAGTGACCCGTACGTGGGCTCTGCGTGGCTCCCTCCCGTGGCTTCTGACAAGACCTCAGGACTTGGGGTCTCTGCTTCCTCCTCTCCTTGCCATCCGGAAGGAGCATAAAACCATCTGGGCTGTGTAAGAGTGTTACAGTTGAGTTGGGGCACATAATACCAATGTATCAATAATAACCAAGGTTTTTACATCACTTCGCAGTTTATTATACGTACCTTAGGCAGCGGCACCAGGGTACCTGCTTTATGTGTGTTAGCAGCAATAGCTGTCACAGCAGGTGCCTTCTTACAGGTCACCAAGTCTGGTTTTCTTAGGCCAGTGCGGTGTCGGAGAACAGGCAGCCTGGACATGGAGCTTCTCCGGCACTGACCTCTTTGATTCTTTGTGAACTTGTCATAGCAGCTTAAGCCCATTTCCACCGTGTGGCTGTCTTTGGAGGGGGTGGGGTGAAATACTATCCGCCATGACTTGAAAATACTGAGCAGGGGAGTATGCCTCTGTGTTCATGAAAACCACTCAGTGCTGTCACGCAGTTTATCTCTGTCCTGCCCTTGCCTAAAATCCCGGCTTTTGCTTTATCTCACCCACATGTATGGGTTACCAGTGCTTCTTCACGTAGTGATGTCAGTCCAAGAAATGAAACCAGCAGGCCTCAGTCATCAGCAAGTCGAATCAGACTTATTATCAGCAGATAGTTACTTAACAGCACTTTATGGGATTTTGATGGACCCGGCACTGAGAGTCACTCGGCAGATTATAAAAAGCAGAGGCCATCCGAGCTGGAAGGAACTCCAGAGAAGAGGGGGCTCAGGGCACTTAGGCGTAGAGGGGAAAATGCAAACTCATCTCCTCTTCCGAGGCTGGCCCATCCGGCCACATGGGCTTCCCCTGGTGGCCCTCCGACAGCCCTGCTCCGGTGGAGCACTTGACCCACAGCGTGAGGACGCTGGGCGGCCTGGCTTCGGGCCTGGGTCACGTGAACAGCAAGAAGAGCAAAGGCAGGTGCGGCTGATCAGGCAGCCCCACACGGGCTCCAGGAGGCACGATCTCGTGCTGAAACTCCCAGTGTGCCCATCCCCTTTTCCTCAACCTCCCCCACCCCCGCCCACCCTTTGCCGAGAGTGGTAGAGAATAGTCTCTGATCTCCCTGGAGCTCCCCCTGGAGCCGGGCCATTCCAAACCTTCCTACCAGCGATAACAAATGCGTGCATCCATCCGGGCTGTTCGTCAGGTCACCTGCGGGGCAGCGCCGCCACGCGCTCCGTTTATGGAAACCTGATTTATTTTCATCGAGGACAGTGACTGACGTGTGGAGAGTCATTTCTCTGTGCCGTGTTGGGCTGTGCACTCTAGAAGGTTCTGCCACGGTGTGGCCGAGAGGCCAGCCACCAGGAAACCGACACCCTGAGTGTAATGCTGCACTCTCCAACAAGTCATTGGACTTCTAATAGCCTCAGCTCCTCATCCGATAGGTGGGCCTCACAGGATGCTGAAGGGAATAAAAGGGGTGATTCATACGAGTGTCCAGAGTGCTAACACTGCATGTTAGCCTGCGTCCCCCAGAAGCTCCCGAGGCGCGGGGCTCAGTGCACGTGGCTTGTTTAACACGAGGTTGCTCAATCTTGTTTTCATTATCTCCCCATTTGAGGAGTCTCCTTAGCGTTTCCCCCGATGGTCCCCACCCAGGACACGTGAATACCACGGACACCTGGTGCTTCTCTTTATGTACTGTGAATACCTCTGGGACGGACACATGAACGGGGCGAGATTTTCCCCTACCCCTCTCAGCCCGCCCCGCCGCCCAAGAACCGATTACGCGGCCTTGGAGGCCGTAGCATGTCCAACCAGAATGCACGGTTGAGGAGGTGATGCCAAGAAAAATGGAGAAATAAGTAAAACGGGGGGAACAAGACAGGAACGGGAACGTAGACGGGAAGGCCGCGTTATGGGGCAGGCCACCGGGAGGGCCCGATGAAGCCCAGCCCTCCTGCGGCACCTGGGAGTGCTGAGCAGAACTCCACGCGTCACCGGGTCGGGCTGCCCCCCAGGGCCTTGGCTGAAGGTATCTGTCTGTAACGGGCCACCTCGGTGGGTGTGGGAGTGGGTGCTGGGGGGGTACGGGCAGGCTCCGATAGCACCGCTGCACATTGTCAAGTTCGGAAGTGAAGGGCCTCCTGGGACTTGGGGTGCACAAATGTCCCCGAGTTTTCTCAGTGGTTCTTAAGAAAAGGAAGCCTCGTGGCTTGAGGCTCATGGTGATCCTGTGGTGCTTTCTCCCTCACTGATCTGTCATTTACGATGGTCGCTCAGAGACAAATTCCGCACTGGCAGTACCTGTGGTAGGTCAGTTCAGTGCCTGGTATATAATGGCACTGTTCACCGTTTTGAGCTTTCGTACGTGCCAGGATTGGAGAGCTCTCAAAAGCACCCCAAAACTTGGCCATTGTCTGCATTATCCTGTGGTGAGGAGCTGGATCCTAATTGAAACTGTGGTGTGTTCAAGTGTTAGTAATTCTCCCCAAAGAAAACAGGAGAGTTATTTTATTTAATATTTTTTGGACAGTTACTTGAAATAAGCATGGATAATTCCAGTCCTGCAGTGGCTTTTGCGATCCTTTCAAACGAACAATGAAGACTTGTACTAATTTATAACGTGAGAAACATTAGCATTTTCCAAACAAGATGGGGACCGGTGTTGCAGCTGCTCCTACGAACGCATCTTCAGTTGAGGGATGGCAGGATCTTGCTTGTGAAGCTCGGCGTTCTGACGTCCGCGCGTGGCCTCACTTCGGGCTCCCTGGGAAGTCACTAACATTCACCTCCAGGATTCTGGAACATCAAAGGGAATGGGGGATGTCCTGGGTCAGGCGTGACCGTCCACTCCCAGTGCTGAGCGGGAGGCTCTTGGGGCGGGTGGGCAGTAGCTGGGTGGTGAGAAGATGATGTAGGAGATGCAGCTGGAAAGGTCAGACCTTTTTAGACCATGGAATTGCTGCGCAGTCTTGAACAAGAAGCCCCCCTGTCTCTGCGCCCTTCCTTCTTCCCTGAAAACATCAGGCAGCTTTTCAGGGAAGAAAGCTAGGAAGAAGGAAGAAGCTATTTGCATTAGGGCCGGGACAGTTCCTCACTGGGCAGGGACCTCACCCATTTTGCAGGGTTTTCAGCGTCCTGCGCCCTGCCTACAGGAGGCCGTGGGAGCCAAGGAGCTGTGGTAAGTGGAGGACTCCCAGGCTTTTCCGAAGGTTCTGATGAGGGGGAGGCAGAGCCTCGGCTGAGAGCCACTGGCTGCTAAAGGCCGTGACTCTGTGGCCGATGTCTCTGCTTCAGATTCCCAGCGTCGGGGAGGAGTTGGAGTACAGGACCGGACGTAGGGCTGCAGGATTTATGAAACTGGTGGGTGGGCCTCACTTGCTTTTTTGCGCTCGAAGTTTGGCGCAGGAAAAATCCCCACGTACCTCATTTCAGAAGTTGGGGAAAATGGAAGTTACCCGAACGCACTCACATCGCATGCAGCGCACGTGCCCCCGCGCACGCGCCCCGCCGCCCCCAATCCCTAGGCCCCAGTGTTTGGAACATTAATTAGTGTCACTGCATGAAACAAATTAAGCTGGGGACTTTGTTGCTTCCATCTGGAAAAAAATAGTGCTGGAAAATGCTGACGTCGGAAACGGCAGAGCAGCGTGCTCGTTACTGGGATGTTACCAACCCACGGACCCTCCCCGGCTGCCGAGCTCGCTGTGCCAGGAGCCTGGGCCCCTCCGCTGGATGGGGAGGTGGTTTGTGGATGGAAACGTGGCTTATGTTTCCGAAGAGAAAGGTGCGTGGGAGCAGGGACTCTTAGCTAGCCTGCAGGTAGGTGTCCGAGTCCCAGCTGTGTGGCCACAAGCCAGCTACGCTGCTCTGGATCTCTGTTTCCTCATCTGTAAAATGGGGATGTTCACGGAGCCCATGCGATGTGTGGACATGCGGCAGCGGAGGCTCAGAGAGGTTAGGCGACTTGCCCCCGGGCACACAGCTGCTTGGAAGTCCGGATGGGCCCGAGTACGAGCCATGCTTGACCTCCCAGTCCTGCCCTCGGCCCTTCTCCCCGAGCTGCGGCCAGCCTCACACCCCAACTTGTCTTTCAGCGAGTGCCGCCTGGGCAGGGCTTGCCACGAGTACCCCAACCAGATCGTGGTTGCGTCATAGGCGAGAACCCGCTATGTTTTCTTTTCATAGACAGTGCCAGGCGGGATGCTGGGCACGGAGTCCGTGTTTAACAAACACTGTTGACTAATCCCTTTGGCCTCGCAGCATCCAAGCCGAGTTCCAAACAAAACCCCAGCCTGAACACGGGCATGGAAAGCTGCGCTTGGAACGCCGAGTGCGGCTGAACTTGGCGGCCAGTGGAGGAGGTTCTGTGCTCTAGTGGGTCCAGGTCAGACCAACTGCCATTTTCTCGTCTCCATCTCGGCCAGTTAGCAGGATTTAGCCAGAGTCTGCTGTGCGTGGACTCTGGTCCAGAGTTTAAGCCGGTGATTGTGCTTGGAGATGGCAGTAAACAGATCGATAGGAATTGACCTGTTGCAGTCCAGCCTTCTGGGAGGGAGGGAGGGAGTTGCTGGGGTGGAGGGCAGCCAGGAAGGAGCCGGCTGGCCCCTGAGCCTAGGGGCCGGGGGTCCATCGGCCTCGAAGGGCTGTCTCTGGCCAGTGCAGCCCTTGGTGTTGCGCCCCAGGCTCCGGTGGAAGAAGTGAGGACACAAAGATTGCTGTGTCCTGGCCTCCGGCCTCAAGACGCCCAATCCAATGATTCCGGGCGGCCCGGCATCTCTGGCCTCGTCCCCTGCAACGTCCTGACTCCTCTTCCGGCTTCCGCTCTTGCTCATCTTCATCCATTCCCCACCCAGAAGGCAGGGTTGTCCTTTCCCGGTGCGAATTAGAAGATGTACCCACAGCTCGAAGCCCCTCGGTGGCTGGCTGTTAACCTTGGCACAAACCTGCTCTCCATGGGGAGATTCACGGGCCCAGGAGATCCAGCCCTGGCCCCACCTCCTCCGCTGGGCTGTCCCCTGTCCCTGTCTGGACTCATAGAAAATGACGTTTTTAGTTTCCAGTAGGGCCTCTGTGATCCGCCCTCCCAAGTCAGCCTTCACCGTTTTTACAGCCTTCCACACACCCTGTCCTGAGCTGTAATGATCACATGCTCCAAGTTCTGTGTTTGTTTGTTTGTTTGTTTGTCTCTCTTCACTAAGTTGTGAGCTCCAGATGGTCAAGGACCATGTCAAGTTCACTGGGGTGTCCCCACTCCCAGCTTGGGGTCTGTCCACAGTGTGGGTTTGTTGACTGACAGAATGGCCCAGACCGACTGTCCGGAGGAGGGCAGCAGGACCACAGGGGGCAACCTGAAACTGCCGTCTCGTTTGCTAGATGGAGGCATGCCCGGTCGGAGGAAGGAGGTGAGGAGGGCCGTGAGCCAAGTCCTGTGCTGTGGGAGAAGACTCTCAAGGGACAGTGCAGGGAGCGGTGGGTAGAAGAACAGCAGGATCGCCTGCTGATGAACCTGAGAACTTGGCACCCAGTCAGGCTTGACGGCAGGGCGGTGACTGTCTGGGAAGGAAAGGCGTTAACTCATCTTTGCTGGAAGGTCTGAATGGCAGTGATAAAACAGCCCCTGGAGGGAGTAGTACACAGCCTTTAAAAGGAAGGAAATTCTGACACATGCTCATGGTGGATAAACCTTGGGTGCGTTATGCCAAGTGAAATAAGCCCGACCCAGCAGGGCGCGTGCTGTGCGATTCCACGCGCATGAGGTGCCTGAGTAGGCGAAGCCATTTTTTGATGCTGGAGGTAGAATCGTGGTTGCCGGGGCTGTGGGTGCAGGGAAGAGAGGGAGTGTTTAGTGGGGACGGAGTTTCAGTTTGGGCGGATGAGAACGTTCTGGACACGGGTGGTGGTGGTGATGGTCGCACAGCGGTGGGAATGTACTTCATGCCACTGAACTGCACACTTACTAAATTGGTAAACTTCTTTGTGTGTACTTTTCAACAATTAGAAAAGACAGCGCTTGGCTGCGGTGTGAGAAGCAAGGCCCAGCTGCGGGGCCTGGGCCTCGTGGTGGAAGAGGTCCCGTCCAAGCACAGGATGTTTTAGCTCCATGACCAGCGGCCCTCACTGGAAAATGTCTGCCAGTCTGTGAGCCCGCTGACATTCCCGGGCCGCCGAACTCCCCCACCTGCCCTGCCCTCACTGCCTCCCTGCTGTACCTGGCCCAGTCGAAGGCCTGGGGACATCCGATCTCATCTCATCGGTTCATGGGAGAAGGTGCAGCAGTGACCGCAGTGACCGTCTCTGGATGCCTGTGGGGCACTCTGTGAGGTCCACCTCTCGCTGCTCCAGAGTTGCAGCCCTAGGTGAACAGATGCATTTTCACACAGTTCTGTCCGTTTCGTGACAAAATCTGACCCCGGTAATGGCCATGGCCTACTGCTACTTCGTTAACTAATTCATTCGACATGTGTCCAACACCTGTGGACTACCCATGGGTTCCAGCTGTGCAGACTGTCACGCAGATAAGAATGCAGGGTGCCCCAGCTCAGTGGGCGCACAGGGGAGACGTCTGGCAGGGGCGGGGGTGGGGGGCGTCAAGGACATCTTCCCGAAGGATGCAGTTCTTCAGCCTGGGCTTGAGGTTCCAGGAGTTCTCCTCCAGAAAGGCCCCAAACAAAGGGCATTACGCGGATCACTTCCAGAAGCTTCTGGTCCTTCCCTCTCTGGGAAGGACTTTCTAAATCAACCCTTTCTTCCACCCTTCGTACCCCTTTGCGACTCTGCTTTTCCGCTTCCTCCCGCCCTTTCTCTGCTGATGAATGAGGGACGGAGGGAAAGCTGGCTGGTGACACTGCCTTTAAAGGGAGAGGGCACACCAGCTTCCTCTTCCTCTTCAACTCACAGCCTGCCCCCCACTCTGCGCCTGACGCTGGGGGTCTCTGCTTGAGGGAGACAGTGCAAAGGTGGAGCCCCTCGGAGCCCAGTGGTCCTCAGAATTCACATTCGTAAACCGTTCCTCACATCCTGTCTCATGAAGCCTGTGGCTGGACCTTCTGAGTAGGAAATGGATTGAATCCTGAAGACATTTTCCCGGGAGCTGGGGGTGTTGTCATAATTCAGTAGGAAGAACATCGGGGTGGGGGTCTGGACCCTTGGCAATGGCCCTGGTGTGAACATCGGTGAGTCCTCCATCCACGTTGGTGCTTAATTTTCCTACTTGTAAAACATTAAGCCCTGCGCTGGCTCTGACTTTCTGTGGTGCCGGCCTTGCCTAACCAGCGGGAACAGGTGTTGACCATCGGTCGTTGGCTTCCCACATCATGCCCTCTGACCACCCATTCCCTGATTCCTTTGGGAACTTCCTCCCCTCCGCTATTCCTAACCACGTTGTTTGGCCCCGATTGTAATCAGACGGTCAGCCCTGGCCAGTGGTGGGTATAGGAAAGAACATGCCACCAGTCAGAGAGGGCGAATCTGAGGACGTGGGAGGGGATACTGGAAGAGGTGTCTCCTCCCACAGGTGGTGTGAGCCTGTGAAATCTTTGCTGGCATGAGTGGGGGTCCGGAGAGGTGGGGGAGGGGAGGGGAGTGACCTCTTTGCAGGACCTCAAGTCAAAGGCACAACCGTGTGAGGCCGTGTGGGAACATCCCACTTGCAGGCTGGAGGGCAGATGTTGGAGAGGCCGGGATGAGGTGAGGATGGGGACTTCGACGCGGCTGTGTGGACCACAGCGAACGTTTTCGTCCGACCGTGAGGCTGCCGGGTTTCCCAGAAGGGAGTGGCGCGATCAGATTTGTGTTTTGTAAGGATGGCTGTGCCCGTGGGTGCAGAAGGGGTGGGGGTGCAGCGTTATGCGGTGGTTAGCTGTTCCAAGACGGCGCTGCAGTTCAGAACGGGGCCATTTCTTAAGCTCTCGCTTTGGACTAGGAAGTGCACAAGGGTCTCTAGCCCATCGAATCTCTGCAGCAGCTCTGCTAGATTGCATTGCGTGCTCCCCACATTACAGTTGAGGACACATGCTCAGAGAGGCCCGGAATCTTGCTCAGGGTCACACAGCCGGATGCAGCCAGGACTAGCCAGCTCCAGAGCCTGCCGTTTCCCCACCGTGCCAGTTGCCACACTCTTCAGCCTCCAGCCAGTGGGGGCCCTTATTTTCTCTCGCACTCCCTCTGCAGCCTCCAGGAGCCTTCGGGGCCGGGGTTGACATTTGTGTTCAAGATGACTTCCTTCCTGCTCACAATAAATGTCAAACCGAATGATGAAAGTGATTCAGCACAAAATAGAATTCGAGCGGGGGGGGGAAGAGCTGTGTAGAAACATTTGCAAATGGATTAAAAATTGGAGTCCACCAGCTTATGCCAACATACTTGGAAGTTTGGGAGATATTTTTAGACCATGAAATCCAAATGGCACCGTTCGTGGGTTGAAAAGATGGAAATGCGAAGATTAGTGTGCTAGCTGTGACCAGAAGTGGCTTTGCCGAGTTTCTCCTCAGCTATAAAATAGCACCCCAAAGGCAGAATCCCCCTGGATGTACACTCTTCCTTCTTAAAAAAAATTTTTTTTTCTTTCTCCTTCCACACCAGGAGACCCAGGGCTCAGCAACTTGCCCTTGGGAGCTCTCGGAGAGACCTACATGCTGTTGGCTTTTGAATCCTCTTGACACTTTGGGGGGCTGGTGAAGCCAGCCCCGCTGGAACCAGCTGAGGCATGCCCAGGAGCGTGGTTCACGGGCCCCGAGGAAGATCAAGAGCAGGCCTGCTGGAGGAGTGGGGCTTCCCCTGGGGCCGGGCACGCCTGGAGCCGGGGCTGGAGGACCGCCCAGGCACCAGCTGTCATCTGTGCTTCCCTCTGCGGACTGCCCCCGGGGGTGGGGACCGTGGTCCCCTACAGCATCCGAGCTCCACCAGTTCTTCCTCATTTCCTGTTTATCTCCATTCCTTTTGGCTTCTGTCTTCTGTGCCTGGAGAGGGGCTGAACTTGCTTCCTTGTTTCTCAAGTTAGGGACTCAGGCACCCACTCCTGGAGGCCCCTTCCCAAGCTGTGTCCTTAGGAGTAAGAACCACGGGAGAGCAGGACACTTACTGCAGACAAGGAGCAGTTCCCGCCCCCCAGGAAGGGAGGCGTGCTTTGGGAAATCTTTGGCCCTGGAAACCAACCCCATCGAGCACTCTTGCGTCACGAGGCACTTCCCCACACGTTCACCTGTGGTAACTCTTTTAACGCCCCCAACGGCCGCAGGAGTGGCGCGGTTCAATGGGAGACCAAAAAGAGGGTTTGTCGTCCCTGTGGGGTTATGGGGACGGCAAAAGGGAGCCTTTGTTTGTAAGTAGCTGAAAGCCAAGTCCAGCCTGTTGCACTTCCTCGGCCTTCACTTCCATCCCTTCAAAAGGTTTTCAGTTGTTTTTATTTTTATCAAAGTGTATGCACGTCATTCAAGCCCCACATGGTACCTGCAGGTTTAAAAGCAGAAGGCCCAGCCCTGCCCCGTCTGTGCTCCCGGAGGCGACGCCTGGCCCTCCCTGTTCTGCCTTGGGCTCCCTCGGGGTCTCCCCCTCTCTAAACCCAGTGCTTGCACGGCTGTCTCGGGATGGATCAACTTCAGGCCTTCCTATTGATTCCCTGCTCTCTCTCTGCTCCTTATTGTCTATGTTCTTTTAACATCTTCTCTCTGCTCCACTGCCCTGCTCCCTCCGTGTCTTCAGCCTCAGGCACCGCCCGGTCCTCCGTTCTCCTGCAGCCTCGCCTGCCTCTGCCCCGCACCCGCGCTCACCCTGTGGTCCTTCCTTCTCCATCCAGGGCCACCTCCTCCTCGACTTTGTCTCTCCACTCTCTCCTTTTTCTGTTTTCTTACAATTTCTTGTCCACATCTCTTTCCCAGAAACTTTTAGCAACCCTCTTTTTGGGGGGTATCTTTTTAAAAAATTGATGTGAGAAAGAGACAGACAGAGATAGAGATAGAGAAAGGAAGAGAGAAAAAATGATTTCCACTTACACATTCATTAATTCGTTCTTACATGCGCCACAGCCTCAGTGTTGTGGGCCGGCGTCGTAGTCAGCTGATCTACCTGGCCAGGGTTTGGGCATCTTTACTATGACCCTTTCATGCTCGTTCTGTTCCCTATTAGAGTTATTTATAGCCACATTATCACTAATCTTAAAACTTGTTTTTCTTTTTATGAAGCTTGCAGAGCACTCCATGGCGTGCAGTTTTAGGGTTCTTGTTTTATGGGTGAGAGAACTGAGCATTAGAGGGATTCTGTGATGGGCTCCGTGTCACCCAGGAGAGAGGGAGGGTCACAGCTCGAGGACCCACAGGTCCCATGGGACTCCCCCTCCTGGACCCCAGCAGGGTGCCAGATCCTGGGAGGGCTCCGGGAATGTCGTTGGAGTGGGACTGGACGGGGAGTCACATCCAACGCAGTCAGGTGTGTTGGGCGTGTGTATCACATTCTTGAGGCCGTGAGTGCACACAGACACGCGGTCAAACCCACGCTCGCACACATCACTCACAGGAGTCTGGCTCTCGGTTCACGTCCTCCGTTTTTTAAATAGCTTTCTATAAATCCCGATTTCTGTTCGGGAGGGAGGCCACTTATAACAAGCCATTGGTGGTCTTTGTCCTCCGGACGCCCTGGATAATTTATGGGCTTAGAGATAGAGAACCCGGCTGCTGCACTGTCAATATTGAGTATACATCGCTTCCCTTACAGAATAGCTTCCAGAGTTGCAGTAAATCCTCTGGAAATTACCTGGAGTTAACTACAGGTTGGTTAAGTGCCAGTAATTACATGCTCTCTGGGAATTTCTGCTGACATGTGGACACATGGCTTTCGTGGTGCCCCGGAGCTGTAGGGTTTTGGAGCTGCAGGACGGCTTTTGGATGAAGAACGTGAGCCCAGAGAGGGGAGGGGGTTTGCCTAAGGACACACAGCGTGCTCTTGGCAAAGGAGATCTGAGTCTGCCGAGCTCTGTCTTGTCGTACCCTTGGCTCTGTCCCCTGCCAGTCACGGGGCCCTTGGGTCAAGCTAACGTGTGGCCGGATGCAGTGCGCCGAGTGGTTTCACACAGCACGTCCCAAATTAGGTATTAATTGGGCACTAACGTCGTTGGCCACGGTTAAAGCTTGCGGGGCTGTGGGTTGGCGAGCGGTGCCCTGTTGTCGGCCGTGCTTCACCAACAGGAATGGTCCTGACGGTCGTGCCACGCATTCGCTGGCCACCTCGAGGCCGGGAGCCATCTTTAGAGCCTTACTGAGTTTGACTCTGTCAGTGGGTACAGCCCTGCGATGTGGGCTTTATTATTTTATTTCTTCATTTTGCACATAGACATCGAGGCCCAGAAAAGTGACGTGACTCCTGCCAGCTCAGACCAGGCTGCTGGCCTGCAGAGTTCTTGGGCTGAGCCTGTGCACAGTGCCGTCTTTTCATTATGCATCTATCCCCAACTATTTGGAAGAACATTCATGCTGCCAGTGTATTCACTGTGGACACTCTCCACGGGGCGCAGGACACATGGCCCTATTTATAGCATGATGACACACAGAATGCCCGGTGTGGAGACAGTCCTTAGTGTTAGGAGCAGGTCGCGGCAGCCAGTGCGGGCAGGACGGATACGCAGGGGCTGAAGAGAAAGCGCCAGAAGGGGCCGGGGCCAGCCCAAGGGCAGAGACGCTGGCTTAGTGCTCCGCCCTCACTTTCTCAGCTCTCGTCCCCCACTGGGAGCTGGAGTTGCTGGAGCAGGAGTGTCATCTCCATGTTATAATCAGAGGCTGCGCTCTGGAGCCAGACAGCGTGGGTTCGAATCCCAGCCCCATAGCTTACCCGCTGCGTCACTTTGGGCAACTTGCTTACCTTCTCTGTGCCTCTTGGGTTCCGGATCTGGAGAAAGGGGACACAAATCAGGCCTGGCGTGAGGATCCCGTTTCTTGGTATTTATAAAGCGCTGAGAACATTGACTGGCCTGCTGAGCGGTGGAAGCTTAGGTGTTAAGGAAATAAAGGAAATAAGTAGGTGGGAGAAAGAGTCTCGTGGGGGCGCCTACTGGGGCCGACGCAGGACCTGAACCCAGCTCTCCCGGCACCGCCCCATGTCAATCCAACCTGCCTCCCTCGCGTTTCACTCCCAGCTGCAAAGTCAGGAAAACAAAATGAAAGGGAACAGACACCCTCTTCCCCAGGGGCTGTCTGCGGTTTGAGGTGAGAACCTTTGGAGAGCCCAGCTCTCACCCCTCTCTGCCCTGTGGGCATCTCTGGCCCGGCCCCTTTTCAAGTCCCTTTCATCCTCATTAATGCCATTTTTTCAATGAGATCATCCTTGTCCTAGCATCTACCCAATTAAAGAAGCAATTTTCTGTCCTCACCCTGGAAGTGATTGCCTACCTACGGGGTTTGGTGGTGCTTAGCAGAGAACAAAGCTGGGTGAACCAACACTCCAGGGCCGCTGGCTGTCTGGTGGGCCTGGGAGCAGGGGGAGCGATTCCTTGGTGGGGAGCCTTTCTGCAAAGGCGAACCTGACAATGAACCGGACCAGTCAAATGCCAGCCTGTTCCCGCCCCATCTGCACCTTTATTTTCCGAAGGTTGTGCTCAAGCAGGTCTCAGCGATGGCTCCAATTTGTAATTCTAATTTCCTTGGAAATAGGGCTAAATAGAGCATTTGTCATTCCCCTCCATGTGGATTAGCAGCCAAAGATGAGGATTTATGTTTTGAGCCCCAGATGAGATTTACGGCCTGAGCCGCTCCAGCCTCCCAAGGCGGACGGAGGCCTGTCTCGGGCCGGATCCCGTATCGGAGAGCAGATTCAGGAGAAGACAGCGGGGGTGGGCTGGGGGCTGGGTGTTCTCAGTCGGAAAAAAAAAAGAAAAACACCCTCAAATATATTTTTTCTTTCTCTACATCGAGAGGCAAGAAAACCATACCCTGTTTAAACTTCCAGTTGCCTGGTTAGGAAGAAAATAGGAAGCAGGACGATGAGGTTTACCAGAGTGACATGCTTTCAGCACAGTGCAGCGGCCTCCCTGCCCTGCGTGTTTGTTTACTTGGGGGTGGAGACAGCTTTGGCTTCCTAAGGTCATGTGAAGACTCACTGGCCTCGTTGGGCGTGCCTGTGGCCCCGCCAGGTTGAGAGATGGACCAGGCTTTCAGGTGGCTTGCTGTGGGAATGAATGGAGAGAGAATCTTGCCCATCTTGGGTGAAGCTGGCATTTGAGAAATTTGGTGTTGGAGGTTAGAGAGCCTGGTCTTGCAGCCATTTGTTCATTCTACGAATATATTTAGCGCCGCCTACTGTGTGCCCGGCTCTGAGATGGGCACCCGCAGAGCCAGTAGTGAACCCAACCCCAATGGTGCTCTGACTCCAGGGAGCTTATAGTTACTGGGAAGACAGATGCCATTCAAGGGAGCCTGAACGTACATGCGAAGTCACCACCGTACATGCTCCAGAGAGGAGATGCCTGGTGCAGGAAGCTCCTTGGGGAACTCAGTGGGCTTTGCAGACATTGGGGCCGAGACCGGGAGGAAGAATGTGGCTCCCTTTTTGAGGCCTCGGGGTGCTAGGAATGGGACGGAGGGTGCCAGGCAGAGGCCCTGGCTGCTGGCCTCGGCTGTAGTGCGCAGTGGTCAGGACTTCGGGCTGGTCACGCCCCTGACAGCAGCAGTTGTCTGACCATCAAGGCAGTGGCTCTAAGGAATGAAGCGGGCAGAGCCTTTGGGGGATGGGCCGGGCAGAAAGAAGCCTTTCACAGGTGGGACAGGAATTCCGGTTTCTTTCAGCAGGGCGGTGTTGGTGTCACTCCGGTTGGAAGGTCATTCGCGATCCCTGATAAATACACAGTCACCCTTCTAGGGCTTGGTAGGGTTGGGCACTGTCCCCACAGGCTCCCACTCAGGTTAATGTCCTTTGAGAGCGCTGTCCGCTCTGCGGTGCGGAGGAGGGAGCTGAGGCCGGAGAGCTTGGATGAGCCACCCCGCCTCTGGTCTTGAGCTCAGTAAGTGGCAGAGGTGGGTGTGAGCACTCCCTGTGGTCGGGGACAGGCCATGTAACTTGGAGCCCCAGTCTCCAGGGAAGGGAGCAGAGAGCGGCCCCTCACACTCTTGAGCAGCCAGTTCACGCGTGCATTGTCATTGGATTGGTGTTTGGGGCACCCTTGAATTGCTCCTCGAGCTCCTCACATCCCTTCTTAATTATTGCCTTGGGGGCCTGTGTCCCACCGGGCCCCGTGCTGGTTTGTCCTTGCACACTCCGCCCTGTCCCCTAAACTTGGTGGCTCGTTATTAAATATTCATGGAACTAGTGAATCCCACCCATCTGAGGCTGTAGGTCCAGAGAGCAGAAACTTGTCAGACCTAGAAAGACGGACAGAGGTTTACGTTGGCTCCACGTGAGAGTGACCGGCGCCCAGTCTCCACGGGCCAGGGCCTTCCCCGATCGCCTCTTTCCCGAAGCCTCCCAGGTTTCTGCGGCGCAGTCTTCCATTTTTCTCCCGCCTGTTGGCCGTCATCCGGGCTCAGGTCTCCTGTCCCAGTGTTGCCCCATGAGCATCTTCTGGCAGGCCGTGTTTCCAGGGAACTCCTGACTGGCTGTGGCAATCACTCCATGTTGGAGAAGACTTCCCTGAAGGCAGAAGGGATGAAAAGAGAGCCTGGATAGTGAGGACTCTGCTTTAGAGAAGGAGAGAGGAGCCCAGAGAGGAAGAGGGGTGGGGGAGAGCGAGAAAGGGCCAGGTGGAGAAAAGTAGAAGCCAAGCGTGGACTGGGAGACATACTGGGAGGGCCCAGAGGCAGAGCTGGGGACAGGCGCCGAGGGGCGGCCAGAGGCGTGGACACAGCCACTGGGGTCAGGGAAGAAGCGGCAGATGCCCCAGGACAGACCAAAGGAGGGAGAGTGGGTCCAGGGAGCGCTCGCAAGCTGAGGTGTAAGAAGCCGTGGGCATGATTACGAGACAGATCGTGGCCAGGAAGCATTGGCTGTAATTGGTCCATGGGGAATTTTTAATAAAACCTTTAAAGTGATCAAAGGCCATTCTATTGGAAAGAGATCTGGGCCTCTTTGGGGAAGTCAGACCAGCCTGGGCCACTGTCTGCCCCTGCGTTCACTGGCTGCCTCAGCTGACTGTGTGCAGGGTGGGCTGGGGGCGCCTTTGGGTTTGCCCCCTCCCCCCCACCCCTGAGTAACTCCGAGGACAGTGTGCACAGGGCCCAGCAATGGCTTTGGTGCTCGGATCCTGAGTCTGGCTGGAGCAGGGCACAGTTCCTTCATTGTAAACGGCCACAGCAGGCAGCAAATACGGTTTGCAGAAATCCCTTGGCTTCTGAAGAGGCTCTCTTGGAATCAGACCTGATAGGATTACAAGGGCTAATCAGGAAATAGCACAGTTATCCAGAAGTATAGTCAGAATGGTTTCCTTCTGTCCCATCCTGAGCTCAGGGACCCCATCTTGGACCTTCACCGTGATGCGATTAGTTCGACTGAAGGACAGAGAAAGAAGCAGAGGTGGGACCTTGCAGATCACTAGGTCAGTTCTTTTCATTTCACAGAGAGGCACAGGCCCTGAGCAGGGGATTGACCAGAGGCCCGTGTTCTTTCTCCTGTCCGGGGAGAGAGGGAGGGCACTTGTACCATCATCACCTACTGCATGACCCACTTCTTGCCCATGACAGACATCACTGGTCAATCACAGCATCACTGATCGATCGTGATCTCTGCTGCCAGAGCCTTTGCAGGCAGTGCTTGGGGAGCACCAGCAATCATTTAGATTCTGCACGTGGGGCAGTGAGTCCTCCTTAGCTCCCTGCACTGTACGGTGCTCCCTGCTGGCGTAGTTATCTTTCCTGTGTAGATAGCGTTCTAGTTTCAATCTGTGGCCCCTACCCACTGATTAATGAAAGCACATATGATGTCAGAGTGAGAAGAAGTCTAATCAGTCCCTTCTCGAGAATCCAAGTGTAGTTTGTGTGAACGTGGGGGAGTGATAGGGAATGTGTAGTCCAGCCTCCGTGGCTGCTTATCTCCTTGCTTTCCGTTTATTTTATTTGGTGGGGAAGGGAGCCCCTACAGTTGCTCAGTAGGAATTTGTGTTTTGGTCTTTTGCAAGGAAGGTTTTATCTCCTGGAAGATGAGAAAACCGCTGGCTGGAGAGCTTGGCCAAGCGCACACAGCCGGGGTTTTCGTCACCCTGCTGGTGAAGGAGGGAGCCTGGACCCTGGGTCGTAGGAAAGGCTGAACGCAGCACCCAGCCCTGGACGGGCGGGGTGCAGTAGTTTATCATTCACACGTGCTCACAGCCGGGGAGGAGGACACCGCACGCCACGTGGGCTGCAGGGGGCCGTGTCCATGAACAGGCAGGGGCAGTGGGAGGTGGGCTGTCTCTACTGACAGCAGGGTGGGAGTACCCCTGGCTCCTGCAGGAAGATGTCATTGGCTTGTCTGAATAACTCTATGGGCTGGTGGGAAACGAAAACCCATTCTTCAGGGATAAGTGGGGACTGGGCCTGGTCCCCCTGACAAGTAGGGTTGTCTGTTTAGGGGCCATTTTGAGACCTGGTGTGCAGGAACAGGGTAGAGAGGGGAACTTGAGGTTAGTCTGCTCCAAGCCCTTTGATTTCTCCAGGTGTCACGGCGGCACACAATATGAGGCCCTAATTTCAGGTCTCCCAGGCAGGGCTGGGGTTTGAACCCCTGTCTGCAGGATCCAGAGACTGCGATCTTGCCCATGCTCCATATGGGCTCCTGCCCTGTGGGCTCCTGCCCTGTGGGCTCAGCGAGCGAATGGTTCTTGCCATCTTCTAGTCCTGCCTGTCACTCCGAGTGCTGCTTCTGGGTTTGTATCTCCTCACACCGGGGCATTGTGTGATGGTAGAACTCACTTCCTTCTCAGTTTCCCTTTGTGCTTGTCACTCGGTGGTGGCTGGGGGAAGCAGAGACTCCAAATGAGCTCAGGCATTGTCTAAGAAGCGGAGAAGGAGGTAAGCAGCCAGCACTGCTGAGTGCAGCCAGGGAGCGGGCGGGCCGTGCCCCGCTTACATCACTGGGACGTGACCACGCATACACGGGCTGGGACAGATAACCTTCCGATCAGCATTCCTACTGCCTGAGGGTGTTAAGCCTTTACAGATGGGGTCCCCCGGGGTCCTTTAAACAGCAAAAGTCCTGGTGCATTTAAAGTGACACTCCAATTCCATGAGCACTGCGTGGGGGCTTGGGGGTCACAGCTATTAGGAAAGGAGATAGAGCATTAATCAGGTGTGGACATGGAATAAAGAGGGGGGGTGATGATGATGATGATGGTGATGATGATGATGATGGCAGCTTCGGTTGAGTGTGCCTCCGTCTAAGCATTTATTCCCCTTACATGTTCTCCTTTCCCTTCCTAAGGACCTCTCAATGGTATTATTATCATTTTTTTTTGGAGAAATTTCATTTATCCACTTCTAGACAGAGGAGAAGGGAGGGAGAGAAACATCAGTGTGTCATTGCTTCTTACACACCCCCACCAGGGACCTGGCCCACAACCCAGGCATGCGCCCTGACTGGGAATCGAACTGGCAACCCTTCGGTTCTCAATCCAGTGCTCAGTCCACTGAGCCACACGAGCCAAGGCTCAAAGCAGATATTATTATTACCGGTTTTAAGAGGAGGAAAGGGAAACCTGCAGAATTTCATTGTCCGAAGTCGCCCATCCAGCAAGTGCTGGAGTTCGTGCTCTGCTTCCCTTGCAGGGTGGCCGAGGGGCGAAAGGGCGCGGGAAGGAAGGACTCAGCGCTGTGCCTGGGATGCAGCTAGCGTTCCCGGCAGTAGGCTGGTCGCTGTGTCCTGACACCGAGTGTTGCATGTCTCTCTGGCCACTACACGGCCAGCCGCTGCTGGCCAGAGGAGGGCAAGTCCTCGCTGCAGCCTCACGCGCTGCTCTGCTTTGTGGGCAGATCAGAGGGTCCTCACCCCAACTGTAAGCTGTGCTTACAACCCCTGATTTCCGAAGGTCCCTGGAATCCCCAAGTAGAACTTCATTGTTCATTGTGGTGGGCTGAAGGGTGGTCCCAAAAACATAGGTCCTCACCCTTGGAGCCTGTGAATGGGATGGTATTTGGAAAAAGGGTCTTGGCAGATGTAGTGAAGGATCTTCAGATGAGATCATCCTGGATTACCTGGGAGGGCTCTGAATTCAATGACAGGTGCCCATGATGATTAATTGCAAAATTCCAGATATTTCGAGAGAGGGAGAGAGACCACATTCACGTAACTTTTATTATACTCTATTGTTACAGTTGTTCCATTTTATTGTTAGTTATTGTTTATTTCTTCCTGTGCCTAATTTGTAAGTTAAACTTTAGCATAGTTATGTATGTATTGGAAAAAACATAGAATCTATAGGGTTCGGTGTTATCTGTGATCTTAAGCATCCGCTGGGGTCTTGGAGCGAGCGTGTCCCCGCAGAGAAGGGAGACTCCTGCACACCCACGGTGTCTCAAGACCCCCTGCTCCTGGTGGGCAGAAAGATGATCATCCAAGGGCCAGGAGCCCTGGGCTCTCCCCCTCGTCTGCCACCAATGGGCTGAGGGCCTTGGGACAACCTGCACCTCAGTTTCCTCCCCTGCAAAGGGAGGGCTGGGGGAGGGGGTTAAGAGATAAGGGGGCAGGTCTCCGTTAGAGTCCTTGGAGGTATTGCAAGTGACTGAGTCTTCAGGTAGCTGCAGCACTCAGAAGGGGGTGGAGGCTGGAGCGCAGTGGACCCGGGAAGAAGGGTTTGAGGCCACGGGCAAGGCTGCCCCTTCCGAGTGGGCCACCTGGGCAGAACCACTGAGTCAGCGGCTCGTCCGGCCCCTTCCCCCTCGGCTGAGCCAGGAGACAGCTGGTGGGGGGTGGGGTGAGTTGCTAATTGGAACAGGCTCATTCCAGTCAGGAACAAGGATTTGACATGTTGGAAAAAGAAAATGCATAATAACAAACCTTCCATTTGACATCACTTGGCTGCAAATGATGAGACACATTTAGGATATTCCTGTAAGGTTCTTTTTTTTTTTTTGAACCCCCAGAAATAATTCTTTTGACCTAGTTTTAGTTGCGCTCAGGATGTGGTTATAGTTAACCAAGCTGAAGTACAACACGGTTTTTCAGTGTCCCCAAGTCACCTTTGGAGCTGCTTGTGAGCCTGCTCAGGTCCCAGTGGGAGATGGACAGGGTGGGTCAGAGTGGGCGTCACCTGAAACCTGAGCAGGTCGCAGGGCTCTGAGGTCAGGGACAAGGCCTCTGGAGTGAGATTATGGCTCTGCCCCTTGCTGCTGTGAGACTGTGGGGAGGTGACTCACCTCTCTGAGCCCCAGTTTACTCAGCTGCAAAATGGGTATGTATTTGTCTTCCTCAGAGGCCTTTGTGTTTAATCCTCACAACGCCCTGTGCAATGGAGCTGTTGACCTGTGACAGAAGGAGACAAGGGCACCTGGGGACGGGGAGGCAACTGTCTCGAGGTCATGTCTCACGGCCATGGAATGGCAAAGCCACAAACCGGGCCCAAGTCCACACTCTCAACCGCTGCCCCTCCTGCCTTTCCTGAGGGGTGTTTGGCTGCGAGGTGGCCTTTTGGGGGGAGAAGCCAAGCCTTGCAGGTTCTGGGGGAGAGAGGTGGGTGGGCCATAGACTGATTCCATGGCATTGGGACGAAGTCCTGGAACGTCGGTCATGCCGAGTGGGCTTCCTTGCCGACCTTTCCCAGAAGCGGGAGTGGTGACCGGTGCTGGCAGCCCTTCGTCCTGCCAGGGCACACCCACTGTGTCGTCCGAGCCCACTCGGGCAGCAGAGAGACAGGGACGTGGGAGCGCCCCATGTCAACAGACCACATCCAGCGGAGAATTCGGGCTTCTCCTGGCCCTGGGGGAGCGGCTGGCGTCTTACCGGCGGGGCAGCTGAAGTGCTCGAGTCCTGGGAAGGGGCTCGCAGACGGGCGAGAGAGGCCCCCGGAGCCCCCTCCCTGCACCTGCAACTCCATCTCCGTCCCGCCTTCCTCTAGCACTGGCTCCTCCCAGGTGTCCCCTTCCTGACTCGGTGCATTTGCTCACGCTGTTCCTTCCACCTGGAACCCCCTTCCTTGTCTCCCTCCTCCATCTACCCTGGGGTGCCCTCGATTCCTTAGACCTTGGCTTCAAGACGTACCCCTTCTTAGGCTAGCCAGAATGAGATTCTAGTAACAGGGACAAACCGACAAGTGAATGGACAAATAATCCGGCTTTAGACTTGGAGACAAAGAGGAGAGTGGGGGGGGGGCGTCCCTGAGATGGAGCTGTTGGGCGTGGACCCCGTCGTGCCCCGGGCTGGAGGCGGGCAGAGCGGCCGGTGGAATGAACTGGGTTCTCGGAGGGAGCCGTGCGCTGAGGTCCTGGGTGGGAGGCTGGTGTGTCCCGGGAATGAAGGGCGTGGAGTGTCGTGCCGTGCCGGAGGGCGCCGCCGTAGGAGCTGAGTTTGGGGAGAGGTGCCTGCGGCGCAGGGAGGCGGCGCAGGGAGCGTAGATGAAATGTAAAGGTGCAGCCGGTGCTGCGGGGGTCCCCCTGGCTGCTGTGTTGGGAGCAGACTTGGTGGTGGCGGGGTGGGGGCCATGGCACAACTGCCAGCGGCAGGTGGCAGTGGGCTGCACTAGGGTGTGGAAGGGAAGGGAATTGGGAGCTTTCTGGATTTTTTCCTGGAAGCAGACGAGAAGACAAAGGACCCCGAATGGTCGAGAGTGCCTCTGGGTCTCTGATGAGGTGGGGGGATGGAGCCATTTCCTGAGAAGAGCCATTTGGAGGTCAGATCCAGGATCCTGTTTGGACGGACTAGGTGGTCGGTGTTCCGTATCTGCAGGGGGTCAGCCTGGTGGAGCCCTGAGGAGGCAGCTGGGTCTCGAGGGCTGCAGGTCTGGGTGGAGGGTAAGTGACCGGCTCATCCCGGCTCCCCTTCGGGAACTGGGCTGGCAGCTGCTCATCGTGAGGGCCTGCCCCCCCTGCACCCCCCCCCCCCCCGTTCTCAAAATCAGATTGCACTCGAGATTCTGCAGGCAGGTCTAGGCGGAGGGTCTGCTTGGCCTGCGCCTCTTATCAAGGTATTGCCTCTCTCCTGTGTTCCAACTGTTTACTCACTTTCCAGCTTGGAACACGTTCTTTTGGCTGGAGTCAGAATCGCCCATGGAGGTGACAAGGACCGCTTTTCCCCCTTCCTGGGTGACGGGGGCCACCATCTGCCCCCAGCCAGCCCCGCTTTGGGTTTCCACCCCCTGCACAAGATGGTGCAGCACCATTTCGACCATCCCTGCTGTCTCTCCGCGCCTCCTTCTGGGTTTGCAATTTCCTCCTGCTCTGCCTACCGATTTGACACTTTTAAATATGCCTCCCGCGGCTTGTGTCTCCTGTTCTTTTACTCACTTGCCCTTTTGTAATTGGTGGTTATCAGAGAGCATTTCCCAGTTCCCAGCACTGGTTTCCTGAGGCTCCTCATTGCGCAATCTGTGACTAAGGTGTCGGAATTTCATTTTCTTAGAGCTTTTTTTGGACCAGAGCACAACTAGCATTTTACCGAGAGTATCTCATGTGCCAATCACAAGCATGAATATATTTAGTGATCAGATATCTTAAAATACATTGTTATTCATATCTATGGATACAGTGAGCACACTATATTATGTCCAAGCCTATGCACGTATCTAATCAGAATTTGGCGAGACCCTCCTCAATATACACGTTACTGTATAAACCTTTGAAACATTCACTTTTAACTTTGTCTGTTCAAACCTCCCATCAGAACATACCTTGCCTTCTAGTTTACCTTTCAAACATCGTATTTACCATTTGGATTAAAATGACAATTTATTCTGTGCTAACCTGAGCAGCACTTTTTTGAGCACCTACTACGTGCTGGTTGTGGGATGGAGTTACGGAGGGAAATGAGTGATTCTTGCCCTGGAGAGACGAAGAGCCTTCTGTGCTGGGCTCGCCAGCGTCTGAATCCACCATCAGAGAAGCAGGCATTCTTCTTGCAGCCTTGAGGAATGCAAAACACACTGAAAGCCCAGGAACTCGATGCTTCTGCAGCATCATTTATCACCGCATCTCCGGTACACTGTGGCTTCGTGCAAATTAGTTATTCATCAAGCTTGAAGCAGTTAAATAAACGCTTGTGCTGGCCCAGAGCGCCCTTCCATCCGTGAGTCTGTTCTGACCACAGTGACCTCCTTGTGGGTTGCCTAGGAGCTGGTTAATGTCTGTCTTCCTGAACAAAGAACACAGCCCACGTGCTTCCGGGTGTCAGCCCAGGAGATGCCAGTCCGGGTGCTGGATGCGTCCAGCTCAAGGGGAAGGGACAAGCTGCACTTGTCACCAGGTTGGTGTCCTGACTGTGACAGCCCAGAGGGCTGACAGGCCACCCATCCCCTGTGCCCATGACACTGCGGTGACAAGAATGATGTTTTCTTAGACACATCAGAATTACTCAGCCAAATTCTCGTCTCCCTGGGTGGGTCCTCCCATATTCCAACTCGGCAACTCTGTTTGCGCTTTTTTCTCTCCTTTTCAGAGACTAGCATGTTGGGAAGAACACAGGCTCCCCAGTCAGACGTTCCCGAGCTCGAATGCAGGCCTCAGCAGTTGGCGATACGGGGGCTGTGTTACTGCGTTGCCTTGGACGCGCCACTGAAGGGGCTTTGAGGCTCAGTTTTCTCATCTGTCAAGTGAGCTCATGCTGTTGACCACGGCAGATTGTTATGAGGATCAGGGGCAGCGCTGATACAGCAATTGGAGCCTGTGGAGGCAGGAATCCCCTCCGTGTTCCAAGGGTGCCACGGAGCCTTAGCCCTGCGGCGTTAGGGGCTTGGACCAGGAAGCAGCTTGCGGGCCTGTCTAGACTGATCCCTTCTCTGTCATGCTGACTCCCTTCTGTTGTTTCTGCTGCACGGTGGCCTTTGCTTACCTGTTAACCCTCACGAGGATGCTCTGATGTAGTCGCTCTCACGCTCGCTGTGCGCATGGGAAGACCAAGGCTTGAAGACTAACTCACCGTGTGTCCCATGACTTTTAAAGGTTGAATCTGAACTTGAGCCGAGGTCTGCCTCCAAAGGCCCTTCTGCCATGGTGCTGTCATTTTCCTTACCTGCCCCCTTATAGCTGTTTACTTTTTTAAATTTAGCAAATGTGGAGGCGGAAACTGAGAGGGGGGAATAAATGACTGATCCTCAACCCGTAGGCAGAGCAGACCCAGGTTATGGCCCAGAAGTCCTGACTCCCACGTCGGCTTTTTCCTGCCCCGTCCGGTCTTGACTGCCCGAGCACCCCCCATTGAAACCCCACACAAGTTCCATCACGGATCCCTTCCTTCCGGTGGCCAGTTACGCCAGTCTTCTCCAGAAAGCCTATGATCTGAGTTTTCTAAGATCTATTTATCTTGTCCGGGGAGCTCAAAGTAATTGTTTTTCTCCTCGTTTTCCTGTGGGACACTCAGTGTGGGTAATAATGCTCTGACTCAGAAAATCCGGTATCCTCATTCTTACTTTGAACCACCAGCTGCCAGAGATGCTCAGAGTTGCTGCCTTCATGAAAATCCTTGGAGATCAAAGGCTTGTCCCGGGTCTCAGGCGCTTGCAGGAATTCCCCCCTGGAAGGAGAGGCAGGATGGCTCAGTGGAGAAATAGTCCCTTGGACCACGAACCAGGAGGTTTTTACCTCACTGACCCTGGGGGGCTCAGGGCCCATCCCTGGGCCTCCAGCCCTCACGCTGCTTCCCTCCTGGGCTGGCTCACAGATCTCTAGACCCCCTCCTCTCAATGCCATAGCAACAGATGGAGAGCGTCTCTTTCCCACTGTCACCCACAGAGGTTCCGGGACTCAGTTTCGGGATGGCCTGGCTTGCCCGCGTGCTGGGGGGCCTTGGTTCCACTGGGGAGCATGTGGGCTTGTTTCGCAGGGGTGTCCTTCTTACCCATCTCGGTGCCTAGAATGAAGGAAGGAATGACCGGGTAACGGGTGCCCAGGTCCGAGTGGCACGACCACCGCTGAGGGGCGAGCGCCTCCCTCCCCAACCGCAGGGAATGTGCGTACGTCGCCACGACAGAGGCCAGGTGCGAACTGGTAAACAGGTGCGTGTGTGCCGGGGCTGCGTGCGCGCTGCGTGCTTTCTCTTCGTCTCTCCAGTGCCATTCTCCTCCTGCTCTGCACCCGCAGGAGACCAGGGTCCTGAATTCCACCAGGGCTCCTTCTCCGCTGACTCCTGGCTAAGGGCGGCCGATGGAGGAGGCATCAGGAGGAGATTGTGGTGGGAGCCGGGGGAGGGGGCTCCGTCCCCTCCTGCTGGGCTGGTGGGGGTCGCAGGTCCTGCCAGGAGCCCCCTCGCAGCTACAGCTTCCCTGGTTGCCCCCCCTGCCTCTGGGGCCCAGGGGTGCTGCCTGCTCTCTGCTGCGGCCAGCCCCAGAGGGCCCTGCCGTCCCCGGCAGATTCCCCTCAACGCTGCCCTGGGATTGTACGAAGTTCTTGGATTGAATTTTCTCCGGTTTCCGCCTCTGAGGGTGTGGGACCTGCGTTCATGCCGCCTGTCCCGTGACCCAGGGGTTTCTTCTCTGGGCTCAGGGAGCGCCCAGGAACGGTGGCAGCTCCTTAGACACGGGTTTTCCCCTGGGGACTGGGAGCCTCTCTCCCCAACCCCCATGACCCCTCGTACTTAGAGCTGTGCTCGTTCGCCCCTCTGCCAGGATTTTCCTCTCTGCCTCATTCAGCAGGGAGCCCTACCCTTTCTTTAAGTTTCTGTTGGGAGAGGGCTCCCTTTGCAAAGTCTCCTGCGGCTCCCAGCCTTCCTTGGTGTGCCTGTAGCTTCTCGAGTTTGCCTTTCCTCAGAGCGGGCCCAGCCCCGGACAGCACTGCCCCTGTGGGCTGGGAGCCCCTTGAGCGCAGGTTCTTGGTCTTGTTTTCCTCTACAGCCTCAGAGCCTGAGGCTCAGTAGCGACTCCATGAACGTCTCTGTCCAATGAACTTGCTGGTACGTTTGGAATTCCAAGGACAAGGCCAATCTTAGAATTACACCGTGGAGGTCCAGGTTGGAATCTTAAAGAGAAGGCAAAATGTAATGCAAGAACTACCATCTCAGCCAGGAGTATAGGTCTTAATTTCTTTCTTTAAAAAAGGGAAATCCTTTCTGGTTTAGAAACATCAAATTCAAAAAACTGAGTCAACTCGATGGAAGGCGTCTTGCCGTGGAACCAGCCTCCTCCCCGCCGAGTCCCGTTTCACGGTGATCTTGGGCGGGTCACTTGACCTGCTGGACCTCTGCTTCCTCTTCTGGGATGCAAGAGGTGTGGCGGGGAGGCCTCCGGCTGCTGGACCCTCATGTGCTAACCACGGAACCAGAGCAAAATAGTCCTGTCCTGTTGAACGAGACACTGAGTTTCTTCTGAGACAGTAGACCAGAGCACCACCAGTCACCCAGCCGAAGCGTGGGCAGAGCAGAGACCTTGGACCGCCAGCTACACCTGCAGCCAGAGTCGATCCCCTGACCTCCGCCCGGGGAACCAAAGGACTAGGACACGGTTGGAACTCGCACACCGGAACCCTTTGCGGCACCAGGGATCTGTTGTGCAGGAAGATGCGGTGCTGATGCAGAGGACAGGTCCCAGGGTCCTTCAGTTAAAGCGCGTCCCCCCCCCCCCACCGGCACGTCTCCTTACCTGCTCCTGCAGCCCCTAAAAACCCCTAACCCAGTTCAGCCAGCAAGACGCGTTTGAGGCACCATTCCGTCCCCCATCTTCTTGGCTGGCACCTTCTCAATGAATAAGCCTCTCCTGACCTCAAACTCCGACGTGTTGACCTTTGGCCTTTTGAAGTACTGGGGACATGAACGTTGGTTTGGTGACAATGTGTGAATTGTATGGGTCAGTGGTGCTCAACCTTCCACTCGTTATCGCTCCCCGAAGGAGCCTTTGGCCTTTTTTTCCTGATCCCACAGAATTTTATTAGTACAGAAATGCTGCGTTTGAAGGGTCACGGACCATTGCAGTAGCTAAGATACTTTTCATTCCTAAGAACCAGATTTTGCTCCGGGGAGAACGCATGGTTTGGGGGACCTCTCCCTCTTTGATGGCCAACAGGAGAGCTGGGGACCACGTGGTAAGCACCAGAGCCTGCCTGCTGCTGCCTCGGAGGGGGACAGACAGAAATGGGATCCTCTCCGAGTCTGCTGTGGTCAGTCTGCAGAGCAGCAGGGGCCTGGCCATCGCTGCTGAGATGGGGTCTGCTGTTGGCCCAGCAGCTGGCGACCGGGCCCCAGGAATCCAGAGGAGGACAGGACTCAGTCCCTGCAGTCAGGGGCTCTCAGGTTCATGGGGAGGGCGGAGGGCGAGCAGCAGGGCCTACGTTCCAGGGGCCATGGTAGAGGACCGCCTTGGGCAGGGCTCACCCTTTGTGGGTGTCAGTGATGCCCCTCTGTGGGGGGCCTCATGCTCCCTTCCCTGGACCAGTGCCCGGGAGGGAGGCTGCAGAGCCCTGCCGCACCCAGGCTGAGGATCCGGGCTGCTGGGATACTCCGCTCGCAGGGGCCGGGAAGGGAGGACGAGGGGAAGCAACCTGGAGCGGGCTGACCCAGGCAGGGTGCGGCTCGGGGGTAGGGAGGCTGACAGTGCGCCCACAGGCCCCCCACCCCGGGGCTTCTGCGCCTGCTCTGGGGACCTGTATTCTGGTTTGCCCTGGTGAGGTGACGCAGTCCGGCCAGAGAGCACCAGCTGGCGCTGTGGCTCTGCCACGTGTCCTTAGGGACACACAGAAGGGGCGCAGCCTCTCCCAAGCCGTGGTCTGGGGCTCGGGGCCCGAGCGGGGCCCCCTCCCCATCCCTCCTTCCTCCGCACTCGCTGCTTATTGTTCACGATTTAGCCTTCCTCTCATTCCTTGTGTGTGCACTGCTGCTTTGCCATGGTGCATGGAGCCCTGTGACTCCAAACCCTTTGTGAGACACGGAGGGTCATCAATTCATGACCAGCAAAATGTCCGTCTGTTCCCTTGACACACTCCGCTGCTTCACGCCCACTTTCACGTTCATTCCTCTCCCGAGAGGACCGCGCCGGCTGTCCCTTCTCCTTTGCCGCGATCGGTCGGTCCCTGGGGTTGGGCGTTAATAACTGTGTCAGGGGGTCGAACTCCTAAAGCGCCCCTTCGGCCACCTTCCTCCCCAGCTCTGCAGGATCCGACTGTCCGTCCGTCCTCCAGAGTCATCGATTCGGCCATGTAAAAATGCAGTGGGCCCTCTCTGGCGGAGAAGCTGCTGGAAACAGCAGCTGCATTTGACCCAGCTGGGGCTGGTGAGGGCTCAGAGTCATCCTGCCTGCAGGTGCAGCGCTGAATGTTAAATCCAGAGGGGGGCGGGGCAGCCAGGCCTTTCCCGGCTCTGCCTGTGGGGATCCTTCCCTGGGCTTTCCGGGGCTTTCCTGCTCCCTAACCGATGCTCCTCCCTCTTGCAGGGGAAAGCACACCTTCTAGAGACCAGGGAAACCATCAGGACTGGGGCAGGTTACCTTACCCGCTGCAGTGCCGATCCCTTATCTATAAGTGGGGATGATGCTATTTCATGCTCTGCAGGGCTGTTGTGAAAATGAAACGAAATAATACAGGCTAAGCTCCCAACAGCGCGTGTTATAGGAACTCAATACGAGGTAGATGCTGCTGTGATTAATGCTTGTTATTTGGTGTAATGGGACCTGCGCCTGGTCGTCTCAGGAGGCGCTTCTCCTGGCTGCTCCCGGTCCAGGAGGCTGTGGCCAGCACCCCTTCGGAATGAATAATTCATCGCCATTCTCCTTTGCTCCGAAGCAGCAGCCTCTGGCAAACACTGCAGACGAATTCACTTGTCATGGGTAGGCGTGCGAGAGAGCAGATGGGATTCCCCAGTCACGTGCTCCTGCAGACAGCGCGACACACACACGCGGAGGAAGCCCTGCTTCTTGGAGGAGACAGGCAGGGACCTCAGCTTCTGAAAATGGATGCGGAGAATCTGCTGCCCGCGCCATATGTGGCAAAGCTTTGTTCTGTTCTGGAGGAAAGCGGGTGTTTTCCATCTTGCCGCGTCCTTGACAATGTCTGGTGATGTTTGTTAGCCGTTGGGGCACACACATCTTCTGGGAATCCTAGGATCAATTTGTTTAGCTCATTCCACAGTCACGCATTTCATTCCTACTGGCACCCGGGCCCTGCGTTAGGCACGGGAGAGCGGACAAATGGAGACCCACAGAATGTCACGGAAACTTGAAGAAGGGGGTCGCTGACATAGCCTAGACATTTGATCAGCCTACTCTGAATTAATAAATAACTGCTTCTGGAAGCTACTTATTTCAGTCCATATCAGTCAGGGAAGGCTTCTTGGGGGAGAAGACAATTCAGTGGATGTTTGGAGGGTGACTTGGAGTTTCTAGATGGAGGAGGGTTTTGAGGATCGTATCAGAAAAAATGGTATTCTCAGGAATCTCTAAGTAGAGGAACGTCTGAAGGCTAGGCATGAACCAGGTGTAGGTTCACTGTCATGGGTTTACTTGGGGTTGGGTGGGAGCCACCGGTGGGCGTTGGTAGGAGTGGCACTTGGTGTTATTTGCATTACGGCAAAGGTACTCCGGCTGCCTAGTGCAGAGTGGGTTGAGCGAAGGACACTTGGAGATGGGAGGTTATGTTGGTGCATTCATTCGTTCATTCATTCACCCATCCACGCGTCCTTTTATTTGCACAGCAGATATTTCTCCAGTGACTAGTGTCTGCTGCGCGTTGAGGCGTTGGTGGGCTGGTGGGGCGAGGCGGCCGCCCAGCAGATGGGCTGAGAGGTGAGGGCTGGGGAAGCCACGGCTGCCGGTTGGGTCCGATCAGCATCGTTCTGCCTTCAGTGAGTGAGGTCCGCAAAGCTAAGCTCTCGATCCGATTAGAACCTGCATCAGGGTTCTGCTATCAGACCCTGCCCATAGATGCTGCACATCACCCCAGCAGTGGTGCTGGACCGCAACTGGTGGTCCTCTAAGTGCTGCCCTGGGGCGGGGGAGGCGGCCCTGCTGTCCTCGTCTTGCTCCCAGAGTCCATGGGACTCTGTCCTGTGAGCTGCTGGATGTCTTTCCTGCAGTGTTGCTGTGGCGGAGGGCTGCGGTGTGAAATGCCTCCGTGTAAACACCTTGTTCTTTTAGATAGCTCTGCTGGCCGGTGACATTTGCAAAAGCATTTTTCTTTCATGCCTAAAACATTTCCAGAAGTCGGAGGCCCTGGGTGAACCCTGGCTGGAGATACCTTGGTACTCCTTTGAGGCAGAAAAGTCTAATCCGCTTTCTCCCCTCCTGGTCTCTCTCCTGAGCATCTTTTGCACGAAAGGGTGCACTTCATGCATCACCTGAATCAGATTCCCCAGGGATGAGGGCGAAACAGCAGGTACCTGGGCCTGTACACAAGACTGCATTAGAATTTCCTGGAGGGAAGACAGGGAGTTTGCATTTTTAATCACCACCCTGGTGATTCTGAAGCTCTTTCCTGTCTGAGAAGCACCATCTTAAAGCGCAAAGCTTTTTTCCTGGAATCAGCAAGGGATTGTGAGCACCTGACGCTGGCCTGGCACAGGGCTTTCTGCCGCTCTCGCCCCGGAGGAAGGGTGAAGCTGGGGTTCAAGCCCAGTCCCCGAGGCCTTTCATGCTAGCCCTGGGTCGTGCTCTAAAGCGGCTGGTGACCTGGCTCTGGGAGGCGGCGGAAGCCTGGGGCCTGCGCAGCAGCTACATTATCGTCCCCAAGCTGCTCACGTCATCCTGCCTCGGGCGCTGGGGCTCCGTCCCTCCAAGGGACCTTGGCAGGCCCACGCCTATCCATGCAGTTTGAGAATCAAAAGTCCTCCAGGCGCTCGGAGCCACGTTAAGGGTCTCATTTTAGGAAGCAGCAAGCCTCACTGGGGACTGCCTCTGGCTCCCGTGGGTGGGATGGGGAGAGGGAGGGAGGTGGTGAGCAGGAGGCCTCTCGGGTGTGGCCCTGAAGCTTCTGTGTCTTTTTCTCTGGTGGTGGCAGGTATTCAGAGAGGCCACCTCCTCTTGTGGGCCTTTCCCAGGTTCCTGGAGCTTCCGACACCGACCCCTGTCCTTCAGTCCCTCCGCCGCCCGCAGGGCCTCTCCAGCGCTGTCCCCTTGGCTGCTACACCCCAGTGCCACCTCCAGCCTCTGTCCGCCGGGAGAGCCTTTCCAGCCCGCAGAGGCCCTGTGGGCCTCCCTAGTGGGAAGTCCCTGCCTCCCCAGGCCCACAGCGCCGTCCCCCCAGGATCCAGCTGCCCGGACCCCACGCTGTTTGCTGTTGGGGTGAGCACCGTGACCCTGCACGTGCCCTTTCGCAGCTGGCCCCTCCCGGGGCCCGTTCTTTCTGTGTCCCCAGGGTCAGGGGACCCTGCCTAGGTGGTCTCTTAAGGTCCTCACCAGGTAGGAGGTGCAGTCGGGTGAAGTCCTTTCTGTCCCCTGCCAGAGGTTACTGAATTTTCAAGATGCCAAGGAGTTTCTTTTTAAAAAAATACTTTTTCTCATTTTTACCTTCTCAGGAGAAATTCTTTAATTTTTTTTATGTTTATTTATTTTAGGGAGAGAGAGGACAGTAGAGAGAGGGAAACACTGAATTGTTGTTCCACTTCTTTGTGCGTTCCGTGGCTGATTCTTGATGTGCCCTGACCAGGGATCGAACCCCCAACCTTTGGTATATAGCAAGACGATGCTTTAACCCACTGATCTACCCGGCCAGGGCTCAGGAGAAAGTTTTGTGCACTAGTTTTCAGCGGCTCATCTACTCAGCCCTGTGGGGTCAGCCCTTGGCAGTGGCCATCCCTCCAACAGGAGTGTCACCTGTAGCTTCTTAGCCACGGGGGGCTCCCCGGGCTCCTCAGGCGCACAGCTGACCTCTGAGTCAGAAGCTGCTAGAACGAGGTGCTGGAGGCTCTGTCTGTGCAGCACGGCCACAGCAGCAAAGGTCTGTGTGTCGCTGCAAAGAGCGGGGCAGGTGGTAGCTGTGTGACGAGGGCCTGGCTGCAGCCGCAGCAGACGAGTCCCACTTGGCCATCTGTCACACTGGCTATCCAGGAGTGGAGCGGTCTCCAGAAACATCTCTTCAAGCGACTGTGCAGTGACCCGACCTTGGTACCCGAGAGGCTCAGAGCCTCCCAGACTCAGCCGGGTGGAAACACACGACCCTGAACTTCGGCAGAGGTGCGGTAGAGGTGACGGGCCGTAGACCGTGCAGTTTCCTTTTCAAGGCCCCACGCGGACAGCGGGCTGTGCCGCCGACTGGCCGCCGCCGGGCACGCACCCTGGGCTGGCCGCCGTGGCCACACTCTGCCTGCGGTGTGTGGTCTCCCGGGGTCTCCCCGGGCGCCCCGTGTAACCGAGCTCCGAGGACAGGTGTCTGCCTTCAGGTGGGCGCGGTTGCTTCTCCGCACCTGACAGCAGCAGGAAGAAAGTCCTGGTTGTTGAGGAGCTCAGGGAGGAGCTTAGTCCAGACTCCTGGCCTGTCTTTGGCCTCCTTCCTCATCGTCGAAACTCGGCCCTTTGAAAATCCTCCGTTTCACGGTCAGGTTCTCTGTGCATTGTCCCCTGCCTTCCATCCTCTGAAAATCGGTGGTGGGATCAAAGAACAGGGGATTCCTCACTTTAAACTGAGGCTTGTTTTAGCGACTCCTTAAGGGCATAGCAACCCCAGTGCCTTTAAAATGTGGTTTGACTTCCCGAAGACTCAGTGTGCACGTGACATTCCTGAGAGCCACCTTCGGCACAGGCAGAGCGTGGCCGTAGTCACAGCCGGGGAAAATGATTGCCAGGGGTCTGGTTGTTGTGGTCATCGGGCTTGCACCGTCTTCCGAGTGGCTGCGGATGCAGCAGTTTCGGTGTCCTCCCTCCCTACGTCCCCTCGCTTCAATGTGCGCTGACCTCTGAGAGGTTGGACTGAGGGCTACGTGGCAAGGGGGTGCGAGGGTGAATTGGGTGGGACGCCCCTTTATTCCGCCTCTGCCGCATCTCAGGCACCGGGTTGTGGAGAGAGAGGAGGGAGCTCGGTGCCCGCCCCAGGGAGCAGGGGGTCCGTGCGCCTTCATTCCGGTCGGACCCACAGTGGAGCCGGAGAGGGGCGAGCAGGCAGCCACAGACCTGGCTGTGGAAATGCTGAGGACGAGGCTAGTTCCGACGGGGCATCTCGGAGGTCGGGTCCAGGAGGCAGCATGTAGGCAGGGGGTTGGCTGTCAGCAGATTGCGCAACGTTGCGGGAGGACGTTTCGGGCCGGAAGCTAGAGGCCAGGGGATCAGGAACCGTCCCCGCGTCACCGTGGGTCCCTGGGATCGAGCACGGTGTCAGGCCCAGAACGGGAGTTCCACGTTCGTGTGCAGGTCACGTGGACACACAGACGGGATTAGAGATGATCGGGAACGTTTTCTGCAGGCACCAGGGCGCAGCCCTTTGAAAAGTCATAAAGCTCGGAACTTCTCTAACCTTGCAAACGATATAACATAGCAATTACTCGTTCGTGTTCGTGGTCCCAGGTGTCTGTGAGCACCGTGGGCAAAGCGAGTGCGGTAAGTTTTTGTTGCTGCATGCACGTGACCAAAACTCAGCAGCTCTGAAGACCCACTTATTGTGTTACGGATTGTGTAGGTCGGAAGCCCTGGCACCGTGTGACCCTGTTCTCCGGGCAGGGTCTCAGGGCAGATACCAGGGTGCTGGCCAGGGCCGCGCACTCGTCTGAGGCTCCGCTGCTCCTCCACGTTCCCTGGTTTGTGGCAGGATTCAGTTCCTTGTGGTTGTAGGACCGAGGCCTCGCTCTCTGGCTGGCTTTCAACTGGGGTTCGCTCCCAGCTCGTAGGTGCCAACCCCTCCCCTGACCACCGAGCCCTCCCTGTTCCATGGCAGCCCGCCCCTCTGACCTCTCCGATGGGCTCACCAGGTTGGGGCAGGCCCACCTGGGGTGTCTCCTTTGGTTAACCGGCAGTCAGTGGGGACCCTAATTACATCTTCACACTCCCTTCTTTCTGCCACTGGAGGGGACAGCAGCGCACGAGTGCCCCGCCGGCATGCTCACAGCCCCGCCCCCACTCGGAGGGGAGTGCACAGGGCGTGCTCATAGGGGCTGGGGGCTTGGGCCGCCTAGGAGGTCTGCTGGCCGCAGGGCCCGTGTTCAGTCCCTCCCTGTGTCCCCAGTGCCCGGCAGGGGGCAGGGGCGGGCACCGTCTTCCCTGAAGGTGAGGCAGGTCCCCGGGGCACCAGAGCAGGGCTTGCGGGGGGGGGGGGGGGGCGGTCCTAGCACACCCCGAGGGGCCCAGGCCGCAGAAGCAGAAGACTCCAGCCCCCTGCACCGGTGTTTGGCAGGCAGCCTGGAGATTTTCTTGGATTCTCGAAACCATCTCCATAGAGTATTTTGCCAGAGCCTTTCTCAGGAGGGTTTTGGGAAAACCATTCCACACTGAGCACCCAAGAGGCGGGCTGCTGAATTTAGTCCATGAGGATTAGAAGGAAAAAAAAAGGGTACCTGGCAGTTGTAGTCTGCACAGTACTTCTTAAGTCTCTTGGTGTGGAGCTTACCTTAATTAATGAAGTGGATGGGTGGGTGAGCGAAAACGTCGACTATTACTAAGTTAATTGATTTCCTCGCTTATTTTTTCACGCACACGCCCAGCGACTTACTCCGGCCAGGGCCCGCCATCTCCTCGTCGAAAGCCCACTCCCGTGCCATGAGGGGCGCTGGGGACCAGACAGGCCGGGCTCTTCCTTCAGCCCAGAGTCTGGGCCCCGCGGGCTGCGTGTACTCCGGTTACCCAGGAGAATGTGAACAGTGCAGATATATCTGTGGTCTGCTGCAGAGCCGCTGAATTAGACCGTCTGGAGGCGGCACCAGGGATGTGTATTTTTTTACAAGAGTTCTAGGTAGTTGAGGGCGGTGGGAGTTTGAGACCTGCTAGCCCGTTAGCGGTGGGTGGGGGCTGACCGGCAAGCGGGCACTTTCCTTACAGGCATTCATCGCCGTCACGGAGGAAGGCGGTGGGGACAGGAGGCGGGACGTTGTCCCAGGCGGAAGGACTAGTACCAGAGGAGAGCAGGAGAGAGAGAAAATGAAGCCAGCCGGGAAGCCGGCCGGCAGCTGAAAATGGGGTGCTGCCCGGATCCTGGGGCCCAAGCGGAGCCCGTCTGGATCGGCACCACCCTCAGGCCCTGGGGTGCAAGAACGCGTCGCATCGATCCGCTTTGAGTTCTGGTTGTTAACCTGGCTGCCTCCCGTGGGCTCTGGCTCCTGCCCGCCCCCCCCCCCCCCCGTTCCAGGGTGGAGAGGAGAATCAGTAACGATTTGTTTGGGGAGGCCCTCCCCCTTGTCACAGATAGTCCGGAACCTGCGCGTTCCGGAAGGGGCCCCCACGGCCACCGAGAGGCCAGGTGAGTGAGGCTGCGGGTTTGTGTGGGGGCGGCCTGCCGAGCCCGGCTCACTGGAGGTCCTGTCCCCTGCTGGGGAGTCTCCTCTGGAGGCACGCTGCCCTCGCACGTGGGCCTCCGCCCTGGGCGGAGGAGGCCTTTGCGGCGTGCTGACCCCTGGCCTGGGAGCCCAGGAGGCCGGCTTGGTTTGTGAGAGGGGAGGAGACCTTACCCCTCAGTTTTCCTTTCTCCCCAGAAGGTAGCTCATTCAATTATCTTCCCACACACGTTAGATTATCTTGTCCTCTCTTACTCCACACACACATTTTTTAAAAAAAATACTGTAAGCCTACTAACGTTGGGAAGCACTGGGCTAAGTGGGAATCCAAGTCGACTCCCGAAATCGATCCGTGCATTTGCTGCAGCGTCTGCCTTTCCACGCCACCCCCGTGTCCTGACCCGCTGGTAGGTTGGTGCTGTTCCTTATGCTCACTGGTGGGTGTCCTGAGCTGAGCCCACTGGCTTCGTATTGCTGGCGTGTGCCTCTGTGTGTGCCTGCACATGTGTGCATGTGTCTCTCTGTGTGTGGGTGTCAGCACGCATGTGCCCCTGCGAGTGTGTGCCTGCACATGTGTGTTCATGTGTGCGTTGTGTGTGAGTTTTGTTACGTGTGCGTTGGGTGACTGGCGCTCAGGAACAGAGCTGTGGAGGAGACGGCACCCGAGAGCAGGCAGGGCCGTATCTTCATGGACGTATAAAACTTGTTAATGTGTTTCCCCTTTGTCCTCGGAGCCAGGGAAGCCGTTGGAACAGGACTGGGAGTCGGGGGCCACCCCAGTTGTTAAACCAGTGACGTCCTGCTGTGCTTCTGTGTGGCCTGGGGAGTAGTCGCTGCCCCAGCCGGTGAGTCCCCAGCTCCTCCTGTCACCCTCCGACCCTTCTGTCCCAGGCACCACCTGGCTCCGCAAGGACAGTGTGGACAATGGGCACCCGTGCATGCCCCACAGGCCCCCACCTGTTCTGAGTGACCAGTACCCTGCGGTACCTGGGCTTAGATGTTTCGAGATGAAATCCCTTCACTGAGAAGACTGAATCTTCCCCCTCGCTTGTGAAGTGGGAGAATTCGGCGTGACCAGCCCCAGTCTGCACGTGATGAAATGTTGTCCAGAGAACTGAAGTCACCCACACTTGGCCACCCACCTGGGGTGTTGCTGCTTGGCTTTTGTTCCCTGCTCAGTGGCAACTCTCCTGCCCTGGGGGCTCTTTGGAGTCAAGTTTCCAGAGGCGGCAGCGATGTTCCCTTGAAGACCCCCTACCACGGTGCCCTTTCAGATGCCCTCCTCCCCCCTCGCTGTGCGGTCCGTCATACCCTGCGGCGTGGCAGGCCCATCTCGATGCCAATCCCATAGCATTGGCTGCGTCAGGATCTGCAGGTGGAACCCGACGTGACTGGCCCCGGCTGCAGCACTGATCTTGCTTGGAGCCAGCCAGAGATGCTTTTGAACTTGGCAGTCTCCACCCGAACAGGCTACACACCCCTGGACGTCAGGGCCGCTGTCTGCTCGCCCTCGCACCCGACCTTGTTGCCCCGGCAGAGCCCCTGGCAGTGAGGGCCTGCCTCGCCCGAGTTCTTTGGTGGAGCGGCCTGGTCGTCATTCAGCCGTGTCTGGAAGTTCGCCGTCTGCCAGTGGGATAGTGCAAGGAGCTCCCTGCGACCCAGAGCAGGGAGGGCTCATTCGGAGCAATCTGAATCGTTCAGAGGTGTGGGGAGAGGGACAGGGGGGACTCAGGACACCGGCTCTCAGAGCTGTTCTTTGTGGGAAGGGCCAGTTCCTGCCGCTGCCTGCGTGGAGACGGGAGCGCTTGTGGGTGGGGCCTGGCTCCCGTTGAGGTCGCCTCGTCTGCATTCAGGGCTGGCCAGTGTTTCTTCTCCACTTGGGTCTTGAAACTCCCTCTCCACTGGCAGCTCGTGGCAAACGGTCCAAGGATGGAAAATTAACCAGGGGCGTGTACCACCAGCCACAATGTCCCCGCCGCCTTACCACGTCACCCCTCTCTTTGCCCACGACCGTCTCCCCTGACCTTACTCCGGCCCTCAGTGCGGCAGGAGGACGCAGCCTTTGGCGTCATGGAGCGGGAGGGCGTTGCGCCCCAGGCCACGTGGGTCGGCAGGGGCTGCCAGCACAGGCGACGCCCCGCTGAGTTCTGAAGGCTTCGTGGACGTCGTTGGCCAGTGAGAAGGGAATTATATTTTTTTTCCTTGAAGCTTTTCAAGTCCTCCCTCTCTGTGGTCTGGGGCGCATCATGGGTGTTTCTCCTAAGGATGGAAGGATTCAGGCTGGCAGCCCTGTCTGCATTCTGCTCAGACACCCCACCTGCTAATTAATGAACCCAGAGCTGCTGCTGCTCGAACGTGCCAGACGAGGCATTTGGAGCAGGCTGCTCCCTGGGGGGCTGGAGTGGGCCGTGGGGAGAATAAAGGACCAGCCGCTCCCGGGTCTGTCAGCTCCCGGGCCTGGGGGTGTCCCCGAGGGGTCACTGGGCCTGCTCGGGTCCAAGGGGCTCCTAGGCCCCACAGAAGGGCCCCGAGTCACGGCTCTGTTTGAGGCAGTTCCTGATTTGGACGTTTTCCGGTGTTGGAAAAATGTAACTTTTTCCTGCATAGACTTCCTTGGTGCAGGTTTAGTTTTACAGAGAAGTGGAGCAGAGAATACAGAGTCACCTTATACCCGATTCCCCCTCCACGCACTTTCCCCGGTTATTCACACCTTGCGTTAGGGCGGCACATTTGCTATAGTTGATGAACCAATATGGATACATCATTGTCTACCGAAGTCCTTAGTTTGCATCATGGCTCACTCTTGGTGCTCCACGGACCTACGGGCCGTGCTAAATCCACAGCGTCGTCATACAGTGTCCATAGCACCATGTAGAAGAGTTCCACTGCCCCATGTCCCCTGCGCTACACCTGTTAGAAATCACGGGGTGGACGCGAAACTGTGTGCTGGTGGATGGATGGATGGATGGATGGATGGATGAGCAGACGAGCGATCGGTCGGTTAAAGCCAAACTGGACCGAGCATCTCAAGCTCTTGAAACTACGACCGCTTTTTCATGGGCCTAGGAGAGGTGGAAAGCACGATTTCGCTGCAAGCCCGTGGTGACGTATTTACCGAGGAGAAGAATGAGGAACACTGCAAAACCAAGTAGACTCAAGGTGCTGAATTACACGGGGAAGTCTCTCCCTTGACACTCGCTCTGAAATTGGGCCCTTCCTGCACTTGCTCTCTAGCAAGTATGTACTTGCATACTTGAGATGCAGGGCTGGAAGTTCCCCCACCGGACGGGTCGGAGAGGGCTCTGCCCCCGTGGAGCTGAAGTCTGGAGTGGGGAGGCCACCGGGCCTCACACTGCCGAGTTTGAGAAGCTCCTGGAGGGTTCTGAGGGGCTGACTCGGGGGTGATAGCGTCTCTCTGGTCCCTCTGTTGAAAGCAGACTGGAGGGGAGAGTGTTCCCATTCACGGAAGAGAAAACTGAGGCTCAGAGCGTCTCATCTGCAGTCAAACAGCTGGAAAAGGGGCAGACACTGGGCTGGGCAGTGGGGACCTAGCGACTGGGCAGGAGTATCCCGTCCTCGTGTGTCTCAGCAGCCGCTGTGGACACAGTCACGGCGGCGATGGTGCGTGGCCCTGGGGACCCTGATGGACTACCGCAGAGGGTCTTCCAGTTTTATGGACACTTGGTATTTTGGACGAAGTAAAGGGTTGTTGAAATCTTCGGAGGAGTTTGTCCCCTCTTCTGTCCTGTCCCCTAGCTCTGCGGGCCACAGATACAAAGTGGCTTCGGAAGGCCGGCCAGCCCCTGGGTGGGATGGGGGAAAGTGGGGACGGGGCCTGGGAGCACGAGGAGAGACATCGTCCCGAGGGGCTGGCAGCTTGTTGCTTTCTTGCTAATGTAACAGCTTCTATGAGACACAAAAATGTTCAAATGCAGGGGAAGGAAAAATGCCAAGGAAAGGCTGAGGCTCAGGCTGCGCTGTGGGCGCACAGGGGTGAGAGCTATTTCTGTAGCTCATTAACGGGGCTTTTATTGCATCGTTGTCAATAAAAACCCATGAAGCAGGTTGATTTCTACTGCATATACAGAGATGTTGCGCATGGAGAAACATACAAATCACATGTCATACCATGCCATTAGCGTGTGCTCCAGCATCTTGAGGACAGCTTCCGTGGTTGGGACGGGAACCTGGAGGAGCCTTCCCATTTCATTGGTGGGTTGATAAGGTGGCCCGGCTTCAAGGGCACTTGACACGTGGGGGCCCTGGATGTGGCTTCCGGTGTTGAGGGCATGGGGGCTTCGCCCTGCAGTCAGGGGGCGTGAGCCAGGGCGAGTGCGGCCAGGGGATGCGGCCTGATGTCCTGCCCCCTGTGGGGAGCGGCCAGCGTCACCTGGGGCTCTGGGACAGCCTGCGGGTCCCTCGGACGCTGTGCAGTTTAGGTGCTCCCAGCTCATCTCCCCAGCCTCTCTCGCCCCCTCCTCTCCCCGCATCTCTGCTTGCTTGGCACCGCCCGGTCTCCTCCTGGCTCTCCATCCGGCCACGTAACCTGCACCATTCACACTATCGATGCATCGCTCGCAAAATTAAAATAGCATTTTAATCGGGGGAAAGGCTTATGCAAGTAACCTTTGATAAAACGTTGAGTTCTTGGGGCTCCCCAAATGAGATTCTGACATTTGAAACCTCCTTTTTTTTTTCTTTTGGCAGAGGAAAGTGCATAGAGAATTTAGAAAATGTGAATAATGAGTAAATCATTTTAGAGAATGCCACCTAAAAAGCCACTGCATTTTGTTTCTTCCCATCCTATTTGATTCTGACACATTTTCGAAAAATGCGTAAAATGCAATAGCAAAACCAGGAAGCTCCAAAATTCAGGGGGGCTGTGTTGCACAAAAAAAAAAAAAAATGAAAATAAGAACGACCCAAGGAGCCACAGAGACCTGGAGCTCACCGCTGCTGGGTCTGCGCGCGAGCACAGGCCGGGCGCTGGGACGCGTGCTTGCCTTTGATGACACGTGGTCTCTCTAGAAATTCCCTAGGTTTTTGACTGTTGGGGAATTTGGTGTCACTCGGGGGTTTGAGTCTCAGTGTTTGCCTTTGACGGCGTCTGTCTGCCCTGCTCTCCCTGCGCAACTGCCCAAATACACGTGCACACCCCCCGCCCCCCCGACACAGCCCAGTCACCTCGTGAGGCTCATGCACAGGCAGTGAATGTCTTGTTGGATTTTTTTATAGTACATACACTTTTCCTTAAAAGACAATCCTAAGATGATAGGTAGACAGACAGACAGACAGACAGATGGGTAGATAGTTGACATTTAGCTAAACATAAGGAAAACAAATTCTTGAACTTGGAGCTAGGGGATAACGATTTTGAGACCTGTATCTTCCGTGCGCCCTTGAACAAGTTACCTTCTTTGGGAATTATTTCTGTAACCTTTACATTTCTCTCGCCCATTATAAATTTATATGATTTGCATACCGTATTTTTGCCGTGTATAATGTGCACCCATGTTTTTGGCCCAGACTTTCAGGGAATAAATCTTTCATTTTAATTTTTAATTCGGTTATTATTTATTTATTTATATGCAGATACTTGGTTTTTGTATTATAAAGGAATTTTAGCATTCATTTTTGAACATAGTATGGTACAAGAAATTTTACGTAACGAAGAATTGCACAAGAACAGATACATGTGCAAGAAATTTTGTGTACTGGTAACAAGTCAGCACTACCCATGTGTGATGCACGTCCTTATTTTTCCATCAAAAATTTGGGTAAGAAGTGCGCATTAAACATGGCAAAATATGGTAATTATTATAAAATAATTAAACTTTAATTATGTTATTAATAAAAGTATATGTATGTAGATTAAATTTAAAATTATGACTATTGAGTAGGACGGAAGGACCGTTCAAGCTAAAGATTCTATGAGCCACAGCCGTGGTTCGGCCTCACCCATGGCACCTCCTTAGACCTCGGCCCTCAGACCTGCCCCAGCTCATGGCGTGGCAGAGGCCCCGACGTCCGGCAGCAGGGGAATGACGGTCAAGAGCACGCGGGATGAGCCTGTGGGACACGGGAGCCCCGCTCAGCCCCCAGACTGAGTGGGGAGGTTTCAAGTAGTGATTTGGCAAAATGAGAGTTCAGCCCATCGAGCCACCATCACGCTAGACCCACGCGACCTGATGCGTGTCTTGGGCGGAGGGGCTTTTTGTGAAAGGTGCAGTGATAATAATAAACCACTTGGGAAATGAGGGGGCTCCGCTGTCAGAAGGTGGTAGGACCAAGCTGCAGTCACCCCAGAAGACAGGCCCAGCACAGTAAAAAATGGTAGTAATAATAACCACAATCATCCTTAGAATAAAATGGACTCCAGTAATCATAATTATTATGCAGGATCTGAACATGTGTGAGCGGAAGGTGGGCACCGTGTTGGATGGGGACCCTCCCAGGTGTCACCTCATCCACCTTCACACCCCAGATTCATTCCCCCAGGTGGGAATGTCCAGCTGCTACAAGCGCTCAGTAGAGGGCGCTGTTATCACCTAGTCTTTGCCTTTTGGACCCTGAGGCTGGTACTGCTCATCTTCCCCTGCGCCTTCGTCGTTGAAGAACTCAGAAATAAACCTGCAAATTGAGCGTCTAGGAAGACCTTCATTTTCTTATCTGTGTTTTATTTACTTTCTTACTTCCGGTGACGACGATTGCTTTTATCTCTGTTACTTTTCCTTTCTACTGACCCGCTGCTTCAGTAGTCGAGGCTCTTCTTTCTTTTTAGGTTTCGAGTATTTATGCCGAGGGCTTGTTAGGTGTTATCGGATTTAATTGTTATGCCGGTCTGTTTCACAAAGGAGAAACTGGGGATTTTTGCTGTCATCCCAATGCCTGGGCAGACGAGAGATCACAGTTTAGATGGCAGGATGGATAGAAGTCGGTGGTCGCGTAGACCCGTCACTGATGGTGCACAAGGGCTCTGTGACGGAGTGATTGTGACCACACGTGGAGAGAAAAGTTGAGACTGATCGCCCCGATTCCAGCCATAGCCCCAAGGAGGAAGCTGGTGGCCTTTCCTGGGGCAGACATCTGGGGATCGAAGGCTTTGGAAGGGAATCGAGGGTTTCACTTCTGACGCATCAGGCCGTTGAAATGCCGTGGGAGATGTCAGGTGGGCAGATGCACGTGGGAGCCCAGCGCTCAGAGGAGCGGGCCAGGCTGCAGCCGTGGCCCTGGGAGCCATTCGCAGCTAGGACCGTGGGCACGGATGAGCTTGTGCAGGTGTGACCAGTGTGCCGAGGGCTTCTCGGGGACTCTCTCGGTTAGCCCCCACCACCATCTCAGGTCTAGAGACTGGAATTAGCCTCAGTAGCGGAGGAGGAGATTGAAATTACTGAAATTAGGTCACATCCTGAAGCCCAGCCCGACTGTAGCAGCAGAGTTCTGGGACCCCGCCGGGGACTAGCATCTGTGAAATGAGCATGCTGACTTAGGTCATCGCTAAATGTCCGTTCTTGCCCCCATGAGTATTCCTGGTGTCTGGTGAGATGTGTCTTCCCCTAGGAGTTGCCACGGATTCCTTTGAGTGGCTGGAGTAAGTCTCTGAAGCTCCCTGAGCTTCAGCCACGGTAAGGACAGGGCCAGCGCCTCCCAGGAGGTCATTGAGGGGAATCAATACCAGAGCATCTGTCAAGGCCCCTGACACAACGTAGAAGCCCCGTCACGCTTGGTGAGTGACAGATCTCCATAGGACGAGATGCTGGATAAACACAAGGTGTTATTCCTACGTGGTTAAAAGCCTCTCCACTTTCTTGGGTTTGTTTCTATGTTTCGGAATTGCCCTGGGCACGTCAACAACAGGTTGTAAAGGTGTGCTGGACAAGGCAGGGGACTGCTTTGATTTAAAGCTGCCGTACGTGAAATCAGACTCTACGCCATCTCTTGGCTGTTGAGTTGGACTCTGAGGCTTCCGCTAGGACATGGTGTGGATGGAGAGTCTCGGGAAAAGCAGCAGCGACTGGAAGGGAACATCAGCGGAACACCCCTTCGCTCGGCACTGCCATCTGTGCGCTCCGAATGACTGACGCTTGGGCTGACTAACTGAGTTTGGGTTGGTGGCAGGGAGGCAGGCCGGGGACCGGCAGCCCCCGCCCAGTTTCCACACCCTGTGTGATTGGAGCCGGTCCCTGGGTGTGACATACATTGCGTCTCTGGGCCGAAGCACGGTTTGTCTTCCTGAGATACCCAGACAGCCCTGGCCAAGGTGCCCGTCACCACCTCTTCGCAACAGACAGTTTCTCCATGGTGCTCGGTGCTGGTCCAGTAAGCAAATGCTCCAGTTTGGGGACCTTCTGCCTCATTTGCATGGGCCTCACGATCTGGGCGGACCCAGAGCTTCTCCCTCCACCCCCCACTCATCACACCACACTGAGCCCCCCTCACGCGCTGTAGGGACCCATCGAATCATGATGACGGGGACGATAGCGCTGGCCACGTTTGAAGGACTTACTCTGGATCAGGCAACCCCTTAACAGGTATTGGCCCGTTGAATTGGTGATGGGCTCTGTGCTGCTTTCATCGCTGTTTGGAGGCACAGAGAAACTGAGTCCTGTACCCAGGGTCTCCATTAAGTGGCAGGAAAGGCATTTATTCCCCAAATTCTGACTCCCCAGCACTCCTGGCTCAGCTGTAACGGTCTGCTAAAGCCTTCCTGAGCTTCGAGGTCAAAGGCTACCTGTCCTCAGAGCTTCCCTGACCTTTGTCTGGATTCTCTAACGGTGCCGTCACCTTCCGAGCGCAGCAGGAAGGATGTTACACAGCGGCTGGCACAGGGAAGGCCCTCCGAGTCCCGGCCCTTCCTGCCTTTCCCCCCCGAAGGCAGACCCCCGAGTCAGAGGCAGGGTTCCGTGTGCCCACGGCCTGGTGCCTGGCCCGTGGTCCACATTTGCCACATGCCGGCAGCTTCTTTGCTTGACCTTAGACCTGAGTCTGACTGGGAGCTAGTTTCACACTGAGCAGATCCAGGGGCGCCCTGGCCGGGCAGACAGTGAAAGATGCACACGTAGGGAGCGGTGGGGAACGGAGACACATCGTCTTCAGCGTGACCTGGCGTCCTCACAGGGTGCGTAACGAGAGTGGAGGACGCATGTCTGGCGGCAGGATGAGCTGGGGCCTGAAAGACCGTCCCCACTGAATTACAGTCCCCACTCTGTCCCTTCCTCTCGAGGGCCTTCGGAAGAATCACAGGACCACCCTTAGCCTCTGTCCTTTGACCTCTAAAGTGGGGCTGACCATCCTCCGTTTAATAGGTGGTCCTGCGGCCAGACTGAAGTGTCTGAAAGAAAGCCCAAGCACAGTGTCTGACGCAGGGTAGGCAGTCGATCAATTATTCAGTCGTCTATTCAGCAAACGCTTATTGAACACCTACTGTGTGCCAGGCGTTGTTCAAGACCCGGGGTCAGCAAACCGTGGCCTGCAGGCCCCATCCGGCTCGTGACCTGCTTTTGTAGAGGAAGTGGTGTTTGGGGTCACAGCCGTGCCCCTCTGCTCATACACTTTCTACGGTGGCCTCTGCGCTACAAGGCAGAGCTGGGTAGTGGAGACAAGGACAGTGCGGCTTGCAGAGCCTAAACTTTTCCCTTCCCAGTTCTTCTCTGCAAGGAAAATGTTTGCTGAGCTCAGTTCTGCGTGATGGGGATGGACGCAACAAGATTGGCGAAACTCTGTGCTTCTGGCGTCGCGCAGCGTCGAGGGGCGATGCGCTCTGGGGGGAGGATAAAGGGCTGGCGGGCTGCGGGGGCAGAGAGCGCAGCCGTGGAAGGAGGGTGGCCTCTCTCTGGAGGTGACATGTGAAGAGAGCGGTCCACCTAGGAAGCCACGTGCTTCTTCAGAGACAGAAGACTTCGTGGGGGAAAGGTTGGCTAGCAACACAAACTCGGGGAATAGTTATTAGCTACCTCCTGCGTGCTTTGTGTCTGGGTCTAGCAGTGAACAAACTGGGAAAATCCCTAGTGTCCTGAAATTTCCATTCTAGAATAGGTGGGGACGCAGAGACGATAAAGAACTAGGAAACGGAATTTTAAAAAACCTGCACCTTGAAGTGTGATATGAAAAGTGCTGCGGAAGGAAGTGGAGCAGGGTTTGGGGTGTGTCAAAGCCGGGTGGGGAGCGTGTTGCAGGTTTACAGGGGGAGAAGCACAAGGCATCATTGGGCGAGCGACATTTGAATAAGGAGTCGAGGGAGACGAAGGGGTAGGCCCTGTGAAATAAGAACCTCTGGGCCAAGGGGACAGCTGGTGCAAAGGCCCTGGGGTGGCAACATGCCCAGTGCTGTTGAGGGACAGCACCGTCAGCCAGAGGCTGAGAGGCAGCAGCTGAGGTCAGATAGGGGATGGGCCGTGGACAGCCCTAGGGGGGTGGGGGGCCAGCCGGGAGCCTCTCTGTTTTGAAGAGCACCGGAAAAATGGTAAATTCTCCTCTGGAAAATTTTAGCCCGCCCCAGGAACAAAAGATGAGTGCCAGAGAGTTTGCACTGGAGACAGGTCGATAAAATTGACCCAGGCACCGAGAGCTGCTGTTCTCCACGGAGAGAAAGGGACTCGATTTAGGTCGGAGGAATCATGCTGGAACCAGCTACGTTCCCCTGGGGGGGAGCTGAGGGCATTCGAAGGGCCTGGCTTGGAACAGCTGGGCAATTCAAGTCTGCAGTGGTCAGAGACAGCGTCCGGGCACACCAAAAGCACACCCCCCCCTCCCCATGGGTGTGGTGTGTGGACACAAGCCTCGTTCACATGCCCCTGTTAGAGAATGCGTGCTGTGGGGGCTGTAGACTGGATTGTTATCTTCCTTTTTCTGGCTCAAGAAAACGCACCATGTGCCCACCCACCCTCTCCGAGCCCAGGGGGCGGTTTCCAAGACAGCGCTGTGAGCATCCGCAGAGGAAGCAGTTACGATCATCCGGGAGACTGCGGGCTGCAGCGTGCCGCTGCTGGCACACGGCAGGTCCCCAGGCCGGCTGGCCTTGGGCTGAGGCTGAGTCTCCAGGGGGTCGGAAAGCAGGGGTCTGGGGCAGCTGCTTGCGAGTCTCCTGCTGAGTGAGAGGAAGATGTTTTCTGTCTTCTGGCTGCTGTAGGCCAGTAGGGAAGGATGTTTCTAACTCCGTTTCCCCTCGGCGAGCTTTCGGGTGGTGGTGGTTTTGGCTCCACAGGCTCCTAAAATCCAGGTCAGCCTGCAGAATTTGTTTTGTCCTGTCCTTCCCCAGCCATCTGCTGGCCACGGGAGGCGTAAAGCACTTCTTAGCTGAGCACATAGTGTGTGTCCGGGGCTTCGCATCCCTGATCTCAGCGCAGCCTCACCGGAACATCTCGAGGACAGGTGACAGGGCTGCCTTTGTCGCCCTCTCCGTCTCACAGACTCGGACACTGAGGCTTGCAGAGCGTGTGCGCCTGGCCCCAAGTCCCCCAGCCGGGGACAGGTGGAGGGGCCGCCTGAGATCTGGCCTTCTGGTGCCACGGTCTGCAGGGCTGGCTTCCGAGCAACAGAGCAGATGAGTGTCACTGCAGCCAGGCACCGGCACCTGCCTGTCACCGCTCCCAGGAGACGCTGCCGCCACTGCTGGACGCATCAGGGAAAGGATCTGGGCTTTGCCTCTGGGGAACCTGCAAAACTCCCACCACCACTTCACATCTCTGGGTTCTAAGTGACATTTGGTATTTTCTGAAATTAAATTCCGCCCCTTCCACCGCTCCTCCGCCCCAAAGGGTAAACGCTTTCCACAACTGGGGGTGATCTTAATCGGTTCCGAGGTTGTGGAAACCAAATAGTTAACAGGAATCCCACTTTTTAAAGAGGCTGCTAAGTGTTTGGAGTTATGCCGGCCCCTTCATTTGCATTATCTCATTAAAAAGTACCTATTGCTGCTTCGTTACTGTAAAGATACCAGCCTGATACTTACCGGGGACTTGCAAGGTGCATGACAGCACACTAAAGTCTTCGTGGGTGTGGGCATTTGTGACCCTTAGAGCACGCTTCGAAATGGTGTTTTCGCTCCCACTTCCCAGAGGGGAAGCGGAGGCACAGAGAAGCGCTTGCGGTCACAGAGGTGAGGTGACGTGGAGGTGGCAGTCACGTGTGGGCGCGCAGAACGGAGAGCTCGCTGCCCCAGGGCCACTTCTCGGCCGCATGCTGCATCTTCCCGGCCTGCGGCCCCGAGTCAGATCCCCTTGGGAGAGTTTGGAAGACGCAGGGGCCCCCCCTTGCACTCCGATTCCGTTTCACGGGTCTGCGGTGGGGTCCAGGCATCAGTGTTTTTGTCATGGTCTCTTTCACATCTTTGTAATTGTGATTACGACACTTGGGAAGGAAAACGCGTAGCACAAATGTACAGCTTCGTGAATTCACGGATGGGAGAGCTACGTCACCACACCCGGTAGGGACACTGCCAGGACTTCAAAGCTGCTGCCCTGTCCCTTTGCACTCACAGCCCAGACACCTCCCCCGCCCCCCGAAAGCAGCCACCACCCTGAGTTTGACAGTAGTCATTTTCCTGTGTCTCCTTTAAGTATTCACTGCCAGGCACTGGAGTTAGCCTTCGCCTGCCTTTGGACTTGATGTCGTTGGAACCAGAGCGAAGGTGTTACTCCGTGTCCAGGGTCTCTCCTTCAGGCTCATGTTCGCGAGCTGTACCCACATTCGTGCCCGTCGCTGTAGCTCATCGATTTTCGTCACTGCAGAATTCCGGGGCGTCACCACGGATGGGCCTTTGAGTTGGTCCTGGGGTTGCATCACTCCAAAAAAATGTCCTTGGGGACTTCCTTGATGTGCTTTTCGGTGCATATCCATACCTGTTTTTGCAAGGTCCGTACCTACGAGTGCAGCTGTTGGGTATGTTCACCTTCAAGTACAGGACACGTCCACTTTCCCAGACGGTTGTCCCACTTCAGAGTCCCAGCCATCCGGTGGCAGACATGTCCCCCCACACCGGGTCTCAGCGGCCCTTCATTCGGTCGACCATTTTCATTCTAGCCATTCGGTTGGACATGTGGACACAGGTCACTGTGGCTTAAACTTGCATTTCCCTGATGGCCTAGGCGGTCGCTCACTTTTTGCTTGGTGGAAAGCCCCTTTGCCAAGTGGGCCCTGCAGCCTCTGCATCGCTTTCCCCTTAGGTTGCCTGGTTTGCCTTCCATGTTCTGGTGTCTCGTATCTGCGCTCACTCAGTGGCTCCGTGTTTCTTTCTCTTAATGGTTTTGTTGCTACTGTTTTGTTTTATGAACAGAGGTTCTTGATTTTAGTGCAGTGAAATCGATAAGTGAAATTTTCCTTATGAAAAAGCCGTGCAGCCCTGGCTGGTGTAGCTCAGTGGATTGAGCGCGGGCCTGCGAACTGAAGGATCGCGGTTCGATTCCCAGTCAGGGCACATGCCTGGGTTGCCAGGCCAGTTCCCGGCAGGGGACATACAAGAGGCAACCGCACATTGATGTTTCTCTCCCTCTCTCCTTCCCTTCCCCTCTAAAGATAAACAAATTAAAAAAAAAAAAAAGAAAAAAGAAAAAGCCGTGCAGATCAACTCCATTGTTTTCTTCTAGAAGTTTCATGGTCTTACCTTTTCGGTGGAGGTCTGCCTCGACCTGGAATTTTTTTTTTGTGCATAGTAGGAGAGGTCAGCTTCCTTTATTTTTTTTTAAAACAATGTGTGTATTTGTTTAAGCCGCCCAGGAAAACCCAAATTACAGCCTAGACAGAGAACTGCACTGTGCTGAAAATCGTAGAGGGCATTTGTCAAAAAACATAAAATCTCAAAGAAAAACATGGATGCCACCGAATCCCGGCCCACGGAAATAGCCACGTCTGTTCATTCCGTGAAGACGGGAATCCTATTTTCTTTGACAATGCTTGGAACCTAGCCCGGCACTGGGTTAGATGCTTGGTTGTATTTTTTGAAAGAAATAAGGAATAAATTATTGCATAATTATCAGATAGATCTCAAATATCTTCCTCAAACGGTCACTCGTCTTTCAAGTTTTATTATTTGTGTTCTTCTTCAAAAGTTTCACATGGTTATGTGCAAAATCTACCCTCTCAAGCTCTTTACCGGTGATTTTATCTTCGACTTGGTGCTCTCTAAAGCCTTTCCTGTATTGTCTTAGTTGGACCATCTCTAGGTTTTCAACAGGAGGTAAGATGTTTCCTGTTGACTTCAAGTAATTTTGCCATGTTAAGGATTTCTTTCAATGCTACTAATTTAAAAGTACCAGGAGCAGACATCAAACTTGATCAGTTACCATGGGGCCTCTACCAAGGTACTGAGACGGAGTTTTCCCTTTGACTCACTAATGCGGTGACTCCCATAAATGACTTTGCTAATGGAGGGCTATCTCCCATGGTCTTGGCATAAATGCCTTACTATTTTCGGCCTTACTGGACACAATGTCCTACTTGGACACAATAGGTTGGGTTCTTTTAATATTTTAATATGCTGCTAGACTCTCCTCCTTGGATGTTATTTTGGAATTTTGCTTCTGTAATTATCTGACAGAATGCTCTTTCTTTCTTTTTTTTTAATCTTGTATTTGGGAGCTTTTCAATGTGATGCTGTTCTCCCTAAAATGTATTGGGAAAACTTTTATTTTTCCTGAGAACCAGAGGAATGATTCATGATCCGTTTCTGACGGTTGAAAATAACTTTTAATTTTTTATTGTATCTCTCTGCTATGTTGAAGTTTTTTTAAAAACTATTTTGGTATTTTATATTTTCCTTTAAAATCATCTATTTATCAACTTTTTAAAAGCCTTAGCACAGAGCTAACCACAAAACATATTTTGAGTTTAAAAATATATCTATATCAATGGTTATAAAAGCTTCCTATTAAAATTTTATTTGTTTATATTTAACCATCTCTAATATTTATTCTTAAAATGTACTCTTAATTTGCGCTTGTATATTTTTAATTGATTAAACTGTTTCTTATGTTTTTAAAAATTATATTGAACTGAAAGCTCTCTCTAGCCTCCTTCAATATTGATGGCATTAAGGCTATACATTTTCCTCTGAGAACAGCTTTGGAAACCACCCCTAAACTCTGATGTAAAGGGTTCGTTTTCATTTCCATTTCAGTCTGGAGAATATGTTCCCCCAGTAAGATGTGGATCAAAATCACCAAAAGGATCTTTTCGAACAACATAGAAATCCCTGAAAGTCTGATGTCTTCCCTGCTCCACCCCAAGCCCATCCCTAAGACCTTTATTTTATTTATTTATTTTTGTAATTTTGCTTTAGCTGTATTCCTAATAGATAGTAAATTGTTAGACTTGTAGTTTTTTTACCCTCTCAGAGTGTTTTATGGAGACTTGAACCTAGTTGTATATTTTATCAGTTTGCCCATCTGTCATCTTCTCCATCTTGTTTTGTTTTTTTTTTTTTAAATATTTTTTTATTTATTTAATTATTTTTATTATTTATCTTTAGAGGGGAAGGGAAGGAGAGAGGGAGAGAAACATCAATGTGCGGTTGCCTTTTGTATGTCCCCTGCCGGGAACTGGCCTGGCAACCCAGGCATGTGCCCTGACTGGGAATCGAACCGCGATCCTTCAGTTCGCAGGCCCGCGCTCAATCCACTGAGCTACACCAGCCAGGGCTTCTCCATCTTGTTTTATCTCATGCTTCTGTACGTTATATTTCCTTGTTGTTTTTTGGTATCCTTTTTTCTTTTCTTTCTTTCTTTCTTTCTTTCTTTCTTTCTTCCTTTCTTTCTTCCTTTCTTTCTTCCTTTCTTTCTTCCTTTCTTTCTTCCTTTCTTTCCTTTCTTTTTGCCGTGTGCCTGCTTCTGCACCTCTTTTACTCTAAGGTGGAAATTCTTGGTCTGCCATGATGTTACGTGGGAATCCGATGCTGGTCACCCAAACATACTGCAAATTATCTTAAATGATGGTGCTGGCTGATGTATTCAAGGCAGGCGAGGGGTCCCCGTACTCAGAGTGGGTGTCAAATGGAACGGCTGCTCATTCTGGGTGGATGGCTACAAAGCACCCACATTGCCTCCCAGTGGCTGGCTGGTCCGCCAAGTGATGGGTGTACAGACTCTCTGCGTTGGCCTCCTCGCTGGTGGGTTGGGTTCTGCAGACAGCGAACTCTAAGAGGGGCGTTAGCCTGCAGGATGTTTGTTAGGGAGAGGTCTCAAAATTAGCAGCCGGGTAAAGGAAGAGAAGGATGCAGAACCGAGCGGAGGACGAACAGAGTGGCTATGCACCTGCTACAAAGGCCTTAGCCAAGACGTTAAGATCTTTCAAGCTGGGATGAGCTTTCAGAATTATCCCAAGTTAGGACAAGGGGACTGAGCCTTTGTCCCTCTGTATCGGTCAGCCGTTGACTGTGAACCACCACCTCTGGAAAGAAGTATGACCTTAGGTGAGGAATTTTCTTCAGCCACGGCAGTCCTCTAAGGGCTGCTGGCTGAGGTGTTCTGGTAGCCTTCCAGCCTCTGCAGAGAGCGGGGGGGTCCTTTGTTCCTGACGGGGAATCTGGGTGGTACACCGCAGTGCCCACCACAGCCCACCAGTGCCAGTCACCGGGCCAAACACTGGGTGTGTTTATCCTGTTTACCTCTCACAGATGCCCCGTGAAGTAGGCACTGGCAGTGTTCCCATTGTACGGATGGGGAAGAGAGGTGTCAGGAGATTAAAGATCTCTCCGTTTGTTGAGCAGCAGAATTGGCACTCATACCCAGTCTAACTTTCTGCCTCCGTTGATTTACAAGGTACAAATGCTGCTCTCGATTTTCCTAGCAGTTACTTTTAAGTATCAAAAAAGAAATTCCTTGGACCTAGACGTCCTCAGTGACTCTCTGGTTATGCCTTCATGTTGCTGTTTACACATGAATGACCAGCTGACAGGTACAGAGTTTTGGGGTTACAACCTTTTTCCATTAAGAGACAGGTGCTGGTGGAAAAGGAGAGAGATTTATTCAGGTGCCGGTGACCCAAGATGACGGCAGACTCCCGTCCCAAAGACCATCTTAACATCCCGGTGCAGGCAGGGGTTTTGTAGGGAGGGAGAGGGAAAGCGGAACAAAGAGATCGGGGGAGGGACTGTGCAAGCAGTGCTTTGCTGGTCCCGGTATTGATCTTCAGTGTCAGCGTACTGGACCCAGTCGGTGCCAGCCAAATTCCTGCAGCTCGGTGATCTGCGTCAGCCAACGTCTTGTGTTCAAAGCCATTTCTTGTACCAGCTGGAACTGCTGGTGCCTACAGCATGCTCACAAGGAAACTGTTAGTATACGAGTCTTAAAAATATGTTAGTGCATTGCATTCTATTTTATGGTTGGTCAGAGTAGTATAAAGTGTTTATTCCCTGTTACAGTTTAGTGCGCTGGGCCAGAGGGTCCCAGGGCCCGGTCCTTTCGTGTTCCATTGGACACGACCTTTTTGTTTCTGCTCGTATGCTTCTAGGAAGGAGTCTGTGTCCACCCTGGCGCCTCCAAAATGCCGTTGCCTTACTTCAAGGTGTTCACTTTCTTTGTGTTTGCTCTCCGCTTGGGGAGATCACTCATTTATTGCTGCATTCATTCATTTTTCAAAACCTGTTGGTGTTTAGTCCCTGCCAGACGCAATGCTGGGTGATGGGTACACGGAGATAAGCTGGGCACAGCAGCCTGCAGGGTTGAGGAGGGACGAGAAAATAAGACACGGCGCTTTGGGGTAGGCGTGTGCTGGGTGACAGGCCCGGCAGAGCCTCCTGAGTCTGGGGAGGAGGCCTTAGGGAAAGGAAGCCTTCTTGGAGAAGGTGAGCTCTGATTTGGGGTTTGAAGTACACGTAGGAGTTTGTCAGGTGACAGACTGAAGCGCTTAGTGACTCCCTGTCTCCCCAGATGGCTGCTTCTCTCAGTCACGGGGGCTTGACAGAGTTCCCCACGGCCAGTCGCAGCCAGCGCTTAACTCCGAAACTCTCCAGACGCTTTCCTTCTGTTCACTCATTCCATTCTTATTTTTCAGAGGAGAAACCGAGGCCCAGAGGGGCTGTATAGCTTGCCTGAAGTCACACAGCCAGGAAGTTGCAGAGGCACAGTTTGGTTCTCAGAGGGAAAGGCAGAGCCCAGGGCTCAGCGGTTGGCCTGGTCCGTGTTGGGAAATAGGGACCGGCCGCCCTTCCTTCTGCACTCCGCCCCCGCCCCTTCTACCCTCTTTGCATCCTCTGCCTACGCTCTGTATCAGCAGCGCAGAGGGACTGAGTGCTACTGAGATGAGCAAAGTGCGGGCCTTTCCAGCATTGGATAAGACGGTACGGAGAACCTTATTCAAGACTATTGCAAGGGGGGAGAGACTGGGCCCAGCGCCAAACGAATATACCAAGACAGGTGGGGATTTATGGCCAGAGTGGGTAGTCAGTGGATGGAAAATTACTAAGAGGAGAAATCAAGGGAAGGGGAATTTTGCTAAACTGACCCAACAGAATTCTTACTCTGGGTGGACCTAGGACTTAAGACATCAACGGTAGGCGATGTGGAATTTGGTCAGATATCAAGGGTGGGGGGGCTCTTGCTAAACAGATTGAATCGCGTTCTTTGCTAAGACTGGGCTGGGCAGGCCAAGGACAGGACAGGGGCCAAGGTCAAGGCCTGGTGGGATGGTGGGAAAGAGGGCTCCGAGGAGCCTGACTGCGGTCTGTCCAAGCACAGCCTCTGTCACTGGTTGCTGTCACGTGACCCGGGTTCATCCAGGACTGTGTGAGAGGCAGGACGCTGCCCACCACAGCGCTAAGTGACTAAGTGAGGGGTCTGATGCCTGGCCATCACCACCGCTCCCTTCTCTTGGCCTCCCCGCCCCTCCCGCAGCCTGAAGCTCTCCCTGACCTCTGCTGTGCACCTACACCCCCCTGCTTCCTGCAGGCTGGCAGTGCCCCCCCCCGCCGTCGCCCTGGCCCTGTCACCATGACGATCTGCACTCTGCCAATAAAACACACTGCACAAGCTGCTTTTTATTAGAAGATGTACGATTTCCCAGCCCCTGCGTGCCGTGTTGCCTTGGCAGCAGCTGGAGGCATTCCTCCGTGACGCCCCCTTCCCTCCCCACCCCACCAGCCTCGTGTCCTCATGGACAGGGCAACGCCTGGCCTTCGAAGGAACGTTGCCGGATTTGTGGGGAAAGAAGGCAAGAATGGTTCGGGCAAGGGGTGTTTTCTGTTGTGGGCTCTTAGAAGACAAGGGGACGGGGTTTTGTCTGTTTTGAGTGAGAGTTTTGGGGAGAATGGTGATGCTCTGGGCCCAGAGCCAGGTTTGGCTTTGTAGAGACCCTCAGTCCATCCCCCCAACGGCCCTCCAAGGCAGGCACTTGCCTTAGCTCCGTTTGACAGGTGGGCACGCTGAGGTTCAGAGAGGGTCAGTGACTTACCCAGGTGGACAGAGCTGAGAAGTGGCAGAGACAGGGCCTGCGTGCTATCCATCTGACCCTGTGGCCCCAGCGTTCCAGAGTGTCACCCTACCGAGGGTGGCATGCCCCGCCATCTCCTCCCCGCTGCCCCCGATTCCCCAGCAGCTCAGGCTCGAGTCCGCACTGACGCTCTTGGGGCCAAAGGCATGTCTTTCCCCTGGGGCCTCGCCCCCAGTCTCCCCACCTCACTCCCAAAAGCCTGACCTTCGCAAGGAGGTGAGTCCCCATCCGGTAAATATTATGGTATTGTGTGAATAATATCTCAATACAGCTGTCATTTTATAAAAACCTGCCAAGACTGAAGACCATGCACTACAGTCAGCGCCCCGTGTCCTGTTTCCTTGAGGTGCGTCCCTGCATTGGTTGTCAGCTAATGAGGTCCGGACAAGCCCCTGCCTGGCGGAGGCAGGGGAGGCGGCGAGGGGAGGAAGCTCACCCAGCCTGGGCCCCAGGCCTGTAGCGAAATGGGATTTGGCTGCCCAGCCCAGCAGGCTTCCACCCACACGTCCAGAAGATGCTCAGTGCAGTTCTGGCACTCGGCTCAGCCTGACCATGGACAGGGCCCCCTAGGTCTCTCTGATCCTCCAGGGTAGGCGGAAGGGCCGAGCTCAAGGAGAGGGACGGTGTCCATGCAAGTGCCAGACGGTTGCGCCCACTGGTGTCAGTGCCATGAAGCCAGTGTTTGCTGTTAGGTTCACCGGTAAATGCCAAGCACCCGGAATAGTGGCAGGTACACAGGTGCTCACTGGGTATCCGTTGAATGAGAAGTCAGTTACGAGGCGACAGTGACGTCAGTAGGAGCGAGCCCCATGGGAAGTGTCCATCTGCAGGAAAGCCCTCTCGTCCTCCCGTGACTGGTGTCACAGTCCGGCCCTCTCTCCGAATTCTGGGGTCCTCGTACCCCAGACAGGCCGTGACCCCCGACGTGATCCGCACCTCTGTGAGAAGGGCGGTCACCTCTCAGGGGAAACCGGTGTGAGCCCTCTGTCCAGACGCACGGCACCCTTCCCCCCTCCCACGTCTCCCTGCTTCCAGTATTCCTTCGTGGTGGGAGCGCGTTCGTCCCTGCCCGTTTTTCCTTACAGCCGTGCGTTGGCCAGACGTCCTGATCCCCTCACCCCACCCCACCCCACCCCACCCCACCCAGGGCTGGCAGACCCATGAGGGCAGAGCCCTGGCAGTGCCGTCTCTGCAGGCACCGGGCCCGCCCACCTGGACCGGGTGCGTGTTCAGTGCGTGCGAGTTCAGTGGGCCCACAGTCCCCCTCTGGGCATTGTTCTCACTCGGCCATAGAACTAACCCCCCAGGAAAAAGGCCAGAGCCTGAGGTCTGTTGAATGTGGCTCACATTCTTTCAGCCGTGTGCGCAAGTGTGTGAGTGTGTGTATGCGAATGTGTGTGTGTATTGCGAGTGTGTAAGTGTGTATTCGTGTGTGAGTGTATGAGTGAGTATGTGTGGGGGGGATACCCCAGGTGGGCCCGTGCAGGAGGTGGGCGCAGTGTGAGGCTGTTGGGTGGGGCAGCGTGGGAAGAGGGCCAGGCAGGGAGCAGGTGGGCCTCTTCGTCTCCGGGCTGCTTCAGGGGGTCCTGGCAGCCTCGTCGGGCTTTTGACACACGGCTCAGTCCGCCACGGTCGGAAGATCACTTCCTGTCGGAGAAGGCCACCATAGGAGGGGGACCCCAAAACCCCTGGCATTTCTTTATAAAAAAGGTGTATTTAATCTTACATATTTAAACTTCAGTCACCTTCAAGTACTCGCCGTTTGGTGCCATACACCTACTGGGATATTTTTCCACTGCTCAGAACAGTTCTTGAGTGCGTCAATTTTGGTGCCTTTTAGTGCTTCTGCTGTGTTTTTTTTTGTTTGTTTGTTTGTTTGTTTCATGTCTTCCACATCAGCAAAATGTTTCCCTTTGAGGATTTATTTTTCATCCAGGGAAACACAAACAAGTCATGTGGGGTGAGATGGGGAGAATAGGGAGGGTGGGACACAGGGATCATGCCATTTTGTATCAAAAACTGCCAAGCACACAGAGCAGTGTGGGCAGGTGCGCTTGTAAATCACCTGTCATGAAATGGACAAATGCGTTGAAAGTGTCTTTTAAAAAATTCACTGGAACCTAACGCAGCCTCTCACAGCAACGCCAGCTGGTACACTGATCCAGATGGGTTCCTGGAACACTCACCTAGCAGGGGAAGCCTGTCCTACCAGGGGCCGGCCCTCCAGAAGATAATTCTGGATTTGGGGGGGGGCAGTCCCTCTCTTGAATGTACAAAGTAGGAATTGAGATGCTTGTCTTGTTCCCCTGGAGTAAGAAAGGAGGCTGGAAGTGGCCGCCAGGACACGGCCCACACCTTGGGCGTCCACTGCCCTGGACTGCAGACCCCCTCGGCTGAGACGCAGCGTGAGCCTGGCGCCCACCAGATGTTTTCCTTCTCTGACCTGCAGTTCTCATCGAGGGAAGAGGGGAATCATCATCACCTCTTACGTAGTTCTGGGATGAGAAAGAGGAAATGGTCGGATTTTTTCTGATGTCCAGCCCAGTGCTGAGCACACAGTAGGCATTTAATAAACACCATTTGTATACTTTTTCCTCTTTTTCTCAAGTAGAACATTTGGCTGTACATCTTTACGTTGTTTTAATGACTGTCATCAGAGCCGATAATAAAACAACTTCAGGATTTGTTGGCCTTTATATAATCATAGGTAGGCTAAGCCAAAAAATAATTTAAAAAAAAAAGAAGCCAAGATTTCCTCAGGAGCTCCTATAAAGGAAATCGAGGGGATGCAATGTAGCCTCGGTAGTAACAGCGACCAGCAAATACTTAATTTGGAGCAACGCGTTCCCTGTCTTTGTCTCTCAGACAATTAGCTGGATGAAAAAATCGCTGTCTGCCCTCAGAAAGGGAACATAATATGCAATTAAAAGCAAGGACTTGCTGTTTGAGGCGACCTGTCACATGAAATTAGAGGAGGAAGCAGCCTGTGGATGTTATGGTTTCCCGTGCTGAGGAATCAGGGTAATTAGGAGACCGCAAACACCCAGGGCCGGGGCCGGCTGGAAAGGGTGTGAGGAGGCCTGGGGGGAGAAGGGTCCCACCTTGCTGGGCCTGGGCGGTCTCTGGGCACGGTCGTGTCACGTAGAGAAAACAGGGGACCTGTCAGCTGTTGGGAATGACGGGGTGAATCATGGGGGCTGCAGTGGCGGAGAACCTCGGGCGGCATGACCCAGGTTCACATTCTGGCCCCTCTGGGTCGGCGCTGTGCTCTCTTTCCCTTCCCAGCTTCGGTTGCCTTCTCATCTGTATCAAGTGCTGGGTCACGCTCTGTCCCTGGGGCCCCTTCACAGTGAGGGCGTTGGAAAGCCGTGAGCCAGAGGCCCCCCAACAGCAGCACTGGTTACCGCAGCACTGGTTACCGCAGCACTGGTTACCGCATCCCAGGCACTTCTGGAAAGTGGTTTTGTTTAATCCTCACCACGATCCTCTATGACTCACCTTGTTATCCCCACTTTGTAGATGAGGAAACTGAGTCGGGGGAGGTAACTAAATGGTCCCATTCTCTGGCTCTAAGAGCTACTGTAACACATATGAAGATTATACCACGAGTCATTATTGAATACCTGCTGTTTGCTTCAGACTGTGCTCTGCTCTGAGGATAGATTAAAATCATGAATGAAACAGACTAAATCTCCATCCCTGTGGATTTGATCATCTCAGCCGGAGACATAAACAAGCAGACGAGCGATTTCAGAAGCGTGCACCAAATTCCACGATGGCGGGTGTGAGGGAAGCTCGCAGACTCACGGCCCCAGCCTCACCCGGCCTCCCGCCTCCCCATCGCTGTCCTCGGTTTCTTCTGCCCTCCCGCCTTCATGCCCCTTCCCCCTCCCTCCTCTTCAGTAGCTCTGCCCCCTTCTCTTCCTCTCCTTCCACTGCTCCTCCCGAGTGTGCGGTGGGGGAGTGAGCACAGGACTGGGGCTCTGATGTTGGGGGTTCAGTCCTTGTTCTTTCCCTCTCCGAGCCTCAAATTCCTCTTCTGTGAAATGAGAAGATGAATCCGCTCTGATTTCCAGGCAGGATTGCTAGGACGATCGAATGCCCTCGTAGATATACAAGCAGTTGACCAAAGGGCAAGAGATACGCAAATGTGAAATTAAAAGTAGAACTGCCATATAAATCCAGCAACCCCACTGTTGGGCATTTACCCAGAAGAATCAAAATCAGGATCCTGGAGAGATGGGTGCGATCCCCCGTGTCTCGCAGCACGGTTCACAGTGGCCGAGATGTGGAAAGGGCCCGCATGTCCGTCAACAGGTGCAGGGATTAAGGAAGTGCGGTCTGCCCGCACCCTGGAACACTGTTCAGCCTTGCAAAAGAAGGCAGTTCTGCAGTATGTGACAACATGGATGAACCTTCTAGACATTATGCTAAACAAAATGTGCCAGCCGCAGCAGGACAAATGCTGTACCCAGAACGCCGTACATGAAGTGTCTGTAACGGTCAAACTCAAAGAACCAAAGAGCCGAATGGTGGTCGCCAGGGTCAGGGGAGCAGAAATGGAGAGGCCCTGATGCGTGAGCGGGAAGTTTCAATTAAACAGGACTCCCTGCAGACAACAGTACTGTACTTACTGCACCCGGAAACTCTGTTAATTCATGTTGAGTGTTCTCACCACAATAAAATCAAATTTAATAACAAGCGTATCTAGTGGGCCAAAACCGAAACCCGGGCCATAACTACCCTTCCAAAAAACCCCAGAGGGGTCGGGACCAACCTCACTGGCATCGGTACAGACACGGGTACAAAAGCAACGGTGTTTTTCTGGATCACGTGCCTTGAGGCTAGACGGTTCCCTCCCTCGTCACCAGCTACCTGCATTTAGGCTTCAACGCCCCAAACTCTTCCATCCCTCTGCCCCCGACACAAAACTCCCCCAGGTAAGGAGACCGTGCTGGGTGTGCCCAGGCACAGTGGATCAGCCGTAGGAGGGTGTGAGGGCCGTGTGGAATGACTCCGTTAAGTGCACAGCTGTGAATTGCCAGCATCCTATTTGGAACAGGGTCATTATACTCCGTATAAAATAAAGCGCTGCTGATTGTAATGTCGGCCATCGGTTGAGCTCCGGTGTTTTGAGACAAGACATCAGACACGTTAAAGGGACACACAGATTTAACATATTCTGATTTCAGAAATATAATGATGTGAGGAGAAGGAAGGGTCTCTCTTAGAATTGAAGAGTTAGGATGTGAACTGTGGGAATGGGAATTTGAACGGGTGAAGTGAAGTGGAGGGAAAATATATTTGGCATGCCGGGCAAGGTCAAGTCAGATTAAAACACACTGATGGACAGGTGGTCCGTGAGGGTTGAACACGAGAGGGGCTTGGGCTGTGCTCCGAGTCATACCCCCGCCCTCAAAGCTCTCGCAGTCAGTCAATGAGACCGATTCCTGAGCTGGAGGACCCACTCCACTGTGGCGAGCTCTTGGCTGAGGTGTGCAGAGAGTGCTAGGTGAGCACAGGTGAGCACTTACCTGGCCTGGGGTGGGAGGGGTCAGAGGAGAATTCCTAAGGGAAGTGGCACCTCTGGCGAGTATTCCTGGGTAGGGAGCGGGCCGGGTGAGGCTGAGCAGGGGAGGGGACTGATCCAGGCAGAGGCATACAGGTGGCAGGTGTGGCTGTAGTTTCCAGGAAGGACCCAGCCGAGGGCCGCAGCGCCCAGCCCGTGAGAGGGCATCTGATGCCCGGCGGGGGAGCTGGGCCTTAGTTGCCCCGAGAGCAGTTAGCCTGGTGGAGAGGAGTCAGCGGGCGGCTCATCGCCCTGGCAGCCGGGGTGTGAGCAGTGGGTTTCCAGCAGCTGCTCTCCCAGTGTGGCCCCGGGACAGCCAGGGCACTCGGGCCTTGGCCGGGCGGGTGGAAAACACTTAACAAATGTCACTCCTGACATTTTATTATACAGTCCTTTTTTTCACCCTCGCTTGAGGATACGTTTATTGATTTGTAGTGGGGGAGAGGGAGGAGAAAAGGAAGAGGAGAGAAGGGGAGGGGAGGGGAGAGGAGAGAGAAACATCGATCTGTCACCTCCCTGGGTGCCCCGCCTGGGGATCGAACCCACAACCCAGGTATGTTCCCCGACCCTGGATCGAACCTTCAGCCCTTCGGTGTCTAGGACAATGCTCCAGTCAGCTGAGCTGCCCGGCCAGGGCCATAGTTCTTAACATGCTAAGACTCGTATGTGCTCGTTAGCCTGTGTCAGCTACTTAAGGTTCATCTGGCCCTGGCGTCTGCACCACAGCCCTGCGTGTGAGCAGTTTCATCACTGCCCCGGTGATTTAGATGAGTGCATGGGGGCTCAGAGAGGTTACGTGACTGCCCCAGCTGCAGGTCTCCAGGGCTGGCCCCCCGAATTTATCCACTCTGCAGGTCGCTGACATTTCGGTGCCTGAGTCTGAGGCTGGAGGCCCTGCGTGTTGGCCTGGCTTGGGTCTCGTGTTCCTGCACTCACATTAAGAGGAGCCTCTCTGGTGGAAGAGGACTGCACTGGGGTGGGGGTACCCCTGGAAAGTGGGCATTTGCTGACCCACAGGGTGCTCCACCTCAAAGAGATCCAGAACCCCAACCAGCAGCAGCTTCGTGAGATCGACCTCTTTGCTCATTTTTCTGTGCTGGCCTTCGTCTCTTTTCCTGCTCTTTAAACACCCTTAATGTGCCCGGAGCACCCCCTCCCAGGAGCAGGGCTCCCCAGTTTGTGTGCCTCTAACACCCACCAGGAGCCCTGAGGTCATGCGCAGGGGAGTGGCCTGTGTCTCTGAGCCCACCCTGCCGGCTCTGTTCTGAATGCATTGGTGCTTTCACTCACTCCAGTCCTGGAACAGCCTTGGGGAAGTAGGTGCTGATGGGTGTCCATTCTACGGATGAGGGGTTGCATGCCTGGGGAGGGGAGAAGAGCGCCCAAGGACATGTAGTGAGAGTCAGGAGGGGCCAGTGCAAAGACAGTCTGATTTGGGGGCCCACTGTGAAGCTGTAGTCTTGGGCCTTACTTGGTGTGGTAAGCAAAAAAGGGGAATTCTCCATTTGGGGTGGAACCTCAGAGACATGGACACAGAGGGGCTGCTGGCAGCCCAGCCCAAGCCAGTCCAGGGCTGGGGACGTGCCCTTTGTTGAAGGCAGGATGCAAGGTGAGCGAGGAGGCTCAGCCCAGGGGGCAGGTGGGGCTGGGCAGGAGCTGGCAGCAGCCGGCAGACCTGGGATTAAATGCTCCCGGAAGACTGGCCGCCCTTCCTCCAGGGCTTGACTCCGGCTTTGTACCTACTTTTGTGCCTACTGTGTACAGAACAATCCCTTAAATGTCAGTCACCACCCCGCCCCATCCCCACCGCAGTGGCTCTCAAGACCAGAGTACAGGTCAGTGTCACCAAAGGGCAGTGGCATAATGAGTTTGCCGTGTGTGCAGAGGGAGATGGAAGAACCGCCAGGCCTCCTGGGCTGGCATTTACTCCGGAATTACTGACTCTGCACGTTGGAGGCCCTGCTTGCGGAGGATCCAGCCTGTGCATCTCCAAGTCTTAAAGGAGTAGGGCCTTATTTTCTTCACTGGGGGCGGCCTTGGTTTTTGCACACAAAATAGTGCCACCCGCCGAATCTCCGGAAACAGTTCTTCCTGCTTTAAAGCAAGGCAAGCTCTCAGAGAGGGCCTAGGCTGTGATAAATCCTGCTTTTGGGCAGGGGTGGGAGCTGTGTATTGAAGGTCCCCATAAACGCACTTGTTTCCCACCAGCCATTTCCAGCTCCTCGCCGAAGACCCCGCACAGGTGTCTCCTGCTCCAGGAAGTCTTCTCTGATTGCCCAGCCTAGTTTGGTGCGTCCGTCCGTCCTGCGCTTCCTTGCACCTGCTGGCCTGTACTTCTTGCCTTCACCGTACTTTGTTGAAACCTTTGGCTCCCATGTCTGCCTCCTGCACTGGGCTGCAGGCCTCAATTCGCCAACCCTGGGAGGTAGGGAGGGCGTTTGTCCCATTTAGAGCGGGGAGAAGGTTTCTGAGGGATTAAGTCACTTACCCAGGTTAAGTGCCTACTGTGGAATTCAGGGTCATTTCCCGCAGGTCACACTGCAGTTCCACACAATGGCCAAAGACTCTGGAGGCACCAGGGGGCTCAGAGCATGACAAGAGCCCAGAGAAATGATCCATCAGCAGATGTGCAAGGGGCCTGCTGAGTGTCCTGGTCATTCAGAGCCTGCCCTCAAGGAGAGTCGGACTGAGGATGGGGGAGTGGGGAGATAAGGCCCGGTTGGGAGGTGCCAGTCTGCACAAGCGTCTCTGTGGCCGGAGCTTTGTGACGGCTGCTGGGGGCAATCAGGACGCCTCTGGGAAACGAGGGGCCGCACTGAGAAGCTGCAGGGCAGGAAGGGCACAGAGACCTGCATCTGTAAACGGTGTGAGGTCTTGACCTCGGGAGCCCAGATCCCTGCGTAGCAAATTGCTGGCTTCGTAATCTTGGAGAATTTACACGATCTCTTTAGTGCCTCGGTTTCCTGACCTATAGAATGGAGATGGTGACTCTGATCTTGTTGGGCAGCGGAAAGCACTCTGCACAGCACCTGGGACGTCGTTGAGTGTTCCAGAAATGCTGTCTCTTATTATTAGCACAGTTGTTATCGGCGGGTTTGCCAGTAAGAAGGGATTCCCGGCAGGGCTCTGCTCCTCCGAGTCTGGCCCTGTGTGGGGTGGGTGGTTCGCAGCCTTGCCAACTGTGTAACTGGATCCCCCACTGCTCTGCTGCTAGTTCAGCCAAACACCTTTGCTCCCCTTTGGTCCATCGCATCAGTCTGAGGCCAGAGAGAAAACACGGGGCTCTAATGGCTCCGAGAGCCTGCCAGGGTGGGCAGGCTAGTGGGGGGCAAAGCGATGCCCCTCCTAGCTGTGGCCCGTTGGGGCCCTGGGGACTTGCTGCTTCAGGCAGGCATCAGAGAGCTTTACAGGACACCCTTTAGTGTGCCCGTTCCTTCTTTGGGTCAGGTTTCTGCAAGATCCATCCGTCCGTCCATCCATCCATCCATCCATCCATCCATCCATCCATCCATCCATCATGCACTAACAGCCTGCTATTGCTTAAACATGGTGCTGGAAAGTTGCACGTTCCGATTCTCAGATATGTCCGGAGGCGCAGAGCTCCTGGGAGCCCCGTTGTTCTGATGGAGCTTGGTGACCTGTGCGCATGTTTCATTGTGACACGTTATATGAGGAAAAGGTATTAGCCGAAGGCATAAGATGACCCCACACAGCACGAGGTCTGCCAGAAGCAGCGGGAAACTCAGAGAGTGCTCCTTCCCCCAGCTAATCTCAGGGATGCATCTTATTTGTTTGCTTTTATCTCTGAGTTTTGGCTGACGGGCACTAGGAGTCTAAGAAAAATGTGTGGGGAAATTGTTTTCCTGTTGAAAAAAATCCGTCCAGTAGCTTAATTTGTCCTGCAGACCAGGACTAGATCGCTCTTGTTCTTTTTCTTTTCAGACGCTGAGATCTTCAGCTCAGGGGCCATATCTCACTTTTCTGGGTCTTGCCACCAGGCTTGATAAATGTGGAGCAAATGAGTGACTGAATAAACACGTAAATGACTTAATGAGCGGCATACCTTAGTTTAGTTCTTTATACACCTGTGTGTTTCTAGACTTGAGGAACTTCTCTGGGGTAAACAAAGGATCTCATGATTTCGAGGAAGGTAGAAAAAAACTACTAATACAGGAAATAATTGTGATCAATATATAGGACAAACAACTGTATTCAGCTGCTTCGGAACAAGACTAGTTGAGTGAGAGCAGGTGGGCCGGCTTTGTGTGACGTGGCCTCAGGCTCAGAGTTCTCTGTAGGTACCCACTTGGGCTTCTTACATTTGTGCCTTCGGTGAAGTCTCTTTCTTTCATCCCCACAAATATCCTCCCCTAGGCTAATTTCTACTCATCCTTTAAGATGTGCAGCTCAGCAAGAAAGGGAAGAAAAACTTCCGAATTCTTTTTAAAATGCAATCATAGCAATGATGCCAAAACACAATGAAGACTGTACGAATAGAAGTAGAAAACTATAGTTCACTCTCACTTATGACTATGAAGGCAAATATCTTTGGTAAAGTATTAGGTCCAGTTCAGCAGTATATTTAAAAACTATTCCACAATCAAACGGGATTTGTTTGGGATGTAACATTTTTTGTCTTAGTTAAATTGATCTAAGGAGAGCAAGCACATGATCGTCTTGGTAGATGCTTAAAAGACATTTGGAAAATTCAACATATATTACTTGAAAATTTTCTTAGTAAAATTAGAATTGATGTATACTTTTTACCTGGGAAAATAACTTATTTTAATTCAAAAGCCAGCATTGTACCAACTAAGAAAACACTGGAAGCATTCAGAGTAAAGAACTATCAATGCTATTATTTAACATTATACTAGAGATACGAGCCAATGTGATTCTACAAGAGAAAAGAATTGGAAATATGAAAAATAGAAAGAGGAGGTAAAGTTGTCACTGTTTTCTGATAATGTGACTAATGCCTGGAACACTTGAAAAAATCAAATCAAATATACTAAGAGATTCATTAAGGTGGCAAAGCAAAAAGTAATATACAGAAATGGATATACACATTAAAATGAAACCATATACCTATTTACCGTAGTAACAAAAAAGATAAAATTCCTAAGGAGAGTTTTAACAAGAAATGTGCAAGAGTTATAGGAAAAGAACTTTAAGCTACTCTGAACGTAATTAACAAAAACTCAAAACAAATGGGAGGATTTGGTGTGCTCTTGAATTAAAAAGGCTTTAACATAAAGAGACTGGTTCTGTCTATATTTATCTATAAAATTAATCCCAAGGTAAACAGGCTGGTACTTGTTTAACTAGACAGATGTATTCAGACATTGAATGCTTAATTTGTTCCAGATTCTGTTTACATTCTTCACCAGTATTTCCTTAAGTAATCCATTGACAAACCATGAGTCATGCACTATTATCATCATCATGTCTGTGTTGTAGCCGAGGAAGCCAAGGCGTATACAGATTGAGTAACTTGCTCAAGGTCGCACACAGCTGGCAAATGGCAGAGCCACCTTGAAAACCCCTGGCGTTCACCTCTGCCACCTTCCCCCACGCAACGCCAGTGCCGCGTTGTGAAGTAATAGGAAACGGATATTGTGATAGGAAAGACGTGAAAAGACATCCAACCCGTTGTCTTTTTTATGGGTAAATGCAGGAAAAAGTGACTGCCTCGTGGGATTATTGTAAGAATTGAATGATTTCCCACATGCCATGCACCCAGTTTAGTGCAGAGTGGCCGCCCAGTAAATGTTAACCCCTTGGCACCAAGGATGGGGCCCCAGGGAGAGCAGGCCTCACATTCCCCCTTTAAAGTGCTCGGTGCGCTTTATCGCGCTCATGCTCCGTGTGGTCTTCGTGTTTGGCTACGAATGTGAAAAGGAATGAATATTAAATGAGTGAGTACAGAAAAGAAACAAAAAGCAAAAAGTAAGACAGACGCAGTAGCAGGGCTGCTAGAGTAGCCTTTCTCACCCTCCTGTTGACATTCTCTTCACCGTGTTGACATTGACATTGTCATCAATTGGTATTCTTTATCACCAGATAAAGGTGGAGAGTAGGAAATGATCACTTCCCAGCTCTGTGATCTTTACCATGTGACTAGCCCAAGTCTTTGTTTCTTTGTCGATAAAGTAAGGTGGATAATCATAGCACCTACTACACAATGGGATAATCTATGCCCTCAAAAGTGGCTAGGCTATTTATCAGTGTTCACTATTACATGGTTAGTATTTGTTGTTATTGCGGTAGTATTGTAATGAGTTCACGCTGACCCTGTACGCTACCCATCCATCCATCTATCCACCCACCTACCCATCCATTTACTGCATCTATTAATAAAATATTAAGTACCTACTTTGTAGCAGGCCCATGCCAGGTCCCAGACACACAATGACAAGACAGACACACCTGTACCTTCCGTCCGGAATTTACAGTTAAGCGCAGTGACAGTCACTCCAGCCTGCACTCTCGCTGCGTTATTTCCAGAAGCCTCTCAGATGATAAACATAGTTGGCTTCCCATTGGGATGATAGGGAACTTCTTCAGACTGAAAAGGCAGATTCAAGGGAGAAGCCCTGGGGAAGCCATTGTAGCTGCCTGACGTGGAATGCTCAGCCCAGAAAGAGAAGTTATCTCATGTAAATGTGTTGCCAACACGTAGAGACCTTCCCTGGGATTTTTTTTTCTTTTCCTTTTAAAGTAATTTCCTCCTTAAATGTTTTCTAGTTATATCTGCTCAGTATTGCCTTTCACAATGTTCGCCACATCCTGTGTCATAAAATGTATTCTACCTACCCTGAAATGTTTTAATTCAATTTTTGCATTCTGTCCAATATGATGAATTAGAGCCGGGGAACCATTGACTAAGTGTCAGGAAAGATGGATTGAGGAGTTGAAACTAATGGCATTCGGGGACAGTATTTTTTCCGCAAATCTCAGAGTCGCAAATGAAGAAGTAAGTTATGTTGCAGCCAAGCGCAGTAGACACACTTCAACGACACATGCAGACTTTTGAAAGAAGGGAGTGAATTGCATCTGCGTTTGGATTCTTCGAGAGATTCCGGTTTTAAGTAGAAGACCAACTCGGGATCAAGTAGGACAGCACTGCACCGGGGCTGATCCACCAGCCCCTGACCTGACCCTGAACGGGTGGAAAGAAGGAAGACGGGCAGAGGCGCCGGGAGTCAGTGGGAGCCGGCGGGATGTGGAGGTTGAGATGGGTCAGACCTGGACCTCGGTTTGGAAAGAGCGAGAGTGAATGATGCGGACGCACCGGAGCCAGGCGCTGGGGGTGCTGCGGTGGGCCCTGGGCTGTCTGCGGGCTGAAGGAGGCCATCTCAGATAAACGGTGGCAGTGTGCAGTGGAATCAGAAGGTCACTCCGAGGGAGCATCTTTGGAGATGTGGCTTTTTAGGATTGGCTTGCACGGATGAGCCCTCCTTGACATGTTGTATTGCAAAGGCTCTGGGGTCTTTTTTTTCTTTGATGTGAATGTACATAGCTATCAAAACCACGTCCTACACACACCCACACACACATTACCTGGACTGGTAACGTTTTCCCAAGTGTGTTCCAAAGGGCACTAATCAATTTTTGAGGATACGGGTTTGACAGCAAGGTATTTGGGGCAACGTTTGCTCATCATTTGAGAGTCATGCTGCGCAGTGACTTCTCGAAGGCTTGGAGAAGCCCAGCAACCTTTAGCCTGTCATCTAGCCTTTCCCAAACTCATTTCCCTCATGGAACCTTTCCGTATTTGGGGCGTTTTATCTAATAATACCCTTTAAAATTAGTGTTCTACTTGGTACTGTTTGAGAGAGTCGAATAAGATGCTCAGCACAGCATGTTACCTGTTAGCTCTCCTGCAAGCGGCCAGCTTTTGCTGGACGGGCTTGCTTCGGAATCCATTCCTCACCCTGCGCGCTGCTTTGCTTGACTCAGTCACGGCATTGGTGAGGCTACTAGCGCCCAGGTGTGGCCCTGGCGTTGCCGAGGGTCATGTGCTTGCAGCCTCCCCTTTGCTGTTCAGGTCTCTGCCTGATGGGATTCCCTACGGCTCGCCTCTCCTTCACCGTAGCCTCTAAACCCCACATCGACACGGTGCCCACCTTGCTCGCACACTCCTCGTTTCGAGTCTCATCACCGTGGTCCCAAGTCCCCGGCTCTTCTGGTCATTTCTCGTCTCAATGCCTCTGTTCTCCTGCAGCCGTGAACTTGAAGGCCGCAAGCCCTTTAAACCTGCTTGCCTGGGAACTGGCCTGGGGTCTTCTTCGTCATGCTGTTCCTTCTTTACCTGGCTAATCCCGTGTCCGCTTCATAACCTACGTCACATGTCCTGCCTCTGGCATCAGGGTACTCCGGCGATTGTTCGTCCAGCAATGGTTTCTAAGCCTTGCTCGGAAGTAAGCCCGCGGTGCAGACGCCCTGCCGACCGTTTGCCCTGGCATGCCGCCATTTCTTGTTTAGGGACCCCCTACCCCCAACTGACTAGAACTTCTTAGGGGCGTGGTTTTTGCTTATTCCTTTGTGTTTCCACAAGGAGTTACAGGTGCTCAGTAGATGCGATCAGATGACTTGGCAATGTGGGATTTTGGCAGGTCCTTCCAGCGTCATTTACATTTGGGTAAGTGATAAGAACTAAAGGTTTGTCACAGGTAAAAAAAAAAAAGTGACATTCTTAGAAAATAGCAGACCCCATATTTAGAATCTCTGGTAGACTTGAACTACCACATGGAAGGATCTTGTTGTGTGCTTGCAAGTACATTTTGAGGGTTTTTAAAATTATGCTTATTTTTCCAGTATGCAATTAATACTAGTCTCTTTTGAAGTCTTAGCAATTTTATAATTTAAAAAATTGATGAAGAAAATCACCCAAGCCACACCCAAAAGAGAAAACACTTTTAACATTTTAGAAGGTTTTTTGCATTTTTTTCTTTGCTCAAGTTTTCATCACATAATTTAGAATTCTCATTTCATTTACATAAAACATCAGTATTTTACAATGTTACTAATATTTGCTAACATAATTTTGTTAATAAAACTTTAATGGTAGCATAGCATTCCTTCTCATTTAGTATGATAGGGTACTGTTTTCCTCAATACATTATTATAAATAATACTAACGGACTTTACTGGGCTATAATCCTGCCTTAATTTTAGACACATACATGGATGGTTTAAAGGTCTAAGTGTACTTTGCCTGAATTAACTTACAAAATGTAATTACCAGCGTATACTTCCTTCATCAATCATCGAGAATCCCGTTTTACTGCCCTCTTGTCTGATTTTCTGGGTGAAAAAGGAAGTTTTAAAAATTTTCTTTGATTACTATTCACGTTGACCACTTAAATATTTTGTTTTCTGTTAAGGCATCTACTAACTTATGCATGAAAGAGATTTCCTGCCAACAGAAATTTCAGTCTGATAAACAGAGCAGCTAGTCTGAGACACAATTCACACCGCAAAGATCGGAAAGTCAGCACCCCGAGAACTTCAGAGTATGGACAGTCTTCCGTTGATTTTTAAAAGATACATACATAAAAAACATATTAGACCTAAAAGACCTCTGCTTTGGAGCTGCCAGCCATGGAGGTTGGGGGCGGGGTTTTGCTAAGGGAACCTGGGAGAAAGAGGCTATGGCGGTTTATCCGAAGTGAAATAGCAGGCGAGGCCAAGAGGTCTGCTTTGAAGGGGGTGCTCTCTGAGCATTCCCGGTTATAACCAAACCACTTGGCTTGCGAGAGCCCCCGCAGAGTGGCCGGGGCCTGGACCTCAGAGCCCAGCACCCCCGCTCATCCGCTCAGCGCCCCAAGCAGGGGCTGCATCGCTCTGTGCCTCAGCTTCCTTACCTGTGAAGTGGGCTGTGGTCGGGCTTACAGTAGTCACAGAGCACGGGTCCAGAAGGCAGTGGGCAATCTCTAAGCATGAACTTGGACTCGTTGTTTCCTGACGTGGTTGCAGAGCTGACTGTTCTACTTCTGGAGCAGTCTCTCGGCGAAGGGTCCCTCACGGAGGACCCCGAATGCCTGTGAGGGCCCAGGAGTAACCCCGGACGTTTTAGGAGGGCTTTGCTTTCATACCTGTCGCTTCTTCAGTCTTCCGGAAGCAGAAACCCAGCATGCCACTGCTCACAGACCACTAACCCGCTAACTGGCCAACAGACCCCTGTGTTCAAGGGTCATTGTTGAGCTACGAGGTAAAAGTGATGCTGATGGCTTCACCCAAGCAGAGGAGGATGTGGGAAGAGCAGACCCCTTCCCCCAGAGCCCCGAGCAGGACAGTCTCTGGCAGAGCCCCAGGAACGATAAGCTCAAGATAAAGAACAGCGAGCCATGCGCCGAGCTGGGAGCAATTCCAAAAGTCGGCGAGGGTCTAGTTATACAGTATTAGCGACGGGTTGCCTAGCAGGATCGCCCCGATCTGCATCACGGATGAAACATGTCTCCCTTTTAGGTTTAAACCAAAGACCGAGGATTTCCTTGTTTTTAGATGGTGGGTAGTCTCGTTGAGTCTCCACTACTATTAAACTGGCATGCTCTTTAACCTGCACAGTTATACAGTGCTGTTCCCAACTGGCAGATAAAGAAACAGGGACTTGGAGAGGTGACGTACAAGGCCAAGGTCAAAGAGATAACAAGCGCAAGGGGAGCAGTGCAGAGAATTCTTTAGTGAGCGTACTGGCGGCAGAATTCCAGCCATGCACAAGGATGGCCCAGCCCCGTTATTCTGCCTCCACCTCCACCCCCGTGGGCCTGATGGCGTCTGGCTGTGGGTTTTCTAGGGAGGGGTCACCTCCACTCTGGACCACTCGGAGTCTGGGGGGCTGCTTAGCTTTGGGCATCTCACAACCTCTTAAGAATATGCGAAAGCGCTGCATTCTTATGCAGGAAAAGTGTGCATCCACACATATTAGTATCTCTCTCAGGGGCTCATACCCACCCACAGGCTCTCAGTGGATCCCAAACAAAGGTCCTCCGATCCCCTCCAGCTCCCACGTTGGAACTCCAGGTCCATGCTGCCAGCACGTGGCGGGGCATAGCCACTCTTTTGAACAACCCCAGTCATGGCTGCAAGCTCACCACCTCCTCACCTTTAGAGAGCTCTGGGGTAACGTTTTCCCCTGAATCAGGTAAGTCTGGGGTGTTCAATTTAGTTACAAGTTGGTGGTGATTCTAGAATTCTTGAGCTGGAAGGAACCAAAGGCAGCTGTGGGCTAATCTGACTCCGTGGGCCTTCTTGGAGAGTCCGCTTCCTTCAGAGGTGATGAGGTTGCGGAGTCAAGGCTTGCTGTGGCTCCGTCAGCTGGGGCGTTGCTGGCTCAAACAGACCCGACCAGGGTTCTCGGTAGAGCCAGAGTGTCTCCCAAAGCGGGTGTCCGAGGCTGGAGCCTCCCCACAGCCGTGCGGCCTCAGAATAGGTTCTTTAGAAGCATCTCGCATGTCTGATGCTTCTCAGGAAACTCAGATTCAGTGCAGCCCCCTCCTCGTTCTGAAGTGCAAGGAACTGCGCGGTGGAGCCGAGGGAGACGGCACTTCGTCAGCCATCCTGTCGTCCTGGGAGGTCACTCTCCGCTTCACGCCAGGTCCTGCACGTGGAGCAAGATCTTGTCCCTGACCTCAAGAAGCTCCTTTTTCTGTGGGGACATTGACACTTACACAGATGACAATGCAACTCAGTAAGTGTGCAGGGCCGTGAGTTCGGAGCACCGGAGACCAGTTGGAAGCTGGACGCAGGGCAGTGGCTTTGAGGCTGTGGCTGTCTGTGGTGCCCACGACCCTCCCCTCACCCCATGCCTCAGCAGTCGGTGCAGCTGTGGCTGCCGGCAGCCCGATGCCAGCCCGAACCTGCAGCTGGACCTTGTGTGGCCTGCAGCCAGCTCAGTCCACAGTACAGGGCAGCGAACGACCCTGGGCCCACCGCAGCAGCGGGGGAGAGAAGATGTGGAGAGGTGCTCCCGCCTCCTGTCCCTCATGCAGAGAGTTCGGGCAGATCCCATCTGTGGGGGGCTTGGGGGAACTCGGCCCTCCGCCCCGCCGCAGAGCTCACGTGGGTGCCCCCCTGACTCTTCCCACTCCCTCCCCCACTCTGGCTTCCTGGAGTCACTGCTCAGATGAGCCGCCCACCCAGGCCCGTTTTTCAGGCTCTCCTGTGGGGAACCCACTCTAAGACAGGGACATTTAAAAAAGTAGGTGTTGTTTTTGTTTGAAGTCAAGTGAAGCTAATGCCAGCTGGTCCGACTGGGTGAGTAACACTGTATTCTCTGCTGGTTTAAAAAGGGATGCTCTTCAAGATGTTCTTGGTGTTCCCTGGGCAAGTGACTCAACTCCCAGAATCCCAGGGCCTTTCCTCACTGTTATTATTGACAACATTGTTTGGGATTACTGCATTTTCTCCCGAGCAACAGGATCATAGAACCTCAAACCTGAATTGTATTCTACAACACATCCAGTCCAAGCTAAAACTCCTATTTAAATTGCCTCTCTGTATCACTTCTGTTGTGTGGCCAATGTCTTCTTTGTGTTTCCTCTTGTGATGGGGAACTCACTATCTCACAGATCATTCATCCTGAACCGTCCCTCAACCGTCCCTCAACAAACAAATTAACTCAACAAATATCTATGGAGCATCTTTCCTTTAGGGTGCAGCGTTTGAGAAAGAACACAGAGGTCAGAGCGGGGCACGTGTCTACTTTGTTTCTGGTGACAGTTACTAGGAAACGGGGCTGTGTCCTGAGCCACAAGAGCTTCCCAATGTGTCTCTTTTCAAACACAGACCGTGGGACAGGCCTAAGGGGAGAGAGTGCTCTGCAGAACGGACCCATCCCTGGCCAAGTCTCTGGGAGGCTGGGGCTCACCTGACCGCTCTCGGGTACAGAGAGGCAGACCCTGAATGTAGGAAGCTGTGTGTGTGTGTGTGGTCTGTAAAACGTCCTTCCTGCCTGGTAGAGAAGTGGCCCTGTGATGTCCCATTTTACAGATGAGGAGCTGAGGTTCAGAGAAGAATTGCTGAGTTATCACCTTCATAACAGGATCCAGTGCCATTCAAAGGTCGCCGGCCCTCAAAACCCTGTTCTCTTGACGTCCTGGGATCCGGCGATGTCTGCCTTTTGCTGTTCGCTTTCCCCCTGAGCCAAGAGGACCACCTGAATCGGCGGGGTCTTTGGCTTCTGAAGGCAGACTCAGGACCAGGGCAGTTGGAGGACTCGACTCTCACACTTCCGGGGATGTTCCTTAGGAGCGCCACGAGCCTAGACTCTTTGGTTGCAAGTGACAGAAACTTCACTTGCACCAGCTTATTGTAAAAGGGAACCTGTTGGCTCACGTCAATGCGATGGGCCACGTGGTGGGCAGGCTCAGCTGAAAGCAGAGACACACTCAGAACCCATCATCAGCATTCCCTCTCTCATGCCCACTGTGTCCTGCGTGCCCGCCTCATTCTTTCAGACCAGCTTTCCCACAAACGTGGAAACACTATTGGTGCCGGTTCCAGCTCGAGACTCACCTCCTAATTGCTTTGGGTGCTTCCTTTTCAACTCTCATTTGAAAATTCCCAGGGAAGCATTCTGATTGGCAGGCTTGCAGTCACATGCTAATCCCTGGCCCAATCGTTGTGGTGGAGAGGTGGGGCATTATGATTGGCCCCATCTGTTTAGGGACCTCTCCCTTAACAGATGACTCTGGACAGGCCTGGCAGTTCCGTCAGGGTAGCAGCAGCTCTCCAAACAGTCTGCGGTGGTGTGGGGTGGTGGGGGGCACTGAGGTGGCCAACATCCCAGGCCCTGCTAGAAATGGGAGAGAGTTCTTACTAGATGTGCCATCCTTGCACCAGGGGTAGCACAGGGCCTTGAGGGTTTTTTATAGCAGTAATTTATGCTCACCAAGCCCACAGCTCTGCAGGGAGGGAAGGGGAACTATTCTAAACCACCCTGACCTCAATCTGGTTTCTAGAGGTGCGTAGTGTCATTTCCACAAATAGATCAGTTCTTAATTAAGTAACATAAAGAAAAGGTTCGTTCTGTCTTCCCCTAGAGCTTCTCACTACAATGGGACCATTTTAGAACTGCCATTGTTGCCACTCGCCCTTTGGGGTTGTCCCCTGAGACGGTAGCAGTGACAGTGTCAGGGTGATGCCCTAGGCATGCTGCAGAAATGCTGAACCCCTGCACCCCAGCGCATCCCCAGGTCAGAAGGCTGTCTGCCGAGAAATAGCGGGTCGGAGGCTGCCGGGCAGTAATGGGGGTGCCCCACCCACTCTAGAAGCCTAGAATAGTGGGAGAGATGGAAATGTCGGGCTGGCTAGAAGCCCAGTGCCAGGAAACACTAAAATAATGTAACTAATGCCTCCTGTTTTGACCCCCAGTCTCATAAGCCAACTTCCAGGTTATAGCTAATCTGCAGTTATAGACTTTTACTGACCTAAGGAACTATTATCTGGTTTCCCTGGCAGTTGTTCTTGCTCTATAGTCATCATTTGGCATGCTGGTTTATACATCAGTCTCCTTGCATTTGGTTAATGTGAGTCTACCTATGGGAAGGGAGGCCCTGAAAATGGCAAATACCTGAATGCTGAATTCCCTCCTGTGAGGGCACAGGGCAGCCAGCTGCCTCTCCTGTAGAGAACCTTCTTAGCTTTCCTTCAGACTTGTGTAGAGGGAATTCAGTGCGTGCTCGGCACAGGCAAGGCATTAGGAGGAAAATCAGACAAGTCCCTGCATCTCCCAGAACTTCAAGCCCTCTCTTGTTTGAAGCCCCGAACCAGGTGTGTGTGCAGGGGATGGATATAGAGACAAGGGTCGCAGTCCCCAGGGCACTAGTGGACGGACAGGGAACACGCACTCATGACCACAGGTGGTGTTAACCTCCACCCGTAACTATCTACCTATCTATCTATTTATTTATTTATTTGTTGAATTAATTGGGTGACCTTGGTTAATAAAGTTATGTAAGTATCAGGTGTACAGTTCCATAATGCACCGTATGTAGGTTGTGTTGTGTGTTCACAGGGTTCTCTCTTGCCTATGATATCATCGTATTGCTATAAAAATCCAAAGTTGATAAGGGCGAGTATTGTTAAATCGAATCATATGAGCAAATGAGGCTGCAGAACATGAGCGGCTCGGCCCAAGGTCCCTTGTCGCTGAAAAAGGCAAAATTCGAACACCCGTTTGTCCAGCTCCCTGGTTTTGACCTCTTTTGTGTGTCAGTAGCTGCCCGGAGCTGACCAGCAAATTTGTTTTCCTGGTAGTCCTTCTGCCTGAAAATCTTCTCCCTCCCTCCCGCCCCTGGCCCTCCTTCCTTCTCCTCCCGTACTTTCTGTCTGCCCTCCGCATCCTCCAGGTCTGCCGGTCAGAATCCTGCTTCTCGTACTCAGCTCTCCCGCCGTACCTTCCACGAATGCAAACCAGCATTTTTCAGACATCGCGCCAAGCGTGCAGCTGGGGTCAGGGCCGTGGGGAGCGGACACAGGGCCCCAGACTCCCCAAAGACAGCAAACAGTCCTAAAGGTAGAGCTGTCAAAAGCTTGTATACTCAGCTATGCAAATCGTATGCATGAGTCACTGAGTATTTCTGCCCTAACAGGTTAAAATAGCATCATCTCCATCAAAATGAAAAATAAAGTCAAAGAGAGAAGATGAGCACATGGACGTGATGTAACTGGTGGTGTTACTTACTAGTGCCATCATGTGGTTAGAGCCGTCACTCCCAGAGCCGAGTGACGCCCCAGCCCTTTGCACCCCCTGAAGCTGATGGTGCCCGTGGGCAGCACGCGGCACGTCATCATCACAGCAGCCCTGGACACCTTGTTGGGTCTTGCTCTGCGTCCCTTAAATCTCCAGGGTTTTCCAGCCTCAGCACTACTGATGGTTGGAGCTGGGTCGTTCTTTGTTGAGGGGCCGCCCTGTGCACTGTAGGCTTGTTGGTAGCACCCCTCACCTCTCTCTACGCACTAGATGCCAGTAGCGCCCTCCCCTCAAATGTGTCACCTAAAAATGTTTCCAGACTTTGCTAAATGTCCCTTGGGAAGGGCGTAATTCTCCCTTCACCCACGTCCCCACTCCCATTCCCCGTCCCTGGCGAGAACCTCTGCCCTCAAGCGCTGCTTGGGAGAGAATCCCAGGTGACTGCCTTCCTCGCTCTGTGACTTGGGCAGGTTACTTAACCTTCCTGAGTCTCCGCATCTAAAACTGGGCTCATGCAGTGCCACCCTCATTGTGCGTGGGAGTTGGTCAGACCTCAATGGCTTAATTCAGAAAACAGACCTAAACCACTGCATGGCAAACGATTATTTTAAAATGTCTTATTGTTCACTTCTGAATCATTACTGGCCCTTGTGGTGACTCTAAAACTACCGACCTACTTCCTCTGTTGAGAAGGGGGCGGTTAGGTCACTGGGAGCCCCTGCAAGGTAGAAGCCAAGGACCGGAGCTGCAGAGAGTAGAAGCCCTTGTGCCCACTGCCAGCTGACAGATCCGGCGTTTCAATCCATATCTGTCACCATTGGAACCGTTACATTCCCATGCAGTGCTCGGTGGCCCCCTTCACTCTCCAGCAAGGGTCCCCTAGAGGATTAGCGGTGAGGTCACTCCGTCTGTGACGTATGATCTCATTTCAGGTGAAATTCCAGCTATGCCCTGGCTCCTGGTGTGGCCTGGGCAAGTCCCCCCACCTCTGAGTACATCAGTCAGCTGCCGCCACACCAGGGCTGCATGACAAGCTGACTCCAGCCTTCAGGGGCTCAGGACAACCTTTACTTCTCGTGAACATGCAGGTGGCGAAAGGGGTCCTGCTGGCCTCGCTGGGCTGGCCCACGTTCTGCAGGTGCGGTAGGGCTGGCTGATCCAGACTGGGCTCGGCTGGTGAGTCCGTGTCGGACTGCGGCGGGGGGGCGGGCTGGCCAGGGCGGGTCCTTCGTTCTCCTCTGACCGGTGGCCTTGTCAGGGCTGGAGGTGCCCAAACGTGCATGCATATCCCAAGGTTCTGTGTGCATCGCATCTCACGTGACCTAAAACAAGTCCTATGACAAGCCAGACTGAAGGGTTGAGACAGCCCTCTTGGTCCGTGACTAGGCCTTAGGCACGGCTGACTGCTTTCTCTCTGCCTCTTCTGTCCTGCCACCTGCCGTCTGTGAGACAAGGAGACGTGGACCTCATCTCTTGTCCGTGTCTGTGATGGAAGGGGTTGCCCCTCATTAGATACTCACTTGATGTAAAGTTGTCTTCACCATCTCCCCGTGAATGTGAAACCGGAAGCAGTCAACTTGGGCTCATGCCACCAGAGTCCCAGCTTGCTGACCCTGGGCAGGCCACTTGCCTCCTGTGGACATCGGCTCATCATAAAATACAAGGGCTCACTGAGCCTCTTCCAACCCTGTCAGGCTAAGTTTCAGGGGTGAGTTCTCAGGGTGGGAGAGTTCTCGGGGTGGGAGTCCTCTCAGGACCGTCTAGCTCCCCCTGCTGGCTGTACAGGTGAGGAAACTGAGGCTGTTGCAAATAGACCCAGTCCAGTCGGGCTCTTCTGCAGGTGTCGGGTTCCTTTGGTGAATATTAATGACCTCTGGTAGTTAGTGGTAGGTGTTATCACTAACCTGGGGGGTAGGGTTATGTGTCCCCTCCCTACAACCTCGTTAACACGTGATATGTCACCGTGAAAGCAACCCGAGGAACAAATTCTTCCAACATGGGAACATTACCTGTCACACATGTACGAAGCAAAGCAAACAATTGAACGGCGTTGCAAGCTGTTCGGTAGCTTGGAAAGTCAAGAAAAGGTTACATTGAGATGGACGCAATGATATTTTGAAGCAGAACCTGCCAGCCTGTGGTCCAATCACATGGCCTTCCATGAAGGGGCAGAAGATGCATTAAGTCAGCTCTAGAGCTACGCTGTCCAGCAGGGTGGCCACTAGCCACGTGTGGCTACTTACATTTAAATGAATTAAAGTTGAATACAATGAAAAACGTTTCTGCATTATGCTAGCCATATCCCAAGGGCTCTCAGGTCCAGCGTAGCTGGTGACACCGCCCTGACAGCCAGAGAATGCTTCCCTTGCCACAGAAATTCCTCTGGACAGGGTAGCCCTGGGCTTCCCTGCAGCCCGGCGACCCTAGATTGTAGGGCTTGCCAGGTTCTAATGCAGGTACCACCCACGGAAAACGGTTTCCGCAGCCCTCATGCAAACCAGCAAATCCGCTGGTGCAGATTTACACAGGGATATTTTAAGTACTAAGTAACCACCTCTCCAGGTGCTGATTTCAAATTTGAGCAGTTCACACCCTGGCTTAGCATTCCCAAAGCCTTGCTTCCTGCTGCGAAGCTGCAAATAGGAATTCACTTCTCCTAGAAAGTGAGTGAAGTTAACTTGTAGGAACAGATCACAGCACTTATGACGTAGTATTTTAAAGTGAATTACAGTGCAGGAAATAAAGTAGAAGCTCAGAGAAGCCCCAGGCTCTTCCCTGCCTCTGAGCATCCTCATGTGCTGTTCCCCTAAGCTGAAATACTTCCCCTGTGTTTTTACTTGGGTAACTCTTACCCACTCCTTCCTGTCTCAGTTTAAACATCATTACTTTGAAAAAGATCTTCCTTGATGTGGCCGTCTTTGACGTCAATGACACTGATAATGGTGATGATGATGGTGATAGTAATGACAGCGGTGACAATGGTGGTGACGCTGGCGATAACGATGACGGTGATGCTAGGGACGATGGTGGTGAAGGTGGTGGTGGTGATGATGATGATGCCGACGATGGTGACGGCCATACTGACAGTGGCGATGATGATGATGGTGCGGATAATGAGGGTGATCCCAAGGGCCCTGTCCCTTCACCTCACAGCACTTGTCACCTTTGACCGATAGGTTGTGTCTCAGCTCCAGTGTTTGTTTCTCCTTTGTTTCCCGCCCCACTAGCAGATAATTCCGCAGGGAGAGGGAACACAACCATGCTGCTCACCGTGGTTCTTCCGGCACCAGAACACTAGCGACCATGGGGACAGAGAGCCGAGCAGACAGACACGCTGTCGTGGGATTGCACCACCACGGGGCAGCCTGGAGCGCCAACGAAGGGGACTTAGCAGGCCCTCGGAATAATTTATGAATACACGGAGGGTCAGGGACTCGGTGGGATCACACTCGTCGTTGGGGCCAAGTCCAGGTTAGAATCCGCGCCTCTTGATTTGCAGGTGCTTTTTCCACCACACCTGGTTTCTGAGAACCACGGACTCGAGGGACAGAAGGGGTCCCTAAAATCTGCCACCCGTAGGGGCTGCAAACTCAGATGTCCACAAAGGCCAGGCAGGTGCCATCCGCAGGGGAACTAGCCAGCAGAGGACAGTCGGGGCTGAGCGCAGAGCCGCCAGCATCTCCACCGAGATCGGCTCAATTCAGCTGTGAAAGCGAGACTGGCCAGTTGACCTGGACTGCCGACCTCCCCATCAGTCCAGCCTACCCTGTCTAGATTCTCCCTCCCCAGCATCTCTCTAAGTGTGACCAGCTTCCCTTCTCAAGAAGCAGCTGTTTTGATCTGGGGGCAGCTGCATACTCAGCCCTCGCCCCAGAGAGCTGGAGGGAGCGGCCTCCTGCTCTCATCTCACAGGCTCTGGTGTGCGTGTTGAGTAAGGCTGGCTGGTGGGGGACTCCGAGGCCGCTTGGCTACCTGCTTGCCTTCCCGGCTGGGCCTCCCGGGGCCGGGAGCCCTATACATGAAATTTTAAATCCTGAAGGCTTATCTAGGGCAGGGAGGCAGGCTGGGTACAAGTGACTCCTAAACACTCACAAGAGAACCAGAACCTTGGTGTCTGTCTCTGACCTCTGGCTCAGCGCTGGTCTGAATCTCCTCAGGGTCATAAATGTCAGCGTCCTGGGCTCCAGAGAGGAGCAGGGATTGACCCAAAGGCTCGGGGCAAGTTGCAGTCACCGCACTGTGCCCCTTGCTCAGCCCACCCGTGGGAGTAGGACTGAGGGAGCGTGGAGCTGCGTGTTTTGCCCGCTAGGCCGACCTTGAGAGACGGTCACTGCACACCACGCCTTGCCCCCCTCTCTGGGTTACCTCGCATCCTCCGTCTCTGGACATTTTCCCTTCCCCGCTCCTCCGCCTCCAGGAACCCACTGCCATCAAGTCAGCCCCCGAGCGCCCGGCCCCTGCTCACGCTGGACTCCACCAGCCTGTTCTTCCCTGCTCTCCTTTGCTCTCGCTCCACTGAACTTGACTTCGTCCTTCACCTCCATGCGAGTGACCCCATCGGTTATCTGCTCCCCGCACTAGGGCCTGTGCTGGGTCATCTTGTAACAAAGCCGCTTGCTGTGTGTTGGTTACCCACACAGCTCTGGAGACTCAAACTCTGGGGTCACCTCCGATGGGCTCCGGAATGCCGAGTTTGTTTCCCGGCCCCTGTGGGCCTCAGTTTCTTAATCTGCGTGCTGGGGACGGTGACCACAGCGCTCCAGGGGGTTTTCCCGAGGAGGCAGTAGGTCAACATGCTAGTGTCCGGGACAGTGCTTGGCACCTACACCAAGTTCTGTAAATGGCTGCTTGTTTCAGCTCTAAAAATACGATTAGCGCTCTGCACATGCAGTCTCGTTGAGTCCACATGACAGCTACATGAGAGAGTTATAATTATCTGTATTCAAGTCTGGATCTGTCTCCTTCCAGTACCAGGCCTTTTCCATCATATTCGGTAATGAATTCATTAATTCATTTAGGATGCCTGTTTTTTTTTTCCTGCCGTATAATGTCACGAGCCTATAAAAAATGGACTCATCAATTCCTCTTTTTAGGAAGGGCTTTCAAAAGAGGATCTGTGGATGAAAATCCTAGGCCCCGGAGCCTGCTGACGGAGCAGACAGATGTGCCTGGTGCACAGGAAGCGCGAGGGCGGCCCCGCCTTTCCCTCCGATGACACCTGGCAGACAGCTTCCTAGGCAGGACCTCGCTTGGGCGGTGCATTTGAACGTGATGCGCTCGTGACCCTCACATTTGCCGAACACCAGTTCCTGGGAAGGCTGTTTGCCACGTGGTTAGCAAATGTGAGGGCACTTCTGAGTTTGTATTACTAGAGAATAAGATACTGACGTACAATACTCTAACAGTGGCGAGTTCCTCCCTGCCTGGACATCTTCGGTTGGGGTTCAGTGTGTTATGAGAGAACCCTCTTTTCTCCCTGGGTATCTCCCATAACATACTTGCCCACTTACTCAGCTCATACCCCCAGAGAGGCCTGGAGGGCTCACCGAAAGCGTCGCATGCCCAGGCCAGTTACTGGCCAGCAGCAAGCTTGACTGAAGCACTGAGAGTGTGTGCAGCGTCTCAGAATATCTTTCCTCGTTCAGCAAAAATGGAGATGGCATCTTGGCTTCAAATCTCGTTTCATTTCCTGTCCTCCGCACCGAGCAGATCTGCACCGGCGGCCATTCATTCTGGGGCGGGGTGCGGGGGCGCAGAACGTGTGGGACTGAGAGCTGGACGTGGTGAGGTTGGGAGAAGCATAAGCAGAGTCACCCAGGGTGCCGTGTGGTGGTCCCCCAGGAATGTCACCCCTGGCTTCAGAAATCATGGAGGGCGTCTCTCTCGTGTGGTCGGATTGACTAGAAAACCAGCCTTTCGGTGGGAAGTCCTGAGAGAGCCACAGGCAGCACCCTGGTGGTGTCCTTCTCCGGATGGAGAAGGAGGTGATGGGCGATGTGGGGTGAGGGTGGGGAGAAAAACCGTCACTCGGGAGCAAGAACGTCAGATAGTCCATGGTCAAGTTTCTTGAATGATGTTTAGATTTTTATGACTCCGTCTTCAAAACCACTGAAACACTTTTATTGTAAAATGACCACAGGAAAAAAAGTTGTTATTCTAAGTTGAAATTTTGTATTCCAGCAGTTACAAACCCAAATGTCTGCAGGGCCCTGGCAGATAGCGCAAATGAGTGACTCGACTAATGTGAGACAATAGGGAGTAGTGGGGCTTGCGGGGAACTGACAGCTCTAGTTTCTCTTAACAGAGAAGTCACTGCTTCTGCTAATTACTGCCAGGTGGGAATAAAAGCCTCGTATCACCAGGTCTTACTTGTCACAAGAGGGGGCAAATCTGGATCTTTATGTTAATTTTATTTAAAATACCTTATCAACCAAACAAAACATACTCATTCACAGGCCAAATTCTGCCTGCAGGGTGCTCGTGGCCACCTTTTGTTCTCTTTGTCTCCCTCCTTCCCGCCACACCCCTCCCCGCCCCGCCCAAGTCTGAAACAACACTTGAGAAGGAGAGAATTTAAGAAATTTGACAGGGAGTTGGTTAGGTCATGAGAACGGGAAGAGTGATTCCTTCCGAATCCACAGTACCAAGATCCGAACTGCGGAGCCGCAGCGGGAGTGGAAGGCGGATAGAGTCAGATTTCAGGGTGAATGAGTGGTGAAGGCACGGTGCCTCTTTGAAAAGATTGGGTGGAGAAACGAAAGAGAGAAAAGGTCATGATTTGGGTCTGAGCTAGGGGCAATCGGATGAGGGTGGGACGGGTTAGAAAGATGCTCAAGCATCAGCACCTTCCATCTGAATTTCTGGCAAAACCAGCCGTGGACAAGAGAGGACGAGAGATTGGATGGGGGTGACAACGATAGAGCGAGGCTGTTGATTGGGTCAAGGGCACCTGGAGAGTTCTGCTTCAACAGCAAGAAGGACCCTTCCCCTTTAAGTCTGGAAGGACCCAGAAGAGGAAGAGGGGCCCGGTGGAAGAGCCGGGACGTTTCTGTGCATGCAGAGCCCTGCCATTTATAGAAGGAAGAGATGTGACTCATGGTGTTATTTTTGTTTAGTGAAGACTGCAGGGTTTATGTGAGAGTGTGCGCAGGCATTTCTCGGAGTGGTTGGAGGTGGATCAGCCCCGTGTAACTCTTCGTGCACGGATTTCCAAGATGGGAAGGATGGCGACCAGACAGTTGATGCAGAACCTTAGACTCCCCAAGTTCAACAGAGAACGGAAAGGCTTACAACAGGGAGACCAGGTCTGCATTCAGCATGCAACCGAGTTGGCTGGTGTGTGTGCTTTCATTCATTTCTTCATTCCCTGACTCACTTATTTTTCACCGACTCATTCATTCATTCAGTTTCAAACTTCCATGGAAGGAACTGAGGATAGAGCAGGACCACAGAACATGTACATGCCTGATTGTGACCCAAGGTCAAATGTCTATGGTGTGGCCAGAGCCAAAAGATGAACAGCTCAGGAGTTCAGCGGAGAAGCATCTGGGGAGAGGAGGCATTTGGGTGAACCTCTCGAGATGGAGAAAATTTGCCTTCAGCTGTGGAGACGGCCTCCCCTCTGACTGGAAGGCTGAAAGGGGCTGACCACGCCCGCCTGCAGTAGACACCTCTTCCGTTAAGGCCTATCAGCGGCCCCGGCCCACTGGGCAGTGAGCATTCTTGCTGAGCTCAGACAAGGCGACACCGTTGCCCCATTTGGGGCGCTGCCTCCGGGTGGGCATAGCTTTCCCTTCCCTTGTCTTTGCTCCTCTAGACCAGAGCTGCTCGGTAGAGCTTTCCGCGGTGAAGGAAATCTTCCACGTCCGTGCTGTGCAGCATCGAAGCCCCTAGCGGCCAGGGACTCTTGGCCACTAGCAGTGGGGCGAGTGGGACAGAGGAAGTGGATGTTACGTTTGGTGCGATGGTAACTAACTCAGGGTTAGGTAGCCGCAGGTGGCCGGTGGCTGCGGGGTTGGAGCAGCTCTCGAGTAAGTTTTGCTGCTTAAAGTCTCAGCTGCCCCTAAAGAAGAGCGGACATCTGTACAGAGAAGCCTTTGTTCTGCCGAGCACCCCTTCCTGCGGGTTTGTCTTCACGGGTTCGCCTGTGGAAGGCGTCCCGTTCAGATTTCCGAAGTCTGGGTGAGGCCGGAGGCCGGGGCTTTGGGGACAGGGGAAGCTTCTCTGCCTGAACGGCACCGACACGTGGGCTTCGTGGTGATGCGAACGAAAGCGCTGGAAGTGGTGACAGAGGGCAGCCGGACACGGGGCCCATTTGCTTGTCACATAACCTTCCCCCAAATTCCTCCCTCCCCTCAGTCTTAAATGTCCATGCTGACCAAGGGTTTGGTGCCAGTGGACTTTTTTAAGAAACCAGCGAAGGGGCCACCACTGTGCCTGGGGTGCAGAAGACCCCGCCCAGCAGGAGGGGGATCAGGGGGTGCCTTCCTCCTTTCCGGCTGCTCTGACGAAGTGCCAGGCTGAGTGGGCGACAAACAACAGAAGTGTATTGCTCACCATTTGGAGACTGGAAGTCTGTGGTCAGAGAGCCGGCCTGGTTGGGTGAGGGCCCCCTTCCAGACCGCAGACTTCTCCTGGCGTCCTCACGCAGCCAGAGGGGCGGGGCAGTCCCTGGGGTCTCTGATAAGGGCGCTAACCCCATTCCCGAGGGCTCCACCCTCCTGACCTAACCACCTGCCAACTGTCTCGCATTCAGATACCATCGCATAGTGCGTTAGGATTCCAGCATGTGAATTTGGGGACGCACCCATCCAGACCATGGCAGCAGGTCTCTGAGGGAGCTCGTGGAATTCTCAGGCACCTGCCATTTCTGGGGACAAGCTTGTTCAATTAGGATTTGTAAGGGGTGAAGGGTCCTCTATGTTGCCCAGTTTAAATTGGTGGAATGAGTGGATAAATGAGCCAATGGGCAAATGAAGGGGAAGAGTTAAAAGGTAATATAAAATCTAGATTCTTGTTGTCTTGAAAAATCAATCATTCCATATCTGGAAGGGCCGTGGTCCAGGCTCTGGTCCAGCCCATACAGTGTTCGGAGGAGGCTCCTGGAGCCCAGAGAAGGCATGAGACTGGCCCAAGGCCGCACAGCTGCCTGATTAACGATGAGATGGGAGCTGCAATCTAGAACCTTCTACCCTGATTCTGATGCCTTTCCATCATATGCCAGGCACTCTTGTCATGTAGGAAATCAGTATGCGTCTCCTGTAACAGTGGGCCCTGGGGCCCCTCCCCATGCCCAGCACTGGCTTCTGCTGAGGTTCGCTAAGCTAGCCTCCCCCAACGTTATGTAAGTGCTGTTAGGAGCTCCCGGAGGAGGGGGTGAAGGCCTTGGGGTCCACACCGCTGTGAGGTCTCAGCAACCAGCTGTCCCCCTTGGGCCATCCCTCACCCCAGAGCCAGTGTCTGCCTGGCCGTTTCCTGCCAGAAGCAGCTGGTTTTCCCCGTGTCAACGTCCCCTCCGCAGGAAAGGGCATTGGCTGACAAGCAACCGGCATGTTCCTGGGTGCGCAGATGGGAGTTCTGGATGGGCGGGCGCTCGCTCGTGCTCCCCCCGCCCCCCGGGCTTCGCCTGCACGCCGCTGTCACACCACCAGCTCTCAAGGGGCCACGATGCAAATGACAGCGACCCTGGTGAGGTGAAGAGTGCGTGAGTGTCAGGCACTCTTCTAAGGGCTTTCAGAGATGAAATCCTCACCCAGCGACCCTCTGGTGTAGGGGCCACGATGACCTCCATTTCATTATTCTCAAAGAGGGCACGGACTTGTCCGGACTCACATGGTTAGCAAATGGCAGAGCTGGGGGTTAAGTGCAGACAGTCTGACTCCGGGGTCGGCAGTCCCCACCGGGCAGCGGAGGTGGGGCGCCAGGGATCTGGGTGCCAGTCTCAGTTCTTCCTTACACGTTAGCATGAGACCTTGGGGTCACGCCTACCCCACCCCTTCAGGGTGTCCTAGGCACGGTCTTCCCCGCCCACCCTCACAGGGCGTGTGAGAAGGTGCAAAGTGCTTCTCCTGTGCTCTGCCAGCACTCTGAAGGTTCCCAACAGATTTGAAAAGAAAGAAGTTTACAGAAGCCCTTTGTTTCTCCAAGCCTTCGACCGCCTGAGGTTTGCCACTACCCTGTCCCCTAACTGGCTCCACCCTACGCGAGCCCCGAGATGCTTCTCATCCTCCCAGGTGAGGGTGATTCAGAAACACTTTGGGATGCTGAAAACGTGACATGCACTTGACGACTTTTCTCTCCTGGCGAGTGTTTTTTTTTTTTTTTTTTTTGCAAAGCCCACTTCTACACTGTCCTGTTTCTAAGCTCGGCTTTATGGCCCGGAGTCAACCCCACACGGGCAGAGGGGAGTGTGGATTGCGTATGTATTGTATGCCAGGCGTGGGCCTAGGCATGTTGGGTTTAATCCTCACGTTGAGTCTGAGTGCGTGTATGCGTAGCTGTGAAGTCCACTCCGTGATTCCTGAGCTGCAGAGTCAGCAGCTCCCGGGATGGTGAACTGTGCGTCTGCAGAAGTGTGTTCTGCGCCCCGGACGGCTGACCGACACAGGCTCTGTTGAGAGCAGCCCGTCGTTCATCGGGCGGGAGCCGACTGCAGTTCTTGACCTGAGGAACCGTTCTGCCCCTGGTCATTCCGTGGATGGCTTCTGGGGCCTCTGCCTTGGTCGGTTGAGTGTCGTCCTGCAAAGCAAAAGGTCACAGGTTTGATTCCCGGTCCAGGCACGTGCCTAGGCTTGTGGGCCTGGTCCCAGTTGGGGCATGCGAGAGGCAACTAGCTGATTGATGTTTCTCTCCCTCTCCATCTCCCTCCCTTCCCCTCTCTATAAAAATAAATACATGAAATCTTTAAAAACAACGACGACAACAACAAATACTTACTGTCTTAACAGTTTGTCCGGGCCTCTCATAACCCTGTTCTCAGCTGGGCCCATGTTATTGGACTGGCTGCCCCAGGGTCACAGCAGGAGCAGACACTGGGTGTCGGTTGTGTCCGTCAGCTCAGGCTGCCTGACAAGCGCCACAGACTCGGTGGCTTGCGAATCAGAAATGGATTTTCTCACCGTGCTGGAGGCTAGAAATTCGAGACCAGGGGATGGCGGGGTGGTTCCCTCCCAGGCCCTTCTCCTTGCCTTGTAGATGGTCATCTCCTTTGTCCTCACAGGGTCGTCCCGCTTATGGGTCTGTGTCCTGATCTCTTCTCATAAGGACCCCGTCAGACTGGATTAGTGCCCACCCTAGTGGTTTCATTTTAATTCATTGCCTCTGTTTAGACCCTGTCTCCAAATATGGTCACATTCTGAGGTCCTAGGGGGTAGGGCTTCAACATAGAAACTGGGGCAGGGACATCATTCAGCCCATACAACCAGCTGACCATCTCCTTTCTCAGATGGGGAAACTGAGTTCGAGTGGGGAGGGGTCTTGACAAATGCCTCAGGTCCGTGTAAGCCTAAAAAGGACCCATTTCTCTCACCCCCAACACTTACCGCCTCTCCATCCACGTGGCAGATGTTTTTTGAAACCTGTCTGCCACTCTCCCAATTACTGGGTTTCCTCTCTTTACCGCCAGAGTACCCCCGTTCCCCCATTATCCCTCCAGGGCCTCGGGGAAGGCTGGAGAAAGCCAGCCCATCCCGGTGTGGGCGTCGTCGGTCTGCCGCCACCGAGCGAGCGGCGATCCTAGAAGCAGTGGGATCCCGGCCAGGGAACACGCTGGCCTGATTTATTTTAAAAAATTTATCTAGGGCAGTGAATACCACTTTAATCTGGGTTTGTTCAGGCAGGGAAGCCTCTGACTTTGCCTTGCAAAACAATGGCAGGGCAGTGGAGCTGGGTCACCGGGAGGCACGGAGGGCGGGGCACTGTCGCACAGCAGCATCTGGGCTCTGGGCCCGGAGAGCTGGGCCCCTCCCTCTCTGCCCCTGGGGAGGTCACCATCTTGCCTCAGTTTTCTCATCCGGTAAAGATGGAGCCGATGCCCCTCGTCCTTATCCTACCAATGTGATGATTTCAGATAGCTTACGAACTTGACACAATACTGGCACCTAGTAGGTGCTGAGTAAATGGTTCCTAATACAAGGGAAATCAGTCCTCACGTTGAACTTCGTTTCCTCCCCTTTCCTCAAGGATGGTCCTTCTGTAGAGACATGGAAACAGGCTAAGAAAAGGGTAAGAGGGGGCAGAGTTCTCTTAGACGGGGAGGTGAGGGCTAAAGACGTGTCTGCATTTGTTCGTTTGCTCATTCGCGCTTTTTGGTCACTTAATGCAATTAACAGCTATCTACTGATTTGGGGATACTGTGTTTAGAGATTAGGGATATAATGAAGTCCAAGTACGAAGACTGAAGCACATGCCAACTGCAGAGATGGAGGGTAAGGTAACTGGTCATGTGGATGGGGACATACAAGACATCAAGGAGGGCTGCCTGGGGCTGGACTGACATGTAAACACGGCACTGAAAGGGGCGTAGGATACTTCAGATGGAAAATACCCACAAGCGCATTGTAGACGGAAGGAGCAGCCCGAAGAGCCAGGCTGCGGAGGCGTGACGCGCTACGGCGTCCTCAGAGAAGCCGCAGCGCAGTGCGGTTGCCAGGGACGAAATGCTGGTGCAGAAGTAGCCATGGAGAGGGGGCCGGAGGGATCGTCAGGGATGAGATGGTGGGAGCCCCGGGTGCTGAGACCTGGGGCTTGCGCTTCCGTAGTGAGTGGCAAGGAGGCAGTGACACAGTCGGGTGTGTTTTCACTCCTGACTTTTGCCGCAGAGTGGTGGTCGGGGTTGGGGTTGGCCGAGGCTTCGACAGAGGTGGTTTTGATGGTCCAGCTGAGCTTGATTATAGAATTCAACTCAGCTGGTGCAGGGATGTAAGAAAGGGAAAATACTAGCAATACAGAGATGCAAGCAGTACACATAGCGACTCAGTAGAACTAAGAAGTGGGGGGGAGAGAGGAGTTGGGGAATTGGGGACCAAGCCCAGCTTTTGACTCAGATGACAAGGTCAACGATGTTGCCACTTCCTAAAACAGACTAGGAGTAGGGCTGTGGATGCAAACAATAAAGTTTGGGACGTGTCAAGTTTTGCTGGTTTATGAGACTTCCAAGGTGGAGAGAAGCTATGGGTAGAGCCTTCCACAGGCCGGAGAACGCAGAGAGAAGAGATCATGGGTCTGATTTGGTGAGTTCAGGCAGGTACATACTCGGCTTTGGTGGAATATCTAAGTGGGGAAGACCAGTAGCCACTTGAGTTTATGAGTTTGAAGCTTAGCAGTGATCAAGGCTAAGGAGAGAGATCGGAAGTCACCCATGTAGGGACTGTAACTGACGGCGCGGGAGAGAAAGAAGTTGTTCAGGGTCACGGTGACCGAGAAGAGGATGCCGGAAACCCAGCTGCTTAGAGTGTTGGAAGCGAGAGATTCCTGGTTCTCGGATGTTGATGTTTCAGGGAGTCCATTCTGAGGGTGGGACATGCTGCAGGGCCTCAGTTGGGTGGACCATACTGGATGCCGTGGTGGCAGGTGGCCAGTTGCTCAAGTGCCAGGACCCTGGTAGCAACTGCAACTTGGAAAGATGCTCAGCCTGCAGGGGAGAGCCCGGCTCCAGACAGGCCAGCAGACCCTACCAGGCTGGAGTCGGAGCAGAGGCCGACGACTAGAAGGCTGCGTAAATCCTTGAGGGAGGAGCCCCACAGCAGGGTCAGGGATCTGTGGCTGATGGGGCAGCCCACAGCTCATCTCAGACCCCAGGTAACAGATGACCACCCTAACTTACTCTAGACCCTTCTGGCTGCTGGGCCAGGGGGCTCTGGGCTGCCCAGGGTCCTGGCTGGGATTGGCTCAGGGGTTGGGAAGGACGGAGCCTGCAGCAGAAGCCAAGCTCAGCCCCCACCTTGGTGTCTTTGTCATAAAGTGTGGGATTTGCCCAGGGCACTCTCAAAGGCCTCTGGCAGCTCCAATTTAGGATAGCCCCTCTGTTCTCTTTTTGCTAAGGGTGCTGGGATTGACTCGAGGGCAGGGTTGGTTATCTTTGTAATTCTAGTGCTGACCCAGGCTTAAACCCTGACTTCACTCTTGGTACCCGTGTGACTCTGGGCATGTTACTTAACCTTGACTCTGCAGTGCTTACCATTGGTGGCTGTGAGGATTGAATGAGAAGTATCTGTAGGTCAAGATGTTTGCAGTTGAGCAGAGATCAGCAATCTTTTTACATATATATATATAATGGACCAGAGAGTAAGTAAATATTTCAGGCTTTGCGGGTCACAAACAATCTCTGTTGCAGCTGCCCAGCTCGGCCATTGCAGCATGAAAATAGCTACAGACCGTCCATAACTGCATGGGCATGGCTGTCTTCCAATGCAACTTATTTACAAACACATGTGTCAGGCCAAGGGTCTGCAAAGAATGTAGGCCATAGACCCCTGGACTCCTAGACCCCCAACTTGGACCAGCCAGCCGAACGCCCCCTTGGCTGAGGCCATGTCCACCCGTGAACACAATCGGGGTTCAGTCTGGGAGGAGGCAGGCAGGCGTCGGAGTGGTCAGCTGAGAGCGTGGGTCCCGGTGCTGGGCATGGGGTCTGGGACTCACAGGTAGTGGCTTCTTTGCTTCCTGGGGGCAGGTGGAGCTGCACTGACCTGGGATCCGTGGAGACAGGCACATCCGGCAGAGGGACACTGGGGGGCACTGTGTGTCCTGTGGACACAGTCACTGCTCTGTGCAACAGAGGGCCCCAAGGTACTCAACTTGGTGTTCACTTAATGGTATGGTCTGCTCTTGTCCGTGGGCTGCTGGGAGACACAGAATTATTTGGGGATGCTCCACTCCCTCAGAGGGGCCATCACCAACCGTGTCCAAAGGCTGTCGCGGCACGCCTGTTCGTAACTGCTTGCGTGGAGGCCTGGAAAGCCACACAGCTTGGAGCTGGCATCTGAGGGAAGAGGAAGGAGTCTTCTGCCCAGAGATTCCTATGCACGCGTATCTGAGCTGAGCATGTGACTATAGAAACACATTCAAACAAGTAGGACTGGATATTGGAAGTCTGTTATTTGATTAATACATCCCCAAGAACTCTTTGTCCACCAGTCATATATCTTTGTTAGCCCCTCCCTCCCACGGCACATCACAGGACTCCGATTTTTAGTCCTCTCTCTCTCTTTCACATATTCCAAAGCATGCCCTGAGGCCATATCTAAGCCTTTAACCTGAAAACGTGCTTAAAAAAACCCCACGGCCCCTCTGTGCCTGTCTCTGCACCTGTAGTGTGCAGGGCAGGGTAACAGCTCCTATCCTGTAGTGCTGCAGGGGCCCGTACAGCCTTGAAGAGACTTGGTCCAGGGCCTCACAGGCCTGGGGTGGGGAGGGAGGAAGGTGGGCCGTGTTGGGGACTACCTGCCTAGGACACTTTTTGTGATGCTGGGTTCTTCCTCCATGCGTAACAGATCTGAAGGAGCAAGTAGACTCTCACCTGGTGTTCTGGTGTGGAGGGTGTTCTTGGTGAAAAGAAGAGCCTGGGCCGAAGCACTGAGGTGTGATGATGAGCGTGGTCCAGAAATGGAGCGTAGACAGATGAGTTTGGCTCGGGTGTCAGTGTGGAGAAGCCACTCGCATGCGCGAAAGATGTGATGAGGAAAATGGGGGTGGGGAGGGATTGTGAAGGCCTGTGGAGACCGGGAGAAATGCCAAGACGTTTGCATTTTGTCCTGTAGGAATCAGGGTCCAGCTGGGAAGCAGCACGGTCAGATTTTCTGCACACGTGGGTCTGGGTGGACGGAGAGCTGATGGGCGCAGGGAGAGCCGCAATGGCGCAGGGAAGGGGTGATGGGGCCTTAAGGAGGCGGTAGCAGAGGGAGAATGGCAGACCTGGGACTTCTGCAGGCTGGTGGTGTCATGGTCAAGGTTTAATAGGGAAGGTGGTGGTGCCAAAGCTCGGCGTCTGTAGGACATGATGGTGGTCCATGTTCAGTGTTGTAGCAGAACAAGATGGTGGTACCCAAGTAAGGGTTTAGCGAGGAAGAATGGGGGGCTCTACTAAGAACCTGACTAGACCTAGGAGTGGGTAGGGGACCAGTTTGGGAGATGATATAGTACATATTGGGCACCCCAAGTTTCTGTGGCTGACCCTGAGTAGCTCTGCTCTACAAAGTAAGACGAGTATATGTCTGAAGCCAACCAACCACTTCAAAGCGACGACCCACACCAGGGCTTCTCAACCTGGGCTGCATGTTTGCATGGCCTGGGAGCTTTCAAAACCCTAAGACCAGGTCCCAACTTAGAGCACTTGAATTTGACCTCATTGTAGGGCTCATGCACATCTACTTGTTTATCCATCTTTTAAACGCTACCCAGGTTAGGGTCAGGGCTACTAGGGTTGAACCACTTACAAGAGGGACTGTAGGTGAAGAGGGCTCTCACAGTTCCAAGTGGACGGAGAGGCTCCAGCAGGTCCGGGCAGCGGGGGGCGCCAGTGGGTTGCAAAGGTTTTGAAGCTTCACCAGGCACGAGCGTTAATCCATTTCCTCATCCACTGTAAGTAGCACCAGCGGTGGGTGCGCTGACGCTTACCTCTCCTGCTTGGTGCCAACCACAACTTCAGTGGCTCTGGCTCTGAGTGCCTGGGGCTGTCAGGACATGTTAGATTTCCTTCCAGAAGATGGAGTGCCAGCTACTCCTCCCGGTCGAGTATGGGATTTGCCCTCAGAGTGACCTGGATCACCAAGAATGTGGCTAAATTTCAGACTGGAGAGCGAGCGGCTCTGGCTGGTGGACAGTGGTGAGCCAGAAGGCCTGGGTTTGGGGGCACAGTGACCTGGACAAATGGTGCAATCTCCCGGAACCTCAGTTGCTTCTTCTGTGAAACACACAGCGGGGAACGCCCTTCCCGCAGGCATTCTGGGGAGAGGCGAGGATGATGCTCCTGACCTCTGTGCATCTCAGGGGTCCCTCACACCAGCTCTGTGCGTGTAGGCATTGTCGCCCCCACTTCAGCAGACAATAAACTGAGGTCTGAGAATTCAGCAAGTTGTCCGAGGTCGCGTGTAGTGACAGCGCCAGGAGTAACAGCTTAGCGTTCAGACTTAGGAGCCTGCATGCTTAGTGACTGAACGTGAGAACCATACAAATCCAACCATTCAGGGCGGGGAAATCATAGGTTCATAGTTGTTTGTATAGAAAATAATACAATAATCAGTATATAATGATACAGGAATAAAGTCTGTTTTGCATATTCACAACGGTAAACCTACTTTTGCCCCACCCAGTATATTAATTTTTTAAAGGACTGTCCTTTCAAAATGGACAGCTTTCCTATTCATTGGAAGTATATTAGAAATCACAGCAGGCCCCTATTCGTTTTTTATTTTGTTCATTCATTCAACATACAGTTCAAGAAGGTGTCTAAGTCGGACCGCCACGGGTGCTGTGGGGCGGGGCGTGGTCATTTCTGGGGAGCTGCGAAGGGGAGACTGAGGTTGGCCTGAGTAAGCTGCTCGTTTGCTGCAAGCCTGCATCGCAGAGTCCTGAGCAGGCCCCGTGTCCCTGTGCGTGTCGTGATAAATCCACTCTGACAGGCCGGACCACTGGCGCGATGGAAAGCCCATTACATCATGCTGCGTCAGTGATCCGAGGATTACAGATGAGCGCGAGAGGACGAGGGAGTCCAGAGGGACCTGGAGCCGTCATCCATCACCTCCGGGCAGGGCAGCTGCTGCGCACGGAGGGCACTCAGCGGGCCGCCGGACCAGGGTCAGACCACCCGCAGGGGCCTGCAGTCCTGAGCGGCCTGTCTCAGATCGGTGACAAAGCTGCCCGTCCTCCGCTTGGATCGCAGGCGTGTTTTTAAGGCGCCTGCGTGTTGATTTATTCTTTCAGTGCGCTGGACAAATAAGTACTGAGCCTGCCGGGTGCTGGGAGACAAGCTGAGTGAGAACAAGGGCCCTGTCCTCAGGGCGTCCACGGCGCAGGACAGAAACAAGCCCGCCAATAGACAGGCGTCACCGTGTAGCCATGGCTTCATGGTGAGATTTTTAGAGGGAAGCCCCTGACCCTCCGCAATTTGATGGGATGTTCAAGGCTCTCCCCCATGAGGGGGCCCTAGTCTGTGGTTTCATATTTTTAGTTTCCTGAGTTTGGGGAGAAAAACGTCTAATAGAAAAGGTTAGACAGACCTAGGGACCCATTTCCGTCATGTCAGCTCTGCGATCCTGAGCTTGAACAAGCAACCCATCTCCCTGAGCCTCAGTTCGCCCGACGGTGGGTGACCTGTGCAGCCTGAGGTGCAGAAGGGACTCGGGCTTCTATCCTACTTCCTAATACTGGCTTAAAAGGAGAGGACGCGTCCCCCTTTAGTGTGCCCCTTTCTCTCACTTCCCCGGTTCCGATGGCCTGGGACAACCCCAGACCTTGACTTCTCAGGGACATCTGAGGCCTCCTAGTTCCATCCTGTTATAATCCAGTCTTCCCGAAACCTTCCTCCTTAGTCGTTAGCATTCGTCTCTGCGTGCACCCCCAGCCCTTGGCAGCCTCCTGCACTCTCACACCCTGATGTTCCTCCTGCCAATCCAAGGCCCCTCTCCAAGATCATAGGGTCCAGATGTCCTTAAAGACGAGGGCCTAGGATTCCTGGGGGCCATCAACTGAGGGGCAGCGGATGCTTCCATAGCGCCCGGCACCGAGTCCCACGCAGCACAGGCCCTCAGCAAATTGGGTCAGTGACTGCATGCAGCACATCCATTCCGCTCCTTTTGCTACCTTAATATGGTGGTAGCTGAGGTTCAGAGAGGGCGGGTGACTTACCCGAGGTCACACAGCTAGTCTGTGGCAGTGCGTGATCCCAGGCTGCACGATGCTGTGTGGCCACGTATGGTACTACTGAACGTGGCCTCCAGGTTGCATGCTGTACTGGTCTTGCCCCAGGATCACGCGCCAAACCTCCCAGTGGCCCCTGTCGAAGGCAGCTTTGAATTCCCCACTTTGCAAATGAGGAATCAGAGTCTTGAGGACACCGGGAACTGGCCCCCACATCACAGAGCTCGGGAGTGGGCAGAGCCAGGGTTGGAACCTGTCCTGACTGTAGGACCTCTGTTTTAACCCCTGTTTCTCAGACCCTTCCTAACAACTGACTCTTTGAGGTGGTGAGGCGTTTAACCGTCAGAGTGAAGAAAAGTTAGAGACTTTCAAGGCAGACACAGTGAGCTGAGCTTTTAAATATAATCCTTTCAGGAGCAGATGAGGCTGAGAGAGTTTATTTCAGAATGAACTGCTGAAATCATGAAGTTTGGATAAAAAGGACCTATTAATCGCTGTGCCACATCCGGGGATAAACGAAGTCTTTTAAAATGCCACCAACATCCAGGAAAAGAAAGTAAGCAAAGAAACACAGAGTAATTCACATGTTCAAAGCCTGGAGCACATTCTCTGTTCCAGGGTTGTTGTTAGTAAAAATGTTTCTATAAAAGTTTCCAAAATTGTAGACTTCTCAGACACATCATTGAGCTGCTGTTAGGCTATTTTAAGACAGTCCCCCCCGACTGCCTCCACAAGATGGAGGGCCGTTCAGAAGCATGAATCATCGACCAGTGACCTGTGATACATGAGAGGAACTTCTGTTAGTTTTAATTCAATCTCAGCCTGCAGTGAAGTTCGATAATACGTAGAGCGGCCTCATTTTCCTCTTATTAAAGTGAAGGATGTGACTTCAGGGAGAAATTAGCTAATTGCACAGGAACAGTTTGCGTATAAGAAAAAGGAAGGGCGTGTGCCCTTGTGAAAGGAAAAACAAACAGGAGCTGAGATGTCGTGAGTCAGAAGCTGTCCTCCAACCCGAGGAAACTGGAAGGCACTACTTACAGAAGAGAACCTGTGTCACAACCCCAAAGACCCCAAAGGAAGGTGAGCCGGAAAAAAAAACAAAACAAAACCAAAAACTTTTCTTTTAAGCTACATATTGGACCGGTCAACCCCCCTTGAGTATATGAGCTTTTACTCCCCGACTGGGGTCACGGCTCAGCTCCTTCAGCCGGGTGCCACAGAAACGTTCCCTAACCAGGATTCCTTCTGCCTCCTGAACCCCTCGTCCCCATCCGTGGCCCTCTGCTGCCACCAACCAGAAACCGCGACGCCATCCTTCCCTTCTCACTCACACCCTACCTCCTCCACGTAACGGGGAGTCTGGCTGGTCCCACCACCCGAGCTGCTCCTCCGTCCTGCACCCCGGCTGCCCCAGGCGCTGGTTGCCCTGGCCCACACTTCCGCTACGTTCCAGCTGATGATACGCGCTTCTCTGTGTCCCTGTCTCTCCTCTACGGTGCCAGCTCAGTGAGCTTCTTAAATGACTACCCTGACCGCATCTCTCATCTGCTTGAAGTCATTCCACAGCTGGCTCTCCACAGCTTGTAGGACAGCATCGAAAACCCCTAACTGACCCCAATTTACCTTCGTGGGACTCTTCCCTTCTGCCCCCTCTCCTGGAACCCTGTCCTCAGTCCCTCCAATTTCTTGCAAATGCCTTAACATGTTTTTGTCGCTCGTGCTTGCATCTCGCCCCCAGATCTTCTTTGCCTGCTGTGAATTTGCTGGTACCCAACTTGTTCATCTGACGTAATCCTGCTCGCACTTTAAGACTTCTCCCAAACATCCTACCCTCTGTTAGGACTTCAGTATTATGTTGGTGTTGGGATTGGAGGCGGTATCTAACGTTGCTAATTGCTTTGGAATATGTTTATTGGGTTAGTCTTTTTCTCACTCATTTCTGCTGCTCCTTTCCCACAAAGTGAATTTCAAGTGACTGGGGCCTCTTCTCACGTATTGTTTTCTGTTGCTTTTCCCCCCAGCCGTTCCTGTTATGCTGGTCACAATTCTTGTACCGTCGTTTTGGTTATTAAAGGCACCCAAGACCTAGCTTTGTTTGAGGACAAGGTTACTTTTAGTGCTCTGTTTTTCCAAACATTCTGGGTCTTCCCTTTAGAGGGGCTTTCTGGATGCCCCTTCCTGGCTCCCCTGCCTGAGTCACCCCAAGTCTGTAATGCAGAAATGGGGAAGCAGACTCACTGCCTCACCAGGGTGTTCAGCTGTGAAGCCTGGGATGCCCAACCCACCTCCCCACCCTCTGTGGGGGTGGGCGTGGGGGGACGTGCCCCTCCTCACACCAGTCAGTTACGGGAACACGCGTCCAGCCCGGGCAGTGGGGTTCACCTCCCAGCAGCCCCGGTCCTCACAGAAATGCCTCTATCCCAGCCCCTCGCTGTGGTGACTTTGCCCCTCAACCCAGAACTTCCTGTGGAGACCAGCGAGAAAGGGCTGTGGGAGGCCCGGGAGGCAGGGTCGTGCTCGGACAAGGAGAAGCCCACGGTGAGTGGGTGCTGGGGCATTGTTAGGTTAGACTGAGCCGAGCCTCAGGGTGCACAGCTGTGCGGACAGAGAGGCCACCAGTCAATGAGGACGGTCAGCCACCAAGCAGTGGGTCGGCAGGACGAGGAGTCCTCGGTGAGCCCACGCGGTCCAGTGGCCAGTCCCGGCCACTCCGCCTCCTCCCCTCCACCCCCGCGTCGGGGGGCCATGCAGATTTATTGCCTTAGTGTTCAAATTGCTTTGAACCTAATAACACTCTGGGGCCAGCACATTATTTTTATATCGTAACTCATTTACGTGAGGGGGTCTGGCTTTCCTAAGAAGGGTCATGACATCAAGTCTCCTTTTCTTATGCCGTAATTAGATTTAAGTGGAAAAGAAAGTTGATTTAGAAAATTCAAGTCATTATTCGTAGGGTCGTACCTGGGTAAGGCAGAGATGGGGATGGGGTATCTGACCACCTGGCATCTGGGAAGGTCTGGAAAGTTCCTGGGGCCGTTCCAAGTTCAATATTTCACAGCCCGGAGTGCTCTGGCAGACGCTTCAGGACTTGGCGGTCAGAAAGAATGTGTGTGCGCTGCCGTCTTAGACTCCTTCAGTTCACGTCTTTGTTTGCAAAATCCTTGTTTTGCAGTTACCAATTCATTTCTTCAGCTGGAAAACGGTGAGAGTCAGATGTCTTGTGTGTGGTCCTTGCTATCTGGTGTGGCAGTTTGCCTGGCCATGATACTGGAAATTGGCTTTGCTTTCTGGGGGCACAGCTGCGATGCAGGCAGGTTTGGGGTGCCAGTCCTGAAGGGAAGCCAAATTGCTCGTTATAGCTCACACGGCCCCATGCAGTGGCTGTGCCCTGGAAATTTGCCTCTGAATCAAATATTGGGAAAAGACAGCAAACTCACAGCTATTAACAACCACACCTAAAACAAAAGCAAACTAAGCAAACAAATAGAACAGGAACAGAACCACAGAAATGGAGATCACATGGAGGGTTAGCAACAGGGGCGTGGGAGGAGGAGAGGGGGGAAAAGGTACAGAGAATGAGTAGCATAGACGGTGGGTAGAAAATAGACAGGGGGAGGGCAAGAATAGTGTGGGAAATGTAGACGCTAAAGAACTTATGACACATGGACATGAACTAAAGGGGGGAGTATGGGTGGGAGAGGGTGTGCAGGGTGGAGGGGAATGATGGGGGAGAAATGGGAGAACTGTAATAGCATAATCAATAAAATATATTTTAAAAACAAACAAACAAAAAAGAAAAAAGAATAAAGAAAACACAGTGCCTCCCATAGCGTGATACAGATTTGGGGAATGGAAGGGTGAGCAGCAGGAGACGATGCAGCCAACAAGGCCGATGGATCTGGTCTAGAATCCTGGTGCTGCTCCTCACTGGCCGTGGGCCTCCGTCTGTCTGTCCGTAAAGTGGGGACAACAGCGTGCTTGTGTCATGGGGGTTATGGTGAAACTTGAGCGACTCCCATGAGCCAGGAGACCACGTCCATCACCGAGCCCGCCCCGTTGCGAGCGCTGAGTAAATGTCACCCCTAGTGGTTATTACGCTCGCATCCATGGTCAATAACAGTGACCGTGAAAATACACATGGGCAGTCCCTGAACTGCAGCGCCTGCCCGCTGCGTGCCCCCCGCAGGAATCCTGCGTGAATAGCTTTGAGAACTCTGCTTTTCTCCCTGTTACTGCCGTTGTCCACGGACATGCCTCCTCACCGGCCCCTGGGTACTGTGCCTCCAGAGCCAGGTCCCTCGTCCAGTCCTTCCACAGGGCGAGTCCATCACCCCCTTCTCTGTGGCCCCGCAGCCCTCATGCACCCCCTTCTCCCTCCTGTGGTGCTCCTCGCTGTGGACGCTGAGTCACCTCTTGTCTGCTGCCTTCCTCACGGGACTGGCTGGTCCAGCACTGGACTGCAGTTGGAGCTACTGATAAAACAGAAAGCCCAGAGACCCAGGAGACCGTAGAAGGGAAGGACCTGGGCTCAAAGCCAAGTGCAGCCACAGAGCTCAGCTGTATTTCTGTTCATCCAGAAACCTGGGCCCGCTTCAGTTGAGTTCCCCAGAGAGAGCTTGCCTTTCCTCATTCTTTCGCCCTCCTGCCTGGGGCTCCCTGCGGGCCCAGGGAGCCTTAGGAAGCCTTAGTGAGAGTTTCTGGGACAGGAGGCAGATGTCACCATCCTCGAGGGGACAGGGAAGGACACAGGCTCTCATGGGAAGAACCAGCAGGCCCAGGAAGAAAAGAGGCTGGCTGAGGCTTTCCTGCCATCGGGGAGCATAAAGAGAACCCTAAGGGAGCTTTGTGACTCCCCAAGAGTCACATCATCCCTCTGGTCTTCCACTTCCTTAGCTGTAAGACTTAAGGCTTGCTTGAGAAGAACAGTGTTCCGACTGTTCAGCGGAGTCCCAAGTAGTCTCCGGGCTGATTCAGCCTCTCTGACTGGGAAGAAGGAAGAGGCCCCACCCTTTGTACCCTGCCAATCACAGAGGCCCCTCCCCTTCTTACCTTGCCAATCCTAGAGACCCCTCTCTTCACACTCTGAACCTCAGAGGCCCACCCCTTCTCATGCCACCAATTGCAGAGGCTTCTCCCTTCTTACACCACCAATCAGAATAGCTTTGACTGAAAGTGTTTACATATTGAGATTACCTCTGTACCTTTAGATGATAGAATTATTTGGCCTTTAAATACCTTGAAATGCTTCTGAATGAGATTATACATTTGTCTCTTTCCAGGCTCAGGGATGCCCGGCACTAAACTTCCCCTGAAGGTCACTAGGTCAGGGAGGAGGAGGAGATGAAGGGAGGGCGTGCATCAGCCCTCTTCCTACACTCAGCCCCGCTGCGATCCCTTCAGTGCCCAGCGCCTTGGCTGGGAACCGATTTTCCTCTTCTTGCATTTACCTCCAGGCTAAGCTTACTAAGAATTAGATCATGCTTGAGATCATTAATTCAATTCAATTAAACAAGTATTTATAAGTGAGTGCTTGGTGCCTTCCACTGGACCCCGGGGACTCAGCACAACACTGGCCCTGCTGTTAGGGAGCTTACGGTCCGCTGAGGCGTGTTGGATCTGGAAAGGATGTTTTAAAGATGAGATGCGTACACCCAGAGAAGTAAAGTGATTTGGTCCAGGTCACACGCAGTGAGCGATACGCCTAGAACTAAGCCCCAGGTGTCCCGAAGTGATGGCTACAGCCGACTTCACGTTTTTTACTCATGAGCAGGAGGACCGGAAGCTCCCTCTGGAATTTGCTACAATCTCAAGTGGTTTAGTAGTTCAAAGAGGAATCTGTCCTCTCCTAAGTCTCCCTGGGGATGGCAGGCCGGGGAGTTGGAGTGGGAGGGGATGGGGAAAGGGGTCTGTCTGCTCTTGCTGTAACTTCCCATTGCCACATGGTGTCACTGTTCAGCACAGGTCCTGCACAGGCCAGAGTCCTGCTCCGGAGTTATCACTGGCCCAAATCCTGTATTTGCTTCCAAGGTGCCACAGACTTGGGTTCCATTGTTTTGCCTCTTTAATTCCAGGCTTGTATGCTCAGACATTGATTGGTAAGGGATAATTCAAGGTGTCTGGGTCAGCTTTAGCCACACGTATAACAGGATCCAACCTTCCCCCACGCATTCTGTGACCCATGTATTAAATCAGTGTCAGTGACCACGGTTTCCACAACCTCTAAACCACTTTGTGTCCTGTCTTGGTTTGTGTCCATCTAGAATTACATGGACTCTTTGCAGATTCTTCTGCCACCTCCCAGGTCAAAATATAAAGGGATGGCGCCTTCGTTAAGCCAGGTAATATTGCATTGTATGTGTGCATAACTCAGGGGTGTCACTCATGAGACACCCCTCCACCCCCACACCGCTCCCTCTTTCTAAGGTTACCTGTTCCATCTAGGTAGGAAGATGTTGTTACCCTTTACGCTAACTTCTAATTCACATTGTTTCTTGCTTGTCTGATTCCTATAGTAATTTCTCTTTGGCATACATTCCAGTGTGCTTGTATAATTGTTATTTAGCTGTGCCAGACCTGTGTACACTCAGCTGGAAGCAGATTTGTGTGTTGGATAGAAAGACCCACTCGAGGCTCCCAGGTGTCGCCCCACCCTCCTGGAAGTCACCACGCGGCCTCTGCGGCTCCGAGTCCCAGGGCACTAGCATCTGCTGGGGCCCGGCTGGCGTTGAGATGGATGGTCAGGGATCTCCAAGGAGAAGAAACGATTCCTTTGCCTGGCTGCTGCTTGCAGGCAGCAAGACAAATATGTCAGTTCCTGAGGGGAAGCTGTGAAAGCTTAATGGAGAGTATTACCAGGATTGGGAGAGAGAGAAAGGAAACCAAAAACAAAACCCAGCATGCTGAGAACAGCTCCAGCAGCCAACAAAACACTCATCCGAGGGAAGGAAAGAGTCGTTTTCCCATTGCCCACGCCTGTGTTCCATGTAAAGTAGTAGAACTTGCACCGAGACTGGCATTGGAAAGGTGCGTGTTTCCGCTCTGTTCTTTGATGGGCATGGCCTTGGGTGTGTCACTCAACTTTGAGTCGGTTTCCTCATCTGTGAAATGGGGTTGGGTGGCTGTTGCAAGCATTTAAGGAAACAGCCCAGCAAATGGAGCTTAGCACATGGTTTGACAATAAACAGCACCTTGCGGTATCTGTCATCAGGAAACTCAGCCTGAAAATACTGTTTAATGAAGGGATATTGTGTAGATCACAGGCAGGGTTAAGGGGACAAATTAGGAATAATGAGTCACCCAGAGGCTAGTAGCTTCAAAAGCCATTAGTGCCCCCCCAGCTGAAGGGACAGAGGAGGAGGATAGTATGTTATTGGAGCTTGTAAAGTGGGGACCACCAAGCAGAAGCTATAGTTGGGGGTACAGCTACTGCCACAGTCAGGGTTGAAACTGGGTGCAGAGTGGGGAAGTCATGGCCCCCATCAGTCCTCTTGGCCCCTGCCATTGCCTCCCGCTGAAGCCCCCTCCAGCAGGGAGGACCTGGTGTAATAAACCAAGTTGGGTTTATTAAATATGAGGAGCAAGGAATAGCAGCCCTGAATCAGAATTTCAAAATGATCTCAAAGGCGAGACCTTAGGGAAGGTGCTTGTCAGGTTTTCGGCTGGGGCCAGTCAGAGGAGGGTTTTAGGGCAGAAGTTAGTAAGCGTGGTCTGGACAAAGATTGGTCAGAATTTGTGACCTGAGCCAGTGGCCTTATCTCAGGAACAGAGGAGTTCATAGGGGTTGTTGTGAATCAGTCTGTGGTCTTATCTAGGAATATATGGGATTGAAGGAGCTGGTATCTTTTGAGAACTTAATCTTTGTTGCATGTCACAGCTGGTTCCATTTATCCCTTGCTTTTGGTTATCATTCATTGTGCAAATTGGCTTCTGGTTTATGTCTCACTCCCATTAGCCAGACCTCACCAGAAGGCAGCCGGCCAGGGAGACTGAAGGAGAATGTCTGGTCTGCAGAGGTCAGCCTCCCAGGTGCTGCGAGAGGAGACGTGGTTTGGGGAACAAGGGCAAAACCGCAGCCCCCCACCTGCCCGCCTGCCCGCCCCCTTTTCTCTATTCTCTCCCTCCCCCATTGCTTTATTTCCCAGCTGGTGTTAATTCTTCCCGATCCGTACTGCAACAATCTATCACTCTTTTCTCCACTTCACACTTTCAGAAGCACTGCTCTTAGCCTGTGCATATTATGGTTATCTATGTATAGTAGTAATGTAACAGTATTATTATATATTTTGTCACTGAACACGTGTGCGTGCCATCTCTATTGCCAGGTGTCTTTTATACCCAGAAGTTGTATCTTCTAAATCAGTACCATCCACTTTCTGGCAAAGTTTTATAATCTGGATTGCCGTTTGCCCAAATGGCTATTGAGCATTTGTATTGTGACTATTTTGAATGATCAGCTGGATTTTGAAGTTTATTCAGTGTTCATTAATTAACATTTAACTAGACACAAGGGGCCAGGGTGACCGTATTGGTCAGTGCCACTCGCAATAGCCCTGTAGGGGCGACTCATATCACCTGCATCTTTGACTTCAAAAAACCGAGGCCTGGAGAGGTTAAGTAACATGCATGACCCCCTAGCGGGTAAAGGATGGATCCAGGACAGGAGCCCAATTCTCAGTGGCCCCAAAGACACTCCACTTTCTGACACAACTGCTCTGTCTTCCTGAATGCCCCTCTTCTCAGCTTCTTGGCTAATTCCCACTCATCCTTCAAGATTCAGCTCAACTGTGTCTTCCTCCAGGAAAGTCTCCATAATCCTCAAGCAAAGTTTTGAGAGCGTGCCACCATGATACCGAGTACATACCTCCATCAGCATTCTTTCACGTTGCGTTGCCCTTACTTGTTCAGCGTCTTAATCAGGTGTGAGGTCTTTGAGGACAGAAACAGAAGCACTTATGGGAGACACAGAGTAGGTACCAAGGAAAAGTGGAGTCAGTGAGTGCTTGGTCATCGCTGGCTCCGGGGAGGCCATAATAAGCATGAAGATGCCGCACGGGGCTGCAGGTGCTCATCGCACCTGTCTCCTTCCTAGGTGTGAGTTCCACGGACCGGCCAGATCTCTGCTCAGAGAACATTCAGGCCTGCCTGCCTCACTCTGGGGCTTTTTCACACTGCTGGCTTTGGGCGATGGATAGCTTAGGCACGCCGTATTAGGATCCTGAGCCTTTTTCTTCCTCCAGCCAGCATACATTTCCCCACATGACTTCCCAGCAGGGCGCCTGGAGATTGTGATATATAATTCAATAGGTTCTCCCAAGCAGCATGGCCCACTGACTTCTGGACAGAGACAGACATGTCTGGATGTCCAGGCAGCCGTGGGCCAAAGTACCACGATGCTGAGGGTCTTGGAGCAGGCGAATTCCCTGGTCTAATTAAATAGAGGCACTCTGACTCCGTACCAGGGCACAGCATCGTTACAAACGGATTTGAAGGGGCAGGAGAGGGAGGGAAGCTGTGCCCCGGGAAACCTCAAGTCCAGAGAATGTTCTGCTGTGTCTACTGAGGCCCAGTTTGTGGTCAACCCTTTCAGGAGGAGGGCCTCGGAGCAAATGACCTTGTCTCCTTGTCTTCGTTCTTTGCCCACCATGACCATTCGTGCCTTCAGCAGTTTGCATTGCTCTCAGAAACCAGTCCAAACTCCTTGGCATTATGTTCCGGCCATGGCAGTAGGTCAAGTCTCAAATGCCAACCAGGACCAGGTGGGTGGTAGCAAGAGTAGCGGCCTGAGGAGTGTGCTAAACCAGAAAGCCCGTGGCTGCGTAAAGAGAGCCCCTGCCCCGCTGACCACAGGCTCGTGCGCGGGTGAGAGTCGGGTCCTCTGTTCTCTTTCAGTGGAAGAGGGACATCTGGATTTTGGTGTGCTATACCCGGCTCCTTACTTTGGAGACCGAGTCAGGCACCTCTCGGGGCCGGATTTGGCCCATGGGCGGTTGCGCAGGCCTTTCACCTGCCCTGGCTCCACTGCCCTGGGCCCTTCACGTGCCCCGCTGTCCCGCCACTTCGTCCAGCTCACCGCCTCCGGGGTTCCCCGTTCCCACTTACGCCTCCGTGTGTCTGCTCCTGCTGCTCCTTCACCCCAGCATTGTCCCTTCCATTCCTACGTCAAGCCTGAGCTAGCCCTCCAAGGACCAGCTCAAGCGCTGCCTCCTCTGCAAGTCTCCCGACACCCTGGGCGTTCGCTCTCTCTCTGAGCTCTCTGTTTCCACCCCGTTTCTTGCATTCACCGCCTTTTGTTCTAATTTGTAGACTCGTTTGCAGGTTTCCTCAGTGAGAGAGCTCGTGAGCTCTGGGACACGGCCAGCTTTCCGCTGGACCCTGACTGCTTCGCAGCAGCCTCGGACTCCAAGGGTCCCCATTGGAACTGATTTGCATCCCCATTTATATGTCACCATCTCAGCGAATGGCACTGTCACCCAGTTATCAGGCCAGAAACTGGGGAGTCTGCTTCAATTCCTTCGTTTTCCTTACCTTCCTAGTCCTGTCAGTCACCAGGCAAGACCTGCACTCAACGTTCCCATGTAATCGCCATCTCTCTCAGTGGGCCCTTTTGTCACTCAGTACTAGGTGGCCAGGAAATGCTTCTTTAATGAATTGCTTAATTATGGGCCTGTCACCATGTACGAGCTTGGAGTAAATTGCACAGTGAGGACTCAGCAATCAGGGAGGGAAGGCTCCTGATGACAATGGAATTGAGCTGGATCGTACTGGCTGGGGACATGGGGGCCAAGGAAAGGGCAAAAGAAGGTGTGACCAGTAGGGAGGGCGGAATGGGGGCTGGAAGGAACAGGGCCCATTTTGGAGTAAGCAGGCGGTGCTGGCCAGGCTGGAGTGGAGTATTTCGGGTGGGTGGACTGATTCAAAGGGTTGGTTTTGGAGGCCTGGAAGCCTGGAGAGGAAATTCAGAGTTTCTGCATCAGGAAGTAGGGAGCCTTCGCTGGTGCTTAAGGGGGAGATCTGTGTTTACCTGCCCCAGGGAGGAAGCAGCAGGGTGTATAGGACAAGCCCTGGATGATGGGTTGGAAGGCTGAAAGCCTGGGCCGTGGGCTCGGGGTTCACTGGAAACGGGCAGCCACCGGGTACCTGGACAGCAGGGGGCGTGTCTGGAGGAAGGGTGTGGGTATCAGAGGGGCACGAAGTGTGTAGAAAGAAGGGGAGCCCAACGAAGCCCACCCCCTTGCAGTCTGACTTGCTAAGCACTGAGATGACTGTGAGCCTTCTCTCTCGCAACGCTGGACGGAAAAATGGCTAGGCTGGCAACGGTTCTCACTCTTCTTTGGCTGCTTAATCCCTCGTTATAGCAGCAAGTAAATGAGAATCATGATCACCGTCCTGAGGCTTTCCAGGTGACAAAGTGCTTGTTCACGTCCTCTTTGATCCCCACACTAGGTCAGAGGTGCTGCCAATCCCGAGCCCCACCCCCTCCCCGCCCCCCCATGAGGCCACGAAGGTCCTGGTGGAGAATCTCCATTCAAGGTCCAGGAGGTGCCATTCCCTGTCCATGGCCGTTTGCCCTTGAGTTTCAGTTCGAAGCACAGTGTCTGGGGTGGGGTCCCCGGGAGATCTGACTGTGTGCATAGTGAGTGGGACTAACCCCCCCGGGTAGTTCTGGAAACCACAGCGCTCCCCTGCCTGCCCGGACATCAGATGGGTTATGTTACAGCTACGGGGTCCCGATGCCAAGCGCTGATGTGTCCTGAGTTCCTGTCTCCCTGCTGCCATCTTACGCCCCTGAAAGGCTTTCTGGGACACCTCTCAGCAGGTACCCATTTTTAAAACCTGCCACTCTCTGGCAGACCGAGAGTCTACAGTGTGCCTGCTTCCCACAAACCCCGCAAAGTCGAGACTGAAATAGCCCTTCCTACTGGGAGCAGAAATAGAAATCGTGGCACAGATCTATGTATTCTTATCTCTCAGCAGGGCGCTCCGTCCCGAGGGTAGCCGCTGCTTCCAGCTCTCCGCCGCGTGAACCGGCACCAAAGGGCTTTCCCTGTTGGGAAGGGAAAATGCAGACAGCTGTGTCACTTTCTCCGTGGTGGAACAAACCGCAGTCTGTTCTTGTCTTCCCTTCCTTTTTCTTTCCTTCCCCTCACAGACACATTCTTTCCAGTCGCCCCCCTCCCATTGTAGCAGGACCAGGGTCATCCCGCATGTGAACACGTCGCCGGGGTGCATAGGAGATGACGTCCCTGCCCACAGAGGGCTTCCCGCTGGTCTGGTCGGGGAAGCAGACTCGACCGGGGACAATCTGGAGCTTGTAGGTGCTGGGACGGAGGGAGTTCTGAGACGGCGGGGGAAGAAGGCGCCTGGCCTTTCTCAGCCGGCATCCCCTCTGCCAACAGAGAAAGCATTTCCATCGTGGCCTGGCCTTGGGCTTGATGCCATGACCTTGTAAACAGAATTTTTAAATGGCTTCATTTCCCAGAGAGGCGGGAAAGTATTGTTGGGCCGAGACTTTTAAAAACGTGCGTGCCCGACTCTGGAGGAGGCCATGGGGACCTGCAGGCGGAAGCCACGGCCCCTCCCTAATTATATCCCATTCTCCCAAGCGAGGCCGTGCTGCTTCTCAGATCTCGGAGCAAGATGCCTCCCAGGGTAAATATTAACAGGTGCCCCCCTTCCTCTTTTCATCCTTATCATGTTTCAAAATGCATGCTTTTCTTCTCCCGCCTCCTTTATTTATTCATTCTCTTGGTCTGTCCAATCGGAATTTGCCAGGAATGCCTGCTGGCCCAGTGGGCAGATAAAGTAACCAGCCTCCCCGAGGGATCTGACCCCTGGACGGCCCCCAGAATCCCTCAGGATCTAGTTTCCATGGGAATACGAACGCTCTGGAGCCATCGGCAGGGCAGCTTTCCACGGGTTGGAAGTGGACCGCAGGAAGGTGTGCAGTAGGGCACATTTGTGCGGGAGACAGTTTGGGGGGAAGAAAACCGTGTGCTCGTTTTTCTCGTGTCTGCACAGACCATGTCTGGAGGATGACGTGAGAACTAGAAGCACTGGTTGCCTGCGGCGACGGGAACAGTTGTTGCTACAGCCGAGCAGGAGAGAGACTTTGTTCTGTACCCAACTGGACTCTGTGCCACATCGATGTAGTTTTCATTTGAAAGTAATTTTAATGAAAATAAAAAGTAAATAAAATGTTAAAGGTCTGCAGACTTCCCTTCCAGACACTCTGAATCAGTGTGTTTGGGTACCCCGCCGCCCAGCCACAAATTTGGTGCGTTAGCCATCCTTAACTGTTCTCAGTTCTCCAAATGAGCCACGATCCTTCTGGCCTCCGTGCACTAGCACACGCTGCTCCCTCGCCTGGGACACACTTCCCCTCCAGATGCCTTCTGTCCCCACACCCCGACCATAACCCCTAGCCCCGCTACCTTCTTCAAGATGGCCCATCTCTCTGTTTCCGAAACATCCATGCTCCCCACCTCCATCGAAATCGTCTCAGGCAGGTCTGTACTGGTCTGATTGTTTGTACAGGGAGCTCATTAAACTTCTAACCCCAGAGAAAAGAGATCATTCTTAATGTCCAAGGCATGAGGCAGTCTCCGGGCCAAGATGAAGGCCATCTGGAAGGCCAAGATGAAGTCACAGGTGTCCCTCTAGGCCAGCTGAGCTCCGAGGCTGCTGCTCTCACCTGAGCCATTAAGAGGGCCACCACATCCCCAGGACCCAATAAAAGGGAGACACAAGCCCTGTTTCCTGCAAGCTTCCTGGGGCCACTTCCTGCTTCCTGCGGCACTTCCCTCTCTGCTCTTGGCCTCTGCAGTCACTTGTCTCTTTTGGTTCCATCAACAAGATTTTCTTTAAATCTAATGGTGATTTAACATTTATAGTCGACTTAGGTGGACTTCTGGCTCCATCTGCCTCTGGCCACTTGGGGTCAGTGGCTGGCTCAGCCAGCCCCGGCTCTGGGAGTCATCGTTAGCAGCAGCTCGCTGGGTCAGCGCCCTTGGGGCAGCCCCTCCTCAGGGAACTGGCCATCGATAGGTCAGCATCAGATCAGCCCTTTTGGGGGAATCAGAGCCCTGGGCCTGGAGTGGGGTTTCAGCCCCTGGAAGCTGGCTCTTGGGAGGGCCCAGTGAGAACACCCTAAGGTCACTGCCTACAAGCAGACGGTTCTCAGGCAGGTGCCAGGCCCAGGCCCAGGCCCAGAGCTGGAGCAGCCAGGCCGAGTGGTCCCCGGTCACCATCCAAAGTAGCAGGAGGGTCAGCACCAGACCCGCAGGATGAGGCCATGAAGCCAGCTCAGCTCCAGCTCAGTGGACACGGGACAGTGAGGGAGCATCAGCTTCGGGGTCACGTAGAAGAGTCATGCCAGATGTTCCTCCTAGTAACCGGGGAGTCTGGGGACATTACTGAGACCTTAGCGCTTCAGGTCTCTTGACTAAAATGGGGACAAGGATGCTACCCACTCACAGGGTCACTACTGAATTAAATCAGTCCGTTTATCCAAAGGACCGAGCCAGGCATCTGTAGTGAGAACTCAGTAAATGCTGAGCGTTGGTGTTCTTCAGTTAGGGTTAGGTTCTGCGTGTCAGACAGAAAACCCAGGCGACAAAACAGAGATGCGTGCTTTCCCCCGTGTACAGGAAGTGTGGCCGTAGCCTGTCCAAGGCTGGCGTGGCAGCTCCCCGGGGTCAAAGGGGCCACAGTGCTTTCTGTTTTTTGCCTCCACCCTCCTTCCTAGCAGTCTCTAATCCCAAGAGCAGATCGTTCTATAAGAAGGCTGCCAGATGTCCCATCGCTGGATGCGGCCTGCTGGTCCTTGCCTCTGTACCTGCAGTGCGCCCACCGCCTGGATGCCCTTCCCCGACCTGGTCATCCTGAACCCCTCGATTCAGAGGCTACTTCCCCAAAGAGGCCTTCGTTGACATCCCCACTGAGGACTCAGACTTGTCATGCCACAAACCACAGTGTATTGGTCTATCTGCCTGTCCGTTGTCTCACGTACCAGGTGAGACAGTGAGCTCCCTGTGTGCGGGTGCTTTGCCACCTGCTCCGTGAGTCCTGTCCTTCGCGCAGGGGGCGGCACAGAGACGCCGCCTAGCCCTGGTGCTACCGGCGAGGAGTTTGATTCTGCAGCTGCACTGCAGCCAAGTAGAGCAGCTTCCTTCCCAAAGCAGAGTGTTGACACTGGCCTCCGGGGCGTGTGCAGGTGAAGGCTGCGAACAGGAAGCTGCCCCGTGGGGGGCAAGAGGTCTGCTTTGACCCCGCCCCCACCCCCAAGACCCTCGCCAAGGTACTCTTCCCTGTTCGCCCAGTCAGTCACATCAGCTCCTGCCAGCTGGGTCCCTGCTGTGCTGGCCACCCACACATCCTGCAGGAAGCAGAGGGATCCGCAGACTGCCTTTCTCTCCAAGCTTCAGAACATCCGCCGCCATTTGGGAAGCCTGCTGCAGAGCTCCGGGTGCGGATGTGGGCCGGCAGGGGACCCAGAATGCTGGCGGGGGCACAGGCCTATCCGCGCAGCGAGAAGGACACAGCTGGCTCTGACGGGACTGTGCAGGTCATTTAGCAAAGCTGAGCCCCCACTGGGGGAGGCAGGCAGGGCAGCCCTGACTGGGGCGGAGAGGCAGCCGTGTGTGAAGGTGGCTGCTCTAGGGAGCTCGGCAATGGACAGGAGAGGGCGACTCAGTCTGCAGGGAGAAGACCCATGAGTACATCGGCAGGGATCAGTGGTTCCAGGACAGCCCAGCCCCACTCCCTAGTTGTCTCACCCCAGACCCAGAGCTGGGTTGCATGCGCAGTCCTAGGCCCCAGGCCCTTGCCTGCCTCCGACCCCCTTAGGAGAGATTTACATTTTAGGGCTGTTGGGAATGGTGAGTTCGTATGGGTTTTCTTTTGGGGGTGATGGAATGTTCTGGAAATAGTGGCGATGGTTGCTCAACTTTGAGAATATATTAAAAGCCAGTGAAAATGACTTTTAAGGTATGTGAATTGTGCCTTAATGATAAAAGAATGAACTAATGAGTGAGAGGCTGAATATAAAATTAGATGGGCAGATGGAGGGTTGGATGGTGAATTGATGGATGGAAGTTTTGATGGATCACGGCAGAAATGGACTCATGAAGAACTGTGAAGCCTCCAAGGAAACAACATTTCATCTTAGCTGCCAGTTTAGCAAGGATGGGACGAGGCTGGGGGTGCATCCCGTTGTGAGAAGCAAGAAAATATCGTGGATTAAAAGTTTTCCTCATTATTAGAAATAATTTTCTAGGTAGTGCTTACTCCAGCCACCAGCTCTCAAGTACACTTCACGCCCGAGCCCCCCACCCCCCACCCCACCGCCAGACACTCACACCCTTTCCCTTTGATCTAGCCTAATAGTTCTCTATAGCACTTCTCACAATCTGACACAATGTGCATTGATTGCTCCTTTTTTAATTGCTTCCATTCCCATGGGAATGGAAACTCCTTAAGAGAGGGGAACTTTTGCCTGCTCTGTTCATGGCTGTATGGCTGTATGGCTGCAAGAGCAATGCTCGACACATCGGGCATGTTCAGTAAGTAATGGTGGTTACGTGAATGAATATTCCTACTCCTGCGGGAAAGGGTGACCGAGCGCTTCTCTCCCATGGTTCAGACGGGAGAAAATCTATAGTACATATCGGCATACGCTTGGTGCGACCCGCTCATTATATTTGGAGCCCACCTGAGAAATCGGAGAAGAAAACTGAGAAAACAGGTCAACTCGGAGCCAGGTGGTCTTAGCTTGTCGGCTTGTCAATTTCTGCCAAAAAAAAAAAAAAAAAAAAAAAAAAAAAAAAAAGGGCAGCTAGAAATTTCACAGGGATTGCATTGCATCTGTAAGTTAGTTTGGAGAGTATTTTTAATCTTAGTAATGTTGTCTCCTAGTCCGTGGGCATGGATGTCTTAGCATTTATTTAAATTTTTAAAAAATAACTTCAATCATGTGCAAGAGTTTTCCGTGCACACGTATTGAACTTATTCTATTAAACGTATTTCTATGTGTTTTATTCTTTCTGATGCTACTGTAAATAGAATTCTGTTTTTAATTTAATCTCCAGATTGTCTGTTGATTTTGCACATAGAAATATAATTGATTTTTGGATATTGAGCGTGTACTCTCTAATTGTGCTGAACTCATTTATTAGTTCTGATTGGTTTTTTAGTGAATTCCTTGGGATTTTCTCTGTATAAGTTCATGTCATTTGCAAATAGTTTAATTCTTCCTTTCAATTCCAATGCCTTTTCTTTCTTTTCCTCCCCTAACCATCCCAGGTAGAATGTTCAGCAGTGTTGGTAGAAGCAGTAAAGAGACGGCATCTGGTTCCTTATTTCGGGTGGGGAGGAATTTTTTTTTTTACTGTACATTACATATGTTGTTAGCTGTTTTGTGGGGTGTTTGTTTGTTTTTTGTGGATACCTTTGATCAGATTAAGGAAGATCCCTTCTATTTCTAGTTTGTTGAATTTTTTTCCCCCAGAGGTGTTAGATTTTGTGAAATGTTTTTTCTGTGTCTATCGAGATGATCACACAGGTTTTTTTTGTCCTTTATTTTATCAGTATTGTGTATTTCGTTGGCTGATTACTTATATTGAACCGAGTCTGTTACTGAGATAAGGTCTTAGTGTATAATCTCTTTCATTTGTCACTGGGTTCAGCCCGCTACTATTTTGGTGAGGTATTTTGTATCTATATTCACGATGGATATTGATCTGCAGTTTTCTTTTGATGCCTTCACCTGGTTTGGGTGTCTACATTCTCTTTTGATATTCTCTGTATGGTGAGACATTGTTCTCCCATTTTCCTTTATTTCTTTGCACGTGGTTTCTGTTAGTTCTTAGGATATATTTAAAACAGCAGACTCAACATCTTGGTCCAGTAAGGCTCACATCTGGGCTCCCTCGGTAGAGGCATCCACTGTGAAGATATAGCCAATAGTCCTGTGATCGCGGTAGTAGCCTTCCTCAAGGGCAATTTCCATGGGCTGTTTTTATCTGTTTGTTTGTTTCTGTGTGTGAGCAATGCTTTCTTTCTTTGCATGGCTCCTATTTTTTTTTTACTGGACGCTAGACATTTTAAATGATAGAACGTGGCACCTCGAGATAACAGATGCCACCAGTGTTCACTGTTGTGCAGTTTTATTGTTGCTGGTGGTGTTTGTTATTTTAGTGAGTTTTCTGGATTAATTTTGTAGAATCTTTTTTTAATGAGTGACTACTTTTGTCTTCAGGTCGCTTAGTACTCAGTTAATGATCGGGCAGGGATTTCCTTCAATCCTTGGGGCCGTAAGTCTCCCTGTCTCTGCCGAGGGGCTCTCTGGGTGAGTTAGGGGGTACGCCTAGCTGCTGAAGCAGGCGCTCTGTCCTCTACCTTAGTCTTCGCTTCCTGCTGGTTCAGAGCTTCCGCACGAGCCAGAAGCGACAGCGCAGGTCTTCTCGGGTCTTTCCTGGCGTGTGTGCATCCTGCGTGCGTGCTTGGCTCCCGGTTCCCAGGAGCCCCTTGGGCCCGGATTTCTCTCTAAGGCTTTTGTCTGGCTTATTGTTCTCCCCAGCTGTTATCGCCACCGTGGTCAGCTGCAGCATTGAACGATACCCACTGAGTGGTGTTGTCAACAGAATCCTCTCAGAAAAAAAAAACAAAAAACAAAAACTGCTCCCCCTGGCCAGGCTTTGCGTTCGGGCACGTGAGGACAAGCCCTGAAGAGGGGGCTTTCCAGGGAGCTGCTACACAGATGGAGAAATGGCAGCTGTCCTGGAACTGGGCTCACCGGCACTGCGACCCGCCCTGCGCCCTCCAGAGGCTGCCGCACTGCTGATACCATTAGTTTTCAAGACTATCATGGGGCTGGGGAAGGGGAAATGGGACCATGGCAAGTTAAATTGCAGCAGTGATTGCTGTGGCTACTGAGAGTCAGCTGTTTCTCTTGAATAAATACTCCAGGGTTATTCCAAGACTTTGGTTAATTTCCAGAGCCCTGGACAAGTTGACTAGCTCCTCCTGCCTGTATTGAAGAGAGGACTTCGGAGGGTCCTTATCTGGTCATTTCTGAACAGTCTTCTCCACTCATTTCTTTAGACCATTCATTCTCTATCTGCCTTTGGGGATGCAATGAGAATTAATATGAGGGGCGACCTGAATGGGACCAGAGTTTATTTATTAAAAATTGTGTATTTATTCTGACATGTTTAAACTTCAATCACCTTCAAAGTACTCTCCATTTGATGCAGTACACCTATTGAGATGTTTTTCCCACTACTCAAAACAGTTTTGAACTCATCAATTTTGGTGCCTTTTAGTGCTTCTGTGGTTTTCGGTGTTGCCTCTTCCATGTCAGCAAAACGTTTCCCTTTGAGGACCTTTTACATCCAGGGAAACAAAAATAAGTCGCTCTGAGCAAGATCCGGTGAATAGGGAGGGTGGGGCGTGGGGGTCATGCTGTTTTTGGTCAAAACCTGCTGAACACAGCGTGGTGTGGGCAGGTGCAGTCAGTAAGTCTCTCATGGTGAGATGGGCAAATGTGTTGAAAGAGTCTAAAAAAAAATTCACTGAAGCCAAACACAGCCTCTCACAACAACGCCCACTGGCGCACTGATCCAGATGGGTTCCTAGAACACTCACCTAGCGGGGGAAGCCTGTGCTGCACGCGGCCCGCCCTTCAGAAGATCATTCGTGCGCACTCCTCATCCTCGGGAAGCTCACAGTGCACAGGAGAGAGACACATGCAACGTTAATACGATGTGGCAAAGCCGTCAGTAGAGGCATGTGCTGGGGAGATACAGCCAGCAGCTCTGCGATCGTGCTAGTGTCCTCCGGAGACAGGCCAGTGCATCTCACTTTTTGCATTGCCTACAAACCTAATTTGGCTGTGCGAGTTTTTTTAATTGTTCGTTTTTCCCGAAAGACCCCTGTCATTGCTGTCCTTCTGGCTCACCAGTCACTGTGCTCACCTGGAATGCGTCTGCTCCCATCACCAGGCAGTGGGGACGGCATCCGTTCTCTGGCTCCTTCTGTGCGTCCCTCTCCCCTCTCCCGAAACCTGCACTCCTCACCTGGCAGCGGGCCCGTGAATGGGATTAAAATGGGGATTCGGATTCAGCAGGTCTGGGGCGAGTCCGAAGACTCTTCGTTTTAACGAGGTCTCGGGCAATGCTGGCCCGTGGACCACACTCTGTGCCGTGTGGTCCTAGAGAGTCAGCAGCTGTGACCTTCCAGAACCTGCCCCGTGCACCTCCTTAGTGGAAAACGGCTCCTGTCTGCTTTCTCCACCTGAACTGTTTATGAACTTGAGCTTCAGAACGTGGGTGCCGGAGGGAGCCTGCAGGATGTTCTTGGTGGCCTTGAGAGTGGAGAAGTTCCTCCTCTGCCGTGAATTTCTGTGAGGTTCTGCTCAAAAGGCCGGGAGCAGATGGGGTTTGCAGGTCGCTGTGCAGCCAGTCAACCACGGCTGGATTTTCCTGGGGCCGTGCATTGCGTTGCGAGTCCTGGTGAAGGGGAAGGCAGGAGAAATCGCGTGGTTACGGGCCGGGCCAGGTGTCTCTTCCACACCTCTTCTGTAAGCCCGCGGAGGGGAGAAGGGAGAAAGCCTGTCAGGTGGAGGAAAGGGAGGGAGGGGAATGCAAACGCTTGAGGGCCGCTGTGGCTCAGGAGCTGCACAGGGAGCCCGTGCATGGGGTTGCAGTCACGCCGCCCAGGCTGCAACCCAGCAGCTGCCCTTAGTGGTGGCGTGACTCCTGGCCCGCTTCCTCGGGGCCTCAGCCGCTTCTGCTGTGCAGCGGGGGCAACGTCAGTCTCTGCAACACGCGCAGCTCCCTGCCCTGCAGCAGGCGCTTAGTCGTGTTAGTTCTTTTTATCTCGAGGCACTTCGCTCTGCCCTCGCCACCCATTATGGCATTCAGCGCTCCTAATTCTGGGAGGGAGGCATTGTGACCCCCGGTTCCAGACTGGGTCACCGAAGCCAAGAGAGGGTGACCCTGGCTGGTGTGGCTCAGTGGATTGAGTGCTGGCCTGCAAGCCAAAGGGTCACTGGTTTGATCCCCAGTCAGGGCACATGCCTGGGTTGTGGGCCAAGTCCCCAGTAGGGGGCACCTGAGAGGCAACCACTCACTGATGTTTCTCTCCTTCTCTTTCTCCCTCCCTTTCCCATCTCTACAAAGAAATAATTTTTTTTAAAAAAGCCTAGAGAGGATGAGCTGTCCAAGGTCAGCAGCTGGGATCAGAGCCAGGAGTGGTGGCCACGGCCCACTTCCAGATCTTGCTGTCATGCTTCTTGGGAGTGAGCTCCCTCCAGGGCCTGGAGACAGAGAGCAGCCGCAGCGTGGGGGGCTCCCCACCAGGAGAAAACCCTGTGCGTCGTCGCCCCCGCACCGGTCAGAGAAAGCCGCTTTTCAGGGGGCGGCACAGCTGCCCGTCTTTCTGCTGGGCTTCTGTGTGGTCCAGGGGTTGATTGTAGAATACCTGGGTCAACTGATGACCTTCACAAAGTCCTCCCTCCACAACGCTTCCCTCTGCCAGAATTTTGGTAGGGAGTGGGTGGGGGTGAGGTTGAGGTCGCCTTCCTGGGTGCCCAGGGGCAGCTATGGCATTTTGCCAGGTAGGAGCGGCCGGTGGACGGGATGCTCTGATCTGGGGGAGGAGCTGGTGTCCTTCTGTGAGACAGCAAGTGTCTCAAAGGGCCTGGGCGCAACTCGAGGGCCACCCTCCTCTTGGAGGTGGTGCTCTGGCCCACGGATGGGCCAAGAGTCTCCTCGGAGATCGCTCTCATACTCTGTTCATGTTCGTGTATGACTAGGCATTGAAGCCCTCGGATGTCCACTTCGTATTTTAACATAGGTGTGACCCGACTTAAGCCCCCTCCCTCAGTTCAGGACTTTGTGGAATGTTCACCCCATTCACAGCAGTGACAATCGCAGACTGTTCGTGTGTAGTGAACTTCAGCCCAAGCACAGGTCCCCTTCACAGATGGCATTCCATGGGCTCAGCCTTTCCGTCTCGCTTCCTTCCCCGAGCGGGGACCAGCCAGCTAGGCGAGCCCAGGGCTCCTGCTGTGTCAGGAACTGCTGTGTGGCTCTGGTTCTCCGTCTCTGGGCTCTGCTGTGCTCTGCGTCGGCTCCATTCTCTCTCAGACGCGCTCCTCCTGGAAGCAAGACCACAGCCAGCAGCCCAGGACGCTGTCCTAGCAAATAGCTGCCCCAGGGAGGAGACACATGTCTTTCCTGACAGTTCCTGTGAACACCCACATCTGCCCGCCGCTCCTGGAACTTACTTGCAGTCACCCTGCTGACTGCCTGGATCTGGGGCCTGAGCCCACGTGTGTTGGGGGCACGTGACTCCCACGGGAGTGGAAGGACAAGCAAAGAGTATTGGGGTGCCTCTGTTAGAAGAAGTGGACCAATAAATCTTGTTGGGATCTGAGCTGTCCTCCCCTTGCTCAGGCACGGTGTCGGATGGGTGAGCTCTGAGCGGAGCAGAGCTCCCCCTAGAGGCCAACATTTAGGAATCAGCGCTCTAGCTGCTTGACTGTTTTTAATTGGGAGGTGACGTTGGCCAACGTCCTTGACCGTGTGTGATGGCTGTCTCTGTATATGGAAATGTAGAGACAGGAGGTCTGCATATCAGCTTTTGGAAGCCAGGAAGGTGGAGTCTGGTATGGAAGAGTAGGAAATGCCGACGTCTACCAACTGTGTGGCTTTTGGTAAACTGTCCATTGTCTCAGCATGGCAATAATAGTACCTACCGCAGGGTTTGGGTTAGGACAAAATGCGTTAATGTTTGTGAAGTGCTTGGGCCAGTGTCTGGCACGAGGTAAGTGGTGGATGAGTGTTTGTTACTACTGTTTTCATTCCTCCCTCCTGTTCCAACAATAATGTTGATGGAACATTTTTAGCTTTTCATGGGCGTTTCCCTTGTCCTTGAGCAAATAGAGGGTTAGGATGGCTAACGCCAGTGAAGTGACAATGACCCAGTTGTACTGTGCACTTGGGGGTTGTCCTGCCTGGGGAACCCTGGTGAAGACACTTGGCCTCTTTGAACCTCATTTTCTCTTCCGTCCCCCCAAAATATAAAACTCACCCCGTTTAATCTCTAGCTATATGGTGCAGATAAAATAAGGCAGAAGAGAGAAAATGCATGCACAGTGGTGGAGGTTAGAATGTGTCGGAGTTCATGGAGAACCTCGCCTCTCCAGGGACCACAGCTGGGGGGGGGGGAAGGCAGGTAAACAGTTGCCCCCAGGATAGTGTAGTAAGACCCACCATAGCGGGGATCCCAGGATGCTGAGGCAGCAGAGAGGAGGGGCCCCAACTCAGCCTTGAAGGATGGACACCAGGTGACCAAAAGACTAGTAACAGGTATTAGTACAGTGACCGGATGGTGTTCCTTGGCTGGTGGCTATGGACAATTAATTCATAAACATCTCATTGCCCACAAGAACTTCATGAGGCAGGTACCAATAACCTCCATTTTTTAATAAAGTGCAAAAGTGGGTGGGACTCCGAGGGCGGAAAGCACGTGCAATGTCTCACACATCAGAGCCTCCTGCTTCTCGCGCTACAACTTCTCCCGGGCGCTGAGTCCTTTCCAGAGGAGGCAGTGCTTGGGCTGCCGCCTGGGGTCGGTGCTGGTGGCCAGGGAAGCCGGAGGCGAGGGAAGGCATTCCAGGATGGAAGGGCTGGCCTGGGTAACAGCAGGGAAGGGGAGAGGACGTGCTGTCTCAGCTCTGAAATGGAGCACTCCATTAAATAATCTGATGTAATGGGAAACGCACAGGCTGCAACAATCTATCAAATACTTCCAGCCTCTTGGAGAGAGAGAACAAATGAGCAAGTGGGCATTCTCAGGGCAGCGAGCAGGATTGCCTAAGCAGAGAAATTACTCTGCTCTTGCTAAATGACTTGGGGTGGCGAACACACACTACAGTGTACAGATGATGTGTTATGGGATTGTACACCTGAGACCTATGTGATTTTCTTAACCAATGTCCCCTCAATAAAGTCAACAAAAATGAAAAATTCAAAATAAATTGTTGTTTCTATTGGCAACTCCATGACGTCTCATAAAAGAAACCAGCACCCCACCTTCATTGCCCTGAAGATGGGGTGCTGAAGAAACTCATTTCTCTGCAGATCTCCAATTGCCATTAATTTTATAGGTTCTTCATAAATTTGCTGCTTTGGACATTTTTTTTTCTACCTATGTTTCTTCTCTCCTGTAGAGAAATGGTTTATTGGAAGTATCCACTTAGCTGTTTCAAAGCATTAATTTCTTTATTTCCTGGGTTTATTTAAATCCCCTTTGCCTCAGCCCACAGGCTCCGGACATTTGCACAAGAATCAAAAATTGCAACAGGCAGTTTTTTTACTGTAAGCCACTGACCTCCCCTAAAATAATGGGGGGCCCGTGTGGAAAACTGACCATGCTCTGAATTCTCAAGGTCCACAGATTGGATTCCAGAGCGATCCTTAGACTTTCTCTTCGTTCATTTGTTCATTCCTTCATTCATTCACCAACGACTCACTGAACATTTTTTTTTTAAAGATTTTTTTAAGTACTTTTTCTTTTCCTTTTAGATTTTATTTATTTATCTTTAGAGGGGAAGGGAAGGAGAGAGGGAGAGAAACATCAATGTGCGGTTGCCTCTTGTATGTCCCCTGCCGGGAACTGGCCTGGCAACCCAGGCATGTGCCCTGACTGGGAATCGAACTGCGATCCTTCGGTTCGCAGGCCCGAGCTCAATCCACTGAGCTACACCAGCCAGGGCCTCACTGAACATTTTGTAAGAGACTCTGCTTGGATTAAAGGACTGGTGACATTAGTCAAATGTAGACCCAATGCCCGAGAAGCTCAGGCTAACAGAATAGACAAGCAAATAAATGGCACCTGCCCGGGAAAACATGTGTAAGGAGGTAGCTGCAGGTGTGCTGGGGAAGAGCAAAGTCCATTGTGACAAGTTTATGCCATGAAGTCCTGTGTGTAGTTAGAGAGCAGGGGCCAGCTGTATGCTTTAATATGCTTGATGTCTGAGACAGGCTGTGTAGGAAAACGATACACCAAGTGTGATGCGGTTATGTAAGAGACAGTAGAAGCCTGTGCCACTTCAGTGACCGACTTGGAGATGAGTGGTGGAAGAAGCAGCTGAGTTACTTTCTTGGTGGGTGTGGAGAGACAGGGGTGGTTACAATTTTAACCCGATCTGTAATTTTTTAAACCAATAAATTGTTTTCATGTGACACTTGTCTATTTAGAGTTCAATTGCTCGATGCAACATTAGATGCATGTATAGGCTGCAGACATAATACAAAAGGAGAGAGCTTCAGGGAGAAGGGACATTTTCCTGTAGGAGGGCACATCTGGTAGGGCTTTGATGCATGGGTAGGAGTTTTCCAGATTGTTGACACTAAGCACCATGCTTATCAATAGAAACAAGCTGCAGGAGATGGCCAGATAACGTTGGGCACAAATTAGATCCTGGAGGACCTGGGGGGCCAACGTGAGCTGCCACGCAGAGGGAAGTGCCCACGGACTTGGAGCAGAGCTGAGTCCATCTCACCTTTCAACGTCAACCCTGGGTTTCTGCAGGGGCCTGCCTAGCTCCGGTCTCGGCCTGGACCAGGCCCACTGCATGAGAATAACATGGGAGGAACTTGCAGCTCTTTCAGCCTGCAAGCCCTGGCTGAGTGTTCGACGTACATCATCTCTGAATCCTCGGACCTGCCCCTGGGTCGGTATGTTAGCATCACACCCGTTTCGCAAACAAGGACACTGGGGGACAGACAACACTTGGAAATGATCACAGAGGAAACTCAGTTCTTTCCCAGGGCTTTGGGCTTGGACAGGCACATGTTACGTAGGAGGACGTGACTCCTTACAGTCCCTCGGGAGATATGACAGGACCATTCAGGACGCTAGAAAATAAATGTATGCGCAGTGTGATTGCAGTTATGTAAATAAATGCAAAAATGAAATGCCGACCGAAACGGTACCCAAGTGATAGGGTAGCGGGATTGCGGGTAGCTTTTTTGTCTCTTTTCATGAGTTGCGTTGGGGGCTGTGGTTGTTACTTTTACGATAAAATCCATGCTTCTGTAAATAATGAAAGGACTTTTAGCTCAAGGCTCCCGCGTTCCCCATAAATGGTGATGGGCTGACACGGGCAGAAACAGGAGCAGCGCTGTGTCCCAGGCTTCTGTGCAGACTGGAGAAGCGGGCAGAGGACCCCCGGCCCACTTTGGGGCCAGGGGGACGGGAATCCCAGCCCTCGGACCAGACCCCTGGCTCCCACTGCACGTCGAGGGGCTGGCGCCATGTTTTCCCAAACACGGGTTTTGTCCAGGAGGTGGTTTCAGAAAGTCAGTGGGGAAACAGGACGCTAGATCACATTGCATCACACGGTGTAAGAGGTTTTACCCTTCGTTCTTCCAATCTTTCAGGGTAAAAGGAGGAAGTCTCACTTAAGTGGTACAGCAGTCTCCCCTAGTCCTCTGGGGATACATTCTGAGACCCCTAGGATGCCTGAAACCACGGAGACCACCGAACCCTGTGTACACACACCCTTTTCACTTAAAGGAAGCACAGTGTGCTTCTGTGTCGCATGCTCGAACTGCCGGCATCGCCCTTCGAGTGCTCTGGGGCCATGGCTACGTGAAATGAGAATGGCTTGAACACACAAGCACTGGGGTACCACAACAGTGTGTGGATCTGATCGCTGGGCAAAGGGGTTAGCTGGGCCCGGGGCAGGGTGGAGTGGGATGCTGTGGGATTTCATCTTGCCACTCAGAATAGCCGCAGTTTGAAACGCATGAATGTTTAATTCTGGAATTTTCCATTTCATTTATTTGAACTGTGTGTGTCCACATAGAACTGAAACCACAAAAGCAAAACTGCAGATAAGGAGGGAGGTCTGCTGTAGTATGTTTTTAACACTTATCACTTCCCAGCTACTTCCTCTCCCTTTTCTTTCCTTCCTCCTTCCCTCCCTTCCTCCTTCCCTCCCTTCCTTCCTCCCTTTTCTGAAACCAAAAAAAGGAGCAAGCCCTGGGCTCAGAATTCTAGCCAAGCAACAGCATCTAGCTGTGATTTAGTCACAGTCTTTTTTAAAAAGTGTACTTATTTTTACAGTTTCCTTCTACTTATGGCAGGTGATAATATAAAATGTCCTTTTTCAAAAATAAACATGAAAACATCTTTTATGTTAAAAGCTCGATCTCAAGAAAAAGAAATCCTGGCTGATGCAGGTGGTGAGTACATTTGGAGAAAGCGCCCCTAAAGCGTGGGGACCCTGCGTTCTCTGCCGTCTCCTGTCAGGTCCTGAAATTCCAAGGTGTGTGGGAAGCTCAGGAACCTCGGCCCCGTGTCGGTGCTCGAATGTGCACAGTGACATCCAGGACACCTACCTTCTGCATGAGGCTGCGGCTTTCCTCTCAGAAGCGGGCACCTGAGGCCCAGGAAGTGCTTTGGCCAGCGATGTCCCTCCGAGGTCCAGTTAGGGCACACAGGCACGGTGCAGTGATCAGACTAGGTGGGGAAATCAACACATTATGCTAAGAGCTTAGCATCTGGGTACAAGGATCGTAGCTGGGCACTTTTACCTTTACATGTTCATCAGTGGAGGGAAGGGAAATGAACATTCGTTGAGCGCTTATTGTAGTAACTTTATTTTGTTTTCAAGCTGAGGCTCGGGAAGGTTAAGTCGTTGAGCCAAGGACAGGCAACGTTAAGTTGGGAAGCAGGATGCGACACCCAATCTCCGACTCCAGAGCTATCTCGCTCCTTCCGTGAGCTGACTCTTGACTCGCTTGATGAGGATTTTGATATAATCTTCATGTAAGAGCAAGAACAAAGTTGACTCTTTGCTGACTATTTTTACTGGGCTCCCATCAGGCTGAACCTTCTCGGGACGCTTCGTGTCTTTCCTTTCGGGCCCCCCAAACCCTTGCAGTTCCTCCATGTAGAATTCTTCCCTGCCCCCTTCCTACCTGCTGCTTTCTGAACCAAAGTGGCCTCGGCACAATGGCAGATCATGCTGTTCTTTCTCCTTTTGAGGGTGCCAGTGGGAGACTAGAGACTCATCACACTTGTGAGGTTGTCACGTCTCACAGGGGGGCATTCGAATCCTGGCTCTACCGCCGTCTAGCTTTGTAAGTCACCTTCCCTTTCCGAGCCTCGGGTTGATCATCTGTGGAATGGGCTCAGGATCATGAAAACCAAACCTCGTGGCACATATCAGAACTGAACTGGCATGTTAATGAGATGGCTCTTCTCCTTCTCCTGTCTCCCAACTTCCCATCCTGGTACTTTTTATCCATCGCTGCCAGAGTTCCTTCTACAACAGAGATTTGATGATCTCATTCCTCCTCAAACGCATTCAAAGCCCGCCTGTTTCCTTGTGTAAGACATCATGGTAGAACAGAGGTAGCATCCCAGCCTCCGCTGAAAAGTTCCTTCTCCTGGAGCAAGCTCCTGTTGTCTCTGATTTATGTTCTCGTCTATAAAACCAGGACCGTGAGGTGCTAGGACTTGGGAAAACAAAGTGCCTATAAATAAATATAAACATTGTTTTGTCCCTCCAAATTCCAATGTCAGGTAATATGAGAAGCCCTGGGTATTCTAATGCTAAAAATAAGTCAAATATTCATTCATCCTTTTGTGCCCGCCATATATGTGGCGCTGTCCAAGGTGCTGGAGAACCCGCCATGAACAAAATAGTCGTGGAATTTACATTTTTGTCATGTAGATCCACTCGAGTTTTCTGCCATCCCTCTTGTCAGGACAACACACAAGAAAACTGGTCATTGTAAAATTAGATGCTGTGCTGTTGAAGGTGGGGTAGTACAGAGGTCATACTTGCAGCTCTGGAATCAGAGAGGTCTAGGTTCAAATCCCAGCTCTTCCACTCACCTGCTGCTTGGCCTTGGGTAGGTCCCTTGAAATCTCTGAGCACAAACAGGGCCAGTGTCATGACGTTGTTTTGGTGGTCAGATGAGACAGGGTGTGCAAGTTGCCGGCACAGTGGGTGGTCCAGGGGTGTCAGCGCCCCTCCCAACCCCGATACCGGGTGAGAGTGCCTTCTACCACCCACCCCATAATTCCTGGCACAGCATCCCACACACAGTAGGTGTTCAATAAATGCCTGTTGGTTACTAGTGAAAAGTCACGTGGCAGAAGCAAGCCACTGCAATGTCCGCCTCTGAGTCCAGCAGCTGCGCCTCACCTACATACACGGTATTTTCCATTCTGCACGACTTGCATGGATATCTCTTTCCCACTGATGCATCCGAAGGAAATGAGCTGAGTTCACTTCTTGCATCAGAAGAAACTTGGTGTTGATGAGTGGCTGTGCAGAGAAGACTAAGTTCTTAAGCATATTGAAGTCTCCTTGATCTGTCCCGATGCCTGTGACTATGGAATGCTTGGCATAATCTTGAGTAGCTTATTTCATTTCCCTCCACTTGTACAAAGTATGGGACTTGCCCTTCTTCCTTCAACTTCTCAGTGTTTACCTAAAGACAAAGGGTGGTGCTGGGTAATAACTATAATAACAAAATTATTAATTAAAGTAATATCATTTCATTATGTCTTTCTAAAATAAGAAAAATTTTGCGTAGCACTTTGAAGCAGGTAAGATGTGGGCTGTGGCAGTTTTCCAGCTCTGTGACCTTGGATAACTTACGCAACCACGAAGTCTGTGTCCTCATTTGTTAAATGTTGATGATAATTATAGCTGTTTTATAGGGTTGTTATGGGAGCTAAAGAAATTAATACGTGTAAAATCCCTAATAAAGCATCTGGCACATAGTAGACTCTCATCAACTAATTCATTTATTCATCAAATATTTATTGAGAGCCTACTATGTGCCAGGCACAAGGCTAAGTAGGTGCTCAGGATACGTCAGTGAAGAAAACCCACAAAAGTCTCTGCCCTCATGGGATAGGACAGTATTACTAGTCTAGGGTCTGTGGGCTTCCCATGATGGTCCTGGCATCAGGCAGGTATTGGTTGCCTGTTTGGATGGAAGTTGGCTTTATTTTCTGGGATCAGTGCACAGGGGAGGTGAGCATGGGGCAGGATGGAGGTGAGTGGACTTAAATCTCCTGGGGTGTGGCTGCTGGTTTTTTTCTGTCAATCCCTGTCACCATTTAGTAGCACGAGGAGTTGGTGGCGAAGACAGAATTCCTGCGGTGTTCCCCACTTGGAAATGGTGCGTTAGGCTCATGCTGCAAAATCTCCTGTAGACCTAGGTCCTTTCCTGGGTAATAAAATTAGTGACAGCCGGGATTTAAACACCAGTCCACAGGCCATGATGAGACATGGGAAAGTGGGCACGTATTTGTTACTTCCTTTGTGTCAAAGATGGTTCTTCGTGTTACGACATCAGGACTTTAACTATTCACGGTGCAGGTATTATTTTCTCCCCATAGAAACAGGCTCAGCATATTGAAATTCAAGTTCAGGAATTGCTGTGTTATCTTTAACTGAGAGTTTGTCTACAATGAATTAGTAATTGGCCTTCCGTAGGGTCTAGTTCAGTCATTTGAGCCTGTCTTGAATGTTACATTTCACTGGAAGCCATGGCTTGAGTCACCCATGGCTTGAGTCGCCCATGGCTTGAGTCACCCATGGCTTGAGTCGCCCATGGCTTGAGTCACCCATGGCTTGAGTCACCCATGGCACGGGCGCAGCGCCGCACTGGGCGTGGTCTTTGGTCTTCGCAGTCTGTCCGTGTCCGGGGTACTAGCCACGGCTTCCTGGAGGACCAGCTACCTCCCTGCAGCCTCCACCTCTCTCAAATTACTTGGAGTTGCATTTTGCAGCCCCCTATATCCCCCTACATCGTTGCCTTTCTAATCAGTGCCTTTCATGAAATGTGCTTTAATTCCCCAAACCGTAACCTGAGAGGTACTTACAGACTTATTAAATTCCCTCAGTGTCTCGCATGGCCTTTATTTATTCATGGGCAACAACGGGGCTGATTATATCTTCTGGGATTCAGTAGTTTGCCAAGAGCAGGGTGTGTGTGCAGGAGCAATCAGTCCATGGAATCAAATTAAGTGGGAGCGTGGACTGGAGTGGAGCCTGGGGCAGCCTTGGTTTTTCTAGCATTTTCAGAGTCTTGTAACATTTGGTGTGAGAATCAGCGGAGGTCCTGTGTGCTGAGCGCTGAGCACACAGCAAAGTATTCAGCAGATGGGCACTACCCCATCGCCATCGTCCTCCTCCTCCTCCTCGGTACTCTATCCACGCCCCCTTGTAATCTGACCGAGTGCTCCCTGGGGGTGAATTCGTTTTCCATTGCTGTGTAACTCCTGCCCACACACAGGGGCTTACACAAGACCGACCCATTTATTAGCTCACAAAGGCTGAAATCAAGGTTTCCACCAGCTTCTTCCCCACCTGGACCTCAGGGTCTTCTTCGAAGCCCTGTCAGGCTGTTGGCGGAGTTCGGTTTCTGTGGTCGTAGGACAGACGTCTCTGTCCTCTTTGCTGGCCGTCAGCCAGGGGCCACTCTCAGCTCTCAGAGGCCACCCGCATTCCTTGCCACATGGCCCCCTTCCTCTTCGAAGCCAGCAGTGGAGCACCTCACTTGTGCTGAATCCTTCTCCTGTGTCAAACCCCCCACTTCCTCTGACCTCGTGCGAGGAGGCCAGGCCCAGATAATCTGCCATCCTCCAAGCCCCCATGCCGTCCGAGAGAACGCAGTCACAGGGGCGGAGGCCTGCGTATTCACGGTGCTGGGATTGTACAGGGGCCGGGAGGTCTCGTGGCCACCTGGGAACTCTGCCTGCCCTCCCGGCCCGTGAGATGGTGTGAACGAGCCTGTCGGCATGCCGCTCGCTGAGCGGCAGCCCTTGGTGCTCCTCTGTCTTGTTCGCAGTCAGGCTCTGCTTTCTCAGCGTCCACATCGCCTCTTATGTTTTGAGTTATGAGAGGACATTCGAACCTCAGCCAGCATCAGAGATGTGTTGGTTCCCTCCTCTGCTGGGTTTGAATCCCTTGATGGAGGCCATGGTTAAGCTGGAACTATTTGGGGAACAGTTGTCCCTTAGGAAAGAGTTTTCAAAATGTTCCCGCTCAGGCAGAATCAAATATTTTCTAAATGAAAACGGTTTTCCCTCTGCCATTGTGATTCCGTAGCCGGGCTCAGAAAACTGTTGCCAGTAGCAGTGGCGTTAAGAAGAGCCAAGTAGATAACTACACTCTTTCCAATGTCACCCAGTCCCATGGCCACCAAGTGGCAGCGTGGAGGGCATCGGGCTTTTGTAATGGATTCACCCAGAGCAGGATCCCATTCACCTGCTGTTTCCCACTGGGCCTCGTGCTGGGCCACAGAGACACAGCTGTGACGAAGTCCCCCAGGGACCCCATGCACACCGAGCCCACGCCAAGCGGGGTAGGCTGACCTGGGCACGTAAACCCGCAGGTCGGATGATTTCAGACGGGGGTACGTACCATATACAAGTGAACAGAGGGAAGCCGTGGGAAGTGGCTTACGGAGGCGCTAGCTTGTTCTAGAGGGAGGAGGCCGATCCGAGGAATGGCATCTGGCTGAGATCCGAAGGGTGCAAAGGAGCCAGCCCTGCTGAGGCACCTTGTGGAGTGAAGGCAGACGTCCTGGACCCGGAGTTCGCAGGATGCATTCAAGGAATGACTGGCACAGTGAGTGAAGCGGAGCGGGCTGCTCACGGAGGTGGATGGCCGGGAGGGGCCGATCACTTAGGGCTTCGCAGCAGGCCAAGGGCCGTGTGCTTCTCCGGATGCAGTGGGTGGGAAGGCACGGGAGAGTGGCCGGATCTAGTACATATATAACACATATTATATATGTATTAATACGTATTACATGTGTATTTGTTGTTTTTTTGGCTGCTCAGCATCTGTTGTTTTAGATAAGTTCATACACCACAAAATTTACCACTGTAAGTATACAATTCGGTGATTTATAGCATATTCGCAGGGCTGTGCAACTATCGCCATTAGGCCTGAGTTGCTCGTCCCGTGATGGTTCTGGTCTCTGTGTGGAGAACGGATTGCGTGGGGCGAGGCACGGATGCTCCGGCAGTGGTCCGGGCCAGTGGCTGGGCCAGGGCAGCGGTGATGATGGAGAGGAGGCGGTCCTGAGGCTCCCGGTTTTCCAGATCGGCATCCTGGTGCGGTGAGGGCAGCACGAGGCCGGGGCTGAGCTCTCTAGCTTTGGACCCGCCACTTGCTGCCTGCCTGACCAGGGGCAGGTCACCGCCCTGAGCCGAGCCTCGGTTTCCCCATCTCAGGAATGGAACATGAATATATGACTAGCTCATGTTTGCTGGGGAACCAAACAAGAGAAAACACACAAATGCCCCATCGCACTGCCCAGGATGTAGCGTGCGTTCTGTTCGCAGGTCTCCCAGGTTGAATCTTCCTGTCCCCTTGCCCCCATCCACCATCGGAAGGAAGCCCCACCTTGGCGCTGGCTCTTGAGGACTCTGCCCACACTCTCCCCTGTCATCAGAGAGTCTGTGTCCCAAACCTGGAGTGGAGAACTGCTTGGCCTCCTACCCCCCAAGGAAAAGCCACTGTGCGTGGCAGTGACAGGGCTGTGCAGAGTTCTGACTCCTGCGCACCAAGCTGTGTGGTCGTGGACAAGCACACACCCCTCGAGACCTGGTGTCCCCACCTACCTAGTATCCCACATACCTATACCCTCCTACTGGGTGGGCGCACACCTAGTGTCCCCACCTTAGGAAGTGAAGGCCAAGTGAAACCTGGATGTGAGATGCTATAGGCATTACAAGGGGCTGTAAAAATGACTCCTCTGTATTTTTCCATTTCTGCAAGTATAGGGTGGGGTCACCTCCCTCGTGCGTGTCTGTGATCCGCAGTCAGCTGTGTACATTTGGGGGGAAACTGAAGACAGCAGTCCTCGTGTACAGGGTGGCCGCAGGTCCTGGGTTGTCCGGGTCTGTTCTCATTGACACCTGCTATCCCAGCACAGTTACTATAACTCCCCCTTGGAGTGTCGACGGGGTCTGCTTCGGACAGTAATGAACTTGCTCACTCACTTGATCCCCTCCGTCACTTTTCCCACAGGTCAGATTAGACCTTTTCCTTTATTGCTTCCGCTGAGATACTGGAAGTGCCATGTCCTGAAAATGTAAAAGCAATTTTGGGGAAGTTCAAGGGCGGTTTATTATGGTCATCATTACCAAGGGCATTTTCGCCTGCTTCTCCGTCCTTGGAACCTTGTCACCGTACGATGTGACCCACTGTACATGCCTCGGTCCCTGCTTCACCTTACACGTCTGTAATTGGATTCTGTAATAAAGGCAAACACTTCTTCTGTGCCCTCAGGCTGAGACAGAGGGAAATGGGGGGCCTCTGTGAACCAGGGTCTCTCGGAAGCAGTGGATTAGGGGGATGGCACGTCTGTGTGTGGGTGAGTGGAAGACGGCAGGCTGGCGGTCTCTGCTCTGTCCTCCCATCAGAGAGGACAGTCTACGGGGGAGACCACGCTCCCACTGATGCTTTCAGAGTCAGCTGTCCAGGTGATTTATGAGCTCTGAGCCGATGCTAATGTGGAGCCTGCAGCTGGAAGATAACCCGGAATACATCCTAAGTGCACGGGGCTTCCCACATGCCCTGGCAGGACATCCAGGTGGGGTGGGCAACTCCCGGTGGGCCCAGAATTCTGCATTTTTCATTCCAGCATTTGAGTCGAAATCATTTGATGAAATGGGTGGATAGACTCTGGATGAGGAAGCGAGGGGAAAGGAAAACAGGATGGAAGATTTGCTTCCGAGGGAATCGGAATCTAATCATGAACGTGCTTCTTGTGTTGGTATTGGCTGGACCTGATTTGGAAAACATGAGTTTTTAATATTTGTTGCAGTTTTGCTTCTAGTTTTTAAATAGATTAGTCTTGCCTCAGCTGGTGTTGTGCCTGACCTGTTCTCCCTTGGGTAGGGGAGTTTTAGTTATGAACACTTCGGGCTGTAGCTTAGGTCTCCAAAAAAATTGGCTTAAAGGAGCTGATTTTTTTTCTCATGTAACAAGATATATGAGGCAGGCAGCTGCTAAAATTTGTTCAGCAGCTCACCAGAGCAAGAGCCAATGTCTAAATGATTACGCTGGCTTCTCCCTCCTGTTTTTCGCCTCATTGTGATAAGACGCTGTGTCTCCAGTCATTAAACCTGTGTGCAACACGGAAGCGGGAAGATACAGGCAAGCTTTTATAAGGAAAAAGTAAAAGCCTTCCTTGCCACATCTCACTGACCAGAACAACATCGTACAACTGCCCGATCTACAAGGGAGGGTGTGGGAGTTAGCGTTTGGGGCTGTTCTTAATGAAATGAGCTGGCCATCACTGGTGAAGAGAAGGTAGAATAAATGCCAGTTGTTGACAAAGAACAGCTGCCGCAGGACGGGGTGAATTTCCGTAATGACCTGGTGATTCGAGTGCGGTGTTTTAGAAGGCGGGCCTGTGATGTGTGCTGATCAAGTGCTTCCTGTGGCCCACTGTGTGGGTTGTTCAAAGGAACCTAAGTCAGCCCATTGGGATGGCTGAAAAGTCCGTTTGGTTTTATCGGCAAGATGGCGCCGGTAATGTTTAGTTGTCTTTAGCTTCATTTGAAACAATTTTGTTAGACTGTATTATGACAGCTGTCATATCAACTTGTAGTTTTTAAAAGGTATCAAAATTGGTGAATTTTTGTGTAGCCATTTTAATATTGAAGAGGGAAGAAAAGATGCAACATTTTTGGCGTATTATGCTTTATTATTCCAAGAAAGGTAATAACGCAACTGAAACACAGGAAAAAAGATTTGTGCAGTGGATGGAGAAGGTGCTGTGACTAATCGAATGTGTCGAAAGTGGTCGGCAAAGTTTCATGCTGGAGATCTCGCTGGATGATGATGCGCCACAGTCAGGTGGACCAGCTGAAGTTGGTGGCAATCAAATGGAGACATTAATTGAGAACAACTGATGTTCTACCACGAGGAAGATAGCTGACATACTCAAAATATCCAATTCAATAAAGTTATTGGTGAAAATAAAAAATACGTCTTTTATTTTATGGAAAATATACGGACTTTTTGCCCAACTGAATAGTAGCCAATGCCCTTAAGGCATTTAAAATTAAGCTCTTAATTTGTTTTGTGTCCAGATTTCCTAACACAGTGCTAGAAGCCTAGTAAACCCTGAAGGTGTGTGATGAAGAATTTATCCACAGGAGAGAAGAGAAAGCATGAACTATTGGCCCTTGATAGATCCCCATCCAGGTGTGGTCCATAGGCCGGCGTCACGTGGGCGCTTGTCCGAAAGGCAGCGCTTTATGCCCACCTCAGACCTGCTGCATCAGGGATTCGTGTGCACGTTGCATACTGAGAAGCTCTGCTGTTACCGAAATGCTTGATGGGGCTTGATCACATCTGCAGAAACAGGAACAAAGACTTGGACCAGGGAAACGTAGATTTTCCTATGGGACGGGGGAAGGAGCATATGCTCAGAAGTCGTTCGTCTGTGATTTAAATGTAGTTCTCTCCGTTTCCTAGCTGGGTGACCTTCATTAACTACCTGGTCTCAGATGCTCGGTCAGCTCTGCTGGAAATTACTGAGACAGTGTGGCTGTTCCCCACAGGGAGGTGGGGAGGGGCAGGACTTGCAAATTTCCTTTCTGTTTACAATTAGAACAATTGTGCAGCCTTCAGGCTCACTATTGCTAAGGACTAGGGGGCAGAACTAGAGAAGATAGGACCTGGGGCCATCATGCAAAGCAGGACCATGGCCTGGAGCATGGCAGAGAACGAGGCTGGACATCACAAGTCCAGGGAAAGGCTGAAAGGCACCTTCAAGGGCACCTCCTTATCTAAGTGTGTTAGTTTCCTGGCGTTTCCATAACGAAGTACCGTAAACTGGGTGTGAAACAGCAGCAATGCATTCTCTCACAGTCCTGGAGGCCAGAAGTCCAAATTCAAGGTGTGGGCCTGGCTGCGCTTTCTCAGAAGGCTCCAGGACAGACTCCTGCTGCGTCTCTTCCAGCTCCTGGCGTGTACGGTGATCCTCGGCTCCCCTCGGCTGGTAGCTACATCCCTCCCGTCACAAGGCCATCTGCTCCCTGTTCATCCTCACATCCTCTGCCGTCTGCGCATGCACTTTTTGTAAGGACCCAGTCAGACCGGTTGAGTGACTTCGCTTCAACTTGGTTAACTCTATGAAGACCCTGTTTCCGAAGGGCCGAGTGTGTTTAGGACTTCAACATATCTTGGAGGGAAGGGGGACAAAATTACACCCATCAGACTAAACCAGTGTTCTCGGTGCAAAGTGAGTGTAATTCTTGAAGGACTGAGCTGGCTTGAGCTATGAGGGAAACTACTGTGGCATAATGGCCACAGCAAGAGAGAGAGAGAGAGATGAAAACAACCAGTGAAATCTGTGCTTTCTCTCCGAAAACCAGCACGGGCATGACTTTTAAGGATTATGTCTTTCCATTGCTCAGTTGCCCGCAGATCGGGATGAGTTCTCATCTCCCTGCTCTCCGTAGAAACTTTCAAAACAATGTCCCAGGGACCTTCCTGAGTGTGTGGCAGGAAGATGCCCTGTGAGAAAATTCCTATGACTTAATACAGGGAGCGGTCGGAGGGTACTCTCCCTTGTCCGCCTGCCTGCCTGCGGTGGCATCGGCAGCTGTCTCTTGCTCCGCAGTGACAGGCTGAGAAAACAGAAGATGGGTTTGGGCTGGGCGTGGGTGTGCTTTCTCTGTTCGCTGGCAGAGGGTTCGTCTGGGAAGGCAGGGGAGCCGTTTCCATGCTGGCCTGGGAGACTGTCAGCGTGCAAATGAGGACGTTGGGCCCTGGAAGGGGACCGGTTGGAAGATGGATTGGGGCTCCCCCTGGGGAGGCAGCCGGTCCCCTCACCTGTAAACAGGTGAGCTAGTTCCAACATGACCCGGAGGCAGAGAAACAAACCAGTCAGTGACAGAGCTGGCCTGCCAGGCGGAAGTGACTGATCAGACCGCATCCTGCCCTCCCAGAAGCAGCAGCATTCTTGCACCGGAGTGGTCTGTGAAAGATGCCAGTTATGTGAGTTGTACAGTTACCAGCTCCCTCCCCCGGTCTCCTCGTAGGGGAAGCTGGCGTAGTCTTAGTCTTAATGCATTCTGCCTGGCATTCCTCTCTACCCAGTCATGTTTCACCCGGAGGCAATAGTATATTTGCTCAATTTCTCAGCATGTTTAATGACAAGAACAAACCTCTTAGAAGGTCTAGAAGTGTCTCCCCATCAGCTTCTGCTTTTCCGGAATGCCCTGCATGGCCCTATCCATTCCCATGATTTACTGACCCCCGATGAGCTTAGGACCCCTGATTTCTAGCTCCAGCTCAGACTCTCTTAGAGTTCCAGCCCGTCGCCTGGGAAAGGCCACCACTAGCAGCAGCCTCTGTGCCGTGCTTAATCCCACGTCCAGAAAGGAGGCTGGACAACACGAATAGCATCCCCATGGCACTCCTTCTCCCTGTTTCAAATCCCTTGTCAGGGAGGGAACGCTTTCCCTGGACCCTCTGAGGTGCTGTAACTGGGACCCGCAAATTAAACTGACAGGAGACGGATTCGTAGGAGAAAAGCCAAGTTTCATCCATGTGTTCTGCAGAAGCTTGCAGAAAGGGTAGCTCAAAGAAAATGGGGCTTATCTACCATCTTAATGGGAGAAAGGGAGAGGCGGGAAGGGCCCATATGGAAAAAGGAATGACTTTGGGGGGAGATAAATGGGCCCTTAGGAGACTAGATGGGCGTTAGGATAGTTTTGTGAGGTTGTTTGCGTCAGTGATTTCTCCTCTCTGTGCTGCCTTCTAATCTCTGGCGATGGGAGTTCATCTTTTCCCCAGAACAGGAAGCTTATCTTAAAGGGGGATTTAATGTATGAGGTTGAATTCTTTTGGAAGGCCCCGTTCATAGGCAGATGGGGTTTGGGGGTGGGGAGAGTTCCTCTTTCACTTGTCAAATGCCTTCAGCTCAGAGTGATTTGTGATGTCACAGGGATGCATGCTGGATGCCGTCACCTCCTGTGGCTTCCTGTTATCTGCAGGATAAAGGCTCAGCTCCTTTGCAGGACACACCAAGCTCCTTAGGACTTGGCCTCCATCTCCTTGACTTCATTTCACAGAACTCCTTTTCTTTCCTCTTGGTCTGCCTCTGCTTCTCTTCTTTCAAGGTCAGCCGAGGGGATGCCCCTGGACTTCCAGACATGCCCAGGCAGGGACAGGTCCCCCTCCCAGCTCCGCCCCAAGATGACCCCTGTCCTGACTTTAACCACGGGGAACTGAAAATGTTTTCTTGTCTCATTTTTGGTCAGAACACATTAAAAGTATGAGCTGCATTTTGGGGTCTTCACTGTGTCTTACAGCTTTCTAAGGGTTTCCGTGAAGGAATCCAATTTACATCCCCAACAGCTCTCCAAGACAGGTACCTGATTGTAAGCTCCCTGAAAGAAAGGACTGTTTCTCTTGCAATTATCTCTGTTCCGTGGCTAATTCTATACCAGACATATAGTAGGTGCTTAATAAACATTTTGCCTTAATAAATGAATGACCAGATGATGGATAAGCGAGCGAACTGTTCAATGTGGTATGGTGCCCCTATGTCCACATTTCTCGATAAAATGATTCATCTGTCACTTTGAGACCTGAGTATTTTGGACTCTTGAAAAGAAAAAGCTCAGTAGGTGAGAAGTCATGTGACCTTAATTTGTGTAAATCAAAGAAGTTTCCCCAAAGGCGAAACTGCCTGGGTTGTAACTAAAGGTAAGTCAAGTTCATAGGCACTCCCTCTGGCTAATTGCAATAGCTTTGATGTTGTCAACGATGGAGCATGAGTGATTATGCATGAATGGATGGAGTTTTCATCAAATGCAGGTTATTCACTGTTGAAGAAACTAAACACAATCCCGTTGGGGATTTGTCCTGTTGTTTTTAACTTCTGTGTGAACTTGGTCACACTCCTTCTGAAATTCTCTGAGTCTAAGCAATATCTGAAGTTCCTGGGGCAAGGAAGACACAGGGCAGTGGGAGGTCAGTATGGATCCTTCTCACGGGCCCATGGTAATCAGAAATGGGAGGATAACCTCTGCCCGTAACATCGAAGTCTCCCCCCAAACCACAGACAATGGTGGGCAGGGTCACTCTTCCCATGCCCCCGTGTGACAGTTGCATCTCCCTGCTGAGGTCGGGTGAGAAGAAGTGCATTTCTTCCCCAGTACAGTTTTGGTTCGAGATTCTGGATCCATGCAAGTCCTTTAGCCTGGACTCTGTAACCAGTGGTGTGCAGGTAAATATTTAATAACTGCTTGCAGAGAAAGACTCTGATTTGTAGCATCTGCCACTTTCTGTGGTGTAAATACTCCCGCCATGGCACTCCACGTTTGCTACCTTAGTATTTGATTCGTCCAACCCCCATTAGAAATGTGACGATGTTTTTAAAGTTCTTTTCATTTACGCACAATCTTCCTCACCATTGCTTCTACCTACAGAACGCGGTTTTTCCTTTTGGGGCTCGTACAGAGCAAGTGCTGCAGGGAGTCACATCCAATTACTTCCTGACTGGCAAACAGGGGACAGACTGGTGGGTCCATTCTGCTTCTATCTTTACTGTAAATACTTGACTAAGGCAGCCTTGTCCTGTAAATTGAAAGCCCAGACAGAGCAGGGACCATGTCTACTCTCCCCATCAGCCTATTAGTGCCTAGCATAATGCCTGGAACAGTAGACACTCAATAATAGGACCTAACCCTCCCTCCCTCCCTCCCTCCCTTCCTTCCTTCCTTCCTCCCTTCCCTCCCTCCTTCCTCCCATCCTTCCATCTTCCATCCTTCCATCCTCATTCCAGTTAATTGAATGACCATTATGTAGCTGATTCTAGGCAAAGCAGATTCCAATGGGCAGAACGAAAAGTTAGGACAGGTATTGCTGAAAGCTCAGAAAGCATCTGGATCCAGGTATTTAAGTTGAGCATGGACTGGAAATTAGTACATTTTCCAGCCACTTACAAAAAGGATTATCCTGTTCCCTTCAGCACAAGTAGCCACAACAATTCTAACAGCTTTCAGAGATAGAATGGCAAAATGAGAATGCATGCCTTGGGTGTGGTTCTTGAGCGTGCACCGTGTCCCTGCTGATTGACAAGTGGGTGCGTCAGAGTCCACTTAACTGAGCCCAGTATGCAGGGAGCCAGGGCAGAGTCAGGGAGGGGCAAGGTCCACTATCCTTCAAAGAACATCGCAAAAAAAAAAAAAAAAAAAAAAAAAAAAAAATAGGCCCTGGCTGGTGTAGCTCAGTGGATTGAGCTCGGGCCTGCGAACCGAAGGATCGCGGTTCGATTCCCAATCAGGGCACATGCCTGGGTTGCCAGGCCAGTTCCCGTCAGGGGACATACAAGAGGCAACCGCACAATGATGTTTCTCTCCCTCTCTCCTTCCCTTCCCCTCTAAAGATAAATAAATAAAATCTAAAAGGAAAAAAAAATTAAAAAAAAAAAAGAACATCGCCTCACTTGCAAGGCCACATAGACCCTCCAAGTGTCCGCGGCCAGGAGGCAGGCCCGCCAGCCATCAGCCTGAGCTCGGGCTACTCGATCCATAAAATGCAAGTTTACAAAGCAGTTCATTCTGTTCGTACCTGCGCATGTTTGGATTTTAATTATGGGCTGTCTCCATCGCTTTCTGGAAGAATGCTAGTGCAAATTTTTAAATCAACAAGTTAAATCCATTCGGAGACAAAATATTATTCTGGAGCTGAGATTTGTTATTGGATTTTAATAATTTATTTATTTTTATGCGTAGGAACATTCATTCAACACCTGGTAGGCATTGTGCTCCGTACCGAGGTATCGAAATAAGATCCCTGTCCTCTGTAGTTTGTCTCTCAAAAGTGCATATGTACCGCATCAGAACCCCTCAGGGCTTACTAAAATTTCGGATTAAGTCCACCACCTTCCTAGGATACGATATCAGAATCCAGTGTGGGGGAGGCGGGTGTCCCAGAATGTGCCATTCTAAAACAAGTTCTACAGGGCACTGTCATGCGCCCTGAAGGCTGATGTCATTCACTGTAGAAAACGAAGTTGTCCTAGGTGGCCTTCAGGCTTTCTCGGTGATCACAGCATTTTGGGACCACACACTAGAATTCCTTAAACACCTTCTCTGCAATTAATACAAATGATAGTCCCATCTGGCCGAAGGGGCTAAACTCACATAGCTGTACCTCTGCAAGCTGTCCTTACTGGTAAGGGCTCCGGGCTCCCACGTGTTCCTGTGCTTTGGACACATTTCCATAATAATGCTTCTGACAAGTGATCACAGCTGTGTGCAGAGCTGCCGGCCCCTCTGGGCTGCAAGCTCCCTGAGAAGGAAAACTGTGTCACTCATGGCGCTCTGAATCCCCGGGTTGCCATCCTTGGTGCTTAGTAGGTCCTTAAAAACCCTCCCTCCCTCCCTCCCGTGAGAAGTCAGTCAGTCATCGTTGTCCAGAGTCTCTGGTCAGTCTGCGTTGCTGACTGTAGGACTCCCCGCTGTGAACGGACAGGCAGAATTAGCAAAGCCGCTGCACACGCAGTGTGCCCTTTGGCAGGGTTGTCAGGGACCTACCCCTCCTGTTCATCTTCATGATCTTTGCCCCCTCCAAGCTGGTGTTGATTTAATACTTTTCTCGTAAGGTAGGCTCACTGGTTCTTATTCCATACCCTCAGCGTGACCCTGAGCAGTGCTGTCTTTGAAGTCGCGTATCGGATGTGATCAATGATGTTTTTACAAATCCACATTAAACACGTAGGGATAGGAGTACTGCCCCAGTTCCCTTGCACACCACACACCTGGACGTCCCCCACCGTAGGGAAGCCACCGTCCTCAGCCTGCCCCTGGCTGAGCGCACTGGCGTTGGAGTTCTTGGTTCAGATGTGAAGCCGTCCCACACCGTGGCTCTCGGCTTTCTCTTCCAGCCACATGCCTCTTTACTGTTCCTAGCAAAGGAGACACATCTCCCTGCCCCCGGATCTTGCTCCTCTCGGGGTTCCCCCATCGTCACCTTCTGCACCAACTCGAAGCCCAGGCAGAGCACCTCCCCTCATCTAAGGCCACCCCAAGTCTCTGTTCTCTAGATCTAAGCAGACCATTCAACTTAGCCAGCAATTATACACCAAGTAGCTCTTGCTTGCCTTGCAGACAGTCGGCTTCACCACGTACGTGTTCACTCCAAGCGTACTTACTGAGCCACGGTGATCTGCGTTTCCTGGATGGTTTTGAGACCAGTGGGCCAATGTGGGAATTAACCAATTTTAGGGATTCTCATACATCTATGTGAATGGGGCAAACAGAGGCTTGCTTTGCTGGACTTTGCGATTAAAGGAGGGATTTCCCTCATCTTAAAATATTCTTGATGTCTTTGAAAAGAATAATACTTTGGGAGAAAAAAATTCATCGGCTCCAGGCCCAGAGTACTAATTTCTCTCGGCTTCTGGGCTCTCTCTTTCTCCTGAGATCAGCTTTCCTTCACCACCGTGCCTCTTCAGAGCCTTCGAGACTGTCCCTCCAGTCGGGGACAGGAAGTGGTGGCTGTGGTTGTTGTTGCTGATTTAGCCCTAAGTGTCCGCAAGCTCAGGGTCTCATGGCCAGGCCGCCGGTCTGGTCTTAGACGGGCCGCTTCTGAAAACACAGCCAGAGTCTGCACGTCCCTCTGCTTCTCTTCGTGCTTGGACTCTCGGGGAGCAGATTCGGAGGAGCACGCAGGCCTGCTCTCCGCCAGGAGAGGGACGTAGGTATTCATGGCTCCCAGGAAAGCAGTACGGGGCGGGGGAGGTGCGGGAATGGAAAGAGCGAGGTTGGGGAGGAAGGGGCCGTGTGCAGTAGAGAGCGAGCCGGAGACCCCAGGGCAATAAGTATCTGCAGAGGTTTGGGATGCCTGCTGTTCCGTCCAGCCTGGTCCGAGGTGTTCTGACTTCTCTTTAGCAGCAGAATCTTTTATTTTCTTTTAAATTAAATCTTGGGTTGAGCCACCATACCCACAGCAGATAAAAACTCTTCCCTTACAGAGGGTTTGGGACCTGGTGAGGGACTTGCTCCCCGCCTCCCCCCCACCCCCTCCGTTATTGAACTGGAGTGATGTCATCAGATTTACATTTAAACAGCTCACAGTGACTACTTACAGCAGCTGGATTTGGGGGGCTAGGACTGCAGGCTCAGGGACCATCTACTCACAGAGGTAGTTGCTATGTGGGGACTGAGAGGAAGGCAGGGAAATTGTGGGGCTCCAGAGACCGAGAGGAGACTGGGGAGGGGCTGGCAGTCAGACCGCTGTGGGGACCGACGGCCAGGTGGGTCCCAGTGTGATTGCTGAGCTGGAGATTTCACCAAGGCAAGAGCATGAACTGAGAACTGACCCCTCCTGGTGGGATGAGCACTGGGAAACAGACTCACCAGGCCCCCTGGGCATGGCTAAGGATTCATTATTGCCTGAGTGAGACCTTGGCATCACCTGGCAGCTGGTCAGCCCTCACCCCAGACCTGCTGAATCACATCTGCGTTTTGTGAGGTCCCCATCTAGTTGCCCTGCCCATTGGAGCTCCAGAAAACTGTTAGAGGGAAAATGCTTCGAGACAGACGAGTCTGCACTCAATGCCCGGTTGTTCCATTTGCTGGCGTTGACCTTGGCCAAATCACTTTCTCTTCGGAATCTTCTCATCTGAGTGTAGAGGCCGTATGACTCACCTTACGGAGAGTTTTATGGGACAGAGATGCTTTAAGCAGAGTTTAGCACCAAGATTACTTCTGAGGCAAAAGTCAGTGTTTAAGAAAATAAAGGTCAGTGATGACATGCACACATACACACCCACCCACCACGCCTTTGTGGTCAAAGAAAGAAGGAAGTGAGGAGGGGTCGCTGGGCCATTATTATGTTTCTGGTGTGCGTTTTTAATTTTGTGTCTTCTCCAGTAAGGAAATTCATATCTCCTGGGCAGGGGGGGGAGGAAACATTTTCTTTTTAAATTATGTATTTCCAGGAAGAGTTCCCTATGTCATAGTACATGGAAAGAACATGGATTTCGAAGCGAAACAGACCAGATTGTGACCGATCTCTGCCTTTCCGACCTGTGAGCTACTGGAAGGCTGATTAACCTTAGTTTTCCTCCCCGGTAAAATGGAGCTAATAAAACCTTCCTGATTTTGTGAGGATTAAATGAGACATGATATGAAAAGAGTCTGACTCTTTTTACAAATCCCCCTCCCTCCCTCCTTTTCTTTTGTGATTGTTTTCTGTCTACTGTTATGAGAAGACCCTTTTTCGTCAAAACTGTGGTTAGAATTATGGCACAGGAGTCATTCAACAAGGGTGTCTGGCACCCAGCCTGTGCAGGGGTGATGCTGGGTGCTAAGGATGCACCGTGACTGGGTCTGTTCATTTTTTATTGTAAGCCCCATCCTCTGGGTTAAACCTGTGCTGAGTACCTCCAGGTGCACAGCACACCTGGCGTTTATCTATTTTTCTATTTCATTCCCCATCATGTAGGTTATACCAGGGCTGTCTGACCTGAATGGGGCAGAGATATAGTCTCCTTGGGATACTGGCAAAATAGATGGTCATTTCGATAAGATTCATAAAACCTCCCTTATTTAGGTTTCAAGGAAAAGGCCCATTTTGCAAGGTCTTTGCACCCACAAACACACACTCGGCTAAGCAGATTAATAATGCAAACAAGACTGAAAATTTAACCTCCTTAGGAGAACAGACTGCTTCCCAAGGAGGCTGGTAAGGCCATTTGCATGTGAACACTCAATGGGCTGCTCTTAAATGACCCTGGTCTATCTACTGAAGCAGGCCTGGCCAGGCCCGTCCTTGGCAGCTCCTTGTTAGCTATTAGTTGGACCCCGAGTTGCCTATGAGCTGGAAAATCATCCAGATGTACTTACTGAAGATGCTCAATAGTTGGAACGTCCAGGGTTCTACATGGCCCAATTGGCCCAACCAGTAAGCTTTGACTGAGCTACAGCCAGCTACAAAAAAATCTTGACTCGTACGTTGGACACAGTAGATTGTCAGTAGCTGTGTCGGATGACCGAATGACATCCTTTTATTTATTTCATCGGCACACTGTCTGGATACTCCTTTAGGACTCTCATCCAACGGTATGCTGGTAAATGGCTAAAAACTGTCTCTGAGCGGGGTCAGGATCGAGCTCCAATTTGCAGCATTTGCTGATTTCTGCGCCATAAATAATCCCACCACGGTCAGTTCCAAACTACCAGCATGACATCGTGGAACACAGGGAAGAAATATGCCCCATTACATCTCTACCATACTGATACCCAGAGACATAAATAACCTCAATGGCATAGAGCACAGTGAAATGTAAGATAATTAGGTAGTGATGAGTTTTGAGCCTGTATCACCTTTGTTTTAATGCAATTATTTTATTGTAAGTTTATATAATTTAGTTTTTAATACCAACTGTGTTTAACTGCAGCACAAAAAGTGCCTGAGGGTTGAGCAGCCGGCTCTCGGGGGTCCTGTGAACTGGTCCCTGCTCACCACCGCTTCTCACCCAGTTAACACGAGCGCACTCGGCGACAACACCCCCCGCACGCTCCCTGTCTTCCCTCTCCGTGCTTTCTGGGAGGACTGGCAGCACCTAAGGGCTTCCTAAGATGCTAACACCCGAATGATGGGCTGTGCTGTCTCCCTCTGAGAAGCTCTGTATCCACTCTGTCTGTACCCCATTAAGAGTTATTCGTGTACCTGTCCCTTCCACTGGGATCATTGCAATCAAAATGGTGAAACCCAAATGTCAACTGAAGTCCCCTGTCCTTTGAGATGCAAGTGGAATTCATTCCAACCCTGTGGCCCCGCTGGTGGGAGCCTGCTTCCCTTCACCCAAGCGTCTCAAGGACGGGGCAGGAGTCCAGACATGTTTGCCTGGTATCCTCTGGCTGAGAGGTCCTGCACAGACAGCATCCTGCAAAGGGACTGGTGCCTCCCCATTGACGTGTGGGATGTCCCAGACCTGGAACACAGCCCCCTCCTCCTCTGACATCCTTGAGAATGTCAGGCACATAAGGCGCATAAGTTTGCACATGCAGCAACCTTTCCTGAGCATTGGGACTATTGAAGTGTATTGTTATTGCTGTTTTTGTTGTTGTCATTGTTTTATATTCCCATGTGGTTTGGCTCTCTTTTCTGTTCGAAGTTTCTCATTTTCCCTTTCTCAGGCCTCCTAGCCTACAATTCTTCCACGAAATGCAACTCCTTACACACAGAAATGTGGCTATTTATGCTTTGTTGCACATTCTCAAAATCGTTCTGTTTACTGATAACTGTGGACCGTCAGTTTCAAGTCTCCCCTTTGTCTTACATCAGAGTCCCCAAAATCTAACTCTAAGGAACAGAATATAAACCAAGGGACAATTTCAGGGAAGTCCCGTAGACAATAGCTTCAACCTGATCCCACAGGGAGCTCCAGAATGTGAGTTACAGCTCAGAGTTGCTCTGACCTCAGACAGGAAGTGGGTCTTCGCCCACCTCATGCCACCCATCAGTCACTGGCCGGGCCCAGCCACCTGGCAGGCACTTCCTGCCCTCTGCTCTAGCACAGATAAAGCAGTTCCCACGGGCTATTTACCCAGTTCTCCCCACCTGTGGGATGGGGCAGATTCCCTAGCCTGGGGCTCCTAGAAAAGAGGAAATAAGGTAATGATATGAAAGTTCCTTGTTAGCCACACAGGATCAAGCCATTTTTGCTTTCCCAGGCAGAACATTCATCAAAGCAACAACTCTTTCAGTTAAGGAAATAACCTAATCCGGTGTTTCACAAAAGGTGCCAATTGTGTGAGTGGAGGGAGGGGGAGGGGAGGTGGGAGATGTCAGGGACTGACAAACAGGTATCATTCTCCCCATAAAGCACCTCCCTTTCTTCTGTTGTATTTATTGACCATCAGCATAAGGTTGTCCTCAAAGAAAGGATTTTGCTCCTGAAAGAGGGAAGTAAAGAAGAGAAGAAAGGAGGGAAGGAAATGGAGGAGAGGGGAGAGAGAAAAGAGAAAGAAATATTAGCTAGGTTTACTTAAAATTGACTTCAGTTGGGGAATAAGTTCACCCACATTTTGGGGAGCACAGCTCTTACGAACTTGTGGTCTATGTGTTAGCATTAGGACTGGAAAGGATCTACAGACATTATCTGGTTGCTAGGTGGAAATGGTAGCTCGCCCAGGTGAAGTGACTTACCCCGGGTCACCAGGTAGTTGGGGCAGAGCCAGGACTAGGACACAGGTCTCTGCCTCCCCTCCGGGGTCTTTTCACTGCCCTCCCTCCACACCTCACCTCACCTTCATAGAGAAGACGAGTGCACCCATGTTCGGTGCGTTAGTGAGGCACCTTAGTTACTGAGCCATTCTGCATTTTTCCCTTCTCTCTCTCCCTGTGTGGGTGTTTTTTCCTTGTCCTCATTTCAAGGAGAAAACTTACTGTCCTCATCTCTAAAGAGAGAGAAAAAAATTCTATTTGAAGTGCTGGACTCATGACACATTTCCCGTGCAGCCTCCAGAAACACTGATCACTCAGAGCGCATCAGAGCCCCGTGAGGTCGGGGGGACCTTGATACGTGGGCCGGGGTCTTCGTTACTGCGGGCAGAGGATGGCCTCACACCAGAGCTTGCGACAGCCTGCCAGGTGGGCGGCTGGCCTTCAGAGGGGTCCCCTCGGGAAGGTCTCTGTCCACATCCTCCGAGCCTGTGACCCGGGAATGAGAGAGACGCAGACCAAGGGCCAGCTTTGCCACCACCATCCAGGGTCCAGGGGAGAACGTGTCCCTTGCAGGAGCCGAGTGCGCGTGACTGGCATTGGTTTGGGTCTTTGAGCCCTGTCTGCATCCGGGTTTGAAGAACGTAGTTGTGAGAGAGATTTAGGGGGCCTGGTGGGAGAGTCGAGGAGAGCATCATGCACGGCTCCAGCACATTGTCCGGCACGTAGTAGGTCTCCAGCTCAGGTTCATCCGATCTCTCTCCGCCTCCTGGATCTAGAACAGGTTGGTGACCTGGATTTGCAGCAGGGTCTCGAGGTGCAGCAGGGGAGCTGGGCGCTTCAAGCACTTGGAGAGGGGACAGAGAGCACAGCTTAGTTAGCGCAGGCCCTCGGGGCTCGGGGGCGGGGGAGCGGTGGTGAGCGGGGCGGAGGGGCCGACCCTTTGCCCGTGTGGGGAGACAGATGGGCCGCTTGCGGGAGTGATTCTGTCCGGCCCCTCTCCTCTGAGGATGACAGGCCGTGGGTTTCACACTCACTGGCCCTGTGTCTTACTTGTCGGCAACCCTCTGACCTCTCCGGGAGGTCCTCCTCGTCCCCTGCTGTCTTTTCTTTTTCTTGGCCAGCAGCACTTCGCAGAGCCCTCGGGGAAGGTGGCCGGGGCCGTCTTCCAAGCCTGTTAGAGCCCTTTGGCAGAGGAGGAAACCGAGGCTCCAAGTCACCTTGCCCGGCTCACCCAGGTAGCTGGTGGCAAAGACTTGGAACCGAGTTTCCTGACCCTACTCTTCCTTTCCCGCCCCATCCCTCCTTTGCTGCGTATCAACACAGGTGTCCCCACCGCGCCTGGCTTTCCCGGCACCCCCACCCAGGGGAGATACCGTGCCTCAGTTTACAAAGTTGGACCCTGGTCCTAAGAGTTGGGAAGAGTCCAGCCAGGTGAACCCCAGCTTGAGGTGACTCCCGCCACCCATGGCTGGTGAATGATCTTGCATTTTCCCCCCTAAGTGACTGACCTCAGCAAGAAGTGACAGGAAGGGTGTCTCGAAGGCCCAGGGAGCTGTGAGTTTTCGAAATTGTAGCTAAGGGCTGATGCCTGCGAGAACTCGTTAAGGAGGGTGCTCTTGACCATGCACTGGAATGCTGGGCTCTCTCCACTGGAGTGATTGTGTCCTCATATGCCAGAAGTATCTCTTGGGCAGAACCGCGTCTTGGGTCCACTCTGTACCTTGACACAGGGCTGGGTACAGAGTGATTGCTCAGTGCATGTGTGCTGAAGGAGGGACAGGGTGTGTGCATGTAAAATCAAAATCCAGGAGCACTGAACCGGGAACGTGAGGCTTGGGGAGACAGGGAAATTGCTAAACACAATCAGCCCTGATGGCTATTGTTCGCTGCCTGCAGCTGGGCACACAGATGTGCGCCTGCCCTGCCGTTACCAGCGGGAGGCACACGGTGGTTTTTTTTTTTTTAATTACTCTCATTTTGGAAACTTGAAGCCACTAAATGTTTCCATTCTACTGAGATTTCCAAAAGGAGAGAGAAAAAACCTGAGGGTGAAAAGCAGCAGGGGACCCAGATATTATTTTGCTTCTGTGTTCGGCTCTCCGAAGAAACTGGAGCTGTGTGTGGGAAGGTGCTAATGGGTCAGAAAATAGGAGGTGTTCCCACCTTTCGGTTTGGGCCCCCTCCCCCCCCCCAGAGGACCAGTTTTGATATGCGAACGTGCAAAGTCTCCAGGGCATGGTAAGAAAAGTAAGTAATACACACTGGCGTTTTTCCCACAGTCTGCAGCCCGAAGGCGCTGGAAAGACTGCCCACTGTGTGGGGATGAAGATGAATGCCCCCTTGGGATGAGTTCAGAGCTGGTGACTTGCTCCCTTTGCTCCCAGAACCTCTGTCCCTCAGCTAGAGGTCCCAGCGAAGCGCCTCGGTCCTTCGGTGCAAGGATTCATTCCCTTCTACAAGATGGGGCGTCTTGCTGGAAGTCAGACAGCTTACAAGAAAGAGAATCTGGATTCAAAGCCAGGTCACTATAAACAGGGCTGCTGTGAGGGTTAGTCCAGGAACGGGGGGACGCCTGTGGCACGGAGCATCTGCAGGTGCTGCCCCAAATCCCAGTGCCTGATTCGCATCATTCCGCTCACCCAGGTGAGCCCCAGAAGCTTAGCTCCGTTGAGAACATGGGCCGGTGCGTCCCTGTGAAATGGAAGATGCGAAATGTGTGGAGATCCAAACAAACCTGGAGCTCTGACAGCTTCCTCGAGAATAGACGGGCGTGGGCCAAGTGAACGTGGGACCACACTGGAACGCTGGTGCCCTGCCGGTGCGCCGCCTCCAGCCCCTCCCACACGCCCGCCGTCATCCTAACACCTCGTCCGTCCTGTGAAAGGCTTTGTCTTCAAGGACCCGGTCATTGGGCAGTTCTATCTGCCTCTGTCCTATCAATGCTAAACGCCTATTTCCACCCATTTTAACATCTCTTAAGTGAGGATGGTGAAATACAACCAACGACTGCAATGACTTAATTGGCAGTTTCGCTTGCTTCGTAGTCTATGCAGTTATGAGTCTTACAATTAATTGTGTCTGAGAGATGATGGAATGATATAGTATTTCTTGGCAGAGTTACCGGAAGATGATGTACGTTTGTTGAATTCCAAGTATATGGTGGTAATGACAGTTGCTTCTGATTATTGAGAAATTACAAATTTTCCAGGCACTGTGTTTTACAGAATAATAAAATATAAGTCATATTAATAATAATTGCTAACATTTATCAAGCACTAGCCTAAGCATCTTATTATTTCCATTTTACAGATGGAGAAACTGAGGCACATATAGACTTCACAACAACTCTGTGAGGTTGAATACTTTCCCCCATAATGAACACAAGGGATTGGAGGATCAGAGAGGTTAAGTTACTGACCCAAAGTCACCCAGCAGTAAATAGTGTAGTCAGAATTTAAACTTGTTTCTAAATTTATGCTCCCAATTAAAATATTTTGTAAACGGACATGCGTGTCGGCAAATGAGAGGGAAAGAATGGATGGCTGAGTGCCCACTGCCTGCCTGTAGCATTTTCCATCTCTCGTCTCATTGAGTTCTCTTAGGAGTTGGGTGCGTTATTCCCGCTCTGCAGATGAGGAAGCAGAAACCCAGCAGTGAGCCTGGACCTCGAGACCTTGCCCAGGCTGTTCCCGGACAGGAGAGGTCGTGAGGTTTGCCTTGCAGCCCAAAGCAGCACAGTATCATTCACAACTAGGCTCCCAAGAGAGCAACGGTGAGCTCAAAGAGGACGGTTGACCTGTTTAAAAACTGTTAATGAGAAGACAAAACACTCAAGATGAAACGCGTGGAAACGTTATACCATGGAACTTACACAGATGTTTCCAGAGGTTGATTCACCATGAAATGAACAAAGCTTAAGCTGCAGGCCCTGCATCGATTTTTATTCATGATTTGTATCCTTTCCCCTAAATTTGTATTTCTTTTCCTCCACAAACATCTGTATGGCCCTATTCCGTTCCTCTAATTGTGTTAAATGATCCGATATCCAATCAACACAGGTGTGGTTAAGAGGGAGTCTCTGAAGTTTTAAATATTTTTTTTCTGCACCACAGTAGACATGCACCACACCCTCAGTGGCACTGATTGAGTTAAATCCCCCTTGGCTCTCAGTTTAGATCAGGAGTTAGGAAACTTTTTCTTAAGGAACCGATGGATTATACATATTTCAGGCTTATGGGCCAGATGGTTTCTGTGGCAACTACTCTGCCCAGGTCACAGAAGCAGCCACATACCAAATATAATCAAAGGGTTGTGGCTGTGGCATCTGGAAATTTGCTGACCAAAACGGGCAGCTGGCCGGTGGGCCCGAGGGCTGGAGGCTGCCGACTGCTGGTCCAGACGGTCCCACCTGCGTCTGTCACGCACCTGGGGGTCTACAGTGTGATGTGGACCAGACAGAGGCAGGTGTGGGCAAAGGTCCAGACAGAGGTGTGTGTGCACTTATTTATGAGCACTATCAATATTTTCTTACCTCATTTCAAGAACATAGACGTTTTTAAGAAAATGGATTTCCGCTATGTCCAGTTGTCCCTCGGTATCCGCGGGAGATTGGTTTCAGGAGCCCTGTGAGTACCAAAACCCAGGGATGCTCAAACCCCTTATATGCAAATACTGTGCTATCTGCATATAGTATAGGCACATGCTCCCGTGTACTTTAAATCGTCTCTAGATTACTTCCGATACAATAGGAATGCAATATAAATACTATGCAACTAGTTGGGGTACTGTGCTGTTTAGGGAACACCGAGAAGAAAGAAGCCTGTGCATGTTCAGTTGCAGACACAGCGAATGGAACCCTGTGTTCGGTGCCTGCCCGCAGCAACCTAACACTGACTGTTCAAATACTTTGGATTCGCGGTTGGTTGAATTCGTGGATGGGGGCCCCGGGGACACAGAGGGTGACTGTAAGGCAATGTTCTCACTCTCAAAGCGCAAGGTGAGAAGGAAAGGGGTAAGAAATGGCATCTAACGAGTGCCGCCTCTTTGCCGGGATTCTAGGCAGCCCGCATGATGGCGCTCTTTCGACCCACGTGACCATCCCATGGGGGCGGTTCAGCGGACCCCTTTACCGTGCAGTTCACGGGAACCAGTGACTCTGCTCAGAGAGACTCTGCTGAAAGTGGGAGCCAAACTTCATCGCAAACAGTGAAGAGAAATATCTTGTTTGTGCTTTATCACAAAAGTGTCATGGAAAATGTTTATCGTATCTCCGAGTCAACAGAATTTCGGTTATAATTGCAACAACGCTCCGATTGTGAGCCTGAACAAAGACCGAACCAAGTATTAATTCGGGGGTATGTTTTTACGCCGAAATGACATGATAATGCAGTATGACTTCACATTTTGTTTTCTCAACATTCGGGAGGAGGGAATGCGTGAGGTCTTTCATCCTTTGGAAGTGACTGATATGTCTTCGGTCGTTCCAGCAGGATTGTCACTTGTTACTGGTTTCCTCCATCTCCACATATCCATCCGCTTCGTGAAACCCTGAACCCATCGTAAGTTCCATTCAGCTCTGCAAATGGTTCGCGTCGCACTATCCGACGCTGGGCCCGATGGGGAGGCGGAGGCTGACCTGCAGGGCTGTGCGCCCTGCACGTACAGTTTCGCTGCTGTGAAACCGGCAAGGCTGTTGGCAAGGAAACCTCTTCGGAGAAGTGGTTTTCGGTTACAAGGGTTCTTGCTGTGCTGTGCAGTGTCTTAGCTGCAAGGGCTGGGGTGAAGACTAAGATAACGGAAATCCTTTGAATTGTCACTCCTGTGTGGTAGACGAAACACCGAGGTTCGGAAAAGTAAATCCGCCCAAGGTCGTGTGGTTTCTAGGGCGTGAGTCTTCTGTTACTGCGTGCAGACCGCCGCCAAACTTAGCGGTTGAACGCAGCGCGCATTCATGACCTCGGTGTATGTGCATCAGGAAGGCAGGCACGGCTTCCCTGGGTCTTGTGCTCAGGGCGTCTCCCCAAGGCGACAGTGCAGGTGTCAGCCAGGGCCGGGGGCGCATCTGAAGGCGTGACTGGGGAAGGATTCTCTCCCAAACTCCCCCTTGTGGTTGTTGGAAGAATTGGGTTCCTTGCTGGCTGCTGGCTGGAAGCCAGGTTTGGTTCGCTAGGACGTGGGCCCCTCCCACACAGCAGCCAGCTTCATCAAAGCCCGCAAGATGGCAGTCACAACTCTTGTAACTGATCGCAGAAGTGACATCCCACTGTATTCTGCTGGTTAGAAACTCATCCCAGGTCCAAGCCACCTTCCAGCAGTGGGGAATTAACCACGTGTGTGAATGGCAGGAGGCCTGGGTCCCTGGAGACCATCTTCAAGTCTGCTTGGTACAGTTAGGTCCCGAAACCTTTCCTTTTTTCCTGTTTGGTACTGGTTACAGGAAGAACATGGCAGATGCTTGCAACATGAAGAAGATGCTCAAAATACAACCTCACAGCACTTTACAGCACCGACTATCTTAGAATACAGCTTTTACACGTTGAGTAAAAAGGCCGTGTTGGTAATCGGGCTTTGCAGATACGGCAGTCCCTAGCGAGTCCTAGTACGTGGGAAGCCCACTGCCCAGGACAAGTTGAGTGGCATTCATGGGGGGGAGGAGGTGGGGATGGGACTCAACCCCCTCAGGACGTATCAGAGATTTGGCCTGTTCTGGAAGGAAAGAAAGGAAACATCCAGAGATGGCTTGTGTCTCTCCACCTGCTTGGCTCAGATTCCCCCTCCCCCATCTGCCACTCAACCTGGCCCATGTGTCCTGCTGGAATAGGCAGTATGGCCCTAATGGCTCTTGGCTCGGCCCTTCGAGAGAGAAGGTGTGACCTGCCAGAGCTTGGATAGCATCACCTTTATCTGGAAATATCACATGAGCACGGGTGCCGGAGGGGGGTGTTGGCAACAGTGTTAATGGGACTGTTGCTTATTTCAGCTGATGATATCGCTAGTGTGGAGGTCAGACACCTGGGACGCAGCTGCTCCTCCAGACAGGCTGGTGGCCCTATCCTCAGGCAGAAGCCTCCACCCATCCCCTCCCCCCTCAAAAAAAAATGACCATGGTCTTCTTTTGGAGGCTGGATGGATCCGAGAATAGTGACAAGTAGCCAAATGGTGACTCAGACGGTGTAGATGGTGCGGTGGTGCATCATGGGGCTCAGACAGCAGGCAGCTACCGCGTCTTCCAATTTTTAGTTGATTTACCCATTCTAAATAAGGAACCCCAGGTCTGAGGAAATGGCAAACGTTCCATCGGCCGGCCGGGCCGTCTGAGCTGGAATTCACTCCTGCCGTCCTGGCGGGGGTTGGCCCGTGCGCTGTGCCAGGCGTGCTGTTGCAGCGTCCCCGAGCCAGCGCTGTCCCCTTCACTTCTCACAGCGGCCCTGCCTTAGGACCAGTTGTCACGCCCACTCGCAGAGGAGAAAACCACCCCTAGGTGGCGAGTGACAGCAGATTTGGGCTTCGGAGACGGGAACTGGAGTCCGTTTGTCTTTGAAAGCTCTTCCAGGCCTCCCAGCCTGGACCCCCAGCAACTGCCCTGGGGGCCTTTGGGGTCACCTTTCTCCATCCCCTCCTGTCACAGATGCAGACACAGAGGCCCGGGAAGAGGAAGGGACCCTCTCCAGGCTCCTGCCTGAGTGAACAGCGGAGTTGGAGGCAGATCTGGGCCGGGAGCTTCTGCAGCGCGTCCCTGGGGCTGGGCACTGTGATTTCCAGAAGCCCTCCGGCTGACTCGGGGACTAAGGAAATGCCTGGCGCACAGTGGGTGCTTTACCTCTGAGGCATTTTCCGATGTGGAGGTGGATGTAGGTTTCATCTTCTGCTCAAGAGCAAGGACCAGTGATGGTGGCTGAGGATCAGGACAGGTGGGCTATGATGTCAGCAACACCTGCTCCTGAGAGGGCCCGGCTCTGCGATCGCCTGACCGGGCAGAGTTTCTGCACGTCCCCATTCACACAGGGGTTTGGGGGCACCGGCTCTCGTCCTGGCCCCTGGACCTGACACTGGAGACTCCAAGTGCAGCTACAAAGCAGCTTCTCTGGTGTCTGTTTCCTCTGGCCCTTTGCACCGCCCCCCCACCCCGACGCCATGTCCTGCCCCGCTCCCAGCCTGGGTGGATGCCTGTAGGAGATGGTGTCTGCTTTAAAGGCATGTCTGAGACCCTTGACCCTGACTGGCTGGCTCATTTGCGAAGACAGCCAGGACCCTGCAGACGGAAGGGCAGCTGTTGGCTCTGCCCAAGACTCAGCCACAAACCCTGGCTCGTTTCTGCAGGTCTGGCTCTGGTGGGGGTAGCGGAGGGGAGGGAGGTGCTGGGCAAGGAGCCGAGGTAGGGTGGCGGGGGGGAGGAGGAGGAGAGAGGAAAGGGATGGAGAGGAGCAGAAAAGAAGTTAGGGAAAGGGGGCAGTGACAGAAAATGGGGGTGAAGCAAACAGTCAAAGCACAGAGAAGAAAACAGACATGCCAGAGGAGGAAGGGAGTAATGAGGGAGGCACAGGCAGCCGGTGCACCCCTGAAATCGAGTTCATGCTTTAAGAGTAAATTGCAATATGCAGTGGGCCAAACAGCTTTTTCCCCTCTCAGGTGAAGGAACTCCCTTGGTGCATTTGGTGGTGTAAATGAATGATTGTTGTCAAATCTCAGGAAGTGAAGCCGGGAGGTTGCTGGTGCTTCTCTTTCCCTCACCTGATGAGGATGAGGAAATACCGAGCTCACTGGGCCTTTGCTGCCCCCTGCTGGCGGAAGCCTGGTTCTGCACCCTCCCTGCCGACAGGAACCAGGCTGCAACTGTGTTTGGGTCCCAGACTATTATTACAGCCGAAAGGGGTGGAGGACCCCAATCCCTTCCTCTGCCCTAAACTTGAGACTCGAACTTCAGTCAGCCTGCTGGCTCTTTCCACGTGGACCTCAAGCTAGTGTATCAATCCTGATGTCTGTGACCAGCCCGTGTCCACCTGTCCCCCACCCCCGAGACCCCGCAGAGGCCCCTCTTGCTGGGCTTCCACATCCCATGAGTCACAAATCCTGCCGAGACCACCGGGGCCCTTGTCCACTCGCAGGGGACTCTCGTCAGCTCCCTGGAGCAACCTCCCTCCTCTTCATCAGCCCATGACAACAGCCTCCTCACTGCCGTCCTGTCACCGGGCAGCCTTTGTCCATCGAGATACAGGTCATGAAGACCCTGCTGTGGGTACCAGACACAGGGGTGGGCGATGCAGGTATAGAGGTGGACACAGACGTAGATGGTGAGAGATGGAGACAGCGATGACAACGGTAATGGACGTGAGGATACAGGCGTACACGATGTAGCTGCGGGTATGGAGATTGATACAGATGTGGGTGTGAGTGCAGATAAGATGATATGGGTGTATGTGTGTATATGTGTGTGTATATGTATATGTGTATGTGTGTAAATCATCTGCAGCATAAAGTCCAAACCCTTCATTTGCCCAACAAAGCTCTTTCTATATCTCTTCTGCCTCATCTCTCCAAAACCACCTTCTATCCTTGGCATTTTATTCCAACAAAAAGGCAGTGAGTCATCTCGGAAATTGTTCTTATCCATCCTCTAAACAGATAGGGGTTCTTAATAGGTGCCAGACTTTGAGATTGGCGCTGGGGTACAGAGAGAAACAGGCCAGTCTCCACCCTCAAGGAGTGGAGTCGCGTGGACCAGACACGCAAGTGCAGCCCAGGCACGATCTGATGGATGGGATGGGGGCGGTGTGGGGATTACCCTGCTCTACAAAACCGGATGCATCCATGGCTGGTACCCAAACATGTTTATCGTCTCCCAGTGTCTGTGGGTTGGGCGTCTGGGCACAGCTTCCCTGAGTCCTCAGCTTGGGGTCTCACAAAGCAGTTTCAGGCTGGGCTATGTTCCTCTCTGGAGCCTGGGAGTTCTCCTCCAGGTTCACCTGATTCGTTGGTCCTCGTGGTTGTAGGGCTGAGGTCCCACTTACATGCTGGCCACCAGCTGGGGGCTTCTCTGGGTCCTAGAAGCCACCACGGTTTCTTGCGTCATGGCCCCTTCACAACATAGCGGCTCATTCCAAGGCCAGCAGGAGACTTCTGGCTCCATTCTGCTAAGATCGAGTCTTACATAAAGGAGTGAGATCGCAGGCGAGTTATCTCCTTGCCTTCTCTGCATCACAAAACCTAACTGAGGAATGACAGCCCATCATCTTTGCCGCCTTCTGTTGCTAGAAGCAAGTCAAAAGTGCCACCTGCACTGAAGGCGTGATTCATTGGGAGCCACCTTAGGGTATGCCCACCACACACCCTCCTCATGGAATCTTCCGGGATTTACATACATTCCAGATCAGGGGTGTCGGTGGAGTCTCGGAGACTGGTTCAGTTCTCTCTGAATTAGCCGGCAGCGGGCCCCTGAGCTGTTCTCTCTCCCTGGCCAAGGGCTTCAGCTCCGTGTTTGAAGCCAATTCAAGACAAAGCCTTCTCCCACAGGGCTGTGGCTGATGGTTTGCATCCAGGGCCACAAACTTAAAATTTTAGACAATCTCGTTCTTAAAAATCCTGCAGCATCTGACTAGGCCACATCTTATCACTCCCAGCCCTTCGGATTTCTTAATTGTTATTGCTGAGAAGTTTATCAGCCTCACTTGGAGCCGTAGACTATTTCACTGGACAAAGGCCGCCTCACCCCGAGGGGGACTGTAGTGCCCGGTGTTAGGAGAGTATGTTTTGTTTACTACACAGTGTGAGCAAGTGGTTATAAATGATCTCTGTAATGGTCGGGACTGGGATGGAAATGCCTTAGAGCTTATCTGATCTCAAGGGAAGGATCCCCCAGGTGCACTGAGCAGCCGGGTCGTGAAGTGAAAAGACCAAGTCGCAAACATGCCCGGCACTGCCAAGGCATTAGTGAGCAGAGGAAGGGAATCGTGGGGGCAGTGGGCAGGGAAGGGGAGCATCAAAACAGCCCATGGGCTCAAAGAGTTTGTGGAAATGCTATCGTCTGGTGCAGCTGGCCAGGGATGTGGAAGCAGCGGACGAGGCTGTGAAAGCAAGGCCAGGTCATGAAAGGTCTACACCCCTGGCTAAAGGAGGAGACCAAACCAGCTTCTGTGCCTGTGAACTTATGCATGGGTCATGTGCACGATGCCCTGGGGGCCACAGTCCAGGTCAACACGCAAGGCATAGGGAATGTCCTGGGTACACTGGGACATATGGCCAACCCTAACTAAGCCTCAAATATTCTTCTAATCCCTCGGCCGCAGCCCCTGGGATGCTTCCCATCCTGTGCTCCCAAAGCCCGTGGTGGACACCAGGACCATAACCTCAACTACACTGTCCTGTGACTGTTCGTGCTCTGTTTCCTCCACTAGACTGAGAGGTCCTCGAAAATGAGGCTATGTTTTATTCATGTTTGCATTCTCAAAGCCAGGACTGTGCCCGGGGCAAAGGGGCACTAGGTGTGCAGATAGTAAGTCACAACAGAATGACAGCTAACACTTACTGAAAGCCAACTCTCTACCAGGGATGCTTCTAGGTGCCTGGCCTGGATTTCATTATCGAACAGTTGAGAGGATGGGCATTTTTGTTGGATTCATTTTACAGATGAGGAAATCAAGAGGCAGAAGTGTTGTATGCTTTGCCTAAGGTGCCACAGTGTAATAGGAAGAAGGGGATTCTAATCTAGGTCTTATCTCCAGAGCCTGTGGATGAAGCAAATAAAACCTTGGGGGAACGAGGGTTTGCACTTGCAGGATCTTGAGAGATGGGTTCAGCTCCCTGCAGGGTCCCCAGGGCCTGGCAGATCAATGATGGGCCTGTGTCTGGGAGAAGCCATCAATTTCCCACTCGTTGTTTCCCGTGGTCCTTACAACAGCCATGACCTCTAGGGAGATGTGTCATTCCTATGGGCTCAGCGAGGTTCCCAAAGTCGCTGAGCTACTGGAAAGCGTCACGGGGAGTGCCAGAGCCCCCTGTGAGCCTGTGACTTTGGACCGCAAACTCTGTGGTGTTTTTACGGACAACACAATCACTGTGATGTTAATAATTCCTTCTGATGAGTTTCTTCGTCTCTAAGGTGGGTGCGGTCGTCTCGACAGTCGGAGGCGGTTGTGAAGTGGTGGGTGGTCAGTGCTCACCAAAGGGTAGTTCATGGTGGGTGTGGTTACCGTCCTGGTCTTTGTCATCCTCCTCCTCATCACCTGCAAAGATGACCTAGGGATTCGGGGTCAGCAGATTCCAGGCAGGGGTCGGAGTCATGAATTTAAAGTAACACAGCCAAACGCAGGCAGGAGTCGAAAATCCTGCTCGGGTTCTGAGGCGGGGTTGCAGACATTGAGCTTCAGGTCAGCAGATTGGCAGCTTTGCCGGTCAGAAGGCGCGGTCAGGATCGCCAAGGCCTCGAGCCAGGGACTCAGGCCCCCAGCCGAGGCTGGGAGCAGACAGGTCCAAACCTCCTTACCTCGTGGTCCGTCCCATGACACACGAGAGGGCTGCCTGTTTGCCGGGCCTTTGAGCGCATGAGGGCAGGTCCAGCTCATCCATCACTGAGATACAGCTCCGTGTCCCCACTGTACACCATACACATATTGAGTAAATGAAGAAGTGGGTACCCGCTCACACGAGCAAGCCACAAAAGCACGATTGGAAGCCAGTAGGGTGAAGAGCCCGATTCTGCAGAGCAGGAGAGCTCGAGTGTGCGGTACCAAGCCTCAGTCCCGGGCCCTGGCTCGTCAGTTCCCTCCGCCGCACCCAGGGGTTCCCTGGTGATGACCGTTGAACCAAAGACTCTCCACCAAGAGGGAAGAAGAGCCCTTTTTCTTTGTCGAAACCATGAGTCATGGGCACATGCGCACCACCCCACCGCCCCGCACACAGGGTTTGCAAAGATCAGTCTCAAAGGACTGTTTGCAGTTTGCTCCTGCCTGGGGCAGGCGTGTGAACCAGCCCACCCTCTGTGACTCTCCAAGGACCAGCGTTCTGGGCCATGCAGTCTGCTGGCTCCTGTTCCTTCCGGCTTGAAGAACGCTTTGTAATTTCACAGAGCAATTCTGAAGATTCCCCAACGAAAAGAGGTTATTTCCTTGAGTACCTGTTGACTATAAGAAACAAAACAAACAAACAAACAAAACCAAACATACTCAGGTGATACAGATCTTCACTGAATTGATCAATTTTTGGAATGAGTTTTTGTTTCCTTTACACAAAGAACTTTTTTTAAATTTTTATTTTAATTGTTGTTCTTGTACAGTTTTCTGTCCTTTACTCCCATCGCAGCCCACTGCCCTAGCCCTCCCCACCTCCCTCCCATTTCCACCCCCCTTAGTTTTTGTCCACATGTCTTTTATACTTGTTGCCCTAAACCCTTCCCCTTTTCCCCTGAAGTTCCCTCCCCTCTCCCCTCTGATAACTGTCAGCCTGTTCTCAATTTCAATGTCTTTGGTTATATTTTGCTTGTTTGTTTGTTTTGATGATAAGGTTCCTGTTAAAGGTGAGATCATATGGTATTTGTCTTTCGTTACCTGGCTTATTTCACTTAGCATAATGCTCTCTAGTTCCATCCATGCTGTTGCGAAGGGTAGGAGCTCCTTCTTTCTTTCTGCTGCATAGAATTCCATTGTGTAAATGTACCACAGTTTTTGATCCATTCATTTACTGATGGGCACCTAGGTTGCTTCCAACACTTGGCTATTGTAAATTGTGCTGCTATGAACATAGGGGTGCATAGGTTCTTTTGGATCAGTGTTTCAGGGTTCTTAGGATATAATCCTAGCAGTGGAATTGCTGGGTCAAAAGGCAGATCCATTTTTAGTTTTCTTAGAAAATTCCATACTGCTTTCCATAGTGGTTGTACCAGTCTGCACTCCCACCAACAGTGCAGTAGGGTCCCCTTTTCTCCACAACCTCTCCAACACTTGCTGTTTGTTGCTTTGTTTATGTGGGCCATTCTGACTGGTGTCAAGTGGTATCTCATTGTGGTTTTAATTTGCATCTGTCTGATAGCTAGCGATACTGAGCATCTTTTCATGTGTCTCTGGATCCTCTGTATGTCCTCCTTGGAGAAGTGTCTGTTCAAGTCCTTTGCCCATTTTTTAATTGGGTTGCTTGTCTTCTTAGAGTGGAGTCGTGCAAGTTCTTTGTATATTTTGGAGATTAAACCCTTGTCTGAGGTATCATTGATAAATATGTTTTCCCATACAGTCGGTTCTCTTTTTAGTTTAATACTGTTTTCCTTGGCCATGCAGAAGCTTTTTATTTTGATGAGATCCCATTTGTTTATTCTTTCCTTTATGTCCCTTGCTTTAGGTGACATATCAGTAAAAATGTTGCTGCGTGAAATATCTGAGATTTTCCTGCCTATGTTCTCCTCTAGGACTTTAATGGTATCACGGCTTATATTTAAATCTTTTATCCACCTTGAATTTATTTTTGTGTACGGTGTAAGTTGGTGCTCGAGTTCCATTTTTTTGCATGTAGCTGCTGTCCAGTTCTCCCAACACCACTTGTTGAAGAGGCTATTTTTGCTCCATTTTATGTTGCTGCCCCCTTTATCGAATATCAATTGACTGTAGAGACTTGGGTTTATTTCTGGGCTCTCTGTTCTAGTCCACTGGTCCACGTGCCTGTTTTTATGCCAGTACCAGGCTGTACAAAGAACTTTTTTTATATATTTGAAAATCATAGTCCTATAGGTGCAGGATATGCTATGAGTTAATTCACATTCCTGATGATTTACTGAAGTGTGTGATAGCTTCTGGTCTGGGCGGGGCAGTTCTGCGGCCCCTCGGGTTGGGGCCAGGCCATCTAGCTCGAATCCGACACACTGACCGATTCCACTCGCTGGGAAAGTGGAAGCGTGCACGGCGTCGAGCCCCCGCCAGCCTTGCTTTCTGCAGGGGTGAGCACTCACCTGGCCTGCCTCGCAGTCTGCTGCGGGGCGAGAGGGAATGCCACGAGGCGTGCTCACGTCCCACGCCGGTCCTGGCTTCGCCCCGCTGTCCGTCACCTCCCCCTGCCCAGCCTAGGAGCCAGCCAGGACTTGACGCTTCCTTAGTTTCCTTCTTTCCTTTTCAGGTTCCTGATCGTCCTGGGGTGCTTGATTTTGGCCGTCCTGACCACATTCAAGGAGTACGAGACCGTTTCGGGAGACTGGCTTCTGTTACTGGTGAGATCGCGGACCCACCGTGGTGTGCTGCGTTTCTGGGGTAGACGCTGCTGGTTGGACCTCCACGGAGCAGGCAAGGCGCCTGCTTTTGGGTGCAGCTCTGGCTCCCTGGAGTCTCTGACGGAGGGCGGGCCCAAGAGAAGCAACGCCAGGGTCAGACAGTCAGGTCTGCGGGGGCACAGGTGGGGTAGGGCGTGCCACTTCTCATCCCAGGTCAGAGCAAAAGCCAGTACGCCTTCGTTAAATTCCGGAACGCGGCCTCCCAGTCCTCTGAAAGCCAGCACGGAGGCGGGTTGCGTTTGAAACCCCGCCTTGGCTTTTCCTTCCTAAACCCCAAGGATCTCTTACTCCACTCAAGGCCAGGCGAAGATTCCATTTTGACAGGAAACTTGCAGTCCTCCCCCCAGGGCCTCTGCCTGTTTGTGCTTTCTGTTCTCTCCCCACACCGCCCCGCCCGTTCCGGGGGTGGTGGAGGCAGAGTGGGGCCGGCTTTCCCAGCCAGTCACCTGACACTTTTGCCTGAAATATGTGCAAACACCAGGTGAGCAGCAAATGCTGATGGGCTGGAGGCAGCCTCCTCTGTGGCAGGCAGAGGCCCCAGGAGGGGCTGGGACCGGCTCCTCCTGCAGCCCCTGCACGCACGGCTGGCCATCCTCTTCAGGGAAGAGGTGCCAGCCCCGCCCCCCCAGTTAGGGTTCACGAAACAGCAGGACCGGCGCCTCACACCGACAGGCCATCCTTGGCTCCAGAATCAGCAGGTTCCTCCTGAGGGCAGGTGTTCACCATCTGATCCTCACAGCCCCCAGCTGAGACCTGAGCAGGTGAATACACTTCCCAGGAACCAGGTTTCTGGGATTGCTGCGGAGCGGCAACTCCCCAGGGTCCCAGGGAGACCGCCAAGGAGAGAGGGCGGCGGAGCTGACCCAGCGGCCTGGGAAGCAGCTTGGCGCTCAAGCTGTGGGCTGTGAGCCTCGGCCCCCGCCTGGGATTCTTTCTCTGCCCCTTCGTAGCCCCGAGAAGCTTGTCGAGCCACTCCTTGCCTCGGTTTCTCGAAACGTGAAACGAGGACAGTCTGCTGAAACACTCCGTCGGGGCGGCACCTGGCCCTGCATCCGCGCTCAGTCACCTTGGCCACGGCCACGACCTTGGCCACGGCCACGATGAGCGCTGCCAGGGCCAGGCGCCGCGTGGACTTAATAGCCGGTTTCACTGAAACCTCTTTTCATCCCAGCTGCACTTCTTAGGGACGTTTAATACATTAAAGGGATTTCTTTTTCATGATCCGTTGGAACATAGAGGAGAAAGAACAAGCGATCACTTTGCAAGCCCGGACGTTCGGACCGTTAGCCCATCAGCATGAGTTCGGCAGCTGCCTCCCGGCTGGCGGGCACCCGCGCTCTCCCTCCACCAGCAGAGCAGCGGCCGCAGCGGCAACCGCGATTAATCCGCGTCTCTTCCTTGTCTTCAACACAGGAAACGTTCGCGATTTTCGTCTTCGGAGCCGAGTTTGCCTTGAGGGTCTGGGCCGCGGGGTGCTGCTGCCGATACAAAGGCTGGCGGGGGCGGCTGAAGTTTGCCAGGAAGCCCCTCTGCATGTTGGGTAAGCCCCGTGTCCCGGTCCGCCAGGGTCGAGTCCCCTTCCATTGGTGCCTTTTGTCTCTGGGGACATTTTCAGCGGGCACTCTTACTTCTGGGAATTCACGGGGCTCGGTGGAGGCCAGGCCAACCCGTCCCCTGGCCCCCCATCGCTGTGAGCTGGAGTCCCCTGGCTGCGCCTGCTCCTCACAATGACCCATGGAGCAGGGGTCCTGCGTGGGGCGGGGGGCGCACTTGGCTTTTGGTCCCTCGAGCAGCACCCCCGTCACTGCCGTCACGGTGACCGCCCCGCTGCCCGTGCATCTCCAGACTGGCTGCAGTGGGGGCGGCAGGCGGGACACCATTGCGGGTTGACAATTGCCTCTGTAGGACTGCGTTATGCCCATTTTCCAGAGGTGGAAACTGGGGCTCCCGGAGCTGAGTCACGTAACAGGCACACGGGTGGGGAGCAGCATATTCTCTCCTAACACCCAGGTCTGGACGAACCTGGTCCCTGTGCCTTCCCCGCACCACCCTGCTGCTCTGTGTCCACCCGAAAGTTGCTCTGCGGAGGTGTCACGTTGCCCCGCGTGCGGGTGCAGGCATTCTGGGAGCTCACTCACCCTGCTGGTGCCACCTGCACCCATGTGCTCCCCTGTGAAGGTCCTACTAAAACCAGAGTCTTGACAGACTTGACAGAGGCTGCTGCAGAGATGCTGAGGGGACGTAGAGCATCGAATCCCAGGGATGGCCAAAGGCGCAGGACCGTAGACCGTCAGGGCTGGAGGGGCCCTCCGCAGGCCTTTAGTCCAACAAGCCTTCCTGTCTGATGCTCCAGTCCCCTTCCCAGCAGTCTGCCGCTGATCATGCAGACTGCTCGCATACCTCTAATCGCAGGGCACTCACTACCTCTCAAGGTATTTACATCATCTTAACTCCTCTGACTCCCTCCAGGTATTTCAGTTCAGCCATACTGGTCCTCCTGTCCATTCCAGCAGATCCTCCTTTTATCAGGAAAACGTGCTGAGTGGCTCCAACTGCATCGTACATCCTACGTTCCCTCCTCCGTCACAGGAGAGTCATCCTGCTTACCATGTGTGGTTGATGTCACGGTTTAGCACAGCCATGGTCACCACGTGCACGTGTGCTGGCAGACCGTGGCTGTGATGGCTCCACGGTAGCCCCGGACAGCTCCAGTCACTGGCCCTTTGTCCTCCTTCCCAGACATCTTCGTGCTGATTGCCTCTGTGCCCGTGGTCGCCGTGGGCAACCAGGGCAATGTCCTGGCCACCTCCCTGCGGAGCCTGCGCTTCCTGCAGATCCTGCGCATGCTGCGGATGGACCGGAGGGGCGGCACCTGGAAGCTCCTGGGCTCGGCCATCTGTGCCCACAGTAAAGTAGGTGCCACGGAGAGGCCACGGGACCACGTGGTCTTCCCCCGCTGTGCCCTTCCACGGCGTCTCCTCCAGTACAGTTTTCCCAGAGGGGGGCCGTTCGGCCACTCTGATGATGATGACAGCGAGGAGCAGGAAGGGGGAGGGGCATAAGCAGCGTGCTGTGGTCAGCAGAAGCAGGTAGGCCTGGGCTCTGGGCTCGGCTCCACCAGGTACAAATGACCAGCCACTCGTCCCTGTTTGATCTGCAGCCTCCTCATCGCTAAAGCAGGGATCGTAATGCCTCTGCCGCTGGGGTGAAATGAGCCAATGCAAAGGAATGTGGTGTGGGGTGGGAGGGGAAGGTTCCAGAAGCATGCAGACTGGGGGGAGTCCAAACCCCACTAGTGCGACCTTGGAGATTTTCTGTAACCTCCCCAGGACTTGGTTCCTGCATCTGGGAAATGAGAATAATAACACACTCACCTCCTGTGAAAAACACTCAGACCGCACCCAGCTCATGGAGATGGCGCCATTGCTATGGGTCCGTGCCTAGAACACGGGTTAGCTCGCCCCAGGAGTCGGGCATGGTCATCTCCTCATGCCACCGATAAGGAAACGGGCAGAAGAGGGAAGTGACCTTCCCCAGCTCACGCGGTGGGACACATTCCAGGCAGTCCGGCTCCAGAGCCACGTTCAGTGCTTTGCTGCTGGTCATGGTGGAGCTCAGCTCTCCGAAGGACATCAGAAGCTAGGACGGTGGGACTTGGTCTGATCCCCTCCCAGAGTCCATGTACTCGAGCAGGTGTGGAAACTGAGGCAGGCAGAATCCTGCACCTGGAGCTGTGGTGCCCTCTGATCGCCCAAACCTCAGGGACCACTTGGGTGTAACACCCCTGCCTCGGCTGGGCCCTGGGGAATGAGGGAGAGCCCTGTGCCCCAGCTCGGGCAGGGAAGCCCTCCGCAGGCCAGTGCAGGAGAAGTCAGAGCGAAGGACCTCAGGTGGGAGGGCGGCGTTGTCCAGGGAGCTCAGAGATGACAAGTGCGCAAGGCCCCTGTGACACAGAGCGGGAGTTTTAAGGACAGGAGAGGCCAGGCTCTGCTCCCAGAACAAAGAAGCCCTGGCGTCTCCATGACCGAAGTCAACAGTGTTGACATCTTCTTGCACTCGCAGGGTCTGGTGTGGGCTGGGTGGCCCCTGTCTGTCTTGAACACCAGAGTCACTGAGGCAAGGGAAGAGGGGCCTGGAGGGTCCTGCTGGGTGGACTTGGTGCCTGTCACTCCTCACAGTGGCTGGACCTCAGTCCTTCAGCCCCGACCTGACTGCAGGGGGCTCGGGTACACGCCAGACATCGGGCACCAGCTGCAGACGCAGCCACAGAGCTGCTGGTGAAAAGCACGTAAAGGCAGAATTAGCCCGAACAGCCTTTTAAAGCCTGCAAAGCACAGAGTTGAGACCCATTTCGCTCCTCCTCAGTACTATTATACCACCCCTTAATAATCCAGCGCAGCCGGGTTTTCTGCACACGCGGTATTTCCTTGTAAGTTAAGCACCAGATGAAGCCTCTGACTCACATTCGGGGTCAGAAGGCATGAAAACACACAGGAGCGCCAGAACCACATGCAGCGAGGCTGGCGGCTCGTGCCCAGACTTGAGCATGGGGAGGGATGACCCAATTCCTGCCTGCCTTCTCGAACCCTCTGCAGGGCAGGCGCCGGAAGGGGAGAATGGCTGGCTGGACTGCACGCACCATCTACACCGACTTGTTTGTGCCCTGGAGGGAGCGCACACGCGTGCACAGTGCGTGGGAGGCCCTGGGGGAAGCCAGACCGAACGGCACCTGAGTGTAATGAAGTGTGAGACATGTAGAGAAGACTGCTTGGGAAAGAGCACAGGCATGAAGGAGCTAGGGGTAGACCCTCTGTTTAGTTGGGGGAGCCAACCTGCAGGGCAGTGTCATAACGGGGGTGACAGGAGCCCGCAGATGGCGTCATGGTGCTGTAGGCAGTCCCTTGGACAAGGGTAGTTCAGGCAGCAGTAGTTCAGTGTCCGCAAAGGCACAGGAAGGCAGGTAGCAACCTGTCAGCAAGATCCCAGGGACCGGGAAGGCCAGGCGACCGGCTGCGGATGGTCAGGCAGGTGACGTACAGTGATACGAACAACTTTGTTCTCTGGCAACTCAACAAGAATGACGGGCTTAATCTGTACACGGTGTGCCAATAACCTTGACCTTCCTCCCGCCCATGCCTAGCCTCGACACTGGGACAGAACCAGAGAAACGGCCTTCGGGAGCGTCTCGGTCGGGTGTCGGAAGCCCCAGTGATGCCGTCTTTGCCACCCCCCTGCGCCGTCCTTACCACGCCTGAACGTGTTTTAGAGTCTGTTTCATGGATTAGGCTATTACTGTTGTCCCGTTTTGTTCTCCCCATCATCCCCTGCTGCTGTTTTTTTGCAGCCAGCTTTCTCGTTTCTTTACTCATGTGTCCGAGTCTTCAGATGATAACATGCAGGACATAATAGGTTTCATGTGTTTTTATGCTTGTTTTTAATATGGCTTCAATCAATAGGTGACTAACATAAAAACCGTGCATGCCACCAGCGATACACGTCACTTCCTGGAACTCTGTGGTCCAGTCCTTCCTTTTAAAAATTGAGGAAATTGAGGCTGGGGAGGAGGGGTCATTGGCCCAGGGTCACGCTGCCATTTGGTGGCCCTGTCCACAGCCCTGTCCATGGGGCCCCAGTGGTTCCCCCTTGCTGTTGGCTTCCCAGGAGGACTGAGCTCCATCCTGCCCAGCCCTGCACTGATGGAAGTCTCCCGGGTCCCGAGCCTTGTCTCCGAGGCAGCAGCCGGGCCCTCTCGCCTCCCGGCAAAGCCTTGTGCGCTGTGGTAGCGAGCTTCCCCCAGGAGGAGATCTTCCTCTCCTCCTGCAGCCCTGCGCTCGTTGTGTGCCTGGTGCAAAGAGGGGCCCTGTGCCTGCACCCATTTGACAGTGATGGGAGGAGCTGGCCAGAGGAGAAGGCGAGTCACTTGCCCACGGCCACAGAGCTGGTCGGCTCCACCCAGCTCCGGTGTGTCGGCCTCCCGCGTCCACCCCACGGCCCCCTGCGAGCCCTTCCCTGTCCTCTGCTTGCTCCCCCAGGAGCTCATCACCGCCTGGTACATCGGGTTCCTGACGCTCATCCTTTCTTCGTTTCTCGTCTACCTGGTTGAGAAAGACGTGCCGGAGGTCGATGCCCAAGGGGAAGAGATGAAGGAGGAGTTTGAGACCTATGCAGACGCCCTTTGGTGGGGCCTGGTGAGTCAAAGCCCCCTCTCCCTGCCGTGGGGGTGGACTGTTACAGCAGAGAGAGGTGAGGGTGGGCCTGGGCAGCTGCATTCTGCAACCACAGGGGAGAGCTGGACCTCCTCCATTCTCTGAGCTGCCTGTGGGGGACGCCCCCTGCTGGCTGTGCACGTTGAACTCACAGGATTCCCATGGTGTTTATACGAAGTCAGGGCTCCGAGTAGTCTGGACCCACGGACCCTAGGGACCTCACCTCGTTAGCTGTAGGCTGTTAGCAGCCACACACGTACAGACACAGTGACAGATGCACACACGGCACCAACCTTCAAACACGCCTGGAGACACGCAGCCCCACAGCCACAGGGACACGGGCTACCAAGGGTAGCACCCCCTGACGGCTTACTTGGCTCCAGAGCCTGGCTCTAAGCCCTTTACCGTTATTAACATATTTAAACTCAAACAACTATTATTAGACCCTTTGTAAAAATGGGGGAACTGAGGCATGACGCAGTTAAGTAATTCAAGGGAGACAGCTGAGCCAGGTTAGTCACTGACCTGGGATTTGAACTCAGGCAGTCGGGCTACACAGTGCTAACTGCTCTGACAGCCTGCCTTCTGTGTTCAGAAGTTCAAAACCCACCGGAATACACAGCACACGGCAGACATTAGACGCCCACAATGCATGTGAATATGCTCGCCAGCACACACAAATACTCACGTGTGTACACGCACAAACACGTTTGCAGTCACCAAAGTGTTTGCCGAGTGACTGACTGTAGGTAGGGGACCCGGACTCAGACACAAGCCTGGAGGCCCGCACACAAGTTCCTTGCTCCTCGGCCGCTTTTCTCCCTCGGGGGTCTTGTTCTCAATGGTAGCAGCGCCTGCCCAGCCCGGGTCAGTGCAGAGGCCGATGGGGGGACTCAGGGCACATCCTGGTTTCCCTCTGCCTGGGGAGCCCCACGTCTGAGCCCTTCTCACTTCAGATCACACTGGCCACCATCGGCTACGGGGACAAGACACCCAAGACGTGGGAGGGCCGACTGATCGCGGCCACCTTCTCCTTGATTGGCGTCTCCTTTTTTGCCCTCCCAGCGGTGAGTGCCTTCAACGTTCACGCGAGTGTGACTCTCGGGCCCCTCCCCGCCTGGCCCCGGGTCCGCCTCCCAGCTTCATCTTCCACCCTGTCGTGGCCTGAATTCCAACTCTGCCCACTCGCTGGCCACCCCCAGTGCACGGGGTCCCATCTCTCTGCCGTGGGCTGCGCTGGTTCCTGTGCTGGGGGTGACTCCTCCAAGTCCCGGTGTCCGTGCCGCCTTCCGCAGACGGTGGCTCGCTCCCCCCTCTGGGCATAGCCCTGGAAAGGCGGCTCTGAGCCCGCTCCGGGGTTGCTCGGTTCCACGCTTGCCTCCCTGGGACGCTGTGAGCAACTTGGGGGCTGAAACGGTGCCTTTCGCCTACCTATTTCTTTTCAAATTCTTTTAAAAAAATTTTCAAGTACAGTCACCCTACATTATGACAGTAGTTTCAGGTGGACAACATAGTGATTAGACATTTAAGTGATCACCCCGCTAGTCTAGTGCCCATGTGACAGCAGGCATGGTTTTTAGCGTGTTTTCCTCGCACATTGCGGGTCCTTCGGATTTGGGAGCTCCTTCCCTTGCCCGTCATCTGCTTGTTTATGTTAAAAAAAAAATGCATTTCCCTCAGAAGCGAGTCTTGACTCCTGATACGATAATTTCCCCCAGCCCGGTGCCTCTAAGTGTAATAATAACATAACGGCAGGTGACAACAGCACCTGTTGAACTTCTCGTGTGCTGGAATCATGCCGAATGCCTTCCCTTATGCCGTCTCATTTAATCCCCATGACAGCATTAGGAGTTTGGTGCTATACTCACCTCCCTTTTCCGGGGGAGAAACCCGAGGTTTCACTGGGTTAGCGAGGCTTCCGCGGTTGAGAAGCTCCCGGGTGGTGGGCCAGGCCTCCCCGGTCTGGCGGTCCACAGCCGGGCTCCTCAGCACGAAGGCTGAGAAGACCCTTCCGACCTAACAGTCCGCTTCCACCCCCTTCTCCCCCCTCCTGCGGCTGGGGGTGCTCTTTCTCCATGGCAGCCCTCCCTCGGGCTGCTTGACCTCGGGCACATGACCTTTCGGAATCCTTTTCCTCCCCTGTCCCGGTGAGGGGCTGTGGGAGTGGGACTCGGTTCTCTCTCAAGTCGAAAAGGAGGCACTCCTACCCACGTGATCCACTCTCGGGTCTGCCCTGGACAGCAAAACATCGGACTGCTGGGACCCTCCGGCTCTAACAAAAGCCTCGGGCGATGATTCCAGGGGTGGAAGTGTGTTTACATTCCACTCACGTTTGCCAGGCATGGCTTCGGTGTCAGGCCCTCCCCAAGCAGCTGCTGCGCGCCCTCGCACTTGTGGCTCAGCGCCGTCACGAGGGAGGCACCGTTACCCCCTTCCCCGTGCAGGGAACGGAGCCGCGGCACAGAGACTTGCCCAGGGTCTCACGTGGCAGAGTGGCAGACGTGGCCGGGCCAAGGGCCACCGAAGTGTCAGAGTCGGGCCTTCCTGACTTCAAGGCTCCACTTCACCCAGCAGCCTCCTCTCTGCCAGGGAAGGAGGGGTCTTTCCCCTCTCCCCGTCACTCAGCGTTGTCACTGTGGGCCTGGGCCTGGGCTCAGAGAGCCCCCTGGGGCTGACTCGGAGCGGGACTCCTCTCTCCAGGGCATCCTGGGCTCCGGGTTGGCCCTCAAGGTGCAGGAGCAGCACCGTCAGAAGCACTTTGAGAAAAGGAGGAAGCCAGCTGCCGAGCTCATTCAGGTCTGTGTCTGTGGGCCTGGGGTGAAAGGGATGGGTTAAGATCTGAGGTGTGCGTGTGCAGTACATGTGTGCAGGGGTGTGGGTGCGGGTGCGTGCACTCTGTATGTGCATGTGTGTTTGCATGTGTGTACAGGAGAGGGGATGCCCTGAACTAGGATGGGACCCAGGAGCATGCGTGTTTGTGGACAATCGTGGGTGTTTCTGTGGTTGTCGATGTGGCCTCTCTCTGAGGGTTACTTAGTGACAATCCTGTTACTCTTCCATCATGTTCTAAGCCCATCAGGAAATAGACACACAACTCACGTAGGCACCAGCCCATCTGCTATTTTACATTTTCATTCGCAGTGGAGAATTTAGGTCTTTCTACTCCCCGCCCCAGTCTTGACTGGGGGACCTACGACGAAGCGTCAGCCTAGGAGAGTCCAGGAGCTTAGCCAGTCACCTCCGAGGAGCTGGGGCCCTCGCGTCTGCCAAAGTCAGAGAGCCCGTAAGGCAACACAGGAAGAGATGCCTTACAGGTGCACAGGCCCGAACACTTCACCCATTCGGCCTGCTGGGTGCCTGCCAGCTCTCCAGCTCCGTCACCCCCCACCGTGTCTGGGGGTCGGGGACAGTAGTGAGAGGTGGTGACAAAGGCCGAAGTAGTATGGGCCATTGGGAGCACAGAGGAGGGGACAGTAGAGTGTCCTGGGTACAGCCACATGGGACCAAATGTCTGCATGACCACCCCCTCGTGAACTTGTGCCCGCTGCAGTGAGTGTCTCTGCGGGTCTGATCCTGGGTGGGACGTGGTGTAACCCTACGCACTGTCATTTCCGGGCCAGTCCCAGTCGCCCGGAGTCTGCCCCCTCACCCCCCAATCCCCAAGCCATCCCAGCACCCCAGTGGCCCCCGTGTGTTAGAATCAAAACCCCATCTCTGTCTCTTGCACCCAGAAATGGCACAACAGACGATACTTGTCTTCCTACCAGTTTGAGTGTCTCAGGGAACCTGCGTCCCTACCCTCTCAGGGATTTCGTACCCAGCGACCCGCTCCCTCCCCACCCCCTGCCCTGCACCCCACACCCCTGCAGCCCCAGGGGCAGCTCTGAGAGGATGGGGCCGAGGAAGCGTGTCTTCCGGAGGAGCTACGGAAAGGCGGACCCCGGCTTCTCCGGGGGTGGCCCCAACGCTCATTTAAACGCTTAGGAGTCACGGGCTCACACAGTGTCCTGTGGCTGTGGGACTCTGCGGGAAAGCTTTGGCTGACACCAGCTCCATCCTTTCTCCCCCGCCCCGCCCCCGCCCCCGCCAGGCCGCCTGGAGGTACTATGCTACCAACCCCAACCGGATCGACCTCGTGGCCACCTGGAGGTTCTACGAGTCTGTCGTCTCTTTTCCATTCTTCAGGCAAGTGGTGACCCCTCCTCCCCGCACCGGGCGCTCAGGGCGTGACCGACCACCCTCCTGAGGGTCCGTGTTGGTCGAATCACCGGGGAGCTTAAAGCGTCCCAGTGCCCCGGCCACACTCCAGGGCGATTAATCAGAACCCCAGGGAGGGGACTCGGCATCGAAATATTTTTAAAAACCCTGGATGATGCAGCGTGCCACTTGGGGTTCCCAGCTGGACAACATGGGGTGGCGGATAAGGGAAGGTCCGGTCGATGTTGGAGCAGGATGGGGGGCCGAGGAAGTCGGGAGCCGGTGCGAGGGGCTGCCCCTGCGATTCTGAAAGTCCCCACCACCCGTCATGGCCTCCACCCGCTGCCGCACGGCACGCTGGGAGTGGCCAGGTGGGAGAAGCCGCAGGAGGGACCCTGTGGTGACCCAGGGAGGTCATTTTGTGTCCTCAGAAGGGGGTGATGAGAGAGGAAAGGAAAAATAAAGACCTCTTTGCATGGCCAGCACCTCGGGGAGGGCGAGAGAAACGGACACTTAATTAGGTGTCCAGTCCGTTCCTGGCCTCCCAGTTCACGTGCCATCTAATCCTCACAGGCACCCGCAGAGTCAGCCACAGGCTCTCAAATGTGAGGGGCGCTGACCTTTAGTGGGAGGTCATGTGGACGCAGACAATGTCAGCAGGGTACAAGTCCCCAGGGGATTCCGACAGAGCGGCCCAGCGTGCGCACCTGGAGACAGGTTCCATGGTGGGAGTCACCTGGCACCTGTCACAGATGAGGGGACTGGGGCTCAGAAACTCTGGACATCTCGGCCAAAGTCAGCCACACCCCGAGGCCCCTGAGCCCACGGTTTTTCAGCGTGTGGGCCACCAAAACAGACCGTCCCTTTCTAGGTCTTAAACACTGTGGTCCTGGGCTCAGGCGTGTGCCATGTGGATGGAGCGCAGGGCTGCTTGAATTCTTGAGTTCGGAGGAAAGGTAGAGGGACCCTCAGCTTCACAACCGAGCTGGGGCCTGCTCTGAAGTGCGTTTCTGCCGAGTGTCTTTGGCCATCACGTGGCCTGGTACCGGCAGGTGGCTCCCTCCATTCTCATCCCGCCCTCCCACTTACTCATTACAGAGCCCGAGAACAGTGGCTGAACTTGACCTTAGTCACCCCATTCACCCCCATCACCAGGTTGGGGTCAAGACTTAAGGTTTAACCCATGAGATCTGGATTCTGTTGACTCATTTCCCTGCGTAAAACCTTCCAGTGGGCGACCATGACAAAGAGAAAAAGATTCCAATCCTGTCCGTGACCTACATGGACTGAAAGGTCAGGCCCAGGCTTACAACTCCCCCCTCCCCTCCTATCATTCTGTCACTGCCCAGAAGTTCCAGTGACACGTGACTCTTGGTAGGCGAGCATCTAGTCGGCCAATATGTTTGAGCCCCTTGTGGATGCTAAGCACTGGGCCAGACCCTGGAAGGTCCCAGGGGACACGTGAAGGAATCTAACCTTGATCCTGAAGGTGAAGGAACCGAGAGACCCCAGGATGATGTGATCCGACCTGTGCTGCAGGACGACGGCAGGAAGGAGTGTGGGGCTAGACCGGACAGGCTCAAGGTTCCAGGCAAGGAGGCCAGCCAGCAAATGAGTGCAGGGTTCAGAGCAGGAGGGAGTAAGCACTCGGACCGGAGGGAAAGCAGTAGGAAGCGGGTAGGGAGAGGACCTGGGCGGGCATAACCGAGGGGAAACAGCTCAGGGAGCGATGCCTTGTGAGAGTTAAGGAGCCGAGGAGAAACGAGGCTTCGGTAAATAAGCGATGAAGTCCAAGTTTACTGACCGTGTCTTCTTACTTGTAAGTAGTCTTACTTGTTCAGAAAAACAATCTCCGCGGTTCCTTTTGATTCTGAAATGCCGTCATCGCTATGATTGTTTCAGGTTGGCGTAGAATCAGTCTTCTTTTGGGTAGCGGTGGTCTTCTTAGGATGTCAGGTGGCTTCCCCGTAAGAGAACAGAGTGACTTGAACTCAAAAACAACATGTGCAACCACCCTGAACACAGAACCAAGACGATTGTCATTTGCTGTGCATCCCAAGCTCTGGGCAACAGGCCCGTTCTTTTGGGTGGACTGACTGTAAACAAGGTATTGTCCTGGCCGTCAGCGACCTGGAGGGGTGCCGTGCGCGGCGGGCAGCTGCTGTGATCCGGGAACGTCTGGGAGGCTAGTAGAGAACATTTCTTTCTTTGTTTGTTTTTCAAGGACAAAAGGGCAAAGTCACTAGAGAAATTCACCTAGCAACCACTCCGAAGCGAGGCAGGCCCTTTGAGGAGAGCGCCCCTCACTTCCAGCGCACCCCGCATGCTTAACGGCAAAGACGTGGTTGATAGTACACTGAGGTCTTGCTTCCTGTGGGTGTTTTTTGCTGTTTTTATTTCAGTTTTTTTTTAATAATGACTTTTTGGAGATATATTTCACAGACTATAAAAGTCACTTTACAAAGCGGAGACGATTCAGTGGCGGTTAGTGTCTGCGCATGCACCTACAGCAGTTACTCCTGGGTCCTCCTGCCCCCGCCCCTGCAGCCACCGAGCAACTTTCTGTGTCTTCTGCCCGTTCTGGATACTTCATAGGAAGATGGAGCCACACAATGCGTGTCCTATTTTGTGTGACGTATTTCACTCAGTGCGACATTTTCAAGTTTCACCCCTGTTGTCCTTTAAAGGTCTGTGTATGAGACCTTCATTCCTTTCTGTGGCTGAGTGACGTTCCACTTTTTGTGGCCCATTGTTTACCATGGACCAGCGGAGGGACATTTGGGCCGTAGGCGCCCCCTGGCGGTGACACTGCCTGGAGCGTTTGGGTGCTCATTGCATGGACCTGTGTTCCCAGTGCTCTGGGCGGGCACCCAGGAGTGCAGTTGGTTTCTCTGCGCTTAACTCTCTGCGAATTGGCCAGACTCTTTTCCACGGTGGCCGCCCCATTTCGCGTTCCTCCCCAGGATTTCGAATGGGGGAGTTGTGTCGCCCGTTTCCAGGAGTGGTGCCATATCAGAGTGTCCAGCTCAGGGTCGTCCTTTGTTACTTTGCAAGCGTCTATGTGGCTGGGACTGGAGGTGATGGATGACGGGCGTCCCTTTTTATTTTTCTTTTCTTACCATTTAAAAGAACAAACTCATTGTTTTTGAATTGCAAAGAACCTCAGAAAGTTTCAAGTCCAAATCCAGTTTCATACGAGAAGACACTGAGGACCCCAGAAGTTCAAGCACTTGTTCAAGGCCACACCTTGTGTTGGGCATAGCTGAGGCCAAACCTGGGTCCTTCTGATCTGCTGGCCAGTGGAGGCTGGGTGGACTCGGTGCCATGCGGTGGTCGGAGTCTGAGAAGGCCCAGGAAGGCGCTGGGGGATGAGAGACTGACCCTTCCTTTACGCAAGCAGAAATGAGCGCAGGTCTGAAAAACGAGATACTGCTTTCCATCAGCAGAAGAGCGCACACTGATCGCTTCCCCAAAAGTGGGAGTGGAGCGACCTACGGCTGTGCTGCCCAGCGCGGTGACCACTTAGCCACGTGTGGCTGTTGAGCATCGGGCTGCTACTGGTGCAGCTGAGGAACCGAACTTTTAATTTTTTTACTTTATTTTGATCTTAGGAGCCATTTGTGACTCGTGCCTACCACATTGAAAAGCACAGGTCTGGAATCATTCAGCATTGGAACTAAGTTGGAGGGGGCATGGAAGGGATGCCCCTAATTCTTTGACACGGCCCCTTAGACCTTCCGTTCCTACCTTCCCCCAGTCTGCCCGCTCACCCTTTCCTTCTCTACTCCTCCTGGAGTCAGAGCCCCAGAGAGTTCTAGGACATCTGAGCATTTTCTGTCCATGTGCTTCAGGAGAAGAAATAGGCCAGAGTCTGTGTGACCAGGCCAGAGTCTGTGTGACCAGCCCAGGGCCACACTGGAACTGGGTGTGGAGCTGACCCTTGAGCTAGAAATTCCTAACTCTCCAGCTGGTCCCTTTACTCCGCTACCATGATGCCTCTCTTCTCCCCACCTCCCTTATCCCCTGCCACCCAGATCCCAGGGACTCACTCATTCAGTTTTCATTGTGTACTTACCACGCGCCAGGGGATGGAATGCTTAGATTTTAGGGCTAAAAAATACAGAGGCTTTGCCCACAAAGCAGTTCACGGACTAACCCATAATTGTAACGCGATGCGATCAGTGGACAGCCCCACGTATGAAGAGATTCGCTCAGTGTAGACCCTGGGGAGTGAGATAAGAAAGGCAACAAGGGGCCCTTTCAGCTGGAACTCGAAGGATGAGCACAGCTATGCCAGGCAGGGAATTCCGGGCATTGCGCGTGCAGCCTCATGGTTGCAGCCTGGGCTCAGGAGCCAGGTCGCCTGGGTTCATGTCCTGACTCCACTGCTTCCTAACTGAGACCTTGAGCAATTTCCTTAACCTCTCTGTGCCCTGGTTTTCTCATCGGGAAAGCAGGGATGATAATAACACTTACTTCATAGGGTTGTTATGAGGACTGAGTGAGCTGATCCATAAAAGCACTTAAACCAGTACCTGCCTGTTGATGATTGCTCAGTAACACTTCAATGATGATGTGACGACCATGGTAATGACAGAGTGACGGGTGTGTAGCCGCTCGGTGATGACGCTCCTGGTTCCCTGCCCTGTCCCTGGTGCTAAACAAATCCCCCGAGCCCAGCGCAAGGCCCGGGGCACAGAAGGTGCTCAGCCACTGTTTTCTGGATGAGTAAGTGAAGGAAGGGCTGGGAGCCTTGGAGCTCGGAGCAGCGGGGGGCTGGGGTCCAGGAGGGGGAGCCCCTCTCACTGGGTGGCCCCTCCAGACTCTGCATCCTGTCCTTGAGTTCCCCTCTCTTCCTTTATCTTCGCCGAAGGGGCAGCCTCGGGGGGAGGGCTCCACGTCATCAGCGCTTTATCTTCTCTCTCCTCCTCTCCTTGTAGGAAAGAACAGCTGGAGTCCGCAGCCAGGTACGTTTCTGATTACGGATTTCCTTTTCCCACCACTGTGTTGGGAGCGAGGGTCCAGTTCCGTTCGGTTCAGGGCCCCGGGCAGCCATGCCAGTCACACGTAGAGTTTTGGGACCACTCTTCCCTGTGTCCTCCGCATGTTAGTTCACTCAAAGCCACCTTAGTGGTGACCACAGCAACAGCTGCCTCCCGAGCGTCCCCGTGGGGCAGGATTCTGTGCCCGGAGTCCTGCGCACATTGTCTCCTTGGGTCCTCCCGACCGCAGTGTATCCGTCTGTCCTCATTTTTGGATTGGAGAGATCAGGGCTCAGAGAGGTTGAGTTACTCCCTCTGGGTGACCCAGCTCACTGAGTGGCAAGACCAACATTCAAACTCAGGTCTGAGTATCAAGGCCATGATATTTCATTGCATATCGCTTCATTTGCTTCCTGGGCTCGCAGAGGGCTCTTCAGAAAGTGAGTCAAGACTATACTTGATGGTCCCCACCGCTGCAGAAATTTCCCCAGTCAAGCACGGTCGCTGCAGGTGGAGCTTCTGGGTTCTGCGTGCTTCTCTGTCCCTCCCCCTTTGTCCTTCTCAAGAAGATGCCACAATATCAGGGAGACTGTGGGCCCTGCTCGAGATTGGAAAGAAAGACCATCTCTTGCAAACGTCCATTTAAACTACGTGTTTATGATCTATTATTGGGGACACACTACTTGGGGACCTTGCAGTGAGTCTCCTAGACATCAAGCCCAACTGCTGTCCTTCCAGATCTGACGGGATTTGGGCAGAGGAGGTGGCAGGACCCTGGACCAATTTGTAGGGGAACCGCTTGAGGACGGTGGTCTTTGGGAAACTGGGTCAGGTCCTTTTGAATGGGGCCCGTGGTACCCCATCCCTCCGTAATCCCACCTGCGGAAAGTTACAGACAGTGCTGGTTAACTTGCACACACAAACACAGTTCAGCCTCTGCCATCTTTGCGCCTGTTTTAAACGGATGAGTGTTTCTCTCCTGGACCCTGTTTGGACGTGGGGGCATGCGGGGGGACTGTAGAGGGGGCTGGGGGCTGACCATGGCCGCATCTGGGGAATCAGCTGGAGAGCCTGCAGCAGCCCATGGCTTGCTGAGGCAGAGTCAGAGGGTACCTCGGAGACCCTCCTCCAGGTGCTTCTATAGAAACCAAGCCCCGGCCACCCCCCTGCCCAGGAGGGCAGGCTCACCCTAAGGCACAGAGCCCACCAACTCCCAGGTTTACACAGCCCAGGTCTCAGGACTCCCAGTGGGTGCCCCTCCCCTCCTTCTCTCGTGACCAGCAGGGCTTTAAACCATGCAGGTGTGGGTACTGCCAATCACGAAATCTGCCTTTAGAGCCTTTCCATACAGACGGGCACAAAAGTCAGCCAGCCTGGACCATACATGCGAAATAGCACTGTGCCCTGGGCTCGTGAAGGCCCAGATAGATGCCTTGTGAGGCTTCCTGGAAAAGTGGGTGGATGGGTGGATGGATGGATGGATGGATGGATGGATGGACGGATGGACAGACGGATGCATGCATGCACGGACAAACTATTTTACGAGCGTCATAAACCCAACTTAATCTGGCTTGGACCAGGAGGAATATGTAATGGCTCGAGGGCCCCCCATCCAACCTGAGGGGAACCCCTGGGACATGAGGAATGGCACCGTCTGGGATTTCTCCCTTCTCTTGTCTCCGCTTCTCTCTTTGGCCTCGCTCTTCCGGCCGACGTCCGCCGTCCTGATGGCGTGTGGGTGCAGGCAGCAGAGCACCGTGCACGTTCCCCTCTGTCTCCGCCCAGCTCCGGGTCACAAATCCCCGGGGAGGCACTTAGCTTGGCCCGCTTTGCGTCATGTGCGCACACGTTGAACAATCTCTATGGCTCAGCGAGAGGCTACTGCCAGCCCAACTCTGGGTCATGCGTTCGCCTGTTGGAGTGAGCGGGTGTGAGTTTGCGATGCTGTGATTGGGAGCCGCCCTATTACAGTCACTGGGTTGAAGTTAGAGAAATCGGCTCCCGAATAGAAGATGGTCCCTCTTCCTGAAGCATAGAGATGCAACATAGAGCGGGCAAAAATTACAGTTGCCCGTGACAGGCATCAGTTCTACCCATGAATTCTCAAATCCCTCAAAAGAGTATCGCATTACGGAACATCAGCAGTAAACCACACCAAGCCTCATTTACTCCGTAGATCACACCAGAAAAGACTGCTGTCTGGTGTTAGGGGCATCACTTCCCACCTCAGTCATACTAGTCGTTGCATGTGCAGCGCTGTGGATGGTTAGGGCACTGGTCTGATGGAAACTAGCATTTCCGAATTTTTAAAACGGGTAACCGTTGACAATAACTGTTTGCTTGAGCCCAACTGCGCACTTTGCATTTTCAAGCCATTCAGTCTGAACAGCGGCCTCCAGGCCTCTTCTCTGCATCCATCCTGGGAGAGAGAAGTATGTTCGGGCGGCTTCTTTATCTCCTGTCTGCATTATGTCCTTCCCAGTGCAAAGCTGTGAAGTTTAGTAGGTGATCATTCTTGGATCAGAGAATTCAGGCATAATAGCAATCATTTAGAAAGAATGCTTACTGCTTGCCAGGTATCGTTCTAAACACATCTAGCCCCCATAGCAAGCCCATGAGTAGACACTGCTTTTAATTCTCATTTTGCAGGACAAAACTGAGGTTCAAAGAGGCAAGTGACTTGCACAAAGTCATGTGGCAAAGAACATAGCAAGAGTAGGACTCGGATCTTTGTAGTTCGTGATCCCAGCCACCATGCTGGTCCTCACGGCTGTTGGGAACAGTTGACTTAGTCCATTGTTTTGTTTTCTCCTGCCTTTCCTTGGCTGGTGGAGCTGGAGTCCCTACCGTGAGAGGGGGCCGTGCGGGCAGGGGAAGGCTCAGAGCCAGGGTATACTACGGAGTGAAGGAGCACGTGGTCAGATGCTATAATTCACACTTTGCCTTCTCCCTGTGACATCAGCCCCATGAAATCCATCTCACGTGGTGATGGACGAGGTTGGCAATAAATCTCTTCTGTGCCCTGGAATCCACAACTACTAAAGGTGTGCAGGAATGGAAAGTTCAATTAAGCCAAGCCCCTCATTTCACTGATGAGAAAATTGTTACCCAGAGCAAAATAAGAGCCTTGGACTCAATCCCATCGCTCTTAGCATTTCCTGCCACCCAGACCCCATGACACTGGTAGCTAGGCTGTGAGTACCCGACACGTGGAGATGGGACATGGATCAGTTTGGTTCAACCTCAGAGTCATTCCCGGCACGTCCTAGGGCTTAGTCTCAGTGTGTCCCTTTGGGACACGGGGGAGTGCCGATTTGTAGCACCCCGTTCCCTCTGAATTATGAACCAATTGGAAAACAGACACAGGAGTTTTCCGAGAAGGATCAAAACGTAGGCTGTGTGTGCTGGGTAACGCAGGACGGCTCTGGGGGGACAATGAGCTTCGTAATGCTTTCTGCTAAGTCTGGCCGAGTTTCAGATAAAAAGCCAGAGTCCTTCAGGGTTTAGGTGCAGGTCACAACCTACGCAAAGGCCGGGAGGGGTGAAGTCAGGGACCTTCCCAGAGCTGTGGCTGGACTTCCCTTGGGCTGAGATCTGAGCCAGGAGCCCAGGACATGGGCTACCTCTGCCAAGACAGAACACCTGGGTTTTACTTTCTGTCCCCAATTCATTTAGTTCCAGCTTTTCCAGTTCACATTTCAAAATAGTCTGTCTGTACCTAACCAGTCAGGGACCCTGGCTTTCCATGGAAACCTAATGTCAGCTCCAGGGAGGGTTTCTCGGGCCAGGCCCGCAGCACCTCCAAGCCCAAGGCCCGAATCGGGTACTGCACATCCATATGGGAAAGGCAGAGATGGGTTTTGAATTTCAGGGGTGCATTTGAATTTCTGTGCCTTGTGCTTGATTATCCTGTGGAGTTTTAGAGTTCAGGCAACACAGTTAAGAAGTAAACTGATGACCCACTTTGCTGGAGGGAGAATTCCGTAAGCCTCTCAGATGCAATGGCTCTGAGCAATTCAGAGCAGAGGTTTCTGACTGGCGCCCGGAGCATCCAGATCCCTGGTGCCGACGGAATCCATCTCTTATAAAAACCCTCCTCTGTGACCAGTGAGTGGGGTATTCGGTGAGTGTAGCCACTGCCATTCCGACTGTTACACTGTTAGCGGTTGCAATGAGCCATTTAACTGCCCAACCAGCGAAACCTAAACTCAGCCCGGATAGGACCCAGGGAGTCCTCGCATTCTCTTTCCAGGAGTCAGCACTTACGCTGAGGTGTCATGTCAGGACAGAGTGGCTGCCGTTGCTTTTGTCTTGCTTAGTTTATCTGGAAGGTCAAGTTCAGTGATGATGGAGGATGTTTGAGACTAGAGTGAAGAAGTGCTATCAAGTAATGTCTAGAAGGTCAACTCTAATAGAAAGATAAAAAGAAATTAAAAAGGACTTATTTCAATTTATTTATAAAAGACGACCTTTTTTTGTGGCCAGGGGAAGTTTTACCCACCCTTTTCACACATCCTTAGCCCTCCCCTGCTGAGGCGGGAAGAGGGTTCTTCCCAGAGATAAACGGTGAGAGCCAGCATTCCCGAAGGCTTCTGTCATCCCAGACGGTCTGTCTCTGGGCGCTCCTCACTTAACCCTCGACCAGCCGTCTGCAGGGAGGGCTGGTTGTCCCCCTCCTGCAGGAGAGGAGGCAGCCGACCAGAGAGGATGAGTCTGGTGCCCTGGGACACACCCTCCTCGGGACTTTTCCACCCAGGCTGCTATTGCCCCAAAGCCCATGGTTCTCGCCGTGACCCTGCACCTTGGGATGTGCTCTGCAAGGCCGTGTGCTGGGTTCGGGGATAACCAGGCAGAGTCCTGCTTTGCTCGGACTGCACAAGCCAGTGGGGTGGGCAGAGGTAGGAATGCACCGTCTCCGCACAGTAGGTCACACTCTGAGACAGAGAGAAAAGCACAGTGTGTCTTTGGAGCAGAGGCAGGTATGTAATTTCCAAAGGGGGCGCTCAGGCAGTTTTAAAGGGCAGATGGGAATGAGGTCACTGAAAAGGCAGGAAAGGGCGTGACAAGCTGTAGGACCTGTGTGTGCCCAGCCGTGCAGGAGGAGACCTGGGGGCTGGCTTGGCAACCAGAGAATGGCAGACCCTCAAGGCATGTTCATAGGGGCCAGGAAGAAGGGGGCCCGAGAAGTGACCGGTCTACAGGCCCCTGTGCTCACTCATAGGTAGGAAGGTCTTCCATGCGTGTGGAGTACTTTCCCGCCCCGTCCAGTCTTCGGCCCTCGGACCCTGATACATTACTCTTCATCCTATTAGTCATTCATCCAGTTCCGGTGGGGGAAGCAGGTTAGAAAACCATGACTTTGAGCCAGGGAAGGTGGGCCATCCGCTTGTTGGAGGTTCTCTGAACTGACCCTGGGCGGTCATCCGGGTAGCAGTGCAGGGTGAGAGAGAGCAGTGCAGAGGGAGGGAGGGGCCGCAAAGGTTCAGGCGTGCGTTCGCGCGTTTGTGTGTGCGTTCTCGGGGCCAGGCTGAAGGCAGAAACACGGTGGATGTTATTATGTGTAATGCTCCCCGGGCCTCTAGGAAGCAGATGTTGTTAGACTCACTGAACCCTCGGGGACCTGGTGCTCGGTCAGCATCAGGCTCCTGCTTGGCTGGGGCGTGTCCCAGCCTCCTCTGCAGCTCTGACACCCGTGACCTCCTCACCACCCCACAGCCCAAAGGCGTCAGCAGCTTCTTGTACCAAGCACGTAGTTGTGATAACCAGGCACCCTCTTTAGAAATGCTAAATTATCTCGGGTCAGTGCAGATCGGATTCAACAGCCCTCATTCATTCACTCGTGCAATTATTCCACAAGTGATGGCACACCTACTGTGTGACATGCCCTGTGTGGGTGATGGGGAGGAAGCCACTGAGCTGAGTGTGTCAATGCGTGAAAATATGCAGTTTGGCTTCCCTCTGCTGTGTACCAACCACACAGAAAGGGCTGAGAAACAGAAGGAAGAAATTCATATTTATTGAGTACCTACTATGTGCCTGCTCTATGCCACATCCTGACCAACATCACCTAGCGATCAGGTGAAGCAGGAATGCTTCTCCCTGTTTTCAAGATGAGGTGTCTGAGGCTCACGGATGTGCCCAGGTCACAGATGTGCCCAGGGTCATCCAGATGCTGAAGGGTAGAGCTGGGCTTCAAGTCAAGGTGCAGCTGCTTTTGCACCAGTAACTGGTTTGGACTTAGTAACTGGTTTTTTTTTTCTGTGCCAAAAATACTTTGGGCAGTAGGATGATACCCAGGGACCCTGTCTCAGAACACCCATTTTGAACCCATAAATAAAATGCATGCAGTCACAAAAGAAACTGGTTACAGTGGACCCTTGAATAGCACAGGAGTTTGGGGGCTGACCCTCGCGGTCAAAAATCCACATACGACTTTCGACTCCCCCAAAACGTAACTACAGCCGTCCCTGGTGTCCGTGGGGATTGGTTCCAGGACCCTCATGAACACCACAACCCACAAACGGTCAAGTTCCTTACGAAATGGCAAAGACCAATGACGCCTACGGTTGGCCTACCAGATCCGCGGATTCCCAAGCGCAGATCAGAACCACTGTTTTGACCCTCAGTTAGCTGAGGAGGGTCTGGGTGTGAGGCCGGGGGAATACAGAGGGCCAGCTGCGCGTCTGTTCTTTAAAATCCACTCTACGTGAACCTGCACAGTTAAGCCCCAGTTGTTCAAGGGTCAACACTACGATGGAACACAACCATCCAAATATTTAAACCTTTGAGATGGGGCGTGTACATGCTTCTCCGTGACAGGACCTGGGGGCAGGTTGAACGCTACCATCACTTTGGAACTGTGGCAAGCACAGCAACCCTGGGAGGTAACAGGGCATAAATGACCTGTGCTTTCTGGGCGGAAAGTCGCGGCATGTGACGGGGACACTCAGGATCTGAGTGGGGCTCGTTATTACCTACGATCGTCATGTAGGAAGACGTGCTAAATTTCAGCTAGACGTTAGCAAATTGGAGGAGCCGTGTTTTCCCCATCCAAGCTCATGGACACCCCTAAATTTTATACATGGAGGTGTGTCTGTGGACACCAGGTTAGGGTACCAGCCTCCTGCAATTGATGTTACTTAATTCTGCTCAGGAGACATTCTATCAGGCTTTTCCTGCGCACGCAGCTGTCTGGGCAGCGTGGAGCGGTCCAAAGGAAATTGCTGAGGCTGAGGAGGTGGGAATGGAGAAAGGATGAAGCTTTGCTGCGTCGTGTGATGACGAGCTAGCACTTTTCAGTGAAGCCCCACCTAAGCAGAGCGGGGAGGGCCCCGAAATGCAGACCCGAAGTTCAGAAGCGTGCCCCGGGTGTAACAGCTAGTACGTTGTCAAGCTAGGGGGCGAGCCCAGCCCTGCCCCACCCAAGCCTCGCCATCAGGTGTGGCGTGGGGGGCGCCCGTCCCACTCAGGCGTGGAGGAGAGTGTGTGAGTCTTTATGGAGAGGGATGGGGAGTTCCGAAAGCCTGCACTCAAGGAGGAAAATTGTTCACTTTTGCTTATTTTGTAGCCAAAAGCTGGGTCTCTTGGATCGGGTTCGCCTTTCTAATCCTCGTGGTAGCAATACTAAAGGAAAGCTATTTACCCCTCTGAATGTAGATGCCATAGAAGAAAGCCCTTCTAAAGAACCAAAGCCTGTTGGCTTAAACAATAAAGAACGTTTCCGCACCGCCTTCCGCATGAAAGCCTACGCTTTCTGGCAGAGTTCCGAAGGTAAGGCCTTCCTCCCCCCACCCCCACCCCCACCCCGAGACCTCCACTCTGCCTCTCCCTGGCCCCCTCCTTCCCTCCGTCCCCCATCAAAGGCCTCTCCGGTCTGCAGGGTAGCCCACTCCCTACCCTCCCTGCACCGACTCCTCACTGCGTCTCACGTATGTCCCTGGGCTGGAGGCGTCCGGGACTTATCCCCACAACCACAGGGCGGGTGGCTCCCAGGTGGCTGTTCTCCTGGCCGGAGTCGCCCCATGCCTCTGTGCAGACCCTCGGGGAGCTCCGGGACCTCTCACCCAGGTCCCCAGGGCGGCAGTGATGACTGTGCTGGAGGTCCACATGAAGGATGGGGAGGGGCCGGGTGCAGGGTGATCCGGAGACAGGGGTGGGGGGGTGCCTCGGCACCCCCAGGGGGTGGGAAGATGTGTTGGAAGAGAACCCTTCGAGGGCAGTGGGAGGTAAGCAGGGCTCAGAAATGGCCTCCCCAAGGTCACAAGAGCAAGAATCCGAACCAGCACCGCCTATGTGCCCTTGGCTGCCTCCAAGGGGCCCCTCTGGAACCCCAGGACTCACATCACCTCCCTCCAAGGTTTCTCCCCCAACCAACAGTCCTGAACTGCAGGCCCCTCGGACTGGGGCTTCCGGGTCCTAGACGAGGGGTGCTGAGAAAAAACCGAGTCATGTCACCACTGGAGAAGCTGCAGGGTCCCCGGAGGTGGGAACAAAGACCCCAGAGGTGGAGCGTGGAAGGCTGTGACCAAACCAGGTCCCTGTGCCTTCCCAAGTGCTGTGGCCTGCCCCTGATACGTGTGTCTCCCTCCCAGATGCCGGGACGGGTGATCCCGCGGCCGAAGACAGGGACTACGGGAGTGACTTCCTTGTCGAAGACATGATCCCCACCCTGAAGGTTGTTATCCGAGCCGTCAGGTAGGGCCACCCCCACCTCCCCACCTGTGGCCCCAGCTCTGCGCCACACGACATTGGTAAAGTGCTCCTGGCTTTGGGAAGATGGTCGGGAAGCTCCTGCGGCAGTTGTAAGAGGATGTCAGTACCCCACGGAGGATGCTGCCTCCGGAAAAGTGATTTGTGCATCAGCAAGCCATCCTGGGTGACTCATTGCTTCCCTGTTGACAAAAGTGCCCCCACAGGCTCCCGACACTATTTCCAGCTGTCGTGCTTCAGTCTGGCTTTGGCCACCGTTTATTTTAAAGGGTGTTGGGGTGTGGGGGTGGGGCCGTGAGATGGAGGTTTTTTCCTGGGCAGGCCTCTTACTCAGCATAGCTTGCCTTCTCTCCTCACCATCTACTTCTTTTTCATTAGAATTTTAAACAAGATAATCAATTATAGGATTTTTTTTTTTTTGTCTGTATCAGACAAGACTATAATTCCCTCCGGCTGTCAGACAAGACTATAATTCCCTCCGGCTGTGTCTGTTTTGCTTTAGAGTTCCATAAGAAAATAAAAATACGCCACTCCTGAAAGAAAACTTTGATCAGGATGTGGGCTTATGAGAACCCCACAATGGTGGCAATGAACTCTAGAAACTACGCTGGTTCTCCAAGAACTAACCGTGATGTTTCCAGCAAGGTGCCCAGTCCAACTGGTGAGGGAAACACAGGAGCGTTATAATAGGTGGGCCTCGGCAAAGCCATCGCCCTGCTTTCTCAGGACACGATCACAGGCACTGTGACAGCGATACGGCTGGACAGAACGTGACTGCGGTAGCTGGGTGAATGACCTTGTTCAGAGAGACCGTGGATGAGTGTGTGACACCCTGGAGGGGGTCTCTCCCTCTCCTGGGATGCTCGATGGTCTGGCTTCTGCTCTGTCCTTTTTAGCATTTTCATTGATGTCTTAGTCCAGGGTGGGCAAACTTTTTTTGTAAAGAGCCAGATAATCGATATTTTTGGCTTTGTGGTCGGCAGGTCTGTGCTGCATGTATTCAGCTCTGACTTCGTAGCGCCGTAGACAGTATGTAAGTGATTGGCTGTGGCTGTGTTTCGGCGTAACTGTACTTTCAAACACAGGCAGTAGGCCAGGTCTGGCCTTTGAATCGTAACTGTCTGGCCTTAGTTCTGACACCTAAGTTGGATGGAGTTATGCAAAGGGCAGGCTCATTAAATGGCATGAGGTTGGAAGGGTGGCAAGTTAACCAGATAGTTTGATCAGCATGTCAAATAGTGTTTGGAGGCTGGAGCCACGGGCTACGACAAACGAAATGCCCTTTGAATGCACTGGACGGGTCGGCGGTGGTTCCTAGTGCTCACCTGGGGTTCTGGGTTTTAGTTGATGCCATCGCAGTGGGAGTTGAGCTCAGGATGGGGTTGTCAAGGAGCGTTAGCCATCTGGGTGATGTTATTGGTTCCCGGGAAGGTGGAGGTGAGGGTTTGCCATCTATGAGTTCTGGGTGTCCCCCGAGAGAACTTGGGGAACAGAAGCTAGTTTCTCTTTTTTATTAGGAGCTTGTAAGCCAAAGCACTGAAGAGGCTATTCAGGAAGAGAGACATCATCTATCCTCAAATGGACAGCAGGCAGCGTGACACTGTGATTCCGGGCATGGCCTTATCAGATGCAGCCCAGAGTGTGAGGACGGCTCTGATGTGCTGAGCAAATGGCCCCGGGCAGACGCCGAAGCTCTCGGGGCCTCGGTCTCCCCATCCACAAACGGGTCTATCAGCAGATTGTTCACGAAATGCTTAGCTCAGTGTCTGAAATGAAGCCTCAGTGAACATTAGCTCTTAGGGTTACTGTGACTTAGTTTCTTATGCAAATGAGTGAAGGGAGGTGGTCCTGAAGGAGAGGTTCTAACCAGCCTATTCTGTGTGGTTTGAAAGGCTAGAGCAGGACCAGGAATTGGAACTTCAAGTCCTTTTCCCTTTGGTTCTTTTCTCCCTGCCCCCCCCCCCGCCCCTGAGTTTGCTGGTCTTTGATTATAGTTTCCTCCAGTCTCTACGAGTCACAACACTCAGCTGTCTCTACTTCACCTTACAGAATTTTACAATTCCGTCTCTACAAAAAAAAATTCAAGGAGACCTTGAGGCCTTACGACGTGAAAGATGTGATTGAGCAGTACTCTGCAGGTCACCTCGACATGCTTTCCAGGATAAAGTACCTTCAGACGAGGTAAGGCAGTCGCATCCGGAAGGACTGTGCTCCTAGGCCGCTAGGGAATCAACCCGCTGACCCTGAGAACAGAGGGCTAAAGGCATTCAGAAAGAATCCAAAGTGCAGGGGAGAAATTTTAAGAACAAGTATGTCCATCCAACCTTGTGGATGTCAGAGCCAACCAGCCCCAGATCAGACAGGCTGGGAGAAAGCTCTGTGACGCTGGCGCGGCCAAGGCCAAGGTCAACTCCCGGATGAGGCCTCATGGCAAGAAAGCATATGTCCCACCGGCCCCTGACTAGGATGCTTTGGATGTCATCAGCGAAACTGGAACCACCTAAACAGAGTCCAGCTGGCTCATTCTAAATATAAATTTTTCAACGTGTTGAAAAAATGTGCATCAGGTGTTATTTCTAGTAGCAAAAACACGGAAACAGCATCGATACCCAACTAGTTGCCACCATTTTTCTTGGCCACCTGGGTGCGCCGCCTACGTGCGTCTAATCCATCATAGCCCCGTAAGGTAGCGCCTTACAGGCACCGTTTACCAAGGAGAAAACCAGAGTTCAGAGGACAGAGGACTCGCCCAGAATTAATCACCCAGCTAGCAGGTGGCAGCGCTGAAATGCTCAAACCAGGTTCAATTTGTTACAAAGCTCCTGTTCTATTTCTGACAACCGCACCTCCTCAGTTCTGGAATGATGGGAAGGAGAGAACAGTGCCTGCTCTCATTAAAGTTATGTCACCATCAAATGACCTTTACAAAATAGAGACAGGTGAAAAAATTGTCTGATCTGTGAATCTATTCGTGATAACAAATTAATAATACACTCAGACATAGATACGCACACTTATACATGTACATACATACATGTGTGAGTATTTAAGTCCATAATTATATTAATATGTATACACCATTATATATATACATACGCACATACTCTGCCTACTAGATCTTGCAAGAATATTAACTAATGTATATGTACAGTATGATCATGATATGATCACACATGTTTACTCAGAAAGACACATGACACACGCTTCCCCAGGTGGGGCCTAGAGAAAGGCGTAGGGACTGCGCCCGACGGATTCCCGTGGCGACACAGCACATGATGAGTCCACGTGTGCTTTTTCCCTCCTTCTTAGTTTTATCGAATCTTTAATGAATTGTAACATGTGTTTTAAAAAGGAACACCATTTAAAAAATAAAGGAAAATATGCCGCCAGGAGTCTTAGAACGAAAGTGAGGAAAACGAAGTCCTCCTTGAAGCTCCTTCTCCGCATTTCCAACGGACGTGAGTCAGGTCCTCTCTGGACCTCGGTCTCTGCATCCGAATAACGTTTCCTCACCGGGGTGTCCCGTGGAGTTACTAGGACCATCACGCCCGACGGGCCGGAAGCTAGCGATGCTGTCGGGTTGGAGGAGGGCTTATTTGTGACCTTGCTTTATCTCCAACTGAAATATCACCGTGACCGCCTAGCGTAGGGGCGGGCACACACTCGGTCGGTACTCAGTGCCTTCTTAACAAATGGGCGTGCGAACAAGCTCTGAGCCTAACGCGCTGCTACTTATGCAAATACGGCTCTCTGAGAGACCAGAGGAACATGACGTCCAGGGTGTACGCACCGCAGAATATCGGCCCATCTGGATGTCGAGTGGACCCTTGCACCTTTGGATCTTTCTCTGGCACATGTGTTTCCATGAGTCATGGCTGAAGGCTGACTGCCTGGGTGACGAATTGCATGGCCCCAGCGGCACTGATAGTGGAGGAGGCCAGAGAGAAAGGAAAGGCCATCCAGTCCCCAGTGGTGTCAGGAGAGGAACAGCTGGGTCTGTGGACACCGAGCGAGCCGTGGCTACTTCTGGGTGCGCAGTCTTCGAGGTCCTGGGCCTGTGACGAGCCTTCAGGGCTGCCCCTGTGTCTGGCCCTTCTCAGCTCTGCAGCCCATGGGGACATCCGTCTCTTGTTGTGTTCGGAGCCGCACAGATAGGGAGCGGGTGCCCCCCGCGGCGGAGGAAGCGGGGTGTGGCGCCAGGGTCAGAGCCAAGCCCCTGGTGGCCAAGAAGCCGGCCGAGCAGCCGTGATCTGCAGAGCTGAGAACGGAGCCCAGGGTTTCCTGGGAAGAACTGCCTAGCTGGGAGTTTGGGGAGACGCAAACTAGCTGGAAGACCAGACGGGCTCGCCGCACACATGACGTTTCCTGTAAGAAACAAGGAGATGCACCCTCTCTGTCTCAGGGGGTTAGCCGTCTGTCTGTCTGTCCTCCTCCGCACCACCGGGCCGAAAGTGAAGATAAAGTATGGAGACGATGAATTCTTTTTTTCTTTCTCTCTCTGTTTCTCTCTCTGTCCCTGCCCTCTTTGGTCTCTGTGATTCCATATTCCAAACCCACACCTGACTGAAGAGGGATCAGAGTAAATACCTTTCCTCTCGGTAGTGTGAACCTCTTGGTCATTTAACCCCCTCGTTGTGTTCTTTCTTCCAGAATAGATATGATTTTCACCCCTGGACCGCCGTCTACTCCAAAACACAAGAAGTCTCAGAAAGGGACAGCGTTCACCTACCCATCCCAGCAGTCTCCCAGGTGGGGTCCGCGGGTACTTACGAACAGGCTGCGCCGGGCCGCGGCCCGTGGAGGGTCCCCGCCCCAAGTCTCGGCGCTCCCTCTCTGGTTGGGCAAGGGTGCCAGTCTGCAGATAAAACAGAGAGAAGGAGTCTGAAGGCTGTTCTGGTTTGTGGCCACTTTCTGTGCGAGAGACTTCCCGCTCCTCTACCCAGACCATGTGGGGGACCCATTTTTTACGGTTATTGGATGTGAAAATAATGGTTTCCCTTTTATAAAATGAGAGGACATCTATGGGTTTTATTGGAGCCAAAAGAACAGTTCATATTAGGGGGACCCAGGGCATTCCTGGTCAGCTGTTTTGGCTCTTCCTGCACAGTCACCGTGGGGGGTGCACTGTCACCCCCGAACAAAGCTGGAGAAGGAAATGAGCTGTCGGGGCCCCCGCATCCTTGTTGCAGGCAGAGCTCAGAGCTCGGTCCCCCAGCACAGCAGCTTTGCTCGATCCAGTTGGAAGATTTTCCTGTTACAGGGCCCGATGAACGAGGAGCATCTTTCAGAACGCCCACCCCCCGAATTTACGCTTCTTTTGTTTATTAAACTTATCGGGGTGACATTGGCTGATGACATTATCTGTCTCAAGTGGACAGTTCCGTGACACATCATCCACGTATTGTACTGTGTGCTCACCACCCAGTCTAGGCCTCCTCCATCACCTTAAATTTGACCTTCTTTGCCCTCTTCCTCCTGCCCACCCCCTTCCCTTCTGGGAACCACTGTACTGTTGTTTGTGTCTTTGAGTTTGCTCATTTGTTCTGTTCATTTGTTGCTGTCTGTTTTATATCCCACATGCGAGTGAAATGGTACAGTTTTTGTCCTTTTCCGCCTGACTTACTGCGGTTAGCATGATGCTCTCAAGGCCCGTGCTGTCGCAGATGGCGGTGTTTTGTCTTTTCTTGTGGCTGAGTAGTGTCCCATCGCACATACATACCACACCTTTGTCTAACCATCCAGCAAAGGACACTTTGGTTGGTTCCATGTCTTGGCCACCAGGTTCGATTGAATATGCACGCCTTTATTCCCAAATGTTGTCAAGGCAGATAACATACGTGAGTAAAAGCAGTAGGACGTAGGAAATGTTAGCCGCCTTCTAATGATAAGGCTCCTTAATATAAAGAAAGCGAGGGCATAACCATGATGATAAAGGCACCTGACCGGCAGCCTCAGTCTTGGGGATGAGATTGGAAGTGGTGGACTGTGGGGACCTAGGCGGCATGTCCCCCATCCAAGGGAGGTAACTGTCACCCTGTTTTGTTGTTGCTAATTTTAGGCATGAAGAGCCTGTTTCCAGATAGTCTGTTTTTCAAGAAAAGCTGATTATCCAAATTTCAAGCGAAATACCCCTTTTCTGAGATGGTTTTAACATTGTGGAATGCTGGGTGGGATAAGAAAAGCACTGGATGTCGCACCACTCAAGACCGCTCACCCGAAGGGAGACCCGGGACTGAGCAGGAGCCGGTAGCCTGGGAGAGAAAGTCGGCTTCCCAGACAGCAGCTCACATGCGGGTCTTTGAGCAGGAGCCTGGCTCCCCCGAAAGCTCTCTTCTGCACAGACCCTAACAGCACTGCCACCAGCTGACACTTAGAGGTCACCGCGTCACCAAAGAGCGAACGCAGCACTCATTCCAGCCCCAGTCGCTCCGGTGCCATCTTTCACGTCATTTTCTAGATTCAGTATCTGATTTCCACTCTTAACAAAGTGGAACCGATGCAATATCGACCCCCACTGTATAGAATTTCAGGGGTCAGACCACCCCCTCCCCACGGCCCACCACGCTCTCAAACAGCAATCTGACACCCAAGGCAAAGAAAGGTCATTTCGAGGCGTCAGACCCTCTCGACACAGTTAGGGGCTTTACTCACTTTCCCGACTCACATGTGCCTCCAGAACTGGGGGTGGGGGCGTGAGGACGAGTGTGGGAATACTGGCTCCAGGGAACATGGCCTGCCAAGCTGAAATGAGCTTGCAAAGCAAAAACAGGTGTAACGATCTTACAGGACTGTTTGCCCTTTCCCAGGAACGAACCGTATGTGGCCAGAGCATCCACATCAGAAATTGAAGACCAAAGCATGATGGGGAAGTTCGTGAAAGTCGAAAGACAGGTAAGGCTTACCTTCCCCTCACTAAGGAACCAGTAGGTAAAATTTATGTCCAAAAGTCATTTCTTCCCCATGGTCCATAACATACGTGAGTATCTACCATTCCAAAAAGGATGCAGAGATTCATTCTCCGATTTCGCACTTACCGGCTGGGCGATCACATGCGCATGAATGAATGGGCCTGAGCCTCAGTATCCTCATCTGGAAAACGGGGATTCGAACACTGCGTAGGCTGCTGTGGAAATGAAATGAGCTGGCGTGTGTGAATTACCGAGAGTAACAGCTGCCGCACAGTCGGCCCTCGACGATGGTCACCGCTATTCTCATGTGCTTCATGGCGTTTCCTTAGAAACTGTTCCTTCCCTTCCCCCCGTTCCCTGGATCCTTCAGCCTAGTGTGCCAGACTTTACACTGCGTGAATGGTACCCCGATCTCCGTTAGGGTGCCTGTCCGCCCCTTTACTTCATTGTACCTGTGCAATAACCCCAAATTGGATCTGTGCAGGAGAGGCGAGGGAAAAGGTCCGTGATTATTCTTTTTTGGCCTATCGAGAATATACTTTTTCATTAAAAATTTTTAATTTATATTTAAAAAGTCTCAGCCCTTTCCCAGCTCTGTGACTTTCGTTCGACAAGTTACGTCATCCGTTAGCGCCTCTGTTTCCTCACCTGCGGAACAGAGACCCAAACGGTGTTCCCGCCCCCGGAGAAGGCGGTGATTCCTGCCACCTCTTGTTTTCCAGGTTCACGACATGGGGAAGAAGCTGGACTTCCTCGTGGACATGCATATGCAGCACATGGAGCGGCTGCAGGTGCGTGTCGCGGAGTACGACCCCACCAAGGGGACGCCCTCCCCGGCCGAGGCGGAGAAGAAAGGGGACAACAGGGATCCTGACTTGAAAACGATCGTTTGCAACTATTCCGAGACGGGCCCCCCCGAGCCCCCCTACAGCTTCCAGCAGGTGCCCATCGACAGAGTCAGCCCCTATGGGTTCCTTGCCCACGGCCCCGTGAACCTGCCCCGAGGGGGACCCAGTTCTGGGAAGGTCCAAGCAGCCCTCCGCTCCTCGACAGCACCGTCTATGGAGAGGCCCACCGTCCTGCCCATCTTGACTCTTCTCGACCCCCGGGGGAGCCACCCGTCCCCGGCTGACCCCTGCTCGGACCGGGTCTCCCCGCGGCAGAGACGCAGCGTCACTCGGGACAGCGACACGCCCCTGTCCCTGATGTCAGTCAACCACGAGGAGCTGGAACGGTCTCCAAGTGGCTTCAGCATCTCCCAAGACAGAGACGACGTGTTTGGCCCGAGTGGGGGCTCGAGCTGGATGAGGGAGAAACGGTACCTCGCCGAGGGTGAGACAGACACCGACACAGACCCCTTCACCCCCAGTGGCTCCATGCCACCGTCGTCCACGGGGGACGGGATTTCTGATTCCATATGGACCCCTTCCAACAAGCCCATGTAAAGGGGGTCACGGGCTGACTCCTCCTTGTAATGTAGACAGACTTTGTATAGCTCACTTGCTCTCACACCCGTCACCTACCAGTGAGGTCACCGGTGGCTGCATCAAACACGTGCATGTGCGTGATGGCCCCCCCAGGCCGGGGCTTGTCATGGCCTGTCCCCCACGTCACCACAGTGAAGCCGCTTCCTTTGACGCATGGTTTGCATGACTTTACACTATATAAATGGTACTGCTAACCTCTTCTAGGATGCACACTTATCTGCCGTTCTTACTCTTACTCCTGATTGGACCAGTACAGGGAGAAATTAATGACGCGCTGTTCTGTCTGTCTGCTTGGTCGGCGGGTTTGGGTTTTGGTTAGGTAAGCAGGGAAGTAGTTTAAGTTATTTCTCGGATCACCACATCTTTCTGTAACACATGCCAATGATGGATTGTTTTACAAAGCAAGCAAATGATGTTGTCAACAGAAACACATTGCATACCAGCGAGGCTGCCTCCTGAGCTAAAATGTTAGGAGTGAGGTATTCTCACATCTCCAAAACCAAGAATCTTAAAAATTATTTAATTAAGGCAAAACCTTCTGAAAGCCCTCAAAAGGACCTCGGTTGGTCCGCCATTGTCTACTGCCATGCCTCCATTTCCTCACCTGTAAAAAAGTAGTGGTATTCCCAGTGTAGCATTTCAGATGAGTTATGAATTGGCCGGGAGAAAACACTTACACACACAGGTTCATGTAGCCACGGATCGTGAAATTTATCGGAGTGGGGTGCCCCTCTGTGCAGCAGCTAAATTCAGTGCCTTCAAAATGAGGTTCCAACTCCCATCCCTGCCATGATACTTAGACAAAATATCCGTCTCAACTAGAAATTGGCATCAAAGGGCACAGGACTTAGCTGGTCCACATCCCTCTTTGTAAAGCTGAGAAACCTTTGGCTCAGGTAAAATGACATGCCCGGGACCACTCCATTGTCCCCGAGAGAGCTGGAACTCCAAGCCCAGTCATCTGACTCATGCCATTCCCTGGTCTCCTGTGACCACACCACTCTGCCCTTTATGCAGCAGGTCCCAGGAGTTGTGCCAAGACCCCTGTGTGCTACGTCTTGTAGAAAGCACTCACCACACAATTTATCCAGGGGGAGGGGGTTCTCAGCTCTTACTTGCAAAATGCACTTACTGATGCATTGTATTTTGGATCCAGAAAACACAAATACAAGCAAGCTACAACATTCATTAACATGCACAGAGGCAAAATTCCCAGAACCATCTATTTCTACTCTTCTAGGTCTTTAAACTACACGTAACCGTAAGACTAGCTGGGGTGCAAGCACGCGGCCTGGAGGACACTGCTCCATCATGCGAGTGTCAGTACGAGGCCCAGGCGTAATGAGCTTAACGAGCTTAACGAGCTGCGGCCCCTTAGGAGATGCTGCTACTCTCCGAAATACTTCGATGGGAAAGGTTTCTATTAGGTTTGGGCTGAATTAGCTAAATGACTCTTCTGCAGTCTGATTATCTCACCCTTTTCACACATCTAAGCACTGGTAGTGGACCGTTACCATGGTAACCATCAAGAGGGTTGAAGTGGTCTAAACAAATGTCTCCGTATAAGTGCACCGATGTGCGTCCCCGGAGCCTTGTCGTCCCAGCTGTGGCAGACCTGGTTGATGGTTTCATCATTGTCTAATGCGGTGGCCTTGTACTCTGAGGGGGAGAGGAACCACTTCCTATAAATCAACAGGTACCACACAAAAGGCTTAGAACACAATGATAATGAAGGGTTAATCCCTGACCTTTGGAATGTGCAACCAAAGCCTTGAGTCCTTGGCCAAGGGCAGGCAGTATGAGAGGTAGAAAGGGCGTTTTACACAGAGAGTCCTGGGAACGGATGGGTGGGTGTGGACCTTGAAGTCTGAGGTGGGAAGTACACCAGGAATGATCGCACACTCCGGACATGAAACCCCGCCCTGCGGTTTGCCGGTGGCTTCCAGCCATCTGAAGGGCAAAGGGCATGGGTCCTCCTCACAGCTCCCTTCAGGGTGCCTGGAAGTGCCATTTGGGTGACTAACCTAAGAAAACCTATGCCTTGGTTCTTGATTCTGACCTTCCTAGAATCTTTCACCAGAAATGATGGAGCCGCCTACCATCCAGGGGTGTCCAACCTACAGCCACTGGGCCGCACGCAGCTCAGGATGGCTATGAATGCAGCCCAACACAAAATCCTAAATTTACTTAAAACACTATGAGATTATTCTGTGCTTAGGTGTCACAATGTATTGAGGGTGTGGCCCGAGATAAATCTTCTTCCGGTGTGGCCCAGAAATGCCGAACGGTTGGACCCCCCTGATATGTTACTATGTTCTTCGTTATACGTATGAGTTCTTTGAAATAGTAACAACAAAAATGGAGCATGAATCAAACACTCCACGTAGGCACCCATTATTTTCCCTAACTTACTAATATTCCTGCAGGACCCAGTAGCCTTAGCATCTTACAAACAGATGCTTTCCCCAGGACCTCAGTGGAGTGTTCTCTGCTGGAAGAGCGAGGCTTTCTCATCCTCGGGCTAACAATAGCGACCAGGGACCCAGAGTTACACAGGACCGCCTTAGGTTCTCCTAACAACCTGAACGGATGGGAGATGCAGTTATTTCCCAAACCGCGGGTGGCAGGGAGCTTCCCTGCTGGAGCCCAAGGCCAGGATGGCAGGGACCGGCTTTGTGTTTCTTCCCACCGTGTCTCCGCCATGCAGTATGTTGTCGGTGTCAGTGCAAAGGCCGGATACGTTTTTCACGAATGCGTAAGTGGTAAGACTTAATAGCTATTTTTTTCCCATCTAAGAAAACAAAAAAGAGAAAAATGATCTTCTGGAGTATTTTGCTTTGATATCACCTTTAAAATATATATGCGTGTGTGTAATTTTCCTGATACTATGATAATATTTCATATTAATGCAGTAAAAAATCAAAAATACATGTAGATAGTCCAGAGAAGCAAACCAAACCTTCTCCCTTTGCCTGCCCTTAGACAACATCACCAACGTGGCTGGCATTGATGAAGTTCCTGATCTGTTGCAATAATCCAACAGAACTGGTTAATAACGTGAAGATTATACCACTTCAGATATGCCAGCGGTTCTGAAGTTTGCTCAGGAAATTGCAGTTTGGGCAGAATCCCCTGAAATGATGACAAATTAATACCATCATAAAAACTAGGAGTGATTTTCTTCAGTGAAACTATGATCTCACTCTATGGATTATTCAATGTCTGTGTGTCACAAATGATATAAGAAAATTTTAAGAGGTCATGTTTTAGCGGAATCAAAAAGAATGAGCTAAATCTACTTTCTAAATGGTAATGAAAGGGGGTTTTATTGGGCTGAGCAGAAAGTGCTTGAGATCAAGTGTAAGTTCTGACTGTCAAACACCAGCACACAAGGAAACACACACACACACAAAAGGCTTTAAAAATTGTGAGAGAAAACCCTCAAACGGAAAAAGTCCTATTCCATAACTCTACTTTTTCTGGGAACTGAGTTAGGCTTATTAGACATACCATTGCTATCATGAAGCTCTGGTTTCCATAAAAACATATCCAAAAAGCCCCAAGGTATACTACATACAGTTCAAAATGAGCTAACTGATGGACAGCTATGAATTATGCCTTGCCTATTTTGCGCAAGGCAGGGCTTGGGCACTGTAAATTGAAAGAAAAATTACTTGTAGAAAATCCTAATACAACAGGATCCACTTAGGATTCGCTGAGGCCATTTTCATAATTCAATGCCACTGTAAAGACAGTGTAATACAAACAATGACTTACTCATTTACAAGATTTACTAAGCTGCGAGGGACTGAGCAATGCACTTGAAATTCAGAACTAAGAACACCACAGTTCCTGCCATGAAAAAGCTGGGAATGTGGTGGCTGCGGATCCCAGAGCTTCCTTCTAAATAACGTCTGTCAAGAATGGCAAGTAATCTGATATCATCACTGAAGACAACTCTATACAGACAGGAATGCTTTCTCGCTTGGAATCCTCAGAAGACTGAGCAGGGAAGAAATTGAGAGCAAAACTTCTGCATCCGAACACTACAACCAAGGGAAGAAGGAGTGGATTGAGTGGGGACTTTGAGTTGGGGTTCAGTGCTTTGGACTTGATAGCTTCTGGTAAGATGTACAAGAAGAAGGTTCTAGAGACCTGGGAAGGTTCTTGGGGGTGGGGGAAATGCCTCCTCTCTCAATCCCTACTAGGACTGAGTTCGGGCAAACGGCTGAGCTACTTTTCATCTCATCACGTTGACCAAGAGCAGCTTATGGTACTGGCCAAGACACGGCCTCTGTCTCAGGAGACAGGTGTGACTCTGCCCGTGGGGATGAGCTGATCTGATTCGTCTGGGGCAGAGGAGAAATGTATCCAGTGCTCTGAAAAGTCGATTGCACCTTGGGAAGTGACGTGCCAGGCTTCCCCCACAAGATGCCACGGAGCTGGTCTTCGTTCTCCATGAATATGCTTCCAAGGCATCTAGAACTGTGGGGACTTTCTTTGCTTTCCGAACCCCGGCTATTCTGAAGAATTTCCTCATATCCTTATTAGTCCCTGAAGGCTTGCGTATTTCAAGAGGAACTTTTTAAAGGACTGTGAGTCCTTCCTTTGTATCCCAACCAGTCCAAATTTCTTGTCTTACTGCTATTACACTGTTCAAAATGGAGCCAACAGTCCCCTAAACGAGGCAGCAGGCAGTAACTCACTGATGCCCGAGGTTAGAACGTGTTAGAATCCGGGCCACCTGCATAGCTTTAGTGGGTTTGGAAACCAGTAATGGAAATGCCAGAGAGGTGGGAAGGCTATAGAGGTGACCTGGCAGTAACTTGAGTTTCAGGACATTCCAAAGTGTTGGACTTTTCCAACCAGTTTTGATTTTTCAATGAGACAATCAACAAAGAGGAAGCACCTCGTACAGGGACAGCCACATACTGGGGACTGTCAAACATGTTCCTTTTCTATAGTGTGGACTCCACTGCCTCATCTTCGATATTAATTTTGAACTCTAAATTGACACCGCTTTTTGTTTGTTTTTCATAAAAAGTGGTGGAGATACAATCCCAACTATAACAAAATCAGGCACTTACACAATTGCTTTTCGAATAAGTGTATCTTTACAAATAAAAATGTTTACTTTTCCATCAAAATGGGAGTGGGGATGCTGGAATGAAGAGAAGGCCTGTTGGATCCCAGAGGCTGGGTCGTAGCCGTCCCACTGGACGTAAAATGTCAGGTATTGCATGCACCATTCTGTCGGAGGATGATTTGTAGGAAGGAAAGCCAAGTAACAGAAATCATTAAATGTAAAGAACTAGTGGCTTCAAGGAGGAGAAGCAGCCGGGCCGCGAGAAGCAGCCGGGCCGCGATGTCTGTCAGACAACACCCTACCAGTAGGTGGAGGACTTCCAGAAGAAGTATTCAAGCTTGCCTCAACTGTCCCCAGGGGCTTTTGTTCACAGGCTTTAACAGCCTCCAGCATGCCTGTGGGAAGCTATGACTGGCCGTGTGCTTTATTAGCGTGGATGCAGGGAGATACAAATTCATAGATTCTTAGATGCTCAGAGCACGAGGAGCCCTTGATCATGAAGAGGCAGAGGCTCGAGCACCGAGAATCGCACTCGGGGAGGACTGCACGATTGGAGTAGCAGCGTGACTAGAGAACCCACGCCTCCCGACGTGTGGTCCAGATGTTGGAGAGCAAAACTAAAGTAACAGTGAGAAGCAAGTATTGCTGTCAGGCCCAGGAGATGGGGGAAACCTTCCTGCCCACTCTAGACACTGCTAACTCAGACACATTTGTTGGGACTTCTTTTGGACTTTTCTGGAATATAATTGATAATCCTGTGCTTACAAGATGACGATGTTCCTTCTTCCCCTTCCCTCCACTCCTCTGACCCCTTCTACTTTGTCCCTTCCTTGCCCTGCCAAGCTTGGACTTGGTCAGCTCTTTGAATCATGCCTCAGATGGCATCCTCTTCTGTAAGCCAATGTAACAGGATTTTTCCTTTGAAAAAATTTGATGGGTTTGATTTAGAAGATGGGATGTGATTTCTTTTGGGGTGCATGCGACCCCAAGCTGCCAGTTCTGCTTTTGCGCTGGGATCTCTGGTCTCGCCTGAACACCGCTGGGTTCCTCCTGCATTGTCCCAGAGAAGGCCCGTTTTGCCCAGGCCACAGCCGGGTTCTCTAAGGTCTTCACCAAAAGCTGCGAAGGAGCAAACGGGGTTCAGCGTAAGACATGTTACTTCCGGGTAATTAGGAAATTGCTTTAGGAAGCAAACAGACCTCTGTTGGCTCAAATGTGGATTTCCATAGTAGTTTGCACTTGCTCTTGGAACAGATTAGCCGGAATCTGGCCGGCTCCTCAACGGCCCTTGTTAACCCCAGGAGCAGGAAGTTCTGTTCTCCCGAATCAGACTGAACCAGAAGCTCCTAAGACACAGAAAAGCGGTCAGCTTTTCAGACAGTGATAGTTGACCCACTGATTTTAAAGACAGGTCCCCACCGAAATCTTCTTAGCCTCCGCATAGCACTGTTACGGCGTTAAAATAAGTTCCAGGGCAAAATAAGTCAAAATGAGCTCTGTACACAAATAACCTGGGTGTAACATAATTGGGCAGTCAAAAGCGTAGCCCAGCACTGAGGAATAGATTTGTAATTCCTCTTAGATGTGTCAAAGGAACAAAAATTTGATACCTAAGAGTCATGAAAGCCGAGCCTGTTTTGTTTTCAGTATTCCAGTCTCCTCCTCTGCCCACAAGATGGAGGGCCAGGGACGGGGAGAGAGACTGATCTTGAACTCCCTTTATGAGTGGCCTGCAATGGAATAGTCCTCTCTCTTGATTTCATGCCGTCCTCCTGGCAACCCCCTGGGGGAGGGGCATTGTCACCATCCTGTAGGTAAGGAGACTGCAGCTGAGAGGGAAAACAATTTGCCAGAGCTCACTCATCAGAAGAGTGGAGCTGGGATCGTAACCAAAGCCCACGAACCTCCAAAGCTCGTTCTCCCCCGCACTCAAGTCTCCCAGGCCAAATGGAAATGCTCCCAGATCGTGCCCTGTGGTCCTGCACCGTGCCCTGCCCTCCTCTGCCCAGTCAGCTTTACGGTAAAATGATCGCAGACCCCTTGCCTCCCTGGAGACAAGAGTGATTCTGGCGGTGGCTGCTCCACTTGGCTGTTCAGCGGGTCCTGTCTGTGTCTCTGAGTGGTTCCACGCTCCAGCTGTCTGTGGCAGAAAAGAATGCCACATAAATTGTCTGGTTTATGTTGGAGCCATTAGCTCGTGGAGTTCTGTGTAGCTGCAGATGACCCCATCATAAGCACCCCTTGTTCTTGGCCCCCACAGATCTCCTGTCATTGCTTTAACCAAACAAGTTCAAATGTCCCTCGTGACTCGGGTCTTTTGTCTCTAGACTGTGTCTTTATTTCAGCTCTTTGAAAAGCTGCGGAAACAGGTGAGTCTTCAAAACACTCTCTGCGAGGCCGAACTCTCAGAACAGCTGTGTCTCTTTCTCGATGGTAAAAGATGGAGGTTTCCAGTGGAAGCCAACCTGGTCTGGTAATGGGGTGCTTCCTCCCCCCGAATCCTTTTTCAAGGGAGGGGAGAGCAGCTCCGCTCTCTGCCTGCGAAGGTTACGAGCCCAGGTTAGAGGCCAGCTCCCACGACTGGCGGACCCGTTTTGTCAAGAGTCAAAGATTTCGCTGCTGGGGACACGAGGCAGGCTCTGCGCCATCTTGAAAATCGCCATAGGAGGCTGGGCCAACTTCCTCTGATTTGTCAATCATTCCCTGGTTTAATGAGAAAAGTGCTCTCTCTGTTGCTTTCAACAGGATATGGCTATTCTTTTTCTTTATTCTCTTTCTAATGCTGCAGCGATGGAAAACAAACCCACTGTATTTGATTTTGGATTGTAATTTCTTTCACCCCCTTTGACGGCATAGAATTCTGGTGCCTTGCTCCCTGAATCTGTCTCCATGCTCCAAGCAGGCTTTCTTCACATTCCGGCTTACATGGGAACATTCCACAAGTGGCCTTTAGTGTTCTTTCTAATATCATTTCCTGTAATTTTTAAATTGTACGTGTCCTTTATATTCTGGCTCTGTCCAATATTTGAACAACTTCAATAGGTTGATTTCCATATATTATGCAAATAATTCTTACTTGATTTTTTATGTTCTCTCTTAAAACAAGTAAATACTGCACCACTTATTAATAAACAGACATTTCAATGATCGTGTGGTAGAATGTTATTTGCTTGGATGGTGACGCAGGATGATGAGAAAAGACAGTTTGTTATTGGCAGCAAGAAGGGGATAAGGGAGACGAGTCTATTGGTAAAATGTGGGAACAGAAGCAGTGGAGAGGGAGATGATAAACAAGAAAGAAAACGTTGCCGGAGCAAAGCCCAGAGGAAGAAAAGAATCAAATGCAAAGGATTGCACACTTCCTTGGAAACAGCCACAGTTATGCAGTTATTAAAACCGTTATGCAGGTATTACAGTTTTAAGACATTATTACTTTCACTTTATAGATGAGGAAACCCAGGTCCAGAAACATAAAGAGACCTGCCCAACAGCAGACACTAGTAAGTGGAAGAGCCACAAATAGAGCCCAAGCCCCCCCTGTCCCTGAGCCTCACGTGACTCCCTTTGGAGATGCTTCATCTCCTAAACCAACTGGGAAAAAGACAAGAGGAACTGTGAGTCAACGGGGTGGAGATTGGAAAAGTTCACGTCAGATTCCTCTCCATCATCAGTACAGCAGGAAGGGATGTTTTCCCATAAGAAGAGGGAGTCGGGGTAGGGAACCTCAGAGAGGCCCTTAACATCTTTGTGCCTTAAGTTGTCATCGGTAAAGTGGGGAGAGTACTATCTACCTTGAAAGGTCGTTAACTGGATCGACGTGCAGAGAGAACTTGGGACCCAGCACAGAGCAAAGTTTCAGCAAGTGACAGCTGTGAACTCTATCTTGTACCCACGTGCCAGGCTGCCTTAATGGGGTGGCCACAAGAAGAGACAAGAGGTTGGGTGCAGGTAGTTTCTCTGGAAAATGATCTCAGGAAGCACTGAGATAGCAAGGCGAGTTGGTCGGGGAGGGGGGAAAGCCAGTGCAGGGTGAGCTAAGCCGTGTGGTGAGGGGGCTCAGTCCACCGGGAACCCGCTAAGAACCCATGTAAATGTGCCAAAGACTTGTTCCACCCTGAGGCAGGAATCTGGGCCATTCGCCCACTCACCCCTGCTCCTCTTGGGCTGAGGGTGGCCCCAGGGATGTAAATGTCTTCCTCCATCAGGTTTCTCTGTGAGATAGCGAGCAAGCTCCGAGGTGCCAAAGCCCTAAGGCAGAGAGGCAGGAAGACACGGCCAGTAGAGGTGGGGCCTGTCAGTGTGCTGAGACCTGTCTGGTGCAACTGCAGGTGAGCTCAGGTGGGAGGAGGGCATTCAGGGGCGGGCATCATCAGCACCTGCTACCTGAGACCATTGGAAATCCCTGCCTACACGAAGTAAACAGAACCCCAGCCAGGGTGCCCCAGTGCATGCTCTAGTTCCAGGGACAAAGTTGGCCAGCACTGAGCAGGCTAATTGTAATGTCCATGGGCAGGATTCATTGTATGAACAGTGCTTGTGACCTCTAGGAACCTGAGTAGGTGGCTACTCTTCTGATTCAAGGTCATGATTCAGCTCTGAGGTCCCCATCTGTCATGCAAAGGCCTGTGGCTGACTTTGCAATGATGAGAATAGCATCCACTCTGCAAGCACTTATTCCTCCCCCCACAGAACTTCCCCACCCCCAGTCTTGGCGTGACCGACCGAGAGAGAGCCTAACATTTATATCCCTGAGAAAATCCCTTTCCATTCACACGAACGGGGCAAGTCCATTCACAGCCTCGTGTCCCAGATACTCCTGGGAGCCGCTATTATTCCCGATAATGTCTCTTTCCTACAATGAGCCTGAGCATCCAGTGGACCTGGGACCCAATGGCTTCCCCACACTGAAGACGTGTAAGGTGAGGTCCCCCTGAGAAAAGTCCGATTGTCCTTGCACTCTGCCTCCACGTCAAATAGGGAAACATGCCCAGCGCCTTATCATCTGGCCCCGGGTGGGTCAGCCTCAGGCCAGGGGGGGGTGGCCGAGAGGAGTAGGAGATAAAACTGGGGAAGTAACAGGGGGAAGGTCAGGAAGGGCCTCCTGGGCCATGATGAGGACCTTTGCTTTTACCCTGAGTCAGGCAGGAAGTCCCTGCAGGGCTTTGAGGAGAGGGGTGACAAGATCTGATTTGTGACCAAAAAAAGGGGGGATCTCTGGCTTCTGCATGGAGAACGCTGAAGGGGGCACGGGCAGAAGCAGGACATTAGTCAGGGGGGATATTGTCACCAATGAACTTACAGAGATGGAGAGCAGATGGGTGCCTGGGGCCGGGGGCTTGGGGGGTGGGGGATGAACTGTAAATGGGCACAAAGAATCTTACTGGGTGGTCAAAATATTCTAAAACTGGATTGTGGTGATGGTTATGCCACTTGCCAAATTGTAAAAGCCATTGAATTATACACTTCAAAAGGGTGAATTTGAGAGTATATAAATGATTCCTCAACAAAATTTAGAAAAGACCTCTGTGGCTGATATTCATTCAGGCAATGAAGAGTGGTAGCAGGTGACAAGTTAGCAAGAATTCCTGAAGCCCAGACAAGAAAGACCACCCTTGAACTTGGGTGGCACAAGTGGAAGGAATCTGGCCGTGCAGGGTCTTCTGGGCCAGGAGTTGGCAAACGTTTTCCGTAAAGGGCCGGAGAGTCAGTGTCTCGGGCTCTGTGGGCCACAGGGGCTCTGTCACAAGCGCTCAGGCCTGCTGAGGTAGCACAAGCATCCTTGGAGAGAACGCAAATGAATGAGCGTGCAATGTGCCAATAAAGCTTTATTTGTAGACACTGAAATTTGAATTTCATATCATTTCTACGTGTCACTACATGCCGTTCTTTTGATTTTTTTTGACTGTTTAACAACGCAAACCCCTTTGAGTCCTTATGGAAACTCGTCTGCTCTGGGTACCTGCTGAAAGGAACGAGGTGACCACCGGCCCGCGCATGCCAGGTGACGCTTGGCTCCCGGACCTTTACAACAGGAAGGGGAAATCATCGCTTCGTGATCCTTCTCCGCTCCTTCAACACCCATAATTACTGTCAGAAGAGAGCTCCCGTCCACGCTGAATCACCGCTTTGTCGTTCCGCTCACGATCCCATTCAGCGCCTCGCAGGGCTGTTCTTCTCCAGTGGACTTTATCCTGTTTCGCCGCCCGAGTTCTGGGTAGGATTATTATTCCACTTTTGCCCCCGGGGGATTTAAAGCAGAGTGATCAAGCCTTTCCCATCCCCACCCGCTGTGTCTTTCACCAAGAACTCATATAAACCCTGCAGCTCGGACTTAACTGTTAATCCTTCTGGCTGCTTCAACCCTTTGAAGTCCTCGCCCTGCTCGGGAGACAGGTAAGTCAGATGCTGTCGATATTTTAAAGCCCTCCGGCTTCCTCTCCTCCCTGAAGCGCGGAGCCAGCGGAGAGCGCACCTGCTGTCATTGTCGTTCCCAAGCTTTGGGCCCCTGGACGCTGAAAGAGGAGGAATCTGGGCATTTCCGCCACCCAGTATCTATAGGGACTGAGGCTAAGACTTCACTTGTCTGAGCCTTAGTTTGCTCAAACTGCGAAGTAAGGATGATCGCGAATGAATAGGGTTGTTTCGAGGACCGGTGGGTAACCACAGGGAAAATTCCTGGCACAGCAGACGCAGTCCACAAATGTTAGACTCTTCACCTCTTTCTCTGCATTAAAACTATTATTGAAAAGGCAGGGCCTCCGCTCTCCATTGTCGTCCCTTAAGCTTGAGAGCCCACGTCCTGGGCTGAGGTCTGTTTGAGGACCTTGGGCAAGGGTTTGGGTACCCCTGAGTCCCAGGGTTCTTCTCAGGAAGAGGGAGCTGATACTGATGATGAAGGCTGCTGAGTGAATGGATCATCCTGAGCACGTGTAGCTCTCGCTGTGGCTGACCCACACGAGATGGGACTTCGGGGTGAGGGCTCACCTCTCCACTGGGCACCGTGATTGTTCTGTGTTCGGTCAGGCACCCTTCCTTTGGCTGTACGGTGAGGAAGGCAGGTTTACTCAGCTGGGTAAACTAACCAGGCTGGTGATCCTTGTTGACTGGAAGTGACACGGTGTTTAATGAAGGCTCCGGAGGCTTTGCCCTTTCCGGTCACACTCCCAGCCCCAGGGAACGTAACATGGACATACTGTGAATTCCTTTCCCAAGACTCCTGGCCGGATTCTTGGCTCATGGGTCGCAACAGCAGTGTGCAGCCCTCCTTCCAGGAGTGTGACTGGGTTTGTAGCTCCTTCCGTCCACCGAGGTGCTTTGCAATAATCGATTCTGTTTGTCTTCAACGTCAGACCCATTTGTGGCAGTCCTGGATGGTATTTCCATGGGCAGGGGAACAGAGTACTAGGTGGTGGAAAAGGACACAGACTTTAGTGTCTGAGGGACCACAGTTCAAATCCCAGTCGTCCCCTTAGGAGCCATGTGACCGTAAGCAGGGGGGGCTCCGCCTCCGGTCCCGGGCCCCTCTCTCATGTAATCAGAATGTCCATGTCTCTCTCTACAAGATGACTGAGAAAGTAAAATAGCAAAGATGAATTTTTCATTGTTTTCTACAATTATTTTAAATATTTATTTTAATAAAGGCGAGTTAAAAGTTCTAAGCATTCTGTGAGGCACCAGTTTAACATAATTCTGATAAATGCACATGAAACAGAACTATCCGAAGCTTAGCAAACCCACAGAATGCCAGCACTGCACTTGAACATGAGATGGATATCTTTAAAGGAAGAAAATAACGGACGAGGCCTAAACACGAAGGCTACACGCCACCCTGCTGGGGCGTTTCTTGGGCACTCCTCGGTTCAGGGCCAAGGGCCCTGCAAATTCAACTGACAAGACAGGTTGACAAGACAAAAACATTTAAAATGCTTGCTCCCTTGTAAGGCCTGTCTCTGGCCAGGGTGGCATCCAGAAAGGATACCACTTACAACCTACCAATAATTAAAAAGCAATTTCAATGTTTACCGGGATCTTGCAATCAAATTCCAAAGGTGAGTCCATCTCAGACGGGCAGCAGAACTTCTTAAAACATAAGTGGCCATGACATTTTTGCCAACGCCACTTTCTCTTGACTTTTCTCCCCTCCCCCCTTCACCTTCCAGATCTATTTCATTCTCTTCCAGGGGCAAATTCCTGCTGTTGCAAATCAGGTCTGCGCAGCCTGTGTGTTGAACGGGAATTACGTTAATACCGACACAGAGAGACTTTGTGGTTCTTAAGCGGTAATACGCATCAGACAGCATTCTGTGTGGTGTCTGGCACTCAGAAAGCACTCAGTAAATTGTCACCCTTACTCTCATTAGTCTCAGCTCTGCCGCTTTGACTGTCACGCCGATTCTGCACAGCACATCCCCAGGAGAATTGCTGGGACGCAGCGCTGCCGAGAAGGAAGTGCGAACACTCACAGACGCTCGTGTCATTAATTTTTTCCTATTTATAAGCAGCTGTGATGTGCTGCTTGGAGGGTGTTTCCCATCTAACCAGCCAGAAAACCCACGGAAGAGACACTGATTCTCCCTGAGTGGGCGTGCACGCCTCTCTCATGTTCCCAGATCTGCCGTTATACGGGGCAGCCTCGGTAATTCGGGCATGGGCCGTGAGTAAAAGGGAGCGTGCCACCTCCTGCCAGAGCATTTAAGAGGGGATCCATGGTCCTCCAGCTCTGTCCCTTCTGCCGCGTGATAAATCAGCGACTAAGGAGGCTGCAAGGACCAGATGGAGGACCACACACAAGACAGCGGAGGCTCCCTTAGCCAGGGTCCCTGAGTGACTGCGTGGAGCTGAGTTTCCCACCAGCGTGCAGTCACTGTGGACTATAAACAAGAAATCAACTTTTGCTGTTGAATTAAGCCAGTGAGACTGTGGGGTTAACTCATTACTTTTGCATAACCCAACCTATCCTAGTGATAAGAGCCTTTGCAGAACGGATTCCTAACGACTCCCCGTGCAGTGTTCTCAAGAATATGCTGAATCAGTGTGCACAGTAATCCACACCGTCTCTTCAAGCGGCTTGCTTGCTTGCTTGTTTCCAGGTGGTCTAGACCATCACAAACATGCCGGGCTTCCTGGTACACGGTGCTCCGGCGAGGCTGTGCGTGGGCCTCGCGTGTGTCCTGTCCCTTTGGAACACAGGTGGGTCCGTTCGGAGTTCAAGAAGTGTCTGTTCTTTATAAAGACTGGCAGCAGCCAATATTTCAAGCCCGAATCTTAAATGAGCTTGACTGAAATGGCAAAAATAAAGTCTCCATTTCTGGTTTTGTCCCTGAACTTTTGGCAATCGAGTGTCGTTTATGCAACAGAATCATCTTCACCTCCACGGTTACCATTCTTGTCCAAACCATCATCTTCGCCTTCCTGCTCCTCGTCTTGTTTCTCCATGATCCGTTCTCCCCTCACCAACCTGCCCAATCTTTTAATAAATCTCAGTAGGTCACCTTCCAAGTGCCTTCCTCATTTCTACCCTCTCCCAAAATTACCCAATGGCTTCCTACTTCTTTCTTTTTGGATAGTATCCTCAGTCCTTTACATGGTCAACGTGACCTTGCCCACCTCACCATGGCCACTTCCTACAGCCCCCCGCCTCCTTGTTCTCTGTGTTCCGTCACCGTTGGCCTCTCACACTTCTTTCAAGTCACACTCATGCCCATCTCAGTCCCCGGGCACAGCTAGCTGCATGCTGCATGACCCCTCAGCCAGTTAACCTACTCAAATACTGTTCAGCCTTCAGACCTCAGCTGAACGTCACCCCCCAGGGAAAGCTTTCAGATCGCTGAGGTTAGATCAGGCTCCCCATTATACTCCCGCAAAGTGCCCTTCAGAGTATCTAGCCTTGTTTGTAACAGTATCCCAAGTCTTCATTTTCTTGATGTCTGCCTTCCCACGCAGAATATGAGCCCCATAAGAATGGAGCCCATATCCATTTCTCATCGTACTACCTTGGTATCTAATGCACGCAGTGCCTATCCAAGTCCAGCTGCTGAATGACATTATCAATCACTAGTATCAATCACTAATATTATCACAGGTGGCCAATAAATGTTGGACGAGTGAATGATTGGATGAATGCACAAGCTATGTATGGGATTTTCAGCAAGTTGCTTCGCCATTCTATAATTTCCTGTCTTTAACATGAGTATTTTGGATTAGCTCTCTCTGAGGTCCTGTCTGCGTTATAATCTTTCTGATGAAAACTTTCTTTATTTTAGTGTCTGCTGTTAAAGAAGCAGCCAGGAAGGAAAATGTGATGGCCTTCTTACCTACCACAGGTAAGTGGGCAGGCGCTCCTCCCTCGCTCGCGCTGTCGTGGGCGAACTCCTTGGCTTCTCTGAGCCTCGCTTCCGTTTCCTGTAGAAGGGGGACTGTCTCTATATCTCAAGCTCTCACGGTCGTAGTTACCGTTTCTGTGGGTTGGTCATAATGGCTGTAGGGTTCATGGAATTCCTGGATTTTCATGATCTTATTAAATCCACAAAGACCTTGACATTCTATTAGCCATGGAAGAGTTCATAATGGGAGGTATTGTTATATGCCATCATCACCTTTGTAACAATTTCATCTTTCTTTGCCTCCCTCCGTCCCCCCTTTTTTGATTGGTCTGGAATGGGCAGGCAGCAAGGCGGTGAGTGAATTCCAAGGTAAAGGACACGGAGGAGCGGAGGCGGGCCTCCTGCTCCTAGCTTTTCGCTAAACACGCAGGATCATTTTTTTTTTTTTTTTTGGCATGCTTTTGCTTTTGGGACATGAGATGGGAATTACTCTGTATTTGAAAATTTTCATTTATTTTTAATTCGTACATTTATGTGGCTCACAATGCAAATGGTACACAGTGTATGAAGTTAAAAAGGCTCCCAGCCCACCACTTCCCTGCCCCGTTGGATACCAGTGATACCGATTTCCTGTGCCTAAGGAGAGTGATTTTCAATAAATATTTTCTCTGCTTGAGCCTCCAATTTTCTCCTCTTTAAATGCTAACAACAATTCTGCTCTACAGGTAAGGAAAGCATGAAAAGGAGTACGAACACTAAGCACACATAAGCCTGGAAAGTGCCAATACCTTCTATTTTAAAGTTACTATAATGGCGGTCTTTTCACCCAAAAAGAGAATAGTTTTAGGTGCTCTGTCTGAAAATTAATTTGAAAAAATAATCCTTCTGTATAGCATCCTGTTCAGAAATCCCTGCTTCAGGGCTGTTAAATTCACACTTCAAATTTTGTTATCGAAATCCACCCACGGGTTTGTAATTATAAAAACAGAGCGGTGGAAATAATTTTTTTCAGGGAAAAAAGTGGTGTTTAAGAGAAGCTCCCAGTGAGGAAGACGGCACGGGGTCCGTCGTCGAGCTCGACGAGTGCGGCAACACTGCAGGCCCGGCAGCCTCTAGCCTCCTGGTAGCCTGGGGACCCCAAGCCAGATAACCCCAGTCCCTCACCTGCACAGAGGACTCTGCCTCCTGGCCAGGGCACTAGCAAGGGTGCTCAGTGCCCCCAGAGACCTCAGTGTGGCTGCTTCAGCCTGGATGGCTCAGGCGGAGTGCCGTTCAGAGCCCCTGAGAGGGGAGAGCGAACGCTCCCACCCCAGAGCACAGCTTGTTTGCAGCGTCAGCCTGGCTGCTGTTCATAAATGCGTGTCTCAGACTCCCTTCTGCTGTAGCATAGCCGGCATCCCCCATAGCCGTATTGTAGAGGAGGGGATCCATGGCCCCCACCTACCTCTAACCCCGAAGCTCCAATAGTTAACCCAAAAGCCTGGTAATCTATGAAAGGCCAAATTGATTGGACCTGACTCTCAACAGGGTGCTTGAAAAGCAGGGCACAACCTAAGTCTCCACTCACAGCTGAATGGATAAAGGAAGCGTGGTACTTAAACACCGTGGGATATCATCCAGCTATTCAGCCCTAAAAAGACCACCCTGCCATTCGCAACAGCGTGGGTGGTCCCAGAGGACATTATGCTAAGTGAAATAAGGCAGACACAGGACAAATACTGCGTGATATCACTTATATGTGGGATCTAAAATAGACACACAGAAGCAGAGAGAAGAAAGGGGACTGCCCAGGGCTTGGGGAGGGGACCCTGGCCACTGGCCAGATGTGGGAATTAGGAACATCCCTCTCTTTTTCTGGGCCTTGATTTCCTCACCCTCAGAGGGACTATTGGAGAAGTGACTTGTCAGGATGTCACAAATTGTGTGAGGCTGTGCTTCCAAGATGCTATTTTATTCACAAGCACTTGTATTTCAGCGGGAAATAAAGAAGTTAAGAAGGAAAAAGCCGGAGCCTTCCTCGGTGCAACAGGTAACCGGCAGCCTTAGACCCTGATGGTGACACTATAACTAGGGAAGACGTTTTTCAGCCTCTCTGGGCCTCGGCTTTTCCATCTATAGAACGGGTATAAGGCTCTTTCCCCATGGGAATGCAACATGAAAAATAAGCATTGCAATTATAATAGTAACAAATGCTATAGGACTAAACAGCTTCTCATCCAAAACAGTGAGTCTTTCGGGTCTTGGCTTTCCGTCCCTTCCATGGGGGCCTTTGAGCAGGTGGGGTGCCTGATAGAGGTGCTCACAGCCTCCCATGCTTCCCTGTTCGACGCTCCTCACATGCAGGTCCTCGGGGCTCTCCCTCTTCCTTCCCAAGCCCCAGACAGGAAGCCCTCAGAGGAGGAGACCTGGTCCTTTTCCTTGACCTCTGTACACCCAACACCTAGGATTCTACTTGGCTCTTGGTGGGTGTTTGTTGCATGAATGAAGAATGGCAGAATGCCTTTGGCATTTCAGAATTTCCTTTGAGATTTTATTCTTTGATGCCATGAACTTTGCCGAGTGGGCAAGTGGCCTGGTATTTCAGGAAGGCCGGTGCTCTGCAGCTCTAGGAAGTGGGTCCTGACCCCTTCGCTACCCCTCAGTTGTGCAAATTTAGGCAAGTTGTTTTTCCTCTCTGAGCCTCGGTTTCCTAACCTACTGAAGGGGTGGGGTGCATTAGCCCCCTGGATTGGAATCGCCTTGCCTATTTGTGAAGATGTGCATTTCAAGGCCACACGTGGCCCAGGGAGACTGGGATCTCGAGCAGAGACTTGGACTCCGCTTTTCCACATGGTCCCCCATGATTCTCATGGTCACTGGCCTGTGGACCGCGCAGTAGAGGTCTCCCGGGCTCCTCCAGTGATGCGGGGCTTGAGGAACGGGGTGCAGGGGGGGTTCCCATTTCTCTCCTGAAGCTCTTTCTCTTCCCAGTGTCTGGCCTTAGAGGAGAGGGGAGGCAGGAAAAGGAGGGAGGTGTTGCTTTCTGGATACAATGGGTGAGTTCCTGCCCCCACCCAGGGCTCCATGGGAAGTCCTTCATGTCTCTGGACCCCACTCCACCCCCACAGAGAGACAACGGCATCTCTCCAACCTTTGCGTTGCTGCAGCCACGTGGTTATATGAACATTAAGTAAAAGCTGTCATTGCCAAAGCCTCAGGGAAGAGCTGGGAGAAGGCGGATTTTAAGCCAGCAGCCTCTCTCTGCCTAGCTGCATGCTACCAGTATCTGGTGAAGAGTGCTTGATTGACTGATCCATTGGTTTTGGTCCTGATATCTGGGTCACATCCCAGATGTATTAAACATGCATCTCTGAGGATGGAACCCAAGCATCAGATTTGTGGCACGAAAAAAATAGACATCTTTCCAGGGACGCCAGTGCCCAGCGAGATCTGAGCACCTCCGTCAAACAGGCGGTGATTTCCAAATCCAGTGGGAACGCGGGCCGTTTCCTTGGGCTTCTCCTCATCCATGGAGAAGCGTGTCTCCCCAGTCTCCACTCTCTCCGGTGCGGGGATAAAGTGTTCCCTCAAATAAGCGTTCCTGCGCTGCACCCAGACGTCACCTCTCTAACTTGTCACAGTGTACGCTGCTGGCTGTCCCCTGCCGGGGACATGAACTGCCTTTCCTCTTCCCGCTCCTGGTGCCCAGCCTGAGGGACAATGGCAATGGGGGTGGGGAGTTCAGAAACTGGCCAAAGCGGAGGCACATCTACCTGCCCGGACGTTGGAAATGAGACACCCTTTCTCTTTCAGAGCTGCCCGCAAGGTCAGTCGATCTGTCGGCACTTAACCTGACGCAGGTGGTGAACAGGATGCTGAGCAGAGTTTTGAAAGGTAACCTTTTCTTCAAAGCGCAGTCCAGGCCCCGTCGGGTCTTGGGACAGCTTCGCTTCTAGAGCCTCTGTGACCTGGGCCAGACTTGTCCCGCCTCCATATCCCAGCGCCTCCATATCCCAGCGTCTCCATGTTCAGGGTGGAGACTGTGCTGTCTGCCTGACTCACGACCAGAGTGAAAATGCCCCGAAGAAGCAGTCTCGCCAGCACTTTGAGAGCGAGCTGTGCATGCTCCAAACAGGCCGCAGGCACTGGCATTCTGACCAGAGCTGTCTTGAGAGGCAGCTGCCGGGGCCTCCGGACGGACGGGTCAGGGAGCCTCACCGAGGGACATGTGCTTCTGCATGTTTTTATGTGCTTGTATTTGATTTTATTATTTTCGGGTTTTGTCATTTTTGTTGGTTATTTTATTATGTGTTCATTGTACTATTCATTTCTACTATCTGTTTGCAAATTTCTTATTTGTTTGCTCTTGTGAGCAGGCATCTGTTTCTTTATTTCGATATCGTTGGCAGATAGCAAGAAATTCTTCTCCCTGCTGAGCATCACTTCCTACAGCTCCTTCGCCTTCCACAAGGTTTCCGTGGCCATTTACAACAGTAAGCGCCTCTGGGGGGCCACGGCGGTGGGCGGTGGGTGGGCGGGCACAGGCCGTGTGCCAGGACTGCTGTGTGGCCTGCTTCTCTTCCCAGTCTCCCACCTGAAGACGGTGGACCCGGCCAAGTTCCCCACGCGGCACTGCTACTGCGTGAGCAACCGGACCAACGACCTGTCAGGTGGGAGGGACGACTCACAAAGCTCGCTGCTCTCCTGATGTTGCTTGTGCTCTTTTGGAGAAGTTTGAATTAGTTTTTTCATCTTAGAGTATGATGCAGAAATGAACAAATATCTATTATACTTAAATAATTTTTCCCAGGAAGTTCTTTTCTTGTCTTTCCCCCTAGAGAAATAGTTATGTCTGCACAGAGCAGCAAGAACATGATGTTCGTGCAGCATCATTTTAATAGCAAAATCTGAGAACATGCTAAATATCTGTCCTTAGGAAAATGGTCCAATAGTCTACGGTACAAACCTCTGAAAACAATCGGAGACAATACAAATGAATGGGGGTGGCCAGGTTTGGCCTCCATAGGGAAAATTTCCATGACATTCTTAATTAGAAAATGAAAGTTATAAAATAATATGCAGAATACAATGTCACCGATGAAAAAATACATACATGTGTAGACACCAGGTGGGTGGGCGATGACCTCTGAGAAGAAGATGGGAGTGGGTGTGTTGGAGTGGAAAAGTATTGAGTAAGGGGGTCTTGCATTATCTGAGTTGTTAATGCTATTCATGTATTGGTTTTCTAATTGAAAGTTAAAAGTATTACATGGTCCTTATATTTAGACAACCCTTAAAAATAAGACGGAAAACTACTCTCTTGCCACTGATTCCTTCATTCCACAATTCTTTACTGAGTGCAGACACTCTTCTGAGGGGTGGGGGACCACACTGAGCAAAGAGGGCACCCCCTGCTCTCACGGGACTTAGGTTCTGTAGGCGGGACAGAAAGTAAAGGACTAAAGTGCAGACACACCGTATGTTGGCTGACAGCGTGGCCATGAGGACAGTGGAGCAGGGGACGTGGTGAGCAGGGAAGTGGTGGTGGGAGGGCTGCTGCGTGTGGTCAGGGACGTCTTCTCTAGCCAGGTGACCATTCCGGGGTGACCTTTGGGAAGTGGCGACACAGCCCTGAGATAGAACCTGGGGACAGAGTGTTCCAGGCAAAAGCCCAGGCAGCAGAGTGAGAACCGGGGGGCCAGCGTGCTGCAGCAGGCCCACCAGGGCAGAGCGCCACGGGGTGAGACAGGAAGGGCGTTGCGGATCATGGAGAAGCGTGCAGGGTGACGAGCGGGGAGGGCACACGTTGGGAACGCCGCTCTTCGACAATGGGCCTTACCCAGCTCTTCGGGGTTGGCAGGGAAGTGTTTGGGGAAGAGGGCAATGGAGGAGAGAGGGGATTAAAGTGGTGGATCCCAAAGTTTTCTGCCTGCCTGAAACTAAGACTTAAAAAAATAATAATTAGTGGTATTTCTGTCTATGACTGTTAATAGTCCTCAAATCACTGAACTGAATCCAGCTTGTAAAACTACTCTGGAATAGCCGAATACAATCACCTCTCCCCCTCAAGCCTCTGAGGTTGAAACCCAGTCTCAGCAATTGAAACCTCCTCAATCTGCCTTACAGATTTCACAGCCCTGCTGGTGGACTTCATTGGAAACTCGACCAGTTACCTGACGGAGATTTTTAAGTCGACCTCCATCCTCTCGGGTATGTCCATCTTGAAAACACTTGGCAAGTACGAGATTTGGCATCCATCATGGAGGGTAGTCGGAGCCAGTGGAATACCCCCGCCCGGCCATAGGCCAGGCTGCCAGGAACACTGGTGTGTAAGTTCCCTTCAGACAATCAGTGCATCCAGTTCAACCACTGGTATCTGAAGGTTCCGTCTTCCCATCAGAGCTGTTCCTGGTGTTCAAACCAGAGGAAAAATCCAGGGCTCACAGCAGGGGGAAATTGAGTCAGCCTCAAGAAGACAGCCTCTGTGGGATGGCTGTGCTCCCATTTTAGAGATGAGAACACTGAGGGTCAGAGCGGTTGGCTGTTTTGCTCAAGGTTGTTCAGAATTCAGATTTAGATCTAAATGGAGCCTAAGCCCATGTCTGACGTACAACTGAGAGAGATGTTCCTCATATACAAGGTGACCTCATATAACCTGCAGGCAAGTCACATCCCCCTGGGGACCCACTTTGCAAAGCACAGATCTATTTAATAGCCCAATACTTGGTCTCACCAGAAGGATAGTTTGCTATGCAATGGAGAAGCTCCTGTTTTAGAAGAGGGGAGATAGAGAGAAAGAGCAATAATAATAACAGATATCATTTGGTACCAGGGAGTCTTCCAAGGGCTTACCACATATTCTCTCTTTGGATGCTCACTACACCCTTGCCAGGGAGCTGCTATACTGATCTCCAACTCATCCTCACTTTACGAGTGAGGAGACTGTGGCACAGAGGCATTGGGTAACCTGCCCAAGATCATTCTGCCGAGATGGAACTCTAACCCAGGCGATCTGGCTCTGAAGTTCATGCTCTGGGTCACTGTGTAATTCATATAATAATAGTAGCAATGTAGCAACAACAATAATTATTATGACTCTTCACTGAGCTTTTCTATCTGTCCTGCATCAAACATAGAGCTTCATGCACATCTCATTGGGTCATCATAGCCATCTGACAAGGGGCATGCGACCATACGTCCACATCCCAAAGGGACAAGTATATTTAGGAATTCAGAAGCTTTCCGACTTTTGAAGGTCTAGTAGGGTGTCTGCACCCTCCCTGACCTCTGGCAGCATCCAGGTCAGCATGCCACCATCAAAGACACCTGGATTTGTTTAGCAGGAGGGCTGACCCTTTTTTGTTGCGTGGGATAAAGACTACAAAACACTTCGCCTCTGTCAAGTCAGCTTTGGCCACCAAATGAGTTTGGGTACCACAACAATCCAAACCCTTCCATCTTACAGAGATTTGGGAATTTGGAAATTGCAAATAAGAGACTTCAGGATTGCAATGGTCACCATTTTAAAGATGGGTAAACTGAGTCCTAGAGAAGTCAAGTCGTTCGTTCTTGTTTACGTAGCTAGGAGGTGGCACAGCAATGTCGTAAGTGAGGAAGCTTACCCCAGAATCTGTGCCCTTAGCCATTACGTTATACTGCAACCCGCCCCTCAGAGCCCCCAGACGATCAAGGCTGACTTCCAAGTAAAAAGTTGGCCTTATTTTCCTACAGCATCCTGAGCTAGGGATTTCTAGCTTAATTTTCATTTCAACCCAAGACTTCACAGCTGCAGACCCAGCGCTAAGTCTGGCTGTGTGCTCTTGTCTTACAGTGAGTCAGACCAACGAATCCGACTGCATCTTCATCTGCGTGATGACGGGAAAGTCGGGTGAGCCCCCAGCCAGTCTCTCACAAGCTCTCTGGGCTGAGATTAAACACGGCCACTATCCGACGTGCCCAGGATTGAGCCTGCGGGTGGGGTTTTTGCAGGAAGGAACCTTTCTGACTTCTGGGAGGTGGCAGAGGAGTCTCCGGTTATCAATTACACATTCACCAGCAGCCTGTCTGGTGTCCTGGGTGAGTGTGAACCTCCCAAACTCCTGCTCTAGCATCCCCAGACCGGGGTCCCTCGGAGCAAACTGAAGGCTGGATGTTGCCCTCAAGTATGTTATTTAGCTATGCTGTGGGAAAATTGGAGGATTCTGCCATTTAAAAAATGTTTGAATAGATATATACATCTTTGTTTGCAAAAGATCAGGCAACCCTGGGTCCTCTCCTCACCCATGGCAACAAGCAACTGGTGCTGAGTAGCTGTTGCCCCCATCGATTCCCCGCCCCAGTAGGAGGGACACCTTTCTCCTGTTTTTTTTTTTTTTTTCCGTAGTCCTCTCTTCTCCCTATTGCCTTGCACTTTTTCCCTGACAACTCTGCATTCAGTTCACTGTGCCTCTTCACCTGGCTTTTTCAGAGACTGATATTTTGGATTGATTTGTCATTCAAGGAGAAGCACTCTTTTTGGTGACAAATGGTGCTGGTCCAAGTAAGGCTTGGATCTCTGGGTTCTAAATATTTTCTGTGTGATTGATGAGCTTTCAGCGATGCAACATTTCTTTATGTCCAAAGTGACGAATACTTTAAAGCTGTCATTGACTGTCTCCTTGAATGTGCAGCTACCAGGGGGACAGCTGTGGCTTCCAACCTCACACCCACAAGCCCACAAACACTACCACAGACAAGCCCTCCACGCATAGCCCGGAGCACCAGTGGGTTTGCTCTGAGAACCTCTCCCAGGACAGAGACAACGCGTCCTTCAGAGGGAGAGCAGACCGTGATCACGGACGGGCTGCCCGAACTTCTCACCAAGGCTACGGCCATGCTGGCCAGCATCTCTTCCACCCTCCCAGGCTTGGGTAAGAAGCTTCCTCGCCCTTTCCTCTCCTGTCCCATTTCGCCCTCCTGTTCGCTCTAGGCTCACCTAAATAAGTGCAATCCTTCCCTTTTCCCTCTCTTTACCAACCCCTTTCTTCTTCAGTCTCCTTTAAATAAGACATCAACATGAACCAGTATGGTTCCATAGGACAAGACAAGCCAAGTGTCATTCACATATGTCCTTCTGACATTCATTTGTATAATTTTTTAAATTTTGAAATAGTTTTACACTCACAAGAAGTTGCAAGTATAGTAAGAGAGTTCCCTAGGGCCCTTCACCCAGCATCTCCCAATGAAAATATCTTACATACTTGAAAGATATTGTAGTGGAAAAAAGGTATTTTTATTTCAGCAAAGTATTTAGCAACGTCTCTCCTGACATTCGCATGAAATGGCGAAATGCACTCAACAGTTCATGGCAAGGGTAGGTCAGTTTGTAGCCGGTTGGATAATGGTGCCAAGAATGTGTGCATGACGATGCCAGCGTGAGAAGCTACCGCTGATGGTGGGCTAGGAGGTTCCTCCTTCCCACCATCTCTGAGGACACGATCGGTGGTGTTGTTACTGAAGACATAAAAGGCATGCTTACTGACTTGGAAATAAGATACAACTGAGCTGCTCTTTCAGTAAGAGTCAGGACTGTCTCAATGAGCCCCAGCCATGGACCAGAATCATCAGAATTCCTTCTTTCCTTCCTTCATTCATTCATTCACTTATCAAGACATGTATTTAATATCAGGCACCAGGCTAGCTGTTAACAACACAACTCTGTTGATGCGCCCTTTCCTTTCTGAGCTCAGAGACCAAGGAAAGAGACAAAGGCAAGTAAGCAGGTGGTTACAATCCTGCCTACAAAGAGTTACTGTCCTGGAGAGCCCAGAGAGGGGGCTTCCCTGCAGAGGTAAGCATTGATAAGAGTTAGGCAGCAGGCCTAGAAGAAGAAATAGGCAATAAAATCTCAGACATTTCTTGCAGCAATATTTTTTTCTGATATATCTCCTCGGGCAAGAGAAACATAAGAAAAAACAAACCAATGGGACTACATCAAACTACAAAGTTTTTGCACAGCAAAGGAAACTATCAACAGAATGAAAAGACAACCCACTGAATGGGAGAACATATTCATTGATACATCTGATAAGGGGTTAAAATCCAAAGAATTTATAAAACACAACACACACACACACAAAAAAAAAAAAACAAAAAAAAAACCCCGAAACAAAACAGACAATCCAATTAAAAAATGAGCAAACGACTTGAACAGATACTTCCCCAAAGAGGACATACAAATGACCAATAGATATATGGAAAGATGCTCAACATCACTAGCCATCAGAGAACTGCAAATTCAAACCACAATGAGATACCACCTCGCACCTGTCAGAATGGCCATCATAACCAAATCAACAAACAACAAGTGCTGGCGAGGATGTGGAGAAAAGGGGAACCCTTCTGCTCTATTGGTGGGAATGCAGACTGGTGCAGCCACTGTGGAAAACAGTATGAAGATACCTCAAAAAATTAAAAATAAAACTGCCTTGTGACCCAGCAACTCCACCTCTGAGAATTTAGTGGAAGGAACCCGAAACGCTAATTCAAAATAACGAAAGCACCACTATGTTCATTGCAGCATTATTTACAATCGTCAAGCTCTGGAAGCAGCCTAAGTGCCCCTCAGTAGATGAGTGGATAAAAAGCTGTGGTACACTTACACAGTGGAATACTACATAGCTGTAAAAAGAAAGAAATCTTTTGCGGAGGCGTGGATGGACCTGGAGAGTATTATGCTGGGTGGGGTGAGCCGGTCAGAGGCAGGCAGACAGGTGCCATGTGATTTCACGTTTATGTGGAACCTAATGAACAGAATAAACTAACGAACAAAACGGAGACAGACTCATAGTTACAGAAAACGGACTTACAGTTATCAGAGGGGATGGGGGAGAGGGGCTGGGTGAAAAAGGTGAAGGGATTAAGCAAAAAATAAAATGAAACAGAAAATCCTCAAAGACACAGACTAGCACGGTGATTACCAGAGGAAAGGGGGGTTGGGGGAGGGAGGAGAGAGTGAAGGGGGCATAAATAGTGCTGGAAGGAGGCTTGACTTGGGGTGGTCAATGTGCAGGTGATGCATCACAGAATTGTACACCTGAAACCTATATAATCTTATTGACCAATGCAACCTAAATAAATTCGATAACAAATTAAAACACACACACACACTTATTACATTAGCATCCCCTAAATCTCATGACATGCAGCTGTGCAGCTGGACGATAACATGACAGGCACTTACTGGGCCAGACAACATCACAAAGGCAGTCATTATGGTCAGAGGCTGCTTCTGAGCTAGGCATTACGGTGAGAAGCAGATACTCTCTCGAGAGGGAGCTTGCTGGCCAGGTAACTATCGCGAGAGACAGCTACTATCGCGAGAGGCAGCTACAGGGGCTGAACTAATAAGGGAGAAAATACAATGAGGTTTCCAATGGGGAAAAAAAAGAGGCAGCAGGGACACAAGAATGGGGGAAAGGATCCAACTTCATTAACTAGAAATGTCCTTAGTACAATAGCCAGCATCCGGACATACACAATTAGAAAGCTTTACGGTATAACAAAGATATGATAGCTAATTGCAAGAGAAATGATAGAATGCCCAGCAAGATTCCTAACAGAAGTGCTGGTTTTATGTAAGAAAAACTACAAAACTTTAATGAAAGTATAAAAGAATATTTAAATCAATGAAACAATACACCATTTTCTGGAAAAGATACCCGAATATTTTGAGGATGGCAACTGTTTTCAACTCAACTGAGAGGTTTAAAACTTCCAAGGGGATTGGATTTGCAAAACTCGAAAACATAATTCCTACCATGGGAATGAAGAAGGGAGACTCCAGCTGTGCTTTAAAAGGCCAATGAAGGAAGAGTGGTCTTAATGACGGTCCTGCAACACTGCAGGGTACTATTACTATCATCTCCATCTCAGTGCGGACACTAGAAAGAGTTCAGTAACTTGCGCCAAAGTTTACGGCATGGAAGAGCAGGAGCAGACTTGACCCCTCCAGGTCCCTCACCTCAAACCCCGTAACCTTTCCACTGTGCCACGCGGTTAGAAATCACGTTGCAAAAGCCCACTCTCCCCAAAATACACACCCCAGCTGATTGCTTAGGTGTCCCAGGGATTTGGAGATTTTTTTTTAAGTTGGTAGTTAGGAAAATAATGTTTAGTTTGGTCCACTTATTCCAGTTCTTGGTAGCATTTAAGTCCCAAATTATCTATATTAAACGTGCACATTGCATTTACCCTGCGGTTACATTTCAGTATCTTATCAATTTTATATCCGAATCAAAGTGGGGAAGCATATAAATGCCCTGTTACTGTCACTTGTGCAGCTACCAGGAGGGCGACAGACAGCAGGCAGGCCTGGGCTTCCAGCCCGCCTGTGCCCTGGGCTCAGACCACCCGTGAGGTAGCACCTGGAGGGCCCCCCTGGGAAGCGCTTCCCTCCAGAGCGGTGTCGCCTGCAGAGGCCCAGCGGACCGCGCAGACCGGGACCACAGGGAGCCTTCCTGAGCCTCCTGCTAGGACGCAGGGCAGCCCGTCCCAGGCCAGCCCAACCTCAGGTAAGAGAGGATGTTCTCTCCCAAGTCCCCCACTTCTAAACCAAATTTAGCATGTGTTTTTAAAACCTTTTCTAAATTTTTGAAATATAATACACATGCAGAAACGTGATAAAGCATGTTTAGCAACACAATTAAAAATCACAGTGCAAATGCTCTCTTCTCCTTTTCTTTACCCCATCTCTTCCTTCCCACCTAGGAAGGAAGGAAGGGAGGAAGGAAGGGAGGGAGGGAGGGAGGGAGGGAGGGAGGGAGGGAGGAAAGAAGGGAGGAAGGAAGGATAGAAGGGAGGAAGGATGAAAGGAAGGAAGGAAGGAAGGAAGGAAGGAAACTCCCTCCTCACAGGACTTCCTCACCACCCCCTTTTATGTGCCCTCTTGCCAGTCTTTTCTCCCTTTCCCCTTTCCACTGTCCATCAACCGAGAGACCACAAGAAGCCAGCATTGCTCACTCCAAACAATTCAACTGCTTTTCTGGCATCGTATTACTATGCATTAAAGTTATTCTGTTATGACACATACATCATGCACATGCAGTATGATACAGCATAGGCATCAATTACATACATAGATATAATTAGAGTAGTGGTATGTACTATGTAATATGGGGAAGGGTTGGGCTCTTAAAGGCACTTAAATTTATCAAGTGTGATTCCAACTCTATTACGTGTATGCATTTATGTGTGTGTGCATGTGTGTGTAATAAAAATACAGAGAAAATAGAACACAAAGCCAAATAAGACTGAAAAGAAATTCACAATATATTAACCTGGACTCTATCTGGGAAGTAGATAAGATTTTTCCTTTTCTTCACTCCAAAGCTGGGAATTTTCTAATCCTATAATTATACGAAAATGTGTCTTTGTTTTAAAAATCACTTCCTCTGATCCTGCAGCCCCAGGGCCTCCTGCCACACTGCTCCCCAGTCGATGGGTTGTCAGTGTCCCTGAACTTGACCTGCCTGCCCCGTGGGCAACGCTCTCCTCAAGGGCTTGTGTCTTTCATCTCCAGTTCCCCTGAAACACAGTAGGCTTCCTTTAAGAGTTTTTGAATTTCTTGAGAAATGGAGGGGAAGGAGTAGATGAATTTTAATGGGCATAAACATAAAGCCTGGACCTTACGCTAATAAAGTCGATCACACAAACAGATCTGGAGAAACAAATGTGATAGCCTTCATCGGTGAATTTACACGACTGCATGGGGACAAAGAACGACCAACACGCTTGGGCCTGGCCAGCGGGGCAGCGGCAGCCAGCACAGCCCATGAGCTCTGGGCTTTATTCCCAACACGGCTGCATTGAAAGCCTCGCTCGACCGTGACTCTGTGTCCTGATGAAGTTCTCTGGATCTCTCTGAGTCCTGGTTTTGTCATCTTTGAAACGGAGGAGATTCTTCTGCAGGCACTGCTTCCCTATAAGGAGGCTGCTTTGCTGGTTTTGCCAAAGGCCAGAATCTTGACAGCAAGGGTCATGCCCTGTGGCCGTTGAACCAGGACTGTGTGATCGCAAGGATGAGCCCTTGCTCTGCCATGAAGACGACAGGCCACCTACAGGGTGGGGATGGAGTGCGTGTGTACCCAAGACTCAGGTGAATGACAAGTGTGTCACCTACCCTTCGCCCGGGAGCCCCTGCGCTTGGACCCTGCCTGGGCAGCACCAGGACACCCCGGCAGTGCCCAGCGTCAGTGGGTTTCCCGTGGCGCCAGCACACTGGGTCCCAGTTACTGCTGGGACTGGCCTCCGCTGTGGGTCCTGTTTCTTACTCGATTCCGCGCCCTCCGCGCCCTGCCTGGAACCTGGCTTGATAACCAGCACGGGGGGCACAGGGCAGGGCTGGTGGCCTGGGGCCTCTGCTCCCAGTCAGGCGCCCTGGGAAGTACAGGCTTACCTCTGTCTCATGTCCTTCCAGGGACGTTCACCCCTGGCACACAGACTTCAAGTCCAACCAAGGCCCCAGCCCCCAGGTACCCACAGACAGGTAAGAACATGCTCTGGAAAGAGCAACCCAACACCTCAAGCAGGAAACACAGTTTTGGGGCAGGGGCGCAGTGGGATGGGGTGCCAGCAGGCAGACTAAGCTGGTGATTGTACTTCACTGGTTCCAGCAGGGGAACTAAGCCTTGCTGTGCTGTTACATTGCCCTCTGGGCTGGGATAAATCACTTCCTCTCTCCTGGCCACAATTTTCCTATAGGTCGCAAGAACGCTTTACCCTTAAGGTGCTATGATTCTCTGCTTGTGCGTATAACCTAAGGCCACTGCATTTGGATTTTTTGAGGCCATTCTTGCTCATTGCAGGTGATCTCCTGTGGCCATTTGCCCCTGCAGAAGAGCCAGCCCTGGTCCTTGGACTCCACCAAGTTCAAGTTTCAAGTACGTACCAGCACCCTGTCACTCCTGTTGCTTTTGTTTGTTTTGGACGAGATTGCCCGGTATAATAAAAAGAGGTTTGTTTGATCAACTCGGAGTCGGACTGCTGGGACTCAAACCCTAGGTCTCCCGTTTACTGGAGGGGGGTGGGGTGGCCCCCCCGTACTCAGCTTCCAGAATTCAGTGCCCTCGGCTGTAGAGCAAGAATGCCAATCACCTGGGCGCTAAAAGTGTCCCTTTTTCCCCACAGGGTTTTGCCTGAAACGAGCTAATGTGGGTGGAAATGATTTGGAACTAAAGAGCTCCGTATAATTTAATTCAGTCGACTGGTATTGAGTGAACACCTATTGAGAACGTGTTGTGTGCTTTGCAGACGCAAGTTGTTTTTCTCACGAGCGTGGGGTTAGCGGAAGGAGAAGGAGGGGTGAGGAAAGACTCCAAATCCCGACGCTCCTTTTCTGGGTGCAGTTGATATATTTTTTTCCGTTTTGAAGGACACCCTTGCACACTTTTCTGGAATTCTAGAGGAAACACTTTCCCAAGCCTGCATCTGGGTCATCCGAGGCTCAGGGCGCCCCGTTTCTGTGGGTTGTGTGGCCTTTCCTCCAGCTTTTGGGTGTCTCACTCCCCTCCCTTCTGTTTCCAGGAGGGAGAAACTGATAGGAAGCGAGGCCTTCATCGCTGGATGGGCCCTCGGACCCCTCCCAGCCCTGGATGCTTTCTATCCTGCCTTCCCCAACGCCCCCCGACCGTCCAGCCGTGTGTCAACAGGGCATTATTAAATCGCTGGAGCCCGACACAGCCTCCCTTTTCGTATCACCGCAGGTCTGCCTCCACCCACTCACTCTCAGCCGCAGTGAGAGGGCCTTGCAGACACAAAGGCACCATTATGCTGCCGTAGGCAATGATAGCCCTGTCTTCCCCCGGGGATTCTAAAGAAACCCAGTTGCGGTGCAGATGGCGGCGGCTGTCAGACTGACTTCGAGAGAACGAGTTTTCTGTATCTGTGTCTTTGTTGTTACGTGCCGTTGAGTTGGCTCCGACCCCTGGCGACCCCGTGAGTGAGTGACGTCCACATGACCTGCCCGCACAGCCTGCCCCACCCCTGCAGACGCACGCCGATGGCGTCTGTCTCCGAGTCGGGCCACCTCCTGTTCGGTCGTCCTCTTTCCCTGCCGCCTTCGATGTCCCCCAGCATTGCTGTCTTTCCCAAAGAATCCTGCCTTCCAGATCTACCTGTATCTATATATCTTTTTTTTTTTTTTTTTTGGTCTTTAGAGGGGTAGGGGAGAGGGAGAGGGAGAGAAATATCCATGTACGGTTGCCTCTTGTGTGTCCCCTGCTGGGAACTGGCCTGCAACCCAGGCATGTGCCCTGACTGGGAATCGAACTGCGATCCTCTGGTTCGCAGGCCCGCGCTCAATCCACTGAGCCACACCAGCCAGGGCTGTATCTATATATCTTTATTTGAATCTACATCTATACGTCTCTACTTACTTATATAGCTCCATCCATCCATCCATCCATCTAATGGGAAATAAAAGTATAAAATAAGGAGGTCTGGCATCTTCCAGTAAACAAATACAGTAAGCCACAACATTTTTGGCGTTCACTCATTCTTCCACTCAATAAATATTTATTGGGCAGCTCTGACTGCGTGCAAGGCACTGAGTTACGCCTATTTTTACGTTTTCTGTGCAACGATTCTTCAAGATTGATAATGCGATCTTCATGAAGCAATTTGAGTGAGTCGTACATACTAAAAGTGACTCCGTTTTGAGCCCACCTCTATCTAAACCCCAAACCCATTCCATGTTTGGGGTCCTTGTTTACCTTCACTCCTCAGTGAAACCGTCTCTGATTCCCTCCAGGACCCGGACCCCCACGTTTCCTCCCACCCGTCTCTCAGACCTGCAGCCTCACTGGGCAGCGGCGAAGCAGCGCCACGTTTACCTGCCTGTCTCAGAGCCACCTGAGATCGGGGCAGGACTCTATGCGCTTAGCACAGTATCAATCAAAGGGAAGATGGCTGTTTCCTTTGTGTTGATTTGAGCGGTCTAGGATTGTGTCTTCTAGGGTGTCCTCGGCAGCTCCTCAGAGAGGGGGCCGTGACAGCTGTCCCTGTCACCCTGGCTGTCCAGAAGCTCAACCCTTGCCTGATGGAGCTGTGCCGATTTTTCCAGCAATGCCTCTGCATGAGCCAGAGGAGGGAGCCCAGGATGCAGGCCACCAGGTAAGCTGGGCCCCGTGTTGCTTCCCTGGTATCTATACGCATCCTGTTCTGCACGGCTTCTCTGCAGGCCACAGGTGGCCAGGCCTTAACGAATCCACAGATAGGTGACAGGGGTACCTCAGGGAATAGACTCTCTGCTGATTTCTTCACTAGACTGTCACCTTACGGAGAGCCAGGATGGGACCTCATTCACTTCTGGGTCCCCAGAACCAAGCGCAGAACCTGACACAGTAAGTGTAGTGGAGTCACTGCGTCCTACCCGGTGGAATGGTGACGGAGGACTTTGAGTGGCTCTTCAACCCCCATGCCCTGAGCCTGGTGAAACTGGCTGGAAGGTAACAATCAGGGGACGTGTCCATGTAAATGGCAGCTCTTCCATGAACACCCAGCAGTCATTTTCAGGCAACACGAGAAGGTTGGTAAGAGGGAAAGGAGAAGGCAGACCCCATCTTCTATTAAGAAGGTCTGGGCACTTTCCTGCTCCGGAATGCTGGTGTGCTAGTTTGTCTTCTGGATCCTTATTCTTGCCTGTAAACTCAGAACCGAACAGCATGGATCGAGAGTCCCGCCCCATGGTGTAAAGCCAGCCTCTCAGATCTTCAATGTTATTTTCAGAGTCTACTCCTTCTACCCTTCAGCTTGTCCAGTCTCCATTCACCACTGGCTCTGAGCCTCAAGTTCAGGTTTGCAGCCTTTTTCCATCCCCCCTTTCTGGCCCTGGTCTTGGGTCCCTTAATGACTGTGACTGTTTCCTCCACCCAAAGAGGGAACTAAGCAAGATCCATAGACCCAAGGTGGAGTTGGCAAGCAAGGTGGAGGCATTCCGTTCATGTAGAAAGGTAGCAGCATTCTTGCCTACATTGCCAAATTGTTGTGAGGGTGAGTTGAAATGAAGTAATATATTTAATCGTTCCTGCGTGGTGCCTGGGAGGCTGCACTCAGCGGTTGCTGATTGCACCCGCTGAGTGCAGATACAGGCAAAGATACATGCAAAGATATGCAAAGATACACTTGTGGTTGTCGGCGTCTTGCTCCTTTATCCACTCTCATAGCCAAGTTTGAACCCCACCTCTAGCATCCTAGAAATGTAGAAGCCAAATACCCATGTGAGCTGTTGACCATGCTTCATACGTCAAGGTTTTGAGATGTCCTGTTGAGAGGCCCAGGTCACACACTCACCACAAAACTAGCCCCGGCGATGGGTATCGTTCCACTTGACTCTCAGATCCATTCTGTGTTTTCTCTAGCCTGCTCCTCAAGGCGGTGGAGGGGCGGGCGTGCTGACTGGGACATCTCCCATTTCCCAGAACACCTTTGCAGCCCGCCCCTGTGAGTTCATTCAGCGGAAGATACTGGCAGGAGATGGGAGGACAGTAGAGGGGAGAAGCCAAGAATTTTCTCCCCCTTTACTTCTACGTTAAGCAATATTGCTATTTCAGTTTTTTCTAACCTTTTTAATGTCCTTCTAACCCCTCCATAACTAATTCCCAGTGTTAAATCTGCTCTCTAGAACCACGTGGGTTGTTTTTCCTGGCCGGGTCCTGACCCGCATGGGTCTTACTGCCCAGTTACAGAACGGGTGTGTGCTCCGGCATGGGGCAGCTCCCCTGGGTTAAAATCCAGCTCGCCCCCTCGAAAGCAACGTGTCCTTGGGCAAATCCACTTATCTCTGAGCCTCAGTTTCCTCAGTTTTAAATTGAGGGTGATAGACCTGGGAAATCTTTACAGCTGATTTGCTTGAGTAGTTAGCTGCTCCCCAGATTGTGCTAGAATCACAGCATGATGCAGATGGAAGAGAAATTAGGGAATTTGGGGCTCACCCTCCTCATATTTCAGGTGAGGGATTGAAAAGGAAGTGGATTCTGAGTCTACAGTGAGCAGGCCATGTGGCCAGCCCTGCAAACCCTTCCTCCGGATGATGTAATTGGTGCCATCTTCCCCGAGGCCCTTTGAAGTGGTTGTGCGGGCACCAGCCAAGAGCAGGATATTATTTTGCAGAGTAGTTTGCTGCATTTTTAACCATAATGCCCTGTGCACTCATTCCATCTCATACACACAAAAATAAATGGACATCATCGTTTACTGAGCACCTATCACAAGCCTGGTGCTGTTCAGGAATTTTGCAAATGTCATCTCGTTTAATCCTCCAAAGCGTAGGTTCCGTTACTGCTTTTCCTTTAGAGATGAAACAGCTGAGGCCCGGAGAGTTAAGAGATCAGCCCAAAGTCACGCATCCTAGTGAGCAGTAATGCGAGGACTAAAAATAAGCCTTTCTGACTCTCAAGTGTACGATTTTCCCAGCTCATTCTGCACCTCTCCTCCCACACCCCGTAAAGATGGAGAGGGGGGTCTTTGCTGTGAGGAATCGTCCATGATGACTTTTTAAAATTCTGCTTGTCTTCCAACAGCAACAGAAAGTAGCGGTGGCTCTCTCTCTGATTCAATGTTTTAGGTTCTGCCTTGAATACTATTCCTGGTTCCTGAAGAACGCGACCTCCATCTGTCAGAAGGCGAGAAGGGTGGCCCACTCTCCCAGTGAGTATGCAGAGAGGCTACGTCGTGACTTGGCAAGACACGCATCTATGAAAAGGTTCTAGAACTCCGAGGAATTTTTCTGCCTGAGTCAGGGTCCAAGGCTCGTGTAGTCATCACGAATCTAGACAGAGAGAGTCTAGGGTATTACAGAGTCCCCTTCACCTCACAGCTTGACATTTGCAATAAGGTATTAAAAAAAAAAAAAAAAAAAAAAAAAAAAAAAGCGGGAGTCAGCCAGAACGAGCACTATTGTTTTCTTGTGTGACTTTATCCTTCCTGAGTCCCACGGAAGCTAAAAACACAAATAAGCAACAAAGAATCCAACGGAAGACAACGCCCACAGAGACGCTCCAATTCCTGACCAAAGCTAGCGTGGACAAGTAACTCAAGCCACAGAGGCCGAGTGAGTTGCCGGGAGCGGGGCGTGTGGTCCCTCTCCACTCGTCCCCACGGCCTCAAAGCCACGTGCTCTCGGAGATGCGCGGCAACAGCTTGTTTCCTCCCTCTCCTGCAGACACAGGGGCTGACGTAGTCTTTCGGGGCCTAAAACCTACATGTGGCCATGTCATTGTGCCATCCACCCGGCCTCTCCGGTCAAGGCACTCCGCTCTTCTAAAAACCCTGGCACCGTGTTGAGCTCCGAAGAATGCCTCCTCAGTGTAGCCCAGGTATAAGCCGGGTGCTCCCGTGGCCCGGACCTGGCCATGCTTCACATCAACAAACCGTTCGGCCACCAGTGCCTTCCCTGCGGCCCTCGAGGAACAACAAAGGAATACCACGACAACACTTCTTAGAGACTCTTCTTATCCTTTCGCGGTCCGTGATTGCTTATTTCCCGCAGCTGTCATCTCAAAGCCTTTATCTACGCTTACTTTCCCAACTTGCCGCTCGATCACTCTCCTAAAACCAAGCTTCCTGGCTCCCTCCTTGGTGTCCTGATGCATCCTCAGTTTATTTGCATGTCCTTTTGCCTCATCCTTTCTTCCCTCTGAAACACATTCCCTTATTTCATTTAAAATATTTCAATTAATTGACTAGAGAGAGGGAGGGAGAGAGACGTCAGTTTGTTCCAATAATTTACGCGTTCATTGGTTGAGTCTTGCATGTGTTCTCACCAGGGATCGAACCCACAACCTTGGCATATGGGGATGACCATTTAAGCAACAAGCTGCTGCCCAGCCAGGGACTCATTCCCTTATTTCTTATGCAAATCCACCCTCCCACTTCTCCTGTCTTCTCTTCCTATCATCCTTTTTTTTTTTTTCCTTGCAACACAAAAGCCAAGCTTTGGAAGTGGGGCATAGGAGGCGCAGTAGTCGGAGAAATCCCCTTACCTGGTGTAGGTCGAAGAACTGAGAAATCTTGCCAACTACTTACAATTCAGTAGCTCTTCTTTTGTTCTCACCACATTAAAATCACCACGCAAACGACATGGTACATTTACTGAATGACACAGTAATGAGTTCAGATTAGTTTTATGCAAACTGGGGAGAAGAGGCAGGTGCCTCTGGGTATTAGAAAACACTGAACAGAGCATGGAAAAACGGAGGCTGCTTTGGACTTGACTCTGTTGCTACCGAGCAAGGGGGACCCTGCACCGGTTCTTCCTCAGCGTGCGAGCGGAAGGAATGAAGTCCGGGGCGCTCCCTGCCCGGAGCACTACACATACCTGCCCTCCGGCCGAGCCTGGGGCTGTCAGAATGAATGCTTCGGTGGCATTTCCTTCTCAGTACTTGAGCTCCCTCTTCTTCTTTTTTTTTTCAGCCTTAAAACAAAGATGCCTTGAGAATATCTGCAAGTCCGTGTGAGGCCCTGATAAAACGATGGGACCTAACAATAAACTGGGCGACATCTCTTCACCCTGGCCCCAGCTCAAAGTTGGCTGCGTTTGCAGAATCCACCAAGCTTCAGCTAGATTATCAGCTAATGGGAAGCAGTTCTTTTTGGAAGTAGCATTTCTCTCTCTCCTGTGAATCTGGGAAGATAGCGAAGGTGAAAGGCCACGTGTTAGAAGGCTCACAGGTAGGAGTCACGCCAACTCCCCTGCCTGCCCGAGGTCGTAGAAACCTAATATTTGTGCTCCAGAAAGTCCCGTGATGCTGGCAGCAATTCCGACACTGGAGACACAGCAGAAGGTGCTGTCATGATGCCATTTGTAATTGTGAACTCTCACGCAGCAGCCTTTTTTTCTCTTATGTCCGAGTTCTGGGGAAAACCTTTACTCTCACTGTATTCCACCTGCAGGAGGAGAAAGGCCAAAGCTCCAGGGGTGTGGTAGGCCCTCGGCTCTCAGTCAGGGGTTATTTGAACCCCACAGGCAATTTCTAGAGACATTTTTGTTCGTCACAACCTGGGGAGGCAGACAGCTGCCAGCAGCTGGTGGCTGAAGGTCTAGGATGCCACTAAACGCCCATCAGTGACAGGCGGCCCCCACAGCGAACAGTCGTTGGGCCCAAACCGGCCGTAGTGGTAAGGCTGAAACTCGCTGCTGGAGACCAGGGGGAGAAAACGGACCTTCACAAATCCCGTGAAATGTCTGGAACCACGTAACTGTGTCCGTGTTATTACGCCTTCGCCTGGAGCAGGGGTCGTGCTCCGAAAATGCTGGAAGGACGCGTTTTGCGCACGGGGCCGTGTATCCCCACCGAGTTAGCAGTTTTGGAGATGGCGTGTCTTCTGTGCTAGTGAGAGAGGACTGCGTAGCGTCCTTCCCCAACGCGCGTGAGGGGCTGGGCGACAATTCGTGATCTATAAACAAAAGCTGCCACGCCCAAGGACAACTGGTGATTCAGAGAAGCCCTTGGGCGGCCTCTGTGAAGGCTCGGCTCTCCCCAGGTTTCGCCGCTGCATGAGCCCTGGCTGTCCAGGAAGCCGAGAGGACCGAACGACTCCCAGGGTGCGCAGCCAGGCTAACCTCTAAGCCGAGAACGGTCCCATCACACATGCACTGGGACCTCCACCTCGATGCCCCCGCTCATCCTCTCGGTAAGTGGAGCTGATGTCCCCTCCTGCTGCTGTACGGACGGTAGGGACAAAATCCTGTGAGGACATTCGTGGAGTGGGACAGGCACTCGACACACGTGCGTTCTGGTGGAAGGACACCGTTCTCGTGGGCGCCGTGGAGAGGAGAGGAGGGACTAAGATTCGGTGAGCCCCACGGCCACCCCACACACTTTCCCTGACTCTCTCATTCCCACCATCCGAGTGGGACTGTCCCCAGGTCACGGACTTGGGACTGAGACTGAGCAGTGATGCTCAGTGTCCCACTGGTAATGAGTCACGAAGGCTGGCCCGGAGCCAAAGATGTCTGATTATAAAGCCCTGGGTCGCCCCACCCCAGAGCTGGGGCAGAAAATCCCTAAAGGAGAGAGGCATCAAATTCCCAGGCCTGAGGCCAAGGACATGGACAGTCAACCTGGAGACCTTGCTGAAGAATTAACTAGGCCAGACAAAGCCAGCCCTCTTTCCCTTCAGGAGAGCCTGTGTGGCTTTCAGCTGTCTTTCATCCCCTAGGGTGCCGCTCGCGACCCCGAGACAAAGTCCCTGGGCCTCCAAGCCTTTGAGGTGTGGTGGGGGTGCAGAACAGGGGAGCCCTTGTTCTCTGATTAGAGCCTGGGTCTCCCTGAGGCTCAAAATGGGGCCTCTTACAATGCAGCCTGCACCTGCTCATAGCCACAGCTTTATGAGGCCTCCTCCCCCACAGAGGCAGCCCACCTGCGGGCGTTCATGAAAGGCTGTCCTGTTGAGGAGAGAGGGGCGGGGGTCACATGACCAAGGGTCTTTCCTTGGTGTATAAAGGACTCAGCATCCATCTTGTTTAAAGCTGAGGATCATACATCCAACTGCTTTCCAGCGGGACCTGCACGGTAGGCACCCCCTTCTTCTGATGGGGCGGGGAGCCAAGAAGAGAGGGAGGGACGGAGGGATGGAGGGAGGGGGCGAGGATGGAGGAATGCAGGGAAGGACAGGGAGGGAGACCAAGGGAAGAAATGGATGAAAGAAGCGAGGGAGCTGGGAGCGAGGGCAGGACAGAGAGAGGAAGGGAAGGGAAGGGAGGAGGAATGGACGGAGAAAGAAGGAGAGAGGGGACTGCTCTGAGACCTGGCTGCGACTCTAGGACATATCTAGAAACCCAAGGCCATCTGAGCCCTTGTGCAAGGAGAGGCAGTGCCAGAGAAACAACACTGGGTGCGTGTACCTGGGAGAACATCCGCCGGGGGGCTCCTGCGGACCTGCGTGGGCCAGTGGCTTTCCCCGGGGCGCCTGTGCGGACCTAGAATCATCGCTAATGATGGCCGGCCTTACTGAGCACGGCGCCCCACCCGCCATGTTCAAGGATTACCCATTTAACCCTCATGACACCCTGATGGAGAGACACCACGTGGGCATTGTACTGCCCGTAAAGCGAGTTCCAGGCAGCCTCTGTGCCTGGCTAGGGCCCTCGAGGGAAAGGCAGAGCCTGAGCCCCCCAGCCCCACCCCACCCCAGGTCTGCCCAGCTAGAAAGGGGTTGCTCTCAGACAGTGCCAGTACTGCGTGGAGAGTCGGTCATCAGGCAGAGCCTGGTGGTGAACCAGGGCTCCAGTGTATGCAGCCAGTGTATGTGGGACTTGGGGACCCCTCAGTCCCACAAGACAGCACTGCCCCCCTGCCCCCCCCAGGAACACTGACAGCCCAGTAACTTCCTTGAGCAAATGAGGAAAAGGGGTCCTTCCTCCAGGGGGATACAGCCCCAGCCCCAAGAGCCCTGACTCGGCCAACAGAACGTGCTAGGTTTCAGCAGCTGCCCTTGGCTGTCTCTCCCCCAGACCCTAACGTGCATGTCCCCGATAGGGGCGCCCCTCACCACTGCTCAGGGCTGCACCAGCATTTCCTTTTTCTTAGCTCTTAGCTGGGGACTGTCAACCACAGGGTCACAGTACGTCCCAGAGAGTGGCAGGCCACCCTGAGGGGCCTCTCAAGAAAGGCTCACCCAGAACAGTGCTAGCTCTTCAGTGCAGGATGGCCAGGCTGCTGGTTTCGGATTCGATGGTCAGCACGGCAGTGCAGGGCGACCCCACGGACGGGCAACCTTGGTTCCAATGCTGCGTCTGGGACACCACGGTGTTCCTACTGCGGTGCCTCTTCGCAAAGGCAGTCTTGGCCAGTTACTGGACCTCTCTGAGCCTCGGCTTCCCACCTAGAAAGTGAGGCGTGAGGTGGCCAACCTTCTGGAGCTTCCTCACCAGCTGGCACATGGAGAACGCCTGGTGCAGCGCCCGACACAAAGAACAGCCCGATAAAGGAAAGGGGGTGTTTAACGAAATAGGGTCTGAAATGACTTTGCTTCTGCGTGGGAAAATACGCATAACAGAAGGCTGACCGTTGTAGCCACTTCTAAGCGTACAGCTCAGTGGCATTGAGCACACCCGAGTGGTTGTGCAACGATCCCCAGCATCCACCCCCAGACCTTTCCATCCTCCCGAACTGACACTCTGCGCTGTTCTGCACTAACTCTTCGCTCTCCCTTCCCATGACCTATTTTTTTAAAAAACATATTAGAGCTGAGGCAAGGGTATGTCTGTAATAAGGTCACTTTTCCTCATTTGCATGCTAATAAATATACGCCTGAAAATCCAATAAACGTATTTGCAATTCCAATAAACACCTCCCCCCCCAACCTGTCTTCTCTGAGCATCAGGACAAACCAAGGGAATGTCCCCTGAAATGAGAGTCACATGAGAAAGAAAAAACCACAGGCACTGTGCTGAACTGACCACCTCCCCCATGTCCCCTGCGTCCACGAGGAACTGGGGCTTTTCTTGTAAGAGCTGTTATTTATTGAACCTTCACTGAGTGCCAGACACAGGGGTTGTCATTGCGAATGTTTTTTTTTTTTTTTTTAGCCATTTCTGTCCATCGGGCTCTGTTGTAAATGTCCTGCTTAGATTCACTCATTCCGTTCTCAGGACCAACTACTAGGGCAGGTACTGTCGTTATAATGAGCCCCGGACCTGAGATGGGGGATATTTTCACCCTAAGTCGCCAGTCTCTGAGCCCGATGATCTCATTAGTGAAATGAGAGTTTGGACTCAATGGTTCCACTGCCTGTTCCGAGCTCAGACAGCCCGGCTTCTCTCCCTGTGTGCTGGTAACAATAAAAAGCCTGACTCAGGAAGCACTGGGTAGGGACATCGCCTCAGGCAGGCGGGTGTGACTTCGGTGGGGTCTTCCGAAAGGCCACCAGCTGCTCACCCATGCACAGGCTTTCCGGGCCATGTCATTTTCTATCTAGAGACACCCCACACCTCGCCCATAGTTTCTAGTCGGGGTTCATGGCCATGACATGGAGTCATTCAGATCCGAACCTCTGCAGAACAGAGAGAATCCCTAACCTTGAAGGTGAACCTGCTCTAAGAATTTGTGTGGCTCAAAGAGGTTATAGGCAGAGCACTCAGCCTGAGCAAACTCAGATCATAACCAGAATATTAGAGAATGCTCGAGCTGAGTGAGAATCCCAAAGAACTCCCACCCTGCTCTTTTGCATTCATTCAACAAACATTTGGTTCACAGCCACCAGAGGCTGTGCTAGGCCCTGGGGGAGGTTCATGGAGTAGTGACCTCACATCCTACATGAGTCTTCTCTTCCGAAACACCTACCTCAACGCCAGGCCCTGCCCACCAGTGGCATGCCCACGGCAGCCCTGGGGACCCATGCACGACCGCCAGGGCGCGGGGCAGCTTTTTTTTTGCCTCGGGAAGAGCACATTGCAGGTCGCTGCGGCCCCACAAAGGGCGAGCTCGAGGGTGGAGCCCTGGCTGCATCTCAGCCCCTGCTTGCTCGCTCAGTGCAATGCTTTGCACGTTGCACGACATGCACAACCTTACCCAGCAGCCCTGAGCGTGCCGCTGGGGTAACGTGGTCCCACTGCATTATCACTCACACTTTGTGCTAAAAACATGCTCAAAAGCAGGAGAGTCGCAGTCAACCACCCACCAGCATTCCTTAAGGAGGGACATTCCCAGGAAGCTAACGTCCTTCCGAGTTCCCTCTGGTCTTGAAGTTTTTCCCTTCACCATGGAGTAAACGGTTGAGCACAGGAAGTGCTCGCTGCACCTTGCCCCGTCCCCCTGGCTGCCCCTGGGACACATCTCTCTAACCCCTGGGACAGCCACAAAGTGTTCCAATTGCTGAAAAGCCAAGGAAAGGAAGCAAGATGGGACATAGTTGGCTAGCAGGCAGTGCCGCCACGCCATGGCCAAATTTACTCACCTCGAGGGATGGTACGAAGGTTCAAGGTCATCCTGCTGAACAGGTATTCAGAACACTGCTGTGTCATCATGCACGGGTTATTTGAAATTCAATTGGCCAAAGTCAAAGGAGGTCATTTGCTAAATTGCCTCCCTTCCCCATTAGTCTGGGAACAAGTCACAGGTGAGAAGTGTGTGTTTCTCACCATGCATTCCCAGATCCCTGAAATGTGCCTCATGAATGAATGAACGAACGAACGAACAAACGAACGAACGAATGAATGAAACATGCCCTCAAGGAGCACCCAGTGAAGTTTCCATTTTACAGGTGGATAAACGGAGTCTCTTTGATGGCATAGTGTTAGTTAGGGGCAAAGCTGCCACAGAAAGCCTTGCAGGCTTTCTCCTCGAGCTCGCTGCCTGGTGGGACCAGGGGTCCTGCGGCATTTCTGAAAGCATACCTGTCCACTGGCTTCCCTCCCAGAAGGCTGCTCCTGTCGACGCCTCAGTCCCACCCTGGGCTCTTCGGCGATGGCTGTGCTACTCCTCATAGGGATGCTGGTGGCCCCAGGTGTGGGTGAGTACTGGTGTTTGACACTGTGCTTCTGGCTTAGTAGATAATTACCTAACCTGAGCACTGGGACATATTGCCAAACTGCATCTGATTTGCTCATGACTGCTTTATCCCCTCGCCTGATGAGTGATGAAAGTCAAACATTAATGATAAGCTGTAAGTTTAATTCAATGGATATTTTTGAGCATGCTGTATATAATGCATGACAGATGAGGTGGGGAGCCAGGAAGTAAAAAGGCAAGGGGAGCAATCTTCTCTCCAACTGGTAGCACCCCCGTCCCCTTTGCTCATGGGCCACTGTCCCTTGTTTCGCTGATGACCCTGAAGTGGCCCTCCTGACGGGCAACAGCTCTTATCCTCTTCGTAGGTATGGCCAGCGTAAAGGGTGAACACACAATCCCCACATTCTAAACTTGGGTCCCATGCCACCAAAACCTGGTCACCGAAGCACACTTCTTGGCAGTCTGGAATAGTCACTTCAGTTCCCTTGGAGTCTTGGTTTCAACTCTGAGTCTTCTGGCGCTGTCCGCTTTCCTTCCTTGTGTGTATGTCTGTGTAGCTCTCCAACACCCCAGCTCACTGCTCTCCTTCCCGCAGAGGGTCGGGCCCTGGAGTGATGAGTTGCCCAGGCGTTCTTCTCTTCCCTTCTCATATCCAGGTGAACTCTGGACCAACACACCGGGCTCTCCCCGTGTAAGCGTCCCTTCCAAACACAATAGTAAAAGTGAGGCAAAATGGGTCCGCAATATTACTGACCGTTCATCTTGACTATGACCCAAGTTAGTGGACAGTACAAGAGTAGGAGGGGGTTCGGCCCAGCGAGGCGGGGACCAGGGCAAGGACAGCCTGGGTGCCTGGTCAGAAGCTGCCGGAGCTTCATCCGTGAGTCTCAGTTTCGCTGTCCGGAACATGCTGTGATAACACGCACCTCGCAGTGTCGGGCAGACGGGGAGGGGCGGGGACGCACGCCCGCTGAAGCCAGAGCAGCACGAATGCCAGTCGCCTTCCTCTCTCACCGAATCAGAATGAGCTTCGTTCCGGTGAAGTTCACCCTCACGTTTCTTCTGCCCCCACCCCCGCTGCCCTCTGGGCTGTGCGAGTGAGCTGGCCCAGTCCTCTGAGATAGGCGATTTCAAAGCCGGGGTGTCTTTGTCGGTTGCTAATGAAAGTGGGTGGGTGTCAATATCCTGAACGTAGGGAGGAATGTGTGTGTGTGGGGGGGGCCCATTAGCACATCTCAGCCACAGGACCGTCTCCCACCTCCAGAGCAGGCACTTAATGACCCACCGCACCAGGAATACCCACGAAGTCATTATCTAGGAGTGGGCAACACTTTACAGTTGCTGCTAACACATTCTTAGCTGCTGGCTGCTGTGATAGCCAACAGTTTCTGGGGCAGGGAGGGCGCGAGCAATCCCCCAGACTCTGGGATAAGATCACAAATGGAACTGAAGCCCCCTCCTGTTCGGAGTCTGCGTTACTGTCTTTGAGAGCTGCCCCCGAGACCTAGCACATGGCAGGTGCTGGGAAGATACGCGGAGGACTGAGCTGACCAGCATCCGGCCACCACCCCCGGCGTCACCCTGGCCTTGGCCCAGCCGGCAGGTGGTGGCCGTGCTCACACCAATCCCACCTCCTCCTGCTCAGGGAGCCACCCTCTGGACACCCCCCACCGGCCGCAGGAACTGCCTCCAGGACTCTCCAAAAACATCAGTAAGTGTTCTTTGCACTTTCCTTAGGGGACAGACCTAGGTGGGTAGAACGTCACCTAGGATGTCGGCAGAGAAAATGCCCCCATCTGAATGTGCCTGAAAACCACTTCCTGTGGCGACGTCTGTAGGTAAAGGGATTCAAAAGCCTCTCCCTCAACAGTCTGACCCACTACCCGTCTCTCCTTCGAGACAAAATACTAAAAATTCCCATCAAAAGAGTAATGGCAGCTGGAAGGGGAAATCGAAAGGAAGCGAAGGGTCTGATCACAAGGGTCAGAGGTAACTGGTATGTTAGCTTCCCCCTGAGCTCTGAGCTTCCTCGGGCAGAGTGACGACAGACAGATGATGCCACACGGTTATTAGAGGACCCATAACGTCCCCGGGGGAGGGGAACGCTCTGGTAGGGGTGGATTACCAGGACTTCTCGGGTAGGTTCTTGCAGGGACATCACTGAAGAACTTAGCGCACACCGAACTGGCTGCCTGTCAGCCTCGAACTCAAGGTTCATATCCGGCCTCTCAGGGAGGTGAGCCGAGTCGACCAAATTATTTGCTCGTGATTCCTGCAGTCAGAGTGATCAGTACCGCCCAGACCCAAGTGGCCAGACAAGTGGCCTCTCTCCGAATGGCATAACCCCCAAGGGAAGGCCAATGTCCACAGGACATGTGAGGTAGACCTTTAAACTCACGGGCCACACTTGGCACTTGAAAAGTCTAGGCCAGGAGACAGGGCGCCGGCCGGTCCTGGGGGCCATCCCTTTTCGGTGACAGTGGCCTGGCCGTGACCAGACAGAGTCCAGGAGCCCTGGGTAACTGCTCAAGTGGAGCAGCCCTGGGACCCTCCCTGGCCTGGAGGCGTCATTCCCCGTAGGAATCAGTGTCTCTAGTAACAACTTCACAGCTGCAGTTTCCGGGGTGCCCAGGACCTGCCCGGGAGTCACCCCACCTGAATACCCCACCTGGTATTTACGGTTCACCTACAGTTCCCACCAGTCCAGGTACCCCTTACCACCCAGGGGTTTTGTTAGGGTTTGTTTTTAACCATCGAGCAATGTTGCCTAGTAACACAGGTGTTGTTACATCTTATCGGGTCTCTATGGTAACCGTGTTGCTAGAAAGTTAGCCCCAGGTGGAATCTATCCTTAGCGAGAGGGAAAGGGTTTTGACTTACTCTTCACCCAGGGGGTGGACAGGGAAGGGGAGAAATCAGGTTCTGTAAGTTGTCTCTTCCTTCCACTTAGATGTCACGCTCTTCAATGGCATGTTTAAAAACGTAGAAAGTGCGACCGAAATTTTCGGTAAGTTTGGTCTGAATGAGACTGTACCCTCCAGAGCTGGCGTGCGGGGGGAAAATCTCCGGAAATGGCTTTGGTGTCTGCCCCCTGCACCCCCCAGCCAGCTCCAGACAATGCAATCCAGGTTCTGAGCAGACAAGCGGTGCCTTTAGTACCCAGTAACCCATCCTACGGGTGAGGAAACTGAGGCTAAGGAAGTTAAGGGACTCGCCTAAGGCCGCACAGCTAGAAGGAAGTTTTCCTCTGAATCCAGAGCTTAGTCTCCTTACACCGAAGTCATTTTATTTTCTCTCCCCAACTAATAACTACGCATAAGGCCTCAGAATTCCAATGCGCATCAAGCATTTCCTTTATCAATAACATCTATCAAGCAAATATGAATTCATAGTGGTTTCTATCATTGATTACTTAAATTACTCGATATATAAGACTATAATATAATGGACGTGAGCCAAAAGATTCTGAACTGCTATTGAATTAGACAATACTGGCCGTAGGCTGCTTCTAACTGCATACATGACTGAGGGCAGGTGCCTGTAAGTTTTTGAATGAAAACATGTGTTTACATAAACACACACACACACACACAAATCTTAGCATGGCTTTTCTCATTAGCGTAGAGTCATTTCTTCGTGTTTTTGATTAGAGCGTGCCGAAATAAAACACGGGGAGGAAGTTTCCGTAAGGTAGGAAGAAACTGGAACAGTCAGGGCTGGGTCCTGTGGGTCCACTGGGTTCCCCCAAGCTCCCTCCTGTGACCCCGTGCCCTTCAGCCCCACACTTAGCCCTCCCTGGGCTGGCCCTCTGGTCAGAAAGGCAGGCGCGGAGACAGGGAGGGCATGAGGGTTAGAGCCAAAGACCTGGACACCATTTTCATGCCCATTTTGTTGGCAAGAGCATTTTTGTTCAGGGCAAGTTATTGTCGCTGGTGGGTACCTCGGGCATGGCTCTGACCTTCAGCTTCTTACCTGTGAAACAAAGGTGACAGGATAGCACCAGCCTTGTGGGATTAACATGAAGTTCACAGGACAAGAGAAAAAGTGAATGCTTTCTAAAGCATCAGTCACTCTATTGTGCTATTTCAAGACAGTGTCAGGAACATAGTAGGGGCCCCCAAATTACTACCGTCTGTACCCCTTCTCTTCCTGCACTGACTTACAGTTCTCTAGTGTCTGTCGTCTATCATTTAGGATGCATTCAGCAAACCGACAGTGACTTAAATAATAAAGCTCTTTCAGCATCTCACATAAGCCACCTGCAGGGACCAGGACTGGTGCGCTAAGCAGCTCAACGCCGGTCTGAGATCCAGCAGGCTCATTCTGTCCTGGCCCACTGCTCCCCAGGCGTATCAGTTTTCCAGTGTTAGGTGTGGACCTCATGGTTGCAAGATGGTTGCTGTAGTTCCAGCCAGCATATCATCACCCACATTCAAGGAAGGAGAATGGTGTAGATCAAAAGGATCTCCTTCCATGCTTTTATTCTTTATTAGAAGAAAAAGGATTTTCCAAAGCCTCTCACAGACTTTCTGTTAAGTTGTCTTGGCCACGTCTGGGTTCTGTACTCAGGTACTCAGCCCTAGACCATTGTGGAAGCACGGGATCACCGTGACCAGCTGAGAGTGATCACGTGACCTCCCCAGGGCCGTGGGGAGGAGGTTCACTTTCCTTGAGTTCTGTCACTTTTGTTGGCAAGGAAGAAAGGATAATGGCTGTTAGGTGGGCAACCAGCAGGGACCCCAGCTTGTGAAACTACTCCCCTTTTATAGTCCAACGCAGTCCGGAGTACACAGCAGGGGCTTAGTAGGTTGACGGGGCACCAGCCACTCGAGCTGTAGGAAGTCGCGGGTCAGGGCTGCCTCCTGGGCTCCGGCGACCAGCGCCCGCCTGCTCTCCCTCCTTCAGACTGCCTGGGCTCGCACTTCACCTGGCTGCAGGCGGTCTTCACCAACTTCCCCGCGCTGCTCCAGTTCGTCAGCGGCATGAGGTGCGTGGCCGGCCTCTGCCCCCGGGACTTGGAAGACTACGGCTGCGCCTGCAGGTTTGAGATGGAAGGGCTTCCCATGGACGCGTCCGACGGGTGAGCAGGACCCCCGGGGAGGCCGTGGCGGGCTGGCTGGTGCTTGGCAGGGCGGGGACACAGATAACTCCCCGCTGGGTGACTGCTCTCCGCATCTTTAAATTGCAGTCAGTCTGTGATCTGCTCACATCCTAGGAAGTTGTCAAGATCCTATGTTATGTCCAGTACGCTGAACTTTACTTTAGCTTCTCAGAGTCGGGGTCCACCACCCAGATGCATGCTAAAATGCAGGTTCCGGAGACCCCGCCCCCATCTAGTGACTCAGATGACCTTTAGGGAGAACCTGGGAGTCTGGATTTTAAACAATCTGTCCAGGTGATTCCTAAGCATAATAAATCCTGAGAACTACCTTTAAATCAAGACAGGTTTCTGTTGTTTTCCACAAACGTGTACCAAATACCAACAATATGTGAGCACCATGCTTCATATACACAGAATGCCATCCCTGCCTCAGAGAGGTACGTGTCTAGCAGGGAACACAGAGAAAATATAAAAAAGTGTCCTGTAAGTTTGTCCTCCCTCCCCACAAACAAGGGGAGTGAATTACAACCAGGCACCATCAGACCGGCAATTGAATTTGTAATCTTAGAGGCATCAAGTGTTGGCAGCTAGAGGGTCCTTTAGGAAAAATCGGTGGAATCTGTTGGGGTTTTTTGACATATCACCCATCACCCAGTAATTCCAGTCCTCTGTTCCTCTGGGCTCTGTGACCTGAGGCATGTTATTGAACTTCTTTGTGCTCCAGTTTCTTACCTATAAAATAGGAGTAATAATAATGCCAAACTTAGAGAGATACGATTTAAGACTACGTGGCCAAGTACAAGTTAAAGAGGTTGGGATTCTGCCTGGCTTATTAAGTATTCGAGAGTATGAGTGCGTGAGTGAGGGTAAGTTGGAGAAGGGCTGGAGCAGGAGTCGTGAGAGTAACGAATGACAGCCGTATTAACGGGGGCGATGGTGATATAACGGAAAAGTGCTGGTAGGAACCTGCTAGTAGTTACGGTAGGCACGGTATCTGCTGTGGCATTCATAGTAACAGTTACTACTATGATTGACTGTTTACTGCAGTAAAGCTGCAGCAGTAGTTAACAACAGTGGTAACCATGGCAACAGCGGTAGCCGCAGTAGTATGGAAGCAAGAAATGGGATGCAGGTCTCCATCTGCTCCCCGAACCACGTCCCCACCCCACTGGTACCCAGATCCAGTGTGAGGGCCTGTGTGTTCTCATCCACACAGACTCACAGGAGTGGGAAGGACGCCTCTCTGGGATCCATAGGGCAGCCTGGGGTCTCCCCAAGGTTTCTCCCCAGGACCCCTCTGTGAATGCATCAGGACAGCCTCTGGGTTCCCAAACGTCTGCGCTCCCCTTTCTTGCTCCTGCCACGTGGGAGCCTCTGTGGGCATGCGTGTCTCCCACCCCACTCAACGTCCTCTGAGGGGGTTCTGCACAAGAGTACTGCTTTGTAGTCCCAGCACGGACCCAGCAGCTGGCACAGGGAGCTCAATAAAGTAACTGACTGACTGGGTGGTCAACTTCTAATTGCTTTTCAGAGATGAAAAAAGAAATAAATGAATTGATTAGAAAGTGATATGTCCTTGACTGGCAAGAACGAATGGCTTTGGAATTAAAACACAGATCTGTCCCATCGCCAAATCTCCGAGAGAAGGTGTAGGTCACCTCTGGACTGAAAGAGCAGTGTCCCATTCCCGGGACCTTGAGCAAAGGGACTCCTGGAGCCAGCTTGTTGTCCTGCAGAGAGGGAGGGGCTGGTTCTGCAGGGCATGGTGCCAGGGCCATTTCTGGCAACGTCGTCCTTTCGGGTCCTCCCTTCCCACTTCCTTTAACTATTAAAACACCTTGAATACCTAGAAGTCAATGCAGTGAAGCAGTAATTCATCACTGTCTCCAGCCCTAAAAGAATGATCAAAGCGCCGATGGCAAGAAACCAGCAGGACTGGGGGTCACGCGCAGCTTCAATTACGTTGCAGCGTTCAGTTGATGGGGGTGGGAGTTTCCTAACTCCTGGAGGACAGGGTATTGCCACCTTGAACTTGCACACGAGATTGTGAAAGTAACTGCTGCCATTTTTTGAGCATCTACCACATGGCAGGATTTATATGGATGATTTCTTGAACCCCCTCACCCCAAATTCTTATGAGTTATATCATGTGAGAAATGTAGTGACTTGCCCAAAGTCATCACCTGCCTGTATATTTCTTCTTCTTTCCGTTGGTCTCCACTGGCCTCCTTGGTGCTGCTGCCAGCTGACCACATTGAATGCCAGCTATGCTCTGTGATCAACCTTGGCCTTGGCAAGTTAGAGCCCCACGTGTCTCAGCCCTCACATATGTAAAGGCTCACAATAATGACAGCACCTGCTGCGTAGGCAATATCATTCAAATATTGTGTGAGTGTGTGCATGTGTGTGGGAGTGCCCCGTTTGAAACAGACCGCCGCCAGGAACCGTCCGGAGACACGGGGTGATCGCAGGCTGTGTGCCTCCCTCCTGACCCCTCCCCTTCCCGCCACAGCTGCTGCTTCCAGCACCGCAGGTGCTACGAGGAGGCTGCTGAGATGGACTGTCTCCAGGACCCCACCAAGATCAGCACAGATGTCAACTGCATCAGCAAGAAGATCACATGTGGTGAGCACCTCCAGGTGTCCTCGGGGTGCTGGGTGAGAGAAGACTGTTCAGAGGCCCCAGATAGGCCCAGGCCAAGGGTTCCCAGAGTTCAAGTTCATCGTCATCACCACTGACATCATTGTCATCTATACTTAGGGCCCCACAAGAGCCGGTTCTATGGCACCCATACCTTGCACAGTAGATGTACAATACATTTTTTTGAGTTGACGCAATAAATAGTTAATCAGATTATTTGATTTATAATTTTCACATTTATAGCAACCCTGGGAACTTGGGAAGGGCAAATAGTTTGCTACTCACAGATCATGTGACATAGGGGAAATTATTACCTCCTCTGAACCTCAAATGGGGAGGGGAAATTTGTTTCACAGACTTGTTATGAAAGATAAATAATGCTTGGAAAAGAGTTAGCATGGTGGCCAGTGTACGGTAAGAATGCAACGGTGGAAGTGGAGAGAGAAGCTGTGATAAATGAAGAAGGCTCTGGTGGTGGTTGGTAAGAATCAGCGGTCCACCTTGCTCACTACGTGACTCCAGGAATTTCATCTCACGTCTCTGGGCAGAAGAAGCAGAACAGACAAAGGCAGAGAGGGACAAGGAGCAGAGCACGTTGGCAGTACCACCTTGGAGCCACCCTGTAGAAGTGCCTAGTATGCGCCAGACGCTTGATACACCGCAACTCTGATCTTCTAGAGAACCCTGCGAGGTGGAAGTCATTATTCTCAGCTTTCAGACAAGGAAAGGAAAGCGCAGAGAAATAAACAGCTTCTTCAGAGTCACACAGCTGCTAAGTGGTAGAGCCAGGGTTTGAATCCAGGTGAGGCGGACTCCACAGGCCAGGTGACAAGGATGAGCTGGAGAAAGGAGCTTCCAGAAAGATGTGAGGAGAGGCGTGGGTGTAAGTCACTAGGTGAGGCACACAGTGAACACTGAAGGCACTACTCATTCATGCACTCATTCATTCATTCATTCATTTGTCGGAAATGTGCTGAGCTCCTACAGCAAGTCCAAGACAAGTGTCTAGGCGCTGGGGACATCCTGACGTTCTGTAATTTCATCATCGTTGTCAGATACCAAAAATACCAAAAACAAATGATACAGTCTGTTAGACAGTGACAAGAGCTGTGGAGGACAGTCCATCAGGGAAAGGCATAGGGAGGCTGGGGTACGGGTACCTGTTTAAATAGCAAGGTCAAGAGCAGCTTCCCAGAGAAGATGAGATGAGACATATCAGGGAGCAGAGCAGTGCAGATGGATGAGACAGTACATGTGGACCCCAAGGCTCAAGGTGCCTGGTATGTTTGAGAAACGGGGGGCCGGTGAGTCAGGAATGGGGTGGGGAGGGAGAAGAAGATGAGGACCGAGAAGGAGTGGGGTCAGTGGCTTTGACTTTGAGTTGGGAGGTTCTGAACACAAAAAAACATGGTGCCATGGTGTGAAGTTTCCAAAGAACTGCTCCGGCTCCTCGGTGAGACCAGACTCAGCAGCCGGGGAAGAGGAGGGCAGTTGCTAGGAGGCCACTGACGTAGCCCCCACAGGAGGTGACGGAGTGGCCAGGACGGCGAGGCGGAGATGGGGAGACATGGCAGAGTCCAAACGGGTGGAAAGCAGAGCCCGTAAGATGGCTTGATGGTCCCGTGTGTGTGTGTGTGAACAGGAGGGCGTGGGGGTCCAGACTGGACCCACCCAACCCCTGAAGGGGTGGAGCGGACACATGAGATGAGGAGGGAGGCGTGGGGCACGGGCCGGGCAGAGCGGGAGTTCAGCTTCGGAGTTTGCATCACCTCTTGGAATTCCAAGTGAGCTCTTCCAGCTGGCTCTCCCCTTGCTCCATGCACAGAGTCCAGGGACCCTTGTGAGCGCCTGCTGTGTACCTGCGACAAGGCTGCCATCGAGTGCTTGGCCCAGTCCACGATCAACTCCTCCCTGATCTTGCTGGACCCCTCCTTCTGCCTGCCTCAGCCTCCGGGTAGGGAGAACCCGGCCCTGCATCCTCGGTGGGGCTGACGGTGGGGGCAGGAGCTGCTGTGGGACCCCGGGTGGGTGCTGGGTGCTCTTCAGGTGCCAAGGCCATCCCCTTCTCGCAGTCCACACACCCACCGCTCTCTGTGGGTTTCCTTACAGAGACAACCAGCAGGAAGGAGCTGACGACCCTCGAGCCCAGAGGTAAGGCCTCCCAGGGAGACTTCTCGCTCGGACCTGATACGAGCTGGTGGATCCGCATGCATCCTATGCCTGTTATTCCTTGTTCACCCAAGTTCCCACGATCTCTCAGTCCAACACCACGGGGACCTGGGGCGGGAAGTTCAAGGTGCACCTTCGCAGAGCATCCCTCGTTTCCTGAGCTGGGGTCTCTTTCCCGGAAATAGTTCTGCAGTGTTTGGTGAAGAGGGAGCTGATGTGGGTGTGTGTGGTGGGTTTCTGGGTGTGTGCACGTGTGACATGGCATGTGCAGGGTGTGTGCACACGTGTGTGTATGCCCATGTGCATGCGTGTGAGGTGTGTGCTGCATCTCCAGGTGCTCTCTGAGCCCAGCATCCTTTCTCTCTGCCATCCTGCCTTCCCGTAGAACAGCAATCTTCTCTAGTCCCACACGCCACAGCCACCATCCTTCAGGGTTTGCAGCCCTTTCACTGTCGTAGCCTGTGTTCGATAGCGTCACCTCCTCCACCAGAACCCAGAGCCACCTGGAGTCCCTCCTGAGCTGGGGGCTTCTGGGCACCCCTGCATTCTTGGAGGTGGACAAGAGGCCGAGAACCCTAAGATAGAGGAACGGCACCCCTTCCATCTTGGTCCCTACCCAGCCTGTTCTTGGTTGAGACCCATGGTGTTGACCCTGTGGCCATCACTCACCACTGTTGGGGGCTCTCTATTTTCAGTGGAACCTGTGGAGCCCACAGACAGCAGCCTGGTGGCCCTCTCAGGAGAAGGTGAGCTCGGAGGGACAGGCGTGTGACCCAAACACCCCTTTTGATTATAGCATCAGACTACCTGCCGGAATTACCTTCCCGCAAACGCCCCCTGCCTGGGCCTGCAATGAATCAGCTTAAGCACATTGCAGAACCACTCCTCCTTCCTCCTGACCCCAAACCTCTACTCGTCCAGCTTGCGCCCACACTCCGACTCCAGCTCGGCAGGGTTGTCAGATAAAGTGCAGAGCGCCCACCCTGAACCAAGTCGAACTGTGGATGGGCAGCAAACAACTTTTAAGTATAGGTGTGTCCCATGCAAATTCTGGGACACACTTAGACTAAGAAAGTATTTGCCACTCATCTGAAGCCCCAGTTCAGCTGGGCACCCTGTATTTTTCGGTGTTAAATCCGGCCACCCTGCACCTCAGGGGATCACGGTGCCCAATGTCTCCCTAGAAGATTGTTCGTTCCCCGCCCCTGTGGCTGCTGCCGCCGCTGCCACAGTAAGGACAGAAGCAGAGGCTTGTGGTGTGACTCACCCCCGGCCATGTCCATGTCCAAGGGTCTCTCATCCTCAACAGCTCCAGGACAGCCTGCGCCTTTGGGTCCCGGTCTAGAAGAGATGAAGTGGCACCTACGCCCCACCAAAGCTTCACCAGAGGCCCCGCCCAAGCAGTAACCACCCCCCGTGACTTCCATTCTAAATTAAAGAAACTGCTGCAGACCTCACGGCCCAGCAGACAACGCCCAAACAACCCCCAATGGGTACACTGTCCCGTGTCCTCAGCCTGGACCACCACCCCCTTGTGGCATGAATGTGGGAAACAGAAAGGAAACAGGTTTCCTCAAGGAGTCTGGAGTCTAACTGGGGAAGGGCAGTGGATGCATACACCTTTGCCCCCCGGTACACACGCGCTCACACCCGAGACCTAGTCTGTGCACAGGGAAGCCCTCCAGAGAGGCGGTGGCCTGAATGCGGGGTCGACACCGGCCCCCCCACACACCACCACCACCCAGGTGCAGGCAGGACAGGTTGCGAGGAAAAGCTTTAGGGCTTGTGAGTGTGTCACCAGCCTGGGGTGAAGCCCTTACGTGCTGGTGGCAGGCAGATTTGGGACAGCATCCGGGCTTCCCCACTTTTCAGCTGTGTGACTTCGGCAGAGTGGTTTAGCCTCACCAAACGTAAAGTGGGGACTGTCGAGCTTTCTGTAAAGAGCTGGACAGCAAACATTCTGGACAGAGGATCTCCGTCACAGCTGCCCAACTCTGCCATTGTAGCAGGAAAGCAGCTGTAGGCAATTCGTAACCAGACGGCCGTGGTTGTGTGCCAATAAAACTTTATTTACAAGAACACTCCAAGGGCCGGACCATCATTTACCAACCCCTGAAAAGGGGTGATTATTCTTGTCCCTTAGGGTGGCAGAAGATTAAATGAGAGACAGCATGGGCAGGTTCTGGACCAGCATCTTCTTCCAGAAACTAGTGGAACTGTAAGAGCAGCACATACCATCAAACCCCTCGCAGGACACTAGATGACTAGCTTAAAGCACATAATCTCCTTTAATGCCCAGCCAACCCTATGAACCTTCATGGTGAGATGGTGGATTGAGATGGATGAAGCTGTCGTCCACGAGGCGGCGCTGAGTGGTAGGGCTGGGACTCAGACCTCCAACGGGTCCTTGCTTCCTTCTAGAATAAACTCCCTCTCACAAGGATCTGATCCAATCAGGGTAAATGCCAGCTCTTTCTCCCACTGGCCGGTTTCTTCGCCTGAACATGGGACTGACCCTGATCTGGCCCCTTGGCCATGGAATCGCAACTGAATTGAGCACCAGGGCCCAGCCAGGCCCGCTCACTCCCCGATCAGATTGCCGTGGCCTCCTCTGCGCAGTCCCTCCGCTCCCGGCCCATTTTGTTTACAGGCGACCCTGGCCTGGCTAAGGTGCTGGGCTGCACTGGTCAGTGATAACTGATAAGTGACGGGGTGGCTTCTCTTCACAGTGTCTGCTGAGACCAGAGGCGACCAACTGACCACTCTCTTCAGGACAAGTAAGCCAAGGGGACTTCAGGAGACAGCAGAGGACAAAGGCCATCTAAATAAACATTTGTGTTCAGCTTGGTGACCACTTTTTGTTAGGACCCTGAGGAACTATTACGATAACATTTTGCAGATAATGTAGGAAACCGAGGTTCTGGGAGGTTAAAAGCTCCAAGTTGGGGCTGTAAGACCTGGTTTCTCTGCGTTATGTGACAGTGACTCACGGAGAACAACCCCTTACCTAAAGCTATCTAAGCCAGAAAGTCATTGGAAGGGTTAACCTAACCATTTACTTGGCTTGTGGTGATGAATAACCACGGATGCTGTATTAACGGGTACAAACCACGGACAGTAACTGCTTACTAATTACGAAGAACGGTTACAGGGCGGTGACACTGTCGAGGACCTCGATGTGCCAGCGTGTTTCCAAGCTCCTATGTACAACATTCCCTGGGTTATTCTTCCCTGGTCCTGGGAGTCCCTTGATCACCCCAACTTACAGCTAAAGGAGAAGCTCCGAGAGGCAGAGTCATTTGCCTGGTGTGGTCCAGGGCTGTGTGCTGTTACTTCTGAATCTGTACATTTTGTCTTTGAAGAGAGCCATCCGCCCCAGCTTAGAACGATTCAGGCTCTCTTTGTCCCCTTAGTAAGTGCCTATGCCTGATGCTCACGTGATACCATCATCATCTTGATCTCCGACATACAGAATTTAAAGCAGGTCGTTCCTATCCAGAGCAGCTTTGGGGTGACCAACTCTAGCTCTCTGTGGGCCGGCCAGCAGTAAAACAGTAGCCTAGATAGTGGTTCAGAGGGTCAACGTTAGCAGGTGACCTGGCTTTGCATTCTGCCACTTCCTAGCCCTGTGACCTTGAGCAAGGGACCTCCCTTCTCCTGTGCGCCACCTTTCTTGTCACTGACAGGGGGCGAGAATGGTGCTCACCCAGGGGGTTGCTGCTAAGTTAGCATGAGCCAAGCCCTGGGAGCTGTAGCTGGAGTGTAGTAAGCCTCAGTGTCTTCAGGCCGCTCTAACAAAGTAGCACAGACCGCGTGGCCTGGAAACAGCAGAAATGCACCTCTCACAGTCGTGGAGGCTGGAGGTCCAGTGTCTGGCAAGGGCCCTCCTGATCCGTAGATGGCGGTCTTCCTGCTGTGTTCCCACGTGGTGGAAGGGACCAGGGAGCTCTCCGGGGTCCTGTTATAGGGCACTAATCCCATTCATGAGGGCTCCACCCTCATGACCTAATCACCCCAAAGCCCCGCCTCCTAACACCTACTCATCAGAGGCTAAGATTCTGACATGTGCTCCTGTGGGGACACAGACATTTAGTCTGTAGCATAGTACGAGCTTAATTACTGGTAAAAAGGAAATAAACTCCTTTCACAGAGAAACAGAGGCTCGGCCACCTTCCTGGAGCCATGTAGCCAGCTAAAGGAGTCGCGCAGCTCTGCCTCATTCTTCTCTGTTAGAAAACATCTATATATAATTTCCACAGATTCGCCTGCAGCTGAGTTTCCCGCAAGCCTCCGTGTGTGTGTGTGTGTGTGTGTGTGTGTGTGTGTGTGTGTGTGTGTCGGGGTGGGGGGAGGGGCGTCTCCTTTCGACTCAGTGGTGACTCCGCCAACGCCAGCTCCCCTGTGAGGCCCCCAGAGGCAGAGCAAAGGCCACGCTGCCTCCCAGGCCCAGTGGGTGGGAGCTGCCCTGGAGAAGAAGGTGGGACAGGCTGGGGTTGACACTCACTCTGTCCTTCTTTTCGAGCAGAACCACTCCAAGACCAGGAAGGCACAGAAGCCGTGAGGACCAGCCCCCCTCCAGGTGAGTGCACTTGGCTCCTCCTGTATGTTTATTAAGTCCGGTGTGCTCCAAGGGAGCCTTGGAGGAGGCACCAGACTCAAGATGGGAGAGATCAGGAAGCCAGCTCACTTTCAGCACACCTGAGAAAGACACAGGAAATGAGAAGATCGATCCGTCCACAGAAACAAATGGAAGCTTACCTGCTATGGAGAGGCCTTTAAAAAAATACAGAAAGCTCTATTTCACTTTCTACTTACGTCACCTACAAGTTCACACTGTAAAGAAAATACTTTCTTCCAGTCTCCCCCAAGCATCTCTACAGCGACTCCGCCCAGGCCTCAGCCAGTGCTCAGAAGTGAGCTGGGTCAGCAGACGGGTGGGGCCCAGCTCCTGCCGTTCCCTTTGTCTGAGCCAGACCGGGCTGGACACCTGGCTGCCTGCAGCTGGGAAGGCGGGTGGGGCTGAGTGACAGGAGAGCCCCGAGGGATCCCGATGGGGCCAGGGAGCCTGTCTGAGGGAGGCAGAGCCAGGTCACGGCAGCCTTGCTGGCCACCATCGGTGGGGACCCTGCACTGAGCCGCTGCTGCGGTGTTTGCAGGGTCTGACGGGTTTTGCTTGCCTACACGACTGTGGACCAGGAGTCGACCTAGTTCCCCATCATTCTTGTCTCTTATTAACACTGCACTGGGGCTTCACTGCGAAGGGGCGAGAGAGTGAGCATGACACAAACGGGGGCCTGATGGTGACGGTTCTCACCCACGAGACGTCGTCCTGAGGGTCCAGCACAGGCTCCTGTCAGATTTAAGGTTATCACAGAAAATCCGGGTACCTGTAGCATCCCTGGATCCCCGAGAGTCTGCTCTGACATCTGCAAACCCAGTCTGAGGACACTGTCCTCCTGATGCTTCGCTCTTCCGAAATACCTGTCTGCCTCGGGCCGGGACCTTGGGCCCGCCTGCTCTTCTCGGGTCACCTTTTGAATACGGACTGTAAGGTGGTGCATTTTCAGGGTCTGCGGAGATGGCCGCCACAGCGAGAGGGGGAACCGTCGTCCCCACCAGCGGTACGTCTCCGGGGCTGGCTGTGTCATCTGTCACACGTGGTCCTGAGCTGACAACCGGAAAAGGTGAGCAGAAGCGGGCAGAGGACGGTCTGTCCTCTCCTGACCTTGGGATCTGGGTAGCTGGTTAAAAAGCCCCTGTATCACACTGTGACCCTGTCATGCTGGTGTGATGAGAAGGTGCCAGCCCCTTGCTCTGAGCGAGACTCGGAGAGGATGGACTTCTGTTGGCACAGCTGCCAGGAGGCTGGGCCGGGGAAGGGAGCTCCTGACTGAGTGCTCACTGGGTCCTAGCAACCCCCGCCCTTGGCTCTCCTCCCTCGGGGTGCCTTCCCTGAGGTCCTGCGCCGGGCCACAGGCGGCTGGACACGGAGGAGGACTTCGGTGCTGCCCGGGCAGTCGTCCCCATGTGTGATGCAGAGCTAGGGGGGCAGCTGCGCTTGAGAGGGAGGCCGAGCCCAGGGTGCTCTGCCTTTTCCGTTCTTCCCCACCAGAGCTGTGAAGACCGGGTTTGCACAGCGGAGGAGGAGGGGAACAGGGTGGGGATGGGGCAGGGAGAGAGGGAGACAGAGAGAGAGAGACAGACAGAAAATCGAGGTTCTGAAGACAAGCTCCAGCAGGGTGTGATAACCTGATGAAGTCAGGCAGCGTTAGACCACCACCAGCTGTCCCCTAGGACGCTGGGTCCTGCCAGTCCCTATACTCAGTGATAAAATACCGCCCAAAGAGCATCTTTGTCCCTGACGAGTCCCCGTGCCCAAGGGGATGTCACGAGGAGTCTGGGCAGAGCAGAAGCCCAGCGAGGAAGACTTCTGAACGACAACTCTTCCTAGCCAGGGGACCAGTCACAAAACAGTCTCCCGGAGGAGTGGTGGCGCGAGGCGGAGGACACAGGGCTCCTAGGAGGGTCGGTGGCCATGGCAAGCCCTGTCCCCCCTTCTGTGAACGTTGTCCTGGGGCTCCTGGCTCTCCTGAGCCCTTGTTTCTCATCAGCTTGTGACAGGGTCACCTTCCTGCACCTGGGGAGTGGGGACGACACACAGGTGATGCCGCAGCTGGGAGAGATGCTCTTTTGTCTGACCTCCCGGTGCCCGGAGGAGTTTGAATCTTACGGCTGTTACTGTGGGCGAGAAGGAGGTGGCGAACCAGTGGACGCCCTGGACAGGTAAGGCCGTGCAAGGGTGGCAGGCCAGTGACATGAGTGCTGCAGTGCGTGGTGACAGCCCTCCTCAGCCTTGGCTGTCACCTTCAGCCTCACAAAGAGCTTGGTGCCCGACTGTCTCACTCACTTAGGGGGCTCATCACCATCAGAGGCCCGTCTTCCCTGTGACGGGCCGAGTGCCACTTCTCTGAGGTCATCCACTTACAAAGGGGCAGCCAGACAGACTCAGGTCATTGGAGGTGGGGGTCTGGAGCTGTACCAGAAAGACTCTCCAGCCACCCCAGGGGGGTCACTCTGCAAAGACACTTCAGAGGACCCCAGCTCTGCCTATTCTGCAACGAGTGACATATACAAAAAACAACCAGGGTCTCCGGTTGATTTGTTCTACCGGAGGCCACGGTGAAATTAGCATCTCAGTGACTTTAACGTGTAACTGGTGAATTCTGTATCTGAAGCTTATATGTGCCATTCTTGGGAGGAGTTTCACTGACCTCACGCCTTTGTGGATTTACTCATTCACGCACATGTGCATTCAACCCGCATTTCTTGAGCTTTGGCTCTGTGCCGGCCACTGGGCTCAGTGATGGAGACACAGACACGATGACACCTGAGCGGAGCAGATCACACTACCTGTGCCCAGCAGGAGCTTGCACAGTGAAAGGCCAATTTTCTAAAAAGCCCACCCAGTACAATCAACGCGTTGGGAGAAACAGAGGGAGTGATGGAGAACTCGCCCTGCAGACGGGTCTGAGGAGTACGCTGAGTGGCTGATAAGGCGTAAAGACTGACAGCGGGCGGACGCCGCCCCGTCCACGCCAGCGCGTGGCTCTCGGAGCAAGGCGCCGGCTCCTTCCCATGCGCTCCCTGAGGTCTCGCTCTATGCCGGACCCTTTTCTAGATGCAGTTCTTGGTTTATGCCCAAGGTAGCTCCTCCTCTCTCTTTCAAGGCTGGGGACCCAGGGGGGGCGCCTGTGGGTGTGGGACCAACTGTTCCCTTCCCTACAAGCTTGCAGTGAGTGGGGCTGCGCCAAGTACGTGTTGCGCCACCGTGTGAACTAAAACCGGTGCCCGTCCTCAAGGCCCTTAATTTCCGTCTGTTGCAAAATTATTATAATAATTATGTTCATCACACATCTTTGCAGTCAACGGGATTGTAAAATCCAAAAAAAAAAAAAAAAAAAAAAGAACTTTTAGAATTAAGATGTGCAGCCTGGATGTGGCATTTGGTGCAGGGGGCACCCTGAGCAACCGTGCATGGTGGCCCCTGGCCCGTGGCTACGTTGGCCCCACGCACCCCGGAAAGGGGGCGCAGGCGTCTCTCACTGCGGCAGGGCGTGTGGCAGAGGCGGGCGTGAGGAGCTCCGGGGCAGCCGTGACCTCTGGGCAGTAAGGGGCTTTCCTTGGTCTTAGGTGCTGCTGGGCTCACCACTGCTGCCTGCAGCAGGTGAGAAGGCTGGGCTGCCTGCTGGAGAGGCTTCCTCGGTCCCCCGTGGGCTGCACGGACGGCGCCCCCAAGTGTAAGTGCCATGGGCCTGCGCGGTGAGCCATTTCTTCACTCAGGTCAAGGCCGTGACCACAGCACGTGCGTATAGACGCTTTCCCTGGCACTTTTTCACTGATCCCGTGACCTGATACTCTTCTTACCTTCGAGGCGCATACTAGGCTCCCTGTTGCTCACGTTCCGGAGGCTAAGTCAGCTGCCTGAAGGCGCAGAGCCGGTGAGGCCCACGTGCAGGGCGGGCTCACCAGGTGGTTCTAAGCTCCTGCCGTGTGTTAGTGGAGTTCACCCTCACAGCCGTCGGGACACGGCACTAGGAGGCTCCCCAGATGGCGGAGGTCGGGGCCAAGGTCCCAGGTCCCTCAGGCAGAAGTCACTGACAGAGCTGCGCTGGGGCCGCAACACCACGCTGCCTTAGACCTTGGACCATGCCGGTGGCTCTCTTTTCCCAACAAGCAGAACCCCTTCCCAAGTGAGAGATCTTCTGGGGGGCCTCATAAAGGGGGACAGTGGCTCTGGCCGAAGGGACAGGTGGGCCTGCTGTGCAACCCCTCTCTCTCCTGGAAGCTGGAGGCTCCTCTGCCGCCACTCAGGGCCGCAGGTGGGGACGGCATGGGGGGGAGGAGGCTGATCCCCACGCGCCTCATCACTCGCAGCGCAAATCCAGGCTCGCTTTCGGCACGGGCCCCATCTAACCCTCTCCAACTCCATTTCCGCTTCCTCATCGGTGGGTGCGTTGCCCAGGTGCTTTGCGGTTTAAAAGGAAATGCCCAGCGAGGGTTCATTCCCATCTGTATTGTCGTCTGGGGAACCCCTGGCGGGCGGGCAGTCAGTCCCCCTTCCCCCTTCCTTTCTCCGAACATTGCACGCACCTCCATGCCGTCTGTCCCGCCTTCTAGGATCATTTGTGTCTCTCACTTCCCGGAGCTCCATGCTGACATGTCACTAATCATCCATCCATCCATCCCCTCAATTATCTACTTACCCAACAAACCTTCACCTGGAGCTAGGAAAACAGTGAGCATGCCTGATCCCTGCCCCCAATCCCTCAGAGCCTGGAGGGAAGCGACTTTCTAATCCCACGTCCTAAGTGCTAACAGGTAGGGCAGGTGTCTGGGAACTCGGGTGGAGCGGGCTGGAGCCCGCCAAGTACGGCAGAGGGATGGAGCATTAGGGAGAAGTCAGAGAGGCAGTGAGGTGAGATCTCACCAGGATGGCCGTGCTGGTGGCGGATGTCCCAAGAAGAGGGAGAAGTGGTGGCATGGTGGGGACGCCTGGCAGTGTGGGGCCAACGTGTGGTTCCGCGTTGCTGGCAGAGAAGTGGGTGTCAGGGAGGCTGCTGAGTGCAAGGTGAGGCTGGGGAGATGGACAGGTACCAGGTCAGGAACGTAAGACTGAAACATGGACGTTCTGTCCTATAGGGGACAAAGGGCCTTGCGGGGGGTGGGCGTTGAGAGCCCACGAGTGACAGCATCAGATTATACGGTCACGGGATGCACTCACACCATGAGGTCTCACCCACCCAGCTGAAGGCCCCTGTTCCTCTGGTCTCCGAGAATGCAGAACACGCATTTGTAGCATGAACTCCCACAGAGCTTCAGGGAAGCCGTCGAATCCCCTGCGAGCTCTGAGCTCAGGGTCCTGTACCTGGTGCAGTGACAGGTGACGAGGCAGGAGGGCTCCCGAGCCTGCTCGGTGCCGTCCTGACACCGGGCACCGGGCGGCAGGGCTTAGGGGCTCCGGGAAGCAGGCTCACGTGCATGTCCGCTCCACACGTCTCTTCCTGCTGCTCAGACGCACCCAGCTCTGGGGCTGAGGTGAGGGCCAGCGGGCGCGGCCTGGAGGGGCGGAGCGATGAGCACGCACCTGGCCGATCTGCTGGATGGGTACTTCACGGCAGGGCCAGAGGAAAAACCGCCACAGACCAGATACGTCTCTGAAAACTACAGGCAACAAGGGTCTTTGCAGAAAGCGTATCTATGTCTAAGCACCTTGAAACGCACTCTGCATGGGCCACACGTGCAGTCACCCCCACGCCCGCTGTGTGCGATGACAACACTCAAGAAATATGGCGGAGCAAAACAAGACACACAGTAGGGATTCAGTGGAGGCAAGCCTGCAGGAAAGATGCCCCCTGGAGCCGGGGGAAAACAAAGCTGGGAGGTCCCAGTAGCCGAGTCAGGGTGCACTGGGTGCCAAGAGGTTCCAGACAGGGGGTGGGAGGCCAGCCAGGGCTGAAGGGGCGGCCGGGCCCCCGCGGAGGCCTTCCCCTACCGTGGTGCCGGGTCTCACGTCTGCTCTCCGCTCTCTCCCTCGAAGGTGCGGGGCGGAGCCTGTGCACGAAGCTGCTCTGCGCCTGCGACCAGACGGCGGCCCAGTGCATGGCTGCTGCCTTCTTCAACCAGAGTCTGGCGTCGGCCGGCAGGCAGGAGTGCCAGGGCAGCCCGCCGCCCTGCGAGGACAGCGGGCCGGGCGGGCCTTCGGCTTCCTCCCTGGGCTCCAGCTCCGAGGAGAGCAGTGAGGAGGCTGAGCCCCGCGGGGCCCACCTGAGAAGAGCCAGATTTCTGGGGAAGGCGCTCGGTCCCGTGTGGGCCAGGCCGCCCCACGGCGCCAGGTAGAGAGAGCCCCAGAGAAAAGGAGGAGCACCCTGTTGTCCTGTTTCTCTTGTTATGGTGACGTCTTTGGGCCTTGGTCTCCTCCCCGGTCCTCCTCTGGGCAGAGGCTCGACGGGAGGAGAGGCAGCAAGACCTCCAACCTTTGCACACAGGCATGGGGATGTTTGTCTGCTCGCACTTGTCCGTGTGTGCGGGGAGGGCAGACCGGGCGTGGTTCTGGGCTTTCCGTAGTGCACTATGGAGGCTCAATAAATAGTCCAATCAATGTTTTTGTTTTTTCCTTTGTTTTGTGCATTTTTAAGACAAGTTGTGGATACTGGTGCGTGAACAGATTACAAAGGTGACATGATAGAGACAGAGAAGGAAAAAAATGTTTCTGCTCCCTAACCACGGGAAGCTAATTTTCTATTAAAATGAAAAGGAGTATGAAATCACCTATCAGTCACCAATAACCCACCAAAGGCGCAGGCCAAGGACCAAGATGGGAGCTCTCCCTAGTTACCAGGGGCTGGCCACATGCCGCAGCCACCAAGATGAAGAATCATTGCCTGAGGAAGTCCCCGGGGCCATCGGGCACCCACGCAGGTGGCCGACAGCCCCAGACCAGCCCTTGGTTTGGAGGGAAGCTTCCTGTAATTCACACAGCAAGGAGGGGGGTTAGAGACCCCACGTGAAGTCGGATGTGGGGGGGGGGCTGTGCTCCCCCAGCTCCCACGTGGCTTTCCCTGAGCCACACCTCACACGACCAGCAGCCACGGGCCTGACACTCCAGGGGATGTGAGGATGGACCCATTTGGCAACCCGATTGTTCACTAAAATTTTTCATGTTTAATGACAGCAAAATAGTAAGTTTAATGACTGTAATAACAGCCATTAGAAAAATGTACTTGTGCACAAGTATTTTGATTTTTTATTGCTTACATATGAATTGCACAGTGAATTTTCACATTTCCAAAAGCTCACTTCATTACATTTGTTACATATATTGCCACAAATCAGTTTCAGACAAAAAGATGAGAGACACTTTGAGGAGTGGAAGTTAACTGCTGGTAAAGTGCTCCATCACTCTTAAAGACTGCGAGTTCGGAAGTGTTAAGGAAGTGTGCGCGCGCGCGTGTTCAGGCTGACTCCACTGGCAATGAAACTGTACGAGCCAAGACAACACAAGTACAGGAGGAACACTTAGATGTTAACTGTTCAACATCCAGAAAAAAACAGAACGATACAAGCAACTGCATACCGCAAAAAGAAAGTGATTTAACCGTTTATTAAGAATTTTACATATCTACAAAAATATAGCAACACAGTGAACTTCAACAAATCCTATGCTTTTAGCCTCAAAACCGGATACAATACAGTATGCGCGCCCGCTCCCTGCAGGGTCTCCGGGAAGGGACAAACCACAGGAAAGACCCGCTGCTCGGGAATCACGGCGAGGAAGACCGGTCTTGTAACCGAGCGTGCACAGAGGTCTACTGTGATCTACAAACAACGCTGCCCCCCAGCACGCCGGCCAGCAGTTTGCAGACAGACCCGGAGCAGGAAGGGGCGAGAGACAGTGGCTGACACGCGGTCCTCCACGTGCGGCGCATGCACGGACGCATCGCAGGGAAACGTGGGCTTCTGCGCGGCGAGGTCTGTTCTGCATGAGTGCAAACGAATATGTATCTTCTTTTCTTACACTATGAAACTATATATTTGTTCATACAAAAGCACACAGTGTTCATCTATAAAATGACATCCAAGTGGATGATTGTTTTTGCATGTCCCCCTGCTTTGATTTTTTAAATGCACTGTCAAAAATGAATAGTCTTCTTTTAAAAAAATAGAAAAAAAAGAGAAATTAAAAAAAAAAAAACAAAAACAAACCCCTAACATTTGGCCTATTAAATGGTGAAACACTTCAGCTGATCAAGAGGCAGGTGCAGCGACGGTGGCAACAGGGCGGGCTCCCCCGCGGGGACGGCACCGTGACTCGGAGGCTGGAGCGCCCGGCGCGTCCGAGTGTCCTCGACAGGCGTGCGGGACTGGAGTCCTCTGCACGCTGTCTCAAGACGCTGTGCTCCGGTTTAAATATTCAAAACTTTCTGAGTGTGCCTCATTCCTTTGTTCTGTTTCCACTACGGGCGCCCAAATAATCCTCAGCCCCAAGGAGTAACATGCCATTCTTCGCTACCATTTTCCGAACAAAAACAAAAGCCAAAAACGGAATTTTTTTTTCTGAGCTACAATTTTTGATAGGTATATTCTTTAAGTACAAAGAAACGAAATCTGGGAAGGAAGCACTATAAACGGGTTGTTTTATAAAAATGCTTGAAGGGAACGTGGTGAGACTCACAGAGCAGGGGGCGCGTCCTGCCACGTGGCGGAACCCACCGAAGCACACGGCACTTTAAGAAAACACCGTGAGTCCGTCCGCACACGGCGAGGTGTCGGTCCAGGCGGCTTCGGGCAGCAGGGGCTGCCTCCGACAGTCCTCGGCACACTGGTGGGCTGCGAGGACCACGGGCACCCTTTCAAACGTCATGCCACACACCCCCAACAGAAATGCACGCAAGCTACAGTTCAAATCCAACAAATTGACAGTCCGTTTTGGTAGTTTTCTGACTGTGAGGATTTAAGACAATGCACAATATATAAAAGTGTGAATCGACGTGCCCTTAATAAAAATCAAAGTGTATACTCTTCACGGGTGAACTAGTAGCTACTTTAAATAGACAGCTCATTTAACCAATGGAGCGAAAGCGAAACGCGACTCTCATTTCAAAGCACAGCCTGTAAACCGGCACAGCGGAGGACGGAAACAGTATTGCACAGCCCGCTGTCCCCAGAGCAAGCCCGCAGTCTCTCGGGTCGCACAATCAGAAGGAACAGTGTTACAGGAACGCGACACTTTAAAGCATGGCAATTCCAGGGTCACACTCTACGAGCATTTCCAATGTAACTCACGACCGTAAGCAAGCTGAGTAACGCCCACCACACACCGCCACGGTGAAGGACCACAGGGCACCGAACACGTGGGCCAAAGAGCCACCGAGCGGCTCTGCAGCCCGGGGCTGTCCTTGCGTGTCTCTGCTTGTGCAGCTGACAAAACCAAAAGCAATGCCACTTGAAGCAGTTACACAGACGTTTAAGGAATTCATACAGCTTTCAACCCTCAGAAGACTTACTTTAAAAAAAAATTATGTTTTTGAAAAGTTTAAAGTACACTGTTTAACAGAAATAATTTTGAGACCAATACATGTTCAACTTTAAAAGACAACAGGAACTTCAAAAGAAATTAACATGGCATAAATCTACCTTTGAAAGTACTCTAAATCACATATAGTCGCAGAACTTCTAATAGGGTATGCCAAGCGTTTGGTCAAAGGTAAGTCCCGTCGCTATTTTCAGGAAGTGTGCTGATACGCACGAAGTGAACCTTGGAAACAAACCACCTGGCCTTGGTTTTTAGCCTTTAAATCCTACGCCGTGGTGTTCCCGAGCCACTCAGTACACGCACAGATCTGGAAACTTCATCTCGTAGACTGGGACGGACTGGTACTGGGCGTGCCCAGAAGTGATGGTCAGTGTTCCCGACGGGCTCGGAGGAGGACTGGAAAAGAAGAACAGGACCTCGTCAGCAGGTGCTCTTCCAAGCGCACAAAGCCTTCCGAGTCCCGCTATGGCGGGACGGCTGCGCGGACAACAGACCGTGCTGGTGTCGGGCTGTATTTAAGTCTAACCCAGAGACGTTCCTTTGACTACACGTACACATAACTTCAGCAGTGAGGTAACAACTTACACGTCTTATTACAGTTTACAATTACAACTTACAAGTCTTGTAAGCTTGCTGTTTCACTGGAAAAAATCCTTCAAATATAAATCTACTGCTCTATTTGGATGATAGCATGGTATTTCATTATATGGACCTATGATAATTGCTTTAATCCAGTGGACAAATGCAGGACGATATCCATTGTTCATTATTATAATCAATGCTCACAAGTCTATTCTTACACACACACAATTTTATCCTGATTGTCTCCTTGGTTTATTGTCACACAAACAGAATTTCTGGATCAAAGTGTGCTGCGTCCTCACAATTCTGACTCTGTGTACACCGCCAGAATACCAGTCACTTAAACTCCCAACATTTGAGTGTGGCCACTCTCTTACACCACCATAAGTCTTGGGTGTCATCAATCATTTTGTGTCTAAATTTGGCCAATTTGACAAGCAAAGGGAATTCATTCTTACTTTTATTTTCGATTTTGGGCTACCATTAATGCTAACTATCCTTGTAGATTTAATATGCATCATATATATATATTTTTAAAATGACTCATCTGCCTGAGTCCACTGCCTGTATTTCTACTCAGATATCTTTCTCTTATCAATTCGGGAAACTAATCTGTTGTCATAAGATACAAACGCCTTTACAGAATTCATTAGTTAATTCTTCTCAACCTTTTTCTTTTTTTGCCAAATGCTTCAAAACCTGGCAAAAGCTCAATGATTTTCTTATGATTTCTAGTTTGTTGTATTATGCTAAGGAAAACTTTTCCATGCCAAGATTATAGATATAAATCCTGTATAAATTGTAGTATGTCTATGTGTTTTTCTAAACAGTTAAAATTTTCTGTTTGGGTAAACGTGGAGATTCTCCCCTCCCTCCCCCCTCTCCTTCGCTGGCCAACAGCCAGAAGCGGCTGTCCAAACAAGGTGTATGGAGCATCTGTTCCCTTCCCCCCGATCTGAGATCTACTCTGTGCTCCTTACCTGCACCTGGGCCCAACCTGCTGCAAGGACCGAACAACTATCACCCTTTCCTACCTAGCAAGGCAAACGCGCCCTTGTTTTTTCTCACAGCGTTTTCCTGACTGCTTTACCGTGAATTCGTCCACGGTGCCTTCAGCATCATCTGTTCAGATGTAAAATGAACCATGAAGGTCTGGGCTACGCCTACAGAGGACTCTGCAGAGAACGGAGGCCCTTAGGACGGTGACTTCCCACGCAGTGAGACAAGGAACGCGTTTCTCCCACTCACCTACGTGTCTCAGGTGTGCTTCGGAGATTCACAGTTACCGCCTGTCGCATGCAGCTCTTTGAGTCTGCTAGTGTCTTATAGTTATGAATGTAACTCATTGTAACGAATTATACATAGTAATGAGTTTACTCTAATTATGTATAAATATTAACTTCATATAATTGTCTAACTATAAACTTCTCTTAATTTGGTTATTCGGTTGGTTATCTTGTATTTTCCTGATACATTATCCCATTTCTAGCAACTAATAATTATTTTGCAATTATTGTTCCAGTATTTATAACATCCCTTTATGTTTTTATTGAGGGATAATTTTCATTGAATGAAGTGCAGATACTAAATAGACGGTTTGACCAATATATAAACCCATGTAAAGTACAGCCTAATAAAGACACTGAATACTTTCATCATTCAAAAAGGAGTATCCCTTTGAATCCCCATGTATCCCTAACATACCCAGGTCCGGCAACAAGGTCCAGGTCTCTGAGGGACCTCAGTGCTACTTGAACTTCACTCCAGCGGTCTACACTGCCTACAGGAATGGTCCATAGAAGCTACACTCTTTTGTGTCTGATTTCTCTTGCTCAGTACGTCTTTTCAGAGTTATCCAAAGAAATGTATTTCTTTTTACTGCTGAAGAGTATTTCACTGCTCAGAATGCCACCCCTGGTCTACTGTCTACCTACCCTCCCAGGGAGGACCACTTGGTCATTACGAGAAAAGCTGCCGAGGCATTCCGGTGCGTCTCTGTTTGTGAACTCAGTTTCCATCTCTCTGTGGAAGCGCCGAGAAAGGGGCCTACAGGCTCAGGAGCAAGGGCACGGGGGACTCTCGGAGGAACCGGGAGGCCTGCCCGGGGTCTGTGCGCCGCACACGCCCACCAGCCGTGCGGGGAAAGCTCCCCGACACGGCCCGACACACCGCTGCCTCCATCCGGTGACCCTTTCCTTCCAGACACGACGTCATTCAGTTCTTGAAGTACAATTCGGTTCTTTTTCAGTTTCCCCTTTTCTCTTAAAATACGTGCACCGTTTCCTTTATATTCTCTGGGTGTGTGCGCATTTGTGTGTTAAGGTCCCCGTCTACGAATTCCAACGACCGGGTCATCTATTCCGTCACATCTTACATTCCTGCTTCACCTCACTGCGTTTCTTACAGCCTTTTTACTGTACTGAGGTCAAAGGAAGCGAAAGAACGAGGGAGACCGAAGTGTTAAGACTGCTTTGCCTCTTCTCCCGAGAATTCAGACTCTTTCCTCTGCCTGGTGAGCACAGCGAGGCGCAGGAACAGGAGGAAGGGTGTCAGCAGGAGCCCGGAAGGGGCCCCGAGAAGTCCGTTTCACTCCTCGGCATCACGCCAGCCACGCAGAGCTGCTGCTTCCCAACCACGTGACCTCGGACAAGCTGCCTAACCCCTTCTACGTGCTTCTGTCTCTACGCTTGTGAAGTGAAAACAATCGCTACCTATTGTTTAGGTCTGTTGTGAATATGAAACGAAGTAATACACTTAGCACCGTGCCTACAGTACTGTGAGTGTTCAATAAATGCTGACAGTTAGCAGTAAGTATTCGATGGATGCTATTAGTAGTAGTGTCAGTGCCAACAAAGCAGAATCAGTCATACCACTTACTCTCAAGTATTAAATCTACATAGTGACGGCAGCGTAACTAAGTGGAACACGGTGGTCTCTGGCAAGTGTTCCCTGGAAGAACATGGGTTAGGGATTTGAATTTTGATTAGTCCGCTCACTAGCTGGATGAACTTCAGCAACTTACTTTACTTTTCTAAGCCTCGGTGTTTACCTGGAGAATAAAAATAAAAGAACAGCATCGACCTAACTTTTCAGGGCTGTGGCTCGGGAGGATCAGCAAAAAGAGCAGATACGAAGCACGTGGCCTAAGATCGAGTACACGGGAGACTTTTGCTGTCACAACCAACAGGCATCGAAGAAATGCCCGCACCCAGCAATTCCCTCTGAATCTAAAGTATGCCACCCGCTGTGCGTTTCAGTCCCCTCCTCGTTCTGAACTTTTATAGGCGAGTGACTCTCCGCTTCCGGGGCGTTGGCAGGAATGGTGGGGAAGTGCCCGGAATGAGCTGGGAGACGGATGAAAACAGGCCTCGCACGCGAAGCAGGAGGAAGGGCTGAGGTGAAACACCCAGTGGACCGCAGCCCCGGCCTGCCCCCCCGGGCGCGGGGACCGCAGCGGAGCAGACCTGGTCGATCAAGAAGCTGCCGTACAGAAGGGGTGCACAAGCAGGGCCCTTCTCCACGGCCCCTCCTCTGCGCCACCGCCGACCAGGGCGGCTGGTGCACTGACGTCCGCGTAGGAACAGGCAGACGAGCTCTCCGTGGACGGGACCTGGGGTTTGCCTCTCCCTCCCTGTCATGAGCGTCCACCCTTAGCAACCAACAGACACAGAGTGGCCAAAGCGTGTGAGATACCACAGGTTTCAGGGCATAAAACAACTTGCAACAGACTCAAGTGGATATGGTTCAGGAAAGCTCAAGGCGAGTTTAATAGTTACTGCCCTGCAAAGGACTATGAGGTCAAACCGTAGAACCCTGCAGCTTTGCAGGTCAAAAAGGTTAAATAGGAGAAACTACCTGGTTCAACACATCTTTAGCATGTGAGCCCTCCAAAGTACCCGAATAGCCTTATAAAAACCCTGCAAAGGACAGCTAGAAAAGCCAGAAGACACCTGGACGAGAAACAGCATCAGACTCCGTCCAGCGAGGAGAATGACCACTACACAGAGGCACCGACATGAGCTCGTGTTCGTCCTAAACGAAGAACAGAGTTACTGAAACATAACCAGCCACAAATTTACAGGGGGCGAACAGCTCCTATTTTGTCAGTTTTACTGCTGTGGTAGTGACAAGTAACAACGCCCTTACCGTATGGTGAGCTCCAGTATTTGAGTAAGTCTGTCATGAAGTAAATTTGCCTATAAAAGAGAGAACATGTTAAGAACAAACTCACTATTTTCCAAATGCCCGTATGCGATAACATGAATGCTACTCAGAAGACAAAGCGTAACTGTAACTATGGTACCGACAGTACAGAATGCTTTAATGTTTTGGTTTTGTCTGTCCCACGCGATATAAAGTTTCTCTTTTAATCCTTTCCGATCTCATGGGTAAAAACAAACCAATAGATACACAACATAAACTACCCACAGCAAATCTTTAAAAACCACTGGAAAAAAAGTATCCAAACAACAACCATCATCGACGCGTAGTTTGGGGTCTTTCATTTCCATCAGCTTGTATTACGAAATTAAATTACTTTGGCGCCACAGGTATCTATGCCTTCAGAGTTTTCTGTCCCTGTGTGATCCATCACCTTGTGTTCCGCCGATCTGCCTAAACCTGGAACCTCCCAGCTGACCACCAAGATGGCTTCCCCAGACCACACCCGACCCCTGCCCCTTCAACACGTATTCACTCACTTTGGATTCACACTGTGCTGCTATTTCTTCAAAAGGTGCTTTCTGGAATTTCTCAATGACGAGGCGCCTCTTTTCCTTTTCCTGTTCTTCCATTCCATTGGTATCTACGTATATGTGTATAAAGACCCGTTAAAAGGAACATAGAATTTCACAGAACCTTGCTAATGTCCATAAAAGTAAATGATCTCAAAACCAGAAAGAAGCAAAATTTACAGGACTACTTTTATATGAAGACAAGCAAAGGTGTAACATGCTTGAAACACCTTAAAGCTAGAAAGCAACACGTGCACGAAATTTTTTTTTGAATCTAAGGGTTAAAACTTAAGACCCCTTTTTTACCGACTACCTCTGTCTCTGTACCAAAATAGCCGAGCATGCTGGTGTCCTTCCTGGAGGGCGATCCTTTCATCAACCATCAGGCCCTCGCACGGAACAGGCACCGCATTCAAAGTCCACCAAACTCGGTATCGAGTGACGCAACAGATAGGGTCATTCTGAACCAACTGTTTTAGCCGTTCCCATCTGTTTACCGCCATCTGAAGGGTGACTCTCTATCTCTGGATGACGTGTGCTCTGTCTGGTCACAGGCAGCCCTGTCCCTTGTACAGACGTGGGGAGGCTGTGCAGGCTCGTCAGGCACAGCGGGTTCCCGTGCCGCCTGTGGTGGGTGCCCACGTGCGGGCCGCGCGGACCCAGGGGAGAGGCGGGCTGGAAGCTCTCGGAAGCAGGGGTCAGGCGGACCGCGTGATCGTCACCCAGCACAGAGAAGCGGGGCGAGCAGCGTGTTTGCCGCGGGGTGAGAGAGGAGCTGGCCGAGAGGCAGGAGGCTGGGAGAGTGGCCTGCCAATCCCTGCCGTTTTACCAACGCAAACCCTGAGGCAGAGACATTGACACATTCTCCTGAGATCGCACCAGCTGGACCAACTCTGCACTCTTCTGTTATCCTTGCAGAAAACATTACTCTGGTTTTTTTTTTTTACAATTGTAAAACCTGAAGAACATAGCTAAATAAATCAATTATGTATTTATACAAAAGTCAACAACGTGCGCACATGCATACGTACATACATACATATATATCCATGTTGCCTTTATTTATTCTGGCATATAAACATGCACTAAGATAAAAACATGCTATAAAAATATTAGGAGAGTTAATGAATACAAAAAATCTCACCAATTGCTTTCTTTAATGTTTCAAAGGTGATTTCTTCAGTGTTACTAACCTGGAGAAAAGTGATTTTAAGTAAAATAATTAAGAAAGGTCAATAATAATAACACTTTCACCTAGTGCAAGTCATATAAAAACTTTTTTTTAACTTTCACCCAAGGATATGTTTATGGATTTTAGAGAGAGCGAGACAGACAGGCGGACAGACAGAAACATCGGTGCAAGAGAGAGACATCCATAGGTTGCCTCCCGTACGCACCCAGACTGGCGAGGGGGTGTGGGATCGAGCCTGCAGCCTCTTCGATGTACGGATGACGCTCCAACCAACCGAGCCACCCGGCCAGGGCAGTTAGACAGGAACTTCCACCACCTTTTCCCCCTTTGTGCTGCCCTGATTTGGGATGACCCTCCGCAGTGCCCTATAATCTCCCCTCTTCCCGTGGTTGTGACAATGGACTGCTGCAGCGGTTCCTGACAAGCCTCCACACCGGCGCTCAGCCGGCTGAGCTCGCGTCCTCCAGGCAACCCAGCCCGCGCTGGATGAGAGCTGCGTGATGTGTGGCAGGACTTGGGGACGATGCTCGCCCACATTCACGGCAGATGTTGTACGCAGTCTCCGCCACGTGGCAGATAAAAACTAAGTGCTCCACAGCCTCTAAGAGTCTGGTACCACATGCAGTTCACAAATCAAACATGAAATAACCTAAAACTGTACATGGTTTAAAGTCAAGAATCACGACTTTGGGAAGTGTTCGATGAGTATGATTAACAGCTTAAAATACTCATACTCTGGATCTTGTAAGGTCAACCTACCCTGGTCTTACTCTCCAGAAATAGCCTTCCACTTGGGTTTTCAAATCTCCACTGCTTCGAGATATGTAAAAGGTGTGCAATCCACTGCTTAATACTAAAGATAGTAATACTTTCTGTGGCACCAGCACATTTTCAGAAGAACAGGTCCAGCTACCACACTGTCTCTGAATAAAAGTTAAGAAATGATACAGCAGTGCCTTCCTGGGGCTCTGGTCGTCCCTAATTTGAGCTCATGAACTTCTTGGCTAAGTCTAAACCACAAGACCAATGGAAGCAAAAGACTTCATGCTTTGCACCTCGGCTTCTCTGTGATGCAGAGGCTTTGGCTGGAAATCAAGTGGCTACGAACAGTTCTACTGCCTCAGTTTCTCTACTGAGGGTTCGTATTTCTGGTTGAAGTCAGACTGAAACTGGAACTCTTCAGTGGCTTTGTTCTAGACATTTGGGGCAGATATATAAGATTAGGCTCTGGCTGGTCAATAATTTGTACCTAGAAGCAATCTAGTGCCTCAGTGGGGAAAAAAAAAAAAAATAAACCCCAAAAAGTACTTTTGTTCTCATAGCTGGTGAAGAGCATTAGACTTCTGAGGAACAACCGCAGCACCAGAGAAAGAACACTGGAGACTTTTACTTGTCACCTGTTCAGTCTGGATAAGTGAAAAGCTAACGTACTTTGCCTAATAACTCCTCTTCCCTATCTGTTCCTGTTCTCCTGAATTCCGGTAACTGTGACTCAGTCTCAGCATCGGCACCGAGTCACTCTGTCCTTGTCTTTTTTTTTTTTAAACCTGCTTCCTCTAACCTGCTTTCCGTCACCCGTGGTCCTTCCCACGCTGCCTTCAGAACAGGGCCCTCCTGCCCCTGGCCCTCCGTCCCGTCTGCAGCCTGGTGGCTCTGGGTCCTTGTGCGGGCCTCTCGCTCGCGGTCTCCTCTCTCCGGTCCCACCTAGCCACGCCTCTCCCACGCGTTTACGAGAGCACAGCTCTGAGATGCCACCTCCCGCATCTCAGTGTTCCCCCACTTCCCACCGATTACAAACAAAGCCCTGAGGCTGGCGAGAAACCCTTCTGTGATTCGTCTTCAATCTTGTTTCCCAAGATTCCTTCTGTGGAAGCTATTTCTAAAAAACTGTTTTATAATGGTGTTGAATGATTAATACTTTTCATACAGTGCAGCAGCTACATCCAAGCCGCATATTTCAGAGGGTGCTCAACTACACTGGAATCGGTCCCTTCCCAGCCAGGGTGGCTCAGGTGGTGGGGCGTTGTCCTGCGAACCGAAACATCGCTGGTTTGGCTGCCGGTCGGGGCGCACGCCTCGGCTGCAGGCTTGGTCCCCTGAGGCGTGCACAGGAAGCAACCAACTGGTGCTTCTCTCTCACACTGACGTTTTTCATCTTCCTCCCTCCCTGCCCCTCTCTAAAATCAGAAGTAAAATAAAATGTTTATTACACGAGAATCTGCACCGACTCTCCAAGTGGGCGTGCTGGAGTCACGGGAAAACGGGGTCACACCCCAGAGGCACTCAGCCCCCTTCCTCTTTCTGACCTCTGCCTCCCTTGCGGTCTGCAGCTCCAGCCTAGACTGGGCGACAGCCTTGGGCCTGCCTCAAAGCTGCGGCTCATCTTTTCCCATCAGACCAGCCACGATGTCACTGCCCCCGGCTGATACCCTAGTAACTGTCCGGCACCCAGCCCAGCAGGTTCCGACTGATACTGACTTACGTTAGAATTACTGTTTTGTTAGCACATGTGCAGGTATCTTCACTTACATCTGGGGAAAAGGTAGGAATACATAGGTATAAAAATACCTGTTATTTGTCCTTGCATAAACGACTATCCTTTCCAGCCAACCGTTGCTTCATTTTGTGCAAAGAAAAACTGAATATGCATAACCTTCCACCACCTTCCACCCACTCCCCCAAATAATGACGCACGGACTACCACAGCTTCTAGAGAGGAGAACCGGGTGGGGAACTTCCCTCACTTCTGTCATGCGCGGCGCCCGTGCCCGCACGGCGGAAAGAGGGCGCCGTCCACGCGGTGCTCCCCTCACTCCCGCTGAGCTTCTCGTCTCGGGAGGCAGATCCCTTCGGCCATTTATGGTCGTGACTTAATGGAGTATGAGCACATTCATAAAGATTTTCAGGGGAAGTCCATATACATAAAGGTACACATATGGCAATTTTTAAAAAAACTCACTAGGTGAGTCACAGCTAAAGGTTTGAATCGCAAATGTTGAAACTGACGTACCTTTTCAACAGACTATAGTGACAGTTTGAGTTGTATCTAGAGAAAGCACAAGTCTGCTATGAGCTCCATCTAAACGATCTTCTGACTTTGTGTTTTAGTTATAAGCCCTAAAAGCAGATATCAGATATATATGAAGACTAGCTGGGATTATATAGGCAAAATTTCAACTACTTCTGATCGAATATAAGCGTAACGTTTTTCAGCGGGCACTTTCCTTACCTGATCCATCGCCAGCTGAGGCACGTACTCATAGTCTGGTGCCGGCACACCGTTAGCTGGTGAATGCCCAACCGACGCACACTCCTCCTGCCCACACCGTGCACTTAATCAGTTTCCTAGCCTAGATGGTAATTTATTTTGTCTTCTGGCATTTGAGCAATCATTCCTAATATCCAAAATCAAATTCCATAATGGTAAATGGGTCTGGAACTCCAACATACTCAAGGAAGTCTTACAGCAAGCCGTTTACGTAACTTTTCAAACGCTCGGTGGGAGGCATATTTGACTTTGGACTTACAGCAAAGAGGAAGGATCTTAAGCAAGCTAACACATGTATTAATGGACTTTTAACGTAAAGTTCATGTTCAAGAATCTTCCTCCTACCCTATCTTTATGCAAATGTCTCTTCAGTTCATTTTATCAAAATAAACCAAGTTAGCAAGTTTGAAGTGCTTTATATGCATCTTTAAAAGAAAGAAAAATGGTCCCAAAAGGAGAATGGAGTAACACCAGTCAAGACAACACAGTGCACTCTTGATAGGATACAGTGCACACACTACGGCTTTAGAGATGATTTTCTTCCCTCAAAACGTAACCGCACCAAATTCAACACCATTAAAAGTCAGAGCTAGTAAGATCCCCTCCTTACTAGTAAGGAGTACAGAAATTAAAATGGCTTAGAAGGGGTGAATCTGGGGAAGATGATTTTTCTGGAGCCTTAAACTGGCAAGAAACTTTCTACGGATCTCAATACACTAAGTTCCCAAATGAACACTAACTGCCTCTCGATGCTCTGCTGATAATTTCTCAGTGCAACTGATTACTTCCGCAGCATGGGGAGCTGGACAGCACAGAAGCCAGTCAACTGTGCCCTGGCCACCTGATCGTTTTAACTCCTACACACAAATTACCTGGCGGGGATCAGGAGGGGTAGGAGAGAGGAGGCCGAGAAAGCATGAATTCAGGAGGGGTAGGAGAGAGGAGGCCGAGAAAGCATGAATTCAGACAACTTCCTCCCCCTTTTCTTAGATGGACAGTCTTTTAATTATTTATATTGTACCAAATGAGAAATAACGAAGTGCCCAGGAAGGCAAACACTGAGTAAGTCACAAGGAGGAGGCTGACTTGACAGGCAGGTATTTCGTCATTTTTGCTTGACTATCAAAAAATTCTCTGGTGATTTGTGTGGAGTAGGTCCCAGTGGGGGCCGGCTGCTTTTTCTCCCTCTCACTCAGGAGGGTGCTCTTGTGCTCTACTGAAACAGGAGGAGAGCATTGAATCTGGGATGTTTCCTGTAAGTCCCAGTCCCTAAAGAGCACCCAGGCAATCGAGACAGCTTCACCTACGTTAGATTTGTTAGTTACCATCGCAAATGATAAGAAACTTCCCTCACAGGTGACATTTTGAAACTTTCTAAAAGTCGTGAGCATCTGCCTGCAAGTGAAGTGTCTAATTCCATTTATTCTTGTAATTGATGTTTCATAAATCTTTAAAAATAGAATCTAGAGATCTCCTAACTTAATAGCAGGCCTTATGTGAAATTTCTTACTTACAGAAAAAAAATTTTACTTGGTTCTGTCTTACAGTTCCTGTTATTAAACTAAATTACAACAGGACATCTAATAATATCATAAAACATATTACGTTTATGTATCTTTACAGATAGCCAAAATGAGCTTACTAAAATAAATTACAAGTAAATTCCAGGCTGAAGCAGATTAATGCCTGCTAACAACAGAACTTGGTGATTCGGGGATAATTTAGAGCTGCATTCGCTCCTGTTCGAGAGCGTGGAGGGAAAAGCCCTTTCACATGGACATCTGTCTGTCTGTCTGTCTCGGGACAGCGCTGTGCCGCAGGCTCTCAGCCACTCACCGCATCGTCAGATGGGCCACTGTTGGGTAAGATGTCCACTTGAATGGAGACTGTGTCCACGATGCTTTTTCTTCTGGAAAGTCGATCTTCATCTAAAATAAAAAATTGTCCCCATTATATGCCACTTAGAAATGATGTCATTTATAAACTACGTAATTCAGGTTTCGAAAAGTTTCAGAAAATTAAGAGTCATTCCTGCTCTTTCTGAACAAACAAAGCGCTGCGTGCTCAGACTTATAAACTGGGCTGTGCGATCCGGCACCACGCTACCTTCCTGATCTTGTTCTGCATGCACCGCGATTCTAGTCCCGCGACAACTAGAAAGAAGGAGGCAAGGGCAGAGAAACCAGTTTCTCGCTCACTGCCTACTCCTCCCCTCCAAGGCAGCCTTCCATGGTAGTGATTAACGCTGTCAATCGAATCTGGTAGTTTCCCCTTTTCTGGACACACAGTGAGGCTGCAATTCCTGGCCTGCCTGGGGTTAGGAGGGACGTGTAACTAGTTCTGGCCAACCAAGTGTGAGCAAAGTCTCCGAGCACGGCTGCCCCATCAGCTTGGTCCAGATACGGATGATACAAAGATACGCACAGTTCGATCGACCACAAATAAATCTTTACTGCTTTAAACCACTAAGAACCTGCGGTTGCCTGTTACCAGAGCGTAACTTAGGCAGCTTTCTCAGCCTTGGCACTACAGACACTTCAGGCTGGATAACTGTGCTTGGAGGAAGCTCTTCCGTGTACTGCAGGGGACTTTGCAGCATCCCTAGCTTCTACCCCTTAGATGCCCGCAGGCCTGTCCCAGTGCTGATAACTAAAAATGTCCCCAGGACTGACGTGTCCCCTGGGATGGACAAAATTGCCCTCAGTTGAAAACGCCACCCTAGCCCATCCTGACAGGTGACAGACCTTTCTGCAATGTCCCTGTGTGCCACCGTCTTGTTACAAGCCTCTTAAAGCACTGGCTACCCCCCCGCCCCATGCGGCTCCCCCCACGGCCTGCTGAGCTGAGTGGCGTCCTGGGCTCTCTCCTCAGAGCTCACCAACGCCAGCAGGGACTTCAATCGCTCCTGCCCACGTTTCACCACGTATTACGTGCACTTTTGTGCCCAAGTTTTTGAGAGAAAAACAAAGATGCACATTATCCATGGGTAGTACCTGAACTACCTTCTATCTGTTCTTGTGTTTTGTAATTATTTGTTACATAAATTTCTTGTACCATAATATGTCCAAAAATAAATGCTAAAATTCCTTTATAATACAAAACACAGGTATCTAAATATAAATACATAAAAAATTGAAAAAATTCAATGGAAGACTTTTTTCCTGAAAGTTCGGGCCGAAACCACGGGAGCTCATCACACACGGGAGCGCATTACGGGGCGAAATGCAGTGACTTTCTAGTGTCTGAGTCAAGGGAGCCTCTTCTCCAGTCTCTGAGCACGCTTCGCCATGTCTGTCTCCCACACCTCCCTACAAATACATCACTTCCTCAAAGCGCTTAAATATTGCACCAGTTATTTCTACTCATCCCCTTTCTTCCAGGCACAAAAATGTACCATCAGCTATGCCTGATCCTCCCTTCTGCGGTCACTAGCACCCTTCAGCCATCCATGTCCTGGGCCTTGAACTACAGACCTGGAAGTTCACGTCTCACGCCCCCGACCGTCCAGAACTCGGTGACCGACTGCACTTTGCACCGGTCCCCCAGGAGCCACCCAGGCTCGGCTCCGTGAAGGCTGGAGGCACAGAACTGACGCAGACTCCCGGCGACAAACCACCCCCGTGTGTGGCTGCGCTATGGCTTTCAGGCCACTCTGCATGTGGCTATCGCTGAGCTGACCTAGGACACCGCCTTCTTCCTGTGTGTCCTTGGTGATCACGTGCTTTCACACAAACCAGCAAACACAGCGACAGCGCGGGAACCGCTACGAAATAGTGCGTGGTCCTCACGGCCCACCTGCCTTTACCCTCCAGGAAGGCCGACTTCCAAGGACCCACCCGACCTCAGAATGAGAAGAAACAGCCTTCTTCACAAAGCGCACCCTGAAGGGAACGTCCAGGTTAGTGCACAAGGCTGCGGGGCTGCAGCAGAGTCACACTGAAGACTGAGAGGAAAAGGAAAAGGAAAAGGAAAGGAGAGGTTCGGGGCAGGGGAGGGATCACTGAGCGGCGAAGACCAACGAGAACAGAAGGGAAGTCTCAAGGAGAGAGAGAAAAAGAATTTCAAAATTGTGAAGGGGAAGGAAACAAATTTTAATGGGAAGCCCTAACACTGCATTCTCGAAACGTCAGGGTTTTCTTTTTTTGACTTACGTAGTCACCTGCTTACAGGTGCCCGCAGAAAAGCCAAGGCGCAGCTACAACGGGCGTCCTGCGCACTTGCACAAAGGGCGAGTCTCTACAGCAGAGCGGCTTACGGGCGATGGCCCCGGTTCCCAGGGGCCGTCGGCGTCGTGCCGAGCGGCTCTGCAGGCCTGCCGGGCGAGGCAGCACTGCGGCCCCGCGGACTGCCCTGCCCGCTGGCCCAGAGAACGCCGTGTCGCCATCTCAGTGGCCGGGTGTACACGCCTGGGGAGACCCTTGCTTCCTCCCCGCAGTGGGGCTGGGGTGGTGCCGGACACCGCTTCCCGTGTCCTTTCCTTCCCCCCCGCCCTCCCCCTTCCTACATCTGCCGTTTGCAATGGTAACCCTCAGCTCTCCTGACTGTAACTGGCACCTGGGTTTCAGAAGCAATCCTTAGAGCGGCCCCAACTTCCTCCAGTGACACTGTGCTGCCACCTGGTGCGTCCGTGTGCGATGCGCACAACTGTGCTCGGATGGCTCAGGAGCAGGGGAACCAGTCTGAGTGTGAGAGCAGCGCCAAACTGCGTTCAACTTCTCCCAGCGAACTGTCTATGGCTACTTAAAAACAAGGTGTAGAGACCGACTTAACTGTGTATGATAGATCATAAATGTACTTAGGGCTACAATACCACTCAGATATTAAAAAGCTAGCTGGGGCCAAATGGACTTTCAAAAGTAACTTATCTACACAAAATTCAAAATGGCATCGCATAATGCTGGTACCACTCACACCGGTGTACTTTTTTGGTCCTACAGAAAAACACAAAATTCCATCTAGAATTAATGCATATTTACACAATAAAAACAAACTACCAATCATGGAATAAAACGTAATAATGAAATTATTTAATTTCATACTCACTATCCTCATTTGTAAACAGAGATAATGCTACCTTCCTCACTAACTTAAAGGTTAAATGAGAAAGTGAATACAAAGTGCACATCACAGTGCCTGGTATACAGCTAGTGCATAATACAGGTAGCTGCTCTCTTGATGATGGCAGTGTATCTTTATCTGTGCATCTGTATCTGCATCTGTATCTGCATCTGCATCTGTATCTGTGTCTACATCTGTATCTGTATCTATATCTACATCTGTATCTGCATCTGTATCTGTATCTATATCTGTGTCTGCATCTATATCTACATCTGTGTCTGTATCTGTATCTGTGTCTACATCTGTATCTGCATCTGTATCTGCATCTGCATCTGTATCTGTATCTATATCTACATCTGTATCTGCATCTGCATCTACATCTGTATCTGTGTCTACATCTGTATCTGTATCTATATCTATATCTGTGTCTGTATCTATATCTGTACCTACATCTGTCTGTACCTGTATCTGTATCTATATCTGTATCTATATCTACATCTGTGTCTGTATCTGTATCTATATCTGTGTCTGTATCTGTATCTGCATCTGCATCTGTATCTGTATCTACATCTGTATCTGTGTCTATATCTGTGTCTGTATCTGTATCTACATCTGTGTCTGTATCTCTATCTACACCTGCATCTACATCTCCATCTATCTACCCATCCATCCATCCATATGCACAACACAGAACAAACTAAATATGTTTCCCTTTTTCTTTTGGCATAATGTTCTTAAATCCCTTAATTTTCAAAACGAATACCTGATGGTCACGCAGGCAAAGAAAAACGTAATACCTGACTGCCGGTCCCGTGAAGTATCGCTGCCTGTTTCTACATTAACGCAGGGCACATACACCACAGGCTGCTCTGAGCCACCGAAGTCTTATAAATCAGAAAGAGTCTTACCCTGACTGAGCGACTTGTCTGCAGTTACACAATTAAGTACTGAACCATTCAGAATTCTCCCAGTCAGTGATAGAGAGGCATTACGAAAGGGAACACATCTCTTTCAGGGGTGGAAGGAAATGGAAAAGGGCAAACCACCCACCAAAAATCGGTACGAGTCAAAGGGTCAGGGCAAAGGGAAGAAGCGGTGGAAATAAGCTACAGCTACGGGGGAGGCTGGGCAAAATCATAACCGAACTTGCAAGGATATAAAACACACAGGCACTGGCTCCGTTTTCTAAAAGGCACATCTTATTAAGCTATTTTCCTACAGGACAGGTGACAAAAGGGCAGGCCAAAGGGACCCTGGATTTACCTTTGTACTTGTGCCTGGGCTTATGAGGTTTTTTGCCTGAAGAAAAGAGAGCTAAATCCAAATTATAAGAATAAAATATTTTAAAAGTCTTTTACATTACAATGTTCTACCAATGTTTTCATTCCTAATATTTTCATTTCCCCATGGAATTCACGAAGAATAACATCTTTTATAGTATAGAACTGGAAGTAAAATGCGAAAGAATTCTTAACATCTCACACTGTTATGAACAACCATCACTGTAATGAATGCATGTATATTTTGGGTCTGCATCATTATTCCATAAAGCCACCTACCTGAAACCAAACAGCTCTCTTCTACAACAAAGGTACCCCCAAAGGAAGAACGAGTTCTACCAAATTTAATGTTTACACAACCACCGAGTGAAAATGAAAGTGGAAGATAGAAACTGCTGGATTTTAATGTCTAAAGTAAAAACGGGATGTACGACACCCTGCGGCTCTGCCCTGGCACACAGCGGAACCGCTGCACTCCATGAAAAGGACAGAAGGAAAGGTGCGGCGCGCAGAGGGAAACATATTCGTAACTTACGAAGCTTGAAAATTCCTTCGCGTAGCAAAGGATCTGTTCTTTCACGTGACAGAAGTTTGCCTAACTCATGAAGCTCAATAAACACAAATAACAGATTAAACAATTTTCGCCAATTTCCTTAAGTTAAATTCAACATTGGCTAATGAGGAAAGCTCTCACTTTCCTTCGCTGTTTAAAGCATAATATTATTTAACATAACGATAATCACTTGAGGACTCAATCTGTTCGTGACAAAATCATAGACCAGGGTGGGCAAAAGCAGGTGACTAACACGGTACATAATGTAATAATTAATAAATAAGCATCTGAGGATAAGCTGTTTCATGTCCTCACAACCGCACACCCACTCTGGCCCACTCCCGCACGTGTCTTTAGAGGTTCACTAACATGTTCAAGAGGGAAACTTAAAAATACAAGGAGGCCCCCTCGGCACCCGACAAAGCTGCGGTGCAGCAAGCGTGCACACGATCACTGTCCCCTGCGGACGGGGCACGGGAACACGACGGCAGCCACTGCGGGGACGAGCCCCCACCCACCCCCTCACCTGTGACCTGTGGCACGTAGGGCACGGACAGCCTCTCGACACTGTAGCCGCTCCCCCCGAGGGACTCCGCAATCTTGTTGGCCAGGAAGTACAGGCTTTTGTCATGCTTCTCCAAGGATTTGGGGAGCCTGTCGGGGTGGCCAGACAGGAGCCAGTCAGTGTCACTTATCCCGAGCAAAAACAAGCCACCACGCAAACACCGCATGTCAAAGCCTCAGTACGACGGACAGAAACTGGGGGCAGTGACGGTGTATTTCAGAGGACTGGTCCGAGTCCTGACGAGCACGAGGACCGCGGTCCTCGGAGAAGCCACGCGGCGGTGGCTCCTTCCCCAGCACCGTCCGGGGGCGAGGGCGGCCTCGGGTGCTGGTCTGCAGGTGTTCACACGTGAAACGGTGGAGAGGACCGAATTCGGCCTTCGCTGTCGGGCTAACTGAGAATCTACTGTGAGGAGAAACCAAACTGCGGTTTACTGATAGGTGATGAAGAAGACATATTCGCTGGCCAAGTGACAGGAAGCACGTGCCCAACCACGTAAACTTTCACTTTCCTTTGAAATGTCTTGGTTTGATCTTACGCTGATGCTTTCAGTATTAAACCAGTTTACAGCCCAAAAGTGTGAAGAATATACTGTTTTTTATTTTTTGTTTTTTTTTTTTTGGTTTGGAGAGCAAGAAAGAATGCAGGGTATAAATTATTAATTTTCCTTAATACATTCTTTCTCCCACAATTTTATGAGTATTGTTATCTCTTATTGAAAGTTTTGAACAGGATATTACAGTCCCTTAAAGGAATGTTCATTTATATGAGAACATGCTATATTTAGGAGATATATCTCCATATTAAAAAGATGAATTTTTTATCAAAGATTGATCTATGTACGCCTAAGCCTATATTCCTCATGTACAAGAACTTCATAGCAAGAGAAAGAACTTAGATGAATTAAGTGACAGAAACACAAAACATGATTATTATAAAACACCAGAAAATTATTCTAACAACAGTGTATTCCTTTATATCGTCATTGACTACCCCTTTCTTAAAATGTAACGAATTAACATACATGCACTTATCTCTGAAAATGTGCTCTGGCAGAAAATAAGGGGCTTCCATAGTTCGAACTTCAATAACCTGAAATATATCCAAAAACAAAACAAAAAAATCAAAAACCTCGCTTCTCAGGAGCTTGCTATGAAAATGTGGAAAACTGAAAAAGCAGAAACAAAAAGTAAACATTTATAAGAAATACCATCACTTTACTTTGGGGTTTAAACTACATTTCTAGCTCAAACCCGGAGTTCATTTTGCTTTACATTTATTATTTTCCAAATTCATCGGATAACAAAATCGTGTAGTGATGTACGCAGTAGAAAGCGGTACTACGTTACATCTGATTAAACCTGCCACGCAGGGGCAAGAACACACGTTCTCAGCGGCCACTGTTCTGGAAACCCCTTCGCGAAGCAGCGCCAGGCCCTCGCCCCACCCCTCCCGTGCTGCGGCCCGCGTGGGCGGTCTCGGTGCGCGGGGAAGTCTGGCTCCTCCGCTCAACCGTGAGCCACCCGCGGGGCGCGCCCCGCGCTCCTAGGGTTTCGTCTCTGACAGCAGGCACCGCACGGTCACCCACACGCTTGTTTAGTGCGTCAGTGAGCGTCCTTTCTCCAGACGCCCTGAGGTCCGGCATTTCAGCCAGGACTGAGAGATGCGCTTCCAGGTCCGTACACTGAGGTTCTACTAAAATGCTATTAAATCATGCAAGTAATTATTTCATGAGTTACTGCTGGAAAAAAACTAATATGGTTCAGTGACAAAGAACAAATCTCCGAGAGGCCCATTAATTATTCAGCTTTTGAGATGTGGCTCAAGTAGATTGGTTTAAAACAATAACAACAACGAAGATAGTATGATTTAAGAAAATTTAGATACTAAGATTCACAACTGTTTAAAAGAAAAACTTATCTAAGAAACCACACGAAGTAATTAGAAGTAAACGAAGTATTCTATTCAACCACTACATAAAAAATTCTCACAACACAACGGGCATCAAAGAAAATATAAAAATCACCTGTAGTTTTAGCTATAGTTTCAATTTAGTCATCACTGCGTATTTTTATAGAATTACTTTAATGTGATACGTAAATACCAAAATGAAAACTGATCCTCACAGAAAGAGAATCAGCCACTTTGCATAAGAATCAAGTTGAACCTTCTAAGTAGTCACCTTGGCAACGTGCTGGCAGAAGGCAGGGACGGCTATCATCTGGCTCACGAAGTTGAGGTACGCAGCGACCAGAGCCATGGTCCCGCAGCGATGGAACATGGGCAGGTTGTCCTCGTTGATGATCGCGCTGTCCTTGAACCAAAACAAGCACAGCACAAGGTCTCAGGCTCCGTTAGTGTTCTCTCTGATTGCTCTGAAAAACTGCAGGTGGTTTGGGATGCTAACGAGAAAATGTCCTCTTATAAGAAGTTGTTTTTTCCCCTAATTCTGAAAGGAGAGTAAATGCCCATTTACAGGAGAGTAAAATCTCTCAAAGAGCCTTTCATAAGAAAAAAAGTGCATATATATTAAATATATGTATTAATATATCACTGATATACGCATATTACACATATTCTCATTACCCACAGTCCTGTTACTACACAATACTTAAAGCTCCGCCCAGCAATACACAGATATTATTTAATGACCACCTTCCCCACTAAACTCCAAGTATAAACACAGGGGTTGTGTTGTCTTCCATTTTCCTGGGGCCTTGGAAAATACTTAGCACGCAGTCAAATGCTCACTTGACATTTGTTAAAAAAAATAAATGACTACGCTCCTTTTCTTGAGTATTTTAGATTTAAAATAGACACATCCCTTTCAAAATGCATGTGCTTGGGTGAGGCAACAATGCTTTGAAGATGGTGTCTATTTCATCTGAAGCAAAATGTTTTCTTCAACGAACGGTTACGAAAGCATACCTGCAAAGCAATGGCCAAGCGAATGAGATCAATAACCACTTCTTCATTGGCCAATTCAATAGTTATAAGAGCAAGAGAAGTATACAGTAACTCATAGTTTTTCTGAACATTGTCTTCCTCTTTACAGCCCAAATATATGTGTCGGTACAGCTGCTGCCCGTTCTGAAAAGGGTAGTGACAGAGGAAAAAGAGAAGTCTGCTTACAAGGTAGTAAAGGCAGATTTCACATGCATACAACCGCCTACAAGGTGGCTATCTCATTACCATGGAAGAAGATTTAAACCGTAATTAGATGACCCGTGTCCCCATCATTGACGTCTACACACATCCTAGCATACTACCGAAGACTAACATCAGAGTCGAAGACTAAGCCTTAAATAAAAACAGCAAGTAAGAAATGGTTCTCGTGTCCACAGTGAAAATGTTTTTAGTAATAATCCGCAAAGACAAAAGCAAACTGCAGACTTGCATGAGAAACAATCAGAGTGGACGACAGCGCCCCGGGAGCCCCGGCGATGGTGGAGGAGGACACGTGGCGGAGGGACTGTGCCCCGGCGCTCTCGCCGGTGGGGCGGCTAGGGCCCGTCCAGGAGGGGCCTCTGTAGTTCCTGCCACACACTGGCACCAAGTCCCCAAAGGGAAGTCTACAGCCAGTACGTAGGGCAGCGGTTACAGAAACTTCCCAGGGATTGTACAGAGGGCTCCCCTAAACCAAACCAATCCAAGTAAATACACGAACGAAGTGCGGCTTCATTTCAAGGTCATGGAGCAATATAAAACCACCTAACAATTCCAACGGCTTTAGCTGGTATCGTGCGCTATTTTTTAGAAGACAGTCTTACCTTTTTCATGAAACTTGTGTCTTGTCTACAAATTTTTTCTCTTTTGATCTTCAGGTCAGCCACATCAGGTATTATTCTAGAGGTAATTGATGTATCATTTTTAATGAACAGCACATTTAGTTATAATATCATGTCTTAGGAGACGAATCAATGGTTACACTTAGGAGTCTGAGCTATGTAACACTCATTTCAACGAGCGTGTTACTCAGCCTTTATGTAATGACACCACCGAACTAGCAAGTTTAATTAAGAATTTCATTGAGTAATCTCGACTCCTAATGCCAGAAACTTTTCTAAGTTTAAAGCAAAACTGAAATAAAATTCACGTAACTAGAGACCACTAGTAGTTAATATTTCTGAGAAGACTTCCAAACGCTGTTGTCTTAAATTATATTAACAATTAAATTGGATTCAGAAAACCTACAAATCACAACACTTAAATACATGAATGTCGAAACTGAAAAACAGCATCATTAAGCCCGCTTCAAGATGGTGCAATACCTGATCCCCCGAAGCTTCGCCCTGTTGTCATGGCGATCCATGAGATTATGCATCACCTCCAAGACTAACTGTCTCAGCTCATAGTCTTCCATCAGGGATGCTGACAACAAAGGGTCCAGAAAAGAGCCCGGCAGCGCGGTAACAATCGTCTTGGCTTTGTAGCCAGAGGTGACCTGATCACAGGGAGCAAAGTCAAAGGAACAAACAAAAACCTTTGGCATGAGTCCTCCTTTGGTAAAATTCCCAAACTGTTTATAACGACCACAAACTAAGGAGAACAAGTATGGACATAAGGCTGAAGAAAAAACAAAACAGAATTTTGTAAGATGACGAGGATTTTACCGAGTTTACCAACCATCGTTCGGAAAGAAAGTACACGTAGCATCGCGTCCCATCCCCCGCGTGCCAGCCACGCGTCTAGGACCACACGTGCACCCTCTGCATCCTCACCATGTCCCCGCGAGGTGGGTGCACGTGCACCCCCACTCTACGCGAGAAAACTGAGGGTCAGGGGTTACGCACAGATGGGACAGGCAGTCAGCACTAAACGGACATAAGGATATTACCTAGCAAACGGTACAAGTAAGAGCTGAGAATGTTTCATTTAAATTTGTAAATTACTCTTTTATTTTAAATTAAGCAGTTTGGGTTAATAGGAATACCTTTTCAGTTTGGAAAGCTGTACTTTCAGGTATTTGGTTTGACATTTCTGAGCAAATCGCTATGTTCTCAGTTTAAAGCTTTTCAAGAGCATACACTTAAATACTGTCAACCATGCTAACGGAACCTCACAGACCTGCATTCAGCCGGCTAGGTGGTGCAATCAGGGTTCAGCCAAGATGATTTATTTACTTAGGGAATTTGTTTAATAAAACACTTGGGACCAGATGAAATTTCAGTTGATAGTTTCAATTTATATTTACATTTGCAAGTGTATTCGGAACATCTAATATTTATTTTGCGGATGCATTACAGGGTAGCGGTGACCTTATAGGTGAGCAAAGAAATTTGTGGGACAATTGCCACCCACCTAAAAAATAAAAATACATCCATGTCTCACACCACATACAACAATAATCTTCGGATCCAAGTTCTAGATACAGAGAGCCAAATTTTAAAAACTTTTGGAAGAAGATATAAACAAATGTGCTTACATCAGAAGAGGCAAGGGGTGCTTAAACAAGATACAAATAAAAAAGAATGAAGCATGAAGGAATGGACTGATAAACCTGGTGATACTAGAATTTAAAATTTCTTTATCATAGGCACCACTCACAGGATTAAATATAAAATTACATATTTTCGTACTTCTCCTTGGTATGAAATATTTCTTTTAAAAACTGTGATCATGTCTAATAGACATGCTGAAATAAACTTCGAAAATACTGACTGGAAACGGACACACTCCAAGCACACGCTCCTGCCCAGTTTCGGCATCGTGCTAGATGGGGCTTAACCAAAGGTGAATACACTCACAATGAAATAAACATAGAACCTCGCACTTCAGGGATGCTTTTCCTTCTCTGCTATTCATAGCCAAATTACTTTCCAAACAACAAGCCATTATTTGGTCAGTATGTGGAAGAATAACATGATATTTAGATAGAACATTGCACTTCAAGTCCCAGTTCTATTCTTCAGCTCTGTGACCCTGGTGAACCCCCTCCACTGCTCGTCCGGGGATCTTCATCTCTAAAATGGCAATATTTCCCGGTGCACTGCATCATTATAAATGTCAAATAAGATAACAGGAGAAGTAGGGAAAAATAGCAAAAGTACAGTAAAATAAAATAAAAGTATAATACTCAATTACATAAACAGTAGAAAAGAAATAACCATAAATAGCAGGCTATATAAGAAAAGGAAACTTGTAATGTGAAACTGTTCTTTTAACCTCTTCAGTACTTAAAGGGTAGGTGTGCTCATCACCTGTCTGAAATGTCTTACCATAAGTAAAGATCTCAGCAGCATGATCTGAATCCTCCTGGTTCCCAAATCCCTAGAACGCAGAGCACACGAGCATTACCTATCAACAGTGATCAACAGTCATGTCACTTCCTTTACTTATTGTTACTGATTCTACACCTCTACTCATATTGGCTAAGTCGATTTACTTTAATAATAGCCAAGTCATGGCTCGCTTTATGCTCTAAATTTCATATGAATTAAAGAGTTATAAGTAAAAAATCAAATTCAAACAAAAAAATGAACAGTTACCGGCTCTCGAAGGAGAGACCTTATGCATGTAGGGACATGAAAATTAAACCACATGAGTCCACGACGAAACAACACGAATTAAAAGATACTGTGAGTTGGGGATACACTCACTGTAAATATAATTGACTAACATATCTAATAGGTCAAAACTGATGATTCAAAAACAATTAACAAGTGGAAATGGGTTATCTAATTAACAATCAAAGAAACAGAAATCAAGTAAGACTATTATTTCATTACCAAAGTAGCAAAAAACACAGAAATAATCACAAACTAAAGCTATAGCGTATTGTAAAGTCAAGTCAAATCTATAGAAAGAGAGGACGAAAGCACATGATCTTTAAAATCACTTTCAGTTCTAGAATTCTAGGAATAAGTCAATATTCCTGCTGCACTGACATTAATTATTAATTTTTTACAGGGAACTTGAACCTTTAGCCTAAATACCTATGTATGCAGACAATGTCCAGGCCAAACAAACTTTCCGCCTGGTCGCTATAAGAAAATTAGAGAATTTATGATATACTGAAAACTGATTCTAAAAGCACGCAGCGCTGATTGAGTTCCTTAGCAAGCTAGTACCATAAAAATACTACTTTCCATGGGATTTTTATTTCTAGTAATTTAAAAAAAATACATTTTCCAGATTCCTTTAAAAGGAAATCAAACCACCGTTCAGCTGAAATTCACAGTTTGAGAACATAGGGAAACCACACGCGCGCACCCGAGCTGGCCGACATCCAGAGTGTGGGTGGACGCCCCCAACACCGGCACCTTCCCCATGACGAACATCATGATTTCCGACCTCTGGTAGTCTGGCAGGTTGCTTCCAAAAAACCCTACAAGAAGTCGAGATCCATTTTACAAATTAAAAAGTTTATCTGTCCATATAGGAAAAAATTATATTTTTAACCAAAGCTTTCACTATGTGGTAAAACAATGTCTTTAAACTCTAGTGATATTAAAATTTAATGTAACTGAAATCATTAATTACATACCATATATAAGACTTACTGTATATAATGGACTAAGACAAAATAAATGTCTAAAAGCCTTTTGCTTATAGTTAACAGGGGCAAACCACCATCAATTTGAGTTGGAGTTTTAGAAAAAGGAAAAAAACCTTTTGGTAGTATTTCTGATGAAACTCTTGTTCATATACTGTGAACCTAGATTCTTATTCTGGTGAAGAAATCAATGATTAGGTCACTACTTTGGTTTCCTGGGATTGTTAAATGTCTAAAACGTCATTGTCATGGGCTGAGATTACGGTTTAACCCCGTGAGTTATCCCAACACAGATAATTCAGCTAAGAATTAATAATAGAATTAGTAACATTTAAGAAATAATAACTTGTTTACTTGTCATTTTTCTCATGCATTCTTGGGTTTTGTGGATATTTTAAGTTGCCTGCCATGGCTTTTAAATATTTACTTCCTGGTCATAAAAGACTTACAACATTAAATTAACATTTACTCAAACTTCAGACTTTGTTGTTTCTTTGAAAGATCAGAACAGATATCAAATCATGACTGTTTTTGTTCATGTCTTAAAATATAACAATCATTACAGAAAAGTTCTGATTTATGATATTTCTCTAAGAGTAAGTTACTCTTCAGCTTCTACTATTAGAATTAATAATAATCTACTTATACAAACTTGAATTATTCTACTCATGATTTTGATTGGACATTATGTGAAAAATAATATCCCACTGGTTAAAAATAATTTCCCATTATCACATACTTTAGCAATAAAAAATATCTCATGATCTTACTATTACTCAATCTGCATAAAATACATTCTTCTAGCTATGCTTACAGAGCACAAACTTCTGGGGTAATACACTACTTCGTATTTGGACCTCACAACAACCTTCTGAGACCAGGTTCTATTATTTGTCTCAATTACTTCCTCTTGTGGAAGTGAGAATAAAAGAGAGGGCAAGAACTCATACAGGAAACTAATACGAAGGCCCGAGATGAGGGCTACTACTCGTTTCCAAAGCCTATGCCATTGTTACTCTACTTCCTCCTTAGAAGATACTTTTAACTTTTCAAGAACCCAGTTAGAAATATTCCTAGTCACCGTACAAAACTGGACACTGGTTTTCGGTTCTAGGCAAGCCTGTCATTACCACAAGAACATAAAGTTCCCAGCACAACCAACTGTGAGGACAGTCCTAAAAGTAACTCATTCTCTATACCCATGGTTTGTACTGGAACTCTTAACTAAAAATGCTAATGACCACCCCCCCGCCAAAAAAAAGTCCAGAAAGGAGCTCTGTGCTATGTTATTTTATAAGAAAGAACTTGCGCCGTAACTTAAAGGGCAAAAGCTACAGCAACGCTGCTCCACGGCCTGCCAACAGCAACACTCGTCGGATGTGATGACCGCCAGAATACTGAGAGCTTTCACAAGAAAATACTGCGAAAATCAGCAGTGTGATTCAAATAAAAATCTTACTCTCTGTACTACACTGCATTTCTTTTTGGTCATGTTTTAATTTTCACATGTTATTTCTGAATGTGTTATGTCACCAAAATATTGCTTGAGTCTGCTGTAGATATGTTTTATAATAAGATACTTGAGACAATAAATTAAACCTTCTAAAGTAAAACAGTAACACTGCATTAATTAAAAGTCGCAAAAGCAATTTGTATTAACTGCGTTAAAACATAATGAGATGGTTTGATATACGATATTAAAATACCACCGAAAATCCATAAAGAATGCAAATAAATTTAAGAGTCATGCCCTGGCCAGGTAGCTCAGTTGCTTAGAGCATTGCCCCGATACCCCAAGGTTGCAGGTTTGATCCCCAGTCAGGGCACACACAAGCAGCAACCAACGAATGCATAAACAAATCAGAACAACAAATCGATGTTTCTCTCTCTCTCTCTCAAATTAAAAAAGGAAAATTAAGAGTCATCTTAAAAGCTAGGTTTACTGGACGTTGACACTAACTGTTGTAAGCGATAACTAGAGTGTCTTGCTTTATTGAGACTCCACGGTAATATTGAACTTTATCGTGGTTTCCTTTTCAGTCACTCCAAAAATCTCGACCACCTCCTACCTGCGTTGAGTAAGGCACACGTGGATGTCTGCTGTCATGAGGACAATTCCTATGTAGCTGACGAGGCTGCCACCAGGTAAAACAGAGGTACTGTGCCAACCAAATGCCTCCACGAGGTGACAGCCCCGTGTGTCACGAAGCCCTGGCAGGGGCCGGGTGTGCACACGCACTCAATAAATAGCTGTACAATGCACAGTGAACGTAGGCATATCCAAGGAGCTTTAGAGATAAGAGGGCAAAGACAGACTTTGTGTTACATGTTCCAAAGGACTTACAAACAAGGGCTCACAGGTCGGAAATTAACCCGATAAAGGTATAGGCTGAGCACCAGAATAAACTGACACATGACTCTATTATTAGAGAAGCTATTGGTGACCACTAGGAATCAGGTACCAACCCCCAGGAAGACAACGTAACTTTGAACTCATTGCAGCAGTCACGTAGTCACACTAAAGTACGGTCTGGAGGTAGTAAAGGCACGTCGGGAGGGCAGGGCCCGAGCGGGGAAAGGGTTTGCTTGCTTCAGTCTGTGTTTGTGTACAGTCAGAGCGCTGCGTCTCCCGAAATGCTCTCGTGGCTCTTCGTTTGTTTAAGGAAGCTCTTTACCTTTTTACCCTTTGTATTTTCATCACCGGGTTTTTTAAAAAAGGCCTATGACATTAAAGCGCAAGGGATCCGCCCCCAGATCCTGGTCTCCAACACCACCCCCACTGACAGGAACCCCAGCTCCTGGAGAAAGGCCTGGCTCCAGGCTGGGCAGGAAGTAGGAAGCGAGCCTGGGACAGCTTACACACGTGAGGCTCTGCTCAAAAGAAAGTGGGGGGGGGGTGTGTTACAAAGACGCAGGAGACAGCTCGCAGGGGCTCCCACTGGCCGCGGCTGGGACAATTTGAGCACCAAAAGACAGTGAGCATGGAGTGAATTATGAAGCATGAAAATATAAACCCATGAGTGCATACCAGTAATAACAGATGAATGCATGCGGCCTACACCCACACGGAGGGAAGAAAGGGGCCCTGCGTACAGAAGAACACCGAGTGCCACCTGACAGCGAGGGAGGGAGGGAGGGACTGCGGGGTCCGAAAACCGTCATTCTGCCATCATCCTGGGGAAGACAGGTTTGGGCAAGAATTATGAATGGTAGCTAAAGCAAGGGGAAATCTGAACAGCAAAATTATCTGCTTGGTCTAAAAGTGCCTTCTCAGAGATTGCTTATTATTTACAAAGGGAAAAACGGATACCGTACAGCTGAGAAACAGACCACCACTCTGAGCGATCAAAACTGAGATCCCCGACGAGAAGCAAAAGCACGTTGTGACGCTCCTCTCTACGTGACCCTCCAAGAAGAACATTCTCCAGCCAGGAATGCGTAACCTGAATTTAACCTCGAGGAAACACCAGACTAACCCAAATGAGGAAATTAAAAAAAGGGGCGGGGGCTATACTCTTAAAATAATGCCCACATTATAACGGAATGTTCCAGACTAAAGGAACTAAAGAACTATTGCAACTAAATGTGATACACAATCTAGACTGGACCAGAGACCTACAGTAACACAAACATGCTATAAACGGCATTATTCGGTCAAATGAAAAGACTAAAATATAAAAATTGGGTTACAGAACTGTATCAATGTTAACTTTCCCCGTGTTGATAACTATAGTCTGGTTATATAAGAAAATGTCTTTGTCTTTAGGAAAAGTACTCTGTGGTACAGAGCCAAGATGATTTTCAATCACTATTTAGTGGTTCATGGAAAGAAATGTCGATGTATGAATGTGTGTGTGTGTGTGTGTGCATGCTCTATCTCTGTGTGTGTGTGTACTTATATAAGCACCTATATGTACATACAGACATACGTGCACACACAGAGAAGGGGAGGGACACAAAGAGAGAGTAAATGATCACATAAATGGCATAAAATATTAATAGATGAATCTGGGTGAAGGGTATACAGTGTTCTGTGTCCTATTCTCAGGGTTATTTTCTAAATATAAATCTTCACAAGTTGAGGCTGTCACTCACCCTTGACAGATGCACTACAGAGGTCAAGTGCCTTCTGTGAGAGCATTTTTAACCACTGCTTTACACACATCATAGTTTGGAGAGGTGCAATGCACTCACCTATGGTTTGGATGATAGCATTCTGCACAATCTTCTCTTCGTTGTCTTTGGAACCTGTGTTTAAGCTGGCACCGCCTGCGGATCCCTCCTGTAAGTCACTGGCTTCCAGTTCCACGCTGAGGCGCAGATGCTTCAGCAGAGTGTTGAAGACCTCCAGCACCGTGGGCCCTGCAAGCGGTCACCGAGGTGAGCAGACGCACTCTCCCACTGTCACGTGTTCCGCAACAGAGATCACCGGAGATGTTCTAAGTGGTTGCAAAGCCTTACTGATTCATGAACAAACCGATACATTAAAAAAGGAAATGAGAAATACCTCCCAGTTACTCCAGCAAACGTTTCCTGGCTTCTCTAAGCAGCTGACTGTTTGAATCGTGGTCTGACCCGCACAAAATGTGTATCTGCCTGCAGAGATTACCAAATGCTTTCCGCCTATCTAAGCTTGCCCACTCAAAATAACGTGTACGAGGATGACATTGAACCTGACTGTTGGGTAAGAATCCATACGATTATAATAATATAGCTCACTGTAGCACAGGAAATTTTATTTTGCACCTTTTAGGCTGAAGAAGGAAGAATTCACCTCAATCTTTAGACAGACAGCCCCATTTAAAGACTTCGTGGAATGTGCGGAGCCTAGGACATGGAATCTCACACAGAATAGACATTAGTAAGTGTGATGACTCAATTTATTGCCTGTATTTCCTTTTGTACTTCAAAATAAATAACTTTCCAGTGGTACGACCTGCTTCTAGCTCTTTAAGTAACAAGACAGATGATGAAAGGTCTCTGTCCCAAATGCCTACTCTTACTTGACATTGAATGAATGTGAGTACAGATCAGTAGAACAGTCCCATTTTAATTCTGAAGTAAAAAAATATAACCAGAATCGCCTTCCAACGTCAGTAACATTGTTAAGGACCCTTTCACTCTTACAATCACGTGTAGGTGAAATACCGTGGTCTCTCGCCGTCCCTTTTCTTATCCCAATCGTCGGTTAGTTACCCAATCTTGTTGACTTTACATTCCTGTCGTGGCCATCCAATGTTAAGTTCCTTCCCCATGCCTACCACAATGACGACCACCTGTCATTTCCAACATGCCCTACACTTTGCAGCCAGGCGAATCATCCTACAGCACTTATCTGTAATGTCTGATAGAGATTACAGGAACTCCTCAAAGAGTACCATCGACTGTAGAATCAGCTCCATGGTCGGCCACAACCTGAACTTCCCTGACTTCCTCCGCATGATCACCAACATCGCAGCCAAGCAGGCCACATAAAAAACATTGTTCTTGCTAACCCACTTTCCTCTCTTCTCTGAACCCCGGTTTTCTTGTGTGTGATCCAATTCTGCCTTTCATTAAAGTATTAGGTAGAGTTGTTCAACTCCAAGGAAACGACAAGTTTCTCCTATCTGTATCCTCCCAAATCTTTACCATGTAATTGGTATCCAAAAATCTTTAAAAGAAAAGAGGAGGGCGGGAAGGAGAGACTGGTTTGAAGGACAATGCTGAGACACTAAGAACTCTGAGAATTAGCATACGAACCCAAAGTTTCAACAAAAATGACAGCACATTTAAAAACATTAGCACCACTTTCCGGGAGTTTTCCACACGCTGCTGCAGCTACGGAAAACCTTCCGAGCCAGACTGAGGCGGCAACGTTCTGCTGCTTTTCTCTTCTGCTGGCACTCACCTATGGAGCCTTTAGCAGCAATGGCGACAGCCTCCAGCAGAACCTGGATGATACCGGCTCGAACCCGGGGCGGGTCTTTCTTGCGCGCATCCAGGTGCCCCAGGATCTCCTGGATCACGTGGTGGGAGTACTGAGCCTAACAGAGACAAGACGACGCAGAGACGGGTGAGGGTCGCACGCAGCCGGCAGAGCCCGCAGGAACGAGAGACCACAGACACGCAGACAGCTGATTATGGGAGATGGGACTTATGCTCTGCAACAGCACATAGCCATTAAAATTCATCCTTTTGGAGAATAAATGTGAATATTGGAAGTATTTATGATACCCTGAGTGAAAAAAATAAATTGCAAAATACTATGTCGAGGGCTCTATACAGTCTGGAGGAGTTCATGCATGCAATATAACATAGTAAATACTCAATAAATGGTAGTTATTAGTATCAGCTCTATGCTGCTGAAAGAAATACTAATTCCAATACCAATTTAGCAGTGAAATATAAATACACAGTAATTGCATTACATAAATGTACAATAATAGCACCATCATAAAATCGTTTCATTCTTTTTATTAGATATCTTTCCATCTTGGCAAATAAAAACAATTAAGTGGAAAATAAAAATAAATGAGATAAGTAAATCAAGAACATGTTTTATATGCTACAGCAGTGATTATCAACCTTTTTCATCTCAGAGCACACATAAACTAATTACTAAAATTCTGCAGCACACCAAAACACGTATTTTTGCCAATCTGACAAAACAATATAGATACGATTTTGATTCATTCACACAGCTATTGTGTTGGCTGTTGTCATTTTTCAATTTGACCCTCGAAGGGAAAAGAGGTCAGTGCCCCTGACTGAACGGTCAGGTGCTGCGCGTTCCAAAAACCCCTGTGGCCCGTTGGTGCGCCGCGGCGCACAGGTTGGACCCTGCTGCCCTGCAGTGTACTCTGTCTTGAATGTTATGCGTATCGATGTAGAACCAAAATCACTTACCTGAATGGAATACATTATAATTTTAAAGCAGTGAACTGCAAACTCATTAGGATCCCATAGTTTGTGATGATCTAAATGCCTAGAATTAAACAATGAGAAAATTACTTCAACCATCCCTTATTTTTATTACACTTTTTTCCCTCTAGAACTCTCGACAACATGCAAAGCTTTGAGATCAAGGTTATCTAAAAGAAAGTCAATGTTCTAACTCCAAAAATATGATCTATATTCCCCCAATGGCCAGATTCTTTCATAAAACACCAACAATAAAAGACCAGACTATATACTGGGTAAAACTTTTAAGTACCTACATAACCTGGTAAGAAAGAAAAGTTGCTCACACGTCGAACCCCACGAAAAGGCAAGCATCCGCAAAGTCAAGTACACACTGAAGCAGCAGCTGTCCCAGGCAGAGCTTTGGGTACTGAGTGGCTGGCGGGGTGGACATGGAAAGGGCCGTATACGCAGAAGACCAGAGACAGAGCTTAGAGTCCGCCCAGGAAAGGCAGGCCATCCGCTCAGAAGTTCTTACACCAATCCGGGGCCCCCTAAAGGAGGACCCCTCAGCGAACCTGGGAGAACGTTCTGTTGTGGAAGACGGTCACGAAGCTAGCTGCCTGTGTCGGTCTTGGCCCTGAGGGGAACCGCAAGGGAACAGAAGTCCACGCACCTAGCACCTAGGCTCTCGCTTGGTCTGAGCGAGTTCGCAAAACGTGCGGCTCAAAAACCTGAAGACGAGAACGCATTACAAGTTCAGAGGGGTGCCTGGAGAGCCCTGCAGCCATGCCTTCTGTGAAAGTGAAATGAGGCCTCCTCTGGAGGAGACACCACCAACCCAGGCCTCGAAGAACCCCCACAAGAAAAGTTACAGCCAGTGTGAGCTCGAGTTAAAATTCGCAGAACACCCACGGTGAAGAGCCACTAGGGACGAGAGGCAGCAGAACCCAGCCCCCCAGCCCTGGAGATACCGGTGGAATTAAAGGATTCAAAATTCAAAATAAGTTTCTTTGCTTAAATAGAGAAAAAGGGTGTTAAAACTCTGGCAGCTGAATAAAAGCCCATCGAAGATGACAGGCAGATCTGAAAAGTAACTGAATGCAACTTTCATACATGAAGACATGGCACTGCAAGGTGAAACACTACCAGCGCAAACAGCCAACCAGGAGCTAAGGGTCAGCGACCGGATCTGCGGACACGTCCTGGACTGGGCACGGAGAAGGAAAGGCACCAACCATGCGCGGGGGCGTGTAAGAGACATGAAGGGAAGGGGGAGGCCTCGCAGACACTCTTTCTTCATCGGAGCCCCGGGAGACCAACGGCAGAAGGCGCACAGGCTGTGTTTGAGGGGCCGGAGACCAGGGGTTTTGCTCGTTAAAGACAACCGAAGGCCAAGAGGAGCCCCGATCTTCGGGTTTAGGAGTCCACTAAAGGTAAAGTGAAGGTTACCAGTCTACAAAGGAAAACAACTCACTTCTGAAAGGAATGTACTAGATTCAAAAGTAACTCACAAATAGTAAACTGGCTACCTACAGACTTAAATATAAAAATGTAAGATCTCTACAGTGGAGCCTAAACTATCTTTTTCTTGTTTCCTACCTTCTTTCTCTTACTGACCCTTTAACTACAGCCAGTACTCCAACCAGTGGTTTCAACCAATCTCTGCTCTTCACTCAAAGCCTGCACCATCTTTGCCTCTGCTCATGCATCTCGTCCCTCTAAAACCCACTTAGCCACCTAGGCCTATCTCCAAAAAAAAAAAAAAAAAAAAAAAAGATAACCCCATAACATCCCAAATTCAGCTTGAATTCTGTATTTCGAACAGCAGTTGTTGGCCTTTTCTCATAACCGACACATTTAATTACCAGTGCCCGTCCATTAGCCATGACGTCTGTTAAGGACCAGGACAGTTTTACATACATATATATTCCCCCGAACACCTGACACTTTACCTGCAGGGGACACTTAGTATTTAATTAAATAGCTAATACATAATTAACTATTTCATTAACATTAAATTAATTAACAGATAATCAGGATTTAAGTTCATTAAGCTCTATATGGAATACAGCCCACTTTCAAGTTACTCAAGTGACCAAGGACAGTTAACTGGGTAACTTCTTTCTTCCAGGAAAGCTCTGTAGAATTTAAAGGCTTTACAGATTACCTCTCAATGAATAATACTTCATAAAAGTATTACAATAAACCTGGAATCCTTAAACCAGCATGTCTAGCCCTGGCCGGTGTGGCTCACTAGACTGAGCACTGGCCCACGAACCGAAAGGTCGCTTGTTCGATTCCCAGTCAGGGCCCATGCCTGGTTTGCGGGCCAGGTCCCCAGGGGGAGTGTGCAGGGGGCAGCCGACTGATTGTTTTGTTGACCACAGAGGTCAGCAGACCAGGACATCCACAAGCGGCACTGTTTTAGTCCTTTACTGTGCACATGTAAATGCACCTGAAACACAGTAACACCTGTATTTCAAGGTCTGTGTGTAGAAGTTCAGCATAAACAATGCACCTGGCATCAAGCACAGGTGTGCACTTGGTCGCTGAGAAGCAGCAGCCGGTGAGGCGGCCGCACCGGTGCTGAGACACGCGTGTCTGACTCGGTCCTGCACTGCCCCGCAAGGCCGCACGGCTCCATTATCCGCTCCCTCCTGTAAGACAGGGCACTGCCCTCTGTGAGTGCGCGAACGCAGAACTGACGGCGCGCAGCCGCAAACAGCCATGACCATGCCAGCTACTCACGCAAACACGGGCCTGACGGCGTTATTCATGTTCCCAAAGGTCGCACGGCCCAGCAGCTCGCGGAAACAGTTCTCGGCCAGCACCGCGGGATCCTCCTCTTTGTCGGCCGCGGAGGGGGAGGCGGGAGGGCCTATGCGGCTGGGGACGCAGGGGACAGTAAACAAACATGACCGTGGGAATCCCGGCGCTAGTTCCAGCAGGTAAACCGAACGCGCGCCACCTCCCAGAGACGGTAAAGTAACGTTTTCTTCTTATCCCAAAGTATCTTAGAAGAACGGGCAAGCAATACACTGTTTAACTCTTTTGTTGGAAAACATTACAAAGTAAACAGCTATTATTATTATTGTTATTGTTATTTCTAGCTCCATGAAAAAGCATGCTGGATCTCTAAAGAATAACAGTTTGGCTAAAATTTTTATTTCCCACACTTGCAACTTTAAGCAAGTGTGAATATATTAGATCAGATACCGATCTGGATGCTCAATAATAAGCAGCATGTAAAGTATAAAACTATTCTAAAACAAATAAAACCTTACGTGTACGAGTAAAAATCTGTGCTCTCCTAAGCCTAAATGTGATCACGAAAGATGAACCATTTTTCAGAAAGGGCCCATATTTAAACTCACTCACATTGACGAGACCGCGATTCACAGCATACTAAAGACAAAACCGGCTCAGCCTAGCGAGCAAGCCCACACCCATTTATGCGAAGGCAATGCGGCCCCAACCCTAAAGTCCTTAGTCAATACCTGTCGACCTCCTCTATCTTCTGCATGTTAAAGAGCAGAGATGGCACAATTTTATCCATATGCTGGGGTTCCCAAATTGTAGCCCGAAGTTCATCATTAACTGTTTTGCGAACCACGCCTTGAATACCCCTGATTCCAGCAATTCGAATTCTAGAAAAAAAAAAAAAGCAAGTCATGAAAAAGTGATTTAAACAAGTCTGCTTGTTTAGCTAAAAGAATAAATCCCAAGTAGATATTGTTACCTCAAGTTAATAAAATGGAAATAACACAACAAGAAGCCTGAGAAATTAAAATTTTAATAATCTAAGATGGACAAAAAGATGAGTCAGCTCCAAAAAAGGCTTACTTTCAATACTATCTTTTTAAAATCAGCACTTAAAGTCTAAAAGGACTGTAAAATATAGTAATATCCGGTCTAAGTATAATTTTTAATAAGAGAATTTAATCAAAAGCTCTAGGTTTTCCTTAAGAAAATGACAGTAGCTGGGAGCAATGCGCCAGGCTCTCTCCATTTCTTGCCTCGGGCTCTGACGCTGAGCCCACGCGGGACGTCGCTCTCTCCGAACGCCCTTCAGTGCGCGCCCAGGCTCTTCTACGCCTCCTCCCCACAGGCACTGGCCTCCCCGAGCCCCCCTAGAGGGAGACTGGGATGCTGAGCCGGTTCCTTTAAGGGCGTGACACACGAGAACTAACCAAAGGGAGTGCAGATAACCTCGGCCACATAGATACACACATGTAGCTGTGTGTACTGACATGTATGTTATCATGCGTATCTGTGACTTACAATTCATCCCGCAGTGAGGCAGTGCTGCCCCAACCTTCCGCCCCCACCCACCGCCCCAACTTCCTCAAGTTCTTCTTCACTCCATATATACATTTATAGGTTCGAGAATGAAAAGTGATGAGAAAACAGCCTATGAGAGCAGAGGTGCACTCGTAACCCAGTCACCCTAAAACACATTCCTTCTGGCCAGATTTGACTATTACTTTCTTTTTGCTACTACTGGATACAGTGAAGGCCTATTCAGCTTATCCAGTACCGTCTTCCAACACAAAGCCTGTGAACAGGGACAGAGCCCGGCAGCTGTGGGGGAGGGGACGACCCGCCCTCCAGACCCGTGGGGGAACGACCCAGGCCGCCCGGGGCGGCAGAGGGGGACAGGGAGGGGCGGTGTATCACTGAACAGGTCAGAACGTGAACTGGGAGACACAGAGACAAATGCTGCCCGCTCTGAAGTTGTGTCTAGGCGCACTGCTTTCTAAAACATTTCAAGGGTGAGAGATCCTCAGCTACCACAAGCGGGCAAGCCTGATGCTACTACAAAGGTGTTCGCTTTAGGCACCTGCGGCTACTCCTTGGGAGATGACAAGGTGGAGCAGACAAGATGACATCAGAACAGGGGTTCATGCCTTGCGACACAGGGGCCTAAATGGAGCAGGCAGGGGGTGCTGCCCCTGTCTGGGGGAGGTGGGGCTACACAGGTGGCACCCAGTTCAGATCTAGTGTCCAGCCTCACCGATTATTCTAGCCACGACCCTCAAAAAACATTTATGGTTTCCTTACCAGTAATCTAGACCAACTGTCTTACCTAAAGCATAGGAATGTTGTACAGTTTAAATAAGCTAATTCATGTAAAGTGCTTATGCAATAAAGGGTTAAACAAATTGGCAGACAGTAAGCACTCAATAACTTGTCTGCTCATGCTGCTCAGCATTATGATGATGATGATGATGATGATGATGATGATGATTTCTACCACAGCTGAAGGTTGCTCAGGAAATTAGAGCTTAAGACCGTGATACATGACTTTACATGTGGGAACTGCTTCTGCAAGGCAAATATTTTAAGAAAATCTTCACAGTGATCAGACCCATTCCCCACTTTCCACTGTGCATGTCCCCTACCCCCCGAGTTCCACCTGAAAGGGTTTTGCTAAAATTAAAAGGAATGATACCAAATATCTAAATCTAAAAGGGAAACTAAAAGGAATCAAAATAGGCCCGAAGACAACCAGAAGGACTTTTACTTAAGGCAAAGCAGGGAAAAAAAATCAAACCCTTTAAGTATGGTAAAACATTTTCATTTACTCACTTGCTTTACAGTGATTCAGATGAAATGTTGGAATTTTGGAATTTCGAATATCATATAATACTGGAAAGACCAAGACTTAGGAAAAAGTACCACAAGACCTTTCATTTGTGTGTAGGAAATTTCAAGTTTCTTTTTGTAAACAATAATGAAAAATGTCACAGGAAAATACTTCTATATTCAAAAGAAGTTCTTTCACTAGGGGGCACTAAATACCTAAAATAAGATAACTTATGTAATACATTTTTGTATTTCTTAAAATGCATCCTTTCATTAATTTTAAGGATGCCATCAACACTTTTCACCTGCGTTGACTTATATGTGAAACTCACCACAACCAAAATTTGAGAAATGTGTACGTGTAGTTTATGAATCCATACAATATTAAACATAATAATAAAACAGCATTCTGGACATTTTCTATATTTTTTAAAAAAGCAATATTGTTACAATATTGAAAAAATCGCCATTTTATTTAGGTAATCTTTATACTTTTTTGCCCCATTAACATTTTAATGTCAGCCCCTGAGAACAGAAAACAGTTTTATAAAATATTTTTTAATGTCCTTTAGGGCAGGGAAAAGAGATTTTAGTGGCACCTGGGAGAAACAGGAACTTAATTATTGTAAGACAGTTACAGTTATCTTCACCTTTCTCCGTCTTTTCCCTCATAACCAAGGAAGAATATCAGGGGTCTAACTGACCCTGAGGAAAAATTACTTAACTGCTTCTCAGACAGAAACAGATCTCATATCTAAAAACAATGATTAAATCACCTCTCAGCTTTCTTTCTCCAAGTTAAAATAACTTTTACACTCATTTTTGTTTGTATAAACCAACACTGTAGCTTACACTATAAGCTAGTTATATTTCTGCACATTTCCTTATTTATTTTCAAAGAATTACAAAGCCTGCTAAATCTTGCAAAACTGCTCCATATAACTCTGCATTCAGGTTAGTTTCTTTCTTTTTACTGTTTTATGGTACAGTTCAAATTACTTTCTGTTATTTACCAGAGTCGTTTTGGCTTCAATTCTTAACTTTCAACCTATGGATTGTGTTTCCAGAGAAGCATCTGATTCGATTACTAGAGGGTTGTATGAAGAAGAAATGTTTAAAAATGCTCGCGTTGTTATGAGAACCGAGACTGACAAGGACTCGGTAACATACATTCCATCCACGTATTCATTCAGCCAGCACTTCCTGAGAGCCTCCTGCGGCCCAGCAGTGTTCGAAGTGCCAGTGACACAGCAGGCCTCGAAGTAAACCTGTGGCCTCCTGGAGACCACGTTCCCCGGACGGGCCAGAGCAAGTACAGCTACGAGCACAAGAGAAACAGCGACTGGCATGGGGTGGGAAGACGGGTATTTGAGAAATAAGCGGTGGCTAGGGCAGGGCTCTCATGACGAGGTGACATCTGCGGAAATCCGAACACAGTGAGGCGAGAAGCCATGTGGGTGCCCTTGAGTTCTATGCAGAGAGACCGCTCAGTCCCAAGGCCTTGGGGGGAAGGGTGCCTGACGTGTTCCGGAAAGAGCAGGGAGAGCCCGGTGGCTGGGCCAGAGTAAAAGGAGGAGGACAGATGGGATGACAGGCTCTGACCCTGGTGGGAGGGGGGAGGGCATAGAGGGGTGCCCTGGGTTACTGTCAAGGCTTCGAACATTATTTGCAATGAGTCAAGACACCACACTCCATTTTGCTGGTACAGTAACAGCAATGGGAAGCTGCATTTCAGGACCAAAGCATGTATTTGCACATTTCCCTGGGTAATCACTGTGTCATCTGTAAACACGGGACTCATCAGTGAATCACTCTGAATCACAGGGCAAACGATACCCACTCTGTCCGTGTTTCTGGATCGCTGTGGCAGGAATGGCACATGGCACTGAAGCGGGACACGAAGAAGTCGTAACGTCTGTGATAGGAGGGTGTGTCCTCTTCGATGTTTGCAAACTTGACGAACTGAAAGAAAATGAACAACATAAATGTGTTAATCACCTTTTTGAAAGTGTAGACAAAACACATTTACTTTCATTCATTCCTTTTCACGTTAACAAAAAATATCCAAGAAGCAAATGAAATGTATAAAATATCATACATAGCACCAACATACAAAAACAATTTTTAAATAACGAACTGCAGAAAATTAAGGCTACAACATATTAAACATTAACTATAACTTGCTAATCCAGTTCCTTTGAGTGAGTGAGCTGACTCTTTGCAGGAGGAGAGGCCTGACGCTAACGTGGCCCGCACGTCCTGGGTGCTGGCTCCACCGATGGGCTCCCAGGCCCAAACCCAAGGGCCTTTCATTTCTTTAATTTATTTATTTTTATTATTTATTTATTTATTTATCTTTAGAGGGGAAGGGAAGGAGAGAGGGAGAGAAACATCAATGTGTGGTTGCCTCTTGTGTGTCCCCTGCCGGGAACTGGCCTGGCAACCCAGGCATGTGCCCTGACCGGGAATCGAACCGCGATCCCTTGGTTCGCAGGCCCGCGCTCAATCCACTGAGCTACACCAGCCAGGGCGCCTTTCATTTCTTGATTGTGGAGGAACAATTTCTTGACAGCTGTTACACAGCACCTGGAAAAGCGGGCATAACCTCTACAGAGGAGAAAATTACTGAGATGGGTAGCATTCATTCTGCCTCCTTTCTAATGATTAAAAAAAAACAAAGGAAATCCGCGTGTTCAGGGAATTTTAAATCTCCTGCATGAATCACAGACCCTACCTTTTCTCGTTTGCTCTCATACTCTCTTGGTGGTTTGGTGACTCTGTACACGAAAGAGCCTAAAGCAATAGACTCTCGGTTTAGTTGTAAGTTTGCACACAGCGCATCTGTGGACAACCTGCTGGGACACAGGACTAATGGTGCTAAAAGGCCACATCTCAAAGGATTACTTAGCCAGGTTTACTGATGCTCTCCAGGAAACAAAACTGAACTAGCAGTTTAATCTGATTCAGCCAGAGCTAAGTCATCTGTTTTAAATTATGTTTTTATATGATTCACATTATCTAGAAAAAAAGCCAGAAATAATACAGTCGCTTGAGAGTAAACTGGAATTCATTCCCTATTTTGTATCGTACACTGTGCTAGGTACTTGCACATGAGTTCTTATTTAATTATTCCAATAACCCTGTAAAGAATGTGTCCTTTATACCCACTTTACAGACTGGAACACTGAAATTCATAGGTTAAATCATTTGCCCAAAGTGACACAGTAAACAGTGAAATCGGTGGCATTACAGTCCTGGGGTTGGACATTCATTTTCAAGATTCCCATAACTACACACTAACCATGTGAATAGTTTGGGAAAATATTTATAGTTTCCATAAAAATAAACCTTAAGTGACATGAGAAAATACTTAATAACAAAAATAAAAAACATACACACCAAAGTCTATATACAATATGTTCCTTTACAAAAATATGAACTTTGTAATTCATATTTTAAGAATAAAAATATTGAAGGATTACTTCTGACTGTTAGAATTATAGGTGTCTTGTTTACTTTTACATTTTCTAGCATTTTCCAAATTTGCTACAATAAACACGCATTACTTTTAAAATTAGAAAAAATTCATCAGAAACAAAAATCTGACCATCACAACGTTAAAAGCACTGCAAACGTTTCAGGAGGAAAACTGCGACGCCCTCTTCACCCAGGGGCAGCCCCAAGCAGCAGTGGGGTCCGCGTACCCACTGCCAGCAGCAGCCCCCGTTGAGTGAGAGCAGCTCCGCCCCAGCGGGTGGACGCACTCAGCACACCCTCCTTTCTGACCTCTTTGTGGAAGAGCTCTTCTGACTCCCGTAGCTCCGGGGGCTCGCTGACAAGCTGGAAGCACATACACTCTGGGCTACAATACGCCAATAAACGGGACTTGTGATCAGACGGAGGAGTGGAGACAAGTGGGGCACACTACATGGCGCAGAGATCACGAGCAGTTAGAGGGCCCTGGATTCGGACCTGGGCTGACTAACAAAACGTGGGACCTGTGAAACGAAATACTTAACTCACACGGTTGTGGAGGGGTTCAAATGAGAACCAAAGGGAAGTTAACAAAATGCCTTGCACGTAGTATACACTCAATAAAAAATGTCCTAATTGTTTTCACTTAAAAATGTAGTTGGAAAATTAGATTATGTTTCTAAAGGTACGATAAAAAGCAGCAGCCATGAAATTCCTCAGAAGCGGATTTTCTTGCACTAAGTACTATTAAAATTTTGAACCCAAAACATTCTTTGTAGAGTTTTTTTGTTTTGTTTTGTTTTTTTTGGTGCGTGTAGTACATTTTTTTCAAAATTTTCTACAAACCCCCCTCATTTTGTGTGTATTTACAGCATGTTTAGCGGCACCCGTGACACCACTAACGCTCCCCAGCCCACGCTGAAATCAAGTGTTCGGGATGGGCTGGGGTGGGGGAGCGCCCTGGCCGAGAAGCACTGCACTGGTGAAGGGAGGGGCCTCGGTGATGGGTCCCTACGGGCCACTGGCAGCGACGCTCAAAGAGAAAGGGGAGAACAGTCCTGAGGCTTGAGAAAAGTGAGATGGGTCAACTGAATACAGGAGGAGAAAAGGGAAAGTAATTCAGGCTTTCCCTAGATCCTGATCCTCAACGACAGTGTATTGATATGCAAAACACCAGGTCTGTTGTAGGGAAGGCCTGGTATCGACTCTGTTCTACACAGCAATACTCCATTGTGTCTTTGGACAAGTTGCTTAGCTCCAGTTCCTCATCTGTTGTTATAAAAACCTGGATGGGAACATACAGATTGGCTGAATGCCTGAAAGCTTCCTCAGAGATGAAGCTGGAACTGGAAGATTGAACGTGATGCAATAAAACTATAGCAAAGAGAAGATGATCACTGCATTTTCTTTTCTTTTCAGATACGCGTTCTCCAACCCAGCACATGCTTAACAAACTGCGGTTCAGGGTAGAAGAAAATGAACGTGGCCAGCAGGAACGGTTCAGACGTCTGGTAGGAAGGCAGAGGGAAACACGCCCTTACTTGCACTTGTATGGCCAACTGATGTTCTGCTGCCTCCTGCTGGGCTAATGGCACGGATTTCACAAGGAACGACAGAAAAAGCGGGAGACAAAGGGACCTAATCGTCTACATCCGGACTGGCTGTCCAGAGCATTTATTGACCTTTCTCGGGTGAAGACATTCTCAGAAGAGAGTAATTCTGGAGATGATAATCCTAACAAAACCTAAAATTAGTAAGCAAACAGTTTTACTCACGGAATTTGTTCCAAGGACTTGAAGCTTTGGTTCCCCGGATTCCAGAAGCTTTGCCACCATATGAAGAAAGCTCTCTACAAATGGCTTGATGCTTTGGGAGTGGCAGGCCATAAGAAGTTGGTCCAAAGCCTCCATAGCAATTAAAACGTACCTAAATGTAAGAGCGTGATAATGTCAGAACATTTCCAGCTGTCTGAATTCTGAGTGCTTCTCACTGAAGAATTAAAATAAGTGTAAGTACACAAAACGTAGGAAGGCGGATTCAGTAGTTTCTAAACGAACCCGTGGTTCTCCCAAGCACAGATGGTCTTAGATGCAAACCGGCCCTCAGGTGAGCGGGACGGACTGGACTGCACCACCCCACCCCTCCTTCCCAGGGGTCCGTCAGAGCTCCCTCCACAGGACCTGCATGGACCCCTGTCTTCACGAACAAGGACGTTTTCTCTTTCCCAGGCTTTTAACCACATTTTTGTATCTGACCCAAAATAATATTGCTTATTATAAGCAATGTGCCTAAATTTCCAACATAATCTACTAGTATTTGTAAACATGAATAGATAAAATATCAGCAACAACAGATAAGGAAGTGTCTCGTAAGTGTACCTTATGAATTCACTGAATGTTAAAGCTTACAGTAAAAACTAAAACTCAGACTTCCGTTACCTGCGCTTCAGTAATCACCCGTAAAACTGCCTGTGTCGAGACTCGCAAAAATGCTCTGTGTGACAACGGTGTGGAGGCAGAGAAGCCAATGCGCACACCGCTTGGAGAAGGAGCACTCTAAGAAACCGGAATCACAGAACGACAATATGGGGAAGGAGCTAATCCGAGTTACACAAATTATTGCTGTTCAAGCTCAGAAAAGGGGGTAAGGTGGAAGACCTTTATTCACAGGGAGTTTTACAGCAGGCATCATTCAAAGCAGCATGCTTACAGCCTCTGAACCCCAACATCTAAGCCTCATACAGTTCTTTTATTACTCTGCTGACAGGGAAAACAATGGAGCTGTGTTAAAAATCAGCTGGTTAACAGGGTCTTTGTTTGCGATTTAGAGACTGGTTTTCAAATTACTGGACCAGACTAATAGACTAAGAGAGTCAATTCTACTATTTCCATTAGAGAAATCTCAGAAATTAATGGATACTTAAGCTAAAGGCAACTCCATTAACTCACAGGAGTCTATTCTTAAAATCTGAGCCCTATGAAAGCAATAAAAGCTGCAGCATCCATGTGGTATTACACAATTCCTTGTATGTTTTATCCTCTATAAAGCACTTTTGCCTGATGGCAAAATAATTTACAGGGTGATTTAGCCTAGGGGGCATTTTCCAAAGACACAGTATTAGCAACAAGGCCTTTCCTTACCCAGAGCGATGTCTGACAACATCCCGGCTCAACCTTTCTGCCAGGTAAGAACCAATTCGATCCAGTTTCTCTGGGGCAGACACTGCATAAAACGTCAACTTCTCCATATCGGCTTTAACAAGGCCATCCTAAACATAACAACAAGATAAGCAGGTTATCTGTACTTTCGTGCTTGCTTTCTGTATTTCTAACTGCTATTTGCTGCATAGTTTCCCTTTCTGGATTGGTGATGAAGCCACATTTATGCTGAACCTTTCTGGATACAGCTTCCTTAGTGCTAATATTCACTGCTCTGGATATGCAGAATTTTTAAAAAGTTAAACAAATGTCCCGTTTAGGCAAAGCGCTGACATATACCTTCATCAGAATGAATTACTCTAACATCGTCATTTAAACATGACTGCATCTCACCCACTTTTTTTTACCCCTTACTAATGTTAACGAGGAACAATCTATACAATAAAGTGCACCCAAGCATATGTAATTTTAAATGCGACCGCTGTACACATCTGTGGAACCACCAGTAACAAACAAGGCGCAGAGGACCCCCATCATCTGCCACAAACCCCTCGTGACCTTGCGTCTCCAGGTGACCACCGCCCCGCTTCTCATCGCCATCAGCCAGCCTGCCGGGTGCAGTCACAGGGCTGACTCTTCCTTCAACAGTTCGCCTGGGCAGCTCCTGCTGGGCCTTCAGGTCCCGCCATCCTCCGGAAAAGCTCTCGCTGCACCTCGCAACAGCCCTCCCGAGTCGGTGGGGGGAGGGGGTGTTCTTCCCACCTGCTCTTTTCGCTCGGGGCACTTATCTCTACTGTCACGTTTAGCCGTACTGTTTTGACAGTCTCAAACAAATGCCAGTCCGGTGCTAACCCGGGATGGACACCAGGGAAGTACCGTGAACAAAGAACTGCGTTAACTCATTTAATCTTCACTAGATCCTCACGAAGTAAGCGCTATTTGTAATTTGTATCTCGCAGTGGAAAGCCGAGGGACTGGCCCAAGATCACACCGCTGGTCGCTTTACGGAATGGCTGCGCCACGTGCCCCTCACTCGCCCGCTCTTTGAAGGCAGGCCCTGCGGCCAAAGACCTCTGCGGCCTGGGCACCAACTGTCCGATCCTGCGGGGTGTCCGAGGTTAGCTTTTTGTTCAATGAGTTGAAAATAAGAGATGTGGTCAACTGAGCTATGCGGTGAGGTTCCTGTAAACCTCGCTTTTAATCTTACTGTACAGACTGCTGTTTAAGTAAATCTTATCTAAGTACCTGGTACAATACTCTTCCTGTGGTCATTCTCTAATTTACCTGCCACCATTTCCATGACCGAAGCTCCCTCACCACCTACAACTGAGGTGCACACAGCAGACACCTGGACTGTCCACCATGTTCCTCCACAGTGGGGCCTCACCCCATCTTCGTAACCAGCTGGCCCAGACTACTGAGGGCAAGAATCGAATAGTGAGTCTGCTAAATAACACTTCTGAAATGGTGCACCAGAGATCGTGGCCAGCACGACTGGCGTCCATTGCATTCTGCAATCTGAAGGCTCTTGGTCTCAAAAAACATGCCTCTTGCTTTCTGAACCTTTCCCTCGCCTGGCCCATCAGCTGCAACAAAGGGACTAACGTCCACTTCTCCAGGCGGTGCACATCTTTCAAAGCTCAGCACATCTTTCTCGGAGAACACTTCTCAGAGACTGTCGATCCACAGGGACACCCTCCTGCGTTACAGGAAAAGCACTTCTCCACCTGCTTCACCCCGTGTTTCACTTACTGGTTTACGCACCGTGATTTAGTATTTAGTACGCTTTTGCTTTAAATCAGCCAATGGATGGAAAGCTCCTTAAAGGCAGGAACCATATCTCAGGGTTTTTTACATGCCACAAATTATGCAGGATATGTGGCAGCCAGCAGTATTTAATCGATGAGCCTCCTCTAACAGCTGAATGTGTAAATCAGGTTGATTAAAAATGCGATATCTAAATGAATGTGAAGACAGCCAAAAGGTTTCTATTGATGGCTATATTTTAAAATAAAGAAAATTCTGGAAATCGAACCCCCCTACGTTAATAATTTTTATTCATAGCCACAAACACTAGACCAAAGGAGTCTAAGAAAATTTAGGAATGTCAAAACGAAACCTTTGAAACTATACCCAGTTGCTTTGAAACCAGTGATCTTCCACAGTAGAGTAACTTTGATAAAAAATTTATAAGAATTTAAGTGAAAAGAGAAGAGACTCTGCCTGGAGAACTTACTGCACATTTCACAGTTCCCTTCTAAAAACCGTGGCCAGTCCTATCCACTCTTTCTTCCTCCACACCCACACCAGCCGCCGTTCCGGCCGACCCCAGGAGCTCACCGTACCCCGTCTCTCCGTCACTGCACCGCGCGCACAGGGCGGTTCGCAACTGCCTGCTTGCTTGTCCGTGAGGACGGTGAGGCCAGAAAGCCAGGTCTGTGTTCACAGTGGGATTCTTAGCGTTTCGCACAAATACTCTGGCAGCAGTTCATAAATTTTGGTGAGGGAGTTATTACTTAAATTTAGAACTATACAGACAGAACGTCACCTGTCCATCATTCCCAAGTTATGCCCAATCTATGAAAAGTATCTGAAAATTAGACAAGCAAGCACTGGTCGTTTAAAAGCAAAAGAAAGAGAAGTATACAAATAGCAGAACACACGGTGAGACTGAGGGGCACGAGTAGAGAAATGAAACGAGGGAAACCTTAGGGAGGTCAGCAGGGGGGAGGATGGGTCAGCAAAGAGAAGGACCAGGAGATGTAGATCGAATTACTTTTGGATCTTCGGGGAATATGTTGTCCACCAGGCGCTTGTAGCGAGGCCGCAAAGCGGAACAGCAGCAACACACTCCTGTTCAAAAAAGAACAAAATCACAAAGTACAGAGATTATTCACACTGTAAATGGACCCTGAAGTGCAAGTTTCTAAATTGTACGGGTTATTTAAAATAAAGGGGGAAAATCAAACTGCCACGAACAGAAAAACACGTACAAATTTAGGTACTGATTAAGAAATGAAAAGGTCTGCCCTGGCCGGGTGGCTCAGTTGGTTGGAGTGTCACCCTGTACGCCAAAAAGGTTGCGGGTTCGATCCCCAGTCGGGGCGCGTAAAGAAGAGAGCCGATGTCTCTCTGTCTCTCTGTCTCTCTCTGTCTCCCCCCACTCCCTCTTTCCCTCCCCCTCAGTCCCTCTCTCTAAAATCTATAAATACGTCCTCAGGTAAGGATAAAAAAAAGATGAAAAAGTTATATTTCTTCTCCCCTCCCCAAAGCTACCAGGCACTAACGAGTGATTCCAAAGTTCAAACCCAAATTATTCGGGGGCGTGGGTGAGAATGCACACACACGCACGGAGAAGCCTGCGAATCCGCCCTATGAAGCAAGCACGCAATCGCTGCTCCCCGATCCGATCCTCCTCTCTGATCTCTCGCTGCTCTCCGCACTTCCGCTCTACTCCCCCCCACCCCGCCCGCTGGACCCCATCCACTCGGCTCCAGCCACAGTGGTCTTAAAATGACAGTCCACTCCTCCTCGCTGGTGAAGTCGGTTCGTACTTTTATTTAGATGATAATCATATAAGAAACTACAATAGATGGGGAAATGCACGGAAAGGCAAGTCCGGGAATTATTTTTAAATGCTCGAAGGTTGCTCTATATATTCTCAGTTGCTGATGTATTGAAGGAGCAATGGATTTGGATCCGGAAGACCAGCGCTCACTCCAATTCTTTAAGTTTCTACATGACCTCAGCTCCACGGAAAGAACTATGTAAGTGGGAAGAATCGGTTCTCTTGCCCTGCAAACCAATAACTTAATAGGAACACTGGTCTTGAGCCATTATAAAGTTATTCTCACGATTTAGGAAACTGGGGTATACAAGTCACTGTATAAGTGTGCATTTGCATACATCTAAAACCCAAAATACGGAAGGAGGGGACACTTGGGCTAGAAGTGAAAAGAACTCAGATCTAAGCAGACACCTGCTACTATCTTATCGTCACGCGAGAGACGCCCTCAGATCCCACTCTGCCCATGAAGTACAGAGCATTGGTCACGCACGCAGCCGTATACCAGCAGCTGTACACCAGCTGTCAACCGAGTGCCCAGCACAGGCCGAAACAAGGAAGACTGACCCAGAGCCGCAGTACTTATTAGTGGTCAAATCCATCAGCCTCCAAATATTTCCTTGGCACCTACTATGTGGTATCATGCCAGATGCCACAGATGCAAGAACGTATGAAGGACACAGGATCTCTGGCCTTGAGGAGTCTATAAACCGTTATAAAAAGTGGTGACTAACTCAGCGGTCTATACTTAGGCTGATAATATAAAATGCTGTCCATTGTTCGGCATGTTTTTACTTTAACAGAATAAAAACAATGTTAAAGAGTCCATTAGGAGATTGTTTCATATTAACACCAAAATGCCTGAATTCTTTTCAGAGTTCAAAATCAGAACACAAATCTGATGATCAGAAAGAAAAACAAGGGTAACAGCCAAATAAGCAAAAGTCAGATTCCTGTGTTCACTGTACATGATACAGATATACTTCAGATGAGTGTCAGCACCCTGAACCAGGTCCACATCAAACCTGTACGAGCGATCAACTCATACAGGGCACTCAGCTAGTACGTGATGCTTGCGATGAAAGAGGGTGATAACCTGTTAGGAAGATTAAAATGAATACGGTGCCAACACGAACGCCAGGCCGAAGGAACCACAAACGCGGACGGCCATCACGGCCAAGAGGCCGGCAGCGGGCCGGAGACAAGCCTCGGCCCCTCGTCGGGATGCTGAATTGTTATTTTCAACAGTTAAGGATTCTTAACAAGCTGCTAAGTTTCCTTTACGTTGACCCTGTCTGGTATTCTATATTGCTTTCACTTTAAAGAGCCTGCAACAACTGTGACCTTCGGATACATACACCACCCGGCCCCTACTTTCGGAACGCTGAGGCCTACCGGGGAGACGGGTGGGAGAAAAAGGCAAAGGGCCACGCAGGCAGCGTGGGGTGAAGGGCAGGGGTCTGGGCCGGACGGACCTGGGGTGAGCCCGAGGCCTCTCGCTGTCCAGCTGGGGGCTCGCTTTCTCTTCCTTCACGCATGTTCCCTCAACAGTCAAATAGGTATAATCGTACCCCTTTCATACTTGCTGGGAAATCATACGCGACTGTACGCAGAGTTCTTACTAAGGGTGTCACACACGGGAAGCCCTGAGTACGACGGCAGCTACTGTTAGCAGGGCAGGGACGGAAGTACCACAAGAGGGGTCCGCAGGGGGCTGGGCCCTTGACACAACATCCCCAACAATGTGAAATCTTTGCTGTAAACTCATCACCTAAATCACAGCAATTATTACGGGTGGCTCACAATGAGCTTTCAGGAATGACGTCGGCATCGGTGGGGAGCTGCCATTTCTGGCCACGATGTGCGTGCGCGGTGCTGCGCCATCACTCACTCGCTCGTACTCGGACTCGTTCTCGTTCTCGCCCAGGTGGTGCTGTCCTCTGTCTGAGAAGTGGGGGAACGGGGGCTCAGGGGGGCCCGTGCGTCCCATCACACAGCTGGTAAGCAGAGGAGCTGAGATTCCAACCATAGCTGACGACTTCCAAGGGTAACTGCCACACTAAACTCAAGGACCGAACAATTTCTAAATCAAACATCTTAGCACTCCACACACCGTGACCCCTGAACGTGGCTGCAGGAATAAGCCTGACCGACGAGGAATGCACTTCCATGTAGGGCAACAAGCGATCGCATCGAGTCCCTCCACAACGCCCAAATGAAACAAAGCAGAAACACCATCTTGACCACTTACTGTAAGTGAAAAGCTACCAGCTATAGAGAAGATACATAAAGCCAGGTTTAAAACGTTAAATTTACTCAGGTTTCTATAAAAGGAGAACATATTAAAGATAATACAAGGTTAAAAAGACTGTAGCAACAGTACTCATAACAGAAATAATTACCCACTCTCTTAAATGAGAGAACACTGAACTTAGAAGCACCGTGAGAACGACCACAGTGGAACCCCTGGACCTACTCAGGCACAGAAGCGTGGCCGGCTCCCTTGTCGAGGCCAGTTCATAAGGCTTTTCCAGTTCAGCGGCAGGGACCGGGACGTAGTCTCGCATGCTGTCAGACACCGTCTGCTCGTCGATGTTCCTGCTTCCAGGTCCTTTCGCCTACTGTCCGGGAAGTGCTGAGTCCACTTCACTTGTAATCAATTAGCAGAGGGCACTAATGTACTGTAACTTATCCAACTCGTCGTTGATATCAAATATAAAGCTATCGAGCACTTGATAATATCCATATCAAATTCTGCAGGCAGGGTCAAATAGCTTAAACAAGACACCATTAAGGTACCTGTCCTGCTAGTTTAATAAAAGTAGATCCTCATAAAGTTCAAACAGGAAAATAAACCTTCTTATACCTGTTTGCCTTAAAGCATTCCTTCAATTCCTCCTCATCCCTGCTTCTGATCTTTTCCAACAAGCTCCTCACTTTCCGATCTCTTCCCAACCGTCTCTTTTCCAAAGAAAAAAATGGGCTAAGCGTATACCAAAAGTCTTAAGCAACCAGCAAGTTTGAGCAACATGCATTCCAGCTTATAAAGAAAGTGACCCACTATTCCCCCACAGCTGGTGGAATTCAGAACCCTGCTAATGACACACTTAGGGCGAGAAACAGAAAGTCTACGAGAAAGTGGAACAGGGGAAGAGGCGCAAAGAGAAACATGATGACCCTGCCAAAAAGTGCCAGGCTCATGAGGCAATCTGTTCTATAGACAGGAAAATCCTCCTACCTACCTCTCAGTGCTTAGGAACACTAAATTAATATAAAAGTTCCCTGAAATGTAGAAGTCACTTAAAAACATGTAAGACAATTTTTAGTAAAACTTTCATACTCCCAAGTGAACCATTTCTTCTTTAAAGACGCCCCTCTAACGCGGTCACTGGGGGCGAGGAACGCTTGGATCCTACTGTGGGATCAACTGTGTGGCTCTGGATCAGGCTGATCCGAAAAGCAGGAAACACCAAAGTCTCTACCTTCTACACAGCAATTCTATTCCCTCAATTAATTCTCGATTGTAATGTATTAGGAACTCGCTGGAGTACTTAGGGCTCCCTAAACGTCATTCTGTCAAGTGTTAATGGCTATGATTCCTGGGTTTTGGTCCTTTACGTATATTTCTATCACAGCGCCTGTAACAACTCAGCGTACTTACTTATACACATATCTGTCTTTACAGCTAGAACGGAAGTCTCTCCAACATAAAGCCTACATCTTATTCATCGCTGTGCAGGTCTGAACGGGGCGGATTCTCGCAAACAGTGTTTCTCTACTAAGTGAACGTAGACCCAAAGTGAGCTGACAAAATGAATTTAAGATCTGCTGTAATACGTGCTATAAGAATCCAAATAATGACAAAGATAGTACACTGTCCACTAAGTAAATGCCAGAACAATGTGATTTCTCTGACGCACAGATGACGACGCCAATGCATCACTGGAAACATTTAACGGTTTATTTTTAGACCTGGAAGAGGACATCGGTAATCAAGGTGAAAGAGACAGACCGTTTTTTTCCATTAGATTCAAAAATTCATCACCTCAAGACTCTATCTAGCTCTGTGGTGTCCAGAGCCCTGTGAGAGTCCGCACCCCACATGCTCCCTTCAAGGTTACAACGACAAGTCAAGCTACCCGCGCAGCTGGTGCCAGAACAGCACGCTCACGCCGCACCGCTGAGAAGCGTCAGCAGCATTACAGCACCACACGCACGTGGCTCTCCCAGGCACAGGACTCCGATGCGCCCGGGGAACAGAGGGACGGCAGCCAAAGACGAGGGCTACCCAAGGTCACAGCGTGGCCGTCGGGGCCACGGTGGTGCAGACAACAGCGGTTTTGGGCAGGACATGGGACTTGCCCCGAGGGCTTCCCTGAAGACCGAGCAGACCGACCTGTGAGGATGAGCTGGGGTCAGTGAAGGACAATTACAGTCAGATGGGACAATGGGAGCGTCCCGACAGAGGGCGGCAGGTGGGGAAGCCGAAGCCCGTTTTCTAATGACCAGAGCTCAGACAGAAGACCCGCGGGAGGGGCTCACACGCGGCCTCAGGAGTTCAGGAACTAACAGGATGGGGGGCCAAAGAAACAGGAACAACACAGTCTTATCTTGAGGAAAGTGCTCCTTTTAAAAAGATTTCAATCCATCGGAGGAGTGTTCCATTACACGATTCTTTCCACGGGTAACTCTACCCCTCCGCTCCCTTCGTTCTCAGTTTCACCGCTCGTTCTTTATTCCCGGGCGCCCGCGCCTTGGGGACGAGAGGAGGGCAGCCCACGGAGGCCACGAGGGGAACCGAGCGCTCCAGGCCCGTTTGCAGGGATGGCCCTCGCGCTGCACCGCGATCCCTGGCCCTGCAGCAGGCACGCACGGCGCGTTTCCAAACCGCTCGGGGGTCTCTGTCTCTAGAAGAAGGCAGCTTGTGCGGCAGAGTCCTAGTGTTTGGTCTGTGCTCAACGTCTGCCCCCCCTCCCCCTTACGTCTGCCCCCCCTCCCCCTTACAATTTTTAATGCAAGAATATGCATTAGACAGTCTCCTGCTTACAAAGTCAATTTGTGGATTTTATACCTAGACTTAACTTGACTGCATACTATCATATTTAACTGAAAAAGATGAAATGTTACTCAGCAGACCTACCCAAGGACGAGAGCAATAACATGTAGAATAATCTGGCTTTCAGAAACTATATCCCTGAAAGATTGTATGTGAAAAACCTTCTGGAATCGTCACAGGAAAAAAACTACCACAAATATTAAAATCAGAAAACACAATTCTCCATTCGTTTCAGCTGATGTTGGCTCAGTGTGCCAAACAAACAAGTCACCCAGTCAGTGGCTGACTCGAAACAAGAGCTGCGACTGGGAAAGACAAAGGCTCCCTGCTCTGTCCCACCAATGCTGGGACGGAGTGTGGGGCTCCTGCCTCCTTCTCAGACCACATCCCAGGCCCGGCGAGCCACGGAGGCCTCCAGAGAGCTCAGGTGGCCGCAGTCTCGGAAGGGGAGCACTCCTGTGTCCCAGTTGCCGGAGGTGAGTAAGTGGATGAAGCGGAACTGAAAACTGAAATAGTGCACGGTGCGCTTTTTAATCTAATATGTAAAATATTAACTAAATGTCCTTTATGATGATGTCAGTAGTACTGTTAAGAATTACAAAAGGAATAACATTTCCTCCATATAATTGTTTTTTTTTTAAGTATGTGAGCAACAACTTTCCTTTTGAATCCAAACCACTGTACTACTATATTGAGATTTACCTTGCATAATTCATATGTTTTGGGGAGGTGAGAATTATGTAGTGGTGGAAGATAAATTTAAGTATCACAATTAATAGGGAGAAAAACAGAGGAGGGGCAAAGGCAAACAGACTGCTATGTAGAATTTAAAGTGGAACTGAGAAAGTAAGATACTAAGCACTGCACTAATGGGTTTTCAAAGACCTACTTCAAACACAATCTAACAAAAACTCTAGTGCTCTCGCTCGCTCGTGCTCTCTCTCTCACACACACACACACACCATCTTGACCTTCAAAAGGAGACTTAATGCCCACCTAGGAAAACAGCTGGCAGAGTCATTAAGGGTTCTGACAATCTGCACTTCTGGAATGTATTTCAACAAATCTATTTTGTACAAAAACATATTTTCCACTTCTCGGAGCCAATCTTGGTGAATACATAATACACTTGACTAATGAACAATACTAGGGGTGCCAACCAACCCCTCACTTCTGCTGTAGGGAAAAAGCATTTAACTTGTGACTCCCCCAAAACTTACTACTCCTAGTAATAGCCTACTGTTGATCGGAAGTCGTACCAATAACATGCGCCATCGATTAGCGCACACATTGCTGTTCTGTGTATCATACACAGGGGTGGGCAAGAGTAGGTTTCCAGCTGTGAGCACACGAAACACAGTCTGCTCCTGTATTATTTACTCATCCATATTGTGTTACTTACTTGAGCATTTACAAGATTGTACCTAACAGCACCGTGCCATTGTGACCTTCTTTTGAGTTAATAAAGCTACTGTAATAATCATAACCTGCATGTCATTCTAACCGTACGAACAACTGTAAACCTGCTTTTGCCCACCCTGTACTGTATTCTTAAATAAAGCTAGGGAAAAGAAAACATTATTAAGACAATCATGAGAAAGAGGAAATACATTTGTAGTTATTTATTGGGGAAAACCCGTGTATAAGTGGACCCGTGCAGCTGAACCTGTCCTGTTTGAGGGCCAGACGAAGAGCAAGAGAGGACCACCGCACTGTCAGAACGCTGCTTGTTACAGGACCAGACTTGGGGGTTTAGAAATCCACACGTTAGAAACCAAAACGCAGACACAGGCCAAGCATTACACCAATAAAAGATGGGCTTGCAGAGCCCATGACTGGCCTTTAAGGACAAGTGAAGGCAAGAACTCAATTTGCCAACCAGTGATTTGGACAGCCCCAGGGTCCAAGGGTGCTTCCACAAGTCAGCACCTTGAGAGTGACTGAGGGCGCTGTGAACGACTCTGCCAGGGCCAGTGGCACAAATCTTCACCATCGCAAGCAACCCAGGGCCTAGGATGATCCTGCTCACTGTCTTAGACTGAGTGCTGGGACATGTCTGAAGGCATCAAAAAAAATGATCAAATTTTCAGTCATAGCTAGCAAATGAGGAAAAGCAGCAGCCCTCCAGCCAAGGCAGATGAAGAGAGATGCGGGGGGTGGAGGGGGAGACACAGAAGGCTGGTAAAAATTATACCTTAGAGTTTGCCTAAGCTTCGATCTTTCTGGTATGCAGTAATTACAGCCCAAATATCATATAATGTAGTAATTTTGGTAGAAAGCTCATTAACTGAGACATTGCCTAGACATTTGTAATTAAATATTTTATAAAATGCCTACTATAGTCAAGGTACTAAGTGAGGCATCGTGAGATGTGTGAATAATTAACCAAACTGGTTCCTGACATCATGATCCTTACAATGTAACATAATTATAAGAAACCAGTTACAGAAAACAAGATAACTATTCCTTTACTAAAAACAAAAGAAAGATGCAAACAAAATCATAATGTAAAGTAACTGAATTCACTCTCAGTCGTATAATTAGGTATTAGAAGCAGAATTACATATACTTAATGATGCTGATCTTCCTATCACGCTCAACACAAACACACCCCCAGGGACGACTACCACCGTCCTGACTCCCCTCACAAAACCAGCACCCACGAGCCTTCCACTTCTCCTGTGTGAATGTGTTTAAACTCTTAGAGCAAAACGTTATGTCCTAAGAAATCCTTCGTAAGCAAACTGTGTTTTCATAGTACAATGTTTTCTTCGGGTGCTGGAGTATTCTTTAAGCTGAACACTCCCCAGCCCCAACCAGGATATTCTGAGTCAATCTCGAGGGACAGGATGCCAGAGTTCCTATTTCTAGAAATCACCCCCCTTCCTACTATAGGAAGGACCATCACGCACACCCAGGTTCAGAAACCACTGCTCCAGAGAGCCACTCCCCTATACAATGCCTGAAACAACCAAGTACCTGACATTTTCTTCTTTTGTGTTTTAGGTACTTGGGATGCTACTGTTCCTATTTGATTTACGCAAAAAATAAACATTTATAATACAGTTTGTACCTTAAGATCACCTAATACATTACAATAAATGAATCATATAAGGCGCTATCCATGAGACCAACTAAGTGACAGAGACGATAAATGCCAGGAAACAACTTCACAGAAGATGCTGCTGCGATCGCGTTACCACTGGCAGCAACGTGCTGGGACTGGAGGCGGAGATCTCCAGAACGTCCCCGGCGCTGTGGAACGATGCCACCCCACGTCCCCGTGAAGGAGAATTTCTAAGCAACTTGCATCAGTTCCTCCCACACTGCACACCGGCAAAGAGCGTTACGTAGGTGATGGGACCTGATGCGGGTCGCCATTATTCTCATTTTCATGCTCTGATACTCTCCTTCCAAATGAGCTTGCCGTGCAGGTAACCAAGTCTGCTGAGGTTCTTGGTAAACAAAACACTTCATACTAGCACCGATGAATGTTTAACATTCAAACCCAGATACATAATAACCACCTTTCATTCCTCCTTCCTCCTCAGAAGTTTCTTAAATGTGGCATTTCCAATTTGTGAAAGTAAAAAAAGAAAAGTGACATTTTCTGGAAGCCTTTAGAAAGGCTGTGATGTTTATATAAGGCAAAATGAACGCAAAAAAGAATGAGTTTGAAATATTTTAAGGACTCTCCCCTCCACAAATTAAAATGTTTGTGTTGTGATTATGGTAATCCGATACTGCATGATTTCGTATTCTTGAACTTAAAAATACTCCATGTGCGTTTAAAAATTCAGAGATAAAAGTATCTTCTTAATAAATAGGAGGTGGACAAGAACTGGAATTTCAGAATCTTACCACTCGGTCTCTTTAATCTTAGCAAGTGTCCTAATATTTAGCAAAGTGAGTCCCACTGAATCAAAATATGGGGAGAAGGAACGGCAAGACGCCTGGGGATTCACATTTATAATTATAATCACTGCTCGGGTAATCCCCAGGGTTCTTGTTCTACATAAACATCAGGCCTTTCTGTATACTTAACACACGGAAAGTTCATGGTATACAAATTACACCTCAATAAAGCTGCTTTTAAATCAGTTTTTTCCTTCATTATACTTATTTGACTTGATGTGTAGTTGTAATGAAAAAGAAGGGTGGGGGTCCCTGCAATCTAGCTAAAGTTCTAAAAAAAAAAAAATTATAAGAAGCCCAGCCCTGGCTGGGTTGGAGCATCATCCCATACACCAAAAGGTGGCGGGGCGGGGTGGCGGTGGGGCTGATGCCTAGTCACAGCACATACCTAGGGTGTGGGTTCGACCTGGGTCTGTGAGAAGAACTAATCAATGTTTCGCTTTTCCCACCCCCCTCTAAAATCAATAAACACATCCTCGGGTGAGGATTTAAAGAAATAGTGATAAAAATTTAAAAACTAAATTTTTTTTTAAAAGGTCCAACAAATACCATTCCTGCTTAAACAAACTAAAGCACTATAGTCTAGGAAAACAGACCCTTAAATTACAAGATAGTAATTTGTGCCCTGGTTGGTGTGGGTCAATGGATTGAGTGCCACCCTGTGAACCAAAGGGTCGCTGGTTTGATTCCCAGTCAGGGCACATGCCTGGGTTGCAGGCCAGGTTCCCGGTTGGGGATGTGAGAGAGGCAACCACACATTGATGTCTCTCCCCTTCTTTTCCCTTCCTCTAAGAATAAATAAATAAAATCTTTGGAAAAAAGATATTAATTTGTCACTGTTATGAGCATAAAGAATCTGCCACAGGCAATGACTGTGGCTTTTTTCAGTTAACTAGGTTGATTTATTTTAAATTAAAAATCCTCTGAATATTTCACAGGCAGGATATGAGTTATTTCAGGCAAAATTCAAAACCTCTTTAAAATTCCCCAAATACATAATTTAAATTTTTTTATTTCCTCATTAGTCAGAGACTAACAAAAGTGTTAAATCTGTGAGGGTGTCTGTAACTTCCAAAGTTATTTTTAGAAGAAATACATTTAATATACCAATAGCACTGATTCTTCTTATAGATTTCATAACACCCGCAGCGTCTGCGCCATATGGTGGAGATCTTCATTCGAATCGAGATGGTGACATTTCCTGATCAGGCAGCACAGGAAAAGAAGGTGGCTCACTAATTATGTCTCTGAACAGAATGCAGAGTTTTAAGTTATTTCTGCACCCACAGTTTGAAGACAGCAAAATATAAACTAGGATTTGCTGAGTAACCCTAGCTAAGTAAAAGGGTTTAATTAAAAACAATATTAAACTACTAACTTAATCCTTCACGGTTCAGCGCCGGATAGAGCCTCCCCAAACTTCTCACTGATGTCCTGCAACTCCAAATATTTTCCATTCACTGTACATGAGAGTTTGGTAGCACAAATTCAAGAACCTAAGACTTTTTGAAATGTTCGAGTATTCTAGAAAAGCAATCTAATCTTTTCTAATCAATATTATTAAATGAACCATAAACCAAAATGTGATGCTACCATAAGATTTCAACGTAGTGCTAAATTTTCCTCAAGTTCCAAGTTAATACTTATTACTACTAACGCATGGAAGAAAAAGGAAACAAACACAGCAACTTCCTGTGGCATACACACATAGAACCTGGAACTCTGCATACATCTGTAGTTTTCATATTATTATTACAACTATAAAAAGAAACTTACTCTTGAAAATTTTAAATGATTGATTTCAAGAATCATTTCACTTTTATGCAAATACTCAAATTGTTAGCAGATTAATTTTGTAATCTACAATTGTAAACACTCAAGTGTAACCCGTGGTAATCATCCTCACCCCGCCCTAGTGCTCTTGGAACCCTAACGTTCGGCCTTGGACCAGCTGCCGCTGGAACCTATCAGCACGGCCACAGGAAGAGCAGCAATATTTCTGTGTTGCTGAAAAGAAAGACTAGCGCCTGTCTACTGCATTACGCCGAGTCGATACCCAGAAACCAACGGATGGGGGTTGCGGGGGGCAGTCTGAACTGTGTAAGGGGAGAAAGTCAGTCCCGCTGAAAACTCCAAGGGCGAACCGATGCTCTCAGGTGACACCTCAAGTGTCGGAATGCTCCTCAGTTCTTTGTTCAAAATAAGGCGCTTCCTCTGCATGTTCACGTAAGCATTGCATCTGCCACCAGAAAATCATTCAGTTCTTGCACGGATACACGTAACAATAAGACTTTGTAACAAAGACAGCAATGGAATCAGTTACTAACAGTTTAGTTCCGTGTGAAATATTTTAGACGAGGAACAGGGAGCCGCCCCGGTTTCTTTTTGCAGACTGCATGATACGGCCTGTCTACCCAGGAGTTACAGAGTTCACATCCTCAACCAAGGGCCCCTCGGACTGTCTCTTCTCCTGCCAGGCAGCCGTGACGGGACAGTTAAGGATATGAGGACGGGGCGCTACACACCACGTTTAAGTTACATGGTCATCTTTAAGTCCCAAAGTGTTAAAATAAGGTTTTTTCTAACACTTTGTAAATTATCCCTGACACAGCATCACACAGCATGACCGTCCAGCTTACTTTCCTTTACTCACGCATTGGGACGTGTCGAATGCTTCTCTAAGTAGAGGGACTGCCATCTGAACCACACCCTGTTCTCCCCGCGCGAGCATCTACTGCGGTGGCATTGCTTTGAACAACGCCCAGTCCGCTTCCTCTTCGGTTCCTCTGCCTATTCAACCCTTCAGTGGGTATTCTCCTCTGGACTCTGTCCTGAGCCTCTTCGCTCTCTTCACAAGCTACTCCTCTCCTTCTTTCATCCCCCGGTATTCCTAAAACTGTGCCCGGAACGTCCTTCAGGCACTGTACACACTTGCCATACCCTAAAACGAACTCACTCGCCATCTCAATTTCCCCCAAATGCTCTTCCTCCAAAAGTCCCTTCCTCCAAAAGTCCCTCTATCAGACCAGAGCAGTTCACTCCCACGGTCAGGCCCGGACCCTGAGAGCGAACCCTGACTCCTCCTCCTCCCTCGGCCACTGATCCAATACCTCCATTCACTGGACTTCCTCCTCAGTCTTCAGTCTCCCCTGCAATCCATGCCCCCCACCCCCCACCGTCCACATCCAAAGCCTACCACTCAGGCTCCTGTGCTTGACTAACCGCTCTCCAACCTCTCATGTGTGTTTCCATAGCAACCTGGGGCCACTCTTTTAGTAATGTGAGTCACTCTACATTACTCACTGTGCGCCATGGACCAAGCGCTGTTATCAAAAGCTGTGTGTACAGCGGCAAAGAAAACAGGCAGAGCGGCCCGTAAAGCTCCCTGTCTGGTCAGTGTCATTGCAAGCTCAGTACTTGTCTTCCCCACCAGACCAGGCTGCGTGGAGCAGGTACCATGTCCATGATGACACCTATCATGCCCAGTGTGCGGGTACTGGGGGTCCTCCATGTCTAGTGTAATGCACACACAGTATGCAACAAGTATATGTTGAGCGAGAGACAAATTTACTACGTATACGAAGTCTCCACCTTCCCCAGCACAAATGACTTATGCCGACTGGCTGCGGATTATTTTCACGTGCATGACTCACCGCCAACATTTTCCCAGAACCCACACTTCTATGATCACTACTTCCAATCAGCTGACATCTCTGAAATCACTCAGGCTTACGACGTCACCTTCCACTCGTCCTGCCCTTGCAGTCTCTCCTCTGAACTCCACCACACCCTCCACAGGGTGCCTGCCCGCTCCTGCTTTTCGCGGTGGCATCTCCCTACACAAGGTTCTAGAAATCAGATAAACCTTTCTGCTGCGGATTAACCTCCGTGTTCCGCACCCAGCAGGGCCGTGCACATGCAGGCACTGAAATGTCTGCTGAATGAACGAACCAGTCCCTGAGGGAACCCCACAGGACAACAAGAGGAGCCGGAAGCAAACTTTTGTAACTCCGAGAGTGCATCGACAGTGCCTGGGACCGAGAACCGACCACGCCGGGGGAGTCACACAGCTCCCCTCCTGGAGGTCAACGCAGCGAAACTGGTGAGACACCAGCAGCTAAACGGTTTCGGTTTCTATGTCTAGGTTCCTAAGCTTTTGATTCTAAAACATCTTATGTTCTCGTCAGAGGGTATATTCTAATGTCTGAGACTATAAATTTCGGACTTTCTGTAAGTAGCCAACTTACTTCCCAACTGAAATCGCATGCAGCAGAACCCTACGAATAAAACAGATCTACCGGCTGAAGTGGGGTCCGGTAGAGAGCCCCACCTGCTCCGTCTCCGCCGCGTCCTCTCCGCATGACGTCCTGATCACGCGTCCAAGGGAGGCATTCGGAAAACTCTGGCTCTAAAGGTAACTCAAGATTCCCTCGTGCCGCCCTCTGATGCGGATCGAGAACAGTACAGAATCCTTAGGAACTGGCGGAGAGAAGCCGCTACGGCCGGAAACGGAGCTCCTGTGACTGTCACAGCAACAGAACTGGCCCGGGGCGACACCAAGTTTCTTCCATCACTCTCTTGGACCTGAACTGTTTCCTTTCGCGAAGCACGTGCAGTAAGACAAACCTGGCACTGCTTCCCAAAGGTGTTCCCATCCTTGGAAGACCACGCAAAAAACTAGATGGAACCGGGGGTCAAGAGGTGGCACGGACAGTCAAGTCACTTAACGTGTCCTTCTAATCTGGCCTGTGAACAGACGCCTGATGCTGCCACAGTGCAGGCAGCTAACAGAGTGGGAGAACCCAGAGGGACCGAGACCACGCCCCAGGCCCCAGCGGGTGCACACTCCCCTGCAGCGCCCTCGTCCCTGCGGAGGCCCGTTTGGAACCAGGCACAGCAGACGGCCGGAATCCAAGACGCAACTATCTTGTCCTGACAGCACGCTAAGTCTAACCGCACGTTCATAAAGTGTTTCTACCTCTAAAACCCAATCACATAAATTCCGCTACATCTACACACCCCTGAAAGACACTCCCATCTTTCATTAACAAATCAAACAGCTAGTAAAATTACTTATAACTAAGTTGATACATCCATTTAAGTCAGATGCCATAAATAAGCCACTCCTTTCGACTTGCAGGCCAATCCTCTGGCCTGGCAGACCACCTTTTCCAAAGTTTATGTGATCCCAGGAATTGACAACGGCAAACTCGAACACCTTACACTTCATTTTCTCCGCCCAGCGGAAGTGAGATCCATTTAAAGTTAAGTGCAACCAGAGCGCAGAGAACTTCGCAGCAAGTTGCCAAGACAGTTGTTGGAAAAGCTAATTAAATAGCAGGGGTATGAAGAACACTTCGCATTATCCGGGAAAACTACTGCAGCAGAAATACCCTGGAGCTCAGGTAATGAAAAGAAAAAGGTATAGCTGAGTAACTCACCAACTAAGAATAACAACAAAAATTAATGGCATTTAGATGGACCACACCGCAGAAGGTCTGATGCCTCATTTTAGAATACGGCAAACTCTTGATTCAGAGGTACGTACGATGGACAAAACCTGAGTAGTGATTCGTGCTTTAATAAAAAAACGGAATCCTGCTACCTAATCAGACTTAAGTGAGAGAGCAGCTAATAAATATGCGGAAGGGGGAACAAGACATCCTCTGTGGGAGGAGGAGTAACAACCGCTCCTGTCTGCCTCAGAGCACAGAGAGCTGGCTCGCCTCCGAATGAATGAAGCCGGCAAACGCGAGCGACAAGGATCTTGACGCGTGTGACGTGTTAATGACAGGAGGAACTGCTTACATTCACTCCGTGATCACACTCCCTTAGAACTGCATTCATTCTACAGTGCACAATCATTCAAAAAAAAAAAAAAAAAGAAAAGAAAAAGAAAAGAAACCTACAAACTCCCTATAAATTAAACCCACGTATAGTGACTCATCTTAGCCTTTCAGGGTTTCATGACTGAAACTGCCACTTAATAACTCGGAAATTATCTCTTCCTTCTCATGGCTAAGAAAGAAGGAAATCCTGCCATTTGCAATAACACGGATGGACCTTGAGAGCATTATGGTAAGTGAAGTAAGTCAGACATAGAAAGACAAATACTGTATATGATACAGAAAAAAGAAAAAATATTTCTTCCTCCTTTTAGAATAAAATACCAACGATAAGAAAAAAGCCCCATCATTTTACTTCCTACTCAGGAACAGTATAATTCCCCAACCACTGCTCAAAGTCATTCACAGAATAGTACAGTTTCTGTCCCGATGGCAATAGCAATAGAACGCACCAGTTCTCTAAGCCACAGGCATGGTCAAAACTCTTTGATTAGTGATGCAACACTCTTTTTCATGGGCCAAAGCAAAAACCAGTGCAGGGTAACAGCTTAATGTTCATTTCAAGTTTTTGAAAGAATGATGCTGTCTGGAGACATTTCTGGTGGTAACACTTGGGGGACAGGGAAGATTACCACTGGCTTCCCATGCGTGGGTGCCAGAGATGCCGTTAAATACCCTGCAATGCACAGGGCAGGCCCCCGCCTCCCACACAAACAGTTGGCTGGTCCAAGACTTCGACAGTGCAAAGACTGGAAAACCCTGACATACATTATGATCTGCAGGCCTCTATTTGTATTCTTGTCTCTGGCCTTGCACATTTTACAGGCATACCTGCTAAGAATCTAATCAGACAGTATAAAAATTTCATAACACCATTTTTATGGGAACTAAGTTACTTCAGGTTACGGTGTCCAAAGAATAACTTCGCTGACCCGAGTCAAGATTCAATGAATCATTTACTCAACATTTACCAAGCACCCATCATGTAATTAGGCACGGCGCTAAGCAAAAGCGACAGTGTTAAAAAAACGGAGAGACTCTGATGACTGCAGGTTCAGCTCCTGCCTCGCTCAAAGCAGCGAGCAGGAAAAAAGAAGTGGGACTTGGAAGCCGGCCCCATCCAGCTCCACTCCCAGCTGCGGCTCTGCCACAGACGGGTTCCTTCCCTCCAACTTCACTCTTCCCATTTCCGCGGTAGGTCAAACAGGGCTTCTCTTAAAGTGGGAGATAATGAGAAATGGATAAAGCACAAAGTATACCGCCTGGCACACAATCAGTACTCGATAATTAATTCAACAGCAAATTTTAAAGTTCCTATAAGGTAAAGGGTAAGCTGGAGACTGCTCGTGTGCCCACAAAACAGACGACCCCTGTAACTGCTACCGTGACAACTTGAACTCAACTTCAGTGAAGCCGACTGCATGGCATCTAAATTCCTCCAAATGCTGGCTCCGGTCTCCATCTCCGGCCTTAGCTCCCACCACCCACACCATCTGTACCGTAGCCCTGTGTCCCCGTAAGTGGGGACAGATTAAAAGATGAGATCTGACTGTAGCCAAAACAGTGTCAAGCCAAAGGTCACTGCGAGAAAGCGAATTCACCCGTAACTCAGGCAGCACACACAGGTGCCGGGTGGGCGAGGGAGTCGGGAGGGGTGGGGGGACAATGACCGATCACAGAAGGCTCCTCAGCCAGCAATCTGCGCTCCTTGTGGTTAGGAGTCACAGGGCCCAGACCTGTGTTCAAGGCCTGGTTCTACCGCACGGCACGTGTGACCTGAATCGAGTTACTGAAACTTACTGAGGCTGAGTGTCCTGATACGCAAAGTGAAATAAAGCAAAATGAATGGATTCATAAGCTTGAACATTTCTTCCCCTCAAAATTCTGATTCAGGCTTTGAAAATCTTCAAGATCAAAATGTTTCTTCACAATCCTCTGAAGGGAGGAGGATGAAATGAAAGGTTTTGGAGCAATGATGTGTCAAATTATAGGTTCCTAAGTTTAAAAAGATCACTCAGTGAAGCAGTCTTGAAATCTGCGCTTAGCGATTGCTGAAAACACTGTGTGACTGTAAGTGACACGCGGAATCGTTCTTGTGTCGCAGCAGCTTCCCGTCAGGAGTCCTTCCGGGGAGCTGCTTTCTGAAGAAAGGTCCACAGCTCCCCCAAATCACTGCAGCTGAGCTACTGTTACCATTCGCGAGACGATGCCGCGGCCTAGCCTTCAAGGGCGTTCCACGCTCTCTTGGATTCCACTTTATCACTGAGAGCACCAACATTCCAAATAAGGCACAAAACAGCAACAGTAGAATAATTCTCTGGCTTGGAGCAAGGGTCACATTCAGAATTATAGACTCCGAGAGACACTAGCAATCACCTCCAACACTCACTTTACAGAAAAGCATTGCCTTTATTGCACTGAACCCTTAAGGATGAACTGGTTCAGTTTGTAAAAGAGTCTCTTAACTCATCTGACGTGAAAAAAAGAAAAAGTTACCTTATTTAGAGAGGATTTTTTCCCCTTAAAAATATCCCTAAAGAAAGTAATAACTTTGCTACCTCTGCTTACGTACTTAACACGCTGGAAATTTCTTCCCCACACAAAATCCTTAAAGTACTTCTGTCCACTGTGCTATCCCAGAAAGACTGCCCTCGAAGAGAAAAGACAGGATGTGCACGATGCTGTCACAGGGCACCACCGATTAGTGCCACGCTCTTATGCGATCTCAGAAACGGGACCACAATAAGTAGTAACAACAATAATGATAAACAGCAAACATTTTACTTGCCTTCCAGTTGTGTGGTGAAATCTGCATTCTTAGCTCTGCCAAGTACAGCATGGCTCAGCCTTACATCCCGTTGCATTGCAAATCATACATTTTAAAGGAAGCCAGTTTTCTACATCCACTCTACGAACGTAACTAAAAATGTGCTTAATTTCATGGGACTCTTAAACTGCCATTCTACCAATAAATTCCGTAACTTTCAAGAGTCGGTGTTTACACCCTTCAGTTTTCTTTCTTAGAAAGTAAGAGATTAGCACAGTGCTATCACAATCGTTCACTTAATAACACCAATATGAATTTAGGACTAAACTGAGAGTAATCATGATAACCCTGCAATCCAGAGGAATAAAAATAGAAAACACTGACATATTTACTGGATACAGAATCCCAGAACAAGAGTAAAGGACACACAGTACTGTATAAAGAAAACAAAATCCACCTCACCCACACGTTTGAGGAGTTAGGAGTAATCTTTGCATCGATGTTATTTAAAGATTTCCCACGGCAGTACATAAACTTTTCCAGTGTCAGGAACTAGTTCCTCTTCCCCCAGCACTACATAAGACATGCATCTGAGGCTGACCTGAAAATCCAGTGTCCCACATGTCTACCAAAATAAGGACAGTTAGGAGTTATGAATTCTAAGAAATATGTGCTACATTAGGGCCATACTGACAAATACGTAAAGATTCTACAGCACAGAACACTTACTCAACAGAGACCTACTTGAAAAGACTCTCAAATCCATTATAATGATGCTTTGTCTCCATCCAAGATCAGGGTGGATCCAAATGGGCCACTGAGTTAAAGTCGTATTGTGAGTCTCTGGGTCTTTGTAAAATGGGTCACGGGTAGCAGTGTCCAAAATGTCTCCCACATCCAGTTATTTCCAAACTGTTTTTAGGGTCCCTCGGTAACACGTAGGGCACTTACTACATATGCAGATTCCGGGGCCAAAACTCCGAATCTTATTCGAAGTGTCTTGCGAGGAGCCCTAAATCGGCATTTGTAATGACCTGCCAGGTGAATCTGAAGCAGGTGGTCCAACAGCCCCCCCCCCCCCCCTCTGGAGCGTCTAACCCTGACAAGTTTCCAAAAGAACGTATTTTTCAACCACCCGGACGACTTACAGACGGCGCGCAAGTCAAAGCTGCGAGGACTTGGGGTGCAGCCGGGAAGGACCCTGGACAGGCCCGGGGTCCCGGGCCGGTGCATCCCCCCCAGGGCTGGTCCTCGAGGAAGTGACAAGGTGATGGCGATGGGGCCGCGTAATTTTCATTTTCCCATAAAGTCCCACCTTGCTCTAGAGAGAGCTGGGGAAAGAGCTTTGACTTTGAAGTCCCTGAGGTCTAGGTTACTACAAGTTACGTCCCCAGTAGCCCTGCGTCCGTAACGCTCCAGGCTCAGTTTCCCCGTCCGTGCAACCGGCTCTTTTCACCGCCCCCTGGGAAGGCTAAGCCGAAGCGAAACTAACTCCGCAGGTCGCGGGCACTTCCTGGCTCCCCCCGGCCCCGATCGGCTTCCCGGTCGCCCCGGCGGACGAGCCCCCCGACTGCGCGCCCACAGGGCCTCAGCCGCTCAACGCCCCCCACCCCCGCCCGGCCAGACCCCCGCCCGGCCACTCACGGGTAGGCATGGTGACCCCCAGCCGCGATCGCCGCCGCTCCGAGGCTCAGCGAGGCCGCGCCAACGGTAGCATAACGCGCCGGCGCCGGGCCGCGGAGGACCCGACGAGGCGAGCGGCGGAGGGCGAAGGGCGAAGGGAACGGGCGCGGACCGGCGGTTCAGGCTACGAAGCGGGCGACAGCTGCCGGGCCGGCCCAGCTCCGCGCCCGAGGACGCGGTGGCCGTCCTGACGCCCTGACGTCAGCACGTCGCGGACGTCCAGGCCCCGCCCGGGAGCGGTCACCTCCGGGCGTGGGGGCTGTGCGGCGCAGGACTGCAGCTGAGGCCCTTGGGGAGGGTGGCGCAGGGAACACCTCCGGGCTTGGTTGTATTGTCAGACCCTAGTGATTTGTGTAATACTCGTTTCCGTGAATCCTCATTCGAGGTGCATGATTTGTTTCTTTCAGTGGCACCACTTTTAGATGTCTGAGAGGGTAAGCATGATTGCTTTCAGAGCGTGGGCACCTGTAGGCTTTTTCTTTTATGAGCTATTGCACTTGCCGTGCGTTCTGTAGTCTCTGTTGTTGTTATTTTATTTTTTTGAGACCCTCTGAGGTCATTTGGGGTGATGGCTGCGCATTTTTGGAGAGTACAGAAAATGTCACATCCTCCTGCTCTACTGGGGACTTTCAGAGAGATTTTATATTTCAGGAGTTAGTCTCCTCCAGAGGGGACTGTCTGTCCACTCCATTTTTCTGGACTCTCCGAGTGTCATTAATCATTTGATTTATCTAATAGTCACCCAACTAAGCAGACCCTTGCAGCCTAGGGCATTCAGCAAAGCCCACACACTCTGCTAAGCAGTGGGCAGCCTGCACAGAGACGTAGAAGGAAGCCAGGGACGTCTGAAACTGCTTCAGGATTCTTTTGTGCCTTGAGTCACCAGGGTACCTGTTTAAAGGAGATTTGTTGGTCAGAAGCTAAAGCTACGGAGTCACACTTGAGGATGATTCAAATACACATTTAAATTTGAGAACATTTGTCTTAGAAGCTTGTGCCCACATTCTGGTTAAGGAATGATACTGTGCAGTATTGAAAGGAGAAGAGAAAGGTGATAGAAAGCCAGGAAGGGCTTGGGGGCAATTCATCTTGAGGTAGACTGAGGACAAAAGCAAAATTTAAATTAGCAAAGAGCTGGGAAGTTCTTAAAGAGGTTGGGAGAGGGTGGAGGGCAAGTTAGAGTGAGTCACAGAAGCTGGTCAGAGGGGAGTGTCTGGCCAGTGGGAAAGGCCAAACTACAAAGTCCTTGACTAACAGTTACCCTCCAACATACTGTTGCTTATTTTTAGCATCTCTGAAATTTTTGCTGCTCCCAGTTTTCTCCCCAAGTAGATTGGCTTCTACTCTAGCGCATTTCCATGGGAACCCTAATTAAACTGTCCTAAATGTTTACATTCCACAACTGGACTGTATACTTTTCAGAAAGTAGAAAAACCCATTTTTCTCTTTATATTTATGTATTTCTGCTTAGCCCACAGTAAGAGGCTAGCACATATTAATTTAATAACTATGTTTATTAAATGACCAGGAAAATAAAACAAGTAAAATAGAAAGAGTGCATGACTTTACATACAAGCTTAGAATTTGTCCTTTAAGAAATCATTCTGGGTTCTTTATCTGAACAGCACCATTAAATCATCAGAAGCAGTCTTCTACAGTGTGGACAGCATGGAGGGAAGGCCTCAATACTGGTACAGAGGGGAGTGTTAGGTGCCTACTCTTGGTGGTGATGTAGAAAAGGGAAGAGCTGAATCTTACTGCAGAATCTCTGAGATTCGTTGGCTGCTACTTGGGAGCAAAAGCGAGGCATCTGTTAGTTATGTAACTCCAGGGTTAGAATAAGGAAACCGATGGTGTGGGGAGGAGGGCAGACAGGTTGGAAGGAACCCTGTTTTAGGGAGTTTCCTTTAGGGAGGTTTTGAAGAGAAGAGGTGAGTTTCTGTTGGACATGTTAAGCTTGAGGTGACATCCAAGGAAATAGACCTGGCCATACCAGGCTGAAGGCAGGCAGGGAAATCTCGAGGTGGGAGGTTTTGGGATCTTTGGCCCAGGAACAGAAGCTGAAGCCGGGAATCAGAGAAAGCCAACTGAGGGAGGGCGTGGAGCCAAGGAGACAGTCAGAGTTAGAGGAGATCCAGAGGGTACAGTGCCTGGAAGCCAAGGGAGGATATGACATTAGTCAGAAAGACACAACCCCCAAAGGCTGTGAGGTAGTGTGGCCCATCCAGGATTGGTTCTTCTTCTAATTATTGTTTTAATCCCTTAATCCTCTGGCTTTGTGTTGTTGCCAGAAATAAAATCAGCAGCAGAGATTGTGAGGACGGACAGCTGAAATACAGTAACAATAACATCATAGTTGTTGAATCATACGTACCATGATGCAGACACTGGCCCGCAGTGTCTGCGTCATTTTGGATGAAATGAGACATTCACACGGACTACCGAGTCCAGTGGAGGAAAAAGGACAGCATGGCGTTTCTCTCAAGGGGAGCAAAAGCCATGGCCAGCGCCACGACAGGCCTTTATTGGGTTTCTGGTCACATTACATTATGGTCCTCATTTACTATGCACAGTTTCGCTTTAGGGGGTTACCTTTTACAGACAACAAAGGAGATGATGCCGCTAATCACATCACAGAAGGATATTTGCAAATGAAAAAGGAAAAAGTGGTCAAACCAGTTACGCTCATCCTAGGAAAGTTTAGCATGGATTTTAGGAAGTTACAATAAGCACTTGCTATCTTAATTCAGGTGAGGGAGTTTTAGCAAAAGCAAGACTGAAAGCAGCTTAGGTACAAATGCAGGCCTGATTCCCCATGAGAGAACCCATCCATGGGCATGGGTCCTGTGCATCTCTGAGTGGGAGCTGGGCCCATGCCACACAGAACAGTCTCCCACAGTCCCACACCTAAGCGTTTTCCTAGGCTGGACACAGGCTATTGGTAACACCGTTACCATACGGACGACCTTGATCCATATCTGCCAATCAAGTTCTGCCTGGGTCTCCCCTTCACACCCCCTCCTCCACTTTCTGATAGGACTGGTTCAGCACCTTGGTTAGTACTTGAGCAAAGAGTGTTTGCATCTCCCGGACTACTCCTTCTGTACACGCTTGCAAACACATCCCCTCTGTGCCAGTGCTCCGCTCTTGAAGTTAAACTTGAACTGGTGGGAGCGGGGCTTTCTTTGTCCTTCTCCATCACTCCTCCAGCTGCCCAGCCCTTGCCCTTGCATCTCTGTGTATGGTACGCAGAGAGGGACCACCAGATCCCTTTTCCACAAAGGATGCCTGCTGCCAGAAAAACATCAATTAAAAATGACATCAGATCATTGTCAACATCCTATCAGAGTATTAGCTTTTAGTCCAAATTACCTGAAATAGCTCTGTTTCCAGTCTAGTCCAGTATTTGTTCCAATTTCTAAGTCAGGCACTGAGATGATTCACGTTTAATTAGCACACATTTTACTGTTCAAAGGTAATTGCCAACGAATTTACAGTTGATAGGAAATAACTGTAAGAATATTTACTTCTCCCAAAAGTTTATTCCCAAGAGTTCATGATACAATCTGATGCTCTCATTGCTTAGTTTTCTTTCTCACTAAATACATCAGGAATGTGCTCTTTCAGTTTTAGTCCATTCCATTTTATTTCTGCCATTCCTTAATAGTGACTTGGGGCTGTCCAGGTCTTCCGAAGCATAGAAAGCAGACTCTGGACTTGGAAACCCTGAGTTCGAATCCTGATTTCCCCTTGACCTGGCCTGTTGACAATCTTTGACCTCTCTAAACTCAATTTTGCTCAAATCCAGAGGCATCCCCTTGTGGGGTAGTGCTCCCTGAGTCTGTGCAAGGCAGTGGTCCTCACACTTGGTTAACCTTTGGAGACACCAGGGGACCTTTAAAGAATACTTCTGGAGCAGGATCCCACTCCCAAGATTCTGATATAATTGGGTCTGCAGCATGGCCTGGGCTTGTACTTATTTTAAAAGCTCCTCAGGAGTTTCTTTGTGCAGCCAAGGTCAAGCTTCATTGCTTTAGGAAAGAAACGAATGAAAAGGAAGCTGTAGGTCAGAGCGTCATAGCCCTCATTATGCCATTTCTGTTGCCAATGAAGCTCATGGGTTCTGACATTGCGGCACTCTGACCTGTAACTTTTTTCACTCACATGCTAGCCAAAGGAGTTGGAAACACTCATTAAAACAAGTTAAAAGGATAAGACTCTAATCCAAAAGATCATCACCTACCCCTTTCTGTGCCAACTAGGCCGCTGTGCAAGGCACACTTTCCTTATCTTCCCCGGGAGCCAAATGCCACAGTCTTCTGTGCTTTATAAAGAGAATTGCAAATGGGTAGAGACCAACTCCTGGGTTAACAAGGTTATTCGCTCTTGATTAAATCAAACAGCAGGAAACACTTCTTTAGAAACACTATCATTTCACGCAATTAGAGGAAAGTATAATTTATCATTGTTATTTACTAAAACGCTAACATTTAACATGGGGTATAGTTAAAGCTGCTAAAAGGAGGGGAAGTTCTTTTAAACATAGCGGCATTCTAGTTAGCGAGGTCCTCCACAAGACTGCTATGGCAAGTGGAATTGAACCCTACTTATTGCTGTGTAGCTTGTATATGTAAAATGAACTTAGTAAACCTTTTAGGGGAAGAGGAAGACAGAGAGGGAGGGAGAAAGAGAGGAAGGGGAGAGAGGAATATATATATATTTTATATATCCTTATAGAGGATATAAAGACAAGAAGCCAACACAGGTCAATCAAAGTATTAAAAGAAGCTCTTTGTGGTAGATTGGGGAAAAAACCAGCCTTGTTTCTCCCCCGGCTGTACGCACACACTTGCACTTGACTTTGTGACTCCTCTCAAAAGAGATACAAGCTTTCTCCACTTAATGGGGACTGGCCTTGCAACCTGCTTTGGCCAACGGAACAAACAGTGACCCACATTTTGCATGCAGAGACACAGGAGCTGTGACAAAGCCTGGGGAGAGGCCCCAGTCCCCTCAGTCCTCTCACCATAAATGGGCCAGCCACAGCTGACCCACCAGCTTCGCACATATTCAAGAGCGAGTCCAGCCAAGGCCAGCGGAGACCCCAGCTGAGAGTGGCTCAGGTTGTCAACCCACAGCAGTCTCTGGGTGGGCAGCCCAACACCTCCCAAAGGGACACTGGGGACACCGTAGCCTGGATCAATGCACCTCTTCACCCAGAATTGGAGCTGGAGATACAAAGAAAGCTAGAAGTTGGAGCAGAAATGAACGGCCTATGAGAAGGTCAGGAAAGGACGGTGCGTGGGAGCACAGAGCTGAGTGACATGCCCCGTCTTATATGTGCCCTCGGTTCTGCTCAGAAGGAGTCGTGAGCAGGAATCTGTCAACGAGGAAAGTGAGCTTCAGGGGGACAAAGGCGAGGGCTTGCAGGTCCAGCTTCCCTCCCCTGGGGAGTTTTCCCCTCCGACGGTCAACCTCAGAGGATTTCGGATTTGCTTTTTTATGGAAGAATTCGATCTTACTAATTTACAGAAGTCTTCAGTGGGAAAAGGGACAGGTCCTTGAGTGTGGTGATAAAGAATTACCTAGAAACAGTAGAGAGAGCATCTTTAACCAAGTGTGCAGTTAGAAGAAACAAGCTGAAGAGGAAAGAAGTTTATACAGATAGATATTTAACAGCAAAATGGAGAGGAATCTAGTCTCCCAAAGAAGGGATGAGTTGGCCCAAGGAAACCTCAATGATTCATGAAATGGGGCAAGTAGAATTCCCCATTTTGCTATTAAACTTAGTTTCAAACTGATGGTCCAAAATCACAGCAAGGTTGGTACACATTTACATGGTACCAGAAAAGGCAAGCTTGGTGGGATGTAGGATTCCGCACATCAGGGACCCTCAGATGACTCAGACAAACAAACACAACATGAAAATGAGCTGTGGGGGGAAGGGAGAGAAAAATGTCGTTGATTTCTGTTGATGCAACTGCTCACTTACCATCGATGTAAAGTAATACAATTTTACATGATTAGGCAGGTGCCAGCATTTCGACATTTAATAAGTCCATTTTAAAATGGCCTAATTTAATTGAGAATCTTTTCAGAATAATTGCTGCCCATTGTTATTTATTCTAATAGTCAATAAAATCGCTCTTGCCGTAGCCTGACCTGCTTTACCTATTCTATGACTGACTACCATTAAAAAAAGCCTATCTCCCCAATTATATCAAGTCATATTGAGTTAGCGAATTTGGTATCATCTCACAGAAACTGAATACAGTTTCCAAATGTTGGTGTACTGGTGCAGAATACTAACGGAAAACATTTTTGATTGTATCAACAAAAAATCTTTGCAGTTCCCATGATTTCGGTTGGAGAATAAAATGCAATCTGTCTAATGGAAAAGATACATTTTTAAAAGACACACACGCCAATTAGAGGTAATCTGGAAAATGATGAAGAAGAAAATACCAGTGATGGTTCGTTCATCTCACTTTTACTCAGAAATAACAGTTTGCTCCAGTCTATAGAGCAAATCATGTCGTGGACTTTGAAGAACTGTAAATGGGGAAAAGACAACAGAATCAATACTGAACCTAGTTTCATTGTTGTTTGATTATTATCCCCCTCTGTACAGACCGGGAGCTGCACACAGGCAGGAATCATGTCTGCATTTGCCTGTTATTGTATCCATGGTATCTAATAGCGCTCAGTTCGCTGCCGTTTACATAGGAAGAGTTTAATTAATGTTCGTTGAATGAATGACATGTAACAGTCAGGGTTCAAAGTTTCAATCAGTGGAAACCAACTCTGTGTGATTTACACAGAAGAAGAATTCATTAAAAGAGAATTGGGTAACTCACAGGGCACTTAAGAAAGCTGGGGGTTCAGCCCAGAGTTTACGGATGGGAACGACACCCCAAGTCACACCACACCAGCCTGATGAAGCCCCACCGGACTGCTGCTCCCAACACTGGTGTGATATCGTCACTGTCGTGACTCACTGACTGGAAATTGCTACTTTTTTTTGTCTGGCAACTCAGCTACCGGCTGTTGCTGCCATCCTTCCCAAACCGAGATCCAGTGAAGTCTGGCTTGGTTTTCTTTTCCACCACTACCTTCCAATTCTAACTTTGGTGGCTGGTAGGCAAGGCTGAGTGAGGTACCAAGAGAGGGTAGGAAAATAAAGAGCTAGAACCCGCCCCCCTCCCCCACCCAGAATTTTCAGGTTGTAGTGGGAGACAGGTTTTTGCCTTACCAGGGGAGGGCTTTCCACACGTGGGAAGGAGGTTTAGATGCCAGGCAGCCAAAAATGATGGCAAATGTTCACTCACCTTTTGGCTGCACAACATCCTCATGTTCACTGTGTTTTTTTTCCACATTTACAGCATCAGCACACACGCACACACACACCCAATAAAAACCTCACCGAATATAATGCAAATATCCCTCATAAAACAGAAAACTATTTTCACTCCCTCCTCTCAAAAGGCGTTCGAGTTATCAAGTCCAGCTCCAGGTCTGCGGTGTCTGAGCATTTTTTTCCATTCTTATTCTACTCCGGCCGCCATCCTATCTCAATATTCTGTACGCTTTGGAAATAAATCGTGATGTTGACCACCACTAATATTCTAATTCGTGCGGTTGTTGTGAAGGCTGCAGTTGGTATCCACGAATTTATGACTTCTCTACTGCTCAGTTCCCATGGCCGTGGACTTCAGCCAGCCGCTCAGCTCTTTGAGGTTCTCTACCTGGTGGAGTAACCCCCCATTTCCATTCCTGAGCAGTAGAAGTCCTTTGCGTTCTGCCTCCATGGGGTTGCTGTTATTTTCCGCTAACTTTGGCCACTCGACGAGGCAATGATACTCACAGGCCCTCGCAGGAGATTCCCGGGGTTTCAGACACGGCTTTCCACGCTGCCGTTGTGGGGTACGCAGCCTCGCTGGTCAGAATTCAGCATCCCAGCCAACACCACAGCTCTTGTTCCTCCTGACCCTTGAATGGAGGAGCCTGAAGAGGCAGCTGGTAGCTCGGCTCCCCATTTGAAGGAAACAGTGCAGTGGATGCCAAAGGAAACAGTCTTCTCTTGGACACTAAATTATCCAACTCATTAAAGTCTAGAGCTGTGGGGATGGAGTGCAATGTGTCCTGGCTACAGAAGAAACAGCCTACATGTTACTCTCTGGCTCAGAGCATATACTACATCTTATGTACATAATTGTAGTGTAGCCTTGCAAAGCAGCCCAACTAACATCATAATTAAGTTTTCAAGAAGCCCCCTACTGTTCTAGAAGGCAGGAGTCCTTGAGTGATGGCCTATATGACAACCTAATTTTCTTTTCACTGTGAAATGAGGTTCCCGTTCAGAGCAAAGTTGAATGCAATGCTCTGATGATGAATAAGGCATTTCGAAATTTCACAGATCTCCTGGCAAAACATTTGCGGTCAGGGAAAACTTATTTTCAGATGCTGTAGTGAATCTCCAGAAGGGGCATTTCTGCAGTGGGAAGGGCTCTCTTGCTGCAGGAGAGGGGAGGGAAGCACATTGCTGCTCTTTTCTTCTAATTCCAGACCGGGAGGTTGGATGCTGCCTCTCCTGCATAGAGGTCAAATGCTGGACTGGCAGAGGCTGAAGATTGTTTTCTACAGAATAAGGAATTTCAAACATGCAAAGCAGCAGGGAGATGCGGGAGGCCCGAACGGAAAGTGACACTGAGATAACTTAGGAGTCTCCTGCTCCCCTCAGGCCCGCTCTCCCTCCCCCAGCCCCCAGCTCTCTGCCCCCAGAAGCAGCTGTACGCGACTCCTTAGTGCCTGGATTCAGGGAGAGGAATAATTGTGGCCATTTTGCAAATAATCTACCACCCAGGTTTACCATCTAGACACAGTTGCAGTTGAGAACTTGAAACTCTCTGTTACGGAGGCAGATTCCTTTTACCCCATGACAGAGGCAGAGCAAAATACATGCTTCTTATAGGCAAACTAGCAAAAGGATAGACAGAAGGGCTAGGTTGTGCGTTCCAAGTCTTTTTCCTAAAATGTGCTCTTGCCTTAGGGCCACTGGAGAAGTCAGAGGTGTTGCTGTGATGGATATCCCTCCACTTGGGAGGAAACAACAGGTGTGGAGCAGAAAGGTTCCCCCTTTAACAATAACAGTCAGCCCATTTCTTCTCTTTTGCATGAATAGGCTAAAACTACCCAGAGGATGATGTGCCATTTGTCCGATGGCTTTGTCCAGGCAAAATCCTTCCACACTTGAAATATAATTAAAATCTACCTCGGCAAGAGTTGATTTATACTTTCTCTCCCAGACAGAAAGAACAACATGAAAAAGAGTGGAGGAGCATGGAGATCATGGGGGAATTGTAAGTCTTTCAGAATTGCTGCAAGGAAGAGGGAGAAGGGCAAAACTGCGGGAAGAGGGTGAGTTGTACCCAGAAGCCCAAGAGTGGTCAGTTCAGAAACCTGCAGGGCTGGGCAGGTAACCCACATGAGAAAAGGGGGCGGGTGGGGTCCCGGCCGACCAAAGGGTGGACGCTGTGCCCAGCAGGGCAGCTGGGCCTCACTTCCAGCCAGCTGTTGCCATGTGGAGCTGTGTGAGCAGAGCTGCCCGATTTTCCTGTTTTCACGAGAATCTGAAAACATATCCTGTCAAAGTTTCCAATTTTCAAGCATGGCCACCTCATTCCTTTCGAGTCACTGACGCAACATGAGGTGAGGTTGATTTGCCCCACAGGCCGCCAGGCTGAGTGCCTTGTAAGACCAAGGGGAGCCCTCCTACAGGACTGTCAGTTTACGCTTCACGGCGCCCCTGTGGGTAGGCGCTGTGACTGTTCCCATGTGGCAGATGATCATCAGAGACTTAACCGTGGGGAAGTGATTTCTCCAGCACCCTTGGCTCCCTGTGCGGTGGGTGGGAGCCTCTCTAGACAACTTCTCCTTCCCCCTCCCTCCCCCACAAAAGCTCTTCACCCGTCCCTGCTCTGTTCCACCACAGCCACCCGTACATCCACTGTCACGGAACTTTTCAAATTAGCTGTCACCTCTGCTACGCTGTAAGCTCTGTGAGGGCAGGAATCACATTTGTATTCCCAGTGCTTAGCTCATCGCTAGGGACAAGGTAAGCATTACATAAGTAACTGCCGAATGAACAAAGTCTGTTTCTTTACCCATGATGCATTTTGGTTCTCATGACCTTTGCGCTGTATTTTCTCTAGGCCTGAGATATATATTTTTTCTCCTGCAGAATTCTCACCATCTCAGTCATCTTCCTCTCCCTCCTCGGTCTTTCCTCTTCCTTCTCTTTGGCTTCTGTTTTCTCTTCCATATTCTCCTTCTCCTCGTTGTAGTTCTGCATTTGCTGTGTCCTTCTTAAAGCATGGCACCCCAAACAGAACATGCTACTCCCAGTATCGCCCTGGACATGACAGTCATCGGAGGTGACGCTGGCTGAGCACTTCGCAAAGAGCCAGACACGACACTCTGGGGGTGCCCATACAGCCTTAGCCTTACTTACGTTTTAGGCTTCCCAGGCACCCGGGGCATGCGCTCCAACATTCTGAACATGCTGTCTTTTTGCAGTTGAAGGTGCTGAGACTGTGAATGGCTTGTCCCCGACATCTCCCTCTCCCTGTACTCTTCCAAATTGCTCCAGTCCTTTTTACTCCCTGACTTTAGGCCTTTACCCTCGGAACCACGGAAAACAGAGGGAAGGTAGGGCTTTCAGCATGCCAGGCCCTGGAACAGACTTTGTCGTCTGCTTTTCACTTGTGGCGTCTCCTGTCCGACAATCCTTCCTTTTCTTTTTCTGTACATGGGTGGTCTTCTGATTCCTGCTACATGAGGCTTTTACAAATGAATGGGGGGGTGGGAAGAATGGGACAATGATGCTGTCAGTCCGTGTTTCCCAAGCTTCTCCTGCGAGAATTAATTCCATCAGGGAGGATCCAGGTCAATTAAAGGGAGCAGCTTCACATTTCCAAGTTCAATTTAAATTGCAATTAAAAGGCATTTACCAATCCTAGAAAAAGCATGACGAAGGCGTCTGGATTGCTTTTATCTTGAAACCCGTGAGTCAGTGATGTGTCAAGAGGATGAGAAAGTCAAATCGTGAGAGACAATGTGTATCAGCAGAAACATAATCCAATCTTCGCTGCACCTGCAGGCTGATGCTCCAGAGAAATGAAATGATGGATCCCTGCAGACAGCACTTTTTGTGCCTAATCGTTCAGTTTTAGCCTTGACAATATGCTGCGGATGTTTGTGAAAGAGGTCCCTACGGCCAACTAACAGAGCTCTTAATTATACCATTAATTCCATTAATTATACCATCACACCTTTCTTCCACCGCAGTTGGTGGAAGAAAGTAGGCACAGAACCCAAAATGATGTCAAGTGATGTGGACACAAGAGTGAAATGCCCAGTGAACCAAGGGCAGAGCTTAGAAATGGTTTTGGAGTAATGATACCATTTCGGTGCTCCCTAAACATAACTTTGTGTGAATTGGCTTTAAACTTTAGGGAAATTATCTGTGGAGTGTGTAAACAAACAGAAGCAAATGCTTTTTGGAAGCAGTTGTTAGATAAAAAAAATATTCAATTTAGTTCAACTGAAGTGAATTGCATCCAATTTGTTGTTTTTATTTTCTTTAAACTCCAATCTGTCCAAAAGGCAAGTTAATCAGGCAAACGTACTAGTAACTACTTTGTGCAAAAAATAACGCCAGGTTTCACAGGGAGGTTTGGAGATGGTATGGACCCCCATTTTCCAGGATACTCATTACACAGAAGGAGAGAAGAGCTCACATGTATGTGTCAGAGCTTTTATTTGCAAGACTAAAAGTCATTTGTTTTTGTTCTCTCTCGATGTATGACAAACTACCCCCAAACTTAGTGGCTTAGAACAGCAAATCGTTAGCTGTCACAATTCTGTGATTGCCTGGGATCGGCTAGAAGGCTCTGGCGTGGAGTCCCTCGTGTGGTGTGGCCAGATATTGGCCATGGCAGCAGTCATCTGCAGGCTTATGGGTCAGATGTCCAGGGTGGCTCTCTCCCACGGCTGGAGTTGGTGCTGTCTGTCATCTGGGACCTCAGCTGGGGTTGACAGCCAGAGTGCCTACTCTTGAGAAATAGAATTCCCAAAGAAATCTTCCAAGAGAAGTCCCAACCCAGAAAACCCACCCGCGAAGAGAGTAGAGAAAGAAGCCAGTTTCATTATCGCGTGGACACTAAACCAGGATGGGACGCCCTGCAGAGGCAATCTGCTAAGAGACTGCGTGGAAAGAGATCTCACCCTTTTCTCTAGCCAAACAGATGCGACCTATCGCACGCATGTTCCCAAGATAAATAATAGCTAGTCCTCAGGTAAGAGGACTTGATGACACCATTTGTCACACACAGTTCATTCCAACTGTACCGGGTAATTGGGTCATTGGGGCAACCATCTGTGTTAGTAGCTGGCATCCAGAGGAATAACAAACTTCTGATGTCTTTATGACAGGAGATTGTTTTGCAATGTGGACCAAGATTAGCCTACCCAGGTTAGGGTCCTAGGCTCTCAGAGAAACTCTGTGTATGTGTGTGTGATGGGGGGGGGTAGTATTTATCTTGACGTTTACATTTTAAAGAAGTGGCTCCTTGAGAAAGACCTTCCTGGATCATAAAGTTGACAAGAGACCTATATTTAGTAGTCAAAGGGATCTATATACATTTCAAAGACAGGTACCTCAAACTACAAGTTTTCTAGTCATCTGTACCCTGTAATTTCTCTCATATGTGGGATATAAAACTGAAAGCAACAAACAAGAGAAGCAATGGAAGCTGGTAGGTGCAGACAAAGGTATGGTGGTTCCCAGAGGGAAGGCAGGGTGGGTGGGTAGTGATGGGTAGGGAGGGGTCGAGTGTATGGTGATGGAAGGACACCTGACTTGGCTGGCGGGCTCAAATTGCAAAGCCTCTTCTTTTTCATTTGCATAGCCTCTCCCTGCGGCTTAAGCTTCTCACAGAGTGGCAGCTGGGTTCCAAAGAGGAAGCTTCCCTAGAGCCAGCAATCCAGGAGGCGCTGGCAGAAACTGCAAGGATTCTTATGACTTAGCTGTGGAAGTCACACAGTATCAGCCCATCCCATTCTGTCCTGAGCGAGTCACACAGCTGGTCCAGATCCAAGGGAGGGTCAACACCAGCTGAGGCTCATGGGGCAGCCACCCTTGGAGGCCACCTACCATACCACTCGAGCAGGTTTGAAGGGAAAAGTGTGATGAACAGATAACGTAGAGACTCCCCAGGGAAGCCAAAGAACCAGGTTTAGGTGTGTGGACCAAAAAACGGGCCATATATACAACCTGATAAGCCCAGGGGAGGCCTGCGTGGTGGGCCCTGCAAACTCAGAGACGGAAAGTACCCACGCAGGACGGTCTGAACGTAAAAACTCCTCACTAAAAGTGGCCCACGGAGGGTAGTCACGTCCTGGGCCTGTAACTTCCGTGACAAAGTCAGTCTCTCCCTCAGGCGAGCCTGTCTGTCGTCTTTTGTATCCCAGGGGGCGCACAGCCTTGGGGGGCGTGTCAGAGTGACCCCCTTCCCAGACCCCCGAGCACAGCGCTGCACCAGGCGCAGACCACGGCCCCTCATCGTGACCTGGCTCCCCGCACGCCACCTCGCTACGCTGCAAATGTCCATCGTGAACTGTCCTGCGCCCACCAACGCAAAAGAGTATGCGTCTCTCCATTCTGTCTTTTTATCCAACCCCGGAGACTTCCCCGCTCTGCTTCTCCCTCTCCTCAATCTACCACCGATGGATTTCATGCAAACCTCCTCACCTCTCCTCCTTTGATTCTAATGTATAAAATAAGCTGCAAAGCGGCCATTCTCCAGAGCATTTTCTCAATGTGCTGAGGTTTTGCTCTCTGGCGACAGTTGTCAGTTTGGCTCACGTAAGCCCATGAAAGTTCTCTACAGGCTTGGCCACTGCTTACGTCGACAGAAGCTATATGTTCCGAGCAGTGCCAAACCGCAGTGCAAAGCTCATACAGCAGAGGCTGCCGATGTCTTGCCTGAGCACCGATGCAGGCTGCCAGCCTCTGTACTGCTTGAACTTCTCCTAGTCACTCCCAAATCTCTCTGGAAAAATAAACTCCCCATGCTGGTGGCTTCCTCTCCTCCCTCTTGAGTGAACGTCTTGTACTGGTGCATCTGGTTGGTGGAGCACAGGTCATATGACCAAGTTTGGCTGAGAAGGAGGCTGTGATGTTGAGATCCTGCCTTCTTTCTTGGCTGGTGGAATTCACAAGGTGTTGACCTAATCGGATTCCTGGAAATCTGCAACTTCAAACTTCCTCATCCCCACATCCAGTCTCATGGTCAATTCTATTGACAACAACCATCCTCCTCATGCTAATTGCAGAACACTTTTGCTTGTGTGGTTGAAACTAGTCTACCGAGTAGGGTGGTAGAATTTGATTTTTTAAATTATGTTTTGCACTCCGCTAATTTAGTCTCTTGTTTTAACTATTAAAAGCAAGAGACTCCTTATCATCTTGAGGGTCTACCCTGTTGATTGAACTTGGGAAAATCTTTCTTTGCTTCAGCATCCCCATGGACGGAAAGAAGTATGCGGTCAGCATGTCCTTTGAGATTCTTTCCCATCACATCAGGGAGCAGATGCTTTTTTAAACAGCAAAGACTACGGGGCACTAAATAGTAATCCGCATCCGAGTCCCTACACACTAGCTGGTCACGAGCTCTCGAATGCGGGGATTCGGTGTATTAGTCAGCCACTAATCCCTTCTCATGGGGATGGGGACCGGATGCTCCCCCATCCCGCCACCTGAGCCTATGCCTTTCTTGTGCCTCGAAGCCAATCGGTGTCGTCAGAATGTCTGATTATCATAACCTCCAAAAATAGAAGCTCATTATTCTCATCTCAACAAAATTGAGTCTGATGAAAACTTTATAGGGAATCTTTAGCAATTTTTATCTCCTCCTGCCATTTACTATGTTTTCCTGCTTAAAGTTTTTGTACATAATAGAGACTTTTCTCCCCTGCGTTTCTTAACAGGCAGCTGGCACGCATTAGGAGAGATGGTTGAAATGTTAAAAAGATGTTGAAAATCCTTTATTGCCCTAGCGTGCTTTCTGGGAGTGAGAAAGCGGAATGACTTATAATGATTCACTGAGAGCTGTTGAACTCAGTGGGAACATCTTTGCAGAAATACAAAAGCCCAAGGATATCTGCCATCAATATAGTCTCACCTTTGTGTGAATGAGAATAAGGAATGAAACCACTAACGGGAGAATACAGCCCCATAGCATTTTGACTCTGAGGGCGGTCTCAAAGGGTACTCTTGAAGCTGTCTTGCCAAACAGACAGCTTTTAGACTGCCTATGTATTTGTAGATACCGCTACGCTGTTATTGTACCGTAAACAACAACAGTGAAGTCTGACCGTGGCTCAACAGTGAACACCTCCAAGAATTTAGTGGAAGGGTAAAGAGAACTAGCCGAGCATGCTGGGATGCAGGGACGCTTTGTAAAAGTTTCTTTCTGTTCTCTAGAGGGGCCCTTGGTGATGGGGGTGAAACTGATGGAGAGAAGGTATCCCCATCAATTTAGCATATTCTTAGCAGCCAGATAATTTTTCAGAAAAGCATGTATTGAGGATTTTAATAGATGTTCGATAATCTGGTAACTTTTCCGAGAAGCGGATCACCTGAGCCTCGTGGTGGCTCCCTCTGATTCTGGCTGGTCAAATCTTTCAGAAATGCCTAGCCTCCTTTTACATTTCTCTTCTGACAAGTGTTTATTAAACACCGACTGTGTTCCAGGGAGGCAAGAGTAAAAAAAACATGGGCTCTCTACCCTCAAGGACATCATAGTCTAGTGCATGAGAAAGGCACATATTGGGCATGTAAATGAAAAAGACACTTTCAGATACTGATGATTGCTATGACAGAGAGAGAGAGAGAGAGAGAGAGAGAGAGAGAGAGAGAGAGGAGCCTTTTTAACACTGTAACATTGTATCCTTATTGATAAAATGAGGACTTTGCTCTCCACTTCAGTGAGGTAATGTCTGTAAAGAACCTGGACACAGAACAAGAATAAAACATACACACATACTCAGGATACTTTAGCATGGGGTGCACAAAATATTAAATTTGTGCCATTCATTTCTTTTCTGGCCAGGTCCAAATAGCTCCAATTAATCAGCAGGCCTAAGAGGAAGCACCGGAAATGGCCCTTGCTCAGCGGCACGAGAATGCCCCCTTTAACACCTTCTTCACTCACAGGGGGTTGGAGACAGCAGCGGTTTGACCACGGGCCCAAGAAATCCCCAGCTGCTCCTGTCTGTCTCCACCTGCGTCTGTCTGTCCCTGCCTGCGTAAAGGTAGGGATCATTTATCACACATTTATTACTGAGGGCCAGGCCCTACACAAGGCACTGTATGTGCATTCTTGCAGTCAGTCCGGGCAAGAGCCACCGGCGGTAGGGAATAGGAACCTCCTCACAGATGAGAAACGTGAGGCTCAGAGGACTGACCAATCCCTTCACATGTGGATAGTGATTGACGGGTGTGGCCCCAGCACCCAGTTATGCCGAACTTCAAAGGCAAGTGCTTTGTTTAACGAGGCCAAGGCCAGGTGGCAGGAGTCCTGGGACTCTGACCAGATGAATCAGTGGCCTACCAACGGAGTATCTAGTTAATTAATTAGCTAATTAATTTATTACAATCTTTTTTCCCATATTGGTGGTGGCGGTGGCGTTGTCAAAGCCAGACAATAAGCAAAATAAATAATGAAATTATTCAGATGGTGATAAGGTCTACGGAGAAGGAGAAAGCAGGAACAAGGGGTAGAGAATGTTTTAAAGTGTTTTACTTTTTAACTGGGCAATCAGGAAGGGCTTCGCTAAAAACTTGCTATGTGAGCAAATCCTAGAGGGTAAATGAGTCCGTTACATGGATCTCTGGGGGAAAATGCAAAGACCCTCAGAGGCATCACATCTGAGCAACTGCAGGAGGCCAGGGAGGCTGGTGCAGGGTAGCAGTAAAAGGGGAAGATTGGTTAGCAGGAAATTAGATCCGAGACTGGGAGAGGTCATGTGGGCTTCTTGAACTCCTGCAAGTACTCCAGCTTTCCTTCCATCGGAGATCCCAAGCTGGTGGGCCGTTGAGAAGAGGAGCAACACAATCTGCTTACAGTTTGAACGGAATCAGCCCCTGCTGTCAAATAGACCAGGAAGGGCAAGGGCAGAGTGGGGACACGTGCCGGGAGGCTATTCCGTCCCCACGATGCAGGACAGAGAGACGGTGGCAGCAGAGACGGGGGCAAGCAGGGGTGGAGCTAGGATTTTCCCCTGCAGGCTGGGTTTCTTCGCTGCTTCCTGCGCACAGCACATTGCGTGCGGTTTCTCCACATCTCCCAGGTAAGCTATCACCTTTCTTCCCAACCAGGGACTGCTGGGCCCCAGTTCCAAATCCCCAGCTCAGCATGGGTGAGCTGCTCCCTCTCAGGGCACTCGGCGCTGGCTGGGGAACAGGGCGGTCAAGGACAGGCTGTGCAGCTGGGGGCCCCGCCCCACCTGTGAAGTAAGCCGCTCTTGGGTCAGCCCCAGATTTGGTCGACAACCCTAAACAGATCTATTAAACCTCTCAACCCGAACACTTCTTCCCTCCTCTTTTTGCCTTTACCCGGTTAGCTTTCTAAAGATTCTACTCGGAGACTGTCTGGACCCTATTCTCAAACTCTCAAAGGTTCCTAGGCTCCCTTCCCATATTCCTTATAACTTGATCTCTTACTTAATCACGCCACCTTTCAATGGTCTGTTTTGAAGTTGGCTCTTTGAAGCCAAAAATTGTATCCTCTTCAGCATGGCAGTATCACCATTACCTAGGAATGCTAGGCACATATTGCTAGGTTCAACTGGTACTTTCAGACTAAGTTAAATTTAATTTTGACATATTCTCATATTCATTTCTTTGCTCTGATGTCTCTCCTTGCCCTCCTCAGCCATCCTCATGAAATAAAAGTCACATATTTGGTTAAATGTGTCACTTTTACTTCTTGCGGTGTATTCTAATGCCTCACCTTGATTGGGGAAGAGAGCCTTGATTTAGACTCCTAAAGGGAGGTATCGCCTACGTAGGACATCGCTTGCTTCTCAACGGCAGGTGGCGCTGTAAGCGAGGCATAAAGACGTGCAGAAACATCCTGCGTTTAACTCTGTGTAGGGGAAGAAGTCTTTTTGTTTTCACAACAGATTACGGTTTCCTCTCACCTGAAGTGGTGCTGTGATTGTTGATCAGGACTTGGAACAATCTGCAAATTCTAGCGTTAGAGCTGAGCAATATTTAACTGCGTGCTGCTTGCCAGCCAGGAAAACAGGTGCCATGAAGCAAGCATCTTCTCCAGTCACAACGCGTTCTGAACCCCTTAGTGGCAGAAAAGCAGCAATTGCCCTCATAAACTACAAGAATAACCTTTCTCGCTCTCTGTAATAAATACCTCCCTTAACCACAGTTTTTCAACCACAGCCTATGAAACAGTCTCAGGGACACAGCCCCAGACTGGAGCTTCTGGTCTGCAGAGAAAGGTGTTTGGGAATAAGAAGCTTGCTCTCTCCACCTGGGGCTGACCCGCACATTCTTTGGCTTGTCTGGGTGATCTGTCTATGACAGCTGTCACCCACTGATGTCTTGCAATGAGTCATTCATCTGACTGGCTGGAAGGTTGGCTACCTTAGGTCCCCACTGCTCCATGCACAGCAATCTTAAGCTATTTCTTCAATGAAAGAGGATACGAGTTCTTCAGGCAAGAAAATGGGACTCTTACTCCTTAGGGATCTGGCTCAAAAGTCATTTTCCCCATGAAACCTGCCCCGAGTCTCTCCTATGATAGGAAATTAATTACCTTGGGTGAATACTGGTAGGCGTTAAGCCTGGCATTAGCCTCCTTCAATACTGTAGGTTATTTAATCCTTGCAGTGCGATGTGGTCAGTATTACCATCCTCATTTTCACAGAGGAAACGGAGGCTCAGAGAATCTTAGGGCTGCTTCTCTGGGGACCCACAGCAAGGAAATGTTAGGGTTGGGACTAGAACCTTGACTGGCTGGCATCTTATTTTAGTGTCCACGTCAAGTTAATTGCTCCCTTCTGTGTTCCCACAGACCTTGACATTTGCTTCTATTGTGGGGTTTGTTACATAGATGCCCCTGGGCCCCGTGTGCCTTAGCAAAAGCGATAGCTCAGCACGTACTTTCTGTTCATCCTTACCCAGATGAATGATAGCCCTCTGCAAAATGAGAAGCCCTTGAGACCTGCCCTCGGTGTTGACTGCCTCTCTTTACTATCTTCACAGGGCTGAACCTTGACCCATCATAGGAACCTTCAACACCCTCTTAACCCTCTTTCTTTTCTTTCCTAACCCATCCTCTCTCTTTCTCAAAGCATAAAATGAATGACTGCCTCATTTATACTTGCCAGTGAACCAACTGTTACACTTCAGCCCAAAATATGTTTCAGCTGAAAGAGATTCCCAAATTCAGTCATGAAAAACGCAAACAGCTAGACAGGCGCTGGTTTTAGAACACTGGGTGGCAATGTTTCTCTTCAACAAGGACATCAATGAACGTGTATGGTGTCCCTCTGCTTCAACACTGCCGAGTCCTGAGACCCGCCTCCAATGTGTTGCCTAGTTTCTTCACCTTCTAAGTGCAGACATTTTTATGGGGATGCAAGACAATGATTGACACACGCACAACCCCCTCTGGGGCCCTTGATGTAATGAACGATGGCCTATGACCCTCGCATCTTCCTTATGTGGATCTAATGTTCATGCAACTTGTGGCCACCCTCAGTACCTACCTTCCTTGACCTAAAAAAATCCACCAATGCCATGGTGATAATTTTGTGATTTCATGAAAGTTCGGGTTGCACTTACCTACTACCTTGATCTCCTTACTTTTTTCTCTATTTTTTCTTTCTTCCTGTGAATTCTCTTAATGTCGTCAAAAAGTCCTAATGCTGATAGGTGCCTGTCTAGCTTTCTCCCCTCTCTCCCATTAGTCTTCCAGGACTGTCTTTTCTCAGCCAGTCTTGAAGTTCTGTTCTTCTCCAAAGCACATTCTTAGACCTCAGTGATCATGTGTAATAACAATACAGAGAAAGCTCAGAGGGAAATTAGGGGATCGCTGGAAGCCATCTGGAGGAAAAAGCGCAGGCTCTGTGGAGAGGATGTTAAGGATTTGATAAAAGAGGAGACGCTTTACAGTACTGATCCCATGCCATCGGCAGATAACTCCCCAGTGAGGAATTAGAGATTGTGGCGTTTGATGGTTCGTCTTATGAGTCAACTTGATGGTGCCAGAGGGGGCCCAGGTACTGGGTTAAACATTGTCCTGGGTGTGTCTGTCAGGGGTTTCTGGATGAGATTAACTTTCAGATTCATAGGCTGAATGAAGCAGAAGGCTGACGTGGCCCTAAAAGGCAGAGGAAGAAAGAAATCTCTGCCTGTCTTTAAGCTGGGACATCCTTCTTCTCCTGCCTTTGGACTTGGACTCGCACTGGGACTTATACCCTCAACAGACCTGGTCCACGTGCCTTCAGACTCAGACAGGAGCTGCATGTGTCCATCCCGTGGCTGGTTGACTGCAGAATCTGGGATTTCTGAGACTCTCAGAATCATGTGAGCCAATTCCTTCAACTGAGTCTCTCTCTCTCTCTTTCCTTCTCTCCCTCACTCCCTCTAAAACCAAATATGGGGGCCTGTCTCTGGATTGGATCTGCCCCATGATCCATCCGGGTATATGGAAAGTTAAGTCTATCTCATGAACCAAGCCTAGGCAGAAAAAGGAACAAAGAACAAAGAGGGTGAAAGAGAAAGTTAGAAAATAGGTAGTTACGGTCCAAAGTATATCACGCTCTTTCTAATCTCACAGGTGAGATGAAAGCCATTGACCACATCAGCTGCATTCTCTCCCACCCTCTGGAGCTGGGATGGAAATGGCGGTCTCTGTGTCCCCCTATGGGCCTGCGTAGGAAGGCGGGCTGAGAGGTATTCAGTGTCTTCCTGCCTAAGGAAGACAGACATTGAGAACACCCTCTCTGTCTTTGGATGGGGCATGAGTTGGTCTTGATGCCATGCCTGTGCCTGGCCCACCTGTCACGCATGTCCACCATGTTATTGCGGTATCCCCTGCCCAACCTACTGCAAGCCCAGGTCCACTGCAGGCTCTTGACTGCCTGACAGACAAGGACAGGGGATAAGGCTGTCGTAGGGGAAGGCGCGCAGGGCAGTGGAGAGCAGGACACGTCCGCCTGCACAAGACCATGTGGTGCAACAGCTGGACCATTTTATTATGTGAAAATATTAGGTACATATTATCTCACTTGATCCTTATAACAACACTATCAGAAAGTGACTTGTGTTATCCTGTTTGTCAAAATAATAATGTTAACAATTATGATTAGCACAGGGTAGAAGGAGGGCAGAAAATGAAAGAATGTTGGGACCCCAAATTCCTACACAAAATGATGACTATAAGATGAGTTTTAAAAACACCCCAAAACAGCATTATAAAGGTTAACCCCCCAAACCAGCATTATATCTTTGAGATATAATAATGTCTTTCCCCAAATGATTCTATTACTTTATATTCCTGTATAATAGCTAATGTTTCACATTAAGATGTTTTGCCATTTTTAATGAACCTTAAAGAAAAAAAATTTCTTTATATAGCTAGGCAATGAAAGAGTAAATATAAAAAGTGTAGAATTAGCTCAAAAGTCTGTGAAGCTTTGCAAGAATCTGATGTAATGAACCAAAATGTCCTTCTTCATTTTCTATCATTTCATCCAAGATGCTAACGTTTTAGATCTATGTGTAAATGTTATATGGGCTCTGTCATTAGGTATATATTTGCTCTTGGATGATAAAAAGGTACATTATTTTCCTCCCAAATTTAATTTTGTTCTATCGCAACCTTGGCCAGTGAGGAATAGTTCTTAGACATGGGTGGTGCCAAGTGTTCTTACGGAAGCGACATCTTGTTATATGCAGGAAAAATTGCCAATGGTCTGAAAAGTGTAGACTCAGAGGGAAAATATTAAAGGCCATTCCTCAGACTACTAGATTAGTTAGCAAACTCACAGACTCTTAGGCCTTACGGAATTCCATACTTCATTCTCTAGTTAGCTCTAGCAGCTGGCAAGGCCTGTTTCCAACGTTCAGCTCGCACACGTAAATATCAAGGCACGAAAGTACACAAGTTCGTCACCGGCCGTTCTCCATGCCTCAGATGGTGTGTCCCTCCCGACTTCGGCACGTGGAAGTGGCCTCCCTGTGACCATGAAAGTGTTCGGTACAAAGGTATAAAGGAGTAATAGCTCCATATTTTCTCTTTGCTCCCTTGTGCCAGTAATCAATTTCACAAAAGGCCGTGGTCAACTCTAGTTTTTTTCTGTTTTTCTTAATGTGTCTGAAACAATGCTATTACCCGCCTACACTGTTTCATTTTCTCCTTGGGCACACAGAAAGACCGTATTTCCACGATTCCCTTAGAGCTGGCTGGAGGCGATGTGACGGAGTTTTGCCCATGAGAAGATGTGCAGAAGAAATCCGTGCCGTGCCCAGCCAAATACCCCTGTCCATGGAATCTTCGATGCTCTCTATCTTCTTCATGAAAACCTTAAAGACCAATTGTTGAAGACGGTTGTTCCGCAAGATGGAAGAAGCCTGGACACGTAGATGACTGTGTAGAACAGAGCTCCCTGCCTGCTCTATTGGACTATGAGATGAGCAAGCAAAAGTAATTATTGTATTAATCCAATGACTTGCCTTTCCTGCAATGTTTGGTCGGTCCTAGTGTATTAAATGTTGCCACCCCTCCTCTTTGCATTATTTGGAGGAACATCACACTATACACTTGGACTAACAAATTAGTAAGTGGCCCCTTGAGAGATAGCATCGAATTTTAAACTCACAAAAAGGCTGACCAAACATGAAAGCTATTGGAGTCACTTGAGTCAAAGATGGGAGGTTGGCATGTCCCCTCACCGAGACACTGCTGGCCTCCGAGTTCTTCTTGGCCACATTCTGAGGCTGGGTGCTCAACCACCAGAGACCTTCAGAAATAGCCCACAAGGGACCTTACAAGGTGACTCACTAATGATAGAAGGAAGTACAACAGAAACCATCTTTGCCAAATGTTCAGTTTCCTTTTTTTCTAAGTGTTTTCCTAATTGAAAGAAACATCTCTTATCTGTGTGACAGGTGGTTAGGATTGTAACTCTTTCTCTGACAAACCTCACAGAAAAGATGCAAATCCTCATGGTCTGGAGCTGGGGATTAAACTAAATATAAAGATACAGTCATAAGACTTAGCATCCACAAATGGATACAGCCTCCCACCACTACCTCTCCCCAGCCCTTCACCTACAGTTCAGTAACTCCCGACTACTCGGAGTTCTCCCGAGAACGCCGTAGGCTACATGCCTCAGAAATCTTGGTTGCGAATGCTCTCCCGGCCCTCACCAGCCTCCGTCCTCACACAGGGAGTGCTTGCTGGTCCTTCAGTGCCGAGGGGCGTTATCCCCTTCAGCAAGTCTCCTCTGCCCCCCAAACTAACAAAAACTCTTTTCCTTTGTGCCCTCACAGCACAGTACTTGGCCCTCATCAGAAGAATTATCAGCCTGTAAGGTAAATATTAATTGATGTCTTTCCAGAAGGCTAGGAACCCAGGAGGGCAGGACTCCTTTTGGCTTGGGTCTGCACCCATAGGGCTGTTTTCTCTGCTGTCCGATGGAAGACCCCTTCCTTGCTTACTAGCAAATGAGAGAAAATGATGCCACATGTTTGGGGTGATCAGGGAATAACTGGCCGAGGGTCACTTTGTTTTGTGGCCATGCAGTTTTGCAGAAATGACATCAAAGATGTAGATAAAGACATTGGCTCGGGTGTTGGCGTCAGGGGACACAAGTACATCTATCATTCTGCCCAGGGCTCTGGCCTCTGCATTTCCTTTCATGCAGCATTTGGGGGGAATAGATGGCAGACATTGTAACTCCTGTATTGTAATGCCTGGAACTAGTCTTGTGGGCAAAGACACCAGCATTTCTTTTTCTTTTTTTTTTTAAGATTTTATTTATTTATAGAGAGAGGGGAAGGGAAGGAGAAAGAGAGGGAAACATTCACGCACCCCCTACTGGGGACCTGGCCCGCAACCCAGGCATGTGCCCTGACTGGGAATCAAACCAGTGACCCTTTGGTTTGCAGGCCTGTGCTCAATCCACTGAACTGCACCAGTTAGGGCGACACCAGCGTTTCATATGTCACAAGTAGGGACATATCTTGGCTGTGTGTTCAATATTTTTGTTGTGACAACAGACTTCGACTAAAAACAAACAGTTCCTCTAGTTTAAAAAGTGTAAGTGGCTAGGGTTCTTTTGTTTCTGGATTGACTCAGAAGAGGAAAAGTAAACCCACATGGTCTGAAAGGCAGACAATAGGTTAAAACCAACGTTTGAACCTGATTCCCTAGCAGATATAGCCTAGGTGGATTCAACATTATAGACAAAAGGGTCAAGAACTGCAAGGCCATTGAGGAATTTGCAGTCAACTTGCAATTACTGGCATCTCATGGGCTGGTTGGGCACCTGCTTAGGCAGCGGACCTGCTGGTCTGGCCTGCGTCTACCTGAGCAGGTAGAAAGGGAGCAGGAAAGAACCACCAGGCAGAGAGCTGATAGTGTAGCTACCTTGTCCTTCCACTGTTTGACATCCAAAGATATTTGAACTTCCTCTGCACCGTAACCAGACCCGAGCTGCCCCATCCTAGGCTTTGAGGAGAACAGTAGCAAGAAACTATGAGGCGCAGCCCTGGCAGTGAGAACTGAGGAGTGGGGAAGAGGCCATGATGGGAGAAGAAGAAAACTTTTTCACGTTTATTCCCAACCAGACTGGGACAACTCAACACACCAATTCCACGGGATAACAATGAAACTTTGGGTGGGGCATGAGGTTCCTACAATGTATACAGAAGCTCACAGTCAATGAATTGCTTTCAACAACGACAGTAACTTTAGACGCATGCCCATTCACTGTGTAAGTTATCTTTGATTTTCACAACAGCCTTTCACGGTATTTTTCAGATGAGGAAACTGAGCCGAGAGGTATTAAGAGCCTTGACTGTATCACCCACGTCATAGGAGAGCAGAGCTGGGATCTAAATCTCGGTCCGAGCCCATGTTCTTTCTTGTAACCCTCTCGTCAATCGTGCAAGCGAGGCAGTGTTTTACGCCCATCTTTCTGATGAAGGAAGGGAGGCTAATGAAATGACTCAGTGTGGCAACAGCAAGGACTGAGGCTTGAGAACCTACTAGGCCAAAGTCCCAGATGCCTCATCTCTCCCGCCTGCTCAACTTATGCCGAGAATAATCTTCTTCTTTCCAATTAATATCAGACTGGGTGCTAAAAAAAAATGTTCCGTGCCTATTGACTCAGTGACTCACCAGCTGGTGGCACTATCAAGGGAGAACGAAGATTCTTTTCTTTTCTGGAGGCTTACGGCAAAAAGAACAGACAAGGATTTTTCTGGTTTAGTGTTTGAGCAGGGAGATGACAAAATGATCTCTTGTGTCCCTTCTCCAGCCCTTAGACTTGATGATTCAGAACCATTTCAGGGAAATATGATTTCTTTAATTAGCAATTCTGCAAGCCTTCTGTGTATCCCCCCAAATAATGATTCTAGATGGGGGGACTTTGGATTGCATAGTACTTTCAAAAACTTCATTGATTTTTTAAATTGACTCTTTATAGAATTTCTTGGTTCATACACATAAAAACACGCAACAAACTGAAATTTGTCTTCTGTTTTTAATCTTTACCAAGCATTGAAAAGGAAAGAAAAAATATTTTATGAAAGTAATAAGCTTTCCTGGGGTTCTCGCTAAGGGATTTATTTTTTCCATTGTTCCAGAGAAAAAACACACTACTCCTAATATAACTGTCCATTTGACTGCCTGTTCCAAAGCCAGCTCTGTAGACCTGTATAGTACCTTCTGCAAGAACCTCACAGAAACCTACATCATATGACTCTCTGTGTCTCCTGCCTGCTAGGGAACCCTTAGCCCCAGGCACTGGGGTAACAGACATTTTCTTCTGCTGGGTTTCCAGACTTCATGCTGGTAGAAACCACAGCTTAGTGCCTTGACTCAGAGTGACTGTGCTCATTCATGGGACAATATCCAGGTCACGCTGCTACTGATCAGGTTATTTCAGGTTCCAACACACCCTGGTCAGACTGGCATTAAGCTAATAAAAGAAGAAAATAGGCATATGTATGGTAATAATAACCTGTTCTCCGCGCCCCCCCCCCCCCCCCCCCGCTCCTTCCTTTGGAAATGGAATTTGAACTACTGAATCTGAAGGTCCAGCACTTTGGGCACAGAACAGAGAGGCTGGACAGCAGTGTGAAACTTCTAGATTTTTTATGTTTATGCATTATTTGGATTAAAAACAAGTATATAAATCAAACAAAAATGAGGAGCAGAGGTTAAGTGTAAAGATGAAGGTGTCAGGCAGTAAGAGGCAGAACACTATCCGAATTGAGGTGTCGTTGATTTAAATAGTCCTACCTGTTAGCTCCCCTTCCTCCCCCTCGCCTCCTCCCCTCCTGTCTCTCGTCTCTTTGTCCCTTTACCATAGTCTATGACTTACTGTATTTTCTCTTCTTCTTTTTCTCTGGTCCCCTCCCTCTTTCTTCTACTTTCTCTTCCACCGTCTCCTGTATTCCGTCCCCTTGCCTGAAAGTGCACCCGAGCCCCTGAGCTTTCACGTGCCTCTCCGCATGCCCACCCGGATGGGTTCGACAGCCTCTCCACCCAGCGCATGGTCTCTGCTGGGTCCTACCTCCCTCGCTCGGCACTCGGTCCAGCCTGTGCTTGCACTGTTTTCATGACCTGGTTATTCTTCTTCTGAAATTCAGGGCTGGCAGTTCTCACATGTGATGTCTGAACTCCACAGGGTATTAGTTTTAGAAACACCACTTTAGGGGAAGGCAAAAAGCCCTGTTGTCTTTGGGCGGATCTCATGAATTTCCAGGAGAATCCAGATGAAAAATACTGAAAGCTAATTCCACTCTTGAGTGATTTAATGGTTTCTTGTCTCAGTAGGTAGATTCTTTTGGTAAGTTAGGAGGAAAAAATCCTTTTTAAAATGATAACAAAGTAATAATTCTTTCTCATAAAAAATAGGAATGCACAAAAAACAGGGAGGAAAATGGAAACATACTTAATACCACCTTCTAGAAATAACTGGTATAAGTATTTTTATACATATGTACACATTTGTTACTCTTAGACAAAACTGAGGGCATGTTGAATATATTCTTTTATAACACTTTTGTATTAATATTTTATACACCTTTCTCTAATATAATTTTTTAATTGCTACACAATATTTAGGAATATAGATATATCGAAATTTGCATAAACTTTAGTACATTCTTTAAAAGGCTCACAGATATTATTTTTGAAGAATGGTCAACATTACTAGCACTCTAAAAATTATTTTATGCTCTCTCCCAATGACCATGTGGGAGAGATGATAATTATGAATTCAACAAGTCCTGTTTTTTTATCCTTCCATCTAGACCAATGAAAACTGTATTTCTCAGTCCCTCCTTGAGATTAGATGAGGCCATGGGGCCAGTTTTGGCCATAAATATGAGCGGTAGTGAAGTGTGTTGCTTCTGAATGAGGGGGGAAGTCTCTTTGAGATTTTCCTTTTCTGTGTGCTGCTGTGGAGATTATGGAAGCCTTGATTTGGGGTGGTGAAGTCACAACATGAGCATCCTTGATCACTGAGTCACAGCATGAAGCGCAGGTTTCTGGAGAGGTTAACTCTGGAAGAGTGAGAAGTAAACTCACAGGGCTTAACACTTGAGATTTTGAGTGGTATGTTTCTCAGTAGAGGGCTAGCCTATCCCGACTGCTAAAGACCATATATAAAAGGATCTAATATGATTCAGAGCATTTCTTCTCTGATGTTCTCAGCATATAGCAATTACTGATTATCACTTAGCACGCATTGACTGAAGATCATATGTGCCAGCCGACTATCAGCCCAACAGGGATGCGAAGTGGAGAGAGACACAATCCTGGTTCCCAAAATAGTCAGATGAGGATGGCATATATTATAAAAATCAGAACAATGGAAATGCCATCATAGGGCATGAACAGCTTTCTTACAGGATCACAGAGAACAGGATCAGTTTAGGGAAGGACCCCAAGCACTTCAAACCTTGATTCAGAAATGACCATGATTACATGTGGTGGGGTGGGGGAGGTCCTTCTAGAAAGAGGGAACAGCAGCACAGGCAAGTCACAGAGACCTGAGAATGTCACAGCGTTTTGGAAACCCAGTATATCCATTAACAGAAAATAGAAGACAATAAAAATAAAACTATATTGTTTCTAATAATAGGAAGCTCATTACCTTTCAGGATTAACTGTCCCATTGTTAAATGGGTCTAATCAGTGAAAAAAAATTCTTATGCAAAATGAAGATGTTCCATCTCCTAATTTTTCTTGACTTGGCCCTCATTTTCCTCTCTGGAGATGTTGAGATGAAAATGAAATTTTGTGTGTGCGCGTGTCATAATTCTTCAAATATTTAAGACACTTCTTACTCCCCTTTAAATTCTGTATTGTTTCCAAGTATTTGTTCCAGTCTTTAAAGGTGTTGTGTAAAATCTTGCACGAAACCTGGCATAGAGTAGTTATTTAATGTACGTTTGATGCATGGACGTACAGATCAATTCAGAGGAAGTCAGCTGCAGTCTCTGCTCAGTAAAACATTATGGACAATAACTTATTATTAGTTAACATTTGTTGAACACCTAAATATTCGCCAGGCAATTCACCAACTTCTCTACATGTGTATTACCTCCCTTAATCTTCGCAACAATTCTATAATTTAGATCTTAATGTTATTCTTATGTTAGAGATCAGGATTATGAGGTTTATAGAGATGGAGTATGTTGTTTAGTCACAAAACTCATAAGTGGTGGAATCAGGATTCAAACTGACACCTCTTAAACTTCAGAGCCTGTCTTTAACTGTTCTTAAAATGTCTTATAATCTCACGTGACTCTTCTGCAAACAATGTCAAGTGGGCATTTCACCTCATTTTCCACTTGAGTGCAGTGAGAGTCAGAGAAGCTAAAACGCTTGCTCAAGGTCACACACTTTGCTCAGTCGGGAGCTAGGATTTATCTCATGTCAAAACCTTGGGCTGCCCGATCCTTTCATGCTCTTGTGCTGAGAGAGTGTCTCGGGTAGTGAGTTCATCAGGGTTTTTGTTATGAAGAGACAGAACGCCGATTCAGTCTCTCCTTTACCAACTTCTCTTCCCTTCTATTACTTCACTCAGATCAACTTCCAGTGAACGAATTAAAAACACAGAAATGCAGCAGCTCAGTGTCGTTTGAAAAGGTTCACAAACATCTGTGTTGATGTTTGGACTAAGGATCACCCTTTCCCATCACAACCGGAGTTACTTATTTCTTACTCCATGGCCTCGGTCTGGGTTGAGCACGGGGGCCTTGGGGTCTCTCCCTGATGTTGGATGAGATGACGTGCAGCCGAAATCACCCTTAATTTTTGGATGGAAAGCCTTGGGATATTGTCCTTGAATGGTCATTGTTTGGCCTTGTGATCTTGGGGAAGTCACATACCATCTTTGGGACTTGTTTTTTTTTTTTTTTTTTAAATCTATAACATAATAGGAAATTAAGCAGTGGGACCATGGAAAAATAATTACCATTTATTGCCTGCTTTATATGTGCCACACACTGTGTGAGACTTTATTTATGACCCTCAGGATAAGCTGATGAGATGGCTAACTCCACTTTACAGGTGAAGCATTTGAGGGTCACAGATGTGAAGTAACTTGCCTAAAGCCACACAGATAATTATCGGGGTGGAATTTACCATGTCAACAGTGGCACCACTGAGTTGTGGTGAGGAGCTGATGTGGGAGTCAGAGGTAGAACTGCTGAGGTTGGAGTTTGCCCTCTGTACTCAGTCAAGTTCAATATTCTCCTTATGCCTCAGCTCTCTTACCTGGAAGTACAACAGATTGCCTACCTCATAGGGTTATTTTTCCAATTAAAAGAGAACATATGTATAATTCTTAAGTATAGTACTTAGTATATATGAAGTAGTCAAAAACATCAATTGATATCATTAAAGGGTCCTAGAATGGTAGTTAAGGGGTTACTAACCATTTGGGGGGGGGTTATGAATCTGATCACAGTTGTACATCAAAAAATAGAGACATGAAAAATAATCTTACATAAACTTTCGAGGGTGTACGGATTTATGCCTACATCTGTAGGCATCCAAGAGTTCATAAATCCAAGGTTAATATTTTTCTGGCAAAGGCATAATCTTCCAGATGGGAAATTTGAGAGGTGATGATTCGCTAAATGTCTCTTTGTTCTTTTAGGGCAATTGCTTAAAAACAAAAACAAAAACACAAAACAGGAAACAGAAACTTTTCTGTAGTAACTGACTCTTCCATCAACAGACAACACTTATTTCATCCCCTGGGGGGTCAAAGTGTCCTCTGCTGCCTGGAACTCAGGGGACATCCCTGGTTATTGTGTGTTTCCACATTCAGTGGCCATTCTTGCATTTTCTGCCTCATCTCCTTCAGCATAATTACCTCCACATGCTATTTCTACCTATAAAAATGCATGCAACCTGTCAGTGTGGAGCAAGCAGGGCTGCACTTTGCTGCTGGGGTTTGGTTTACAGATTTTCCCCCGTTTGTGGAAAAACTGAGAGTGACATGAAGTTTCGTATCAACATGCAAACCCCGTCTTTGTGGGAGGGATGGGGTGCAACGAAGGGTGAGAAGGAAAGCCCTATCGTGTCAGTGCCAAGGACAGAGCCAGGGCATAGGACATAGCGAGGCTCAATCAGTAATGGTCGGATGGATGAACTTAGTAAAACAGGCAAAGGGAACTAACTTCAATTATTCCTTGGTTACTCATTCTTTCAGTCGCTATCTATTAGTCCCTAGTGTGTGTCATCACTGTGTCATGCATTGGAAGTTTAACTTTGAACAGTACATGTGGGGTCACAGAGGGCAAGTGTATCTATCAGCTAAATATAATGGGCTCAATGGATCTAGTTTTCTTAGCGAAGTAGAAGGTAGAAGCAAAATACTACCACAATAGTGACTGTCTTTATCCATCCACTCATTCATTTACTTATTCATTCAATCACAAACATTCATTGACAACCTACTCTGTGCTGTTTGGAACTGTGCTAGGCACAGGAGTTGCTCTGATGGAAGACTTCCACACCCTGATACTATTGACCATAGCGTGACTCCTTGTGATGGGGGCCTGTTCTGGGCATTGGAGGATGTTCAGCAGCATCCCTGGATGCCAGAAACACCCCAAGTTGTGACGGTCAGAAATGTCTTCAGACATTGCCGAACATCCCAAGAAGCATATTGCCCTCTGTTAAGAATCACTGACATCAATATTAAGTAAAAATCATGTTAATACCAATGATACAACAACCACAATGCGTGCAACACCTTCTTTCTGTCAGGTTTTGTGTCAGGTACATCATCTCGTTTGATACAATGATCCTATACTATGAGTATTTATTTACAGATATCTAAAGATTTATAATGAACAACCTTGCTCACAATGACTTCTACATGTGTTAATTACAAATTTCTAAAAGGAAGAATCAACATTTAAAGGCTAAAGGAATTATAAAGCTTACATTCTAAGAAATGGTAGAGCCTAAACATGGAAAGGGTATTTTCAAAGAAGCATTAGGCTGTTTGATAGAGTATAGATGCCAAAGCAAACTATTCTTACATGAGAATATGTACATAGCTAACCGTTTCATTTCTTTGTGGTTTTAGTTTACATTGGGTAAACACTTCACTCTTTGTGTACTCCTTTTTAATTTTTTTCAGAGCACACATTAATTTTTTATGTTTACATTTTAATTAAATAAAACCTTACATTGTTTCCTTCCTATAACTAACAAAATGAGTGTGCCTGGATGTTTTCTTGGCTTTGGAACAGTAATCAATAATGGAATCTCAGAGTAGAACATCTATCACCTTACTTGCACCAGAACCAAACCATCCAGTTTTATTGGTGAAGAATACAAAACTAAGTCAGGGGAACTGAGTTACTCAAGGACAGGAGTCCCCAAACTGCAGCCTCTGAACAAATTCAGCCTGTTACTTGCTTTTGCAGATATGTTTTCATTGGAACACTATCATGTTTATTCATTTATGTATTGTCTATGGTTGCTTTCAAGCTACGATATCAGAGTAGATTAGTAATGACAGAGGCTATAGGTCTTTCAAAGGCTAAAATATATACTATCTGCCCCTTTATAAAAAACATTTGTCAACCCCTACTCTAGGTCACATCACAAACTAGGGCTACAGAAGGACTTTGAATAGATGCACCTCTTACTGGGCAGCAGTGTGGCTGAGTAGAAAATCCCTGGGCTCTAGAATCAGACCAGGATTTTGAATCTTGTCTCTACCATTCACAAGCTACATGGCCTTGTACGTGCGATTTGATCTCTTTAAAGCTTGTTTTCCAATTCAAAAAAATCAGAATGAATGCATCTGGCTATTTTGTTATGTGGGTTATGAATATTTGGTAAAGTCTCTGGCGCATACTCAAAATGGATGATATTAAAATATAGTGCCCTTTCTACTTAATAACTGTGACTTCTACCCATTCACTCAGCAAGTGTTTATAAAACCACCACTGTGTCCGAGTTCCTTGGTAGAGACTTGGGGGCACAAGAAAGGTAACGGCAGAGCAGGCCTCCGAACTCCGTAAACTTCAGCCAAGCCAGGAAGGAGGGAGGCACCTGACCCAGCCCTCACTCAAGCATGGTCTCCTGAAGGAGAGGACATCTCATCCAAGACCTTGAAGAAGGGCAGAGATTATGAAGGCATCAGAGCATGAGGACAAGGTTAGGTATGGTCTCGGCAAAGGGAGAAGCAGAAGTAAAGAACTTCACTAGCCCATGATGATACACTGAAAGAGCTTTTAAAAAGTTCAGTGAAGTTTAAATTCAACGTTGGGAGGCAGTGGGGAGAAAGATGGTTGGAAAATGCATAAGATTCAGACCTTAAAAACCAATGTAGCAGACACTATTGGTTGTCTTTACAGCAGCCATGGGTACAGAATCCCACGAACAGAATCATGGTTTTGTACAAGCTTCAATATGCCCACCTCAGGGGATGAGCACTTATGACAGTGATGGGTCCCACGTGAGCTTGCGACTGGGATCCGGCCAATGACATCAACGGAAGAATCTTGAGATCTTTCAGAAAAAAGGTTTTACACATGCAAACAATGAAGAGAAGCCCCTTCCCTCCCTTTCTTCCCTTTCTGCTCCAGATGTCAGTCAGATTATAATGCCCTGAGCTGCTGTAGTACTTTTGACCTTGATAATAAGAGTCAACACACTGGAGACGGAGGAGAGGACTGCACCAGAACACCATTTTAGGGATGTTTTGTTAGATCAGCGGTGTCATCTAGACCAGCTTTGGGTCTGTACATCTAGGAACCTCCTGCTACAGAAAGCAGGGTGAGGGTAAAAAGAGCTTAAGTGCCAGGGTGTGATGATATCTAAGGGGAAGAGCAAAACTTAAGAATGCCTTGGTCCCCAATATCCTCTCAGCTGCAAACAGCTGAGCTCCAAGTGGTTAGATGACCCCTTGTGGGAAGGAGCTAACCTTTGGTGGAGGCCTCAGTTTTCTCATCTGCAAAATGGAGGTGGTAAGAGAACCATAGAAAGGTGGTTGTGAGGATTAACTAGTACATGAATTTGGCGTTCAAACATAGGGCCTAGTATATAGTAAGTGCTCAAACGTGTCAGTGAATGTCATTATGATTGTTTTACCTTATCTTTAAACTTACCTTTCTTGAACGACTTTGACATTCTTCAAGAGTACCGTACACAGGCACAAATGAGAGTCAGTGTGGGCGTCGCGTAGGGGATTGAATGAGAAATTCTCCAAGGCAGTTTCATTTTTCCCCAAACTGCATCTCGTGACCTATTAGCCTCTTGAGAAATGAACTCATTGCGAAGTTGAAAAGAATCGAATGGGTCAGAATAGGGGACATTAGAATGTATCACACGTAGTAAGGGTAGCAATTATCTCATAAAAGTTTTGTTGTATTTACTGTGTGTTTGGTAGCAATTGTAGAATGTGTTTCTGACTGTGGACAAAGGAAAAACAGTTTTTCCTTGTGAAAAGAATGCTCTAAAGTCTCATGAAGCTCCAGGTTCTGCGGCTGCTCTCGGATGCTTGGGCTCATTTCAGCCTTTTGCCTTCACCTCACACAACACCGTTACCCTGCTGACTCACAGCCATCGGGCAGCTCCCTGGTGGCCGAGTTTCCTCTCCATCACTGCTCTTTGTTTTTCATCAGCTCTGTTTTGAGTCTTAAAAGGGGCTAAGGAAGGTGAGCATGTTCTGCAGGAGGAACTCATTGCTCATCCAACTGAAATGGATGCCAAGCTGATGTCGTTAGAGGTCTCTAGTGGGCTCTTCAGTCTGGGCCACGGGAGAATGGAGTCATTGCTGGGAAGGAAAACAGGCTTTGTCCTAGGAGCAGAGTGACTTGGTAGGGTTTATGGTCCTAGGAGCAGAGTGACTTGGTAGGGTGTGTAGATTTCTCCGCAGGTATGTCAGCCCCTTGAATTCCCTCTTCTAATCGTAGTCTTTCGTGCTGACGTCATGGACTAGGAATCTGGGTAGCAAAGTGTTACTGGGGAAAATATCAGACAACTTTTACGTAACCTTCCCCCCACCGTAGACACTTAAGGAGAAAAACCAAAATGTGTAAAATGCATCTGTATCTGCGGATATAGATAGAGGTACAGATGCAGTATTTGTTCTATTTGGGGCATGTGCCTTGCCCACAGTAGATGGTTACCTAAGTGCTATAACTGGCAAGGTGCAGCGGAAGACAGGGTTAGAATCAGAGACTTCAGAGTCTCTTCACTAATTTTGTGACCTTGAGCAAGTCACTGACGTATTCTGAGCCTCTGTGGGTCTTAAAAGCTGGGTTTTAGGGCGTACTTACAGACATTCCCATAAACCTGAGACCAGCCCTGAAAGGTATCGAACACATTAAATGAGCGGCTTGGGGTGTCAGTAGGAGTCAGAGCCAGATTCCAGAGCTGAATGTAAGTCTGGTTGGCTCAAAAGCCCACAGTCTTTCCAGTCTGTTTCTCTATTTCCTTTGAAAAATGAAGCTAAAAATAAAAATGCTTACCGGCTCTCAAGGTTGTTTAAAGGCTGAAATCAGCTAAAATAAATGTAAAAATTCAGAATGCTGTTAGTTACTGATTATGGCCATTATTTGTATGATCATGGCCATTGGTAGTTTTAGGAGCCCGAATAACTCTAACCGTGCTTCTTGTTACCACAACCTTATTATGCGCGTACATTTATTAAGCTCTGTTTTCAGGTTGGTCTCCTGTGCCAGACAGTGCGCTTCTTGAGAGAAGGGGTCTTGACTTGTTTGCTAATGACTGAAAGCATGCTTCACACAGAATTAAGTGCTCAGTTTTTGCTGTATTGCAGTGAAAAGATGTATAGCGTCCAGCCCATGACTATATAGAATAATCCTATATTTAGAGCCATGTCTGTATTTCAAGAATTCATATTTTAAATTGCAACATTAAAAAAGAAAAAGGTGTGGAAACATAGGCATCAACAAATTCACAGGACTTTGGGGTGAATGATCTTTTTGTTTTTCTTTTCTAATCTTTTTCAATAAATATATTTTATTTGCTCAATTAAGATTTCTGGTGGTTTTGTTTATTTTCTCTAGAAGGAGTGACATATTGGTCCGTGGAAAACCAGATACATTAGCACCACTAATTGATCCGTTAAGTTCTCAGGTCCTGGGACTTGTACGGTGTGGAACGGAGGACGAGCAAAGACGAAGGCTTGGGGCTGGGCGCCTGGGCAGGAACACAGGCGATGTCTCTATGAATCACAGTTTTCAGGGGTCCGCACAGGGGCCTTCATGAACTGTAGAATTTCAGGTTGGTAAGGGACAGTTGACATTAACTCTTCTATGGCATTACCTTACAGAAATTCTTCCCGGAGTCTCTGATGATGGTTGTATGTCTTCTGCCTTAGGATTGCCAAGGACAGGAGCGCAGACTACTGGGAAGCACATCCCGTTTCATCCGTGGTCAGTGTGGACTGTGGCCATGCACCCTAAGTGGAGTCAAACATCTGCATCTCCGATGTTTTGACCATTGGCCACAGTTAGGTTCTCCATCGCAACAGAGAATACACAGAATGCTGTCTCCCCTTCCCCAAGTCTTATCTACACCCTGCTGAGCGCACCCCGCCTGTTAACTATTCTTCAGATGTACTAACTCTCATAGTCTTGGTTGCTGGTTTCTGGACAGAGACTTTCTGAGATGATAAAGGACATAGATTTTGGAAGCATATTGATCTGAGTTCTAATCTGGACTACATTTCCTACGAGCTGTGTCAAGACCAGCTCACAGGAATAGTAAGGCAACAGTAAAAACTTTCAATAATGAAAAACTATTGCATAATGATGGTGGGAATAACAGCAGCTGGAATTTGGGTGCTTATTACGCACCAGGCACTGAACAGCGGGCTTTGCTTGCAAGCTCACATCCTCCTCAAACACTGAGCTTTGGCGTCTCAACCTGTGCTGTGAGCATCGTGGTAGTAATCCACCTGGAGCTGTGGCATGATTTTAATAACATCACGCAGGCGAAGTGCTTAGAATAACATCACGAACACTTCACCAACATATAATAATAATAACCGCAGCACCCACAAAGGTCCACAACACCCTAAAGGAAGTCGCTGCTCTGCAGAACAGGGTAGGATAGCAGTTTTCCATCAATATGGCTGGGAGTTCCTTGATGGAAATGATGGGATGTGAGGTGGGGGGTGGGGCAAGAAAAGCACAGAGTTGCAATTTTAGATCAAGCTGATCTGTGTAGCCATCTTGTCTGGAGCCAGGGATCTGGAATTGAACATTTTAATTTGTCATTGTATTTTAAATTGGATTTTTTAGAATAATCTCCTGGGTTCTGGTATGTGTATAGATGAGTCCCCAAAATTTCTTCTGCAAGTATAGTGAAGGAATTAAGAGTATGAACTCTGGAGTCAAATGACTTGAGTTCAAATTCTGTCTTCAAAGTATACCAGCTGTTTTATTTGGGGAATTTTCTTAACCTCCCTGTGTCTTAATTTTCTCGTCCACGAAATAGTGATAATAATCATATGTACCTTCTCGAGTTGTTTTGAAGATTTACTGAGCTAATAGGTATGAAATACCTAGGGTAAACCATGAAAAATGTTGCCTATTTTTTCTGTTGGTAGAATAAAAGAAAGACAGGGTCAGAATTATTCTCCCTGGACCAACTAGCTCTTTGAACAAAGAGCTATAAATCAGCCTCAGTGCATTACAGACACACACACACAAACACACACCTCCAGTCTCTGAGCTATAGAACAGCCACCTATTTTGAAGATGTCATGCCCAGGCTATTCTTGGTCTTGCCACATTGCATGGCCATTTGTTACGAAATTGCCTCTCATGGCAGGAAATCAGGGTGCGGCAACACTGAAATGCTTCCATGAGGAAGAGTAGAAAGCGGAGGTGAGCGGCAGAGCCCTAGTGAAAACGCAGGCTGCTGCGTGATCGGAGTGCAGCTCTCTCATTGTAAGAGATGTCTCTGTTGCCATTTCCTAAACAGGCAAAGAGCCTGCACTGGGTCAGCAGGAACGTTCGTTTATCTCCTAGTACTACAGTTTGATCACAGGTGTGTGTGTGTGTGTGTGTGTGTGTGTGAGAGAGAGAGAGAGAGAGAGAGAGAGAGAGAGAGAGATACATTTTTCTTCAATGTATTTTTAAATATCCTCATGATCTCGTTCAAGGTAATTGATGATGGAGGTATAGGACATTTCTCGGTAAAACACAAACAAAACCAGACTCAAACCATGCAAATTGCTTCATTTGTAGGAATAAAATGAAACCACTTGGCAAGGCAGGGAGTCAGAGAGAAGAGAAAAGACCCAGAGGGAGTAGTGGAGGGATGATTAATATGTTTTCCTTATTAGTTGTCGGAATGGAGTATAGCCCTTCCTATTTTATGTTGTTAGCTATATACACAAGGCAATCAATGGCTTTATAAATAAGGCTGCTTTTGTTATGGGTACGAGACTGCTCAGGAAATGGAATAGAAAATCCCTTTGCAGTCTGGCCTCAGAATCAATTTTTTCCCAAATTACTTTTCTTACAAAACTTTTATTTGTCTCTCTCAGAACTATCTTTCATTGGCCACCATCCCTCTCTCTTCTCCAAAGCATTTCGCTTTCTCTCTGGACACTTGCGATCAGGGTCATAAAAGCAAGCCCTTAACCATGCATTGTCCTTTTTCCTCGCCAAGACTGTAAGATCCCTGAAGGCAGCCATTTCTTACACTTCTCTCTCCTCTGCGGGATGTAGCATCGGCTCAGCGATGTAAGAAGCAGGCAGGAAAATAATGAGCTCCTCTTTGCAAAACACTATCGCACAATAATAATGTATTAAATTCCAGTATGTATCGGGGAGGGAGCAAGATGGATTCTGTCGTTTGATCTGCATTCACAGCACTGACTGTGTGATCAGGCGGCCCCTCAGCCCTTCCCTCCCCAACCCACTGCCCGGGCCGTGGGGATTCCTTTGGGGAAAGGGAAACCAAAGCTGAGCCCGCCGGACGCCTCCTGGTGGGAGTGTGAGACTAGAGTGGAACCCACGTTTTTATGGCACTGCCCTGGAAGAAAGCTTCCCAGGCCTCCTGGCTGAGAGTCCCTCTTGGGCCCAAACGAGAGTTTGTCTCAGGTTCTGTGAGTTACTTCAGTTTCCCAGTAACCCCAACTCCAATCTCAGGGTGGGGGGGGTGTTTGTTGTAAGCTGTTGAGTGAGTTGCCCCCAACCCTCTGGCAAACGAGTGGAGAGGCAGGTCTGACAGACCCCGAACCCGCTGTCTTCACCACCACCCTCATGGCGCCTCTTAGGTCGGTCTCCCAACAGTCCCGTAAAACGGAACCGCCGCAGCGTAAGGTCCGGAAGCCCAGAGACTCGACCCAGCTCCACGTCGCACGAGGTACGTGGTGCAGCTGGACTTCGCCTAACGTCTGGCGTCTCGCAGACTCAGACTCAGCAAGGTTGTATGGTGCTCCAGACTCCTCGATATCAACTCCTATGGGTTAATTCAAAATCAACTCCCACAAAAACTACCTGCTCTGTGTGCATCAGAGAGTCCATATCCTGCCAAGGGAGCCTGGACCTTCATTGCCCTGCACTGAACTGAAGCTCTGCCTCCTACTCCTCGGGTCTTTTATCCGAGCCCGGACTGGTTCTCAAGGCCCAGTTTGTACAGAGTTTGAGCACCGCGTTCCCAGCAGCAGGCACAATGGAATCATCTTGAATTGTGCTGCAACCATTTCATGTGTGTAGTGTACAGATCTCTGGAGCGTTGTAGAATTTGAATTCATGTGCTCTTTTTTGGGACAATTTCGATGTGAATGTTGTTCAACAGTGTTGGAGACACCACGATGAACGAGGCCGGGGCGGGCTCATTCCTGAGATGCACACAGCCTCCTGGTGGAAGTCGAGGGGGAGGCAGAAGAGCAAAAATGACCAAATGGGTTATCGCTTAGTCTACTGATTAAGCCTCTGTATGCAAAAGGATGTGTTTTAACAATTTTAAACAAAAAAAAATATAGTTGTCCATTGGGAGCATGTTTCGGTGAATATGAGTAGGTGTGGGGAGAAAAGGGGAGTAAATTAATGAATGCAGTAATAAGCTTTTTTTTTTTTTAAAGAAAGAATATATTAATGAAAAGCAAGCTAGTTCCCGTAAACATTCCAGCTTAAGCAAGAACGGTAGAATACCATTTACTCCCAGCATTTCAGGAAGCTTGTAAATTTCAGGGCTGAATGTGAGTTGCAGTCGGTGCTGACACCAGGGCGGGAGGCAGGGAGGGTGCACCAGGGTCGCAGCAGCGGTGCAGGCGGGGCCTGCTGCGCACCGCGCCCTATAGTTCTATGGACTTGTGGGGGAGGAACCAGCAGGCGATTCACACCAGGCTCGCTCACATGGCAGGGGCCCCTGGATGCTGCTGGGAATTTTTTCAGCATAATCAGTACGTTCATGCTCAGGGTTACAATTTGATCTCCATCTTCAAACCCTATATATAGATCAGTTCATAGTTTTTGTTTGTTTGTTTGGTTTCAACCCTGAGCTTGAAGCACTCCTCTGGTGTCAACAGAAATGGCCCCAGGAGGAACAGAAGTGCCTCCGTGCAGTAGGTGGCGCTGTTGCCTGTGTCCCAGTACTTTCTTGACGGAATCATTGACAAATTTGTCTCTTTTTTGCTCTGGGGATCTCAGTCTCAGGAGGGGCGTCTTGTAACCTATTCAAGGAGGAAGGAAGGAGAAGCTGACCAACAGGTACTGAGATGTTTTTATGAACCAGGAACGTTGAAATACACAGTCTTACGCAGTCAGCATAACTCCAGGACCCTCCTCCTCCACTTCTGTTCCTCCCCCTTTCTTTTTCTCTTCCGCCTCTTCCTTCCTCCCTTTCCATCTTAATTTTTATCATCGCCGTTGCAGCCACCATCCACCGAGGACTTACTGGGAGCCAGGCACCCAGCCGAGCCCTCTCATGCATGATTTTATTCAATCTTCAGGCCAAACTTCTTTGCTAGGTTCCATTATTGTCTTCTTCTTTTTGAAGATAAGGGAATTAAGCCGCAGAGAGATAAGTAATTTTTCAAGATCACACAAGTAATAAACGGTAGAGAAAAAAAAATTGAGCTTAGTTCAGCCATCCTCAACAGGAAGTCTCCCTTTTTCTGTTACATCATGTGATTTATTTGCTTTTTAAGGTTCAGATTTGCAAACATAGTGTCTTCCCCATCACATACAGCCAAGAATTCTAGTCCTTTGTTCCACACCACAGACCGAGGACCGCATTATATTGCGACTCAGGCTTACGTGCATCTTAGAAGTAATTTGAGGAAGGTCACAATGGCCCCCTGCCACCTCACTTATGTTCAGATCTGGAGCCCTGAGACCAAGGTGACAGACAGTATGTCTGTTTCTGCTCCTTCCCGTCTGCCACTTCAGTCAGGCCCAGCGTTATCAGTGTCCCTCTCCGTTTTCTGGAAGAATGCACGTTTGACCATTATTTATGTATGCATTCACTTCTTCATTCATTAGGTCAGCTAGCATCTCATGAACACCTACTACGTGTCAGGTGATGTTCTAGAGAGGCATGGCTTAACAAAGCAGATTCTCTGGTCTCAAGGAGCTCACAGTCCGGAAGAGATAGATGGATAAGTACACCATCATAACACAGGGTGGTCAGTGCTACAGCACGGGGGACCACGTGGCGCTGAGGGAGCCCCCACGAAGGCAGCTCTTGCGTGCACAGCACAAGTCTGTCATGTGTCATGAGGACAAGCTCGGCTTGGGGGTCAGACAAAGCTTTCTGGTGGGAGAAGAAGCCGTAACTGAGAGCAGGAGAAGAAAAAGGGAGGAGAACTAGGTGAGAGGGGTGGAGGGGGTGGGACTAAGGGGGCCTGGTTCGCAAGGCTGTGGCAGCATGCGCCTCACACTCTCGAGGGTCTGGAACAGGTGCCTGGGTCCCCGTGTCGGGTATAGTAGGAGCTCAGCGAGACCCCAGGGACCTTCCACGGTCTGTTATTAGGTGTCTGCAGCACAGCTTTGGCGGGCACCTGCCACCATTCCCTTGCATTCTGTGTGCGTGGCATTCAGAGACTGCATTGCAGACACTGCCCCTGCAGTTGGGTAGCATGGGGCCACTCTTCTTGGAGTGCCAGTTTCTCCTTCAGCCCTTTCGATGGCCTGGCATCTGGTTCCGCCCTGTCTCGTCTCCCGGGCTGCTGGACCCCTCCCAGCACACAGCCTTTGCTCCCAGAGGGTCTGGCTCTTCTCTGCTTTCTGCACACACCTTTTCACTCCCCATGGCTTACCTTATGTAGTGATCTCTACGTCGAGAATTCTTTCTCTGTTCTGGGTGTCCAAGTCCTTCCAGTGCTGCGACTGCTGCCTCCTCCAAGAAGGCGTCTCTGATAGCCACAGCTCCAAATGGTCTCTACCTTCTCTGAATCCCTCTACTCTTCCATGGTCATGACCAGACAGCTCACCAGCTGACCGTGAGTCCTCCCCTGTCTCTCTGGCTCACCCATAAAGACCACAGGGTCTGAGGGAAGTGAAGTCATGTCTCCAAGTTTACGCAGTGAGTCAGGGCCAGAGTTGAGCTTGGAAAGCCAGGGTCCCAATGGTTTCCATATCTTAACATTTTTCTGTTGCCTCCAGGGATTTGCAACGAACCCTGTCACCTTCGACTGAACTTCCTTCTTGGAATGTGTCCCAGCTTGACTCTTTCTCATGCTTTTCCAAGGCTGTACCTCCTTTCAGCTTCTTCTGGGGACACTGGACACTCTATCGCATTAAGAAAAGAACCCAGGCCCGTGCAGCGTGTCTCTGAGCTCCTGAAGTCTCCTCTGCGGCATGTAGTTAGAACGTGTGCAGCTGGTGCCATTCCCTTTGCCAGGATGTGTGGGGGACTGCAGCTCGTGTTCACACGCAGGGCGCCACAGACACACACGTGCTCATGCACAACCACACTCTGACCACCGAACACACGTCACCGCCATTTCTCCTTTCTGGTATTTGTGTCTCTCTGCCTTGAGAGTGAGTCGTGGACAAAGTCACCAGATCTAAATCAAGCACTTGCTGCCGACAGGGTGGTGATGGAATACACAGAAGAGTTGATGCCTTTGTGAGCCGTGTGAGGGTGGACGTGGAATTTGGTGTCAGGCAAACCTGGCTCCTGTGAAACCTACCGGTCCCTGGACAAGTCACTGGACTCCTTAAACTCATTTTTTTTCCTCATCTGTAAATTAAAGCTAACAAACCCCAGCAACTCCGCCTTCACCCCCATGTGCCCATGTGCCGTTCCCACGGCCCTCTCCCCACGAGTAGCATTCACTGGCCTACCTTTTCTGCCTGCAGGGGGTGGGGCTACAGCTTATTCAATCACCAGACTAGGATCACCCGGCAGAATGCTCTCTCCTCCTCTTTACCGTGAACCACCGTGGGCCCGCCATGCGCCACCTTCGGTTTAGACACTGTATCTCCTCTGGGCTTCCCAACGACTATGGAAGTCCTGTTAGTATGTCCATTGTATAGGTAGGGAAACTGAACCTGAGGACAGTTGAGGAACTTGTCCATGGTTACCCAGCTGGTAAGTGTGAGAGCGAGGATCTGAACCCATGCAGCCTGGCTCCAGAGAACGTGGGCCTATCCCCCTACACGCCCTCCATTGTAGTGGCCAATGAGCGCACACCAAGTGAGTGAACTGCACATTGTAACAATTGTTCCCTCACCTCGCAATTCCATTCTGGTTTCCTCTACCCAGTGCTTTTAAACTGCCGTAGTGTGGCGCTGGGCTTTTTCGTTTAAGTCCCAATCTTCTGTGGACCAATACTGTTGCACTTTGCAACAAAGAAATGAATTTCTGGGGAAACGGTCACACACTAGGATGTTGTGACACGTCCATTCACTTCAGATGTTTCCAAATATTTACTCTCAGCTCCTGCCCTTAACACGTGGACCCTCTTTGAACACAGGTCTACCCTATTGCCAGCTTGGACTAGCGATGTGTTGGCGATGGATTGCAGACCGAATCTGGATTACGGGAGTGAGGCCTTGGATGCAGAAGAATGGAAAGCTGAAAATCCTGTGACTCTTTACCAAGAGGCAGACCCTCGCCCTGGCCTGCACGGGAAGGGAAGCATTCCACCCCCCACAGGGCGACCCTGAACACAGGGGTCTGGCCTGAGGCTCTTGGAAGATGTCGCTGGAGACGGTTGGAGAGGCGACCTAGGCCAGGACCTTAAAACCGTCCAAACTACAATTTCAGACGAGTCTGTTGTTCTTTCATGCTCAGATCAGTTTTGGAAGGGCCTGATAAACTGTCCTACTGATTCAGTAAGGCAGCGGTATCATTGACGTCTTCTGGTAGACCGTTATATTTTGAAGTTTTCCATTGCATTTTAACATACTGGTTCTTTCTGATGATACATAGCAGGAGATTCTGAGGGGGTGGGGTTGGGGAAATAAACTGGATGCAAAAGCATAAATAGCATCAAACGTTGCATCTTGGGAGGACCTAGCAGCTCAGATCTGTGAAAAGGAAATGGATGCTGAGAAGACAAGACGAGTAGTACCTGTTGCCTGACCTGCTTTGCTGGCCCCATCGCCTAACCTGAACCCTCCTACACTTAATTTGCTGCGAACGGTGCAAAGAGTATGTCTTTGGAGTTAGGAAACCTGTTTGAATCTTTGTTCTGTCAATTCCTCGCTGCATGGTCTTGGGCAAGCTGCTTAACATCCATGAGCTTTGCAAGCCTGTCCTTGAAACGGGATGATAATACCTGCTTCCTCTTTATTAACACCAGTGGGTACCAGAGGCTCCATCCCTCTCTCCCTCCATCACCCTAACTAGTAATACAACGATAAAAAGAGTGAAGGTACTGCCTTTTCTTTCAGCCTGACTTGTGTATTTCCAAGATTTTTACAGTTTCTTTCTAATAGTGGAAAAGTGGGGTCACTTGTCTAGGCAGAGTTCAAGTCACAATGGCCTGTGTTTACACTGGGCTGAGTCACTCTGTGGGAAGGCCTCTCAGCTCCACTTCCTGCCCAGGTCAGGCCCAGCCGTGGCTCCTTATTGTTCCACTGCATTTCACAGAGTGCTCAGTGGGTACCATAACCCAGCATCTAATTGTATGGGGTGGGTCATAGCTCCACCCACTTTGTCATCCATACATCCACCCATCCATCCGTCCACCCACTTACCCAACCATTCAACGTTCACGAAGTGTCTTTTCTGTGTCAGGCCATGGTCTGGATAGACTCTGCTCTGAAGAAAGCCACAGTTTAGCAGTTTGAGACTTTCTCATCTTTTACTCCAACTAACCCTCCTCTTCCTCCATGCCAGCTACATAATACTATCACTGCTGGTCTGAAGACCCAGCGGATCTTCCATTTACCACGTAGGCTTGTTGGCAGGATCACATTAGATACAGCAAGCGGAAACCCTTCATTACCAGGGGCCTCGAACGAGCCTAGAAGGCTGTTCTTTCCTGCTCAACTTTTAGACCTGAGAGGAGAGAGCTGGGCAGGCACCTTATTAGTGTCTTATTGCTTCTGCAACATATAGCTACTAACTCAGTGGCTTAAAACAACATCAATTTACGATTCTGCTGCTCTAGAGGTCAGAAGCTTGGAGCAGGCCTCACGAAACTGACATCAAAGCGTCCGCAGGGCTGTGCTTCCAGAGGGAGAAGTTAATGGCGTGTTTCTCGGGGAGACTCCGCACGCCTCCCTTCCCCAGCTTCCAGGGGCTGCCTGCACCCCTTGGCTTGGGGTGCCTCCCTCCACCTTTGAAGCCGGCAAGCACATCCCACTGGCCTCTGCTTCTACTGTCCCAACCCTTTTCTTGGTTTTCCTGCCTCCCGTTTGCCTCTTTTAAGGAGGAACACATGAGATAAAGCAAGTAGAAAGCTTTTATGACCTTTGACTACATTAGGCCCACTCAGAAACACCAGGATAATCTTTCTATTTCAAGGCCCTTAACTTGACCACATCTGTGAAATCCCCTTTACCCTGTAAATAACATATTGCCAGTTCTGAGGATAAAGAAGCAGTTACCTTTGGGGCACTATTACTTTGCCCACCACAGGTGTAACCACAATCAATGCCTCACTGAGAAAGTTGCTAAGTTTCAATTTTCCTCCTTGAAAAAATGAACCTAATAACAGCACGGCCACCATAGAATTGTGAAGATTAAATGTGAAAGTGTAAAGAATGTAGTGCCATGGTGGCACATAGTAGATGCTCGTGAAATTATAGACAGTATTGTTATTTCCTGTGGCATGATCCTCTTTCCAGCTTGCATGGGGAGAGGTCATAAAGATGGGGTGCAAGAAGAGGGCTGAATAATAGCTCTCCAGTCCACTCCCTTCTTCCCCTCATACTTCTAGTCAAAGCCCAGACATGGCTTCAAGACGGGCCAACCTACTATGGTCCTTTTCTCAGTTTAAGGACGTGGAACGATTTTTCAAGAAAGAAAAATCATTGTTGTCCACAATCAGAAATATAAATTCAAGTTCATGGAACGTGTGCACGTGTCCGTGTGTACCCTGGGAATTAGAGGGCTGGAGTCATGCGAGAAGAACTATCAGATGCCTTTGCCCAAAGGCGTAATGGCTTTGACATCCAGGACATAAACGCTGTGGGTTTTCTTTCTGTCGGCATAGGAGATGCCTGCGTCTGTCAGAGCAGTTTGGTGTTTCATTTACAGGGACCACAGGCATCACTTCCAAATGTTGGCCAGAATAACACTTAATTGAAAATGTAGTCAAGCTGAAAAATGGCCTGACAAGCCGGGGTCACGTTTATATAAAGGGATGTTTGTTTATCCCTCCCTTGTGATGGGTCCATGCTGGCACCACGGGTGGGGCGGGGGGGCGGGCAGGGGATGGCTGGTGCATTTGTCACCTCACTCACTGTCCCTGCAGGGAGGGAGCCGTTCAACTTGGCTTCACTGAGTTGACTTCAAGGGTTACCTGTCAAGGAAGCAGAGAGCAACTCTTTCTGGGGAGGTGCCCAAATAGGTCCCTTTTGATTTCATGGAAGAAGGTGTATTTTCTGAGTTCAAATTGCTTGTCAGACAACAGAGTTCCCGCTGCTTTGGAAGGGGGCTTGTCCTCTGCTGGTTAGGGCAGAGCGACTTTTCTGCCATATGTCCTTGGTGCTGGCTGTGCCAGCAGGGACCCAGACCTCTGGGCCACTGATAATGGGAAGATTCACGCCGTTGGCTGTTACTTGTAGAGAGGTAACTGTGAGATGCTTGATAGGCACACAAAGCAACACAGGCCTGGAACCTTAAAGACTGTTGTGGGCTCAATTATGTGCCCCTAAAACCCATATGTTGAAGTTCTAACCCCCAGTATCTCTGGATATGACTGTGTTTGCAGACAGGGTCTCTAAAGAGGGGATTACATTAACATGAAGTCATTAGGGTGGCCCCTGATCCAATCTGACTGGTGTTTTTTGTAAGAAGAGGAGATTAGGGCACAGACACCCACAGATGGACGGCCGTGTGAGGACACAGGGAGAAGACGGTCATCTACAAGCCAAGGACCGAGGCCTCAGAAGAAGCCAACCCTGTTAACGCCTTGACCTCAGACTTCCAGCCTCCAGCACTGTGAGAAAATAAGTTTTGGTTATTTAAGCCACTCAGTCTGTGGTACTTGGTTATGGAAGCTCTAGAGAACTAATACAGACCCAGGATTGAAATCTCGTCTTCTCTGTGTAACATTAAGCAAAACGTTAGCTTTCTCTGAGTCCCAGTTTCCTCATCTGAAAAATGAGGTGAATAATAATCCTCGTCAAATTTGCCAAGTCATTAACGAGGGTTGAACAGAATCCAAAGGTATTCTCTTACATGCCTGACGCCAACCTGAGGCCTCCTGCGTCCACCGCGCAGCCCCGAGATTCCCGGAGCACGGCCAGCGCGGGCACCGGCGCCATCACAATGAAGGCTCCGCCTTGCTGCTGACCCTGCCCTTCGGAGGTGCTTCTTTGCTGCTCTGGTTGATCACCTGATGTCTCCATTTTCTCGTCATGCTACGCCTGACAAACTCTTGCCCCCAACTGGGACTTTGCCTTACAACCCGATTTAGGAAGCAAGAGCAATTTCTCACTGCTCCGGCTCCCTGACACCATCTACCTGCTTGAGAAACTCAAGTCTCAGAATCTCCTGTCTCCGGTCTTTCTGTTGCCACAACATTCATTCACTCGTCTATGCATCCATTTATCCGTACATGCATCTATCTATCTATCTATCTATCTATCTATCTATCTATCTATCTATCTATCTATCATCTATCTACCTACCTACCTAGTATTTACTAAACCCCTATTATAACCCCCAGATCACACAGACATAAATAAAATGAAGTTCTTCCCCTCAAGAAGCTCAAATTTAATAGAGGAGACAAATAAGCGAACAGTTATACAACACAGCATGAGACATTATGCAATTGATATGGAAAAGGGGTCCACTGGGGCCTCAGACGAGGAGGCACTGAATTCTCAGGTGAGAGGTTGGAGGAGCGCTCACAGCGGAGGTGCCACTGCACGCCCTCAGCAGCTGGGCGTGACGGGCTGAGCAGGAGTGTGCCAAGTGCACGAGGAAGGGTATTGCTCCTGCCAGCTGCCTGTCCAACCTGCAGCGCCATTCCTTCTCACTCTCAGCTCTCCCCAAGAGCAGCGGCTGTGGACTGAATTGTGTCCCCTCCAAATTCATCTGGTGAAGCCCCACCCCCCAATGCGGCTGTGTTTAGAGACAGGCTCTTCAGGAGGTACTTCAGGTTCCAGGAGGTCATTAGGGTGGGGTCCTAATCCAATAGGACTGACGTCATTACAAGAAGAGGGAGCAACACCAGAGTTCCCTCTGTCCACGATGTAAGGGTGTCCACAGTGAGAGGGTGGCCGTCTACAAACCACGAACAGAGCTCCTACCAGGAATCAAGTCAGCCAGCACCTTGACTTTGGACTTCCAGCCTCCAGAACTGGGGGAAACAAATTTCTGTTGTGTAAACCCAGGTATAGTATTGATGGTATTTTGTTATGATGGCCTGAGCTGACTTATAGAGCAGCTAAAGGAAAGTCGTCATTTGGCTACTCAGCAGGAACATTGCTGGTGATGAACTAATACTGAATGACTGAAAACAGGGTATGTGTTTTAAATATGTCATTCGCTTAAGTTCCATTATGATACATTTTATGAAAAGGGATTGTTATCCTCATTCTACAGATGAAAAAATGGGGAGGCTCAGACTGGATCAATGACTTGCCTGGGGATATCCAGCGGAGCTGGGGTTTGAACTCAGGTCTGTCAGGTACAAAGTTTGAGCATCTGCTCTGCTGTCTTGATAAGGATTATTTCTGAAAGTAGTAAAACCCACTTGCCTGTCTCTCGGTCCCATTCAGCCATGCATGGCACTCACCCTGGGTCCATCCCAGCTACACGAAAGACATGGAGGCAGGGCCTTGAACTTCAGGAGCAATCGAGCCCTGCCAACTTCTGAGCTTCAACTATCTCCTCTCCCTGACGATCAGCCTCAAAACAGTTTAACAGGGCTCTCTCCTTCCCTGCGTGCATTCTGAGCACACCCCATAAATCTCAGGAACTGAAACATACACCAAAGCAAATAACTCACCGAGCCTGCTGCTTAATAACTGAACCGGCCCACGTGACAAATGGCTACGATGCTGTGCTGCAGGAAAAGGAAATGACGGACACATTCACTCTTTGCGATGATGTAAATGAAACGCCCCTAAGGCCGGCTTTAGAGGAGAGGTGTGCCAGATCTCTTCAAAGCCCACACACTGGGCCCCTGCAGGCCGTGTGATAGGCTGCGGGGATTTGGGGGAGAAAAAGACCGTCTTCCCCCAGGGGGTACTCTCTGTCTAAATAAATACGCACACCTCTGTCCGCAGCTCGGCATGAGCTGTGTGTTGGGGCAAGACCCTGACCTGTCGGAGGCTCGGTGTGCTGATCTGAGGAGGGAATCGGGAGACCCGCTTTTCGTTGTTGCAAAAGAGCACCCGGGGATACTCAGCACTGTGCTCACCGCACAGGAGGGGCCGTGGGTTTGCCTGCCCTACTGCACACACGTGAGGGGCAGGGGTGAGGAGCATGGTGGGGCGCTGTGTTTAGAGGAAGTAAAACTATAGCTCCGCTCTGAAGGGAGCAGGTGATAGAGCAACCCAAGCCCTCACGACTTGACTCTTCTCTGACCAGGTAGGTGAAGCTGTTCCACAATCTAACTGGGTGTCGAGTGATAATTGGATCCCTTCTAGGTCAGGAGGTTTGGTGGTCTCCTGGTTAAATTCTACCTTGATGGATCTTATAGGTAACAGTCACTCTGAGTATGTGCTCTATGGGAAGTGACCTAAGCCATTCGGTTTAAGGTCATTGCCTTGTGGTTTTGAGGTGTATAGGATTAGGAGACAGAATAAAGATGTGATTAAAAATAGGACTCAGGTCTGGAGAGGTTTAATGACTGGCCCAAGGATCAAAAGGCCGAGTTGGATTTTAGCAACAACAACCAAAAAAAGAAACCAAAAAAACAAATAAAAAAATCCCAAATCTTTTCTGAGTTATGACTGACATGTGAAAAGCTATACATATTTAATGTGTATAATGCGATGAACTTGGGGGTAAATATATACAATACCCACGAACCCATCAACACCATAAACATCTATCACCTCTGAAAGTTTCTTCCTGCCCTCTCTTTTATATGATTATTAGCAGCAGTGTGATCATCATTGCGGGAACACGTAACATAAGAACTACCCTCTCAGCGAATTTTGAGAGTACAATACAGTGTCGCTGGCTCCGTGCCCCGTATGCTACAGGAGATCTCAGAGCCCATTTATCTCACCTTTGCTGCCACCCTGAACCCCTGCAGCCACCCTCTCCTCACGTCCCCTGTCATCTGGCCCCTGGCCACCACTGTTCTCCCCTCTGTCTCCACGAGTGACACTATTTTCGATTCTATACCCACACTGCAAGTTGGGTTTTAAATTATGGAGGAATACATCCTGAACCCTACAACCTCCATTATAATATCACCAGGGTGACTGTGATTTATTTGTTGACATTACATATCAGCTTCTCCCTCTAGACTCCTCAGATGCATGACCACTAATCTATTTATCTTGGTATTTTTTTGCACATAACAGCTCCAGGCAGAAAAGGTGCTCAATCAATATATTTTGAAAGAATGAGTATGTGAATTGGGATTCAAGAGAAAAGAGAACACGGAAGGATAATGGGAAGGAGAAGGGTGACATTTTATTGTGTGATGTGTGCTGGGCTCGGAGGCATTTTATAAATGGCAACAGCCTGCCTCCTCCTAGGAGACCTCGTGCTCCCGCGGAGGCTCGGAAGCTAAAAGCTTCCATTTCAGACACAGCTGCAGCTAACGTAGGTTCATCCGTCCAAAGGCACTTGAGCGAGGTTTGGGAGGTGGAGCAGGGCTTGCTAGTTCCTTTATCTCATCCTTTCTTCCCTTCCAGCCTCATCCTTCACTGCTCCTTTCTTTCTGAGTCTTCGCTTCAGCCAGCCTGTTTTATTTTTCTCCTGTTCTCCTATGTCTCTTGCATCTTCCTTTATTATTTGCTGGGAACTTTATTCTGCATTTGTTTGTCTTCTTGGGTCATTCCTACTAATTCTTTATAATTCTGCTCATAAGCCACTTCCTCTAGGCAGCCTTCCGTGATTCTGACAGTTGGGTTAGGTGCCTTACTGTGGTAAGTGGAATTCTCAAGATAATCCTGAATTCTGCTGCCAACTTAAATAACTTTGAAACACAACCAAAAATAAAACAAAAAATAGGAAAACAAAATAAAGATGCTCCCAAGGTTTCCATTCCCCAATTATTAAAAAAAATATACTAATGCAGGTATTGCTGAGAAGGAACATTACGGATATAATTAAATCCCACATTAGTTGATATTAAAAAGAGGAGGTTTTCCAGGTTGGCCTAATCTAATCACATGTGCCTTTAAAAGCACAGAACTTTCTTTGGCTGGTGGCAGAAGAGGGAGGTAAAAGGGGAAGTTAGAGAGATTCAAAGACTGGAAGTGCTGTCTCTGATTCGAAGATGTGCTCACTGCCACATGAATAGAATGGGAATGGCTCAATAATTCCAAGGAAATCTGGAGTATTTATTTCTATGGGTTTTTTGCTGTGGTCCTAATTTAAACCTTAGGCAAACCTCTACACTTCTGTTCCAGTGTCTGGTCAGCCTTGATCACCTGGCCACTTGCTGGGAGTGACTCCAGAGGGAATGACCAGGTGAAGATGACAGTGACACCAGATAGGCACAAACAATGGTGACCTCCCCAGGCCATGACCTGCTTTCCTACCCACCTTGGTCACCGATGGTTCCGTGATGTGCACCAAGTCATCCCCCCCAATCAGCCCGAGTCCTCGAGCTTCCCTGTTCTTCTTGCTCGTGATGGCAGTCCTTCTGACCGCACCCTTCTCTCCATTCTGCCCAGTGCCCAGTGTGGAAATGGATCCCTGTCTTGTCTTCTGATAGCCCGTCTCTCTGGGAAGCCCCTCCGAGGCTGTCTTCCCCTCGTGTGCAATGCCCAGGCAAACACAGACTTCTAACAACCAGGACTGCAGATCTAGCCAACTCATTAAGGAGAGTCAGGCAAAGCATGTAATGTCTAGAAGAGTAAATGTTACTAATTTTCTTTGAGAAGAGAAAATGATAAACCGTCCCGTTTCTACAACCCTAGGGAGGCTAATTGGTACTCCAAAGCTAATTTTCTGACGTCTGTTTCCTTTCCTGGAGAAAAAGAAATGAGTTGCAAAGACGGCTGAGAAAGGTGGGTATGTTCTCGTGGAGGAGCTGGGCAGAGTAGGATGTGGGTTGCGGAGATGGGAGGGAAAGGGGGTGGGGCTGGAGGGAAGGTTGTCAGATAGTGGAAGGGGCATCGCCCACCCGGAGGAAGAAGCTGGCCTGCTCTGTGACATTCAGGGAGGCGGACTGCAGCTCGCACCAGGCAGCCTCCTCAAGCCATCTGAGTGCCCTGATGGGTATGTAAGATGACCCAGGGAGGAGCAATCCCTTTTAGAGTTACTCAAGCAGGGGCTGCATGGCCACCTCTCAGGGATGCAACAGAGGGAAAGCTTACAGTGCGTATTTCAAAATTCCTTGAAACTAGAAGGCCTGAGATTTGATACTCAGCCTGTCCCCTTCCAAACCAGAAGACCTCAGAGTTCATGACTTACTCCTGGGCATGGGCTTAGAGGGTCATGGAACAATTAATCTCTGGTCATGTCCTCATGGGACAGAGCTGAGTGCCTGGTACCGTGAGCACCAAGAACAACGTAAATGCTTCATGTTGTAACATGAACTCAAAAGCTTTCAGAAGTTGCCTGCTGCCGTTCCAGAATTCCCACCATTAAAAAACCCATTCCGTTTAAGACTTGAGCACATTATGCAGCTGGCCAGCCACCAACAGTGGCCCTTAGGAAGGTAACTCGACATGACTGGAATTCACCTTTCTTATCTGCACATTAGGAAGATGAATGAATGCCTTCTAAGATCTGCTCCAGCTCTGAGAATTCATACAGTTCCATGATTCCATAAATACACAGAAGGTGTTTATGTAACTGGAACTCGGCGTGGGCTCCAGCAGAGGCAGCAGGCCTGGGTGAGTAACTGAGATTGTGGGATCGTGCGTAGCTGGGGACTGGTAGTGCCTCGGCAGTGGGTTCCAAGCTGTTTCTGATGGGACCAGAAGTGCACACGGGAGAATAAACAAATAAATAACCAGCTCTGCAAGAGGACATCCGTGTTTTTAAGACTTATTATCTGCTTAGTAAGTAGTTAAGTATCTTGTCCACAGTGGGCAGGCAATGAATATATGTTGAATCAAATGCTATTAAATCTGCTCATTGCCTTAGCCAAGCTAAATGACTCATGATTCCCAGAGCACGCTATGCATTTTTGCACTTCCTATGATTTCTCTGCTTCCCTGTGATTCTAATTTGGTTTCTTGGCTTGTTCTTGGCAACCAAAATCTTTAAAGCCAGCCTAAGTCAAGGGGAGAGATTAGGAAAATGTAATAGGCAAGTTCATGGATGTCAAAGGTAGGAGAGGGTGTACCACCGGGCCAGCTGGACTGGAAATTAGACACAGATTTCTGCATCTCCCTAGGGTCACACGGTTCCACATTTCGGTTTATGTCTATGGCATCGTTCTACTCTCTTTCTTCTGTCACTGTGCATCTGGCTCTGCCAGACTGGAGGGACTTACGTAGGGACTTAGCATAATGTTTGCAGGAATGTGGGACTCACACTCTCCCTTCAAAGCTGTAAACCTGGTACGCTGCGCCTCTTCTCCGAGCTCCTGTACCTCAATCTGTATAGTGAGGACGATACCAATGACAGAGTATCACAGAGAAAAGCAACACTCTAAGTTCACCATTTGGTCTGCAGCTGGATGCTGGCTTCTTGAGCCTGAGGGTTTCTAGTGCAGCAAAAGGTGCAAACAGAGTTGGAGGCAGAAAGAGTAAGAAATGGGCCCCGAGAGCTACCTGGCAAAGTGATAAGGCATGCAGATGACTCGAAGATCCAGGAGACCTTTGAGGTCACATGAGGACATCTTGAAGTCCTAGTACCTTCCTTTCTTCCTCTGCATGAGAGCGTTTCTCTTGGTCACATAAACGAGAAAAGAACCATACCTGTGCCTCGGGAAGACACGCAGGAGTTTTGTTTCCAAACACCCCTTGCTGCAGGAGGAAGAGCTGCCAGCTTTTATCCACTTACTGCTGTTGACACACGAGTCACAGTGCTGGTCCCGGGCGTGCCACCAGGCGATGGACTGATGGAGGCCAAGAAGCCAGTCCTGCCCTGTTTCCATTTTCCTGAAGACGCCGGAGCCTGGCCAGCAGAAGGGGCAACTGGGATGCTGGGGGATACTCCCACTGAGGCGGAAGGCCGAGCTCAGCCACCTGGACCTTCTGAGTCTCTAACAGGAAACCCCTGTGCTCCTTCCCAAGGTGGTTGCCTGCAGACCCGCTTGGCTTGCCTCTGGCAGCGTGAGCTCACGTTTACTGTGCGCCTGTATGGACCAGGCACCGTCCTAGGGGTTTCATTTCATCTTGACATCAGTCCACTGAGTTAAGCATTGACCATTCCCTCGTTCTGTAACCTACATAAATGACCTCGCCGAGGTCTCACTGCCAGGGGAGAAAACCAGATCTGGTTATCTTACAAAAAGTAAGATACAAGCCCTTCTCCTACAACCAGTTGTCCCTCTTTACTACTAACTAATTAATCCCTTCCATGAGGAACTCTGTTTAACCTTCATAAAAGTGGTGTAAGGTAGCTGTTATCAAGGAAATTGAGGCTCAGTGAGGTTCCTTACAACATCCAGTCCTGAATTCATGGACCCCCCCATTTTCCCTCTTATATCTAATAAGTACCCCCATGGCATTTGCGTTGGGTTCTGGGTTGCAGCTGGGATGAGGCAGATGGTGTTTGTTATAGCAGCTTGGGTAGACTCATACAGCAGGGCTCAAAGCCCATTCAGGTAGTCCACAGACTCTGTTTCCTCTGCACATAACATTCTACCTGCGGTAAAGTCAGAAATATTTGCAATACGCGGTCTTCCAAGTTATTCCAACATTATGCCTGGTCCTGCGCAGATCCTTCTGGAGTGGGTTAAGAACAAGTCCAGGGAAAGCTACTTGCTTTCACAGGGGAGAAAGCATTAGACATGCAATCATTGACTAAAATGTTTTCAGATGCTGTGTGAATTTCTAGGGGAAATGGAATCTCGCTGAACCGGTACCTATGAGTGCATCTGACGTTCGCCGCTCTCTCACGGCTCTCAACACAATTGCCCTGGTGGTAATTGTTTCCAGGGTGCAGCCTGCAATTGTCAGGTGAACGAAGCCCTTTTGGCTTTGGGGCAAGGGGAGTAGGAGAGAGAGGCCAGAAAACACTTCTCTAGTGAGAATCATTTTAATTTTTAATTTAAAAAACCAGTTCAGAGCATGCTAGAGCTGGAAGGGACCTTAGATTTAGTGAAGTCCAGGCCCCTCATCTGATAAATGAGGAAACCGAGGCCCAGAGAAGGGAAGTGGCCAATTCAAGGGAAAGCCCTCTCCCTTGATGGAGCTGAGAAGACGACTCTAGTCGGCCCCTCCGAACACCAGAGACTGCTCTAAGCAGTTCAAGTATAGAGTGGTTTAGTACAAGGAATTAACACCATATGCAATCACTAAAAGGACTTGAGGGGAAAAGGTTAAGAAACGCTGTCGACACTCAGTTTTACTGTTGGCTGTCAAACAGGGAGAGATATATGTCTCTTCTTCTTATAAGATCACCAGTCCCATCGGATTAGGGCCCCACCCTTGTGACCTCATTTAACCTCAGTCATCTCCTAAAAGCCCCATCTCCAAACAGTCACATTGGGGTTAGGGCTTCAACATATGGATTTGGGAGGGGGACACAATTCAGTCCTTAGCACCCATTTTATCTTTTTCTGCCCCACTGTGAGTCATGCACATTTTTTTGATGAGAAAAGAGGCCCAGAGAAGTTAAGTAACGTGAACAAAGTCACATAGCTAGTAACTGACACAGCCAGAAGATTCAGGATCCGGGACTAACTTCAAAGCCCATTCACTTATCACTCTATCCCCAGTGCTCACTCATATTTATTCCAAAATGCATTCTTCTATGGCCAATATGAATTCCACCTGGTTGGAATTTTAAGACATTAGGGGAAGAGACAGTGACCGCCATTCTCTTAATTCTGACTCGTCACATGTATTTGTTCCAAATTAGATAACTAATAATATCAGACCCATACCTGAGGATGCTCACAGTCTAGAGAGAGAGAGACAGCTCTGTAAACATCTGGAAACAGGCAAAGCCCATCCACTGTGTCTTGGGCCGTGATGGAGCTCAAAGAGGTCATAGGCTGTGGGCTGGGACAGAGGGGGGCGGGCTTAACAAGATGGCGACACCTGGACTTCATTTCAGACAAGGAGAAAATAGGTGGAGTGGGAAGAAAAGAAAGCACCGCAGGTGGACATTATGCAAGCATTCGCAGGAATGCTGCAAGGACGTACACACGGCTGTACCATGAGATGGGTGTTGGGGGGGGCCTGAGCCTCAGGTACCCGAACTCATTTCCCTGACAAATCTCATTGATGCTGTGGGCCTTGAATGTTATTCAACCCCATGGGCAGTAGTAACAACAATAGTAATATTTATAGAGTCCTTATTTATCTGTCTAGATATTTGCCACATTTTCTCCTTTAATTCTCATAATAATTTTTGTGGGTAGGTTCTGTTATAATCCCCATTTTACCTCTGACTGGACTACGGCCAGAGAGCAATGGTAAGCTTTTTGGGAGGACTTCCTAGCCGATAATGCTATTGATAAATGCAGTTGCGGCTTGGTGTGTTTACAGTGGGGGACATACTTTCTGGGATATATATGTAAAAATGGGTTAAAGACCAAACACCCACATTTCAATGCTGTGAAACTTTTGGCATAGGTACCAAGCGAGTGCTCACGCTTAGGCATACCTTGTATTTACATGGATTTTTACAGGCTGTGCGTTCCCACAGGGTCCGAGGCAGCTAGGATTCTGTTTGAGACCAGACTAACCTGAAGTCTGACCTGAGCTATGAGTTTTGAAAGGGACAAAGGCTTTTTAAATGTAGCTGCTGCAACATTTTCTCCCTTTTGTCCGCTTTGCAGCATAATCTTTTGCAAAATAAGACAAAGATAAAAAGCCACTCTTAAAAGTAGAAGAATCAACAGATGTCATGGATATTTTTAAACCAATTACCGAGGCGTTCCTGCCGAAGCAGGCCCGTGAAATATAGATGTGGCTTCCTGTACCAAGTCTGGTTTATTCCTGAGATCATTCCTCCATCACAGCTCGAGCCGCATTCCAATGTATCCCAGGACCAGGCAGCGAGCAATCAGAGCATTCCTGCGTGCTAGCAACCCTGCAGACCGTTTACAAGGCGTGTTATTGCCATCGGCTTTAATAGCAATTACCGCACAGCACTGTTTGCTCACCAAGGGCTGGAAGCAGGAAGCACTGCCCAGACCCTCCTACGTGACTGTTTAAGCAAGTAAATACCTCCTCCTGTCCCTCTTACCTTCTGGTTTTGACTCTGGGCAGGTCTTATTGGAAATGAACGCACTGGGGCCATGGTGCCCGTGAACGCAGGTTGCAGCTTTGGGGCGGAGGCGCTCTGAAGGGTGTTGATCGACAGCCTGTGCACCTCCCAGCAGAACGAATGCTGTGGAACGAAGCCTCGCTGCCTTGGGGCAGGGCCAAATGTTCTTGTGCGATAGAGATGTCCCATGAATAAGAGCAGGTGTTCGGTCGAACCGTTTAACAGATCATTGCACTCCTCCTCTGTGCCAGGCACTGGGGACATAATTGTCCACAAGATAGACAAGGTCGCTGCCCTCTTGGAACTTCGGGGGTCGGGGGGCTGGGGGAGGAAATACCATTCACTAAGGAATACAAATGCAGTGAGTATTATGGGAAGCATCACTTACCCTTTCTGCCTTCCTGTGTTGAATCCAGTGGCTCTCAAAATGTGGTCCCCAGACCAGCAGCAGCAGCCTCACCTGGGAACTAGTTAGAAATGCTCATTCTCAGGCCCGACCCATGACTTGCTGATTCAGAAGCTCTGGGGCTTCGTAGGAAACCGAGTCGGAGAACGTGGGCTTGAGGCCAGACCGAGTAGGTATGTGAACGACTTCTTCCCAGAATCCACATTTTGGAGCCTGCCTCTGGGGACGGGCGGGTCTTCTAACTCAGGTGACCCCCAGCGGGTGGCCACAGGTAGTATTGCCAAACTGCCTTATAAACTCGGCAGCACAGCACAGCCATCACAGTCCACTCAAAGGACAACCTGAGCAGGTGGGCTCACCCCAGGAGCATGGGAGTATAGGGGGCATCCATCTCGCAACCCTGAGTCCGGCCGTGAAGGAGCAGCAGAGGCAGGCTGGGCCACAGCTGAACGACAACTAACACCAGGGTCCCAGCCTTTGGAGAAACATGGGTGGGGCTCAGATTCTCATCCATCAGAAAAACTGTTCTTCCTCGGGGGGGAGGGCGTGAAGCAAATGGGAGGGTCTCGGGCTTCCTCTCCTTTGTTGGAGGAGGGGGAAGAAGTCTTGCCCTCCATAGAAACGATGGAGGGGACTGAGGCTCATGGCTCCTTCTTAAATGGGGGGAAGAGGAAGCATCACCAGGGGAGCCTGGGGAAAGCATTTGAGGTGGTGGTAAGGCCAGCAACCTTCTGGGCTCATAGAGAAGACACCGTTTGGTTCTTTTGATTGTATTACTCCCCACTAATTGCATTCTTCCCGTTTGTCTTTCTTTCTGACTTTCTTCAATTTCTCTATCTTTATTCCCTGACTTCCTTTCTCTCTTCCTCTTAATTTCTTTCTCCTAAACTATTGTCTTTCCGCCAGGTGCCTGTTACTGACAGAGGCTTACATAACGTTGAAACACTGGCTAATTCCATCAGAGCCGTTACAAAAACACGGGGCTGTGGGCATGTCTCCCGGTTGGGAGGAGAGATGATGAGGAGACGCCTGCTGCATGCACAGGCCAGCAATGACCTTGAAAAGTAATCAGCGACTTGCTGGGGAGGTTGGCTGAAATGTCCAGGATGTGGCCTTGAATCTCATCAGGGGACTGTCACGGGAATAGAGGAGAAAGGAGCGTGGGGGAAGTGTATCTGCCTTGTGAGGCCCGAGAAGCAGGTACCACCTACGGCCTCCTGGAGCTAGCGCAGACCGCGTGCTGAGACACAGGAAAACAGCAGGTGCTCCAGGAAGCCTCCAGGTCAAGGCCATGCTGCTCCCAGAACTGGAAGAAAGGTCTTCGTCCCCTTTGGTACGGGGAATTCTATTTCTTACTCACGACCTCAGCTGCCACAAGGCCCCCCTGTCTCCTATGCCCACAACACAAACCTACCTCGAGAGCTCAGGAGCCGCTTACTCACCTCCATCCGGTTCCACTCTGGGCTCAGCTTTACTCCTAACCATCTCTTTTGTGTTTCCTATCACAAGTAGATGCAACACAGTGGGATGCATGCCAGACGGGTAAACAAAACAGAAACTCTTGGTAAGTATATTCACACAATGGTCTGCGGCCCCCACTTACCTAATTAATTGTGAGAGTTCTGTTAGGTCATGTGAACTATGGCACCCCTCTTTCCCCACGTGGGCTCTCAACGAGTTGTGAAGTGAAACACAATAGACAGCATATGGAACAACAGAATCCCTCTTTGCTGATGATAAAGGTTGGGTTGGAAGGTGTTGCTTAGTTTGAGAGTCACAACGAGCCTGCCAGTTCCTCCAGCCCAGCTCTTGGGAGGGCCCATCCGAGTGGAAATGTGAGTGTTCAACACAGGAGACCGACACCCAGATCTCTGCGCCCACTGGTCCACGTGGAGGAGGAAGGGGAGACCAAACGACTGATGGTCATGACCTTTGATAGGCTGCCCCCAGCCTCTTTAGACTTGTCCTCCGACCATGCAGCCCACTCCAGCACTGTGGGAGGAGCAGAAGCAGAAGGCCAAGGCCCTCTGGGAAAAACCTTGCATACCGAAGAGCGTTTTAATAAGAGATAAGAGAAGGTTTTCCACCACAGCAGCCGTAACACCCTCCTTCCCCTTCCCCTTCTCTTCTCTAAACAGAGTGGTACATAATGAGGCTGAGACTTCAAGTAAGAAAACAAACGGCTGTGGGAGTCTAGAGCAGGGAAGAATTCACTTGACCCCAGGGTTGGGAGAAAGGTGTCCCGGAAGAGTGACGGATGAGGTGAGTCTTCGAAGATGAGCTGGTGTTTACCAGGAAGAGAAGGAAAGCGTTCTGGGCAGAAGGACAGCGGGTGTGAAAGTGCGGTATAGAACGGTCCACCTTGTTTGCGGAATAGCAAGATGTGCAGTGAGTCTTGAATGTGGACTACGTGGGGATCTTGGGGGAGGGAGGTTTTCGTATTAGACAAAGTGCGAAGAGAGAGGTGTGCTTGGGGGGAAGGATGGTCATGGGCAGGGCATACCTTTCGGGCATCATTCTGGCAAGAACAAGCATTTGGGTCTTTGGAGAAAGTGTCCTGTTAATGTGGGGACTTGGCTGGCTGGCTGTCATGCCAGCGTATTTGGGCTCCTGGCTTCCATCACGTGGGATGGGGGCCTGGCTCTTTTATAGAACACAACGGCAAGTCACAGAGAGGTTGGGGGAAGATGTTACTTGAAACTCTTCGCAGGCCCTTACTTTTTCTTTTTTTTTTTTTTTTTTTTAGATTTTTATTTATTTATCTTTAGAGGGGAAGGGTAGGAGAGGGGGAGAGGGAGAGAAATATCAATGTGTGGTTGCCTCTTGTGTGTCCCATGCTGGGACCTGGCCTGCAACCCAGGCATGTGCCCTGACTGGGAATCGAACCGAGATCCTTTGCTTCGCAGGCCCGTGCTCAATCCACTGAGCTACACCAGCCAGGGCTAGGCCCTTACTTTTTCTAAAGAGATGGGCAAAATGCCAGAGCAGAAATGAGAATCGTTTGAAGCTGTAAAACACAGTTAAGATTCATCTCTTAGGGTCCAAGGAGTGAGTGGCCTTGTTTTGTTCCCAGAAGGTCTTTTGTTCCCAGATTTTGTTCTTCACAAAATCTACTTTGCCAGGTCTGCTGTGTCAGGTGCGTCACACCGAAGGCACTTGTGTTTTAGCCGTGGAAGAAAAAGGGGCTGTCACCTCCCTTTTGTTTTAAGGAGCGAGGTCTTTCTGGCATTGTGAGAACAGCGCTCGGTCGTTTTCTCCCAAGAAGCACCTCTTTTACTTTCAGAGGCTGTAGGAGATAGAAATTTCCACAAAAGAACAAGAAAGAGGTGAGGAGCAGGCTGTGCCTGTCCCCGTTCTTTACTGCAGACGTGGCGATGCTGGCTTGGAGGGAAACAACGTAACGAGTTCCCCAAATGTGCCAGGTGCAGTACCGGGCAGTTTAGGCAGCTTCTTTGGATTCTGAGAAAGAGCGTACAGTCATTCCCGTTAGACAGATGAGAACACCGAGCCCCAGGGCTGTTTAGTTGATGATGCCCAGATCCGTGCTCTTCCCCGGGGACCACACGTGTTCCCAAGAACACGGGACCAGAAATTAGGTCCAACCTTAATTTTTGTGTTTTCTCTTCCTGCGCTCAATTTCTGCCTTTCTTCTGTCACTCTGAGCCAGTGGCTTGCTTTTCTCCTGGTCCTTGGCATATGTAGGGAGAAACATTCAAGGTGAGACTTAAAAAAAAATGAGACTGACGTTTGTCCACCATTCGAAGGTCGGGTGCCCCATGACAACCCTAACTTGTACAGTCCATGGCATTATTAGAAACTTTATAACTTTCAGGACCCCCGTGGGCCCCCAAACTCCCAAGTAAATGTGATGGTCGTTCCTGTTATTTTTTTTTTTTTTAAATCTACGGCGCTATCATTTGCAGCGCTTTCCTGAGAAACCGCTCTTTCCTGCCTGAACCCCACGGCAACGCCACTGAGGGACAGCCGGAGCTTCTCTGCGGTGTCTGTGCCTAACCTTCCAAATTCGTATATGCTCCCGAAACAGAATTTTTAAAAGTAAAAATCGAAAGAAGGCAAAAACAAAAATTCTTCACGTTTCTCCTAACCACCACAGTAATATCTAGAGTTTTTTTTTTCCTTTTCTTTTCCAGGTTTAGTGGCAAAACCATTTTTAAACCTAGACCTTCAGACTCGGGCTCCTTCATCCATGAGCTGAGTCCATGAACAAGCTATGTAACTTCTCCAGGCCTCCTTTCCCTGCTCCTCCTGTGGTCGGCACAAAGATGAAACAAAATCCTACGGAACGAGTGTCTGGCACAGTGCCTGACTCAGAACTGGTCTTTAATAAATAGTGGCCATCACACAGCTGCTGCAGTTTAGGGGCTGCACCTGGTTGATGGTGAACATTATTGGTTGAGTGGAATTAAAAGTGTCTCATACATGAAAATGACAGAGGTTTTGAAACCAGTTTGGACCAGCTTTGCCATTCTTAAGAAGGTTGAAGAGAGTCATCGTGTTTGACAGAATCATAAACTGATGTCATGTCATACATAATTTTCTTCCCAGAGACCCACTGACTTTCTCTCTGGGGCGTTTGGTGTTTAAAAATAATCAGTTGACCACCATGTGAGCTCCACGAGTAGGACTCTTGTCTCTCCGACTCATTGCTTATTTCCCCAGTACCTAGAGGGGTAACTGGCACATAGGAATTTCTCAGTGTTTATTGTTGGATAAATGAGTAAATAGCCACTCAACAATTTTCTAAAGGGATACACACACCCAGTGCCCACGTGGTACTTTTCATTCATGGTGCTGTTTATTAAATGTGTACCGTGTTCTTGACGTTATAACATGTTGCTGTCAAGGGGACAGATATAAATGAGGTATGGATCCTGCCATCAAGGAGCTTCTGGACCAAGAAGGGAGATAAACTCTGAGGGAGAAATGGCAAGTGACCAGAGAGGTAGTTAGACACCATTATAGGAGTTTTAAGGAGGGAGACATCACGTTTAGCTGATGCAACCCGAGGGACGATGACATTTCAACACACCCTTGAGGAGATTATACTTGTTTACTTAGTCAATTTAGGAAAATAACCAGCCACTCCGTTGATAAATGAGTTGAGATTGAAAAAAAAAATCCTGCAAACAAATGGTCAATTGAATTGACTCACTGTCTAACTTAACTGAATCATTGATTCAATCAACCAGTCAATCTCGTTTGGGTACTGATGGTTCCCTGGCACATGAGAACTCAGCCAAGCCCAGCATCTTGCCTCCACTCTCCACCCCGAGAGTTCTTCCTCCAACAATTCATTAAAACCCTGCCAAGATCTCCTTTGCTTCCTTTCCTCCTCTCTCCTTCATTAAACAGCGATTATGCAATCTTCTTTCTCTGCCCAGGGCTCATTCTAAAAGCATCCTCTGCAGATGCCGCCGCTGCAGCTGAATGGGGCGAGGAGACAGTGCAGACAGCAGGAGACGGCCGAAGCCAGCAGGACCTCTTCTCCTGTGTCTCGTTTGGCCAAATGCTTTGTCAGGGATGAGCCGTGGGTCACTCCCAGCCTCAACCACATGGACAAGCAGGAGTTGGAGGGAGAGGAGACAGAAAGGCAGTGAGGAGAAGGCCAAGTGGCGGTTGAATGGGTGACTGAATAAACTATTGGCTCTTAGTGCTCCCAAGAAGCTTTGCACCCTGTGTCCAGATGGGTTCATGGTGCAGAGGGAGAAACTGAGGACTCTGAACAGGGGCCTGACCTGCGCAGGAGCACACAGCTGGTGGTGAGAACATGGCAGTTGGCACCCAGCTTTCTCTTCCTCATCACCCATGTCCCAGCTCCTGACTGGAGAAGTGCCTGAGGGAGGCCCGGGAGCACTCTGTTCAGATGTGGGACCCCTCTCTGCCTGGCTGCCTGCTGGCTGAGGGACACCCACTGGACATGATGTACAGAGCCTGGAAGCAAGTGCTGGAGCGGGTATGGGAGGGCTCTGGTTTGGGCCTTTGAAGAAGTGGCTCATGAAGAAGGAGGCATGTGTGTGAAGGAATGAGGGGCCTGAAAGAAGCGGCTATCCTGTGAAGGACACCACTCCCATGGGTGGCAGTCACCATCCTGAAGTCTCCCAAACTCAGCCAGACAGAGCAGCCCCTCAAAGTTCTACTGCCCTACAATGGCCGAAACCCCTTAATTCTTCCAACTGCCATGAACCCCACTGATACCCAATCTGCCACCTCCCAGAAACCCACACCCCACACACAAAAGGACTCTGACGAATTGTCTATACAGGCTGGTGGCTCTTCTCTTTGTCCAGTGGCTATTTGGGCCACCAGGCGCTCTCTTCCCTCCTCATGTTGCCTTTTGGGGGCTCCTGGAAGAGACCAGGATGGGTTGTTTCCTCGATTTCTCTGGGGCTTCAGAAGCCCAGCGGGGCTTGCTCAGGATCTCTCCCAGCCCATTCCTGCCACCCTCTGGCTGAGAGAGGAGGTCATTTTTGGGGTCACATTTCCTTTCTTAGATACCCGCTTAAGAGGGTAGGTACAAGTGTTTGCACGGGAACGCAAGTCTCTTTGAGATCTTTCCTCAATTTCCCCCTTCTGTATTCTATTGCAACCCCCCTTTTCTCACCCTTGGTGCTAACTCTTCATGAGGGAGGGAGTAGTGCTAATTCCAGATGTGGGAGGGGTGGTACCAGCTCCAGATGTGGGAGGGAGATCAGATGAAGAAAATTTTTACTGCATCATTAAACCCCACCCCATGCCCACCTAGGGGAGAGTTTACTTCTAGTTGCTGACACCCCGGGCCACAGAAGGGTCATCATTATTCTAGTGAGAGATGGACAATAGGAAGGAATTTCAATAAAGCAGAGCTTCTTGTAGTAAAGTTGTCACATAATCATAACTCACACTTACATGGGGCTCACTACATCTTGGGCACTGTTCTAAGCATGGTGCGTAGAACTCGCTTGGCTACTCACAACAACCTGATGTGGACGGTTGTATTATTGTTACAGAAGGGAGACTGAGGCGCAGGCAGGTTACATGACTTGTCACCGGTTAGACAGAAAGTTAAGTTCCAATAAGAGCTTAGAACTTGGGCAGACGGGCTGCTGAGTGATAGTGCTCACACATTACTGCGTATCAGCCTTAGATAAAGAGTGACAGAAAGCCCCAGCTATGATGATAGCTCATTTCATAGTAGAGCTGTCTTAAGGATGGGAGAGCTATTCTTTTATACTTGACCATGTATGTGGACTTTTCCTTGAATTTTGAAAAAAGGACCTGGAATTGGGGCGGGGGGCAATGAGATAGTGATAAAATACCTGCTGTATGCCAGGGACCAGGTTATGTGCCTTCTCACGTAGCCTCTCCTGTTTCTTCCTCCTAGCCCCACTATCATCCTCCTGGGAGGGAAACTGGCTATTCTAAGGTCACACAGCTAGACGGTGGTAGAATTAGAATTCAGAGCTCACTCAGTCTGCCTGTCCACTCCTGGAAGTTAAAGAAGGAGATACCTGTGCAAAGGAGAAAAAGGAAGTTGGTTTGGTAATATGGCACTCTGGTGCTTTGCCACTTGAGGGACTCTCCTGATTCCAATCCTGAAGATCTAGCATCATCTCCTAGAGTCACTGCAATTTGGGGAAGGACAGTAAGAAGCACTGGGGGTGGGAAAGCTTGCAAAATCTTAGCTAACTTTTGCAGAAACCAATAATTACTATTATCCTGGACTATGAGCTAACTCAAGGTGCTGCAAGAAGGCAATGAAAAGTTCCAGTTTAAAATAAGTTAAGCCTAAAGAAAGAGAATGAGATAACGAAGTGTAGAAGCCAAAACTCAAGATGATCTTTCATGTTGAGCTGCTTTCTGCAACTCAGAATGAGATCAGAGTTTCCTACTTACTTTATTGGGAAGTGAATAATGGCTTCTGAGAGGCTTTGAAGCTTTATCATTGTCAGGACTATGACCTAATGGCTCATTAAGAGGGAACAGAATGCTGTTTGGGGAGAAAAGCCGCGTCCCCGAGCCCATCTTGACTTACCGTGGCTTTAACAGTCACTTTCCCTCAAGGCGGGCTCTGGTTTCTAGTTGGCCAGATCTCAGTATCTTCTTCCTGACTACCAGGTCAATGGAGGGGCTGCTCGACAGCTGGCCTCTCAGTCTCAGAACTATTAAAAACTGGATTCTCCAAATCCTCTGACTTTCTCTGGCTTTATTGATCCAAATGCCTCAAAAACTTAGTCCCTAGATAGTGGTATTTGTGAAAACAAAATTATAGAGGTCATGGAAGTTCAATTTACTTTCTGTCCATTCATCCATCCATCCACACATCCATCCATCCATCCTGACTCCCTTGAGTGTTAGTTACCCTGTGCTAGCTGGAGGGGAAAAAAAAAGAAAGAAAGAAAGAAAGAAGTTCAAAGTACAAAGGCCTGAATTTGTAGTGAACTTGGCCTACCTGAGGGAGAGAAAGAAGACAATGTGTTTGGAAAATGGGGAGCTAGAGGCATACCAGAGAGGGAGTCAGGGGCCATCATGGTGAGGATTATGGATTTCGATCTCATGACAGTAGAATATCACTCCAGAGTTCCAAGCAGAAGGCACTCTGAGCTGATTCTGTCTTAAGAAGATCACTCTAGCTTCTGCTGGAAAATAGATTACAGGGCAAACATATCAGCAGAGAGGCTGGTTAGGGGGGCATTGCAACAGCCTGGGTAAGATGGTGGCTTGACTTGAACCAGAGGACAACGATGACATTTGCAGTAAGTCATTACATTTGGGATATAATTTGTAGGTAGAGCTAACAGGGCTTGCTGATAGGCAAAGAAAGAAGAATGATACCAGATGTTCGGCCTGAGAAACTGAAGAGCTGCCGGTGCCATTGTCTGAGAATGGGTCGGCTGGGGTTTGGGTCAGATCAGAGAATCTAACTAAGGTCCTTCCAGCTTTAACTGCCCTTGACCCTCAGCAGAAGCCAAAAGCGGATGCAATCGTAGCTCCCCATTTAGCCTAGACTTTATTTTAGGTTTTTATTTGGCAAGCAGCTGCAGTCGTCACAGGAGCAAAGCCTGAGTGTGTGTGAGGCCCTGCTGAGGGCTGAGAGGCAAGGGCCTGGGCACCTGGGCCGAGCTTCGGAGCAGACTCGCTGAGCCAGCACAGGGAGAGGCAGTGACGCTCTCTCGAGCCACATCTCACATTGTGTCCCTTGCTGCCTAAGGCACACGCAGGGATTAATTAGGAGATGTCAAGAGGCACCTTTAATGCCTTGGAAAAATCAGAGCTAGAGAGATCTTCGCCATTTTAATCACTTCCATTTATGTAGTGGTTCACTGTGACTGTTCACATACATCATACCATTTGCTTCTCACTATAATTTAGAAGCCCCCAAGATGCAGAAACTCTTACTGGAATTATGTAATGTGCCTAGGAATAGTCAGAGGGTTATGAAGAAGGAGAAAGATAAAGGAATGAGGGTAGAGGTAAGAGGTAAACATTTTTTAAGAAGTTGAGTGTAGGCACTGGAAAGAGGGCTAATATTTGCTTTTAAAGTTTTTAGAGAAGCAAATATTAACAAGTATATTTGAAACTAGATGGAAGGGAAAAAAAGACCCAGTTGATCACAACACCCGTGAAAATGGTTCAAGTCTCTGTGCCTTTGCGTGTCTGTCTCTTCCCTCTCTAAACATCTTCTCCTTTGTTCTCTTTGAGAATGCCTGTTCCACCTTTCAAACCTAGCTCAGATGTTATAAGCTGACAGGCTCCTGAGTAATTTTCTTACTTCAGTGTCTCTTTCTTTCAGAAATTTACCTTCCCAGGAAAGAAACAGGTTTAGGAAGTCCAATTTCACCACTTCAACCTCACTAGTATCAGCACGGAAGAGCTGACCCAGGAAGAATGAATTTATCAGCTAGCCGGTGAAAAATATTTCCCTTTTCTGAGAGTTGGAACTCAGGGGACCCAGAGGCTCTGACCCCATGGGGGATGACTTTAGAGATGAATAATCGTGTGGAGGTGGAGCCAGAGTGAGTATATAGTGAGTCAAAGGCCTGTCTCGACTGATATTATGATGGAGATCAGGAGCCAGGAGCAAGCACATGAAGTCAGACTGCCCCCATCATTAACTGAATAACATTGGTTGAATGTCCTGATTCTGCAGCCTGGCTCATACAGCACACACCCTAACCCCCTTCCAGTATGTCTCCCTATTCTAAAGGTACCTACATATCACATCTTCAGACTCCCATGAAGGCGAGGTTATGCGTCTGACCTTGGCTCTATCAAGCAGATGAAGCAGGCTACTTGGACGAAGGAAGTGAGCCAGGGGAGGTATCTGCCAGAGGTTCGGAGATTGGATCTTTTGGCACACATGGCGGCTGAAGCATTTGGCTCTGCAGGATCTGAGCACTTACCTTCTGGTCTTCAGCATCATAAATGCTGAGTGGTGGGCAGCTGAGATATCAGGGTCTCCAACAGAAAAATCCTTTGTTTCTCCGGGCTTGGTTGCTCCTGTTAGAATGGCATGGATGCTTGTTATGAGACTTCTACAGGCAACTTTGTGCTCTACAATAACTTCCTGCTTTCACTAGATCAAGTGAATTCTGTTGTTTCCAACCAAGCACCCTGATGCATGCAGGGATCATCACATGTGATTGCAGACAACAGACCTTCACAGCAAAGGGACTGTGGGGTTGTGGGAACGTGGCCAGTGTGGCTTGGAGGCAGTGAACGCATGGTCAGCTCTAGATGAGGAACACTGGGAGATGACTGTGCTCAGTGGCTGCACAGGTAGAGAAATTACCCTATGGGTTGTAATCTCAAATGAAATGCCTGTTAAAGGACAAGCTTTGCTGGGTATACGGGCTGACGCTTTGTGAACTGCCCTGAGACCTGGCTGCCAAAAGTGTGCTCCATGGAAAGTCAGCAGCGGTGTCATCCGGGAGCTTGTTAGGAATGCAAAACCCCAGGCCCCACGCTTCACGTGTGGAGTCAGAGCCTGCATTTCGACAAGATCCAAGTGCTTCATAAGAAAGAACAGTGGGTTACTTACTTGGCACTATGCTGTCAAACTTAAAAAGAAACTGGCGAGATCGAACAGGGATGGAGTCTAAAGTTTATACGATTTGGGCTGGTCTTTTTTTTTTAAAGCATATAAAATTCTGACTACAAAATTAGGTATGCAAATATATGTATATTTCGAAGGAGCACGAACCCTGAAGCTTAAATTTCATTAGCATCATAAAAATTGCCTCCGGCTCAAAGTTTTAAATTGTCTTTTCAGGGCCTTTCTGTGGCTGCTCTAAAAGGTATATATTTTGTTGCTGCAGTTGCTGTTAGTCACGGCCTGGTGACAGTACAGCTCGAACGCGGAGACGGATCCTATGGGCTGTTCTAGTTCACCTGGGGCAGGAAGCCAGGATGGCGGACTTCAAGTTCTAGCGCACCATCACCCGCTCTGCTGCAGCCCAATCCATCCAATTCTGCGGGCACGTTAGAATCACGTGGGGAGCTTGAAGAGTGCCAATGTCCAAGTCCTACCCTCCGAGGCTCTGAGTTCATCAGTCTGGGGTGGGGCCTGGGCGTTGGCATTTGAAAAAATAATCTCCCCAGATTCGAGGTCACTAAAATATAATCAAATAAAGAGCGAGACTAATCCTCATGCCAAAAGAGGAAATTGCCCATTTCACAACAGTCCCTGGGTCATGGCCGCTAAGTACAGAACATGCGTTACAATTTCTGGTTGGCCATCCTTGGCCTTAAGGAACAGACATTTCCAGAGACATCTTTCGTCCTTTATCATGAGGGACAAAGATCGTTTGTCTGAAACCTGGAATATGAGGTAGTGATAAATAAATGGTTTAAAGATGGCCCTGGTGCATTGTTAACTTCTTTGTGGCATGCTAGGACTGGTAACTTAAAGCCTGCTGGCAGGAAATTCAAAATCTTACACATCCCGTTGTTTTGACTCTAACCCAAATAAGCTCATTTTATCCATTTGGAGCCCGCCTGGGTCACCTGCCTCATGAAACTGCACCAACACCTAGCTATAAATAAGGCAGACCCAATGGTGATAAAAGACCCTAAGCGGCTGTTGGCCTTCAGAGCTCTCTGATGCCGAGACTCTTCACTTGGCTGCTGAACAGCCTCACCTGTACACTAAGCCCTCTCTCCACACTCCCTACCCTCTGAGTGGAGACTTGGCACCAACTATCTCTGGAAGGTCTCTCGCTTTGAGAGACTGCCTCTCTCTAGCAAACCTGAGCTGCCCGATAAAGCTTATTGGGTAATAGTGCCTTGTTGAGGGGTCCCATCTTTTCTCCATCAGCCTCCAAATCCTCAAACTCACTACACGCACCTGTGTGGCGGAGCAGAACTGGCTGAATTTGCAGTCGTCACGGGGGAGGTTGGAGTCGTCATCCTCTCGTGGGAGGGAGGGCCGTGATGAGGCCATGTCTCCCACTGGTAGAGCTCTGGTCCACAGGAAACCTCAGATGCTGCTGTTGATAACCCAGCCCTGAAGCAGGAGGCAATAGGGTTCTGCGCTGGCAGGCAGCCCTGCGTCACTGGACTCTGTAATACCGCAGGTTTTTAGAAATTTGGAAACCATGCAAATGTTCAACACGATCAAAAAAGGACAATGGCTCTTTGCCCAAAATTTTGAATCCAACAGTTTTGTATAACAGGAAACATTCGGAAACAACCAGTATTCAACTACAGCAAAATGGCCGAATATATTACAGTACATTTGATGTTTGTGAAAAGTGTAGAAACTAAAGAATCCAATTAGGTTATAAAGTGAAGTGATAACAGCAGGTTACAGGAGTTTAGTTGCAGTGTGATCGTAATGATATAAAAGCCTTTAAAAAATCCAGGCCATGAGATAATATGTCAGCATATGCATCTCTCAGCATGGGCATTGAGAAAGAAATATAGGGATGATTTTCTGCATCCTTTCTGTTGTTGTTGACAAATTTTGGAGGTTGAACATGTTTTAGTTTTATAATACCAAATAAGCTTTGATAACCTTGTATGAACTAAATGTCCCCACTCTGATCTATAATTTTGTTTTTATTTGGGGGGAGGGAGAACAACTCCGACAATGCCTGAGAAAATCCTATGTGCTCTACCCGGTGCCATAAAAATGTGACAGATACATCTGCAGCTTTGCTCAGTTTCCCGCCAGCTTTGACAGAAATACCTAAAAATGCAGTTTTGTGGCTGCAGTTCTATTTTTGCTAGGTGCTTTATTTAGGGCGTTTGTCTAATATTTGTTTTGTCGCGAGGAGAGAAAGCAGTATTTTTTAAAGCCACTTCCCTGGCATATGATTGACATGTAAAAAGCTGCATGTATTTACAGCACACACCTCGACGAGACGGGGTAAGTGTAGACCGAAAAACCACCTGACATGTTTTTTCTCCTCGAGCTCAGTGATGATGAAATGACCAAAAATACTTGCTTTACAATATGTTCTTTTGTTGTTCCTCTTACCATTTTGTCCTTTATTCCTTCTGTCTTGGCTTCTTCCTCTCAATTTTCATCATTAAAAGTCTAAACAAAATTATTTGGCACTTCCTCTGTGCAGAAAAGATGAATGGTAAGTGACCGAGACATTGCCCTTGCCTTCTGGAACATTCAGGCGGGTAGCAGACACAGAGCCCCAGCAAAGGAACTGATGGTCATGTTTGCCAGCTCTGCATGAGGCCTGGGCTGCGTACAATGCCCGCTCTTCACCAGAGCATTCTCGGGCTTTTTTATTGCCCTAAAACAAATGAGATGCTGAAGTATTTTTTCAAGGTCATATCTCTAGAAAACAGAGGTGTTGGGATTCAAAATGTGTCATTGGCGTATCACAGAGCCTCAACTCCAATGAGATGACGTAGTTGAGAAGTTGAGAGCTGTTTCACCTGACTTGGGCTCTTGCTGGTAAATTCAAGTTACACAGCATGATGTTAAAAGGCCTCAAATCATTAGCATCGCATCAAATTCTATTTTCCCAGGCACCCTACAGGTGGTCGCCTGTCTTCCTTGGCAACTGGCAGAAGGTGCCTTGTCTTGATTCCTACTTGAGGTCTTCGCCTGTCCGGTGAAAGCGTGACCTGCAATTTCAATGAAGAGCACCTCTGGCTCAGCACAGCAGTAAGAGGGCTTCCTCCCTTTCTCCTTCCCTCTCCATACTTGAGAGAGACACGGAGTTAACAGAGGGAAGAGAAACGTACAAATGACAACGCCTAACAATGTACTTGATTGTGATCTCAAGCATTAGGAACTCTCATAAGATATTTCATTCATTCCCTCATTGCTTTTCTGACTATCCCCACTTGAAGGGTAGACAACTACTGTAGAACTCCATTTCCTAGTCTTTCCAGCTCTGGGACCTGAAAAGCTAGGCCTCTTTTCTCCCACTCCCAAAACAATGCTAGGGAATGACTCTGATTAACTTTGCTCAGTTACATGCATATTCTTTCAGCAAAAACAGTGGCTTGATGAATTGGGTCCTGTGCTTGGCTGGGCCAAGGTCATGTGCCCTCCCTCTTCTCCTCCCAGAGGTCAGGAAGGTAGAGTATTTTCATTGGGATTACATGACTGAACGGATGGGGAGAGTAATCTGGTAAAGGAAGCATATGAATTACTAGCCAATGCAAGAAAACTGAGTTTGTTATCTGATTCCAGAATGTGAGCACACGCACTTTGTCTCACTGTGCCCCGACTTCCCAAATAAAAGAATGGGCTAGGGGGGCTTAAGGGGGAGCTATTAATGAAAAACAAGGTAAACATGTCTCTGCTCCTTATGAGATATGAAATCCAGATGTTCACTTACATGTTCTTTTTAAAAAAAGTCACTTCACTGTAAAGTGGGTCATTGAACCATATAATTAATGATCTATATGGTTTGATGAACCAATATTTAATAGGTTTGGGATGAAGCTATAAAGTTTTCTAGGTTGCCTAAAGATATGACTGCATGTATTTTTGTAGAGGCCGTACCAATGATATCACTGGTTGCTTATAAGCTTAAACTTTTAAGGCATTTGGTGCCAACGCCTGGGGCTTGAATGTCCTCATCCTTGTGTGTTGGTGAGACTCTTTCCGTTGCCAGGAAAATGCTTCTTCAGGCTGCCGTAAGATATAGGCCATTGTAAGGATCCCTACTGGTTAGAATTTTGCTTACCTGGGGTGCTGCCAGCTGTCCTCTGAGTGAAAGGACTGCTCTTCTCTGTCTTTCTCACGAGGTTCTCTCTAGGCACCCCCATTTCCCTCCATTCTCTGCTCGATTCTTTTCCCATTAGTGGCTGGCCAAGCCTCGCCTCTACCACAAAACTTAGAGGAAATTCACATCATGGCTTCACTAATCATTCTCTCCGTAGTTCAGTCCTTTGCTCCAGGTTACCCCAAGGATCCATTGATCGGCCTCCTGATGGCATCTCCTGGTTTGGATTTTCTTCTTGGCTCAATAGGAAGCCTTCCCTGAAAAAAGATGGTGGTAGTGCTGGTTCCCAGAGCAGGGAATTGTGGGCAGGTCAGTAGTTTGAGCCAGAAGGTGGGTGGGGAGGGGTGCACCAGGAGCGTTGCATTTGGCACTCTATCATACAGGTCAAGCAGGAGTCTGGGGACCTGCTGTGCAGATCAGGTGTCTGCCTAGCACAAAGGAGAAACCTGCAGCTTCCGGCTCCTGCGTAACCACCAAGATTTCTTTATAAGCATGGAGGAATGCGTGCCCTTTTAAAATACATTTATTCTCTTTTACTTGTTTCTTGCTCCGTTCCATCCCATGGAAGGTCACCATTCATGCTTATGGATAGGCAGCAGATGCCAAAGTCACAGGGAAGCAACCTGGCAATTCAAGCAATTCTATAATTTGTTGATGGAATTTGTGCTTCTCTCTTTACGGAGGAGAGCATGGTAGCTCGAAAAGGGGACATGAGTTAGCCAAGGTCACTGTCAATTTGTGGCAAAGCTGTGAGTCTAATCCAGGTCTGCTGACTCTTTGGGGTCCTTTGAGCCTCCTACTGTGGGGCCTATTTGGAGGGTTGGATGACACTGGTGAAGGAAAATGTTGGCTTGAGCTAATTGGATTCGGCAGACTCCCCTGGTCTTCTCTGCTGACTCAGATCGGGACAAGCCTCCTCCTGCTTTCCTGCAGCACAGGGTTGGGCCAGCTGTGGGACCCCACTGCGCGGTAGTCACACGGAGGAGGTGGGCCAAGCATTTTCATTTCATGGGCCATTAGCTCTTGGAACAGTAACTTTTTTTATATTCTTGGCCTCCCATGTCTTATATCACCTGCTAGGTCGGCGGAGGAGGCTATGGTCTGGGAATCTGGTGCAGAGAGCCAGTTAATGCAGCCAGGTTTGGCTGGCTGAAAACTTGCCACCAGCTGCTGAGAACTTCACCCAGAGCCACGCTGTCCTGGTTTTGATGGTTTTCCCTCCTACAGCTCTTGTTCACACACTCCTTTTCAAGGTGAGAAAGGTACAGGGAGGCAGAGGTAGGTCGAGGGACAGAAAGGGAGACAGAAAAGTATCAGGAGACAGAGGAAATCTGTGAAACAAAGAGACCATGCAAGAGGAGAGAGAGATAGCCGGAGGGGCCGGAAAGGCAGGGAGGACAACACAGTAATCCAGAGACAAAGGGAAAAGAAAAAAGACACAGAGATGCAAGAAACGGAGAAGAGGTAAGCCCCTGGAATGGAACTTAGAGATTCTAGCCAAACCCTTTCAGAGTGTCACTAAGGAGATCAGTTTCCCCTAGGCCACCCCTGAACTGAGCCCTGGAGCCAATACTCAAACCAGAATGTCTAGTTCTTTCTGTGTGAAGTGTTTACTTCCTTGCAACCAAAGATGCACAATAAGTATTTATTAAGTAAATAACTGAGAGCTGAGTTGGCCAAGGGACTTCAGCCACATCCGAGGAACCACGTCCGAGGCTTCAGACTGGTCACAGTTTGCCTGGAGAAGAGAAGACTCCTGAGAACCTGACCAGTGATCACATGGATTTCACCTATTTGAAGGGCTGCCATTTGGAAGAATGGTTTGGTTTGATATATTTGCACTTTAGGGATCAAACAAGGAGTCGTGGGTGAAAGCTGCAGGAATTAATAGATGAATTTGGGACCAATACGAATAGCCTGCACATTGAGAGAGGCACATTCCCCATACCTGGAGGTTTGTAAGAAACATCTGAACTACTAGGTGGAAGAAATGTTATCGCTGGAACTGAAGCATTTATGTGCAGCAAGAACACATGGTTTCATTGGGCAATTTCGACTTAATCCCCGTGATCATGATGGGTGGCAGTTCCCCATGTCTCCTGAAACTGGATTTGGAGGTGTTTGAGTGTGCGTGTGTGTGTGTTTGAGTGTGTGTGGGAGGGCAGGGGGACTATCTGTGGTCAATGCAGCACAACATGAACTTCGTCCCTCGAACGATGCTGGGCAGGTTTTTACCCGTGAGAGGAAGGTGAGCAGGATGAGGCCGGCGGAGTGAAAGGACGGCGTTTGCTGGGGGGTCGGTGGCTTTGCGCACCTCTGCGGGAGCTCTCGTTTCACAGCTGTGGCTGAACTGCGGATCCCTGAGCCCCACTCAATGCTTATTATGTCGGAATTTTAGAACCTGAGAATAACTTGGAAGGACACAATCAAGATCCAGAGTAAAAATTCTGTTCTTAAGACCTGCAGTGTGTGGGCAGTGGGAGAAGAGGAAAGGGCGAGTCGGCAGTGCCGGGAAGCACTGAGGAGCCCCGGGTATGCGAATTCTGATTCTCATTAAGAGTCAGTACCGACTGTCATTCCCCAGACAGAGTGCTCTGCTGTGAGGCCTCCCGGACCCACCACTGACTGCCTGTGCCAACTTGGGGAAGTTCCTCAACCTCTCTGACTCCTTTTTCTCTCTGAAGTGGGTACAGTAGTGTCACTTTCACAGGATTACTCCCCCCTTGCCCCATTTATTCATCCATCAATCATTTATGATATGACAAGCCATTCCGTTGAAACTACAGGTACCACTGCCTTTTCCTTTGACCTGTCACAGGGGAGTTTTAAAAGTCAAATGTAACAATATTTGTACCTCCAAATCCACTGATATTCAAAATGGTGAGCACTGCACACTGTTCAGCACCCATAAACTCAGGGATGCACACCCAATTCAGCCTTGGCTGATCCTCGGGTACCATTCTCATGGATGTAGTGATTGCCTTAGGGATGGACATGTGATCCAAGCAAAGCCAATCCGATCTGTTCTCTGGGGCTGTTATGTGGGCATTGGGAGAAAGGTGTTTCCATGGGGAGAACAAAGTCGGGGCTGCTGGTGCCACATCTTTAGCACCTGGAGGAAACTGGTCCATGGGCTGTTTGAGGGACGGTCATTTTCTCCCTTCTGTGTTGCTGGGAGGAAGGCACTTCCTCCAGACGTCGTCTTGGCCTTTCCCCCCCCTTTGCTCACTCTGCCTGCCCCCTCGGGGAAGCTGGACTGAGCCGTGTGCCTGGTCAGTGTGGCAAAGGAAACCTGACGTTGAAGATCAGTCTTTAAAATAGTATGTGTAGTAGAAATTCATAGAAAACTTCTGAAGGGCAATTTAAATATTAAAAATGTACGCATATTTTCAAAACTCAATAATTTTAAATCCATAAATGTGTGTCCTAAATACAAATTTATCATGTGTCCTAAAAACAAAGTTACCCTAAAATAGTCAATGAATTCCAAAATTAAATTTTGTACACCATTGACATTCTCATTCTATAGTTTGCTTGGTTTTTCTCTTGATTTATTATGTCAAGAGAAATATGAATGTCAACACTTACAAGCGGTATTTTTTATAATTGCTATTTCCTAACATCTTAAAGTATGAGAGTTTTGACACTTTAATTGTTAATTGGTTGGTAGAATAATGCCAGTATATTTTGAAATAAATGCAACTAAAATTTAAAGGTCTCTCAAAGAGCATAGTACCAGGTTGATGACAGAAACGAAGAGAAAAAATAGTTCTGCTGAAATATTTTCCTTGTATATTCAATATTAGCTCATGGGAAAAAAAAACACTGTATTTTGGTCACTCTCTCTGTGTTTATATAAATTGTTTAATTAACAAAAACACAATCTTAAAACATTGCAGTTTTTTTGTTTGAAATGTTTAAAAATTAATAATGAGTTGAAAAATATTGCATTCTTTGGAAAAACTGATTAAAGTCCATGACTACATATGAAAATATTTGTTAATTTTCAATATTTAGATAATAGAAAAGCTATTATAATGTATATGAGCATCAATTGGTTTCATTTTTATAAAATTACTCTTTGAAAATGAGTTTTTGAATAGCATAATTTTATGTCTAACACTTTTTAATTAAAATAAATATTTCAAAGCACTACCCACATCCCCATCCCCCTCCCCGCCCCCCCCCCCCCCGACACAGACATGGGACTGTGCTCCTCCAGGGGCAGCGTGGGGGGCCACTTCCTCCTTTCCTGCCCCCTTTCCTCTTGGAAGGCAGCTGCACAGAGAGACAAAAAGATTTGCTGCTCCTTCTTGAGATATGTTTCTGGGGGTAACCTGCCTATTTTTTAAATTCAGCCTCATTTGCCTTTCATTCCAAGCAACATCCTCCCACCTAACCTTTCTTGGTAATGAGAACAATCTTTAGGTCTCCCCTAAGGTTTTTGTTGTTTTAATTCCTCATTCATTCAGAATCCCAGAGAAGGAAAAAAATTGCTGTGATTTGAGAGTACCCGACAGAGACCCCTGTAGAACGAGACAAAGAAGAGAGAGGTCATGCAAGTCCCTGAAGCTCTTGTTTTTGAGACTCATTCTTGTATTTTACAAGCTACCTGGGTATTCTTTCCAGCTATGTCAGCTTGTATATTTCCATTTTACTTTCCCTAGTCTGAGCTGAGTTTCCTTTAATAGAAACTAAATAGTCCTAGAACACTTAGTTGCTCTTTCTTCTAGAAATAGTGTTTGCTGCAGCTCCAGGCGGGGCAGGTGACTAGCCTTCAGAAAGAGAGCTCCCAGAGCCTGGCTTTGGGGAGCAGGGGAGAAGTAATAAGGTCCTTAGTCTTTGACCCAGGAATCTCGTGTCTTTGTCAGCATCAACGAAACTGGCAGACTCTTTCCTTGTAAATAGGGTAAATCTCAGAGCCTTCGCAGTTACTGACCATTGGTCTTACATACTTACCAAAGAATAATTGAAAAGTGGAAAAACTTAATTAAATTTCCAGAAATGTACTTGTTATTAATAGCTATTTAAGGTACCTCCACCTCTGTCCAAAAATCCTTTTACCATGCTAACTGTGATGAGCTGATTCCACATTAAACTTTAGACCATTAATTGATGATCTGTGATGGATTGTGAAGGATGCTGTTCTTTGTCTCCTTGACCCCGTACATGGTTTCAATGTTCAATACTGAGTAGCTACTGGATGCTAGACATTGTGCTAAGGGTTTTTATGCACATGATACAATTTCATTGACACGACAATACTATGCTACAGGTAATTACCCTTGACTTACAGGTTTGGGGTATTGTGGGATGACGCTGAAGTTAAGGGAGGCCAGGCGGCTCTGCTAAGACAGGAAGTGGCAGAACTGACCTGAAGGAGCTCCGCTCCCAAAGCTCACGGTCTCCGCTGCGTTCATGGCTTCCCTGCGGGGCTGCATGGTTCGCCGGAGCCAACTGCCGCATCCGGTTTATTGTGGGACACAGGAGAGCCCAAGCAGGTGGCTGCACCACCAGAGAGGCTCTACTTTTTCTCTTTCTACTTTGGGATTCTATTTTGGAAGACCATCTGTAAACCATGCCCTCCAGCCCTCTCACCAAATGAGAGCTTCTAGAATGCAGCCCGTGACTCGGAAGGCCAAGGCAGCTGATTTTGGGAGCAGAGATAGAGAATGACTTTCATTCCTTCATTCATTCCCTTAGAAGTCCCCACGGTGCTTGGTGGGAGAACTAAGAAAAATAAAACAGAGGTTGCAAACTGGCAAGCCACATGCTGTACTTGTCCTGTAGGCTGCTTTTCCCTGGTCTAAGGAGTGTTTTTAAAAAGTGCAAGGCAGTCCTTAAGAATAGAGCAGTTTCACACGAAAGCTTCTTTTGAAGAGTTGGACACGCTGGCAGCCCTGGCTGCGCGTTCCCAAACAGCAAGCCGCGCAGCTGCCCCACCCACTCTCAATTTCGCAGGGGTCACCGCCACATCTGTTGCCCTCCAGCACTGAGGTCGAGTGTCAGTGGCCATTTGTCATTATATACCTGCGGCTGATTTTATCGAAGAAAACTGTTTCCGTATACCCCTGTCTCTAGGAAAAGTGGGAAAAGGAAAAATGGTATGAAGGCCACATGATTTTAAGAACTCTACCCAATACACGTGCTTATTGAGGGTACCTCCTTGGCCCAGCGTTTGAATTTCTGATGCATAAAATAGAAGCTATAATTCCTGCTCTCTGGAAACTTCGAATGGAGCAAAAGGTGGAGTTTGACCCCATTTTTATCTTTTATTAGTTGCTTATTTCTCCAGTGGAACCAACAGGATGAAAGGCAAGTTCTCCAGCAGGAGGTCCATCATCTCCTGAAAACACCCACTGCTCCAGCCTCCTCTCCTGCTGAGCTCCATCTCAGATTTCATGTTGTAGCAAAATTGAACTGCTTAAGCTGTCCCCTGCTTTAGCTCACAGTGAATGATACTCCATCTTTTAAGAGGAAACAGAGGTGTTACCACCTTGAGGAAAATTCTGACTCTTTTCCTTTCTTATCTCTTTCAGGTGTGATTTAGAGGATCTGTCCTTTTTACTCCCCTTGGAGTCATTTATTTACCTGAAGGGAACTTTATTATATGGGAAAGCAAAGTTATCAAAGATATTTGGTAGAAAAAAAAAGTTAAGCTAATCCATTCAGAAAAAGGCTAAGTGGAATAGCCAGACCTAGGAAAGGGAGGCACAAAACAAGGAGAGAAAATGCAGAAGTGGGGTTTGTTTTACATTCTTTTAACCGTAAGAGGGAGCAGAGTCAAGGTCGCAGTGGAGTAAGGACAAGTAGAGGTAAGGTTTCCCCACCAAACTTGTATTTTTTTGGTGTCATTATTTCACTCCCTATTGCCCTGATTATAAGAAGTCCACCTTAGGTAAAGTAACTACGGCAGAAAAGCCAGTCAACCAACTGACCAACCAACCAACCAACCAACCAACCAACCAACCAATGAAAAACGCACCTGCTGCAGGTGAGCCAGTAGTTTGAGAAGGAGAAGCCTGTGATCTCATTAGCACTCTCTTGAGGGAAGGTCCAGGGAGGAGCTGGGAAAGTTGTAGACTAAGACTGAGACTCCACCTATCTCTCAGTCACACATGTCACCACCGGCACTCAGCTCCGGGCTCTCCTGCTTCCCCTGGACGAGCTCCTCCCTGCTGCCGATCCCTAAGTCCACGTCTCCAGCTGCGCCCATCCCCTGGGCACAAGATGTGAAGTTACGATTGCTGACTGCACGTCTCCAGATGCTTAGCATGTGCAATATGAGCGCGGTGATTATTTATGAGGATTCCAGAGGAGTCAAGGTGCCCAGAGTTGAATTCCAGCTCTCTCCCTTCCTTCTTGTCTGCAGGCGTCACGATGAAACCATCTGTTCTGAAGCCAAATGACCCAGGTTCACATCTCAGATCTGCCCATTTATCATGATTTACCAGATTAAGCACTTATCATGTTTCCTTATAATCCCATACTTAATCAATTTCCTAACAACTACTTTGTTAGCACTGAACATTTGTGAGGGCAGCGATCACAATGTCTTGTTTACTGTTACATTTTCAAGGTCAAGCATAGTACCTCTCACGCAGTAAGCTCTACGATATACCTGGGTGACGGAAAGACTGAATGAATAAGCAAACTGGGCTGGAAGCTGTGGACATACCACGGAGAATTTAGGTGGCTGGCTGCTTTGCTGCCACACTGATATATTATTGCTAGGCACTTGAATTATTTCCAAGTTTCCGCTCATAAACCTTATGGAATAGGTTTTATTATTATTATTCCCATTTTTACAGATGAAGACACTGAGGTACGAAGAAACCTCTAAGAGTGACATGCTCAAGGTCACGGAGCTGGTTAGCACCAGAGGCGGGATTTGAACTCAGAGACAGGCTGACACCAGAGTCCCCGAGGCAGATCTCTGACGATGCTGCCCCTGCCTTACAGATCAGGAACGCACGCCCAGGTTGTGGAAGTGGCTCCCAGAACACCTTGGTCCAGAGCTTTTTTGTCTTGACACCACATAGACCTTGTTGCGTTATTTTCTCCAATTGTTCAGTTTTTATTCTTTAAGTTCCAAGTAGGATTCAACTACCAGGAAACTCAGGATCATTCTCAATGTTTCACCTTTATTTCTGTTTTCAGGGAAGGAGAGTTAAAGAGGAAGTCAGCAGTCTGGAAAATGAAACATTCTGCCTTTGCCTCCGAACGCCACAAGGCCAAGCTGTAACTCAAATCACTCTTTGTACTGCTTGGCCATAAATCCCTCCAAACTGAATTGGTATTAAAATTGATGAGAGAGCAGGGTCTGGCCATAAACCACAGTGATCCAAACAATCAGACCACTGAAAAAAAATCATTTCCCCTTTATTTCTAATGCTGATTGAAGGGGAGATGATTTCTTACTACTAAAAGGCCCCGCGCATCGTGTCCCTTCCAGCAGACTCCTTTGCTCGAGTACATAGCAGGTGCTTTGCGCTCATTTTTTGCATCTTTCTGATGCTGCGGGCCAAGCAAAAACAGGAACCTTGCATCTCGTGGAGACAGGCTTGGGAGGCCAAGGCCCAGGCTCTCCCTGGCTCTGCCACGTGCTCACTGTGTTGGCCCTAGCTGAGGAATTTCATCCCCTGCAACTCTGGTTTTCTCACTCATAAAATCGGAATTATAGTCCTGCAGCCACATTTCTGGGCATTCAAGAGCACGCTCTTAGAATTCTTATTTTGACTTTTCCTGTTATGGCTCCCGCCCTACTCTTTCTACAACTCGGGGACTCAAGGCTAATCCTTGCTCTGTCTCCCCTCTGGACCGCGGTATGTCTAGGCCTGATGAAGAGCGCCATAGTCACTCAGTGATACAGTGATAAGGCGGAGATGACATATCGGTATCTTGGGGCTGCTATAACACATCACCACAAACCGGAGCACAGAAAACCATGCAAATTTATTTTCTCACCGTTCTCAAGTCTAGAAGTCCACAGTCAAGGTGGTGGGTGGCTAATGTTTCCTCTGAAGGTTCTAGGGAGGATCCTTCTTTCTTCCTTCCCAGCGTCTGGTGGCTGCTGGCGATCTTTGGCGTTCCTTGGCTTGTAGGTGCATCACTCCAGCCTCTGTCTCCACCGTCGCAGGGCTTCATCCCTGTGTGTCTTCTCTGTGTCCAAATTTCCCTCTCTCCTGGGGACATCAGTCATAGGAATAGATCTCATCTTAATCCAGTATGGCCTCATTTTAATCTTTTAAGTGCACGATGACCCTTTTTATTTCCAAATAAGGTCCTGTTCGCAAACATTGGGGGTCACACTTGAGCACGTCATTTTTTGGGTGACACAATTCAACCCGCTGTAGATGGGTTGTGTCAGCACACCTGGTCCAGTCTTCGCATCAGGCCAGGAGAATGGATGAAATGGTACAGAAACCTAAGACAAAAATGTCAGGAGCTATTTTGGGCTGAAAAACAATCACAATTAATAAGATACCCTATATTTACATGGTGCTTCTGACGAGTGCCTTTAGGCATTTATTTGACTTTCACAAAAATGTAATGAGGTCGGTAAGGTGGGAACTATCATATCCATTTTCCAGATGAAGAGGTTTGGATGCACAGATTTATTACAGACATCTCCCAAGCACATTTACATGTGGAGCTGCTGGTGGGGATGAGCAGAGAGGTGAGGGCTGAGGAGGAAGTTATAAAATAACGCAGGAGAGAATCTTTGCACGGACTCATGAAGAGGGTGTGGCAAGACCAGAAGAATCTGATTACTCCCATTCTTCAAACACCAATGCCAACCCTCCAAATCCACCCAACACCATTCTGAGACCCAGAGTGATTTATCTAAAGTTGGCTAACTAATAAGGAGTAAAATCAGATTTTGATCTAAAACTCCTATTTTCCTACACAAGATTCTCCAATTCAAATATTGTCTTTTATGAAATGCAATTCTTAGCTAATTTGATTGGTTTCTGTTAGAGGGCTCCTCACTTTGTAGCCACCCCCAGAAGCAAGGCATCTGCTTGGGATGCAGCCGGACTCTTCTTAATCAGTGAGGCAGATCCCCCAGGGCTCAGCAATTACCCTCCAACTCACTGAGGTCAAGGGCAGTGCTGCTGCAACTGTACTTTGCTTGCAAAGAGCTTGTGAGCTTCCCGAGACAGGCCTGCTGTGTCTGGAGGATGCAGGTCCTCAGCCATAGCCATCAGCATCTCTCCTGTGCAAAGACCTGTGTGGAAACGATGAGATTGCTGAAGTAAAAATACCTGCTTACAAAGCTGACCTTAGGTTGGCGTCTTGCAATGTGGCTGGTAAACAGTTTCTAGTTGATATTAAACTTTCTACAGATGACGAGAATGGCTCATTGTGCCTCAGTGGTTTGTACCAACAATGTGGTTTCTGCCAAACCCCTGCTTTCTTTGCGAGAGTCTGGAATTTGCATGCGTGCTAAGTGGAGGGTGCCTCCATGGTACCCTCTATAAAAACCTTGGATGCTGAGAGTCTAATGAGCATCCCTGGGAGACAACGTTTCCCGTGTGTTGTCATAGCTTGTTCCTGGAGAAAGTAAACATGTCCCATCTGACTCAAACTGGGACAGGACTCTTGGAAGCTAATGTCTGATTTCCTCCAGATTTCACCCCATGAACACGTTCCTTTTGTCAATTTGTTTTGTATCCTTTCAATGTAATAGATCTTAGTCATGAATACAGCTATTTGCTGAGTCTTGAGAGTCCTTCTGAACGATCACTGAACCCAGGCGTGGTCTTGAAACCCCCAACGCAAGGCCTTTCTATCCCCAGACCCTCCCTCCCCCATGCTCTATCTTTCTGGATGGTCTTTGAGGAAAAGATGGCTTAGGCTGGAATTCCATCAGTACGGATGGTATCTGACAACTTCTAGCTTGTTAGCTCTCTTAGTTTATGATGGATCCAGGGCTGAGTTATTTTGTCATGTTTCCTTCCTTCCTTCCTTCCTTCCTTCCTTCCTTCCTTCCTTCCTTTCTTTCTAATGCAGAGTGTGTTTTTTTGAAGAAAGGGAGATGTTCTTTCCCTTTGGCCTTAGTTTGGCTGAGAAGACAAATCTGAAAACATTTTGGTGAACAAAATCATTTGATATAGATAGATAGATAGCTATATATCTCTATCTACCTATCTATCTATCTATCTATCTGTCTATCATCTATCTCCCCTCTCTTCTGCTCCCCACCATGTCTACATTTATGACCATCACCTACACCAACACACTAGCTCTGTCTTCAGCATTTGACCCCCGTGGACACCACCATCACACCCACCTTCCTCACTTCCAATCTCTTTCACACCTGTCACCACCTTCCTCATCACCACAGCTGATACCCATCACCGTTGCCACAGCCTTTGCCAACTCCATCTCCCCACAAGCCCCACCATCGCTGCCAGTGCCAACCCTCCACTCCGTGCCCTCCTCTCCTCTACCATCTCATTGTCACCCACCTCGCCACCAGGCAGGGTCAGCAGCCATTCCATAGCATGGCTCACGCTTTATTTTACGGCTCAGTCAATTAGTCAGAATTCAATGAGCACCACCACCTTCACTAACAAAGCCACCACCATGATAACCATTAAAAAAATTCTGGTAAATAATAACAGCTCTTTTATGCTCAGAAAAACATTTGAATGCTTAATGGTGATCGGAACAGAACAAATTTTCCTATAGAATAACAGAGGCAGCCTGGTCTGCAGGCATAGGGGAAGGAATGGAAAAGTACTGGAGAAGACAGAAGGAAGAAATTAACAGCTCCTCTCAGAATGCAAATCAGGCCCAATAATCAGTGCAGCGTCCCTGTGCTTGGACGTCAAAGGCATTGGTCAGGAATGTGTTGAAAATCTCACAGCAGCTGGTAGAGAATTTAAATCAACCCCTCTCACACTATGTTTGGTTTTTATGAAAACCTACCTTTGTGAAAACAACTTTAGCAGTATTAGCTATTAGAAGGTGATTTAGTCAGCAGGCTGAGAAATAAAAGTATTAGTGGGAATGGCTGGGGTGAGATAACATCAGACTAATATATATTTGGTAGGGAAATAAGATGTTCTGGTTCTAGTTTCCTCACGACCTGGACTTGGCTCCTTTTAAAATAGGTGGCCCTTTGCTCACATGAGCGAGCGTAGAACAGATCTGGCTTATAGAGTTTAGGACATTTTCATCATCTCTCGATGCCCACTAGCAGAGGGGATTCAGCCTTGCCTAGCTCCAAGAAGCACGTGTTTATAAAAGGTCTTGATAACCTAAAAATAAAAGGTAAAGTGGGAGGCAACAGGCATTTATTTGAGAAATAGAGAGAGGGGGAGGGAGAAAGGGAGGGAGGGAAGGAGGAAAGAAGGGAGGGAGGGAGGGAGGAAGGAAGGAAGGAAAAGAGAGGAAGAAAGAAAATCTATTTGGGAAATACTGATTCAGGCATAAATTCCAAAAGTGTTCTGATTAGGGGATAAAGTCAGTCAAGGGCATTTATGTGAAAGGAAAGGGGGACAATTACATCAATAGAAGGACAGCATTTCTACTGGTTCAGGTAAGTTAACACAGTGATGCTAATTATGAACAATGTTGTAAATTTTCAGTCTAGTCACCACCAGTCTGCTGTCAAAATATCTGCTTTGGTGTTATATTTGCAAATAGTGCTTTGGGAGACAATGCTGCTTTACTTTCAAAAGTTATTGTATTTTGCCCTGTCTTAACGTTCCAAGGTTGGAGGCGTAAGTTGTGCAAGGCCGACTGCTCTGTCTCCATTAAAAGGGCTCCATTTATGTGATTTTTAAAAATATTTTATTTATTTATTTTTATTATTTATTTATTTATTTATCTTTAGAGGGGAAGGGAAGGAGAGAGGGAGAGAAACATCAATGTGTGGTTGCCTCTTGTATGTTCCCTGCCGGGAACCGGCCTGGCAACCCAGGCATGTGCCCTGACTGGGAATCGAACCGCGATCCTTTGGTTCACAGGCCCGCGCTCAATCCACTGAGCTACACCAGCCAGGGCCATTTATGTGATTTTTATAGTCTCCTGCCGTTTAAGCCCTTTCCCAAAGTGCACAATTCCCACACTGTTCAGTTTTCCCTCATTCTTCTGCATCCCCTCCAAAGCAGCTATAATGCTTTTGGGAGAGAAGGAAGGGGAGGAGATACCAGGAAACATGGCTAATGCTCCAAGCAGGTCTTCACCTATGAAGAACCTTGAGCACCTGGCTAAGGAACTGTGGCTTTACCTTGCAGGCAGAAGGGAGCAGAAGTAGGGATTTCAGCAGAAAATAAGGTGGTGAAATCTGTACCTTACCCTTAGCCACCTTCTGAAACTTATGTCAGATGGTGTCACTCCTCACACCCCTTCATGCCTCCCCACCCCTGCTGTGGTCCCAGCTACAGTCCTGGGCTTCATCTCACACACCCCTGCCTTTGAGTCATTCTCGAGGCCTCCTCGCTGTTTCTGAACACAATACTGTGTTCAGCTGTGGCCCTTTATCCTCTCTGGGCGTGAGCTACTCCCTCATGTCGTCATTCTGGTCTCTGCTCAATGTCAAGTCATGAGAGAGGCTTTCTCCTGGAGTCTGTTGGCTCATTGGCTATGTCCCTATTCTCAGACAAGCTCAATGTTTCCTAGACATTCCTCAAATCTCTCTCTCTTGATCATCTCCTGTTTTCCACCCTGGACCTCTTTCACCTGAACTGGCTCCCAGTGCGCTGTCTCTAGTCGTTTCTCCTTAAATCGGTGTTAAATTGGAAATACAAATCTGCCTCGCTTCTCCCTCAAAATCCTTCCGTGGTCTCCCCGAACACTTCTTTAGCACACTGAGGCTAAGCGCTCGCAGCATGGTCTCTGCCTCCCTCCCCAGCTCTGCCTCCTCCCTCCTTCCCCCTGCACCACCTTCCTTCCAGCTGTACTGAAGGCCCTTCTTCCCTACCTCTGAATTTTTTACTTCAGAGTTCTTCCTGCAGTCTTGATATTCTGTATTTTAATCAAGAAGTGTTCATGCTGTAAGAGGAAAAATAATCACGTAAACAAACAGAAGAATGAACAAAGAACAGCTGAGCATAGTTGGACATTTGTTTAAAAAGTGACTCATTCTTCATGCATTGGAATGGAGGAGTTGGAGAAACATCCTTAGCTGACTCCCTATGATAGTGAATGCTCCCCCATGAAAGCTACTCCTGCTTAATATCCATTTACTCTGCCTACTATCCACATGTAACCTTCTAATCCTTGTAATGATTCTGTTACAACTAGTTGCTGATAAAGAAATGGGGTCACAGCTAGTAGGTGCTAGAGCAAGGATTCAGAACAAACCAGGGGTTTCTGTTGCTCATGCCCAGGCCTGTTCTTCCAACCCCGTCACCTCCCAGCACTGTCTCCAAGCTCTGGAGCTCTGCATTTAATGTTGCGGCACATACCAAAGGCCTGCAGCTGCCTCCCTTTAAGAAAACTAGAACGACTCCTCAGAGAAAGAAGGAAGACCCTCTCCGCATGAGCTAAGCATCAGAAGACCTGGGTCAAGCCTTTTGCAGCCCAGAGTTTTGCCTTCCCTGGGATTATAGTTTTCTCAGTCAGCTTCACCCCACCTGGCCTCTCAAAAATTACTAAAGCTCTCCAGCTTCCCAAAATAGCTTAATATTTTAGCTTTACTGTTTTTTTCCACTAAGGAACTTGGATAAAATTCCTCAGCACCAGGCCTTGGGGCATTTGGGGACATTGGCAGGTCTTCTGCAAGGACATTCTTCATGCACCTTAGGGCATCGCCACCTGTTTTCATTCTAAGGCATTCCCACAGTGGCCTAGTGCACTGGATGTTGTTTGTCTCCCCCCATTTAGTGCCTGAGACACCTGTGCTTCAGAGCAATAAGACTACCTCTCCTGCAGCATCGCACCCTCATGGGGACCGGTACTTTTGAGTCCCCATGTGGCCACCAAACTCAATTTTTCATCATTCCCTAAACAGAGCTAGTTTAATGCTTTATGATTCCAGGTCTTTCCATGTACTATTGCCTCTTCCAGGGTGCATAAGTTGAGTAACATGTTAAGCTGGTTTAAAAAAAAAAGACTAAAAAAAAAGAAAGTCTTGGACTTCCAGCCAAGATGGAGGCATAGATAGACACACTATGCCTCCTCACATAACCAAAATAAGGATAACAAAATTTTAGACACAAAAAGACAACCGGTACTGACAGAAAATTGAACTGTATGGAAGTCCAACAACCAAGGAGTTAAAGTAGACACGTTCATCCAAACTGGTAGGAGGGGCGGAGTCCAGCAGCCAAGCAGAAAGGTGTCCTGGCAAAAAAAGTGGTGGCCGGGTGCAAGACAGCAGCTGGCAGACCCCAGGCATGCAAGGCGGCAGCAGGCGAACCTGAGTGGTGGATTGTGGAGGGGCGCAGCGTGAGAGGCAGCTGGTAGACTGGGTGGTCCCACATTCATGTGCAGATAAACCAGGCAAAAGTGGGGAGCAAGACAGACTGTGCAACCCAGGGTCCCAGCATAGGGAAATAAAGCCTTGAAACACCAATTGAAAACACGTGTGGGGGTTGAGGTGCCAGGAGAGACTCCCAGCCTCACAGGAGAGTTCATTGGAGAGACCCACAGAGTCCTAGAACATACACAAGTCCACCCGCCTGGGAGTAAGAGGGGCCCAGTTTGCTTGGGGGAAGTGGTGGAAGTGACTGAAATCTGGCAGAGAGAGGAGCAAGCATCATTGTTCCCTCTCAAACCCCTGCGCCACATACAGCATCACAACCCAGGGAAGTGGGTGACCCTGCCTTGGTGAATACCTAAGGCTCCATCCCTCACTACATAACAGGTGCATCAAGACAAAAAAAAAAAATGGCCCAAACAAAAGAACAGATCGAAGCTCCAGAGAAAAATGCAACTAAGCAATGAAGAGATAGCCAACCTATCAGATGCACAGTTCAAAGCACTGGTGATCAGGATGCTCACAGAACTGGTCGAATTTGGTCGTAAATTAGATGAAGAAATGAAGGCTACACTAAGTGAAATAAAGGAAAATGTACAGGGAACCAATAGTGATGGGAAAGAAACTGGGACTCAAATCAATGGAATGGACCAGAAGGAAGAAAGAAACAATGAAACAGAAAACAAGGAAGAAATAAGAATTCAAAAAACTGAGGAGAGGCTTAGGAACCTCCAGGACATCTTTAAACGTTCCAACATCTGAATTATAGGGGTATCAGAAGGAGAAGAGGAAGAGCAACAAGTGGAAAACTTATTTGAACAAATAATAAAGGAGAACTTCCCCAATCTGGCAAAGGAAATAGACTTCCAGGAAGTCCAGGAAGCTCAGAGAGTCCCAAAGAAGTTGGACCCAATGAGGAACACACCAAGGCACATCATAATTACATTAACCAAGATTAAAATTAAGGAGAGAATTCTAGAAGCAGCAAGAGATAAGGAGACAGTCACCTACAGAGGAGTTTCCTGAAATCAGCTGACAGAGGACTGTCAGCTGATTTCTCAAAAGAGACCTTACAGGCAAGAAGGGGTGGAAAGAAGTATTCCAAGTCATGAAAGGCAAGGACCTACATCCAAGATTGCTCTATCCAGCAAAGCTTTCATTTAGAATGGGAGGGCAGATAAAGTGCTTCTCAGATAAGGTCAAGTTAAAGGAGTTCATCATCACCAAGTCATTATTACATGAAATGTTAAAGGGACTTATCTAAGAAAAAGAAGATAAAAAAATATGTACAGTAAAATGATAGAAAACTCACAACTATTAACAACCATACCTAAAATAAAAACAAAACCAAACAAAGCCAACAACTAGAACAGGAACAGAAACACAGAAATTGAGATCACATGGAGGGTTAGCAACAGGGGAGCAGGAGGAGGAGAGAGGGGGAAAAGGTACAGAGAATAAGTAGCATAGATGGTGGGTAGAAAATAGACATGGGGAGGGCAAGAATAGTGTGGGAAATGTAGAAGCTAAAGAACTTATGACACATGGACATGAACTAAAGGGGGGAATGTGGGTGGGAGGGGGTGTGCAGGGTAGAGGGGAATGATGGGGGAGAAATGGGACAACTGTAATAGCATAATCAATAAATATATTTAAAAAATAAAAAAATTAAAAAAGAAAGTCTTTTGAACAAGACGGACATATGTTTTTCTTAGGAAGCAACAGAGGCAAGGGGTCCTGAGCCAGGGGACAGCTCAGCTTCACAAGGATGTCAGCCACTTGCCACCGCTGTCCTTGCTGCAGGCTTGAAGCCGGTTCCTCCTCCACGTCCACAGTCCAGTTCCAGGGCTTTTGTTTTTAAGAAGATGACTTGGAAGTTGTGCTCACTTCTCTTTGTCTTGGGGACACACCTGGTGGCAAGGGAGGTGGGGAGTGCAGACCGCCAGGCGGCCACCCTCCCAGTGAGAGCCCAGGAGGCACTATGGCCAAGCGGGAGAAAAGAACAACAGAGACTCGCCATCTTCTGTCTTCCTCCCTTGCCGTCTACCCTGCTGAGATGTCACTTCGATTGTGTGAAGCTTCTTCTGACCACCCCAGGCAGACCTGCCTACTCCCTGAGTGTCCCTACATAGCTCTCTTTCTACGCTGATACAGCGTTTTCCAAACTGCCTCCGATCTCCCGTGTTTACTGTCTCCCTGTCCCTCTCTGCTGGGAATATTTTGAGAACAGAGATCTTGCCTTACTCATCTTTAATCACCTCACAGTCCCTGGCTACTATAGGTCATCAGCAAGTTCATATGAGAGACAATGAATAATTTAAACTTAGCTGGGAAACATCATCATATATACCAATACGACAGAATTTCAAATGATAAAATGTTAGTTCATATGGAGTTTTGATAATAATAACTCACATTTATATAAGCCTCAAATGATTACTAGGTCATTTCCTGAAAATAGTATTTCATGTTGATTCTCATCTTCACAACAAAGAGTGAGGCCGACAGAACCTGTAATATTTCTGCCAACTTATAGCTCAGGAAACCAGGGTTTGGAAAGTTTGAGATGAGAGCAAACCACACAACTAGGAAGTGGTGGGGTCTAGACTGGCAGCTGGCCTAGTTCTAAAGCTAGTGTCCTTCACCATTGAGGGTCACTCTCTTGGAGACACATGGGATGCCAAGGCCCAGAGAGTGTAAGAGACTTAGACAAGGCCAAAGGGCTGGAACTGGGGCTCCGAGCGTGGCATTTCTCATTCCTTCAAGGCGGTATTCCCAGATGTGGACTCCAGTGAGAGAGCCCTGGAATCAGGGTTATTTTTGTCCTTAGATATGTTACTTAAGTCGTCTGAGCCTGCATTTCCTTTTCCATAAAGCTAATAGTATTCTAAATTTATTGTGAAGTCAATATTGAGGCTCTTCAAAGTAGTAATAGTTTCCTCTTATCACGTATCTATTATGAGGCAGGCATTTTATATGTCCCATTATAACAGCCCATCCGCTGTACCTAGAATATAACCAGCAACACCCACTTTCCTTGATGAAGAAATTGATCCTTGGTTGTTCCGTGAGCAAGAAGGGTGGAATTCTGAACCACATTTCCCCTTCCTACACACAGTGGAGGTGATGGGAGCTAGGCATGGAATCAGGTTTTCTTTCTTAGTAGTTTGCGGTGGAAAATTCAGAGAGAATCAGCGGTTGTTCATGGAGGGAAGGGCAGACGTGGCACGCAGGCTAGCAGAAACCATACATGGAAATGAGACGTGCTGTTACGCCCCCGGAGTGAAGATCCGTGAGCTCTTGCTCTGGGAGGGATCGCAACCACCAGAAGCTGGTGGATTAGGATGAATGGGGCTTGCAGGGCTTCTGAATGACCTTTCCATTTTGTCCTCAAGGAGGCTCTGGGATCCACAATTCCTGGCTTCCTGTAGAAAGCTACCTTCTTCTACCCCATTTTTCTAAGTTTCTCTTTATATCAGGCAAACTGAAGACATCCTAGCTATTTTTAGTTAAGAGACAAAAGCAGGTAGTCATGATTTTTATGACTAAGGAAAAGTGATCTTCACAGAGATTGGTCATTGTCCAAAGGCCGTAAAACCAGCCAGAGGCTGAGCTGGGGTTCAATCCAAGGTTGTCCTGGCACTATAGTTTATTCGCTTCTAATTACACTATAAACACAACACTTGTTTAGTATCCCTGGATTACACATGGGCTCTGGGCTTTTCAAATGAATTTTACAAATGATAGAACTCCCTTTTTCACTAACTAGAAGGGATATGAGATCAGATATGTGCAGCCTAAGCTTTTATATAAGAGGAGTGCAGGGATATGTCTCACGTGCTTTGATGATGAACTTGCTCTTTCAGGTATAGAAGCTGAGAAAGCATTGCCAATTTCAGCACACCTTGTTTGAAGGGACTCCCAAGGCTTGTGAGCCATAAAGGTGCTTTGACAGGGTTGCTGGGACTTGACTCCTGCAGAAATGATGGGTAAGTAGATGGTTACACATGAAATCCCTCTGACTGCTCAGGGCAGGATGTGGTCAATTTTTAGAGGTTTCATTTCTAGAAGAAATTGCTTAATAATTTATATGGGAGGACTCTTCATGTACAAACAAGATCAAAGTGAAAAGAAAATTAGAGTTTAGTCAGAGAGTAATAATATCAGTAAAAGCATAGCATTGTTGGAGGTAAATAGCTGTGTCTTTCTACATGGGTTGGAAATCATGGGCAGGGGGCATTTTCACTGTGGTTAAGAGAGAAGGTTTAGAATAAGAATCCCTAGGACTGAGTCTCACCTTGTGGCTTAACTGCATGACCTATGGGAAATCATTTAACTTCTCTAAGCTTTGGTTTCCTCATACATAAAATAAAAATAACAACAGTAAGTACCTTGTAGGTTATGAAAATTAAGTGGTTAGCCTGGGGCCTAGTACAGAGTGCTATAGAGATTGCTACTCATGTTGTTATCTCTTTGGAATTTTTATTGTTTCTTTATAAATGCAAATCTCTGAAAATTTCACCAAAGAAAGCCTTTGTGGAAATCTCCCGATGTCCGTATTTCTCTTATAGACTCTCTCTCTCTTCCTCCTCTTCATTCTTTCCTTTTCTTCTTCTTGCCTCTGTGTTCTACTCAACTGGTTCAAATTTCCCAAAAGTCATTCACTTCTTTTTTGTGAGAAATGGCCAGGACCCCGGTCAGCACCATGTGCTCTGAAGTTAGTCTTCCATTTTATGGCCAATTCCTGAACTACTTTAACATCTCCATGATCTGGAAATAGGCATATAAGATCACCCCCAAGAATTGAACTGGGAAATTAGTACACAATTAACAAGAGGAATCATATGAAAAGTTACTTTACAGGAACAGAATGTCCATCGGGCCAAGAGATCTTGACTCAAACCTAATTGAAATTGTTAATACATCATTCAAGAAACACGGCGTTACATAACCGAAACATTTCCTGTTTAACCATCACCTGTCCATTTCCCCTCCCCAACCCCTGAAAAACACCATTCTACTCTGCTTCTATGAGTTTGACTATTGGAGAGAGAGAGAACAACAGTGGTCTCAAAAATATAGTTATTCAGGTACTCCAGGCATAGAAAAGGGAAAATTAAGGAACAGATGCAGGATTTGCCTACCCAAACCCCAGTCACAGGAAAGGGAGGCTTGGTTCTGGAATTTTTTCTGCTTTTATAAGGATGTAAAGGCATCTTTATTGTGAAGAAGAAGACATGGGCATGCTATTTAGTGCCATTAAACATTCAATTATATAGAAAAGTTCCTTGATATGATTCTTTATTCCCCCAGGCAATGTTATTTGATTTTGTGTGTAGCTTGCACACAGAGAGAAAATGCATCATCTTCTCAGTGTGTGTAATTTTCATAGTAAGTAAGTTAATGTATTAATATGCTGATTTTACATTCTCCATAGAGAGTGGTGGTGAGAGGGGCCATTTACTTCCAGCCCTTGGCTCATGGGCTTGTGTATTTCAGCTATAGGAGATCCAGAAATATTTGCTTGCCATTGGTTCAATGCATGCACCATATTTGGAGAACGGTATGTAAACCACGTAAACCAGTCACGGTATTATTCTTTGGGGAGGGATACCATCTCTGCAATTGCCCCGGGAATGTGGTATTGCTTCCCATGTAGCATCTTGGCAGGGAAGGGGAAGCAGTTTCAGGAGCTCCCGTTTTGACAAGTACACCACATAGATCTTAATCAGTCAGGGGACCATTAGGAGGGTTCTACCGGCTAGTACAAATACCCTAGTTACATATTTGTGAGACAAGAGCATAAAAACATAGATCCATTTTGCCAAAATGTCATTGATCACCCAGCCTCCATCGGTCTTTTCCTTATGAAGCGTGTTGACATTTGGGTCTGATCTGAATGCCTGGACAGATATTTTATCTAATAGTTATGGATATTCTTTCCTCAAAACATGGCTAAGCTGACAAATGGCCACAGGTTCCCTTAGGAAGAGGGTTGGGGGATATTTATTTAATATATGTGGTAGAGTTGTAAAATTCCTCCTTAAAGAGACTCAGCCTCCTGCTTCTACTAATGGGCTCCGTGTCTGTGAATTAATTTAGATCTATAAACTGGTTAAAGGGCCACAGTTCTTCATATCAGGAGCTCTTATTAGCCTTTGATTCACCATCTCTTGATTTTTTCTGCTTATATATATAAATTGATAATGTGCTAGTCAGCTATCCATCTCGGTGCCTTGTAGGCACGCCATGTTCTTATGTGTCATAGCACCCTGAAAGCCACCCTAGCCTTCTGCCCATTATGGTAGTTATACCACTCTTCCTCTGAACATTTAGGGCTGCCATTGACCTCTCCTATTCTGGGCCCCCACCATCCACATGACAGTGTCCCCCCACAGGCAACTATGACCTCCAGAAGACAGCAATACCAAGTTTCTCACCAGTGCATTTCTTATTTCTTCAATGAAGTTAGTGTACTCTGGGCTCTCTTAAGGAACAGAATCAGACATGGACTTGCAGGCTTTGTACAATAATTTCATTCCAGTGTTTCTGCCTTCCGGAGTCTTCTCATTTTGTCTTCAAGGATGACAAGATGAGAAGTGCTTCAAGAATGCTCTGGTTTCTCCAAATCATTAAGTCCAAGCTTTAAGATACTGCCCCATCAAACTGTTAGGAATAATTTTCAGCATGCTTCTAAAACATAAATTATTTTGAGAAGTGGCTGAGGGCTCTCAAGCTAATAATGTTTCTATTCTGTTATATTTGCCTTGCCAAATGGGTACAGCTGCCATAAATGGCCCCTATATTCCTCAGGATCTTGCAGATACATATTAGGGAGTTACTGTGATTCTCTTGGAGTATAAGGAATTTATACCCAGGGGGCTTATACTCATTATTGGCAATGGAAATCCTAGTAAAGGTTGTGGTATTTCCTGAGATTCGGGAGTCTTCCTTAGGGGTGTGTGTGGGGGGGCATAAAATTTCTATCTGATATATTTGACATAGTCCATGTTTCTCCAAGCACAAGGCAAACATCATTTAGGTTACCAATATGAGAGACTATATTCTTAAATATGTCAAAAGGTAGAAACTGACAGTGAAGCACAACAAGAATTTATTTTTCATCACAGTTTCCCATATGGTGGAAGTACAGCATTTGAGTCAACTTGATTCAAACCTCCTTTATATTTCACAAATTGTAATTGCCTTTACTGTGGATTATTCCATGGCATTGATGCAAACTCGTAGGTATCTTCTAGGCTGCCATTTTTTCAAGATCTCTTTTCCACTTCCAAGATCTCTTTTCCACTACAAATCCAGGTTTTGTAGATATTGAAGCTTATGTATCATTGGAGTCACATTTTATATTAGCCGGGGTTTTCCAAAGAAACAGAACCAGTAGAGAAATCTTACTAGTTACTCCTGTATGCACATAAACATTTCTTCATCGATATATTAAAGGAATTGGCTTCCATAACGTGAAAGCCAAGAAGTTCCACAACCTGCTGTCTGCAAACTGGAGAACCAGGACATCAAGTGGTGTAGTTCAGTTTGAGTTCAAAGGTCTGAGAAACAGGGGCACCAATATCTATCTGAGGGCAGGAGAAGATGGATGTCCCAGCTCAGCAATGAGAACAAAACTCACCTTCCTCTACCTTTTTGTTTCATGCAGGCCCTCAGTGGATTGGATGATGTCCACGCTCATTGGCGAGAGTGATCTTTACTCAGTCTTCAAACTCAAAAGCTAATCTCTTCTGGAAACACTTTCACAGACACACCCAGAAAACATGTTTATCTGTCTTCTGAGCATCCCTGAGCCCAGTTAACTTGACCATCACTCTCTCTGAGGAAAACACAACTAAACTACAAACAGAAAATGAGGTAGAGGGCTTTCAAGTGAGCCTTTCAAATGAGGATCCTAAAGACTGAATTTTATCAGCTTCATAGTTAATCCATTTCTGATCCCATCCTCCTTGAGGAGCATAAGTCTCAGATTCTTGGGACAGGACAAAAATCTATGTATTCTGTGTATGTGGCCAATAGACTCAGGTCCCCATCATCCTTTTTGCTCCTGTCATGTCCACCCCTGCTGTGGTCACAAACGCTTTGGTTGTGGGGCTTGGTCCTGGGGTTTCCTTGATTTTCCTTGATCCAGTTTTACTGCACACTTACCAGGTGGTGTCACAAAAAGCTTTCAGACAACAGCCAGAAATCACATCCTCAAATGGTCGTCAAATGATTGGTTGACTCGCATGTTGAGAGGCTGTGGTAATCTTGTTATATCACCAGGACTGAACCAGTGAGTGTGGACGGTTGCAGGGACACCCATGCCACAGCTGCTGCCTGGCTTTCTGAGACAGTAAGATTGCTCAGTGTTTATGAGTGACTGATGGGCTAAGAGCTCACGCCTAGGTTTTCTGATTTCCCTAATCATTATTAAAAAGGCATCAGCCATCAGTGCTGGGGATTTCTGGGGTAGAAAAGAGACTTTTTTGGCTGGCAGGACTATAGAAGACTGCCCTAGCAGGCTGAGTTGAGATGGTGCTACGTGAGAGAGTTTTGGCCTTTGGTGATTTGCCAGTTAGGCTAAAGCTCTTGGCTCCTCAACCTGTCCCACCAGAATGATACAAGCCTCTTTCTCAGAAACCGTGGCGACTGGCAGTCCTCCTATTTCTGCTTATGATTTCACAAATCCTGGTTTGGCAAAGGCAAATATATTACTGTGTTCTGATTATGGTAGAATTAGCGTGGGAGGTGGGAAATGGCTTCCTTATTATTTTGATGACAGTACTGAGGGGAAGCCAGAAAATATATTACTTCATATACTTTGATCTGTGTGCAATTTTAGATGTCTTAATACATCTCTACTGTTTTGATCCAAATGACATTTTCATTGGGAGTCCTTTGACTCTCTGTCGAGGGAGGGAGGGAAGGAGGAGGGAGGCAAGCTGATACTCTGTCGGGCACTGCCTTCTGCTGGCCCTTCACTGGTACACCAGACAGACAAGGAGACCTGCATCCTTGCCGATTGATTTCAGCCTTGTCGTTCACTCACTGGGAGACACCTCAAGCAAGTCCTTTTACCCCTCAACCTTTGATTCCCCACACCAGGAACCTGATTCTTGTTTGTCTTTTTGTTATGCTGGTACACTCTGCTATTTTTAGGTGAAGAAATATAGGTATATTTGTGGATTTACCGTATTAGTTTAATATTCAAAGGCAAGAAAACCTACAATTTGAATTATTTATGTTTTGAGACATACCCCCCAAAACTCTATTCGACATTAAAATTTATGCAAACAAAGGTGTATTTTCTTATGAAGCATTCTGGCCACCTCCCTCCCATTTAAGCCCTCCTGAAGCGTCTTATAGTTGTTTGAATTTTTATTTCCTAATTCTTTTTAGCCCTTTGTTTCCCCAGGAGCCAGTTCAGCCCCATCTAACAGAGCTTGATGGGGTTGTTTTCAAGAGGAAAGCAGGAGGAGGGTGGCATTGGGTGGGGGTGAGGGGTGGGGGTGGTTCAAAAAGAGGCCTAGACAGAAGAGGGGAAGGAGTTTCTGAACAGGTGTAATTCCCAACCTTTCTTTGGAGCCTGACCCCTTTCTTTTTGTCCAGAGCAATGTTCAGTCTGTTCCCAGCAATTGGTTTTCTATCTCCAGTGCCGAGTCCCCATCTTCCCAAAAGATGATTTATTCTAAGTGGCACCCATTTCAGCTCATCCCACCTGAAGATCCTGAAGCCCGAAGTACAGAGCATTCTCCACCTGGATCTTGGCCCTCTCTGAGGACAGAGTTTAGATGACAGCTGCATCTCGCTTTTTGGTGGAACACTGGTAAATGCATTAAATACCTATTAGACCATTTACCCATGATCTCAGGCAATCTCTACAATACTAAGTCTGGTCTTAACACCTTTCACAGATGTGGTAACTGACACTCTAGCTTGTCTCAGCGTTCCATAGCTAGCAAGTAGCAGGACTTGAATTTGAACTCAGTCTTGCCCTTTCCCAAAGCATATATCTCCTTGGGCTATGTCGTGGGGAGTAGACTTACTATTGCCACAAGGCAAATTGGGAGTCTGGGTAGAAGTCTTCTCTCCAACATCCCTACTTCTATTGGATGAAGCACAAACTTCTCCCAACACTTCCGCCTTTTCAGGAAAGCACTAGTAGAGGGCACTTTTGGTCCTCTCAACTCTTCCTATAGAGATGGTACTTTCAGAGAGGGCAAAACCCTAAGGAGCAGATCAGGTCCATAAAATATTTGTTTTGGGTCGGGAGAATTGAAGTGATAGGAAAATGCCAGTAGATTTTATGGGCAAACTTATACATGAGGATCTTGGCCAGGAGCTATTCTGTAATGATATGAAGTCTCCTATGCATTTTACCTACAGCAACAGCACTGAGCATGTTGCTAAGAACAAGAAACTCTGGAGTAAATAAACCAACAGTTTTCTCTTTGGTTGGAAAGGGGACTCTGTGTAAGTGATAAAGCAACCTTAATCTTGGCAGTTGCCTGTCCTTTCCTAAGTAACTGTACTTTTCTGTGTCTCAATTATTTTACCTGCAAGATAAACATATTTATTCTTATCTATAAATTGAACCAGCCTTTGGACAAGACAGATGGGAAAGAGTTACATATCCTTAGAAAGGAAGGAAGCTTTTGGCTCCAAGGTATTTATACTGTTAATTTTATTCAAAAATTAAAAATAGATTAGGAAGGTGATAAAGGCATTGTATTGCTCTATGCTGTTAGAAGGTTCCAGTTCAATGAACTCATCCAAATTTTTTTTTAATGAGCAGGATTAAACTTTACTTTTTTTTAAAAAAAGCAATCTGGATGGTTTCTTTGCCCTGCATAATTTTTGTAACCTCATTGTGATTCATTTCAACTCTCAAAACTTAGGTTGAACATTTTTTAGTAGTGAGACGGACCAGATTGACATTTTGCTAAAGATTATATAAGATGAGTTTCTAAAACATGCAGAAAACAGGGCAGCAGCTCATTTGGTTGGGATTGGATGCTTATGGCAGGAAGGTCAAGAGTTTGCCTTCTTCAGCAAACAACCTTTTCTAGAAAATAAGGAAATTGTAAGCTGAAACCTTGCTTGTTCTAAAAATACATAAACATGACTTTAGATATATTTTTCTCATTCATTTTCAATGTGGCTTATGGCAAAGAGCATAGAAGTAAGTCATAAGAATGTCAGCTTTTCATGGGCCAGTAAATTAAACTCACATATAGAACATTTTACTCCTCACCTTCAGGCTCTGCGTTTGTGAAGTGGAGGTATTGCCACACCTCCGTTGGGTTTTCATGAAGTGTGGCAGAAACTCTTAAGTGCCTTCCTAATATCAACTCTTTTTTTCTAGGTAAGAAACATGATTATTTGTTCAGAGCAGCAAGTGTCCAGCTAAATACTACATACTCACAGCCTCCCACATACCAGGAATGGCAAATGGGAGCTAGGTGGAGTTCTACTGTGGGTTTCTGGAGTATCTTTTGATTTCAAGAAAAAAAGGGGGAAGAAAGATCTGGTGCATCTTTCCTCACTCGTTCCTCCTTTGAATGTGGAAATGATGCCTGGTGCTATGGCAGCCATCTTGCAAACCTGAGGAGAAAGCTAAGGATGACAGCACAGAAAGGTAGCACACTCCAGGGTCTGAATGGCACCAATAAAGAGTAGAAGCAAAACTAGAAATTTCCCACCTATGAAATGGGATAAAAGTAAATCCTATTTGTATAAGCCACTTTTAGTTGGCTTATACATGGACCTGAGTGTATTCCTTACCAATAGAGAAAGTAAACACAACAATCACAATTGCATGATGACTCTTGGCACATTGTGAAAATTTATTGTTACTTCCACTTCCTCCTGTTACCCAGTGAGTTTTGAGCAAAGTAGAATTAATTACTATTTCCTTTTAAAAATTGGCTTAACAAATATTAAACATCAGTAATGTGCTAAACATTTGTGAAACTCTGGAAATACAAAGATAGATGCGACTGCGCCCTGGCCCTTGGGATATTCAGAATTTCACTGGGAAGAAAATTTAATACAATTCAAGATAATAAGCACTATTGGGGAAAATATGTATGACTCTTTAGGAGCATGGAGTAGAAAACCAAGCATCAATAAATGCCAAACAAACACAAAAGAGAAAGAGACATCTTCTATTTCAGGAGAGAATGGCAATGCCTAGCATGCGACCCTTAGAAAGTCTACCTACAGAGATTACTATATCTGCCCATGTCATGGCACTGAGTTGCATGAGAATTTGAAGATAAGTCTGTGAAATATAACCATAAAATAAGAATAGTTAACATTAAAGATCATTTCCTTGTCTGGTGTTCAATAAGTATTATTTCATTTAATACTCTCCAACAACCATCTGACATAAGAACCATAATTACTTCCTACTTTACAGGTGAAGAAGGAACTGAGTCTTAGCCAGATTAAGTGACTTGCCCAAAGCTACATCAGTGGTATAAAAGGTAGAGCTAGAATTGGAGCCTTGTAGACCTGACTCTATACCTGTACATAAAGTCTGTCCCATTAAAAATCTCAGCAGTGTGTATGACATTTGGTCCTCTTGCTCCTGAGATAGACTTATGGTTGAACTTGCAATATCATGACTCTCTCAGTGAGGGGATGCTTTCTGATCTGTCATCAGCAACCCTTACCTGGCTGTGCTAGTTATAAGTGGAGGCCAATACCTTATTTTTATTCCAACTTTTCCTATTCTTGCCTGTTTGTTTTTATGTCTCCAAAATACTAGTCACCTCACGGAGACCTGGAATCCTAGGGATGCTAAGGTTGGGAACCAATTCAGAGGAGGATGCAAAGGCTTCCAGAGTCGTGTTGTGGCAGTGGTTTGGGAGACAGTTTGATTCATGGAAGACTTCAGGACAGAAAAGGCGTAAGAGCTTCATCTAATTGGATAGTTTGTATTATTACTGCTTTGGGCTATGCACCAAATCCAGCATGGTGCGTTAAGGTCTGGCTTTGAAAAGCTATCTCCAGTGTCATGGCTTCGTGTAGGATAAGCTGGTTGAGTCAGGAGAATGAATCATACCAGAAATTGTTTGTAAAACTGAGGAGTTGTAAAGGGGAGCAGTGAAGATGCAATAGTTTTGGGTGACCTAATACTTGCAGTGTTCTCATCTACAGTGCTCTTTGTACAATGAGTTTCAGCTCCAGGTGCATGCATAGCCCTTTATTGTATGTAACCCCCCAAATGCAGTGTTTATTTGAACTTAAGAAATGCACGAGTTAGATAGGGATGAATATATCTACTTCATTATTAAGGAAACCAAGGCTCAAAGAGGTAAAATAATTTGCCTGTAGCCACCCAGCTAGGAAGTGGACTGAGATGGAGTTTGCGAACCTCAGATCTGGTATCCTAGAAAGGACACCATGATGCTTTCCTGGCCAGAGCACAGGAACCTGGACACAACCATGCCTCTAGAAGCAGAAGTATATGAACTCCCTTCATCCTTTACCTCCATCATATTTGGCATCTGTGAGAAATCCAGAAGAGGGGAGGATGAGGAGCCGGGTTAGTCATACACAGAGCCACTGAAGCCGGTGAGAGTGGGTGTAGGGGCAAGCAGAGAGTAGGGTCTGAGAGGTGGGAACACGTGCAAGGAAAGCCAGAAGGCACTAGCAACCCTAATGGTGGACCCTGGTCCTGGAGCAGCAGCACCCTCTGTGGGATACAGCCTTTGACAGCAGGTTCATTCATTATTTATTAATGGGATGCCAAGCATATGGTGTGCACCAGGGATAACAGTGAGCAAGACCAGTTGCTGACTTGGAGGAACTTACAGTCTAATGGGAGAAACAGGCAGTCCATAGATACCTACAGTCCAATGTAAGGGGAGGTCATGCAAAATGCTAAAGCTGCTTGTGGGAGGGGATTTAACTAGAAGTGGACGGTTTCAAAACCAGGAAAGGCTTCCTGAAAGAGGCAACACAAAGTGAGATCTCATGAGCAGCGGGAGCTACCAGAAGAGATGACGAGAGACAGAGGAACAACAGCCATGTTCTCTCTCAGCAAGGATATTTGACCAATCCCCTTCCCCACTTTGCTCCCCTACCTTTCCTCACACCCTGCTCCCAACATTTTCACAGCTTAATGGAAATGTTCCCTCTATGAGGGTCTCCACTCCCTGTAAAGTCACAGTGCTTTATCTGAGCATTCCCAGGAAAATCTGAGAAAGTTCTTCTTTCCTTTAATTCCAGAGGACTTCGTACATGCCAAGGAGATAGTAACAGCTTTTGGTGTTGTACGTTTCGCCTGTGTATCAAGGTGATTGGTGAGGTAGAACTGGAATAATATTGATTCTTATTAATTTTTTAAAAATTCTGATATTTGAGGTTTGTGTCTGCTTCTGGAGCAGAAGCAGCAACTACTATGGAATAACTTTTCTGTGCTCTTGGAAGAATCACTGAAGGGGCCTTTATTGGTTAGGTTAATGAAATACAGGTGTAAAGTTACATGGGATGTGTTGATGCCTTGATCAAGCTGCTCTTCTCAGTCCCCTTTGGTCTGAAGAGCTCATTCCTCAGGGAATGAGGTGGCAAAGTTGCACCGGAGCCGAGTAAGCTCCTGGAGAAAAAGCATAACGATGCCTAGAGATCATCTCCCCTGAGTTCTGCCTAGGAGGAAATCACCAAGGAGGAAGGGAAGCTCATGCAGTGACCTGGGCCCAACAGTGGGGCCCAGGATTTTTGTCTCCTGAAGAGAGCTGGTCCGGGCACGATGGGCAGCTGGGTTGGATGTCAGTGGTGTACTGGTAACTGTTCTACAGCTGATTTTTGAGAAAAGGTATCATATATACACGTGTAATATTCACAGTATTTACTGACACAAAAGATGCATAGTCCACATGCGACAATTAATCATAAAACACATAATATTCTTTATTGTAAATTTTATATAGCCAGTTGATTCCCAAAGAATGCTTTTGCTTGATGTTTCCAAACTATTTTTCTTTAAAATATATTTTATTGATTATGCTATTACAGTTGTACCATTTCTCCCCCTTTACTCCCCTCCACCCTGCATCCCCCTCCCACCCGCATTCCCCTCCACCTTAGCTCATGTCCATGGGTCGTACATGTAAGTTCTTTGGCTTCTACATTTTCTATCCTATTCTTAACCTCCCCCTGTCTATTTTGTACCTACCATTTATGCTTCTTATTCCCTGTACCTTTTCCCCCATTCTCCCTCCTCCACCTCTCTGCTTAACCTTCCATATGATCTCCATTTCTGTGATTCTGTTCCTGTTGTAGTTATTTGCTTAATTTTTTTTTTTAGGTTCGGTTTTTGACAGTTGTGAGTTTATTGTCATTTTACTGTGCATATTTTTGATCACCTTCTTTTTCTTAGTCCCTTTTAGTCCCTTTAACATTTCATATAATAAGGGCTTGGTGATGATGAACTCCTTCAACTTGACCTTATCTGGGAAGCATTTGATCTGCCCTTCCATTCTAAATGATAGCTTTGCTGGATAGAGTCATCTTGGATATAGGTCCTTGCCTTTCATGACTGAATAATTCTTTCTAGTCCCTTCTTGCCTATAAGCTTTCTTTTGAGAAATCAGCTGATAGTCTTATGGGAACTCCTTTGTAGGTAACTGTCTCTTTCTTTCTTGCTGCTTTTAAGATTCTCTCTTTGTCTTTAATCTTAGCTAATGTAATTATGATGTGCCTTGGTGTGTGCTTCCTTGGGTCCAACTTCTTGGGGACTCTCTGAGCTTCCCAGACTTCCTGGAAGTCTATTTTCTTTGCCAGATTGGGGGAGTTCTTCTTCATTATGTTTTCAAATAAGTTTTTAATTTCTTCCTCTTGCTCTTCTCTTTCTGGCACCCCTATGATTCAGATGTTGGAATGTTTAAAGTTGTCCTGGAGGTTCCTAAGCCTCTTCTGTTTTTGAATTCTTGTTTCTTCATTCTGTTCCAGTTGAATGTTTACTTCTTCCTTCTGCTCCAAATCATTGATTTGAGTCCCTGTTACTTCCCTTCACTTTTGGTGCCCTGTATATTTTGTTTTATTCCACTTTGCATAGCCTTCACCTTTTCCTCTATTTTGTGACCATACTAACCAGTTCTGTGAGCATCCTGATTACCAGTGTTTTGAACTATGCATCTGGTAGTTGGCTATCTCTTCATCACTTAGTTGAATTTTTTCTGAAGCTTTGATTTGTTCGTGCATTTGGGCCATATTTTTTTTTGTCTCTGCACACCTGTTATGTAGTAAGGGGTGGAGCTTTAGGTATCTGCCAGGGTAGGACAGCCCTTGTCACTGCGTTGTGTCACTGTATGTAGGGGAAGTGTCTGAGAGGGAACAGTGCCACTTCCTCAGCTCTTGGTCAGCTTTCAGTCATTTCTTCCACTACCCACAAGCAAATTGGGGCCTTCTGGTGATGATTCCAGGGTGGGTGGGTTTTTGTACATTCTAGGACCCTGTGGGTCTCTCTAACAAACTCTCCTGGGAGGCTGGGAGTTTCTCCCACTGATGCGACACCCACAGGTTTTTTCAGTCAGAGGTTTTGAGGCTTTATTTCCCCAGGCTGGAACCCTGGGTTGCATGGTCTGTCTGGTTCCCCAGTTGTTCCTCTTGGTTTATCCGCATGCAGATATGAGACCACCCCATTCCTCCAGCTGTTGCCTTGCCGCAAGTCCTCTCCACCCTGACTGCCCATCTCTGCCCTTCCTACTGGTCTGGATAAATCTTTCTTCTTTAACTCCTTGGTTGTCAGACTTCCATACAGTTAGATTTTGGGGAAGTTCTGGTTGTTTTTTGTTTTTAAATTTGGTATTGTCCTTTTTTTGGTTGTATGAAGATGCACAGTGTACCTACCTACACCTCCATCTTGGCTGGAAGTCTAATTTTTGCCAAATTCTTGACTCTGTGTCCAACTTATGTTGCAATTTATAACGCAATGTAATCTCAAGATGAATAGTTAGCATATATTTTCACTTATGTTAATGAATAAGATGAAAGTGAAGCAACTTAATGATGAGAGTATTTTTAATAGATTGGATAATGGGTGTTAAATACTGAAAGAATATTTTCTCAATTTTTTTTTAAATTTTTATTTTATTATTATTTATGCTATTGAAGTTGTCCCAATTTTTCCTCTTTGCCCGCCTTTGCCCAGCCCACCTCCCACTTCCGTAGTCAATCCCCACACTTTTGTTCATGCCCATGAGTTTTTCACATATGTTTTTTGACTAATCTCTTCACCCTCTTTCAAGCAGTCCCCACCTCCCTCCTCAGCTGTCAGTCTGTTCCATGATTCTATGCCTCTGGTTCTATTTTGCTTATTAGTTAATTTGGTTCATTAGATCCCTCTTATAAGTGAGATCATATGATATTTGTCTTTCACTGATTGGCTTATTTCACTTAGCATAATGCTCTTCGGTTCCACCCATACTGGAATCCTTTTATTTTTTTTGTAATGGCTACAGATATGACATACTTTTAAGTTTAATTTACATAATTACTTTCTCCATTACCTAACTATGAGTATGAAGGCCTAGACTCATTGTGATCTCCAAAAGGAAATATTCCTGAGAATGGAACCGAAAAAGAAGATGGTGAAGCAGAGAAACGCAGCCAGTAGGTTGGAGACATTGCTTTGACCTCCATATTCAGCCATGCCTGTAGACATCCTAACTCTACAGTTTTGTTACATGCGCCAAAAAAAAAAAATTCCTTTTTGTTTCCCCTAATTTGAGTTGGGTCTTTCCTACTTTCGATCCAGGAAGACCTAACTAACACAGTAGCATCCTTTCAAAGGGAGAACCCTCGGTTAAGGAGCTTGGACTTTGCGGAAGCTCAGCATTCAATGATTCATTGAATATCATTGTATCTTCAGTGCTGAGCCCATTACTTACTATTTCACAGACCCTAATTATTTGGTATTGGAATGCCTGAATGTCTTGTTTTTTAAATTCAGTTTTTTCTTGTTTTCCATCATAAGTGAACCTCTAGTTCTTAAATCCAATCAATCTCATTTTCTCTTTCATTTAGGTCCATAGGTTGGCAGATTAAAGAAGATTTTAAAGGCCTCTTGGGATGTCCACCATGGCCCCATGTCAAGCATGCCCATAGCTTGGTTATAGGTGATGCACAGGATGGAGCTCCCAATCCGCAGTAAATTAATTCATCAGTTACCAGGGGTCCCAGTTTCTTCTACCTGAAGTTTGTGTTCACTTTCCCAGGAGCCTTCTGGAGCAGACAGAGCATATTTTTGGCTCAGACCCATTTTGTCAAGCTCACTGCCATCTCCAATTCACAGGCTGGCACACCAGGGGCAGCTACTGAAGCCTCATGCCCAGTGGGCAGCTATTCTGGGATGTGTGTGCTTGATATTCAGGAGGGCTTCCTGGCTGACTCACTCCCCAGTTGAGCCCCATTGTGCTGAGCCATGGTGGCTTGGCAGCCTGTTTTTATGCCCCTAATCAAAGAACAACATCCTCAAATCTTGCAGTCATCCATGCAGACTGGACTGGGAAGCAATTGAGGGCTGCTAAATTTAAACACAGCCACTTTAGGAAATGAGATGCTGAGAGATTTTGAGAATGGAAACTGGGGATATTCGTTTTTGTCTTTCTCTTTTATTTTTCTTCTGATATTTGAATTGACTGACTGCGTTAAATCCTGTGAAGTATTCCTTATTAGCTTTGTGATCTTGGGAAATATACTCTATTATTAGCAGCCTTAGCGCTCTTCCCCCTCCCATCAAATGGTAATAATAAAATCCAAGTAGTAGAGTTGCTTTAAAGACCAGAAACAAATAACTTGTCTAAAGTGTCTGATACAGTGCCTGGCATCTTGTTGATGTCTGCATCATTCTAGCTTCCCATTAAATTTTCAGTATCTGGCATGGGTCTACCCCCTACTAGGTGCTCATTAAGTGTGAAGGGAGTAAGTGAGTAAAGTAAAGAATGAATGCATGAATAAATGACATTATAACTCTTGTCCTATCTTCTCTGTCCTACTTAAACCTTTTAAATGCATTTGATGATCCATATAAATGCATGCTGAGGACATTACATAATCTCCCATCCCTGCAAACACACAAAATCTATCCAGACACCTGTCACATGAACTTGTAACTGCCCCATCTGCCTTCTTTACTGAAATTCAACCCTGTCTAATGCACACCTGAGCTCCGACCTTTTCTCCATGAGCCCACTGCTCTGAGGACCGTTTTGCAGATGTCACTCTGGCTTGCCCAGACCTTCCTAAGACTTGATTCTGATGGACTTGCTTTCTCACCCCCATCTGCTTAAAGACAACGCTACTGTTATCCTGGGGTAGCCCCAGGGGCTCTCCTCCTACTCTCTCCTTCAGGGGAAGAGGAGGCACTTCCTCTGAACCACAGGCACCACAGCCTTCAGTCCAGGTTCTCTCTAATGACTCAGTAAATAAGCACCAAATGGTTAATATCCAGAGGTGAACTCTCAGGTACAGGGGGGTTCTTTCATTTGGACTTGGGAGAAAGAGGAGGAAAAGATGTGACTAAGTTTTCAAGATGCTCAACATTTGATGTCTAGAAATCTCAGGGAATTGGAAGCTGGGCTATTTATAGGAAATGGGGTGAGATTTGAAAAATCAAGAGGTTTCCTTCCCAAAGGGACACCAGCTTTTACTCTTCTGTGTTTTCAGTCCGTTGTGTAAATGCATCTGCTGTTGGGTTTTGCTGGTCCTGTTGACTGGCTTTGCTGAGAGAGAAGGATGAGGGAGGGAAAGTGAATTGCATTTAGCAAGCGAGCTGTCACAAGACTCCAGGTAGAGACTTCAGGCTGGGAACAAATTACTTAGTGTCCCTCCAGGACAGGAGTAAAGTATTCCTGAAAAGAGAAAAAAGCAGGGAAAAGGGAGAGTGATGTTGGGACAGATGTGACAGCTTTGTCTTTCGCTCCCTCCCTGAACAGACACCTGCAGATAGCTTCCACTGCTTTTCTTTACCTAGGTCACCTTGTGCCTAATTGTCACCAGTCCTGGCTACAGATCTCTGAAGTCAGGGAATGGGCTTCCCGCTCATGTTTGTATCCTGTACCCAGCACATGCTACAGGTCACCTCAGGGATGCTCCTTGAATGGAGTCAGCAACAGAATGACATCCCCCAAAGGAAGTCAAAGACAGGAAAAGTACAACAAGGAAATAACTTCCCAAGGCCAAGAAATTCCAACAGTCTTTCCAAGAAGAAACAAGGGCTTTTATGTCATTAAAATCTCTCCCAGACCCTTCCCCCAGCATCACCCATCCAAGTCTGCCCTCCTAAAGGCCTGAAGTATTTTGGGTCTTGACTCATAATTGCACCCCTCATTTCAGGTGGAGGGGTCAGGGAGGAGGTCCTGAGAGCCCCAGAGGTCGGGGTTGTGTCTCTTACTTTATTGACCACATGTCTCATTTTCTTACTACTTAGATTTCTGAAAAATGAACTCCTGCAATGGAGGTAATTGGAATTTATAGCAATTACTTAGTCAAAACAAAACAAAGCAAAAAACCAGAGCATCCTTGACTTCACCTGAAGAATGGACAAACAGAATTTTAGGAACTGTGGATGGTCAGGGAGGGAGCTCTCTTTTGCCAAGCAGGGTCATTGGCAAACTCTAGTGCAGTCACTTAGGCAGTCAAATTGTTGCATCTGTCCTTGAAAATAGTGAGTTCATTGAGAGCTAAATGGATCTTAAATCCAAACCATTTCCTTCAATTTGTCTTTTTGTTAGATAAGCTATATAATTATTGATAATGATGAGTATCCAAATATTTGTTTAAAGAGCCATCTAAAGTCTTTGATTTATATTCATCAGTTAGTAAGTAACTGCATAGTTCTTTTCTTCCCTTAGCATAATGATTCATTGAAGTTTTAATGCAGATTTAAGAGGTTCTGGGTTTCTGACCTTGCTTTTTCCCCACTGATGTAACTAAATGATCCGAGGCAAAGTGCTTAACACATGTGTTGCAGCAGGGTTACAGGGGACTGAGTTATTGACATTCCAGCCCCCGAGGTAGCTGGGCAGTGCCTGGGGCAACTGGACCCCCTAAGCTAGTTGACTCTGGGTACATCGCCTCAATCTTGACTCTAGAATGCTCCACAAATATTGTCATTTTTAAGTGCACTATGGTGTGAATAAGGTTGAGAAGCACTACCAAAGAACTCATCTATCTTATCAGGAGAAATCTCCATGTTCTGCTGGTGGACATTTTAGTACTCTACGAGGATATCTGAAGTGCTTGGAAGGTGGGGGGAAGCATGCCTTCCAAGGACGAAAGATGGAGAAAGAAAGAAAGAAAGAAAGAAAGAAAGAAAGAAAGAAAGAAAGAAAGAAAGAAAGAAAGAAAGAAAGAAAGAGGAAGGGAGGAAAGGAGGATGGAAGGAAGGAAGGAAGGAAGGAAGGAAGGAAGGAAGGAAGGAATATCTCCTTTATTCTAAGCTGGAGGTGCCTGAGGTTGTGCAGTAGCTGTCCTGAGAGTCATCTGAGCCCAAAGTAGACTTTGTGTAGGAGAAATAGTTCTGCTGCCTTAAGCCAGTGAGATTGGGGAGTTGTCTATTACTGCTGCATATTCTAGCATATCCTGCTAATATAATTATTTAGTGTTTTCAGTTGCTGAAAGTAACAGAAATGGACTTTATCTATTAAAAGCAAAACACATTCTATTATAAACTAGCAGTATTATAGTAAAAAAATGGATACAACCCAAATATGCATCAGTGGATAGATAGAAGATGGTATATTCATAGCACCCTCCATGGCCTGGGTCTCATGCCAAGTATAGAGGAAAAGGAGACTCAAGACCTAGTCAGTGGCCCTGGTCTCAAGGCTCTGACACCCCAGTTTGTAACAGATGTTGCAAACTCAATGGTCCTACAGAATGACTAGTGCAGCCACAGCGCTATTCAGGACAAAAGAAGCACAGAGAGGGGCATGTTAACCAGCTCAGTGATGGGGCTGGGTTTCCCAGAGTCCTGTAGGCCTGAGGGGAACCTTGAGAGAGGAGCAGACACCAGGCAGGAAAGGCAGGGGGAAGGAGGAGGAGGAAATGGCAGTCCTCAGGAAGGGAGGAGGCATGGTGTGCATTGACACCACGAGTCCCCGATGACCAGCTGCTGGTGCTCAGGATTCAACTCCATCAGCTGATGCCTTCCTTCCCTGACGCAGTCTCCTGAGAACGCCTTACCCTGCTTCTGCCCAACTCACAGGACCGTGGGGAGTAGATAGATTAAGTCACTGTGTGTCAAAATAATGTGTGTGGTGTAGAGCAAAATAAAAATGAAGCTTTTGACTTTTTGAGGCAGTTCATGGCAGGGCAGAGACACAGACTCTAGCATTAGTGGATGGAGTTGGTTAGATCCTTTTGAGACTTAAGAGCTGAATTATCGTGGGGGCAAATTAGCATTTCAGAGTCTTATCTGTGAAGTTGTGGTAGCTAACACACCTTCTTTGCAAGGAAAAGGCCAAGTATGTTCTTTCTAAACTGTTACGCATTATATAAATATTTGGTGACTTTGTCATCTCTTTCTGTTTCCTTATTTTTCCTCAAGCTCTAAAATCTTAAAAAGATAAATTAGATCCACCCTCATGCTGGTTATGGAATCTGACTAATGTGTATTCAGTTCCAATGTTTCCGTCTTATGTATATTTATGAAAAATAAGAGAGGAGAAATTATTTCCTGCCCAATATATTCCAGGGAGAATTTGATAAGCAGAACAATCATTTAATGGGTATATTTCCACTACTCTCAGGCTGAGACAAGAGGTTCCTTATGCAAATGAAGAGGACTGGGGAGACATATGCTGATTTATGGATTACCAGTAAGAAGTCAACACAATTTTTTTGACCTTGGGAAACTCAGCTTGAAGAGAAAGGTCAGACACCAGCTCCAAAATGAGATCACGTAGAAAAGAGAGGAGTCAGGCTGAATTAATGATATTCTAACCTATTTAGTACTGTTATATGTGAATATAACAGAATATGCTACTATACATTGTTATGAACTGAATTGTGTTTGCTGAAATTCATATGTTGAAGCCCTAATTTCCAATGTGACTGTATTTGGAGGTAATTAAGGTTAAATTAAGTCATAAGGGTGGAGTCCTAATCAGATCCGATTGGTGGCCATGTAAGATGAGGACGAGGTCTCTCTGACCATGTCTACGTGCATGCTTCCAGGAAAAGCCACGGGAGCGTGCGACGAGAAGGCAGCTGTCAGCACACCAGGAAGAGGGCTCTCGCCAGCATCCGACCATGTTGGCACTCTGGTTGTCCAGCCTCCAGAACTGTGAGAAAATACATTCTTGTTGTTTAAGCCTCGGACGATGGTACTTTGTTATGTTCTCTGTTATTCAAGTATTCAGCCAACATCTACTTTTGTGAATATAATCTGTGTTAAATATTGTGCTGGCCCCTGGGTTAATCAGGGTTATTAGAACCTGGTTACTGCATTTCAGTGATCCAGTTCAGTGGAATGGACAGTCATAAGTGAACCCTTACAAGTCAGACTTATAATAAAAGTAAAAACTGACAACACGGATACACAAAGGAGAACATACTTTAGTATTCCTGGGAGGGTCAGGGGATGCTTATTTTAACACATTTGAGCTGAGACCTGAAAGATGTCTTGTGGGGATAGTAATAAAATTCCTAGGTGCAAGCAATAACATGTGCAAAAGATAGAAGAGGAGATGGAAATTTTGAAGGAAGTTAAAGTAGTTTTTATGTATGGAGCATAACACGGTAAGTGAAGTGGTAGGAGAGAAGATGGAAATGTCAACAAGAAAGGAGATGCCATACATGATTACCATTCTAGGCTCAAAAGTTTGGATTTTATCCTGAATGTAAATAGGAAGCTTTGAAGATTTGTTTTTCTTTCATGAATATTGGGGTTTGGTTGTTAGGTGAAGACAGATTTATTTATTTATTTAAAGATTTTATTTATTTACTCTTAGAAAGAGGGGAAGGGAAGGAGAAAGACAGGAAAAAAACATCAATGTGTGGTTGCCTCTCATGCACCCCCACTGGGGACCTGGCCTGCAACCCAGGCATGTGCCCTAGACTGGGAATCGAACTGATGACCCTTTGGTTCACAGGCTGGTGCTCAATCCACTGAGCCACACCAGTCAGGGCAATAGATTTATAATTATGTCCTACTGACAGATTGATACTTTTTTTACAAAACATTCTTCTTCGTCTCTAGTAAAAAATTCCTGCCTTAAAGTATATTTTGTTTGGTGTTTTGGTTATTTGAGCTCTCTGTTAATTACTGTTTCATGATTTGTCTTTCTCCATCTTTCTATATTTAACTATTTGTGTTTTTGAATCTGAAGTATATCTTTTGTGGGCAGTATATAGTTGGATATTATTGTTTGTTTTTTTTTATTCCACCAATTTCTGCCCTATGATGTGAGTGTTTAACTCATTTACATATCATAAAATTATTGATAAGGTAAGATCTACATCTACTATTTTGATGTTTGTTTCTATATCTTATATCTGTTTCTCTATTCCTTCATTACCCTTCATTAATGCATTATTTTGTGATGAATGGACTTTTTACTGCATCATTTTAATTCCCTTGTTAGTTAGTTAGTTAGTTAGTTAGTTAGTTAGTTATACTATATTTGTCAAGCCATTTTTTCAGTGGTTGCACTGGGGATTATGTTTAACCTCTTAGTTTGGAAAAATTTAGTTCACATTAAAAACAACTTAATCTCAACAGTGTATTGTATAAAACTTTGTTCCAGTATAGCTCTACTTCCTCTTCCTGCTATGTGCTAATATCATACAAATGAAATCATTATGCAGGTTAAAACCCATCAACATGTTCATAATTATTACTTTGTATAGTTAAATTTTATATTAGATGGAAGAAAGTTTACAAATAAAAATAAAATTTGCACTAAATTCTCCCATAATCACCTATGCATTTCCTAGGGCTCTTCTTTCTTCATATTATTCAAGTTTCTTTGCACTCTCTTTTCATTTCAGCCTGTAGAACTCACTTTAGTGTTTCTTGGGGAACAGATTTTCTACAGAGGAGTTCTTTTAGTATTGGTTAATCTGGGACAGCCTTAATTTTGTTTTTTGAAAGATGATTTTGCTGGAGATAGAATTCTTAGCTGATATTCTTTTTCTTTCAACAGTAAATATGTCATCCCACTGCTTTTTGGGCATTATGGTTTCTGATAAAAAATCAACTGTTAGTCTTATGGAGGATCCCTTGTATGTGATGAGGTTTTTTTCTTGTGATGGTTTCAAGATTCTCTGTCTTTGACATTTCCACTATGATATGTCTAAATGTGGATCTTTTTTAGTTTCTCCACTTAAGATTTGAGTTTCTTTGATGTATAGATTAATATTTTCCACCAAATTTGGGAGGTTTGCAACCATTATATTAAAATAATCTTTCTCCCCCTTTCTCTTCTTCAGTGACTCACATTATGCATATATGATGCTGTTCCAAGTTCCCTTGGGTTCTATTAATTTTTCTTTATTTTTTTCTTCTTTTACTTCTCACACTGGGTAATTTTAACTGATTCAACTTCAAGTTCACTATTTTTTTCTTCTGACAGTTTATGTATTCTGTTGAGCCCTTCCAATAATTTTTTTTTAATTTCCTTTATTGGATTTTTCAACTCTATATTTCTATTTGATTCTTTTTTATAACTTCTATCTTTTTATTGGCATTCTCTGTTTTGTGAGGCACTGTTCTCATTTTTTCTTTTAATTCTTCAGATGTGGTTTTTTTTTTAGTTCTTAAAATATATAAAATAGATGATTTAAAGTATTTGTCTACTAAGTTCAACATTTGGCTTCCTCAGGGCAGTTTCTATTGACTGTCTTTTTTCCCCTGAGTATGGACCATATTTTGTTGCTTGTATATTTTTTAATTGTTTTGTTGGAAACTGGATATTTAAAGTAATATGATATAGTAACTTTGCTAATCAAATTCTCTCCCCTACCCAAAGTTTGTTATTATTATTGTTGTATGTAGTTATTGCTTTTGCTACTGCTATGTGTTTTGCATAGTGAATTTTCTGGACTAATTCTGTAAAACCCATTTTCTTTGTTGTTTTAATCAAGTAGCACTGAAATCTCTACTTGATTAGCTTTTGGGGCAGCTAATGATTAGAAAATTGTAACCTGAAAAGCTTTGAACTAATAAGTGTCCTCTTGGTCAAGGGGTTCTGTGTTTGTTAGTACATATCTGCTAAGCTCTACCAGTGGACACCACTTCCAGCTTGCACAGGGCCCTCAATTTAGCATTCTTGCCACTGCCATATAAACAAAAGTTGTTAGCCATGTCACAGTGAGCCCCAGTGCCAAGGGAAGCCAATCTAAACTGATTTTGTGTGAGATGATTGCTAGAACACGAGACTCACAAAGCCAAGAGAAAAAAGCCCACAGAGCCAAAAGGAAAACTTGCCCAATCTTCGGAGGGCTCTTCGACCTTCCTGTTGAAAAAGAGAACCCTACTTCCAAATCACTTAACACTGATGTCACAGTTTCAGTGAGGTCCTTGTCACAACTGGCAAAATTCTTTTTTCAGCTGAAAGCTGCTCATGCATATTCAGAAATGCAAATTAGAATATGTGTCCTTCACTGGAAAGAAGTTAATAACCTGTAATAGCTGCCTCTGGCACTCCAGCACTCTTGTGTCTTCACCAAGCAGTGGCCAAAGAGGGTGGTTTCTCATGATAACCAGTTTTGTCTTCTGACGTGTATGTACTAATAACCTGAGGGTTTATATTTCTGATAAAGGGACACCTTCTTCTTGGGCTTTTATTTTTCATCTGAAATGTAAAAGATTACAAAACTAAACATATACTCTTTAAATGATAGGGTCCTAAAATTAGAAATCGTGTTTAAACAATCTTCTCATTTTATTAGCAAAGGAAACCAAGTTCCAGAGAAGCAAAATACTTTTCCCAAGGTCCAATGGCCCAAGCTGGGAATTCTTTAGCCATTGTTTGCTTTTCTTTTCTCCAATACACACTATATTCTCTCATTTAATTGTTTTGCATTTGTGCCACATCCTCATTAAATTTCAGTACTTAAAAAATGATATATTAAGAACTGATTCTATACCACTTACTGGGTCAGCTCTTCAGAATGATGAGATAAACAGGCTCATAGTTAGGTAGAGGAAACACAAAAGTTAACAAGTAAAACCATACATATTTTATTTCAGGGAGTATATCCATGAGGTCAGTTGATGAAATATCCAATTATTTTTCATTTGTGGAACACATGTTATATAAATACAATGTGACAGATGTTCTGGAAGTTAATAATGTGAATGAGACAAACCTCTGCTGGCCTAGAGCCTGCAAATGAATAAAGCAACCAAAAGCAATCAGCATATAAGCAATATGTTAGCAGTTGATGTCATTACACACCCAAACATACAAACAAATACATATACTCAAGACTATGGATGACCTTGTCCGACACTGTCTCCCTATGCCCTATTATATCTTTTCGTTATTTCAGCCATTTGTCTCTGTCTCAGCCATTCTGGCAGTTTATCCATCTTGAATCATAATATACGTAGCTTGTGAGACAGTCTAGCATAGTGTGTAAGCATGTGGGTGTAGAAGCCACAGTGCCTGGTTGTGTCCCAGCTCTACTGCTTACTAATTGGTGGGGTAAATTAATCCCTCTGTTCCTCTCTTTCTTCATTTGTATTACATGATGCTATCAAGTGTGCACACAGATGATTAGTAAGTCTTGCAAATTGATTTCCAACTTAATGAGTACCCAAATACTCCTTGGAAGGCTTAGATAGGAGGGATTTGAAGAGCATTGTATTTGATAACCTTCAAGGTCTTATTTCAGGTAGATGTTTCCAAAATCATCTGTATAGCCTACACTGTATAGATAAGGAAATAGGGCCAAGCAGAGACGAAAAGTTTGAATTATTTTCTATATCTGGTGTTCCTATGGTGTTTTTCTCTACCTCATTTATAATACTCACCAGCTTTAAAATGGACATGGGTTCAAGCCCTAGCCCTGTTACTTAAAAATTGTGTTATTCTTGGCAACTTAACTTCCTGGAGCTTCATTTTTCCCATCTATAAAACAATAATAGTGGTACCTACCTAGTAATAATTGTTCTAAGCATAAAATGAGATGATACATGTAAAATTCTGGCACATAAAATGTATCTAAGAAATATTGATTTTTTTACCTTTTTCATATGTTTATTCCTTTTCTTGCAGTATGGTTATTAATGAAGACCTTTATTTTCCTGAAATAACATTATTGCCTTAAACAGAAATTCCATAGCTTATTCTCATTTGTATAATCTTTTAATGCTTCTACCAGTAGCTAGCACATAGTAAGGATTTAATAAATGTTCATTGTAGGAATGGATAATGGAGTCCTCTTCTGAAATCCAGATACTCTGGGGGATGAGGTAGAAGTAAACTTGAATGGCTTAATAGTTCATTGTTATTGGTTATTTCTTAGTGTAAATTGCTTGAAAAGATTGCTAATCTTCAGGACAAATTATCAAGAGATCTGATGCAGAAAAATGTGAGTCTTGGTGATGAGCAAAAAAAAAATCCTCTGGTCTTTCATTTTATCAATTATTTAATGAATATCTTTTGAATTTCTTACCACACCTTTGTGTACAGGAATATAAAAATGATTAAAACAAGATCCCTGCTCTCAGCAACCTCACAGTGTAACAGAGAAGACAGACCACAGAGCACAGAGTGGACCTTGTCATTAGTGGATATAGTAATATTATTAACTCCTGTAAGTGCTTAGCGTGTATTGAGCAGTCTTCTAAATGCTATTCTTAAATTAACTCACCCAACACAACCGTGTCTTTCAGTGGATAATGTTAACATTTCAATTTTACACATATGGGAAATGGAAAAAAGTTAAGTAACTAGCTAGAAATAACACAATTAGTAACTGACAGAGCTGGGGATTGAATCTCAGCAGTCCAGCTCCAGAGCTTCCCCATTTCGTAAAAGGCCCTTTTCAAAAGGGGAGAGTTCTGCTGAGTGGAAGGTCAAGCAGTAGCTCACCTGGTAAACTGGTAGAGCTTACAATTCAAACTCGTGTCTCTGGGTGGCACAGACTGGATTTCAATCCTGCCTCTGCTCTTTATTGACTGTGTTTTGGGGGGCAAGTTATTTAATCTTTTTATGAGTCATGTTCCTCAACTAGAAAATGGGACTAATGATACATACCTTGCAGGTCTACAAAGATGGGTTTGTAAGTACAGGTATAGATCAGATGATGTTCTAGGAAGAAGGAAAGTCATTATCTAGTTTTGGATGGAGACAGAAAAGAGTTGGGTGCTCCAGAGAATAAAGCAAAAAAAGGTTCTCCTTGGGTCTCCAGAGTGTCTCCAAGGTGAGGGTGAGGGTGAGGTGACTGCAGGGAATCTTTACCTGTTCCATAGGTGCTTTGTTGGCCTGATAGTGACTTTGTTTCTGAAACGTAAGTATTCCATCCATACAATGGGTATAATAATATTGGGCTGTAATAGGACATCAGGGAAATGTGAGATTGAGTAGAGAAAGAGATGCTCAAACTATCTTGGTTGAATCTAAACCTGATCATGGTCAAAGTGCTTAAAGAGTCTAGGTATTAGTGACCACATTATTTTCCAGACTCACATCTTCTGTTCTCCTGGTGTCAGTTAGTCAGGTTCAAGGCCAGCAGTTGGCAGCAGAGTAAGCCAAATCAATGCTTCTTCAAGCCTGGGGAACTACATGGTTGCTTTCTCTGCTGCTGTCTGTACTGGTGGGGTGGCCCACCTAACCTGCTGGTTTCAGTGTCCCTGTTCCCTGAGGCACTAAATCTGGATTGAGAGAAAGCTTTAGAAATTGTGAAGGGCAGACTTATTTAGAAACCAGCACACAGCAAATCAGAAAAGAATGATATTGCCCTTCCTGACCTGCTGATCAATGTCTAAGTTTAGGAAAGTCTGTAGAACATTTGTTTCTGGTTTCCTGCTTTATCATTATTCAGAAAAGACAATGCAGCCCATGCAACCTAACCTGATTCAATGCAACTCACATCCATTGAGCTCTTACAATATATGATGTGTTGGGCTGAGTTGCATGGATAGGGAAAGTGATGCTGTTATCAGGTTTTTGACAAATATCAGATTACTATACAGTGTAAAAGTGCCATGGGATAAACTCTGGACATAGGGACCGTCCACCAGGGACAGTCGATACAGCTTGAGGCGAGGGAGCTTTGGGAAGATATCATATTTGATCGATGAGTAAGAGTTCAAAAGAAGAAGAGAATATGGGTACACTAGAATGTATGTCCCAAAAATTATGACCTAACAGGGCACTGAGCATTTGAGATAATCTCAGGTGGTTCACTATAGTTGTAAATTCAGACGTTGAAGGACAGACTATCAGGGAAAAAGTTTAGTGTTTGGAAATAGAGAAGATAGGATTTCTGATTCTCAATAAGAGATATAATCTTACCGCCTCACTTTTAACAGTCAGGACTTCAAAGGGAACATAGAAAACATACATACTATATTACCCAAAGCTGGTCGGAACAGCTACGTGCTGGGCAAAGGAATCAGTACTTGGCATTTCTCAACAGACTGGAAAGACTTTTCAAGCTCAGCTAGATGAACTCTGAACAAAGTCCTGCTGGTTTAGAATCTAAAGAGTCCATTGCACCAAAAAATTAGTGGATTTCTGGTGTGCACATGCGCATACAAACACACATGTGCACACATGTACAAGGACCTGACATTTTCTTTGTTCATAAAATCAAAAGAAGCCAAAAGTGTGACATGGTTATGAAAAAAAACTAATAGCATCTTGGACTTTATGGATAGATGGTGGCCAAGTTCATGGATGCTGCGTGACCTAGAGGAAGTAACAAAGTCTTAGGAGTCAGAAAGACCTGACTCCACTACTACTTACATCTGTTAGGTCTTAAATCAATTCCGCAGTCTCAGTTTAACCATCTATAAAATAAGGCTAGTTGATAATGACCCACTCACTTGAAGCTTAAATATGAACATATGTAAATTGCTTAATATGGTGCCTGACATATGAGTGGCCAAGAAACATTAATTTTCTTCTCTGCATTTGCTCCATTCCTGAAATGATACTGAGCAAATTCAACCTGGACATCAGCAAACACATTTGGAGCTACCCAGGGGAAGAAGATTTAGATGGTCAGCGTGGGGGGCTGGACTTAGCCTGCTCTCCTTATTTTGTTAAATAGAAAATAAGCAAACAAACATGAATGTGAAGAATGTACACATTATTTGAGGGTTTTCATGTGGAAGGGAGAATAAGTTTATTTAGAATGGCTTTAGAAGACAGAAAAAAGGTCAAAAGGAGAAGAAGGCTCTTCTTTTAGCTCCGTAACCCCTGCTTATCCTTCAGCTCAAAAGTCAAATGCCATTTCTTCCAGGCAAAACTTTCTTTATAACTATATGTTTAAAGGTTATTCCTGCAGCTGATCATTACATTTGTCTGATTACGCAACTAATGTTCATCTCCCCCCTCATCTCCACAAAGGCCGGGGCCAGGCCTGTTGCCTAAATCCCACGCCCAGCCCTCCGCATGGAACCAGGCACACGGAAGCCCCTCACATGAGTGTTGAATACGGTTCCCGCACCTTCCAGTCCTGTTAGTGGGACTTCGGAGGAAACAGTGATACTAGTAAAGGAGCTGCCACCTCAGGATAGGGAAAGAGAAGGCAGCTCCAAGACAAACTTTAGCAATCTTGAGCAGCAGAAGCCAAATAACTTACCCAGAGTAATTGGTGCATTCTCATCCAAGGGTCCAGCTCCCCACCCCCAACTCTGGACATGTAATAGGGTCTCTGTCTGAGCGTGTGGCTGTGTGGCTGAGGTTAAAGGAGAGCAATGGCTTTGCCCATGCGAAGACGTTTTCAGAGTTAATGAAGTGGAAAGCAGCAGGGTGAAACAAGGTCACCGCCCTGGAGAGGCTTCCAGCACCCGCAGACAAGGGGTCTCATTTGATTGGGAGGGTGTTTTCCTCACGCAAATGAATGGAAAGGAACCAAGAGGGAGTTACCTTGGTGATGAGCAACGATGGCAGGGGGACTGGAGACATATGGCAAAGGAAGAAACGCAAAGTTATGTCAGCTTGCAGTGATTCATAAATAACAGCAAGAGGTCTGCAAAGGCAGATTGAAGGCATCCAGGGTGTTATGTAATCAAGCCCCAGTGAGGCATGAAGGCATTAAGCATTCTAATGTGCACAGTCTGACACGCCTGCTCTGTCGAAGAAGCCTCGGGTTCTGTGGCTCTAGAGACACAGTTTGTACAGCTGAAAAAAATCCCTTAAAATAATTTTCTGAATGCTTTGATCCAACTTTGCTCAAATCTCTTAAATACCTCTAGAAGCTATTTCCATTTCCATCCACGCTCACTCATCCATCCAGTTACTAATTTATTTACCCAACAAATTATTTATTGTCTAGCTTGTGCCAGCCACTGCCACTACTCATGTTCAGGTGACAGTTGTCTCTCTGTGAGATTATTACAAGAGTCTTCACATCGATGCCCCTGTGGCCAGTAACATTCATGTCTAATCCCTTCTGCACTCTTCACCTAGGGTGATCATTCTAAATTGTGACGCTAAATCTGTTTCTCCCCTGCGGTAACGTACATTCTTCTATTTTTTGTAAACAGCCTCTACCCACCCGTTCATCCTCTGCCTCACTGACATTTTTGACAATATTCCAGATAAGAGTTACTACCTATACATTGTCCTGCCTGTTGTGACTCAATTGACTGGTCAAGGCGTGAGGTCATGGCCTGTCTGGGCCAATCAGAGAATCCCACTTTACTCCGGGTTTAGTGATTGGCTCAGATTTGAGGATATGCTACAAGCGTGTTTTCTGAGTGCTAACTGGAGCTAGGGCTGAGGCAGGATTCAAGAGGCAAAGCCTCCGTGGTAATTTTCTATTTCTGTGTAACAAACTACCGTAACTTAGTGGCCTGAACAGTGATGATTTATTCGCTTACACTCTGTAGGTGAGAAGGCTTCATGGCGTAGCTGAGTTCTCTGCTCAGACTGAACAAGCTGAAATCACAGCAGGATCTAGTCCTCACAATTGTAGGACTGAGTTTCCGGTTCCTTGCTGGTCGTCAACGAGAGGCTGCCCGCATACCTTGTTCCCTGGTACCCTCCATCTTCACACCAAAACGAGTGTGTCAGAGCTTTCCTTCTCATTCTTTGAATCTCTTCCTTCCTCTTCTGACAACATTTGGAGAAAATTGTCTGCTTTTTAAAAATAAATTTTATTGGATTCATTGGTACGGCACTGGTTAATAAAATTATACAGGTTTCAAACGTGCACTTCTATAACACATCATCGGTACACTATACTGTGTGTTCGCCACCCAGAGTCAAATGTCCTTCATCACCTTTTACCCCGCTGCACCCTCTGCTCCCTCCCTCCATTCCCCTTTCCCTCTGGTCTTCACCACACTGTTGCTGTGTCTACAAGGTGTTTTATTTTTTTTGTCGTTTAATCCTTTTACCTTTTTCACCCAGCCCCACAACCCCTTCCTCCTGACAGCTGCGTCTGTTCTCTGTAACTATGACACTATTTCTATGTTGTTTGTTTATTTATTAGATTCCACATATAAGTGAAATCATACGGTAATTTTTCTTCTTTTAAAGAGCATATGTAATTAGAGTGGGCCCGCTTGAATATCTCTTTATCTTAAGGTGAACTGTGTAATGTGACCTAATAACATTTTTGAATTCCACCTACTATATTCTCCTCCTTCTTTTTATGGGTTTGCAGAGCTGCGAGGGTGGGGCTTTAGCGTGCCTGGCTCCACCGTGGGAAGAAATGTGTCTGCCGAGGAAGAGAAGGACAGCAATAGGTGCGGGTAGAAAATGAGTAGATCTAATAGCCTCGTGGTGATTTCGAGTTCAGTTAGGCCTCCCCGTCAGCTGCTCTCCCAGTTATGTGAGCCAATTGTTTCCATGAACCATTCTCAGTTGGTTTATCGTAACTCGCAAAAGAGGAACATCGGTACAAGTAGACATGCTGAACGGCCACAGATTATTCATTGCCCTTGTGACAAGGACCAAGCGTTGCCTGCAGGGCCACTTAGCATCTGGTCCCTGCCCACCTCTGCACTCTCGTATCTCACTGTTTGCTCCCTTGAAAAACATATATGTGCAAACAAATACACGCACACTACTCACTTGCTCATGCACACACGCATCATGCACACACACACCCAGCTCAGTGTCTGACACGCACGCCCTTGAGCATGTCTGAATTTCTCTTACGTAAGCTTTACCCTTTGCCTTGAAGAGCTCTTCCAGCTCCATTCCACAAAACTGACTCCTACTTGTCCTTTTGTTTCCAATGAAGAGCTCGGTGCCTCTAGCAGCTTTTCTTCACCATTGAAGAAAAGTGTTGGTACCTTATCCAGGTTTCCTGCATTACCATAAGGCTTCCCTGTAATATTACACAACACAGTAGTTGCAAATTCTTTGCTGTTTGTCCTAACAGACCTGATGTTATGAAGGAAGGGCCCTGTTACAGGTACTATGATATCTCTTGAACTTAACTGAGTACCTAGCACAGAGCGATCACTGAATAACTGTTGAATAAAAGAATGATTTGGGCATGATATAGCCATCATCTAATAAAAAGTTAAAATCTCTCTGATTTGTGGTAATTTAGACTGTACCCTGAACTCTCTCATTATATCTTACCTTGGATTCCTTTTCTTAAAATTTTCTGCTGTTTTTGACCTCTTGCCTGAACCCATGAACATAGGATTTAAAAAGCTTTTGGACCTAAAAACCAATGCTATTATTTTCTTACTGGCCTTAGTATGTACCCCTTGTTTTTGCTTTTTTAGTGGGGACTAACTCTGGCTTCTCTAGCAATGCCTTGGCAACAACACTGCTGGTCTCTCTGGTTTGTGGGTCTAAACTTGGGGTGATTCACATGGCTGCCAACTTGACAGATTGGACTTGGCTCTGGCAATAGGGAACAAGGCATCAGCTGTCAGGCTATCATTTCCAGTCTCTCCAACTAGAATCAATAATTTTTCCTTCCACATGGCTGCTTTCAATAATTTCCAGCCAATTCTCACCAAGACAGCAGTTACATCATTAGCTTCAGTGCATCGATGGGTGAAGTCTGGGACTAGTGTAGCTGCTGAAAGCTTGGTATCTAATAAGACTGAGATGAATTCAAGTGCATGTCAAATTATAGCTTCACACTACGTGGTCGTTAACTAGATTCTTTCAAAAGAATGTAACTCATTGCTTTGTCAAAATACCATCACACCCTATTACTAACATATGCCATTTTCATTTATGTGTATTTCCTGCCAGATTGCGTATGAATGTATTGGTGGTCCATTTTCATACCACAGAGCAGATAGATCTGATCGTACTCCTGAGGGCTGTGTGCTCTGGAGGAGTCTGGATGATAACACAGATTTGTACAAATGCTGACATCCTGATTCCACTGGAAATTAACATCAACTTATAGCAACCTTGGTTCACAATATTTCTTTAAGTACAAAGTATTTGGCTTACAGGTGATTGTTTACCTCTCTCCCTTCTCTCCCCTACCCTCAATGGTGAATCCTACCAAAGGTTCATATATGTTGACTACCTTCCTGCCTGCATCAAATTTCATTGCACTCTTTTCTCAGTGGGAATGTAGCTGAAGACTCAGAATACCTAAGATATGAACTCAAATAAGTTGCAACACTGATTAGATTGTTGCCAGTGATCAAGCAAGTTTCTCTTCACTTTTCCCCACCAGTAAAATTAACATGCTTAAACCCAGAACTCTCTCATGACCCTAGTTGTCCCTAATTCCTAAGTTCTGAGTTCTGACCTTCAAATTTCTTAGGTTAGCTTTGTCGTCCACTTTCTACATTCTTCAATAAACTACCTTATTTCCAATCTTACATCTTATTACATGAGTGATTCTAGGCTTAAATGGCTGAGTACCACTGCCTCATCTCACAGGATTTGATATGTACTACACTAATTGTCTTATCTTTCTAACAGTCTCTAATTTGGTACTTAATTTTTTTTGTCAATAAATGGCTTATTTGGAAGAATTTCTGTCTGTGTGTGTGTGCTTTAGTTTTTTTTAAAAACTTCTTAATAAAAACAATACAGAGAAAAAAAATCAATGAAACTAAAAGCTAGCTCTTTGAGAAGATCAAAATAATTGATGAAATGCTAGCCAGGCTGACCAGGAAAAAAGAGAGAAAAAAATTACTATGATCAGAAATGAAAGAGGGTCACTACTGAACTTATGCACGTTGAAAGAATTACAAAAGAATATTATAAACAATTCACACCCACAAACTTGATGACTTAGAGGACACGAGTCATTTTCTTAAAAGATACAACTACAAAACTCACGCAAAGAAAAATAGATCATCTGAGCAGACATATCAATTAAAGAAATTAAATCAATGGTTAATAACATAGAAAAAAACACAAGATGCTATGGTCTGATTGTTTGTGACCCTCCCTAATTAAATGTCAAAGCCCTAACCCCCAAGGTCATGATATCAGGAAGTGAAGCCTTTGGGAGGCGATTTGGTCATGAGTTTGGACCTTTCATGAATGGCATTAGTATCCTTATAATATTCTCAACAGAATATTAGCAAATAAAATCCAACAATATATAAAAAGAATTATGCACTAGCCCCACTTTCCACCATATTTCTCTGAGGATTTGACACATATTAAATACCTTGAATATCCCAAATCACTAGGAACAACGTAAGGACCTAAGAACAGGTCTAGCAGAAAGGAACATTTTTGTTGTTGAATCTGCCACTCTGCAGCTGAACTCTGTTTAAACAGTGATTGTATCCACCTGTCACTGTTCCTCGGTGTCTTGTTTGACAGTAGTACATACAGGGGTTGTTGCTGGGCACACAATACACACATTCCTGAAGCCCATGGTGGCCCATTTTAGGGCCAGGAATTTAAATTTGTGAGTAGAGGACTCTGTCTCATTCTCAGACGTTCTCCTGCTACTGAAAACTGTGCTTCCTCTTTCCTTGAAGTCGCACTGTAGCATCCTCTCTAGTCCTCCAAAGTCCCCGCCTGTGTGTACAATGAGGCATTCACTAGGCCAGCTAAAGCTAAGACAAGGGATTACATAGGAGGTCTCTCAGGGTAATAAACACTCAGTCAGTGTCTGCCCCAACAGCAATACCTTTCAAGGTTGAAGAACCTGGATTGATGGAGCAGAATGTGCTGTGAAGGCTTTGATCTTTATTGCTCTGGAATCTTCCTCTGTTTGGTTAAAGCACCCTGATGGTAATCTCCTAACTCACAGATAGAGCGTTAATGACTAGATGTCCTGGAATAAGCTTTACAAATTTTACCTTGTACCCACCATATGCTCAGAAGGACGTTGCCTGCCTGGATTGTGCCAATATTATGCTCATCTCCTATTTCGCCACTATGTCCCTAACATGCAATTAAAACTGACATTTATCAGAAGGTATTTCTAGGTTTGATTTATCCAAAAAAGTCCCTCTTTAAATTCTCCAAAGACAAGGTCATATTTTCAGATAGTTCGTGTTTTAACCACTTTAGCTATTAATCTTTGAAAGATGGCAGGAAATCTTGAGAGATTTGGGGTCGTTGCTTAAAATTGATACTCCTCCTGAGAGATGTAAGATACCATTTCCCTCTTTTTTTCCTGTTAGCCATAGATATTTTTAAATAACTATTCCACAAATTCTTCACTTTTTCATCAACAGAGAACAAGAATTTTGCTGTTTTATTCTTCACTGAATCCTCAAGGCCTGAACCAGTTTCTAGTACATTCACCAGAGCTTTGTCAGAGAATAAAATCACTTATTCAGTGACTTACAAAGAGTTGTTGAATGGACTAGTGAATGAGCTGCTCTCCAAAAAGTTTAGGAGGCAGTGTATGGTTTGGCGTTTACCTACCCAGAACATGGCATCATCCACACCTGTATTTAGTTTTCTTTCTTGTTCATTACCAAGAGGTGGGGACGCAGGGACTGTGGAACTGTGAGTTTATGCAATTAATCACTGTTCAAATACTTTTACATGTTCTTGACTTGGAAAGGAGCAGGATTTCTATATCTTTCCCTTAAAGATCAAGAGCCCTGCCCTTCTCCTGAATGTTGTTCACATTCCGTTCCTGGGGATGGAGAATATCACTCCTGCTGGAGGCTTTCTTTGTCTATTCTTTTGCTCTTCAGATATCAGGGAATTGTGAAAATGAAAATTCTCAGGATCTAATCTGGGAGGGGGGCACATGGGCTGTAGTTCTTGAGAAAAGTCAGGGCCTTGTTAGTTTTCCTCAGCTTTAATTCTCTTGGAGGAGGCTTCTGCACACAGAGCAAAATGAGGGCAACGTCTGAGTACTCTGAGCCCTGAGGCTGCTGATCGTGCTGGGCCGGCAGCTTAAAACAGCTAAGTTTGTTACCACAAAGGCCTCCATGCTCTGTATATTTCCTGCATCTGGAGGCTAGTCAGTGAATGCTTTTACATTGGTTCCAAGCAAATACATACTGGTGAGTTACAGCCAATAAGAACAAGCCTACAGCACAGTCAAACTTTGTTTTCCAAGCTGCCCTAGTCTTTACTGCCAGCTCCTGGGACCCACCAGACATAGGTGAATGGGAGATGCTGAGACAGCTTGCCATGAATCTTTCCTGGCAGAACACAGGGGAGGCCCATTTCCAGGGTCCTCTTCTTCATCTCTAATCCTGTGCTCAGAGCCCCTCAACCTTTAGAATACCAGGGCCGAGTTTCCTTACTTATCACAGCTCCTTGGCCTGTGTCCCAGGCTACCTCCCAGAGAACGGATCAAGGAGGCATTGTCTGTTTTGAGGAATGCTGGGGTCACCTTGCCTTGGAATCTTGGCAGGACCTTGAGAAGCCTGAAGAGGCATACCCACACCTTGATTCCTAGTCTGTGAAACCAAAGTCCAGGATTTACACAGCAGGGCCTTTGCTGATCTGTGGCTCATGGCAGGGATCTTTGTTTTCTTTCCTAAGTAACTTCAACCAACTGTAGAATTTGAGTCATTTCATTCAGCTGAGAAATAAAGACATGTTTTATGCAGATTAGCATAAGGTGATGCTTACTCTACATGGTCCTGTGATGGAAATCAAGGACCTACAACCCAGATTATTCTGTCCAGCAAAGCTATCATTTAGAATGGAAGGGCAGATAAAGTACTTCCCAGACAAGGTAAAACTAAAGGAGTTCATCATCATCAAGCCACTATTATATGAAATGTTAAAGAGAACTATATAAGAAAAAGAAGATCAAAACTATGAACATTAAAATGGCAACAAATGCACAATATCAACAATTGAATCTAAAAAACAAACTAAGCAAACAAGCAGAACAAGAACAGAATCATAGATAGGGAGATCATTTAGAGTGTTATCAGCTGGGAGAGGGAAGGGGGAGAATGGGAGTAAAGGTGCAGGGATTAAGAAGTACAAATTGGTAGGTACAGAATAGACAGGGGGATGTTAAGAATAGTATAGGAAATGGAGTAGCCAAAGAACGTATATTCATGACCTGTGGACATGAACTAAGGGAGGGGAGTGTTGGAGGGAATGGGGGTACCAGGCAGAGGAGGACAAAGGGGGAAAAACTGGGACAGCTGTAATAGCATAATCAATAAAATATATTTTAATAAGAGAAAATCTCTCCATCATGAAAACTCCAGCACCAAGAAATAGGTTCCTTTTCAGTATGTGCTCTCGGGGGACATGGCTCCCGATTTCTTCAAGCTCCTGTTGGTGAGAGCTTGAGCTTCATGAATTGCTTCCAAATCTGGGCGCTGTGCTCTACCGGCCTTTTTTGTTTCTCTGCCTCTAATAGAGTCACTTATATAGACAACATCCTGGCACTAGGGTAGAGCATCCTAAAAATAGCTTTATATTTTGATAATACTATTTCCCTTCAGTAATAAGAGATGTAACTTTCTTAATAATGTTCCCTAATGCTGATGTGATCTTTTGAAGCTCGTTATAGGAAGCTTCTCATCCTGGGCCCGATTCCCTGACTGTGCTAACTATAGCCATCTAATTTTTCCTTCAGGAATCAGAACCTTTTAAAAATATGTTGTCTGCAGGAAGGTGGGTGTGCAGATCAATTTCTGTTGTTAATCCACCAATCATCCAACTTCTTCCTCAGGAGGGTTATTAGTATAAATAGCTTGTCATAGCTCACAGAAAGTATGTAGGACTCATTATCCTGTTGATGGGATTTGAAATTGACACTAGACTATGTCATACCATTTCCTGGTCCCTCCAACCACTGATAGATTCTCTTAGCACTGACTCAGTGTAAGAAGTAATCCTTTTCATTTCCCCGAACCATTCTTCTAGCAATTACTTCCCACTTGAATGATTCAAGAGAACTAGTAACTATGTGAATCATGTATTAGCAAGATACACATATAAAAAAGCATCTTGTAATGAGCTCACACAAGTAACAAGGACATGTCTTCCCCTAGGTCTGCCCCTTTCAAAATAGAAGGAGGATACCTCTGCCCTCCCTTCCATTCTGTTAAACTCATACATACATAACAGAATGGGAAACAGGTGTTCGCCAAAAATTTGTAAACAGTTGTTCACAGAAGCACTATTCGCAATAGCCAAAATGTGGAAACAGCCTAAATGCCCAACAGTTTATGAATGGATAAATAAAATGTGATACATTCAGACAATGGAATGTTATTTAGCCATAAAAACCAAGTACTGATACTACTTACTGTAGCTACAGCATAAATAAACCTTGAAAGCATTATATAAAGTAAAAGAAGCCAGATGTAAGAGGGCACATATTGTCAACTGCATTTATATGAAATATAAAAATTGGCAAATCCACAGAGACAGAATGCATATTAGTAGTTGCCAGAGGATGTGGGAAAGAGGGAAACCTCTAAAGGGATACCGGGTTTCCTTTTGAAGAGATGAATACGTTCTGGAATTAGATGGAGATGACAGTTACAGAACGCTGTGAGTGTACTAAATGCTATTGACTTTGTACATCTCAAATTAATTACAATGGCAAATTTTATGGTATGTGTATTTTACCACAATAAAAATACTGGAAATTGTAAGATAAATTAATTAGAATCCTTATATATCATAGGATTGGGAAAGGCCTTTCTATATACAAACTCCTAAAGCCATAGATCAAGGATGAAACAATATAGCTACTTAAAAAATTCAAAACTTCTGTTTGATATAATATGCCATAATAGTGTTTATGATACATTTGCAATGTATTTGAGAACCAAAGTTAAAACCTTAAAAATATAAATATATTCTACAACTCAATACAAAAAATTCAAAACAATATAATGGTAATGACTATAAAGGAAATTCACAAAATACAAATCCCTTTGAACACAAACATGCTTCACTTAACTAATATTTTAAAAATATAAACTAAGAAATTGTTTTTACACATATGAATTTAAGACATTAAAAACACTCTAAATAGACAAGAGAGTATATAAATGGGTATTCATATGCTACAGGAAGTTTAAATCACCATAGTAATTTTGGAATTTTTATCAAAATTTAAAATATGCATAATCTATATCCTTCCAATTCCACTTAAATAATTTTAAACTACAGAATTTTATATTATAGAAGTAATAGCATGAGAGTCTTAAGATATCTATGTAAGAATTTTTATTGCAACTATATTAGTCATATCAAAAAGAGAAACAGCCTAAAGGACTTCCAATGCGGTGGGGATCATTTAGGTTAAATGGAACATAGTGAGGTGTTCTATAACTATTAAAAACAATGAAGCAGAGCTAACAAGGGCGTATCAAACTGGGAAGGTATCCGCTGTACACAGTTATGCAGGAAAAGAAGGAAGGTGCTGAAGAATATTTATAGTATGATCTCAAAACTTAGGACGGGAAAGGGTAAACAGGGAAGAATTTTATTTTTTTATTATTGTACCTGAAAATATATTTGTGTCATCATGATCAAATTTTCATTTATTTTTGCTTTTTTTTTTGCATTTTTTTGTACTTACAAAAAATAATGATTTTTTCTGTCCTTATAATTTTGAAAACAAATGTACTTACTTTGTGCTCTTGGAACAATGAAGGAGTTCCCATTGCATCTAGATAGTCTGCAGAGAACTGTGTGCTCTCCCGATCTCAGGAGGAATTCACCTTCCCTCACCTCCTCTTTTGGCTTCCGGCATGCATCTTGCTGCCGCTCAAATTTCCTGTGAGTCACAACCTCTGTTTTCACACAGGTTAATGGGGAGATGAGCCTTGAGGGTTGATGAACTGTTGCCTCATTTGCACAGGCCCTCTAGGGCTGAGGTTTGCATTTACAATTTTCTAATTTGTAAATGCGCTGCCAGAAATAGCAACAAAATATGTCTCCGGGCATCCAGAGTCTGGTTTCAGGATCTGAAATGTAAACACACGAGAGCACGTTAGCAGGTGGCACGCAGTCTGTTCATACCTTCTCACTCCGTGCCCCTAGCCTGCCTCCTCAGTCGTCTTTCTTCATCTGTTCTTCATCTGTTGCCCTTCTCCTCTTCTTCATCCTCATCTTCATACATGCTTGGTTTTTGTAAATGCAGCCATTCCTTAAGAAAAATGGCTTCCTGTTTGTGTCATAGTCCAACAATACCCAATAGCCAGATAAGACTTAAACTTGGATGACCGGGGACAAGCACCTGTCAAGCCTGTTATGTAGGTTTATCGTAAAGTGGCCACAACTGTGGGTTTGTGGAAGGGATGAAAATGAACAATTACATTTTGGTCATGCCCAATATGAACTTGAGAGACTTTCAGGTGGAATCCACAAATCTTGGGTATAAGAGAGATCCGGCTGCAGACACTGGGTAAGGAGTCACCAGCATCTCTAAGATCACCTAGCTAGCGAGTGGCAGAGTTGGATTCACACTCTGGATGTGTGAATCCTGAACCCTGAACATAGCTAACGTGCAATATTGCTGAGTTCTTAGATGACCCCAAGGCTGAGATCGTAAAGATGGAGGCATTTCCTTTGGTAGTGGCCCTTGCCATGCCTCTATCTCCAGAATCTCCTTCCCTCGTTCCACACCCTTAAGGGGCCTTGGAGCCCTCCAGCACTTTGCTATGCTGTCACAGGCTGTGTTTGCAGAAATTGACTCTAGGCTCCTGCAGTTTCAGTCTCACAGTTTTTTGTGAGTATTAAGCTCATGTTGGCAAATGTGAACAGTAATCACGTTCCAAGTAAATATGTTGGCTTTTCATCAACCTAGGAGTCAGGTAGACTGAATAACAAATTAGAGCACATTTCTATACAGCCCTTTCTTTATTAATACGTACAGAAAATGGGTAAGAAAAGAAACCTTCTATAGTTGTTGGGCTTCCTTGGTTATCTGACAGAATAAGCAGTTGGATGCATCTTTTCAAGCGTGGAAGTTCTACGTCTTGGGGGTGGTGATAAACTGTGGCCTTCAGGCATGCCAGAAATGTGAACTGCAGTTGGTGGGGGCTGGTGGGTCCTTAAGGGCTATCTGTTCCCAAGGTGTCACTTTGCAGATGACGAGACAACTGATCCCACGAATGTGATGTGATTTGTCCAAAGTCACACAAGCACTGGATGGCAGCGGACACTGGGTCAGCTTTCCCCATAACTCCAGAATGTAGACTGATGGAGCCTCAAAGGCAGGAGGCAATCTGTGAGTAATTCTAAGGTAATGGTAAAGTTAAAATAGTTCTAGTCCATCTATCCACCCACCATGTAACTTCCTCTAAGATAACACTGGTAGCCTCAATCCCAAACTTGCAACCATAGGATTTATTAGACTAACCAAAGCAACCATTTTACAGACTACCAAGCCTTGGGTAACAGGCTGAGAATTGCATTCCTCCCTGCTTGTGTTGTTTTGCACAATTAGCAGAATAGGCAGTCCTTTATGCAGGGCAGTAGGAAGCTTAACCCCATGATAATGTGATCTTATCATCTGTGAGGCATGGCCCATGAACTATCCATGCCTATGAACCTTGTGATGTTATAGCTTAGCAGAGTTGCAATGGCACAGATTGGTTTAAAGTCCAGCGACACCAGTTATTAGCAATGTGGTGTTTGTGAAATTACTTAACCCTCAGAACCTCAGTTTTGTAATTTGTAAAATGAGGATTAAAAATGCCTAATACTTGCAGGACTATTGAGGGGAATTAAGAGGGTGATGCATGAATACTTCTAAGCTCAGTGCCCGACACACAAAAAGAGCTCAGTAAGTGGTTTTCAGAAAATGTGGTTGGTGTCTGGAAGAATTTGCTGGGAGTCTAGACCGTATGTAAAGCTAAGAGATAAAAAACACCACATTTTTAAAGAAATTCCCAAGAAATGATTAAACTTGAGATGTTGGTTGACAAAGCAGGGTAAGACTTTTGATATTTCATTAGGAGATTTTCTACATCTTTCTCCCAGATCTTTCCAAGGAACTTCCTAGACTGAAAAAGATTTTTTTCTGATATAGATTTAAAAAACACTTTTGTCTCTCATAATTTTCAATGACTTGAATCAGTATTTACATTTATTCATTCATTAAAAAGCAATTATTACTTCCAGCAAGATGGAGACATAGGTAGACACACTGGGCCTCCTCACACAACCAAAAGAAGGACAACAACAAATTTAAAAACAAAAAACAACCGGAAGTTACAGAAAATTGAACTGTATGGAAGTCTAACAACCAAGGAATTAAAGAAGAAACATTCATCCAGACCTGTAAGAGGGGTTAGCTGGGCAGGGAGGACTTCCGGCAAGGCGGCAGCTGGTGGACACAGCAAGGTGGTGGATCGAAGACGGGGTGGTTCCACATTCACATGCAGATAAACTGGGAGGAACAACTGGGGAACGAGACAGACCACACAACCCAGGGTTCCAGTGAGGGGAAATAAAGCCTCAAATCTCTGAAAACACCTGTATGGGTTGAGGTGGCAGTGGGAGAAATTCCCAGCCTCGCAGGAGAGTTCCTTGAAGAGACCCACGGGGTCCTAGAACACACACAAGCCCACCCACCCAGGAATCAGCACCAGATGGGCTCAATTTGCTTGCTGGTAGTGGAGAAAGTGACTGAAAGCAGGCAGAGAGTAAAGCAAGCGCCATTGTTCCCTCTCAGATCCCACACCCACATACAGCATCACAGGGCAGTGAGGTGGGTTGCCCCACTCTGGCAAATACCTAAGGCTCCACCCCCTTACTATGTAACAGGCACATGAGACCAAAAAAAAAAAAAAAAAAAAAAAAAAAAAAAGGCCCAAATGAAAAAACAGATCAAAGCTCCAGAAAAAATACGACTGAGTTATGAAGAGATAGCCAACCTATCAGATGCACAGTTCAAAACACTGGAAATCAGAATTGAGTGAGCTCAGTCACAAAATGAAGGAACAAATGAAAGCTGCCCAAAGTAAAATAAAGCAAAATATACAGAGAACCAACAGTGACAGGAAGGAAACCAGTACTCAAATCAATGATTTGGATCATAAGGAAGAAAGAAACATTCAACCACAACAGAATGAAAAAAAAAAAAAAAACAAGAATTCAAAAAAATGAGGAGAGGCTTAGGAACCTCCAGGACATCTTTAAATGTTCCAACATCCGAATCATAAGGGTGCCAGAAGGAGAAGGGAAACAGTAAGAAACTGAAAACTTATTTGAAAAAATAATGAAGGAGAATTTCCCCAATCTGGCAAAGGAAATAGCCTTCCAGGAAGTCCAGGAAGCTCAGAGAGTCCCAAAGAAGTTGGACCCAAAAAGAAACACACCAAGGCACATCAGAATTCCATTAGCCAAGATTAAAATGAAGAAGAGAATCCTAGAAACAGCAAGAGATAAGGAGACAGTCACCTACAAAGGAGTTCCCATCAGACTGTCAGCTGATTTCTCAAAAGAGGCCTTACAGTCAAGAAGGGGCTGGAAAGAAGTATTCAAAGTCGTGAAAAGCAAGGACCTACATCCAAGATTGCTCTATTCAGCAAAGCTATCATTTAGAATGGAAGGGCAGATCAAATGCTTCCCAGATAAGGTCAAGTTGAAGGAGTTCATCATCACCAAGCCCTTATTATATGAAATGTTAGAGGGACTTATCTAAGAAAAAGAAGATCAAAAATATGAACAGTAAAATGGCAACAAACTCACAATTGTTGACAACCCAACCTAACACGAAAACAAACTAAGCCAACTAGAACAGGAACGTAATCACAGAAATGGAGATCACGTGGCGGGTTATCAGTGGGGGGGTGGTAGGGGGAGAAAGAGGGAAAAGGTACAGAGAATAAGTAGCATAAATGGTAGGTAGAAAATAGACAAGAGGAGGTTAAGAATAGTATAGGAAATGTAGAAGCCAAAGAACTTATATGTACGACCCATGGACATAAACTAAAGGGGGGGGGAATGTGGGTGGGAGGGGGTATGTGGGGTGAGGGGAATAAAGGGGGGAAATGAGACGATTGTAATAGCTTAATCAATAAAATATATTTTTTAAAAAGCAATTATTTAGCACCATTCTGCACTAGGCATCTTCTTAGATGAAAACATAAACTGGAGTCATTTCATCTGCCTTCCAAGATCCTTTCATTCCTGCCCCAATGTCAAGGATACAAGGAAATGCAACTGGCTTAGAATTATATGATCCAAGACTTGGAGCTGATCTTAGTGTGTGCATACAGACAGTCCTCGACTTACGATGGTTTCATTTATGACTTTTCAACTTTACAATTGTGTGAAAGTGATACACATTTAGTGGAAACCATACTTTGATTTTAGATTTTGATCCTGTCCAAGGCAGGAGATATGTGGTCAGATACTCACATGATGCTGGACAGCAGCAACCTTCTTTGGGGCTGGTTCCGCCCTGAGTTTGATTTTCCTTATAGTCCAAAAATAGTTGTCAACATTTTTTTTTAGCACTGCATGCCTTTATTTTCATATCCAACAGTAAAGAGAATCTTTGGTTCAACATTTGTGTTATTATCTAATATTTACTATTAATAAAATATTATCACATGTTTTACTAATATTTGGACTGGCTTCAGAGATCAATTCATCCCTAACTGATCTCTGTGATCAGAGGGAAGGAACACACTACTTGGCTTAGCTCAGTTTTTATATGTCCTGAGAGACAAAGAAATAAAGTCACCTTTTTAAGATCCAAAGCTACCTATCTACTAGGACTTTAATTGTGTGTGTGTGTTTGACACACCACATGCTGGGAATTATTTGTAAATGTAATGCACTCTTTTCTTCATTCACCAATAAAGAAGTTTAACTATTTGTATCTAGTCTATACAGTCATCTCTCTAATTCCACCCAGGGCTTTTCCATTGACCAGATTTGTGATCCTCAGGCAAGTCCTACAACCTGTGCTAGCCTTGGTTTTCTTATCTGTAAAGTAAGAAGAGGCATGTCTGCCCTGCATCAGGTCAAAAGCATTAATGGCCACAGACACACTCGTGAATTTCAAAGGGTTACACAAGTATGAGTATACAACATTATTGTTATTAGTGGCAGTGGCAGTTTTTACCAGCTATTAGCTCCTATGACTATGATGGGCACTGGTAATCACCAACCCCCTTGACCACAAACTATGTGAAGACAAGGATCAGACCTGTCCTGGGTAACAATTTCTGACCCCAGAGCACAGTTCTGGCCACATGGCATAGTGCTCAAGAATAATTTGTTGAAGGAATAATTTAATCCACATTCATTAGCCTGAGATTTAGAAAGCTGGAGCCTTTATTCCATATAACCTTGGGCAAGCCATTCAAACACAATGTGCTTCTCAGTTTTCATCTAGAAATAGGGGACAATAGTAACGGATAAGAGTTAAACTAAAACATACATGTAAAGCTCCTAGAAGCGTGGCTAACACACAGGAAGCATGCAGAAAATCGACTTTGCTTATTTATGACATGCTGCTTATTTTGCATGTGTAGAACTATTCTAAGTGAAAAAGGACAATCGAGTCAAGAGTCCCTGAGTGCTTGCTGTCTTGCTGGCCCAGTGCTGGCCATGGGGTCTGCACAGATAGAAGACTCCCATTCTACCTCGAGAAAACCCTAACTGGTGGGCCACTGGGGACCAAGCTGTCCTGGCGTCCCCTCTGTCCTGGGAGCACCAATTCTAAATTCTACACAAGGGTGTTTTTCTCTGTTTCAAAAGATAGCTGGGCTTTCAGGTGTTGAGATGAGTCAAAACTCAAACATTTGGTGAGGGAACGGAGAGAGTCTTTATAAATAGAAAATAAGTAGGAAGGGATTTTATTGAGGGAATAAAAAAAGCTCCTGGACAGCCTTCAAAATAGGGCAATTTCATAGAAATATCCCAGTTTGAAATGGCTTATTTAAAATGACTTGCCCCTAATTTGGAAGGTTTTTATCCATTGTGGTGAACAGAATCTAAAGAAGATCTCCAGTGGCCTCTTTTTGCTTTCACTGGACCCAGAAGTTCAAAGTTTCTATTTTCTGTCCTATCCAGAGGCAAAGAAAGTAAGTAGAGTATTGTACAGATACATAAGCAATCATGAAGTCGTTTGGGGGCATTATTTTATCTAGATTATTCTAGAAATAAAAATTTCTTAGGGAGAAATGACTAAAAACATAAGTGTTTTAAAAATAAACGCGGAAGAAAGGAAATACAGAACTTACAGGTCATTTAAGTTCAGCTGCCTAGCTAAGATAGTTTCTAGCACCTGGCTTAAATAGCCGCAATGTGGAGGGATTTGTTGAACTCCTACTTAATTGTGAACTCCTATAAAAGGGGAGCCAAGAGAGAATAGATCAGTGATCTTCCCCGGAAGCAATTCCAAGGTAGAAGTGGGCCCCAGTCTATAAAAGGACATTCCCCGCCGACCTTCTCAAGGTGCCACTTCCTGGCTCATTATGTTCCTTATTACCTTGGTTTTAAAAAAAAATCCTTAGGCTTTCTTGGGGAACACAGTTATGTGGCTATGTATAGTCAATCCGTTGTAACATCCCCACTTCCTAGATCTTTCTGAGTTTTTCCTCAATACTATACCAAAGAACTTACATCTTCACCTCATTTACTGTAGGTTATTGCTGTGTCTGAGGTTCAGGAGCCAACCAAGCAAACTATTGTCTAGTCCTTCTCAGAACATCAATTTTGAATTATGGATGAATCCTTCAAGTCGATGACTTTTGCAGTCGTGTCTCCCCAGTGCCTGTGTTTCCTGCTAGACAAGTACTACAATTATTTTTACGTAGGACTACTTAGGGTTGGATGCAATGAGGGACAATGGGAAAAATTTTTAAGGAGAAAAGTGTTATTTTTGAGGCGTCTATTTTTTTAACGGTACGATCATTGCATGTTTTCAGGCAAATGGAAGAAGTTCTACTTTGGCAACATAGACCGGAGACATCATGGGTACAGTCCGGCCATGATGCTGGGGTGCCAATTTCCCTTTTCCAAGTCCAGGATGCAAACACAATGGAATCGCCAGTCTCTCTTTTCCAGGTGATGCTACAGGTGTGGCTCCTTCTAGCGTTTGCCGTGGCAGCAGTAACGACCCGGACGGCAGCCAGGGAAACATAGCAAGCCACTGCGAAGGGCAGAAAGTGCGTCGGTCTGAGGTGATGGCAAAAATCAAACCCAATGGAAACCCCTTAGTTGATCTTATGCCAAAGAAATGTTGTCACTTCCACTTTATCTTACTGCAAGTCATCCCTAAGTCCAGGCTTGGAGGAGACTTTCATATACTCAAACTGTTCAGACTGGTCAAGATATCAAATTCCAAGGCTTGGGTGAGTGTCCCCCTGCGAGTAAGTGCTCCCCCATCCAGTATCATGGTCTGCTCACCTGGTTCACCATCCTCAAGACCCACTTCCACGTGTGTTCTTCCGTTTCTGCAAGAACATATTAGCTTGTGCCTCCTCAAACTGTTCCACGTAAAGTGACAGTGCCCATTTGCCAGAGTCTAAGGATGGTGCTTGTTAATGTTACTACTATTCCTTTAAAAATAAAGAAAACTGAACTTTAAGAGGCCAAATGATTTGCTCAGGATAACACAAATAACTGAGAGAACGGTGGGATGAAATCTAGGTTCCAAAGCTCCAAATACATGCTCTTTCTTGCAAACAACCAATTAACTTCACATCAGCCCAGTGGCATGGAACCAAAGGGATCATGCATTGCAAACAGAAACTTCTACCACATAACATAAGTCGAAGCCAAGTTAAAACAGGCTTTGATTCATTTACTGTTTCAGACGGTGAGAGACAATGTACCCCTTTGAAGACAAACATGCTAGCGATTCTTTTGAAATATTTGATATCTCTGAAGCCCTGAACCCACAACATCCCTGGGAGTTAAAGAGGGCAAGACTTAACACTTTTACTACTCAGCTGGGGAACCTACAGTTCTGAAAGTTTGACTGTTTGGCCAGACTCTTACAACTTCCCGTGGTGGGGTTGCCATTGTAACCCAGTCACTTCTGCTCCAAAGTTCACGCTCTGCCTACTAATCCTCTCTGAATATTTTAACTTTAGTCAATGATTTGTTACTCCACCTTCTTCAGGTTTAACTATTACTGATCACCATTCTCAGTTTCCTCTATTTTCTCCTCACATCCTTTTCATAGTGGGTTACTATGGAGACATGACATATTATTGGTCTCTCTGTGGGATAGTGACCCGGCATATTTAAAAAATGTTCTGCGTTTCTTAGCAACTCCACCAACATTATCCATCTTTGCCTCCATGATCTGTTCTTTCCCTGTAGCACATGGAACCTGGATGATGGGTGAGCTTCTGGGGATGGTGATGGAATTTTTAGAGAGGAAGTGAGCACTACATGTCTCAAATACAGACCCCATTCCATCAGCTGCCCGAGTGATGGGGAAACTGGAGGTGAGTAACTAGAAATGGGGCATCTTACGTGATGCGACAGGGGTGCGCATTTGTTGGCCTTCCTTGCTTAGTCCTACGTTGGAAGCAGGGACCAAAGTTAGGAAAGCTGCCAGCTGTTAATCAAGTCCTGGCCATTTGAGGCCAAGGACATTATTGTTTAGCATCCTGGACTGTCACTAGAGAGAGCAGCTTAGCTTCCTGCAAGTCTGACTTACACCAGGCTGACTTTCCAGGTAGCTGATTGTAGAGAAGAGGGCGGTTTCCTAGGCAGGTTGCTGCAAGTTGTGGGACAGAGTTCTATTTTTATACATGACCGTTGTCTGTTCGTATAGTCAGTCTCTCAACATGTTTGTCTACTTAAACGTCTTGAAACCAAAGGAAAGGACTTACCTGTGTACATCCGGTACCTAACAGTGGCAGATAAATGAGGGTAGATGGGTGGATAGAGGGAAAGACAGAAGAAAGGGAGAGGGAAAGACAATGGGAAAGAAGAGTGAAGCATAATAAGGGAGCATTTCTGCAGAGGAGATCACATGAGCAACAGGATGGAAACTGAATTAGATGTGAATACATATCAGAGGGAACCAGTCAGTGAGCTGGCTTCGCAGGAAGCAATGATTCCATAAGTGAATAGTGTTGAACCTAGCTGATTTATAGGAACTCTCGATGGGCCTCACGCAGCAGCGAAGCTCAGGAGTGAAGACAAATAAGGTGGGTCACACAGCGAGGGGCAAAGGTGACACAGAAAACGATGGCTCTAATGGATCTCAAATGCTTTAAAATGCAATTGTAGTTATAAAACAACTTGTTTCAAACTACACTGTGGCCTTATTGAGCTTCAGGGAAATAATCTAATACACTACAGTGCCTCTCGAGATTTTCATTAGTTCCCAGAAAGCCTTATGTTTTATAAACCTGAAAAGATGATCCCTTTGCTGGGTGGCACTTGGGGCCAAATTTCCTGAAGACAGTGTGTCTAAATGGAATCCCTTTCCGAACCTTTTTTCCACAATGCGTTTTGGGGGTGGCAGATGGGGCGGAGTGGGGGACTGGTTATTAGCTAATTCATCCCCAGCAAGGCTCTCAGGTCAACTGATTCTGGAGACTCCCTGCCTCTCTCCCCCCTCAGAAGTGGATGATGATGGCGTCACCACACACAAGGCTCAGAATTTTGCCGTTAAAAAGATTAATTAACATTTAAAAATATGCATTGTTTCCAAAATTTGACTAACCCCAGAATTCTGTTTCTGTAAAACACCTAGTTTTGTGAAATCTACTTGGTCATTGCTGCTTTAAATTTTAATTTTCACAGGTGCCAAAATTCCACGGAGAAGCCAACATCAAAATATGTCTACTTGTCGAAATACTTGCTTACTGTCGTGCTCTTTTTTTCCTGTGTTATAATTTGAAAACTGCCTTCATAGCATCATCTCTTTGATCCTCAAATTTCCAGTGAGACAGTCAAAGGAAAGATCATGTTGCCCAGTTTATGGTTGAGAACACCGAGACCCGGAGTGGTCCACCTGACTAAAAACCAACAAATGCATGAGGAATCGAGTGCATCCGTGGGCTGGCCCTTTACTCTTTGCTTGGAGATTTCTCCAGTTTTATGATTTCATCGATGTCTATATGTGTGCATGTGTACATACATTTTTATTTATGAATGCAGCCCCTGGGCCCTATCTAAGACCTGGAAAATCAGAATCTCTCAAGGTAGGGGCTGAGAAGACCCTCGCGGGATTTCAATGCCCGCTGATTCTGCGAACCGTTGTAAGACATGAAGGCTCATGGGAAGGTTTTATCAAAGGAATGATATTGTTAGACAAGTTCCCACACTCGCCATCATAAAATGTCATGATCTGCTGGAAATAACTGAATCCTAACCTACTTACATTTCCACCAGTGGTAGCATAGTAATTTCTGTATCCTACCCATAACCAGCACAGAGCTGGACTCCGGACACATACTCAAAGTTGCGTCACCGGGTCTTCAGTAATTAATAATGAGTGACTGAACAATTAACAAGTCAAGGTACCTTTGCTGGGAAGCACATGATGGTAATATTTTATTCAGTGATCAGAGCAGCAATTTCCAAATTTCATCTGACCAGTTGGAAGTGCAGAATGTTATTCTCCCAGTGGCATATTATTGTGATCTGTCTTTATAGTCAATGAGGCTTAACCCGCTATTTTGAAATCCAAGAGCCCTTGGTCTACTTTATTGGCTGGTACTCGCTCGTATTCCAGGCAATGTTAAAAGCACCACACAGCAAAAAGCTTGATACAGTACAATACTGGCATGAAGAGTTGGCAAATACTTATTAACCCCATGCATTGAAGTTATTCATTCAGTGTCATGCTGGGAATAGGTATGCTAAAATTTTGTTTTGTTTTATATCATTGAAGAATAAGTAAGTGGATGATCTCTGTCAGAGGTCTTAATACTAAATGCACTCAGAACCAGAAAGTTAGAAAGCATGAGTCAAGCAGACGGGTGTAAGGAAACAATAGTACCCCAAAAACCCTGCTGATGAGACGGTGGCTACTGGGAAAGTGTCCAACCTGTGTGAAGAGGCACCCACCATTCAGCACATGAGAGATCTTGGACTTTTTAAAGAAACACCACAAGTCTGAATTTTTTTTCTACACTTCTTATTTTACTAATGTTGGCAACTAATTCGATTTTTTTAAAACACTACACGGGACAAACAAAATATTTTGTAGGCTGGGCATCAGTTTAAACGTCTGATCTTAAGTGCATCAAAGATCAGATGGTTGATCTCTTATTGTTTCTCCATGGACAGTGAAAAGAAAAATTACAGAGTATTTTGTCATCCTTGGTCAATGATTTTATCCATCTTCAGATGCTTGCAGCAAGAGCAGCAACTTCTATGCAACTCTTCTTTTTGGAGGATGGAAAAATAAAATACCTGAACCAAAAAAAAAAAAAAAAGAAAACCCACAGGAAATGATCCAGTTCTTTTTCCTGCCTCTGGGCATCTTGCTTGGGAGAGTGCTCCCGCCTGGAATAGCATCGCACCTGCTCTTCCATTCGGCCCTCAACTCTCAAATCAGGCAGCCGCTCCTTCCGCCTGATTTGATGCCCCCCACCCTCCCACCCTTGGTCAAGGAGACAGTGCAGGGCAGGGGTGCAGAGCTCTGGTTTGGGAGTGAGGCGGACCTGAGTTTGAATCTCGTATGAGTCACTCAATAGGTACGCAGGTGGCTTCACGGTCTTAAGCTCTCTGAGTCTTGGTTTCCTTAGCTGTCAAATCGGGATGAAAATATATAAACTACAATTACTGTTTTAAATGAGACGGTTTTACAGTACTTTATGGCGTTTCCAGCCTATAATAATGGCTTAGAAAATAATGATTTGTGTGCTTAGGCATATATATTATACATGTAATTTCATGTGACAAGTAGCATAATGGATGTAATGTGGGATATAATACAGTAAATACCAATTATATTTCTTTTCCCTCAGTAACTATATATACTTTTCCTCTCAGTATGTGTATATATACATATATTATGACTTATTTACACAGTATATGTATATGTACATATATTATGACTTATTTACACAGTATATGTATATATACATATATAAGCAAGTATATGTGTGTATATATAAATTGATAAGCAAGTAAATGTGTACATATATAAGCAAGTATATGTGTATATAAACATATAAACACATAAACACATATATTTGTGCATATATATACACACATATACCATATATATATAATATAAAGGGTCTTGTCATTTTGTTTTTCCTGTCTTTGTTGTCTTCAGTATAGGCCAGTACATCCACTAAGGTTTGATGGAACTTTGGGGCAAAGGGGCTTGTTAGCAGGCTGCTCTGAAACCTGTCTAACCTGGTTAGCAATAAGAACCCCAAACGTGTTTTTAAAAAAGCAACAAATCCAATGGTCAGAGACCATGCCCCTTCCTCCAGCTGCCAACAACACGAAGGATGAAATTGAATTTGCATAATGTATGTTTTGAATTTTGCTTTAAAAGTGTAATTACAATGATTGCTTTAGAAAGGAAACGAGGTTTGACCCGCAGATTTTTTACGATGAATCCAGGGCACATCTGTCAGAAGGTAAAATGGAATCTAGTGCCACTGAATGCGTTTGGGTTTAAAATGCATACGCCCCAAACATTGGTAGCAATCTGGCCAGCATTTGGACAGGAAATTCTGAATGGTTCATTGTCTTCCTGGATCATGAACACGCCAAGCTCCTAAAGGAAATTTGGAAATCATTTTTAATTTGGGTTTTCAGTTTTTATCCCAGCGAGGCAGATGTCTCTAGCCATCCTCATTATGTCTATCAGCTGTCACTTTACGGCGTTACATTCACTTCTGCCTCTTGTTCCAAGTCATGCCCATTCCACACCCGTAAGACCAGCCTGCGATGCACAGCAAGCCTGCGTCTCATGTGGGGGGCTGCATTTACTAATTATTCCTCATGACCTGAACGTCTGCCTCCTTCCCCGTGCATTAAGGCAGTTATTGCATGTGCTGGTCGGTCTCTGCAGATGCCATCTAGACTGGAGGGAGGCCTCTCGTTTCTCCTGCTCTGTTTCCAGTCTGGCTCAGAGTACACTGTCTGCAGCCTACATCTCGCAGTCACCTGTGCCCGTGATGGCGTTTATTCTTCATCTTGTAAATCGTCATCACCTGCTTGGCAATCTGGGCCTGCATATTTGTGTGGAAAAGGAGCCAAGAGCCCGCCTCCCGGTTGTGTGGCTGTAATTATCCGCAGCACACAGTAATGGCTTTGGACCCTGCTGGCTTTGTGCACTGATTAGCAAGGGCCGAGCTTTGACTGCAGCATCCCCCCCGCCAGTTTCTGGGGAAACAATTGGCATCTGGGTGAACAGATTAAATTTTGAAACAAAGGCTCTGTGAGACCTCCTCACCTGACCCTGCTGTTAGTCTGGGTTTGCTAGGTTTTGGCACATTCTGTGAATTACACAGTTCAGTGCAGGGATGAAGGGCATGCCTTCCCATTCAAGCCCTGGCTCTCCCCCTTTCAGGCACGTCGTGAGACCTACTCAGGAGTGAGTTCCCATGATTAGGATACTGTTAGAGGCAACCTGGAGGTGTCTTTGCTTTAAGCTCCTTACCATGCAATTCGGCTGCCTTCCTGGTCTGATGCTTCCCATTCCTCCACAACTACCTCCACTGGGTCTTTGTCTCTAGACATTCGGGACTATTCAGCGGACCCCAGTGTGTCCTACACACCAGTATGTTTTACCTATTATTACAATTATTATTACTCTTATTGCTTGAAACACCCCATCCATTCTACCTTCATAGTGGCTTTCCCAGAGGCCACCATGGAGGTGCAGGAGAGTCAACTACCGATGGGGCGTATTTTTGCTGCAGGAAGGAAGAATATGGAAAGAACCAAGAAAGTAAATTCTTCGCTTTTCCTCTCTTCATTGGTACTGTGCCAAACATGATTTTCTGCCGCTTAGAAGGCAGACTACGGCCAAGCGGAGGCACCTGAGGAATGATGGACTAGGTCTCATGGAGGGATGCCATTCAACAGTGGCAGGTGTGGCCATGTGTCATTATGCATTTCCTCCTCATCCTTGCTTGTCTCGTTTCCTATTCTCCGCATCTTGCTGCTTGGAGATGGTCTTACCAAGGAAGCAATAGCACTTAATTTCTGTCTCAGGCTCTGTTTTCTAGAAACCCAAGCTAAGACATTGTTCAAACTCACCCCAAAAGCCACTCATATAACGCTCCCTGTAAATATGCACTTCCCATCTTGCTACCCACAAGAAGTAAACTGGTCATTGTACTGAAATTCAAGAATATCTTACATGCAGAACACTGTGTAAGGAAAAAGTGTGAACAAAACCTCACTTTCAAGCTTTAGAATCGGAGTCTAACAGACTCTCAGCGGTCTGAGGGAGGCGTGTCCGAGAAGGAACGGCCAGGCATCTGAGCAGGGAGGCAGGATTTCTGAGTTCTGTTTCTGGATCTTTCAGCTGGATTTTGTTTACTGAGTCAAAGCCTACTGTAGTCATGCCTTGTGCCAGGCAAACAAGACAAGCCCTGCCCGCTGCCCGCTGCCCACCAACCAGGTGAAAACCAAAGACATGAACAGGCCCTTGCGAGGCCCAGTGGGAAGTGCTGTTGTGGAACATATTCTTAGAGCAATGGCGGTATTGAAGGGGGCCACCTATTTCAGGCAGAGGAGAAGGGGTTGTGCAAGGATACTCATAGGAAGTAAAATCTAAGCCGAGACCTGAAAGGGTAATCTAAGTTACACAATTGATTGGAAAGGGTGTGGGTAGGGAAAACATTCTTCGCAGAGGGAATAGCCTATGAAAAGGCACAGAGTAAAATTGAGTATACCAAAATAAAGAGCTTCAAGTTATTTCACGTGGATGAAGTATGTGTTTTGAAACGGGGAGAGCTGGTGATAAATGAGCCTGAAGAAACAATACTAACTTCTCTTTGGGCCTTTATTTGTTTACCTCTGAAATAAGCGATTAATTGTGTTTAATGTGCCTTCCAAGTTTAAGCCATGACACAGGGAATGGTGAAGAAGGCTGTGACCCCAGATGTTTGATAATGAACCTTATGCTGATTAAGGTATAAGAGACAGGTCTTAAGTTATACTTAATTCCAACAGGTGACCTCAAACCCCCCCCCCCCAACAGAAACAAAGAAATCTTCAAAGTATGAACAAGAGGGAGCAGCACCTTACAATGGCACTTCTTGGAGTGGAGGATGCTTCAAGAAGTAGAGGATGCTTCATCCACTGTGGAAAAGCATCCATAGGGGAGGATGCTTTTCAACATAATTTGTCTGTAACACGATTTGAACTGAGAAGATGTTATCATTTCACCCATAGATTAAGTTTTATACAACAATGCAAAGGGCTCCCACATATTGGTGATTATGTTTTAATTTCTAGGGGATTCCAAGAACTTTCAAACACCATCACCAGATAAGGATGGGTCGAGAAAAACAGAGCTTCGGTGCTCTTGTAGAGGGGGCCGTTACTGCAGCTTTTCGGGCATCGCAATAATTGGGGTTCATAGTGAAGGGGAGTGAAATTTCCATGCAAGAAGGGAAGGGGACCGATATTCCCTGTTTTGTCCTGTGAAACATGCTTACTTTCCTCTGGCCAGATAGGATAGCATAATCCATGAGGCTGCCCCCTCACTCGTAAGTACCTTATGCTTAGATGAACAGGTGGGGCTGGGGAAGGGCCAAGGAAATGGAAGCATGGAAGGGGAAGCTCTTATAGGAAGGGCAAAGGAAATTTCAGGGGAAGGTACCCACGTTCTAGCTGAATTCACTAGAGCAGAAGAAATGAGGAAGAGTTGAAAACTTCACTGGTTAAAAATAATGACTGCGATTTCTGCTGCTCTGCCCTCTACACCCATAACCCACAGGAACTGAGCATGGTCCTGCCTACAAGTCAAAATCAGAGTTCTAGCCATTCCCTTTTAAGGAGCAGAGCTCATCTCGTCTTTCTATCACCCCCTGTGTCTTTCCTAAGAAGTCTTTGGAAATTGTCCAAGAAAAATTAATCTTATCTTGAAGCTGAGAGCACTGAGGTAAGGGCATAATGTAATTGGAAACCTATGTTATTTGATTCTCCCAGATTTTATCGAGGGGCAGGAACAAACAATCCAACAGAGCAGGTTTAAAAGGGTAGAAGTACTAAAGCACGCAGCTTCTTTCAGCTTGCCTCCTACCAAGTCTAAATTTCCATTAAATAATATAAGTGTTGTTGGTATTATTTTTATTAACCTAGTTGAGGTGAGTGGCTAGGGTCCCATGTTAGAATAGAAACAGAATCTGTATTCAAATGAGAAATGAAATGCTGAGTACAGTGAGTATGAGATTCAAAACCAGTTATTTGATGTCAAAAATCAGTGGGCCTGAATGGTCCTTTCTTTAAAGCCCTGGCTATAATCTCTTCCCTTCCCCAACCAGGGACAATTGTCCATGCCTTCTTTGTCACCTTTACATCATCATATTTGTGTGTGTATATATATATATTTTTCCTATTTAACTGTGAGCCTCATCTCAATAGTAGATAAACAATGAAGTCATGGCATTTAGTCCAGTGTACTAAAATAGCATATTCTAGCTATAAACTGTTCCTAGGTAAAGGAAGCAAAGTGACAAGACCCAGCGGGGACAACGTTTTTCTGGGCCATAGTCAGAAGTTCACAGTAGGTCTTAAAGCCTTTGGGGATGATACTGAAAATTTGAAAACAGAGTTGTAGCATGATTATTGTTACACTTTAGAAAAATTCTTCTGCTTATTGGGGGAAAATGAATATTGCTAAAGTGAGGCCTACCAGTTGTCTGAATCTCCCACAATATACCTCTTACCTCCATTGGAAAGCTTGCTGCCAGCTGTTCTCTGATTCACAGCTGAGCTTGCCACTCCTGTTGTGCCTATAACCCTGTTGAAATCTAGGGACATCTCTTCCCTGGGATCACTCCCTAAAATGTCCCCACCATCGGGAGGCAAGAAACTAGATTCTTTGTATTCTACCAAAAGTGATGTCTCAGACAAATCTCCTTCTCTACATTCTCGTTCTCATCGTCTCACTTACTACACCCCTTCTTCTCTAGACCTTCGCTAAATTCTTCAAACACAGCATCGCTGCTGAGAATCCACTGATTGGACCACTGTTCAAATCCAAGGTTTACTTACTGTGTAGACTAGGACAAGTTATTTTACCTTTCTGAGTTAATTCTAGATAACTCTAGACAGTTAATCTTCAGTGTTCTTATTCTACATAATGAAAATAATAAAAACAGTCACCAGAGGGGAGAGGGGAGGGAATTTCAGGGGAAAGGGGAAGGGTTTACAGGAACAAGTATAAAGGACTCATGGACAAAAACTATGGGGGGTGGAAATGGGAGGGAGGTGGGGAGGGCTGGGGCGGTGGGCTGGGGTGGGAGTAAAAGACAGAAAACTGTACAAGATCAACAATTAAAATAAAAATTAAAAAAAATTCTCTGGCAAAATAAAAAAAATTGATTTTGAATGTTTTTTGTAAAAAACAGAGATGCATCGTTCAACGCTTAGCTCAGACAGGGAAGTTACTCTCCTTGCCGTCAGTCCTGCCCTGCTTCAGTCCATCTCACTGCTGAGGTCTGTTTGGATTTCCTGGACAAGCTCACTGCCCTGAATGCATCCCTGAGGTGGGGTGGGACAGGGCCACAGGCTGCAGAGCTTGGAAATGAGGGAGATCTGATATAATATTGAAAGCCTAAGTCAAATGTGGACAACCAGTCGGTCTAATAGTAACATTAACCTGAAAGCAGCGTAAAGACACAATTACTCCCGTTCATTGCAGTGTCACCTCCAATAGCCAAGATCAGGAAGCCCCCCAAGTGCCCATCAGTAGATGAGTGGATAAAAAGGCTGGGGTCCACTTACATAATGGAACGCTACTTGGACATAAAAAAGAAGGAAATCTCACATTTTGCAGCAGCCTGGATGGACCTGTAGAATGTTGTGCTGAATGAACTAAGCCAGTCATAGAAAGACAAGCACCGTATGATATCACTCATAATTAATAGAATAGAATAGGTATATACTTGTACCTATAGAGAACGGACTGACAGCTGTCAGAGGGGAGGGGTTTGGGGGGCTGGGTGCAAAAGGTGAAGGGATTAAGCAAAACAAATCTTCATAGACAGCCAGTGGTAATTACGAGAGGGAAAGGAGGGTGGGGGAGGGAGAAGGGGGTAAAGGGGGATAAATAAATGGTGGTGGAAGGACACGCCACATGCGGTGGCGAACACGCGATGTAATATACAGATAATCGATTGTAAAATTGCACACCTGAAGCCTATATAATTTCATTAACCAGTGTCATCCCAATAAATTCAACTGAAAAAGAGAGAGTAAAGACACCATTAGCAGCTTAGCGGGAGCAACTGCAGAGTAGAAGGTATCTCTGCGTAGGCTGCTCCGGAGAAACAGGACTTAGAGCGGAACTGGCCTGCAGGCTCTCTCCTGTCTCCTCGCCCTCCCTGGTCAGCGTGCACCCAAAGGGAAGCCGAATCCCCTCTGCAGCCAGGTCGCGTCACCCAACTCCTTTGGCAGCTGCTGGGGAAGCCAGACCCCATCCCTGTGTGGCGGGAGTGGTGACGGGAGCAGCCAGCCACTCCAGCAGCAGCTCGTGGCCTTGGGCAGGACTCAGTGGGGCCTGGGGGGTCCCTCAGCTGAGATAGCTTCTCAGGGACTGAAGACAGGAAGGTCGGACAGAATCTCGGGCCCATGAGATACACCGTGACAGTTCTGAATTCATTTTTCTCTTTCTTCTCTTTCTTTGGACATTTCTTTTCCTCCTCTACTTATTTGATAACTATGTGTGCATTTATTTTATTAATCATTCTGAAATTATTTTAACATATATTTTTGACTCAGTAAAGCTAAAATTTAAATAATAACTCTAATCTTTATCCGGTCTGACATGGATTTCAAGGTGCTTGACTCTGTCTCTTCCGGTCTTCCCCGAGAACGCTGTTATTTTAGGTACTATACAATATGTAATGTGCTGTACAATAGTCCATTATTATAAGATTGCTCTGTAATATAATTAACCAATACCTTGATTTTTAAAATATTTTTGCTACATATTGACTCACATTCTATTCTTTCACCCTAAGCTCATTATTATGTTAATGGGAATATCTGACTCTTGTTTATTTGCCCAGCATGTATCTATGAATAGTTTATTTCCTCAATTTTCATTTCTCTGAAGATACCTTCACTTTTTTATCACTGTTGAATGTTATTTTAACAGGATCATCAAACGTAGATGAGAAAGTTACTCTTGCAAATTGGGCTTCAAAGTTGGACTTTCTGGGTTTGATTCCCAATTGGACTTTATACAGCCGTAGCAAATGATTTTTCAAAATTCAATTTTCTGGTTATTTGTTTTGTTTCTGCTGTATAGGAAATTGATGTCTGTATATTGATCTCAAACCCAGTCACCTTGCTTAACTTTATTACTGTTTTAATAATTCGTTTATATAAATTCCTGTGTGGTTTCCATATGGATGATCATAACATCTGCAAAAAAGTCACTTTAATAATTTTCAACCTTTTCGCAATAAATACCTTGACATAATAACATTTAATACTTATTCTGAATGCAAAAATAAAGTCTAATAATACCAGATATTAGAGAAGAGGTACCGTGACAGCTTATCTCATTAACTACTGGCACGAGTGTCAAATGTCTACATCTGTTTTGAAAAATGGTTGACATCATATGAATATATATTTCACATTCTCTAGGGCTGAGTTTCTTTCCTTCCAGGTTCTAAAAGGAACCTAGTTTTGAGAGGAACTCGTACATATATTCAGGAGCTCTTTGTAAGAACAGTCGAGCAGACATCTATCTCTGTGGCCATTTTGGTATAATAACAAAAGGAAATAATATAAAGTCTAAATGAATCAGCTACAGATGTAAACAAAATAAAGGATTTCTGGCAGTATAGTATTGAATAAAGACATTATAATTAGTAGTATGATATTGATTACAAAATAAATTACAAAAGTGGCAAACACTGTAATAGTCTTTTCCTAAACCAAATAAAGACAAACAATACATTTTTTAAATGCAAATAAATACAACACAATAATTTTTTTAAAAGCAAGATTTAGGATAGTAGTGTTTGCATTGGATAAGTTGAGGCAGGGGTTTGGAATGGGCTAGGGCCAAATAAGCAGATATAAGTTATAATCAGTGTACTAGTTTCTGTGTCCATGGTGAGTCTATGGTAAAACAGATAAGCAAATACATATGCAGGACAATACATAGACAAATAACATTTCTTTTGGGAAATAACTAGTCTTAGGATTGCTGGGTTGCATGCTAAGTGTATGCTTACTCTTATAGGAAATTGCCAATCTGTTTCCCAAAGTGTCTGCACCATTTTGTACTTCCACTAGAAATATATGATAGTCCCAAATGCTCTGCAACACTAGATATTGTTTTCTTTAAAAAAAATTTTTATTCATTCTACCAGGTATGTAGTGGTATCTCCTCATGGTTTCAGGTTACATGTCTCGAAGGCTGGATGATGTCAACCGTCTTTTCAATTGCTTATTTGTCATCCATATACCTTTATTGATTGATTTGTTTTCTTGTTGAGTTTTGAGAGCCATTCATATGTTATGGATACCAGTCTTTTATTAGATATATGTTTGGCAAGTATGTTCTCCTAATCTGTGAGTGGTGTTTTTATCATTCTAATAGTTTCTTAAGAAGAGCAAAAGTGCTCCATTTTTATGAATCCAATTTATCAAATCTTTTTTGTGGTTTATGCTTTTTCTGTCCTAAGAAAAGTTTGCCTAATCCAGTGTTACAAAGATATTCTCCTATGTTTTCTTCTAGAACTTAGCTCATATATAGATCTCTAGATTTATTTTGAATTAATTTTTGCACATGGTGGGAGGCAAGAGTCAAGGTTCAGTGTGTTTTGCAAGTGGACATCCAGACATCCTAACATCATTCATTAAATCAAGCATCCTCTTTTTAAAGAGTCACCATGGAAAATCTGTCAGCAATTAATTTGCCATGTATGGGCAGGTCTATATCTGGGATCTATTCTACTCATTTGTTTATCTGTATCCTTATGCCAATGCTGTATCATTGAGGACATTAATAGCAAAGAGAAATAATAGGATTTTACATTTTCATTTAAATCTCCACGATGGACTAAAATACAGTACTTAATATACTGTAAATTTTTCAAATCACTACTTTTTCAGAACTGGTGTAGGGGGATGTCTTTCATTTTTCTATAACTATAGAGAAAGAGGGAATAGTCTCTCCTTATAAACCTTCTGACATTTTTTATAGATTTTACTTGGAAATCCATTGGAAAGCATTTCAAAGGGAAACAAGAAGCAGGCCCAAGGATATTAAAATGGCAGAGGAGAATATTGAGAAATGAACTATGACTACTTTGTGTGTGTAAGTATCCGGATAGGGCAGCTACTCTATCTGTTGACTGTTTTGTCTCTCTCCAGCACCTCTGTTTGGTCAGGATGTGATATACGTGGAGAGTGTTCAGCAAAAACTTACTAAATGAAATTAAGTAAAGGATGACTAACTAATGAGTAAATGGTTAACTGCCCTGCTCATTTTCTCCATATCATAAATACAACCTATTCTGATGGTGCTAGCTAGTTAAACCTTGACATGTTTCCTGCCAACAATGGTGGCAGTAATTTAGTGGGATAGATTTTTTTGCAAAAATCCAAATAGGAAATCATAAGCCATATCCCACAGTACGCTTAAAATGTGCTCTTTAAATCAGCTGCTGTTTGACTACTGGTATGTGAAGGAATGTCAAAACTAAAGTGGAAATTAGATAATGGTGTGTGCCAACCCATTCATTCTATAGAAGTTAGTGGTAATGAAAATAAAAGCTATTGAGATACTCTCATCACTTAGATGTGTAAAAACAATAAGGGAAGTGATAATACCTTGTAATAACTTAGTACCTCATAGTTTAAAGAGAAATCCCTCACCCATGATTTTGTCGGAACCGAATGACAATAGTGTGAAATTGTGCTATTGTTTCCTCCTTCCACGCAGTGGTGACAGCTCACATTATTGGGTGTTTCCTACATGCCGGATGCTTTCCTCAGGACCCTACCTGAATCAGCTTATCTAACCTTCACAAGGAATTCTATCAGTTAATTGTGGTTAATGTTATCACTTCTAAAGATGAAGAAATTCCAAAAACAATGCATTCCTCAAGACAGTTACTAAGTAGAGGAAAAACTAGTAATTTTACATGAAAGAAAATATGTAAGCAAGTGATCAGAGTTGATGCTGTCAATAACAAGACGTATCATAGGTAACATCTTGTGCCCTTGACAAGACACACTGAGAAGGGCACCGCGCTTCTGTGCTATTCTCGTCCAAACTGAACGATCTCAATACGGTCATGAGAAAACACCAGAAAAACCCAGGTTGAGACATGGTCTACTGATTCACCAGTACTTTTTAGAAGTGTTGAGCTCGTTGGTCAATAATATTGTAACAGCTGTGCATGGTGCCAGACGGGTACTAGATTTACTGGGGTGATCGCTTCCTAAGGTATACGAATGTCTAATTTCTATGTTGTCCACCTGAAAAGTAATATAATATTGTATGTCAACTGTAACTGAAAAATAAAACATAATTTTTCAAGTGTCAAAGTCTTAAAAAAATGAGGACTTGTCTCATATAGGAAGAGCTTTAGAAAGACAAAAACTAAAGGCAATGTGAGACATCGGATGGCATCCTGGAATGGAAAAGGACACTAGGGAAGAACTGGTGGAATCTGAATAAAGTCTGTAGGTTGCTAAAAAAAAAAGAAAAGAAAAGAAAAAGGAAATCAGAGAAATATTAAATAGCTTGTCACAATCACCTAGTTAATAACTGGCAGAATTAGGAATCGAGACTTACCCAGTCTGACTTTGGAGCCTGTATTATTAAAGACACTACTAAGTAGAAAAAAAACCACCCCCTTACTAGACGAAGGAGTTAGCTTCATTCTCCTGGCTGAGAAAAGTGACGGACCTACTTTTACCTCTTCTGGGAGAGAATGAGTTCCCTCTTACCACCCTGCATTCATATGCAAAAATTTAACCATTTCAGTCAAGAAATCCATAGTCTAGTCTTGGATTTTTAAGTTACTATGTTTTCGTAGGACATCCACTTAGCCTGTCTTTATCGTGCTGTGGCACACGTTGAAATCAATAGGTGTGTTGGTCAAACCCAGCAGGCATGTCACTGAGTCTGCGATGCTCTTCTTGGTTGGACCTTGGCCTTGGCCTCTGACAGCACTGGGGAGCCATTGAAGGATTTCATCATGACCGTTTTCACGGGCTATCTCTATTTTCCTTCCTCCCCCACTGTGAGCAAGGCTACATCTTGGCAGTAGAGGAGTATTGCCTGTTTGTCAGAACAAAGGAATTCACGCTGTTCTGCAGAGAGGAGCTAAACGCTATATAACCTCTTAGAGATTTCTACTTATCTTCATTCAGAATGGCTACCTGAGTCTAAATTTACGGGCAAGTGCAAAGAAAATAAACAAACAAAAAAGCAAAACAAACGCCACCCCACCATATCTCTGTTCTGAGAATATTTGCTGTTCCTCAGGGACAAAAGTCATGTCCTATATTCATCTTTGGGAAACCATATCCTAGGACCATAACTGTTGTGTATAAGTTCTCAGTTAACAATTGATGATGGATGGGGAGATAATGAAGATACTATATGCTGGGTACTTTGCATACATTAGGTTATTTAATTTTTACCTCAGTATCCTGGATGGCATTATCCCCATTTTATAGATGAAGAAATCTCAGAGAAATGACCTTCTCCAAAGTCATAAAACTCCTTAGTGTTTGCTGTGGATAGGAAAAAAAAAAAAAAGGCTGGAGGACAAGAGGGAGAAAGAAGGGCTCAAAAGAAGTGGGCATGAGCAGGTTTGTAGACATCTGTTTTTCAGTAAATTAATGCAGAGAAATATTAATAGCTATGGTCATTATTCTAAATTATTACAAACACGTATTAATTAAATTATGTAAACTGTTAGAGTAAATCCAGGATTTAGGGGGAAAAAAGAGTTCTTTTCAGCCTCCACCATAATTTTATGTCTGTGAGGCTTGACTGCAGAAATTTGGCCCCAATAATTACTTTCAGAATCATCTACACACACACACACATAGAGGAAAGCAAACAAACTTATGGCTACCTCATAAGCAACAACTCCACACTTTGTCTGTAATTGTCACTGCAATTTCAGCGACATCAAAATGGTTTTGCGGGTTACAGCACCAGCTTTGGAACTGCATAGAACCGAGTCCATTTGCACATTTCTCGGTTCATTGAGTATTTGCTATTCAGCACCAAGCACCAGGCCCGAGAATTACAGGGGTGAACAAAACATACAGTCTCTGCGCTCAGGAAAGCACAGACAGGTAGTGAGACAAACCTGCAACCATCACAAAGCCAGCATACACTGCGGTAATGAATTTTTAGAGAGTGCAGAGATACCCAAGGAAATGGGAATTGAAATGAGACTCGACGGGTAAGTGGAAGGCAGCTGAATTTGGATAGGAACATGGAAAAATTTCAATTCTGGGCCCACAAAGAGGGCTAACTTCAGTTTCTGCATCCATAAAACAGGGGTACCATTGTTAGGGTTAAGTGTTTATAAAATGGGGGTCATTGTCAGGATTAAATGAAATAACACAAATGGCTTATCGCTGGGCCTGAGCCACAGTGCGCACTGCCTGGTGGGTTTCACCGCTCAGCGCATTCACTGGGGAGGTCTGTCCCCTTCTACTGGCTGTGTTCACACTCCGTTGTAGGAAAGCCCTGAATTATTATTCCTGTTAACTCACAGCTTTGTAAAATGAGCAAAATTTGAGCACTGAAAAGCCAAATGAAGTGACATCTTGCAGACGACTGTGGACAATAACAGCTTGACATCCATAAGAAGCATTTGTATCTTTAGCGCCCAGGACCATGTCCAACACATAGGCAGTACTTCATAAACGCTTGCTGAGTAAATAAATCAGTCTGTAGTCCTTTATCAAGAGTCCAGATCTGCTTACAAAAGAGAACTAGTTTTCAATTTTTAATGCTCAGCAACTTTTTTTTAGGAAACAGGCAGCGTACACAACTACCTCTGGCCCATCGGTTGGGAAAACATGCAAAAACCGAGTCTTCTCTAGAATACACAACTTTTAAAATTATTCAGATAAATGAATATAATTATTTCCATAAGGGATTGACTTTGCAAAAGTAGGGCTTAATATTTGTAGACGAAAGTTGAACATTGGAAAATACTACCTGGCATTTTTCCCCTGCAATTTATTTTTCATGTAGTCTATTTTTGTTTTCTATTGAGTTTGCTTTGCCAAGCATAACCTTACGATTAAATCTTGATTTAAGTAATACGATTAGTTCCACCATTGTGTCAAGTCGGAGGGAGGAGTGAATTCACCACACTGATGTTTATGATTTTCATAGCTGGGATCGATAGTAATAAAAGTTTATCCTTCAAATGCAAAATGTCGGTGTGTTGTGTTGTACCAGGGGAATGCCTGAGCGGTTTTGCTTGTTAAATGTTATGGAGAATCTAACACTATTGCAGCCTGATTTACCAAGTATCATACACACATATAAATGTATGTGCAAAACTAGTTAACGAAAGAGAGAATTCAATGTCACTTGTTTAGTATTATTTAAAATACTTACATTTATTTCAGTTTCAGTTCCCAAAAATACCAGATTATAAAACATGTACTTATGGCATAACCTTTTATATCCATACAAAGGGGAGATATTTTATATTTGGGCAAGGTATTTTGTTTTAATTCTATAATTTCAAGAATCCATGGTTTAAATAGACAAATAATCCTAAATTTTCCTTGCTACCCGGTCAGTCCTAGCTCATCTCCTTCAAGGCTGCAAGTTCAACAATGCTAGATTTATCCCTTAATATTTATCTACATACTTGTAAATAAGGTGATGAAATATCATGACTATTATTTTTCTTTTAGAAAATAGTTCTTGGCTCTCTGCAATGATACAGGAAAATGAAGCATTTCTATAAACTCTTATTTCCCCTCCTCAGTACCTCCCAGTAGCTAAATCATAATTCTTTGTTAAATTAATAATCAAAATTTACATGACAATGACCATACAAATGTTCTTTGCTAGAGTGAGTAGTGTCATAACCTTGTATCTCCTTTCTCGACAACCTTTCTTTTATCTGAGGGCTAAAGCACCCTCACATCCTTGACACACCTGTTACGGTGTTCCACAGAACAGTCTCTAAGCCACCACTTCCATCTGACCTACTTACTTGGCTGCAAAGTGGTCCCCCATCAATTTCTCTGGCTCGTCATCATTGGACTTCCCTACACTACTTTATGACGCTGGGTCTCCTAGAACAGGGGTGTCAAATTCATTTTCACCGGGGGCCGCATTAGTCTCGCAGTTGTCTTCAAAGGACCGAATGTAATAGGACTGTATAAATGTAACTGCTCCTTAACAGTTAAGCAAGAGCTCGGCACTGCTGCCAGGTAGAAACAAGGTGCCGGGTGGATACAACAAGGTGGAGGGCTGGATTCATCCTGAGGGCCTCGTGTTTGCCACCTGTGGTCTAGAAACAAAATCATATGCCTTCTTTCTTTACATTGCTGGTTATTTTTTCTAGTATCTTCCTCTTCCTAAGGACAGGTTGTAGTAAATACATTTTTGTATCTTTGCATGTTTGGAAACTTTTTTTTTAATTTTAAAAGATTTTACTTATTTATTTTCTAGAGAGGAGAAAGAGAGGGAGAGAAACATCAGTGTGTGGTTGTATCTCATGTGCCCCCTACTGGGGATGTGGCCAACAACCCAGGCATGTGCCCTAGACTGAGAATTGAACTGGCGACCCTTTGATTCGCAGGCCAGCACTCAACCACTCAGCGACACCAGCCAGGGCTTCTTTGTGCTCCTTTCACGTTTGATTGATAGGTGGACTACTTAGAGAATTCTAGATTGAAGTGGTTCTTTTCCAAAATATTGAAGTCATTGCTGTTCTATCTCCTCATTTCCAGTGTTACTGTCGGCAATATGGCTGCTTTGGGGATTTTGAATACTTTATATGTAACTTGTCTTTTTCTTTGGGAGAATTAAACATCTTCTCTGTAACCTCACTACTCTGGGGTTCCTTAATGGTATGCTTGGTGCATGCTACTTTTTTCCCATTCAGCTAGATACACACTGCACCAGAGACTTGTATTTTCAGTATTGGGTAATTATACTGTACTTTTTGTTATTGTTGTCAGTTTCCTCCTTTCTTTTTTACTCTGTGCACAGGGTCTGACTCTTTTGTCCTTTTAAACTCCCATTCATTGGATATGGTACCTCAGGGAGCGATGCTGATTTTCATGTACTCCTATTGTCTCTTGGCCTCTTTCCTGGGAGATTTTATGACTTTTATAAAGATGTTTTACTTTTAACTATTAAAATTTTATATTTCAAGCATTTTTTAAAGAATTACCTGGTTGGTTCCCCCCCGCCCTCCCCGGCATCCTGTTCTTATTGCACGAAAGCAACATCATCTTTTACCTTTTTCAGGATATTAATTCCAACTGGGGCTATATTGTGTATGTCAGGTGGGGGAGTAGTTTACTGTTTCCTTATTTGGATATTATCTTAGTTTCTTCCTGTTTCCTTTTGTTTGATTACTTTGATCTTTCACATATATATTGTAGGTTTTCCTTAACTGTCTGATTATCTGCTATTTTATAATGAAGAGAAGGGACCGAAGAGCTGATTGGCATCTCTGTGTTTGTGAAACACACTGTAAAGTGATCAAGATGCATATCAGTTTCCTGCCCATAGAATTTTGGGAGTTTGACAACATTTTTTTTTATCTTGTCTAGTCTTTGCCCCTTTGAGTCCAGGCTGGCAGCATTTCTGCTGGTATAACATTCTCAAATACTTTATGGAACTCCTATGTATGTTACCCAGGTTCACATCATTTGACAAGAGAGGCCTCCCTAGATCCTTCCTGAATAACCCCCATTATTCCTCATCTCTGTTCCTGGCTTCTGCAGAGATGATTGTTTGGATTCATTAATTACACACATATTCTATTCAACAAAAGGGAATCTGGGCACACTGTTGCTCATCTCTTCAGACTATGCTTTTCCGCAGTAAATTTCCTCATTTTAGCATCCTTGGCAATCCGAATAGGCAGGAAGGCTCCAAATCGTTAAGTGCTGGTCCCTTTTTACTTAATAGTTTCTTCTTCAGTTTATCTCTTTCCTCTTACATTTTACCATATACAGCAAGGAGAAATCAAGATGCACTTTCAACAAATCCAAAGCCACTTTAATATTTTAAAGATTTTTGTTGCACTAGGTACTCCCTTCTCAGTGCCCAAATCACTGAGACTATTCGCACTTACACTGATCGCAAAATTTGTTTTTCTCTATGGCTGTAGGTTTCTCCAGAAAGTAACCAACTAACATTCTACCTTAAAAGAGAGAGGAGGAGAAACTGCATTTCTACCATTTTATGGGGCAGGGGCAGACTTTTCCCAAATCCCACTCTTCTTAGTCACCTGCCTTTCACTCCCCCTTTACGCTGCTTTCTCCCCCTGAGCCTCAAGCTTCTCATGCCCATTTCTACAGAAGACAAACCTGTAGTCTCCCTCAAGGCCAGTGGGGTGGGAGGTGGGATCTTACTGGCTTTGTAAATACAGACTTTCAACAAGTCTCTTTTGTCAGACCCCTCACCTCTGCCTTTGGGGGTGTTTAGGGCCATTGAATTCTTATCCTTGTGAGACCTCCGGAGGTGAAATGGGGATCCTTACTCAACACCCCCATTGAGGCACCAAGCTGTAGCTTGCTCTGCTCTGGTCTTGCGGTCACTGCTTCTCTACTCACTATTTTCCCAAAATATTCATTTTTTCCCATCTTCTCTCTTTGTCTTTTGGAGTTTTTACATGTTAGGAAATGAAAATAGTGTCCTTTCAAGGAGAGCTGAAGGGAAGTTGTGATAGATTTATACAGTTAATCCTGCATATTGAACTGCAAGTCTATAATTTCTTTAAAGACAACCATGAATATAACCTTGGCCTAGTAGCATACAAAATTAATGAAAAATTTAATAATTTATGATTTGTAAATCACTGTCAAATAAGGTAATGTGTTTATTTAAATGTGACAATTCTTGTAGGATAACTTATCAGCATCCCTACTGATGAATATCCTTATGGACAAGAAGACAAAAGCTATAGACATTTTTTTTAATAACTGAATTTTATTTTTTTCTGTGCTGACTATAGAGATTAAATTATATTTAAGTTCGTGCATCTGGGATTCAGTGTTAAGTGTGACTAAAAGTAATTCTGTTACTTTTCTGTTATATCTGTGTCTGGGTCACCCAGCAGACAGATACAGTGAGTGCTCACAGGGTGCCAGCGAAGCTGGAATGCACACACATGTACATGCACATACATGTACACGCACATATGTGTTAATTTGGGTTCTTTGGGAAGTAGATATAATCAGGTGTGCATGCGATTTATTGGTGGAAACACCTGTGTAGGTTAAAGACAGAGTTGGAGAAGGTCGAACACCTTTGAAGCAGAGGGAGAAGGAATGGGTAAGCAGAGTCTCAGGCGGTAGTATAGTTCCAAAGGGTCAGCCAAGTTGACGTCAGTCCTCAAACTTAAGTGACCCACTGGGAGCTGCAATGGGACTGTGTTAGTATTTCTGTTGTGCTCAGTCGTTGGCTAAACTTGGCCTTAATACAGACGCCGTGGTGGAGCTGTACTGATGAGTTAATATGGACACAGTGGGGTCAACAGGTGAGACCATTAGCTACCTTTGTTCCCTGTGGCAGGAGATCCGAGGGGCACATTTTCATGGCTACCTGACAATAATTTTTAAGAGTAGATATTTGAGTCATGATGGAAATATTTACATGATTTTCATGAAAAAATATAGTTTTCCTTTCTTACATTTATTCTATAGGCCATTTTTTAAAAAGTTATATAAAGATATATAAGCCCTGTGATTCATTCAGCCTATAGGGTCTTAATTATGCCTTGGCTAATAAAGACAAGAATCACTCCGTTTTCTCTCTTTCCTGATCTGTCTTATCTCACTTGACAATATTACTTCGCCAACACCCATGGGCTCTGTGCACATGCCCCCTTAGCAAGTTCTGGCAATATATCTGTGAGATGAAATATGTAAGATTGACTTGCTGCTCTCATTACTGGTAGTGTTTCTTTCAGAAATTAAAGGGAGAAAATGACTACTCTTGATTTTTAAAAAAAGAGACAGCCCTGGCTGGTGTGGCTCAGTGGACTGAGCACTGGCCTGTGAATCAAAGGGTCACCAGTTTGATTCCCAGTCAGGGCACGTGCCTGGGTTGCGGGCCAGGTCCCCAGTAGGGGCCACACAAGAGGCAACCACACATTGATGTTTCTCCCCCTCTCTTTCTCCCTCCCTACCCCTCTCTCTAAAAGTAAATAAATAAAATCTTTCAAAAAAAAAAAACAGAGAGAGAGAAATTACAGCTTATTTAGGCTGAGAGAACAAAGAAAATAAATTATTCTATTGCTAAGTGCTTCCTGTCCTGGGCCTCTGACACTTTCTAGGTGTTTATGTTCTTGTCAATAAGAATAAAGTTGGGGTTCTGCATAATCTCTTATGTCTCTGCAAGCTGGAATGGTCCGGGGCTCCAGCTGAGACTTGGCTGCATGAAGGGCAAGCTGTTTTCTCCTGGTCACTTCTCTCTGCCTCGACCACACTGCACGTCTTAGGCAGTGGTTCCAGCGAGGAGGAACAGCTGGCAAACCGCAAAGCAGCGCCTACTGCTTAGCCAGGGATAAGCTGCAGATGCTGGATGTTTTAAATCTCTGCTTCATGCGGCTCAAGGGAATGTGTTCACTTCCCCATTCTCTCTACTGCCTGTTTCCCTTCTCTCAATGAGAGACGCTTTATAAGCTCGCATCTGGAGAATTTAACAAATTTCTCTTGATGGATTATTCAGACAACACTGTTAGCATTGAAGCCCAGAGAGATATATCCAAATCGATGGGTGTGTTAAGTTGGTCTAAATCTGTACTTTTACTGTATACAGTACTGGGGGGTGGGAGGGAGCAAAGCCCCTCTTCCATAAGTCAAAGAGAATCTGTCATTTCTCCTTTGGTGCTGATCACTTCGCATTGCGTTTCTTTGTTGACTTGTCTATCTCCTTAACTAGACTGTTAGTGCCTTGAGGTCAAGAACTGTGTCTCATTTATCACGCTGTTCACAGCACTGAGCACAGTGCCTGTCACATAACACACATTTGGTTACGTTCACGAAATAACGAGTAAATGAATAAATGAATGAACTTAATAGATAAGTGGTTAAAGATTGTTGAATTACAGTTCTATGAAAGTTTCCAAGAGCTCTTTTTCTAATGGAAGTCATCTTGCTATTTTCAATAACCTTCTAACAAGCAACAAATATGTATTGAGCATTTATTCTGTTCCAGGTACTGCTCAAGGTGTTAATGGTACAATAGTAAACTTGAAAGATTGGGTCCTTGCCTTCCAGAGACTTAGGTACTAGCAGGGAGCCAGAAAATAACCATGTGAAGAATGAATGAATATAATTTCAGGTAGCACTAAGTGCTATTAAGAAGACGGAAGCAGACTGTGGTCATGATGAACGCCTTTTACCAAACCACCTTAGTGCTCCCTCTGGGCGTACCTTAGAATGGCTCTCTTGATGTTACCTATGCCCCTATGACTCACTTTGACCAATAAAATGTGAGCGGAAATGACAGGCATGGCTTCTGGTGGAAGCCGTCAGAACCAGTGCTCTGTTTTCTCTGTCTCCGTCTCCCTGCAGTTACAAGTGATGTTTAGATGGAGGGTGAACGGCCACCCGGATTCCTGGACTGAGGGTACAGGAAGCAGAGCCCACAGCCTGCTTGTGATGGGTATGTAAATTAGGCTCCTGGACGCAGTTCCAACGCGGGTGTTAGGGCATGGGGCTTCCTACAAAACACCAAACACCCCACTAGTGTCTGAGAATTCAGTTCAATTCTGACACCCTCACCTGGAGATAGCATCAGATTCACATGTTAAGGGTTCAGTCCTACAAACTGGTCCTCCACCCCTTCAGATGCCAGTCACAATCCCAGGTGGTTACTGCGCTTCTGACCAACCGGCTGCCAATTGGAGGTGCCGATGGATCCCTCTCACTCAGGATAACGATCACAAGTGCAGGTCGTTACCAGTACTCCTGACCGAGCGACTGTAAATCAGAGGTCCCCACCACCCCTTCACCGTGTTCAATGAATCTGCTGCGCAGGCCCATAGAACTCAAGAAAGCCGTTTACTCGCTAGAGTACTGGTGTCTTATTAAAGGATGTAACTCAGGAGCAGTTGGGTGGGAGGGACGCACAGGACAAACTCCGCCCTCCCTGAAGCTCCAACCCGGAGCGTCTCCAAATCTCGTCCTGCTGGGTTTTTATGAAAACTTTGTTACACAGGCATGATTGATCAAACCATTGGGAGCTAGCAATTGGTTTAACCTCCAGCTTCTCTCCAAATGTTCTAGAACAGCCAATACTATCTCTGGTGGCTTGCCTCATTCAAAAAGACTGAGCAAGGGTCTTTATTTTAAATTGTCATAGGTCCTGCACACAATAGCGTGTGGAGTTAGTGTGGGTAGCTGCAGCTTATCCTTAAGGAAACTAAAATCTCCTCTGGAATCTGTCAGAAGCTTTGAATAAAACCAAGTCAGGTATCAACTAAGTATCAGGTGATATGCTAGGTTCTGGTGGTATACAAAATAAAATATGTGGTCACACTTCTCAAATTACAATGAGAATAACTCTTACTAAATGCCAATACTTATTAGATACTTACTGTGTGCCAGGAACCATCTACTACTTTACCTTCATTACTATTTCATTTAATCTTCTTAATGATGTTATACAGTATGCACTGTCTTTATCTTTATTTCACCAACAGAATATAAAACATAAGGTTTTAGCTGGACTGAAGTTGGATGACCAGTAAGTAGGGAGGTGGGACTTGAACCCCAGCTTGTGTAGATGCCTCCCAACTCAAGCACCTCCCAGTCAGTACCTGCCACGTTGGTAGATGAATTCCCCACCTTACTGGATCTCTCCCTGGGGGATGTGGGAGACTGGAAAGCTTCCTGGATCCAACACAAAGTTCCCACTTCTTTGCTACCAGAAAGCCCTGCAGTTGCCTCCAAGCCTGCCGCCTCCAGAAAATAGAAATGAACAAAAGACCTTCTTTCACTGGGTCAGTCAGATATGACAATCATCACAACATTGCCACGTGGCTGGACAGGCTGGCAGCTGATATCCGTTGGAAGGGGGGCCGGGTCCTGATTTTTAAGATTGGACGGTCATTTGTTACCTGGCTCCATCACTCTCGTCCTCTGTCCGTCACCTGGAGGCCAACCTAGCAGCAGGTCCACCTGGACACCAAATTGATAGCATGCGACTCTTTAACCCAGCCTTCCAGGATGTAAGAGCAAAATACAATGGAATTTGGAATTTCATGAAAGTGCACTTACTGGATAATTAGGTGTTGGGCATTAGGACACTGATCGAGCTGTCCTCAAGTCAATTACCACTATGACTTGGTGGATTTTTCTTTAAACCTCTTATAGACTAAAATATTTGGCTAACTTAGGATCCAGAGCAGTATGGATATTTTTTTAAAGACTTCCTTAGGAACAAACATTCTCTCCAAGAACAGGTAGAATATTCAGCAGAAGAAAAAACTGAATTTTCAATTCTTTTTTGGGCTGTAGACAGTTAGCTTATTCCAACCCAGCCAGCCGCAGCTCGTGTTTGCAAACTGTCTGAGATACGTCAGCTGAAATGATTCACATCAAGAACTGATTGATGCACTACCTTCATTTTACAAACACGTAGATAAGAGGAAGTAAGGCTGGGGAAGGACCATATAGCTTTGAGGGGAAGTGGATTTTAGGTAAGGTAGGCCTGCAACACCATTTAAGAATGCCATGACTCACTCACCAGTGAAAACCACACTATAAATATTCCCTGCGCCGAGCATTGTACCAGCTACTGTGGAAACACTGATGAATCACACATCATTCCTTGGACTTCATGGAGCTCCCAGCTCAGCAGCAAGCTGGTCAGGGAAACTAACGATCATAACACGATATGATAACTTCCACCCTGGAAGCTGATGCTGCACCAGAGTGTATCCAGAATCAACCGGTTGTACTCGGCACAGATTTCCACAAAGTCCCTCTGGGCATTGCCTTCAAGGGAAACAGCTGGGCATCGTAATCTGCCTTCAGAGACTTCCTGCAAATCCGAAATTGAGGATAAGCCCTCTTGACAAGAGTTATTTTAAGAAGTTTGTGAGTTTTTGTTTGCTTTTCTTGTCTGTTACTTTCAGTTTTACATCCCACAGGTGACTGAAATCGTACGATTCTAAACTTTTTCTGACTGACTTATGTCACTTAGCCTGCTGTGTTTGAGGTCCACCCATGTGGCCGTAAGTGGCAGTATTTTACTTTTTCTTATGGCTGAGTAGTATTCCACTGTGTATATGCACCACATCTTCAAACAAAAACTAATAGGCACAGACAACAGTATAGTGGTTGCCAGCAAAAAGGGGGTTAGGAAATGGTAAATGGGGGCCAAATACATGGTGATGGAAGATGATTTGACTTGGGGCGGTAGGTACACGATGCAATATACAGATTATGCCTCATAGAAATGTGAATTTAAAATCTATATAATCTTATTAACCAACATTATCCCAATGAATTTAATTTAAAAAAAAAAAAGAAATTTAACCAGCAGAAAATACTCTGTTAAGAACTAGCCATATAGACCACCTGAGGTACTCTGGAGACTGGGGGTTTTGGGGTGACTTCAGTCTATTGGTGCTTTATCCCTTTTCCCAGGTGGTCCTAGGAGAGCTGGGCTGGGTTGCTTCAGTGTGCAGTGTTCCAGCGCCCCAGGCCCCCTCCAGTGCACAAACTCTTAGACATGACCTGCAATTCCCTCTCCCACTCAATTTCAGCCAAAACAGCTTCTTTTGTCTCTATTAGTCAGTCAGTTCTGGTCTCCATGCCCTGTGACCTGGGTTGCTCTTCAGCATGGCCAGAGGGGAGAAAACTTAACTGTTACTTTGTCTCCACCCTCCTTTTTGCGCTTCCCCTTTGTTAGAGAGGGTTTCTGTGTATCCACTGAATTTTGAAGGCCCACTCAGTCCCACCCTTGTTCACACAAGGCTGTTTCAGTCTCGCCGCATTAGTTTGTGACTTACCCCTAACACGGATGCTGCTGCCAGCAGTAGGCTGATCCCAAGGTGCCTTGCCGGAGACTGACACGACTGAAATCAATCACTGCATCCCGCAAGCCCTGCCTTATAGTGGGCGTGATGCTTTTCAGATAGGGAGCTGCAAGGGCAAAGGCCCCTAATGATAGCAGCTGTGATGTCGAAGGTGCTGAGGATTGTGAGAAGGAAATGAGGCAGTACAGAATAAAAATGTCATCTGTTGTGATCTGGCATGGTTTCAGGCCCATGGTAGCATCTTTGCGTTTATTTAAAAATGCATGATTGATGAGGAAGAAAACGGACATGCCAATAGTGGTTGAGTTTCTGATGTGAGCCACTGTGCTGGATGCTTTCTGATATCCCCTAGGGGGCTCAAAGCTACCACGTGCTATGGGTAAGTTCTCCAGAGCTCTCCTTCCGGGGCTCATGGCTCACCTGCTTAGCAGCTGTGTGATCCCGAGCGAGTTATTTAATCTCCCTGTGACTCAGTTTCCTCATCTGTAAAATGGGCCTAAGAAAAATGCCTTCTTCTTAGGGCTGTTGTAAGAATTATATGAGCTCATGGGTGAAGCACTTAACGACAGTTCCTGACATATGGAAGCCCTCTCTACATTTTTGTTTTGTTGGGGCGGGGGGGGCGGTGGAAATTATTATCTTATAGATGAGGATGACCAGAACCAGACAGGTTAAAAAAAACTCACCGAGGCAACCTGGACAGTGGATAGGAATGGCGGCAAACACACGCAAAGTCAGGAGTTCCTGACGGCGCAGTCCCCGCCTTGCCCAAGCACACAGCGTGTGGAACGGGAATCAAGGCCGTGGGGATCATCCAGCCTCCTGGCCTCTCCTGCCACCCCCCGGAGGGTGACCCTGATCACAGAGTCTCAAGAGTAACAATCGCTCGGCAGCATCCTTCCCGCTGGACCTCGATGGCTCCTCCTCTTCTTTAAGTCTGCAACATGTGCAGTTTCTGAATGGACGCGTTCAGGCCTCATTGGGAGATGCCCGTGTTTAGCCTCACAAAATCTCTAAATGCTTCAAGGTAGTGTTGTTATCGGTTCCTCTTGATCTCCTCAGTAATGCACGTTTTTTTTTTCACTTAAGTCTTCTATTTACTGCTGCAAAATGTCCCCCACATTTATTTTGTGGTTGTCAGAGGATTTAGGTTTCAGCACACACCCACACAGGGGCACCCTAGAGTCTTAGCCAAAGGTTTTGTACCAGATCCTTTAATTCCGACATACATTATTTGACTCTTCCTGATGACTTTCCCTTTAAATTATGGTTTCACGCTGCTGTTTTGTCTCTGCAGATGGTAAACAGACCATTCTCTATCCATCTGGTGCGGGCACTCTGGATATTTTTGGCTTGAAAGTTCAACGAGGGGGAATTCAATTTCTGTCGGTCATTATCTTTCTTGCCCTCTCCCTCTGCCTCTCTGTTTGGTCCATGCTCATCAGCTTCCCATCTCCGTGGGTCTGGAACCTGTGTTATCCCCGAGTTGCAGCCTTCTGGTAGTTGTTCCGAAACAACAGCCCAAAGGAGAGAGAGGAAAGAAAACAGAAAGAGAGACTTTGTCGGTACGATCATTTGAGAAAACAAATAACTCATGGCAACGTATTTTGCTTGTTCCAAATTGGTTTGGAGTTGGTTGACTCATGGAAAATGCCAAAAGACAAATGGGGCCCTGTAAGAATGAATGTGAAGTCTGCATGTTTACAAACAGGCTTGTACGTGTTCTGGCTAGGAGGGCAAACACTCTCTGCCTACTACTCATTACAACATGATTTGGCTGGGAAAATTGTCCTTTCTCAAGACTGTGATCAAATGAGCTGCTGATAGATGAGAAAGAATAAGTTAGGAAGGCTGGAATTCTTGAACGAGAAACATGCAAGAGGCCTTAGAGGCACTCTAACCTGAGACCCTCACTTTACAGGTGAAAACAGAGCATGCGTGGCTTGACCGAAGTCCCGCCAGCTGTTGAGTGACACAGCCCATGCTAAAGTCCAGCTGATGACTTGGTTAATTGCTCTGTATTGGTAGACTGAAATAAAAACGAATGACATCTAGAATTTTTATTTGATTTTTCAGGAGTTGGGGGTCTAATACATAATTTCAGCAAAAACAAAGATTCAAGTGACTTTAGACCCAAAATAGATACTCTTTTATATACTGGTTTCCAAATTGCACTCCAGGGAGCCTCCAGCACCCCCAGAGGTGCTTCTGAGACCACAGGCAGCTGGGGGAGAGTCTGGAGTGGAGGGAACTCTGGCCGACTCCGCCCTCCACTCCTCCCCTGCCCCAGCCAGCATCCATGATTAAATTAAAGCGGCTCAGTCTTTATAGTTGTATACTTTCCTTCTTAGGCCTTATCTTAGAAAAGCACATTAAGAAGAGTGGGTTAGGTTCCATTAGCCCATTTGCAGAGGAGCAGAGAAGGAAGTAATTTTCTCAAAGTCGTTAATTGAGATAATGGCAAAACTGGAACAAGATCACAGGTCTCCCAACACCTCATGCAATGGAACGCCACTCACTCGGACTGCTGCGGAGGAGTCCTTTGATCCCAGTTTTACAGGGTCAACGCTGGCTCTCAGGGCTTGTTTGCCCTGTCTGGCCCGGGGCGGGTTGCTATTTAAATCAGAAGTGCCCATCAAATGAAAGAAACCAAGTTTTAAATGGCCCATTCAGGGACGAATCTAAAAATAATGGAACAATGGAGGGATGGGTTTTCCTCTACCTACTAAGAAGGGAAGACCAAACAAGTCCTAAAGGAGAAAAGATGCAAATCCAACAAAGAAGGCAGGAGATCACAAAGGAGACAGGAACGGGGTATCGGATGCAAGGGGGTGGGCAGAGTACGGGGTCAGGCGTTCCTGGCGGGTGTCAGGTGACAATCAGGTGGTGGCAAGGGAGTTAAGAAAGATGGTGACTAAAAGCCAGGAGGAAAATAAATAAATAAATAAATAAAAGCCAGGAGGGAAGGGAAAGAAGGGCAGTTGGCTGGCGCAAGGCCAAAGGGCTGGATCCTGAGTGGTCAGCTTTTGGCCAATTTCCATGAGCCTTTGGACACACAACGAACTGTGCCCAGGACCTTCCAAACAACCACTGTAGCTGGAGGCTGGTCAGTCCACACATTCTGGGGGCTATTGCCCCTCCCTTTAAATTGTCCCTTATACTTGGACAACCTGTTATTCTTAACTTTGGCACGGCTTAGATTTTTTCCAATTCTGTTCAGGTCTCTGCAACTGACACCATATCTTCAGGGTCCTTGGAATTTTTTACTGAATTTAAGATACGACTACCTAGATCATCCTCAGGGCAAGAAGTGTCCCGTTCCAGCGCGGGACCAAAGTACACGAGGAGAGTGAGTGTGGTCGACGTAAGCGGATTAGGGTGAACCCTTCCTTGTTTTGTCTCCTTAAAACAAAAGTGAAGACCGTGACAAAAGTACGATGCTTTTTAATGTGACCCATGATACTGTCAGAGAGTGCATCTTTGTTTCTACTCTTCTTTCTTTCTTAAAACTGCACAGCTTCACTCTCCGCCATGTGACTTTGCAAGCATCAGTAGCTGTTATTAGAGTAGATAAAACCATGGATGTTGGGCTTGGCCATGGGATTTACTTTGAATGTTAATGGACTTGTCATCATGGGACTTACCGATGTATTTGTACTGAACGCACTGTGGTAAACACTGTGGACTCTTGGGTTTCCGCTATTCGCGATAAGGATGAGGTCTGATTAGCCACCTGTTCAGGTAAATGGAGACTGGAGTGGACACGAACCCAGACTGTATCCTCATGCAAGTCTAGCTAACCCTCAACGAATGGGATCAGTAGCAGAATCCCAGCTAACCTACAGATCTGGCAGCAAGAAAAATCAATGTCTGTTGTTGTAAGTTGCTGAGGTTTTACATTTCTTTATTATGCCTCATTATTGCTGTTTGATTTGGGTAGCATTCAGTCAAAAGTACTGCATCATGGGAGAAAGCACAGTGGTTAAGAGCTTAGCTCTGAAGTCGGAACGGTGGAGTTTGAGTTTTGACCGTGTTATGTAGAGCAACACCATACTGAGAAAATGAATTGAGTACCCCGTGAAAAATGTATTTGTAACTTCCCAATCTGTCCTGGTGGTGCTTTCGCCTGCCATCATTCATGGACACATGCAGAGGGGTGGAAACTTTGAGTCACCTGACCTGCATGTTCCCAGCTGAGGTTGAACCAGCCATACTCTGGCTTCTCGATTCAGCTCTCATACTGTGAACTAATGTCCTTTTGGGGGTCTATCTAGTGCCTTGTCTTTTGCATTTGCATGCTCTTCTGTTGGTGAGTTTACAGTTCAAAATGGCCCCCGGCTGCAGTGCTGAAGTGCTAGCTATTGTTCCTGAGTTCAAGGAACAATAGGCATATCAAGCAGTGATGGGCCTTCCGGAGAAATTAAGCATGTTAGATAAGCTTCATTCAAAGCATAAATTGTAGTGCTCTTGACCGTGACTTCAATGTTAATGTATCAACAATATACATTAAATGAGGTCTCTTGAAACAGAAATGCACAGGAAACAAGGTTAGATATTGATCAGTTGAAAAAATATTGTAACCAGAAATTCACAGGAACCTAACCTTGTATTTCCCCCAGAAGCAGCAAATGAGAGTATTCACTAATTCAGTGACTAACAACTGCCCTGAATAATGAGAATCGACTTTCTGGAATGTAACTACCACGAATAATGCGAATTGACTGCACTTACCTCATAAGGTTCTTGTTCAAGTTAAATAAGATAATAAGTTATGTGACACATTTAGAAAGGTGCCTTAGAGCATAGGAAATATTTGTAAATATTACCTATGATTTAGTCATGCTCAAGAATCTATATGGCAATCATAAGAAACATATGTAAGTTGGACTGTAGTGATGTGGGTGGGGTTACTGACATGTTTATAGACAGGGCTTTCCTAGATTCTGCAACAGGGAGAGATTAAGACCGAAGGCGACTATCCATATTTTGGATATTAGCTCCTTGTCGCAGCTGTTGTTTGCAAATATCTTCTCCCATTCAGTTGGTTGCCTTTGTTTTGTTGGCAGTTTCTTTTGCTGAGCAGAAGCTTTTTAGTTGGATATAGTCCCACTTATTTATTCTTGCTTTTACTTCCCTTATCTTTGAGGTCAAATTAATAAAATCCTCTCTAAGACCAAGGTTAAGTTTAGTACCTATGTTTTCTTCTATAGAAAAAGAAATTTAAGGCAACAGTGAGAAAAATAAGTAAGACTGAAGGTGGTTAACATGTAAGGCCAGTACAGGGACTGGAAATCATGTCATCGAAAGAATTTTACCCAGGGATCCAAAGAGACCAGCAGATATTTTGAAAAGAGTTTGGACCCTATGACTGCTATTATGGATAATCTGAAACCTGAAAGGTCTGGTCCGCTGGTTTACTTCTTTCACTGGTTGAAAGATCTTAACCAGGGCATTCTTCTGGGAGGTCACAGTGACCGGAGAGAGCCAGGAGTTCTTATTTCTTGCGTTTCCTGAACAACATGGAGATAAAATTGTTGCCATAGTCTGATAAGCTGTAGCTACTGTTGAATCAAAACTGAACAAGAGAATACAAACAAGAACCACCCAACATATCCCAGACAACCACCAAAATGTGAGAGATAATGATAAATTGATATTGGTAGCTATGAGGTTTGGGGGTGATTTGTTAGGTGACCAACTCTTCCTTTTTTTAGTTTTAGGGTTTTTTTTTTTTTTCAGGATGCAGAAATTTCAGTGCTAACACCTGGATGTTTCAGGCAAACCAGGATGATTTGTTAGCAATAGATTATTAAAACAGACCCAGCAAAGTTAAGAAACTGTCCTATTGATCACCGTTGTTGAATGGTGATTATGTTGGGGCTAAAAACCTGCCACGTGGGCTGCAATATGTCTTAGGCTATTCCACCTCAAGGATCGAATCAGGATCTTAGACTGATTCAACCTTGAATGCCTTTCCAACTCTACAGTTCTGTGTGTCTCTTGGTCCTTTTGTGAGACAACAAGATCCGAGCTCCTTCTACTAATTCTTCTGGTCTTGGCTAAAAAGTCTCATTATTCCCAAAGTGATCTGGAGAATCCTGTTCCTCCCCTGGATGAGGTGACATTACTATGACATCAGGCACACGCTTTGTGATGATCATTTTTGTAATTACTCAATTAAAATCTATTTTCCCTGCTAGATAAAGCTGGCTATTGAATACTGAGTCCTGCACAATACTATGTTGAACATGTTGCTTAAACATTGGTTAGAATAATAAATTCATTAAAACTCTACATACTAATTTTAAATTTACTTTAAAATATGAGGGAATTGATTTTGATACTGTTGAATGTCAACATTGTATTTCAGGATTGATGTAGTTTAATTTTTTTATTTTTCACTGTAGGCAAGATAGATAGGAAAGCATGAATTGGTCAATTTCTGCTTCATCTTTGGAATATTGATCAGCTGAGAAAAAGATTGTAAACAGAGACTCACTCCTTTGGAATACAGACCCAAAAGGAAGGAAATATATGATATTCCTTCCTTCCAAAAGGAAGTATTCTCATGATATTAGAGCATGTGAAGGGAAAATTATATATTAAAACATATTTAAATTGAACATTTGAAAGAGCTATCCTAACAAAGCCTTTCTGTTTCTGTTATGTTTTGCAATGTAAACAAAATTGGGTTTTTTTGAACCTTAACATGTTTAAGTGTGTGACATATTTTGGGTGAACTTTCTTTCTGACGGGACTATTGAACTCCATTTGGAGTGTATCCAATTATTGCAAATCCTGTTTGTAACACCAAAATTCCAAGAAAATAAGAAGAAAAATAGTTTTAAAAGAGTAGTTTCCATGCCAAAAAGCCCAACTCTTGTTATCTTGACTTCGAGAAAATCCACTGGCTTTTTGCTCCACTGAGAATCAAGACCCCCATTAAACTCAGCAATTTTAAATGACAATTAAAGAACATTTTTAAAATCAAATAACAAAATAGGCTGATAAATCTGAATAGGTTAGAAAATTGAGTTGGGAGATAATGGCGAACCAGTCTTATTTTTGCAGTGATTGTGTGAAGTTTAACAAGGCCTGCATTTGTCTTTCTGTGCCTAACAAAGTAATAGTTTACCAAAGTAGAGACTCTTGTGTTCCAATTATGTTGATTTTTTTTAAAAAATGAAATCACATTGCTCTTGGGTCTGAAAGTGTCATCTAGAATCCCTTGTCTTATTTGACAGATGGGGCACTGAGCCCCATCATGGACAGATCTGAAAGGATCTTCTTCCAGAAAGTTCCAGATAGTTGCAGAGAGCTCCAGAGAGTTCAAGGCATTGCTGAAACTAAAAGCCAGGTGAACCATTTTCCAGCTCAGTATTTTTTAGCTGGTTTATTGGTTTATCTGTATTTTTGTTTTTGAGGATGCAAAGAGATGAAGGGGGGAGGAGAAAGAGGGCTGAAAAAAGGTATTTCATTTCCAGGTTATTCCAGGCAGCCTTATTTACAGGTCTGAGACTATATTTTAGTCATGGTATTTCAGCCCTGTTTTGAGGTTAATATTGTAATAAAAGTACTTTTCATGCTATTTATAAAATCTTTATACATACATTCTTAGTGTTTATATACAGTTTTGTTGCGCACAGGTGGCATTATTTGTCAGATTGAGCCATGCGGCACTGCCACTGTGGTGGCTTAAATATGACCAGCACTAGCAATTTCTTACCCCTCAGTTTGTAACTATTCCACGTCCCAGGTCCTGTGTAGGTGTTTGAATGAGCTGCACTGGATATTTTGAGGGAAATGCCCCTTCGATATACTCAGTCTTGCCACAAACATCACCCACGTGTTAGAGTGTTGCCAACCACTTTCCTCCGGGGAGCAGGAAGCCTGGTAGTCAGAGGCTCCAGGGTGGCTGGGAGGACCTAGTGAAACACTGCCCAGGCCCAGGGAGAACGGCAAGCCCTTCTTTCAAAGCGTTCCCACTCACAATTTGTGGCGCCCTGGCAAGGCCAGAAAAACGCACTCCTCTGATTCGGATATGGCTGTACCGCTCCTCTGCAGAGCTAGTTGGTCATAGGTTCTACCTTTCACCTGCATTGACAGTATCTGCAGCTTTTGTCCTCGTCTGTCAGCGTCTGCCCATCACGCATGACCCCAACGCCCCGTAACGACCGTGCCGTATTTGAGCACGTTAAGGGACTGCTATTTGGAAATAGTTCCTTAAGGGAGATTTCTGAAAGGAATTTCTGTGCCAATAAATAAAAATATTCTGAAGGCTCTTCCCATGGGTTGCCAAATTGATTTCCACAAGCCTATTAGCAGTGTTACACCCACCAGTAATTGATCAAAGAGCTCATTTGCCCGCATTATCACCAGCATGAGGCTGTGTCCTTCGGAGGTTAAAACCTGTGTTGGTTCTTTTGGTGACTTAGTTTGATATCCTGAGGTCTTCTCCACCACATCGAGTGGTTCAAGCACAAATGGTAATTGCCTATTTCTTACCTCCATCCTCTCGGTCTTGGCAGAGGTCTAAAATTTGGGGGCAGACACTTGTAAGGACTCAGGAAAGAACAGGTTGCCTTCTATACTGCTGCCTTTGGACCTTCAGCTGGCCAGCATGTTTTTCCAACCATTGGAGTTGATTTTCCAAGGCGAAATAACAGCTTGACTCTCTACCATTACTTTTGAGTTCAGAAATGCTTAGAGATTTAAAAATGTTCCCTGCAGCCAAGATGGGGGCGTAGGTAGGCAGACACACTGTGCCTCCTCGCACAACCAAAATAAAGACAACAAAAATTTAGAAACAAAAAACAACTAGTACTGACAGAAAATTGAACTGTATGTAAGTCCAACAACCAAGGAGTTAAAGAAGAAACATTCATCCAGACTGGTAGGAGGGGTGGAGTTGGGCAGCTGGGTGGAGTGGACCCAGTGAGGCTGCGGATTGTGGAGGGGCTTGGCACACAAGGCGGCCCCACACTCGCATGCAGATAAACCAGGCGAAACTGGGGAGCGAGACAGACCGAGCAACCCAGTGCTCCAGCGCAGGAAATAAAGCTTCAAAACACCAGCTGAAAACACCTGTGGGGGTTGAGGTTCTGGGAGAAACTCCCAGCCTCACAGGAGAGTTCGTTGGAGAGACCCACAGGGTCCCAGGATGTACACAGACCCACCCACTGGGGAATCAGCACCAGAAGGGCCCAGTTTGCTTGGGGGAAGTGGCGGAAGTGACTGAAATCTGTCAGAGAGCTGAGCAAGTGCCATTGTTCCATCTCAAACCCCTGCCCCACATACAACATCACAACCCAGGGAAGTGGGTTGTCCCACCCAGGTAAACACCTAAGGCTCCACCCCTCACTACCTAACAGGCACAACAAGACAAAAAAAATGGCCCAAACAAAAGAACACATCAAAGCTCCAGAAAAAATACAACTAAGCAACAAAGAGATAGCCAACCTATCAGATGCACAGTTCAAAGCACTGGTGATCAGGATGCTCACAGAACTGATTGAATTTGGTCACAAATTAGATGAACAAATGAAGGTTATGCTAAGTGAAATAAAGGAAAATGTACAGGGAACCAATAGTGATGGGAAGGAAACTGGCACTCAAATCAATGGAGTGGACCAGAAGGAAGAAAGAAACATCCAATCAGAAAAGAATGAAGAAACAAGAATTCAAAAAACTGAGGAGAGGCTTAGGAACCGCCCGGACATCTTTAAACGTCCCAACATCCGAATTATAGGGGTACTAGAAGGGGAAGTGGAAGAACAACAAGTGGAAAACTTATTTGAACAAGTAATAAGGGAGAACTTCCCCAGTCTGGCAAAGGAAATAGACTACCAAGAAATCCAGGAAGCTCAGAGAGTCCCAAAGAAGTTGGACCCAAGGAGGAACACACCAAAGTACATCATAATTACATTACCCAAGATTAAAATGAAGAAGAGAATCCTAGAAGCAGCAAGAGAAAAGGAGACAGTCACCTACAAAGGAGTTCCCATCAGACTGTCTGCTGATTTCTCAAAAGAGACCCTACAGGCAAGAAGGGCCTGGAAAGAAGTATTCCAAGTCATGAAAGGCAAGGACCTACATCCAAGATTGCTCTATCCAGCAAAGCTTTCATTTAGAATGAAAGGGCAGATAAAGTGTTTCTCAGATAAGGTCAAGTTCAAGGAGTTCATCATCACCAAGCCCTTACTATATGAAATGTTAAAGGGACTTATCTAAGAAAAAGAAGATAAAACACATGTATAGTAAAATGATAGCAAACTCACAATTATTAACAACCACACCTAAAACAAAAAGAAAAACAAACTAAGCCAACACTAGAACAGGAACAGAACCACAGAAATGGAGATCACGTGGAAGATTAGCAACAGGGGAGTGGGAGGAGGAGAGAGGGGGAAAAGGTACAGAGAATAAGTAGCATAGACAGTGGGTAGAAAATAGACAGGGGGAGGGCAGGAATAGTGTGGGAAATGTAGAAGCTAAAGAACTTATAAGTATAACACATGGACATGAACTGAAGGGGGGTAATGTGGGTGGGAGGGGGTGTGCAGGGTGGAGGGTCGTGAAGGGGGAAATAGGACAACTGTAATAGCATAACCAATAAACTATATTAAAAAAAGGTCCTTGCCTGTAAACTGAGGACTGTGCTGATAACATTTAGGGTTGGAGAGAAAGCATGGTGTTTTTTCAATGCTTGTGAGTCATTATTGGGGTTATTAGCTAATATTTACCTAATAATATTCACTCATGCCCATGTCATTTTATATCTCTAACAAGCTGCAGCATGGGAAGAATCCATGGGGAGTTCTCGAGGATGAGCCAGCTGTGTGGTTTAGGAACTCAGTCAATAACATGGAGTAGTGGGAAGAACCGGGGATGTAGGACGGCCCTGCTTGAGGCTGGATTGGCCTCTATCGATTACTAGCTCCGTGGATTTAGAAAAGCCTCTTTTTATTGCGGAGCACCAGCGTCCTCATCCCTGAGCATGGGGTGGCCGAGGAGAGTCATGACATCATTGATGTAACGTACCTGGTGCAGTGGGGGAACACAATCGGTGCTAACGAGGGAGCATACAGTGTCATGGCTTAAGAGCAAAAGCTGCAGGAACCTAGATCTGAATTCAAATGTTATCTCCATTGGAATTATTTTTGGAACTCTCTGGAATTCAGTTTCTTCATTTGGTAAAATAGCAATACCTTCATTGCTGGGCGTTGTGAAATATTAGTCATAATGCATGTGGATTGCTTAACCTAGTGCCTGATATACAGTAAATGATAACTGAATGGTGCTTATTCATATTATAAGATCATTGCATTTTCCCTCACTCTGTTTTTGTCTAGCACTAAGAATGCAGTCACAGGTCCCTTTTTCAATCCAGATATTAATATATACCTCGAGGTGCTTTGCAAGCCCTAGCAGCTTGTCAAAGATGAACACTGCGTGTCACTTTGATCTACTGTTCTTTTCAGAGTGCTGTCAGGGTGGCAGGTTGTTTTTCTGTATGTGTCACAGAAATACATAATAACGGATGTTAATCCTTAAGGCGCTCATGCTATGAACGATGTCCAACTGCTGCCATTCCCAAAGCTGGCCTTATTTACGCCTTAAGCACTCTTAATTAAATCCCCCTTTTTACCACTTCAATGTTTGACCTTGAAAATGAAACGTTAACCAAAAAAAAGACTGTATGTATGTATTTGTATGTACAGATATTCATAATGACATATGATAGATGATGGATGGATGGATGGATAGATAGATAGATATTGAGTAATTTGTCCAAAGTTACACAACTAGTAAGTAGAAGTGTAGGGATTCAAGAAATCTGGCCCCAAAGCCTGCTCTTTATCCGGTGTTTATTTTCTCTATTCCCAAACAGATACGGAGTATTCCTTTCAGGGTTATTATAATCGATTCACGTAACATATTTATTTTCAGATGGTGACCTCAGGCATTCTGAAAAAATCTTTTGCTGGCATTGCAACCTGTTTAATTCAATAATTCCTACACATTTTTATGTGGAGGGACACTTAGAACAGGCAACCGCACCGACGGTGGGGCCCCAGATAGAGAGCAGCCCCTCTAGAAAGAATGGTTTCATAATACAAGCATTTTTTGAGATGGCGTGTTCTACACAGCATATATTCACAGGCAGAAGGGTCTTGCTGCTGTCTTACAGGGCAAAGACTATGGAAAAATTCCATTTCCGAGAACATACGACAGAGCTAGCTTTCGGCACTATAGAATGGATAAAAGGAAGACAGCTTCAGGCTGCACTTTTTTTTTCTTTTTTAGAGTTTCTGATGCCCTTTAGAGAAAAAAGCACTGTGCGGTCCTCATTTTATCAGAACTGCTGTTGGTCTACTTGGATCACTCAGGAAGATAGGAGGTGATTACCGATATAAGTTCAGTGCAGCTGATTCAAATAGCTCGTTAACCCTTCCAATACTTTAAGATGTCCACAATTTAAGATTTTATAAAGCAGTAAGAGGATATTTATGTAACAGTAAATATTACTGGGGCAGAAGTAGTCTTAGAATTTTACATAAACATAAACGAACTCCACACAACCAAAAAACTGGAAATGTAACAGCCAGAACAGTCTGCTGTTGATCAACAGTGCCACCTCACTGTACCATCACGGTTAGGACTGGCGAAGATCAGCGTCGGCAGCCCACGCCTTACCAGGCCCACGCTGCGTGGAACTCTCCACCCGTTTAAATAAATCAGCACGGAGTGGAGCTCTCCACTAGTTTAAAGGCTGTAATGATACATATTCATTGTTCTATAATTTATTCTATAAAAATCTTGTGGCATGATATTTAAATAATTTTTACCAAATTTTTATACTAAGGTATACTTTTTCATGCCGTTAATTCTCCCTTTCTTTAGTGTGAGGCAAGTTTGGAGACATGCATGCGGTTTTGTAAGCACCAGCAAAGTTAAAACGTGAAGATACAGTACCTGTCCGTCACCTCCCCAAGCTCTCCCCGTCCCCCTCTGTAGTCAGCTCCTCCACACTTGCCCAGTGACCATAGGAAGCATGCGTCATGCAGGCTTTTGTGTCCCATTTTTTCATTAGTGTAATTCATTTAAGAATCCTCCATGCGCTTGAGCATTGTTCTTTCCTTCTGCTTGGCAAATAGGATTCCATTGTACGGCTGTGCCACAGTTCGTTTATCCGGTCATCAGCTGAAGACCACTTAGGTATTTCCAATATCTGGCTATTAGTAACAAAGCCATTATGAATATAAACATCAAAGTTTCATGCAAATAAAAGTTTTCATTTCTCTGTTTTGAATATTCCAGAGTGAATTGGAGTTGTATGGTCCTCATATATATAACTGTATAAGAAACTGCCAAACTTTTTTCCAAGAGGCCGTCCTATTTTGTACTCCCATGAAAGATGTATGAAAATTTCACTTATGTACATCCTTGTCAGCATATGGTATTATTATATATTTTAGCTATTCTAATAGGGGAGTAGTAATGTCTCACTGCGGCTTATGTTGCATTTCATTAATAGCTAGTAATGTTGAGCATTTTTTAATGTGCAGTGTCTGTTTACATCTTTTATGTGTGTGTATGTGTATATATATATTTAGATTGGGTCATTTCTTTTTCATTATAGAATTTTAAGAGTTTTTTATATTTTCAAATACTTTCTCCCAGTCTGTCTTGCATTTCCATTATCTTAATAGTGTTTATCTATCAGCAGAAGTTCTTGATTTTAATAACATTTAATCTATTGATGTTTTCTTATATGGATTGTACTTTTGTTGTTATGTCTAAGAAGTTTTGCTTAATCCAAGATGAAAAATATCTTCTCCCATGCTTTCATCTAGAGATTTTATGGTTTTAGGTTTTGTATTTCAGCTTATTACCCGACTCGAACTTTCTTTACTGGGGAAATTTTGTCGATGACTGACCCTAAGTTCCAGTGGGCTCATAGAAGGGCTCCTGCGATACAGGTGGGGTGGACGATGGATCCCAAAAGGGAACAGACACGGTTCGTACAGAGCGGAGGTGTCCAGAGATGTTCGATGTCCTGGCAGCCTGGTCTTCCTGTGGGGCTGACATCAAGAGGTGCAAAGTGTGTAGCGAGATTCACCCTGATGGGCTCCAGATTCACAGGGAGAGTGGAGATGTGAGTGCGGGAGAGTTTCCAGATGGAGGGTTTTGTTTTGCCAGGATCTTGCAGTTACGCCAGTAGTCCTGGTCTGCCGACTCTGGACTTCTTTTAAGTGAGAAACTCATTGGTTTCAACTTATGTTATTTTGGGCTTTTCCTCAAGGTACAACCAAACTGAGTTATGCTTGATAGAGTTTGCCTCTGCGATGCACTCTGAGGGTAGAAACCAGAATTTAACCACTTGGGCTACAGTATGTCATCTATATTGAGCTCTGACGGTGAGATGAATTAGCATAAGATAATTCATGGATCCAGAACATATTTCCCTTCATTTACTCCCAAGAACTTAGATTTCCTTTCCCAGAAATACTTAAAAACTTTTCAAACAATGTGCTCAATTTGGGTCTTCAGAATATGACCCCACTACCACTAGCCACTGGAGAAATTGCTTTGGTTTCGCAAAGTTAATAGAAGATTCATTCTCTTGTACCTTTAATGCCAGTCAGCTCTTTTACATGGTCAGTTTTCCTAGGAAAGGGGGTTATTATGTTAAATCAGTAATTAAGCTGAAGCTTCTGTTCCTCAGGCTTTAGTTTCCAAGTTGTCACGTTCAGGTAAACTAGTGCCTTAGAAGTAGCAAACACAGGAATAATGGCAGAGTTGAAAGCCAGCAGGCCTGGCCCCTTGACAGACGAAGCCAGTGGTCCCAGCATCTCAGCACGTCTGTGGCCTCTCAGCAGGGCCATCCATCAGCACCTGCCTGGAAGGGGCCAGGCGTCCTGAGTCCTGTTGTTCCACGTCTTTGCTTCCAGCTGCCACGCTAACCACGGCAATCATTGTCATGCTTGAGTGGCCTGACATCTCAGGCTGGTCTGGATGCTTGACGGATGCGTTAATCTTGGCCCTGGTGAAGGGCATCATACGTTCCAATTAAGATGCAGCCAAAAACCAGCCCCCAGAACCTGAACAATGTCAGAGGCAATGAGTGTAGAGGACTTGGAGTTAGGTGACTTGAGTTCAAACCCCAGATTTGGTGAGTCTGGAGAAGTCACTTAACTGTTATAAGTCTCTGTTTCTTAAGGTACGAATGACCCAGATTCACTTAACTGCTGATGAGTACCTATGAAGAGCTAGAGGCTAGGTTAGAAGGAGACCCAAAAAGGATCTGCCTCAAAGGGTCTCAGAGATTAGAGAAGAAGGTATAGCCTGAGGTGGGTATTATTTTCCCCCATAGGGTTGTTTGTTGAAGGAGTTCAATGAGATGACATATATGAAAGGACTTTGAAGCTAAAATACTCAATTAGTATAAACTGATGCTATAGCACTTGAAAATGATAATATCACGAATCACTAGGGGAACATTTAATGCAAGTTTAAATTTATTAGAGATGCTCTAAGACTTGGTGTGGTAAAGGTTTATATTATTCACCCATATTTTTTTCTCCAATTCTTCCTGGCCAATGGGAGATGTCCACTTCTCCACCTGCTTGTTGTTAGACCAAGTCATGTGACTAGCCTTGAGCAAAGAGATGTCAGAAGTAAGGGGCATTATTTCGGGCTAAACTATGTAATTGCTGGTGAGAAGTAGCCTTGTGCTCAGCTTTGGCCATCGAGGATGACTTGGTTTCCAGGTGGTGCTTGCTGAAGGATACTGGGATCTTTGTGGGCTTGAATTTCCTGGAGATTTTTCTAGATCCATAGGAATTTTTTCAAGATCAATAAGTCTATTTCTGTTGGTTTAATCCATTGTTTTGGATGTTGTTTTTAATGCCTTCATCATAGATTAACTTAACTCAATACATTTAGTAGCTTTCAGGTGTTGATCTGGTGAAAGGAACTCTACAGAATCCGTCCCGCTTGAAACCAAGAAGCCATGTTGTGGTGTTATAATGGAACCAGTTTTATTTCCGTGAGAGGCCTGAGTTGATCTTTCATCTGTTGCCTATGACTAGTGCCACCTCTTCATTGCTGAAGAGGCTGCCTTTCTCCCTGGTCCTTGGGTTGACCAAGTGTTAAAGGTTCACATTTCTGCAGTTAGGTGGTCAAAGGTCTAAATCCTGGCTTTGCCATTCATTCACTTTGTGACCTTGGACCCAGACCTCAACCTAACTCTCCAAACCCCCATATTCTCACCTAAAAATGGATGTTCACAGTTCTTACCAGTCAGGGTTCGGATGGGGATTAAATGAGATGATTCATGTAAACATTTTGCTGATATTTAGTAAGTGATTAAAATCTGGTTCATTGTTGTTGATGATTTGTTATTCCATGACACATTCTAATGCAGACCTCCCCTTGTCCAGTAGCTCACTGTGTGCTTGGCCCTTCCATCTCTATGGACACTGTAAATGGCCGGAAGAAAAAGGCAGCACCTAGGAGCTGTCCAGTCATCCCTGCGCAAGCACTGCTGTTTGCTTGAATGTGCTGTTGCACCCGGAGGAACCCAGACTGCCTGTGAAACAGGGGCCTGTATTATCGTTGTTATTATGTTAGATCTACACAAGGTTGCTACTGGGACTTCTGCAGTCACTTTCTCAGAGTTGTTCATAAAGTCACTGAGCCAGGAAGGGTAACACTACCTATGATGAGCGAGCAGATAGGAACTGGAATAAGGGTTGAAGCTGTTCACAGGAGTAGACGCACATGCATTGTAAGTGAGCATCACTGCCCTGATCCTTGTTCAGGCCACTTCCACAGTTCCCTGGTCCCTGAAATAGCCTCCCAGTCTCCCTCTCTTTTCCTCAATCTTTTTGATGGAAGACATTCTAAATCTACAATGCCAAAGTTATCATTGGTAACTGTGGTTATTTGAGGACTATGAATATACCTTCCTCTGGTAGACAAAGAGGTGCACTTCCAAGATCTCCCTTCAAAACACGACTTCCTGTGCAGTGCAGAATGCCTCTGGGAACTGGCTGAGGCAGGGGCAATGTCTTGGACACTTTTGGTGCAAGGTAACTCTGAAGGGCAAAATGGCTCTGGAGCGCCCTTCTTGGTTATGGAGGTTTTTGCTGGGTCGGCATTGCAGGCCACCTTCTCTCTCTGCTCAATTCTGTTTCTTCCACCTTCCTTTGACAGGTGTTTACTTTCAATAAACATTTTTCAGTCCCAACCACATCCTCAGTGTCTTCTTCAGTGACTAGAACCTTCTGCACCTCTTCATCTCCTTATCTTCCCCTGCACTTGCCACAGTGTCTAACGTGTTATAGATAATAATAATCTCCCAACTCAATTTAACAAAAACCTGGGTTCCTACCGTGTGCCAGATATTGTCCTAAGTGTTTGGAATACATAAGTCAACAAAAATCCTGACCTCAGGATTTTACATTTTTGAACATTCAAGAGAATTTTGATATTCTTTTTGTATTCAATACATGATAAGATAATAAATATTATGAGAAAGTGTAGGAAAGTTTAGGGTAAAGGGAATTGGAGATGTACATAATGAAAAGAATGTAGGTGTTACAATTTTATGTATGGTTTGGATGGTCATATTTGGAAGATAAGAGGTGATCAGGGCTTGAAGAAAGTGATTTAATTGTAGATTACACTGATTAATGGGATTACTCACCAATAAATCTTAACTTATTAAATTCTATTTCATTCATGTACCTTATATTTGCATAAACACAGAATACCCACAGAACTTCTGGAGAGGTACCAAGAGATATAAAATGTTGACTGCTTCTGAAAAGGAGAAAAAAAGATTGGAAAGACTTGTGAGGTCTATACTACCTGCTGAAACAAATACGATTAGCATTAAGATTCAAATAACAACAATGGAATTCTCCTAATGCAGAACATTAGAGAGTCACAGAGTCCTATTCAATATGTTCATGAATTCAAATTCAGGATGAGCATGGGCAATGAACAGACCTCTAATAAGAAATAATTAGGCCCCTTTTATTTTTTTTCAAATATTATTTTATTCTGACCAATAATCCTGGCCCTGGGTTTTCCAAACTAAAGCCTTTCTTGCTCTCCCAGAATCTGCATATGATACTCAGATTTTCCCATTCTTTACTTTCCCCAGAGTCAGGTAGCAAGAAAACAATTCGAAGCAACTCCTTGTAAAAATCTTTGCATCTTCAGCACATTGAATGGGAAAAAGAAAATATTTTTTGCAAATCCGCTGTGCGATTCAGTGAATTAATTCACATGCAAGTGTTTCATGAAGTATGCAGAGTTATAACCATCAGAACTTGACAACAAAGCTGCTAACCCTGGATCGCCACCTTCTCCCGCCTGAGGAGGTGGGGAGGGAGAGAGGAAGCCAGCCCGGGTCTGTATCCTAGTGGCTCCGAGTTGAGCCCTCCCCCAGCCCCGCTGCTCACTTGCAGTGGAGATGACCTGGAGCCACCAGATCCACCGCTGCTGCTGAGGCAGGAAACCTTCCTTGAAGAACATAAAAGTTGTCTGTGTATTTACAGGAGAAAGGGAGCTTCAACGGAAAGAAGAATCCAGGTTGATGAGTAGGCCAGTTGTCTTCCCCAATTTTCCTTTCTTCATTTTCATTCCCGTTTAACCCAACCTCCCAAAACATTGTATGTATTGGGGTAGGCAAGGAGTATATTGTGGTCTCCTTTGTGTGGTGGAAAATGGCCCTCAAAACTGAATCCAATTCCATTAAACTCCTCAAACCCATTAGACAGTCACCTCCATCTGCGCCAAGTATTCTATACGTGTGCAGGATGACAGGGAAGAGATGGCTTCAATTACCTGAAGGACTCTTACGTGGAAGGGAAATCGGGCTTGCTCTGTGTAGCCCTCAGGGCAGGAAAAGAATCGATGCATAAAAGTTTAGTGAGATGACTCCCGATCAATACTGGAGTACTGTGGGCAGCAGAGTACTGGGGCTACAAAGATAAACCGTATATTCTCTGTTCTCAGGGAACTCAGAGTGGAGTGGAAGAGATGAAAGTGTAGACAAAGACAGAAAATGTGATGATTGCAACACTGCAGTGGTAAGGTACCTGTGCACATCTCCGTAAGAATAATTAGAACGCAAACCACCACTTGTTTAACCTTCAAAACTCTATGGGAATCTGGATTTCCCAAATCCAGCTCTTTCTCCATCTCCATTGTTACCAGTGTGGTCTAAGACACTATACTATCATCTTCTGGATTATTGAAGCAGCTTGCCGATTTCCAAAATCTTGCCCAAGCAACGTTTATTGACACAGCAGCCAAAGAAACACTGTTAGAACCTAAAGGACTGAACTTCCTATCTAGCCATAATGGAGAACCTGATACGGATTCAAGCCTCTTGCTGGATAAAATATATGAAGTTACTCCTTTGCTCAAATCCCCCAAGCACCGCCCCCATTTCAATTTAGTATAAAAGTTCTTACAATGTCTATGAAATTTGGCAAATGTGGCCCCTTCTTATTTCTCCATCCTCTCCTCTTGAACTCTGCCTTTACTCACTCTGACCAGCCGCGCTAGCATCTCTGGTATTCTTCCAACTCCATACACATCTTCCATCTTGGGAACTTGCAGCTTCTATTCCCTCGGCAAGGAATGCTCTTCCAAAACATCCACCTCAGGTGTGTGTTCTCAGTGAAGTCGTTCTTGATTCCATAGTTAAAACTGATGCTTCCATCTGCTTGCACTCCACACATCATTCCTACTTTCCACCTCTCTCTAGTCTTTATAATGATGCAACATGCGGTGTAATTTGTTTACTGACTGGAGCTTTTGTTCTTTTCCTTCTAGAATGTAAGTCCCACGAGACCAAGGAATTTGTCTACTTTTATTATTGGAACAGTACCTGGCAAATAGCAGGTGCTAAGTCATATTTCTCCATGTATAAAAAAGTGGAGGTATTTTACCCTGACAAAGCCATGTGGTTAGTAGGGTTCATTTGCAGTTAACATTCCCAAGAGGAATGAACACAGATTTAAGAATGCATATGCTATAAGGTTTAGGATCTCTACTTAAATGTCACCTCCATAACCTGGCCCTCCTTAATGTCACACCTAAACTGACATCCTCATCACTCTATATTCCTTCACCTGCTTTAGCTTTGTTTATGGCACTTGTAATTGTTTTACATTTGGTCACATGTTGGTGTGTCTCTATATACTTTCTCTTCCTCACTACAGTGTCATGTTTATGAGGACAGAAATTAAGTCTATTTTGTTCACTGGTGTCTCAATTCTGGTAAATAGAGCTAAATCAGTGCATTAGTTTTTTAAGTGACCAATAAAGAAAAACCTTTGAAGTTAATAGCAGAGTAGTAAAGTTGATGTCATGGCACTTTCCACAGATGATCTTAATAAAAACTATATAATTTAAAAATAGTAGTTAATAACACCAGAAAGATTTCAAAACATCTAAGAAGTCTTTGAAGTGTTTAATTTTGGAGCAATGCAAATGGAAGGTGTAAGCATTGTGAGCTTGTGGCTTTTTGGCATGAGGCAACTGTCTAACCACTTTGATTACAGCTTCAGAAATACTGTCTTATTGGCTAAAGGGGTCAGAAATCAAATTTTAGGGCCACAAAGATCAGATGGAAATTTGAAGGGGGAATCCTTGCTGAGAGAGAACAACAAAAGGAATAAGAATTAAGATATAACAAGAAACTCAGGCTAAATTCTTGGGTGTCATTTAATTTAGAATTGTATAGAGCAGATGCAGAGGACTGATGTATAAAATGAGGATAAAAACCAAGGACTCACCAATCTGTGAATTTGCTGGGTTTTGTTTTCATTGAGTGCATTCCCCAACTCTGAACTGCTCAGGTCACACACACACACACACACACACACAAAACCCTGAAGCTTCACAGGTTTGAAGTATCAGCTAACAAAGCCCTAACCCAGCAGAACAGCTGAAAATCATGAGGGATTTCCTGTAAGCAGGGTATTCCCATTGCCACCCAAATCTTTGGATGAATGCTAAATGATGCATTACCTACTTTTTAATACTTAGCTCAAACATGTATTCATTCACAAGACTCATCTTCTGTACCTATCCTTCAGAGTTGCATCCATTTTCAAAATCTCCTCTAGATTATGAGGTGCGTGAAGGTAGGAAGTGTGTCTATATTCACTGCTGATGCTCTAGGAGCTCCATGATGCTCCCAGGAGCCTGGCACATGATGATGGTGATGATGGTGATGATGAAGATGATAGCGTATGTTCAATACATATTTTAGACTAAATAATGTATTAAGAGACTATCGATGATGCCCTTAACTCTCAGAGTGGGATTACAGTGGAGGTCCTTCATAAACCTCAACACCAGGGACCCACAACTGAGGGATGGAGGGTAAGCAAGAGGGCGTAAGAGCACTGATTTTAAGTGAACAGTACGGTGGAGAAGGTGTGCCTGAAGCCACCAGTCAGCCATGTGTGGATGGGACGAGGACCATCTTGTGGAGCTGGGGGCCTTGGCTAACTCTTCAGTGAGGTGCTGGGTTTAAGAAAGTGACACATAAAGGGATGGAGCCCGACACCCATTCATGCCAGTGGGAGTAAGACCTGGGGTTCTGCAGAGCAGAGATCTTAACTGTGGTGTCAACAAACCTGTGCTACAACCAGTTGTCACGTGTGCAACAAGCACTTTGTCATTGGTAATAGCACACGCTGCATGAATGGCGAGCTCTGGATTCTTTAAAGCAAAGTGGAGTCAAGAGTAATTCAGTAATAAAGCCTCTCTCACTCACAGGCCTTCTGCTTTATTTTCTCGAATGGTTCAGGGGAGCTGGGGTTAAAATGTGGATGCACACTTTGAACCTACGTGTACACTCACTTGTGTTGGACAGGAGAATGTCTTCTGTCACACGGTTGGTAACCTAGCACAGGTAGAGAAGTGCTGCTCTGAGTTACAGGTGAGTGCCTGGAACAGTAGAAGGTCTGAGTTGGGATCCTCAGAGACAACAGTGGAGTTGGATTTTCAGGACCCATAAACCTTACACTTGGTTCTGCCATGACCAGTGTGTTCTCCAACTGACCTCCACTGTCTCAGAGTAAGTGGCAACTTCTAGGAAGGCAAAGAAGAACTTGGAATAGAACCTGTCCCCACAAAAATCTCAAGTATTTCAGGGCATCTAGAATTCTTTTTTCAGGCTTGACTTTTATGCCTCTTTCTCAAAGGGTGACTTGTGAAGGACTTTATCAAAGTACGTACATCCTCCGTGTCATGTTCTTCCCACCATTTGTATAACTAGAAGGAGAGATACTTATACTTGTTTATTTGCCATCCTCCCTGTCCTGTAAGCTCTGCGAGAGCAGGAACCACTTCTCTTTATTCACGAGGAGTACTCTGAGCTTGGATACAGTTCCCAGCACAAAGAGAAACTCCATAAATATTTATTCAACAAATGGGTGTAAGGATAAATGAATACAAAAGTGAGCAAATAAATATGTATCTCTTTAAAAGCTCAAGAAAATCCCTGGTTGCAGGGGAGAGGTTATTTTCAAAGGCTGTTCATAGGGGCCAATGAGAGGTGTTGGGAAGTCTTTTCTGATCAGTATCCATTTGCCCAGCTGCACCAGCTGTGGCTAATTCCCTCTTGTTTTCCAGGGATTGACGTCCGAGCTCATGTAATGAATGGCTACAGTGGCTCTAATGACAGCACTCCTTGGACTCGATGAACGTCCAGCAGGCAGCTCTTGAACAAGGCAAGCAGCAAATACCAGCTGGCCAACCTTTCAAAGCCAAAAAAGCACTTGTGCCCATGTCAACACAAACTGCATATTATTTAGACAGAAACCATCACTGATGTCCTACCAGTGCCAAAGAGGACACTCTCGGGTATTTACATGCACACTAGGTTGACATGCAAATTGCAGTGGTGTGTGGTTAGTACCATGAGTCAAGGAAAGTCCTTGGCTGGAGAAAAAAGATCAGTTTTTCCTGTGACTTTGGAAGGTCATTTATCTACCTTGAGCCTCTGTTTGTTCATCTATCCAATAGTGATACAGATGCTTTTCCAATAAACTGTGAAGGGTGAAAGTGAAATGAAGGCACCTGTTGATATTACTCTGTGTGTACACATACAAATACATGCACACAGATGTACTTCATGTCTACTTGTCTTTTACAGTAATATTCAAGTATTCCCTTAATTAAAAAAGTAAAAATGATTAAAGACATACAAGGAGCTATAAAATTGTTTAAGAAGACATACAAGGAGGTATAGAGCATAATAAAGTGAATATCCACAAAGCTACCAGCCATGTTTAATTACAGAGGAGCCTTCTGTATTTATCACACTAGTTGCATCCTTCTTCTTCCCTCAATGGAGGTAATAAATACCTTGAATTCGGTGTTAATCTCTCTCATGGATTTCTTCATAATTTACTACTGCTCTGAGTACTCTTGAGCTGTGTAAATTGCATCATACAGAATGCATTCTGCAATTTACTTTTCTTGCCGCTGATTCTAAGTGAGATTCTTCCATATGGATACGTAGAACTTGGCTCCCTCTCTTTCACTCCTACATCCTGGTCTTTTAAGTGACTAAATAACAATTTATATACACTTTTATACTGGTGGACACTTAGAATGTTTCCAGATTTTTTTCTTTTGAATACTTAAATGAATTTACTAGATTTTGCCAAAGTGTTTCTCACACCGGTTGTAGCAATTTATATACCCATGAGCCAAACTGTGGATGAGAGTTTCTTTTGTTCTACATCTTTGCCAAATCTTGGTGTGGTCCTACAGGCACTGTTTTACATATCTTTTGGGCATGGAATAATCTCCCATCATAGCTTTAATTTGCATTTTCCCAATTACCAGTGAAATCATGAAGTAAAGCTTTCTCGTTACATACAGTTATAAGCCATTTGTGATTTCTTTTCTATAGGATACCGATTTTACTTTTACCAGTTAGGAATGCTTTTAATAAAAGTAACGAAAAAATCTAAATATTTTGTTTTGTTTTGTTTTGTTTTATATATAAAGAGAATACAGAGCATGGCGAACCTCCCACCTCATGGTGGCGAGATGGTGCGGCACCTCCAGTACAGCACCGTGGTCTCAGGCAATCAAAAACAACTCTAGTTTCAGAAAAAGAAAACTTTCTCAGACACCCTCAGGGTATCTTTGTTTGTAGCTTAGTGGCCAAAGCTATGTCATATGCTACAAATTCCAAATAACACAAGGGAACTGATATTAAGCTGATAAAATTAATCCCGAGTACAAAATCAAAGTATTCTCAATAAGTGAGGAGGGGCACAAGCCTATCGATTATGCAATCAGCACTGTCTGCAATTAAATCATTTCTGTATTTTGTTTCTTTCTTCTTTTTTTCTCTCTCTTTTTCTTGATTTGTAGAGGTTTATGTAGTTTATGGATTCAAATTCTTTGTTGGTTCTTTATGTATAAATAGTCTTTAATCAATAACATAGAATAATTTAATAGATGCAAAAAACATTTGATACAGTTAAACATAAATTTGTAATACATTTATATATTAAAAACTAATACCAGCTGATTTCTCAAAAGAGACCTTACAGGCAAGAAAGGGCTGGAAAGAAATATTTGAAATCTTGAAAAGCATGGACCTACATCCAAAATTGCTCTTTCCAGCAAAGCTGTCATTTAGAATGGAAGGACAGATAAAGCGCTTCTCAGATAAGGTCAAGTTCAAGGAGTTCATCATCACCAAACTCTTATTATATGAAATGTTAAAGGGACTTATCTAAGAAAAAGAAGATAAAAAATATGACAATGAAAAGACAGCAAACTCACAGCTATTAAGAACCACACCTAAAACAAAAGCAAACTAAGTCAACAACTAGAACAGGAACAGAACCACAGAAATGGAGATCATATGGAGGGTTAGCAACAGGGGTGTGGGAGGAGGGGGGGGGGAAGGTACAGAGAATGAGTAGCATAGATAGTGGGTAGAAAATAGACAGGGGGAAGGCAAGAATAGTGTGGGAAATGTAGAAGCTAAAGAACTTATGACACATGGACATGAACTAAAGGGGGTAATGTGTGTGGGAGAGGGTGTGCAGGGTGGGGGGAATGATGGGGGAGAAACGGGACAACTGTAATAGCATAATCAATAAAATATATTAAAAAAAGAATTAAAAAAATAAAAACTAATACCCAATGAGATGGGATCTTCAGGAGGTAATTAAGTCATGAGGGTGGAGCCCTCAATCCTCAAGAATGGGATTAGTGCCCTTATAAAAGAGAACCCCAGAGAGCTCCCTCATGCCCTGTGAGAACACAGCTAGAAGACAAGGAGGGGGTCAGACAGGAAGTAGGCACTCATTAGACGCTGAATTTGCTGGTGCCTTGATCTTGGACTTACCAACCTCCAGAATGGTGAGAAGTAGATTTCTGTTGTTTTTAAGCCCCCAGTTTTTGGTATTTTGTGATAACAAGCTGATTGGACGAGGACAAGGATGAAAGGCAATTTCAGCTTTAGCATAAGCAAGAAAGAAGTGATCAAGGAAGTAGTCGTGAGAAGCAGAGTGAGCACCGCATTTGCAGGAGTATTTTAAAATGTTGCAAAAGTAATCCGTACAAAGTGGAACAAGGAAGGTGCCAGCACTGTGTGCAAAGGCTAGGTTGGCCATTCGTTGACATATCTGCTCCTCCTACCTGGGACTGACCGGTATGGATATGCCCTTGCGCTAGAGCTGGCGATAGATAGACATGGAACCAATCACAGCCAGTGCAGAGAGTTGTCATGCTTTTGCATTCAACTTCCTGGAATCTCTCAGCAAGTTCAGATTCTTAATTGTATTCAGGCCTCTGTTCAATGCCACCTTTACAATATGGACTTTCCTGACCGCCCTATTTAAAACAGCATCCCCTGATCAATCTCTGTCCCTTCCATCCTCTTTGTTTTTCATATCAGCTGTTGTTTTTCATGTCCCACCTGACAAATGCGGTTCACTGCACCAGTCCTAGCACCTGGAATAGTGTCTAAAAATGGACTAATATGTTCACATTTTTGTAAGTGGAACTAAATTTTCTTAAAGTTGTGCCTCTGACTTGTTCAGAGCACTAGTCTCTTTGTCAAAGGTTGGGCTATTCTCTGAAAGTCTGTACGATGATCTCTCTTCTGCAGCTGTATTGAAACCGAGTAGTAAACTCCACCCTCCAGTTAGACGACCCAACTACGACAGCTCAGACCCCAACCAGAACTTCTAGCACTTCTCACGCAGCAAGCACTTCCACAGAACGCCCTCACAAAGGGGCCTAGTGACCCATTCCTGAAAATTTATTATTTCTCAGGAAATATTTTATACTTTTATTTTCCCCTTTGTACTCTGATCCTATTAAGCATGCGAGGATGGGAGAGGATAAAACCAATGACCAATATTATATTTAACTTTGCAAATGAAGACCTAAATACCAGCAAAAATGCACAAAAACGTGCAAACGAGATACCCAAAGGCTAGTGCTCATAATAAACCAATTAACAGATTTCGAAAGTCGTCAACTCACAGACTTCAGGTGAAGTGAAGAAACACACCGGGAAAGCTGTAGCGATGGGCGTACTGGGTGAGGCCATGACAGACTTCCCTGCTTTCATTGGGAATACTTCTCTGTAGTCTAAAAAGTGCAGACAAATCAGCTGAATGACTTTGGATTCAGAGGCTGCTTTTGAAAATGATGAGTGATTTATCCAAATAAAAGAGAAAAAAGAGAAACTGGCCACAAAGTCTCAACAAATACCAAAGAAATAACCTCTTTTGGGCAATATTCTCTAACCATAATGAAATATATTGCCAGAAAACAACAAAAAGCTACTTTTGAAAATAGATTAAAAAACAAAAAAGCACTTGATAATAATTTATTGGTACAAAAAAGCACTCTACTGGAAAATACAAATGTTTACAAGTAATTAGAAAAAGTGAAATGAAGAATTAAATATCAAAACTTGTGGGATTAGCTAAAGTATAGTCTAGATGCATATATAGGAAAATTTAAAAGTCTGAATTTTGTACAAATAAGTTAAATAAAAAGCAACGATAGAGACAAAAAAAGACCAAAGAAAGTAAAGAAAATAATGCACAAACAAGTCAGCATTTAAAGATGACATAATTGTGTGTAGGAAATTATCTTTAAATTATCTTATCTTTAAAACCATAAAGATAATTTGTAATGCCTAATAAATACATTTAACAAAAAAAAAAAAAGAAAAAGAAAATAAACATAAGAGGAGATCAAGTAAACCAAAAGTTAAACTTTTCAAAAGATTATTTAAGTAGACATTTTGGCAAGATAGGAGAAGATAAAATGGAGGCGAAGAAGAAGGAGGAAAAGAAAGAGAGGGAGACGAAAAGGAAGTAGAAAGGAAAGGGAAGGGGAAGGAGAGGGAGAAGGAGAGGGAGAAGAAGAAACAGACAATATTAGAAGTCAAATAAAGGAAATAAAATCTGTAGCTACATTTGCTGTTCTTCATTAAAGCAGGTAAAGGAGACTGGATTAGAGTTTGCAAAAAAATGCCAAAAGCTTTAATTGAAACAAATTTAAAAGCTCGATCACTGTGTCTTAGAGGCTGAGCTGGGTTGGCAATATCTGGAGACTAAGAGATGGGTGGCTGAGCAAGTTCATCCTCAGCAACCGCTGTCCAGGGCGCAGACATTCCAAGTAAGATGTCTTCTTGCTTCACAACCAGGACTACAGAAATCAGGGTTTTAAAATATATATTATTTAATCAACCCCTTGGCCTTTGGCTAAAGCACAAGTGTCTGTAGATTTAACAGCATAACTCCAATAATCTTCACATGACTTCTTCTCTGTTCAGGGGTCCATCTCCGAATTTCTACTTTTTATAAGGAGACCATCATATTGGATTAGGGACCCACAATACTCTAATGTTACCCTCATCTTAACTAATTACATCTGCAATGACTTTATTTCTAAGTAGTGTCGTATTCTGAAGTATTGGTGGTTAGGATTTGAGCATGTGAATTTTAAAGGGACACACTTCAACCTATAACAACTTATCTATTCTTCCTTGTATATCTAAAGAGTCATTCCTATTTAGGCATCCCTTCCCTTATTATTTTTTTGATCCCTGATGTTGTTATTGGGAGCCATGTAACATAACAGCTAAGACAATGGCTCTGGTCCAGATGGCCTGGGTTCAAGACCACTCACCAGCTGTAGAATTTTGTACAAGCAACGTTACCCCTTCTGTTCTCAGCTTCCTCACTTACAAACTTGGGACAATAATGGTCCCTGTTTCGGTGGGTTATTTTGAGGAGTAAGAGTTAGGATGCACAAAACATTTAAATGCCTGGCACCTAGTGAGCTCTGGATAAGTTTTCTTATTCCTAGAACTCCACCTACCACCTTGCATTCAGGCGGAGTTTCAGATTATGAAGTATGTTCCCACATCTAATATCATTTTATCAACATAGGATCCTATGAGGTAGGCCAGAATGTTTAATCCTCATTTCCAGTGCATGAAGGCACGAAGTCGCAGAAAATAGTGCCTGTTCAAGAAGACCAAGCGGGCCGTGGTGAAACAGTACTAGACCCCAGCTGATGTGACAGCCAGCCCTGCTGTCTTTATCAACACCAGGCTGCAGAGTTGATTAGATTAAATTTAAATATTAAGGTTCCATGAAACCCACCCCCCCACACACAAGTTGGCTGTTGCATGAAGCAGATCCTTAAGTCCAGTCAAAATTTGAGCTGAGAGAATAACGTGATATCACATTTTTTAGACTAGTGCCATCTTATCTTTTCTTCGGAAATGCAATCTGTCCTTGGAGTCTCTGTGGCAGTTCTATTCAATTTGTCTATAATGTGTTATTTCTGAAACCTTTTGAAAGGAGCTGATTGAAAATCCCATGGTTGCTCAGGCCTTCTGGAAATTACAGGAGGAAAAGTGATGACATTATGTTTGCTTTTGAAATTCACCCAGAAGTGAAATGACTCTTTTTTTTTTTTTTTTTTTTTTTTTTTTGATCCTTTAAGGCTTTCAACATGGACAACATAAGTGACTGAGCTGGAAATCATTCTGCATTTGCAATTAGAAGCCCTGCGGAGGCCAAGGAACCCACTTACAGTTGGAAAGTCAGATAACAACATAGGAACCTATCCTGATCCAAACAATATTTTCCTAAGTTCACTGAAGATTAAGAATGAATGAGTGTGAAATTTTCAATTATGCATTCAGTTCCAAGGAAAGAGGTGCCTCTTTGCCAGATACTTGTGAATTTTCTCACCCTGGAAATATTGAATGTGAACCTTCTCAGATTCCTGGAGAATGCAGCTCTACACATGAATAAATAAAACGGAATAACAGCATCATGGGTTGTCTGCCAAGGTAACCTTCTTGTCGTTTTAAGAACATGAGGAGGTGGTGTGAAGCAGTTGGGAAGAGTTACTGACCCAGGAGACCTTGGTTCAAGTCCTCCCTCTGCTTCTATTTTACCGTCATCTCACTCTGAGCATGGGGGTCCTCTCTCTGGGCCTCAGCTCCCTCTCTGATAATAGCATAATATGACAGCACATGGGATGATTTAACAGCATCGCCTCAGCTCTCTGACTGAATATTTCTATAGTTCTTGGAATGGAATAGTAGCGTTATTAGTCAGGGCTTTCCAGTCCGAGATTTCTAAATCAACACAATTTTAACAAAAGAACAAGGAAAAGGGTTGATAAACAATTGCCAGAATTTGATTTTTCCAAGTAAAGATATTTTTTAAAATTCTCCCATCTACAAAACACATAATTATATTACATAAACGGGAGGACAATTCAGGACCAAATTTTAAGGAGCAGGAAAGATCATCTCCAGTACAGAAAAGATCATCGACAAGTTTATGGTGTGCGCACACACAAGTGACTTATGTGCGTGCACACGTCTTTCCATGTTCTCAGTTTATGTCATCTGGTGGTGACTTTAATCTTACGTTAGCATTTGTGAACCTTTGAGAGCCAAATTAGTAAAAGTAAAACTGACAAACATTAGAATCATCAAACTGAAATATTTAAAAAAATACTGCCTACCAGCTTGCCTTGTGCACACAAAGAGAAAAGAACCCACGCCGCTCGGGAAGGAGCAAACTAGATGATGGATCAGTGTGACACGTGTTGGCGCCTATATGACAGAACACACGGTGATGTGCCGAGCTCCGTAGAGTTTCAATTACAGAAAAATTACAGTTTTGAAAGTCTTTGGAAGAATGCAACAAGGAAGAAAAGATTTTGCAGGTGCAAAATGAAATATCCAGTCCAGAATGTTCTGTCGCCATTCCTCCAACGTGATGTGGTAACTCAGAAGTGCCCGCACACTTCTTGTTCGTGTGAGAACCTACATGGAGTGAAAACAGGTAAAAGTGGAAGGGAGAGCCGTTTTTTTGCTCTGTTGATCTTTTTCTGTGGCAGGATATAAATCCAGGCATGTTTGAGAATTTCTGGGGAAATTCCAAGCTTCTCACAGTAATTCCAGGGAAGGTTAGTGTTGTTAAAAAATCTTGTTCACATGCAAGTTCATTTCTTTTGTCCATCAGGTAGCATTCCTGCCCAGAGGAGATGGGGGAGTTCACACCTCTCATACCTGGGTTGAGCCAGAGCTCTCCAGGCCACCAATAGGACAAAGACTTCCTCTGCCTGCCCCTTCTCGGAGGAGGACACCTGCGCAGGTAGGGCAAGAGAATCAGAAGTCAATAGAAGAGAAGGCCACATGCCTTGCAGAAATGCTCCTTACTCTTGGCCTGGTTCAGTTACTCGAGAGTGTTTACTTGGTGATTGTCACGCAGAAGGCATTATTCGTGGCCCTGTAGACATCATGATGAATAAATCAGGACACTGCCATTTTGAAGCTTCTAGAGAATGGGTAAGAGCACAGATGAAGCTACAATTACAGGGCAGCGTGAGAAGTAATCGTATCAGAAAGGAAACTGGCTTTGGGAGCATATCATCCAGATTCTATTTTTGCCTGTGGTGGGAAATGGAGGTGGTGCTCCCAGCACAGAGAAGAGATTTTGGTTGAATTAATACATGCTTCTGTCCTTCTTTGGAATTTGTTTTGCCCCATTTCAGTACGCTTCTCTGGGACAATGTCTTTACTGATTTCACTGTCTTTAATCCATAGTGACCTCCGTGCAAAGTAAGCAAAATCGGCAAAGTAAAAATCAAGTGGCCTGAGCAATGCTGGTCAATGGAAACAGAGAAGCAGCTGGCAATAGGCTGCGCACTTGAACTTCTAGAGGCTGCTTCTCCTCCATTCTAACATCTATGACTCACGCTGCACCATCACTCACATGGCCATTCATTCATTTAATACCAATTATGTCCTGAGTGTTTGAGGCAATGTATCCAATGAGAGAGGGACTGACAAAAGCTTTGAAAGTCCCAGAGGCCCTGTGTTAGTAATTAGGTCAAGTAATTGTCCCTCTTAAAGGGTTTGGAATGACTTTTAGCAGTTCCTTAAATCTCTTCTGCTTGTGTGTGTCCTGTAACATCTCGCAAGCTCACCACACACAGTGTGAAATTTCAAAATACCCCAGAGTCTGACTCTGTGCCCATCGGTATCTATTTTAATGCATGAAGAATATCCTCTAGTTTGAGCATTTGATTTACTTATTGGGTAAAATGAACTCCTTTGAGAATATCATATAGATATTCATAAAGAGTAGTAAACTCTTTGCCCAAACTGCTTTTTGTGTTGCTATACATGCATTCATAGGTCTCAGAGGCCCAACCAATAAATTCTTAGTACCTGAAAACTCAGAGTAATTACCCTGATTTATAAGAATCCTGTCACCTTTACATCAGCAATCCAACTCCAAGGGCTGGAAAGGACTTTTCGTTACCACCTGGTGCTACAAAATGGGTTGAGGCCTCCTCCTACCTCTGGCCTTCCCCAAAGACGTCACTAAAGGTACTCTCTTGAGGTCTTGCTCTCCTGGCCCTAATTCCTGAAACCCTACATGTTGCCCTATCCAACTAAAAATCTCATACGCAGTTGTGTGTGTCATAGATGACAGACAAATAAATATATAGGTAGGTAGATAGATAGACAGACAGAAAGATAGATAGACAGACTGAACTCCTTCTGGGCCAGACCTCCCTGAGTGATCTACCACAAATAAGAGACATCAGTTCCCGACCCCCTTAGTAATGTCTATCACAATAACACGTTATTCCACTATAATGAGAATGGCTACTGTCTTGCCCAGCCCCCATTAAAAGGGGGCGAGCTAAATTTTCCCTTCCCAAAAGGGAGGGAGGAACGGAAGTAAGTCTAGCCAAAGAGAAGCAGGAAAAGACGAGCAAGATCTTTATATTCTCAAAAGTCCTTGATTCGTGCCTCTCTGGATCGGGTCAACGAAATGGACACCAGACTGCCAGGAGATTTCTGAAGCACCTGCGGCTGTCCTGCAAGCCCCAGCTGGTCACCTAACCACAGCCGTCCCCACTGATAGTCAAGGTGATGGAGGTAATGACTTCCTGCAGCACCAGCCTACAGTGCATACAGAGAAAGAATTTCCAGTGCATGGAAAGCCGTGCAGAACTCCTGCTCGGCGAGCTGCATAGGGCTGTTTGGCTCCTTTGTAAAAACTCCTCATAATACAGCCATGCGTCAAATTAAAATTTTGAAATCTATATTTCGTAGTGTGATGGTTTTTTTTTTAACATTTCTCCTGCTAATAGATACCCCATTGACCAACACAACCAGATTCTTAAGTAGTTCTTCCATTTATTCCAGGCTTCCTGACCCTCATTTCTTGGTCTAGATACAGGGGTGTCCAGTCTTTTGGTATCTCCGTGCCACACCGGAAGAAGAATAATTGTCTCGAGCCACCCATTAAATACATTTTAACACGTAATCACAAAAAGATCTCATAATATTTTAAGTAAATTTATGATTTTGTGTTGGGCCTCATTCATAGCCATCCTGGGCCTCATGCAGTCAGCAGGCCATGGGTTGGACACCCCTGGTTAGATCAAGGAGCTGAGATTCTGAAGGTCAAGTGGCTTTTTCCAAGGCCCCGTGCCAGGCAGTCCCAGATCTGTGATTTGAACCCACCTCTGTCTGATTGCAAAGAACACTGAGCTTTTCTCTTCACACTATTACATCAGTCACCCCAAATGTGGCTTTTTCAGGATAAAATAAAATGATTGCCTAAGTCCTCAGTCCTGGTCATGTAATAAATGATCAATAAATGTTGACGGAACTGAATTTGAGTTGTGGAATAAAGACACCAGTTTCCGACCTGTGCCGCTGGCAGAAGCTCATACTCGGCAATAGCATCGTGTGTACAGGTCCCTGCTCTCCGGAGGTAGAGCTCGAAGCTGGCTTCCCAGGGTCTCTGGGAGGCTGGTCTTGGAGGAAGTCTGGGGTACAGGCACTTTTACTTGAGCTCTGCAGCCTGCGGAATGCTGGGAGGAAAATATACAGGGCTAGATTTTGCTTGAAGGAGGCAATCTTGAGCTCTGAGTGTTTAATTACTTATACCAAAACAAAAGAGCCAGTTTAATAGGATAATTGCCCATGAAAAGGAATTAAATGGAATCAAAAGAAAAATTGAAGCCACAATATTCTCTTGCCTTCTGGAGGTGCAAAACTAATTGTTTTGCTTCTGAAGCTCCCTTTTGGGTGTTCCCTCCCAGCTAATTTTTCAAGTTATTTGACACTGCAGATACTCATTTGCGCTACTCAGGAAGTAAGATCTCCCTAATTCTGGCTTTTGGAGTTAATATGTTCAACTCAAATGCAGTGCTTGGGTTGAAAGAGTCGACATCAGGCATAGGATAGAAAAAAGAGACAATGCGAATGGTTGTAGAGAGCTCAGTTCATGCATAATAAAGGAGTTTGCCGGTGCCGTCCAAGCCCACCATGGCCATAATGTGGTTTGTAAAGGGAAATTGGGGTAGCACAAAGACGTGTAGTTCCGCTGCACAGTGCAGCAGTCATAGTGCCCTCACCGTCCCGCGATCAGTTACGAACAGCTGACGTTGTATGGAGCACTGGCAAGGTGGAACGGCTCCCCAGAACAAGTGGGTGACCGACTTGCATTCTTTCAAATGGTAAGATGACAACATGCCGGGTTAGCAGGATTGTGGGGGACACGGTGCCCCCCACGCACTGCTGAAGTGAGCCTGGGCTGCTGCCATGTGTCAGGACACCTGGGAAACTCACCGAAGAGCCTCAGAAGTCTGTGTGTCCTGTGATGAAACTCTCACACTCCTAAGCGTGTGCTCCAAAAAACGAATTGTCCATGAGCAGCAAAGGCGTTGTTGCTCTACTATTTCTTTAACTCTGAGCTATTGGAAATTATGTACATTTTGTAAGATATTAGCTAAATACAGTGTTCACAGGGGTGTACTCTGTAGCCATAAATGACATTTCAGATCATTATTTGCTGGCTTGCCTCCTCCATATGGTTATGGAGTCGTTTGGGGGGAGAAATGAAATTAGGAAAGTTGCTTGTAAAATCTGTGCACAAACACCTTTTTCTAAATTTTGCTTGAGTCAGCATGTAAGCCCTGTATGTGCTGGGTGCCATGGGCCAAAACTTCTCTTAGGATTCTGCTGGTTGGCCTCCAAATTATTCTAAAGTAACCTGAGGCCAAAAGGGCCACAGCCACTGAGGGATTAGGTCCTAGTAACAATAACAAATTTCATACATTTGTTGAGGGGATCCTTCAAGTGGGGATGACCTCTGGAATGTTTGTGAGATGGGCCTGAGACTCACTAGAGAGTTTGGGACACAGAAATAAATGACAAAGAAAGCCGTGGAGTCCCTAACTGTTGGAAACTGCAGGTGACTTAACAGACGGTGTTTTAGGAGAGAATGGAGGAGGAGACCACAATGGAATGGTCAAGAAGAGGTTTTTTTTCAGGTTTGATTATACAGGAAAGCGGATAGAAAAAGAAATAGTCGAAGGGGAATAAGAAGTTGCTGGAGACTGTATTCCTCTCCCCACTTTTATTTTGTTTATTTAACAAAGGGAGGGGACTTTAAGATGTCTAAGCTTACTGGAAGGAGGTAGTTTACGAAGGGAAGAGGGGATGATGAATTGCATCCTGGGAGCTGCGAGGCGAGGGAGGTACATGCCCTGAGGGGCGTGTGGAAGGGCCACCATTCCATGGGAGGAAAGACTGGCTTTCCACCAGATGCAGATGAGGCAGGGGACAAGTGCAGCTGCGCAGTGCAGGTGTGGTCGCGGACAACAGAGACGGCTGAGCTCGCGAAGCAGACTGGCCCGGGGGCAACGCGACGGGGCGGAGGAGACGACGCTCCATGAAGGTCTGGACCCACCAGGCTGTGAGGCTGCCTCGTTTTCTCTGGTTTCACACGTGACCCGGTACAGACAGCAAGGGCAGAGACTTTTTCTCTGCCCAGTGAAGTTAACCCGCTAAGCCAGTATCGCACAGTGAGCACCTTTATTTAACGAAGATTCATTGCACGTCTATTATGAATCAGGCAGTTTTTAAGCACCTGGGAACAAATAGACCCCTCCCCGCAATGGTTATACTTGTGGAGGCTGCATTTTGGGGGACTCTGTTTTACAACCAGATTTTTACTTGTACAAATTGAAAATGTTTCAGTGTCTTAGTGATGAATCTCTCTTATTAGCTTAGGGAAAAAATAAAGCCTTAAACTTTTCAAGTGGCTCACATTAGATATCAGTGGAATTAAAATTTATACTGTATACTTATATATGCTGCTCAGTAGAGAATATAGTCTTAGACTCTAAGGAGGAATTTTTTAAAAAAATGCATAACATTTTGACACTGGTGTCTTCCCCTAGACTCTGTGCTCTTTTAATTAAGAGAACATTTCTTATTTATGTTTATGTTCCCAATAGCACAATATCTGGCATATACTTTATGCTCAATAAAACTTTGTTGAAGTAATGAATGAATTAGTTCACACATGACAATTAGATAAATGGAAACAGTGATCTATAAGAAGTTGAATGTCATATCAATGAAAAATATGATGCTTCAGGATTATCTTCCATCATGTTAAATGCTACAAATAGACAGACCTCATTAACGGTGCCAGATACATCCATCATTACCACTCAGTATAAAAACAACAACCACCACAACATAAAAACTCTGTATGGTGTTCATAAAGCATCCAGAGAATCGGTGAGACAAATTATAACCCTAATGATGACGATTTCAGCAATTTTCACTCAAGCTGCAGGCTGTGGGGTGTTTTATTATTAGACTTTTATGACCTTCAAGCTCTTGCCACAAACTTCAATAAATTTTGAGTGGAAGATCCACTTAGCTCTGAAAAACCATTATAGCCTTGAAGTAGTCTGGGTAATTTGGGGCCCTAAAACTTTTGGAAACAGAGAAAAAACAAGGTTGTTTGTGGCGGCTGTTCATCCTGAAAGTAAAGAGTAAAAACTGGTGAGATAGAGGAGGTCGCATCTTCTCAACTTTTTTGTTTAATCTGTGCGAATTCTCCGTTCAGTAATGTTCCATCTGGCTATCTGTAACATGGGCATTATATTAACAATGGACATACTTCCAGCCAAGATGGAGGTGTAGGTAGACACACTGTGCCTCCTCGCACAACTAACAGAAGGACAACAACAACTCAAAAACAAAAAACAACCGGAACTGACAGAAAATAAAACTGTATGGAAGTCCGACAACCAAGGAGTTAAAGAAGAAACATTCATCCAGACTGGTAGGAGGGGTGGAGATGGGAAGCCGGGCAGAGAGGACTCACGGCAAGGCAGCGGCTGGCGGACCTGGTGAGGCAGTGGATTGTGGACCAGACAGCCCCACATTCGCATGCAGATAAACCAGGCGAAACTGGGGAGTGGGACGGGCCGCACAAACCAGCGCCCCAGCGGGGGAAATAAAGCCTCAAACCTCTGATTGAAAACACCTGTGGGGGTTGCAGCAGCAGGGGAAACTCCCAGCCTCACACGAGAGCTGGTTGGAGAGACCCACAGGGTTCCAGGATGCACACAAACCCACCCACCTGCGAATCAGCACCAGAAGGGCTCAATTTGCTTGTGGGAAGCGGGGGAAGTGACTGAAATCCAGCAGAGAGCTGAGCAACCGCCATTGTTCCCTCTCGGACCCCTCCCTTACATACAGTGTTACAACCCAGTGACTGGGTTGACCCACCCTGGTGAACGCCTAAGGCTCCACCCCTCACATATAACATAACAGGCTCATCAAAGCAAATAAAAAAATGACCCAAATGAAAGAACACATCAAAGCTCCAGAAAAAATACAACTAAGCGATGAAGAGATAGCCAACCTATCAGATGTACAGTTCAAAACACTGGTAATCAGGATGCTCACAGGATTAGTTGAATTCTACTCAACTAATTAGATGAATAGGTCATGAATTAGATGAAAAAATGGCTACGCTAAGTGAAATAAAGGAAAATGTACAGGGGACCAATAGTGATGGGAAGGAAACTGGGACTCTAATCAATGGTGTGGACCAAAAAGAAGAAAGAAACATCCAATCAGAAAAGAATGAAGAAACAAGAATTCAAAAAAATGAGGAGAGGCTTAGGAACTTCCAGGACATCTTTAAATGTTCCAACATCTGAATTATAGGGGTACTAGAAGGGGAAGAGGAAGAGCAACAAGTGGAAAAGTTATTTGAACAAATAATAAAGGAGAACTTCCCCAATCTAGCAAAGGAAATAGACTTCCAGGAAGTCCAGGAAGCTCAGTGAGTCCCAAAGAAGTTGGACCCAAGGGGGAACATACCAAGGCACATCATAATTACATTAGCCAAGATTAAAATGAAGGAAAGAATCCTAGAAGCAGCAAGAGAAAAGGAGACAGTAAACTACAAAGGAGTTCCCATCAGACTGTCAGCTGATTTCTCAAAAGAGACCTTACAGGCAAGAAGGGGCTGGAAAGAAGTATTCCAAGTCATGAAAGGCAAGGACTTATATTCAAGATTGCTCTATCCAGCAAAGCTTTCATTTAGAATGGAAGGGCAGATAAAGTGCTTCTCAGATAAGGTCAAGCTAAAGGAGTTCATCATCACCAAGCCCTTATTATATGAAATGTTAAAGGGACTTATCTAAGAAAAAGAAGATAAAAAACATGTATAGTGAAATGATAGCAAACTCACAATTATTAACAACCACACCTCAAACAAAAACAAAAGCAAACTAAGCCAACAACTAGAACAGGAACAAAACCACAGAAATGGAGATCATAAGAAGGGTTATCAGTGGGGGAGTCAGGGAGAAAAGGTACAGATAATAAGTAGCATAGATTATAGGTAGAAAATAGAAAGGGGGAGGGCAAGAATATTATAGGAAATGTGGAAGCCAAAGAATTATATGCACAACCCTGGGACACCAGCTAAAGCAGGGGAATGTGGGTGGGAGGGGGTGTGCAGGGCGGAGGGGAGTGAAAGGGAGAAAAATGGGACAACTGTAATAGCATAATCAATAAAATATATGAAAAAAAAAAACAATGGACATAATAGTTGTCTAATAAATGTGTTAGGCCAGGTGTTCTGCAAAGAGCACCCAGCTTTTGCAGAAAGGAGATCTGAGTCCAAATCTTGCCTTTGCCACTGATGTGTGAGTGTGTGTGATTTATTTAGCTTCTCTTAGTTCTTAGGATAACACCTGCTAGGCATGGTCATTGTGTCATTCACAGCTCCCTGTGTGGTTCCTCCTTCAAGACCATTTTTCATATGCTAAGTGAAATAAGCCAGGCGGTGAGGAACAAACACCATCTGATCTCACCTTTAACTGGAACATAATCAACAAAAGAAAAAAGCAAGCAAACTACAACCAGAGACTTTGAAATTAAGAACAATCTGACAGTAACCAGTGGGGAGGTGGGAGGGGTAATGGGGGGAAGGGTGGAAGCAAGGGAGGGAGGTGGGTTTGGCTGGGGTGCAGGGGCGGGGGAGGGCAGGGATGGTGGTGGGGGGGAGAAATGCAGACAACCATAATTGAACAACAATAAGACAAAAGGGACAATTCTGCTTGCGTAGTGCACTCAGATCTTCCTTGGCAATTATTTTAACTTTTCTTCGGGACTTATTATGTAGTGGACAGTTTGCAAACTGTAACTTACTCAATGCACATAACAAGTTTATGAAGCAAACACTGTTCCTAGGTTACAGATAAGGAAACAGGAACAAAGAGATTAGTAACTTTCTCAAGAGCTAAGAAGTGGAAAAGCGAGGTTTCAACCCCAGGCATTCTAGCTCCAACTCCACGCTCTTAACTACTGAACTAGACTAGACATAAATGTGAGTCATAGGGAAAAGAGATAATTTGCCTCGGGTGGAAAATTAAAAATGTACTATGTGATTAATTTATTCTTTCAGAATATTTACTGAGAACCACGTGCCTGGCACTCGGCTAAGCGCTGGGGATGTGGCGGTGATCAGCATGAAACAGACACGTGCCTGACCTCAGAGAGGGAACAGTGAGGGGAGGGAAGAGTGGCAACGATACACCATCACTAAAGTAAATGTCGACGACGTAGGGGCTTCAAACTAAAAACTTGTGTGCCTGCCTCTCTCTGCTTCTACACTGATTTCTGAAAGCCATGCTCTAAGGCAGGGACGGTTCCTGTCACACAGTAGAATCTCCATGAATGTCCTGTGGATGAGATTTATACAGAAGCCAAAATCACACTGGGAAAAGAAAAATACTCTTGGTTTTGAAAGAACAGAAAATACGGATTTCAAAATTAATATTAGAGAGATATAGATTAGACACTATTGGAAGGCAGTTTGTGAAATGAAAAATTGCTGAACTTCAGATTCTGTAATCTGACTTTACGTGAAGTGTCTTATTTCTTCACAAAGTAAGCTCTATATCCTCCTCTGTTTTAAATGTTTCTATGGCAAATAATAAAAATAAATGCGTGGCCCTGGCTGGTGTAGCTTAGTGGATTAAGGGCCGGCCTGCACCCCCAACGGTCACCAGTTTGATTCCCAGTCAGGGCACACGCCTGGGTTGCAGGCCAGGTCCCCAGGAGGGGGTGCATAAGAGGCAACCACACACTGATGTTTCTCTCCCTCTCTTTCTCCCTGCCTCCCCCTCTCTCTAAAAAGAAATAAATATAGTCTTTAAAAAATAAATAAGTGGCAATATTTGGAGCCAAACAATGAAAATGCATAGTTTTATTTTGAATATTAAAAAAATTCAAAACTTTGAGGCTTGTCCCACAAATAAAGCATGCGTAATGGCCTGATTGTCTCTAGGAATAAGACTGAGTCACTAAGCCTGCTCTCAGGTGGCCTGCACGTGGCCCCCCCTCTACTCCTGACTCCACATGCTCCCCACACAGACCTTCTTCGCCGTGGTTCCTCTGCTTGGCTTGGACTCCTGTCTCGCCATGGTCCATGAAGTTGGCATCATTAGCCCATTTTACTGTCCTAACTGTCTGCTATAGCTAAGCACGGCTCTGGATTTGCTTCTGTCTTAGAAATCCACTGCTTCTCCCTTGACTCATTAGTTCTGTTTCGTGTTTTTTAAAAAAATATGCTGTGCTCATGCTATTTCATTGCATCCTTCTGTGGATCCAGCACGTACTCACGATATAGAATGATCACCTTGTAAATGATAGTCATGGCCTTTGGTCCATATCATGGAGTAAGCCTTTGTATAACTCAAAATTTAAGTTATACATTAAATTGTGTGGCAGCTGAATATTCCAGTCCTATTTCTTCTCCCAGCCCCATCTGAAGGCTGCACTTGCTATCTTCATCACAATACTGCTGGGCCTTGGGAGTGCATTATGGTCAGAGTGAAAGACAAAACATCTTGTTCTCCATCGGCTCCTTCCTTGCAGCTGTAAGCAAAGGATTCCAAGGGGGCAGAGATCCATGAAGGGGGGAATCTAGATTCGGAATCACTAGACCTTTACAGAACTCCAAATGAAGGAGAAACAAGACACAAAACTTGATGGTGGTAAGACACTAAGAGTTTAGGACCAATGGCTAGCATAGAGTTTTCTGACTAATTAAAAGTGCATAGCCCTGGCTGGTGTAGCTCAGGGGACTGAGCGTGGGCTGTGAACCAAAGGGTCGATAGTTTGATTCCCAGTCAGGGCACATGCCTGGGTTGCAGGCCAAGTCCCCAATAAGGGAAGTGCGAGAGGCAAGCACACATTGATAATTCTCTCCCTCTCTTTCTCCTTCCCTCCCCCCTCTCTAAAAACGAAATAAATTATATATATATATATATATAGATATATAGATATAGATATATATAGCCTTCCTTATCAAAAATTGGAAAATTTCCTTAAAATTATGGGCAGCTCTTTAAAAAAAAGTGCGTAAAAGAGAGGGGGGTACTGAATTGAGAGGAAGAGTTTTGATCGAATTGGCTTCCAATTTCTTGCTCCTTGCTCTTTCTCTTCTCTTTCTGGCACCAGTATGATGCGAATGTTGGACCTCTTGAAGTTTTCCCTTAAGCTGCTAACTATCCTCATTTTTTTGGATTCTTTTTTCTTCTTGTTGTTCTGCAGGGTCATTTGTTGTTTGCTTATATTCCGCCTCATTGATTTGATTCTTGGCTTTATCAACTCTACTGTTGTTTCCATGTAAATTGTTTTTTACTTCAATTAGTGTGTCTTTCATTTCTGACTGGATCTTTTTTATGCTGCCGAGGTCCTCACTAAGTTCCCTGAGCATCCTTCTACCCAGTGTTTTGAACTCTGCTTCTGATAGACTGCTTGTCTGCATTTCGTATAGCTCTTTTTCTGGAGTTTTGATCTGTCCTTTCATTTGGGCCATGTTTCTTTTCCTCTTTGTTTTGGCAACCTCCCTGGGTTTGTTTCTACGTATTGGGTAGAGCTGCTTTGATTTTGTGTCTTGGTCGTGTGGCCTAATGTAGTAGGTGTCCTGTAGGGTCCAATGGCACAGCCTCCCCTATTACCTGAGCTGGGTACTTGAGGTATGCCCTTCTTATGGGCTGAGTACACCCTCCTCTTGTAGTTGACCCTTGGTTGCTGTTGGCAGATCAATGGGAGAGATTTACCCAGACCAGTTAGCCGCAAGGAGTGGCTGTGACCACTGACCACCAACCTCCACACTCTGGAGGATCAGCTGTGCAGGGGCAGGGTGGTGGTGCTCTGATGTGGTCTGTGTGCTGGCTCTGGGGTTTCGAAGGTAGTACAGGCCAAGGTCAGCCTCCACCTGTGTTCTGCCTGGGGCCACCCTGCCTGAGTTATAAGGCAATCTGAGATGGTTGCTACTTGTGCTGGGCTTGGAGATTCCCAGGTGAAGCCAAGCTGGGAGTCTAGGCTGGCTGGTGCTAGTGCCAGGTCTGGAACTCACTGAGACCAGCTGTTGATCATTAGAAAGGCTTTAGGAAGTTGTGAAGCATGAGCCAAGACCAACCATTCATGTAGAAAATCAGCTTGGGTGGACCCTTAAGTTGGGGCGGAGGAGGGGGGGGCAGTAGAGTCTCTGAGGATTTCCAAGTTGGGTCAAACTGTGTTAGCCAGGTTGATGGAGTCTTGGATGTGGTACCAGCTTGCTGGCTCAGTCCAGATAGGTATGGTTCCTTTAATTCCATAGTTGTCAGATTTCCATCAACTTGATTTCTGACAGTTCTGAGTGATGGTTGTTCTATATTTTAGTCGTAATTTTGATGTGATTGTGCAAAGAGGCGAGCCATGTCTGTCCACACCACCATCTTGTCTGGAAGTCTCTCTGATCTTTTCAATGGATCAGTTCTCTTACTTGAAATCATATTAGATGTGTTAATATCTCCAATGATATGCATTCAAAATTTAAAAAAAAAAAGACTGGTTCAAATCTAAAACATTACAACCTTTTATTTTCTTTCATAAATAGCATGTTACCAACTGAAACCAGGCATTAACTAAGCTATGAGTCAGTAATGTGCAGAATAGAACTCAAGCACTATGAGTAAAAACATCAATTATTCTACATGAGGCAACCAATTTGTCAAGGGAGACATAAACGAATTCAATTTTTTCTTGTCACCATAAATATTCAACATTTCTGAACACAACCTACTTAGTCCGGTGAGTAATGACTATTAGATTTGTTTATCAAAATAAAGTTGCTTCTCATCCCTAAGCTGTTGGAACCTTCACAAAGTGCAATGTCCTGCAAAGGGGCTGGTGTGGCAGCTTCGTCCAGCCTTAAAAAGCTAACAATTAGTAAAGCTGGGTTGGAATCATACACTTTTTAAATTTAAAAATTGCTATCTTTACATACAAACGAAGTGGCATGGGATGGAGGCAATGGAGGAAGCTTCCAGCGGTGGAGGGTCGAGGTGTAACCCCAACATTGGAGATTCCCAGGTAGACAGGAGATAGGGGATTTGGGAAGACCCTTTAAGATAAAGAATTCAGCACCTGTAAAGTTGTGGAATCAGGGAAGAGCATGACACCTTGGGAAATCTGAAATGTCACTCAACAATAAGGCCTTTTGTGTGTAGAATTCGCTTATTAATTTTTGCGAAACTGTCACATGGTTGGCCAGGTTCGTACATGACTTTCCTTCTTTCCCTTTCCCCTGCCATTCTAATTACGCTGCACAGGCCTCTCCCCTTCTTCTCCCCACTTACTCGCTCGAATTGTGATTCGAAAGAAAATGAGCCAGCCCCTCTCAGAGATGATTGAAGTGATTTTTCACAGAATCTGGCCAGCAGCCTGCGTTGGTTTCAGTTCAGAGAATGCACGCTACCAAAAATAAACTCCTCTCTGCTCGCAGCTCTGCAGCTGGAGGAAACCAAGCAGATGGCAAGGAAACCAAGAGCAGCCTCCGTTGAGCACCTTGAAACAGTCCAGCAAGAGCAGGCTCCTGGAGCCCCGGAGGGAAATTTTGGTGCGGGGAGAGGTGTGTGCGCACATACAGAGCCTTCAAACCATCCACCAGGAAAGCAGATCGGAAAGTTTCTGCTGGAAGGAACACTCAGTCCAACTTCCCACGTCTCTTGTGCCTGTTATAGAGAGCACGTGGGAAGGGACACGGTGTGGGAGCTAAGGCCGAGAGCTCTGGAGCCAGGCCACCTGGGGTTTTATCCGAGCTTTGCTACTCCCCGACTTTACGACTCAGGGCACCTTACTTTAGTGTTTGGTTCACAGTTTCCTCTTCTTCGAAGTCAGGATCGGAATTGTATTCAGGATCAGAACTGTAAGGAATAGATGTGATAATTCGTGCACCTGCCACATGATAGGGGCTCAATAAATGAAAGCTTTTTGTTTGTGTTTTTTGAGGTTATTATTATTATTATTGCTTTATGGACCTCCTTTAATTTTTTTATTTCTAATCTTGAAAACAACCGAGCGATGTCTGCAGCATTTTTTCCTCTCTATTACTGAGGAAAGGGAGGCCCACAAAGTTATAATGACTCGCCCAAGGTCACAAAGTAGGTAAAAGAATCAGAATTTGGACCCAAGTTCATCAGACTCTACAGTTTCTGTTCTTCCTGCAAATTCTGGTTGTGTCTCAGAAAACACAAACCAACCCAGGGATGACAGCACAGGGACTAGGAGTGTGAGCAGATGGGGCCCAAGGGTGTCAACGCCGGTGTAATGGGAAGGTGCAGTGCAGGATGAGACGATCCCGGCTTTGAAAACAAGCTCTGTACTAACCACAGGGATTCGAAAATTCTTTTAATTCTGCTGACCCTCAGTTTTCTCATTTTAAATAAGGGCTTCATAAGAATTTAAAACTCACTTCATAGGGATTCTATTAAGATTATCTCAGCTCAATTTTCAACACCAGAGGAAGCCTGTGGCCCCCTGACTAAATCAATTCTCTTATTGTAGACACACATCACGCCAGACAGCTCTCACTGCAACCTCTATTGCATTGCAATTTTAGATTCACCCTTTTGGTTCTTGGTTTGCGTATTTCTCCCATACTTGGGGGTGGTGCGCCCCCCTAAGGACAGAGCTCTTGTCTCCAATACTCAGCACAGAACTCAGTTTTCGTGAGCTCCATAATGCTCATGTCTTATTTCTTCAAGTTCGGGCTCCAAGTTTAATGTTTAATCAACTACTCATTGAGCACCCCTGTGTCCCAAGAGTTCAAGTGATGAATTACAAACCAGCATGGGAAGACAGCAGGGCACTGATTTTCAAGGCTGATTTAAGTTATATTTTTTAGCACTCTAAGTAAATGACAAAGAGTTAGAATGCAGTTGCTTGCCCTCTCTGGTCCTTGGTTATTTTCCACCGAAGCTGCAGAAAGACAGAGGCCAGAGATGCCATGCCTTCTCAACAATGACTAAGGTTGGACGTGGCCAGGAGACTAGCAAAGCTCTATGCTGCTGCCTTTCATAGCAATGTCCATGTCACCTTGGCTTGGGGACATAAGCTCTGTGGAGGCCTGGTCAGCTGCAAAACAGAGCCCACGGATGGGACTGCCTGCTCTCCTGGTGGGTGAGATAGATGAAGGGACAGTGTCCCAGGGGAGAGGCGTGCATACTGGGCACTGCCTTAGCTCCAGCACTAACCACAGCTCACCAGACAGCCCGGTTCTCCCCGCTGATCCTCGATTCCTCCGGGAAGGGAGAGGTTTAATGGAGATGATGTCTGAGGGCTTTTTTGGAAGTAAGGATTCATACTCGGATCTTGGTCAGAAAATCAAAGGTTATGGAAGTCAGAGAGAGCCCTAGAGGTCATTTAGTGAGAACCTCATTTGGTGTATTAATTGCTCTCCTCTGCAACAGGCTGTGCTCTGACATCGGTACAAACACATCGCTGATTATGAGGGAGGGGAGCTACTCAAATCCAGCATCAGTTAAGATGCAATTGTCAGAGGTATTTTAAAACGCAAGATGGTGTACAGAGATCGTATGTCATAGGGTTTGCAAAGGTGTTTCCCATACCTGTTCTCTTTTTTCGAGGCAAGATGTGCTTGAGTTCTGGGGATCAGAGGGACCCAAGCTCAATTCCTAAGTCTACCATTTACTGTTTGTGTGGCTAGAAGGCCTGAAACTTGCCTTTCATCATTTGTACAATGACAGCAGATCCATCGTACAGTTTATTATTATTTATTATTATTAGTTGTGAATGTCAGCACTTGAAGGTTCGGTGAACACAGGCAAGTTGGTTTCAACCTTTTCTGCTAATGATGCTTTTTAACTTTTCAGAAAAATATTAAAACAAAGCAAGCCTGCCTTACTCTTTGAGACTCCCAGCATGAACATGTTTTTATTTAAATGGTTTCTTGGGTAACACATATCCTTGTAAGAGTCAACAAGGCTTAGAGAGAAGAGACTTGTGGCTTGTTAAAAGCAGACTTTTGGGTTATATTTCTGTTTCTTCCATTTCAAACAGACGAGGGTGAAATCCCCATTCTCCTCTTCCACCATCTGTAAAATGGGCTTAATGATATCAAACGTACAAAGTTATCTTGATAAAACAGGTCTTGGCGATAAACGTGCTCCTGACAGCATTACTCCAAAGAGGCCTATTATTAGTGTGATCATTCCAGTTTTAACCACCAGATTCCAGAGGGCTTATGAGACACCTCCCTTTGTCTTTGAGGAATATACTCCCTTAGCCCCACACTGAGGCAAGAACAACACTCGGTGGTTTCATTTCCATGGGAATGAAGAAGGACACCAGCTGGGAGTCAGGGGTCTGGGGTCCACATCCTGAATCCTCTTATTTTGGGCAGGTGACCTTGCATCAATTACGTCACCTATGCATGCTTTTGTTTCCTTCACCTGAAATCCAGGGAACAAGAGAAGCACCTCCAAGCAGAGTGGAGGGAGTAAATGAGATAATGTCCAGATAAGAGCATCAAAGACCTGCGATGAGCAACAGCCATATTTGACTCTAAAGCTCTGCTCTCTGCATGATGAGAAGGGGCATCAATTGTTCAATCAGAGAAGCTAATCGGGTTGTCATGCACATCATCCACTGTGCTTCCCTTTCCCTACCTGCCATGGAGGATCGATGAGAGAATGCATGTGTATAATCTCCCTGAAAGTGCCTTCGGAAACACAAAGCACTCTAAAATGTAGGTTGTCATTGCAATTCTTATTAGGGGGCCAATTCAACGCTATTATGATTCGAGAGCAGGCAGGATGGGAAAGGCAGGCAGATTTCCAAACAGATAATAACTTTTATCTGCATCAGACTGTATCCAAAGCATGTGCATCCTTCTGATCTGGAATGAAAATAGCTGCAATTAATTTGACAGCCAATCAAAGCCATGAATTAGTGGAAAGTCACTCTCTAAGGAACATTTTTCCTCATGAATGGAGAAAAAAATGACCGAAATAATTAAGCAGACATATGGGTCATGCCAATATGGAAACTGGCATCAGGCAAACTTCATTTTGAGTGTATGATGGTCACATTCTCACACGCGGGAACATCAAAGTGTGACCAGTGATGGAGAGGCCAACCCCCAGTCAATTGTGGTACAAGTTGGTATACTGAACAGCAGAGGCGAAGTGACATGTTTTTGGTCACCCAGCTTGTGAGAGGTCAAACTAGACCAAGAACCCATGTTTCCCAAACATCACATCAACAAGACTGATGAACCCAAATTCAAAAGACCTGGATTTGGGTCCAGACTTTGCTGCACTTGAGACCTCAGTCATAAGTTGTTCTTTCTAGGTTCCATTCAAGCCTTACCCCTTTGAAAGTGCAGCGTGGGCATACATTTGACCTAAAATTTCTTCGCCGAAACCTGAATTAGTTGCCAAGCGTGGGTTATTTCCTCATTCGCTCGCCATACCTAGAATCCAAACCAGACACAGAGCCGTGTGCCTTGAATGGGGTGTGCAATCCAGCACCTGAGGAGCTTGTAGTACTTCAGGTTCTGATTCAGACCGTTGGAGGTGGTCCCTGAGACTCTGCACTTCTAACACACTCCATGTGTTGCTGATGCTGCTGGGCCATGGGCCACCCTTCAAGGTTCAAGGACAGAGAGAAGGCAGAGACCATCTCCCACATAGAGCCTTGGGATATTATCTGAATGGCTTCCACTAGCATCAGAGAAATGTGCTGTGCTAGGGCTCAACCCCACCTCAAAGAGTCGAAGTCGGGCAAGGGTTCCCATAAGTTCAGACTAAGTCCTCATTGCAAGATCATTCTCAGTGGTTTTCCAGCTTAGCCATCTTCCTTCACCAGAACAATTGCCATTACACAATAAATAGCAGGGTGGTATGAGTAGAAATAACCTGAGCAAATCCTTGACTTAAACTTTGTTCCTCATTACAGGTAATTGTGTCAAGATGGTTGGGATCATGTTTGGGGCGAGGTATATCTTCTCGTTGACAGTGGAGAATGTGCTGACAAACCAGAGATGTTGTGATCTCTTAAAGGCAAGAAGAGTATTTAGCTCTATCTATATCTTCCTTGTAGCTCACCCCAAGTTGCATTTCAGAATCCTCCTTGATCTCGTACTGATGGAGAAGAATCCCATTGAGTTGTTGATGATGATGATAGTGATAGCAATCATTTATTAAGTACTTACAATGCACAATGCATTGTTTTAGGCATTTTGCTGTGTGACTTTGTTCGTTCTTTACAAGGACTCAATTATAGATACTACTATTAGTTGTCATCATTTACCAACCTGCCAAAGGCTACACACCTAATAAGTGGAAGGTCAAGATTTAAATCTGAATGGCCAGAGTCCAGAGTCCAACTCCTAATATCCACACAAGAAGAGAAAGTTCACATTCCTATCATGTCGATCTGCCAGGACTTCGCTCCACAGGCCCCTCCAGGCACAAACCCACTCAGCCCTCCCTTGTTTATCCTTCACCCTACCTGTCCAACCCCTACCCAGGTCCCAACTCCCAGCACAAGTGGTGGAAATGCTTCTCCTTTGGGCTCTGAAGAAATTTCATGCAAGTCTTTGAACATTTTCTTATTCGAGACCATCTTAACATTATCCCTCACCAACTCCTAGCCTTACAACCATCACACTTGAATAAGATGTGTTTTATCATCTTGTCAAAATGTAATTATTTTCTTCATATGCTTCACTTCCATGCTCTAGTACTTAACATGTCTTTCAGAAAGAGTTCTCTTGGCATATCTCCCTCCCCACCATGAGTCTAGCAGTTCTTTGAGGGTGGGGGTCAGGTCCATTTTGTCTCTATTCCCAGGGCTTAGCACTTACTAATTGGCTAATAAAGATTTAGAGGACTGACCCCCACAGCAGTGGACAGATGAGGACACAGAGGCCCATGTCATCTGGTGAGTTGGGGCAGATCCTGGGGTGACTCACAGATCACTGTTCCTCTGTGCTTTAGAAACCATGCACACCCTTGGAAAAATTCATACCAGGGTGACTGGGGAGTACTAATTCACATGTCACAAGCAGGAAAGTTACTACTCTGGAGCAGCCGAAGGGCAGTATTTGAGAGCAATTACATTGCCACAACATTTGTAAAAAGCCTCTGGACCTTATGCAAGTAGAGTGAATAGGAAAAACTGTGCCAGGAGATGCTGGGGGACACATTTCGGTGCCTGTCCCCTGTGAACTGACCCTCCGAGTCTTGTTTCATCTCCATTCAAAACCACTATTTCAGAACTAAATTGCTAACGGGCAATTGTTGCCTTTTCTAGTGCTTCCGAATTGAAGAGGCTGTTATTTATGGCACAAAGTACCGGGCATAAAATGCACACTTTAAGTGTAGTTCAGAGCTCATGCATGCTATGGGAGTGCCACTAAGAAAAATAATTGGGTTTGGTGAACATTTTCTCTTTCTTTTGGAAAGAAGTACATTTTATACACTCATTCATCGTTTCATTATCCATTCAACAAACAAACAGCTATTCAGTCATTCATCACCTTTATCTTAAAAATGTCCATTGAGCTGGTACAGGTTTTAGGTGTTGGGCAGGGCACGGTATGGTGATCGAAACGGACAAGGTTCCCGCCCTCCCTGTGTTTCCAGTCTAAGGGCTGGGATTATTAAGATGATTGCTCCAGTCCTCAAGGAACTCAAAAATCATTCACTCTGCTTTATGTTAATCCCACAAATGCATATTGAGAATTGCCTCACCTTTCAGCTTCTGCTCGTTTGTGGCTGCTATTGACTGGTTCCCAGAACAAGGAGTTTGTTCAAAGACAAGGAAGGAGCAAGTGCACTGAACTGATGTGCACACTCCCTTGGACATGCACGGTGCCCGCCGCAGCCATTTTAACAACGCAGCATCTGAAGGAGCTCAGGGAGGCTTCCTGGAGTTGCCCAGCATGATGGAGTGGAAAAGCAGGGGAAAGGGGGTGAGAAAGCAGGCCGTCACCCTATGCTGCTCCTCACCTTTTCTACCGTGTGACCTCGCTGGCCCGTGACGTTGTTCGCCTATTCAGTGCATGATTAATATGGTAGTGACACTCATCCTTCAACTTACTGGAATTTCTATTAGGGATTTAATATGGATTCAATGTTTTGAGACACAGAAGAAAGAACTTGTCAACCACCGAAGCCCAGAGCAGCAGCCAGCTTCCATAGCCAGTGGAACTGGCTTTCTTGCCTTTGCTTTAACTCTTTCTAGTCCCTCCACCGCCACCCGCTGAGGTCGAGTAAATGACCCCAACGCAAGCCCTTGTCTGCAACTCTGTGAGACTCGAAGCTGAGAGAACATGTAAAAACGGCATGTGACGTGACAGAAAGTAAGGAAGATACACACAGGCCAGCACCTGGAGAGAACACAGACCGTAGTCAGAGAAGTGAGTGAGCAGCCAGGCCAGGGGCTACCCTGGGGCGTCTCCTGACTTTCTGTGGCCCAAAGCTCTGGTTTTAAGGACATGCAGAGGGACAGCAGACAGACCTGAGACCAATTCCGTGGAAGACATGGGTTCTTGCCCTCCCTCGCCCACAAAAACAAGAACTCACGAAATACGATCTTTTCAGGAAAAAAAGCTAAAACATAAACACCTATATAGAGGAGATAAATAAGAAAATGTAATTATTTCGTGTTGACTCTCAGTGGGGGCAGGGGGAGCAGGGAGAGATAAATCAGTCTCCCTTGAGGATTTGTAATTATACTTTACTGATCAGGAGATTCGAAGGCTAGAATGCGAGTTTTTGAAATGAAGCATTTGTTTGAATCTCTTAGATTTGTGAAGCCCAGGCCTGTGTGCAGTTCTGGGTCACCTCTACAGTGATTTTTCTCCTTTTCCCTCAACCCCCCTTCCATTTTGAGCTATGATTCATCTAACCTATCTCAGGCCTACTTAAAATTTACCTGCCTTACCTTTTAAAGCCTATATTATGGAATATGGGTATTTTGTAGACTGTGGGAATCATGAAAATCTTCTGAGAGATATGGTTCAAAACAGTGGAAATTTCTTGGAGCAGAATATTGCACAGGCTACCATATTTACTCCTGAAAGAGTCTTCTGGTGTTTTATGGTGATTTGATTATGATCGCACAAAGCTCCATAGGTTGGAAAAACATTGAATGAATAAAAAGCAATATACTTGAAATTACTGTAAGACTAGCCTCAAATCAATCCATATTGATTTTCTTTTAAACTGTGTGACTTAGAAAGGAAGGTAATAACCGTCTCAATTCAAATAAGGACTGAAATAATTTAGTCTGTTTTGAAATCAGCCAAGAGGAAGGGATTCGTATTACATATTACAAATACTCTCACAAATAAAGCGCTTCCTTTGGCAGGTCTGAGGGTTAAAGCAGCAACTTCCCCGCTTTTACTGGGTTGGTGATTGTGATTCAGGTATTAGGCAAGACTGGCAGGTTCCAGTTCTGTAGCAACGTACCAGTGGGGACCAGTGGGGAACTATATTCCATATTCCGCCCTTGACTTCTTATTTTACCTTGATGAGTCTGTCTCCAAAGCCTCACACCAGCAGGTGTTTTAAGATGCCCTCTTGAGTAACAGCCAAGCATGCCTCCCACTAAATGTATCTGAGCAACAAGAAGGCTGAGACATGTGTCTTGTCTTTTTTCCTCCAGATATAATTGACTGTAAGGTGCCTGTAAGGTGCACCACGTGTTGATTCGAAACATTTATATATTGCAGAATGATGATCTCTACCCCAGCATTAGCTAACACCTGCGTTTCATTGCATAATTACCATTTCTTTTTGTGACGAGAACATCTGAGATTGCTATAATCACCACACGGTGCATGAGATCCCCAGAACTTACTCATCCTATAGCCAGAAGGCGTTCCTGCTATAGGATGAGTGAGCATCTCCCCTTTTGACCAGCATCGCCCCCTTTCCCCTGCTTGCAGCCACTGAGAACCAAAACCCTACTCTGTTTCTCTGAATTAAGCTTTCTTTATGGCATGTAGAGGTCATATATTTTACTCTTAATTTATCCATTCCAATTCTCAACCTGGCTTCACTCCTGGGCTCACGATTTCAAAATTCCTTCCAGAATAGATGTCATTGCCCTTTGAAGGAGTTAATGGCTGTGAAAAATTACTTTTCACCCTAATCTTCCTCTTATAGCTTATAGCAAGTCAAAAGACTCCTTTTTTATGATACCAATTTGTTGCCGCTTGTTTTATGGCCTGATAGCCGGTCCATCATTATGAATGTTTCATTTGTGCTTCAGAAGAATGTATGTTCTCTAATTAAGGAGCACCGAGTTCTATATTTGTCCATTAGTTTGAGCTTATTGATGCGCTGTTTGTAGCATCTATATGCTTATTAATTTTGCATTTGTTTTTCTATCAATGACTGAGAGAACTGTATTCAAACTCTCAGTATTAATGGATTTGTCCATTTTGACTTTCAATTTTGTTGATTTTAAGAAGTGTTAGATCCTTAAACTTTATTTGCTTGATTTGAATCTCCATCAATTTATTTTATGGCTTATAGTGTGTTTAACGCATATTTCTCTGCATTTAAGTTTCAGCCTTTCTGAACACTTGTATTCTTACAGATAGTATACAGTTAAATGGTTCTTTTTCCCCCTTTACTGGTAAACAGGTTTCATTCTTATAATCTACATTGGTAATTGTTGATATATTGTGATTTATTTTACCAGCTTATTCTGGGCTTTCTATATCCTGCTTTTTCTAAGCTTCTTTCCCCAAGCTTCTTTTCCCTTCCTGCCTTTTTTTGAGTAGCCACATTTTTAAAAACTATTTATTCTCCTTCCATTCATTCAAGATTATAGACCCCATCCCTTCTCTTAGGTTGTACTTAAAAGGTTAACATTCCCATTAAACACATTCTAATGTAAATAAATTTCTCTACCTGTCTCTTGAAAATTATAAAGACCCAAAACACTTAATCTTTAAGTATTCCCCTCTATTTCTGCCAACAGTTATTACTGTCTGCATTTTAATTTCTCCTCATTTTCTGCCACAACATTCATCATTCACAATTCTATTATTGTTTCATACAGAAGTTATTTGTTTCGGTAGACCCCTCCTGCCCTTCTCTTTCTATACCCTTCTTGTTGGACTGGAGTCCTTCCCTCTGGATTTAACTTCCTTCTCCTTGAAATTCATCTTTCAGAATAACTTTGTTCAGTGAGGTTCTCTTGGTGGTAAGCTGGCACAGCACGCACACTGATTAAGATGGCCGGGGTGGAGGGAAACTGGATTCAAACCCCAGCTCCATCATGGCTAAAGGTGTGATCAAGTCCCCCGTGCCTCGGTTTCCTCACTTGTCAAATGAGAATGATAGTATCTGCCTCATAGTATGTTATATATGTAAAGTGCCATGAACACTTTGGTACAATCAAATACCCAATATTATTTTTAAAAGATTAGGGCAAAATGAGTATTCTATAAAGAGTAAATTATTCCTGTTGATTATTTTAAGGTAAAAAGACCAGAATTTAAAATTTTTTATTTTTTTTAAAGATTTTTTTTTCTTTTAGATTTTTATTTATTTATCTTTAGAGGGGAAGGGAAGGAGAGAGGGAGAGAAACATCAATGTGTGGTTGCCTCCTGCATGTCCCCTGCCGGGAACTGGCCTGGCAACCCAGGCATGTGCCCTGACTGGGAATCGAACCGCGATCCTTCGGTTCGCCGGCCCGAGCTCAATCCACTGAGCTACACCAGCCAGGGCTCAGAATTTAAAATTTAAGAAGAGTATGTTTGATTCCTGATCTCCGGCAGGACACCTGGCTCTTCGGTCCTCAGGTTTCATCATCTCCCACGACGGCCTCAGCGAGTCCCGGTCCTGCACGGGGGCAGCCACCTCGTCCACACAGCCCGCCTGGTCCCTGGCCAGGCTGGACCTCACCCTGGGCCGCCTCTGTCTCCTCTGGGCTCTGGGAACATCCCTGGGCCTCCGCGTGCTGGTATTCACTGAGCAGTTTCCAAGCGATCTTTTCTCGCATCTGGCTTTCCCATCAGCTCCTTAGAGACAGCAAGGAGCAGAGGTTCCAAACTTTCAGCTCCCTGGGGCAGGCCCATTTCTGCCCACGCTTCCGCCCCTTCGCCCCCTTCTCTGACTCTTTCTCGAGACCGGCAGAGTTGCTAACGCCAGCCAGGACTCCCATCAGGCCATGTTCTACAAGGATGGGTTACTATTCTTCAAACGCCAGGACCCTTGTGCTTCACATTCTTGCTTGCTCCTTCCTGAGCTCCAGGAGCTGTTTCAAAGAATGTGCTTAGTGAACAAATGAATGAATGAATGATGCGTGAGAGCGCTCTGCAAACTTCAAAGCGTTGCACAAACGCCAGCTGTACACGAAAACAGGAAACCTTAGGCACCAGCTGTTGTAAATTTCTTGTCTCACATCCCTTCGCAAGGCTTCACCCTGACATTTGTCCCCCTAATTTAACTCATTTTGGTATGCTTCTCCTAAGGACATTTTTCTCCTTCGCACATTACTTTCAGACGCCACTTTTAAAAAGCATAATGATGTTGACCACAGCTCAGCCTGCCTCTGTCTGTAAGAACTGCAGCGCCCCGAGGGCCGGGGAATGTGTGTCAGCTGCCGTGTTTCTTTGCTACCTGACTTTCACCAGGTAAAGGCGCTTCCCAGGTGGCTGGCTACCTGCTAACGCATCGGGCCCTGCTGTTCGCACCCTGTGGAGTGTAAAGTCAAGAAGAAATCATTGTGCACAGGGCAGAAAGAATTCTGTAGCAAAAGACTGGTGCAGGTACCCATAGGAATCACTATTTTCTGAAAAAATATATATATATAGTCTGCATTATCTGTAAATACCTAATCTGATAGCTTCATATTTCAGTGCGTGTGGAGGGAGACAGAGAATGAAAGGGACAGAAAGAGGCTAAAAGGATCATGTCTTAGTTAATAGTTATGATAGATTAGTCTTTTCTTACAGAATTTCTGTATCATTGAATCCTTTCAAAAGTGAAAATCTAGTCAAATGGTTTGGAATCAGCTGTATTCAGAGTCTGAATTCATTCACTCTGTTAGCACGTACCAGCCCCTATTACAGCCAGGTCTTATGATAGATGTTAGTAATACTAAGATATTGGCTTACCCCCAAAGAACTCATAATTTATAGGGTATAGAAAATGGAAATGAAAGCAACAGAATCCAAAGGACACAAAAAAAATGATTAACATTATTATCTTAGGTAAATAGATCTGAGTGATTTGATATATTCCCGCAAGCATGTATTACTTTAATCTTTAAAAATCTAATAAAGCACACTTAAAGAGGGTTATTCATTCATAGGTATTAGGCTATCAGAAATGCTAGTACCTCTACTGGCCATGTCTAGGCCAAGAATGTCCCCTTACCTGGTCCCCCGTGACTCTGGAAAAGGACCGATGCTCCGTGGCCCGCCCCCGCCTCCAGCACTGGAAATCGGGTGTAGAATCCCACAGCTTCGCTACTTCCCAACGTACAGTGCAGCCCCCAGGAATCCACGAAGGCCTGGACTTAATTTCGCAGGCATCTGTGGGGCCGAGGCCCCGGGGTGCCTTTTACGGGCAGCCACCCCGTCCCATGTCACCCGCTCGGTAATGGCTCCCGAACCGGGGTCTATGTCACATTTCTCCTCACTCAGAGCCTGTCACTGGCTGAAAGCTTAGGTCTCCTCAAAAGTGCCACATACCCCCAGACAAATAAAGGCTGCAGGAGTCAAGTGAATGGCAGCTGCTAAGACTGAGCATACGGGCCCCCACCTGGCTGCTCAGCACAGTCCTTTAATAGCATTCCCCGAGCCGGTGGGAAGACTACAAACCGCCATCACATTTTGGCGGAGGCCAGCGAGGCTCTGACCATTCTGCAGGTTTGATATCAACGCAGCTGTTACGCTTGAGTCAGTGGGGTCATGGATATCCTGACCCTGACCTCAGGAGGAGGGTTGGGGAGCTTGTGGGGAAAAGGGACACTGCCCACTTTCATTTCTGGATTTTTACCAAAGAACTCATTCATTCACTTGCAACATACTCTTTTTGTTCTCTTCAAGGAACACTTAACACAGAGGTTAAGAGTAAGGGCTCCAAGACCATGCTGCTGGGGGTTTGAAACTTTGCTTTGCCACCTAATAGGTTTGTGATTATGGAAAACATAATTTGATTTTTGCAAGCTTCCCTCTCCCACCCATGAAACGGAATTAATCATTGTATAAATCTCACAGCTGTAGCAAGGCTAAAGTAAGATGATGTATGCAAAGCACTTAAGCAGAGCGCCTGGCACATAATAAGTGCTCCTAACCTTTTAGTTGCTATACAATACAGTAGAAAGTAGAAAATTTAGCCGAAACTGTGGGTACAAGTGGGTGGTCCAAGCTGACTCTATTCTTTTGATGTGCAAATCCAAAGTTGAAACATTTAGTGAAACAACTGGTCGAGACTTGGAGAAACCCTAGGATAGGAATCTGTCTGTTGCAAACAGGAGACCACCGAGGTGCCTCCGTAATGCACCTCACCAGAATTCTCTCACCAAACAAACAAAAGATCACACAGGAGGAAATAAAACTGCTGAGGGTAAGAATAGTGCCCTGCCCCCAACTAAAGGCAAATTAGCAAAGCAAGAACAATTTGAAAGGCATTTTAAAATTATAATATTTAAGGACAATTTTGTAAAAAATAATTTTATGCAAGAACAGAATACACAAACAAATTGAGAAGAAACAAATGAAGTTTTAAAAGGAGAATTATAGAGACCAATTAAATATTTAGTCCCTGAGTTAAACAACAGATGAAAACAACTGAAGAGAAAACTCATGCCCCTGGCAGCGATCGATCGTGGGAGGTAACTCGCCATGTAGTTGTTACATTTCCCACCCCCAGGTGTTAACAGTGTGTGTATTTATTCCAGGACGACCTTTTCAGGAATATTTATATACACAGGCAGCCTGGGACAGAAAGAGACCCGAACTCCCTCTGGAGAAAGTTTATTTACGTTTGGGATAAGTACAGATCAAGTTCAAGACTGGGGCTCCCCTGGAGAGACTGTGAGACATCTCTCCGCAGAGAAAGTCCAGGGTAATAAACCCAGAGATATTTCTTTCCCTCCTCAGAGAGATCTGCTTTCCTCCAAAGATGATAAAAATCAGGTCTCTCTCTCGCTGGAGGAGACTCGACTAGGCAGGGCTGCCAGCAGCCCCGGTAAAAGATCTGTCTCCCAGCTGGAGCTTCCTCTCCTGTAACACGTGACCTGGCCTTCCCCCTGCCACCCTGTAGGAGGGGCACTTGTCCACCCAGAGCTACACCGTGACTCTGGCTGTTGCTTTTGCTGTGAGTAACAAACTGTCTTCGTCTCTGATCCAGAGGGTGTCTGTTGTCCTGCCAGTGGGCATCCATAAAACTGCGACAAGCCGACTAGCTTCTAAGTGGTGTAAAATATTGGATGCTTCCCCGTGCTTCAAGCCGCAACCTCAAGACATCATACAGAATGTAGCTCAGATGTATAATGACAGGAAAACTGTTAAAAAGATATAAAGAGCCATTACGAAGAACACAGTGAGATGATCCAAATATATCCAAAAGGGGTTCCAGGCTGAATAAATTAAACAATGGGGGAGCAGGGACATGCAAAGGCAGAGTGCTTTAGAATTGCCGCCCCCCCAACCCCCACACATGGGTCTTTACATGCAGCGAGGTCACCAAGTCCTGAGCAAGATTAAAAACAGAAAAGACTTATTTCAGTGCAACTGTAAACCATCACTGCAATGGTAATGGTGGGATGACATTGTTTCTGATATGCGTTCTAACTGCATTTAAGGCAAGATTCAGACTTCGTGGACTTGGGGTGGCTCCGTGGAGCTGTCACGAGTTCAGCTTCCTCCCTGGCTCTTGGGTGGCATTCAGGGCCTGCCGTGCAGGGGTCTCTCTCCACGTGGAGAAAGTCCTGTTGGACCTGAGAAAGAAGGAGAACTTGCTACCCCCTTGCATTTTTATATTTTCAGTCTCCGCCTGTAAGTGAGTGTTAGAATTACAACGCACAGAACAATCTCTGCACCTGTGCGCAGTGTTTACAAACACTGAACTCTCTGCAGGCCACGTTCTAACACCCAGGCAAAGAAAGCTGAGTCAGTGCCCAGATATCGCTTAAAAAGCCAATCTGCCTCAGAAGGTTTTCATTTCTACACTAATGGCTCCGCTCCTCGACTAATTTAATCCAACGGTCTCTGAAGGCTTCTGCTATGACTTAGGTCCAAGGACTTACATTGATGAGAAAAGAAGCTGTGTTTATAGAGAGGAGGAATAACAATCGTAAAGATGACATTTTATCCCAACATAATTAGTTAAAACAATGAAATTTCAAAAATCACAATAGATTTGATGTATGTGTGTGTGTGACTTAAATAGCTGACTGTAAAATGTAAAGTGAGGAGGCAAGACTAGCAAAGCAATTTTACAGGTGGAGGAGAAAGAGAAGGAGGAGGTAGGAGAAGTATTTAATCAGATATCAGATTTTAAAGAAGTAGAAATTGAAAGTTTTCAAACAATGGAATGCCATATAGCAAGCACAATTACTGAATTATACCTATCCATGTATCTATTCAAATCATCATGAATATTTCTTGAAAATCTATGAGAAAGATAACTGCAGAATGCTATGTCAGCATGATGTCACTGAAATACAAGTTTAAGTCGCACGAGAGTATACTACATCCTGCTTACGGGTGTAAGCACACGGGGCCAGCGCACAGCATCGCGCCACATGGGGCGGGCTGAAGGAGTGATCAGGGCACAAAATCTAGCCCCATGCTGCTTGCCAAGCCATGCCCCCTGCCAAGCCATGCCCCCTCTCTGAGTTTTATCTGCCTGGGGGATAGAGCACCTTGTTACGTACACAAAGATGCTGTTGCTCATAAAGCCATTTGCTTGCAGAGGTGCATCCAAATTCACCAGTTTGCACAAAAGCACCATGACAGATGGGGATCAGGTGGTCTGCAGAGGTGGCATTGCACATGTGGTCATCAGAGGGGAACTTGCTGTGATGCCAATGGAGACTTCAGCTTCCCGCTTTTCTCTTACTGGCCCCCTCCAAAGGCTGGAGAGGAACTCAAGCATGCTGTTCTCAGGGTGGTAGGCTTTTGTAAATTTTGCCAAGTCCAGATACTTTAAGCATCACCAGTTAAGACCATGCTCTCTTTCAACTCTGCCTTTCCCTTTGTTGCATTTCCTCTGGAGCCAGCGCCTTTGGCCAAGTCATGAGAAGTTTGGGGATCTAACCAGGGAAAGTTGAATAGGAGATATATACCGTCTGGGTACAGAGGAATATGTTTTTGTGTTCAGTCACTTCACTGCACACATATTCCCCCAGAGGAATGACTTCCAGGAACACTCCTACTGTCCTCCCTGCTTACTCACTTGGCATGGGGACACTCAGGTGGAGGGACAGAGGTCACATGTGACTATGAATGTCTCCTAAGGCCACCACCAGAAAGCATGGGTAGTGATTCATCAATGTCGTCAACTCAAAGAGTATTTATGATTAGTCACAGTGTAAGAAAACTTCATTCACCCTCAAATATTACAGCTCATCTAAGAAGGAAACTTAAGTTTTCCCCAAATTGGAAAACAATCCCCCAAGTTTACAAGACATTACCACCATGTAGTAAAGCTTAAACAAATTATTCTGAACTATCAATAACAAAGAAACAAGTTTTAGCCAACTATGGAGGAGAAAAATGGAATTACCTTTCTAGTCTCTTTATATAAAATGGCATTTTCAAAAGCATTACAATCTGAAGTGTCAATCAAAGAAAGACTAGGCCACCAAAACTGTAGGCAAAAAGTGTTATACAAGTGAGTCAAGTCTTTAGTTAATCTTATGTTGTTTTTATTGATTTTGTCATTCATTTAACATTTGTCAGTTTAAATTTTTTCCAATTGTTTTAAGTTTCAATTTCAAAATAAATATAAACTTTGGTGCCTAATTTCGCATTCATAGTTTTCTGATTTTTGTCTTTAAATAGCCATCCCCCATATTGCATAAACTTTAGGACCCAAAACACGTACCTCTTTGAGGGGAAGAAAGGAAGTCAAAACTGTGAGATAAGCACATTGAGGCTTCAACACAAATCGTATTTTATTTCTTGACAAAACCACCTGAAGCAAATGGCAAAATTCACACTTGCTAATTCTGAATGGAGTTGCCTATAGTTTCTATTATGTTTTACTTTTCTACATGTTTAAAACATGTCACATTGTCTAAGGGACTCAAAACATTCAATATACCTGCTGCATTGACTGATCTAGGGAGGCAAACTGGGAAGGCCTGCAGGTCCAAGCAAGAGGTGCTGGTGCACTGAGCTAGGACAAAAGCGATGGCAACAGAAAGCAACGGATGAATCCGAGAAGTGCGTGAAGAAGGGAATCCGAGGGGCGTAGGGATTGATCAGGAGAAGATGTTTAGGCGGAAGTCCAGGATGATGTCCAGCTTTCTGGGATGGACTGCTGAGTGAGAGCTGCACCACTGGGAAGCCCTGTGGGCTGAGAATGACGGATACCGAGCTGGTGAGAAAACACTACCATCTGCTCTCAGCCCCCATTACAGGTGGAAAAACTGAGAACCAGAGGAGTGTAACCACTCACCCAGGTAGGGGATGCTATTTACCCTTTGAGTGCCTTTTCAGCATAGGCTTTAGGAAATCTTAAAATACAGCACCTCTGATAAATTAGTATCTCTCTAATGAACCAATCATGCATTTACAGTTGTATGGATCTGGGATCCAAAACTAAATGAGAAGCAAATTAACTGCATACCTTGGACACGTTGCTGAGCCTGTCTGAGCCTAGTTTCTTATCTGTATCATGGGGTTATGATGTTCACGTATCCAAATTGCAAGGCAAATTACATGAGAACAAAGTAAAGAGTTCCATGGTTGCATGTACCTTCAAGTTTTCCATCCTTTTCTTCCCCGTAGTCTGCAAATACATCCAATGGAGCTAATTATTAAGGAATGAATTAGCAAGAATATTGCAAATATTGCAATAGCCCCAATTAGATGGAACACTCTCGATTGGATGGCAAGCAGTAGGGTTCGAGCCTCAGGCACAACTTCTTCACTGGAAAACAGCCAAGTCTGATGTCATCACCATTAAAAATAAATGTAAAATATAAACATTTTTGCCAAATAAGTAACAATCCATCCCTTCGCCATTATTTTCCTTCACATATTTACGACCTCCAACATTCTTAACTCCTTTAGTAGACTGGCTTTTTCCTATATTTTTGTTTCTCTTTAGCTTGAACTCCTTTACCATTTCTTGCATCAAAGGCCTGTTGTCGAAAAATTCTTTGAGCATTCATCTGTAAGTATCTTTGTTTAGCTTTTAGTTATGAAAGATATCTTATTGGGATATAGAATTCTGAGATAACTTTATTTTCATTTTTATTTTAACACTTTAAAAATGGCAGGCATTCCCACGATCTTCTGGCTTGTGTCATTTGTAAGTCGGCGAATTTCTTCGTATCGTTCCCCTGGGAGTCACAGGTCTTTCTTCCCCAGTTGCTTTAGGTTGTTTCTTCAGATTGCTTTTCAACAAATTTATATGGTGTGTCCTGGCCTGAGACTACAGTAAAAGCCTGGCGATTTTATCCCTTCAGGGACACGAAAACTGAAATAGTAGATGCTGTGACATCTAGCATGTCACCAGTTAACTGGAGAGAAAAGAAGGGGACCCAGCGTATCACATGCTCTGATGGACAGACAGAGCATGATGATCACAGAGACCACATTCAGATGATTGGTTTTTGGGTTTTTTATACAAGATACTTTTAATTTTTTTCTCCAGAGGTCATCTAACAAAATCCCTCGTGCTGTATTCATAACAAAACTGAGGTCTAAAGTGACAAACCGGTCCTGGTTGGAGAATGCTTCATGGGAGACGCTCACTGAGTGAAAGTAATCAGAGAAACTACTATTTTGGAATCACATTGTCATGGTTCAAATATCCAAAAACATGGAGTGGGAAGCTGACCCCTGATGAGGGAAGGTGTGCAGATTAAAGGAAGCACAGCCAAAGGAAGGAGGGGACTGAAGAAGAAACTATTCAGACTGGAGCAAATAAGTGCAGGTGAACCCATGTCCTTTTTCCCTGGCACAGTCCGCATTCATACTTATGATCTCATCAATAAGGGCATTTAGTAGTTTTAATGCCCCCCCCTACTTTATTCTTAAATATAGAACAGGTTTGGGTGATGCCCTGGGGTCACCTCAGAGAAGGTGTATAACTGAAAAGGTCCAGGAATAGAGTCGGACAGGTTGAGAGAAATGATCATGGAACCCTTTTAAAACAAAGAGTGCTCTGGCTGTTGGGGCCAGGGTCCTGAGTCAGAAAGTGTGCAGATTAAAGACAAACCATGATTTATACTGTTTTTACTCGACATTTTATACACTTAACTCAACCACTCATTCAAAAACACATATTGAGTACTTGGTTTTAGTTTCAAAACCCACCCCGCCTGCAACCCTGAGTATAAGGACCCTGGGATAACATGAAGCTCAACGTATTATGTTGTGTTAATCTTCAGCGATCTGACTGGTCTCATTGCATCCATCAGATCACAGGCATCGGGCTCTCTGAAGCATAAATTGTCTGTAAACATTTTAAGTATAAGATTGAAACATGTCTTCCAGTTTGCTCCCTATAACTTTCCATGACACCTCCGCAATGAAGTCTAAAATGCTATCAATTGTATGTCGCACCATTAATCATGTGCATTCGAGAGTGTCAGGCTAAGCCCGATGTTTCTTGTAAAGACTTGTGTCTCCCCCAGTTGTAATACACTTTACCCTTTTACCCTTCCCCCTGCCAAAGGAGACAGAGGGATTTAACTTACTGGTATATTTGGGGAGCATAATGGGGCATGATCAGCTCAGACCCTTCTTACAAGTGAGCTGTTCGACCTCACGTTCTGCTGCTTCTCCAGGGCAGGTTCTTCTCAGCCTCAGGATGCCTGGCCCCACCCAGGACTGCCGATAACCCCAAGAGTAAATAAGCTTAATCCTAGAGTTTTTAGGTAGCTGGGCCATTGGGCTCTCATTCCAAGCTCCATACTCCAGCTCTACCTTTGTAGTAGTAAGGATGAGAGTTTGCTGTTCTATCAAGGTATTTTTTTTCCTACCAATTTTTCTAGAACCTGGGTAGCGAAGGAAGGGGCTATTTATCAGGCAGCATCTGAAACTCCCGGCATGCCAGGACACAAAATAATCTAAAAGAGTTCAAATGCTCTTTACACAATCCAATGAGTTGGTGAGGTAATGTCCTGGAAGAAGTGCGCGATAGTGGGTAGAGCCCAGGAGTCAAATCCTGGACACCATCCCCAGTATCACCCCTGACCTATGGCCTGAACATGACATTTGACCTCTAGGAGCTTCAAGTTTACTCCTGCTAAAATTAGAATATTAATTTCTATTAGGCTTGTTGTGAGGATCAGATAAATCAAATGGACTTGCATTAATGAAAGCACTTTGTCTAATGAGGAATGGCATATATGTCTGGGAACCATTATTATTATTATCGAAGTAGAAGAAGGCCACAGAGTTTCGTAATCATTGTTGGCACAAATGCAATGATTCAATTCTCTCTCCCTGCGCAGACATGCGTGAGACATCGTGCGCATATCTCTGGTGCATGTCAAGCTCCATAGACTGGTTCACTAAAATCGGAGACTTATTTCTGTTTCTGTATACAGAAGAAGTGGGTTTTTTTTTTCCTCTGAATTGCCAAAAAGAGTGCCATTTGCTCAATGATGGAGCAGATCTTTTTAACCCCATACTCATGGCTCAATGCGATTTGATTCTTTTTACATTTTCCCTCTTCATGGGGATTGCTCCTGTTAAAAGCTGTCCATTAACAAGTTCATCCGAGGTGAACTTCAGAGAGCACAACGGTGAGGGCAGAGACACCGTGGGAATTCGAATTCAGCGCTGTCCTGTCCCCGTCTCACGTTTCAAAAGGAACGAATTTCACTGGGATCAGTATTTCGATACTTGGGTTAACTACGTGGGTGTTGAAGTACTGGTTTCAAAATTTTTTCCCAGTTTATTTATTTTATTAAAAATTTTTTTATTGTTGGCTTCCTTACCTTAAAAGACATATGGGAGAATTGAATGAGATGAAGTATTTTAAATGAAGAATAAGTTACATATTAGAAACTCCATAAAATTCACTTAATCCTCCACTTTTAGGTGCTAGATAAAAAATCAACTTGTAGTAATAAAATGTCTGAATTTTATGGCTTAAGTACATGTAGTAAGAAATGGCAACAAGAAGTCTAAATCAATAGAATTTTGTTGGCAGGAATCTCTGGGTCATTTGTTAGAAGAGTCTAGAGCTGCATTCATTTGACATCATTGGAAAGTCATTTTTTTTTAAAGTTGTTTTAAGAAGCCTTGAGTGATCAATAAGCTTAGGTTTTTCATTGATTTCCAGACATAATTAACTAGATATTCTTAGAAACCCCCAGAAAGTCATTTCAATTGGTTGGAAAGTAACTTGAACTCTTTGAGACAACAATGGAATAATTTGGGATTGTTTACGATGATGCCCTCCACGAGGCCAAACCTTCTTCATTGTGTGAAACCAAGAAAAGGCCCATTATAATAACCCCCTGCAAAATGCACATCTATGGTACGGTGGGCTGAAGGATAGAAGACCCAGGCCAAGTGCCCCATCTCAGAGGAGAGTCTACAGGCTCAGGGGCACTGCGTGAAGCTGGGATCCCTGCGAGTCGGAGCCCCAGATGACGACATGCTGCAGAAACGGGTGCGTGCGCACCCGGGAGCTTGGTGCAGAGGACAAAACCTCGCAGCGCTGAAGAGCTCCTTCTTTCACTTGACCAACATCCTCCTTCTTCCAGAAAAGTAATGAGAAGAAAGCCAAGCGCTGTTGGAAAAGGAATATTGAAGTCATGTTTTGGTGTTTGAAGGGGCTTAGGAATAACACTTCTCTCTTTCTCACCCAAGTTTCACATACAATGAGGTACGGATACAGGAGTCAGGCTGTTGGAGGTGAAAATGTCACCTGTATTAATTAGATGCGAACACTTGGTTGATGTGTGAGCTTCGGAAGGTTTCTAAATAGTTTACCTAAGAGGTAAACTTAGTTCCTGGAGCTAAGGGCCAGTTTTGCAGGGAAAGAAACTGGGCTAAGTTTGCTGTGGAGCCGAAAGCAGATGAAAACGTGTGCTTAGGAAAAACAGGTGCAGGTGTGAATGTGTGAGGATGCACCAGGAACCTAAGGCAGACCAACAGGGCGTTCCTGACTCCACCCACCACAGGCTGGTTAGTCACCTGTCTTCCCTGTCCTCCCTCTAAAATGTTCCCAGGACCCCAGCCTCTATCCCTACTACAACTGCTATAGTTCTGGTCTTTATCTCGACATTGAATCAGGGTCCCCTCGCATTCCTCCTCCAGCCCCACTCGAGTCTTCCAGCATCTTCTGCTATCACAGCCCCTCTTTCCACACTTTCACAGCAGCCATAGTGAGCCTGTGATCATCAGCAAACCACCCCCTTGCTTCATGCCTCTGTAGCTTTGCCCTTGCTGTTCTCTCTGCCCGGAGAACAACAACAGCCTGGTTGTATTCACCTGTCTGACCTCCTTTTTCTAAATCCATCCCAGGCATTACTCCTTCCTGTTCCTCCGCTTTGCAGCCCATCATTCCTTCTTCTGTGCAATTCTGGGCTTTCTCAAGGCCATTTTATGGTCTTGCTTTGCTAGAGCCTCATTCTGTGTTTACTTGCTTCTCTCCACTATCACATTTTCAGCTTCATGAGGACAGGGATCATGTCTTTTTCTTATGTTAATATTCCCCACATCTAACACAGGGCTCAATAATGCTTGAGGAGTTGAATCAAATGTAATGAGTTGTCTGGAAAATATGAGATATGGCTTCATTAAGCTAGTATAGGGAAGGTTTCCATCAGGAAGCCTATTTCATAAAGGAGAGAATTTTTTCTTGCTTCCAAATGCACCGGGGCTATAACCCACAGAATTATTGCTGTGTATGAAGACATAAGCACAAGACTTTAAATTCCACTCTGCGGATGTTGCCATATCATTCAAAGGAAGCCACATTTTGCACTATCTGTTCCCAACCTTCTCCTGTACTTACTGCTGCAAACAAAGGGAAAGAGACAGGTAATGCTATGCAGAATGTCACAAAGCAGCATATGCATATTTTACCTCCTGTCTTGGCAAGACTGAGTATTGAGAGGCATGCTCCACAGAGATGAAATTCTCTGTCTTTTCAGGGATACTTATGAACCATTTGGGGTAGGAGAACTGAGTCCTTGAGACCCAAAGCACAAGTGCATTTTTCAGGGAACAATCTCCTCACTGTGGAAGGAGGAGGCTGCGTAGCCAAGCCAGGATTTTCATGAACTTTTACAGAAAGGAGAATAATCGGGGAGCTCTTTTCCCTTTAGCCATGAATCTCCCAACTGGACCTCAGCTAAATGTAAAGCTCTCTGTTCGGGGATGAGCCATGAAGGCTGTGGGAAGTACACCTGGGTGGCTGGGAGGTGTTCTCTGCCTCTGTGACTGCCACGAGAGCATCCGCATCAAATGACACTGCACACGGTGTCAGGCAGGGGGCCACCTGAAAAGCAATGGAAGCAAAGTGACATGACAAGATAAAGTCCTTGTCAAAATCTCCTGATCTTTTTTTCTGGCCTAGAATATTGCACATGGCTTCTGTAGATGTGAATATTTTTCTTTTCTTTTTTTGTCCAAATGGCAGAAATTCCAACTTGTACTTGAGCTTAAGCAAGATGTGAGATGTATCAGCTGAATAAATGTCCTCAGTAGTTCCCAGGTAGGGCTTGATCCAAGCAATGAGTATTGGCACCTATCTCTGTTGACCCAGTTCTTATCGGAGTTGCCTTCATTGTCAGACTCTGCATGGTGACGAGAAGGCTGCCTACAACCCCAGGCCTATAGCCTCCTAGATTAAGCCCAATGGAAAAAGCACCCACCTTGCTCAGAACACTTGGCAAAAGTCTTAGTTGCATCTCGTGAACTTTGAATGGCTCCTGGATCCATCCCTGAAACAATCCCTGTGTTCAAGAGGATGCAATGCTCTGATTGGCCAGATGGGAGTCACATGCCCACTACTGAAGCTGGAGGTGAAATTTACTGCAGCTGATTCACCTGGACTGGGAATGGGCGACAGGGTGCTTCTTTAGAATGGAACTGGGGCAGGTCTATCCAAAAGAGAAAAAGTGGATGCAGGAGGGGGAGAGATACAGCTACCTGTCACATGCGTTAGCCATTGTTCCTGCCACCATTCTCGTCACTGGCATTCCACTCTCTCCTTAAATTCCTGAAAGCCATTATTCCAGATGCAACCAGAATGATCCCTCTAGCCTGAAAATCTGGCTTGAAACCGCCAGGGAGGGTAAACTTTTCCTGTACCCTCTTAGGTTCAGTTCTGGGGTACCAGTTAATTGAACTGACAGAAGACAGGTTAGCAAGGGAGATTCAATCACATGCTTATAACACTTTACAGGAAAATGTGACTCAAAGGTGCGGTTAGAATTTTGGAGCTTCTATAATATCTAAAGGGGGGAGCCAGAGAAAGATATGGGACAATAAACGACCTTAATAAAAAAGTGGAGGAGGAAAAAAGGTACTTCTGGGGAAACAAGTGACTTGGAAAGATAGAAGTGCACTTAGGGGAATAGACGGCAGGCGGTTTTGTGACAGCGGCTGTTTGAGTGTGGTGCGAAGACTTCGCATCTGCAGAGGCAAGAGTCAATCTTCCCGATTGCCCTGGGGGAGGGGAAGTGACCAGTTCTAGGAGCCTCTGCTTTTACTCAGGTAAGGGATGTCAGGAAGTTAAATGCCTTCTGCCCAAAATCATTTCAGACCACGGTGGCATTGCTGCGGGCTCCTTCAAAACCCATGAAGGGCTGCCCACTGTCAAACCCAAATGCGCTCCTCATGACCTCATTTCCTGCCTTACCCACCTTACTTTCCTCGACAAATCCCAAAGATCCGCTCAGAGTCAGCTGGAGCCTCGTATTCTCCAGGAAATCTTTGCTGAATCCTAAATACCCTGCTCATCACCCTACCTTCCTCTCCCTTCTTTGCGCTGAAATTCTGCTTGTGCCTGTTGCTTTTTCTATCTTATTCATTCCTCAAGGGCAAGAGTATGCTTTACTTGTTTATAATGAGTCCCAGAAACTCACACAGTGCCTGGCACATTGAGAATCTTCAGTCAATACGTACTAAATTGATTCTATCTGGAGCTATTGGCAAGGCCAATGTGATATGTTGGAAAGTACACAGAGGTTGGAGGTGGGTTCTGCCCTCTGGTGACTTCCAGTGTCCCATCCAAAAAGTCATTTATCTCCTCAGCCTTAGTTTCTCTACCTGCAAAGATGGAGCAGTGATTCTTGACCTTGAAATTTTGTCGTGGTGTAGGGGAGGGGCAGTTCAGCCTCTACCCTTCTCGAGTTCTTAGGTGGGTCTCAAAAAAATGGGAAGAGACAGATTAACAAGAGAAAAGATTCCAATTGAATTCGTGCACACAGAGGTCTCATAGAAATGGAACCTAAGACACGACCAAGGCAGTCTTTATACTTTTAAAACAAAGAAACAATAAATCTGTGAGAAATTGACAAAACAAAGAGAGTTAGCTGTGGGACCTTAATTAGTGAGGCATCTAGGCAGAGTGTCACTTCACAGCCCTTTTCAGCCCTGAATTCTTTATCTCTGGCGATAAGGATGTCCCTCTCCTATTATAGGGGGGAAACCCTCAGGCGGGAGATTTATTTTCTGCTTTCAGGGGCACCAGGAGGGTCAGGGTGACCTTGCGCACACCTGCTTCTCAAGTAACTTTAATTAGAAGTAGTCACTGTGCCCTTTGGCCTATGTGGGGGGCAGCCTGCCCTGGACCCCACCAGTAAGACGATGCGAACCTCTCTGCACAGTTTCAGGCACACAGCATGCGCTCGAGAAGGGTCCCCGGTGGTGGGCTCGCAAACCAGACCTCCTGAGGCGATCCACGGTGCCCAGCAGCCTTCCACCGAGCTCCAATCGGTGCCTGATTCTGGACCCTTCCTGACCCCCATTGTTTGGCTATCTTCACAACATGGAAATACCACTGGTCACCTGGCACCAAGCCCAGAGTCCCAGGAATCCTCTTGGGAGGGCTTGACAGTCAACCCAGAATGGGGGCCGGGTCAGTGGAAGGCTGTAGTGCTTAATTCTTGGGAGTCTCCTTGTCTCCAGGAGATTCTACCAGTCGTGGGAGGCCAGTAAGTGATGGTGACTCTCAGACCACAGCATCAAAGAGTTCCGAAATCCTATCAGATATCTGTGCTACAAATGCTCACTCTACTTCCTGCCTCTTTGTATGTGTTCGTCACAATAGTAATTACTTACAGGAACACACGCGTTCGCGTAGCACCTGTGAGAATAGTGTTGCACCCACAGGGAATGTGGGATCAGTGTTAGTTACTTTAATTTGTCCTAGCGTGTCAAGACCTAGAACCCTCAAAATTATTTTGGTGTAAGAAGCTTTCCCAGAGACAGGAAAGGTGCGCTTTGTCCTCGAATAATAGCCGTCACTCCTCAAGTTCCATCCATCTCAGGAGCCTATAACTTCAACCCCTGGCTATCTGCCTAATCACTTCCTGTTCTCATTGCCTATGGCCCAGGCCAGGCCTTCAGCATCTGCAATAACTTCTTAACTCATTTTTCTCACCTCCGAATATGTCTCCTGTAAGCCTCTCCTTGTTGCCACTGGAGAGGTGTTCTCGAAACATCTGACCGTGCACTCTAAGGCCTTTCAGGCTTTCAGAGCTTACGGGGTAAAGACACACTCCTGCAGAGCATGGAAGGCTCTGGCCCCTCGTCATCGTTCCGGCTATCTCCGAAAGCTTACTTTTTACTCCTCTGACACTTACCTTACCTTTATTGAATATGCTGTGCTCTCTGCCTTTTCAGTTCTGCCCTGCAGTCCCCTCTCTACTGAGAACTCCTTCACCCACCATCCTGAGTGGGCCCCGCCCTCATTATCCAGGACACCGGGCGGGGGGGGGGGGGGGGGGGAGGTGTGATAGGAGCGAGGGTTTTCTGGGTCTGGGACCACCGGACTTTGCCAAACCTAACCAGTGTGAAGTATCTCCTCATATACTTGAAACTGTTTACAATGTGTCTGCCTCTTACCACTAAATTCACTTGATTGAGAGGACAGCGCCTGGGATCCAATTCTAAGCCCTCTGTTACAATACCAGCTTTATAATTAGTTAGAAAAAAACTTGAGAGAAAGATGGAGAAGGAGAATTTTGTAAATCTTTCAGGGATCCTAGAGTTAAATTTCCCTTGTCAGGGGTTTTGAAAATCATTTTTTCCCCCTTCCTGATAGCAGAAGGAAATAGTCCGTGTTGAGACATTTGGAGAGGGATTCTCTGTCACTTTTCACACACAATGAAGGGAAGTCAGTCTGAACAATCTGCTGCTTCTCCTTCTCCATCATATCCACTGTCCACTGATGAGCGTGACCGTCAATAAAGCATCTCCGTGCACCGCCTCACATGCACCTGCATACAGGAAATCTACCTGACCACCGGGAAGATGCTCAGTAGAACTTACATTCTATTCAAATTTACACAAAGCAAAAGGGGCACAGGGCATAAAATACGGAAGGACAGATGGACTCTGGTACTTACTTAGCGTCCCTCATGTCATATGATAAAGCCAGGTGTCATGGACAGAATGAAGAAGCCACGTGGTCTCAAAAAACAAACCCAAAAATTATCTGCCTGTGTTGTGGCAACATAATCAGAAAGCATGAGTGACAGCCAAGGGTGAGTACCCACAATGCAACATTCAGAGACAGAGAGAGGGAGAGTCGGTCCACGGTCACATAACTGCTACTACAGTGTATTATTTCCATTGTTCTGTTTCCTTATTAGTTACTGTTCTTAATCTCTTACTGTGACTAATTGATAAATTCAACTTTATTATAGGTACACGTAGGAAAAAACCATAGTATAACAGGGTTTAATACTCTCTATGGGTTTTTGGAGAGATTGTAAATGATACCCTGTTTGCAATTTTAATTTCTACATATTTATTGATAGTACACAGAAATGTGATTTTTATATGTATTCAATCTTTTTAATTAAATTAACCAGTAAAACTACCTGGTTTAAAAGTATTTTCTCACTCTACACACCCCATCCAGACTTTTGTTTTTCCAAACAGTTGGCAAACCTAAATTCCCACCGTGCGGGCTCCGACTTAAACTTCGTCCACTACTGAGGCCCTGGCCCAAAGAAGGCAGCGAGGGTGGAGAGGAGGAGGTGTGCTTCGGAGTTCAAGAACACGGGTGTGAATTCTACTCGGCCACCTGCAAGCTCTGTGACCTGGGACAGGTTAATTAACTTGTCTAAGCCCATTGAACAGGTTAATTAACTTGTCTGAGTCCATTGCTGTAATAATAAAACAACAAGAGTAATAAGAGCTCTTTCAATAAAGCACTTAATGTGAGACACTTCGTGTTAAGAGCTTTCCACTTAATTCCTTTTAACCCTTACGTTCCCTTATGAAGTAGAAGATACAGGTTTGCAATCCTTTCCGTGCAATTCAAAAATTATACGAGCTCAGACAAAGAATTAAATAAATAGAAGCTTGTTGCTAATTAATTCTTTTGGCATAAAAACCGGGCCTGGAATGAAGTAAGTCCATTCATCCTTGATCTTTATCTCACCTATTGTGAACGGTCACATGGTCTTCCTGGAAATGTGGATGCTTTTCATTCCAGGTACTTCTCCCTGCTTGTCGTGTTGTGTGTAGGCCAGCCCGTATGTATCACGTTAGCTTTCAAACTCACAAAAAAACCTGAAGTCTGAAACATTTTTGGTTTGAAGAGGACCAGATAAGGGCTAAGTAACCTATGTCATTATCTCCATTCTGTGATTCAGATAACTGAGACAGGAAGTGGTGAAGCCAGCTGTCCGATCACGCTCGTGCATCGTTTAGGTCGTAGAGGGGACTGGGGCGCCAGGCAGTCCGACCTCAGACTCCAGTCTCAGGCACCACGGACGAAGTGTCCTTCAGTTACCTGAAAAGGCCCGGGGTGGGATCCCAAGGAGAAATCTGGAAGAAGCACTTCACTCTGCCTGAACCTCTTCAGTGTCTGCATTTGCGGATTAGGAGGTGTATGTACAACTCAGGCAAAGAAGGCAGCCACTTATCTCTGCGCGCAGGGGGCTGGCACCTGCCGTGATGGGCACTTCCACATGTTTCCAGAGACATCCATGGCAGCTGGTGAGATGTCCCTTCATTGTCTGCAGCCCGAGAGATCCCCCACAGGGGGAGCTGAGTGACCCCTGTCGGCACTCTTCAGTCTGAGTGTTTACTCCCTGCCACTTTGATGCCAACTCTGGCAGACGAAACATCACATTTCCCCTTTAACAGCTCCTTTCCAATTACTCATTCTTTATGGCAACTGAACATGATAGGTTCACCCACTGCCCACAACCCTGACAGAAGTAATACAAAGCCTTATCACTTCGCTTGGATTTAATTGCTTTCGAATGGGTCTGATTATGGAAAACCTCTCAGCTCATTATTTCCTGTGGCCAAGACGAATGATGTGTCACAGTGCCCCCAACACAGCTGGAGGAGGTCAGCGCTCAGCTGATACTGATGTCTCATTGACCGCAACGTCGCAGGTGTCTGGACGCGGGGCCAGCGAAGCAGGCAGGGTGAGCGACGGCAGCCAGGGGCAGCTGAAAAAGTATGTTAAATACGTAAGGAAGAGACTTCGAAGAAAAGAAAAAGTCAGTTGGAAGAAACCTTAAGGATCATCCGTCTTCCTAATATTACAAATACAAAGGCTGAGACTGCAGGAAGGAAGAGACATGCCCAAGGTCATCTATCCAGTTTTTAGAAGAATGACTTGGGCAGTTCCTCAAGCCACGAACCCGGAGGTCCCCCAAGCTTTATCTTCTTGCAGACAGATTGCATACATTTGCCCGTTTCGTTTTATTAAGGAGTCAATGGCTAGCTCGCCATTTCATCAAAGTTTATATCCCTTTCCTTCAGCTGCTGGTACTTAAAATAAATCTAGGTCAATGATGTTTGTCCATCTGGAAAATAACGAATGAAGTTCCTCTTATTTAATATTGCTCCTTCTCTTTTATCTAGTCTATATCACCTTTTCCCCGGCTAGTTAGGATTCAGGAGAAGAATTTATTGCGGTGTCACAAAGAAACCCACTAAGATTATCTATGGAATCACAGCTGTATGTGTGACTGGTTTTATATTCCAGTCAGGGTGTAAATGGTTTTAAATGAGCAGAAGATGAAAAAAGAATTATTTGTTATAAGCCAAAATGGGTTTTGCCTTCAATACATATATGTGAAATATTTTTATTGAAATATAGTTCATGTATACTATCATGTCAGTGCAGGTGTACAGCATAGTTACTTAACGTTTGTATACACAACAAAGGTTAGTAACCCTCTGACACCAAAGAAACTATTACGATATTATTGACTATATTCCCTCTGCTGCACCTCACATCCCCATGATTCGCTTATTTTGTAACTGCAAATTTGTACCTCTTATGCCCCTTCACCTTTCCCTCCACCCTCTTCCCTCCATGGCAGGGACTAACGGCCTCCTGGCAGCCATTAGTTTGTTTTCTACGTCCCTGAGTCTTCTCCTGTTTGGCTTTGTTTGTTCATTTGTTCTGTTGTTTACAGCTCTTTTCCCTTTCTTCCTAGAGGCTTGCCTACAGCGATGCTTAATTATTTATAGTGCTGCCTTTAAGAAGTGCCACCGGGCTCCACTGCTTTGGATGCCACTTCTACTATTATTAGTCTCCGAGCCCTTTTCTTATTTCCTCCAGCACAATGAAGGTGGTGAAATAAGTAACCAGGCTTTCCTTTTCCAAAGCCCTTGAAGTGCTCAGCTCAGCAGTAGCCAGACTCCTCAAGCATTTAATGAGAACTATGGAAGACCTAATTTCCTTTGTTGTTCTTTGTTCCCTTGACCTCAGATAATCGGATAAGGGGTCGTACAAGAGGACCGGTGTGATATTTCAGTGATTTATCTACCTCATTTTTCTGTTCATGTGCAATCCCAGCATACCTATGTTTTCTTGTTAGCCTTTCTCAAGACTAACTATGCTTCTGCATTCTCTTTCTTTGCTGCAAAAAAAAAAATCTGCAAATGTGAGACATGTACTTGCTAAATAGAGCTTGGAGTATTCATTCTTGTGACTTTCTTCTTTCTTTCTTTCTTTTTCTTTCTCTTTCTTTCTTTCTTTCTTTCTTTCCTTTTCTTCAATCTTTCAGTTTTCTTTTAATCAAAATACTAATTTGAATTTTGGAACCTTCTGAGGCCCTCAAATTGATTAATAACATCTATTGCCTGGCCACCTACTATGCACAGAGTTTGCAAAGTTTATAAGCACACAGCCTCACCCATGAAGATGAGTGTACTTCAGTTTTAATAGGGAATGTCAACATGTCTGGTATTCAGATTCAGTGATCACGATGTGGTGATACATTTAAGTTATTCAATATATGTTGAGAGTCTGCTTATGTAAAATTCTGCACCAGTACTAGTAGTAAATGGTTGTCACTCTCTGGGTTTATGGTTTGATGGGCAAAGTTTACATATAAGTGTTACTATTTTTGCAAAGCTGACAGACACCGTGTAGAATTATTTAAAAAACAAAACAAAACATGGGTACTGAGGGTGAAAGTATTTTATGACAGCTGGTGCTTGAGTCAGAATGTCAAGCAAGAGCAGAGCTTCAACAGGCAGATAAGAGTTTGTGAACCCCAGAATAGATGGGCCTGAGGGGGAAATTCCTAGCACGATAGCTCAGTATAAAGGGGATGTGGGGGGCTCCGCCCGCAGAGCCCATCGGTCCGCTGCAGATGAAAATAAGTCTCCCAAGACATGATCTGCCTGGGGAGGAGAGGTGGCCAATCTCTCAAAGAAGGGCCAAGAGCCCCTTCCTCAATAGTTTTTATTAGGTTTCATAATACACAGGAATACAGGTAGAGCTCATCAATCAACGTCAGGCAGCAAGGATCAAACACTAGATAACATTTCAAAGAAATCTGAGGGCTTAATTGAGTCAGGGTCTGTCAGCTAAGGGGTTACAAAACTTTGGGAGACAAACTCATTTCCTCCTTGAACCCTTATCATTTAAATGAGTGCACTCTTAGCAAAGCAGGTTTCACAGACTTTACGAATTCTTTCTTATGCCCAATCACCCAGGGAGCCTGTCTAGCCAGCACAGGGCTGCACCGCCCGCCCTCATACTTTCAGGCTTAAGTGGATTAGGACCAGGAAGCAAGAGATAAGGAAAACTTCTCCCAGACCAGGGACTGGGGACTCAGGCTATGTCCGAATAGCCAAGGGGTGGGGGTGGGCAAGGGTCCATCACCCCCTCTTTGCTGCAGCTCCCAGAGTCCTTCCTAGAGGGCCTTCCAAGTGGTCACGCCTGGCTTAGGCGACCCCTCCCTTGAGGGAATCTTACCTGTCGTTGGTTAACCGACCAAGCATTGGGGGCCAGCTATGGATGAAGCAGAAGTGGCACTCCTGCCAGGGAGATAAGCTTTGTCTCAGTGGCTTACAGTCCGAAGGTCGCTCACTCAGCCTTAGCGATGGGGTGGGGGTTACAACTCCTGAAACCAGGCAGGGCGGTTCCCAACAAGGGAATGTTTTCAAAAAGGAAAAATAGGCTAAGATATGTGGGGATTATCTGTGTTATTTATTTCAACTCAACGTGAACCAACAATTTTCTGAAAATAAAAGTCTTCAGTTAAAAAATGAGAAGGGAACGATTTCGCTCGATGGCAACGTAAGAATGCGCACCACGCCGTGGAGCAGTTGGCCCTTCCACCAAGCCACCGCTGAGCTGAGAAGAGTGATTGGAATCAACTCCCCTGGAACTCTGGGTCCTGACATGACACTCAGCACAACCAGGGCAGCGTTCAATGAAGGGAGAGACCGCTGGTCTTTCACGAGTGAACGACAAGCTAGAACCAACCGCCATCTCGGATCCCTTAGCTGTGGGGGTAGCACCTCCTATTCTGGAGTGGCAGGCAGTGGGACCTCGTCTTCCAACAATGTAGGGTGTGTGTTTAGGTTGGCCTGGTAGTGCCCCGAGGGACCCGTGCGGGTCCCAGCCTTGGTTCTGGCCCACTCAGCAGGTGCAGTATTCCCTAGCAGCATCCATCATAAGATCTGAAGAGCTCAGCCACCTTCTTATTTTCTTTCCTTTTTGAGATCTGGCATTGAAGGAAATATTTTTCAGCTCACTGGCTGATTGCAGAGATAGCGGAACAGAAACTTTTTCTTTATTTTTTCATATTCCATGGCTGGATGCCTTCTGGACAGGCTATGTATATATTCAAATATTATTCATCGAAAAAAGGGAATGAATTTCCAATATGTTACAATGTGGATGAATCTTGAAAACAGTATGCTAAGTGAAATAAGACAGACACAAAGGGCCACATATGGTGTGGTTATACTTATATGAAGGATCTAGAATTGGCAAATTCATAGGAACAAAGTAGAAAAGAGATTAGGAAGGTTAGGGGGAGAGAACTGGGACTTATTGCTAAGAGGTGCCGAGTTTCCATTGGAAATGAGGGAAAATTCTGGAATGTGAAGTTAGTGTGAATGTAGCACAGCATTGTGAATACACTTAGTGCCACTGAATTTTACAATTAAAATGGTACAGTTTTGCATCACCTATATTTACCACAATAACAAAAAACAGCCCTGCTACAGTTAGGAAAGTTAAAATGAAACAAAATGTAAATTATATAAGTAAACGATGATTACAAAACATTGTCCATGGTCCCCCTGGCTGTCCCTTCTCTATTTGGGTGGGCTTGCTCAATTACCTGCAGGTGACCGTCGTCAGTCGGCAGTTCCACCTCTAGATGGGGCCGGCTGTCAGCTGGGGCAATTCGGGCCCATGTGTCTTGTGAGTTCCCACGTAACCCTCATGAGGAGTTCAGCCCAGACTTGTCCAGGTTCCAGGAGGGAAGGAGACATTGGCGAGTTCTCTGGGGGAGCAGACTCAGAGTCAAAACAGTCATTTTCACCACTTTTTAGGGGTCAAAGCCAGTCATAGAGACCTAAGGTGAAACAGACTTCACCCTTTTATAGGAGCAGTTTCAAAGCTGCATTGCAGGGCAGAGATCTGCGGTCACTTTTTGCAATCTGTCGGTCTGTACGTACCCCATAATAAGGGATTGAATACATGAATGAATCCAAATGTTGAAAGAATAAATAGCAACTGACTTCCGGCCAAGATGGAGGCGTAGGCGGACACACTGTGCCTCCTCTCACAACCAAAATTAAGGACAACAAATATTTAGAAACAAGAAAACAACCAGAACTTATAGAAAATTGAACTGTACGGACGTCCAACAACCATTCATCCAGACCGGTAAGAGGGGCGGAGTCGTAGTAGGAAAAAGTGGAGGTGCGGACCCAGGAACGCAAGTAGCAGCAGCTCGCAGTTCCCAGGTGCACGGGCGGCGGCTGGCAGTACCCGGGCCTACAGGCGGCAGCTGGCGGACCCCGGGCACAGGGGGGCAACTGTGCAGATCCAGTGAGGACGCACAAGGCAGCTGGCTGACCAGGGGGTCCCACATTCGCGCACGCAGACGGTCCAGGCAGAGGGGAAGTGGCAGAAGGGACTGAATCCAGGAGAGAGCGGAGCAGGCGCCATTGTTCCCTCTCAGACCCCGCCCCCACAAACAGCGTCACAACCCAGCGACTGGGCTGCCCCACACTGGGGAGCGCCTGAGGCTCCACCCCTCACTACGTAACTGCACGCGTGCATGTGCAGATAATCCAGGTGAAGGGGAAGCGGCGGAAGTGACCGGAGTCCAGAAGAGAGCGGAACAGGCGCCATTCTTCCCTCTTGGACCCCGCCCCCACCTACAGCGTCACAACCCAGCGACTGGGCTGCTAAGGCTCCACCCCTCATACGTAATAGCTGCGACCAGACTAAAACCAAAACAAAACAAAACAAAAAACCCCACCAAAAATGGCTCAAACCGGAGAAAAAATGAAAACGCTGGAGTCAATTCCTCTAAGCAGTGAAGAGATAGCCAACCTATCAGATGCACAGTTCAAAGCATTGGTCATCAAAATGCTCACAGAATTGGTTGATTTTGCTCACAAACTAGATGAAAAAATGCAGGCTACAATACATGAAATGAAGGAAGACGCATGGGGAACCAATAGAGATGGAAGGAAAACTGGGACTCAAATCAATGGAGTGGACCAGAAGGAAGAAATTAACAACCAAACAGAAAACGAGGAAGAAACAAGAATTCAAAAAAATGAGGAGAGGCTTAGGAACCTCCAGGACATCGTTAAATGTCCCAACATACGAATTATAGGGGTCCCAGAAAGAGAAGAAGAGCAACAAGTAGAAAACTTATTTCAACAAATAATAAAGGAGAACTTCCCCAATCTGGCAAAGGAAATAGACTACCAGGACGTCCAGGAAGCTCAGAGAGTCCCAAAGAAGTTGGACCCAAGGAGGAACACATCAAGGCACATCGTAATTACATTAGCCAAGATTAAAATGAAGCAGAGAATTCTAGAAGCAGCAAGGGATAAGGGGACAGTCACCTACAAAGGAGTTCCCATCAGACTGTCAGCTGATTTCTCAAAAGAGACCTTCCAGGCAAGAAGGGGCTGGAAAGAAATATTTGAAATCTTGAAAAGCAGGGACCTACATCCAAAATTGCTCTTTCCAGCAAAGCTGTCATTTAGAATGGAAGGACAGATAAAGCGCTTCTCAGATAAGGTCAAGTTCAAGGAGTTCATCATCACCAAGCTCTTATTATATGAAATGTTAAAGGGACTTATCTAAGAAAAAGAAGATAAAAAATATGATAGTGAAAAGACAGCAAACTCACAGCTATTAAGAACCACACCTAAAACAAAAGCAAACTAAGCCAACAGCTAGAACAGGAACAGAACCACAGAAATGGAGATCATATGGAGGGTTAGCAACAGGGGTGTGGGAGGAGGAGAGGGGAAGGTACAGAGAATGAGTAGCATAGATAGTGGGTAGAAAATAGACAGGGGCAGGGGAAGAATAGTATGGGAAATGTAGAAGCTAAAGAACTTATGACACAAGGACATGAACTAAAGGGGTGAATGTGGGTGGGAGAGGGTGTTCAGGGTGGGGGGAATGGTGGGGGAGAAATGGGACAACTGTAATAGCATAATCAATAAAATATATTTAAAAAAATAAAATAAAATATTTCCTGTGCAAAAAAAAAATAAATAAATAAATAAATAGCAACTGCAATTTTAAGAATGTTTAATGAAATGGAAGAAAATACCATATATAAAATTAAATAATATACAAAATATTAAGATATATACACACAAGTATATAATAATATATATGAATACATGTGTATATCTTTTTATATTTAAGTTCATATTTTCTAAATTTTCATTTCATATATTCTGGTGACAATTCGAAAAATTAACTTTCTCAAATTATAATTTTTTAGCGTGCTTGGCTTTTTAAAATTCATATGTTCTTGAACTTACTTGAATCTTGGGAGCTAGTTTATAAATATCAACATTTGTAATATGGCCTTTGTATTATCTCTTACATGACTGATCATAAAATATTATAATCCAGGATTAATTTAGATCCTACTATACTGACACTGTTCAAAACACAATGATGGATGTTTTTAGCATTCTACAGTCCATCTTTATCTCATGCTTGATCTTTTAATCTAGATATTCTCTGCTAGGAGTCAGGAGCTTAACTAACTAGGCCAACAAATCAGAACCAAAGTACTTTCTGGAACTTAACTGATGGGAAGAGAAGAAAAACTTTACATTCTACCTTAAGTCTGTTTGTTAATGTTCGCTCTTGGATGAATGTTCACTGAACGGGTCTGTGAAGTGTTGCACAGCCCCTGTTGCTGAAGAGTGGAGACTCCAGTGGGAAGGCAAGCAAATGAACAACCATATGTTTATAGTAGCATCTGCTTATTTGCTACTAGAGAAGGCAGAGATACTGCCGTAAGGAAATCTCTGACTCAGATATTTTTTTGGTTTGGTGGCTGAGAGAGGCGCTGGAGGGAGATTAAGAAAGTTGACCTTTAAGAATATGAATTTGCATTTATTTCTTCGCCGAATAGTTACAGTTTGCTTACTGTGTGCCAGTAGAATGTGCCCATGCTGCACTGGGTGCTCGGAGCAGATCAGGGAGCAAAGTGAAGTTCGTCCACTAAGTCTAGGCACGTGCTAGGTAAGGTGAACAGTACACGAATAAATACAGAGGCCCTGGGTAGCAACAGTGCTATGAGGAGAAACGAGCAAGGGGAAGCGTGCAAAGATCTGGAAGAGTGTGCAGGCACCACACAGGATGGCCCTGGGGCGTCCTTCTGCCTGCCTTCGTCCTTCCTCCAGTGCCTCCGGGTACCTTCAACCCCATCAAGGTCTGGAGCTAGTTTGGCCATAGTACTCTTCTCTTGGAATCAAAGTTGATGAAGCCAACACGGTCTTTCTCACACATACTTGCCAACTCCTCATAAGCCCAAGGTTTTCATTTAAATATCGACATGGGCCCTGGCTGGTGTGGCTCAGTGGATTGAGAGCTGGCCTGCAAACCCAAGGGTCACCAGTTCAATTCCCAGTCAGGGCACAAGCCTGGGTTGCAGGCCACATTCCCTGTAGGAGGCATACAAGAGGCAACCACATATTGACGTTTCTCTCCCTCTCTTTCTCCCTCGATCCCTTCCCCTCTGTCTAAAAATAAATAAATAAAATCTCTTAAAAATATTTTATAAATAAATAAATATCCACATGGACCAGCTGGATAACAGAAATGAGGGAGTTGGGTAAAGAATAAGACATTAGTGGTGTGGCAGAGCCTCAAGTATACTGGATATTATCTGTTTCAAATAAACAAATTCAAGTGTAATTATTCATAAATTGCTCCTTTTGGAACAGAAATTTTTTATCCCTTCCATAGGAAGCCTTTGGCTCTAAGTGACTTAACTGAGGTGTGCATCAAACTGCCAAATTTAATGAAATCTTTGGAGCAGCAGATATAAATTACGTTTGCTGGAGCCAGCTGAATCATCCTTTTGTTATGCAGATGAGAATTTGAGAGATTAATAGTTTGTGAATACAGAGAATTATTCTCCCATTAGATACCTCTGCAGTAAACTCATTTCCTTCTATTTCCTCTGCCCCTTCCTGAGTTTTCGGGGGGCGGGGGGGGAAGCGATCCTTCCTTAATGTCTGGGTGGGGGTCAACATTCAAGCCATCCTGTGTTCCCCTAATCTTCATCCTCACTCTTCAGACCCCCGGCCCCAGCCAAGGACCAGGGAGAGTTGAGGATCCAGTGGGAAGAATCCAAGGCTAGGCTAAAATATACATAGCATAATATTTATCATCTTTATCTAAAGTGGCTATGCAACTAAGTGATATCAAGTACTTTCACAATGTTGTGTAACCATCATCAGTATCTATACCCGAAACTTTTCACCATCTCAAACCGAAACTCTACACTCACATTCCTCCCTCCCCCAGCCTGTGATAACTGTATCTACTTCCTGTCCCTATGTATTTGCCTATTCTAGATACCTCACGTAAGTGGAGTCGTACAGCATGTGGCCTTCTGGGTCTGGCTTATTTCATTCCGCATGATGTTTGTAAAGTCCATCCATGCCGTAGCCTAGATCAAAATTTCCTGTTTTATATACGCATAACATTCCATGGCATGTACATAGCACAATATGTTGATCTATCCATTTGTTGATGGTCACTTGGGTGTTTTCACCTTTGGTCTTTTTGAATGATGGAACTATGGACATTGGTCTACAGAGATTTCTTTGAGTCTCTGCTCTTCATTCTTTCGGATGCATATGTGTGTATTGCTGAGTCCTGTGGGAGTTCTTTGTTTAACGCTTGAAGGAACCACCAAACTCTTTTCCACAGCGATCGCACCATTTACGCTCCTGCCGGCGGCACACTAGGACTGTAGGTTCCCACATCCCCGTCGACACTTATTCTCTGGGTTTTTATTTTGTGTTGTCATGTTTCTTTGGATTAACCATTCTGATGCGTACACAGTGAAGTGATAGCGCCTTGTTCCGATTTTTATTTCCCTAACGACTAATGATATTGTGTTAACAGGGATGTGTTAAGTATCTTTTCCTGTTCATACTGGCCATTGTATATCTTCCCTGGAACAATGTCTATTCAAGCCTTTTGCCCATTTTTGAATTGGATTGTTTGGGGGTTTTGCTGTTGCCGAGTTGTAGGAGTTTTTTATGTATTTTGGATATTAACTGTCTCCAGGTGTAGGACTTACAAATCACAGGCATTTCCTCCCCTTCTGTCGATTGTCATTTCACTGTCTTGATGGTGTTCTTTGATGCATAAAGGTTAATTTTGGTGAAGTTCAATTTATCTATATTTTCTTCTGTTGCCTATACATGCTTTTGACGTTTTATCCATGAAATCACTGCCAAATCAATGTCATGAAGATTTCCTCCAATGTCTTATTCTTCGAGTGTTACAGTTTTAACCCTTAACTTTAGGTCTTTGATCCATTTGGAGTTAATTTTTGTATATGCTGTGAGGCAAGGGCCCAGCTTCATTGGTTTGCACGTGGACCCCAGTTGTTCCAGCAACATCGTGGTCTTGGCACCTTGCTGGCGGTGTACAGAAACACGACTGATTTCTGAGTGCTGATGTTACATCCTGCCCCTCTGCCAAATGTGCTTATTAGTGGTAATAACTTTCTTGTGGATTCTTTGAGATTTCATTTTTTAAATTAAGCTTATTGGGGTGACATTGGTTAATAACATCATGTAAGTTTCAAGTATACAATTCTACGATACACCATCTGTGTATTTCGTTGTGTGCTTAGTACCAGAAGTCTAGTCTCCATCTGTAAACATGTATTTGACACCCTTCACCCTCTTCATCCTCCACACCCCCTCCCCCTCTGGTAACCACCAAACTGTTGTGTCTATGAGTTTGTTCATTCATTTGTTGCTTTTTGTTTTACACTCCCCATGTGAGTGTAATTATATGGTTCTCACTCTTTCCTACCTGATTTATTTCACATCTCATGATACCCTCGGGATCATTCCACATTCTCACAAATGGCAATATTTCACCTTTTGTTGACTGAGTAGTATTCCATTGTGTGTATGTACCACTTCTTCTTTATCCAGGTTAATAACATCATATAAGTTTCTTCTTTAGCCGAAGGATGCTTAGGCTCTTAGATCACATTCTCTGTTAATAGCAATAGTCTTACCTCTCCTTTTCCAATTTGGATAACTTCTAAAATTCTGGGAATCTGGAATTAACTGAAACTGAGTTATCCTAGAAGCAATGCTCTCAAGAGATCACTCTTGGTTCCCAGGAGTGACGACAGGTCCCGTTCTTCCTGAGGCTGGATTTTCCCTGGTTTCCTCTGAGTCTGTGATCGTTTTTAACAGCATCTATTTCTTCTGCCCGTAACCCAGGAACCCTAGTTATGTAATACCTTCCTCTGACTTCTTTCAAACAAACAGATTTCTTTGAAGAAAAAAAACGAAGAAACAGAAAAAAAATGTGGCCTAAAATGGGACTCAATTTTCACATCTAATTTCTTTTCACTAAGCGTTGTCAGATTTGATACTAAATCAGAATTTTCCTGTTAAATTTTTTTAAATGCACATTCCTGAAGGTTTTAATTATTACTTTTTTAACAAACACCTCAGGTGATTATCAAATATATTAAGCATGAACCACACTTTGAGCACCACTGAATATTTTATAAGATTGACCTCTCTAATATATTTGTAAAATGATGATGTAATTTATGATTGAGCACCCTTACAGACGCTAAACTCTCTACCCGACATGGTGAACCCGATTAATTTGAGAACAATTCTTCTTAAAAAAGTTTCCCATTATTTTCACTACCAATATATCCCATATGAAATTGAATCATTGTGTCATAGAATTTTACGGTTATAGAATGACAGAAGCTTTTTCATTCCACTTTACTTAAAAGGAACAGTTTTAAAGAATCGGATGAGCCTAATGAGATATATATTTTTACATAAGTGGTTTCCTTTGAAAAACACAATTTCTTTTGTTCTAAAGAATTTCACTTAAGCATTTGTAGATGCAATTCTAATGATCGCATATCCATAAGAAAGGTGACTTGTGGGTTGCTGGGCAGAGTCCCACATCCCAAAATAGCTGTCCTCTTGTTCCCATCCATGGCTTACAACTCTTCTGCCTTGAAGAGTTCCGAAACCAGGCACACCCTCCATGAGGAGCTAAGCTTCCCAGCTAATGACCTGGACACCAGCAACACAGGAGAAGGGTGCAAACAGGGGAATAAAAGCTCTCACTGGGAGAACATGTCTGATTGATTTGCATTTCTTAGTGTCCCGTTATTCCAGATGATGTCATTCCCCCATCTGTTTCTTCACGGCAATTGGTATTTAAACCCTTAAAAGAAACGAAACATATGCTGCTGCGGGGAGGGGGAGGAGACGGTTTCATTTAAATGAAAGGATAAGTGTCTGATAATTTACATGTGAGATCCCCAAGGTTATTAGCATTGGGGTGACCAAAGTCTTAAACTCACTGAATGACATTTTCACACTTGGTAGAATTGTTGGTGTAAGTGTTTGAAGTGGGCTTCTTGTTTGGGGTGTGGGTGCGGTAAATTAGGGGGTTTCTGTGTTCAGTCTCAAGCTCCTCAAGTTCACTAACTTGGCTGTGCTAAATAATAACCTTATAAGAAAGAATGGTTTCAGGAAATGCAAGTAGATTGGAATCAGGCACATTTAGCTTCAAATCCTAACTGAATCTCTTTCTGCTCTAGGTAGGACATCTCTTTCTATTGATCCTCACTTTATTTGCAAATGGCAAACTCCAAGAATCGCTGAAGAAGGTGATTCCATTCAGTTTCCTTGGATTAAACAGACAGTTATTGAGCACGGGCACTGCGTACTGGCAGGGCACTGGAGAGACGGCGGTGTTCGAGAGAGGCCTACCCCTCATTCTGCTTCAAGTTCAAAAGGAGAAACAAACAAAAGAGCAACCAAGCAACACACAAGGATCGATCACAACAAACCGCATGCATTATGTATCAGGGTAAGAGTTTCGATAGCTGTGCCACAGGCTGGATGAGAAAGCATGTTGGTTTTCCTTATTCCTTTTCACTCTGCTGAGCATGGTCCTGAATTTAATAAAAACTCATTCTCAAGTTTTGACATAGTTATTCTCAGAAGGTATTGTGACCAAAGATATCAGGTGTGTGCGTGAGTGTGTGTGTTTACTTTAGTCACTATGAAACCGGAAAAGCTGGCATTCGTGCTGCCTGTCACCCAGCAGACCCAATCAGCAGAGACAGCGATAGAATCTTTCTGGGTGCTTTATTCAGATGCCAATGACCTGAGAAGGTGGTGGGTTTGTGCCCTAGCAGACCATCCTAAATTCCATTTTTTAATTTTATTTGTTTTATTGTTTATTTTATTCTTTTCTTTTCTTTTCTTTTCTTTTTATTTTATTTTTATTTTTTATCTTTATTTTAATTATTGATTTTGTACAGTTTTCTGTCTTTTACTCCCACCCCAGCCCACCGCCCCAGCCCTCCCCACCTCCCTCCCATTTCCACCCCTCGTAGTTTTTGTCCATGCAACCTTTATACTTGTTCCTGTAAACCCTTCCCCCTAAAAACCGACTTTTTATAAGAAGAAAAGTATAGTTAAGGGGTTTGGAATTCGGGGGAAAAATCAATCAGATAAAAGCTTCAGCATTCTTTCATCTGTGCTCCAGGCAGTGAGCAGCTCACCCTGGAGCACAACGGCTCAGATACCATCTTGATGGCCTGAAGTCCTCCTGAGGCCCAAGGTGGAACTGCTTTTGGTCTCCTGAAATCAGGGTGGGTCACACCTCCAGTTCCCGAAACAATAGCTTTTCGCATGCATTGATTACTAAGCTTCTTAGCTATTTCCTGAAACTCCAAGTTTTCCAACATTTGAGTCCCCCATCAACTATTTTCCTTATCTCTTAAATGATACAATTGAAGTAACAGATCCAGCCTCTGGAATTGATTCTTATTTGAGATATATGAAATTAACATCATGACTGGAAAACAAAACAAAAATTAAAAAAAAAAAAGACTCGTATTTGTAGAAGGTGTGAATTGAAAGTCATCTGTTGTACCCACCTGATCTTATTAAAATAATCTCAGCTCCGGGAAGAGGAGTGACTTACCAAGGCCAATGAATGGTAAGATGCTCGGCCATGGGTAGACTCTGGTCTCTATTCCCAGACTACTGCCAATGATGTCAGTCAAAGCCTTGTTGTCCGAAATGCCGTCTATCCCAAGAATGAATCCCTTAAAACAGAAGCACAACTATTTGCAAAGCAAAAGAAAAGAATAGCTTATCTTCAGCCAGATTGCCAGATGAGGCCTACCGGCTTTTTCTAACAGGCTATTTGTCTGATAAGACTGTCCCTGGTCCAGAGAAAGTGCAGGTGGAGGCATCTTGCACTCGGAGGTCCAGGGAGACCTCTGGAAACAGCAGCTTTACCAAACAAAAGAAACCTGAGCTCCCTCTACGGCGCTGACTTGGATAAAACGCTAGCTAACCACTGATTGATCCTAAAGAGAGAACCTTTTAGCACTTCTTGTCCATTTACCTGGGACCTTTGAGTGCTCTCTTTTCCAAACCAATGAACTCCCCTAATAGTTCCATGTCTATTTGTGGTTCATATCAGGCAGGAGGAAGTCCCGGTGTCCCCAGCTGTCAAAGCAGATAAGTCTTGCTAAAGGAGGGAGCACTGAGACAGTGTCTTTCGGCACGAAGTAATCTCCCGCAGTCGGTTCACATAGAGACACCTTTCCTTCTGTGTTACAGGCACTAGGCAGGGAAATCGATAAAAGCTGACAAGTAAGTCTAGATATTTTTGAGGAAATATCTAGGAAACAACAATAACAGGAAACGATAACAAAAAGAAGGCAAAGAAAATCAGAAAGGGCAAGGGTGAAAATGCATCTGATTTGGAGCTCAGGTCTGAAAACAAGCATTTGAAAGGAGTGTAAACAGTGTTTTTATTGGCTCTGTTACCCTCCAGGCTAAAGTTCAAGGCCGTTAGCAGGGATCACAGGGCTCCCTCCTTCCAACCCTGGTCTACCACTCTTCCATTGTATATATGGCTCGCTCGATGAACATTATGGTGAAGTCCATCAGCCTGTTTTCTCTGAACTCTAAAGGTTGGAAATTCACAACCATGTCCAAAGTTGGAAAGAGCTGCCCGGCGACTGACGAACTCTACCTGAGGGCCTAATCCGACCATGCCCATTCCCGCCTGAGCTGCCTACTGGCTGCTTTGGCAAACACTATAAAAGCACCTGGAGGAGCAAAGACCGAGATCTTGTGGCCCACAAAGCAGAACATATCTATTATTTACTGCATTAACTCTTGTACGTAGAGGGTACTTCCTGTAAAGGCAGTATTTGCCTTTTACGAAAATGTTTGCCAAGCCCTGGACTAGCACAGTGAATACTCTGGTATCTTCTAACAGTTGTCAACAGTTTTAAGACTTCCTCATGGCTGCCTCATCTGTCAATATGATTCATACACGTGACACTATATATTTATGCATGTTTTTCCGATCCACATGAAAGTAAGCTGTAGATATCACGACCTTCCCTTTTGAAACACTTCAGTATGCCTTTGCTAAGAATAGGATATTCTTCTCTAAAGTCACAATGCCTTTACTGCACAAACTATTTAATCATTTCATCAGATTGCCCCTATCCATAGTTCCTCAATTGTCCTCAGCATCTTTCTATAGAATTGTTATTTAGTTTAATCAATATCCTATCAAAGTTTTATGTATTGTCTTTTCTTATTGTTTCCTCAATCTATTTCTCTAAAACCTGTGAGATAGCTGGGGGCAGAAGTCTTGGCATCATGGAATATCTGGTTTCTCCAAAACTTTTCATTTTATGATTTTTCTTCCATTGATCAGTGACTAAACCAAAGAAAATGGCTATTGTCTTTTTCTAATTCTGCAATTCCCTCTAGATATTTAAGCTCATATTTTTCTTTAATGAAGAGGGTCTTTTTTTTCCCTTTCATTTTCTTCTTTCTCATCATTATAGGTTTATGGGTTTTAAAATTTTTGATGACTACAATTTATTATAGACATTATTTTTTGATGTTTAAACGTCCAAAAATTAGCCAGTGGGAGGCTTTTTTCCCCTCTGCTTCTGTGTTCTTTGAACATGGTCCACTGGTTTTTCAGTTTTTTCTTGCTTTATTCTGGCACAAGATATCACAAGCTTACCTTCTACTTTCCCTTTCTCAGAGCTGGAATTATCCAGTTTCCAAGGCCCTCCAGCTCTTTATTGGATAACGGTATTTAGAAATCAAGTAGGCAATGCAGTGCCCATTTCAATCGGCTGCCTTTTGTTCTAGGCTTTTTCAACGTGTGGCTATGTACTTACGTAAAGTCCTGAGCTTACATTAGGTACCAGGACTCCTCTGATCACAAATAAAAGGTAACTCACCTAAGAGGCTCACAGCATAAAAGAAGGCAGAGGTGTGTACCCACAAGCACTGTTGGAGGAAGGATGGCTTTAGATATGGCAAGATCTAGGACCTCAAATGGATGCTTTAGGTCTTATGTAATTTCTCAGCTTAACTTTCCTCTGTGTTAGATTCATTCTTAGGTTCCAGCACCCCCACCTTCAACAAGTGATGGCAAGTTTGTAGTGAGAGTTCGAGTCTATTTTAAACAGAAACACCTCCAAACCCTGAAGTTCTATCACCATTACTGGATGGAGCTTCCACAAAGACCAGAAGGGTTTCTGCGAACCCTCAGCTGTCCCTCATAATCGATAACGTCTGGTGAAGGGAGGTCTCCACCTGCTTCTGTGCGCTCTAGCATCGCTTCACGGTATTGAGATGGTCCAGGGTCACTATTTTTCTTGCACAGGAATCGCCCTTCAGTAGTTCATCTCCTGGGCACTGGCTCTGCTTCCTTTACCCACAAACCTTTGAGCAGGCCTATTAGAGGCTGCAGGCATAACCGCTGCTTTCTGCTGACATCTCTTTTAGAAGAACTTTAATCTGCTTCTGGTTTAATTACTGTATCCCCAAGAGTCTTCAGTATTCTTCCATTCATGGCCTGCTGCGTGGTGCTCAGATGATTTCTTAATTTCCCCAATTCTCCTGTCATAAAGCTCTTCCCCATCCAAAGCTGCAGAGCACGCCTCTTTCTCAGCGAACTCTAGCTAAACTTAGAGTACCGCATCATCTCCGAAAGGCACCATGGGGATCATTCTGTCTATCCCCCAAGGCGCACCATTTTACCTGGAGGAAGGGAAGAGGGGCAGCCTGGAGATCGAACACTAGTTTCGAAGATACCACGTCTGGCTTATTAATATGCGCTGTGATGTACAACTTCATGATCCTGCCCAGCTGGCTTCTCTCTGTTGCTGGATTGTGGAATCACTTTGCATGAGAGACTCGTGCTAATTACCTCAGTTAGAATAAGCAGATAATGAACTCACCCTTACCTTTGGCTGCGTTACTCTCTGAAAGCAAGTTAACTCCGTAATTCTCCATCCAACCTCCCTGACCCCTCTCTGAATTACGTCTGCCTTCCCATATCCTAAATGCAATGTGGATATGTTTAATGTCTTGAGTAGGCACTGTAATAGGCATTTCTCTGGCAACGCCCGCACTCCTCCCTCCCACACGTGGTCTCAGTTGTGCATCCTCTCCACTCCTATAATCCCCGGCGCTTCCCCCCGTTACATATCCTACAATTGTCAGTTCATTGTCGATTTTCCTCAAAGGACGCAACTGCCTGACAAAGTTCTTGTTTTCCTTATTTCTGTCCCCAGCACTGCGACGACTTGCTCATAGAAGCGGCTCTATAGTGTTTCCTGATCTCAATCAGACCTGATGAAACTATAACCCCAATAAAGCTGGTCCTTGTATTTCCAAATGGTGTTTCATTAAGAAGAAACATAGTTTTGGAATCCAAAAGCAATGAAAATATTTACAACAATCTCTCTAAAAAAATCAAGAAAAGCTCCCATTGCATAAACTATAGTAAACTGGCCTAAAATCCTCATTGCCGCGCTACCCTGATGAGACCAGGAGCCATCCTAACGTGTGCCCAACATGGGAGAACATGATGGAGGGTGTCAGTCAGCTGCGTATGAAATAGCGTCGTTGAAAAAATCGGCACAACACTCAGGGGACTACAGTAATTATTGTCTTGCTCTTATTGTTTCTTGCTCTCGTACCTGAAGATCATCTGCGATTTGGTGGGTCTAAACTAGGCTTAGCTAGAGTTGGTGCCCAGTTGCAGGTTGATTCTCAGCCTATTCTACATGTCTCCAATTCTCCTTGGACTGGAACACCACAGCAAAGAAGCAGAACCCAAACACATGAGCACATTTCAGCCCTTTGCTTGTGTCATGCACACTAATATCCCACTAACCAATGCAAGTCACGTGGCCAGATCCAACGTCCGTGGAGTCAGAGTGTCTACTCCTTCCAAGAAAGCGATGGGGAAGGTGTGATTATTTGCTGACGATCTATGTAATCAACGACGATTGCCTTCTAGTCCGTGTGGGAAAATGTCAGACTCACGGGTTTGCATGTAAATAGTTTGTCAGGAGTGCTCTCAGAACGGCTCCTGTGAGGGAGGTGGGACAGAACATTGGACAGAACTGTGATGGAGTTGTTTCTCTGTCCCTCTCTCGTCTAGCTAGACCAGCACCTGCTCCTGGTGTTGAGGGTGGATTCCTTCTGCCAGGATGGCGACTCTTCACCTGTTGCTCTCCGAGCCTAGGAAGGCTCTACCCAGTAAGGAAAAATCAAAGGTTCATGAAGACAATTTTTGTTTAACAAACACACTGTCCTCTCCAGGATAGTAAAGTCTGCCTCTCCGGGCTGTCCTCTTCAAGCATCTAATATATGTGTGACTATACTATTACCATGAGCACTGAATAATTCAGAGATAATTTATGTAAACTTAAATCATTGATGATGCTGTACATGTTTGCGTAGGTCTTGGCTGATGTTATTTTTCAGGTGAATACTGTTAATTTACTTCTTGCTGGGCGATAACATTCCATTGAATACTTTGCCAATTACTTGAGCGTTTATGTTGCCTCTAAATTTTCATTATTAGAAGTGGATATTTTTGTGTACAGGGTTTTCCCCCCTATTTCAAACTATTCCTTTAGGTGCTAAAAGTAACTCTGGAAACAAACTGACAAACGACTTTTCCAAACTTCTGCACCCTGTGCGATCTGCAATGTACGGATTATTTCATTCACCTGCCCTCGCCGGCCCCGCCCCCGCCATCACCCCTGAGTCTGTTCGGAGGGTGATAGATAACAGGTGAATCGAGCACTCCGGTGTTTTGTTTCCTGTCTCTCCTGATTGTTTGCCACAGTATTTTTTTCTGTTTGTTTTCTAGTGGGACACACCTGTTCCTGTTCTTTCCCTGTGTGTCTACCAGGCACTTACAATTTTGTTTTGTTTACTTAAATTGTCAGTCAGAAGAGTCCCAACTTCTTTTTTTTTTACTGTGTGTCTTTTTAAATTTTCTTTCTTTTTTGTATTGTTTTTTCAAGTACAGTTGTCTGCACTTTTCCCCATCTCTCCCCCCAGCTTCTTAGTGAATATAGTTTCTTGAGCCTGTCATTTATCTTATTATTTTAATTAAGTGGTTTATTTATTTTTGTGGTATGTATGGAACCTTTCATTTTGATGTAACTAAATACACTGATCTCATGAATGTTTGATTTTCTTAATGTGCTTTTTCTCCTTCACAGATTGTGATAAAATCTTAACCTCAGATTTCAAGACTGTCTCCCCCTTGCACCCCTTGGCATATGTTCGAGGAAAGCAAGCTCACTTAATAACATTGTTAATTTAGAGTGCGAGTGTATACAGCAGCCAAGAACCAACTGTGCTGCCAAATAATCATCTAATAAAATTCCTCCTCAAAGGCAAATATAATAAAGTGGGGTTTTTTAAGTCTATATTCAAAACAGTGTCAGAGAGCTCCTATTTTATTGGAAGCAGGAACCCCCACAAAAGAAAGAATTGCGTACCGGGGAGAAACACGTGCTCTCTCTCTGGGCCTGTTAGTACAGTCCCACCCAGCTCCTGCTGTGATTCTGTTGATAACGCAAGTCTTGGTTGACTGAGCACTTCCGGTGTATTACATACTTTGCAGACATTATCTCATTTAACGCTGTCGACAGCCCTTCGAGGTGAGTGCTATGATCTTCCTGTTATAATAGTGGCACAGGCAGGACTCCAGCTCAGCGGTGTCTGCCTCTCGGGCTCATTCTTTTGAGCCCTGTGCTCTCTGTCATCCAGTGTGGCCGGTGCCTGCGGTCCTGTATCTGGCTCTCAGACCTCCCCTCACTTGTGCAGGTCACCACAAGGCTCAGCTCTGAGCTCGCTTGTCCAGAATTAAACCACCTTGGACTCCTGACTTTTTACATTTTTTTCTCACTCTCTGGCTCTGCCATTCCATGGGGTACAAGAAACAATCAGAACTCTTTTTTTTTTCATTGTTTGATATTTTATTGTTTGTGTTATTACAGATATCCCATTTTTCCCCTGTGCCCCCCCCCACCCCTGGGCTCACAGCAGTGGTATTTACAACAGCCAAGATGGAAGCCAAAGCTTTGAAAACAGCCTAAGTGCCCATCGGTAAGTGAGTGGATCAAAAAACTGTGGTACATTTACACAATGGAATACTACACAGCAGAAAAAAGAGAAGGAATTCCTGCCTTTTGCCACAGCATGGATGGAGCTGGAGACTGTTACGCTACGTGACATAAGCCAGTCGGTGAAAAACAAATATACAATCAGAACTCTTGAGAGCTCAGGCTTGTTTTTGGTGGGAAAGTTTAATATAATTAAAGATACATAAAATAGTGCTCTGTGAATTAAAAGTGTTTTAATAGGTTTAGTGCTATTTTTAATGGCGAATATATGTGTGATAAGCACCTCTTAACTCTTTGGAAAGGAAAGGAAACTAGTAGTCTTAGATTTTATATTTTTAGAATTTTTAATAACCCTAGGGACCCACCTCACCTCTATTTCCAGCTCTCTATTTTAGAGGTGAGTGTCATACAATTAAAAAGAATAAGTCAATAAACAAATAAACAATCTAGTAGCAGAGCTGGGATCAGAACCCAAATTTCCTTCCCATCTCTTCCTGTTAATCTGACTGCTGTCAGCTGCTGCTTTCTCCATTCAGACGAAGATGAAAGGAAGGGAACCAAGATGTAAGGGGCAACTTACACATCAGACACCTCGTTCAGTACTGTACGTGAACCACCCCATTTAATTCTCTCAATATCATTAGTATTATCTCCACAGTGCAGATGAGGAATGCAAGGTGGAGAATTGAGTCACTTGCCCACGATCCATAAACCACAGAGCCAGAATTTGAATCCACGTCTGTATAAATACGCATTAGGGTCCCACGAACAGCAACTGGGAAAGTCACACAGGGACTTTTGGCCCCGCAGCTCAGCCTCACTAGAATGTGACTCCTTCCCTACAATATTCCAGGGGAGAACTCTGTCGATGAGACACCGAGTGCCAACGGCCCGTGGACAAAGCCCACGGGCTGACCAGGAGAAGCCAGGACAGTCCAGAGGGCAGCGACTTCAGCGACGTGGCTCGGAGGCCAGGCTGAAGCAAGTGAGCCTGTTTCGTCTGAAGTCCGGCAAAGGGATTGGCAACAGCAGTTTTCAACGTATCAGACGTCGTTATGCTGAAGATGGTGTCCCGCTATTCCTCCACCATCTTCAAGAATGACACGGGAAGAATCTGCACGAAACGGCAGAAGTGGAGGAAAGGTGGAGCTTCCTGTGTCTCGGGACAGACCATGGGGAGGGGCTGAAGACGTGTTTGAAGAAGCACATTCCTCAACCTCTGGGAGACACTAGCAATTGTTCTGTCAGATTGTACAGAATTAACGATACGATAGAGTCCCTTCTAGACCTAGGAATTTCTAAGTAGAAAATTTGTCCAAAATGTAATGGTGATGATTCATAAACACAATAAATATGACACTTTTAGTGGGAAACTATTGTTTCCTACTCAGCAGCCGGCCTTCTCATGAGGACATCCCCACTCCTGCTGGTTCTTCTGAGGTTGTGTCCCCTCCTGTTTCACTCACACGCTTTCAGGTTCTGTACGTGAGCTCATCCAATGAATACATTTGCTTGGTCCAGGGGTTGGGTCAATGAGTCTCTTCCCTAGGATTTTTGTATACTTGGACAGGAGGGAATCCTGCTGCTGCAAACACTAACTTTGGGAAATATATGAAAAGTTAGGAAGCTGTAGTTTGCCAGTTATAGTCCATGGTGAACCAGTGAAATGGACGAGGGGTGAGGGTGGAGGGCACCTAGCTTAACGAGAGAGATTAAAAGGAGGCAAATACAGCAGATTCGGAAGAGAAACAAAGGTAACAACCCCAGCTCTCAGTAACACTCAGGTCTCTGGCTCTGATTTCTAAGGTGCAGGCCCATTCTGTCTCACGCCGTCCCAAGAGCGTCTGCAACAAATTGTACTTTTGTTCAAGCCTGTTTGAGTTGGATTTCTGCCACGTAAAACCTAAGGGAGTTTACTAACACTATAATAAAATGATGCTGAGGATCAGTACAAACATCGCTACCACCAATTATGCAATCAGCGTTTACATTATGGTATCTCACTGTCTGCCTCTGCATTTTTATAATCATTCCTCTGTTCTTTGGACACCGTGGGTGTCATGCTGAGATAGAAAAGACTGAATTCGATGAAAGATTTCACTAGAAGACATGTTGACACAACCAGAAAATAATAAGATGATTCTAATTCTACCTGAAGGAAGATTTCATTCTTTTTGAGGAGCAGAGCACAAAATAACTCTTGGCTTTAGTTTTTCATGAACTACAACACATTCCAGCCTCATATCTTGCTATTTTCCCCCTCGTTCAAGTAGCTAACTCCTCAAACATTTCCAGGCCCACCTGACCCCAGAGCCTTTGCACTGACTGCCTTCTCCTAACACCCGCGTGGCTCCCTCCCTCATTTTCATCTAGTTGTTGCTCACACATCAATTGCTAACCCCCTGATGATAAACGAGGTAACACAACTGAAGTAGTAAGAGAGTGTTTGACATTTCATAAGCACTCAGCATTCCGCAGGCTGCCATGACTTGTCGGCATTGGTGGTGGAGGAGGGGAGGTGTACAATGAGATTGTGACAAAATGATAACAGTAGCAACACAAGGACAAATCAATTTCTAGTCCTTAGCAGCTAAACTGCTGAGCCCCAGCTGTCCTCCCAAAACTCACATGAATGCACTAGGATCTCAAGTTCGCCTCTCATTTTCCATTTATTGCATGCGGTGGACCAGCAAAGTGGAGCAGGGATGAGGGTGGAGGGCAGCCCACCTGACTGTCACATGCATACGTCGCCCTGGCCCTCTGTTGCCCCCAGTCTGGGATGAGTAATTAACAGGTTTCTGCAGGGAAGTACCCTGCACCGTTGACGGGCGCTGCCCCGCTGGGTCCCCAGAAGTCTCTGCACTAGGCCAAGTCACAGGAAATCCCTCCGATGCTTGGGTATCCTTGATACAGGGCTGCGTGGTGGGTTCACGATTTTCATTTTCCTACCCTTTGAAAGTCATGTCAAATCTAGCTCATTTAGGAAGCCTTCCCAGACCCCTTGGGGACCAAGCTGTCTGGCCATCAGTCTGCTAGCGGGGTGAAAGGATGAGAGTTGTCTGGGACAGAGGGAAACGTGTGACGTTCCCTGGACAGGGCCCCACAACTGCTTCTCCCTTTCCACCACTGTCTGAGCAGCATGGGTGGCGGGACAGATTCCTTGTCGGAACGAGATTTTGACCGATCGGGTCCGCTCCTGGGGATGCTGAGGGACCGCCATGCTTCGTCGAGTTTTAAGAAGAAGAGGAAGCATATTAACATGTGTCATGCGTCTGGCCAAGCCTTGGGCCAGAAGCTCTATTTACCATTTAATTCTCACCTGAACACAATGATGTAGACAACACTATTCCTGTTTCCTGTAACGTGCCAGCTTCTTGGAGGGACTTGCCCAAGACAGCACAGCTAGTAAGTGACAGAGCCGGAAGTCACCACATCTTGGTCTCCCATGTACTGAGCTCACTGCATCATGCTACCTACCTTCCACATGGGTTACAGTCCTTCAAGCCCTGGACCACGGCCTCAGCCCCCCAGACAGCACAGGACAGGAAAAGGATGCGTGAGCGCCCAATTTAAGAACCTGTCTGGTGCATGACAAATGAAGAAACTTAGAACTGGAGAAGGGAAGCGACTTAGCGATAGTCACTCGGCCAGCTCGTGTCCGAGATGGAGGCAGCAGTAGGATTTTCCCCTAACTGCTGCACTTGGTGGACTGGGGGCAGCACATGGAACAGGTGTTGGCTTTTCTCTGAACAATCTCCAACACTAACTTCGCAGGCACCACTGCACCCAGGATGCCAAATTATGGCCCTGTGAGCATCTGACACCCTCTTCTGATCTGCCGATTGCTCCCTGCAGCTTTGGAGACTGGAGTATGCATCCAGCTCGGCTAATGTCTAAGGGAACTACGGACAGAGTGCATGACTTTGAATTTAAGAAGCGTTTCTTAGCTCTCGAAATGACCCTGATTATACCTGTCGAGAGATTTCCACTTGAACAGACTTAACAAGAAAACGAAAGGGGGAGTGGACCTTTGCAACTCCAAACGAGAGAGGCTCGGTGATGACATTCCTTAGAGGCTCCTCTCTCTGGGGTCCAGCCCGGCTCCAGGGCTCTGGGCAGCCCAGAGCAGGCGGAGCAGCAGGGGCGTCTGAGGCAGGCCTCCCGGAGCAAGGTGGCTCCTTCGTCCCAGACACCTCGTGCTCCTTCCGCCCTCAGAAAGCAGGAGTCCCTGAGGCTCAGCCCCACAAATGCAAAGTCTTGGCCACCATAGGCAAACGAAGGAAGATCCTAGTGCAGACCCTGACGCTGCCTGAGCTCTGCCTCATCCCTGACAAGGTCCTTCAGCCTCCACCCGAATTTCCCCAGTGACAACGAACTCACGTTTGAGCCCTGTCGCCGTTAGGCAGCGATGGGCATGGAAATGAGTGTCAAGACCTGAGTTAAATAGGGGATTTCTGGGCCTCGGTTGCTCTGGTTGTGAAATGGGAGTAGGAACACCATCAGAGCAGGTGGTAAGTAATTCAGCGATAGAATATGCACACCGAGCCCGACACTGTGCCTGATACTCAGCACACGTTCGCTCAGTCCTTGTCCTTCTCTTTCTCTTCTCTTCCAGTGCAGTCTGTCTACAATATCACACAGTCTGGAATAATTTAAATGATTAGACTGGAACCTCTTCGGAGGTTACTTCTGAGTATATAAGCACGGCCCTCATTTTCTCCTGTCTTCCCTAATAGTTCCACATATTTAATTAGCTCACCACCTGAAGGTGCATCCGGCACCTCCAGTGAACTTGACTTTTTAGTTATCAGGCTCAGCACAGGTTAGCACACCCTCCCTGCATTAGAAGATCTTCTTGACTTGACTTCTCTTCCTCCAGGGTTAGCTGTTATTAGGTTCATAGATGGAGGTTGGTACATGTTTATTGACAGAGTGGGTGAATGTCACATGTATATTCGGTGCTAGAATTCAACAGCTCTGTCCTGAGCAACATAATATTTCTGTGACAGGCACCATATTAAGCAGCTGGGAATCAGCGGGTCTCATGAGACACAGGATTTGCAACCTATGAAGAAGAAAATATCATCCCTTAACTCATTCACATATGCATACAATTGTTAACTGGCACGTGGAGAATGCCCCGTGTTCATCGAATCCTCTTTTAATTCCTTCTTTTAATATTAGACTTCCTAGCCCCTCGCTGCTAGGCAAGGCCATGTGGCCCTTTGCTGCCCATGAAAAGTGAGCAGAAGGGATATGTATTTCTCCCAGGCTGAGCCGGTGTAAAACAGCGCGTCTTTTGCTTCCTCTGCCATAGCGAATGGACAAGTCAATGTGGAGATGGAATCTCCACTAGCCTGGGTCCTTGAGTGGCTCCGTGCAGTCCCACCCCGTCAATCTGCTTGGAATATGAATGCGTACAAGAAATAAACATGTGTTTGTTTATACCGCTGATTTTTCAAGGTTTATGAGTAACTGCAGCAGTAACCCAGCTTACGCTGACCTGTGTGGCACTCATTGAGTCACTACACAAGGGTAGGACTGAGGGTAAGTGAAAGAAAACATACGTGATTGAAGGACAGATACATGCTTTGGAAAACTTCCCTTTTAAAAGGTCACTGTTTATCTCAATTTCCTTAACCAAATTGTTATTTTATAACTCAGGTTGGTGGTTAAAAGGCCAGGCCCCATAGTGAGGGTCTAGCAGCCAGAGCCACTATTAAATGGCCAATTAAAACCACGGGACATTTATTTCCCGAGAAACACAGCGTGAAATATTTTCTTACTAGTGTAGGTTTATAGTCCCTTTTAACTTCTTAGGCTAAAAATCTGTCTCCGTTGACTTCTGCCACATGTCACGAACCATTTCATCTTTTCCCGACTCCTCACATAACTCTTTGCTCTAATTTGAACTTATTTCTAAGCATGTCTTTGGAGCTGAAATTTGAGACATTAACATATCTTCATGGTACAACAGGACACAGAAGAAGTAAATGCACGTCCTAAGCTCCTGTATAGGCACTTGGCCGCTGTTGTTTTCTTTAATCCTTCCTCCTTCCAGCAGGGGAAATGGCACAGCCCCTGCTCTATCTACCACGAGCTAAGACTCGGTGCAGTGAAGGGACTGACCCAACTGAAGCTGGTAACCAACGGCTGAGCCAATGTTCCGGTCAGTAAGTGTCTGCTCCCAGAGCCTGCAACCCAGGGAGCGAGATTCCAGCTCTCGTTTCTGACTTCACCCCAACCCAGCCACGTTCAGTGGTAAGAACCCACTCATGCATCCACGGAGCAAACGTTGATTGAGTGCTCGAAATTTTACAAAAGATTTTAGAGTTCACGATCACCCCCACTTCTTTTTCCTTTTATTTTATCTCCACAACCTTCCCTTGGATGCGCTTAGTATGCAGGTTATAATTTGAGGAGGCAAATGTCCTAGATCTGTAACTCACTGACTGTGAGTGTGAGGCACGTTTCAGCACCCGCTTTGAACCTCGATTTTTCCCTTCTGTGCAGTTGGGGGCCATAGACTGTAGCGGTATCATAGGATCATTAGCAGGGTAAAATGCGATGATTGATGCAACGCCTGTCAGATTGATGGTGGAGCCCGGACGTTGCTCATGCGCCATCAGTGTTGACCTGTGTTATTAACGCTGCCTCCCTCTTATTGAATGGGGGCCACGAAGACTCAAGGGTAGACGCGGCTAACAGAGAGGAAACAGGGTTCCTCCGCGGTGACTTTCCCGTGTTGTACAGATGTCGACGGCGGAGCTGTGGCTCAGACCGGTTTTCTACTTGTCCACCGTTCAGCCTGCCAGACCTCGACTTTATGGGCCAGGTTACCCCATGAGTAGGCTGGGCAACCTGTCCCCTACACAGCTATCTTGTAAGACAGAGAGAATAAAATATAAAATTATGGAAAATAAGATAAGATAGTCCAGATTTACAAAATGCTGGCAGTACTATTTAATCCTAAATTACAGAGGAAAGTGACGAAACAGCATAGCTGTCTCGTGGTGTCAGGGGAGGCTGAATGTCAGCTCTGTCCTTTACAGTTCATGTGAGTTGGGACGAGCTATTTAAATTCTCCAATCATCAGTTACTTTATCTGGAAAATGAAGATGTCCAGTCAGTGTTGTTTACCTGAGCCTCATAGAATTCTCCGCAAGAACTGAATGATAGAACATAAGCCAGGGCTGCTAGACATAGAGAAAAGATCTAATAGGGCTGGCGATTCTTATTTTTAGTCTAACGATTTATGCAAAATACTTAGTTCCGTGCACATTCCAACCCGAACAAAATGCCAGCCCTTCCTCTGGGTAAAGGGTCAGTAATCACCCAGGAGGGTCGGAGACTCAGGCCCCAGCAGAATGCAGTTTAGTGACATGCAGCGCACTGTCCACGGTCAGTTGTGACTTAGTAAAGAATTAGTTACGGGATTAGGAAATCATCACTGCCACAAACCGCTGTACACATACGTGTATATGTATGTGCACACTGTGTTTGTGTCTTGTGGAAAACAAGGTTGGAGAAGGAAGTTAGACTCTAAATGCAGGCAATGTATGTGCTGGATGACTTCTCCATGTTCTTCAATAAACTAAAGGAATTAACACTTTCAAGAATGAGGCGGCAAAGTAAGAGCCGGACTTGAAATCTGGGAGCTGTACAGAAGGTAGCTGGGCTAAGGGAGGGACTGGACAGATTAAGATACTAATTAAAGTGAATGAGGTTTAAATGTGGAAGATGTCATGCTTTAAAACAGACTGTGTATCATCCTATGCACCTCAGCAAGGATTAGTTTTGGCAGGTGCTTGGGGCAGCCTCTTCCTTTACCAAAGCCTCAGTAATCAACACCGCATCAAGGGGAAAAAATTAGAAACACACAGATTTTGTTCCAAACAACTGACCTCGTAGAAAGGAGGAAAGCCATGTGGGAAGTCGTTTCAAAGGTGTTAATGCATTCCAATCATTGGGAGAAGTGTTAAAATTCCAACGTTAGGGGTGGGGGCATCCCTCTCCTCCAAGCAAAAGCTTTCGCTTCTGAAAAATCATCGTTGAAATGGAGTCTCATTTTCTTACTGAAAATCCCCTGAGTATAGAAAATAAAGGAAAATAGAAAACAACTTTTTAATGAAACTTTCATTGCCACTTAAAAGGATTGTCTGAAGATTACATGAGGTAATCGAGGTGAACCGATTTGCATCTCTGTAATAAGCACCAGGTAATTATTAACACTATTAATTATATTGTTGTTATTGTCATCTGTAATCCAAGTGCTTCATTCTGAACACGTGGCCCCTCGGGGGGTTTCTCTCCAAATCTGCAGCTGCGGAGCCTGGTGTACGGCCTTCTCCTTTCCGTAGCCGGAGCTGCTTCCTGTTGGCAACGTTCCCCGCGTCGCTCAATGAAATGCCGCATCTAACCTCAAGTGCCTACCGCTGAGGTGCATTAGGGTTATTGATATTGAATCGTCTCATACTCTAACACACGGGCTGCATTTTCATGCAATACGTTCTCATTTAGCCATCTCCACATTAGTGTTGCAACACCTGAAAAATTTTGACACTTAGATTTTATGCCTTAGGATGGGAAACAAATCTGGATTTTCCTATTGTAAGTTGAGTGGGTTTTGTGCTCTTCTGGACAGCTTATGACATTTGTGAATGTGGTACCACACATCTGCATCCCCTGTACCTGTTAGAAAGCATCCCAGAAAGCCAGCGGTGTGGCTGGAGCCAGCTCAGGGATTTTGCAAGTCAGCTGTTCCAAGCAATTAGCTTGAAATTGGGCATGGTGGGAGCAGTTTCACCTGAGAAATCAGTGCACGACCAATTTGGGCTTCTACTACCAAAGTAAAAAAAAATCCGATTGTTAAATATTTGCAAGCAAACCCCTGGCAATAACTCAATAATTCATTGGTAAATGATTATCCCGTTAAGTAACCAATTCCCCTCTTTTGAGCATATCATCCAATGTTTTTCTTTATTTTTATTGTTGACACTAATGCACATGCCCCCCACTTTCTTCATCTTCGCCCGCCTACACTCATCGCTCACCCCTTCCCTTTGTTCATCACTACACTGGTGTCTGTATCTACAGGATGCATATTGGTTCTTCGGCTAATCCTTCTTAAATCTGAAACCATATTGTCCATGATAGAAAATTCCACAGAATTATCAGAGTCTGAGAAAGCTCATATTCTTTTTAGACTAAATGGAACAATCAACTTTATGGTAGTGGTGTAAAGATAAAGTCTCTCGATGTAATTAATATTAAAATTAGTAGTTTGTAAATAGCAGTACTTTCAAGATGGTAATGCGATTTTTTTTTTACCTGATTACTTAATTTCTTTTTAGCCAAATTAGTACCACAAACTTGCTCTTACGGAGCAAAAAGGGGCCAGGTACCATGGGAACAGAAATAGACTGAAGAAAAGAACGGCCTGAGCAGATAGGAAAGTGGGGGCCAGCGCAGCAAGGGTCTCCCGGCGGAAAACCATCCCCAGACGCACCCTCACGTTCTCGCGTGTGCACACCCATGCGCCCTCACACAGACCTGCTGTACACACAGTACCTGTTGGCACATAATAACTGTAGACATTACCTGGTGCTGACTCCGCTAGGACCTGTTGGAGCGCTTTTCAGGTATTGTCGCAGGTCATCTGCGGAGCAACCCCTAGAGATAAGCCCTAGTATTATCTTAGTTTCACTGAGGAGAACCTTACGCACAGGCTATCCAGGTGATTAAGCTAGTTCCAAGGTCGTAAGACCGGTCAGTGTTTGAACACAGCAGTCTGAGCTCTGAGCCCTGAGGCCACGCTGACCTCACGGCAGTGGGAGGTGGTAGAAAGGGCACCTGTGTTGGATGTTCACCCCTGGCTCTGCCATTTTGCAGCTGGGCCAACTTGAGCAAGTTTATTAACCTCTCTGAGCTTCGGGGTTCTTTTCTACAGAGTAGTCACAGGAGTGGTGATGAAATCATATGATGATATTCGTGGCGAGTGTGGACAGAGTAGGTTTTCAACACAGACGGCGTGCTACCCTTTTCCCTCGGCCTCTTTTGAGACTGATGTGGGCAGCAGCAGGGGCCTTTGTTCTGCACTCGAAGATCCTCAGACCTTGTACCAGAGCATGCAGAGCTGAGAGTATCCAGACTTGCTTGCCTTTACTATTCTGTGCCTGCCTGCCTTGCCACTGAATGAAGATAATAGTGCTTGCCTTACATGGGTTTTATGAAGATCAAATGAGATCGTTGTGGGGAGAGAGCTCTACAAAAGTAACATAAGGGCATGTCAGGTATTATAATTAATTACACTCTGTCTCATTCAGTGGAATAAAGGCAGAAAGAATCCCTCAGCCTAAGCATTGTTAGGAGACAGGCTTGTGTTTTCAATTGTTCTTCTGGATATTCTAAAAGCAGTTTCAGCCTAAATGAGTATTGAAGCGATTTCAATTTCCCTTTAAATTCAGACACCAAAACCTTGTGATTTAGGCTCCCAGAAAATAACCACTGCAGCTGTTTGCCTGTTTTCAGTTTTAATCAAGTACTTAGTACCTAGCAGGAAGAAAATAATGTCTTCAGTCACGGTTAAGCCTTTTAGCAAGGCAGGCAAGCTCACCTATAGAGCGCCCACTAGGATTTGAAAGTCCAAATTCATTAGCGCGGCTTCCAAGCCCCTTCACGGTCTGAAACCTATTTTATCTCTATCTGTCTGCCCTTCTCCTCCAGACTCCAGTCCTTGCTCTGCTTCCCATGACCTACTCACCACTCAGTTGGTACATTACGTTCCGCACCTCTGCTTTTTGTCACCCATTTCCCTCGGTCTAGAATGCCTGTACCTCCCCTAGCCTCCCACCACCACGGACCGACTCTCCCGTTTGTGCTCAAACCTCATCATCTGTTAGGTGTAACTCAGACACTCCTTATCCTACAAAGTCTTCCTTCTCTGTCTTACTGTCGGTCAGAATTTGTCTTCTTCCCCTAATGTTTTCCTTGCAGTCGTTTACGCATCCATGTGTCCGTCGGTCAGAATTTGTCTTCTTCCCCTAATGTTTTCCTTGCAGTCGTTTACGCATCCATGTGTCCAACCTTCCTTTTGTTTACCTGTCTATCCATCCTTCCCCTCGTCCCTCTCTCCTGCCCTCCTACTTCTATCCCTTCATCCAGCTCCCCCTTCTTCCATTCCTTCTCTCTCCGCCTCCCTTGCTCCCTCTCTTCATCCATCTATTCATCTATCATCCAAGATCTGAGTGCCTCCTGTCATCTAGGCACCGTCCAAAACCTCAAAGTCCTAGTAAAAGGGGCGGGGCATGCGTGAAAACAAACAAACAAAAAGAAAAATCGCTGTGGGTCTCAAACATCCCTTTATTTAATATTGAAAATTTTTTAAAAATTGTGGTTGCAGGGAGTAAAGGAGATAATGGTGTCAGCTGAGAATGGAAAGATGTTTTTTTTCCCCCTCATGGCTAAATCAAAGAAGACTTCAGATAGAAGGTAATATCCATACTTCCCCACTGTGAAGAATGGGTCGGAAACGGCCACACGCAGCCCATGAACTGCAGTCATTTTCATACCGTCACATGCTTCCCGGGCTCTGTTTTCTGACAGTCATTCGAGGGTATAACTCATACGCTGTTATTCATTCTTAGCCTCTTGGGGAGTGCCAGACACGCTGGAATGAATGAATGAGTGAATACGTGCTGATAACATAGGAAGAAGAAACTATTTTCTTTTCTTTTTTCTTTTCTTCATGTTTTCTTTTTACGTAAAGGAACACTCTGGAGGCTGATCTGATGCTGCATTGTGAAGCAATACTAATGCTTATTAAGCACTTAGTATATTCCAGACACTTGCTGAATATTTTTCCTGCAGTGTTATAATCAGCCTACAATACAAAACAATCTTGGTTTGTAGGGATTGTCATCATCCTTAAGACTGAAAAAAGGCAACACACAGAGAGATAAAGTCACTTGTCCCAGGTCAAACAGTTGTGACTTGGCTGTGATTCGACTCTAGCTCTGGTTCCAGGGCCCAGGCTCTTAGCTGCTGTGTGACACCACTGTCCCCGCTGGTCCTCCGTCCTCAGGTGCTGCAGGGCTCAAGGGCACCAGGGCGGGGAAGGGGCGGGGGATTCCGCCATCACATCAAAGAAAACCTGCACTGTGCGACCTGCACTGTGGTCTCCACCTAAAACTTCCGTTTAACCTCAGGGCGCACTCTGATGGAGCACTTGAATTATTCTACTTAGGACATACAATTTCTTCTCCGGGACTTTGACTCATAGCATTAAGGGGTGACACATTCTCTACGGCACTTTTTTTTTTTTGGATGGCTATTATTTTTTTAATATATTTTATTGATTATGCTATTACAGTTGTCCCATTTCTCCCCCATTATTCCCCCACGCTGCACACCCTCTCCCACCCACATTCCCCCCTTTAGTTCATGTCCATGTGTCATAAATTCTTTAGCTTCTACATTTCCCACACTATTCTTGCCCTCCCCCTGTCTATTTTCTACCCACCATCTATGCTACTTATTCTCTGTACCTTTTCTCCCTCTCTCCTCCTCCCACACTTTGATTTAGCATTGTCTTTGATACCAGCTACCCCAAGGTTCAAATACCAGCTCTGTCATGCCCAAAAGACCTCAGACAAAAAATACAAACAAAAATCTATTCCATTTAGTTCAGTTTACATTTCATCATCTATAATAACAGTACAATGACAGGTAATGAGTCAAAATTAAAGGAGATAACATGCGTCACATGTTTAGCATAGTACCTATCACATGGTGAGTGCTTACAAACCAGAGACCTTGAGGTAGCTTCCGAAGCCCACATAACCTGGCCTTCTGTTATTCTGTTGTTCTGTTCCGGCTCCGCTCATCTTCTGCACTCTCCCTCTGTTCACTCTCCCCCTGGCACACCGCCTTATTGTTACTTAACACGCCAAGTAACCTTCCTCCTTCGCACTAACCTTTCTTTGCCCCAAATGTCCTTTCCCTACATGTCACACAGGGCGTGCTTTCTCTTCTCTTCAAATCTTGGTCCAGACATGACCACTCGGTGAGCTCTACTGCATCCGCCCTACTTAAAATTGCAGCATCCTCACCGTTCTCCCTTCCCCATATCCGATGGAATGTTCGGCCATCGTACTGATACCCTCTAGCATATTATATAATTCACTGCCTCACTCCACTAGAATATCAAATCCAGGAAGGCAGGAAGTTCGGTATCTTTTATCCTCTGCCGTATCCCCAGCAGTGCATGGCTCTTGGTAAGAGTTTAATATTTGCTGGATGAATGAAAGAATAAGTAGATCTCTCTAAATCTTTCCCTACAGTCACTGTTCAAGACAAAGGACCACAGTTTCTTCAGTTTTCTCTCATCAGTTCCTGTTTCATAACCAATTCATTCCGAGGGTAATTTTTTTTTACTGCACACAATTTCACTGTTACATTTCCACCTTTATGACCAAAAAGCTGAAGAGAAATGAACATGATGAAAATAGACAAAAGTAATATACATACTTTTTAGAGGTGCAATTTCCACTTGAATCATTTATATCCCTTTTTAATCAGAAACTGATGATGCACAAAAGCAATCAACAGATCTGAAAGAACTCACAGGATGGCAAAAATCAGTGTGCTGATAATCAACCAGGCATTTCTTTTATGTCAGTTACTTTCATTGCTGAGACCCCAAAACCTTTCATGAAATGCTCATTTTGCTAAGCTTTCTCTTTTCTTCACATTGTGTGATGACATTCTCTAAGGCACTCATTTTCCCTACCTTTACTGCTGCAGAATTGTGTGACATTTTTCCTCTTTGCAAAAAATTCAACATAGTACTACGTTAATGCTATCTTTATTAACTTCTCTTATTTTTTGGTAGCACATAAGGAGAGTTTTATTTGAATTCCTCCCCCCGCCCCGATCTTTTTTTTTCCATTTTACTGTTAAATGTTGATGATACTTCTGGAGTGTCTGAGTAAAGAACTTAGCAAATTCTATCTCCAAAAATTGACAGTAAAACTGGACAAAACTGACCAAAATAACTATTTTGGGACTTTGGAGATTGACCAGAGGCATACCTCAGATCAAGAAGTATTTATTTTTTAAAAAGCTACCATAAAAAATCCACCAAACTGCCCGAGCTGGGGCAGCTCAGTTGGTTGGGTGTTGTCCTGCAAATTGAAAGGTCGATCTTTCGATTCCAGGTCAGGGAACATGCCTAGATTGTGGGTTTGGTCCCCTCACTCCCTTCTCAGGGCACACACAAGAGACAACCAATTGACATTTCTCTCCCTCTCTCTCTCCCTCCTTTCCCCTCTCCCTAAAAATCAATCAGCATGTCCTCAAATGAGGATTTTTTAAAAATCCATCAAACTAGGTAAAAACGGTGATTTAGTTTTCCTGTTTCACCTTGTGATTCTTGCACCTGACCTTCCGGCCTACAGGATCTTCTTTCTCTGACTCCACTTAAAAAAAAGACATGATTTAACCGTTCAGAGAACCACAGCAGGTGCAGTCAAAGGTAGTCTGACGTTTACTATTTTCTCGCTCCACACACCCCGGAGATGCATTGTACAGATGCCTTTCAAAAAAGAAGAGGAACTAGGGACATTTCCTCCTCTCCTCCCAAGGTAATAAAAAGGAAATAAAAGAATCTTTTATAAATGTCACAATGCTGCCTTTTATCAAGGCCGTCAGCTTCACAATACACCACCTTATTTATTGTTTCTTTTATCTGGCCTGAGATAGAATCCTGTTGGCAAATTTTCTAATGGGATAGGAGTGTGTGTATTTGTGTCTTTACATATAAATCAGAGCAGTTGTTGCTATTGCTTTATTTCCAAGGCGTTTCTTGTGGTCAGTTTTAAAAATGGGAAAATTTATTTTCTACTCTTTACATAGCTTGAAACACATCTCTCTGCTAAAGGCTTTGCTTTCTCAGACGTTAGGGCCAGTGTTTGCACAAAGCCTCGAAGTTCACAAAAGGGAAAATGAATGAATGTAGCTATGGAATTATGATGCAATAAAAGATGCGGGTGATGGAGAACACAGGTTGGCAATTTCTCAGATGGATAAAAGCAGAATCCTTATTTCTCAAAGTAGCCATGCACCTACAGGCTAAGTCACGTGGGATGGCACACAACAAAGCCCTTACTTTTCCTTTTTCAGATGAGGAAAGTCAAGTTCAGCTAAAGAAAAGGACATCCAAGTTCACCTACGTAGTACTTAGAAAAATTCATCAAGGTCAATATTCTTTCAGTAACAACCGATCATCACTTTTTCCTAGCATAGCAAACTTGGGCAAGTAACTAAATCTCTCTAAACCTCAGTCTCTCTCTCATCTATGAAATGGGACAATAACCCCTATCTTCCAGAGTTGTTGCATATGGTTATGTGAGCTTCCTTCCATATGTTTTGTGTATATGTATGTGTATCTATATCTATATCTGTATCTACATGCACATATATATCATGCAATGCCTGCCATGGAGTGGATGTCTAGAAAAGTCTACATGAACCAGTGCTTTACTCTTAACAGTCTCTTGCTATTACAAATGTTTTGGTTGTTCTCACTCGTTCATGCTTGCATCAGAAAAATATCTGTTGAGCAAATACTCTGTGGTAGGTTCTGTGCATGCTATTTAGGCAGAAATGGGACTCGAAGTCCAGGAGGCGAGGTGATGTCAACATCAATACTCAAGTTACATGATAGAAGAGGCAAATGATCTTAGGATGCAATAGTATTATTGGAGGTTTTTAGTTTGCTTTAAAAAAATTAAGTTAGATATAAAATAAAATTTTAAATAATAAAATTATGTAAAGATTTCAACCAAAACCCTGGAGAACTCACATATATAAAACCATATCTGTCGTCTTCCTCACTCTCGATCTGTGCTGAGTATCGGCCATCAAGATCGATGGATGCGCTCTTACTCAGTCAACCCCCTTCCACTGTCGTAGAGTTTTCATCTGGGCACGTGGCATCCCAGAACTGAAACTCTATTTCCTAACCTGTCTTACGGCTTTTATGAAGCTGTGTGACCAGCTGATGGAAGGTAAAATTTTAAAGAGTAAATCAGAACTTGTTACTTCCCTCCTTAAAAACCACTAATGGCTTCTATGACACTTAGAGCAAAACCCAAACTCCTCCTGGCACTGCCTTGCAAAGCCTTGTGTGGTCTGGTCTGTGGCCATTTCTACGACCTCATCGTGCACCACTTGTCCCGTCCATTCCAGCCCCTGACCCATTGTCTGTGCCTTGCTGTGCCAAGATCATCACAGGGCCTTGGACGTGGCTGTTTTCTTTGCTTAGGATTCTCTTGCTCCTGACCTTCACCTGTCTCAGAGAAGCTTTGCCCGGAAACCCTGTTATTCTCTGTTATCTCCCCCTATTGTAACTCTCTTATCTGATCTCTTTCTCTCTACCCTATTGTAATCCTTTTATCTGCGTTCTTTCTCCGCTCTTTCTTCCTTCCTCCATTCCTTTCTCCCTCCCTCCCCTTTTCTTTCCTTCCTCCTTCACTTTACCTTCCTCTATTAGAATGCAAACCCCTGGGAAACATGACCCTTTCCGGTCTTGTTCACAGCCATGGGCCCAGAACAAGGGCTCCCAAATCACGTGTGGAATAAATGAGTCCTGTTTCAACAAGTAGGGAAAGTAGAGATATTAGAGACTGAGAGTAACTTCCGGAGCCAAGACAAGTTACGTAGCAACGTAACAGGTCATGCCCTTTCGTACCTAACATTTTTCTATCTGAAGATGTCATTTTCTCCCATTTTACAAGGCCTGGGGTATCTGTTGGTGGAATATTGTGTGCAGTTCTGGTCCTTGCTCTTTCAGAAAGACTTAATGATACTTGGGATGTTCCCTCGAAGGGGCAAGGGCCAGCAGAGGCTGCTGGCCAATTTCGGATTCAAAATACCAGGATTGTTTTGCCTTGAAATATTAGGTTGAGAAGAGGTGCAGACAAAATCGGAAGGGACTTTTGAGAGAGTAAATGTAGTTTTATTCAGCCAAACCCGAAATCCTATTTTTAGCCTCCTCTTCAATCTTGGAAGAAAGCACATTCAGGGCAAATAAAATATCACCCTTCATCAGCATGACAGTTTACGTTGACAAAGTGCTGTTTTTATTTTTGATTTTTCAAAATATCCACACAACATCTGTATGGTGAGTATAGTGATTCTGATCCTGTAAATTGAGGGTATCAAGGCTCTGAGAAGTAGTTTGCCTGCATCCCTTGAGGAAAAGAGCCATGTCCCAGTCATTCTTTTC